>OW387776.2:8124874-10842208 GCA_936446665.2 Synanthedon andrenaeformis | reverse complement strand
AAAAAGTAGTTATTAGGGTGATAGATAGGAATAAAACATAACATTGTATATAGCCAAAAAAATTTGTACTGTATTTAGATTTAACTGTGTAAATTGGATTTTAAATGTGTAAATATTTTAACCTTATTGCAAATTATCAATGGAGCCCATTTGCAGCTCATTTTATCTGCAACCAAATTGTTAACTGTTAATGTTTAATGTTTATAATGCTTTTAATTATTTAATATTTGTTACTCTGGTTATTTAATTTAATGTTCAATCTGGTACAAAAATAAGAATGCTGTGTACAGTTATTTAATACCCTAATCACTACACAAGGATAGGAAAAGGACAAAGGATTAAGGACAAAGAATGAGGATAAAAAGGAAATAAGGTAACAATAAAGTATAGAATAGTAAGAATAGTTAACAGAATAGGAAATGACAGACGGGCATTCCGCCCGTAACAGAATGAAAGATGATGAATGAAAGAAAGAAAAAGTGTGCGGAAAGAATGTGCGAGCAGCATAAACGCGGGAACTGGTATGAAAGAGAATATCGTAAATATAGGCTACGACCCTGAGTCGGAGGGATTAGACATGTATAAAGAAAAAAAAACAGCGAGCGTCTGTTTGTTGTCAATGATGAATGTTGATAATAATATTGAAATGTTTGCAGGGCTTGGAAAATGAGAATGCCGCTCTTGGGTCGTTACAAAAAGGCGTTGTCGATGTACTGGGAGCTGTTGCTGAATTAGTAGTCGGCGAAGAGAGTGGTTCAGCCAGATGGCTCGTTCGCATCCAGAGTCCTTCGATGTGTGCACCGTTCGACATGGCCGCCCCCACCAGGGAAATCGCACTGGAATGGCTTTCGGCTATAAAGGAGGCAGCTCACAGCGCCACGGCGAGGTCTTTGCAGAACAGGAAAATGGAGAGAACCTGGCGTATAGCCAAAGAAATGTCCGATCTCATTGTGTATTGTCGTTCGGTGACTTTCAATCAAGAGAGAACTCGTAATAAAGGTTTCAATCACACTGAAATGTCTTCATTCCCCGAAACGAAAGCGGAGCGACTTATGTGTCAACAAGAGAATGCGTTCTTCCTAAAATATCATACGATCCAACTGAGCAGAATCTATCCAAAGGGGCAGAGGATCGACTCGTCCAACTATAATCCTGTTCCGTTTTGGAATACAGGATCGCAGATGGTCGCTCTCAACTACCAAACGCCAGACAAGCCAATGCAAATCAACATGGGAAAGTTTAAGGAGAACGGCATGTGTGGTTTTGTCTTGCGTCCAGAGTTTATGTTCGATGAAGAATACAATCCTTACGATAAACGCAGTATTGAGAAGAAAGTGACCCCAATGACGGTCATGTTAAGGGTCATCGGCGCAAGGCACTTGTGCAAATGTGGTCGTGGTACCGCCAGCCCCTTCGTTGAAGTAGAAATTATTGGGGCCGATTATGACAGCGGGACCAAACTGGTCACAAAAACTGTTGGTACGTAAGCTTCTTGTATTTTGCACCTATAAACCTATTCAAATCGCTTTATTATATGGTAAAGCTATTTTCAGTATAAACTGGGAAGACAGGTTGGCAGCAGTAATCATCCCCTTACAGATGTTTCGGTGACCGAGCCAGTTCCCCTGGCCTCCTTATTCTTAAATACGGTAACACTAACCAATGTTTTTTTTAAACATTTAGGCCATCAGTCTCTCCCTAAGTTTGACTTTTAATTTGCTACTTACTAACTTCAACTTCTTTCATATAATAATTTAATTTAAAGTCGCTTTCCGCGCCTGTCTGACTTTGTGAATGGTAGTAAAGATCTTAATTTTAATTATTTTATGTGTTTAATTTTCAGGCGACAATGGCATTAACCCAATATGGAACGACTTCTGTGAGTTTGAAGTGGCAAATCCAGATTTGGCTCTGATTCGGTTCTCTGTTCAGGATGAGGATATGTTTGGTGATCCCAATTTTATTGGTCAAGCGACGTATCCGCTCAAATGTTTGCGAACAGGGTACAGGAGCATTATTCTAACAAACGCTTTCTCAGAAGAGTTAGAATTGTCCTCCCTTCTCGTTCACATTTCGTACTCAAAATAATTTTAGACATAATAAGGGGACTGGCTGATTCTGTTTTGTCACTTTTTGATTAACATTTTTTTTATACATATTATTACTCTATTTTACTTTAAAATTGAGTCAAAGGATTTCGTTAATCAGAGAACAGAACAGAAAATAATTTTTCTTGATAATTTCTTAAGAAATGTCAGTACTGTGGATGAAATAGTCAATACCGTGACACAGTCTGACAATCCTCTCAGATAGATTAATAAATAGTATGTATACAAAAGAGTGTTTATATATTTATATAATTAAAAATGTTTATTTTGTAGAATAAAAATAATAATAATAATCATAAAAGTAACAGAACAGAATTAGTCCACTACACTTATTCAACTCAATTCAGCTTACACGCTAAACAAGCGAAATTCGCATGCTGACAACAAATTCGGACTAAGTCATTGAGCGCTTTACGCCGGCTCATAGCACCGCTTAAGTGTAACCAAAACGCTTAAGTGTAAATAGGGAAACGCGAATGCAGCTGAATAAGTGTAGGCACTCCCTAAAGCCATAAGTAAGCTTGGAATCCTATATCAACAATCTGATGATGATGACTTAAGACTGGCCCTGACTGGCTTAAGTCATCATAAAGGAATGCGAGTGCTATAACCTTTGATATACCAACAAAGGTTTTAGCACTCGCATTTCTTTATTTCAATACCACAAGGGTCAATCGATCACATCCGACTTCGAAGTAACGCAATAGAAGCGAGTCGCAAGGCACACTTGCGACACGCTTCTATTGCGTTACTTCATACCGTCAGTCACCGCCGGCCCTTAAAAGACAATATTACTGTTGTCTAAGAAATTTTCAAGTTTATAAATTCTAGTTTATTTTATGAATTCACAAATTTTTAATTCAACTCAATTAACTGAGTAAGTATATATTTAATATACGTATTCATGTCTTCTATGTGTATATCTGTCTTAGGTGCATAATACATTCAGCGACACAAAATGTGGCCCAAAGTTAAAAGTTACTCCAACTGTTTTATTATAATAAATGTTGTATGAGTTTTAAATTGTAGTTAATAGTTTATTAATTTTAAGTGATTGGCAGTATTTTATTTTTTTCTGGAATCGAAATGAACAAACAATAAATCAGTAAAAGTTAAAAAAACCGATTCCACATACCTTCCTGGTGTAAGTTCAATACAATCCATAATGTAACAAAAGTTTTAAAACAAAAGTAACAATGTTAAAAATAACGCTAGTAAATCTCAAATAAATTAAAAAAAAAACAATCCGCTATACCTATCCTCATTAAAAAATCCCATAAATAATGCTGTTTGATAAATTCACGATATGCACATGGGCCACATTTATACCCGTTGAGTGTATTAATAATATAAGCAAAAATATATTTATTAAATAATTCTACATTAATTGCTGAATAGATTGATTTTTTTATATATTCTCTATTGAGAAACATTTAACAACATGTAATTGAAATCACATTTTACAAATTTTACAATTTTACAAAAGATTTTACAATTTTACAATATAATTTACAATTTTACAAAAGATTTACAATATTACAAAAGATTTTACAATTTTACAAAGTGGCTTTTTTATTTAATAAAATTTATGCCTAAATTGATTTCCAATGAAGCAGAAATAAATTTTATTTTTATTAAATCGGACGTCCTGAGACTCAACCTAATCGTATCGCTGGTTAAAATAAAAATTCTGTATAAATTTATATACAAAAAAAACTTCAAAATGTAACAAAGCCCCTATTATAAAAAAATGGGTAGTTACATATTTTTAACTCCCGACGGCAGACGTAAAAACGAGTGTTATAAATTTAAAGGGTGTGTCTGTGTTGGGTGTATGGCCGTGTGTCTGTCTATGAAATCTTAGCTTCCAAACGAATGGACCCATTTTGGTCGCTTTATTTTGTGTTTTGAAAGTTGTCTGAAGTTTTTTGTTCTTATATAACCTCCACATGTTCGATTGATTTGAAATTTAGTATACTGTTACTTCCGGTGGTATTTCCACGACATGGTAATCTTACATTGGAATCTTAATTGAGATTTGTAATGACATGGTAACTTACAAAAGGAAGTCGGGGGTTAGTTTATAATTTTAATTATACCTTTCACCAGCCACACGCTTAATCTCGAGTCTTGGGATGTTTATCTACAAAGAGAAATAAAGTACTGCCTTTATTTTAATAGTAGTTAAGTCTCACAATTTCACAATTTTTACTGAGAAAGGATCATCACAACACACACAAGAAAGGATCACAATTTTTATTTAGAATATAGTGAATAACTAATAGAATTACGTTAGTATGTAGCAACTATTATAAACCTGTGAGTACTAGAGAGAGGTGGTTTGGAATTAGAAAAACAATAATTTTTGTATTACGTTTAAGTATACCTATTTATAATTTCTATAATTATTTATTAATAGTATCATCACATATTATCTTATTATTGATGAATTATGACAAAGTGACAATGGCAAACTCAAAAAAGTGATTATGAGTACGGTGGTTTTGGTTTTTGATTTTTTGTATATTTTTTAAAAGGTCCAGTGTATATTTTTAAAAATAAAAATATACACTGGACCGCAAAGAAAAAGGGTCGGTTAGAAAAACCTTCAATATCTTCAAAAGTACCTGACCTAGCTAGAAATGAAATAAAGACTAAATTAAAGAATATTTTAATGGCTTAAATAAAAATAAAATTTGTTTAATTTAGTCTTTATTTCTTAAAGGTCAGCTTACTATTGAAGTTATTGAAGATTTTTTAACCGACCCTTTTTCTTTGCGGTTCAATTACACAATAATTAAATTCACACATTAATTAATTCTTATTACGAGTTATGCCAATGTGACAATGGCAAACTCAGAAAAGTGACAAGTGTAATGCTCATTTTGTTTTTTTTGTATATTTTGCTCCGAAGGGATTGGATGCTGATTTCATTTATAAGAATCTGAACTAAGATAAGAATACAGATATATTTATTAATAGTATCATAATAATTAAATTCACACATTATCTTATCGTTGATGAGTAATGACAATGTGACAATGGAAAACTCAAAAAAGTGATTTTTGAGTGTGGTGCTCCTTTTGGTTATAATATGGATCTATTTACTAATAGCTACATAATAATTGAATTCACACATTAACTTATTATTGATTAGTTATACCAATGTGACAATGGCAAACTCAGAAAAGTTACCTAAGTATAATGCTCATTTTGTTTTTTGTACATTTTGCTCTGAAGGGATTGGATGTTGATTTCGTTTATAAGAATCTGAACCAAGATAAGAATACATATTTATTTATTAATAGTATGATAATAATTAAATTCACACATTATCTAATTATTGATGAGTTATGACAATGTGAGAATGGAAAACAAAAAACAATGATTTTTGAGTGTGGTGCTCCTTTTGGTTTTTGTATATTTTGCTCTGAATTACGATAAAAATACAGATCTATTTAGTAATAGCTACATAACAATTAAATTCACACATTAACTTATTATTGATTAGTTGTGCCAATGTGACAATGGCAAACTCAGAAAAGTTACCTCAGTATAATGCTTATTTTTTTGTACATTTTGCTCTGAAGGGATTGGATGTTAATTTCGTTTATAAGAATCTGAACTAAGATAAAAATACAGATTTATTTATTAATAGTATCATAAAAATTTAATTCACACATTATCTAATTATTGATGAGTTATGACAATGTGACAATGGCAAACTCAGAAAAGTGACTTAAGTGTAATGCTCATTTTGGTTTTTGTACATTTTGCTCTGAAGGGATTGGATGTTGATGTAGTTTATAAGAATCTGAACTAAGATTAAAAATAGATATATATTTATTAATAATATCATAATAATTAAATCCACACATTATCAAATCAAAATATTTATTTATCAATTAGGTTTCTCAAGAATCAATTTAAATTTACCAGGGTTTCGGAAAAAAGCCAAGATATTTATATTTATTTATAGATAAGGCTCTTATCATCGCAGGCAGTTTATTATAAAACCGTATACATTGACCCATAAAAGAATTACTTATCTTGTGGAGTCGCGTCTTATGTAAATCTAAATCATTTTTAAACCTAGATTTATATTGTGTACATCACTTTTTTTATTAAATTGACTAATATTTTTATGCGCGTAAATTAAATTTTCATAAATATACTGACATGTAACAGTTAAAATCTTTATTTCTTTGAACTTTTCTCTGAGAGAAGACTGCGGATCTAGTTGATATCTTATTATTAATGAGTTATGCCAATGTGACAATGGTAAACTCAGAAAAGTGACAAGTGTTTTGCTCATTTTGTTTTTTGTTCATTTTGCTCTGAAGGGATTGGATGTTGATTTCGTTTATAAGAATCTGAACTAAGATAAAAATACAGATATATTTATTAATAGTAACGTAATAATTAAATTCACACACCTTATGTTATCGTTGATGAGTTATGACAATGTGACAATGGCAAACTCAAAAAAGTGATTTTTGAGTGTGGTGCTCCCATGGACCAAGCAGAACCTTAAAAAAATTGCATTTACGAAAATGAACTGTATTACCAACAGTTAAAGTATATTTTTTATTGCGCCATACACAGAAGCTAATCCGAGCTAAGAGAAAGCCAAACAGAGGCCGTGTGTCTTTCTTGAAAGATGCAAGATGAATCTTGCCAGACTAAAAAATGACTAAAAAGACTAATTAAATTTAGAATGTTAATTGTACTTCAATTATTTTAATAAATTTTAAGTCAACGTATTATAATCGCATTAATTTCGTTATATATATTCCTAAATTACAAAAAGTTAATATTTATTGTTTCAGGCCTATTTAATATTTATTTTCTACTGGTATCCCTTTATAAAGTGACATGACGATAAATGACCATAAATTTGTAGCGTTGGTGGATATGATTATGTACAATTGGTGCAAAACTATTACAAGCAATAAAATGAACATTGCGAAAATTACAACTGGTAAAAGTGTTGGTTAATTCATATTTAAATTTTAAAAAATATTTATAAGAAACTACTACTACATGTTGAAATATTACACTTAAATTTGTCTCACATAACAAAAATCTTATTGTCACCCTATTAGAAAGGGACACACAGCCTCTCTACTACATATCCTGCTCGGCTCGCTTTTTAGGTGCAAGTAATCAATCCTGCTTATTTATATTAGATCCATGGGTGCTCCTTTTGATTTGTGTATATTTTGCTCTGGATTACGGTATAAATACGGATATATTTATTAATACTTACATAATAATTTAATTCACATATTAACTTATCTTTGATGAGTTGTGACAATAGCAAACTCAAAAAAGTGATTTTTGAGTGTGGTGCCGGTTTTGATTTTTGTACGTTTTGCTCTGCAGAATTTGAATATAAAAACACACATGAAACATTAAAAGATTTCGTAATAAATAATAAAAAGTTGATTGGTTGTGTCACAGAACAAAATATTAATATTAAATTGGGCAGTTGGCCAGTTCGATAAGTCAATGCAGTGGTGAATGTTTAGTACTCACAGTTTATAGTAAATAGTGTAACACGTGTGTATTTACATATTTTATAATAATTATATTTGTTGTGTTATACTAATGTATAGTCATTCACTTTAATGTGGGGCAAAGCAAAGCAGAATATTTTAACAGCAATCGAACTAAGAAATACTCCATTTAATTTATGGTAAAGAAATTAATCTAACATTTCATTTTAATAGAAATTATTTTTGTACTCCTGGCTTCGCCCGGATAACTAAAGAGATATTTATATCTCAAGAAGTAAAGCCTCAATTAAATGAATGGCTAGAATTGCTTATATAATATTGTGTTGGAAATCTGTTGGGGGAGTGTATATTCTTCAGTATACCAAGTTTCAACATACCTAAGTCTACGTGACGAACTTCACCATACAAATATGTGACCATAAAAATTTAGATTGATCAGTCTCTATATGGTAATTAAAATCTCAGTTCCAATCGTATCTTTGAACCTTTGCCCCACAGTAAAGTTTTTGTAAGTTTAAAGTTTAAGCTAGAGCTGTGGCTGCACTTTACACATTTAAACAGAACATTACGCTGTTGTCAAACTAAAATCAGCAATGTACAAAAAGTATACTTTGAGATATTTACAAAATGTTTTCTTGAAAAATTTTACATGAAGTTTTTTCTAAAATGTTTCTTTTAAAAAGATTTTTCTATTTTATTAGGAGGTCGTAGTTCGACAAATACTGCTCATAAGCACTCAGCAGTTCTTTTTTATACGATAAATAGTTAGATAAAGAAGATAGTTCACTAACTATTCACAATTTAAAATGTTGGAATCTCAAAAAAAGTGCAAATAGCAGATTTTGGTTTGACTACGATAATTTACAATATTTACTACTTAAGTGAAAGTTTGTTATACTTGCCATGTCATCAGGAAAGAGACAATCTAGGTTTTTGTGGAAAGCTACCCTATTCTTAAAATAGCTTAATAATATAATTTTATATGTAGTATATATTTTATTTATATTCATTTTCATTTACATTCTTTTTGCCTTCTTTAAAGTAAAATAAAATTAATGATTATTATTCTATTTACAACTGTTGTACACAAATCATAGTAGGTAAACATAGTTTGAGCTCAGAATAGATGTGCATTTAAGTCAATGGTGCCATTCATGCTACAAAAAAGTACTAAAAATGTAAAGTGCAGCGATATTTCAGACAAACATAATATTCTAAGTAGAATTTACGGTTTACTTCCAACGGGAGACGTTACCAGTGGCGCTGATTTTTTTTTCTTAACGTCCTTGCGTAACTTGAAGATTCAAATATATTACTTAAAATAATAATAAAAACGAAATTATTACTCGAAACGGCTTGACCGATTTTTATAAATTTTTTGTATATATTCGGTAGGTCTGAGAATAGGTTGTAAACTATTTTTTTATACTCCTTTTTTTGTTTTGGCAAAACAACGTTTGCGGGGTCAGCTAGTTATTATATAATACTTTTTGTTATATAAATAACTATAGGGATAAATTATTATTTATTTATTCATTAAAGTTTTGATGGTAGAGTTATTCAGTGACTTTACACTAAAGTATAGCTTAAATCGCAAAAGCCAAAATTTAAACAGTAAAGTTATAATAAAAATAGATTTGTATGTGTATTATGGCATATTATTTATTATTATTTATTAATAATAATAAATAATATGCCCTTCATATTAATAATAATAATAATATCTTCACACATTCCACACAGCACTATCTAGTTCCACACTAAGCAACTATAGGCTTGTATTACTATAGGATACCAGACAGTTGATATACTACATATATATTGTTTGTAAACATATATTATAGATGCAAAGATCCATTACCCAGGTACAAAGTTAAATCTTAACACATAAACATTTGCCCCTAGCGGGATTCGAACCCGCGACCGTTTAGTTAACAGGGTTACTAACCATTAGACCAAACATTTCGTCACATAGTATATGTGGTGTGTGTGTGTGTGTGTGTGTGTGTGTGTGTGTGTGTGTGTGTGTGTGTGTGTGTGTGTGTGTGTGTGTGTGTGTGTGTGTGTGTGTGTGTGTGTGTGTGTGTGTGTGTGTGTGTGTGAGTGCGTGCGTGCGTGCGTGCGTGCGTGTGCCAGCGTGTGTTCGCACCTAACGAAATTCTGCGCAAGATAGTAAGCCGGTGTCTTTCATTGTAAGTTTAATATTAAATACCGTTATATTGAAGACCGTGTCGGTTAGTTTTTTACTTCATAAATTTACCTACTGTTATGCAAACGAAAGTTCGGACGCTGAAGAAAAAAATCTCCGCCTTCTCCCTAGTGAGGACGTTAAATAGAAGTGGGGACGCGGAGAGATATATATGCCCTCACTGGTGGGGACGTTGGAAGTAAAAATAAAAATAATTGACCAGTTTTGTTAAATATAACTGAAATTATTCTAAGAAATCATTGTATAGTTTGTTTCCTAATCCGAAAAAGTAATTTGACATTTCTTGAGTAGCGAGTTTTTTTACCATACAAAACCATAGTGATGTCATCTAATCGGACTTATTAAAAAACTTTCGGTTTTACAAAACCATAATTAATGCTCTATAGAACATTAATTGGTTTACAATTAATAGTTAAATTAATATATTTAATAGTATAAATTATATTTTTTGCAGTTTGTTCAACAATAAGTTTCAATTCTTTTCGATGGTTTTTCTGATAATAATAACAGCTGGCACAAAATAACACATATGTATTGCGTTATACTATTTTTTATTTACTCAACTTCACATATAAGTTGTTAATTGTTTTACAACTTCAAATAACAATAATACGACTGTTACCGGAAAATATTACAACTATTCAATTTGAACCGATATTAGTATGTAAGCACTACGGAGAAAACGCTTATATCATTATTTAAAAATTTAACATTAGCACCTGTCAAATTACTCCTTCGAATTATGCATGAATTATGGAACGCACATTAGATGTCTGTAATTCATTAATGAAATAAAGGAATTATAAATTAGTGTTTTTTTTTTTCATTATTATATTCAGCCTTTATTTATTATTATATTATGGTATATGAAACACAGACTCTTGTACTAGTAAAATAGAAATATGTATTACTAGCGGCATGTTCCCGGCTTCGCCCAGGGTGCATTTTTTTACGTAAAAACCTTCCCTGATTATCCCTCTATCCATGAGTGAAGACAGAATTAAAATCGGCCCAGCCGTTCTCGAATTTTGCGGTTAGCAACACATTTAGGGATTTACTTTTATATTATAGATAGCAGCCCGCTCGAGAATTTTCGAGAAACTTCTAGAATTTTCTATAAACATCTAGAATTTTCTAGAATGTTAGCGAAAAAAAAATCCGTTCCTATTAATAATACATAATGAGCGACTCAGCCAAAGAAAAGATATGCCGCAAGGAGAACTCATCGTATTGCATGAACCTTCGTTTCAGTTGTTAACAACAAATGCAATTGTTATGAACGAAAAAAATCTTTTTTTTTTATTGTCACAGGGTTAGTAACTTTTTTTCAGTAAAAGAAAAAATATATTGCATAGATCTCGTTTTTTATTGTTTATAGCGGCCCGCTCCCGGCTTCGTCCGGGGTGTATTTTTTCTAAAATAAACGTAGCCTAAGTTACTCCTTATTACATCAGCTACCTGCCAATAAAAGTCCCGTCAAAATCGGTCCAGCTATTTCAGAGATTAGCCGGAACAAACAGACAGACAGACAAAAATTGTAAAAAATGTTATTTTGGTGTATGTACCGCAATTTACATAAACAAAAAGTAGCCTATGTTACTCCTGACGACCCCCTCTTCATGTCTGCAAAGTTTCATCGAAATCGCTTCAGCCGTTTCTGAGATTACCCCGAACAGACAGACAGACAACAATTCTAAAAAAACTTATTTACGTTTTAACAGCATGCGAATGACTCTCTAAGCTTAGTTTGAGGCAGTTTTTCGCAAATCACAGACAGACACTCTGATTTTATTTATATAGATAACGGACTTTTTTATAAACTAAATTTTTAATCTATATAAATAAAATCAGAGTGTCTGTCTGTGATTTGCGAAAAACTGCCTCAAACTAAGCTTAGAGAGTCATTCGCATGCTGTTAAAACGTAAATAACTTTTTTTAGAATTTTAGTCTGTCTGTCTGTCTGTTCGGGGTAATCTCAGAAACGGCTGAAGCGATTTCGATGAAACTTTGCAGACATGAAGAGGGGGTCGTCAGGAGTAACATAGGCTACTTTTTGTTTATGTAAATTGCGGTACATACACCAAAATAACATTTTTTACAATTTTTGTCTGTCTGTCTGTTTGTTCCGGCTAATCTCTGAAATAGCTAGACCGATTTTGACGGGACTTTTATTGGCAGGTAGCTGATGTAATAAGGAGTAACTTAGGCTACGTTTATTTTAGAAAAAATACACCCCGGACGAAGCCGGGAGCGGGCCGCTATAAACAATAAAAAACGGGATCTATGCAATATATTCGAGTTTTTCAAACGCGATATTTTTTCTTTTACTGAAAAAAAGTTACTAACCCTGTGACAATAAAAAAAAAGATTTTTTTCGTTCATAACAATTGCATTTGTTGTAAACAACTGAAACGAAGGTTCATGCAATACGATGAGCTCCTTGCGGCATATCTTTTCTTTGGCTGAGTCGCTCATTATGTATTATTAATAGGAACGGATTTTTTTTTCGCTAACATTCTAGAAAATTCTAGATGTTTATAGAAAATTCTAGAAGTTTTTAGAAAATTCTAGAAGTTTCTCGAAAATTCTAGAAGTTTCTCGAAAATTTCAGAAGTTTCTAGAAAATTCCAGAAGTTTCTAGAAAATTCTATGAAAACTTTCTTCACTTTTTCAGATAATTTAATAAGATTTTTTGAAATTTCAGAACATCGTCAAAATTTTTAGAAATTTAAAAATTTGTTAAACCTGATGGGTGATTTGTTATATTTATTTCGAAGGAAGTAGAGTGAGGCTATCTTAATGCATAAGCATCATTCTCATTAAACTCGAAAAGTCTATGTACACGAATAAGTTGAAACATTTATCTTTTCTGCCTAACGATCATCACTCAGCTTGATAGACAGCTTTAGTATTCATCATCGAAATTTTGAGATAGAATATATCCATATTTCGCCGAACTGCGTTCTCTTATCTCAGTTGAACTAATATACACAGGAAAAAGACAAAGTTACGCACAATTAAACAAAAATCAATTCGCTCACGCAGACAACATTATTAAATTTACGTTTTTTAATATTATAAAACAAAGTCCCCCCCGCTGCGTCTGTCTGTCTGTATGTTTGCGACTCTCAAAAACTACCGAACGGATTTTTATACTGTTTTCATTAATGGGAAGAGCGTTAAACGAGGAAGGTTTCTACATTTAATTTGCAGAAAAAAATTGCACCCGTGCGAAGCCGGGAAGGGATCGCTAGTTTATAATAATTTTTTTATTATAACGGGGATATCTGTAAACTTTTTTATAAACCAAGGTATTTGTTAATTCTGGCTAGGCACGTTTCTGATCCAAATTTCTTAAACCAACTAGTCGGTTTTTTTTTCACTTATAATATAATTATCGGTTTTATCAATAGTAGTCCATATTTCTAACTACGCCTTAACTACTCATCCAATCATAATGAAAATTGCATAAACGTCAGCGATACAGGTAGGTAATACTCGTAGATAGGATACCTTTAAACCCAAACTTGGCAACAAACTTCTATTTTTAGACAATCCTTCGGGAACCTACCTTTTTTCAGGATAAAAAGTATCCTATATAAACGTATATGGATGAACCCATCCAAATCCGTTAAGCCGTTTTTGGATAAAAGACTACCTAACAGTCATCCTCACAAACTTTTTTATTCATGAGTAGGAATAATTAATTCATATAAGTATAAAGATTATTAGACTATAAATTACGCTTTTGTTAACCGTTTATACAGCATAATGCTGTAATAATCTTCTTCTTTATGTATTTAGATTTATCCAGTACAGAGTACTACATCTGTTCAATATGATATTTTGTTCTGTTTTGTTGACAACGCCGCCGCGCTGACAAGCAATAATTAACTTGTTAACTGATTGTGCTACTGTATACTCTGTTGTGTTCTTTGAGTGTCACGTCACTGTCAACGCAACTTTTAATTCTGAATCTAAACTGAAATAGTTGTAACCTTGCAGTTTTTATTTAAGTTTATAAGTAATTCTCAAGATTTCTACATATTTAAATTGTAAAGTAAATTTTTACTCCGACTCAATATCACACTGGACTATATATTCGTTTGAATACCTATTCGTTAAGTAAGTAAAGCTACGTTACTTCACCTTATTTACCACACCCCAGAAGACCAATAGGGCATTTCTTTGCATTTTTTTGTTTTTAACCTGCTTTTCACATTCATTTCCTTGCATTTAGTTCTCAAACCAAATTTCTGATTTACCACATAATAAAAATAGAGCAGTGTCGATGCTACATGATAATAGATAGCATTCATAGTATTTTTTCACAAAGGTCAAAATGGATCTTTGTTTTTGACTCTAATTTTCTTTGGCAGGTGAATTAAGAAAGAAAATGTCGGAATTTCTACAAAAGAACACAACCCTTACGGGAAGTGGCACGTATAAGGAACTTAATCCGTTATTTTCCCATGTGGGCGATTTCACACCCTTTTACATTGCCGTAGCAATTTGCTCAATTCTACTGTGCTTTTTATTAATTCTCAATATTGTATGTTGCTGCTCAACATACTCTGAATATTGGTTAGACCGTCATACAGGTTAGTGGATCTGTCTACTAGGTTTTCATAATTATTAATTATTCGGCATTTGTTTTAACTACATATTAGTGTTCAGCATGTAAAATTCCAACCCCAAATATAATCTATTTTCATATTTAATCTAACTACTCTAATATCCATTTTTTAATGATTTTGTCTTATGAGTTTATTGCAGGTGAGATTTCATTAATGATGTTTTGAGGTCTCAGGGATAAAATCTCATATCTCTTTTTAACTAAGATGAAATACCTAACTATAATTTCCTATCCCTTATTTTACTAAAGTTCCATTCAATATTTGGGTAACGTCATGTCTGAAGAAAAAAAAGGCATTATTTATTAGAAACATTTGTAATTTTTTTAAGGAAACCGATGGCTGGTATCTATTTGGTCTGCGACACCGCATAAGCAACCCCCTCTGGACTTAACTGAGTTGGGAGACCGGCGTGATCACAGTGACTACAAAGTGATCTACACGAGAGAAGCGGAACTCATACCTTCAGTCTCCCGTCAACCCCTTACTTCGTCTCAAGAATATCTGGAATTGCACAAAAGGGAAAGTGACATATAAGCTATGGCGTTCCTATTGATATATCCGGCCATTGTAGTGCTCTCCCTTTTTGTCCTAATGGTTGTCATTGTAATGTTAAAGTTTGGTTCACGCTGGTGTAAATTACGTCATGGCACAAGAACCTATATCGAGTCCAAAAGTTACTGGAATGAGGATGACGAGGTTTAAATTTAAATACTATTGGCATAGCGACGCCGAAGTGCCAATACAAAATTTTACAAAGAATTTAAAAAAATACTAAATTTTTTTATAATTTCATAATTATCCTTGTTTCATGATTAATTAAATTGTTTTTAAAACAATAAAACATTGTTCGGGTACAAAAAACTTTATTTGTGCGGTAGTGACCTCTACCGCACAAATAAAGCATTATTTCGTATTAGTATTGAATCACAGCTACCATAGATGGCAGCAGTTGTCAGTTGGAAATCGTTTTAGTAATACTTAACATAGCTGTTACACGTGACTTCGTCCGCGTAACTTTATAGAATATAGCTAGAAGTAGCTTTCTATAGGTGTAAGAATTTTTAAAATCGGTTCAGTAGCTTTTAACTTTATTCATTACAAACAAAAATTGAAATCTTTTCTCTTAAAAATATCAGTATAGATATAAAAAACATTTATAAAGAAAGTAATTTAAAATTTTTTTTAGTATTTCTTTACAATTTCAATAATTGTATTATTTCTATATTCTTACAAAAAATGCATTTACACCATTTATTAGGATAAGGATCTACCTATAATTAATATAATGTGTTATTTGAGTAAGTTTAATACATATATATATCAAGTCGTGTCTAGTATTGAAAGCATTGTGAATGCTACCATCTCTGAAATGAGACTGTAATTAGGTTTGCTAATCAGCCTAGTTTAGTTTTCCATTAGAATGGAAGTAGGAGTAAGTTTTTTATATAATATAATGTTTTTGTATAATAGTAATAGCACTTGGTGTTTATTAATAAAAATTACCAAATTCAATTTGTCATCACAATCATTACATCTGTTAAAGGCTTCATTGCAAAATTATATAATATTAAGTATTTGCTGTAGACACTAAAAAAATATTGTACACACAGACACTGTGTACAAGTTAATTGCTATAATATTTTTTTAGATTATTTAATAATGATGACCATACAAATATTTAATCCATGTATGTATAAATTAACCCTATAGTTTCAATGGTTTTTCTGAACAGTGTTGCCATTGATGACATGGCGCTTAATTTTGTAAATTAATAATCCTACGTAATTTGTCTGATACTTCTTATGTTGCCAATATAGTGATGATGTGAAATGTACCTATTTTAGTACTGATAAGTATGATTAAAACAATTTTGACAGTCTGATATTTCTTGTTTCCGTCCATGAACAGATCTGATTAAGTAAGATTGTTATAAGTTTTTTATAATGCCTTTTTAATAAATTCTTAGTAAATACATGAGCAATTGTTTTATTTTAACATACCTAAGTACTACATATGTACTTTTCTAGATGGCTCTATGTATGACATAAAAAACTGCCAGTCTGCATGTTAGAAGTGAAAACTATGCCATCTGTTGACTTAACAAACTATTAATGAAGTAAGTAATTCTTATTATAATTCAAGAATTACGTACTAGTTCGGCTAGATGGCGCTTATTTCACACAATTAAACCTCATTGTCACTCAAAGCGTGACGGCGCGGCTCTAGTTCATTGTTTTTTCTCATACTAAATTACCACTGTTGGCTTACAAACTAAGGGTCTTAATTGAATCTATGCAAAAGCAACTTATGCAAACTTACGAGTCTGAACCAAAGAATTGAACTGGACCTTGTTTATTTCAATTGAAATTTTTTTCTTAAAAAATCTGAATTGTAATTTTATAAAATTTACGACATATATCGACATAATATTGATAAATAAATTTCTGAGTCTCTTCACTGATTTATTTTTAGATTTTGCGTTCGGGAATTGCGCCGAATAATTCCAAAGGGTGGTGTTCGAATCACTTTTCCTCACGCCCGCAGCAAAAATCGATTTAGCTGCGAGTTTTTAGGCACCAAAAGCACCCTTTTTGTGCTGAGAGGTGAAAAGTAAACGTCTAAACGGCCTATAAGCAGTCTTTAATTATTTATGAACCTTTGATTTTAAATCTATACACCTAAAATCAAAAGGAAACTTAAATCTTGGGGCCTCCACTCGGGACCTCCACATGTCACCCTATGCCCAATCTTCTATACGAACGGCTATATCAGGCAATTAGATTACTGTAGTAGACTGTCCCAAACAAATTGTATACACCTCTAGGGAAATTTTAAATAAAAGAGTTTGTTTGTCATTCCACTTTATTGAGAAACAAATCTTGAGAAAAAAATTAAGAAATTTTATGGAGAAACAAACTTGGAGAAAGAGCAGTGAAATATCTGAATAACACTGAAATGAGTTATTACCATTTCGACAGATTTTTGTTTCGACAGCATGTCAATTTGGCATCACAAACGTACAGTCAGATACAAAGTAAAAAACATAGGCATATTAATAAAGTACCTATATTAAAAACAGAAAGCGAAGATAGTTTAATAATTTTTAAAACCTTAAAAATTCAGAGCTGTTAACAAGTCGGCTGACTACCCGACAACTGGCCGTCATGTGGCCAGATGGCCCTGAAACCTTCTGCCAAACTGAACTATCAAAGTTGCACAAAACACAAAACCTGAAAAATGGACCAAATGATTTCCAGTTAATAAGAATCCACCTGTGTGAACCTGGAACCCGACATGGAGTAACCAATTTTGAAGATACAAAAATGATTACTCCATGTCGGGTCCAGTCCAGGTTCACACAGGTTAAAAATCCTCACTTTCAGTATGGCGGGAGGTTTCAGACAGATCGTACATATTATTAGTATACTCTAATAAAATTTAAAAAAAAAACCGTTATTAAAAGTATAAACGACAAACGAAATTATGTGGGAGATACCAATAAATTTTGTTTTTTAAAAAAAAGTAAACTATTAACAGTTTTTTTTTTCAGAAATAACACTCCCCGTACAAATAACAGTGTTAACAATTTAAGCCTACATATAACTGAAATTTTTAAAAAAATCTCTCACAATTTGGAAGGTGGTACAGATTACTTTGTTTCCTTTTTGTCAACCAAAGGCTTGAATAAGAAAACTGAAGGTCCAAAGTATAGTGAGAATGAAAAAGCATTCACCGCTGCTGGGTCCTCCGCACGGCTCTCTTGAATCGCCTCGGTGGTGGGTTGTTGGCAGTGCCGGTTCCCATATTGAATTGAAGTGAATTCGCAGGCGCCACCTGGCCTTGATTGAAATTGCCCCACATTCCATTATCTGGCACAGGTTGCCGAATGTTCGACTCATTCTGAAAATGACGGCAAAGTTAGTCATAATCCTAGTTTTAGTATCCCCTCGCTATCCTGACCGTGATAGTCCTTTGTGCGCGACGGTCGTCAGGCGGTCGGCTACTGACACATTCATAACTTCGATAATAGCCTCAGGTAGCATGCTCGAAAATCAAACGACAAGTCTGTCCGTAGTTTTTATATATATACTATATATGAATTCATAATCCTAATCTCATAAAAATAATCCTAACTATACGTATTACATATGAATTCATAACTAATTCATAACCCCCAACTTGAAGTAGATTCATTGAGGGTAAGCGAAGAAAACAATGATCCTGGTAGGAATGAATAATAGAAACCTATTCACAAGTTACCTCTCCAAACCCAAACACGTTTTCATTGCTCTGTCGAGCACCAAAATTAAATTTGGTGCGTACTTGTTGACATTGCATTCCAAAGGGTTGCTGTGGTGGAACAAAAGTATTAGTATTAAATATATTGGCCATGGGGGCGGCGCTCTCAGTTTTGTTCAATTGCCGATAATCATCTAGTGGTGGCGACATTGGTGCATGGAATCTTGTGATTGGCTCACTGAATCCCGTAATTTTGAATTGCTGAATATTGCTCTCAAATGGATTCTTATTTTGTGTATTGTTGCCAAATGGAATCCGATCCGTTAGTTGATCAGTCGATCCGTTTCTATTGAATGTAGCGGTGGGTAAATCATTACGCGTCGTTACAGTTATGTCAGTGGGATGTCTCGGAGGCCATGCGTTCTCTCCTTGCACCGGTATGTCAAAGGTGACAGGATTGCTGTTGGTTTGAATGTTGGCAGAAATGTCTGTTACCGGCAAACCAAAATTAAAACTCGGATTCGCCGCTTGTCCTATATTGTTGGTGTTTGCAGCGAAATTGAACATATTCGGTGTCTTCTTAATTCCAGGGTTTGGACCGACGTTAGCTTGTTGCAAAATTGATTTACTGGGCGAAATTTTCGGCTTATAGTTCTGGAAAATGTTTGAAGTGCTTGAAGCGTTTACGTTAACAGAGCTAGATGCAATTGTTGTAGACTCTGTAGTGCTAATTGTAGTTGGTTCTGGTATGACAACGTTCTGAATAGAAGAACCAAATGCAGGAGTTTGAATTTGCGCCTGTGAAGCAACTGGGACAGCATTCGAAACATGAGTCAAATCAACTTTAGGCACTTCCTGGGGGTTTTCATTGTCTTTGTTCTTATTATTATTAGCCAAAATAGTTGATGCCGAATTGGTTTCTTTTTGATTGATTACGCCAAAAGTAAAGTTGATCTTCGGTGTTTCAATATTCTTTTCATCAATTTTTGGAGGAATGCCAAATTGGAATGATGGAACTTTAGGTAAAACATTGTTATTAGTTTCACCCGACATTTCAGTGTTAATCAATAACTTAGTTTGCGGCAATGAATCCTGTTTGTCATTTTGTTCCTTAGGATCTATACCGAATTTAAATGTGGGATTTGGAACATTTCCAAAATTTAATTGTTTCGAATTTATTTTATTCGTTTCATTCGATTTTCCGGCTTCACAACAGGCACACTTGTTTTTACTGTTATCATTTCTAGTTAAGCAGACAGTGCATTCCCACTTTTCATTCTGTGTTTCAATAACCTTTCTGTAAGCATCTGGTACAGTTTTTGTAATTTTCTCAGCTTCACAACAAGCACACTTGTTTTTACTATTATCATTTCTAGTTAAGCAACCAGTGCATTCCCACTTCTCATTCTGTGTTTCAATAATCTTTGTGTAAGCATCTGGTACAATTTTTGTAATTTTCTCAGCTTCACAACAAGCACACTTGTTTTTACTATTATCATTTCTAGTTAAGCAACCAGTGCATTCCCACTTCTCATTCTGTGTTTCAATAACCTTTCTGTAAGCATCTGGTACAGTTTTTGTAATTTTCTCAGCTTCACAACAAGCACACTTGTTTTTACTATTATCATTTCTAGTTAAGCAACCAGTGCATTCCCACTTCTCATTCTGTGTTTCAATAATCTTTGTGTAAGCATCTGCTACAGTTTTTCTAATTTTTTCAGCTTCACAACAAGCACACTTGTTTTTACTATTATCATTTCTAGTTAAGCAACCAGTGCATTCCCACTTCTCATTCTGTGTTTCAATAATCTTTGTGTAAGCATCTGCTACAGTTTTTCTAATTTTCTCAGCTTCACAACAAGCACACTTGTTTTTACTGTTATCATTTCTAGTTAAGCAAACAGTGCATTCCCACTTCTCATTCTGTGTTTCAATAATCTTTGTGTAAGCATCTGCTACAGTTTTTGTAATCTTCTCGGCTTCACAACAAGCACACTTGTTTTTACTGTAATCATTTCTAGTTAAGCAGACAGTGCATTCCCACTTCTCATTCTGTGTTTCAATAATTTTTGTGTATGCATCTGCTACAGTTTTTCTAATCTTCTCAGCTTCACAACAAGCACACTTGTTTTTACTGTTATCATTTCTAGTTAAGCAAACAGTGCATTCCCACTTCTCATTCTGAGTTTGAAGAATCTTTTTGATAGAATCTGATGCCATACTTGATTTCTCTTGAACAGTATCATCTATTTTTTCTAATACTTTTGCTTTTACTTCAGTCTCCTTAGCAACCGGTATATTTGAGACTTGTGTTGCAATGGTTTGAGAATTTTTATCGCCACAACAGACACCCTGTTCAACATGTGATTCATTTGAAGCCCAGCATTCAGAACTTTCCAAATTTTTCTTAATTTCCGGTATGCTTGATTGCAAACTCAATATATTTCCAGATGTGGGGGAAACAGCAGTGGCTGGCTTTGAAAACGCAAACAAAACATCTTCATCACTGATGTCAATTAGTGAAGATGTTGCTAGAGGAGCAATACCTTTAGCCTGTAAATCATCTATTTCCACAATTACTGAATCTTTGTCAGCTTCCAGATTATTCATTTCCTTTTTGAATCCAGTTAAATCCATTGATAGATTTATTCCTTCCATCGTGGTATCCGTCCTGAAATAATAATTAACAATTATTTATATCAATTATAAATAATAAATGAACAAAACTAAAGTATTGAAAGTAGATTATAAAGTGCATTGTACTAATAAAAATGACCCAGCTTTAACGCCTTCATATTGGAAGGACATTTAAGTAAAACAACCCATAAGCAGAACGTCCTTTGTGTAAAGCTCCAGTGTAAAATCAACATATTGCTTCAATTTTCTCGTTTGACTCGTAAGAGCAGAGTCACTAGTCAATTTAAAACTTACCTATGTATAATGAAGTTAAATAATAAGCAACAGAATTAATAATAAAACAAAACAATAAGATTTGGACTAATTTAATCTCTATAACAAGCCTCTTCCTTGTTCAGATTGTAGTCCAGGAAAATTTACAAACAAATGAAAATTTTAATCCGCTAGGGGAATTTTTGATATAAGTTGCTATATATGTAATATCGATGGGTGAAAGTTTCAGATAAATATTGTATAGACTTTAGTTTAACATAACATAAGAAATCCCTGGGGTAGTGCTGCGGACATAAATACCATTTTCATTTCACAAAAAAGGGTCATTAGAGTCATCTATCAACTAGATCTGCAGTCTTCTCTCAGAGAAAAGTTCAAAGAAATAAAGATTTTAACTGTTACTTGTCAGTACATTTATAAAAATTTAATTTACGCGCATAAAAATATTAGTCAATTTAATAAAAAATGTGATGTACACAATATAAATACTAGGTTTAAAAATGATTTAGATTTACGCGATTCCACAAGATAAGTAATTCTTTTATGGGTCAAGGTTTTATAATAATAAACTGCCTGAGATGATAAGAGCCTTATCTATAAATAAATATAAAGGTGTCATTAAAAGCAAACTCCTCTCGAAAGTCTATTATAAGGTCACCGATTATTTAAGCGACAATGAAGCCTGGATTTAATGCTTAGATTCGGAGCTCATACTATGTTTAGTAATGTATATGTACTTTTGATTTTGTTTGTATTAAGTGTACCAATTTGTTGTAATTTTATTTTTTTAAAGATGACAAAAAGAATAGTATCCTGAGTTTCTTTCGGGATTTCTTCTCAGGATCGTCATCATGGCTTTTTTTCAGATGATTTTTTGATTTCTGTTTTCACCTTAAACTGCCCACACTATTGGATGGATGGTCTTGTATAGAAGATCTCTCTGTTCGCTCCTTTTCAGATAATTTACGCTTCAAATTAATCATTGCAGCGTTATTAGCAACATAAAGTGCTTTCATTTTGTTTTTGTTACCTGGTGAAAGAAATGTTAAACATATTTAGTAGTTAGAATAATATTTCAGGATGGACAAATATATTATCCCATAAAAAACCTACCTAAAGATTTCCGAACCTCTTCACTAGTTGCTTCTGCTACCGGGGATGAGATATTTTCCAACAAATCCTTGATAACATCAGACGAATAAGTAGCAGCGTTATTGTACTTATAAACTGTGAGCGGTGCTTCAATTCTTATTTTCTCTGTCTGTTCCATATTTCGAGTGTTCCGTGTGCCACCACGAATTCCACTCTTACAGTTGGTATATGACGGTGCATATACAACGGCATTTCTTAAGTATTGTACTTTTGTATTGTACTGTTGATTGTTTTCTAAAAAATATAAAAAAGGATATTACAATCACATATAGATAGATCTTAATAAATTCACATCACATCTTTCAATATTTAATAGATATTAATTACCATTTGCTTGAAATTTTGAATCATCATCTTTTTGTATACTTTTGGAAACTTTTGATTGCATTACCCTTACGGTTTTCATCCAAACATTTTCTTCCTTTGAAGACATTTTGAGACTTGATGCATTGGAGCTACTTACAAATTCACCCTTAGAGGTTTGATCTTGATTGATTACATTAACTCCATCTTGAAGATTGTTTGTCTGTAAATAAATAAATATATATCTATATTAATAATAATAATCAAAACAAAACATTGTGTAAATTTTAACAAAAGAAAACAGAACAATTCACCTCTGTCTGAATAGTGGAAGGTTCAGAGCATGGAACATATGTATTTGGACCATTCAAACGTTGCCTCTTCTTTGCAGGTTCAAAATAGATACTGTCAATGACCTCGTCATCGCTTGACGAATCTGACGTATCAGAAATCGGAACAGTACCATTGGTATTCGAAGATGTCATTCCTTTAAACCATTTCGATACCGTTGGTGGTATGATATTGTATATAGCCGATTTGAATCGTGATGTAATCGACTGAAAAAAACATAATCGAACAAATAAATAAATAAAACCTGTATTACTGAAATGAACAATTTGATTTGGTTTTGTATTTTTATGGTACTCTGACAGAGCTTTGAAAAATCTTCAAACCAGTGTCTACGAATATGTTATAACTTTAGCCCACAGGAATGCATATAAGGAATATTTATAATGCTAAATTAATTTTGTTGGTCTGAGCTAGTAAACAAAGGTTAAACAAGTTCCTGTAGGGATTCCAGTAAGTAAAGTAAAATCCAATTTTTATTTACATCATAGAATAATGCATCATCATTCTTCTCATGAACACGAATTTCTTGTAGGTGAAGGCTGTGAAGATGATTAGTAATAAAACTTATGAAATGTGCACATTATAATTTCCTTTTATTTTCATTCTTTTACTATGTTAAATGAATACATCGTTCACATACTTACATAAATATACATCAAAATTACATAGTTCAATATATGTCTCAATACACTTCTTAAATCACAATGAAAAATCCCTTACTAACTTAGTTCTATTTTATCATTTTAATTGTAATTAAACATTGTAATTGAACTAGAAACTAACCTAACCTAATAACGGACACATGTCAAAAAGAAACGCAAATAATTCACTTACCTCATCAACTGATAGGGCACGCTTGCGAGTCTTCCTTTCCGATGCCATATTAAACCCAAAAAACTGCTAGTAAACGAGAATAATAGTTAAAATACTTGTAAATTCGAAAAAATGTCATATAAATGGCGGGTGCTCTTCTTGGAAGCGCGGTACACGAACTCTTAATACAATGTTAATACTGGATGGTTAATACTTAATACTGGATACATACACTTAACAACAATAAAAAGAAAAAAATTGAAAGCAAGTATAAAATAAATTCAATAATAATAAATGAGAGGCGCGAACCGAGTACGAGTAAACAAACTGACGGGCGTGTGTTTGTTTGTGTGGGAGGCTGGGAGCACTGACAGGTTGCTGTCAAATTATTTTTACTCCTATTTATAAAACGCTATTTGGCGCTGTAAGCTATAGTGGCTAAGTCTTTGGTGGCTATCAAGTGGCTACGGAGCGACAGTAATTGGAATTGGAACTATAATACCGAGTATATCTCGTATATGATATGGATATTTATGGAATAAAAATACGCAAACGTCAAAATTAGTTCTAATTACTTCCGAGGGCGGCGTTTCAAAATGGTTCACGAAATTATCTGTCATTTGAATGGGACAGCCGGTCAGTGGTGTAATTGATAGGGTGGAATTGGTGGTTTTATATTAATTAAAACGTAAGAATGTAATCATTAGTTTTATATATTTACATGAGAAAATTTTGTATATATCTTATATGACACTGTACATCAATCAGTTAGAATATTATTCAAAATTATAAAACAATATAAAAGTAAATGACATAGACAAACATGGACAGCATCACGACCTTCCAACAGTAATTACAACTTTATGACCGACTGGCTGATGACTAATCGCCAACCCGAATCCACCTTTATTCTCCATGCCCCCTGACCTGTAATATATACTACTAGACAGGTAATTTGACAGGTCTCATACAAATGACAGATAATTTCGTGCACCATTTTGAAATGCCGCCCTCGACAGTACCCAGAACTAATTTTGACGTTTACGTATTTTTCACTGGTATTCTGTAGGTAGAATCACTTTTTTTGCGGTTGGATATTAGCGGGTTAAGCGATATGCGGATTAATTAATTATCGGGTAGCAATTGGATTATAGAACACTTTCAAGCGGAACAAGCGGTTTACATTAGTCTCTCTGTATAATAACATAATAGTCTGTGCTGTAGTACACTTCATACGATATATACGACACGCTTGTGGCTAAGACCTAATCAAGACTGCAATACACTGCAATATAAGATGGCGGCCGGCTAGCGGGTTCTCTGATTGGTCCGATCATCTGATAAGACCAATCAGAAACGTTTCTGTACCAAACAATAATAAAGCGACAAAATGGCGCGAACAGATCCGTAGTTCGAATCTAATATTTGTTTCTTTGTCGAAATAAACGGGTCTGTGCTATAATTGTCTTTGTCAACATAGCATTCTAATTGTTCTGTGGCACAACAGAAAGAAAAACAAAACAAACGTAGTGATTATATACTCTTTGAACAAAACAAATCTTTGGCTTCGTTTTGTTCAATAATTTCATGTATTGCTAAATTATAGAGGTGGGCGATTATGAATGATTGGTAGTATAATCGAATTACTTTGTAATACTAATGTTGATAATCGATTATGAAATTAGTAACTAATATATTTTCATAATTGAATGACGTTACTAATTTGTACTACTAATCCTGTTATAAAAAGTTGAGCGGCGAGTCACTCTCTCGCTTTTTTTTTAGTTTATCAGATGTCTGATGAGAAGTCTTCTTTTTTTGTTATATTGGTAATTGTTATACGTACTTTAAAAGAAATGCTTTGTTTAACGTTGATTCTTAGTTATAAATATTGTTCTTAATCTAAATTAGATTTATTACTTCTAAGGATGCTGAAACTGTGTCATTGTATTAAAAAAACTAATTATAGTGGTTAGTATTATATAAATATGATTAATGGTAAATATTTTACATTATAAAGAGAATTTGTACTAATAGTAATTAATTCATTACCTGTATTTATTTGTGTGCCTAAATCCAACATTCACCATGAAAATAATATTTTTAATGTGTTAATAAATAATGAATAATTAATATCATTATTCATCTTAATTATCTTAATATTAATTATCTTAGATGAATGATTAATATCATTGTTGCAGTAATGTGCTGGTAGAAGACAAGTAAGAAATTACAAAAAAGTCTGATACAATATTATTCAGGACGGCGGCGTAGTACACTGCTGTGATATTAGTAACTACTAACCTTTATAATCGAGATATCTCGAGATATCTTCATAATCGAATGATTTCATTAGTATATCTCATAATCGCCCACCTCTACTAAATTATCAGTTATCAGTTGTTATATGTCTTGGTACAGGGTACTGGGGCAAATATGATCGTAAATGTCAATGTCCAGTACTCCGACTGGACACATGTAAATTTGTTTATATTTTAATTAATTGAAACCATTTGAAATTAATTACTGATTCGATAAAGGGTCTATATTTTAGTTTATTGCTCTTATTACAGGTCACACCTGTATACCGACTAGCTGGTTCCCGCGACTTCATACATGTTGAAAAATGAAAATATATGTATAACGCCTGACATCTTTATCACTGTTTTTTTAATATTTTTATGCGATCCCTCGGCAACTACGTTTTCCCAGGATATTAAGCAACTTAATCTTTTATAGCAAGTTGGCAAAAACCTTTTCATATTGTGTGCTGCTCATTTCTGTCGGTTTTTATCTCTCTAAATGAACAGGGAGTATGTCATTTTCATCTATTTCAATTTATTTTTAACAATAAGCCTTTTAAAGTACTTGAGACAATACATTTTTGTTGATTTAATTTTTTTTGTCTCCTTTCAGAAAGATGTCGAACTGGATTGTGGTGGTGGACTTACCTTAAATTCTGGAAATTTAGTACAAGCAACTGGAAGACTTATTCATCAATTTGGAAGCCAAAGAGTGGCAAGAAAGAAAAAAGTCCTTAGACTCGTTTTAGGAGGCTTTATTGGAGTCTGCACCCAGATTGAAAATTGGATACCTGTTTTGCTGAACTGAACTTGATGAAGGTGAGCAATCTATATTATATTTAGGCACTAATTTAAGAGTTTAAAGGATCTATCTATACACTAACGAAATCTTAAAATCATAAAGTAGTGTTAATAACTAAAGTTATGTGTGCTTCAATCCTGACCAACACCATGTTGTTTGGTGTCTATGTAAAGTAAGTCAAATAATAATAATAAATGCTGTCTCTGTTTCAGGCCCTTGAACCAACCATCACAGTCACTGCCCAAAGACTGTTGGATCAGGTGCGGGTTATTCAACGGTGCCAACTGTTGGACTAGTCTGCACATGATAGGCTGCGCCTGGACTCACAGCCTGTTAGCGCGACTACTGTAACGTCAAAGGTCTTTTACCAACTGCGGCGTCGACTGCGGAACCGACTGTTCAATTGCAGGTTACAGTCGGTTCTGACTGAATTGTAATTGGGTAATTGAAGAGGATTTTGGAGATGAGTTTGAGATATCGATCCACAATGAACTTAAACCGCATTTACCACGTTTGCCCGCGAGTAGGTGTAACTTAGCTTTAATGATAGCCGTAAACACTTTGTTGACGCCAAACATATACAGGACAGCTAAGACCTAACCGATATGCGCTCGATACTGTACTGTGGGGCTCTTTCCTGTCGCCATACATATACAGTGCAGCTAAGATCTAACCGATACGCGCTCGATACTGTACTGTGGGGCTAATGCGGTATGTCGCGTTGCCCATATCAGATTTTTAAGTACTACTCAAACACTAAAGGATGTTGGGCACACACCAATATGGCAGCTGCGTATCGAGAAGCGTATCGGTAGGTTTAGGAATCTCATTGCAAAGTTGCTCTGTTTCAAGAACGGTAAAGACTACATGGTCTGTGTCCCGAAACGTGTTGATTTTTTGAAGCAGAAAATCTATACATAGGCAAACAGGGAATGTGTGTGGACAGATTTCATCAGAATCGCACCTTCCAAAGTGAAGCTATCGGTTACGGAGAGGTCATTTTTCACCTGTGGCCTCACCGGTGAAGGTCTATGACCTCACCGACTGCGAGGGTTAAGCCCCGCTTGTCAAAGTCATAGCACACCTGGGGGGGGTCACTCTGGAGCCCTAACCACGGGTAGCTTGGGCCTTGCTCCGCAACCTGCGGATTATTACTTTTGTTTTTTTATAATATTTATTGTATTTTTTTTTAATTAAGAAAATGAATAAATACATGTTAATAATAATAATCATTAGTTTCAGATATTACATCCATATTAGGTAGCTACAAAAAATTGGTTCATTCCCAGTAGTTCCGTTGAAGTAGTTCCGTGGCGGAACTAGTGAGAATATTTTCGCGGACAACTATTAATTAAATAGTAAATATTTTCGGTTTTATTCCCATTAGTGCCTAGTTTAACTTTAACTAGGGTAAGAGAAACGGGCAATGACTTACTAAGGGCAAGTAGAAGTAGGGACGATTTTGGGAACATTACTCGACCGGCGTTACTTTTTCAAAACCCAGTAAGCGTTCTTAGTAGGTTCAAGATCTATCCAGATAAAAATCTGGATAAATCTTGGATACAGGTACATTAAAATCGTAACCAATTATAAATTTTCTGCTGGTTCTTGATTAGTTTTGTGTATATTTATTTGAAATGATGCATTGTAATCATACACATTTTAGTACAGGTTACTAAAAAAATATTAATTTTTAATTTTAAATATTACTTTAATCTTAAGAAAGTTGTTGCAATTGTCTTAAAAAACGTCTACTTTCGTATATGTTCAACAATATTATAGAATATCGCTGTATACGTTACTTTTTGTTTTCAGGAAAACATCAATTTTCCAAAGTATTATTATATTATTACTAATACTTATAAGCATGTTTTCTTAATTTTCCACATTATTAATTTATCAAATTAAAATTTTTTCTTCAACGGAACTAATGGGAATCAAAATTACACAAGTCCCGTTGACGGAACTACTGGAAAAAAATTCTCACTATATAGTTCTGCCACGGAACTAATGGGAATAATCCAAAAAATATTACTTCCTTTTAGGTACAAAAAATACAATATATAATATTATATATTAGTATGCCAAACTGATTTAGTTTTAATAAATATTTATTTAATTTTCTTGACGATTTTTTATTGTATCTAAAACTTGGCTTACTTATAATTTTTGTGTTTTTCATAAAAAAGAAAGGTATTTTTAAAATTTAATTTTCAGACAAAACAAAAAGCCTTGAATTGATGTAAACATTATAATTACGTATGTGTACTTAAATTTTACCGTTTGTAATATCAGGCGCCAGTTCTTCACTTTGAAAATTTTCGCAATATACATTTGTATAATATTGAGGGGTAATTTTCGTTATACCAAGAACAAGCTTCGTTTTGAAAAGGCCTCCCAACCCTATAATTAGAAATATTTTTTTATATGCCCGTTACCTACATGTGCTATATACAAGTATCACAATGCTCAGTACTGTAAATGTCATGTAAATGCCAACTAATATGACATTTTATGTAATATATCAGGGGTATACAATCAAAGTTGGTAAAGTCCACAAAATTTTAAGTGAGATTTAAATTACAACACATTTATTTCCGTATCTATATTTACCCCCTAGAATAATTTTATACAAATTCTAGAAATCTCGACTGTTATTTCAAATTGAAAATTGACTTTACAAACAAACCTAGCAAAGTCCAAGTGAGTTGAGTTTCAATTTGCGTAGTCTTTTTCGACCAATAGGAAGGCTCCATTGCCTCCATTTCACTGACAGCTGTCATGGCTAGCTACAGCAAGAGTCACCACTTTTAGTTGTATAAGTTTTTTAATTAGCTACGTTTTTCTTACTTAATTTTAGAGATTGATTTTTAATAAAAATACAAATTATCATAAATTTTTATTAACTGACTTTCATTACTTTCTTTCATTCATTACTTCCTGAATCCAACCCTGTCCAGAGAGTTGGTAACAAATATAGGAAAGTCCTAAACATTCAGTTACAAACTTAGTAAAGTCCAAAACTTGGTAACAAAACTGGGAAAGTCCATCTTGTACTTAAGGTTTTACTCAAAAGTATTGAACTGAACGTGATGAACACTTGTATTTCCATAATGTATTACATTCTGCATATAAATAATGTTTAACATTAGAATAGTTACCTGTAATTTTTAAAATAACCGTTTTTATCGTTTACTGAACATTTTGGCAATGTGGACTTTACCAACTTTGATTGTATACCCCTCATATAATATAATATTAGTTGCATTAAAAAAAATCGTAATTGCACATCAGAAGTGCTAAGACGCATGCTATACATTATTTTTGGGTTGTTGGTTGTTTTAGGAAGTATTCTCTATTAGAAATTATTTTATTAATAACCACAGCGCCCTCTAACGTTGAAGATTTGTATTTCCTTGGTGACGTTGATGTCATCTCGCCAGTTCAGTATTTTACCCTCATAAAAATTCTTCATACCTTACTTACCAAACGTGGCTAAAGAAGTTTACACTTAAAAAATTAAGTATTCTACCAATATCACATGTAAGGGACATGTAATCACTGTCCATTTTTCTTAAAATGTAATTTTTTTTTAATATCTAGACATTTTTAACTATATAATGCGGTTATTTTTGTGTAGTGTATGAAAGACAAAAATAATTAATAGATATAAAATTTTCTTTCTCTAGAATATGGGTTGGTTCCTCCACGTAATTAATTAATGACTTGAAAATCATATAGTAACGTCAAATAACAGATAGATAGTCAATAGATACAAATATGCATATATCACGTACTCATCCATCATAATTTTTTGGAGTTCTTGAGCACTTAGATTGACAGTTAGGTCTGGATAGTATCTCCATCTTTTTAATCCGGCGTCTTGAGTCCATGCCTTTTGAAATGGGGTCAGACCGGGTTTATTTAAGTTAGAACAGTCACGACACACGGCTGAAAGCGGTTTCTGTAAGAAAATTTGTGTACATAAATCGTAACTTGTAAGATTTTACCAGTTCAGCGATACATTTTACATACATTTTTCACGAGAATTCTAATATTTTAACGTAAATACTCGTATGAAAATTACCTTTCCGCTTTCACCTTTTAACGAGTCGCATGCATGACGTCGCCGATATCGTACACAATCCAAATCGTATTGATAAGAACGAGGGAATACATCCTGATGAGCTGCGAAATTGTTAAAAAGAAGTGTTTTTAATGGGTCGACGACAGACAAGCTGACGCTGAAGGTCCATCGTATGTAACACAAGCAACGCATCAGGTGCCAAGTTTATAGATAAGGGATAGGGCATTGGGGGCTCTGGCATTTTACTTACTCACTGACACATGTTGTGTGGACGTTATTATCAAATCGTATACATTGACCCAATAAAAATTACTTAGTATTGATATTTTGAGTATTACACATTTTATTAAATTAGCTAATAACTGACACTTGATTGCGGACAAAGTTTAGACTTTGTCTATTTAGTCCTGGACCTGACTGACTAACATGACTTATAAATGTATTCATTATTAAAAAAGAAAAAAAAAGATTGTTTTTTACGAAACAACTGGCAGAAATGTAATGGTGTCTAGTACATATGTTTTTGTAATCAGCTCATGGAACCCTTTCATTTGGTACCCCACTAGATAGGTTTATGACGAAAAAAAAAACGTTTTTTTCATACAAAAAAATTATGCCTTCAAGAGGGGGGGTTACTTACTGAGACTCCTACTAAACTTACCTAAAAAAATTCTAACTACGCGAACTTTCCCAAAGGGCTGCTGTCAGGTCCTGGGTCGGTAACCCTTTTTTTGTAAATTGGCAGGGATTATTTATTTCAGGAAAAGCTGCTTCTCTGATTTGAGATTCCTATTTTTGAGAAACACAATAAAAAAGTACTCACTCGGTAAAACTGTTTCTGTGGTCATTCCATAACTGTTGTAGGCTTCATGGAGTGTGTATGCATTACTTCCGGGTTTGTCCACCCAAAATGCTTTGTCTCTTTGTACCATTTTGTCGATTACAGTGTCCGGTAATTCTTTTATCGTTGGTCTGAATCATACACAAATAAAATTTGTTCAATTATAATTCTTTCTGTACAAAACTTACAGTTTTACTATAAAGAATATTAAAAGCGTTTTTACATTATCCGATACGATATTGGTGCCGAACGCCGGTAGCCGGTAGTCGATATCCGATAGCATATGGTATCTTCACATACCTTTTTACCTTTTAGCTACCTTTAATTGAATTAAAGCCACTGTCGTATTTAACAAGCCAAAATAACAAGCTCAAAATGATATGTAGGTAAGTAGGTAATTGTAACAGACTTTCAATTACAATACCTACTTATAGGTATATCCATGATGGATTCCTCTTGTAAAAAAAAAAAGGTAGGTAGGTAAGATTAAATTGGATTACCTCGGCGGTACTTCAACAAGTTCTCTTGTCAATGGTTGAAGAAATAATCCAACAGACTGCTGTGTTAAGCAAGGTGGACGTCCAGGGAGTAGACTTTCATCGGTCTTAACAGTTAAGGATACCTTGTCTAAAGTATATCTGAAAACATCAATTTTCCATTAACCTCTTCACATATGTTATCAAAATAGGTCCAGCCGTTCAGGAGGAGTTTAGTCACACGGACAGAAGAAATGTTTATGTTACGGCTAAAGATAGGTGTGAACATAAACTTAAGTTTAGCCGGCTAATCTTAAGTTTATCTTCGAGAGGCGGCTAAAGTTCGATATCATGTTAGTTTACGTCGTGAATTTCCATCTTTAGCCGGTTAATGTGCACATTAACCGAAACAAAACGGCTAAAAATGTTTCAATGGATGCGCCGGGCGAACATGTCGCTTGAGGGGGCGGAGGGGAGACGATGCGCGCAGACAGACAGGCTGACGGTCCACTTGATGGTAGGTGGCTACCGTCGCCTATAACACAAGCAACGCTATAAGTGCTACAAGTGCGCTGCCGACCATAGAAGGATTAAAAATAAGGGAGGGATGGGCTCCTCATTATTTTATTTTAATGAATAGATATTGTTTTAAGTTATTAACGCTGCAGAAGTTTTAATTTGTAATTTTGTATACCTACATTAAGTATGTGTAATGAGAGTGATTATTGAAGTGAAACTTCTAATGCGACTTCCAACAAGGTTGCGTTAAACGTTTAAAGGCTTATTTCAAATAATAAACAAAATGAGATATAAACTATCCTATCTTTTAAGTTGGACCAAATAACAGATACTTATGAAGTTTGATCAAAGTCGGTTCAGTAGTTTCAGAGTTTATCGCGAACATACATCGTGACACGAGATTTTTATATATATATATCGATTATAAAGAGGTAAAGGTTTTTATGTTTGTTTGGTAATCTAAACTACTGATCCTGTTATCTAAACTACTGTTCACCAATAGAATAGAATTCTAATTTGAATGGACACAGGCTAAATATTCAACGTGGGCACCAGCTATATAAAAATAAGATCCAATGACAAAAGTATAATGTTAGATGTTATATATTTTATTTTTCAATGAGGAAGAAGTCGCTGGCACCAGCTAGTATCATATCTAATGGGATTAGATACCAGAAGATATCTAATGGGTACACATAGTCTAAAAGAACTTTGTTTAATGAACCGTTTTAAGTGTGGTTCCTATCCTCTGTTAAATCCGAAAAAGAAAGTTTATTTGAATTACTTATCCGGATCGTAGGCTCCAAATTTTTGAACATTACTGTGTGGGTCACAAGGATGTCCTTTAAGCGACATTGTATTGCTTTAATTTATCATGGACCGTCTAAAAGACTAAACATAATATAACGAGATAGTCACATATTTCACAAGTATTTTTAATTATGTATTTTGTTGTTTTGAAATACACGTATTACGGCATTAGACGGTGTTTGATTGATGTCAGTTTCTTTTTAAAATATTTAACTTTGTAGGTTGGACTGACATTGTGATGTGCGGAACTTTAAAACAAAGATTTTTTTGTGTAGGTATTTATTTTACATATTCGTTTAGACTAGACATAGATCTATACAGGCAAACAGTTATTTAATGGCCTCTGCATTTGCAACATTAAACCCAAAGGATTGTCTAAATAAGATAAAAAAGTGTCCTATATGTACAGGTAATAATCTATCTGTGTGCCAAATTTCATCCAAATCCGTTAAGCCGTTTTTGCATAAATGAGTACCTAATAATCATCCTCACAAACTTTGTTATTTATGAGTAGGATTAATTAATGGATATAAGTTAATAAGTATAAAGATTATCAGACTGTAAATTACGCTTTTGTTAACCATTTATGCTGAAAATACTGTATTAATTGTTTCATTATATGTTTAGATTAACTAGTACAGAGTACTATATCTTTGTTCAGTATATTTTGTTCTGTTGTTTTGTTGGGAACGCCGCGCTGCGCCGCGCTGACAAGAAATACTTAAAACTTTTGTTCTATATACTAATATATACTGTGTTCATTGAGTGTCACGTCACTGTCATAAATAATTCTTAATTTGAACTGAAATAGTCGCGTATTGTAAACTTGCAGTTTTTATTTAAGTTTATAAGTAATTCTCAAGATTTCTACATATTTAAATTGTAAAGTAAATTTTTACTCCGACTCAATATCACACTGGACTATATATTCGTTTGAATACCTATTCGTTAAGTAAGTAAAGCTACGTTACTTCACCTTATTTACCACACCCCAGAAGACCAATAGGGCATTTCTTTGCATTTTTTTGTTTTTAACCTGCTTTTCACATTCATTTCCTTGCATTTAGTTCTCAAACCAAATTTCTGATTTACCACATAATAAAAATAGAGCAGTGTCGATGCTACATGATAATAGATAGCATTCATAGTATTTTTTCACAAAGGTCAAAATGGATCTTTGTTTTTGACTCTAATTTTCTTTGGCAGGTGAATTAAGAAAGAAAATGTCGGAATTTCTACAAAAGAACACAACCCTTACGGGAAGTGGCACGTATAAGGAACTTAATCCGTTATTTTCCCATGTGGGTGATTTCACACCCTTTTACATTGCCGTAGCAATTTGCTCAATTCTACTGTGCTTTTTATTAATTCTCAATATTGTATGTTGCTGCTCAACATACTCTGAATATTGGTTAGACCGTCATACAGGTTAGTGGATCTGTCTACTAGGTTTTCATAATTATTAATTATTCGGCATTTGTTTTAACTACATATTAGTGTTCAGCATGTAAAATTCCAACCCCAAATATAATCTATTTTCATATTTAATCTAACTACTCTAATATCCATTTTTTAATGATTTTGTCTTATGAGTTTATTGCAGGTGAGATTTCATTAATGATGTTTTGAGGTCTCAGGGATAAAATCTCATATCTCTTTTTAACTAAGATGAAATACCTAACTATAATTTCCTATCCCTTATTTTACTAAAGTCCCATACAATATTTGGGAAATGTCACGTAAACGTTTACAGAAACAACGTTTTGAAGACAAGCTCCATCCATATTAATAGTCACTTAGTCTAGTGATATCTAGTCTGAAGAAAAAAAAGGCATTATTGATTAGAAACATTTGTAATTTTTTTAAGGAAACCGATGGCTGGTATCTATTTGGTCTGCGACACCGCATAAGCAACCCCCTCTGGACTTAACTGAGTTGGGAGACCGGCGTGATCACAGTGACTACAAAGTGATCTACACGAGAGAAGCGGAAATCATACCTTCAGTCTCCCGTCAACCCCTTACTTCGTCTCAAGAATATCTGGAATTGCACAAAAGGGAAAGTGACATATAAGCTATGGCGTTCCTGTTGATGTATCCAGCCATTGTAGTGCTCTCCCTTTTTGTCCTAATGGTTGTCATTGTAATGTTAAAGTTTGGTTCACGCTGGTGTAAATTACGTCACGGCACAAGAACCTATATTGAGTCCAAAAGTTACTGGAACGAGGATGACGAGGTTTAAATTTAAATACTTTTAAGATTGGCATAGCGACGCCGAAGTGCCAATACAAAATTTTACAAAGAATTAAAAAAAATACTACTAGTAGTAGTATATTTTTTAATTTTATTTTTTTAATTTTCTAGAAGTAAAAAATTTTACTAAATCTTTTTATAATTTCATAATTATCTTTGTTTCATGATTAATTAAATTGTTTTTAAAACAATAAAACATTGGGTACAAAAAACATTGTAGTGACCTCTACTGCACAAATAAAGCATTATTTCGTATTAGTATTGAATCACAGCTACCATAGATGGCAGCAGTTGTCAGTTGGAAATAGTTTTAGTAATACTTAACATAGCTGTTCCACGTGACTTCGTCCGCGTAACTTTATAGAATAGCTTTATAGAATATAGCTAGAAGTAGCTTTCTATAGGTGTAAGAATTTTTAAAATCGGTTCAGTAGCTTTTAACTTTATTCATTACAAACAAAAATGCAAATCTATTATCTTAATAATTCAGTGTTTTTAGTATGTATTTCTTAACAATTTCAATAATTGTATAATTTCTATATTCTTACAAAAAATGCATTTACACCATTTATTAGATGTTAAGGATAAGGATCTACCTATAATTAATATAATGTGTTATTTGAGTAAGTTTAATACATATATATCAACTCGTGTCTAGTATTGAGAGCATTGTGAATGCTACCATCTCTGAAATGAGACTGTAATTAGGTTTGCTAATCAGCCTAGTTTAGTTTTCCATTAGAATAAGCAGGAGTAAGTTTTTTATATAATATAATGTTTTTGTAGTAATAGCACTAGGTGTTTATTAATAAAAAAAAGTACCAAATTCAATTTGTCATCACAATCATTAATTACATCTGTTAAAGGTGTCATTTTGTGAATTAATAATCCTACGTGATTTGTCTGATACTTCTTATGTTGCCAATATAGTGATGATGTGAAATATAGTGATGACGTGATGTGAAATGTACCTATTTTAGTACTAATAAGTATGATTAAAACAATTTATAACAGTCTGATATTTCTTGTTCCCGTCCATGTACAGATCTGATTAAGTAAGATTGTTATAAGTTTTTTATAATGCCTTATTAATAAATTCGTAGTAAATACATGAGCAATTGTTTTATTTTAACATAGGTACTACCTACGTACTTTTCTAAGGTCCGATTTTATTCTTTTGATAAAAAAGGTAAACAAACAATTCACGACATATAGTTTTCGAGTTTTAACGTTAATTACACATTCATATTTACACGACTTCATTTACACTCACTAAACATAATATTCTTTACGATATGTATCCAAAATTATTGCATACTTTCAGAGGAAAATGCAAAAAACTCGATAAAATCGTCACATAACCTACAATACCAATAGACGTCACAGAGATTTTGTCTATGGTTTTAGAGAGGGGACATGTACACGACCTAAGTCATTTGGAGTCACATGAGGTTTTGATTCGTACATAAATTATCAAGTTCACAATTCTATATACATTTTTAAAGTTTTAGTTTATCATAATTCATAAGAATGAATTATTTTTGATTAAATGGCTTATGAAATTATTTTTGATTAAATGGCATTAATAAAATAGATTACTTAAAATTACCACTAAACTAATAATTCGTTTTTATTTATTATTCTTATTAATAATAATATTTTATTCGGTTTTGGTTTTTACGGAGGTCATGGCTGAGAATGAGTTACTCACTGAGTCAACTCTCTTTGATATGCCCATTGTACAAATCCCATCTCTAAAACAGGTCAGTGACCCTGGCGACCTCATATTTGTTTACCTTTTTTATCAAACGAATAAAATCGGACTGTAGATGATATATGTATATATGTTACGGCTAATGATAGGTGTGAACATAAACTTAAGATTAGCCGGCTAAACTTAGGTTTATCTCCGAGGAGATGTTAATGTTAGTTTCATCTATCATTAGCCGGCTAAACTTAAGTTTAACTGCAGGCCCTTGGCTAAAAATGTAGAAGCAAATGAAAAAGGAAACGGTATAATAATGTTTACCATTTCGACACGAAAACTTTTATTAAAAAATAATCACTCTCATTACACATACTTATGTAGGTATACAAAATTACACATTAAAACTTCTGCAGCGTTAATAACTTAAAACAATATCTATTCATTAAAATAAAATAATAAGGAGCCCCATCCCTCCCTTATCCTTAATCCTTCTATGGTCGACAGCGCACTTGCAGAGCACCTATGCCGTTGCTTGTGTTATAGGCGATGGTAGCCACCTACCATCAAGTGGACCGTCAGCCTGTCTGTCTTCGCGCATTGTCTCCCCTCCGCCCCCTCAAGCGACATGTTCGCCCCGGCGCATCCATAGAAACATTTTTAGCCGCTTTGTTTCGGTTAATGTGCACATTAACCGGCTAAAGATGGAAATTCACGACGCAAACTAACTTGATATCGAACTTTAGCCGCCTCTCGAAGATAAACTTAAGATTAGCCGGCTAAACTTAAGTTTATGTTCACACCTATCTTTAGCCGTAACATATACATATACACAAACTGTTTAAGTATATTTATAAGTTGTTTAGCATCCATAGCACAATCTCTGCTTAGTTAGGGGCTAGATGGTACGACATAAAAAACAGTCATTCTGCATGTTAGAAGTGAAAAATACGCCATCTGTTGGCGTAACAAACTATTAATGAAGTTAAGGTTATTATGATCAAGAAATACGTACCAATTCTGGTAGATGGCGCTTATTCCAATCAATTAAACCTCATTGTCGCTCAGAGCGTGACGGCGCGACACTAGTTCACTGTTTTTTCTCATACTAAAAAGTACTCAAAAGAAGTTTTTACTTCAAAAATAAGGATTTGCCGACATGATTTAAATAAAACACAATTTCACGTAAAAAACACTTACATATATTTATATTAAATTAATCAATCATCTCCATAACCAATAATGAAACATGCAATGGATAATAAAGTAATGCTTATTTACATTAATAACTATACCTCATATGCAATATAAACCATCAAATTTATGATTGTGTGATATGAACGCTGAATTTGTCTCAATAATTAGTTATTGCAGTGCAATAAAAAGTTAATTGTACTCTTGGTATTGCTCATCAAATCGTTCAAACTTATTGTTTGATGCTTGTACCACTTTTGTTTGACATAAATTTGAACTTTTGGCCTACAAACTAATGGTCTTAATTGAATTTATGCAAAAGCAACTTATGCAAACTTACGAGTCTGCACAAATAAAGAATTGAACTTATTTCAATTGACATACTTTTCTCAAAAAATCTGAATTGGAATTTTATAAAATAAATTTTATTTAATTTTATCAAATATTCTGAGTCTCTTCTTCATTAGTGCAGTTTCAATAAGTTTTAATAATGTCCGAGATACACGAGGCTAGTTTTTCGAGCTAGAATAAGACTGTATACTAACTGTGCTGGCTTGGAATATGCTAGTGCTGTTTACATGATGACAGTTAATTTTAAGCCAGTACTATTGCAGTGACTGAGGTGACTACACGTCGTGGCGGCGTTGTGAAAATGAGCAGCATTCGTAAAAAAAAAATCTACTGGAAACCGTTACTTCGGAAACTATGGCAATTCACACTTGACGAATTATTAGAGAAAACATTAGAAAAACGTGTATGGGACAAGAGCATGGATTTTAAGAAGGAATGAACGTGGATCATCTGCTTTACTTTTTATGTCGGTAATTAGTTTAAGCATTTAGTCGCGAACAGATAAACAAAACGAGTGGTCATTGTTCACTAGCCAATCGAATACTAGTAAAACCATCGTACATAGTATAGTAGTAAAGTCGATAGTAAAGCCAGTGGTGTGGGAGGGGGGGGACAGCTCAAAAAATAGAACGCCATCATATTAAACCTATCCTAGCTTGAGACGCTAGCTTATTAGCCTAGAAAAGAAGCTAGTTTTGTAGACACAAAGCCAGAGTTACTAGCTAGCTAGTTTACTAACACTAGCTTGCTATCTTAGCTTGAAAAACTAGCCTCGTGTATCTCGAGCATAACACCGTAACATGAATCTTTTGCCATCATTCTTTTGGTTTTTTTTTTCGATAACCACAACCAGACTGGTTGAACCAGTGTTGTTTTTAGGTACAATATCAACTGTCGTCAATTTTTGTTTAAATTTGGTTAGTTAATATTTTAGATTTAATCGGCTCTTGAGTCTAATTTGCAATTCAAATATAAAAACTGTGATGATCGTTTACCAAAACGATTATCCCATGAAGTTAAACTAACTTTATTCAATTTTTATTTGGAAATTCATTCAGTCTAAGTTTAAAATTTGTGTATTTTAAGAAGTTATTATGTTGTCGATACTGAATTAAAAAAAAATCATGGGTAGATTAGAATCATTAGATTCTTAACTCCAAGAAACTTTACAAAATGTCAATTGTCAAAATGTCCGATTCGACAATTTGTTAACAGTTTAGTTAGACTAAGAGCGACTAAATCTCGTTGCAAACCATTTGGTGTGTGGTGCTTGAACTGCTAAAGCGTATATGTGCACTTAGCGGCCAGGTTGCCGCGGAAAAGCCTCATTGGTCGACTCGACTAAATTAAAGCATGATCTTATAAGCCGTCGCGACCTGGCCGCTAAGAACACTTGTACGCCAAAACTTGACAATATATGACTCATTTTTGATAACGAGTAATTCAAAAGAAAAAAAAAAGAAACTACATGTATTATTATATAGTTAATAAAACTAAATTGGTGTTACAATTCACACAAGAAATGGATTCTAATTTAATATGAGTAGCGATAAATGATCACAATCTCTTGATTCATGTACGGTTGAAGAATTTTGCACTCGAGGTCTGCTCGTACAGGCAGCAAGACAGCTTCAAAGTAGATCACTGATCGTACTTCGTGTTATGCAGTCTGTAATGTCTTTAAAAACACAGCACCAATGAACATTGAAACCGGCTTGCTTGCAACTGGCAGATCAGACCTTTGATTTTTCTTTACGCATAATGACATTACACAATTATATTTTACCTACAATTACAATTTAGAACTTATGAACTAACAGCCTGGGCACGACAACTATGTGGCAAAAAAAATATCACTATCTTTAATGGTTTGTCTTGAAATAATAATCCAAACAAAGAAAATATAATATTCGTACATTTGAGGCTGCACGGGCACACCGAATATTTTAGATAGCTATAAGAATATTTTTTTGTGTTCAGCTTGCACACTTTAACTTGTAATATACTGTCGATTGAGTCAATCGATCATATCAACATACATTTATAGTTTTGTACAATATAAATTGTCATTAATATACAAGGCATTCCATAAATTTGTAATGATATTAAGATCCGAATCACAAGAGCTTAATCGTGTCCGTTACATACGAAATTTGCAAAAAGAAACAAGCTGATTTTCAAGCATAATTATACATGAAAATAAATTTATTTCTTATTCATAATCTCTAAATGATCAAATGAGATATTACATTTTCCTTTCACGACTTCCCGTTCACCAATGCATTATATTTTGAAATCGTGTCATGTTTCAAAGTTTAAAAATACTTAAAATCTCACAATACTTTGTTAGTCACACAACAAGCCGTAATCATAAAAAAAAACATTGCCGTGGGCAAATAACTAGTTGCAAAACTATTTTTTTAATAAATATTTTACTACAAAAATGGTTCAGTTGCGTTCATTCACATCAGAATTGAAAAATGTATTATTTTAAAATATGTAGCCACTTGAAGCCACATTACTTATGATCATAGTCATATTATTAGATTGATTTAGAACTATACGTAGTTACCCTAATTAGTTGACCTCGACTTTATCCCTCGAAATAAATACACGCAATAAATATAAAATATAGAAATGTGATGCAAAATGTGATGAAAGTAATACATTTCACGCTTGTCTAAGTCAAACCATATTTTAAACTAGTCACTGATTATATTATTTCAGTGCGTATTAATCTAGTACTGTTAAATTGAAAATCAAATTATACCTTCATTATATATATATATAATTTTAATTGTAATATATATCTCTACAAAAAGTTGTAGCATATTTTTTAAAAGCCTTGTTGAACAAATGACTTATAACTAACTTATATTATGTACATAATATGTCTTCTTTTTTTTTAGGAAATTTTTAAAGCAAAAATTAAAACAACTTACTTCTATAAACATTAGCAACACTTTCAATAAAACATCAGTAGCGACGTTGGAAGGGCAACTACCTCCAGTCGACAACAAGCATAAGTATTTCTGTATGATAATTTAGAAAGCGCTCTTACATCAAACTAGTATTAGTCTTCATAGGTTTAGAGTGAAAAATTTGTATTACATAGAATACACGCATATAAAATTTAACAATTTGGTGGCATTTGTGAAAACTAAAAAGATCCCTTCACGTAATCAACTTGTAGGTGTGAGTAAATAGATGTAGGTAATCCATATTACAAGCGGATTTTAGTATTGCCATTTTTAATAACGCACAATGGACGCATCGGTAGGTACCGATGTATGAGGCAGGTATAAGGCAGTCTTTTTTATAACTTTGAGCTTTGTGATCTACGGAAGCACGCTACTAGAGCAATTTCATTAGCGGCCACGCATTGACCTGTTCTGTTTCATTTATTTATATGAAATTAATCAGTTGAAATACAATACGAAAAACACAAAATTTGTAAAAAGTGTAAATCGAAATGTCTTCGATTCCTTATACACACCAATGCTATAAAATCTATGCTCTGAAAATAAATTTACACGTCGCTAAATAGACCTTAGAACACCCAATATGAATAATGTATTAATTTATTTTATAAGGCAACTATTCAATCTATTCTTATTAACTTCACTACTGGATAACTTTTAGGCTCCATCAATATCCACCATTACAAAATGTCAATTTTGGATCAACATATAAAGTAATGGAGTGGACGGAGCTTTGTAAAATTTCGAAATAAATAATCACTCCCAAAGTTTAATAAAGTTCCATCCAAATAGGTAAATCAAAAAGATACATATATTTGCTTGTTTCAGGTGTAGAATAAAGAAAGTTTTATCATTATATAAATATACTATCATATCATATAATCATTTATATTATCTTATTTATTTACTTTCTTAATTTTAATTTTTTTACAATTTATGAAAAAAAAAAAAAAACAATATATATCATAAAAAACTTAAAACTAGATATTCGCTAGTAGCGGGGCAAGACCCAAGCTACATGTAGTTGGGGCTGCAGAGTGAGGAACCTCCTGACAATTCGTGCCGTGTCAAGAAGTACCGCCTTCTGTATCTGTCCCTTGACCCAGCCATCTAGTGAGAGCCTCTCGAGGTGTTGGTCGAGGCTCTTCGCTATAAGACCGTTTGCCAATACGATTATCGGGACGATGGTGGTCGAATCGACATCCCACATGGCGGTCACCTCGTTACTAAGCTTATCTTTTTCGACTTTCACGAGGTTTTCGTCATGCGGGACAGCGATGTCAACAAGCATCGGCCGGCGCTGGGATCGGTCAATAACCACGATGTCGCTTATTGGCGACAATGACCATTTTGGGAACGGCCGCAAGTTAATATTTATAATATGGTGCAACAGACTCAAGAAGGTGATATTGAAGAGCATGTTGCTGGTAAATAATTCCTGTCTACTTTGTTATGTCTGTGTAAATATTCGCTGTTAATGGAACATTGCGTTATTTTCAGTAACTCTAACGGGTCTTTGGATATCCAATCACCCTCAGTATGCTCGTAGAAAACGGACCAGATATTACGGCAGGTCAGCATAATATCTCGATCTGGTGTATGTCCGACGTTCATACTTTGGTCGATCTTCTCCCAATCTCGGTACATTATTCTTTGGACACTTTGGAAGAGACGATTTTGTCGGTATACACTCGTTCCTTATAACGTCTCACACGGTTTGCCAACGCATAAACTTTTTGTTATTAAATAATAATAATTATTATTTATATTTTATTATAATATTTATTGTTTTTGTATAATTATATTGTAAAAAAAATTAGGATTAAGAAAGAAAATAAATATGTATGAATAATAATAATATAATTATTATGATATTATTAACATGTTAAAATTATAATAAATTATTTTGTAAATTTATTTGTTATTGTAACGTAATACAAAATGAATTAACCCAATTGATAAAAAAATATTATTTTTATTATATATAATAAAATAAATAAATATTATTTAATATTTTAATTTTGATTATAAACCAAAAAATATTTTATACATAGTGATTGGATTTTTGAGTCGGTCTCTAAGAAAGCTGTTGACTGCAAATATCGGACTATTTTCGACTTTGCTTATAATACTTACACAATTACTTAATTTCTAGCACATTAGTGTATACACTAAATAAATTAAATCTTCAAATTACAGAGGTGAACATTAATTGTAACAATCACATTTAATTTTGAACATCATCCAGGAATAAATCAATGTTTTAAGAGTGTAAAACGAATTGCTTGTGACGAAGTGACGAAACGCGTCAAAACAAAAATATGTACAGCGAAAAATACAAAAGCATCGTATAATAATACAATATTTATAATACGTATTTAAAAGTGAATAAATTATTATGAATATCTAACATAAAACACTATATCTACTTGTGTACCAAATCTACGAACTAAATCTACTCGTGGTCACTCTATATAAAATGTATAATTATTTCAATATTGTCATAAATGTTTAACGAAGCCGGCTTCAGGGACGTCACCGTTATTATTTTAAACAGTTTAAGACAACGTAACGTAGTTTAACGAGTTGGGACTTAAATTGTGATGTATACGTTAACAGCAAATCATTCGTCGACCCACCGATGGGCCAACACGATGGGACCACGAGTATGGAGCGATTTCGTGAAGATTTTTGCAAATGTTTTTTAAAAATTATTATTTTTATTTTATTACACAGTAAACTGAATTAGAAAGGAATAAAAACTTCAATTCGGTGATGACATAATTGATAAATAAAAATCTTCACAAGTTAGATAATCGAGGTTAGTGCTGCTATTTTAGAATGTATTGTTTTTTTTTTAGAAAGTAGTGTCTATTAAAATGACATTTTTCTTACTGTGCTATCAAATGTGCTACAACCATCAAAGGTGAAACATTGTTCTCTTTCTATTTTAAACACTATATTATAAATTGTTATTATGGTAATTTTGCTTTTCAGAATTATTATAAATTATATTATGGTAATTTTGCTTTTCAGAATTATTATAAACTGATATTAGGGTCATTTTGATTTTCAGAATTATTATAAATTATATTATGGTAATTTTGCTTTTCGGAATTTTATTATAAACTAATATTATGCTCATTTTGATATTCAGAATTATTATAAATTACGTTATTGTAATTTTGCTTTTCAGAATTATTATAAACTGATATTAGGGTCATTTTGATTTTCAGAATTATTATACATTATATTATGGTAATTTTGCTTTTCGGAATTTTATTATAAACTAATATTATGCTCATTTTGATATTCAGAATTATTATAAATTAAGTTATTGCAATTTTGATTTTCAGAATTATTATAAACTATATATTATGGTCATTTTGCTTTTTTCCGTATTATTTTAAATTAGAAACAACAAAGCACACACCTCGATTATCTCTCAAAGTAATTATAAATATTAGGCACAAAATAAATATTTTTTTTATACTGAATTTTCAAATATCACAGAGATAATAGTTAAAAAAATAATGTTAATAACATTAAAATTGGGGATTAAACCTTAACAAAAAGTTAAAACTTACGTATGTGGTAACATATAAATATCACTACAACTTTATATGACAATTAAAAATTATTAGTATAATAAATGCTCCGTTCTGATTATTTTTCCAGAGTATAACTAAGAGGTAGTGGGGGCGAGATGTAGCTGCGATCACGCTGGAACCACATTGAACACGACTATTCACCGACGTATCTGGAAACATACGAGTACTGAACATTAATACAATTCGTTACTTCAATAGACTAAGACAAATAGCACAAAGACTAAACTAAATCATCAGTGAACCCGAGTAAGTTACTCCTGAGCGAAAAAACTCTTTTCAAATTCAAACTCGTTTATTTGTTTAATATGGTATATTCAACAAATTGCGGTGCGCCTGCGCCTGTGGTGTTTTAATCAATCCGCTTTTTGCTCTGTATTAATTTCATTGTAGTGTTATTTTAAAGCTCAAATTTAAAAATAGAATCGGCACGGTACACAAGTGCAGTTAGCTTCCCTAGTTGCCAAATGCGCTCTAGTTCAATCAATTGATAATTTTGCACTGTTACAGTTTAAAACTTTCGATCAGTCTGCAGTCTGTAGTAGGTAATCTATACTAAAATTATAAAGAGGTAAAGTTTGTTTGTTAGCATGCTTGGGAGCTTGCTTAGGGGACCGAAGTTTTATATTATATAACTAGTTGGTGCCCGCGACTTCGTCCGCGTTCAAAATATTATATATCTTCCTCGATAGATGGACTATCCAACACAAAAAGAACTTTTCAATTCGAACCAGTAGTTCCTGAGATTAACGCGTTCAACCAAACAAACAAACAAACTCTTCAAATATTAGTATAGATATGTAAATTATAAATAATTCTAATTACTGTTAGAAACTATGTTTAGAATACATTTTTCATTTGAAAATAAATTTAAAGTAGACAAAGTAGAAAATCTTAAGATGAAATTTATTCAGACTATTTAGAAAAGTTAGTTTGTTAAATATATATATCAGGTGTACAAATAAGTTTCCGCCATTTAACAAAAGTTGACGCCACCAGTAAGATATGGTTAAAATTGTCAGATGTAAACGTCATTATCGTAAGGTTGGACATCAGGCAACAACATAATCTTAAAATATTAGTGATTTTTTTATCAGTATAATATTCAGTTTTATTAGTTTAATTAGTTTTAAGCATCATTGGCGGGAATTTTTGATTTAATTTTTCAATTTGATGAAAATATATGCTTGTAAGCGAGATCTCGCAGTTGTACGCCTATGTACCTAAATATTATACTATATTCCTGCTGAATATGGTATACATTAATTTATTTTGTTATAAATTTTAATCCTCTAGCGATTCGCCCTCGGCTTCGGCCGGGGTGCAATGTTCATTGCAACCGGTGATAACCGAATTATTATATCAACCCATTTTTACCTAATTACATTTTTATGTATCCACTTATCCCGATGTTGGCAAGAGTCTTCTTTATACGAAGTGCAGTTAGCCTTGCTGCAGGATTTTGGTACCAGCATTCCTTCATCACCTTCGAAATAGCCGACAGCACCTGTTTATCATCACAATTAATTTATTTAAATACATTTTTGACTTTTAGTTGCTTTCAGACTAATGTCAGACTAGACTAATCACAGATTTAGTCAAGTTGTAAAAATTACCTACCTAATCGTATTTTACAGTAGTTGAAGCTTTTGCATTACGCCTTTAGTAATGGCACACTGGGTTTTGCATATTATATACTATGGAAGGATTCCTATCAAAATGGATGTATGAAAATGACCTAAAAGGTTGGTTTACACTTGATGGTTGTACATAAAAAGTAATATTATGAACTCACTGGGTCCGAATGCCACCTATTTGGCACGTTCGGCCGTTTCTTCTCTATGCAGACGAACCGTCTCATATCCTCGAGTGAAGGGTCCGGCGGTACGTAGTCGTAGTACGGCGGCTGGTATTCGTCAGGCATTACACCGCAGCGACGAGCCATCTCCCACAGGACCAACCCAAAGGAATACACGTCGGATCGTTTGTATGGATCGAACTGCCTTGTGTCCATGGTTTCGTCGAGGACCTAAAACGTTTTGTTTCATTGAAATATCATTGAAAAGATAACCTGTAATTTTACATCGAAAACTAGAAACAAACTTTAAAAGCTGACTGGATGTAATTCTTTTAACCGCCTTAATCGATTCGGATGGCTGATAGACTCGTAGAAAATTTGAATAAGTGTAGTTACTCCTTTATATAAAAGATATTGGTTTTGAATTTTTCTAACGATTCCCACTTACTTCAGGAGCCATGTAGCGTTTAGTTCCAACACGATTTGTTGAGGGCACGTCAACAGAATCACAAGCAACATTATGTCTCACAGCCAATCCGAGGTCGCCAATAACACACGTCAAATTGCTCTTCACCAAAATATTTTTCGACTTCAGATCCCTGTGAGCTATCGCAGGCTTGCCTGCAAATATTAACGGGTTCACTATAACGGCACTAACCAAACATTTCAACCTTTATCCTTAAGAACTAGACATAAATCACCATTTTGTCGAGAAAACATAAATAAAATTTATATATTACAATAATTCTCTAAAGAAAAATTTTCAATTTTTTAAATTTAAGTTATTTTCTCAAGACCCCCGCCGCGTCTGTCTGTCTCTCTGTCTTGTATGTTCGCGATGTTCTTAAAAACTACTAAACGGATTTTCATGCGTTTTTTATTTATCAACTGAGTGATTTCTGAGAAAAAGAAAATTCTCGTTAAGGTTTTATCCTGAAAAATTTTTAGGTTTCTGAGGGTTGCAAAATGGAGCAAACTATGCACACGTATCACCATGCAGTTATACCCAAGGCCGCCCCAAGGTCGCGGGCACTATCTGTCTGGCTAGTTAATTATAGTAAGTTAATGTGACTTCGTGAAAAAGGGATGGTTTATTTCAAAAAAGATTGTTTAATGATAAAATTACCTTTAGTCCCTACAATATCCATGTGCAGATGTTCAAGACCGGTGGCGATTGAGAGAGCCATTTTCACCAAAGTGGCTGAATCGACTGTGTGCGCTGTGAGGAAATCAAAGAGAGAACCGTTCTGATGATAATCTGTGATCAACCACAGTTGAGTCCACGTGCCGTTATCTGAAAAACAAATTACGATTAATAAAGATAAGGTACGTCATCGCCTCGAGCAACGTTGAAAACAACGTGATAGTGGAAGTTAATCTGATCTATTAGAAAATATCGTCATCTTTTGAAAAATACTTTATCGTAAATCAAAAGTTCCATGACACGGTAAAAGCCAGCTTTAAAACGACAATTAATAATTAATTTAATTAGGCCGTCTGGCGGCAGTAATCACCCTTAAAGAAGACCACCGTGAAATAATAGCATGTGTGCTGTCGTGTTTCGATGAGTGAGTAAGGGATGCCTCCGTAATTCCTATAGTCCTATGGTCGCAATTGCAGCACCTGTAGCATTGTGTGTCATAGGCGACGGCAGCCACCTACCATCAAGGGGATTGTCAGCCTGTTTGCCTGTACTGGATACTGACGAATTTTCATTCACGTAAACAGAGGGCAATGTAAGGAAAAGTGGTCAACAGAAGAATCACGTCAGCTGTGGAATCCAGCAGTTGACGTTTCATAGCCGATAAAGATCACACATCCAAGTAAACTCACCCTTGTTATCAGCCGCAATGAAGCCAAGTATGTTCTCGTGACGGAGCATGACAGTCTGGTATATTTCGGCTTCGCGGAACCAGGACGATTCCTCCCTCGAGGAAAATATTTTGACGGCTACGTGTTCGCCGCGCCATCGGCCCCTCCAAACTTCACCGAAGCGTCCTTTTCCTATTATATCCACCAGTTGAATTTGACGCGCAATGGAACGTTGCACTAACAAGGGTAAGCCTGAAATCATTGTGACAATTAAATTAAGATCTTTCTCTGTGTTCACTTGCTCTCACTGAGTAAAAAAATTACGGAATCTCCAAATAATGTATCTATGTAAAGAAAGAAAGAAAGAAAGAAAGAAAGAAAGAAAGAAAGAAAGAAAGAAAGAAAGAAAGAAAGAAAGAAAGAAAGAAAGAAAAAAGGTTTATTTGGTACGTTCTAAATATATACATATGTGTTGGTATAAAAAAGTGTACCAAAATGGTCTCCGCTCAACATGTAGTCTTGATGATATTGATGATGATCATGACGCTGATCTTCCGTGGATACCGTTTTATTTACATTACTTACATACTAATTTATAGTTCCGTATTTTTTATTTAATATAGAAAATACATAATTACACTATTATATAAGATAATATACATAAACAAAATAATGAAAAAGATAGGTATAGAGAAAAATAAAAATAATGGCACAATATTACAAGTTATGAGTTTATGAGTTGCTGCTATTTATAATTTTTTTTAAATATTTAATATTAATACTAAGTTTATTTTTAAACAGAATTATTTTTAACTTAACTGAAGTTTATTTTTAACTTAACAGAAAGTAAGTTTTTAATAGGAGGTGGAATGTTATTCCAACATCTAGTAGCAGCATACTTAAAGCTGCCACGGAAGGCAGTACTTTTATGTCTTGGGCAGATAAGACGATCTGGCTCTCTTACATACTGGTTGAAATTTAGTTTTTCAATTAAGTACAATAGACTAATAGACAATAGACTAACTTTTAAGCCTACTCATTAAATAATGCTAAAATTTGATTACAAAGAATTTTAAAAGCACAGAATCTACTCACCCGAGCCAGATCCTGAAGTAGTCAATTCGATCATGTCTCTTATGGTGGTTGTGCCGATTATGGGATGCCTAGTCTCGCACAAAGACTCTTCGGCCGTGAACAAAGGTCTAGAACCGCGTTTCGGCATCTTTGGCGAACGCTTGGCCCACCAAAAACTTATTGCGACGCAAATGGCTAGTGCGCTAAGACCCATTAAACATATTACAACTTTCAAAGTCGTGGCTGATGGGCTTGTTTCTTCATTGAAAAAAAAAAACATTAAAATCAATATCATCATATATAAATTTCAACAAAAAAATCACCATTTAATTATAATGAATTAACATTCATACTTTACCTTCTTTATATGTTAACATTCAATAAATACAACATAGAATTTATTGCGACAATAATTGACAAGCACTAAAAACACTAAGCACCAGTAAACGTGCTATCATTTTTTTTTTAACAAATACTAATAACATAACAGCTAAGAACGCTTTGTTAAATAAACAAAAAAGTATCAAGCAAAAAATTATTTATAGTAAAATGATCTTGAAAAACAAAACATTCAATGATTCAATCATTGATGTAGACCACACCATGGATACCAGCAGCGTTTTAGTATAGTGAGCAAAAATGTAAAGATTTTTGTGTTATTTATTAACATCAATGACCCAAGAAACAATGCACATGTTAGCATTAAAATTTGTTCACCATTCAACACAAGTAAGTATATCGTCGTTGTCAAACCAAAATATGCTATGTGCAAAATGTAAACTTTTGAGATATTGACAAAAAAATATTTCCTGAAATACGTAAAATTATTTGTCTTTTAAGCATGTAAGTTTAATAGATTATTTTTATTTTGATAGAGTATATTTCGTCAATTAACATATTCTAGCTGCTGCACATAGCAGTTCTTTTATACGATAGATAAGGCAGTGAACAAATGTTGGAACCTTAAAAAAGTGTACAACATTTTGGCTTGACAACTACGACATACATACATTATAAATGTTAAATTAAAAATATAAACCAAACCTTTTAAAAATTTATTTGAATTTCATTCATTTGCGATAACAATAATTAATGTTTGAAAACTTTGAAACCACAACAAAATTCAACATATTTAATATGTATATAAAATACGAAAAATCTTTCCCCCCAACCTAATATGATCAATATAAAAATGTATATTTAAACAAGTCCTGAAAATTCCAAAACGGATACTCTGTGGCCATTGTTGCTTCAAATGAATAATAATAATAGGTATTCACATCTACACCAACTGAACTTAGCAACATATTTATATAAACGGATTGTATACCTTTCCTCAAGTTTTTGGAGCCCATGGAATGAAAATTTATGGGAGTAAAATCAAAATTGTCACAAGTTATGCATTACTTTCTATTTTTGAATATTTTAGATTATCTGAAGTTTTTATTTATTCGTTAGTTCGTATTTATTAAATTATTTATTTATCGTTCGTAAGGTCTCCACAGTCGTGTGTCGGAGCTGACAAACACACTTTGTTTTTAATATTTCTTAGTTAAATAAAATTTAAATATGTTATTCTGCAAATACTTTTATCTTTTAGCAATTTAACCAGATGACAAATGTGGAAAATATCAGTTGCCCTTCTAAACCTAAGTTCCAAGTTGTGGAAATGTCGAATGTTATTTCTATAAACTCTTAATGAATACAAATATATATATTATTCACACAGCATGCTATTAGTATAAAATAAAAATGATAATTATTCGTGCAAGAATAAAACAACCCGGCGAATGATCACTTATTTTCTTTTCAGTACCCGTGACGAACATGAACCCCATGTTATGTTAACCCCAATGTTACACTCGACAATGATATTGTAAACCACGGTGTATTGACACGTTTGTTTTGACCTCTGCTTGCCCTGAAAAAAGCCTATCGCGCGTACATGGAGGTTGATTGTAGCTAAAGCGGTTATCACACTTTACAATTTGAAGGATTCCAATTTAGGAAATTGGAAAGTGTAATCGCAGTTAGAACAGATTGGATCCAATTTAGATTTTAATCTATTTTCAATTCTATGTCTTCGATTTAGAAATCAATTTAGTGTAGGTTTAATCACTAGGTTCACTACTTAGGTACCTAAATAGGATTCCTTCAAATTGTAAAGTGTGACAACCGCTTAATACTCTAAAATAATAATTTTGTACTCTATTTAAAAGAAACGATTTTTAAATAGTACCGTTTTGTAAAGAAAATGTAGTCTTAGATAAATATTATATGATTTATGTTAATTAAAGGAATATTTTTCTTATTCGGTAAAGTTTTTGTAACGCGTCTTATCAAAAAAAATGGTCTTGTTGTGCCGTCTCTAAAATATTACGATTTAGTATTAAAAAACAGGTCAGTAAGGTACGTAAATATCTTCAAATTCAATTTTTACTTAGGCAGGTATGTTTTAAGTACTATTTCTCTTCTAACCTAATGGATAATCTTGCCCATCCTACATACATTTTGAGTATTATTTTAATGAAATATACACTTATTAAAATAACAGGAATGATTTAACAATACAGGAAAGAATTGTAAACCCATTCAACGACGTTACTAATAAGTGAGTAGAGTTGCGTAACGAGGTTAGTTACTGAAACAAAAAATAATCTTTTATTACCTTATCAAAATCGTTCATGACGGCAAATTGATCCCACGATAATTATTATATATTAAATCCTTAATATATAAATTAAGTCACATGCCCAAGGAATCTTTAATTTAAAGATGAATGTAACAGTATATAAACGATACAATCCACATGGACATCACATTATAAATATAAGTAAGCGTCCCCCATACATAATAATGCCCCCGTGACTGAGTCATAATCGTGGGCCTCCGTACCTGCCATTACGTAGTTATTACAGTAATCCGTGTTGCAGCAGAATATATCGGGTCTTTCGTTTTCATGACACCACACAGGTATATCCCCCGGTGGGAATACCGCAGATTGGTGCCAACATCTACACATTCATACAACAAATCAACATATTAATAAACTAATCTGAACCCGGTCATAGGCCTCGTTGAGGCGTGAGGGTGGGGCGCGCGCAGTACTGGACACTGCTTATAAATTATAGCATTATTTTTATTTTTCTAAAATATACTAATACTAGCCTAAGTTACTCCTTATACTCTTCCTTAACATCAGCTACATGCCACTCAAAGGTCCCGTCAAAATCGGTCCAACAGTTTCGGAGATTAACCGGAACAAATCGACAGACAGTCAAAAATATTTAAAAATTGTTTTTTATATAAGTAAGTACCCATCGTAAATACTTGTATATATATACTTACATTTAGTAAAAACCAATTATTTGAACATTACAAACAGGCACTTCTATTTTATTTGTTTGTATGCGTATACCCTATACGAGTACATACAAAAAATGTAATAATCAGTGATCAGTGCCGGCCTGTGTTTTAAAGCTCAATTTGACACATTTGGAAAATAGAAACGTCTAGATAAAGGTAGCCATGCAAAAAAAGTATAGAGGTGGTTAGCGAAATAATTAAAAAATGCACTATATTCATACTATATTGCGTAAGGCGTTTTAAAGGTCACCTATGCGTGGATCATTCCACACTATAAGCGTAATATTTATGCAAATAAGTTAGTGACACACATGAGGTTCTAGGCGTGAAGACGCAGTCTTCTTTCCTACCTGGCGGCTTGATGGGAAGCTCCAGGCGCAGCTCACGATTGCACATGTCATGCGATTGACAACACTCTATAACCACCGACTCATTTTTAGCCCTCGTTGTGGAGCAACTGAAGGGATGCTCGATGGGTATCAGTGATTTACGCTCGATACAACTGCGCCGCAAGTTGGAACCACCATACATTATGTTTAGTTCAAGCGAAAACCAACGCACACTCGACAAGTTTATAATACAGTGGATTTCATTTATATTTAAGCGATAATGAACATTGGACTTAAATGATTATGAGCTGATTGTATATACTGGCACTTGTGTATAATTAATCCATACAAATATTATAAATGAGAAAGTAACTCTGTGTCTGTCTGTCTGTTACCTTTTCACGCCTTAACTACTCAACCGATCATCATAAAATTTAACATACATGTTGTCAGGGATACAAGAAAGGAAAAAAAGTACTGTTCGCAAGGGATCATCTAAAATAAAAAATGCTCAGGATTACACTGTGAGATCGAATCAGGTAATGAGGAGATCCATAGACGAACGAAAGTTACCGACATAACCTGGTGGATCAGTAAGTTGAAGTGGCAATGGGCCACCCACAAGGTGGACAGAACCTGATAAGAGCTGCAGGTCGACGGTGGCCCAGGCTGCTTTTACCTGCTGCTATTAGAAAATTATGGGGGAGACCTATGGTCCTGTGGCTGAGATGAAGAATTGTAACAATTATTGTAAGAATTTAAAGTATACGTTTAATGGAAAATAATTTGGCTATAGCGATTTCGGATATAAAAAACTAGTTTCAATGAATCATTTGTAACAAGTTCCTAGAAATCCCTTGCAGATATTGCGACCGAGTATACACACAAAGACCCGAGCCAACAAACAAACACACAAAGGTTCATAAAATAAGTTTAGCCTATTTTTATATAGTAGAAATTAGGCGATATATGCGGAAGTATAGTGAGTGGCCTTTCATAATCGAAATCCACTGTATTATGTTGAGTAAATGGCACATCATTCAATGCAAATATTCTGTTTTGGACCGTTTTTAAACAGCCACAGAGGCTTCTCTCTCTTAGTCGATATATATCATATTCATATGAACTAAAGAGAAGCGACGTTGTTAGAGTATTGGCAATTATTAAACACAAAACTTACAGGTAAGATGGCAATGCAATTATTATTAATCATGTTCTAAAAGTATACATCAAAACAAAAACTCTCAAACCGGCATTTTCAAAATAATATATGTAGTAAGTAGCACACGCCACAAGGGCTATTCATATCTTACCCACAGATGACGCATGAAGGACATTGAATATTTTTTCATGGGAAATCTCATCAGAGTTGCACCGATCATAACTACAGCAATAATTTGTAGCACTTCTGCATACATATGGATAGTCTGGTGGGAAGTTGCGTTTGCTCAAACAACTCAACACCAGCTCTCTATACAGGTCAACCGTACGGTAAAAAAATAAATAAATAATAAGAAATATTCCATATTTGCGATAAATATAGACATGCATAAAATAGTGTGATCAAAATGTTCACAGAAAAAATGTCACTACTATTGCCTCGATAAAATTATTATTGCCAATTGAAATACTCTTTTCTTTAAGAATTTTTACAAAAAAATTCTCTTAATGAATTTCTGTCATTTCGGTTCCAACAGTAAATTATTGTGCCAATAAAAGAGTTAATATTATTTCATATTGGTTTTCAAATGCTCTCTCCTATATCCACATAAAGAAAAACATCGTTAATGTGAAATATACTCACTGGTATGTATATTCCTGTCCACCTGCTTTCACCGATGTGGACGCAAAACAAAAACCGTCCGTTTCACATGTTGCATTTGGACAGCTAGCCGAGTTGCAGTAACATTTCAAACCTATTATAAAAAAATAAAATCTTACTTCAATCTTACTTGGATTAATACATTATTTTATTTATACAAAAAACTATCATCATATATGTATATAATTATATCAGCAAATTGATTTATCGTTACATCTTACATATGACAATAATAAGTGAATAAAAAATTAAGCTTAATTCCTTAAAATTAATTTCTTTTTATATTAATCAGTGATATTCTATAATTAATGTTATTGATTTATTTTTATAGGTACTTATATATTTGTTCCAATATTATGTACTTTATTATAAAATATGGAATTATATAGGTTAGTGCAGGCTTCACACAGATGACTAATATTTTAAATTTTCCATATTTTTCTCTTCATCTAAAGGATATTTGATAAAAAAAGTCTAACGGTCCAGCTATTCTTGAGTTTTGCACAAGCTTAGCAACACATTGTTATTAATATAGATAGATATATCATTTTTTTATAATTTAAAGCAGTTTCATTGTGATTATTTATATTTGTAAATATTAATTTACTGTTAATTATATTTAAAAATGATAATTTTTACCAAAATATTTACAAAATGTAATTTTGTAAATATTTACAAAGATTGTATGTAAAAATTAATATAAATATAAAACTATAGAATAGTATATTAGTAAAAGGTCAGTCTAAATATAAGCTAATCTTGTGGGCCATAGAGCCCTCATGAGAGGTACCTACTTCCCTTACTTCTCAATGAGGAGGGGGCAAAACTTCATAGTTAAAGTCAGTAACAGAACTATTATACTAAAATATATTTCCAAATATCAAAACGGAAGAGGAAATTCTATAAATGTACTCAAATTCACAGATTGTTAACTGAAGTTGAAATACCCATTAATAAAAGTAGAACCTTAAAATAAAACCTATTCATCTGTTATTAATATGCAGGATAAAGGTTGGTTAGACAGATATTATTTTGACTATATGCATTTTTATTTGTACATATGTTGTGAATGTCGATCACATCAGAATATACTAAATCAGTTACAAACTCACCTTCGACGGGATCCAATTTTCTGTACACCACAAACAGTAATAATATAAACCATTTGCCACGTATAAAACTGTCCGAAATATTTCTAAAAAATAACATTTCTAAAATCTTATCGCAGATTGAAAAACAAAATGAGATTGAAGCAATGCAGGCCATTTGGGTAATGGATTTTAGAATGATTACATCTTTGGTTTTGTATATTATTGTTTTGTGTACAATAGTACTATTATAATTTATTATGTCAAACCAATAGTTTATTATATCAAATTATTACAAAAACTTATCGATAATAAAATGCACCAATATTATATTATCGGCCATAAGCCATCAGTTTAGTGTTGTCACAGACAAATAAGAATTGAAATAACACCTGCACACAGAATACCATATACGTATAGGGCATATTGCCTAACCACAGAATATAACCCTTCGTTCCTATTAAATATAAAAAAATAGTAACGAATAGATAAAATAACTAATAATAAATAGGTAAATCAATGAGAACAAACTAGGAACAACCCTTCCTAACTACCTGGCCATGACGTTTTGCTTCGTAAATTTGATTTAAGATGAATAATAATACTACAACTATCTCTCTCTCTCTCTATCCTTATGGAAAGTTTTCATTGGAATGAACAGGCAAGAGTCTGCTCGGTCTACTCTGCTCCCATGCTTTAGTCATTCTCTTTCCTCTAGATCTGTAATAACTTTGAAGACTAATCAAAATGCTAAAAAAACGACTACACACGATTGCTTCGTCTCTCTCGAACTGTTCTGTCTGTATTTACTTTACAGGGCCCGTAGCCAAGTATGCTTTCTACAGTCGTCTACGCTAAAAGAAAACTTGGTGATTGGTTATTGTAACGTCAAAATAAAATTTTGACCAATCACCAAGTTTTCTCTTAGCGTCGCGTAGCGTAAACGACTGTAGAAAGCACACTTGGATAGGCACCCAGGGTGTAGTGAATAGGGAACGGTTAGCCGTTGCGCATGACGCAGGACGACCGCTCATCTGGGGGGTTACGACCTCTCGCTAGATATATATTTTCCTTGGTTACGATCTCTTGGTAAAATAGAGCAGTGAGTGCTAAAATTATTGGAATAAGCTTGAGAAAAAAAAACTGTCAATTCATGCTATTCTCAGTCAGTGCCAGCCAAGGGCGGATCCAGCTTTGGCGCCAGGGGGGGGTCACATAGTCGTGGTCAAGTCACAAGAAGTTATAATTTAATTTTGATAATAATATACTTCGCACAAAAATTAAAGAAGCAAAAAAAATATCCAAATTTTTAGGTTATTTTCAACAGGCTGTAACTTGAAGACATATTTCAGTAGAGTATATTTAAAAAAAGTAAATTGTTGCTCCAAGTGTCTAGTTTTTGGATCTGACCTTCAAAAATTTTTGTTCTAAAGTTTTCTTCGAGTAATCTTGAGAAAACAATCGACAAAAAAATTCGAAAATTTTGTTGGTTTTCTTTGTATCTATGGACTTGTAAAAATTTTTTTGGTCTTAACCATCATATGAACCGGATAACTTGTTCATTCAGCTTCAATTTGCTCTTTTTAAGATCTTGATACGATAATTTTTCCCTGAGATATCGGTCTTTGAATCGAAAAGAATCATTTTGTCTTTGACCATCAATATCTCAGCAACCTAAGATTGCATCGAAAATTCAAGGTGGGTTTTGAAAACTTGAATAAATTATCTACGAGAACTTTTATTGTTTTTTTTGAAAAAAGTTTTTTTCCATACTTGACATGAATTTTAAAAATCATAAAAAAGGGCTTTTGATAGCTTTTTGAAAAATCAAGCGCTGAATCAAAAATATGGAGAAAATCAAAAATGTTAAGTGTGCCTTTTACAGTTCAATATACCCAAAAAAGCCCCACAGAGTTTCAATTTAAACCACTCAGCCGTTTTTTTGTCCCACTCGATTGAATTTTTGAAAAAATTGAAGGAGCAAGATTGTCGCTCTAAAAAGTTCGTAATCTTTATCAAAATGAAAAAAAAAAAACACTTTTTGTCTCAATTCCGCATCACTTCACTCACTTGGTGAATTTGAAAAATAAAATCAATAATTTTTTTTCAAAAATTCAATCGACTGGGACAAAAAAACGGCTGAGTGGATTAAATTGAAACTCTGTGGGGTTTTTTTGGGTATATTGAACTGTAAAAGGCACAGTTAACATTTATGATTTTCTCCATATTTTTGATTCTGGGCTTAAAAGCGTTACAGAGTCAGAATCAGAAATTTATGATTCCCGGCGGATCATAATGCCATGATGTGTTTAGTTTGCAGATAAGATATTAACGTCATATTATTTGTAGTTTTATAATCTTGATAATAGTCGAAAAATATTTTAAAATATTAGGATACTTTTCTCATTAGAACAGTTTTTAAGCAACCCTTTTTTTATAACTAGCGGTCGACAGTCGACGCAGAAGCGAGATATTAGTAAAATTATATGCGACAAATTATAAATATATTGATTTTCCAAAAATTCATATCATTTATTAGATAATAGTCGAAAAAACATACTATTTCTGTAAATTTTCATTCAAGAAAAGTATAATCAAGTGTCACTTTTAGTAATTTTTCGTGATATTAAACGTGTTATTTTAGGATCAAATTTGAGATATTTCTGTTTTTTCTTGGACCTAGTATGTAAAGTCATTAATGTTCTAAAAGATTGTGTTATAATTTTTTTAATAACTTGTATATTTATCTGCGTAGGCCGTCGACCGCTAGTTTGAAAAAAGGGCTGTTTAAAAATGTTCTAATGAAAATTCACTTTAAAATGTTTTTCAGCTATTTACTAGATTATACAACTACAAATAATATGACGTTAACATCTTATCTGCAAACTAAAACATCTGAAACTACTGAAATCATAAATTTTGACTCCAGCGTGATTCTAATTGGTGAATGCTCTTAATTGTTCAAAAAGCTATCAAAAGCCCTTTTTATGATTTTTAAAATTCATGTAAAGTATGGAAAAAAATTTTTTTTTCAAAAAAAAACTGAATAATTCTTGTAGAGAATTTATTCAAGTTTTCAAAACCCACCTTGAATTTTCTGTGCAACCTTACCTTAGGTTGCTGAGATATTGATGGTCAAAGACGAAATGATCCTTTTCCATTTAAAGACCGATATCTCAGCGAAAAATGGTCGTATCAAGATCTTAAAAAAAGCAAATTGAACAAGTTATCTGGTCCATATGATGGTTAAGACAAAAAAAAATCCAATTCCGTAGATACCAAAGAAAGCCAACAAAATTTTTGAATTTTTTTTGTCGGTCGTTTTCTCAAGATAAAGAAAAATTCAGAAAAAACATTTTGAAGGTCAGATCCAAAAACTAGACACTTGAAGCAACAATTTGCTTTTTTTAAAAATATACTCTACGACAATTTCTCTTCAAGTTATAGCCTGTTGTAAATAACCTAAAAATTTGGATATTTTTTTGCTCCTTTAATTTTTGTGCGAAGTATAGATACAAGTAAAAAGTAGGCATTTTATTAATAAACTAGCTGTTGCCAGCTAGTTTATTATCTAGTAACAATGTATAATCGGTTGCTAGTTGTTTCACAGTTTCGATGTCTTGATTACTGTATTCGCTTTTTAGCATGAAAGCGCTTAGCTAATACAAATAAGTAAAATTACGCGGTAAAATTCAAATTTTCGATGTGTTCGTTCCCGAATAATGCATTCTATTGTGACAAAAAAATATATAAAAACATTATGTTTAATAATTTTAATTAGTGGTCCACCTAGGTCCTGGAGCCAGCCCAGGGGGGGGGTCATGACCCCCATGACCCCCCCCCTGGATCCGCCCTTGGTGCCAGCCCTTGATAACCTCCACGCTTTTGGTACACTACAAATATTATTCATATAGAATTAATTAACGTAGTATACAGCAACAAAACAAACCTAGCCACGTGATATAAAAACAAAACATCATTATATGTACCACAGGCCAATTTAAAATAAAATTATTGTAACCTAAATTCCTACGAGGAGCTTTATAAAAAACACATATTATTGAAGACAATAATTATTATAATATTGTCATTGAATAGGCCTATCTCATACTTATCCACTTCGGTTTGTATATCATTCATATCTTAGTTTTGACCTTAAAAATTAGATATATACTAGTATTTGCCTGCGACTTCGTCCACGTCCGATCGCTACCAACTTCACAGGAACACCCGCAACACTAATCTGAAGATTGTCTATAAGTTTCATCAAAACCGGTTCAGCGGTTTTGGAGTCTATCGGAGACATACAAACACACATCGAATTTTATATACTTACTAGTGGCCCGCTCCTGGCTTCGCACGGGTGCAATTTTTACTCAATCCAGCTAATAAAATTACCTTACATCGCCATCTGTTAGAATGTTTAGGAACTCACAGATAAATAATTGCTGGATTGAATAGGTATCAACAGATGGCGCTATGTTAATAATATTATACAATTTGCAAAAAAATAATAAACAAAATGAGATATAAACTATCCTGTCTTTTAAGTTGGACCAAATTACATATAGTTACGAAATTTTATCAAAATCGGTTCAGTAGTTTGGGAGTTCATCGCGGAATAACATGTCACACGTAATTTTGATATATATAAACAAAGATTGATATTGTTCGGGACAGCCTATTGTACAAATTGTGAAATATAGTGAAATCATAGAACTAGTGTATAGCGTAAACAGTGTAAGTGAAAGAGACAGAAAATAGATAGAGACAGATAGTGTTCACTTTAGTTATTATTATATCGGGCGGTCGTGTCACGCTTGCGCGCCATTGTCGCAAGCTAGTTCGGCACATGGCACGACCGCCACTAGTTCTATAAGGAAATATTGTTACTTAGATAGGCATTTTTTTAAAATAAATCAGTCTTCTCCTTGCTTCGGCATCGTAAAGACCTTTGTACCAGTACAACTTGTTTGGAAAATACAACCCTCTCCTCCTCGACTAACAATCGAAAGGCTAGCCAGTGAGCCCTCCTTAGCCGGAGGCACTGCCCACTTAAAGCCATAATAGCCAGGCTATATAAATGCGCGGGTGCTACAGGCCCGTACAGATATATTAAAGAAGATATTATAGAGTAGGTACTATGTTAAAAAAAAACAATTGCTCGTGTATTTACCAAGAATTTATTAAAAAGGCATTAGAAAAAACTCATAACAGTCCAAGCGGCGACCATAAAAAGGGTGGTGATCCAGAATAAAGACAAAAATGGAATTTCTAACTTTTTGGATATTAGACATATAAGGAACCGACGGTCTGGCAACCTGTAACGACCAATTTTTTTTTGCCCAACAAAAGACTTTTTAATGGTGGTCTGGCAGAACTTTGTTCAAGTATTAATGTGCCAGACCAATTCTATTTTTTTTTTTATTATTTTTAATACCTTATCATATCATATTTTTAATACCTTAAAAATTTATCATTGTATTTTGAGGTTGGTCTGGCAAACATTTGTGTCAAGAATCGGGGTGCCACTTGAATTTTCTAAAACTCCTTCTAATAGCAAAACATTGTACTTATACATCAATTTTACAAAAAATTTTAAAAAATGGTGGTTACAGGTCGCCAGACCGTTAGTTCCTTATTTGTCTAATATACAAAAAGTTATAAAGTCGATTTTTGTACTTATTCTGGATCACCACCCTTTTTTAGGGTCGCCGCTTTGACTATAATAATCTTACTTAATCAGATCTGTACATGGACGGGAACAAGAAATATCAGACTGTCATAAATTGTTTTAATCATACTTATTAGTACTAAAATAGGTACATTTCACATCACGTCATCACTATATTTCAACATCATCACTATATTGGCAACATAAGAAGTATCAGACAAATCACGTAGGATTATTAATTCACAAAATTAAGCGCCATGTTCAGAAAACTGGCAAAACTGTTCAGAAAAACCATTGATTAAACTATAGGGTTAATTTATACATACATGGCTAAATATTTGTATGGTCATCATTATTAAATAAATTTAACTGTACATACTGTTTCTATGTGTACAATATTTTTTAGTGTCTATAGCAAGTACTTAATATTTAAATAATTTTGCAATGACGCCTTTGATAGATGTAATGATTGTGATGACAAATGGAATTTGCTAATTTTTATTAACACCAAGTGCTATTACTACAAAAACATTATATTATATAAAAAACTTACTCCTACTTCCATTCTAATGGAAAACTAAACTAGGCTGAATAGCAAACCTAATTACAGTCTCATTTCAGAGATGGTAGCATTCACAATGCTCTCAATACTAGACACGAGTTGATATATATGTATTAAACTTACTCCAATAACACATTATATTAATTATAGGTAGATCCTTATCCTTAACATCTAATAAATGGTGTAAATGCATTTTATGTAAGAATATAGAAATAATACAATTATTGAAATTGTAAAGAAATACTAAAAAAAATTATAAATTACTTTCTTTATAAATGTATTTTTATCTATACTGATATTTTTAAGAGAAAAGATTTCCATTTTTGTTTGTATAAAGCTATTCTATAAAGTTACGCGGACGAAGTCACGTGCAACAGCTATGTTGAGTTGAGTATTACTAAAACGATTTCCAACTGATAACTGCTGCCATCTATGGTAGCTGTGATTCAATACTAATACGAAATAATGCTTTATTTGTGCGGTAGAGGTCACTACAATGTTTTTTGTACCCGAACAATGTTTTATTGTTTTAAAAACAAGTTAATTAATCATGAAACAAGGATAATTATGAAATTATAAAAAGATTTAGTATTTTTTTTAATTCTTTGTAAAATTTTGTATTGGCACCAGCGTCGCTATGCCAATAGTATTTAAATTTAAACCTCGTCATCCTCATTCCAGTAACTTTTGGACTCGATATAGGTTCTTGTGCCGTGACGTAATTTACACCAGCGTGAACCAAACTTTAACATTACAATGACAACCATTAGGACAAAAAGGGAGAGCACTACAATGGCCGGATACATCAACAGGAACGCCATAGCTTATATGTCACTTTCCCTTTTGTGCAATTCCAGATATTCTTGAGACGAAGTAAGGGGTTGACGGGAGACTGAAGGTATGATTTCCGCTTCTCTCGTGTAGATCACTTTGTAGTCACTGTGATCACGCCGGTCTCCCAACTCAGTTAAATCCAGAGGGGGTTGCTTATGCGGTGTCGCAGACCAAATAGATACCAGCCATCGGTTTCCTTAAAATAATTACAAATGCTGCTAATCAATAATGCCTTTTTTTCTTCAACTAGATATCACTAGACCAAGTGACTATTAATGTGGATGGAGCTTGTCTTCAAAAAATTGTTTCTGTAAACATTTACGTGACATTTCCCAAATATTGAATGGGACTTTTGGAAATGAATTTTGCATTTTAATTTTATATTTCAAAGATGACAAAAAGAATAGTATCTTGAGTTTCTTCTCAAGATCGTCATCTTAGCTTTTTTCCGAAAACCTAGTAAATTTAAATTTATAATGACGATCATAAGTTTCTTGAGAAACCTAATTCATCTTTTATAAGACAAGACAAAATCATTGAAAAATGGATATAAGAGTAGTTAGATTAAATATGAAAATAGATTATATTTGGGGTTGGAATTTTAAACATGCTGAACACTAATAGTTAAAACAAATGCCGAACAATATATAATTATGAAAACCTAGTAGACAGATCCACTAACCTGTATGACGGTCTAACCAATATTCAGAGTATGTTGAGCAGCAACATACAATATTGAGAATTAATAAAAAGCACAGTAGAATTGAGCAAATTGCTACGGCAATGTAAAAGGGTGTGAAATCACCCACATGGGAAAATAACGGATTAAGTTCCTTATACGTGCCACTTCCCGTAAGGGTTGTGTTCTTTTGTAGAAATTCCGACATTTTCTTTCTTAATTCACCTGCCAAAGAAAATTAGAGTCAAAAACAAAGATCCATTTTGACCTTTGTGAAAAAATACTATGAATGCTATCTATTATCATGTAGCATCGACACTGCTCTATTTTTATTATGTGGTAAATCAGAAATTTAGTTTGAGAACTAAATGCAAGGAAATGAATGTGAAAAGCAGGTTAATAACAAAAAAATGCAAAGAAATGCCCTATTGGTCTTCTGGGGTGTGGTAAATAAGGTGAAGTAACGTAGCTTTACTTACTTAACGAATAGGTATTCAAACGAATATATAGTCTAGTGTGATATTGAGTCGGAGTAAAAATTTACTTTACAATTTAAATATCTAGAAATCTTGAGAATTACTTATAAACTTAAATAAAAACTGCAAGTTTACAACTCTATTGAACTCTATTGATTCCCCCTATATATTATAATACTCTTTGATTGATTCAGAATCTTGCTAAAGAGTATATATGTTCCTTGTTCAGAATTTCAGAATCAAGGAATATAGAATATAGTACTCTCTAAGCGAGAGGAGCGAGAGTTCAGAACTAGCATCAATGTAGTCTGTGGTTCAGATTTATTTAAAGTTGCGTTGACATGACACAGTGACAACAATGGCGCTAGTGTAGCATTAGGTGAGTAAGTTTGACAAAGAGTAAAGAGTAAGTAAGACAAAGGGGAGTAGTTTGATAGAAGTCTCAAAAAAATTCAAATGAACATGTTATTAATTTATAATGAGGAAATTAACATACATGTTACAATAAAATCCATCCTTCAATAAAAATCTTGTGACTTATAATTCCATGTATCCAAGCCGAAAATATTGTAATTGTGGCGGCGGTCAGGTGACTGTTCTGTGACATAACCGGTTAGGCGGCAAAGAGTATATAATCACTACGTTTTTTAGGCTGGTTGGGTTGGGGCGTTTTGTAATACGCCGATGAATATTGATTGTAAATTTACTTTATTGATGTAGCTGACAACAATAAAGGCTCGTTTCTCCCATATAACAAAATGAAGTCAACTATACTGCATTTGTAACTCCATTTTAATTCGAAGGAGTAATTTGAGAGATCCTAATGTCAATTTTTAAAATAATGTTACCAGCATTTTTTCTGTAGTGCTGTACTAAAATCGGTTTTACTTAAATATTTATATTACAGTAAAAATATTTTTGGTCATGTTTTATTGATTTAACATTCGTATTATTGTTATTTTAAAGTTAGAATTTCGTTTAAAGCAGATTTACTAATGATCAAGTAGATTTGGAATGAATAAAAAACAATCCACGATTTATATGTGAAGTCAGACAAATAAAAATAGTATAATGCATTATATAACTATTATCACAGATTAATAAGTAGTTACTCTATTATTTTGTGATATTAATCACCTATGAAAATATTTTCAACATAAAAATATAATACCAATCGAAAAGAATTGCGACTTATAGAACGGATTTTGCAAAAAATATAATTTAAAAAATTAAACGCTAATTAATATTAATTCTAAACTAACTAATGTTTATATTTTCCCCCATAGGACAGGCAGAGCCTGGTGTGGGGACAGAAATATGCTAAAACTAAAGTTGTTATCAATACTAATAATAAATCTGTAAGGGTCGGTCAGGGAGTAAGTTACTTAGTTTTCAGAGATATCGTGTTTATAGGCTCTATACATGATACTGAAACTAAATTGACGATTTTTAGAATTTTTTTCTGTATGTATGTATGTATGTATGTATGTTCCCCCATAACTGAAACGAATTAACTGATTTTCATGACACTTGGTAGATAAACATTTGGACGTACGGGACACAGGATAGGCTACTTAATATTTTTCAACGCGGACGAAGTCGTGGGCACCAGCTAGTTCTGAAATAATTTACTTTATTCTTTATTGTATATAGCATTGATTACGGTTTTATAAACCGTAAAAAGTTTTTTAATAAGTTCGATTAGGTTACATCACTATTTTTGTATAAAACCTGCAAGCTGCAACCCAGGAACTGTCAAATTACTCCATCGAATTATGGAACGCACTTTACATACTTTTAATTTTTTTTTTCATTTTATTGTTGTTAAGTGTAAGTGTATTCAGAACATTCAGAATTTCAGACATTGTATTACGAGTTCGTGTACCGCCCTTCCAAAATAGCAGTCGCCCTAATTTTTTCGAATTTACAAGTATTTTAACTATTATTCTCGTTTACTAGCAGTTTTTTGGGTTTAATATGGCATCGGAAAGGAAGACTCGCAAGCGTGCCCTATCAGTTGATGAGGTAAGTGAATTATTTGCGTTTCTTTTTGACATGTGTCCGTTCAATTTGTTAGTTTAGTTTCTAGATGTTTAATTACAATTAAAAAGATAAAATAGAACCAAGTTAGTAAGGGATTTTTCAGTGTGATTTGAGAAGTGTATTGAGACATAATTATGTATTGAACGATTAATTTTGATGTATATTTATGTATGTACGTGAACGAAGAAAGGTGGTCGCTTTGCACGCGACTTCTCCCGCATAACTCTAAAATATGATACTCGGCGAGTGCTTCATATTACTACTCACTATATTTAAAAATCATTTCTTCATTTTATGTTAGTACAATTATTATTTTATTTCGGAACAGAATTTAGTATCCTTGTGTTTCATTGTTTTCACACAGGTTTTTTATATTACGATATGGCCTGGGCTATGTAATTTAGCATTATAAATATTCCTTATATGCATTCCTGTGGGCTAAAGTTATAACATATTTGTAGATACTGGTTTGAAGATTTTTCAAAGCTCTGTCAGAGTACCATAAAAATACAAAACCAAATCAAATTGTTCATTTCAGTAATACAGGTTTTATTTATTTATTTGTTCGATTATGTTTTTTTCAGTCGATTACATCACGATTCAAATCGGCTATATACAATATCATACCACCAACGGTATCGAAATGGTTTAAAGGAATGACATCTTCGAATACCAATGGTACTGTTCCGATTTCTGATACGTCAGATTCGTCAAGCGATGACGAGGTCATTGACAGTATCTATTTTGAACCTGCAAAGAAGAGGCAACGTTTGAATGGTCCAAATACATATGTTCCATGCTCTGAACCTTCCACTATTCAGACAGAGGTGAATTGTTCTGTTTTCTTTTGTTAAAATTTACACGATGTTTTGTTTTAATTATAATTATTAATATAGATATATATTTATTTATTTACAGACAAACAATCTTCAAGATGGAGTTAATGTAATCAATCAAGATCAAACCTCTAAGGGTGAATTTGTAAGTAGCTCCAATGCATCAAGTCTCAAAATGTCTTCAAAGGAAGAAAATGTTTGGATGAAAACCATAAGGGTAATGCAATCAAAAGTTTCCAAAAGTGTACAAAAAGATGATGATTCAAAATTTCAAGCAAATGGTAATTAATATCTATTAAATATTGAAAGATGTGATGTGAATTTATTAAGATCTATCTATATGTGATTGTAATATGCTTTTTTATATTTTTTAGAATACAATCAAAAGTACAATACAAAAGTACAATACTTAAGAAATGCAGTTGTATATGCACCGTCATATGGCAACTGTAAGAGTGGAATTCGTGGTGGCACACGGAACACTCGAAATATGGAACAGACGGAGAAAATAAGAATTGAAGCACCGCTCACAGTTTATAAGTACAATAACGCTGCTACTTATTCGTCTGATGTTATCAAAGATTTGTTGGAAAATATCTCATCCCCGGTAGCAGAAGCAACGAGTGAAGAGGTTCGGAAATCTTTAGGTAGGTTTTTTTATATAATATATTTGTCCATCCTGAAATATTATTCTAACTACTAAATATGTTTAACATTTCTATCACCAGGTAACAAAAACAAAATGAAAGCACTTTATGTTGCTAATAACGCTGCAATGATTAATTTGAAGCGTAAATTATCTGAAAAGGAGCGAACAGAGAGATCTTCTATACAAGACCATCCATCCAATAGTGTGGGCAATTTAAGGTGAAAACAGAAATCAAAAAATCATCCGAAAAAAAGCCAAGATGACTATCCTGAGAAGAAATCCCGAAAGAAACTCAGGATACTATTTTTTTTGTCATCTTTAAAAAAATAAAATTACAACAAATTGGTACACTTAATACAAACAAAATCAAAAGTACATATACATTACTAAACATAGTATGAGCTCCGAATCTAAGCATTAAATCCAGGCTTCATTGTCGCTTAAATAATCAGTGACCTTATAATAGACTTTCGAGAGGAGTTTGGTTTTAATGACACCTTTATATTTATTTATAGATAAGGCTCTTATCATCTCAGGCAGTTTATTATAAAACCTTGACCCATAAAAGAATTACTTATCTTGTGGAATCGCGTCTTATGTAAATCTAAATCATTTTTATACCTAGTATTTATATTGTGTACATCACATTTTTTATTAAATTGACTAATATTTTTATGCGCGTAAATTAAATTTTTATAATTATACTAAGTAACAGTTAAAATTTTTATTTCTTTGAACTTTTCTCTGAGAGAAGACTGTGGATCTAGTTGATAGATGACTCTAATGGCCCTTTTTTGTGAAATGACAATAGTATTTATGTCCGCAGTACTACCCCAGAGATTTCTTATGTTATGTTAAACTAAAGTCTATACAATATTTGTCTGAAACTTTCTTTCACCCATCGATATTACATATATAGCAACTTATATCAAAAATTCCCCTAGCGGATTAAAATTTTCATTTGTTTGTAAATTTTCCTGGACTACAATCTGAACAAGGAAGAGGCTTGTTATAGAGATTAAATTAGTCCAAATCTTATTGTTTTGTTTTATTATTAATTCTGTTGCTTATTATTAAACTTCATTATACATAGGTAAGTTTTAAATTGACTAGTGACTCGGCTCTTACGAGTCAAATGAGAAAATTGAAGCAATATGTTGATTTACACTGGAGCTTTACACAAAGGACGTTCTGCTTATGGGCTGTTTTACTTAAATGTCCTTCCAATATGAAGGCGTTAACGCTGGGTCATTTTTATTAGTACAATGCACTTTATAATCTACTTTCAATACTTTAGTTTTGTTCATTTATTATTTATAATTGATATAAATAATTGTTAATTATTATTTCAGGACGGATACCACGATGGAAGGAATAAATCTATCAATGGATTTAACTGGATTCAAAAAGGAAATGAATAATCTGGAAGCTGACAAAGATTCAGTAATTGTGGAAATAGATGATTTACAGGCTAAAGGTATTGCTCCTCTAGCAACATCTTCACTAATTGACATCAGTGATGAAGATGTTTTGTTTGCGTTTTCAAAGCCAGCCACTGCTGTTTCCCCCACATCTGGAAATATATTGAGTTTGCAATCAAGCATACCGGAAATTAAGAAAAATTTGGAAAGTTCTGAATGCTGGGCTTCAAATGAATCACATGTTGAACAGGGTGTCTGTTGTGGCGATAAAAATTCTCAAACCATTGCAACACAAGTCTCAAATATACCGGTTGCTAAGGAGACTGAAGTAAAAGCAAAAGTATTAGAAAAAATAGATGATACTGTTCAAGAGAAATCAAGTCTGGCATCAGATTCTATCAAAAAGATTCTTCAAACTCAGAATGAGAAGTGGGAATGCACTGTTTGCTTAACTAGAAATGATAACAGTAAAAACAAGTGTGCTTGTTGTGAAGCTGAGAAGATTAGAAAAACTGTAGCAGATGCATACACAAAAATTATTGAAACACAGAATGAGAAGTGGGAATGCACTGTCTGCTTAACTAGAAATGATTACAGTAAAAACAAGTGTGCTTGTTGTGAAGCCGAGAAGATTACAAAAACTGTAGCAGATGCTTACACAAAGATTATTGAAACACAGAATGAGAAGTGGGAATGCACTGTCTGCTTAAATAGAAATGATAACAGTAAAAACAAGTGTGCTTGTTGTGAAGCTGAGAAAATTAGAAAAACTGTAGCAGATGCTTACACAAAGATTATTGAAACACAGAATGAGAAGTGGGAATGCACTGGTTGCTTAACTAGAAATGATAATAGTAAAAACAAGTGTGCTTGTTGTGAAGCTGAGAACATTACAAAAACTGTACCAGATGCTTACAGAAAGGTTATTGAAACACAGAATGAGAAGTGGGAATGCACTGTCTGCTTAACTAGAAATGATAACAGTAAAAACAAGTGTGCCTGTTGTGAAGCCGGAAAATCGAATAAAACGAATAAAATAAATTCGAAACAATTAAATTTTGGAAATGTTCCAAATCCCACATTTAAATTCGGTATAGATCCTAAGGAACAAAATGATAAACAGGATTCATTGCCGCAAACTAAGTTATTGATTAACACTGAAATGTCTGGTGAAACTAATAACAATGTTTTACCTAAAGTTCCATCATTCAAATTTGGCATTCCTCCAAAAATTGATGAAAAGAATATTGAAACACCGAAGATCAACTTTACTTTTGGCGTAATCAATCAAAAAGAAACCAATTCGGCATCAACTATTTTGGCTAATAATAATAAGATCAAAGACAATGAAAACCCCCAGGAAGTGCCTAAAGTTGATTTGACTCATGTTTCGAATGCTGTCCCAGTTGCTTCACAGGCGCAAATTCAAACTCCTGCATTTGCTTCTTCTATGCAGAACGTTGTCATACCAGAACCAACTACAATTAGCACTACAGAGTCTACAACAATTGCATCTAGCTCTGTTAACGTAAACGCTTCAAGCACTTCAAACATTTTCCAAAACTATAAGCCGAAAATTTCGCCCAGTAAATCAATTTTGCAACAAGCTAACGTCGGTCCAAACCCTGGAATTAAGAAGACATCGAATATGTTCAATTTCGCTGCAAACACCAACAATATAGGACAAGCGGCGAATCCGAGTTTTAATTTTGGTTTGCCGGTAACAAACATTTCTGCCAACATTCAAACCAACAGCAATCCTGTCATCTTTGACATACCGGTGCAAGGAGAGAACGCATGGCCTCCGAGACATCCCACTGACATAACTGTAACGACGCGTAATGATTTACCCACCGCTACATTCAATAGAAACGGATCGACTGATCAACTAACGGATCGGATTCCATTAGGCAACAATACACAAAATAAGAATCCATTTGAGAGCAATATTCAGCAATTCAAAATTACGGGATTCAGTGAGCCAATCACAAGATTCCATGCACCAATGTCGACACCACTAGATGATTATCGGCAATTGAACAAAACTGAGAGCGCCGCCCCCATGGCCAATATATTTAATAATAATACTTTTGTTCCACCACAGCAACCCTTTGGAATACAATGTCAACAAGTACGCACCAAATTTAATTTTGGTGCTCGACAGAGCAATGAAAACGTGTTTGGGTTTGGAGAGGTAACTTGTGAATAGGTTTCTATTATTCATTCCTACCAGGATCATTGTTTTCATCGCTTACCCTCAATGAATCTACTTCAAGTTGGGGCTTATGAATTAGTTACGAATTCATATGTAATACGTATAGTTAGGATTATTTTTATGAGATTAGGATTATGAATTCATATATAGTAAGTTTATATAGTTTGATATCATTACTTTTGTCAAAGTTTGTGTGAAAATAAAAAAAATGTGTGAATTTGTTATTATCTTTAGTTAGTTGTTATTACAATCGATACAATTGTTAATTAAAAAAAAAAATTTCTGCCATGGCTTTGTTCTCGGGATAATAGGCGCTTAAACCATACCCGTTGTGAATTTTGTGTTTGACGCCATTCATCTGCTTTGCTTTTTACCACATTAACTATTCGTCAACTTAGCTAATAATCATCTCTAAAACTACGGACAGACTTGTCGTTTGATTTTCGAGCATGCTACCTGAGGCTTCGTGACCTATTATCGAAGTTATGAATGTGTCAGTAGCCGACCGCCTGACGACCCGTAATGGCCACTTTTGCGCCGCGCACAAAGGACTATCACGGTCAGGATAGCGAGGGGATACTAAAACTAGGATTATGACTAACTTTGCCGTCATTTTCAGAATGAGTCGAACATTCGGCAACCTGTGCCAGATAATGGAATGTGGGGCAATTTCAATCAAGGCCAGGTGACGCCTGCGAATTCACTTCAATTCAATATGGGAACCGGCACTGCCAACAACCCACCACCGAGGCGATTCAAGAGAGCCGTGCGGAGGACCCAGCAGCGGTGAATGCTTTTTCATTCTCACTATACTTTGGACCTTCAGTTTTCTGTTTCAAGCCTCTGGTACACAAGAACAAAAAAAATATACATAATGAATAGTTTGTAAATTTTATTTTTAGGTAATTTAGTGAAAATGTACAGAAATAAAGTAATCTAACGCCTTCTAAATTGAGAAAGAGAATATTTTAAATCTCAGTTCTGTGTAGGTTTAAATTGTTAACACTGTTATTTGTATGGGAGTGTTGATGTGTATTTCTGGAAAAAATCTGTTAATACACTTCGCACAAAAATTAAAGGAGCAAAAAAATATCCAAAGTTTTAGGTTATTTTCAACAGGCTGTAACCTGAAGACAAATTGTCGTAGAGTATGTTTAAAAAAAGTCGTTTGTCGTTTATACCTTTTATATCAACGGCTTTTTTCAAATTTTATTCGAGTATACTAATAATATGTACGAGCTGTTTGAAACCTCCTGCCATACTGAAAGTGAGGATTCTTATTAATTGGAAATCATTTGGTCCATTTTTCAGGTTTTGTATTTTGTACAACTTTGATATCGGTTTAGCTTGGCAGAAGGTTTCAGGGACATTTTGCAAATGCGAAGTTGCATCTTGCGAAGTCGTGCGAACAAAGTTTATTAATATTTACATTTTTGTACGAAAAAGTAATTACATTTTAAATAACGTCTAAAATATGTTTCGAAATAAAGGGAACACATTAGATGATACTGAAACCGCTCAGCTTGTAAGAGGTTTTAATTTTCAAAAAGTTTGCTCTTTTTTGGCAAATCATATGATATAATTGTGAAACACGTGATTAATAAGATATTTCAGTGTTATTCAGATATTTTACTGCTCTTTCTCCAAGTTTAAGTTTCTCCATAAATTTCTCAATTATTTTCTCAAGATTTGTTTCTCAATAAAGTGCTATTGTTGGTACGGAACCGGTTCTCACCAGTGATAGTACTTCCGTAGAAAATTACTTAATTAACATATCTGCAATTAATGGTGTCCAATATAATAATATTGCTAATTGTCATAAACACATACTTGTTTATATCAAATACGGACTGCTGCAGTGTTAATTACCTGTCTTTCGGTTTGATGCAACCAGATAATAATCATCCGCCCATCTTAGCACTGGCTAATCTTAATGTTTCTTATAAGACTGCTGCGTAACAATATTACAAGATGTAGGTTTATTGAAGGCTAAAATCATTAATGAGGAGCTGCGTCATATCAACTGGCATACACTCTTGAATCCTCTGTCCGCTATTCAAGGTCTTGATGCCTTTTACGAAAATGTTTACGAAATCATTAAGAAATACATTCCTGCTCAGCCTGCTAAAGTTCTAACTATCCTATCTGCTTCGCCCGTCCATTAATACACATACATAAAAATTAAAAACGTGCGTGGGATAAGTGGAAAATGTTAGTGTATGTATAGTACTAAGATCTCTAGAAGTGGGGAAAGGGGCAGGGCCTGATGGTATTCCACCATTCTTTCTTAAGAGTACGTGCACTGTTCTTTCTGCACCAATTGAAATTCTTTTTAATAAATGTCTCAGCGAAGGTGTTCTTCCACACATATGGAAGACTGCTAATATAACACCCGTTCATAAAAGTGGTAGCAGGAGTAATATTGAAAACTACAGGCCTATCTCTTTACTGTCTACTCTGTCAAAGGTTCTCGAAAGATTAGTTCACAATAAAGTTTATTCAACACTGCACCGCCTCATTATACCAGAGCAGCATGGTTTTGTTAAGAACGTGTTATGCATAGGTACAATTGTCTGTTTACGGGTGTTGATCTGTTTTCTACTAGATCACGGGAATATAAAATAAAATTGCTAAATTGATTTAGTTTTATGGTGTCTTGTTTTTGTTTTTTAGTGTATTCTTTTTATTTGTATTAGTATTTCTCTGTATAAAATTAGTGTACCAATTTGAGGAAAATGATGTTGATTGTGCATTATTTATTTGTGCATGTTTCTTTTTTCATATTTATTATACACGGTGTAATTGTTTGTTTTCCCAAATAAAATAAATAAAGTGGAATGACAAACTCTTTTATTTAAAATTTCCCTAGAGGTGTATACAATTTGTTTGGGACAGTCTACTACAGTAATCTTATTGCCGTATATAGCCGTTTGTATAGAAGATTGGGCATAGGGTGACATGTGGAGGTCCCGAGTGGACTTCCACGTCCACTTGGGACGGGATTTACAACCTCCGCATCCACCGCTCGGGAGGGCGAGAGGTTACAATTACGAATAACAATTTTGATTTTACTTCAGCCAAATGTTAGATATAAAACATTTGTACGCAGATGGAAACATAAAATTTCCCAAGATTTAAGTTTCCTTTTGATTTTAGGTGTATAGATTTAAAATCAAAAGTTCATAAATAATTAGACTGCTTATAGGCTGTTTTGCTTTTAGAACATTATGTTCATAGGGTCTCACTTGAATGTTTATTCAATAGGGAGTTGTCTTGTTGAACAAATAGGGAGAACTGCAGATCTATATCCATTCTAAATTTGATTTCTCTTAATAAGCCATTGATTTGGCTGGTATATGGCCATAGATGGTTCTGAACAATATACAAAGTTCAATGTTTTAAAAGAAAAAGTATATACGAGTAATAACACTAAAAAGTAATGTATTTTAAAAAGAATACTTGAAAGGGGAGAAGCTTAAAAGGGAGCTCGAACTAATGTAAGTACATATATGTAATGTAAATTTGTGTAATAAACATTATTATTAAACTAATGAAAAAACGGCATCTACCATGAACACGCCATATTACTAAGAGTTCGAATGGTAACAATTTGATGAACTGCAAATAGTGTCAGCAAGAAAAGCATAGATGGTGTATGTAAATCAGGGTGAAAAAATTATATCAATAATTATTGATAAACAAAGTAGATATTAATTAATAATATATCCAAAAAGAAATAGAAAAATAAAATAGTGTTGTTATTTTTGTTTGTGAAATTACTTGTTGTCAATGTCACGCGTTATCAATGAATAAGAATAAGAAATAATGGACTTGACCTGACTGCTTTGGACTTGACGGACCTGTTTTGGAAATCTCTAGAAAAATTAGACTTGACTTGACTTGACTGACTAGTCTCGGGATCTGCTATTTTTGATTTTAATTTCAATTTAGTCTTTTTTATTTAAAAAAGACTTACAAATTGCTATTTTTACTAATGACACTGGCAAAATCATCGGAGAAAATCTGATGGAGCCAAGACATTAAAAGAAGAAGAAGAAGAAGAAGAAGAAATAATGCTCATTAAAAAATACACAAAATTGTGAAGTTAACAAACAATAATTATTATAATAATGAATTTCCATTATAATGGTTTATTTTATTGTTTTAAAAAGCTATAGGTATATATAAAGGCTAGATAATTATAGTATTTAGCATTGAAAGAAAAATATAAATTGATTATTATGTCATTAACATATCATTTAAGTTTGTTACTCATTTGATTCTTATAAATGGGGACTTTTAATGTTTTCTAAGAGCCAGTAGCCACCATGAGGTTACAGAAGTCTATGGGATTTGTTAGTAGTTACCTACTCTACTTTTAAATCTATTTGTCTTTAACAACTATCAACAATTACTAAGCCTAAGTATTCTATTAATTATTATTTGTCTGGGTAATTATTATCTTTACCGACTTATAAACTAATTGACGAGCTACTGCCGAAGGTGTCCGAACGAAGTGAGAGCTGCTGCCATGCGGGTTCGTCCAATTGGTCCAAGTCGCGTGCAATATCTAGTTTGAAATAAAAACACACGTGGCTTTGCTAGTGTTATAGGCTACGATAGCCACCCATCATCAAGTGGACTGTTAGCCTATCTAACGACTTTAGCAGGAACAAAATAATAAGCGGTCCAGCACTTTATTACAATTATTACGAATTATTTCACTTGAATTTTTTAATTTGACTAAATTATTATAGTCTTAATAAAGTTGTCGCCTGTCGCCCTAATTAAAATATTTTAAAAAATAAAATTATTTTTATCTATAAGTTCTGACCCTAGAAAATTAAATAACAGAACTATAATTTATTCTAAAATAAAATAAAATCTTAAATGTCAGTATATCAGTATAAAACATATTAAAAACACACGTATTAAACAACGTACAGATATAAATTATTAAAAATATTGTTTTATACAATGTAGTAAGTACCTATTTGTTATATCTAGATCATATAACATAAGTAGATGTGCATGCCAAATTAATTTTAATCTAGAACGAATTCATTGGTTGAGGTATTATTGCTCCAATAGTTCTAGCCTGCTTACTTTTAAATATGTGCATATGACCTTGGCCTTTTATTCCGCAACTGACTTTTTGATTATTGTATCGTCCTACACCTGGCCACACTATAGCTCTCTGATATCCTCTAGGCTTGGCGAAGGATGAATTGAAACCGAACCTATTCTGCTTGAAACTCTTTGATTTATCAATATTAGTGTCAGCTGGGCCTGGATCTTCTTTTCTTCGTAAACACATGGCATTATCAACCAATGCATTGCGGCCTCTGCAAGGTCTATCCTTGTTTGTCTTATTGAAAACGCCCAAATGAGTAGTTTTGCATTTTTCAAAACTTCCAGGAAGACTGAGCGGCCAAGTTGCGGCGGAACACTTTAGTGATGTGTTAAAATGATTTTTTGTAACATCAGTACGTTTGCCAGTAAATAGATCATAGGGTCCTCTTTTCGATATAACATTCTTAGGTTTCATCTCTATGCTTCCTTTGTCTATAATCGTATATCGATTTGGTGCTAACCACCAGTTCGGAGAAGTATCTTTAAATCTACAAGCCTCTTCCCATTCGAAAGACGGTCTCTTCGAGTGAGGTCCATAGATTGATTTGTATTTAGTTCTTTTATAGTAAGTACCTGGTCCGGGTATTTGATTTTTCGAAGGTGTATACCGACGAGTTCTACCGAATCCCACGTTCTTGCATGCTGGCTGATACTTGGAGGGTTCAGTCACGTTATGCCACGCTGGCCCAAGTGTAGAAAGAATATACTTTTTGTATTTAAGAATCGCAACATTTCTAAAGCCTAAATTTTTTGACCACTCTTCCACTATCGCTTTATGCTCCCATGTATCTGATTTTGCACCCTTATTTACTATAAATATGCTATCTACGGAATGTGGAGAGTAGAGGCAAGGATTACAACCGTCTGGTTTTACCGTGTGTAATCCAGATGGGTCTAAGTTAGGGTGTGCTGTAATTATACCAAATCTTCGAACGTTTGAGCCAAAAGGTGCAACTTTGACTATTATTGAGGCCATTTTTTAATGACATGTAAAAATTTGGGTTGGGTTTAATGGTGGTAAACATTCACTTATTTTTTTATTTATTTCTTAGTAGCCACATTAATTTTATTTTGCGAAATCGGAAACGAACTATTCAGCAAATTATCACTACGTTCAACGCATTTGGTACACCTATGTCAACTGTCATCTTTGGGTTAATGTTAAATAATACAGGATGTATATGTGTGTCATGGAATGTCAGTTCACTATATAAAAAGTGAAAATGAAAATAATAGGGGTTAAAGTATGAAATTGCCGTTTTATTGTAATAGGTACTTCGAATTGACATAGAATCTTCATGGTTTGAGTGAAACTTTTTTCATATGGTACCTATGTAGTTCTTCTTTTAAAAAATGTGCAAAATTCGATTATCAACTTTCGGTTGTTTTTTTATTCAGCTTAGACAATAAAGATGGATACTTCGAAAATTCGTGTGATTTTTGAATACGAGTTCCGACGCGGAACTAACGCGGCAGAAACAGCTCGCAATATTAATGTTGCGTTTGGAGAGGGGACTGCTAATGAACGCACTGTGCGATTTTGGTTTAAACGCTTTCGTGATGGAAACTTCGATTTGAAGAACGAACCACGTGGAAGACCGCCCACACAGGTGAATAACAATGATTTGAAAGAGATGGTGGAAGCCGATCCGAGCCAAACTACCCAGGAATTAGCGGCATGGTTTAACGTTACCTTACCAACAATATTGAGTCATTTGCGTCAAATCAATAAAATAAAAAAATATGAAAAATGGGTGCCTCATGATTTGACTGATCTGCAGACTCTACAGGAACTGCAATTAGAAACCATTCGTCACCCTCCGTATTCGCCAGACCTTGCTCCAACGGACTACCATTTTTTTCGTGATTTGGACAATTGTCTGCGTGATAAAAAGTTTTCTTCTCAGGAGGCAGTGCAAAATGCTTTCACACAGTTTGTCGAATCTAGATAACCAGAGTTCTATCGCAAAGGCATAAATGAGCTTCCTATTAAATGGCAGCAATGTATAGATAATAATGGCAATTATTTTGATTAAATAAATATGTTGTTAAAAAAAAAACGAATTTTTATTTTTCAGTACAAATCGGCAATTTCATACTTTAACCCCTAATATTTATTGAACAGTAAATGATGATCTTTCCAAGGGTTGAAGACAGTTGGCGCTTGACCGCAGTAGGTGGCATGAACTGGAGAAGGCCTATGTCTTCCGACAACCTGATAAGGTTGCAGACGTCTAATCTAAGCTTTACCTAGAATTACAAAATATAGGTATGTCAATATATGGATAAACAAATAAATATTAATAATAACAAATTTAGTTTTATATACTTATTTTCATTTACATAGAAGCACAATTTGGTATTCAATTCTGTAACTTTCCAGAGAATGCTCCACGTTTTGTAGTCCTGTAGATCGCGTATGGATAATTTTTTCAGGAAAGATTTATTTCTACACTATATTATTATTATCATTAAACCGCTAAACCTATTTTGATGATGTTTTTTGTGTGTGCTTTTGAGTTGGATGGTTTTTACATTCACAATTAACAATGTTTTTTGTTGGCTCAGTACAAGGTCTACTGGGTCTGCTAGATTAAATTAAAATAACATATGCCTAACTGGTGTTACAAATTACCAATTTGGAAACATGATCGTACACGTACGTATTCATTATAATTATTTTAATCCACAGATTACATAATACATGATTTTTGTTGTTGCTATGCCCTTTCATAGAGAAATTTTATGTGGGTATAGATTTTGTCATTTCCTTGTCAATATGTCAACGAAAAGAGCCAACTACGTTCAAAACTGATAAATATATAATTATGTTATATAGGTACAGCAATATGTAATTAATCTAAGTATTCGATTAATTTAATTGAATAACACTGACAGAATTCTCCGTAATTAATAGTTAAAACTATAATGGTTGCAGTATTTTGCTAAGAAATTAACTGAAGAGGAGATATTACGATTAAGTGTGGAAATCAGGTTCATTGCGATAAAAAACGAAGTAAGTTCAAACATGAAAAGGTTTGGCAAGATAACTTGTCACCCTAACTTGGATCCTTCTGGTCTATACACCGTTAGACCGAATGCATGTGATCCTTGTTACTATCACCCACAGTCTATTGATCAAGCATTTGAAGTTAACAAGTATTTCAAGAAGGAGACTTGGAAGAGTAAACAGGAATTAGAAGACTGGTCCAAAAATTTGGGGTATAGAAATCAAACGATTCTTAATAACAGAAACTGGTTTAAGTCTATTTTAGGGCCAGCGTGGTATGAAGTTAAGCCTCCTAGAAACTATGAACCGGCTTGCAATAACTTGAGTTTCGGCAGAGTGCCTCGTTTTAAGAGATCTACAACGAGTACATCTGTGCCGGCACCTGGTACCTATTATAAGGCTTCTCCATTTAAAATACCGCACGGATCACATTCAAAAAGACCTACATTTGAGAGGGAGGGGCCATGCAGAATGAAGGACACAGATAAGCCATGGTCACTTGCGCCGAATCGTTACACAATAATCGATAAAGAAAGTATGGAAGAAAAATCTAAGAAAATAGTGTCACTGCGAGGCCCCTATGATATATTCACTGGCAGCCGAGATGGTAGTACAATAAAAAATCATTTTAACAAATCTTCCAAATGCTTAGCTGCCACTTGGCCTTCGTATTTGCCGGAAAGCTTTGAAAAATTCAATAAGACTCATTTGGGAAGATTTAACAAAACCACTAGAGAAGTTCCGTACAGAGGTCGAAATGCTTTAGTTGACATAACTATGTGTAATAAATCACCAGATGAACCCGGTCCTGCCGATACAATAGTTGATAAACAAAAGGTTTTCAAGCAAAACAAGCGTGGTTTCAACAGTTCATACGATAAACCGCCGGGCTACCAGCGGGTGATTGTGTGGCCGGGTGTGGGACGATATAATACCGTGACAGATTCAGACAGTATTCCTGGACACGGTCACAAGCATGTTTTTCTTAGTAAACAAGGCAGAACAATCGGTGCCATTCTACCACAACCCATGAACTCTTTTTAATATATAAAGTAAACTTATTGTAGACTTTTTGTATTAAAGAAAAAAAAAATGCATGCATCATTGACTGGCTTTATCGAAGTACTTTTGCTATTGTTCGTTTTTAAGAGCATATTTTAGTGTTATTATTTATAACTAATGATGTTTATTAATAGTTTATAGTTTTATATTTATACGATTGTTTAATAGTAATTTTATTTATGAATTATCTTTGAACGTAATAAAAAATTAGAAGTATTGTTTTTAAATTTATTAAAACCCTTATATCGTTTTAAATATTATTAAAGGCAATATTTTATGCCTTAATTTTTAATTCAAAAAAATAAGGATTAAGTTAAAAATTTAAAAATAATTAAATTAATATTTCTTTTTGTCACTAAAATGAATACCTCTGATTATTATATTATCTGACCCAAAGATAATATTTTTGATATAAAATTAATCAGAAACGTCTAATAAATTTAATTTTCCATCTGAAATAAACTTAAAAAACATTTTCTAACAGCTAACAGGGTGTATTAAAGTGGTGGTATACGAGTGCATGTACCTAATTACCGTGTCTCTTAGACGGAGGACAGAAAATCTTTCTAAGAAATATTGTGTAAAAGGATTGATAAGTATCAATTAGATAGATGTTAACATTATATTAGTAAATATCGTGGCTCGGACAAAGCCAAACATTGAAAATCGATGGGGTGCGGGGGTTGGGGGTTGCTACGAGATACGCGCTTGCGTCCCGCACATGTGTCCCGCGTGTCGACAGACGACCGCCGTTGAAGTTGCACGCTTCCTACCTGTGGAGCGTCACTCGACTTGTTGCGAGAGCCACCTGTTAGCTAATGGAGGCACCGTGAATTCTAAGGTAAGTTTATTTTATTTATAACATTACTCACTCGCTGGTAGCGCTTTTTTCTAATAACAACACGTACTAAAGTTCCATAGGATTTTTTTTCCGGAGCCTGGTGTAGGCGGCTTTTCTGCCGGCGTCGGTACGTCGCTTCACATGTAAACATCAGTTAAAAAATAGAAGTTATTATATTAGCACTTTGTGATTTTTGTGTGAGCTTGTATTATTAATAAAGGAATTCCACTCGTGTATTTGACTGTTATGTGTATAATGCAGCGTTGCGACTTATCAAACGGTGAATAAATACGCTATGGCAGCTATAAATGAAATTAATATATCTAAAGTATTTTTTTTACTCATTTACCATAATTTATAATTTGTAATTTTTATTATTGGTTATTTGAATTATTATTGGCTGACAATTAGCAAGGTACGTAATTAGGAATGATTCTTGATAATTATTTTTATATTTTACTTTGTGCATGCTTTAAAATATCTAAAATTAATGAATATTATTTTTTTAAATAAAAATAATATTTAATCCCAGTTGATTCTTTTCAAAACATAAATGTTGTTCAAAATAAGCCTTTGTGTTGTGCCTGTATTTCAGAAGATAAGTATAGATTTTTATTTTTATTTTTATACAAAAATAGAAGAGAAATAAAAACGATGTACTTGCTTACGTATTAGGTCCAGCAGTTCTCCAGTTTTGCGCTAGTTGAAATAATTTTTAAATTCGGTCGGAAAGTTTTTCTTAGAAAACACAAATCTTTTCTTAGGATATTTGTATTCTTAGGACTTTCTTTATTATTTTTGGGTGATGTCTCAAAATTACTTTTGTAATAAAAGTATTTATAAAAGTATAATGGTGGCATTTCTTCTTTCTTCCAATGATCTCGGGAAAATTGTTAGTTAAAATTCTTATAAAGCGGGATTTTGGTGGAGGTCTTCAATACTTACAATTAATAAGCTGGATTGTTATTAATTATAAATAAATAAATAACAAATGCATCGCCAATATCAGCTAGTGCTAGCGTAACGGAAATAACATTTCCCAAATAGTGATCCATACAATTGTTAATTGTCATTGTCAATGAGCAATAATAACTTGATCTGAAAGTTCCATGTGCCATAATTGGAGACTCCTTCCAGTTTCCTAATAATCATCTCCGAACCACAAAAAAGGTCACGCATAATAAAATCAATTAAATAAATTAAGAGAAAGTTATTGTTCGTTATAGTAAATAATATAATTGTCTACAAGTTCGAGAGTAACTTTAGTATTCTCTACACAATCTCTACGAATTTAACGAGTGTACATTTTTACTGTAGCTCACTTTGAACGTGTTTTAAGAGCTGTGACAAATTGTGAATTTCAAATTATTTAATATTTTTTTAAATCACTAGCGATGGCCGCAATCTTTTTCTGCAAGTTATATTATATGTACCTACACAAACCTTTCCTTGTTTATCGCTTTCTCGGTTAGTAAAAACCGTATTAATCCGTTAGGTGATTCAAACGAAGTTAGCGGAGAAATAGAAGTAGACAGCGACTTTATAATATGTAGGGTATATTTTATAATAGCCATTATAAGTATATAGATATGGCATACTATTTAATATCTTTACCTACCGTATAATAATTAAATTTTGAAATTTTATAAGTATTCTTCGAAGTCATAATTAAAAAATTCTATTTTAAATTTTCTATGGTAGCCATAAGAAGCCATTTGAAACAGACTTTTGTTTAAAACCCCTTAACAAACGTATCTATAATATATACATATTACGGTATACGTTGGTTGCGTCAAAGAAATATATATTATAGCTGCGTGTGTGGTCTCTCCAATATTTGTATAGAAAATATATCGTAATATGCCTTGCTATAATTTATATTAATATATATTATAGTTACGTGTGTGACGGGCGTTAAACTTGTTTCTTTTAAAATATTCCATTTGGGTACCTTTTCTACATACACGAAATTATTTCTCCTGATTTTATTAGGCTTATTACGTGATAATTCGATTTTTCGTGAAACTTGACTTACTTCCTTGAAAATACGAAGGCTTTATGTCGACATGTGTATCCCTGTGGCTTTGTTCATTTAAAAAGATAATTTTCAGCGTTGGCGATGCCGCGCTGTTACATGGTGAGACAGAAGCAACGCCGGCTTGAAAATCTATCACCATGTAGTCCGACAGAGGCGTGTATTCCTCCACCTTATACAAGCCCGGCAGCATGTCCATATCTCTCAGGTAAGTTAAGGGAGTTATATTTTATTTCCTCTTCATATAAAACACATATATATTTCCAACTAACGTCGTCGTACATTCTAATGTATATTCTATAAGTACCTGCCTGGCCTTGACAAAAAGAAAAAAAAAATGTGTAAGATTTATTTTATTTTTCGACGTTCAGTTCGATACACTTCAGTTCGATACACTTAGTCCAGTGTATTTCTATCTTTTGTATACCCTATAAAAAATACTCCAACCCTTCAAAATAAGTGTTCGTTGCAGCAATGACCCCATCGTTAGAGCCAAATTTCTTCCGCGGAACCATTTTTTCATATTTGGAAATAGGAAATAATCGCTGGGTGCTAAATCTGGCGAATCTGGTGGATGCGGAAACAATTCGTAACCTAACTCATGGAATTTTGCCATATTTAGCGACGACGCATGTGTGCACGCGTGGCATTGTCTTGATAGAATAGGATTTTTTTCTTCGCCAAATGCGGACGTTTTTCATTTACAACATGGTTGACACAATCCAATAAGTTGACATAATATTCTCCATTAATCGTTTTGCCTTTTTCAAGATAACCGACGTGAATTATGCCGCGTACCTACATCCCTAAACACTGTAGCCATGACTGTCCGCCGATAAAGTCGCCCTTAGCCTTCTTTTGCGCAGATTCGCCTCGGAAAACCCACTGTTTGTACTGTACTTTGATCTCTGGTGTGCTGTGATTAATCCATGTTTCGTCAACAAATGAACCGACGCCAAAAATCATTCCGTTTTAAAATCGCCAAATATTCTTTTGAAGTTGTGGACACACGTGCGTGTTTATTGTCAATTGTAAGCAATCACGGCACCCATCTCGCGAAAAGCTTTTTCATATCCAAATGAGTTGTTAAAATATTCTTAATTGAGATGCCCACTCTCAGCAATCTTACGCACTTTCACTCTCCGATCGTTTATTAATATATTAGGGATTTTTTCAATCATTTCTGAAGTGGTAACCTCATTTGAACTACCTGAACGATCTTCATCAAAAATGCTTGTACGGCCACGTTTGAATTCAACTGTCCAATATTTTATGCTTGATAACGAAGGTGCAGTCCCCATAAACTTCGCTGAGCTCCGTTTTAATCTCATCATTTGTTTTCTTTTTCAAAAACAAATATTTTATTACTGCTCGATATTCAATTTTTTTCCATTATTGCAAAGTTACAAAAGTTGTTCTATTTAAATGGCTGGCATTCACAAACTAAACCACACAGCGACTTGACAGTTTGACAGTATTATTTTGAAAGGTTATATTTTGGGTAGTGAAAAATTGGAGTCTGTGGTATCAACAGTATTTTTAGGTATTACCGTAGATTCGAAATTACAATGGGGTCCACATATTGAGAAAATAAGTAAAAGGCTTAGCTCTGCGGCTTATGCAGTTAAACAGATTCGACGCCAAACAGATGTTGATACAGCTAGGATTATCTATTTTAGTTACTTCCTCAGTATAATGTGTTATGGGATTCTTCTTTGGGGTAGCGCTGCGGACATAAATACTATTTTCATCTATATAAATAAAATCAGAGTGTCTGTCTGTGATTTGCGAAAAACTGCCTCAAACTAAGCTTTGAGAGTCATTCGCATGCTGTTAAAACGTAAATAACTTTTTTTAGAATTGTTGTCTGTCTGTCTGTCTGTCTGTCTGTCTGTTCGGGGTAATCTCAGAAACGGCTGAAGCGATTTCGATGAAACTTTGCAGACATGAAGAGGGGGTCGTCAGGAGTAACATAGGCTACTTTTTGTTTATGTAAATTTTATAGAAAATTCTAGAAGTTTTTAGAAAATTCTAAAAGTTTCTCGAAAATTCTATAAGTTTCTCGAAAATTTCAGAAGTTTCTAGAAAATTCTCGCATATATGAAAACTCTTCACTTTTTCAGATAATTTAATAAGATTTTTTGAAATTACAGAACATCGTCAAAATTTTTAGAAATTTAAAAATTTGTTAAACCTGATGGGTGATTTATTATATTTATTTCGAAGGAAGTAGAGTAAGGCTATCTTAATGCATAAGCATCATTCTCATTAAACTCGAAAAGTCTATGTACACGTGTTAAAAAAGGTGTTCTAGAATTTGCTCGCACAGATTGTTTGTTTGCTTCCATTCTTCGCCCTTCCTTTAGTTTCCAGAGGGTTCTCCAAGCGTCATCTATATAAATAAAATCAGAGTGTCTGTCTGTGATTTGCGAAAAACTGCCTCAAACTAAGCTTAGAGAGTCATTCGCATGCTGTTAAAACGTAAATAACTTTTTTTAGAATTGTTGTCTGTCTGTCTGTCTGTCTGTCTGTCTGTCTGTCTGTTCGGGGTAATCTCAGAAACGGCTGAAGCGATTTCGATGAAACTTTGCAGACATGAAGAGGGGGTCGTCAGGAGTAACATAGGCTACTTTTTGTTTATGTAAATTGCGGTACATACACCAAAATAACATTTTTTACAATTTTTGTCTGTCTGTCTGTTTGTTCCGGCTAATCTCTGAAATAGCTGGACCGATTTTGACGGGACTTTTATTGGCAGGTAGCTGATGTAATAAGGAGTAACTTAGGCTACCTTTATTTTAGAAAAAATACACCTCGGACGAAGCCGGGAGCGGGCCGCTAAATGTATTGCTAAGCGCAAAACTCGAGAACGGGTGGACCGATTTTAATTCTGTCTTCACTCATGGACAGAGGGATAATCAGGGAAGGTTTTTACGTTAAAAAAAATGCACCTCGGGTGAAGCCGGGAGCGGACCGCTAGTTTTACAATAAAGGGCCATTAGAGCCATCTATCAACTAGATCCGCAGTCTTCTCTCAGAGAAAAGTTCAAAGAAATAAAGATTTTAACTGTTACATGTCAGTATATCTATGAAAATTTAATTTACGCGCATAAAAATATTAGTCAATTTAATAAAAAATGTGATGTACACAATATAAATACTAGGTTTAAAAATGATTTAGATTTACATAAGACGCGACTTCGAAGTATGGCGATTGAACACTCACTTAGGAGTAGTAGGGATTTCAAGCAAACATTTTTAAAAAGATATAAGTTTTGGTGACACGAAAAAAACAATGTACTACCAAATGTTGCCCAAACTTTGATAATTCATTTTTTTCTTTAAGCTTATTATTCTAGTCATAAATTAGGTGTAGGCATTTAAAAAAGTACCCATTTGACGGCACTAAGCGTCTTAAAAAGTAGGACACCGGAAGTCTAACTTCTTATAATAATCGGCCCGGCTTCTCCTTGGTTATTACGAGTAATACTCCCACCACCACCTTTGTACTCTTAGGAACGCCCACTGGAAGAGTTGAGACATGTCGCCTTTGCGTCGACTCTGCGGTGCCGAGTCCTGTCAGTTGTTTTGAGGGAAGCGGTCAATAATAATTTATGAAATCTTCTCGTATTTTTCACAATATGTGCAAACGAAGCACTGAGTGTGTCACGAATGACAAAATAGGGGAAAATTGTCATGACGACAAGTAGGAAGCGCGCCATGTGCCCCCCGCCTCGACTCTTGCAGTGAGCACACTGCGTTTCCCAGTCATTTGGAAGCTCATCTGACGGCAGTAACCACCCCTTACAGAAGATCACAGTGATATAACAGCATGCGTGCTGTTGCGTTTCGGTGAGTAAGTATGGGATGCCAGAGCCCTTTTCCCTATCCCCTATAATTCCCTCATCCTTAATCTTAATATAGTCGGCAACGCACTTGCAGCACTTGTGGTGTTTCTCGTGTAGCCAACTACCATAAAATGGACCGGCAGCCTGCCTGTCGATCTTAACATAAAAAAAAACTAGAAAATATAAAATGGTTGCTTCTACTCTATATTTTCTATGGACGGAGTCCAGAACATGTAAATTAGTTCTGATTTTTGATCAAAATATTTCAATTTGCTATTTTAATTAAATTTAATTTCAGCTCTAATTTCCGAATAGTATAAAACTATTTTTAATTTGTACATTAATTTGCTTAGGCTTTTTACAAATCAGTGTCTCGAATGTTGTTCGTAGACCTTTACTTGGTAAAGATTCTCTTCAAATTTTCCATTTTTATTGTAAGCCTGCAACATGCATAACGTATGACATGACATAATCACATGGGAATTTTCTTAAATGTTGCAAGGGATCAGGTTTCGTGCGCTCGGAAATAATACGGTTTCATCGTACCGGTTAAATCTGGAAGCGTGAATAATATTTCTAGAAAAATTTACTTCCATCTTGGAAAAATCCTCTTCACATTTTCAATACTTTTGGAACTTTGTTCTCCCACATTAATTCAGCCTTATTCGTACAGCCTTGTGGAATATGTTGTGAAAGGTTTGTTGCATTGCTGGCTATTTGGATTGCGAACAAGTTAATTTAGTTTTTTTTTTGTATCATTTTATCAGTGATTTACTTATTTTATTTTAAAGTTAATGCTAATACCAAAATTTTTAAAATTAGTATCTTTCCCAGAATTGACGGAAGGGCACTTTCATTCCAAATTAAAGTCCAAAGTTATTTAGGTAAACCCAAATAATGACGTTACAAAACTTGAGAACTGTAAATCGATCCATTAATAACTTTAGTATGCAGACAAACAAGCAGATACACTTGAAACCTAATTTGTTTCTATCTTCAATTTATGTACATACAAACAGATTACATTTAATTTAAAAAACCATAAAAAATTCGCGATTACTGGCGATCGGCCTGCGCCTCGCACTGATATATGTCTTCAACAAATTATATTCAAAAACTTTCCTCTCTTTTCGCTCTTTCCAATAGAGAAACCGTATCTAAATCCGTTAAGTTAACGAAGGAATGTTTCCTATTATGCTCACACGCACGGATTCCTCATAATGTTTCTCTTCAAGTCTAGATTATTTCTGATAATCCATTTGTTAATTCAATTATATTAAATTTATATTTGATAATCCTAAATTCTGGGAAAAATTATCCTAGAATAGCCATTGATCAATTGGCACCAATGCGTGTAGGTCAATATTTTATTATGATTTATAAATATTTGAGAATATTAATTAGGAATATTAAAAAAATACGTTTGGTATTCTGTGTTAAAATTTAAAAAGTTTGCGCAAAGTAGCGCGGGAAAGCTAGTGAGGAATAAAATAAAATTTAACATAGGTGGTTAAGAACACAAGCAAGGTTAACTTAAATTGAATCGATCACTACCCCAATCGTCAGTTCTCTTTGATCTCCTACGCAATTCGTATATACACGGATATATGTTACCATGAATTTACAAGACCCTTTATGTTATTGACATTTAGGTAAATTACAACTACCATCTAAGAACACCGTATATCGATAGGAAATTAAATATAAGTTAAAATGTTTTTCTAGAATGCTTATTATGGATAGAACGTTCACTGCTGGACATAGGCAGTATAATTTACCAGTAGAATCGTGTTTAGTTCTCTTATCGACATTACCGAGATCATAATATATTCAGCAAATCGAGCTAAAGCTAAATGCAGGAGCTCAAAGCGACAATGAACAGTTTCGAATAGATTACCTCTACCTATCACTCCTCGTCGCAATGGGATTGATTCTGTGCTCTATTGTATAAGATTGTATAACCATTCTGTATTCTGGCTATTTGTACTATATTGTATAAGCACTTCAACACGTCGATATACCGCTAAGCAATGCCATATCGCTGCATACCCATAATGCCCACATTTCGATACTTTCCATAGATTCATCATTGATGATTAGTAATTTATTATTGTTGATTCTTGAATAAAAAGAGGAAAACTTAATTTTAACGTTTTTGTAGATAGACTGATGGTCTCCTTGTTAGTAGATGTCTACCGTCGCCTATAATACAGGCAACGAAACATGTGCTGCGATAGCATAGATATAAACATATAACAAACATAAACATAACCATAGCAGGATTAAGTATAAGGGATTAGGAAGGGATAGGGCAATGGACACTTGACATGGCTTACTCACTCATTGAAACACCACAGCACACATGCTGTTATTTCACTCAATGACTTTCAAAAACGAAACAACTCCTGAACCCCGCCCACCCATTGCAGTGATAAACGTGTTAATGTTAAACAAAATACACGTGTATCTAATTGGCAATCGAAGATATCTTAAGAATAAGAAGAATCAATTTCTTAGGAATTGCGCAGTCGTCTGGCCTTGTAACCACCGGCTTACACAAAACAACCCCGTTAAGTAACAACATCGCATAAACAACTCACACCATGAGCGTACGAGGTTTGTCACCGTAAGCATTTTATATAAACGTTATAATGGTATATAATTTATTAGTATATAACGTTATACGTCGAACCATTACATATAACTTTCCGCTATTACTAATTGTTATATACTTATTGAATAATAAAGTGTAAGTGTAACAGTTTGTAATAAAAGCAAAATGTTATTCTCTTTACTATACGGTGTTAGGCTGTGGGATGTACAGAAACATACAAAGTTAAAAATTAAAAATCTACTCTCTTTTACTAAAATCTACGTACAATTTCATGAATCGAATGGGTTTACTGTTGGCAATATTCGCCTGGTTGTTTATTGTATAATCGCTATCAGTTTTGTATTCTATTGTTTATAACAGCCGAGAATTTGTTGAATAGGAACAAAAGGCTTTCACTATAATAACTATATATAAGCTTGTTGATTCAAATGATCTCATCTAAGACAATTTCCCTATGTTCCAAGTTAGTTGTATACCTACTGTACATACGACTCACACACTCGTGGTTAAAAACCCCTTTTTCTTAGGTGTTAAAAATATTTATTAAATCTTTATTGCAATATTCTTGTCAGACTTTGGACTTTTAATTTGCATATTTTTTTTAGATGATCCCTCGGGAAATAAAGAAAGTAATTATAAAATAAATATAAATCAGAAACAATGATTCGGACCAAACATTAATGCTAGTTTCTTTTAATTTTAAACTTATTTAATTAACTTTTTCTTTATTTCTTTCAGAAACAGGAGTTTTTACGATTTTTAGAAGACAGACGTGTGTGTTCTTTATTTGAAGAACGTATATTTTTAATCCCTTTTTGTTCCAGATCCCGCTGCTACTGAAGGCAATACAACTGAAATTGAAAGAACAGACGCCGATACACAAGCCGCATTATTTCTTCTCGAACTATCTAGAAGCAAGCCGAGTGTAGCACCTGCTAATAATGTAGCACCTGCTGATAATGTAGCACCTGCTGATAATGTAGCACCCGCTGATAATATAGCAACCACTGATAACAAAGCTACCATTGATAACGTAGCTACCACTGATAACGTAGCTACCATTGATAACGTAGCTACCACTGATAACGTAGCTACCACTGATAATGTAGCTACCACTGATAATGTAGATACCACTGATAACGTAGCAACCACTGATAACGTAGCAACCACTGATAACGTATCAACCACTGATAACGTAATAACCACTGATAACGTAGCTACCACTGATAAGGTAGCACCCGTTGACAATGTTGCACCTGCTGAAAACGTAGCACTCGGTGAAAATGTAGCACCCGCTGAAAATACAGCATCCGTTGACAATGTAGCACCCGCTAATATTCTACCACCCGTTAATATTCTACCACCCGTTAACAATCTACCACCCGTTGTAGTACAACCACAAATTATTTACACACCCCCCTTTTACACTGTTCAATTCCCATCAATTCCCATACCAGAAATGTATCCTCCATTATCTGTATATCCTGTTTTCGGTGCTTATATACAGCCGACACCGTTTGTTGACAATACGTCATACGCTTTCAACAGTAATTATCCTTCTGAACCTCCGCAATTGCTTATAGAAGACATAACACCGAACATATCGAATATAACACCGAATATAACATCGAATATAACACCGAATATAACATCAAATATAACACCGAATATTACACTGGACGAAACGGAGGAATCTTCGGAAGTAAAAGAAACTAAGGATGCGTGTGTTGGAACAGAAAAGCGTGTGTTGAAATATTATGGAAAGCTTAATTTTAATAAGGCGGAGGCGAACCGCAAGAAGCTACCGTGCAATGAATGCGGCAAACTTTACACGACACCAGCGAGCCTGGCGCGCCACAAACAAACTCACCGCAGCATTGACTCTAGTCTTGCTAAACATTGCTTTGAGTGCGGAAAGGCTTATGTGTCTACGTCTGCTTATTCGATGCACATGAAGACTCATTCAAAGACCTACAACTGTCCGATGTGTGACAAGAGTTTCTCTAGACAATGGTTGCTGACCAGCCACCAGCGGACGCATAACGGTGTGAAGCCTCACATCTGTGTCTGCGGCAAAAGTTTCTCGGACCGCTCCAACTACCGGGTACATCAGCAGACACACTCCACACAGAAGTTACACAATTGTAAGAAATGCGGCAAACAATTTAAACTAAAAATGCATGCAAAGAGGCACATGGACAAAGTCGCATGTACGCCTAACAATCTCACAACGAACCGCTTCCCTTTAAACTTCTATACACCTTTAAAAAATATATAATATAACATAATAATCTAAGAATAAGGTATTTCGACGCGGTCGAAAGAATGATAAGCAATAATTACGTACCTAAAAATGTTATATTATAGATTTTTCTTCTTTAAAATTCATAAGTTAGGTAAAGGAAACTGGCGTCAATTTAGGAGAAAAGCCTCTTCATAGGCTTCGTGATGGCGTTATTTAGATTTGTTCTTAAAATAGATTTAACTGTGGCAATATCTAGGTATATAGATTCGGTGATACGTAGAGACTAAAGGTAACTATTGAGCTGTGGTAGTTCATGAGCAATAATTTTAACAAGATTAGGCAAGGACGAGGATGTTTGTGTCGAGGACACGAGTAGCGTGTCTGTCTCGCGTGTCGTGTCGTAACTCGTACAGCTTACGGGTCAGCTCGGGAGGACCAAACTGTTGCTCGAGCCTTACCCCTATTTAATTCTGTTTATTTTTCTGTTTTAATTTAAAACTGTCGCAAAAACTATGACGCAACCAGATAATGGGATCCCGTTCATTCCCATCCCTATTGAATCAAATCTAGGTATAACCGGGATCTTTTAGAGTTTTATAATGTTTTTCAAATAAATCATTAACAACTTACATATTTATTTGAAGAGTGACAAGCTTGAATTGAACTTTTTTTGAAAGCCGGTATCTACGCAACGATGGGGTGCATCGGTTACTACGTAGAGGGATCGCGATTTGTATATCATACAATAAACAAAATTGCACAGGGGATTCACATACACATCTCGCGATTCGATTAAAACCGTCATTGATGCACTGGTTCGTGTATAGATTTAGTAGATTCAATTTAGTTTAACGTAATTGTATCGCCCTGTCGGATCCATATATCGGTATTCTAGTATTATGTTCACTACAGCCAACATCGCGGTTTGTTTTATTATTTTCGCGAGTTCAATAAGTGCCGCGAATGTTATGCGTCGCATTCTGTCTTCGGTTATTGGCATTATAGTAATTTGAGACATCAAATTCTTCTTAATAATTTACATCTAATATTCGCGATTTATTTTAAAACAGGGTATTTTAAGGACACGATTTAAAAAAATCATTATTTACGTAATAGATGATTAGAGCAACTATTAATTTTTCAAATCAATAATAACACATTTCAAGAGTATATTAAGTTCAGTAATATTAAATCGCAAATATTTTATGTAACAATATTAGATCGGTATTTTATTAAGGTTGATACGCAAACACATTTTCTGTAAATTAAAAAACAATGTAATATATAATATGTATAATAATATGTATTCAAATTACATTAGTGCAAATTCATAAAAAACTAACAACGATTATACATGAATTATAAAAATAAATTAGAAATATAAAAATACTAAGTTTAATAAAGATAATCTTAAAACTTAAATAACACTATTTGTTTATGCCGAAAATAACATAAATCGTAACGGTATTGTCCCTATATACCTATGTCGTGGGCAGATCTTAGAATTGATCACATCATAGGGCATGTGTTTCATGATATAGCCAGATAAAACTAACAAAAGTTTAAACGTCAACGTTTGATGATATGTCAAACCATGCTTGGCCCATATCATTAATGTAGAATGTAGGTGTGTCCATGATAATATCAAAGGTTCAATAAAAAAATTGAAATAAAGAAGCAACATATGTTTCTGTTTTAACTGCAAAAATTCGTCTAAAAATATAAATATAATTCAACGCTGTACAAAAATATATAAGCAAAAATATTGAAAAAAAATTTCAACGCCCAAGAAAGATGGGTGCGTACGAAAACAAGAAGCTACTTTTAAAATACACTAAAAACACGGAGGTGTTAAGACGTCTAATGAAAAAAGTTGATGTCCCATAGACTCAGATAAACACCCATTATAATACCAACTGCAAAACTTGTCAAAAGTTAGGCCACAATCAACCACATAATACCAGCTATTTCAGCGAAATATTTTTAAAGAAAACACATTAAAGGAAGGCAACTCGCTCCATCATCGGCCTCCTCTTCGCTGCACGACTAGATTCTGGCCGAGAGCAAAGACATCTTTAATTAAAAAAATCTAATCTATGAAGAATTATACAAAAAAGAAGTTATGACTACAAAAACTATTTATTTTGGACCTACTTGCATAAAATTGGAATACCCATAACACAGTAGTATAACCTAGTCAAGATATACCTAGTCGATTACGACAATAAGTATCAAATAATAACTGGAAGGAAATACTACGCAGCAATATATAACAGTTCAAAAAAAAAATTGTCGTCCTTTTAGAATACGTTTATAATGACATTGTTCTTTACTCGTGAAATTCTGACAACTAGATTCTTATAACTAGATGGTTATTCTTATAACTACATTAAAAAAAACTAAAAAATAACTGGCGTTTTTACAATTTTATTTATTAAATTACCATATGTCCTGTATGGAAGTCAAACGTTGGATATATGTATAGTATACGATACGAATAAGGTAAGTCAAATAAACACAATGGAGAAGCAAAACAAACAATAGACGAGAAACCAAACCAGCCAAAGCACAAAATGTTACTGAAACTCGAATAGAAATGAACAAGATTATTTTAACAACACACATGTCAGAGATCCTACATCATTAACGGCAACAAAATGAACGCGAGCAAAGAGCATTAAATGTTTTCATTAAATCACGAACGAGAGGAAAACATTAATTAAGAAAACCTTTTTACCAAACAAGGAACCACTGTGCACAATATAATGCTTAATAAAAAAATTAACTAACTTTTCCACACTGGAAACAATAAATATTGTTTAGTTCATTACTTATCTAATTATAAATATAATAAAAACTTAGTCAAAACGCACGAGTTAAGATATTTCAAAGAGTATGTAGTAAATATCAGTAGCGTACTCGATCCACCAGCTGACTGATACATCTGTATACACTGATAGTGTATACCGATGTATATCAGAGTATCAAAAAATGTTACGTGGTAAAAATACTTCCTTTTTTATATTATTACTATTGCATTAAGAAACTCATTACTTTTATTACATTCAACGGTTCTTTGGCATACAATTTACACAGAATATTTAAGGTAGAGACCAACTGGCCCCAAGTATGAAATATATGCGGAGCGACGTCGGTGAGTTGATGTTCTTTTCTCTGAACTTGTCCGCGTATGACTTATATTGACGACATCACACTCAGTGATTATTTCTCAAAAGGTGCACTAGTGGATCTGAAATATGTTTTCTGATTCTGATAGCGAGTTTGAAGATGTTTTATTATTTTTAAATGATAAAAGAAAAAAAAATACAGATGAAAAGATATTGGGATCACGATTTAAATAAACGATGAAAGATATTTCCACGCTGATCTGGTACGACAGATGGAACGTATCATAGGATAAGTAATGTTTTGAAGTCTGTTTTTATAATTCAGAAGTACAGATGTCATAATGCGTCGCATACAGAGCATACGTGGGACCAGTTTGTCTCTACCATTATACATTTGTTTTTATGTCAAAAATCATCAATATACTACAACTGTGGATTGCGCACGCCATACAAAACACTATTAACTTTATGGAACATTTAAAAGCGACATATATATGCGTAGAGCATGAACTCTGTAATCTGTCATTTAAAACCTTTAAAGTAAATGTGACATTACGTCAACACATTACAGTTTAAAATCAATAGTAGAACTTGGTCGTTACTAATTTTTACCATTGATGCGCGAAGGCAAGACTCCGCCATGATTCCGTTTTAGGCGTACTTTTTATGTTCCGCTTTGGCATTTGTGACGCAATTAATTCCATAGTTGTAGTTCGATGCTAAAAACACTAAAATATTATTTTTTCAACATAATATCGTAAATATTATGTTTATCTTAAAAAAATATTAATATTTATTATATTTTAGTTCACATTAAAAGGCGTTTCTTAACGTTCAGTAGAGACATGTAAATAAAATTACATTTTGATTATTTCTTAATAAACAGAAATAAAAATATTAGTTTATAAAGTAATATCAAACCAAATATAAGAACTATAGACAGAATTTTGCGAACAACATAGTGAAGCCGGTTTTATAGACACGTGGGCGTAACCTCAATTTTTGTTTATTTTCATAGAAAATATTGGTTTCCAAATTTATGTGTGAAATGTGATTCCATACTTCTTTTTAATTTTTGGAACCTGGTTTTTACACCCTTTACTACGCAATTTGGCATTTCACTAGTAAATATTCATAATATATTATGAATAATAATAAGTCGAGGAATGCATATTTTGATTGCATTTGTGTTCGTGTAGCTGTATACTATGTACACGGCGAAGGCTTCACACTGCCGTCCGCAGTGCTCTACCTTTGGTTCTTATTTTATATGAGTAAGTAATATTACATTAAATTTAATTCATTTTACTTCACATTTAAAGACCGAACAATTATTAATTTTGGTAATATTTTAGTAAAATTATATAAGAAGTTCCGATATGTAAGAAATCGGGAGTTCGACATGGATGCATTACCTTTCTTGTTTAATATTTATACAGAACTGAACATGAGAGTCACCTTGGAAGACTGGACTGGACGGTGTCGCGACTGGTGGAGCCAGGATCTCGAGTCATCGATATGCAGACGACACTGCCTTGTTCGTATAAGATACTTCTTGAATAAGATGGAAAGCGTTAAGATTGGAAATTCGGCCAATAATTTAACTGCAGCATAATGTAAATTACATGTAATCATACATCTATCTACCTTGGCGTGATGTTGTCAAATAACGGTGGTTGCGCTGATGAAATTAAGAGACGCAAGGCCATATCTAAGCCGTCTTAAGCTTAGGAAAATATGGAGGAAAAGAGACGTAACTAACACCACAAAAATACGTCTCGTGAAGACACCACTTTTCCTCATTTTACTATATGTTGCGGATACTTAAAAGGAAGAGGATTGGCGCATGAAGGATGTGGCTGGGGGTGTCATGGTTGGAGTTCCGTACTACAGGAATTCGGCATCACGCAACGACAGTTATCCGTCGTTCAGACTCGCATCTTCACTTTTTTCGGGCACACATTTAGTCGCGATGAACCGTCTAGTCACGCAGGGCAGAAACGAGGGTACAAGACTGCGTGGAAGGTCACATATTAGGTGGACCGACCATATTAAGGCAAGAGCCAAGAACGATTCGACCAGAAAGAAGATACAAGAAGTTATTGTTTTTCATTTGTGTATGAAATGGTGCAGCTCGTAGCATCAAAGTTCATATTGTTACAATATTTATGTTAAGTTCAACAGACGGAGTGGCGTTTCACTTGATTGTACTGGCTACCGTGTCGCCTATAACATAAGCAATGCCACGGGTACTGCAAGTGTACTGCCGACAACAGTGAGATTAATGATAAGGGATTAGGAAGGGATCCTTTACTCGTTCACTGAAACATAATAGCGGTGGTACAAGTTAAAAGTCGTAACTCATGTCGGTTAAAATATGCTTTTATTACTTAATTTAAGATTTAAAAAATGTATTATAGCTTCATCGCCTGACAAATTAAATCGCACAAAGGTGTTATCTCACTTTTGCCAGATGAAATGAATGAGTTAATATTGGTTTTCAAGTATTTAAAAGGTGTTAGAATCCGGCAAACATGATGTGAATTTCATTCAATTTCTGTGTGCAATTGCATTTGAAAGGCAAGCCGAACATTCTTCCCGTTTTGTTCGACTTTTTGACTTCCGTACCAAACCGGGACGATCCAGTGAACCGAAAACATTCCGATATGTTCAATTTATTTCAAGTATTTTGTATTTTCAAGACATTTCAAAAGTGAAATTATAATTTTTCTCTAGCTTATTGCTATGTCTCGATGCAGGGTATTTAGTTGATATAGTAAGTATATCTTTACAAAAGTCAATTAATTAAAGTTTTATAAAAATGAAAATCGGCTGTAAAATTTTATTTATTATACCGTATTTTATAATTATACCATAGTTATTGAATTATTTTTTACCACTTAGCATTAGTGGCATTAAAAAAATAAAATTAAAAACTCAAATAAAGCCAAAATATTAAATTTAAGAAAAATGAACAAGAAAAACAATATACCCGACAAAAATAGAATTTAAATTACAACGAATCAGTACGCAAGGTACTAGAAATCTTTCTATGCATAAAATGTACCACAAAATGAGGTGTTATATTATAAATCACAATGGTGGGTACTATTTAAAATGATTTTAATTTTCAATCACCTAGTTTGTAAGTTAAGAGACGTCACTGAAGTCAGTAATTGTATTGTAATTAAGGGAATAATATAAATGTATGTCGGTGGCACTTTTTAATATTGTCTACTCATATGTTAAGGTAATTATTATGTTTTCCTAAAGCGTTTAACCCTTAACCAGGCTACGGTCGTATACATCCAACATATTATTTTCATAGCCCTAGTGGGACTACAACTCTGTCATTTTAATATATATTTTAATATAAAACATTTTAAAATTGATTGTTCTACAAACCAAAAAATACAAAACTGGTCCCTTACATCTAATATGCCATTTGAATTCGCTTCACAAGTAAATATTATTTGATAAAGTGCGAACACGTGATGGAATTATAGATAAGTCGGAGAATTTTTAAAGAAATCTGGTCATTTATATTAATTACTATTTAAATATTTTTTATTACATCATCCAAATTTATAAATGCTTTTATAGTACCTAGATTGGTAATAGGATATCCCGCTTTTTTATGATTTTCAACAAAGTTTTAGAAATTTTGCAATATCTGCAGCATTTTATGCACGATTGCAAGAAGGCTACATTGCCTATATGTGAATCCAGACTGTGGAATCCAGAGTAAGCGTTTTATATAAGGCTCATAGAACAGGCATTAACATAGAATTTAGAATCAAGTATTATTCTACTAAAAAAATGTCTTGGTATGTTTCCTTTTAAATAAAGAAAGAATAAGCCAAATAAGGCCAACTAAGATAAATAAGGTTGAATAAGACAAATAAACTGAAAATCTATAAAGGAAACTTATAATAGCTACATTGATTAAGGGTTAAACATCAGAAACCTGAAACCTGATGTATTGACAATCAGTCATTTCGTATAACATGTACTCTTTAAGAAACGATCCCTTAATAAGTGTCTGTTACATGAAAAGAAAGTGTATATAATATATGTGTGTGTGTGTTAATTAGTACCCACTTTAATGTCTCAATTGATAATAATCAAGTAAATAAGCAAAGAATGACATAAAATTTCCTACTAATATATATTCTTGAATTGTATGTGTATTGAATTCATTCAATGTAATTCAAAATTTTTAATTTTTTTTTCAGACAATTTTCTAATTATTTAAGATTCGGTCTATATTAATGTGAACTGTAGGTTAAAAACAACTGTGTAGTGGTTAAGAACGCAAAGCGTTTTGTAGTCGTAGTAGTAGGTATTCTGTATTTTTAATCTATACGGTTTTGGAACAAAATGTATTTGACTTAATAAATAAGAAGTATAATTGGAGATACAGAGTTTTATTTTTAATATCTATACCCTATACCAGGGGTGGCCAACTTGATTAGACTCAAGATCTACTGTTTACTGACGAAACCCTGTGCGATCTACCAATTACTTACTTCTTGAAATCCTAAATGAAACAGCTTAGTTCAGTACACAATTATGTAGTATTTTTTATTTTATTAAGAGGAAAAACATAAAATGAAAATTATTCTTTGTATTAGTGTGAGCATTGCGTCTGAGCATCTTCCGCTAGATTAGCAAAATCAGGTTTGTAGTTGGAAATTGCCAACCTTAAAGAATCTGAATGTCTGTCAAGCGAGAACGGTGTTTATTTTTTGTTTGTTTTAAATAGGAAAATGCTGACTCACATAAATACCTATGTTGAATCAAAACACGAATGCAGTTGTTCAACACATTTCTTCAAATTTTGAGAACGAGAAAGTTGGAAACCAATGCCCAGAAATCTAGACCTGAGGATGACCTTGCTTTTAGAAATATGTTGCAGCGCAGAGTAATAATTTCGTTTTGAAACTTCATGTAGTCAATTTGAAATGTAGGAAAACAAAAGAGAGCTATACTGCGTAAAAGAGAAGATAAATAACGTGACGGAACGGCGATTGAAAAATGATACCAGATGATGCGTGCAGCAGTTGGTGATTACGTTGCAGTCTGTTCTACGTATTTATATTTTTTGCCTTGCCACGATCGACTGGACTAATAGTCGCGATCGACCGGTCGATCGCGATCGACCGGTTGGCCACCCCTGCCCTATACCATACTTTATACTATACTTAAAACTATTTGCTTGGACAGACTGATAGTCCGTCGCAAAAGTTAAATAAAATATAGCGAGCGAAGTGTAGAGTAGTTGAAACAGGAGAAGTTTGTAAAATAATATTAGGTTTTTATTTAAACGTTCTTACTACTTACTTGAAGTTACCTTTAAAAAGTTTCAAACCTTTACGACGAAGCATACTTAGATAATACATAAGTACATTACGTAAGTATATTAGGACCGTAACAAATTACACTAATGTACCTTCGACCAGAAGAACAGTATTGTTCCCGAGGGATAATCTAAAATTTAGAAAAATAACGCCTGGCAAAAGTGTAATACCAATAAAGAAGTCATCAGGCGTTAGGCTTATGTGTTTTTTTTTTATTTTTCAACTCGGACGAAGTCGCGGGCACCAGCTAGTCAGTAATAAGGAAATGTAGTCCGCGCTTGACTTTCTTTTACATTGCTCTGTAACTGGTGAGAAAGTGACGATATAATTTGACGGACTATTCAAATAACTCATACTATTTACTTCAATAACAGTGTGAAGGTTACTCAACTGAACAAACTGATCTTGTAAATTTCATACCAGTGAGCAGAATGGTAAGTCACTTTTTTAATAGAAGTCATTTTCTTAACACCGACCACCGTCCAGTTTACCTTCTTTTAAGTTTTTGTTATCTCTTTTTATGAATAGTACGGAGGTCGGTGAAACTATATCCTCATTTTCACAACAGTGTGACAAAGCAGTGAGCTGGGCACCTGACGCATTTGGTGTCTTCTGAGTATTCAAGATCTAATCAATTCCAATGCTTGCCTAAAATTGTCGTCTAAACTATGTTTCTTTTTAATAAATGCCTACATGAAATCTGAAGAAGCAACAAGTTTCTTATTTCTAGGCGTATTTTTAACTATCTTATTAAGCTAACCCTTACTTACCTAATTCAACGTTGAATAATCAGAAGTCAAGTAAAACGTCACGGTTATTGCTTTCTTAACCGTGCTTTAATGCCTAGAATATGTTAATTGCATATAACTTCTTTTACTAGAGCCTTGTTAACACTTAAAACTTATTAAGTAATTTGGAAATTTTACCCTTTAAACTTGATAAACCGCTTCCTCTTCTCTTACAGCACGATTATTTTGCTAGAATTCAAATGTAGCAAAATAATGAGCCAGAAAATAGATTATTGTACAATAATTTTTGCTGCTTCCAAAGTAAAAGATATATGATTCGTGGACTATGTAAATGTCGTGGACGCGGTAAAGTAGAAATAACGACTAATTTTTTAAAGTATTAGTGAAAGAAATAATTTTAAAAAAAGTCTACACTATGATGGAGTAGTTGTAATTATACTTGTTGAGATTAAATTACACGAATGCGCCAAGCTCGGTCCAAACAACGTTGCGTTATTAAGGCTTATCCTTCCAAAAAATTAAATTTTTGCAACATTTTGTAACAGTATTATTCATTATATATACGCCTTTTCTTCAGCGAAAAAAATATATGTTTATCTACAAGATATGAGGAATGATTTGTTGGGATTAAAAATTTTATTTTATTGAAATTGATTCAGGAAAAAAATTCTAAACTCACCCCTTTTATTTTCAGTTGTAACAATCTCACTTCTACAATATTTATCAAAAGATTATGAAATTTTGTACACTTATGAAGATAACAATGTAGCATGATTTGTTGAAAGCGCTTTTTGAAAATTCGTAAAATTGAATTTTATATAATGTTTTTATCAAAAATATTTCCCCACTTACTCAGCGCTAGCCCGTTCTCGTCCATAAAATCAGTGCGGGGCGAGTCGTGATGCTAGACGGACCTGTGCCGCGTTGCGCTTCATCAAATTATTAATTTTTACGTAATAAACAAAGAATAAACATTTTAGTGGCAGAACAGACAGTGCATGATAGTGTATATAATACTTTAATAGGTTTTCTTTTTTGTCTTTTTAATTAAATCTTTAAAAAACTAAATATAAATTATGTTGTAATATAATATTCAATTTATTAATATTAATAATAATTAATTAATACATATAAATTAATAAGCCTAATAAATAAATAATAAATAAAGCCACTATAAAGCCGGATTCCCACTCACGTATCTAGTGACTCATCGAATTGTTCTCCTAGAAGGAGCGGTGGGGGGTTTCCCTATTGTAGGTGGTCGCGTAGGGGATGCCCCCGTGACCTCCAGAAAAATCCGATATCCTCGGTACACCGTTCTGGTAAAAAGTTGGTGAGCGGTTCTCGGAAACTATGAGGGATAGAAGGGTGGCGTTTGCAGAAGGTCATAGAGGGTGATCGGTAGTCACCAAGGAAAGTGTCATCCGGTCTACCGGGGCACCAAAAAAAAAGCCCCCTCCTTGGACCCTCCCGACCATAACTCGGAAACGGCGCGTCACAGCCGTGTCGTGTTTGGGCTCATCGGGAACGTCTGGACGAGATAAAAAATTTGGCGCCCCCCTCGGACCACCCAGACCGTAACTCGGAAACGGCGCGTCACAGCCGGGTCGTGTTTGGGCTCATCGGGGACGTCTAGACGAGATAAAAAATTTGGCGCCCCCCTCGGACCACCCAGACCGTAACTCGGAAACGGCGCGTCACAGCCGGGTCGTGTTTGGGCTCATCGGGGACGTCTGGACGAGATAAAAAATTTGGCGCCCCCCGCGGACCCCCCGACCGTAACTCGGAAACATGCGTCACAGCCGGGTCGTGTTTGGGCTCATCGGGGACGTCTGGACGAGATAAAAAATTTGGCGCCCCCCTCGGACCCCCCCCCCCCGACCGTAACTCGGAAACGGCGCGTCACGGCCGTGTCGTGTTTGGGCTCATCGGGGACGTCTCGACGAAATAAAAAATTTGACACTTCCTCGGACCCTCCCGACCGTAACTCGGAAACGGCGCGTCACAGCCGGGTCGTGTTTGGGTTCACCGGGGACGTCTCGACGAGATAAAAAATTTGACGTAACCATGGTCAACGGTTACAAATAGACCCCCCATGTTAGGTATCATTTGAAAGGATGAGGGTAATCTATCAACACCATCCTCCCAGCCCCCCTCCGCTCCCCCCTTACTCCCCCCCCTCCTTTAAAATTACACAATTAATAATAATAAGACCCAAAACCAAACCAAAACAATTAGACATGGCAAAAGACAAGACAAAATGAAAACGTGAATAAATTTTCTACAAGCATTTGTTTTTTTTTTTTAATTCTATTGACATGAATTTTAAAAATTATAAAAAAGGGCTTTTGATAGCTTTTAGAAAAATCAAGCGCTGAATCAAAAATATGGAGAAAATAATAAATGTTAAGTGTGCCTTTTACAGTTCAATATACCCTAAAAAGCCCCACAGAGTTTCCATTTAATCCACTCAGCCGCTTTTTTGTCCCACTCGATAGATTTTTTGAAAAAATTGAAGAAGCAAGATTCTCGCTCTAAAAAGTTCGTAATCTTTATCAAAATGAAAAAAAAAACACTTTTTGTCTCAATTTATTGTCTCTTCACTCACTTGGTGAATTTGAAAAAAAATATCAAAATTAAAAAAAATATTATTACCGCCGGCATTAGCGTTACCCAAAAAAAAAAGTACCACGCGAAGTTTGCACAGTTGGTGCAAAAACTCAATTGTTTTTACTGAAAATTAAAAAATTTGTTAGTTTTGATAAAAACTTTTGTTTGGCTCTTTTACCATATATTTTATATTCGTATAAAGAAATATACATACATCTATACATATAAATAAAATTGGAGTGTCTGTTTGTAATATTGAAATAACCGTTTTTTACTACATGCATATGAATATATATACGTACATACACCATATATGAGTACATACACCAAAATAAACCAACCACATAACCAAACCAAATTTTTGTCTGTCTGGGTGTATGTTTGTTCCGGCTAATCTCTGAAATGGCTGGACCGATTTTGACGGGACTTTTATTGGCAGGTAGCTGATTTAATAAGGAGTAACTTAGGCTACGTTTATTTTAGAAAAAATCCAAAATAACATCCAAAATAACATTTTTTACAATTTTTGTCTGTTTGTTTGTTCCGGCTAATCTCTGAAATGGCTGGACCGATTTTGACGGGACTTTTATTGGCAGGTAGTTGATGTAATAAGGAGTAACTTAGGCTACGTTTATTTTAGAAAAAATACACCCCGGGCCAAGCCGGGAGCGCGTCGCTATACACTCTAAAAACATAACCCTCGTTGTGGCGCAGACGGGTAAAAATTTTTACTAGGTAACATAATTTACTACCTAAATAACAAAACACGCTTCATTGTTACTGAATTATCCCTCTACATTGTAAATAATTATAAATTTGTAGTATGTATTTGCAGTAAAGTAGGCTCAGTCGACTATGTCGTGCCTTTGTCGTCTAGTCTCCATACTACTCTTTGCCATCTCTGTGCGGTCGATCTCTTGTAGAGGGTGGCGCGGGGAAATTAGCCTAATAATTCAAGGCCAAATCGGCGTTATACACCTTAAAGTGATTCACTTTGACTTTTTTAAGGACTATTAAGCACTTAAGCACTAATTATTCGTCTATTAGACGGCGAAAGCGAGGGTAACGACTGGTAAAAGCTATGGTTAAAATATTATACGAGTATTTTTGTACAAAAGTAATGTACTGAGAGATGTGTTTCAAACTTCGATACTCGAAGGTTTATATTTATTGCTAAACCATATTGTTATGTTGGATGTTAATCATGTGTACACTTTTTCATGTGTTTATGGTTAAAATCGCCAAAAACTAAAGTTGTAAAAAAAGTCGCTAAGTTGTTGGGGCTGCCTCGATTCTGCAGTGCATCGGGAACGTTAGCGGAGGCAAGAGTAGATTGTTTTTTTACCGTCTTGGCTCTTGGCTACATAGCGGGTAAGCTTGACTCTCTTTACATGAACCATTGCTTGATGATGCATGTGGAGAGAGGCAAGTCTTAAGTGATTAATAAATTAAATTAATTAAATTTAAGTTAAATGTGTGTGTGTAATATTTATGTTAACTTTACTAACTACAGATTTTGTAAGATGTATACTAACACTTTTGGTCCAAGTAACCCGATTAAAAAACTTTATTATTATTATTCACGTAAATTTATTTTCAATCTTAATGTTAAATTTTTTTGTAATATATATTATGTTAAAAACAATAAATATTATTAAAAAAAAAACTTAAAACTAGAGGGTTGCAAATAGCGGGGCAAGGCCCAAGCTACCGGAGGTTAGGGCTGCAGAGTGTCGACCGTACCGTCCTTCAGGATATATTTCCGGTAATTGTTCGTCTTAATAATTTCGTCCGCAATTGCACAGATCCGCAACGTACCAACTCACTGACATGAGCGAGTCTACATCGGGACCCGACGGGGCCTTCTAGAACTGCCCATGCAGTTCCTTGCCCTTCCATACGTTCTTTCGGTTTTCGGTGCTTAGTACCACAGGCTTACGCCAGTTCTCGTTAGCCAGAGATAGAGGCGTGAGGTTATTGTCAATTGCTACAACGTCTCGATACTCTCGTTATGCAGGATATATGCGTACCAATTTCCGTGGTATATGCAGTCTCATAACCGTTGAGCGTGGGTGTAGCATGCGATGCGCCGTGAGCAATCGACGAACCCTCCTGTCTAAACCATCGAGCTCACTTTGAGTCCACCATAGTACCAAAGAGTATGTGAGTAAAGGCTGTGTTATACCCAGCCATTGAAAGCGCGCACCTTGTTCAGGAGTTCCTGATAAGATACTCTTAAGAACTTTTATCAGGTGTCTAAAGAAACGCACCCTCACTGTCTGTTGTATAATCTTATCACTAATACCCAACGACTGTGACATACCAAGGTATTTGTATGTCTCTACTTCGGAGATTCATTTCATTTGAAAATTGTAAATTTGGAGAATTTACAACTTTCCCCTTCTGAACATGCATGACCGCGCACATATCGACACCAAATTCCACCCTGATTGCGTTACTGAAACATTGAGTTATTTTTAGTAACTAACAGGTCTCAGATAACTAAAAATCAGAATTACTGGATTTATCGCAAGTATTACTTGTATTACTGGAAATTTGAAATTCGAAAAGTTGTAATATTTACTGAAAATATAGTGTTCGACTTGATTTTAGTGTAGGTAATCATTTCCATACATATTTTTAGGTTTATATAAAACTTTAATTATCATAGAAAGTGAACTAGATAAGTTGAGTAGATGCTGTAAGTATGCTTGGAGAAAACTGTATAAACTAAAAACGAATTTCAATGTCCATAGGGAAGGAGTCGCCGCTCGACACCCACTTGTAGACTGAAAACTTTTTGTAGTTGTTTTGACTTCGCTTCTACTTTAAGATCGGCTTAACTTAACTTAAGTTTACTTATTAATATAATATAATAAACTTAAGTTAAGTTAAGCCGGTATAACGAATATAGTTGGTTTAATTTCAAAAAATTTGTTATCGCTTATTATTAATAGTTAAAATAGTGCTGTTACGACGGTGGTGCCTAATTTTTTATATTTTTAGACGATCCCCGTTTCCTCGTGAACCTAAAATTTTTCCATTCTAAAAATTCTATATGTTAATTCAGGTATTCTGTTAACTATCTGTTTGGAAAATTTCATCCAAATACGTTAAGCCCTTTTTGCGTGAAAGAGTAACAAACAACCATTCGTCGTCACAAACATATAAGTGGGATAAATATTATCAATATATGTAAAATAAAAGCGTAAACTAATAAAGTTTGTAAAATGAAATGATTTCAGTTTTTCAGTTCTCCGTTTGTAACCGGTAGTTAGAGAGCAAAAAAATGGGATAAAAGACAAGAGACTAATGTCAAACGCCGAAGCGACAAATTGAAATCTCTCTCTTCTCATGCATTAAGTTGGCGTTCTGTGCACGCGTCCATTAGCGTGTAGTGTAATATGCCGACAGACCGTGTCCGCTATACAGGTGGACGCGTATAGAGATAGCGTGGCTCACAATGTTTCCACTGGTTGATCGTGGGGTCGAGGCTGGCCGGTTTCGCGGCAAGTGTTGCTGCAAGTTGCCGCGGCGGGCAAAGTTTTTCGGCGAGGGATGGGTTCGGCCGGGCCACCCACCGCCCGTATCGACCGGTGCGGCGGCGCGCGCACCACCACATACTCTATATAAATGGCACCCCTCACACCCGTACCTCACTACCGCAAGAGGACGCGCGCGATCACCCGCTACGCCGCTCGCCCGGGGCGCCTCTCTCTCTCTTCTCTCTTTTTCTCTATTCGTCTGTCTCTCGCTGATGCGGCCGCGCTGAGGCCGATGCGGGCGCCGCCATGCCGCGCTGCCTCATGGCCAAGAAGTGGAAGGTGGCCCCGGCAGCGGAGTTGGCCGACGAGTCGGACGAGGAGATCGACGTTGTTGGTGAGGGGCGCGGCCGCAGCCCGGCACCCGCTGCCACCGCGCCGGGGCCTTCGCCCCGCGATCCCGAGCCGACACTCCTATACAACGGTAACATTTCTCACCTAACCACCAACTAAACCTATACCATGTGAGCTTGGCTAAAAATGCGATTATACTTTGCGAATTTAATAGGCATTACCAATTAGTGTTGTGCTATGCGCATGCGAGATTTCATGTTCTAGTGACATTAGTCAAACGTAGACAACATCATCAGATATTTACCTACATACTAAAAAAATATGGTAAACAGTTAAGAAAAGTTTAAGAAAACGCTTAGTTAACTTTCAAGTTTATTTTAGTTAATAAACATTGGATCTCGCGTAATACCACTGGCTTTAATTTTTTTAACTATTTGTGGTTTATCAATTAGATACCTAATTTATTTATTTCTGCAAAAAAGTGGCATCAAATACAACTTTATGTCTGAGATAAACTTACAAAATTAATTAAAAAAAAAAAAACATTTAAGTCAATTCAAGTCAATCAATCGATTCCAAATTGTCAACATTAAACAGATTCCAAATTTCAAATTTTTTCTTTAACTCAGTTTTATTGGGAGCGATTTTTAAATTAGTTATTATATTTTAGTAATAGCTTACAATATAAACTTTATTTTCGTAGCTTACACTATTTTCAAATTCTTTAAAAAAATTGTATACATCCATTATTATAGTTTTAATAGGGATGTTGACTGTATTCAAATAAAAACATAATTTTGCCGCGAAACGGTAGTTTCCAAAATATAATACGTAAAAAACAATATTTTTCTTTATTATTAAGGAGTTTAACTTTTATTTAATAATCAAAATGTAACTAACACTCTCATGTCACGTGACAACGAACACCAATCAAAATGTATGACGTCACTTGTTCGCAAACATCACCGCTGTCAAAGACTTGATTTTAACTTGTAGTGTTGGAACAAGTGACGTCACAACGGTCATCTTATAACTGTTGTGCGTTTTGGAGAGAAAATTAAAACGGAATTTAAAATACACAATTTTTTAAGTATTTCTATTAAAAAAATAATATTAAATATTTTGGGCTAAGTAAATAATGTACTTATATGTGATTTGAAACACTCCTAAAAATAGTCAACATCCCTATAATATTCATGTTCGTGTCAGTAAAAAACTTATTTTAAAAAATCAAAAACTGTTCATATTATATATTTTAACTATTAAAATCATAATTTAGACGCTAGACATTTAATTGTAATAATATAATTTGATTAATAATTCTAATACACTACGCATACACTACGCACAATAGAACCGCACCGTAGAAGAATCAATATATATTTTTTTCTCAAGACCTAGGTTTAGTTCAGTTTGACCTGACTGAAAAATTTGTAGTATGATTGAAATTTTTCGTATTCTTAGGTCGCCGAATTTGTGCTGAAGGCTGTCTGACAGCTATTTCAAGTTCAAGTTGATAAAGTTTTCCAAGTCAATGTCAATGAATCTATTTTTATGTTTCCAAAGAAAGAACCTGAACGGTGCAGATAAATCGATTTCGAGAGATTCCAGTTTAAATAGTTTCAAATTGACAAAAAAAACGGAGATGTCGGAAAGGTGCTTTACAATATGCGTTTTATTTTTTTCTTATAAGTGAGCATTATGAAGATATCTAATTTACTTCAAAACTTGAAATTTTATACTTACTCATCGCTATCGTAGAGCTTTCATTGCTATCGTAGTAATTTTTGAACTGTCCTTTTTTCTTTAGTCCCGGGTTCGATTCCCAGCAGGCATAATATTGGATATGAACATTTTCAAAGACGGCTCTGGTCTGGACCTGAAAAGTCATCTGGCGGCAGTAACAACCCCCTTACCGTGACTATCGTGAAATAAAAGGATGTCCCTGAAAATTATATACCTATATATATACCTACAATGTTTGTTTCTTTAAAACGCATATTTCCGAAATTACTTTACAGTTCCCCACGTATTACTTGCATACATGTTTTCTGGGTTGCAGGATATATTGTAGGGTACTCCCGTCTATAGAAAGAAAAAACCGATACCCGATATATCATCTAAAAATAAAAAAACAACGCCTGACAAAAATAAATAAGCAACCAAGATCGAATAAACGAAGATTAAGCCGCGGGCAAAGGTTAGCAATATAATAAGATGTTAAAATATAAATTGAAAATGTATTATTTATAAATTTAAGCAGCTTCACATTGCTCTTTGTTCATTCTGTTCATAATAGCATTCTGCTCTATGTATGAAATATAAAGAGGCGAACGGCTTTAAAGCTTTAAGCTCAGATTATGCAAGTAATAGTCTTAAGTCTATTTTGCGGATGTTGTAGCGGGCGACGAGACAGCATCTGCCAGAGTTGAAATAACAATATATTTGCTTAAATTTACTAACGCCTACATAAAGTCCCCGTTCCCCTAAACCAAATTTTAAGGTTTAATAAGCTAAATTATTTGTACATTATAATTAAAAAAAAACTGAATAATAAGATAAGATATAATAATAAGATGCATAGCTGGAAACACTGAAGCTTTTGGTAAAAAAAGTCTAGCTCTAATCTATACGAGATTTAGTTAGTCTAAATGTTCTTACTAAAAATGAAACAATATGAATATTAAAAAATAGTGACGGATTATTTCGTTTCTATATATCTGTAAGGGTCGGTCATGGAGTAAGTTACTTTGTTTTCAGAGATATCGTGTTTATAGGCTCTATACATGATACTGAAACTAAATTGACGATTTTTAGAATTTTTTCTGTATGTATGTATGTTCCTCCATAACTCTGAAACGAATTAACTGATTTTCATGAAACTTGGTAGATAAACATTTGGACGTACGCGACACAGGCTACTTAATATTTTTCAACGCAAACGAAGTCGTGGGCACCAGCTAGTATCTTATATACAAGAACAATTCGAGTGTATCTACTTATACTAGTGTTGCTCTTAGTTCTCAGTTTATGAGTTTACGCAATCTAAAAGAACTTCTTGAACCTTATAAACATATCTGGGTAGGTACTTATGATTTTTATTAAATTTCTCTTATAATCTTTTCAAGTGCTTTTAATGTTATAAGTAGGTAGTTCAAAGTTAATTAATCGGTATTAGTAGGTAGGTAAATTATTAACAAAAAAACATGAATTATGGTTTACATTTATTTTTCTACCTCTATCTATGATATCTCCATAAAAGTGACAAGTTTCATTTAAATATTATTATTTTTATATAGATAATAAATTGATTTTATTTCATTTAGATGATTTTATTCAGGTTAGATTCTTTTCTTTAGAGAAACAATATTTTACGAAATACCTTATAATTTTACATTATAATGAAAATGTGAAGTTGTTTTAAGTCTCTAGTAAAAAGGAATTCCGATAATGGAATTCACTTGAGAAAAAAGTATCAGGAATTTATTTCACAGCGCTTACACGCCAACATGGCGTTATGTCGATAAAGTACTATATATATACTCGTTATACAAATTCTATATCTATCTACATTGCTCCCCAAAGCTCAAAGCTTTAGCCGTAGGGTGTCCACAGTTTAATTGAGTAAATGTTTGATATTCGACACTGACTAAATATGCATGTCGGAGTCACATGACAAAGGTATTCACGATGCCTGTTCCTGCTATATGTGTGTATTCAAATTCATATCAAATCATGTAATACGTACCACACAGTTATGTTAAACTAGTCTAGCCTTATAGTAATTTAAAGTTAGGATAAGGATACATTATCTGGTATAGTACTTACAAATTCCTTGTTTTTTAATAAGTCATTGTTATATAATCTAATGCAGATCTACACTAATAATATAAAGAGGAGAGATTATACATAATTTTTGTTTATGTTTGTTTGTAATGTATAAACTCAAAAACTACTTAACCGATTTCAAGTTTAGAGATCCCTACGAAAATTACAGTAACTAATTTTAGGTAGTCCATCAAAACACCAGTAGAATCGAAAGATGCGAGTTGTATCATGGACCTTTCGTTTAGAAGTTACATGTGAAAAAGGGACGCTAAGATTAAAAATAAATACTGCGCTGTGAGCCACTTTTTCACGTAGGAAAATCTGCGAACCAGATCCCCACCGACCATAGGGAGATCGGTGGGGTATGTGGGACTTCTACCCACTAAACCAGACGGTTTTTCTTCTCGCCGTCTATGGGCGGGACGTTATGGTACGCTATCTTCTCCCCCTGCCAGACGAGGCCCGCACATTGCGGTCTCCACCTCGTTTAGGCGCAGAGTGTGACCTCCGCGCCGTGAAGAGACGTGCCTGAAGCACACAGCACGTCTCCCCTCGTTGCCCGGTGTTGTGATGACGGCGGACGACCCCATGTCCGCCGTTCCCGGGCGAAGCGGCACAGGCCGCCTGTTGTTCACCTCTCGCAGCGGGCAGACAGTGAGGGTCTTCACTTCTGAAGCAACCCATAACCTCTTCTCTGCGGCACAACCTATCGCAGAGTCGGAGGCCACTTCCACCTGACACTCTAGGATTGCTCGTGTGGCCGCTCATCTCGATGGCATTAAGGGTGGCAGCCCTTAATCGCGGCAGCCCGAGAGACAGGCTCCACCTCGTGTTGTCGTCGAAAGAGTTATTTGGCCGGGCGGTGAGGTCGGGTGTTCACTCTTCCGGACGACTGCAGAGGGCGGTTACTAGGCCGGCCGTGGCTACCGGGTCACACCAAAGCCGCGATTGCAGTATTCTGCCAGACGGTCCTTCCCTGCCGTAGAGCTCCGTCTTCGCGTGCATTGCCCAACTACCACTGAGCGGCAGAGCCATCCAAAAAATCCGCCTGGTGCGACCCGAGCCGGTCTTCGTGCGCATACCTCGGTCCGACGCACAAGGACCGGGGGTGCCGTCTCTCTGTGCCTCCAATGGACAGTTGGACCCTCCAATGCTCCGCCACGAGCTCCGATGATCGGAGCCCACTCGGAGCACAAGCACGTAGGTCTTCTTAGTTCCCCAGCGACAATCCGATCAGCCAAGCAAAGGCCGGTGACCCAACAGGCCTTTGCAACCGCCCAAATTGCCGAGGGTTAAACCCCCCCACCACTACACGGTCATGACCCACCAAGGGGGTCCCTACGCTAAGTTTATAGTTACATTTATTTATATTTTATTATTTTATTTTTTATATTTTTTGTTTTTGTTTATAAAATAGGTATTAATAAGTTAAGATGCAGTCCCTTCGATCGAATCATTTTCATAATCCCGCTAAGAAAGTAAGTAGGTGTTCTTTTCAGAAACAATTCTCAACTTTACTGTACGTCCGAGCTGTTTCATTATTCAGAAACAATTCTCAACTTCACTATACGGCCGATCATTTCATGATACACATTCTCACAAAGCCCGAGCCTCGGAAAGCCTGTCAACCTGTCCGTTCTTATACTATAGACATTAATTATAGACATAGACATTAATTTTATGCGCATTGCAATATTAAATTCTGCTCTGAACGTATTCATTTCCTTGCCAGTTGTTGCTTTTTTAATCATAGTAACGGCTGAAAGCTCAAAGCTCTTCTTAAAAAGTGAAAGAACGGAGCACTCAGTTACATATAATTTAATTAATTTAATAGGTATTATAGTATGAAATTTCCATATTAAAACAGTTTTCTTTTGTAGGATAAAATATATTTATTTTATCAAATTATTTACCCTAGTTGTCTGTATATTTTTGCCAGGGCCTGATTAACCCTTAGGCTAATTAGGCTGCAGCCTAGGGCGCGAGAATCGGAGGGGCGCGCTGAAATTGTGTCTTCGCATGCGCTATTAATGTAGCAACATTGCATTTACCCTACACTGAGAAAAAAAATCTCTTCTGACAACTAAATTTTATTTACGCCAACAAAATGATTTGATAGCCCATTGCCAATAAAATATTTAATAGTTTTAAATAAATATTTTGTAACTTCCTAACGAATTAATTATTAGAGATTAAAAAAATATATAGTAAAGATAATTGTGCGTTCACTGGCGAGCATGAAATCATATCGTAGTAACTATAAAATATATTAGTTAGCCTTAGAAAATGAGTTATTATGAATATGTAATTAAATATTATTTCAAAATAAAGAAATGTTTATTTAGCTATTTATTGACTCGAACGTTTTTAAAAAATAAAAATAAAAATTTTACTCAACGCTCCGTTTTTTATGTTATTCGGATTTGTTTTAGATTTTGTCTCGACACTTATGTATCTTAACATTTTTCACTTAAATAAATATATAATTAAAGCCTAGCGAAAATTCGAATCTAAGACCCTAACGCACGCCTGCACACTGCATAAACTCTTTTTAATAACTTCAATATGCTATTGCAATAATATTACATTTAACCTTAGGGTTTGCCACCCTAAGGTTAAATGTCGTGCAGATTAAAGGACAACATTAGTTTCGCTTGCAGATCGATCTGAAAACTTTTATAGGTTACTAGCTATAAAAGTTGAACCATGTTAAAATTTTCACACTAGTAAACAAAGTCAAAACTAATATACTACTTTTTAGGCCGACCGTAACACACCTGGCGGGGGCGCGTCCTCATAATTAGCCTAGGGCGGTCAGAACTCTTGATCAGTCCCTGATTTTTGCCATCTAATCGAAAGGTCATTTAAACATTTGCAATAGAACTCTGGGACTTGAACATCGAACCATGCCGCCAATTCCTTGGTAGCTAATACGGACCAGCTTCCAACATCATCTTCAATTATTTTACCTTAGTTATTTACCTTAGTGGTCTAGGGATTCATTCTTCAAGTTGAAGTTTCCACTACGAAACCAATAACGCACGGTGCGTTTTTTAGCTGCATCCTTTCCAAACACAGCCAATACATTCGGAATACTTTCGGTATTCGAAAATTACTCTGATTTTCACTGTATCCCATCCATGTTACAATATTCGTCTGAAAAAAGTTTCATTCTGGCACTATGCAGGTTTAATTTTAATCCAAAGTGGTCTGTACGATAAAACGGCATATTCATATTTAAATCCCTTTTATATCATCAACTATGTATTTATATCCATAATTATAAGAAATTTTCAAAATAGTGTATAGGTGTACTGGATTTTAATCGCATTCAGTTCTATGGTTTCCATACGACAAGCTGCCTTGATAAAGAATGTTCATGACAATGCAGTAAGGCTGCACGAGAAGAATTGTGTAAACAAATTAAATACACTTTGTTGACAAAATTGCATAGATAGTATTCCTAGCCATTGGTTAAGTGGTTAAGGTGACCCGGGTTCGATTACCGGTTGAATGTACTTTTGAATAACCAGACTCAGACTGGTCTGAGATATTTATATCCAAAAAAATACACATCTCGTTTTAAAGTTATAAATTTTTCAGACCGTCTGGCGGTAACCATTCAGCCCCTTACCGAAGACCACCGTGAAAGAACAGAATATGTTTCGGTGAGTGACTTAAGGAATGCCAGAGCCTATTTTCCCTATCCCTTCCCAATCCCTTAATATTTTTTGATATAATGTGGTTTAAAAATAAGGCAATGCTTGAGGATATGTAAAGCTATGTCAATCTCTAAGTATATCTAGTAGAAGTTGTGTACTTCTAACACGGAGGCAGCGTCTGTGCCCACCAGTATTTTTAATATTAATTAAATTTTATGTACCTAGTGTAGAAAAAGAATTTTAAAGTAATATTTCTTTTTCAATTTTCAATCCCTCCATTTAATTCCGCAAACATCGAAACCTCGCAGATACATTTATCGACACAGTCCCGTGTGACTACAATAGTCTCTCACGAACAATATATCCACCTCTCTTTTCTTTACACACCTCCGCACACTCCCTTCCACTATCTCCCTTGAGACTTGTTCAATTTCAGCGACAAAAACGGAGACCATCAGCAATTTTCTTGCCAATTGTTGAAAATAGTTCCGTAAATGCAGTTACCCTAATACCTACACGTTGCCTGATCTGAGTCCAAACATAAATACCATAAAGCATAATTTTTTCGTATTGACTGAACAGCAATATTAAATGTTTGTTAATTGGAAACGGGCTGTGTTGCCGGCTCAATAATTACTCTGTATCAAAGCACCCCTAACATTTCGCTTCGGTGAATGAATAATGGACCTATAGCAACGCTATATTGGAAATCAGAATAGGTACATACCATAAACAGAAATAAAACATTGCAAGGTCATTTTGTACAGCCTAAACACGCCATACTTTGATTTTATATTACGTTACTTATGTTATAAGAATAGTTTTAATAATGATATAATTATTACAAGTAATTATTACAAATTAGCTTTTGCCCGTGACCCGTTCAGACCCGTTTTTGTTAGGGTTCAAACATTTATTTAATCTCATAATACCATTCATTTACATTTGTTATTACCTGTTGTCATATCAGAACGCTATACAGATAGGTACTTTTTTGAAGAATTTTCTTCAATGAAAACTTAAATTGTATTTCCCAACTCGCTAAAGTGTCGTGACTTGCGAGTGTCATATTAAATTACGAATAGCCCTACAAAGTAACAATTAATTCAACGAAGAACAATGGCCACTAATATTTTAAGAGGTTTCTGTTCAGGAAACCTTGAAAGGCATATTGAATTTGAGCAGGTGTTTGCTTTTCAACTATGCAACTTAGTTTCAGATATTATTAGGTGATGATTAGACGTCATAGCCAGCAACATCCAATCAGAACGCATATGCCTACGTCACTAGAGTGCCAATTATTGGTGTTACAACACGTGGCATGATGCGGTTTTTTATCAGTTAACTTTGTGTCGTATTAACTTTGTTAATATTTTTACAGGATCGATTAGAATTTGAATGAACTCATAAACATAAATGCAAAACTAAATTAAATCTTTTAAAAATGTTGAACTCTAAACGTAATAAAATGCCTTTGTGTTTGTCCTTCTTTCTACGTATCCAAGCGCTTAAACTTACCCCATAAAATATCTCCTTTGTTCTTATGCCCCCTTTTCTCTTCGTTTCGTTAATGGATGAAAAGCCTATATATATTTTAGCATTTCAAAACGAAATTAGTAAGAAATATATTAACCGATGACGATAAATGTTAACCAGAATATTTTTTCAATTTATTTCTTTACACTCCACCTTGTTTTGGCTTGGTTATTTTTAAAAAGTAAAAGTTAAAAAGTTGACAGGCTGATTAGATGGTCAACTAAATGGTAGTTGGAGGTGGCTACCGTCGGATATTAATACGAGCAACACTGCAGGTGCTGCATGTTAAGGATAAGGAAATTAGGAAGGGATATAGAACTGGCATCACTTACTTACTTACCGAAGCGCAACAGCACGTATGTTGTTATTTGACTGTGCCCTACTTCTAAATCTAGGGTAATAGTTTATTTAATAGAGGATATAAGCGAACATAGGAGAATGGGCTCTGTATACAATTACTAACGTATCAATATAGAAGCATACATACCAACCTACTGCCATTTCACACTGGTCTGCTGTATTGTTACTGCCGCCACATCGTCATTTCATATTTCATTCAGAGTTCATGAGTATATGAGTTATAGTCTCACCTATGTAATGATTTAACCTCGAGTAGTAATGCTTGTAAGAATGTATCTACATAACAAATGTTTTATGAGGTACGTAAGTATTGGGGTAAGAATTACTTGTTCAATAAATTTCTCTATACATAAACACCAATTGCGTATCAGTATAATCTTGTCTCGTAACAAAATAAACAGAGTGGGGCGAATTAAGCTTCGGGATCTGTGATTTTATTGTTCCCATTTCGTTATCTCCGCTCCTCTACTGAATAAAGTTAGGGGAAGCTTGCCGTCTTCAAAATAAAGAGAGTCGTAAAGCGTACACGAGTAACGCACATTAAGTCTCTTATTTAAAAAAAGTAACGTTATAATGGTGGTTATAATACGTGCTCGGTTACAAATAATTACGAATGGTCCGTTGTGACCAAGTAATGTTTTATTCATATTCAAAACTAAGACTCTATTTGAATCAGTATTTGAATTATACTAATATTCATATATCATATTTTATAAAAAAGGGTTGAGCGGATTGTGTTTGTTCATGAATTTTTCAACGCATTGAAAAAATTTAAATTCTATTCTAAAAGCGTGTAATTTTTAAAGACAGCTTAAGTACAAAGTCGGATGTTTACATTTTAACGTTGAATATAACTTCTTGAACCTCAGCTATTTTAGTAGAAAGTTATCTTTTCAAATATACTTCTAGTGGAGAATTGATAGTATATTATCGTAAATTTCTTCGTATAATTGGTTACAACCTCTTGCTTCATAACTCAATATAAAAAAGTTTATCAGAATTCTTATTTTTGTAACTCGTTTATTGACGTTTATGATTTATATTGACACTTTTATTAGATATAAGCGAACTCAACCTTAACATTTCTTACTAAGTGCGATGAGACTTTATCGTCTGAACGGTCCCAAGCCACAACGTTGAGCTTTTGTAACGACTTAATTCAAATTATTCTCGTTGTGGATTTGTGAATGTCTCTAAACGACATTCCTTGAACAGAATTCTAATTTATAGGTACTGTGCATTTCAAGTGTAGACTATATTACATCTATACATAGGTATTATAAAATTGACGATCAATCTCTCCATATTCTTTGTAAAATAATGGTTTTTATAAAACCAGTTTATTTTCTTTATATTTTTTTTACTTTCCTCAAAAGTAAAGAGCTGAGATTAATAAAAGAACCAATTCTTTAGAAAAGAGATTCCGCAAGAGATAGAGCGCATTGATTATGCAACAGTGCCCAGTATCGTGTAAAGACGACAAAGAAGCCTCCCAAGTGCTTAAACCCTAACTTTAAGGAGATTTACAATTTTGTATTTTCTCTCAATGTTAGCTATATCCATTTATATAATTGCTATCAGTCCGAACATAGTTCACATGTTACAATTATAGTATTACAAAGAGGTGGACATATTAAGGTGAAGTAAATAAAATGTTCTGATAATTTTTCTCTCTTTATTTCGACGACGAAATTTAAAAAAGTTGAGACCAGCCTTATGCTAATGGTTCCAAACGGTTTTCTGGCTAATCATCATTGGCAATGGAATAAGTTCTTGCATGCCGGTCTGAAGAATGGAATGGAAGCTTTGGAACCACCGCTTTCCTGTTGTATTCGATACTGTATTGGGTCCATAAGCAACACTTTTTTGGCCGCAATACTGCTTCTCATTCTCCTTTTTTTTGCTTGGTAGTGAAGAATGTATCGAATTTACTCTTTTTTACCTCAATTTTAGAACACTAACACACAAATGGATTTATTAAATACAAAACTGTCACAAAACGTTTTTAAACCGTTATATCACCTTTAAGTAGCAGTATTCTATGACAAGATTCAACGTAGATACACTGTGTATCTCACGGTGTATTTACGTTGATCAATGTGAGATGGCAGCAATCTAAAGAAAAACGCTCAAAACTTTTTACTTCACCAATTTAAAAAAAAAATCGCACATTTAATCAAGATTTCAAAAAACTTTGAAAGCTAAGTTTTCGCTTCTGATGCGGTTGAACTTAGCATGCTAACTTCAAGTTAGCATTGAACTTTATGGTATCTATGAATTACTAATACTGGAAACCAAGGCTAATACTAGAATGTTGTTAGTTATATTTTATTTGCATATTTATTTGAAAGTTGTAGACCAATTATAAACTAACAATCAATGTTCTTGTTTTGTGATTTGTAAAGTGATACATGAGATACCAAATAATTGAGTAAATAATATCTGAAATTACTTATAACTTTAACAATTGTATTAAGAAAAGTATAAAAAAATATGTGGCCTCTATTGAACTTAATACGATAACATGTAAGAAAAGCGAGAAAACGCAAAGTGTGTCACAGGACCAATTTTCATAAAGACAGCTTTTCTTGAGTTCGGAAATTTATTGCGGCGAACAGATGTTGTTCACGTTTCTCCCCATTTCCTGCCCTACACAGGCCTTTACTCATACGAATTGCATTACGAATTTGTTTGCCCAAGTATATTATAGATTTTGGGTTAAGTGATGCAAACATATTGAAGCGTATTCGCTGTTTTAAAAGGTTGCCAAGGTTAATCCATTTTTCAATGTTGGAGAAATGCTACACAAAAACTGGTAGGGAATTCCGTTTTGATGAACATTTATTTTAATTGTAATCCACTTTTTTACTTGAAAATAGCACTAAAATAAAGAGGACAAATAAAGAGACGGTTGAAAAATAATTGTTTATTCACACTGTAACTAATGACATTATTTAACTTATTATTATAAATTGTGTCTTTATTATTGTTCTTCATGTCAAATTCACGGATTGACAATTGATACCAACTTCGTGTTTTATACCTACCGATAATATCTAGAAATTTTTAATAGGCATTAATAAAATAATATGTAGGTTACTGTGTATTTTATTTGAATGGGCCAATTAACGCAAGTTTTCCCAAACTTTATTTTATTTTTGATTTCATGATAATGTTTTCTAGAAGTACCTAAAACTAAATGAGCTCCTCTTTCTCCTTAATATAAGCGTGGCATACATAAGCTTTCCTATTTGAGATAAAAGCCATAAGAATTTAAAAGTGGGCACCGCACGCTTGAGACTCTGAACATAAGAATGTACTAGAGATCTCCGATAATCGTAGAATGCACTAAAATGCAAAGCTTCGCGTAGGTACATTACATACCCAAGTGAAAGGGTGAGTTGGAAAATCGTTGAAATGCATTTCTGATATAAGGTTGCGATCGTCAAAGAAAACCGATTTAAATCTTTAGGAACGGCATGGAAGATTAAATAGCAATAAGTTCGAAATGCTTTTTTGGTCATAGTTTATATTTTTAAAATTCATAGATTTTTCGTGAATAACTATAATTAGAACCATATTTATAAACAAGCTACGAAAGAGCAATTTTCCTTTTCTGTTTAATAGGCAAAGATTTTGATATAAAAAATTGAAATATAAAAAATATATTGTATGTATTGAATATATTTCAAAATGAAATTAAACAAAATTTTTTAGTTTAATTAAAATTTTAATACAAATTACAATTCTATAAAAATATATGAAGAAGGGGTTGGCATGGGGCATGGGGAGATACGTTTCGCCCCCTCGTGTCAGCTTCCATTAGAAGTGATCGATTGTAGTCAAATACGTAGGAATATATAGTGGTAGATGTTATGTGCAATTAAAATGTTAAGATCTTTATATATGTTTCCAATTTATTAATCGGCACTTATCCACCACTGCAAAGTATAAAATAACTTCATTCTTTTCATTCTTACCTGCTCAAATATTATTACGTAATATGATGATCGGTTGAGTAGTTAAAGCGTGAAAAGGTAGCAGACAGACAGACAGAGTTACTTTCGCGTTTGTATAAAAAAGATTTGTGTTTTTGTTTGTAATAATAAAATTAATCTCAAAAAGGACACAACCGATTTTAAAAAATCTTTCACTTTTAGAAAGCAACATTATCAGGTACAGCAGAGATTTGTCGGCAAAGTTGGTTGAAAAATGAGCGTTGTACGCATCCTCAACAAGTACTCGTCTCCCCGAGTCCGGGTCTGGATAGGGGACGGGTTGGAGGGGCGGGGAGGTGTCGCTCCCCGCCCCCATAGGGGAGTATAGGGGTCGAGATTCAACTGGTGCAATGCGGCGTACCCTCACTCATCCTCCTGTCGGACTTTGTTTTTGCTATTGTATCTGCGGTGCACAGTAGCAACGCTAAGCGTTCGTTTTTTACGTTAGTTTTGTTGCGCATAGAGAATGCAATCCCGTTATTTAAGGGATTGTACATTCTCAATCGCGCGGAATCTTCTAATTAATGGGATACCTCACATTTTCTATAATATGTAAATTGAAATTTATTAGGTATTTAAATTCAGCACACATCTGATGAGGTCGGACAGCGTCATTGCGATGTCGACCGCTCGCTGGTAACTCAGTCAGTACATAGTATAAAGACTCCCCTTGCTCTGCCTGTCTGTCTGTGTGCGCTAGTTTCGGAAAGTTGTTAACGGATTTAGTTCGTAGTTATATCGATGGAAAGAGTAATTTCTGATTATGGTTTATGTGTATAATTCATTATTTATATTATCTTATCATCTCATCACGGTTTTTGACACAGAAGGCCGGCACCCCATGCGCACGCTGCAGTGATGCGCCTGGTTCAGTTAATTAGTGTATAATACATACAAGAGATGACCCTCAACACATTGTGGGAATCTTACCACAATAAGATTCCGCTTAATAAAATGCATTTTTATTAAGGCGTAAGAACATTACATCCTCGCAATTGAAAACGACATAATCTTAATTTACCAGCGAAATTTATCTCTTATACTGCCTGCGGGATAACTGCAAATACCAAATTAAATTATTAAATAACGATATCGTGATATTGCATTCCCTAGTTGAGCTTTAAAAGAGGGAGTCCGACATTACCTTCAGAATCACAAACGAGTTTACGTTTTGCTTCTGTTAATTGGGGAGCGCTTTAGAATTCCTTATGTCGAGTCTTGGCGTAGCCAGCTACGAACTGGCTACGAACATGGAATTTTTTCTCGCTTGACAACCGGCTACGAAAGTAGAATTAAATTGATGTTTTCGTAATCCATTTTCAATAACCAGCCACGAAAATGGATTTACTTTTCTCTTTTCACGTGTTCAGAACGAGTACTATTTTATAAATAAATACAAATTCTCAGTGGATAGGATACGGAGTGCTGATAAATAAGAATTTGTTAAACAGGAAATTAAAATCGCATGACTTGCAGAAAACCATAGCTAAATAGTTCTACAATAATTATTCAGTAACTTCGAATGAAATATTTACTTTTTTTGTTGTAGGAATATGATGCATTTTTTCATTTAGTTTTAATTCATTTAAACCAATATATGTATTTAAATTGCACAAAAGAAATAATATAAAATAAAAATCTTATAACGTGTAGTTACCCAGCGACCTTCCAGTGGCAGAACATGAGACCTATCTCCCATATCTTGGGGGATAGGTCCATATGGCCCATTTCTCCAGCCAGGCTCATTAAAGCCAGACTTAACTATTAATGAGCGCCAGGTGTCTGAGGTGACACTTGTTTGTCAAAGGAAACAACTTTCTGAACCCTGGTATTGTTTCTAATCCGAGCGCCACAAGTCGTGGTTTGCCTTCTTGGCTTGAGTTCCAAGTCAGTTTGAGTCAGTTTTGTCTAGCCCATTTGTTATCCCTGTGACTTATTATGTTATGACCGCCCTAATTCCATTTAGTTCCACATCAAAGCGAGCGTTGAAACGTAGCGCTCGTAAGCAGGGCTGAACACGTAGTTATTGTTGCCGGTAGACACTTACCGTTGAGTGCCACTCATCTTAGAAAGTCGATATGGTAAAAGGAAAAAAGTAAAACTTAGTGTCCCGCCCATTTGTAATTCGATTGAGTTCTAATTTTAAAAAACCTACTTATTACTTTTATCTATATAGCAGAAGGCATTGTTATAATTTACCTTACATCAAATAAGGTAGTTCTGATTTTTTTATATGTTGGTACTGATGAAACGGTAATGACAAATCAAAATTTTCCACCTCTAAAGCCTTACGGATCATTGTTAAATTCATTAAAATTTAAGTCTTTTTCAGTTTTTTACTACCTTATCTATAAGGTCTATGTAGATAAATTTATCTCATTTTATTGGAAATTTAGTGAACTTTAATAACTTATAAGAAAACTTTTACCATAAACCCATTCCTTAGTGGTCAAAGTTGTCGAAAACTAAAAACAACTGTAAAACATCCATTTTTTTAGAAATTTTGCAAACCTTTGAATAGCCGTATTTTTAAAACCATTTGGCCTACCAAGACTATGTTATCCTCATTCAATTGCAAATTTAATTTAATTAATAAGTATTCATAGTGACTTTTGCCGTAGCACTTCTCCTTGGTAGTAAAAATCGACAAAAACTGAAAAAATACCTAAATTTTAATGAATTTAACAACGATCCGAAAGGCTTTCGAGGTGGAAAATTTGGATTTGTCTTTACCATTTCATTAGTACCAACATATAAAAAATCAGAACTAACTACCTTATTTGGTGTAAGGCAACGCCGCTTGTTTGATACGATTTCCATGGATTAATACCTAAAAACATTTAACTAATTTTGAAAAAAAAAAATTACCTAATTTGGAACCCTATCTTACTGAATTAAATACATTAAATTTGATTTCATTTATTCGCAATGTTTTGTCATTGTATGATTATTATTTAATAATTTTTGCCAATGATAGATTTATTTAATAAAGGAAGCTTGTTTGTAGAAAGAGCTTTCCCAAACAATGGTATCATTTACTGTTAATTTAGTTGACAATCTTTAATAAATACCTTATTTTTAACAGTCCTCTCTTAAAACTAATTAAGTTTCAAACTAACCACACATCATAGCATCAGATTTATAATTGGTTCTAATCTATCGCCACAATGAAAAAAATGTATACCTCAATATTTTATAGACTGTATGAAGTATATTTGAACAGTGGTACATTAATGAAGTTTCAGCTTGCATGGCGCAAACCAAGTAAACCGCTAACAGGAAGCCAATGTTTGATATCACTTCATAAGTTCACTTATGTAACAGACGCTCGTGGAATCTGAGTGAATTCATTAAGTTAAACAGGCACAATACAAGTACATATATTTTACAGTATGAAAAATAAAATATACAATGTGAATTTAAATGCGAACTAGCTTCTCTATAAAACGTGTTTATACCTAATTAAGTTACAGTTCAACGTAAATTTTTACTTCTAAATATTACAAGTTTGAAAGAAAAAATCAATATTACAAACATACAAAGTTATTTCGGTGTGTAAAATATGAGTGGTAGTTGAGGTACCGTTACACATTATTACTCAAAAGAGATGGACCGAAACTGCTAAACTTGATAAATTCTATAACTTAAGGTATTTTATTTAAGTTGTACTAAAAAGATTAAGTTATATTAAAAAGATAGATTCTATGACTAAAACTGAGGATGACTCCAAAAAGTTAAACCGTAAAAATGGCTACAAGGCCTACCGATTAATAAAATACAAACTTTCAATCTTTCATACATGAAGTATGTCGATAAAACCGTTTACTTTAAACCGTTTTTCAATTTGATTCGTTTAAAAAAAAAACTCTTCAAATCCAAGTTGGGCGTATATTACATTTTTGTGGTGAGGTGTAGCCACAATTCCGCCAAATATTGGCCTGGTGTAAACTTTGAACTCAAATATCCAATAAAGTTTTGTTAGGTTTGAACGAAACACGAAACCGGCACGGTATAAGTTTCATTTAATATATTGTAGTCAAATAAAAAAATGTTACTTTTAGTTATTTGGTACAAAGGGTTTTAAGTTTTCTTTTTGTACAAAGGTAGCCTGATGGTTCTCTTGAAGATAGATAGACCTTCGCCTATTAACATAAGCAACGCCACATGTGTCGCAAGTGTGCAGCCGACTTTAGTAGGATAAAAGAGAAGGGATAGGGTAAAGATAGGGAGAAGGCTTACTCACTTACTGAAACACATGCTGTTATTTATTACACTTTATTACACTTTTTTGTACTTCAGCGATATACAGGACCACAAACTTAACAGAAATTATTTTTAAGGATTTCTGGGAAGTTATAATATACTGTTACACGGCTGTTACACGCGACTTCGTCCGCACAACATTGTAAAATGTAGCCTATGTTTTACTTTCTATAGGTGAAAGAATTTTTATAATCGGTCCAGTAGTTTTTGAGTTTATTATTTATAAAAATACAAATCTTTTCTCTTTATAATATTAGTTTAGATTAATTACGAAAGTTTATTTATTAATTTAGATAATTGCTTCTGTTATTCAAATTTAAATTAAGTACTTTCCTATAAAGTTTTTAATTTTATTTTACTGCTAACGTCGCGTCGTCTCAATTTTTCCATAACATTTTAAAGTACTAACCTCGATGAAATTACCTTTTCGGAAAACTAGTAATTCTAAAATGAGTGAGACGCCTTTTATTGCAGGAATGCATTTACTAAGCGGGTTTGAAGCTAATGCTCTTTTATTAAAGCAAGGCCGACACGCGATTAAATGCGATTAACCCTAATGTATGGGCTCACTTTCACTTTATTTTTACAATGTAAGTAGTAGGTATGATAAGAAATTCACGTAAAAGCATCAGTAGGTGTGATCGTATATATTACTTCCAAAGATATGCTACTTACATATCTTCCGGCAATCTGCTTATAGCCGGTAACTATTAACGTTTAAACTTGTGGAATGTGAATACAAAAAAGACAAGCAATTATTGTACAATTAATTGCCTACCCCTATCTATCGTCACCACGTTCTTTAAAGTTGAAAAATTCTCATCCGGACGAATCTAATTGTCTCTTAATTAAAGTAATATCGTTAAGACCTTTCATATTTACAGTTTTGTAATTACCGCGAGTCGCAGACCAAACTGTTTTTCACTGTTAATACTGAACGATTCCCTTTATACCTTTGATTTCGTTCATATTCGGCCCCTCCTCATTCTACATCTATGTTCCATCCAATCACTGTGTTCGCCAAACGTTACACAAAAGAAATATGATCCGTTTTCCAATTACAGAGTGAAATGCAATTTTTATCAAAGGATAAAAATCATTCGTCAAATATTACACAAAAGAAACATGATCCGCTTTCCAATTACAGTGCGAAATGTGTTTATATTGACACAAATTCAAATCCTACGAAGGATAAACACGGCTACAGAGGACCCAGTAGGTTGGTCCTTCAAGTTTAATTAATCGAATAGTAAGTACTAGAGAATCGAATTGTGGCGACTGGCTCAGTTTAATCGGATCGCAGGGAACCAACAAGTTGTAATTGATTTCGTGCTGAGCCGATGCGGGAATAATGCGGCAACTCGAGTTTGCTTAGTCGGAATAGGGCATATACTATTTTACATGTATAAATACTAATTTCATAATGATTTTCGACAACCAGCTATTGTTCGTGGCACTTATTACGATATACTATTCATCTGAAGTTTACAAATCTTACTTGAGTTGAGTTATCTTTTAAATATGTGCCAGTTTTATTTAAATCTGTTAGATAACTTACATAATTACTTTTTTTGTCTATAAAACTTGTGTGATTATTTAGTCACCAAACTGATTATTCAAACCTTTGGTGTCAACACGTTTGCGTTCCTTTTCCTGTCTCTCTTTCAATTGTGCTTTGTTATTCGTGTATTTCCTCTCGGACTTCGACCTTTGTAATATTAGTTATTCACTGGGGAAAACGCTCTCGATACTTCTGGTTTTTTTTTTGTTAGCTTTTAGTATTCGCGTTTATGTATAGCCATTTTGCCAATACCCGTAATTAAAAATTGTTATAATAGTATGATGCTGTGAAATAAAACAAATAAGTTATGGTTTCCATTATATAATATATTAACAAGTATCATTTTTTGATCGAGTAGAAAAATAATAATTTCTTCCTTATAATATCAAAACTATATTAATATTATAATATCATCAACTACATTAATATCAAATTCAATTTGTAGACAATCTAAGGATTTAGTTCATAACGGTCCTGCTAAATATCTATCCACATTTCTTAAGGACTATTTTGGAATTATTAGTAGAATGATTATTATTAATAAATATAGCGTAATTTTATAATATTCAATTAATTTAATTTAAGTGTTTCACCAACCAATGATCATGGTATTTGCATACATTTTTTTTAATTTAACAACGGTGTAAACACAAACTCATTAGAGTTTTACCGCACTATATTATAAAAAATATATATACAAACAGATAATAGTTGAGAGGTGTTGTTACTGAAAGGATATAGGATGCCTTTTATCCAGGAAAAAAGTACTCGTTAAACTTTAACTTTGTTAACACCGGAATTCAACGCTTTAGTTAGACAAATAAATGAGCAATAAAGATTGAATAAATGTTTCATCGCTTATAGGAAAAAGCGCGCTTACAGGGACGAGCTACTGTGTTCTAAATTCCTAGAAAACAGAAATAGTATTAGGTGAAACTTAAAATCAAGAGTGCAGGCGACAGGCAAGGCGAGTCAGAGTTTCACAGAGAGAAACCTCTCGACAATTCGTGCCGTGTCAAAAAATACTGCCTTTTGAATTCGTCCCTCGAAACGCCCGTCAAGCCCGAACGAACGTAAAGTGCTGCTTGATGTTTTCCCTGTCACTGACAACAAGCATGAAATTGTCTAGCGTTTAAATTTACATTTACAAGGAATATAAGACCGATTATTATATTATTCGCAATTATTTATTAACATAATTATGCTAAATGCACTTATTTGAGTTTACTCCTTAAGAATCGATTTGTATATAAGCCCTTGGTATGAAAATCTATGGGAGTAAAATCAAAATTGTTACACGAATGCGTTATGTTATGCGTTATAGTTACGTTCTATTTTTTTTTTGAATACTTTAGAATATTTAAAGTTTCATAGATATTGCGCCATCTACACAATATTATTTAAAAAAATAACAATGTTGTTCTTTCGGCGTGTTCTAATTGTGAATATTTAAATTTTATAATCGTTCGTAAGGAGTAAACTCAATTTGTGTGTGTCGGAGCTGACACACACAAATTTTTTGGTGACGTAAAATTTGATTAAAAAAAAATGTGAAGGTCGTCAGACAGGCTAACGGACTGTCCCTTAACACAAGCAACGCCATATGTGCTGCAAGTGTGTTGTCGACTACAATAGGATTAAGGACTACAATAGAAGGGTTAGAGTAGTGTGCTGTGGCATCCTTTACTCACCAACCGACACACACACACGCATGTATTATTTCGTATTATTTTTAACTTACAGTTAAATACTTTTTAAAATACATATTATAAAGTCCACGTGATGGTAGGTGGTTACCGTCACCACACAAGCAACACCAGGGGATTATTTGTTTACAGCTCGTTTAAAGAAATCCATATTGTAGCTAGGTGAAAATACCACAAAAGGGAGAATGTTCCAAAGTTCGCGCGATCGCGGAAAGTTTCTACTCATCCGGACTGTGCGTATTGGCACCTTGTCCAAGTAATTGTCCAAGTAAAACCTCGGTGTAGGAATTAATTTGGAAAACTCATCAGAGCATTCACTGTTGTACGATTTAAAATAAGATTAATTATTTTTGAATAATACAAAAAACGTGTAGTAACTACATGAATGTACAATCTAAACTTCAAACTGACTAAGGTTTCGAAGACATCCATCCATTCACGTCTTCGCGTGTTACGTTGTCATCAATTAGTGTAAGTAGTTTTAAATTTCCATGCTTGAAAAGGTCATTTTAGTCACCTACAAGTTCGGGAAGGCATCCTGTAATTAGATTTGTAACAATAACGGGGTGACGAAATTCGGGATTAGCGGTGAAACTTGTGTTCCCGAAGTTCTTGAAACAATTGAGGCGGGCGCTACAGGTTGGCCGCAGAGCCACAGGTTGCTCCTGCAAGTTATTAACCGTCCCGGAATAACTCTTACAGACGACCTCCCCCTTCTCGGCCCATTCCTCTTTCGCCCTTTGCCACCACCACCCGCCAATACCTGCCATGCAGCCGCAATTCGAGTAAACGCGAGCCTCGCGTGCTACTCATTTATTTCTGTTACGGAGCCATTTGATTCAAACATTTTTCCCAGCTATGCGCCACTTCAATGCGAATGTATCTTTGTTAGTCACTTGCGATATTTTGTGTTTTACAGAGTAGATAACGATAACGAGCAAAAAATTTCTGATGATAATGTAAAACGGGCACAGAAAACACAAAAAAAAAAACACGAGGTCTCACTAGGGCATTTCTTAAATAGATTAGATTTACTATTTAATATATGTAAGATATTTGGTGTCGGTTTTTGTCAGCACGACCCGAACATAGAAGTCACAGGTTTCTTGTTAATAATTTTGCATTTACCACACAATGAAGTATGGCCGAATTTAGCTACTATGATAATATATATATATTTTATTTTGGACAGGTTACACCGAGGAGCAGCCTTCCACGCAGTTTACCGCTCAGTTACCGAGCGAGGTGAGCCCGGCCCCCGCCGGCCCCGCCCCCGCTCCTCAGCCGGCGCCTCAGCCTCTCTCCTATGCCCTTCTGCACCTCTCTGCCTCGCCCGACTCAACAGAAACCCCCTTCCACCATGTGCAGCTTCAGTCTTCGCCTGTCTCCTCCCCTCCGCCACCGGCGAGCGGCAAATCCTCCTCCATGTGTTACACCAGCACCGGCGCTCTGCTCTCTCTGCCGCCCAAGAAAAAGGACATTTATCGCCCCTACTGCTTGGGCGATCGCGCGGCACACCTTCATCGCGCCGAGGAAGACCTCAACGCTGCTCACGCCATCTTAGACCTGAGCCAACATGCCGTATACTTGACCACACCGGCGCCTCGCGTGGAGACTGCGTCTTCAGAGCCACCACAGATACCACCTCCCCCGCCCCCTCAAGACTCTCCCGTCTCCGACGCGTCAGCGGAAAAGCCACGAGAAACTGTCGCGTACACATACGACGCATTCTTCGTCAGCGACGGTCGGTCCAAGAGGCGAAACTATGCAAACTCGCCGGTGGAAAGCGCGCAGCAACCGGAGACCAAGTCTAAATACACGTGCACAGAGTGCGGAAAGCGATACGCGACCTCCTCCAACCTGTCCCGTCACAAACAAACGCACCGCAGCCTCGACTCGGTGGCGGCGAAGCGTTGCGGAGAGTGTGGCAAGGCGTACGTGTCCATGCCGGCCCTCGCGATGCACGTACTCACGCACCAACTTTCGCACGTATGCGGTGTCTGCGGGAAGTTGTTCTCGCGGCCGTGGCTGCTTCAGGGCCACTTGCGATCCCACACGGGCGAGAAGCCCTACGGCTGCGCCCACTGCGGCAAAGCGTTTGCGGACCGTTCCAACTTGCGTGCGCACATGCAGACCCATTCGTCCGATAAGAACTACGAGTGCACGCGATGTCACAAGACGTTCGCGCTCAAGAGCTACCTCAACAAACACCAGGAGTCCGCGTGTGTGCGCGATGAGGATTCGCCCACGGTCGAGCCTCCCGCTTCCGCTTCGTAGGCGCCTGCTCCGTCAGACTTATCGATGCAACTAGGGACCGTAAACCACCACTAATGGTTAACAATTTAACGTAAAAGTATTAATATGAATTTAGTTTGTTAGCGTAATATATTAAATATACAAAATGGAAATTAGTCGCGTGTATGCGCGTCCAGCGAGAGCGGAAGGGCGCGGCCGCTGGAGGTGCCCCGCACTAAATCGAGCAACGTTTCGCAAACAACGAATCACGTACGACCCCTTAGCGCCGCCGGTTTAACTCGCGGCAATAGGCCGTAGCCGTAGCGACAGACGTCCTGCTAATGTTAAACTTTTAAATATGTATATACTTAATCGTCGATAAATATACCCTTATATATTAGAAGTATTCAAATGTGAAGGAAAGTAATATCTTTTGTAGGTGATTTTTACAAACGCTAAGTAGGTTAGAGAGGTTGTAGGGTGTAAGTGAGAGCCAGGGATGAAGGCGGGGCGTTGGGTGGCCGGCGCGCCGCGTAGTGTCTCGCTGTGGAGCTTGCCAAAACTTTCCGTCCGAAGCTCCGCACGCAGAGAAAACGCGTCTCGCCTGCCACGCGCCGCAACCGCCCGTCGTCGGCCCGCGACAGTGCCTTTAGCACCCCACTATGTATTGGGCAGGCGGCGCATAGTCAACTCGAACCCAACTGGCAATAAACTAATTAGGCTAAGGTAGAATTACTGTAGACTATTGAGGCGAGCACGAGGTGCTCGCGAAGACATGGGTATTCGAAAAGCAATAATAATGTAGGCACTAAAAGTCGCGCACCGCTGTCGAGTAGACGCAGCAGACTTTAATATATTTACTATCCTAGTAGGGTTCCGTAGTGCTAGTGGTTCACCCAATGGTCGCATCGTCCCCACGGATCTTGGCTGATCTGTCCGTGCGGTCGACGCCACTCCCCATAGTCGATTAGCTAGTGCCTCGAGAGTCAATTCGTTGGTAAAATTCATTTAATCCTGTCAATTATTATTGATCTTTTTGAAAGATATGTGTAAGGTCCTCTATATATTTAGGTATACATTTCATTTGTTCAAAGGTTGAAATTTCTTTTTGTTTTAAATATTAAATATTTCTGGTTTGAATATTACAAAAAAAGTGTTCTTTTTTCTAACATCATCATGAAATTAGCAAATATTAAGTTGCATGAAGCATTATTCGCCCAAACAAACCCATAAAAAGCATTCCGTTTAAAAGACAGAAGATACGGATTTATCCTTGAGTCAGCTATGAGTCGAATAATGCTCCTGGTTATTTGAATTTTGTCCTTTACTTAAAACCAATTTTAGAATAAATAATGGCCCAGAGAGGCACTTTTTTAATGATTATATTCCCTGTCCAAATATTCATACTTGTAGATATCGTAGTGCCACATTTTTAAACTACCTAGTTTAGTGAATAGCTCCCTTATTGATACACTTTTAACAATTTATTTTTAGAAATAGGCTTTACCAGACAAAGGTTGCGCGTAAAAAGCAATATAATGTAAATTTATAAGCAATACTACACTAGGTATTATGTAGGTCATAACGATATTTATTATTTATTAAGATTTAGTAGATTTTTAGATATTTTTGGTGCTTTGGAGTACTATATTTAATAATAAAACGAATCTAACATCGAATATTGAGTAAATTCCGATTGAATTGTGATGAAGTTGTTTTACAAAGGTATTAATATAAAAGTGATGGCTTCTAAGTTTCCCCTTTTTTATTTCTTCTACTTCTCTCTTATCAATTCTTCTTCTGATGATCCTTTTTGGTGTACTCCTTCGCGTGTTTCCCTTCTGTTCTTTGTATACTAACTTAGCTCTCGTGGTTTGTCTTCTGTAGAGAACGCATACATTTTTTGGCTTAAATAATCTAAGAGGAGATATTTTATTCAAATATATATAAAAAACGTTATTATAATTATAGTTATTATAGTGATAAGTAACACATAACAATTAACATTAACGAAACCAACTTATATACAAAAATTATATACATTTGAATGTAAATATTTCCCTATGTACCAAAATAACCTTCTTTACAATTTTAGTAGTTGTAGAGGTATAAATAACTGTAATTATCGAATTACGTAGTAAGAAACAATTTATGTAGGCAAAGTATTGGATAGTACCCATTTAGGCACTTAGTTTACACAAAATGTGCGATTCAATCTTCGTCACAGAAACGAAACAGTCTTCGTAACAGGCTCTAAGAACAAAACAAGTCCACCTTAAATTGCACCCCAAAAAATTATTGTGTTTAATAAAGAGTCATGAAAAACACCTCATAATATGTCTTCATAAGTGATTTAATAATTAATTACTTCAACTTTATAATATTGCTAAAGCTAATTTACATCGTTCTCATATTCAACCATGAAACATTTGGTCGTTGTTAAACGGAAAATTAATTAAAATAAAACCTTAATCCTTCTAGCAGCACCCTATTTCGTTGCTTATATTATAGGCGACGGTAGCTACCTACCATCAAGTGGACCGTCAGCCTGTCTGCCTGTCGACCTTAACATAAAAAGAAAAATTTGAAGTAATGGTCTTCTTTTGTCAAAAATACTAAAATGGAGTTAAAGGTTTCATTTCTCAACTAAGATATTGAATAAAGGTATGTATTTCCATTACTGGCACACCCAGACTAACTACATGAACTCTGTCCATCCTTTTTTTTCGTGGGTACTCTCTAGGACTCCTCTTTTGTCCACCTTTTTTGATATATTCATTTTCGGTTTATTAATAATTATACTTAAATATTTACGTATTCTTTACTCATATTGTACTTAAAAATACTTAAATTATCAGTTCATCTAAAAAGTGTGCAATATAATAAATAAATAATCTCCTTAACCAATATTATCCTTCATTTAATCTATATCCTTAAGTATAATACTCAATGAACGGGATATAAAAAGTTTATAGGAACACTTATAATTTACCGTTTGATAACGACAATTTGTGCAATTGAAGAAAGTTGAATAACGTCAAACGTACTTTGACATAAATTCATGCGGCCATGGAAAGTAAAATATGAACTAATTCATGTATGAAAGGAAATAAATATATTTTCTAAATGAATTCCAATTTCAATTGAAATTGGAAACTCTTTGAGTAGGAAGTAGCAATCGAGTTACAAATTAAAATAAAGTTGAGTTAAGTTGAGAAACTAAGTTTGATAATTAATAGATGGAATACATCGTTTGCTTGTTCAAACGAAAGTAATGAGAAATACGAGATAATTTAAACAAAGGAATAAAATATTTAGTTACAAATTAACACCACATAGGATTTTAATAGCATAAATAATAATATAAAAGTATAAATATATATACACACGTTCACATATACATACATAAGTATATATTTGCATTGCATATAAATGTAAATGACATAACAAAATTAGGTAGTAAAACAAGAAAAGAAATGTAAGTTAAATCATTGAACAAGAGGTAATATGGTATTGTAATGAACATATTTCATATAACAAATAATATTTCAGAATACAATGTGTATTGCATTTTTTCTGTTAGTAAAATCCAACGTAACGTAATTAAAAATAATCATTGTTAGAAATATCAATCTCGGCTAGGCTAGACTTTTCTTCTTCTAAAAGGAAGAATGACTGACCTCACTGACCACCATAATAAATCACAGCGTAAGTTATAATAAAGCTTTCCGACAAACACGACAATATCAATTTTAATAATGTTTCAATAGGGTCTAATTTACGTTCAGGGAAACATTTTAGTCTCTATGGCCACATGAGTTTAATACTAAACCTTACGGTTTTTCAGCAACTAACAGGATAATATTTTAAAAGGCTCGACTAAATAGTTAGTGACTATATTTGTTGGGGTTAAAATATTTGAAAAAAAACCAGTCACTTTTTAGATTGACTTGAAACATGCTTTATGTAAATTTTTAACAGACGGAAAGAGAAATCTAAAATATAAAAAAAATATTATAATAAAAGCCTTTAATTTTTTAAAGTACTAAATTTTAATTATAACATATAGCCATTCAATTGGCCCCAGGAATGACTAGTCAATCTTTAAAGTGAGTGTAGTTGAGTTTTGAATTTTGACGTCGTCATATAGACATAATAGTTAAGTTACGCAAAACTCAGTGATAAATACAATTAAAATGTCCAAATTAGCAATATTTAAGCAACAAATAATAATTTGGAATAGAATACTGATAAATAATAGCTTAGGATTTATAATAAGACTAATTTGTTAAGAGAAGCAATATTAAAAGCAATACCGTTTTGTCCCTTAGCGGAGTGTGTGTGTCCGATTATATAATATATATTATATTGTAATATCTTTACCAATTTCGGCTAATAAGTAGACTGTAATAAAGTGATAAATATTTAAAAAGTTATATTTCGTTCTATTTTATCTTATAAAATTACTAAAATTAGCCTTCATGAATTTTATAGGATATGAAATGTATTATTCAAAAAAAAAACAGTTAAGTCTAATATTTAACGATGGATGAAAACAATAATATAAATAATAATTGAATACAAAAACACCACGGTACTATTTTTCCTATATACTTTTTAGGATGTCACTACAAGAGTACTACGGCGTAGCTTACAACGTGCGTGTTGTAGCTACGTCGTTAACGTAGCTGCGATGCTCGCTATTACGTAGTATATTACGCAAGGCTAGATGAACCAAAACTGTTTTTGGTCTCCGTACTGTTCGCTAATAGACTGTGTGATAAATAAAAATACGCTACGCTAGCTAGAAAAAGTGTTTCGGATACGAAATAGCAACTAATGAAAATCTTCACAAGATTCCATAAATTTTTAATGGACACCTAACGAAAGGTTAGTATGGTCCGTTGTGTTACATTCATGTAGGGGGAGGAATGTTACGTAAGCAATAATTTACAACGATAGCAATAAAAATAATCGAAGTTTGGACAACGAATAATTTCATTTTAATTGTTACGAATACTTTTGTGTGCAATTAACATTTATATATTAAAAATTATATTATTCAATGTGTTGAAGACTTCTACGAAGTTATATTTATTGGATGGTATTAAATTAGTTTTAGGAATTTAAGAAAAGTTTATGAAAACGTACGATAGACCCATCTTCAGAGTGGACATGAGTGAAGAAAGTTAACAATTTGTCAGTCGTGTACTTAAATATTAAATTTTTAGAGAAGAAAAAAATCGATATTTGGTTTTTTATGATTTTTTCATTCGATTTTAAGAATTTATTGTTTGATAATTTGTGTTGTAAAATTGTTCTGTTACCAAAAATATTATTAGGCTTGTTAAGATGGTTAAGATACGTTTAATTATTTGTATTTTAATTAAATTGTGTTATTTTTATGTTAAAATTAAACGAAGGGTTATCTTTTAAGAGTCTGCTTCTAACTAACGTTTGAGAACTAGTATAGTGTAGTGTGTAGAAAAGATCTAGTTGGTTAGAAGTCGAATAACAAAAGTATTTACTCTATCAAAGGTGAGACAGACAGCAAGCATAATGTTATAGTGGCGACCAACTTCCAATAACCATAACCAATGAATATAAAGATAAAATTTATTTTATGTAAACTTTTTCTCTAACAAACAGAGTAGCACATTGAAGCATGGGTAGTGTGTCGCATGTAAGAGGGAACCAAGCTTCATTTTGACGTCTCGGGTAAATACAATTTAAAAATAAGATTGACTGAATAACTGAATGTGCTGGATTGTTCTCTGTTGAGAATCAGTAGTAGTTGTAGTTACACAAAAAAATATTGACATACTAGCTGTGGCCGCGAATCGTTTTTACAGAATAACGTTTTTATTTGTGAACCGATTGGAATGAAAAAAAAAAATGTTACGAGAAGTTTGCTACAATATATCAGTGAAAACTGCATTCAACTGCACAAAAGCAAAGAAAAACAACGATTATATCTATTTTCAAAATACAATACTTTATTTTTATTTACTAACTATAATAATAATATAGTTTATTTTTCTTGTTACTTGTGATAAAGCGTCACAAAAGCTATACAATACGCATGCTGTGTGTCTCGACTATTAGCAGTAGAAGGTGATTAAAATATGTGATGCATTGGGTAGACGTGAGAGTGAGTAGGCAATATCATTAGACGGAAGATATTATAGAATAAGCACAGACAAAGGCAGAAAGAATAGACTACAGATCATTGTACTTTTTTTGTGAACTGAGTATAGTGATATTATGTATGACATACATATAAAATTGTTAAGAATTCTTCCGATTAATAAATCAACTGGCTCTCAAGCCATCTTCCGGGTTTTTTTTATAAGAGAAATATTTCCTAATAATTCTTAGAATATAAAACACAAAAGAGCCTGCGATCTAAACTGATGAAAGTTTTTAAGTTATTATTAAGTTGACTTGTGAATAATAAATAAGTTAACCTTTTAATCACGAATTAGCCAAACTGTAGCCGAGATGTTCGTTACTTGATGTAGGTATACTTTATTTAAAATATCTCTTATTTTAATTGTACATAGACACATCTATGCAGTCTTATGAAAAAATAAGAGATAATAAATTTGAAGTATGAATTGTCCGTAATACTTACGTCTATTTATTTACAAAATAATTTTTTTTTTTCAAAAAATCACTGATAGTTTTAGTAAAAGCGTTACATCGTTTGTTTGGACACATTTTTTTATCCGAGTTTCAATTAAATACCCAAAAGTAATAAATAAAGATAATTTAATAATTTAGATCTGTCTTCGGATGTAAGTATTTAGGATAATTTATAATTATTATTAATTAAGTCGAAAAGTGGGAAGAAAAGTTATGTTCCATTTCAAGACGAATTTCTTTTAGTATTATTATACGTACGAAGGATTGTGAATTTATTCATTACTTTATTAAGTAAATAGCTGAGCCCGGCCCAGCTTCGCAGTTGCGTGTGAGTGGGCGCTGATTAATATATAATTTTTACAAGTAATTTTTTAGAAGTACCCCTTATAACATTAGCTACCTACCAGTGAAAGTCTCTTCAAAATTGGTCCAGCTATTTCGTATATTAACCGGAACAAACAAATAAAAAAAAAAAAATGTTATTTGTTGTAAGTACATTTAGTAAAAAGTAATTATATACTGATTTTACACGGACACTTCAATTCTATTTATTGGTATAGATAGAAGACAAATAAATTTATAGTCCTTTTATTCATATTAGCAATACGTATTGCACTGTACTCAGTTTTACGAAAAAAATAAATTGTATTTAAAAAAATAATACGGCACTTTTTGATCACATTGCAAATAGTAAAAATGTTTTGCAGCGAATTGTTAAAAAAAAAATTCAAATATTTGTAGAACGACCAATATAAGATGTGAATGTGACTGTTATTAAAAAGTAGCAATCGTGGTAACAACGAGACCAAACTAAACACACATTAGGGCTTGACTGTAATGCGTAAATCTTTTAATAAAAATAAAATAAAAATAGAACCTCATTCAGAGTCATGTCTTTTTGTATGTATCGATAGAGTCCCTTTTATATTTACTTTAAATTTCATTGTCATCTAAACATGTACCTATACATATATAATTATGAATCATCCCTTACAAGTAGAAGGTCAATTTTTTGATTCACTTATTCCTTCCTATTAAGCAATTATCTACATATATTATACAAAATATACCTACAGACATAGAAAATAAAATTGCATGAATTAAATAATAATATTATAAAATAGTATTTAGCAAATTGTAATACATTGTATTTAAGTGTGACAAAAAAATTAACGATTTCTAATACCTTGTATTTTGAATAGTGAAATTTATATTTTCCTCCTGTTTCCATAAAAAAAATCCCATTAAAAGTTAAAACATACTATTAAAAATTGTGCTTTTCTTGTACAATGCACTAATCAATATCTGATACTATTTTCAGGTTGTCATAATTAGTTTGGGAATATGATTATACATGTCAAGAAAATAGTAAAAAGTCAAATCTCAATTTCTAATCGAATTTATAATAATCATTTAATTCTTTTTTTGTTGTTTTGTTCATTGTAATAATTTTTTTATTACCATTTGTTTTTTTATTACTTAATCGTTGTTGAGTAATCATTTTCAAATTAAATTGTTGTACTTTAGGTCTTTTTATTTATAATTTTTTAATGTAATAAATACAATTTTTGCCACGAATATAATTATTAGTTTAACGAACAATTTCCCCAAGACAACTGTTGGTGACAATCTGATACCTACATTTATAAATATCTAACATTTGTTTGATAAATAAAATTTCTGTAAATATAATGTGAACAAATGCGGTTAAGCCTCAGAATACAAAACCAATCAGAAATCTCCGGAGTCTTTAAAAACTAGAAAAAAAATATTTTTGTTTAAAATTTGTCTTTCTTGCTAGCCATTTTGTCTTCATTAGAAAAGGCATTTATTTAAAAATTTACCTAGATCTCATAGCAATTTTTTTCATTGTAAATTAGAACGCGCCTTCTGGTATGTTCTGTATTCTGGTGGTTAAACATACGGTTGTTTCTTTGAAGACGAAATCGTATTAAAAAGCGACATAATAGTGTTTTTATATAACTATATTAGGTTCTCAGTTTAAAAAAAATATGAATTATGAAAATATAAATGTAATTAAAAGTAAAGATAACAAAAATATAGGTCACGACATTCTGGATTGCATTTTTTTATATATGTTATATATCGTAACATCGTTAGTTTTACTGTTTGAGAAAAAACTATATTTTTGTTTAATTGAACTTTGCGTTATATTTATTGGAGTTTGAGATTGATTGAATTTATTGTTGTACGCAAATAATTAATTTCGGTTTGTAACATTGTCTACCATTGCACAAAAAACAATAAATTAAAATATTTACTTTTCGTCCTTTCATGAAGTATGTATCTTGTGTTGTTTGTTTATAACTTAATTGATCATTATAATAAATTGTACCTATTGTATAAATCGTTGTTTTTTTTTTTGTTATCCTGTTTATCTATACTAATATTTAGTGTCCGACCGAAAATGGATTTTCAGCCAAAAAGGAAAACGAAAAAGAAGCTTCGAAAACGAAAATATTGCCGAAACATGATTTTAGGCCGAAAATGGCCGAAAACAAAAACGAAGATTCGGTCGGTCACTACTGATATTATGAGGAGCGAGGTTTGTAATGTATTTTTATTTACTCAAAAACTACTGAACCGATTTAAAAAATCTTTTTCACCTATAAAAAGCTACATTATTAGCGAGTTATATACCTAGGCTATTATTATTAGCTTCCAATGTTACTGTTAATTCGATATCATTACCTACTCACAAAAAGTAAATAATCAAAACGGTTTCTAACTCATCTGTATGTAAGTATAACATGAATTATTTAATTAGGTACATCATGTATATGCTTTTCTTTAAATAGTGAATTAATATAATGAATCAGGACTTATTAATCTACTCGTATCTCAAATTAAAATGTTTAGTAGAGACGAAAATGTTATTTTAATGAATTTAATAGTTAATTTAATTTAATATTCACTGAAACTTTTCACAAGTTAATTATTAGATTCGGCCCATTATTTTTTTATGTCAAATGAAAAAAAAAACAACAATAAAGCATAGGCAGAAATTTGGAATAAATAATATACCTAGTAGTACTGGAAAATGATTTGTAGGTACTATGTCCAGAAGCAGATGTCCTGCGGCTGAGATGATTCTGAAATAACACTTATACTTAGTGTTTTGTGTAAAATATTTACTACTGAAGCGTTAGATACTGAACAAATAAAATGTAATGACAAAATATAAACTATTAATTGGTGCCTGCGACTTCGTATTAGGTGAAAAATAAAAGATATAACGCTATATTAAATACGTAATGAAAAATAACGACTGACAAACATTGACGCTTTGCCAAGCGTTATCTATACAATATTATAAATGTAACTCTGTTTGTCTGTTACCTTTTCACGCCTTAACCGATCGTCATGACATTTTGCATACTACACGTTGTCAGAGATACATAGGGTACATTTCATCCAGAAATAAAGTACTGCCAAAATCATAAAATCTCAATCAATAAAAATGAATCAATAAATGTAACAACTATGCTGTCATTCCCGTTGTGGAACAACCGAACCGAAAGAAGCTCAGAAAGCTACAGAACCGGGGCTTGGGAGGATTTTATCGGTAATTTCCCCCTCTTTAAGAATCTTTTTTCCGATTTTCGTTATCACTTATAGTTTTTGGGTTATTAGCGAAAAACTAAATGTATTTTATTACTAAATACATTTAAATAAATTTTTCTATACATAATTCGGAATTCAGTGATCTGTTGCACTTTGAACTTGTGAACTAACTAAATAACACTGTTTTTGCAAACAAGTTCGGGAATTTCCTTTTCCTCTTCATTTATAATAAACTAGTTAACGTTTGTAATTGTAAAAATTGGTCTCAATGACATTGATGAGATGGTCTTTTGATGAAGTAGAAAAATTTATAAAAAATATTAAATAGTTGATTTTAAAATATTTTCTAATTTTTAGATGTAATTCATTCACCACACACACACATTCACATACATACATACATTACACAATCATACAAGAATCACATGTCACAAATTCAAAGGCTATAGCCGTGTAAGGGAACAAAAAGTGCCCCTGTCGTTATAAGCCAATGAATAAATCTTTATGTATTGGTCATAATGTATGTCTTTATGTATTGGTTATTAATCTGCCAAATTTTATCTCATAATTATTGACAGTTTACTTGAAATGTCACTTCAAAGTTTTTTTTACTTTTCAAAATATTTTATAAACTACTGGTCCGTTTCTTTTGTAATTAACGTATGTTGTTAGTGGGCCAAAGAGCAATAATTATGCAAAAAAACTAGACGTCTCTAGATCAATAACTTGGTGATTTTTGATGACAAATATTTCAAACATTTTTTTTTTGACACTTATGAGTCAGCGACACCTACTATTTTTTTTACACACTTGAAGAAACTTTACTTTATCATTTTCATTTCTTTCCAAATAATACTACTGTTTGTTTGTTTGTTTATTTATAATTTAATTTTAATTTATTTTTAATTTAATTTTAATATTATTTTAATTTAGTGTGGGGACAGAAATATGCTAAAACTAAATTTGTTATTCTGAAATAAAATTTCTTTCTCTTCTCTTCTCTCTTATAGCCACAAGAAGTCAAGCGTTATATTGCTTATATATATATTTATTTTTCAACGCAAACAAAGTCAAGGGCACCAGCTAGTATAGTTTTACTTCATCCATCCATAAAGTTAAAATGTATTGAAATGCTGTAACACAGATTCAGCGCCACCTGTTGCAGAGAATCAGTAAAATGGGTGGCGTCTAAATTGAAGACACAGATAACTCTAATACTCTACGTGTATTAGAGTTATGAAAAGTGTGTTACAAACAGACAGACAGACAGTTACTTTCACATTTATAATATTAATATGGATTACAGAGTAGCAAAACATTATAAACTTTTTTTTATATTGTCGAGTAGGCTGTTTTCTTTTTTATTTTCTTTGCCCATTTTTTTAATTTTTTTTTTTTTATAATATAAAGGTGGCAGACAGGCAGGCGGCCCACATATTATTAAGATTTTAAAAAAAGATATAATTTGAGCCGCTGTACAGAGTAGCGTAGACATTATAAACTTTTTTAATATTGCCGAGTAGGCTGCATAGGGACCTGTTTTCTTTGCCCATTTTTTAATATGCATATTATTAAGATTTAAAAAAAGATATAATTTGAGCCGCTGTACAGAGTAGCGTAGACATTATAAACTTTTTTAATATTGCCGAGTAGGCTGCATAGGGACCTATTTTCTTTGCCCATTTTTTTAATATGCATATTATTAAGATTTAAAAAAAAGATATAATTTGAGCCGCTGTACAGAGTAGCGTAGACATCATAAACTTTTTTAATATTGCCGAGTAGGCTGCATAGGGACCTGTTTTCTTTGCCCATTTTTTAATATGCATATTATTAAGATTTAAAAAAAGATATAATTTGAGCCGCTGTACAGAGTAGCGTAGACATTATAAACTTTTTTAATATTGCCGAGTAGGCTGCATAGGGACCTATTTTCTTTGCCCATTTTTTTAATATGCATATTATTAAGATTTTAAAAAAAGATATAATTTGAGCCGCTGTACAGAGTAGCGTAGACATTATAAACTTTTTTAATATTGCCGAGTAGGCTGCATAGGGACCTGTTTTCTTTGCCCATTTTTTAATATGCATATTATTAAGATTTAAAAAAAGATATAATTTGAGCCGCTGTACAGAGTAGCGTAGACATTATAAACTTTTTTAATATTGCCGAGTAGGCTGCATAGGGACCTATTTTCTTTGCCCATTTTTTTAATACGCATATTATTAAGATTTAAAAAAAAGATATAATTTGAGCCGCTGTACAGAGTAGCGTAGACATTATAAACTTTTTTAATATTGCCGAGTAGGCTGCATAGGGACCTGTTTTCTTTGCCCATTTTTTAATATGCATATTATTAAGATTTAAAAAAAGATATAATTTGAGCCGCTGTACAGAGTAGCGTAGACATTATAAACTTTTTTAATATTGCCGAGTAGGCTGCATAGGGACCTATTTTCTTTGCCCATTTTATTAATATGCATATTATTAAGATTTAAAAAAAAGATATAATTTGAGCCGCTGTACAGAGTAGCGTAGACATTATAAACTTTTTTAATATTGCCGAGTAGGCTGTATAGGGACCTATTTTCTTTGCCAATTTTTTTAAATATACATATTATTAAGATTAAAAAATATATATAGAAAGAATATAATTTCCGCCGCTGCGCAATTACAAATAGTTTCAAGAATTTAAATAACAATTCAATAATAATTCTGAGATGAAGAAATTCCTGTCAAAAAGTAAGTCTTGTACCTATTGAATTTCGAAAACTGGATTGTTATTAGAAAAGTGTTATTAGTAAAAAGCAAATTTCATTTAAACTAAAACCCTTTCAGCCACATTCGTACCGGAAAATTTCATCACTGTTTCAAAACTGGTTATTAAACGACGACGAACTATTTTTCCATTTTCACAACTATAAAATACACAATTCAGGAACATTCGTAATGAACTTCATTTATTTTTTAAACAACACCAAAAAAGAACTGCGTTTATAAATTTATTAGAAACAATTGAAATGTAACGATTTTAAATTAAACAGAACAATGAAATTGGTAACAAAAAACATAATTAACATTTTAAAATAAAAGCGATAATTAAACAAACACCACAAAAATTATAGATTATACCTACTTAAAACATAAAGGGAGCAATGCCCGACTGCTTTTTGTTTTCGTATGTTATGAAAAACGAATGTGGCTGGGGTAAAGAGAAAACTAGGGGCTTATTATAACTAACTTTTAACTTTATTAATCTTTTTTTTTCTAATCCGACAATCAGCGCAATATACATAAAATCACAGAAAAATAATAATAATAATAAGATTCAACTGTCAGTGACAAACGTAATTTCATGTTTTAATTTATAATATTTTAAGTTTTTCATTAATTCTTCTTTCATTTATAGCATTTATTACACAAATTATGTACAATATAACAAAGTAATAAATTAATAAAAAGTGTGAACTGGAAAAACCATAAAAAATGGAAAATTACAAAAGCAGAAGTGACAGTTCAAATTTATATAGACATTTTTATTTCAAGGATTTATTTGGATTGATATATTATTAGGGGTTAAAGTATGAAATTGCCGATTTGTACTGAAAAATAAAAATTCGTTTTTTTTTTAATTTAACATATTTATTTAATCAAAATAATTACCAGTATTATCTATACATTGCTGCCATCTAATAGGAAGCTCATTTATGCCTTTGCGATAGAACTCTGGTGATCTAGATTCGACAAACTGTGTGAAAGCATTTTGCACTGCCTCCTGAGAAGAAAACTTTTTATCACGCAGAAAATTGTCCAAATCACGAAAAAAAATGGTAGTCCGTTGGAGCAAGGTCTGGCGAATACGGAGGGTGACGAATGGTTTCTAATTGCAGTTCCTGTAGAGTTAAAACGGTTTCTCGTGCTGTATGAGGTCTCGCGTTATCATGGAGCAATAATGGTGAAGATCGATTCATAAGTCGGGGCTGTTTCACTGCTAGTTTCGCTATCATTGTTCGGAGTTCGGCGCAGTAGACATCTGCCGTTATTGCTTGACCAGATCGGAGAAAGCTAGAGTGAATAACACCACGCTGAGACCACCAAACAGTTACCATTACCTTTTTATTGGTAAGCTTTGCTTTAGGACACTGTTGCGGCGTTTGACCTGGGGTCAGCCATTGCATTTTCCGCTTACGATTATCGTAAAGAATCCATTTTTCATCACATGTCACAATTCGATCCAATATTCCTTCATTTCTGTATCGATTCAACAAGGCAACGCAAGTTTCAACACGCGTTTCTTTCTGCAGATCAGTCAAATCATGAGGCACCCATTTTTCATATTTTTTTATTTTATTGATTTGACGCAAATGAGTCAATATTGTTGGTAAGGTAACGTTAAACCATGCCGCTAATTCCTGGGTAGTTTGGCTCGGATCGGCTTCCACCATCTCTTTCAAATCATTGTTATTCACCTGTGTGGGCGGTCTTCCACGTGGTTCGTTCTTCAAATCGAAGTTTCCATCACGAAAGCGTTTAAACCAAAATCGCACAGTGCGTTCATTAGCAGTCCCCTCTCCAAACGCAACATTAATATTGCGAGCTGTTTCTGCCGCGTTAGTTCCGCGTCGGAACTCGTATTCAAAAATCACACGAATTTTCGAAGTATCCATCTTTATTGTCTAAGCTGAATAAAAAAAACAACTGAAAGTTGATAATCGAATGTTGCACATTTTTTAAAAGAAGAACTACATAGGTACCGTATGAAAAAAGTTTCACTCAAAAATCTCAAACCATGAAGGTTCTATGTCAATTCGAAGTACCTATTACAATAAAACGGCAATTTCATACTTTAACCCCTATTATTATAAAAAACCACCGATAAATAGAAAATAAAACATGGAACTAAGAAAAAGAACAGCAAGACAGAGCGCACGCCCACCACCACTGCTCGTCTCGTCGTCTCGGTGCTCCTCGGCGGAGGAATTTTTAAACGCCAGATAACAACACGTCGAGCAGCGAGGACAGGCCTGTCCTCGCTGCTCGACGTGCCCCCTTCGCCGCCAAAAAGACCTGCGCCACGCGCCCGACCCTCATTAACGGTGGTGTAGTGCGCCGCATGCGATGGACTCAAACAATGAATGAGAACTGTCATTCATTGTTTGAACAACAATGATTCAACAAGGTTTTGTCTGTGCAATAGCTGACGAAGTTATCAAGACGAGAAACTACCGGAAATATATTCTCAAGGACGGGACGATCGACATTTGTCGAGCATGCCACCGTCCCGGAAAATCACTAAGACATCATTTCCGGTTGTTCTCGTCTCGATAACCAAGTAGCCAGAATTGTTCACCAACAACTTGCTCTTCAATATCACCTTGTTGAGTCTTCTGTACCATATCATGAACCTACGCCAGTTCTTGAAAATGGTCATGCGACGCTCTACTGGGATCGTTCCATAATTAAGGACAGGACTATTGTCACCAATAAGCCTGACATCGTGGTTATTGACCGATACAAGCGCCGGACGATACTTGTTGACATCGCTGTCCCGCATGACGAAAACCTCGTGAAAGTCGAAAAAGATAAGCTTAGTAACGAGGTGACCGCCATGTGGGATGTCGATTCGACCACCATCGTCCCGATAATCGTATTGGCAAACGGTCTTATAGCGAAGAGCCTCGACCAACACCTCGACGAGAGGCTCTCACTAAATGGCTGGGTCAAGGGACAGATACAGAAGGCGGTACTTCTTGACACGACACGAATTGTCAGGAGGTTCCTCACTCTGCAGCCCTAACTACATGTAGCTTGGGCCTTGCCCCGCTACTAGCGAATATCTAGTTTTAAGTTTTTTATGATATATATTGATTTTTTTTATAAATTGTTAAATATTAAATAATTAATTAATAATTAATTAATTAAATAATTATCATAATTCATTATTAAATTAAAATTTATATGTTGACCGTTGTTATTGCAACCATGGAACGTTGCTGACAGAAGCACAGCAAAGTGTAGCCGGGTTCAACTAGTAAGTTTATATATTTATATAATTTATATACATATAAATACATGACGTGTGGATTTTGGTTTTGGACAGGGTACACCGAGGAGAAGACAAGAGAGGAAAAGCAGGGCGAGATGAGACCGGCCCCCGCTCTCGCCCCCGCCACCCCTGCCCCTCAGCCCCCGCCACCGTCCGCGCCACCGTCCGCGCCACCGTCCTCGCCATCGGACTTGCCACCGTCCTCGCCATCGGACTTGCCACCGTCCTCGCCATCGGACTTGCCACCGTCCTCGCCATCGGACTTGCCACCGTCCTCGCCATCGGACTTGCCACCGTCCTCGCCATCGGACTTGCCACCGTCCTCGCCATCGGACTTGCCACCGTCCTCGCCATCGGACTTGCCACCGTCCTCGCCATCGGACTTGCCACCGTCCTCGCCATCGGACTTGCCACCGTCCTCGCCATCGGACTTGCCACCGTCCTCGCCATCGGACTTGCCACCGTCCTCGCCATCGGACTTGTCACCATCCTCGCCACCGTCCTCGCTACCGCCCTCGCCACCGCCCTCGCCATCGGACTTGCCACCGTCCTCGCCACCGTAATATCAACCGTCCTCGCTACCGCCCTCGCTACCGCCCTCGCTACCGCCCTCGCTACCGCCCTCGCTACCGCCCTCGCCACCGCCCTCGCCACCCCAGTGCCACGTGTGCTACTTCTGTGGGAAGGAGTTCTCATTCCCATTGGTCAATCGCTGCGCCATTTGTAAGAAAAGGATTGGTTAAACACGTAACTGCACAATAAATGCAACTAGAATAATTATTTGTTTTATTTTTCTAATACAAAAATACGCCAATTGCTACAAGTATTGCGTTAAAAAAATGCGACTTCAAGTGATAGGTATAAGAACACCTTGTGCTGCCTGATTATTGCGGGATTCGCCGAATGCCGAGTTGATTATCGCCAAGCAACGATTGGTCCGTCGCCATGCTCGGCTAATTGTCGATAAGTTTCTCCGCTTCAAAGTGAATAAATACGAATAGTTTTGGCTATTTGTACTAAGGCCTGCATGTGTATACAGTCGGACCACAGTGCAACTCAGGGGTATACTCGCTCACTACTTGGCGAATACGAAACCGAGTACCTAGGCAATTAATACCGCCTGTCTGAACTCTGCTTTAAATTCAGCTCTTAGTTTGATTGGATTTTTTGGGGTGGATAAACGGAAAAAAGAGGTTAAGTATTTAGGACATATTATTGGGAAAGATGGAATAAAAGTAGATGAGTCGAAAGTTAGAGCAATTTGCCAAATGTCAAAACCAGTTAATGTAACTGAGTTACAAAGATTCCTAGGAATGATTAATTATCTTAGTCCATTTATTAAAAACCTGTCACATGAATCAAGTTGTCTTAGGTCTTTATTGTCTAAAAATGTCATGTGGTGCTGGACTGAACAGCATGATAGGGAGTTTGAAAATCTTAAAAAAATCATTTCCACAGCTCCCGTTCTCACATATTATGATATCAATAAAAATTTGAATTTGTCAGTTGACGCATCAAAGGACGCTATGGGGGCAGTCATCTCCCATAATAACCAACCCATTGCATATGCCTCTGCATCACTGAACAAATGCCAACAGTCATACTCACAAATAGAAAAAGAACTGCTAGCCGTTCTGTTTGGATGTACAAAATTTCACCAATATGTCTATGGCAGGAGAGTATTTGTTGAAACTGATCATAAACCAATAGTGACTTTATTTAAAAAACCTTTACATAGCATACCCCCTAGACTTCAAAGGATTATGCTACGTTTGCAACCATATGATTTAATTGTTACATACAAACCTGGTAAATACCTTTACATAGCAGACACATTGTCACGTTCTGCCTTAGCTGAAAATGTATTAACAGATCTAGATGAAGAAATAGATCTTCATGTCAATTTAGTTTTGTCAAATTTGTCTATTGCTGAGAATAAATTAAATAAAATTAGAGAGCACTTAAAGATGAGTCGTTACAAAACATAATTAGGTATTGTCTAAACGGATGGCCTGAACATAAGATGTCTCTTATCGATTCTGCTAAACCTTATTTCCAATTCAGGCAAGAAATCTATGTTGTTGATAATGTGTTATTCAAGTCAAATTCGGTAGTTATTCCAGAATCGTTGCGATTAGACTACTTAAAAATACTACATGAAGGCCACCAAGGAATTCAAAGTTGCAAAAGTTTGGCTAAACATTCTATATTTTGGCCTAATTCAAGAATAGAAAAGTACATAAACAATTGCGACATTTGCTTAACATATCGGCGAAGTAACACAAAAGAAAGTCTAATGCCTCATGATTATAAATTAATTCCATTTTACAAGGTAGGGGTCGATTTGTTCGAAATGAATCAACAAAAATACCTAATTGTAACTGACTATTTTTCAAAATTTGTTGAATTGGCTTTGTTGCATAATAATAGTTCAAATAGTAAAACTGTAATAACACATTTAAAGTCAATATTTTCTAGACATGGCATTCCTAATATATTGATTTCTGATAATGGTCCCCCGTTTAATAGTCAAGATTTTGATGTGTTCTGTAATGATTGGGATATAAAACATATAACCTCAAGTCCATACTTAAGCCGTTCAAACGGATTAGTTGAAAGATCTATAGGTACTATTAAAAATATACTAAGAAAATGTGCTGTTGATAAAACTGACCCATATTTAGCTATAATTACAGTATAGAAATACTCCAAAAGATGATTTTTGCTCACCAGCTCAGCTATGTTTTTCAAGGAAGCTAAGAACTAAATTACCTATTTTAGACAAAGAGTTAAAACCTAGGTTATGTAATTTTAAGGAATTAAAAATAAAAATACAAGAAAAATATAATAGAAATAAGTTTTATTATAATAGAAATAGTAAAGATATGAAACCATTGTCACTAGGTGATAAAGTGTTATTTAAGAAACAACCTTTGGCTAGTTGGTCTCCGGCAATTGTAACACAAGTAGGTCCAGAACCCCGTAGTTACATTGTAAAAAGCCCGGAGGGTTCTTTCCGTAGGAATAGGCAACACATAACCCCTATGAAGTCTCCTTCGGAGCTGCAGTCAGAACAAAACTGGTCTACAAACACTAACAATGCCTCTGTTATTAGTCCAACTCAAATAGATAACAATAAATATTCTAGTTTCGGTCGTGAAATAAAAAGTACAAAACGGTACGGATATGATTAATAAAAATAAAAAAAACATTTGTAAAAAATAAATTAGTAGATATAAGAAATAAAAATCTAAATATTGTATATGTAATGTATGTTTAGTGTTTACTAGTTTCTTCTTCTTCTTCTTTTAATGTCTTGGCTCCATCAGATTTTCTCCGATGATTTTGCCAGTGTCATTAGTAAAAATAGCAATTTGTAAGTCTTTTTTAAATAAAAAAGACTAAATTGAAATTAAAATCAAAAATAGCAGATCCCGAGACTAGTCAGTCAAGTCAAGTCAAGTCTAATTTTTCTAGAGATTTCCAAAACAGGTCCGTCAAGTCCAAAGCAGTCAGGTCAAGTCTGTTTACTAGTTTACTGTTTGTTTATATTGTCAAATGTCATTATGTCATGTCATTTCTCGAAGGAAGAAAGAATAAGGAAAAGCATATGTCAACGTCATTCGTGACTGGGTACAGAATAAGTGTTTAGTATTTAAGTTTTTTATAAAATGTCTATAGCATAAGTTTAGTATATTAAGTTTTTATAAAAGGGGAGATGTCAGGGATAGAGCTATCTGTGGCAACACCACGCTAGCGTGAGAACCCCGTACGGTGTCAATCGCCAATTATGTAAAATAGATTAGAAGTTGCTTAATAAAACAGTTAGTGAAATATCTACCGTGTATTCATTAACAAACCAAGACAATAGGGTTATTGCCACCAGTAGGTACCTTTGCTATGAGTTAATGATGACCGAACGCTAGCAAGAGCATAAAAAATGAAAAGGTGCTTTTGGTGCTTAAAAAAGTGCAAAGTAATTCGAATTTCGAACACCACCTTTTGAAATTATTCTGCACAGAAAAAGAAATGGTGTTTCAGAAACTCATTTTGGCCTAGCGATTTAACACACAGGAATAAAATTTTGTTTTATTTATTGAAATTTAAGTTATTATTGCTACAAAATTTCATGTTTGGTTTTTATAAAAATGTCAACCAGTGCAATATCCGAACCATGGAGTAGAGACAAGGAAGCCCAACTCTATACATGAGAAAGTGTCCGTCGAATACGCTCAATTGGGCGGCGATGTAGTAGAATTGGGGCGGCGTGGCGCTCTAGTAGCATTTTATTTACGGTGGTTTGGTGAACTACGAAACCAACCTATCATATCCCTATGATATCAAACACCAAAGCTACACTAGCGTCATTCTGGTCAATTTATGAACCACTAGCTTGCCACTTTTTTAGCTTAACCCCGGTCACTGACATGCGTGCAAACATTCTTACATTGTACGAATCTTTGCACGCATGTGAAGGAACGTGACATTCATTCGCAAACTCAGCGAGTATGCGAATGGGTTCGCATACTCATTTGCGAATGCGTTGAAGGTGAAGATGATTTTAGTGCAGTTTAGTGTTTGTCCAATCCATGATCAAATTCAATTTACGCCACTCAGTACACGATACGAACTCTGAAAATGGTAAACGAGATGTCCGTTACCTACGCAATCAATACGCAATCGTACGCGAAATTGGTCGCACGAATGCTTGCACGAATGTGTGGGAGACTACGCGAAGGTTTGAGGTTCGCGCACTTTGATGTGCGTTAAAAACCGACACTGCACGGAAAAGCGCGAATGTAGCAAAAACTTCGCATAGTCATTTGCAAATGTCGTCCTACACTTGCGGGTTCGCGTATTCGCGCGAATGTGAGTGACCGGCATAATACCCATGTAAGTTGGTCCTCCTTACCTCTAGTCTCCATGATCTGAACCATGGAGAATAGAGGTAAGGAGGCCCGGCCCAACTCTATACATGAGAAAGTGTCCGTCGAATACGCTCTAGAATAATAAGCCCCCATTGGGGCGTAGCGCTCTAGTAGCATTTTATTTACGGTGGCTTCATGAACTACGAAACCAACTTATATTTAATATCATAATTTAAAACAATCATAATATTTAAAATAAAAAATAACTTTCTTAAAAAATATCATTTTTGATTTTCATAAAAATGTCAACCAGGGCGAAAATGAGTTTCTGAACGGACCATTTCTTTTTAAATGTTATGTTAGGATATTGCACTGGTTGACCTGGTTGACATTTTTATGTAAACTTTGATGTAAACCAAACATGATATTTTTAAGTAAGTGATATTAATGTCTACTGTTATTTATTTTAAATATTGTAATTTAAAAATATCGATACAATATACAAATTTGAATTTCAATAAATAAATACAAAATGTTATTCCTATGACTTAAATTGTTAGGTCAAATTGAATTTCTGAACGCACGATTTCTTTTTAGATGTTGGGTTCGGATATATTGCACTGGTACAATTTACAAACTTAAATTTCAATAAATAAAAACAAATTTATGTGAGTTCAGTTCCCGTGAGTTAAATCGTTAGGCCAAAATGAGTTTCTGAACGTTTCTTTCTTTCTTTTTCTGTGAAAAATCATTTCTTTTTCTGTGCCGAATAATTCCAAAAAGGTGGTGTTTGAAATTCAAATCACTTTTTCTTTTAGGCATTAAAAGAAACACCCTTTTCGTGCCGGAGGTGAAAACTATGGGTCAGTCCCAGCGAATAGAACAGTTTAGACAAATAAAATCCAAGTAGTTCTTGTTTCATATTAGCTTGTAAGTCGTATGTGGTCGTGTGTATCTTTTTAAATAAAAGACGATGATTATTCAGACATGTTTATTTTATTTGCTTTTGCTTAACTGCCACAGACTATATAATATTGACACGTCAAGTGATATAGCACAGTTCTACTTACTATTTCTCTCATATAGCTAATAGCTAGCAATAACTCATATAGCTAGCATAGCTAGCAACTTCATAACTGTTCGTACTCATATATTTTCTGAATTACTGTACTCGTGCGCCGTACACCGCAATCTGAAAAAGAAAAAAAGTAGCCTATCCTGTGTCCCGTACGTCCAAACGTTTATCTACCAAGTTTCATGATTCGTTCGTTCGTTCGTTTCAGTTATGGAGGAACATACATACATACAGAAAAAAATCTAAAAATCGTCAATTTAGTTTCAGTATCATGTATAGAGCCTATAAACACGATATCTGAAAACAAAGTAACTTACTCCATGACCGACCCTTACATTTATTATTAGTAATGATTAAAATAGTATAACTATTTGTACTATTTGTACATGCTCCATTGAAAATTATTCGAGTCCAATCTGTCATACTCCGCAGTAGACTAGCAAAATTACTCCGCTCTCAATAGCGAGTGCGGTCATTATCGTATTAACTCATTGTACTGCCTAAACGCGGGTATAGCCCTGGGTCCACCTACTTTGTCCCACCTATGTTTCACCATGTTCACTACGCTGTGCCCTGTCACTATAAAAATAAGAAAGTGACGGTCCGCTTGATTGATAATAAGCGATACGAATGGTTTAAGTAAACCTCAGCATTACCTTACTCATTCTGAAGAAAAGAAAAACTCAATGAAACACAAAAATATTCAGCATTAATTTCTTTATTTGACTGCATATTATAATCAAGACATATTTTAATCACTAATTGCATAAGATCCTTGATTTTTCTACATAACAAAACTTCGAATATTTAAGAAACAAAAACCAAAATTAATTATTTTGAGAATCTTCTCAAATCAATCAACAAATCATACAATATTTCAACACTGCCACTTTTTAAAGATTTAATGAAGACATCTATTTACTTCTCCTAGAAATAGAAAACGCACGCCTGGTATCAGTAGCAGGGTTGCTAGTCCGGTTGACCGAACTAATGAGACTTTTCAGTCTCAGTAGTCCAGTTGTACACGTCACCCGGACTGTTGAGCCTCCTCTTGTCAGTAGTTCGGCGCTGGTGACAAACTTTTAGTTTTCTAATTGTGGCACTTCACATGGCTATTTGTATTTGTGTATTTGGCAAACAATTACCATGTGTGGACAGTTTATTTGACAAAGTGTTACCCTTATTTGCCTATTTGACAAATAAGGACAATACCAAATACGCGGATCCGTGCGCTTGTCGGTTTTTTGACACATCAAAGGGGTCAAATAGGCAAATACGCAAATAAACCGTCCACACAATGGCCATATTCAGAAGCGCGTGCGCCGTGAACCTGTACGGACGTGTTCGATTTTTATGCATAGTCAGCATTCACCAGCGCCTTGCTTTCCAGGGTCTTTTTAAGACTGTGTTTTCTGACGCATAGCATGTAATAGTAACATGCATTTAAATAATAAAATCCCGCTGCAAGTTGAAACACGTCCATAGTGTTGGTAAACACCTTGCGTTCTACTGCCAAATGTTTGTGTGTTTGTTATTTGATTGCCATGTGAATTTGCATGGTATTTGCCGTTATTTGCATGATTGCCAGAACGTCAAATATTTTGCCACATATAACAAACACCCAATAGCGAACACAAATAGCCATGTGAAGTGCCAGCATAAGGTACTGTATATATGTACACACATGACGATTGTTTTATATTTCGAAGTAGTACCTTTTTTCTAAAGGAGAGAAATTACACCCTTCAAGTTTTAAAAAATTGTAATGAGAGCTAACTTTTTAAGAATAAGGCAATTTTATACAAAAAAAAAATTATTGATAATAATCTCCACACGTCAATTGCCACTGTGTATTCATTATAAAGTCATCCCTTTCTATGTTCGATTTCTTTCGTGTTGATTATTTGTTGGATTACACTGCAAAACACTCCAGATATTAATAAAATTGGGCTGCATCCAGAAATTTTGAAAATATTTTTTGAATATCAGTAATTTATAGTCATCTTAAAGAATTTCTTTGGAGACTATATTGCCATGCCGCTTAATTATTTTAATTATTTTTTTTAAGACAACCTATACGTTTAAAACTCAGAAAAACATTTATAGATATAGTTATCCATTGAAAAAAGTGATGCCGCAATTATAGAATGCCACAGCATAAATATAATTGAAATGAAGTAGATACTTACTTCTGATATTGTGTATCTGATCTGTATGCTTTGCAGTTGAATAATGGACACTTATTGAAGTTCCTTGATATTATTATAAGAGCCTTATGTGTACATACAGTAACTTTAGAAAAAACGTTTTTCACCAGCGCCGAACTACTGAAACAAAAGGGGGGCTCAACAGTCCGGGTGACGTGTACAACCGGACTAGCAACCGTGCTACTGATACCAGGCGTGCGTTTTCTATCTATTTCTAGGAGAATGTTGTCATGCTTAGGCTTAGGCATTATGCTCTGTAAAAGTGAAGATAGCTTCGTTAACTCTTTAAAAAGTGGCAAAGTGTTGCAATATTATATGATTTGTTGATTGATTGATATAACTCCAAAACTCACGCCGAACTCAATTGACATCTGGACTCAGTTGAACCGAATCTCTTTAAGGATGAGGCGTAACGATTCTCAAAAAGCGTTACAAAGGCGTATACACAAATGACTACATTAATGCCCGAAATATTAAATTTTAAATTATTTCATATAAACTAAGATCTTTAGCTTATTTCACAATGCTACATTTTGACTAGGATTCACAATAGATTCTGATAAATACATTTCACAGAATTGTTAAGGTTTAAATGTTCTAAGCTTAAAATCATAAATTGGAAATTAAGTAAATTATCAGAACCTTTTGTAAAAAAAAAATAACTATAAAAGTAATTTTAAAAGATGAATATTTAATATATATATAAAAAACATGTTACGACAACATAATTTTTTGACTTTAATTAAAAACAAAGTTTCGCTTATATAAAACATACTAGTCACCAGTAATTACTATTGTAATTTTTCAAAATATATATTTTTAATAATAAATTATTAAAAGTTTTAAACAACGAAATATTTTAAATTCAATCTACACAACTTCAAATCAAAGTCGACTAGCACATTTTAAACGAACGAACTTTGCCTAATAAATAATTCTATTTATAATAATAAAAAATAAATCTCCTAAGCAACTCAGTGCGTGTGGGTTTCGTGTAACTTACAATACAAAATAAGTTAATAAAAATGTTGCACCGTGTTTAAAAAAAACTACTGTCATTTGTACACTAAGTATTACAAATAAAATAATAATTCATTGCAGTTTACAGTAATCACGAATAAATATTTGACAGACAAAAGAAATATTGCAATAAAAATTATAATATCAAATGTCCAACCGATTGCGGCCTACCTTATATTTAGACGCGAACACTGAAAATCAATTGCTAAATAAATACATTACTGTTAATACTAATTATAATAATAAAACAAAAAAATGTGATGTAGATGACAACACAGCCCATACGATTAACCTACGCTATTATGAGAATATCTTTTAATCTATAAAAAGCGAATATTGTTCAACAAATTTCAACTTTCAACTTATATAAATAAAGTTCAAAACTGTTATGCTGACGGCGATTATGCCGTAGCACTGTTATATCAAATTTTTAAATTTTATTATTTACCTATGTATACATACATTTTTATTTATTATTTAAGCCTAAATCAATAATCCTACTCAATGAGTTATTTGGTGGTTACAACTTGTACAAACATTACACGAGATTAAAAAGTTATAGAGGGGGGTTGGGGTCGGACTAAGTTATTCATCAATTTGTACACCGACCCTTATATGAAACGACCCCGTTTTATGTGAAAATCAACGTAGGAAAGCGCCAACAAATAGTTTTAGCCAAAAATCAAATTGCACTAATAAAAAATACATAGTGTTAAAAGTAAATGTTTATATAACAATGTCCATTAGACGAGCCATGCGTTGCTCTGTACCTTTGTACTCAGAACACGTTTATTGAGATAATTATTATGTGCGCCATTTTGATTTTCAAACGAGAGACAGTGATGGAAACTATGTGCAACGTGTGGGTCTGTGACTTGTTCTAGATTAGATATGCATTTTATATTGGTGAGCGGCATAATCGCACAATATCGCGGATTATTATTGTCGGTGATTCTTTAACATTTAACACAAATACTATATCAGGAGAAAATGGTAAATTGTGTGCAAACCAATCTAAAATACAAGTCAAGGAATTGAAAAATGGGATCTCAAAACGGCCAACGATTAAATCTGTACCTACACGTAGCAAAACGCTACACCGTAACATTATATTAATAATAGGGGTTAAAGTATGAAATTGCCGTTTTATTGTAATAGGTACTTCGAATTGACATAGAACCTTCATGGTTTGAGATTTTTGAGTGAAACTTTTTTCATACGGTACCTATATAGTTCTTCTTTTAAAAAATGTGCAACATTCGATTATCAACTTTCAGTTGTTTTTTTTTATTCAGCTTAGACAATAAAGATGGATACTTCGAAAATTCGTGTGATTTTTGAATAAGAGTTTCGACGCGGAACTAACGGGGCAGAAACAGCTCGCAATATTAATGTTGCGTTTGGAGAGGGGACTGCTAATGAACGCACTGTGCGATTTTGGTTTAAACGCTTTCGTGATGGAAACTTCGATTTGAAGAACGAACCACGTGGAAGACCGCCCACACAGATGAATAACAATGATTTGAAAGAGATGGTGGAAGCCGATCCGAGCCAAACTACCCAGGAATTAGCGGCATGGTTTAACGTTACCTTACCAACAATATTGACTCATTTGCGTCAAATCAATAAAATAAAAAAATATGAAAAATGGGTGCCTCATGATTTGACTGATCTGCAGAAAGAAACGCGTGTTGAAACTTGCGTTGCCTTGTTGAATCGATACAGAAATGAAGGAATATTGGATCGAATTATGACATGTGATGAAAAATGGATTCTTTACGATAATCGTAAGCGGAAAATGCAATGGCTGACCCCAGGTCAAACGCCGCAACAGTGTCCTAAAGCAAAGCTTACCAATAAAAAGGTAATGGTAACTGTTTGGTGGTCTCAGCGTGGTGTTATTCACTATAGCTTTCTCCGATCTGGTCAAGCAATAACGGCAGATGTCTACTGCGCCGAACTCCGAACAATGATAGCGAAACTAGCAGTGAAACAGCCCCGACTTATGAATCGATCTTCACCATTATTGCTCCATGATAACGCGAGACCTCATACAGCACGAGAAACCGTTTTAACTCTACAGGAACTGCAATTAGAAACCATTCGTCACCCTCCGTATTCGCCAGACCTTGCTCCAACGGACTACCATTTTTTTCGTGATTTGGACAATTTTCTGCGTGATAAAAAGTTTTCTTCTCAGGAGGCAGTGCAAAATGCTTTCACACAGTTTGTCGAATCTAGATCACCAGAGTTCTATCGCAAAGGCATAAATGAGCTTCCTATTAGATGGTAGCAATGTATAGATAATAATGGTAATTATTTTGATTAAATAAATATGTTAAATTAAAAAAAAAACTAATTTTTATTTTTCAGTACAAATCGGCAATTTCATACTTTAACCCCTAATAATATAATATACTAATCGCAAAACTTTCCTTCATCGTTTAGTTTCGACTATATATCGATATTAAATCAATCGGAACGAGTCCAGATCTGATTGATGACGATTAAATAAACGATATATCGCCGAAACTCGAGATACCCTATTCACAATATTTAAATAACAACACCCCAATGTCGATGGTAAAATTGAACAATTCGTATTACAAATACAGTGTGCCCGTAGCTTTAAACTTATCAAACGCGCTCCGGAGAATAAAATCAATGCATACAGTCCACAGAAACCAACGTATTTATTGAAATAGTCATTATCGATGAAGATCTAAACCAGAACAGAATGTAAACAAAATTACTAAGTAATACTTTTTGCATTTAAACGTTAATTTTCTTTTTACTCATTTATATCTTATATATAATGTCTAATCAGTGTCTAATCACTTCGGTTGTAATCCATGTGATGCGATTCCACTTCATAAATCTTTAATGTGCTGTTCGGTTCCAGTTATCGCGAGGTTTAAGACTAGATTTTAATATTTAACTTAATTAATTCGACTAATGATTTTGATTACTTTGATTTTTTTATGTTTTCTTTAACTTTATGCTTCGAAGGTGGTAAAGCTATCGGTTCATTGCATGTGTTTACGAATCGTCAGCTTGTTCAAAGGGTTTACAAGTGAACGAGCGGATCTGGTTTAATCGTGGTGCACACATAAACGTAGTCTGATTCGGAATCGAGTCGCGCGCGGCTCGCCTTACGTTAGGCTGTCGTCACTTGCCATACGATCAAGTGGCCCGTTCGTTCGGCTTGTGCACTCTGTTCACTGGACGTGCCGTCTTCGGCGACCACCACACTGTCCTCCATTTCAGAGTCGGCTGTTGAAGAGAATAATATTAGTAAAGACGAGCTTCTTTACACAGTTTGTTTAATTAAAAACATTCAACCATAGTCATCGGCAATTGCAACTTGACAAACTTCGACAAAACAAGTAGAATTCCATCTACAGACGACTGCTGGCTTTGATGCTTTCTAGGACTGTTATTTCACCGTGGTCTTGTGTAAGATGGGTGGTTACTGCCGCCACAGATGGACCGCCAAATTTATGATTGCGAAACGCAGTGTGCCCTGCCACTGCATTTAATTATATATTTTGACAAGACAAGATGCAATAGCCTGAAAATATATTTTGGGGTATTGTTTTTTTTGTCACTTTCGTTTTCTTAGCACACGTCGTTTATTCAAGCGCCGTTGACGCGCGTTTCACGCAATAAAAACGCGATGGGAACGTGATGTGGCTACCAATGTACGTATGCACATGATCATTAAAATGTAGGTAGTATGGAGACGGCGACTTTTTCACGCGCCGTCGATGCTCGTATAACGCATCAAAGCGTGTTTCTAACGCGCAGTTACGAGTGAGCTCGCACGCTTCCAGCGCGTTTAAAAATACATTTGGTAAAATACACGCGCGTTTGTAGCGCAGTTCTCGTGTGTTTACAGCGATACAACCGCAATTAATCAATCAAGCAGCGCAGTTTACGCGCGATTTGAAAAGCGCGTCGAAGGCGCCTGAAAAAAAGACGTGCGCATGGGCCCTAAGTTGCATGTGATAGTATATTATGCTACACATTTTGCATACGAATTACAAACGAAACGAAAATAAATATTAGGTTCAGATGAGAATTGTGTTAAAAGACAAAAATTATCTTAGACAATAAGTTCGCTAAAAATAAAAAAATAAAAGAAAATATTTAAAATATTTACAATAAAAAGAGCAGTTAATTTATTATACAAAAATGTCACTGAATTAGCAATATACACGTTAGCATATTAAGAAGTTACTAATGAATATTTAAACCATGCTGTTATAGCCGCTTACCTTTTTTGAAATCGGGGCAATAAATATTAGTACCAATATTATACATTGACTATTATGAATCTATATGTTATATTGTAAACCCAAGCCAAACAATCCGGTATAAAACCATTAACTAATTAGCGTTACGTTAAACTTTGTTCATAATATTCGTTGCCTAATCATAAACAAGAGCTACTTAGTCAAATGGCACATTTGTAATTTTATAAACAATCTGAAAAGAAAACACAAGATCAAGAGTTATTTTAACTTTTGTGTTAATTATAGCAGACCATAAAGACTAAGTTCGCTATGAATATTCTTGTCTGTAAAACATTTATCTACACCATATTATCGAAGTATTATGGACACATTGGTTAAAAAAAGAAAAGAACTTTACCAACATAAGTTATACACACACTCAATAAGCTTGACGTTTTACGTATACATGCACACGATTAGTTTGTGACCTAAGTCTTGGTTAGATTTGTGATGTGTATGCGAAGTGAATCCCCAAGCTGTACATGCTCATTGGTGACATGAAAATTTAACATACCGCTTCTAAGTAAAGGTATAATAATTATTTTTTCACTTAGGCATATTCTATCAGGTACGTTCAGCAATGTATCTGCCACACAAGGAGGTGGGAGGCCGTATCTTCAACGTCATCGGCATGCTCTTCTATTGATAGAGAAAAAAATTTAAATAATGGGAATGCAAACGATGTGATACCTAACAGCTGCATTTTCAATAAAATGGACAATGAGCGGATACAAGGGCGACTCCACACGTGTTTGGACTATTTCATTCATGATCGTATTTCAGTTTTCAGAAGGTTTATGTATGTTTAAACATTTGTAACCCAGGCGAAATTCAGAGCGGGTTAATTAGTTAGTTTAAATTAAGATCGCTGTCTGTCTCTTCGCTAACTTTTAAAATTTTGATACGAATTTCAGGAAAGAGTATTTCATTTACAACATTCCGAAGTTGGGCGCAGATCGCTAATTTATACATATTATACCGCTAGATACAAATCTCTCGCATATGTGAATAATAAGTATGGAATACGGGTCACGGTCCACAATATTCATATGGACACGCAAGACTCTTTTTCCACTTTTAGTTGTTTCATTCATTATTAAAGCAAACGATCATCATTTCTAATACACACTAGAAGAGTCTCATGACTCTTTAAGCCCCAATGGAGATTCAAACCTGTGTCTAACGTGTCGCCAACCGAGCTTTCGTCCGGCTGAACTTTTAGACATTTTCATGTGAAATTTTAAATAGGGCTAAGGACGTACGCAGCCTTAAGGAAGCCTTGAGCCTTGTTATATGTACACAAATTATATTTAAGTCAATAGAGTATTTAGTGTATTAACTACCAAAACAGGTGTGGAGTGGAAGCCCAGTGTAAGGTAATATTTTAAAGAAAGTTATTGTTTTTTTTGTTAGCACCTACCGACAATGATGAATTGTAAGGAAAAAGATAATAATCGGTGATTTTATGGCTTGAAACTTGAAAGTTCCCTAATATAACCCACTGAACTCATGATTGGTGAAATATTATGAATGAAACATTTTAGTAGTAGTAAATCAGGCGCCAATCAGCGCAAACACAGAGAATATAAAATGTTATATTTATGGCCAAGCTACTATGCGTCACTAGTAAAATAATATCTATATAAATAAGTCTATTTTTTGTTTCACGGGAAACAATATTATTTTATAATATAAAAAAATCTGTAATTAGAGTATCAAAATAATGGGTGTGGAATTAAACAAGAGGGATCAAAGCAAAAAAAAATAAAGAATGGAAAGAAAAATAAAACTTTAAGATACCACATAGGATAACGTCTGAGCATCGTAAGCTTTCTCTTTTAATAGTAAGCACAATAAGCGACAATAATCTACTTATCACTAAACTTAATAAAGCAATAAGCTAATTTAATATGTTTTTGCGATGCAAACACTTTTCAATAGACACCATTTAAAAAATGCTAACGTGCATATTGCTTGTTTTGAAATAGTATATGAGAAAACTTTAAAAAGTAAAGTTGGTTTAAGTAATGCTTAATTCAATTTCCTATAATAACTACACGGCATTACGGTATACCCTATTACTTAACGATATGTTGAAGTTATTTAAAACCATATTATTGGAGTGTTTAATTCAAAATTTCTATGACCGTTATTTTATAAAACATGACATTGATTTTTATTTTTTTAATTTAATTAAATTTTATAATATGTAAAGTGTATGTATATTAAATAAAATTTATTATCTACTTTGTGCAGATATATTTACGATATATTCTTAGAAATAATTAATTGTAATAGTAAAGTTAAGAAAAAGATTTTTCATTAAATTTGATCTAAGTTCACCTTGTAATAATATCCTAGCGTCAGTGTATCAGACATGGTAATTTGGTGAATCACGCCGTCAAAAAGACTTACTAAGTAAAAGATTCTCTATAGCTCTATGAATTGGGTTGGCCGCAGTCGATGCGGAGTACGCGGCGTATTCAGCTGCGGAATGTTTCAACAAAACTCTAACTATATATATACTCCGTAAGCGATTAGGTTACAAAATTTCGAGTTTATATACCTGAAATGAATACAATTAAATCCCAAATTCCGGTCCATTACAACCAAATCCCAAATTGCCTGTTTCCCATTTTGACTGAAATGCAAATTACCTTACCCAAATCAACAAAATATTAAAATTCCCAGAGATATAAAAATAAAAGAAATGTGCGGCTTACATTAGTAATTAAAAATTAAGTCAATTTGGCTTTCAGTCGAATTGGGATTTAGTCTGTTTTAGATTCAGTCGATTTGGGATTCAGGTGTAATCACATTTCAGGCAATTTTGGATTTGGTTGTAATGGACCGGGAAGCCAATTAACCTCTGTGACATACCGATTCTAAAGTCGATGTATCCCTCGCCCCCGGATATGACAAGCATGGGCGGCGGAGTGGGCGTGCGTCGCGGAGACTCGGGGGTGTGAGGACGAGATCCGGTCGCCCCAGGGACGGCCACAAAGAAAGTGACAGCTTCCCGGTGACCGTGGAAACTTAGCTGCGCTTGGGCCATGGAACACCATGGTATATTTCCCGTGGGACTCGCCGATCTTGCTCGTATTAGTGACGCGTGACCTGAAATGCATAAATTAGTAGCTAAGATTTATCATTTGAGGTATTCATCATCTTATTTAAATTAAGATTTTTGCTATTTGACTATTATTCACGTATAACTTCCAATCGTAATATCAGTTGTGAATTACCTTATCACAGTGTAAATTTATAAAAGACAATGCCAAAGGGTTAATTTCAACAAATTATTATGACATATTTAATCAATGAAAATATTAATCATGCATCATAGTTATTTCTATTTCTATAGTGCGTTACAGTCTTATCTTTCATTAGCCAAAAATAAAAATCAATTCAAACCTTAGTTGAGATTTTTTATATCGGGTGAAACAAGTAATTATTTATTTATCGTATCAATGTATATATATCATGTAAAAATGTTATACGTATTAAAATTTCTTGGAAATTCCAAAACTTACCGGGCACAATCGATCTGGAGTGTATAGAAGGCAATGAACCATTAGCAGAGTCACGACTGGACGTCTCAGACAATGGAACAGATATGACAACACCATTGCCCGTCCCTATCCACAGTCTCCCAGAGCTAATCAGAAGGGCGGTGATCCTCACCAATGTGAAGCCCAATTTACCAGTACCCAACATCTTGCTCACATATGGCTCTATGTCAACGTCAGTCAAATGTTTGTACGTGTGCGCGTGGTATAAACGCAGAGTGGAATCCAGTTTGATCGATACCTGGTAAACATGAGTTAATTAATTAGTTTCAACGAACCCATTGGTAGGGATTAAGGTTTAGGGATTACGGGAACCTTAGCGCTCCCGATAGGAACAACTTCATTTCCAAAGTTCTATTTTAGTGTCAGCATTCTAAAATTATTTACTTAGGACCATCTGATTTTCAGTAAATCGACGACAGCTGAATTTTCAGTATATTTCGACATTAAAATACTCACTTTTTAATTCTAAATTTTATTTTGAACTAAATTTTACTCAAACGTATTATAGGTCTAAATGGAGATATATTTAGTTGTAACTGGTGAGTCACGATTTCAATAAACAATCCGTTTTGGTTTAAATCAGCACACATTATATAAACAAACTTCTTCTCTGAGTATACGCCTAAAGAAAATAGTATAATATTTCAAAATATAATACATATATGAAAATATATTTAAAATTAAAATTAGAAATTTCAAGCAATTGCATCCTTAGCGATTATTGTCTACGTCAATGCTATGAAAACAGTATCATTATAATTACCCAGACGCCGTCTCCATCGCAAGCCATCTGTCGAACTTGGCTTTCCTGCCGCGGATGAGCTTCAAGTGTATGCAACAGTTGCAAAGTGCGTGGATCAATCACGTGAACTTTATTTCTGTATCCACACCAAACGGTGCAACCCACTGCACTCAAACAACGCACTGAAATCAGAGACAAAACACTAATGTAATAATAATATTACAGAAAGTTATGGATAAATTACAAAAAAATAACTGCATAATTGTTGTTTCTGTTTGTGTCAATATATGTACACAAATGTACAACACCGTCGCCAACACTAAAATAAAATTGTAATTCTAAAAACCCTATCGAAAAGGATGATTGTGAACTTGTACGAAAGATGACGGATGATGAAGAAACGCACAGTGATTTTCAGAGGCCTAATATTGCAGTTCTTACCCGATCGTTTTGAGTCTCCGAGTGTTAGAACCCAATATTGACTGAAGTCCCACTGACCGTCGGCGAGACGTGCAAATATGGCGACTGTACCATCGGCGATAGCGACTACGCAACGCGAGGCACAATGTACAATCGCAAGGATGGCGTCATTCAATTTCACTCTGAAAAATAATAAAACATTTGTTCTATTCTGCTCAGACATCTCTTCATAATCACCATTAGACTGTGCGACGTAGGTGACACAGAGTGGAGTGAATCATGAATGAGTGCCCAGTATTCAACTGGGCGTTACTTACTGCCCAGTATCGCAAATACTGTGAAATAATTACTTGTTCTCTTGTGGTTCCTATCTATATCTTATCGGTTACCATTTATCCTAACAGTATTAACAATGCGCTCAGATCCAGATCGGCGTTACTAGTAATAATTGGCGACGATAACCCTGTAACAATCTCTCCTAATGATTTTCATAAAAGAGGCCTTTATCGTAAAAGAGGTTGCGTACAACAAACGCTTTCAGTTTCACAGAGCTGCGTATGAATTCTAACACTCTTTTATAATTCAATATTTGCTGAGATATCAATGTGATTTGCTGATACTTATGGATGGAAGTATATACTCTGATGCTGATACTCGTGAATGAAGGTTAAAATTAACATAATCTCTTTTTAGGGTAATTACCTGACTAGGCATTTGCTGTAATTTCCCATGGCGGAGTGTACATACAGATCGCCACTCTTTGTCCCCAGCCACATGGTCGCCATTACTGTTGACATTTTGCGATCTTGTGCTATATCTGCACGATTTTCCGCATTGGACTCCTCTTGAGCGAATGCGTCTACACCGGGTTCGGGTGAATTTAAATGATCTGAAATAAATTATAAAAACGTTTCAGCGATTTTTTTTAGGCAGGACAATTAATTCTTATTAAGAATTGAATAATAAGTTATGGGGGAGGCCTATGTACAGCAGTGGACGTCCTGTGGCTGAGATGATGATGATGATGATGATGATGACTTGTTATTCAGGGTATATAAAGCCTCAATCATACATAATTTTGAAAAAGATTGCACTCAGACGTTCGAGTTGAATTAAGATTTTTTAAATTACCGTTAATTGGTGTAGAACTCAGTGGTGGGCTTCCTGATATTTCGGCTTCCTCGACATCCTTCACGGTCGCCTCTTTCGGAACCTCACTATCGGTCTCGGGCACCGGTTCCTTCACCGGAGTACTTGGAGGCGTCAAAAGCGTTGCTTGCACCTATAATTACATAAACCAAATAAAAGTTTCATTTATGTGATCGATTTTTTTAAATTGTATATTAGAACGGCAGAGATTGCAGTAACACGGATTAAGATTCGCTACTCTAATCTAGTGTGCAATTGGGCGCTAAGCAGACAGAGCAACTTTGATGTCTGTATTGTGGCAACAGGCAACTCGCAACTAGCTGTACATATAACTAAGAAACTGCACGACATAGCAACTCCAGTTGCAAGTTTGAATGATCGCAAAAAGTTTTCACGGTAGAATCAATTTCAAATAGACGCAACTTTTAAGTTTGTACTAGTTGCGTCAAGTTGATGGTTCCCCCAATCGGCAATCGGAATACGACGAGATAATTTACTCCCTTCATGTCCCCCGCAGTGCCAGTCGTGCTCAAGATAGTCTACTTCACACGTCTGATGTCTGAGGGATTTGAAAAGTTTATTTAGAATCTCGGCAACCGAAAACTTGGTATTTTTGTTGCTGCAACTGCTGGAACTGGTAAGTTGATAGTTTCTTCAACCAAGTTGATAGTTTCTTCATCCAAGTTGATAGTTTCTTCAACCAAGTTGATAGTTTCTTCAAACAAGTTGATAGTTTCTTCGACCAAGTTGATAGTTTCTTCAACTAAGTTGATAGTTTCTTCGACTAAAGTTGCTCTGTCTGCTTCGCGCCTTAGTGTGCAGGGTTATCGTGTTTGTTCTTGTTAAACAAATCTTTATTTCTTGTGTCCGGACTTACTATCGTGTACCTACTAGAGATCAATGTCTGTTAAACCTTAAATTCTCTCTGTCACACACATACAAATAAAAAAAAGTTACTTACAAGGCGTGTGCTTCCAATAATAACTTCCTTCTCCTCTCCGCTTTCTCCTCCACTTTTAACTTGAGGATCAATGGATTGACTGTCCGTAGATTCGTTCTTATTAACGAAGAACGAGGCCTAAAAGAATAAAACAAGTCTATTAAATATTGTACATTATGAAAACCGCTAAATTAAAAATGAGCCCCGACGACGGCCTTAACGCTCTATCCCATAGAATAGAATAGAAGCCTTTTTATGTCAAATGTTATTATTTTTTATGTACAGGTGTAAGACAGGGTGTCGATTAATTTGATGGTAACGATTAGGTGATAGGGAACAGGGTTCTGGCTTTCTAGCTCTCTCACGAAATACAATTTCACGGTGGTCTTCTGTATGAAGGTAATTACTGCCGTCAGACTGCCACTACTTAAATTCCGAATCGAGTGATCTACTCTGAAAATTATATACATACAACTTTCTTGTTTACTGCAAACCATATCAAAATCTGTGAATAGTTTAGTGCAAGTTAATGGATAAATAGACAGAAGCGGATTTTTTTATATGTACGTCGTCTCGATCGTGACCATATATTGCCCGGTATAGAGCATAACAACTTCATAACGTAGTAACACTAAAATAAGCAAGCACAGTGTAACTTGAAACTTAAAACGTACCACTTTCCGATCAGGGTCAGTTTCGGTTGCCATTCTCTGCTCATATTCGCGGTAATCTTCAGCAGTAGCCCCCGGTACAGACGCAATGCAAAGCAAAAATCTTTCATTCATGGTGAACGATTCAATTATCTCAGCTGGATTGTTCGCGTCCACTATCTGAAAAACAAAAATTAATCCAACTAAGAACAAATTAAAGTCTCACAACGATAAAATTGTTAGAATGTTTAACTAAAAAAAGTCCAAAATTACTTATTAACCAAATGCTATGTGGAAATTTTGAGATGTGGACCATATTGCTAGTAAATCAAGTATATTCAGGGCCAGTATTATAACGATCTCTTAGTTAAATTTTATATGAAACCGACGAAAAAATAATCTAATAGTATAATATAGTGTATTATAAACAACTGTTCGTTAGTCACTGACTATGATAGGGTAGGGGAATAAACGATACGTAACGATCTTATGTATCGTTTATTTTGACGTGACAAGTTGAGGTTAGGAAATATTAAAGTCTAAGTTCAATTGACAGTTACTGACAGACTACAAATAAACCATCGACAATATTCATAAACTTCGGCGTATTTTTTACGGACAGCTACCGAATGTTTAATTTCTTTTATAGAACCACCGTCAGTACACGTTATTGACGGACCGTTAACCGTTCGTTACCAGCACTGTAACGAACGGGGAAAAGGTATGTCGTTTATAAAACTGGCCCTCAATATATAAAATGTAAGGCCTAACCATAACAAGCCCCTTAGTGGACGAGCTCGAACAAATCCATACAAGCGATGAGAGATTCTTCTCTGAATGTTCCACGCTGCATGTAGATTGAAGCTGACGATTTATTTGCTCAATTTCGGGCGAATGTAACTGAGCTCTATTCATTTCTTCGGCTGAAACAATGTACATAGTATATTATCAACGGAAATTGCTCACGTCTTAATTAACTTATTCATTTTGCATATTATTAGATATGTTTGCATATAAATACCATGCCCCTAATGTGAGTTTGTTCAGTTTTTGCAACAATTAAAATTTTCAAAAAGTATTGTAGAAATTAGAATTCATTAAGTAGATATTAATTCAATGAATTAAATTAAAAAAATCAGTCTTGTGCGTACTCGTCATAACTTTAAATTAGATTAAAAATGAGTTATCCAACCAGGCGCATATTACGACCTGTTTGTTCCGGATTAGTCTAAATTAAATGTGATATGATTAAATAAAATTTAACTTTTCATATTTGTGTGAAAGATGTGTTGAATCACTTATGCCCGGTTTCTGAAGTTCTCAGTTAAACTCTCACTTACTATTGATTCGATAAATTTGAACGTAAGATAAACGTCGGATAACTGTCACTGAGTTTCTGAATACACAATGAGCCGTTCAATAACTATGAAACCGATGATAGCCAGTTCCTCTATTTGCCACTAGATGGGTCTCGTCAACAGAACAAGTCATAAATTGATTTTATCATTTAGATTCATCATTAATAGCAGTTATAGTAATAGCAAAAAATATTCTGATATAAATAAGTGACCAAAATCTATTTTTTTATTATAAATTACTACAATTCGTTATTTATCATGAATGACATCGTTGTCAAGGAAGTGTCAAATGCGCTAGCATCTTGTAAACGTCAAATAAAGTTATGGAACCGATAAACAGCACACATCGGCCAGTTAAGATAAACTACACATAAACGGAGTTTATCTTACATTGGGGTACTCGGAACAGATAGCACTAACGAATGGATAAAGCACCAACAAATCGCAGTTAAACTCTCACTTACTGTTGATTCGATAAGGTTGAACGTAAGATAAACGTCGGATAACTGTCACTGCGTTTCTGAATACACAGTGAGCCGTTCAATAACTATGAAACCGATAGCCAGTTTCTCTATTTGCCACTAGATGGGTCTCGTCAACAGAACGTCATAAGTTGATTTTATCATTTCAATTCATCATTAATAGCAGTTATAGTAATAGCAAAAAATATTCTGATATAAATACTCGTGACCAAAATCTATTTTTTATTATAAATTACTATAATTCGTTATTTATCATGAATGACATCGTTGTCAAGGAAGTGTCAAATGCGCTAGCATCTTGTAAACGTCAAATAAAGTTATGGAACCGATAAACAGCACACATTGGCCAGTTAAGATAAACTACACATAAACGGAGTTTATCTTACATTGGGGTACTCGGAAACGCATTTTCAAAAGTTATCGAACCGATAGCACTAACGAATGGATAAACTACCAACAAAAATACCTCAGAAACCGGGCATTAGAAATACATAATAAAAATAAACAAATTCTATACCCAAACAGATAGCGTTTTCTTTGTTTTCCTCCTCTTTCGCATAGAAAACACTTTCACCGATCATGCAGCCACCGTCCGGTGTTCTACCTCCATTCAAATTAACACCAGCGGCACAAAGCAACTTCTTGCACGGCTCGTCTTCAGCAATAGGCCTAAACATTTACAGAAATATTAAAAAATAAGTAATAAGTAAAACAAGTTTTTGCATCACTGTCATGTGCTCAACAATTAGTCTTAGGCTGGCTTTATAACCTCGACATTCTCGCATCGACAGATTCAAATTCAAGTATCGCATGATTTAAAAAAAATTGCATCATGTTCATTAAAAAAAAAAACAGGTTTCTGTGCTAAAGATGGCCCTGGTAGAAAACACCTGTGTGGCAGGTTTCTTGAAGAGTCGATGCGACTATATCGAGGCAATTTAGTCTACTTTACGGAATTTTGTCCTATTAAATGAGATAATATTGTATTGATGTTTGTAAAGTACCTGCAAAAGACCGGCACCGGCACAGGTATGCCTCCGGAAGAGAGTGAGGTGCACGGCGAGGGTCCCTTGTGGCCTTGCGCAGATTTTCCTGGGAGACTCCAGCCGTACGCGTGAGTACGTCCATCCTCTTTTCGGACGTGAGTACGCACCTTAACAAACGCGAGTATTGCAGTCCTATGTGTATATATATAGGCCGGGCACTACCCCATTACAGAAGGATATCATCAGAAACCATTTAACAAATATGTACATGTATTAATAACCACAGGTCGTCTTTTCGCATTAAAACTGTATAATCTCAAAACCTACTAATTTTACAGGAGCTAATCGATAAAGAATTAATTATTTTTTGTCTATTTTTTTTCTTTTTAGATATATATTAAATATATGCGTATTATATATTGTTAGAAGCGTATTTTTAAGTAGCATTAAATGTTTTAAGTACTTTTATAATAAACTGAACACTAGAGGAGATATAAGCATATAAGTTACTTTTGAATATATAAAAAATGATCAAAATATACTAAATATGGAATAAAACAACCATAAGTCTTTTTGCAACGTACAATATGATGGATAGCGATTGTATTTTTGCAATAAAACATTTTTTTATTTTTTTTATTTTTGCTACTTTTGAATTTAAGCAGCGATGTGTGGAAATGATAGTAAAGAAAAATGGTGAAAAGGGAAAACATTTTTTTTGTTTATGTAAAGGTAGACAGATGACGGTCCACTTGATGCCACAGGATTGGGAAGAAATAAGGAAATAGGGGCTATCGATTCCTAATGAATATGGGAAAATTTAAGAAAGCTTACAATAAATGCTGGATACAATATGACAAATAAAATAAATAAATCTAATAAATATTTATATTACAAAATTCATATATATTAATAATATTTATAATTATTATTGCAATAGCGAAAATCTCACTAATGGATTTACGAAAAATCATGAATGCTAAAGTTTGTGATGATGATCGTGTCATTTTTTTGGCAAAAAATGCAGAAAAATCCCGTTTGCCAAATGACTAGGCAAGGGGATTTTGTCCCTTTCAATTCAGGCGTCAGTAACTAATTCTTTATATTCACCTGACGAGATTGTTCGCTTCTTTCTTGTTTCCTGTGATGGTGATCAGTCAACTGGGTTTCAAGGAAATCAGCTTGGGTCCGTGAATGTCGCATCGCAGATTGTGGCGTAGCCACAGCTCTCAAGTGTGGAGTTGAAAGGGGGCGTTGCGGCCTTTCGCTTGCGCTAAAAATAAACAAAATTGACTGAACAATATTTGCCAAGACCATGGTGGCTTGTTGGTTTTAAACAAATTATTTCTAAACTGAACTAAACCTGGACCTGAGTCAACTAAACGTTCGAACTAGTTCAGTTTAACAGTAACAATATTTAGAGAGTATGCTATCATGTAATTTCAATACCAAATATAACATTTTTCTTTGGAAATTAGTTAGAACCGGATTTTAGAAAACTATTACATTGTTTATACAAAGTTAATGAATAACAATAACTGTGAATAAATATGTGTTAAATCTGTCAATAAGAGGCATTGACACGATATTGACACTAAAAAATAACAAACAATGAATTGTACTGTAACAAGTCTTGCAAAACACAGTTGTATTTTATTACATAATTGTATATGATGGTGGTAACGACAAAACACGAAAAATAACGAAAAAAACAAGATATTACCTGAACAGGTTGCTGAAGAATTTCCAAATGCTTTGTTTCTTTTTCTTGTCCATAGAGGAATCAACGCGGCTCGCGCGAACCATTTCCGAGAAACGGACCGCGTCTTGCAACTCCATAAAACGCTCCTTATATTGATTGCGTTCCATTAACACTCTAGCCATTTCGACACGAGTGAAACGCCTGCGTTGGGCCATAGGGACGTCCGCTTCGTCTTCATTGTCACCCCCGCTTGCTGTATGGCTCATAGTCTCCTGAAAAATCGTTAATATATGTTTATTATTGCACATATAGGAAACTATATATAAACGCTTTTAAAAAACTGAGTATACAAAAATATAATCAGTTATTAGTTAAAGTAGCTTTCTGCAATTAGGAAGCTCCCTTATCATTGTTGTAACATTTATAAAAATGGTGAAAATTTAACTGTTTCCAATGTGAGGCTAAAGATTTCCCCTAAAAAGTTGACGGACTTTAGTCACTTCCTAACTTGTAATATAGACGATTTAAAAAATACATATAGCTACACTATCCTAATCCGTACACAGTCTATATTACTCATGGTATAGTAATGTTTTGAAGATATATTTTCCTATATATTACTCATATACTACATGTTCCTATATATACAGGGTTACTTGTAAGTGGACGTACATACATTAAGAGGTGTTAGTATTGATCAAAACTAACAATTTTCATTATATAACATTCCGTCCAAAAATTAATCGTTTTCGAGATATTTAACATTTTAGGTTTTTTCGGAAAAGAGTCACTTTTACATAGTTTTTGGGTTGTATTTTCTTTTGTTGACAATGTTGCTAATTTTTTTTCCTGTTTTTATTTAAAAGATGCTTAGGTGTAACTATTTTGTTAATAAAACTAGAATTTTTTACAACACAATAGATAATCCAGCTTAAAAACGGATATTTCACTTTTAAATTTTTCTAACACCCATAACTTTAGAGCCATCTCCCTTTAAAAAAAATGTATTAAACTGTATGTGCAAATGACGCTAAAAACATCTTTATTTCTCTAGCTATTCAAAATGGTAAAATAGTCAGTTGAAAAATTCAAGGGTTTTAGAAAAAAGCGTCACAAAAGGATACAGGTAGTGGTCTCAAATGAAATGATGATTTAAAGAATTCATAAAGAAGTCATAAAAAAAAGTGCAACAAAGTGATTTATGAAATATGAAAGTGATAATTATAATTCATGTTCAATATGACCTCCCCTATTCCTAATAAAAGTCCTCATTCGAAATCGTAAAGCGCCTTTTACCACAGCAGATGTCAGTTGCCCCCTAATTTCATTGGCCACAGCGATACTTCTCTCTTTTAATACATCTTCATTCGGAATGGGATGACTATCTCGATATACGATACTTTTCATTCATACGATACACGTAATATTCATACGATACACGTAATATTCATACGATACACGTAATAGTCCGTTTGAAAAATTCTGGGTCCTCGGCATCCGCATTCAGCATGAAACGACAGAAATCCATTCTTCTCACAAGATCACCTTCTTCAATTGCATGAACTGGTGTATAAAGATATGGGTATTGACCTGCAGTGAGCATAGTAAACCATACCTTCCACTGGGATATTCCAAGACGTCGAGCAACAATTTTAGTAGAAGTTGTTGGATCCTCTTGGAAAAGTCGTATTATTTGGTCCTCCTCGTTAACATAGTACTGACGTGGTCTATCCATATCTGTATGTTCTTTGGATAGAGCCAGTTTCTCTCAGACGGCGGTATGAACTATCGAACACAGTAACGTGTGGTATTCGACGACCAGAATAAACGTCACCGATATTCTGCTCGTGCTGCACGAGATACTGCTTCACAGAATCCGTAACACATGATAATGTCAGCATACTCTTCATTCGAATATACTGCCATGGTGGAGAATGAATAAAAAAAAAACAAAGAAATTCATAAACAGATCAAAGTCCAATTTACAAAGCCGGGTCACGTTTAGGTAGTAAATAACAGTCCAGAATACAAGCCAAGTGGCGATTTTACGGATTTTATTTTGACAGATACGCATGTACTACGCACGAATTACGAAAGCACACTAAACTTGCCTCTATTCTGTTCATAGAAATAATAATTCGGTTATTAACAATTACTGAAGTGGTAATTCTGTTCGACCAATCACAACTTTCCTTATTTAAAAACCACTACCTGTATCCTGTTATGACGCTTTTTTCTAAAACCCTTAAATATTTTACCTAACTATTATACCATTTTAAATAGCTAGAGAAATAAAGAAGTTTTTAGCATCATTTGCACATACAGTTTAATACATTTTTTTTAAAGAGAGATGGCTCTAAAGTTATGAGTGTTAGAAAAATTTAAAAGTGAAATATCCGTTATTAAGCTGGATTATCTATTGTGTTAATAAAAACTCTAGTTTTATTAACAAAATAGTTACACCTAAGCATCTTTTAAATAAAAACAGGAAAAAATTAGGCAACACTGTGAACAAAAGAAAATACAACCCAAAAACTATGTAAAAGTGACTCTTTTCTGAAAAAACCTAAAATGTTAAATATCTCGAAAACGATTTATTTTTGGACATAATGTTATATAATGAAAATTGTTAGTTTTCATCAATACTAACACCTCTCAATGTATGTACGTCCACTTACAAGTAACCCTGTATACTACATGTTTTTAAAAGAAATTTATGTCTATATTATCCAAAAAGTCGCGTTTTTTGTTTTCTTTTTTTTTTTACTTTCAATATATTCACATTAAAAAGCAATAACAATTGGAATCTATTGCACAGTCTTTACGTAGTTTGATATAAAAATATTTTATTTAATTTTAAAAAAACAAGTACCTTCAAATGACGCAATTCTTCTTCCAATTGAGCTACTCTGTCTTTGAGCTTTTCTTTGGCGCCGCTAAGCGAGGTCACTTCCTCTCTAAGTATCTCTTGTTCACCAGTCAATTCGTCGACTTTTACAATCAGATCATCTTTAACCACGTTGAGAGCGTTCCTGAAATGAAAAAGAGGAATGCTCATTACATAGAAATTTGCCAATATACACTTCAAAATAAAAATTAAAAATACAATTTGGCTTAGAGCGACGATTCCCAGTTTTTAAAAAATATTGTAAAACACAGGAAGCAGTTGTAATGTTTGTTACACTTTACGTTGACACCTACCAAACCAAAGACAGTCCAAATGACATCAAAAATAAATGATCGTCAAATAACAATTTCAAATATCGAATACCGAAACTTTTCGATACCACCTATTATATTTAAATTTACAAAATAGTTTGTTAAAAAGTGAGTGAGTTTAGTTTGTGAATTAATTAAAGTACGTGTGATTTCATTTTGTTTATAAAAAAAATATATAAACTTTAAATAATTTAAACAAACTAGAGAACTAGTTTTCAAGGTGGGCTGGACATTAAAAAAATGATTTATAAAAATTATTAAAATGAGGCTGATTATGTTCATTCTCGTGACTACGCACCTAGAATCGGTGTTTGCAGAACAGAAAGAAAAGTTTTTGGAGTTTACTCCTTAAGAATATATATTATAAGCCCGTGGTATGAAAATTTATAAGAGTAAAATCAAAATTGTTACACCAATGCGTTATATTAACGTTATAGTTTTTTTTTTTAATATTCTAGAATATCTGAAGTTTCATAAATGTTGCGCCATATCTACACAATGTTATTTAAAAAAAGAACAATGTTGTTCTTTCGAGGTGTTCGAATTGTGAAAATTAAAATTTTATAATCGTTCGTAAGAAGTAAACTCCAGTCGTGTGTTCTGACACACACAAAAATTTTTTGAATAGATATCTTTCTTTCTTTCATATTTTACTCATATTGATTATATAACACGTTGAAATGATAATAACACTGCGTATTGCCAGTATATGTATAATATGAATCCAATATATAATTGCGTACTTTTTCTCTTACAATACGTCGTTATCAAGTCTTGAATAGAATGGAAACAAATACAAATATAATTTAAGAAATAGTTACTTACTTTGTAGCCAAAAGTTCATTGTTTTCGAGTATGAGATTCTCAACCTCCTTGCCCATACCTGAAATAGTTACACATAAGATCTGAGAAACATTTTGTATGTAAGCTTGCAAAGATATATGTATTATTTCGATGATGTAACTACACTAATATATTATATATGTACAGTGAATATGCACAAATGAGAGACATATTAAAAATATGTCTCTTATTATAATTAGCAATTCTCATTTGTTTATTAGGATAATAATAATAAGTATATTTAATAGTTATTTAGGGGTTTCGGCAAATGAAATGGCGTTAACACTTATTTATTAAAAGTTAAAGTTATTATTTAATTAATTTTTTAAGAGAGTTGTTTTAACCTTAATTTATCTAAACAGTTAATTCTATGAAATTCATTTATTTATATTTTGAGAAAAGATGACTAAAATGATGTCAGCTTTACAATGACTAGTAAAAGGAAGGCTTAATTGTTTTTATTATGTAAACAAATGGGTTTTAAAAAAACTTTCAGAACTTTCAGTATTATTAAATATAAATTTTATTTATTATAAAATTTGCTTACTTGTAATTGATAATTATAGGCCTTACTCGTGGTTTCATGTCATGTAATTCATGTAATTTACAGAAATTACTGTCAAAACTACCCTCTTAAAAACGATTGTTAAAATGTATAAAATAGATTTTAAAAAGTTACTTACCAAAGTAATTATCGTTAACTGCATTACGGTGATGTAAGATTTTGTTAATGCGCATGAAAGAAGAACACACAATTGTTACACACAAGCATTTTTATAAAAGTTTAATACATTACTTACAAAACATTATACAAGGGGTGCCACGAAAACTCATCATTTGTATAGCGGAGGAGTTGCAATGGTGAGGCAGCTGTCACATTAGTTGCCTCACCGTTGAGCGATGGGGTCGTCACATCCCTACTCCAATTTATTATTAATTAAACTCATTATAAAATATTGTATTATATAATATATAAAATATTAGGTATATTATTATATATGTATCTATACATTTTGTTCACTCTTATTGAACATCAAATAATAAGCTTTCGTGCATAAACTACAAAAAGTTTTAGTCGAGGTTGTAAAAATTAATTTGACGATGTATTTACTTTAAAGTTTATATAAATGTTAGGATTAGGATAACAAAATCAAAAACATATCCCAATATTTTAACTAATAATCAATATTATATTATATGTATTTTCAAAGGTTGTACAGAGAAACATATCTCACCTGAGGAAGCATACTCTCCGGGGTGCACGTAACTTCCTGAAATTAAAAAAAATAAAATCATTAACACTGAATACAAATAATTTTCTTAAAAAAAATATTTCAAATGTTTGTTCAGACTAACCGCCGCACTCAGAGACGTTCATTAAATTAGCCGTAATGGGCATTTAACTAATTACAATTAAAAACAATAATTAGCCGCGGCTCCCAGAGACGAAAATACATGCTTCATTAGTTAAGTAACACTTTAGGTAAGCATAGGAATGCGCATTCTGTCGAAATATATATCGATAACGTGCAGTGTTGTCACATGAAAAAACTCAATGACACATTATCATTAGTTTTAGCAGTTCATGTATTTAAAAAAAACAGTTTTTCATAAAAATCAATTAAACATATCTTTTTTTAATATTCTCACTTAAAAGTAAAAATGATAGACGTAATTATAATAAAATATATTAAATTTGTCAAGACTTTTTGAATACGGTAACATTTCACATGATTGTCAAACCAAACTCTATCTCATATCATATCCACATCCTCGTAACATTTTTCTTAAAAGTAAATATTGTTTTTTCGATTTTCGGCGTAGTAAAATGGTAAGTATAAGGTGTCTATTAAATAATGAAATGCAGAGTTTCTCATAGGTAGAAGATAGGTAGGTGCCTAATTTATTTACCTGAAAACTCCCAGTAGCAAAATATCGTAATGTCAATAATATCATTACTTCGGGAGCAAACGGCAGACCTCTTTTGGTACGATGTCTCAAGTCAGGTTCCAACATTGGTAATAATGTATTTTTTACTGTATGAGGTGTGAATCTATATCGGGCATAGAATTCACGTATGGAATATTTTGTAAAAGGATCGGAATAGTCACGTATATACCGTCTTGGTCCTGTTTCTCTGAACCTTCTTACATATTCCACGAATTCCACAAAGTCTTCTAGGTCCGACATTTTACTGCTTCTTTTGTAAAATAATTTTAGCTATGATAAAAACTTCACGAACTCGAATAGCATTAATATATAACCTAACTTTTGAAATGTCAATTGTCAAATGCTCCATTAAGAAGCTTAAGTAAGGGTTGAGCTGTCATTAAAGTTAATTGACATTAAAGACAAATAATGAAGCATTATCTGTCTCTGAGAGTAAATATTTTTAAATCTTTACTAAGGAGTCGCTAAGTAATCATTAAAACGACTCTGAGTGCGGCGGTAAGACTTGTAAAAAATTTTTAGGTGAAACACTTCAGGTTTTTTCTATTTATTATTTTCAACCTGGCAGACAAAATAATATTATAGAGTCGTATATCTTTCTAAAATTATGCAATGAATCACATGAATATAACTCATTTATCTATTGTTTGTACACATCAAGCGAATCATGTAAAGATGTAGTCACAACGAAGTAAATAGTTAAACAAAACAGAAAGTAAACATATTTTGTGATTATAACAGGGCCGTGATCGTCTGGTACCTCTCTTCCTTGACTTAAGACAAGAGGTGTTTGAGAGAAAATGTAACGAGCTATCATTTTAAACCTACAGCCTTGTTTTAAAAAATTAAATATTATTCACCTGTTATATCGGCTCCTTCATCACCCTCTACAACACTCGTATCAGTATCGTGAAACGCGAGCTCCTGGTAAAGAGTGTTACCGCTACGTTTCTCGCTTTTCGTTTGTGATCTTCCCGAACTGGTATTGGGTGGGGCCACGGGTGATGTCGCCTGGCAAAGTTATTCAATTTTCATAATATTTGCAAACGGGATGAAGAAAAAAACAACTTACGAAAAAAGTAATTAGTGTCAAATATGAAGAAAAAAAAAAACTATTTTTTAACTAGCAATGATTACAATATAATAGTTTGAATAGTGATTACAAAAACATTCAATGACCAGTAAGTCAGAAATCAGTCGAAGAAAAGTATGTATTTATAACACAAAAATTTATCGAGACAACCAATTTCTTATTCTAGGTCTAATGATGTATACCGCTATATTAATTTTGAAATTATACAAAGCAATTCTAAATTCTGAGGTAGCTGCAGGACGTTCACAAGTACAGCAGTACATAGTAATTCCCTGTAATTTTTCAATAAGACATATTATTCAGAATTATATTATTTTATAACATTCGTTATAATAAAATTATAGCACCAAATAACATTGAAAATATATGTAGGTATAGTATAACTTTATATTCGAGTGTAAGTGTAAGTTCGATATATATTTTTATTGGTTCAGAAGTTACATGGTCATCTGTTTGACTGTGTGTCGATTTTTATGATACTATTTTTGCGTAATTGATTTATAAAATTACTAGACATAAAAATATCTTGAATTTAATCCACTGTGGCAAATAATGTAAATTAAGATAAATTCAATTTTAGAACTAACTGGAATCCATCTCGATTGACAAGTCAATATTGACACTATAGAATGAAAGTCACAGCGATTTGATATTTTAATTATCTTAAGACAAAATTAATTAGAATTAATAAATACAATGTATTACTTCTTAACTTGTAACGGTGTTCAGATATTGTTAATATTTATTGTAACACAGTGTATTGAAATATGTGGTCTGAAATGTTACCAGTGCTCCTCTAGAGTCACCATAGGGTGCTTCACGAACAATTTGTTAAATGATAATTTAAAGGTATGCGACCATAGAAAGGGAACGCCGGTATGTCGAAAACTGTCTCAAATTAACTATTTCACACCCGAACAAGACGAAGTCGTGTTACGCGAATGCGCATACATTTACACAGAACCTATGAGTTGTGAGACATCTAAGTTCGGTAGCATTCATTATTCGGTCGCCTGCGAGTGTAATACGGACGGTTGTAACAATGCAAGAAATATAAATACGGATTGGAGATTATCTTTGAACCTTATTTACTTTATTTGGTTTAGTTTCTTTTGTAATTAAGTGTTCTAAATAAATGTATTAATTAAATTTTCTTCTCAAACATTAGGAGACAGCAATTAAAAGGGTTTATTTAATTGAATTATACCGAGTATTGAAAATACCGGTAGCCACCACACGAAATGGGCTTCTGTCTACAATTTATCAAAGTGTTTTTTTTTTATTATTACTTAAAGAGGTAAGTTCTCACCTGGCTTTGTTGAATGACAGCATCAGTTTGATGTGCGCGTTCAACTGTTCTGACAGCAGCAAGCTCAGAGTCAATAGTGGGCGATGGTGGGCTTGAAGAAGAACTTACAGGACTTCCTGGGATGCTTTCAGACTGATCCACTAAATGCATCGAACCCTCCAACGAGGCAAATCCAAATGATATGGGACCTTTAAGGAGAAACATCAAAACCAATTAATTACAAATACAACTGGGATCAAAAATTTATATGTAAGTTATATTTATATGTGTCATGTGAAGAAATATTAAATAATTTTAAAAAATACTTATAGATCATCAAAAAATATTAAATATGTTTAAACTTTTCATGAACATAATACAATATTCTTTACTGCTTGTTTTCACGCAATAAAATTTAAAGTACCTAATATACATTCGTTGGAATTAATTCATTTGAAGATAATGAATACGTTATTGTACCTACTTATTTGCACGAATATAGATTTCTTTTATCAATGTTTTTAACATACTTAAGAAACTGATAATTGAGTTAAAATGTAGTTTTCCTAATGCAATTATTTTTAAGCATAATCGTCTTCAACATGTATTATACTGTTTGCACATTCAGTCATCGAAGTGAACTTTGGATTGTTAAAATGATTGATATTTGCAAATTTATTTCTAAAAGAAATATTTTAGATTTTTTTAAACACTTTTACTATAATAGAAATTATCTCACAGTATTGAATTTTCTACAATAGGCAAGTCATTATATATTAGCTATAGAGAGTAACACATTTTTTTAATTGATGATTTTAATAAGTTCTAAGGGGATCTTGATAACCTTACCGCTTGATCGACCAATAGGATTGAGACCTAATCTGCCCCGGACCTCATTCCTTTCGCTTGTTGTACTGAGAAGGAGCTTTGTTCTCTCCATATAATCCATGTGAGTTTTAAACAACTCTGCATACCTATCATGAAGCTTCGAGTACTCCTGTTAGACAAACAACACTCTTGTTAATAAATTTACATAAGTGTCATGCATTATGTTGCCAAATTTTGAATGTCACACAGATATGTCAATTTCGAAAAGCAATTAGCTAAAATTATTTTTAAAAAAATGACTGAATCTGCATTTAAACCTTCATCAAGAAAAAGTATAGACAGAATTGTTCCTATAAAAGAGAAAACTCATTCTATGTAAAAAACAGATAAACACTTACTTTCTTTAGTTCGTTTTCTCTTTCTTCTAATCGGCTGGTGTGATCTAAAGAGTTTTTATGTTTCAATTCTAGCATACGCACTATGCTGTCAAGAGCCTCCAAGCGCCCAGTTAGTTCTTTCCTTTCACCCTCATACTGATCATCGGTTTCAAGCAACTGGGGAATACAGTTATTAATTTTTAAAATAAATTCACAGACACCTCTAATTGAATTGTTAATAAACAATGTCACATGATAATGAAAAGTTCATCATCTCAGCCGCAGGACGTTCACTGTTGGAGTTAGGCCTTCGCCATAATTTTCCAATAGGACAGGCCGATCCTTGGCCCTTATCAGGTCGTCTGTCCACCTTGTGGGTGGACATCCTGCGCTGCACTTGCTGGACTGTTCTGTGTCCTGCCCACTGCCACTTCATCTTACTGATCCGCAGGCTTATGTCGTTCGCAGTGTATCCCCGAGCATAGCCCTCTCCATAGCTCATTGAGGGACATTGAGCTTTCTTACAAGGCCCTTAGTTAGATACCACTTTTCAGTGCCATATGCCATCGCTGGCAACACACATTAGTCGAAAAAATAAATAAAGTTACTTTAATAAAAATACTGTTACAGTTCTGCGAAGTACTGTTATAGTCACAGGAGAGTTACTCTTTACAATTACTCCAGTTTATACTACATACCTGTAATTTATAATAATTACTGTAATAGTAATAGTCTATTACCGTCTAAAATCTTTAATGGATCAAATTAATGTGACTGTTGTTGTTATATACGTATGTTACTACTTTATATAATGGTTAATTTCAGGTCGAAGCTGATTAATCCGCTATCTGTTTTTTTTTGGCCGAAGGTGGCCGGAGCTAAAGCTTCGGTCAGATATTACTTAATATCATACTAATATTATAAATGTGGAAGTAACTGTCTGTCCGTCTGTTACCTTTTCACAGCTCAACTGATTATCATGAAATTTTGCAACACATTGTCACAGATACAGAAAAGGACGAAAGGTACCTTTTATCCAGACATAAAACTACTATTCCCGAGATATCATCTTGCAAATGGGTAACATATAAAGCTAGGAGTATTTCTTTTGAAGAGGAAATATATGAGAATTTCTTATAAAGAAAAATGCATTATTTTAAAGTTTTGTGTTAAATTTTAAAGAATACCAAGTGCTGTAGAGAATAGTGATAACTATAACGTAAGTGACCAAAAAATTTCTCAAAAGGACTAAGTTTAGAAAAAGCACTAATATTTAAATTTGGATGTATTTTAACAATTATTACCATAATACAGTTACACTAAATACAAATAACTAAAAACAATAATAAAAGAATTGTGACAATAAATTCATTTAAAAAATAAACTAAGTCTAGAAACACTTACACAAATAATGCAAAATAATATAAGTACTGTGTGCTGTACATATCTAATATGTACTGTTTTAAAATTCTCTTGTATTGTGTTAAAACGTTACGATTTCATTGAAAGCAAACAAAGAACTGATACATAGATTCATTTACGAACGAAAGCCTTGAATAAGGTCATACTTTGCATGTGTAATTTTAGTACTCACTTTTTGTTCGGCATGCTTCCTGGCCGCCTTCTCACGCTCATATTGTGTGATGAGCTGTTCGTTGTCTTCCCGCAAAAGTTCCAACTCCACTTCATGCTCCTGATTAGTTTGATACGCTGTATCTAAGCACTCCAGCACATTCACAAGCAGAGGCATGAGTGTTTTCACCACATCTTCGTCGTACCGTGCTATCATGCGCTCAAATTCTTGGTAAATACTGCCAGCCAAAGACTGAACCTTCTCCGACATCACCCCCCTGGAATCCTCATGTGTACCATAAACCGTCTCCGCGACGAGGCCATATCCGCTGCCAGAATTGTCGTCGTAACTCATCTTTGAAAACGATTGAAGGTTCTCGGCCTTTACACTCAGGAACCACCTCCACTTTATACTTTTAATTCATTTTATATATAAACATATTAACAATAATATACGCCCACATCACTTTACGTATTCACTAAGTTTGTGTTACAAGATTAAGGTCCTGGATGACGCGATCGATTTTGAATGCCCAGCTCAATGCTTACGTTGTTAACAAAATTAGTTAGTGAAACATATCGCTCGTTTAAATGACTTCACGCGATTACACCCTGCAATTAGCAAAGATAAAAAAAAAGTAAATAAAGAGGCTATTTTAACTACACCAACCCATTGATTTGATAGAACAAAACCATTGGCGCAAAACTAAAATGAATGGACAAAAGCAAGGTAAATGGCTTTGACTTATATTTCTCTATGTCTATGCTTAACATACTGCATTGCTATGCTATGCTATGCTGTCTATTTATGCTATAACGTGACAGTGACATGTGACTTGATTCGTTCTGTTCGATTGTAAAAGATCGATTTTGAAAACCACGATCTCCAGACTTACGGAATGATGTTGTTATATAAAAGGTTCCTGAAATAATCCCAAAAGTTAAAATTAAAAAAAAAAGTTTTAATTTTTTTTTAAGTTTTAAACGAATTAAGTCCACTTAATTCTCTTAATATCTTGCCCTGTTGTCTTATTAATTAAGTAAGTACCTACGAATTATTCCTCTTGCTTTGCTTGTCGATGACTTCATATGCTATGTGGTTACCACATAGCATATGTGGTAAGTAATGACGATAAGCAAGTAATGACAATATACCACATTGTGGTATATTGTCATTACAATACCTAGTGCCTGCGTGTCTCGAGACTACTTAATATAGAATACCTAGATTACCTAAGTATGTAGGAACTTACTAGTAAGCCCAGAAAATTAAGTAGAGTTTTATGTATATTCTATTTAAATTTCTTGTAAATACTCAATTTACAAAAAAATGGAATATTGTACCTATAGATATTTTTAAATCGACAACTGATAACTGAAACGATAACTGAGTTATGCCCTATGCTATGCTATAGGACAGAAGTGCTAGTGGCAGAACAATTTATGTGTAAATTAGTAAGAATATTAAAATGTACCTACGGTATCGGCGGAAGTTCAACATGTTGAGTGGAGATGGAGACCATTTTGGTACACTTTTACCGTAAATTAGATTAGTAGATTAGTAAGTAATTTAGTCGAGTCAATCCATTTCGTTCTGTTTTTTGGGCTAGTAGCGCGGGCCATGGAGTAGAGATAAGGAGCTCTCTCATATGGGGGAAAAGTTGTAAGTGTCCAGCTGTAAGCAGTAAATAACAGTTCCAAATCCCTCCAAATAATGTACTTTCACTACTTTCAATACAAATGGTGTTTCCACGTGTTTTTTTTTAGTGGTAATAATTAGATAATAAAATAAAAAAATGTTTTATTTTCAAATTAAATCTATAAGCTTACAAAAGAAACCATAGAATAAACATAATTCATAGATAGGTAAATACATATGTAGGTATTGACATTATACATAACCTTCCCAACTTTAAAGTGGAATTTAAAGTGGACGATAAAAAATATGTCAACAAAATTTTGTTCGGGAGTTCGCCATTGTCCTTTGTAACGTTGGTGGATATGATTATGTACAATTGGTGCAAAACTATTAAATAAGCAATAAAAGATCAAAATTAACAATGCGAAAATTACAACTGGTAAAAGTATTGGCTAATTCATATTTAAATTTAAAAATAATATAAGAAACTACTACTATATGTAGGCGGTATATTACATTTTTAAATTTGTCTCGTATAACAAAAAACATTGTCACCCTATTAGAAAGGGACAGCCTCTACTATATGTCCTGCTCGGCTCGCTTTTTAGCTGCGAGTAATCGGTCCTGCTTATGATATTAGGTCCATGCTGTTGTCACAATAGTGTTCTGTGGGTCAATGTTTGATCTACCTCTATTCTCGATGGTTTGATCATTGATCATGCATGTCATTCATCATTGTGATGTACAATACTAAATTAATTTTACTTTACTTACATACAAACGAACGATAGAGTATAGAGATTACTAAAAGTAGTATTAAATTAATTAACAGAATATGAATACTGTTCTATTCTGCAATACATTATTGTTATATTAATAAGTTTAAGCCCTGATTTAAACTCATAAACTGTGCGCATCGTGTTGGCTTGGTGCTTTGCTCGATTTCGTTCGACAGATAATTAATTATTGGACATATACCTACCATTACTTTCACCATCTGATGCGCAAAACGACGGTTTACAGTTATACACTCACTGACAGGTATCAATATTCTTGCTACATATGCGACATATTCTTTTCTCTGTGAACATATACCTACCTGTGCTTTGCACACTTCAGCGGTGCTTCAGGCTTATAAATTGGCAGACGTGGCCAAACTCATATTTATGCCATAGCTTTGGTGTAATGTATAATCAAAATAAAATATCAATTTTTTAGAAGTGATTGTACCCTCTCTAAGTACATTGGGAATTTTAAGTAGCTAATATCATTAAGTAAGTATTATTAGGGTTTTTCATTTCTAAAAACGTCATATTAGTTACACTCCTATTTGATTTCTGAATAATGTGCAGATCTCATCTAGGAGACCTGTAGTTTTCATTTGCTGAAGTAAGTAAACTTATCCATTTAATGAAAAGCTAAAATATAACCTGTAAACATTTAGTTGTTAGTTTTTAAGTATGTATGTGCAAAGAATTACAACTTAGATTTTTTTACTGAGTTTTAAATTTTTGCTTAGTGGACAGAAAATTAAATAAATGACATAAATTTGTGTACCTACCTATGTAATTGATTGCATTTTGTCATGTTTTCTTTTGTCTTTTTCCAGTAAGGAAATTTATCATAAAACTTGCCACAATGCCAAATAAGAAGTCTGTAATCTGGGCATACTTTCTTTGGATGTTCGGTGGCATTTTTGGAGCTCATCATCTTTACTTGGGTCGTGACAAACATGCATTTGTTTGGTGGAGCACCTTGGGCGGTTTTGGCATAGGCTGGGTTGGAGAAGTGTTTAGAATTCCCAGATATGTGAGGGATGCTAACGATGACCCCGATTATATAAAGCAGCTTATCAACAGGATGCTTCAGAACAAAAAGGTATTATTCATGACCTCAATAATATAGTGTATTTAGTAAATATAGCAAAACAATTTTCACTGGTTTTGGTTAAATAACTGTACTTTTAAGTCAATATAACTCGGTTATATAAGTTTCTATTTCTTTCTATTACTAATTTGTAAGAAAGGTGGATAATATATATCATTATTATCCACAAAAAAAATATATAATAATACATATAAAATTTGTAGAAATATATCGATAGCAAAGTGCATTAATTAGTCTTCGGCAAAGTTTCATTACTCTTACAACTTTAAAATTAATATATCCATTTATCGAAGAGCGTCGATTATCCAAACTAATTGGGAGACATAGGTGTTCGGATAACCGGTTTATTCGGATAATCAATCTATACATACATGTCTTTACTTTTATGTATTTATATACCAATAAAAACACATTTACAATTTAAATCTCGTTTAGTACCATATGAGAGATATATAGATATATACCTATATATGTCAGCGAAAAAATAAATAAATAATTATATTCAAAATGGCCACCTTTAACTTTGATACAGGCCTTTAATCTGTTTGGCCACGAATGTATGGATTTACACACTGTTTCCATTGGAAATTTAGCCACTGCTTGCTCTTTCTAAGATACTCAATGTCCAGATTCTCAGTTTACCAAATTTTGCTCTCAAGATAAGAGCAAGATTTGGTAACCTGGATCTGCGCAACACATTAGGAGGTAGCGGGGAAGGGATGCGTGTGCGAGCGAGCGAGAACAAGCAGTTCGTTTAAGCGGTCGTTCAGTTAATCGACGTTCGGATAATCGGCGCTCTACTGTATATAGAAAATATAATAATGGAAGTTGCAGTTAAAAATATTAGGTTCGCGATTACACCAAAATATGCGAAAGACCAATCTTAGGTACAGTCAATAATATAAAAAAAGTTATTTCTCAAACAATGCAAGACAGAAGGTATTGACACTCCACCATTGATCTAGTAGGTCCTTTATAAATTTATAATATTTTGTTTTGTTTCAAGCATCTTATATGGTGTTTACTGGTTGGGGATTTCTAAGTAAGTTTCAGCTTTCAAACAAAGGCATGTGTAACTTTGACAGTGATGGCATGCACTTAATAACTTGTTGCTTGCTTGCATGGTTTATTTTCCCATAGTAAGTATGGATGGAACAATGAAGTGAGTTCTGTGTTTGAGCTTTATCTACTTCACTATTTGTAATATTCCAAATAATAATAATGGACATTTATTTCAAAACGCTTGATTACAATAGATTAGATTTTGATCGCTACACTAAGCTCAGCTTGTAGGAAGTCAAATTAATAATATTAAGAAATCCAGTAAATATGAAAACAAAAGTATAAAGCCCAAACAAGTCAATATGACTTTCATAAGACCTCGTGCAGATAAATGTGTGTCAGTTCTGCAAGCAGTAAGTTATTGTTACTGTTTTCATTTTGTCCATTTGCAAGCTTTTGCTATTATACCTATTGTTTTTGATTTAATATAAAGATTGAATGTTTTCTAATATTAGGTATTCTTTATCTTTTAATATTTAGCCACCATTTTCCGTCAATCGTTTTACGGGAATGCTTATGGTGAGCTACTCCTGGGGTCAAATGATGATGTCGGCGATACCCCCGGATGACATTTGGGGTATCAAATTGAAATACCTCAATCTAATGATCCCGCTTGTTGTAGCAATTGGTAAGTTTCAAAAAAAAAATACACTTGTACAAATTGTCAATTCCTATTTCTTAACTTTACTGTGATAGCCACACGAAGAATCAAATCCAGGTCATACACCTCTAAAATGTTAGTTGAATGCACATAAGTATAAGGAGTCACGATCATTTGCTCTAAGGATAAAAGAAAACATCACCTTGAACCCACTTTATTGGCTATTAAGGCCTATTTAGGTCTTTTTCCAGCTGTGGAATGTATCTAGACCATATTATATACAGATACACAATAAACACATCAAAATAATACATAATTTCTTTTTCCTATGGTTTTCTTTTATTCTTGTTAGTTAGATATTGTTATAATAGTTTATTTGTCTTAGATTTTGGTCTTTGTTTGGTTTCAGTTCACTAGATTTCAGTTATTTATTGTTTAGTTGCTACGCGTGTGTTATCGATCATGTCAATTTCTAGTTTGTAGTTTATCTGTGTATGCCTTTTGCCTTATGTTACCTTTTGTAAAATAAATAAATAAATAATTTACAGAACTAACTCCAATAAAGATTGAAAAATGGTAAAGTTAATTAAAATATAAAAGAAAATGACGTAGTACATTTAAATATTGTATGACTTTTACCTTTTGACTAGAATCAATACCATGTAGTATAATCTTAACCCAGTTTATTTCTTTTTTGTAGGTGTATGGACTGTTGGTAACATAGGTCGGCAACAAGGGAAGCTGATGTGGCCTCTTCTTGCCGCCTATGCTGCATACCCTATCCGTTACTACATATACGATGAGACAGTTTGGTTCACATTCGTGGTTTTAGTAGCTGCACTTGCTTTTGATTCATTCTCTAAGGAATGGCGAAGAACTCCAAAGAGACATCATATCTTTAAGTAAGTTGTATCAAATCAAATAGTTAAATTCTTAAAAAAAAAGGATAACAAGCTCACTTTTTTGAAGTCGAAAAACTACTAAGTTTCGGAAACAAAATGGCGTTCAAGAAGAGAAGAAACGGAGAAAAAACGCTTCAGCAATTGATCTTTTTATAATGATATTACAATTGTGACAAACTTAAAAATGTTAACGATTTAGTATTTAAATTATTTTAATAGTTATTTTATATATTTTAATAGTTTCGGAAAAAACATAATAGCCAAGATGATGACGATCCTAAGGAAAAACCCAAGAAAAACTCAGGACAGGATAGCATTGTTTTTGTTATGTTTAAAATGTGTTTTAAAAACTAAACATGATTGACTCTATTTATAGTCGATTGATATCTTATTGAACGTTTATTTATGGTTTTAGAGTGAAAGTAAGTTTTGAATTGCTAATTTGTTTGTTTTTTTCACAGACGCATAGCTGTGCTCGGTGTATGTGCCTGCTTGTATTTGTCGCTTTGGTGTAGTTATCTGTACTTCCATGGCACAATTACCGATAGCGAAGGGGATGAGGTACCGATTTACGAAGCGCTTCATCATTTCTTCACAAGTCCATGGTGAGTCTACTCTTATCTCCACTTAAACAAGTCCTTGGATTAAGCGCGACGGAGAATATTTAATTTTGAAATAATAAATTGAGTTTTACTTGGAGGTTAGTTTTAGTAATTTTTGTTTTAAAAATAGTTGATTATTTTAATGTCACTAGTTACTATGTGTTCCCAGCAGTCAGGGAGTGTATTTCATAAAAGAGATTAAAGGCAGTAGTTAAAATTAATTTTTATTTATTCTGTAATAAACTACAAACTTGACTTGACCCCCTAATCGATAAGTAACCTATTTTATTTATAGAGCTAACTTTTTATCCTGGATATGCAATACTAAGATAAAAAGTATCCCATTTGCAATCCTATACTAAATTTATATTACTTGTATTTAGTTTAAGCCAAGTGATCGTCTCATTATGTTATGACTCTCATACAACATTATTTTATAATTTATTTCAAACTGAATCAAATACCTACTAGCAAATCGATATAATTAATATTATGCAGGTGGTTGGATGTCAAGCAATGTTTGTACGACACATATAATTATGCGCAACACCATGGCTGGTATGAGGTTTGGAAGCAGATTATTGAGCTGTCGGACCCACATGGAGAACAAAACGCTTTCAAAGTAAGTTAAACCTATAAAACCTTTCTTTTTAAACCTATCCAATCTGCTATGTTCAAAAAGTATTAAGAAAGTTTTCATGAAAAAATATAAATGAAGGATTATTTTAAAAAAAATATATACTTGAAACTTAGGGTTGTTATACGTAAACTTTAATGTCTTTTAAACATGAAAATTATTTCTTTTTATTTATTATTTTAATAATACTAGAGTAAATTTTGCACAAAACAGATTTTAGCTGTTGGTTAACCATGGACGAATAGTTGTTCTTAAGCACTAATAATTTTTTTATACGATATCTAAGCCAATGAATCAGTATTTATTTGGTTTTAAAGCATTTATTCAGTTTAAATTTTTATTTTTAAAATCTATTTTTGTATTCATTCGTAAATAAAAATTACCAAAAAAAATCTTGTTTATCATCCAATCGCTAATAATCTTCACAGGATCACTCGCTGGGCTGATCTGAAGATTGATTGAAAATTTCATAAAAATCGGTTGAGCGACTTTAGAATCCATAAATACATCGATTTTTATACATATAAAAGATTTTTTTTAAATGGGGTTAATGTGATGTTTTCCATTATAGGTACTTGGACTCGGTCCAGACGCGAGTCAGCAAGAAATTACTACGACGTGGCGACGCCTTTCTAGAGAGAATCATCCGGACAAAGTGAAGGACGAGACTGTCCGTAGGGCGGCGCAGGAGCGTTTCATGGAAATACAACAGGCATACGAAATATTATCCAACAGCAAACATCGACGGAACAGACGTAACAAGAAGGATAACTCTGAGCCAAAAAGCGATTTGTAATCACCTTTGTAATCTCTTATTCTGTCAAATATTTATTCGAACATTCCAGGCATCAAGGCTGACTGACATACGTAGTGGTCGCGTTAAATATTTCCCTTTCGGAGAACTAAAAGACGAAACTCACAGTTTTAGATATTGTATCTCAAAATTTGGAGTACTAAACATAAATTGAAAAAATTCTAATGAATGTAATAATTAAAATCTTCATGTTGCCCAGTATAGAAAGGTATTATGATAATACATTTAAATATGAATAGAATTCTACATATGAATAGATTAAAAATTTATCTTTAAAAATTGTACGATGTGACGATCTTCGTAAAAAATAATAGATCTGCAATAAATATAGAAATTTTAAATTTACATTAAGGACGCCTATACATTGTTAATGTTAATGTATTTTCCGTTTTAAATGTTTCTATTGAATTTCGTCTTCAATACTCGTAATAACCACCATAGTTTAGTTTTATCAAGAATTTAAGTAGTATAAAGAAATCACTTCCACTGATCGCTTTACAAGGATAAAATATAAAGAACAACTTAGGTAACACAATCGGTGCTAAGAAAAAGCGCGGGACAACGGTAAGACGAGACTTTTGTAATCACACCAAGCGCGTGCGTATTGACGACGTGTAGGCGACTCTCTGACTGTCCGCGCGGCGCGAGGCACGCGGAGAAAACCGATATTTCTCGAATGCAGCCGAATAACGAACGATCGCGTGATCAGTTAGTTCGGCCGTCCGACGTTTATGAGGCCTGGGGCGCGCGCGTCGCGTTTAAGCGAGACGGTGTGTTAACGTCCCCCTAGCATAACGTCCCCGATGCAGAGTTAGCCTTACGAGGTCTCCCCCTCCTACGTTTCTCCTGGACGGGAGCTTAAACGCGCAAGGGAGTTAACAAGGATTGCGCTCTAATCCGTACGTCGCAGCACCAATCACTTCGTTGATGCGATAAAGACCATCGCGGCGAGGAATAAACTTGGGGGTCTGACCTTTGTTAGTGTCATTGGAGCCCTGGGTCTTTAGTAAAACAAGATCTCCTTTTTTTTAAAAAAAAAAAATACAAACAAGATCCCCTGCCTTGACTAGGCGCGGGCCGGCGATTCTCGACGGCGTACCTTTTCTGGGCTGCCTGAGCCTTTTCGTGGACGTCCCGTGCATCGACGAGTACGTCGGACAGCGTCTTCAGGAACGGCGTTATCGTCGCAATGACGTTGTCGTTCTGGACTATTGTCCGCATATCGGACAGGACGTCAGCGGGCGCGCGCATCTCTCGCCCGAAGTTTAAATATGAGGGTGAATGTCCCGTGCTCGCAGTAACTGCGCAATTCATGTCAAATCGTGTCGCCGAAAGGTGAACGTCCCAAGAGCCATGGTCTCTACCTACTAGGATCGCGAGCTGCGGTTTCATATCGCGATTTTTGCGCTCAACTGGGTTCGATTCAGGGTGGTGAGGCACAATTCACAATAGGTGTCTGCAGCTCATGCAGGGCGTGACAGAGTATCTGCTATTACATTTGCCTTTCCTGGCGTGTACTCAATCTTCAGGTTATATTCCTGAAGACAAAGCGCCCATCTGGCTAGGCGACCACTTGGTGACTTCAAGCTCATGAGCCACCTGAGCGGTTGGTGATCGGATTTAACTATTACTTCTGCTCCGTCGACGTAACCGCGAAACTTCGACATAGCCCACACGACGGCCAAGGCTTCTCGTTCCGTCGTGTTGTAGTTTTTCTCAGCGGCGGTGAGGAGGCGGCTAGCGTACTCGACGGGTCGCTCGGCAAATCGTATCGCCGAAAGGTGAACGTCCCAAGAGCCATGGTCTCTATCTACTAGGATCGCGAGCTGCGGTTTCATATCGCGATTTTTGCGCTCAACTGGGTTCGATTCAGGGTGGTGAGGCACAATTCACAATAGGTGTCTGCAGCTCATGCAGGGCGTGACAGAGTATCTGCGATTACATTTGCCTTTCCTGGCGTGTACTCAATCTTCAGATTATATTCCTGAAGACAAAGCGCCCATCTGGCTAGGCGACCACTTGGTGACTTCAAGCTCATGAGCCACCTGAGCGGTTGGTGATCGGATTTAACTATTACCTTCTGCTCCGTCGACGTAACCGCGAAACTTCGACATAGCCCACACGACGGCCAAGGCTTCTCGTTCCGTCGTATTGTAGTTTTTCTCAGCGGCGGTGAGAAGGCGGCTAGCGTACTCGACGGGTCGCTCGGCAAATCGTATCGCCGAAAGGTGAACGTCCCAAGAGCCATGATCTCTACCTACTAGGATCGCGAGCTGCGGTGTCATATTGCGATTTTTGCGCTCAACTGGGTTCGATTCAGGGTGGTGAGGCACAATTCACAATAGGTGTCTGCAGCTCATGCAGGGCGTGACAGAATATCTGCTATTACATTTGCCTTTTCTGGCGTGTACTCAATCTTCAGGTTATATTCCTGAAGACAAAGCGCCCATCTGGCTAGGCGACCACTTGGTGACTTCAAGCTCATGAGCCACCTGAGCGGTTGGTGATCGGATTTAACTATTACTTCTGCTCCGTCGACGTAATCGCGAAACTTCGACATAGCCCACACGACGGCCAAGGCTTCTCGTTCCGTCGTGTTGTAGTTTTTCTCAGCGGCGGTGAGGAGGCGGCTAGCGTACTCGACGGGTCGCTCGTCAACACCCTCCCCCGAAGTAGAACTGCCCCTAAAGCATATCCGCTGCTATCAGTTCTGAGGACGAACGGCTTCGTTTCATCAGCTTTGCGCAAAATCGGCGCCGAAACTAAGAGGGTTTTGATGGTCTCAAACGCCTTATCTTGCTCGGGTCCCCAATTCCAGGTCGACTCCTTCTTCAGTAAGGAAGTTAGCGGCCGGCTGATCTCGGCGTACCCAGGTACAAAGCGTCTAAACCAGGGGTTCCCAAACTTATTTTGTCTACTGCCCACTTTGAGTGTAAATTATTTTTTAGCGCCCCCATTTTTTCACCTACTTAAAATCAATCACCCCCCAAGCCTCTACACAACGCCCCCATTTTTTTTCTGGGTCTCTTACCGCCCCCCTTTAGGCCTGCAGCGCCCACAAGGGGGCGTTATCGCCCACTTTGGGAAAGACTGGTCTAAACCAACTCGAGGTCTGCAAAAAGCATTTGAGGTGTTTCACGTTCCGAGGGGGCGGCATGTCAGCTATAGCAGACGTCTTCTCCGGATATACATGAAAGCCACCTGGTACGATAACATGGCCTAGGAATTGGACGGATTCTCTCGCGAAGTGGCTCTTCTCACGATTCACTCGCAAATTAAACATTGCCAAACGATCGACTAATTTAAAACACTATAGAGATCTGCAAGGTGTTTCTCGAATGACTCCTCAGACAGTACTAGCAGGTCGTCTAAATATGCGACCAGAGTTATACCCGGGAGGTTCGACTTGAACCGGTCGATCAGTCTCTGAAAGGTGGCTCCTGAGTTTCGAAGGCCCATGGGCATGCGCTTAAACCTAAAGGTACCCAACGGCGTCGTAAAGGCGGTGAGGTCCTTGTGGTCAGGGTCAACGCTCAGCTGGAAGTAGCCAGATCGGAGGTCCACCGTGGTCATGTATTTGGAGGTCTTCGCGGCGTGGAGAACGTCCTCGATCCTGGGAAGTGGGTATCGGTCAGGTTCCGTGACCGTATTCAACTTGCGGTAGTCGATACAGAGCCGAAAGCTATCATCTTTCTTACGCACCAGGACGACGTTGGAGGCCCACGGGGACTCGCACTCCTCGATCACATCGGCGCTGATCAGCTTCTGTAACTCTTTCTCCAATGCCTCTCTCTTCGGCGGCGACAACCTGTAGGGTGGTGAAGCAAGGGGTTCCTAATGCTTATCTTAATGTTATGGGTAGCGAAATCCGTAGGAGGACCCTCGGTAGCGAACTGAGACGCTCTGCTACGTAAAAAGGCATTGAGCGCGTTCCGGTGCTTCGGTGGTAGCTTCGTGCCTTCGTTGTCTGCTCGCATCAATTCCGTATTATTCAGTACGGCAGATCGTACAAAAGAAAATATTTGCTTGGGGCTATCAGAAAAATACCATGCCTCCTGGGCTAATTCCAATGTCACCCCAGCATTAATTATGAAATCGCGGCCTAACAGTGTACGCGCATTTCCACCGGGTAATACTACGAACTCGGTATTTATTTGCCTTTTTTCCAAAAGTACCGGTACTGTAGCGATCAATACTTTTTTATACTGACGGGACCCATCTGCGAGTCCAATATTACGTTCCGCCCCCCGAAATTGTACACCGTCCGATTGTAAGATAGAATACAGCATGGGACTGGCAAGGCAACACGACGCCCCGGTGTCGACGATTGCTACACCTACCCTATTCGCGATAGTAATCGAAACAGACGGCGATGACGTCGCGCATGACACGCGCGAAGCGTCGTTACCGGTAACAATATTAAAATCGTGTGACTTCGCGGGCACGCTTTTCCCAGTGCAAGTCTCGCATTTTGATTTTACTACGCCGCGCGCCGCCGGGTTGGCCGCAACCATAACAACGAATCGAATTAGTCGTGGTATTAGTGTAGACGCGATCGATTTATTATTTTTATTGCTGCAATCTGTTACACTATGGCCATAAAACTTGCAAAATGAACAACGAACGCGCCTATCACGTTTCGAGTTTTCGTGCGAGTTATGAGCGAGTTTCGAACCGATAGTAACGCCACGATCGGTTGAGCTACAAGTGAGTTTCGAACCGATAGTAACGCCGCAGTCGGGTGGGTCACTGACCTCGCTCCCGCGTGCGCCGCCATTTTGTGGCTGCGTACCTATCGACGGCAGCGCTAGCGTTGCCGTGTTTGACGCGGACGATGTTGGTACTTTAATTTCAGAAATCTCGTCCTCGCCCTTTCTATAAAACTGTCTACGTCACTAATCTTATGTCTAAGTAAACGCTTTCTGACACGGCGGTGTAATAAACCGTACATTATGTCTATTTGCATACATGGTGGCACTAAATATGGTAACTTTGTTATCAATGAACGCACTTCACATATGAACACTTCGGCTCTTTCAGAGTCTTTCTGTTCGTTAGAGATAGAGAAGATTTCACGTAAAATCTTATGCCGGTTTTTGTACTCCGTACATGGCGCGCAGGCGCGCTAGGGCCTCCGACCAGGTGTTGGTGGAGGCGCGCGCGCCGCGCCACCACACGGCCGCGTCGCCCGCCAGTAGCATGGGCAGGCCGCGCAGCGCGTGCTCGTCGCTGACGTTAGCACACTCCTTAAATACCTGTACCGCATTGATGAACGCCTCCAGCACCTCCGCGTCGCGCGAGCTGCCATCGAACCGCGCGCTGCACTTGGAGAAATTGCCTCTGCCGACGGCGGCGATAGACGTTGGCGTCGAGGCCGGTGGGTTTCGTGGGCCCCTGCCGTATGGGAGCGCCCGTAGGGTCTCCATGAGGGACCTGTTGGTTTCCTCCTGCATTCTGGCGAAGGCTTCCATAACACCAACAAGGAATGTCTCTGAGACAGTGTTCGGTGCAGCTTCGGCGCCGCCGGCGGCCGAGGCCGCGGCGCGTGCCGGGGAAGGGGCGGGGCCGCCTCGGGCACTCTGCTCCGCTGCCACTGCAGGGTAATATTGGTCGGGTTCACTCATGGTCTCGTCGCGACCTTCGTTTTCGTCCGCTTGTCTCGGGAGGTCCAAGTTGTATTGTCGGTTGCGCGTGTTAAGCGGCATGGCAACAGATAGGTCGCATGAATCTCAGGGTTGTGTTCGAGCCGTAAGTTGGGCGCCACTATAAAGAAATCACTTCCACTGATCGCTTTATAAGGATAAAATATAAAGAACAACTTAGGTAACACAATCGTTGCTAAGAAAAAGCGCGGGACAACGGTAAGACGAGACTTTTGTAATCACACTACGCGTGTGCGTATTGACGACGTGTAGGCGACTCTGACTGTCCGCCAGTGTTGCCAACTGTACTATCATCTCTGTAGCTAGATCTTTTGCAAAAAGTTGCCAGATTCCCACATTATCTTTCCCCAAAAAGTAGCTAGAAGTAGCCAAAGTTAAAAAAAAAACTAAACTAATCGTTAAAATCGTTTTTCTACATTAAAACTGTTGATTATAAATGTCCTATGGATTTCATGACCTGAAAGCTTAAACCTAAACTATACCTTCTAATCGGTCTGAGTGTCTAAAAATAAAGCTTTATGCACGTACCTGTTCTGAACTCCAATTTTTGCTTATGTTTTTGCCTCAGCATGTTTCTTAATGTCAAATAGTTTGGCCAGAATTTCCACACAACAATAACTACAAAATAAGTTAGGTGGGAATAAGTTAGGTAGATCCATTTTTCATAACAATAATTACGACACAATTATTGATGGCTGTGTTTTGCGAACGCAAACGATTAAAATAATTATTACGCAGAATTTAAATGTACTAACATACTAACAAAATGCGTGAAATAGAGACAAAGGTAATTATTAATAAGAGAGAGTGAGAGAAAAAAAAACACAACCGCAATGTTCCAGCAAGTGAAACTATCAGGGGAATCCCCTTCTTTGGGCGTGTTCCGTATCCCGCGCCCTTTGTGCTTTATATCTATGGTCTTGCTTTTACACTATGACTCAGACAAAATGCTGACGAGTTGACGACCTACAAACTGCTTCCCCAGATCAATGATATAGATGAAGTCGCTATGTTGAAAAATTGCTAAAAAAAAGTAGCTAAATCTTATAGCTAGAATTTTTTAGAAATTGTAGCTGATAGGGGTGCAAAAATAGCTAGATCTAGTCTAGCTATAAAGTAGCTAAAAAGTTGGTATTAGTGCTGTCCGCGCGGCGCGAGGCGCGCGGGGAAAACCGATATTTCTCGAATGCAACCGAATAACGAACGATCGCGTGATCAGTTAGTTCGGCCGTCCGACGTTTATGAGGCCTGGGGCGCGCGCGTCGCAGTATAAGCGAAACGGTGTGTTACAGTAGTTTTTTATATTAAAATATGTATATGTTATTTTAATATAAAAAACTACTGTACTGTAATTTTGTGAAATATATTAAAAAGTAAATTTTTAATTTTCATTTCTTTTTGACAAATAGAGTGCGTAGAAGAAGTGATTTATATAATATAATCACTTTGATTATATGAAAATTTAAATATTCACTATATAGGGAGAGGCAATCATTACGTATGTCGGTTTAAATGTGTATTTCTATGTTATTAGATGTCTTAACTGTAATTAATCAGTATTTTTTTATATTTCTTTAATTTACGCCGCCCACCAAGAATTTGCGGTACTCTGTAATAATACCTTATCTAATTTTAAGACATGGATTATAACGAAATATCTCTATAACTTTCAGTCATATTCTAACTTAATTTTACATTATTTTCTATTGTTGTACCAGAATAACAACAATAGAAAATAATGTAGAATCAATTGGTTATATTGATTTTTTCTGAATATTGCTAGTCCATAACCGGACTCACCATACACACAAAAACTGCAGCTTCCTTTGATAAATACTAAGGTAGCATTACTAAGTAAAGTCGTGGTACGAAAACCTTCGTTAGTTTTCAAATTCATTTCTATATCAAAATCGTACTCTTAGTACCTTTTGAAACTAAAGCACTAAGCAGACAATCTACAGACGTTTGAAATGAAATTTTGACATGACTGACAATTGCCCTGGTGCAAGCTAATGTCGACTTTAAGGTGACAAATCTTTTCTTACCCCGACTGTACATGCTTTTTGCACAACCATTCTGTAAACTAATTATTGTAAATGTTAACTGTTAATGTAAAATTCAGATAAGGAATTGTAATTTTGAAAACTAAAGTGGTAGGTATGATCAAGCGCGACTGATTAATAAATTATCAAAGTAATTTAATTAATACATTTATAACTTTTCTCGAATATTCTTTAATATAATTATTTTTGTTTTATAATATTCATGTATTTTTTATATTTAGGATACAATTTAAAATCGAATATCGAACTATTTTATAAGATTATCCATTAAGAGGGGACGCGGGTACAGCAGAATTTGAAAAATAGGTATTTGAAGAAACTATTGCCATCGCGCTGCGCCCGAACGACAAGCTAATGTGTGTGTGAATATTTTGTGTTTGTGTGCGTAGCGTAGGGATCACACCTTTCGCCCGCGCGCCGCGACATATCGGCGTTTCGTTTTCATATTTCAACTTACGCATATTAGTTTGTTGATGAACTTGATTCTTTGCTTTACTGTTTGGACTCGGCTTGTGAATCGGATTTTGAGTAATTATTTTCACTACTAGAGAAAAATCGTAGTGTAACGGTTCAGCCTTATAGGATTTATTATAGTTTCAATTCAATAATATATTGCAATGTATTGTGACGGATAGAAGGAAGTAATATTGTAATATAATTGTACTTTTACATCGGAAGCCGTTAGTGCATCATTATTCAAATATTTAGTTCTTAATCAAACAACATCGTTTGATATAGTCTAAGATCCGGCCGTAAGAATGCGTACCATTCGAGTAGTCAATAAAAATATTTTTTTATGTACAATTATAAAAGGGGCAATATGTTTTGGGCAAGGTGCCTATTAAAATTTGCCCGGTAATATTATATGACCCTTAACTCCAAGCGTGGAATCAGAGAGACAATAGCTACGTGCACATGTTTGTCCGGCACTGGTATATGACCCAACTCCAAGCATGGAATCAGAGAGACAATAGTGTAACGGATCGATACTTGCGAGTGAAATTAGAATAAAATAATTAAATAGGTAAAGTATATGACTAAGGGGTTGGTTATTGTTTGAAACCAACGTGGGAAAGCAAAAAATGTGTTCATTCTCACGTAAACTTAAAAAAAATTGTTATTCTTAATAAATTTCTTAATAAAAAATGATGCATAGTGCTTCATTATTATGATATTAATAATTTTAAGACATTTTGCAATTTTCTTTTTAATTATTAAAAGCACTTTGAAACTTTTAAAATAATGTTTCCCTATTAAAATGATGATTTTTTTTTAAAAATACATTGAATTCTGCACAAAAATCCGTTTAGATTATACCTGTACCTTCCTTGAATGCCGTCAATATAAAATCAAATAGCGACTTGCATTGCAATTAGTTGAAACCGAAAACTGTTTCATTGTTTACCACTTGTACATTTTGATAACTTATTTCAAAATGTACAAGTGATAGAGAATTGCAAAATGATACATTATCAGGGCGTAGAATCGTCGATATAAAATATTTATTTTCTACCATTTCAAGTATCAAGAACGAGCATACTGGCTGCACATTTGCTGATTTGAAGTTTTTAAAAGAGCTACGAAAAGGCTTTTCAAGCAAATATGTGTTTCAATGTAAAATGTGTAATAAGATTGAAATAGTTTATGGCGAAGACCCAAATTTGAAACTAAACGTAAATAATGCGTTTGTGGAAGGAATACTTTGTTCAGGAAATGGATATGCACAGTTAAATGAAATTTGTAGTACGCTAAATATGCCCAATTTGCATCATTCCACATACACGAACATTGAAAAATTTCTGACGCCAATAATCGAAGAAAGTTCCACAGACGAAATGATCGCAGCAGGTGAAGAAGAAAAAAGACTTGCCATTTTAAACGGAGAAGTGGATAAAGATGGTTGTCCTTTGATAACAGTAGTTGCAGATGGTTCTTGGGCAAAACGATCATACAAAAGTGGATTTGGCTCTGCGTCTGGCGCTGGATGCATTGTTGGACTGCGAACTAAGAAGGTATTATTTCTTGGCATTCGAAATTCATACTGCTGTGTATGTGCAAGAAGTCAAAAGTTGAACGTAGATGTTCCTGAACACAGATGTTTCAAAAACTGGCGTGATAGTGTTAATGCTATGGAAGCTGACATAATAGCAGAAGGTTTTGCAAAAAGTATACAAATGCACGGACTAAAATATAACAGACTCGTTGGCGATGGGGATTCCAGCATAATGAAAAAGTTAATAGTGAATAAACCTTATGGTCCCAATTTTATTATAACAAAAATCTAAAAATCATTTGCTAAGAATCTAAAAATCATTTGCTGCGCAACTTCTGCAACAAAATAAAAGCACTGGGAAAAAAGACAAATAACCACAAAGGCTTCGTACCAGTGCGGCTACGAAAAAAGGTAGAAGAAAACGTTTTGCGTTTGAGAAAGGCGGTAGTTGGAGCAGTAAATTACAGAAAATCACAAGATATTGATCAAAATGAAAAAATAATAAATCTAAAAAAGGACATAAAAAATGCAGCAAATCATGTATTTGGAGACCATAGCAATTGCGACGCTTACTTTTGTGATCCGGAGAAGTATAAAAAGGAAAAAAAAAATAGTTGTTGATTTGCAAAACAGCGATTGTTGATTGAACACGGACATGGGTATACATTCCAAACTATCAAAAAAAATTCAAGGCTGCAGCCCTGGACAATATACAAAAAAATTCATAGAACGAAAAAGACAGTCAAGAGAAAGAAAAGAAAAGTCCAGAAAAAGAAATATTTCATTCGCCGAAGACAAGGGACCAAGCAAAAAACGAAAAATTACTGGACCTGATGATTATGGTCGTCTACAATTGGAGCCTGATATGCCACCAGAAATATTTAATCAAAAGAAAAGTATATTTCCTTCTGAATTAAATTTATCGAAGGCAAAAGCTGAAGAGCTTCAACGTTCTACAATTGGCCAGAGTGATAATGAATTGTGGGCTATAGAGAGACGCAAGCGTATCACTGCGTCTAATTTTGGGAAAGTCTGCAAGTTACGAAAAAAAACCTCAGTTGCGGGATTATTAAAATCATTATTGTACTCCCAATTCAAAGGTACACCTGCTACTAACTATGGCAAGGAGAAGGAAGACGAAGCGATACGTCAATTTTCGGAAGAAACTGGACTGGGGGTTGTCAAATGCGGGTTATTTGTAGACAGAAAGAAATGTTTTTTAGCTGCAAGTCCTGATGGATTAATAAATGATGATTCCATTGTGGAAATAAAATGCCCTTATAAAATCCAAGAAATTACTCCAAAAGAAGGGATAGAAAATAAAAAAATTGACTACTGTACACTTGAGAACAATATTTTACAATTGAAAAGAAATCACAATTACTTTTATCAGGTCCAAGGACAATTGCATATTACACAAAGAAAATTCTGTTATTTTATTTTGTGGAGCCCTAAGGGATTTCTTTATGAAAAAATTGAAAAAGATGACGAGTTTTGGCGAAAACTTGAACCAAAATTGGATTATTTTTTTAATGAATGCCTGCTACCCGAAAAAATTGACGGTCGTATTCCCAGAAATTTACCTGTACGGGAAAGAGTAGAAATGACAGAATAAATAAATTATTTGGAAAATGAACTATTTTATTTTAGTAATAAATATTTACATTATCGGATCGTGACTTGAACAATCACAGTATCACACGAAATCTCTACTTCGCGTCAGTGATGGAAAAAGCTGTGATTGTCAATTCACGGTCGGTTCCGCCTAGCTCTGCATCAGTGAATATGTGCCCTTATATTTGTCTGTATATTGATACTTCACTTTCCTATTAAGTATATCTGAGCTACAAGAAACAACTACTAAGATAAAAGCTGATAAATGCCCCTTATACGCAACTGTTTAATAAATATCGATATCGATAAACAACTCTAGTATCGATAACATTATCGATAAATACCACTTCCTTAGTTATATACGTATTAGTCTGAACCTCCCTCACCTCCAGCCTTCCCCCGTATTGTGCGATAGGGACAAATGCAGCTCAGACCGATTATACCTACAAAATTTTTGACGAAATCCAGGTTTCGTATTCCCCTGTTTTCTCCTCCAAAAATTGAGCCTATCGAATAATTTTTACACAAATATTTTCAAGAAGAACGAATCTATGCCCCTGTTATTTTTTTTTAACTTAAAAATCTTTTAAATTTATTTTATAGTCGTTTGATTAGGGTGACATAAAAGGACAATTTTTTACGATTTTTGAGGTCATATTTTCTTCTGTAATTAGTTGGTGGAAAAATAATAATAATAGGGGCATAGCTTTAGCAGACCTAGATTTTATGACAAAAAATTTTTGCTCTAGAAGGATTATCCAGTGAGAAAACAGGGGATTACATTTGTATGGAAAAAACGCTGGTAGCGTCCCCTGTTAATTATTTAATGGATACAATAGACCTAAGATATGCATTTACTCTACCAAAATATTAGTTTAAAGGATTATTTATATTATTATTAAGTGTCAAGTAAATGTGCATACTTTAAAACATTCAGATGTCTTGTATTTTAATGCATGAAGTAGTCACGTGTGTATATTAATATTAATTAATTAAAATTACCTACCATATTTTTTGCTAGGTCGTGCTAGCTAATATGTCAGTAATAGCCAGTAAGATAAAATGTTCATCCACTAATTAATCTCATTATTTTGTATCATTTGATATTTTAAAATTATCAGAATTATATCCAATTATAATATATATATATATATACATTTGTAAAAGTTTCTTGCACTGTGCACTTTTTTATCTGCTATTAAAAATAGACAATACAAACGTTTAGTCTATTATGACTGATATTAATTAATTAATGTTAAGTAAATAATTAGTATTAATTTGCGTCCAAATTTTGCTCATTTTTGTTATCAGTAGTTATTCTGTTTCAATAATTAAGTAACTTTCAATAAGTAAGTAGGAATGAAACAAACACAATTGTTACAATACATAAAAGTGAAAACCGCATTCAAATCGGTTAAGCCGTTTGTAAGATCAACGTGCAACAAACGCACAGAAAAACAACGATTTTATTATATGTATAAACATTTTTAAATAATTTAATTAGTTAAAGGACAATGTACAGTCCAATTAAACTTTAATGTACTTAATTGTGCTATAATATAGCTTGTTATTATAGCTTTTTTTGTTTTTTTACTTAATAGTCATTGAAAATGTAAAATTTCTTATTACGAGAGTTTACACAATTGGTAGAAAGTTATTGAGTACATATTTATATTATTTTACTATATAATATAAACAAATTTATAGGTATGTTATTATTTGTCACAAAATTGGGTTTAAAATAAATGATTTACAGTGCAATTTTTTGTTTAATTTAAAGCCCATATTAAAATAGCAGCATGTGTTGTGTTTCGTTGAGTAAGGGATGCTAAAACCCGTTTCCCTTCCTAATCCCCAATCCTATCCTGCAAGCGCTCTTGCGGTATCTATGGTGTTTGCTTGTTAAGAGGCCACCTTACATCAAAATCGACCTTTACATAAAAAAATATGCTTTTTATAATAGCATTTGCTCGCAACTTACAAATTGGCCAATGCATAGTGCTGATTGAAGCCCAAGATTGAAGCTATGCCTGTACCAAATTCGGTTAAATCAGTTTAAGATGTGAGCTAGCTAAATTAATATCATAAATACCCGGACTTTCTATTGAGACCAAACACGTTGTCTACTGAAGTTAATGAGGAGTTGGTTATCCCGCAGACTACTTGATGCTGAAGCATCAGGTAAAGATTATCATGTCATGGAAATACCAGTAGGTATACCAAATTTCATATCATTCGAAACTGTGGAAGTTAGTGAAATCTCTTCGTCATTTAGGAAATGGGTGGTCTCCAAACGCTTGAACATCCTTAAGTTATAGAGCTAAGAAACATCCGGATCACGTCAGTTTTCAAACAATATAAGCCGGATCAAAATATGGTTATCCGTTTGTTTTTAAGTTTTTGAGGTTATGTAAAACTTCTATTATTTGGATTAAAATATATATTCAGGGTATTTTTACATTAATATAAATTATAACTGCTTAAAACTGAGTTCAAAATAAAACAATTTATGTGTAAATTGTGGCCATTGCTTTAAATATAGTGTTCTGTGGTATTATGTATTCTGTGCACTTTGTCATCGAAACAACAACAGTGTCAACTGTCAACAGAATGACATATGAACACAGAGTATATATACCCAATCAAAATGAGATGTTAATTGAGTTTACTCACCGAGCTTTGAATAGATAGATATATTAGAAGTTCGGTGAGTTTACTACTTTCAAAGGCGGCAATCTGACTAAGAATTTTTGGTGAACGTAAAAAAGATCATTTCCTTTCAATTCCTCGAATATCAGGTGTGATCCCAACTTTAGATTTTAACCACATATTTTAACAAGTAATTTCCAGTTTTGTTACCTACGTAATGAATAAATAAAACGTTTTTATTCAAATTGCTATCTGTTTTGCCATACTAACTAATTCATTTTGGACGAAATGCGCAGATTGTCACCTTTGAAACTAATCTACTCAATTGTCAATTACGTTTCTTTTAAAATCGATATTTATTTTGAAACTTAGATAATACGATTCAAAATCGCCATTAGTAAGTATAATACGATTTTGAAAACCTTATATTTTTCTTTATATTTTGTTGACACTTATACGGAGCGACTTATATTAAATTCTTTATGTTTCAGTACATACATTAACTTTAAAAAAAAAATGCATATTCCATGTGATAATAAATAGTTTTTAAAATTAGTAACACGCTATACGACTCATCACCATCTCAAGACATAAAATAATTTAAAATTTGCTTTATCTATATAAATAAAATCAGAGTGTCTGTCTGTGATTTGCGAAAAACTGCTTCAAACTAAGCTTAGAGAGTCATTCGCATGCTGTTAAAACGTAAATAACTTTTTTTAGAATTTTTGTCTGTCTGTCTGTCTGTCTGTCTGTCTGTCTGTCTGTCTGTCTGTCTGTCTGTCTGTCCGGGGTAATCTCAGAAACGGCTGAAGCGATTTCGATGAAACTTTGCAGACATGAAGAGGGGGTCGTCAGGAGTAACATAGGCTACTTTTTGTTTATGTAAATTGCGGTACATACACCAAAATAAATTTTTTTACAATTTTTGTCTGTCTGTCTGTTTGTTCCGGCTAATCTCTGAAATAGCTAGACCGATTTTGACGGGACTTTTATTGGCAGGTAGCTGATGTAATAAGGAGTAACTTAGGCTACGTTTATTTTAGACTAGCGACTCGTTCCCGGCTTCGCCCGGGTGCATTCGTGTACATAGACTTTTCGAGTTTAATGAGAATGATGCTTATGCATTAAAATAGCCTCACTCTACTTCCTTCGAAATAAATATAACAAATCACCCATCAGGTTCTGAAATTTCAAAAAATCTTATTAAATTATCTGAAAAAGTGAAGAAAGTTTTCATATATGCGAGAATTTCCTAGAAACTTCTGGAATTTTCTAGAAATTTCTGAAATTTTCGAGAAACTTCTAGAATTTTCTAAAAACTTCTAGAATTTTCTATAAACATCTAGAATTTTCTAGAATGTTAGCGAAAAAAAATCCGTTTCTATTAATCTATATAAATAAAATCAGAGTGTCTGTCTGTGATTTGCGAAAAACTGCTTCAAACTAAGCTTAGAGAGTCATTCGCATGCTGTTAAAACGTAAATAACTTTTTTTAGAATTTTTGTCTGTCTGTCTGTCTGTCTGTCTGTCTGTCTGTCTGTCTGTCTGTCTGTCTGTCTGTCTGTCTGTCTGTCTGTCTGTCTGTCTGTCTGTCTGTCTGTCTGTCTGTCTGTCTGTCTGTCTGTCTGTCTGTCTGTCTGTCTGTCTGTCTGTCTGTCTGTCTGTCTGTCTGTCTGTCTGTCTGTCTGTCTGTCTGTCTGTCTGTCTGTCTGTCTGTCTGTCTGTCTGTCTGTCTGTCTGTCTGTCTGTCTGTCTGTCTGTCCGGGGTAATCTCAGAAACGGCTGAAGCGATTTCGATGAAACTTTGCAGACATGAAGAGGGGGTCGTCAGGAGTAACATAGGCTACTTTTTGTTTATGTAAATTGCGGTACATACACCAAAATAAATTTTTTTACAATTTTTGTCTGTCTGTCTGTTTGTTCCGGCTAATCTCTGAAATAGCTAGACCGATTTTGACGGGACTTTTATTGGCAGGTAGCTGATGTAATAAGGAGTAACTTAGGCTACGTTTATTTTAGACTAGCGACTCGTTCCCGGCTTCGCCCGGGTGCATTCGTGTACATAGACTTTTCGAGTTTAATGAGAATGATGCTTATGCATTAAAATAGCCTCACTCTACTTCCTTCGAAATAAATATAACAAATCACCCATCAGGTTCTGAAATTTCAAAAAATCTTATTAAATTATCTGAAAAAGTGAAGAAAGTTTTCATATATGCGAGAATTTCCTAGAAACTTCTGGAATTTTCTAGAAATTTCTGAAATTTTCGAGAAACTTCTAGAATTTTCTAAAAACTTCTAGAATTTTCTATAAACATCTAGAATTTTCTAGAATGTTAGCGAAAAAAAATCCGTTTCTATTAATCTATATAAATAAAATCAGAGTGTCTGTCTGTGATTTGCGAAAAACTGCCTCAAACTAAGCTTTGAGAGTCATTCGCATGCTGTTAAAACGTAAATAACTTTTTTTAGAATTGTTGTCTGTCTGTCTGTCTGTCTGTCTGTCTGTCTGTTCGGGGTAATCTCAGAAACGGCTGAAGCGATTTCGATGAAACTTTGCAGACATGAAGAGGGGGTCGTCAGGAGTAACATAGACTACTTTTTGTTTATGTAAATTTTATAGAAAATTCTAGAAGTTTTTAGAAAATTCTAGAAGTTTCTCGAAAATTCTATAAGTTTCTCGAAAATTTCAGAAGTTTCTAGAAAATTCTCGCATATATGAAAACCTTCTTCACTTTTTCAGATAATTTAATAAGATTTTTTGAAATTTCAGAACATCGTCAAAATTTTTAGAAATTTAAAAATTTGTTAAACCTGATGGGTGATTTATTATATTTATTTCGAAGGAAGTAGAGTAAGGCTATCTTAATGCATAAGCATCATTCTCATTAAACTAGAAAAGTCTATGTACACGTGTTAAACAAGGTGTTCTAGAATTTGCTCGCACAGATTGTTTGTTTGCTTCCATTCTTCGCCCTTCCTTTAGTTTCCAGAGGGTTCTCCAAGCGTCATAAACAATAAAAAACGGGATCTATGCAATATATTCGATTTTTTCAAACGCGATATTTTTTCTTTTACTGAAAAAAGTTACTAACCCTGTGACAATAAAAAAAAAGAATTTTTTCGTTCATAACAATTGCATTTGTTGTTAACAACTGAAACGAAGGTTCATGCAATACGATGAGTTCTCCTTGCGGCATATCTTTTCTTTGGCTGAGTCGCTCATTATGTATTATTAATAGGAACGGATTTTTTTTCCCTAACATTCTAGAAAATTCTAGATGTTTATAGAAAATTCTAGAAGTTTTTAGAAAATTCTAGAAGTTTCTCGAAAATTTTCAGAAGTTTCTAGAAAATTCCAGAAGTTTCTAGAAAATTCCAGAAGTTTCTAGAAAATTCCAGAAGTTTCTAGAAAATTCTATGAAAACTTTCTTCACTTTTTCAGATAATTTAATAAGATTTTTTGAAATTTCAGAACATCGTCAAAATTTTTAGAAATTTAAAAATTTGTTAAACCTGATGGGTGATTTGTTATATTTATTTCGAAGGAAGTAGAGTGAGGCTATCTTAATGCATAAGCATCATTCTCATTAAACTCGAAAAGTCCATGTACACGAATAAGTTGAAACATTTATCTTTTCTGCCTAACGATCATCACTCAGCTTGATAGACAGCTTTAGTATTCATCATCGAAGTTTTGAGATAGAATATACCCATATTTCGCCGAACTGCGTTCTCTTATCTCAGTTGAACTAATATACACAGGAAAAAGACAAAGTTACGCACAATTAAACAAAAATCAATTCGCTCACGCAGACAACATTACTAAATTTACGTTTTTTAATATTATAAAACAAAGTCCCCCCGCCGCGTCTGTCTGTCTGTATGTTTGCGATTCTCAAAAACTACCGAACGGATTTTTATGCTGTTTTCATTAATGGGAAGAGCGTTAAACGAGGAAGGTTTCTACTTTTAATTTGCAGAAAAAAATTGCACCCGTGCGATGCCGGGAACGGATCGCTAGTGTAAGAAATAAACCTCAAACCTGATCTAAAATGGAGTTATAACGGTCATCGGGTATCAAGCCTAACTTTTTAAATAGCCAATTCATAGATCGCAGACCAATATTACTTTTTGATTGCCTTTTTAAATGAAACATCGAGTTTATATTTCGTAATTTTTATTTATAAAGGTACATTGTACAAGTACGTAGAACCGCAACTGTTTCATCACTAAATAATTAACAATTAAATATGTCGTCATATAAATGAATACATAGACAAAGAATATTCTTATTTACAATAAGGATTTCGCTGAATATTTTTATCGTTTAATTCACACATTACTGTGTTTTTAATAGACAAATTACTTGACATAAGACCTATATGGTCACAAAATAAATATTATTTTATGCATTTTTCAATTTGTTTCGTTACTTATTATTATAAGTTTCTGTTCATTCGTTTTATAGAAAAAAATATTTCCAATGTAAGTTGGAATTATGAATAGAGTTTTATCCAGTTAATTATGCATAGAGTTAGGATATAGCTGCGTAAAAGTATTCAGCGCAAGGAATATAAATTTATTCCATTTTGTTAAATTAAATTGAAATAACTTAATATACATTCAACAAAAATGTACAGTGTATTTTTTTAACTGTTTTCGTGTATTAAATCTCGAAACAATAGTTTCCATATATTTAGATAAACTGTGTTAGGAACTACTTAAATACTTACATAATTTTATTCTACTCTTTTTTTATTGAAATAAAAAATGGTTGTTCGTAAAAATAAATAAAATTTAATGTTACTATTGAAATATTTCGTAGTACATTTTATGAAATCTTGTGTACATTATTATTTCTTTCAATTTATATACAGTTCACGGTTGTCATTTTTTAAAGGTTTTACATAGTTTTACTATGATAAACAAATGATAAAAACATTGTATCTTTAAAAAAATCCAGTCATAGTTATTCAAGATATAGAATTATATATAATCGTATCAGAGTTCCCCCAGTTAAAAAAATACACTGTATAATACAATATAAATCATCTGAAATGGCACAGTTATGCTTTCGAAGCACTGTTAAAATTATTATGGATATTTCAATTAAAATAGTGGCTAATCTGTAAACAAATTAGGTATGGCCTAAACGTTTTTCAAATGGCTCTAGGAAAGATAATCTACATACATATTACATATTTTACGTGGGCAAAACTAAAAAATATATTCTCATAAATTCAAATTTCTTTGCATTGTAAATATAACAATAATGAAAAATAACTGTACTGCATTGTTGTCTTGTGTAGAGCTTTTAAATCTACGATATATATTTCCTTATTAAAATGCATTGGGAATTGTTGCTTTACCATACAATAATTAAACAATACTATGTTTTAACAAATAGAATGTTGAAATAAGTACGTTTCAGTAATTAAATGCAATATTACGTTTCATATTGCGTTTAAGATGAAAATAAAACATTAAAAAGACCATGAATGAAACTAAAAGGATAGCCAGATTTTTTTTATTAATTTAAACTTTAAAAATTGTCGTTTTTTTAATTCTTGAAATTTTGATTAAAAAAAGTACAATTTTTTAAGAACACAAAATTTTTAAAACATTATTTACACTATATTTCTAATGTGGAAATGTTGCATATCCAAAATGCAATATATACTGCCAGTTTTGCATAGAAAAAATATGTAAACTGGACAGATTAAATAGAATAGAATAGATTAAATAGAATAGATTTCAAATAGAATTAATTACCTACTGACTACCCAAAAATGAAAATATGAGAGTTTTCCTTAAGAATTACTTCCCCGGGATTCTATAAAAGGAAATGTATAAAAATATTTAATGAAATAGATTTGTTAATGAAGACCCTAGAACCATCATAAAAATAGCACATGTAATTTTGTTAGAGAACTGGCCAATATTTACATTTATAAAGTTTCAAGGCCTTTTAAACTGATTATTATCGAGATTCTAGATTTCTTCTGGTACCAAACACCATGTTGATGTTTCGGTTTGATATTCAAAAGTTGCAGTTGTAAGTTAATAAATTATGATTTGTAGGTACATCAGTTTTGGAGTTAGAATTACAAATTTTTTTTTTTCTATTATAAAAGTTTTATTTACAATATTCTTACTCAATATAGCTTACAGTAAAATAAATGGCAAACAATGGTTTGTTTTATGTTTGCAATATAATTAAAATAATTTTGAGCTTCCTTGTGCTACACGTCGAAGAAATAAAGAATTGCCTAGTTTAATTTTTACAAAAAAAAAAGATAAAATAAAGGAAACATACTGGTTTCTTAATATCTATCACCCTAATTTAAATTGCCTTCATTTATAATTAAACAACAAATATAAATTAGGTGATAGTTGTCATTCTTAGTAACATTTATTTTTAAAAAAGAGATAACTTTCAGCTATAGATTAACTTTTGACATAGAATTATAGTAATGTACAATAAAATGTTGTAAGTTTAACCCTATTTCTTATAAAGTTTACACCTTTGTTTTGTAAAAAAGGCTTTGTATTGTAAAACCAGTAATATTTCACAGTATATAAGTAGGCCTTCTTACATAAAGGCACACGTCATTTCTTCTATTGGTCCCATATTGGCAAGAAAACTAGGGCAGAATTCACGTAACTGCCAAAGTTTTTGTTGGAAATATATTGATAAATAATGGATTACATGTAATTTTCATTTTATGAAACACTATTTGGGTTAGAAAAACAAAAGCGGATAGGATACATAGGATACACATAGTACATAACACATAGTATATACGCTTATTTAAGTCAATGGCAAATCGTATATATCTCTAATGTAGTCTAAAAGTGGGGCATCACACAATTCATTGTTACCGCTAGTTGCGGATTTTACATTAATTTTACTATCACAGTTATAAATTATAATAAAAACCTTTCTTAACACAACTAGTTGCACAAAATAATAAACATAGCCTTGCTTATCTAAATTAATAAATAACTTACATATTTTGTTAAATGCTCAATTAACATACGAGCACACCATTATAAAAAAAGTAATTTACAATTTACAAAAAAAATATGTAGAAAAAATTAACAAATTAACTAGGATAACTAAAATAAAATTTTTAAGTATAATTGAAACTTTACGAACAATCTAACACTAGCCATCACATAAATGGCACAAAAGGAATGCATAAACGCACTTTTAAAAACACTGTCTTTATTGTAGAGATCAGTCTGTATGTTGCGCTGTAACATTTATTAAAAAAATGCTTAGTTTGTAAAATTACACTTAACACTGAATTTATACTTAATACGTAAACACGTCACATATTTGTCACTTATGTTAAAACGTTGTCGATTCTGGTGTCGAACGTGTGTAGTATTAAATTCACGAAGATTCGCAATTTAATAATCGTCAATTCTCAATCGAACAAGGGTGCTTAAATTAATGGATTTCTTTGCGAAAAGGAGAAAACAGAAAACTTTTCAAATGTTTTGTAATTAGAGCACCATTATTCTATGCGTCTTCGGTTCAATTATTTAGATATAGTGTCCAGATCGTTTGAGCCTTGCCTGGGAAAAACTATTTATTAAATATAGTGAATTACACAGTAGTTTCATTCCTGCGCAGTGGCTGAAGCTCACGCTGTAGGTCGTTGTAATATTCATGATCAGACATGGACTCTTCCTCCACTGATCGCTGAGGCAAATACTTGCTGGTCCCTGGTCGAGGAGTTGCGTCACTCCCGCTGCCCTCACTTGCACATAAAGATTCCAATGGCATCGGTTCTGTGGGTATACCCAACGTTTGCGTAGGTACATTTTCGGAGGACATTAAATATTCTGGATTGTCAACACATCTTTTTGTAGACAGTCCTGTAAAACCATTGTACCGCAATTCATCCCCGTCTTGTCCCTCGGCACCTTCTCCAATCAAATCCATATACGCTTGATTGAGCTGTGGTGACGGCATGAGGTAGTCGTCTTCGTCTAGGGGTAAATTTAATTTAAGATTTCCCACTTGTGCTTCTTTAATTTTAGATGTATCGAAATGACCTTCAGCGAAATTTTCTGCCATATTTTTTATAGGATCACTACAATACCTAGAATTAGAGCTGTCGGAAGCACAAACAATATTGTTATAATAATGACGTATATCTCCGTCTTCTTGGTTACCTTGATTATATCGAAGAAGTTCTGGATTCCAGCCTTCAGATTTAGAACTGTCTAAAGCGATAGAGTCAGGACTAGTGGCATTGTTAGCCCAAGAGGAGGATGTACATGGTTTCAAAGAGCTCGTTTGTGTTTCTATTCCTGCACTTATTACTGCAGAATTTGATGCAGTAGCTCCAGGAAAAGTCTTAAATTTAGGTTGTAAATACTCGTCTGCTTCAACCAGTGGTTCGGGCCCTTCTATAGCTGATGAGAGATTTCTTATCATTTCTTTTTCATCCTGTAAGAAAAAATATATAATTTTATGATATTCGTTAACTTTTTTTCTCAAAGTTAGAAGTGGACACTGCGTTTTGCAGTCATTTGGGCAGCTTGTCTGGCGGCAGTAACCACCCTCTTACAGAAGACAACCGTGAGTGAGTGAGTAAGGGATGCCAGAGCCCATTTCCCTATCCCTTTAGCCACCACCAAGGGGACCCTCAGCCTGTCTGTCGACTTTGACATAAAAGGAAACCTTTTTTCTGTTGTTGAATCTAAATTTCGACTTATGATTTTAGTAGAACGGTTATATAAAGTCTCAAAGTGCTTTACATTGAGCAAATATACGGAACAATTATTGGTAAGCTATATGCAGTTTAGAATACTTAACTTTACTGCATGAAATGTATTTACTCACCTGTGTAGAGTAGGATGGTAGACGCATAAATTTGTCTCCGGGAATAACAAGATAACGCCCAGGATCTCTCGCCTTTTCAGCAAATGTTTCTGCGAGTTGTTTAAACGTGGGCCTGCTATCCGCATCTAACATCCAACAAGACACCATTATGCAATAAATATCTAATGTGCAAATGCTTGGCTGAGGCAATTTCAGACCGTTTTCAATTAGCTCTGGTACATTCTTGGCAGATATATTCTCGTATGGACGTGCACCGTAACTTAAAATTTCCCATATTGTTACACCAAATGCCCATACATCACTTTTATGTGTAAATATTCTATGCTGTATGCATTCTAAAGCCAACCATTTGATCGGCATCTTGCCTCCAGCAGCTTTGTACTCGTCTTCATTTATATCTAATAGTTTTGCTAATCCGAAATCAGTTATTTTAACACAGTTGGGAGTCTGTACTAAAACGTTTCGAGCTGCTAAATCCCTATGCACCAATCTTTGCTCTTCCAAATATGCCATACCACGTGCTATTTGTGTGCACCAATTTAAGAATGCCTTGGATCCAATCTTTTCTTTATGAATTCTTACATAATCTAATAAACATCCTAGAGGCATTAACTGTGTTATCAACATCATTTGGTTTGTCATACAGACAGCTAACAATTGAAGTAGGTTGGGATGTTCAACACTGGCCATAATGTAAGCTTCTTCTAAAAATTCTTTGCTTTTGGTAGCCCCTGTGCCTTCTTTGAGAACTTTAATGGCCACTGGTATTTTTACATTTTCACCTTCCGGCACCCATACACCCCGGTAAACTTTTCCAAATGCACCAAATCCAAGCATACCACCTTTACGAAGTTCACCCTCTTTTATTATTCGAAGTTTGGCTAAATTCGGTTTTACATTTGTCGGGCGAAGTGGCTCATTATCTTCACAACCAGTAAGCACCATAGTCATTTTTACAGCTTCTTTTTTAGCTTTCGCTTTTTGTCTACAAGTATAACCAATAATTCCAAGAATTACCAATAGTATACAAGCTAGTACTAAAATGATCACCAATACTGTTGGTGTTCTTGCTGTAGTCATATTTGGAATTCCGCTATCTAATTCTGAACAGTACGGTTCCAGAATCGGATTTTGCAATTGTTCATCGAAGTATATCTTATGGGGTAAATGTGGAGGGCACTCGTCCGTGCAATTGAAACTTTGATCACTTTCATTTGAATTCGGGCCTTCTAGGAATATTTTTAAATTTCTGCATTTTATGCAATCTGTCGAAGAAGGTCCAGTACAACTTAGACATTCCTGATGACATTGTGTGCATGTCTTGTTTATTTCATCTGTATAATGATCTACAGGGCATTCTTCTTCACACTGATCTCCTCTTTTAAAACCGTTACATTCTTGACACACTTGTTTGTCTATTCCAAATCCTGAACATTTTTTACACAATGGGTGACACATTCTGCACACAACTTTAACTTTTCCTCCGAGTGTTTTGACGTCTTCTACCCACTCATTATAGTATCCATCAGGGCACGATTCATTCTCTTTCAGGCAACTCATTGTACCATCCTCGCTTATGATTGCTCTTTTACAAGAGTCACAACCTCCGGTTCCTATAATATTTCCTGGTCCGGTGCAACTTCTATGACAATTTTCATGACACGGTTGACATGTACCATTCTCAGAGGTATATCTTGAATCTGGACATTTATCTACACAGTAGGGACCATCGCGTACATTTTTACACTCAGTACAGTTGGCACGACTTGCTCCTGTGCATCCATTCAAGCATTCTGAATGACATTGCTTACATGCTTTTGGTCCAGCTTTGAATAACCTGGAATGTGAACAATTACGAAATATTAACAAATGTATGTAAAAGAAAGAAATGTTTAATGTTGAAAAATAATTGAATTGAGTATTTCAACATAAACATCTTCATATAAACCAAAATTAGTAAATATTGCGCACAGCCATCACAAAAATAAAATATGTAGATTCAATTATACTAAGAACCTACAAGTTTGAAATACGTATACATACCCCGGAATCACGCTGCAATTTTGTATACAAGATTCTCCAAATTTATAGTTCTGGCAAGAAAGGCACTGGTCTGGTCCTGGACCCCAACATCCATCAGAAGAGCATTGGTCATCACACAGCAAATTCAATTTTTCTGTTGGACCATATTTCAGTTAGTAACAGTTATAATAACAAAATGATATTGCTCAGCGGTCCATGCAATGGCTAGGGCTGGTTAATAGAATTAGTGAGTGTCGTGTTTAACATTTATGTACATAAAAAAAAAAAACTTTCGCTTATGATAACTATTAGGAGGGATACAATAAAAGAAATGTAATTAAAATGCGCATAGCCACTAACTAGAATTATGAATAAACTAAAATTAAAATATGAGGATCCCCATTTATTACTTAAACGCATAGCATAACTTAACTCACCACAATTTCTCTGATCTCCATTCTTTTGTATAATCTGTTTGTGATCCTTAGACTTCACAAGTTTATTCCAAGCTATTTTGTCGGCGAAACAAAGGTTTCTATTTTCCATTATGGCTATGGAACCAGAATTAACACGTTTCAAGGACTTCAAACCCAGAGACAGAAGTGATGTCTTGACGATGTATAATGCCGCAAATAGATTTTCGGCTACTTGACGTCCTCCTATTACTTCTAAGTTGCGGAAGTAACTAAGGCTCGTGAAATTCGGATGATGAGCTTGCACATTTAAGTAGCCAGTAACCTCGCGTACTGTACTGAATACTTCCAACTTGTCCGGGTCCATTTTCGGATAACGATCACCGAAAGAATAATCTGTGTTTACTTGTTGAAATCCAGTAAAAGTCATTTCCAAAATTTCTATGGAGCCATCGATAATAGTGCAATCTTTGAAACTGTCTATGTTTCCGGAATGTATTGGTTTGTCCGATCTACATGTTTTTGGACAAGTAACATTACAGGGAATACATTCGCCGTTAACAGCCGTCTTATTCGGCGGGCAACTTCTCACACATGCGCCACTGTCTTTTAAGAGATGCTCAGGGCAATTTCGAACACAAGTAGCTCCATATGCATACTTTCCATTAGGATTTGGTTCCCACGAATAAGAAGTAGGGTTGTAAATTTGCATGGGTGGACAGTTTTGTGAACATTTGCCCTCGTCATAAAAATTTCGACAAGCTAAACATTGGCTAGGCAGTGGTCCTGTACAGCCCCCTGCACAGAACGAGTTGCAACACTCTCGAGGATTAGGTCCGAAACAGCGCCCTTGGGCACATTGAGGACTACAGTTGATCTTAGAAAACTTCTGGCAATTTTCCGGTCCATCGCCCCAACACCCTGCCTCGCAACTGCGGTCACAGGGAGGGCAATCTCGTTGTGGAGCAGAGAAGTTATACACAAATACGTATGTCGCACTAACACCAGTTATAATTTCATCCCAATTAATAGTCTTAACATGACATAAATTATAATTATTATATACTCCTACACTTCCACGTAAAACATCACGTAATGCTGGAAGCTCTAGTGTGAAAGCCGAGGACATAGTCACTAATAGTGCAAACTCTTCTTCTCTGACTTTGAGTTTGAATAGTGTTCGTCCGCGAATAATCTGTAGCTGAGGCAAAATTATCCGTTGCACGTTGACATGAGAAATGAGCACATATCCGGTCACCTCTCGTATGTACTTTAGGAAGGAGAGATCCATGGTGTCGTTTTGAAGCCACGTGAGCTCCAAGTTGCCATCGACGTAGGTACAATTTGTGAATCGATCGCGAAGGTTGCGGTAGTGAGTGTCTCGATTCGAGGGAACTGACATCCGTCCGTTCGTTCCGATGCATACTGGAAAGAAGAAAAAACGAAATTATACATAATGCTGTTTAAAAATATATGTCCAAGTTGTTTATGGATGCATACATATTTAGATAGAAATCCGTCTTTGTTTTAGTTAGGTCGATACATTGACAAGTTATGTAGGAGCTGTTTGGGTCTAGTGAAGAGGCGGACCTCTGTAGGCGGTTATTGGATCCAGTTTCCTCTACCGCGTCATACGTTCGTTACTTACTGCTATATTTCAATGCCGCATCGTGTCGAAGAGTTCTGTTGTCTTTTCGAACACAAACGTAAATGCACAACAGGCTGAAATGTTTTGTTACTTGTTTACCGTTACATCGGTGGTATCTCTGTACAGTAAACGTAGCAAATTATATAGCAAACGTTTATTGATAACAATAAACAGTTTAAAAAAAATAGCTCTGAGCTCTTTTAGGCATTATAGAATACAGTGAACTGATAGTTACGGTGACAAAAGAAATCGACGCGTGTAATTAGCTATTCTATATTTTTAATACGTAGATGAATCCGAATCTAGAGTTTATTACCTGCCCTACGAGGGGCCAATGTAGAAAAATCAAACGGTTGATAAGGTGTGGGACAATACCACTTACATTGTCCCACACCTTATCAACCTTCAGATCTATGTAACAATATAACGATTAAAAATATTAAATTTAAGTTAAAGCAGTATTTTTTAAATTGTAATAAAATTGTAAATATAGTTAGATTTTAGTATTAATAATTCCATCGGATAAGACAAGATTAAAAACCTCAGTGGTTTTTAGTGTTATCATTTTACATGTATTATATTATTAGCCTTAAAACTGTTAAAATTTAAAATAAATAAAATAAAATAAAAATAAATTTGAGCCAATAAAAACATAATAATAGGGGTTAAAGTATGAAATTGCCGTTTTATTGTAATAGGTACTTCGAATTGACATAGAACCTTCATGGTTTGAGATTTTTGAGTGAAACTTTTTTCATACGGTACCTATGTAGTTCTTCTTTTAAAAAATGTGCAATATTCGATTATCAACTTTCAGTTGTTTTTTTTATTCAGCTTAGACAATAAAGATGGATACTTCGAAAATTCGTGTGATTTTTGAATACGAGTTCTGACGCGGAACTAACGCGGCAGAAACAGCTCGCAATATTAATGTTGCGTTTGGAGAGGGGACTGCTAATGAACGCACTGTGCGATTTTGGTTTAAACGCTTTCGTGATGGAAACTTCGATTTGAAGAACGAACCACGTGGAAGACCGCCCACACAGGTGAATAACAATGATTTGAAAGAGATGGTGGAAGCCGATCCGAGCCAAACTACCCAGGAATTAGCGGCATGGTTTAACGTTACCTTACCAACAATATTGACTCATTTGCGTCAAATCAATAAAATAAAAAAATATGAAAAATGGGTGCCTCATGATTTGACTGATCTGCAGACTCTACAGGAACTGCAATTAGAAACCATTCGTCACCCTCCGTATTCGCCAGACCTTGCTCCAACGGACTACCATTTTTTTCGTGATTTGGACAATTTTCTGCGTGATAAAAAGTTTTCTTCTCAGGAGGCAGTGCAAAATGCTTTCACACAGTTTGTCGAATCTAGATCACCAGAGTTCTATCGCAAAGGCATAAATGAGCTTCCTATTAGATGGCAGCAATGTATAGATAATAATGGTAATTATTTTGATTAAATAAATATGTTAAATTAAAAAAAAAAAAAATTTTTATTTTTCAGTACAAATCGGCAATTTCATACTTTAACCCCTAATTATACGAGTAAGCGAGAAAAATATTGTAATGGGATAACATCGCCTTAATTTTACTTGTTCCAAGCAATAAAAGAGTTCAAAACTTTTAATATTCCACTTCTTACAATGTAGCTTGTAATAAAATAATTATTTATGTAGGTATTTCAAGTATTCGTGTATGTAAGTATATTATATGTAAGTTTATGAAATATTTTTATCGTTCTTCTTATTCTACAGAATATGGTTTTAAATGTCTCAATACTTACTGTACAGCTACGCTGGCCTTAAAACTATTAGCAATTGGTCGCTAATAATTTTTGCCTACACTCTCGGACACTCCTATGTTACTGTCATTGAATAATTTAGACGATCGAAGTTTTGAACTTTCTAATACGTTACGTAGATGTACATACGTGACAACATCCGACCAAATTTAAAAAGCATTCATCTCGCAGCATCTATACTAATGTTTTCCACGTACTTATTTTTATAGTGGTACCTCCCACGCGGATACGCAGCAAATTTGAGATGTCGCGCGTTTGTTTGAAGTTACAGCTGTGATTTATATGGATGTTGAATTTTGATGCATTATGTGTGGGTAGTAGAAATCTGGTGTCCGGTCGACCTAATTATATTGTCGATGACACGAGTGATAGTATTGAGAGTGGTTTTCGTTGCGCTCAACGCACCCGCTTGTACCTATTTCAATGATACATTTGCAAATTTATGACATTTGTAACAAACGTAGTTTATAAAAATGTCGCTAAATATTCGTTTAGGTGCGTCATTACTTTTACTATTTCTGAATTAGCTAATAACGTTATACGACGATGAGATACACTACGATAAGCTGCTGGAGACAGAATTGTCCTTTGTATAATCTTAGTCTATTATCCGAGCCCACTGGGAAAGTGGTGATATATTGCACTACAATTGGTGCAATATTATTGGGGTTAAATAATTGAATCTTAATCACAGTTAAAACATATGGGCGACATAATTCTGTAAAACATACATTGAAGCTATGTAAGCTCGAAATTTAAAGGTACAAGCGATACGAAAGATACAAATGAAACCATATCGGTTTTCCTTTGAATTGTAGGTAATCGTACTGACTTTAAAAGCCATCCCGCGTTGTGAAAACGCTCATATTCGTCTTTAACTGTCCTCGGTTAGGTAAAACTTAACGACTGGTTTGTCGCTGAGCTATGTTTTTATCCAGTAACTTGCATTCTGAAGCAATGAAACCAGTTTTGTACCACTCTGATTCAACGCAACTCAACCTTTCACTACAATTCCCTTTTGTGCCTTGTAGCTTGCTGCGTTGGTTCGGTTTCCAAATAAGGTTGTGTAGGGCACGCAGCATTGAAATGAAAAGTTCAAATTTTGGGTATCAGATTTCTTTGAATGAGGCTATACCTTCATTTAAGGAGCTCGTAGCGTACAGCGATTTCATATCATTAAACACGTTTAAAGTTTGTTGTAGTTCAAAATAAACGGAATTATTTGTTGACTTTTATTTAAGTGATGCTTATGCTTACATAATTATAAGACTAAAATCAAAAACAGTTTTTATAAATTTTATAAATATTTGAACAAATATTTTTTTAAAGTATTTTTGTACGCATTTACTAATTATTGTCGCTTTATATTTATGATTAGAGTTTTGCCTCAAAATACAAATGCGTAGGAATAGGAATCACAGAATTTTACTGATCGGTAATTTTAAATACATATTTGTAAGATCATAAAAATTTATATAATCAGTACAGTAATTTATGCATATCGCTATGGCAATGCGACGTCAAGGAACTATGGCTATCAATTAGGTTAATAATTATTTTACTTTACTGCTGGGAAACGTGCCTACGTATTTATGTTGTACCTACTTAGTTTTCAGTATGAATTTAGAAATCAGGAATAATTAGGTGGTCTATTGGAACTACATACTATTGTACATCACATTTTATAAAAACATATTTGGTGAAATACAATAATTGGATGAAATTTAATATTGTCTGTACAGATTAATAAAGTTAAACTCCGCTTCCGTCTGTTTTGACGTTTTTGATCTGATACCTAAATCTTAATTACTATTTGCTTTACAACAACCAATCGATTTTGAAAAAAATAAATAAAATACGAGTATTCTTGACTGACTAGTGACTTTTATGGTCCTAACGGTCGAAATAAGCGTCATATGCTAAGTTTGAGGTGATATCGAAATTAAACATTTTATAGTAATCAAGTTTATGTGTTTTATTAAAATAACGACACTAAAACCAAAGCAAATTAAATCCGGTTATTAAAAAGTGACAAAAATATTTTTTCATTACGCGGGGTCAAGTAACTTAATAATTTAGCACGTATCTTGTTTCTGTATACGTTCATTAGTTTTTAGTAGTTATATTGAATATAATTTCAATACTAAATTAGTACAGTTCTAACACATAAACATCTTTTAATGAGACACCTAAAATAAAATTTTTATGTGGATGCTAATTAGACCTACTCACAGGTGATGTTGAGAATGATATTTGTATATTTTATCTACTACTAGCGACCCGTTCCCGGCTTCGAACGGGTGCAATGCGGTTTTTACTAAATGTAAAGAGCGATAAACGAGGAAAGTGTTTTAAATAAAATTTGAAAAATAAAAAATAAATTAACAATTTAAAAATATCACAGAAAATTTTGCCCTGTGCGAAGCGGGTAACGGGCATAAAAAGTTGCATGATTACACTTTAATTATATTCCTTAACACAGTTTAAATTGAGTTAAGTATTCTGAAAACAAAAAATACATTATAATCAGCAGTAAGTTGAATATCGATATATCTTGACGTTTGAAAGCATTACAGCCAAACGAGAAACTAGTTTATTTACTTGCTAATCCAATGCAATCTATGTTACTGGACATGATTACTACGAGGATTACTACACAGAAAACATACCTATGAATAAAACTAATTTTTAGCTTTGGTCCTCCACCATGTGCAAAATTGCTGGGATTTATATCTTTATATCCCAGATGTTAGTTAATACATCTGGGAAACACAGACGCCAGTAGGGGCTTGGCAGTGCGCATTACAAAGGATTTTTTACAGAGCTTAGTCCGAAGAAGTGGGATTCAGCCGTACGTCTGAATGTCCGATGGAAGAAAGGGGAAGTCGGTATGAGTTCATGCAGCTCCTGGGCACACGAAGACTAGAGGACAGATAGACATGCGATTTTGCGTCGATGTCTAAATTTTATAAGAATAAATAAAATTTATAGGTAATATCACACCAGTCTTTAAAAGGTACCGAAACCTTTTTAAGAAGTGTAAAATTTTCAAACGTTATACCCAAATCCACCCACACCCAACCAACAGTATTTATTGAGCTCACCAATATTTCCGAACATATTTATCCCTCTTTTTTAGTCACACATTTTGCGTTTAATAAACACATATTATAACTATGGAATCTATGATTCCATGTGAGGAATCTATGATCCATTCAGAAAATTTGATCACATGTCCATGATCAATCATTCATTATATAAGTATGAAGTTTTGCCCGCCAATGCAGGAAATCTGGTAAGACTATGTCTGTATTTTCTCTATATCTAACTATATCTATATATCTATACGTATTATAAAATAAATTTATTTTTTATTTAATAAAAAAATATATATTTATATTTTATACTAAATTAATTATTAAGAAAAATCGTTAATGGGGTTCTAGTTTTTAATTATTACTTAATAATAAAATAAAATCTCTGTCTGTTCTTCGGTCAGTTTCTCAGCCAACTTCTTCTAAATCACCAAACGGATTTTGATACGGTTTTCACTACTGGAAAGAGCAATAAACGAGAAAGGTTTGTATATAATGCATCTGTGCGAAGCCGGGAGAAGGTATATACATATATGTAAATGTGGTAAAGGAATGTACTTTGTAATGAGTTTTATTAATTTTACTGTGATATGCGACTTACATGGTAATGTGTAATTAGTACTATTAATGCATTCTCGTAATGTCGCATACCTGTGCCAACTCTATAAAAATAATAAAAAAAAAAAATTTTAATTAACTTATATGAGCGGAAAATCTTGTATCTTGTAAAACTAACTTGTATGAGCGGAAAATCACAAAATTTTTACATTAGGTACCTGTGAAGTGTAACTTTGTAAATATGTATTTGTTATATTTTTACTTTGATGCATATATTTCCTACATTCCAAACAAACCGGTAAGTACAGACTGATAAGTAATTAATATCTTTTAAATTAAAATCTTATTATTGAATCTTTAATTATTATTGATGTGACAATACCAACAGACTAGGAGAGAAATAATCAAATGTTGAGTTGTTTAAACAATTAAATTTCAAATCGATTTATATGAATGTTTTTTTCTTTAGCGAAAACCATAAAGTATTAAAATTGTTTGGTGCTTTAGAAGTTGGAAATATTAGTATAGAACTTTATCATGTTTTACAAAAAAATGGATAATAGTTATTTTCACACTATTTTTTTTACTTTGTTTATTTATATATATATATATATATATATATATATATATATATTTAAACAATTTTGAGAACAACATTTAATTCGATCGTAACCTCAGAAAAAAAGTCACAATAAAATGCATTAAACGTGAAAAAATAGCAAATCTATCAGGTAAATTAATAGTATAAAGTAATAAATATTTTTGTCCTATATAAGTATTATAGAAAGTCTCTACGACATTGTTATCACAACGGATATTCGACTTGTTTAGGGTTTTTACCAAAACTGTAATTTTTCAAGATATTTGGACAACTTAAATAAATAAATAAATAACTTTGGCTACTTGGAAACTGACGATGTTTTATTTATTAACTAGCTGGTGGCCACGACTTCGTCCGCCTTGAAAAATATTAAGTAGCCTATCCTGTGTCCCGTACGTCCAAATGTTTATCTTCCAAGATTCATGAAAATCAGTTAATTCGTTTCCGAGTTATGGAGGAACATACATACATACATACAGAAAAAAAATCTAAAAATCGTCAATTTAGTTTCAGTGTCATGTATAGAGCCTATAAACACGATATCTCTGAAAACAAAGTAACTTACTCCATGACCGACCCTTACAGATTTATTATTAGTATTGATTTATCGTTGAAATTACGTAGTTTAGTCAAATTTCAATCAAAGTGAAATCAAATGTACAGATATATTCTACAGGTCTGTCAGTATAGGTACATTAACTTAAATTCTGACGAAATATAAATTATATTCTTTAATGGCACGCGTGTTTTTGTTTCTTATAAAAACAAGCATTTCGAAGTTTACTGAATACAACACGGTTATAGTAAAGCCGTCAAAATATTAACTGTGAAACAATGGGGTCTTAAATCCAGTCTTAAATCTTGTTTATTTTATACAACCAATTGTTACTTTTACATAAAAATCATTTATGTATTTAGTGTTTATTGGGGGTTATTGGGATTATTTTGGCTTATAATATATAGCGAAACAAAAGATATACATGTTGTAGGTAATAGATTTTCTAGAGATTTGAGTTTTAGTTTGACAGTAATAATATTATTAAAAGTAGGTATCTTTACCCTTGGTATATCTTTCCCCAAGTTTAAACATACTTTAGAGATATTAAGGATAAATCCAATTGCCAAATTTCACATGAATCAGTCAAACCACTGGCAAAGCATGAACTTCGTAGGTATTTAATACATAAACAACCCCAGATACTACAAAACCTTTTTGAGGCGTTCTTTTGTAAGATCTTTTAAAAGAACATCTTGCATCCTTCTCCGTCAAAACATTGTAACGTTATGTCCTATTATATGTACACACAAAAGCCTCTCGCAATAAAGCGCTGTGGAAAAGCGGTTTTAGTGCTAGCTGAACAAGCTTGTCAAGCTATCTATATATGGTGATGTTTGTTGAACAGATAAGCTCTTCAAAGATTCGTTTGTTTCTTAAGTCTTCCATACTACGTAGTTATCAGATAATTTTATTCGTATTAATAGATTTAAACTTATTAAAAATTGGTACAGACATGAAAGATTTAGATTTATAGCTATAAAAGCTGGATTGAAAGTGCGTTTTTTGAACGTAGGGTTGTTTTCTCGTAAATGAAAAATTAAAGACTTTACTTTTGTATTTTTATCTGCAACTTATAATTCAAACAAATATTTGTAATTAAAAATTTGAGAGTATGTGAGGTTTTTTTAATAGTTTACACGGCAAGCGATCCGTAGAGTTTATTTTAATTTTCTTAAGTTTACGCGGGAATGTCGACTACATTACTCGTATATTATGTGCTGACATTATATTATTTAAGATGTATTACGTAATTTGGCTCTTTGTAAGTGGAGGTAGGATGTAGTACCGTAGGCGGTACTTACTCTTTCCCTTGACGAATTCCGAGTGTTTGTGATGCGGCTGTTGTGCGGGAACTAAGTGGTGGAGTCTGTGCGGGCGAGCGGCAGCCGCCGCGTTGGTAAGCGCGATCACCCACAGGCAACACAACAAGGCACGCGCAGCCAACATGCTGCGACATCACTCGCGAACTCAAACTACACACAAGCGTTCGGCACAACCTTCCATCATGTACTGACTCGCCCGGTTTGTTGAGCCTCGCGGAGACGCGGTGCGCGGGCGCCTCCATAGATCAACAGGTGCGAAGAAATGACTCCTTCGTTTTGTGTTTACGCGGGAAATAATACTTGTAACGTTTGGTCACCCGAAAAATACTTTATTCTTAATCAATTATAAATGATTTTAATTATATCTACTCTAAATAAATTTAAGAACCTAATGACGTTCGCTTAAAAAAACATAATACAAAATCATAATCTATATCCTATGATTTATTCCTTTTACAAAATAAAATCGTTTACGGTTTCTGTATGTTTCTGCGCTACCTTCTCCATCCATTGGAATTTGGTTCGGTTTTCGGAAATGAAAAGAGCGATATACTGGAATATACAGGAAGAGAAGGAGAAGAAGAAGGAGAGCGAAGGTTCGTCTACCCCGCTACGCCTTCGGCATGTTGTCATTTTTTCGATGTCCATAAAACGTTTTTGAATTATTTTTATATTCCACATTTTGTTTTGTCATTATAACTTAGCATCTTTTCTAAATTGGACAATGTCTAAATTTTAAATAGGCCCTGTCTAAATATTCAATAGTGTATGCGCTACGCTGCCCTGCCCTCTCTCACAAGCACAGGTAAACGTCAGGTAAATGGAAAAGGACGCAGGTATGCGTCAGAGTCGATACACGGTGAACGAAAAAAAGGCCACGTAACGAAACTTTAATCTACGTCGTATCGTAGCCCGTGCTAGTACTGATACGAATAATAATTACACTCTCTGAAACTGGATCTTGGCTTTTTGTCGAAACTTTCATACAATCTGATCCAATAGTTGTTGAGGCAATTAATCTACAAGTACTCCTATGATGAGATTTTATTTAAAAAAATACAATAATTAATTGATTTAATGTAAAAGTTATATTTTTTAGATTGGCTGAAATTAAAACGTTAAATTGAAAAATCATTATTTTTTAATTTTAATTAAGCTTGATAAATTAAATACATTGTTATACGTAAATAACAAGTTGGATTTAAAAAAATACTAGTAAATATCTCACAAAACGAATCGAATTATACCTACTTAGCATGAAGTTTGCGGGCGCGCGTTGAACTCTTTATGAAAGTCGACTATCAAACCCTTCACAGACGCTTACGATTGATGCACTTTACTCTTTGTTATTCCATGACCATTGCTAGTTTACGACTGAAATAAGAATCGTAAATAGGGTTTTAATGCGGCAATGGACGTGGTAAATATACAATATTACTGTGACAGTGTTTATGTCGTTTAGGTCAACTAACATTCCTGTGCATTCGCAAATGTCATTTATAAACGAGATAGGCCTGCAGTTATGCTAACAAATGATCCTTCACGGTTATTTAGTTTTAATAATGTGTGTCAAGAATCTATTATTAGTTTCTGACATCAACCGTGAACTATTTAAAATAAAATTAAAATTGGGAGTATGAAGTAATAATATAAATGAAAAAGTTAACCAAAAAGAAAAATACAAACATGATTTAATTTTGCAGACGCATTAAAGTAGTTACTATATAATAATTAATCAATTTTTCTCATGATATTTTAAGTGCGCTATTTTGATGTTTTTAGAATAAGTTTTAAGTTATTCAATCATCAACGAAGCTTTTTGGCCTGCAAGTAGCAACTCAAAATCAAAAATCGATTTTGTATACATATGCCCATTACCGACCATTAGGTCGGTCGGTAAACTATTTCTTATTTTTACTTTTTATTTATTTAGATAAGATTTTCTTGTTATTAGTGTATATGCCATGTTGGTTGTTGTATACACTGCCCACTATATTTATTATTTATTGCCATAAAATTTATTACCTAAATAATTTCTTGAATAGTATTAAATTTGAAATTTATTTATCAAATCCTTACATTTTTGATTAGGATCGATTTTTTTTTGTGTTTTAAGTAAAACATTCAACTAGCGTTATTACGTTTATTTACAAATTGGCGATGTGTGTATTTAAATGTATTTTCAGTTCCTACTTCCCACTGCAACTTCTCTAGGCGCAATGACATCATTTTCGTTTCCCGTAACCCTTACACCGTTGCTATAAGGTACACAATCGCTTGAATGAGGGTTCCAATAAAATTGTGTCGATCATTGGCCCTTACAGCACGCCTACAACCTCGACTGACCTCGTCAGTTCATGTCAATAAAGTACTATAAGTTAAAGGAACATATACCAATATAAAATACTCGTGCAAGCATTGCAATGCAAGGATTTTTTGGATTAACATTTAAAGAGTACCTAACATTGATTTGAGAATATGCCTATTCGAAACTTCTTGTCTATATTAATAAATAAATGTTGATTACAGCTAATCTCCGAAATGGTTGGACCGATTTTGACGGGGCTTTCACTGGCAGATAGCTGATGTTGTTAAAGGCTGTTTTTATTTTAGACTTTTTTAAAATTATTTAAATTACGCAGTGTCCAGTACCGCGTGCGCTCCACGCGCATGTTTCAGTGAAGCGTGGCCGATTTCATCTACTTTTATATATACATATCAAAATAAGAAAATATTTTTCGAGTATTTTATGGAAGAAGAGTACATGACCACCCAAATATTGAACGGCTATGTATACTAAATCATACTTGTTTGTCCAACATCAAGTATGAAAGTGGAATATCAATGAGCCTTTAAAACTAATCTAGAATGCGCATTACGATTCCGACATCGTTGTCGAATGTACTAACCGATTCTATACACTCAATTAAAATTGGTTCAAAATTTTTTAATGCTGAGTCGAATGTTACTTTTAAAATTTGCACCTTTCAAATTAGCTGCGAGTTTAAATTTCAGATATAGTCATTGACTATAACATTTCCGCATTTCCTTGTTAAATCATATATATACTAAATTTCAAAAAGGTTGTAGATTACGATTAATAAATAGAAATGTCTAGGTATTTATGCATTAGAATAATTTACAAAAGGTTGTAGATTTTTTTTGTCAAAATATCATTATACAAATAAGGATTTTGCTGGGGAAATAATAGCTTTGTAGACCACTTTGTCCTTATTATTTTCACCCGTGTAACGAATAATTAGATTCAAATATACACGCGTGTCGTAATGTTACTCTCACTGACATAAGCACACGCTAAACAATAAATCTTCTATACTATAGTTTTGTCGAAAATGTTGAGGTGAGTTGGAGATGGAGTCCATAAAGCCTTAAAGCACGGCGTCGCCGCGACGGGATCGAGGCGGGCGTTCAACAATAGGGAACAAAAGCCTCTCGAACCACTTGACTTTATTGTGTGGGTACAATGCAGCTTTCATTTCATCTGTTGTGTGAGCAGGTACCGGCCACTGGGTACGTATCTCTCTCTCTACTACGGACGCGTCCGTAAAAAAATTGGGGTTTATTACACACTCGATTATGCACATCTACGTGTTGTACACATAGGTATGCCCCTTACACAAAATTTACATAGTAAGGTATGTACAACTGTATATTAAAAATACACTTGTTAATATATAAATTAACTTATTTTTTGTTGTTATACAGTCCAATAAATGTACATATGCGGATTGGCAAGCCGCAGTGGCCAACTTTTTAAATTTGTAAAATAAAAAAAACTTCTCGTGTGTATCTAAAGTTCAAATTAAATGATCAAAATAAATACTTAAATTTTAAAGTATTTAAAACTAACATACCTACTAATAAAGCTATATCCATAAGTGGATTGTTTAAAAAAGCGAAGTACTTCTAAATAATTGAAATACATAACTCATAAATAGGTACAATAACTACCTAAACAGTTCTCAGAAAAACAGAGATAGATAATCTTGCGTCTCATCCGTTTATGAATTATGTTGTTATGCAAAATACTTTACAGTAGGTAAAACCGGTTTACATATAATAGTTTGATCTGATTCTATAATAAAATAACTAGCAAATCATAGGTATGGATTTGAATTTGCATGTGTGCAGCTTGTAAAGTTGTGTGCTCATTTGAATAGTGTTTCGAAATGGGAGACGTTGTTTTATCCTGAAAGGGCCGACTGCCATCTCTGATCTAACCTGTAAGGGAGCCCAAGAGAGGATTTTGGGATTTATTCGAGCGCGTCAGATATTGCCAATGTATGTTCTCCGTGTATGTATCTCCGATAACGGATATGTATTAATCTGCCGGTTTGGATGGTGGGGTTTGGGGTAAAAATTTAAATACAACTCGAGCGCGTCAGATTTTCAGAGGGAATGTTAAGTGAACCCAAACTAAGCTCTCATTTAAAATACAGCAGATTCGGATGTAACGCAAGCTCGTGGCAGCTTTTTGAAAATGCAAAAAAGATTTTTGGCGATTGCCATTTTGTAACACTCGAGCGCGTCAGATTTTCATACAGACGGTTCGGCTTGAATTCCTGATCGTGCTGATTCTTAATCTGACGATTATTTGGAGGATTTTTTTAATACAGCGTCTACAAGCTTTTGAACGCCTGTAGACGCTCACCCCATCGTTGAAAGGGGAAATATCATATGTGACCTTTTTTTCTTCCTACCATTTAATCTTCAAAATCCAATAGGTTCCCACGACGCTCGAATGACTCCACATTTAGCACATCTACCATTAGGAAAAGTTACTTGGATTGACACTGACAGACTCCGATTTGATCATGCATAACCTTTGATGTAGAGCACATATGCCTTCTTCCTGCAAAGACCTTGAGCTTCGGCCAACACTACCTATGTATTGTGTCTTAAGTTAAGTATAATAATTGTTAAGATCCCTATACCTACACTTAATTTTTCAAAATTTCAAAATATTTTAAAACAAGTTTATCTCACGTAAACTATAGTCTTTTAGTGATACTGAATCCTTACATCACATAGGGTTAATTTTTTTAAATGTAAAGGTCGTCAGACAGTCTCAGATCATCTCAATCGTCGCTTAACACAAGCAACGCCTTAAATTTGAAAACTTCACTTCCAAAGTTTTCCCTGCCGGCAATCGAACCCGGAGCACTAATACAAAGCGCCAAGGCAAACATTAAACACTCATTGGGGTCGTTAAAGTATCTCCTTATGTATAGTTATTTAAATAATATTAATCTAGATTTACTTGTATGAAAAGACATCAAAACTACGAGTAAAAGAAGTTAACATAAAAAAAACATAATAAAATACATAATAATGTTACATAATAAAATAAAACAATTATTAGTTATTAGAACATAAAACAATAAATAATTACGTATCCGTGATCATTAATTTCTAAACGTGGAAACTTTGTAAGTTCTGTCGGTTGTAAAATGTTGAAGTTGTAATAAAATGCATTCCTAACCGTCCGTATTATATACCCCCACTGAGACGGGGTGGAGATTTCGGCTTAATGATATATTGGCTAAAGGTTTCTCAGCTTCGATATTATTTAAACTCTGTTAATTACACTTTAAGGTCCAATTTGAATTTATTAAAAGATGACGCTATGTTTCTTAATATTAAATATCGCGGCTTTTTTGATAACATTTTTTTAGTGTTTTCTTGAATCCAAGCTATCGAAGGTCGAAGCATCTGCCACCCCCGACTGTTACTTGTAATCATATCAATAAGTCAAAACGAGGTATTCGATTTATCTCTATCAATCGATCAGAGCTTCAAAATATAAGGTATCCATTGTATCGTTTTACTCTTTTTGTTTCAATCAAAAGCGATATTTTGTATTTTTATAATTACAAATTCTCAGATTTGATCGCGGTGAACCTTTATATTTAGCTACATTCGCCTTCTAGACGATTCCAGTTGCGATTATAAGGCTTTTGTTTTCATAATCTTTATAGCTGAAAACTATATTAAAATTAATCTAAATTATTTATTTATAAACATTTTTTATGTTTACCTACAACAGTTTTCTTAAACACACTTTCCCGTTATCCCATTATTTCTATCATTTGCTGTTATTTTTTTTATCCCTCGGGAACAATAATTTTTGGATGGAAAACGTCCTTTTTGTGTTTATTGTTTATTTTTGCATCCCTGATAACATGTATGCAAAATTTAATGATGATCGGTTGATATGTGAATTCTTTACACGATCATTATCGTTATCTTCTTAAGCGGAAAAGCGGAGACCTCCTCGATATTCATACTCAATACCTACTTACAATTTCACAACCAGCGCTGAATAGAAAAATTAAATGTGTGGATATGCATCAATGCAACAAAATTGTTAGATAACTTACACAATTAGTGTTAGTGAAGAAACTATTTGTAATACAATGCAATATCCAAAGATCGACCGGAATGTATTCTGGAGATATGAATCCGTTGCATATGTGTGTGACTCTGAACAGAAATTTTCATGGTTATGTCAAATATTTATGGAACGCTCGCCTTTGAGCTTCAGAAAGATGTTTTAAGAACAAGTAAAGCAGGAGTAACAAACTTATAGTTGCAAATGGGTCGCATAAGTTTTGCACTTGTGTGTGCGCGTATCTTTTGAGTGTCGTTTGCCTTGATGTTTAGTTAAAAGCTTCTTTATATATCCGACAGGGTGGGACGACTAGCGTCGCGTCGCCTCGAGCTGTATATCAACTCGTATATTTACATCAGTACAACTACAACTACCTTGTGATGTGAAAACGAAAGCAATGATTAAAAATAAATTTGTTGTTTTTTATTTATTTATTTATTTAGATAAATATACATCTTTGAGAATTAAAAACATATGAAAATAAAAATAAAACAATCCGTTTATAAACCGTTTTTCCGTTTAAGAGTGTCAACCTGAAATTTAATTTTTAATACTAACTTTGTTGCAATGGCCCGCGGGCCTCAAAATTGTTACGCTCGATGTAAAAGAATGTTTTAAAATATGTGTTTTCATTGCCGGCCTACCTATTAACGTATATTTAATTTTATCTAATTTTATTAGAATTAATCCAAAATGTTTACATCGGTTAATATGTTTGATTTACATTATTTAAAATATCATAAAGTGAGTAATAAAATATTTAAAAATTAACAGAAACTATTACTGGTTATTGAAATTAAATGAAATCATGTCGTTAATACATAATTAGGTACATCTATTTTCTTATTAGAACTAAAAGAAAAACAACACTAACTCTATTATTAGTGTCATTATTAGTTTAATGTATTTTCTAACACTAAATAATTTATTGGTAAAATCTACAAATATTTTTTTATACTTTTGTTTTTAAAGGAACAGTTTGGTTTCAGAGGGCCGCAGTGCAGTGCAGGCCCGAGGCTGAGCGCTGATTGCGTGTCTGAGATAAAAGTGTTCGTATATTCACTTTTTGAAATTATAATGATCACGACAGATGCACTTTTGACATACGAAACGAACAAAAGCCTCCGTCGTATTCACACGCTCTCGACAAAAGATCTTTTTTGCCTGAACAAATTCCAAACGAAATCTAAACGCGAATCGCATTGTAGGACTGATCGAGCCTCCTTCTCATTCTATTTTTACGTGTCCATCCAAATTTTCAATATTTTTTAAAAGTTTAAACCTACTTAAAGAAATAATAATATATTTTTTTAACGTATATTTATAAAAAAACACTAGAAAAATAAATACCCAATAATTAAATAAAATAATCAATATTAAGTGTATATCGTCGACTATTAACTCTTAATATTTATTATTATTCAAGCTTTATTATTATTCAATATATGTGTAATTATTATTAAACTATATTATTTGACTCACAGTATATTTAAAAAAATATATAACTGCGTTTACTCTCGAAGCTTGTATAAATATTTACAAATAAAAGTGAAATTATTTGTTATTATATCTTAAATATGATATCTTACATATTTATATATTAAATAGTCTGTTTATTGGAAATCACAATTGCTAAAATATGCTGACACTAAATACAATAAATTGACACGATTGAAACAAAACGCCATAAATCAAATAGAATAAAAAATGTGATCGGCCACACCGCTGGACGACCAAAATGGACGATTAAAATCAAAAATAAAACTACAACAGAGCCTTTGTCTTACTCGTGTCTACAACAGGCTTTTATCTCGTGGACTCCAAGGACCGTTTTAAAAAAAATCCTAAAGGTAAAGTGGCCCGCGCAGGTAATGTCAGCCATTTTGTATTGGTTTTTATTTTTATTTTATTGTTATTGTATTTCAATAATCCGCATGTTTTATGGCTTGTTAGGCAGTTTGTGATGATGCCAGATCACTAATTAAGCTCGCAAACACCGGTAGCCGGAAATATGGCATATTAATAGCTTTCAAAAAGGTTTTTTTTCGATGGGACTAATTTGTTTTTGCTTTGACTAATTGTAACAGACAAAAAATGTTGTCATTTAAGTATGTTGTAGTTGGCAAAAAGTATATTACTATTATTAATTAGAAGCCTTTTCAATAACACTCGTAACAATTTATGAGCTGTTTTCAACTTTTTTTTTAATGTTGTTGCATGAACACAAGAAAATCTAAGTGCATTCGCATATTTTAATACGGCAGGAAGCTAATTCCATTTTCGGAATTGCAACCAAGTTACAAGTTAGTACGAAGGAAAAGAATGTTATTTATCCAATTTACATAAGTATTAATTTCCTATTAGTAATTTAATAGTATAATTTCCTATTCGCAAATGAGCTGGTATGATAATGATTGTTTGTAACAATATCGCAAGCACTGCACATTATAAGTACAGCAACTTTAAAGGTTTTTAAGTTGCTAAAGTGTTGGGAGCTACGATTCTATAGACAGACAGATACAGACATAGATACACAGATACATACGTCAACCTGATCCGTTTTTACATAAAACAATAAATGTTTAAAAAATTATTCTTCCCTTGATAATTTTAAAAAATAAAATACATAAATCTTAAAAGTATAAAGATACTAGTTATTATGGCGGAAAACATTATTTGTAATTTTATTATATTATATGTACAACTAAATACAATTTTAAACTTAATTTGAAATTGTTAGAAAAAGTTTGAATTTTATTTATATTTACTTAAATTTACCACACGAACCTGAACAAAAAGCAAACTATGTGCTAAGAATAAAAGGTTTTGAAAGAGACGCGTTATTGATTCAATTTTATCAAATTAAAAGTTCTTCATAACTTTTAAAATTAATAATACTTATTAGTAGGAATTCGTCAGTACTCTGAGAGAATAGGAATCTTGTTGACTAGATATGTTAAGTCTCTGACATTTATTATCTTAAATTTTAACAATTGTCCTTGACGGTCCGCAAGGATTTAAAGTGGAATCTTTCAATAGGACCTTCTCGTAATCTTTTTTCATTAGCCTAAGATTGAACCGAGATTTCTAGTAGAGAATTTCTTGGCTGGCTGGCCCATTACCGCAAACGTAATAGTGTTGGGTGGCATGCAGCCTTCGAATGCCTAAGTGGGACATGAAGTTTCTTGCACTCACTAATTTGTGGTGAGGAAATAGATAATTGAAAACAGTACAATTAAAAACTTAAGCTTACATTATGAATTGTGACTCAATGAAAGATCGCTGTTTAAAGAATGTTTATATCAGTAATTTTATCTCTACATTTTATAATACAAACTTTAGGATCTACAACCTCCGAGATTTCTCAATGATATGGTACTCTGTAGCTTATTTTCATATTTTTAATGTATATTGATATTTATAAATGCACGAATAGTTAACTCTTTTCTGTATGTATTACGGCTAATCAGCTGATATGATTTTTGATTTTGGATGACATGAGGATAGCTTAAAGGGGAAAAACTGTATGTATTTCCTCTAACTTTTTGTTTAAGAACTAAGACACTATTAAAAATAATCATATATATTTTAAAATGTGGTGTTTGAAAAATATTTGTAAGGCTTTTTTTAAGATAAAAGAAAAAAAAAAGAAAAGAGTATTATATTAAATAAAATATATTATATAACTTTAGTTTTATAAATATGCATTTCCAATTACGTCTTTTGGTAGAATGTCAAACTGAAATGTTTGTACAAAACAAAGGAAAATTTAGAGTGTACCTCAATGAGGCACCTCATTGCGAGACTAGTGCTCTCTACTAATAGAGGCAGATAAGGTAAGGATTGATGCCGGAGCACACACAGTGGTTAATGTCGAATTATTTTTACTGCCCGCTCCCTCGCAGCACGTAATCACTGTAAGTGCTGCTACTAAAGCCTCAACTTGTGTTGGGCTTTAACCACCTTGCAATATCGAAGAAAAAATATTTTACTCCATTTAAAAAAATGCTTTAACTATAGGCTATAGAAACTCTGCATTCACCCACATACTTTAGTATATGTGTACAATAAGATAGTAGAATTATTAAGTTAAAAAAGACTATTAAATTATTCCCCCCCCTTTCATGGAAAAGACATTTGGTTCAGGTCATACTAAAAAACGACATTATCCAAAACAATGTTATTTAAAAAAAAACAACAATTAACGACATCTATTTACTTTTAATAACAGGTAAATATACTCCTTAAAAACAACACATAAATAGCAATAATAAGCAATTTTAATGTCTCAATTTTAATACGGATATGACACAATCATTATATATTTTTCTTAAAATAAAAAAAAACTGTAGGCACAAAGTAATTGAATCTGAACCTATTCTTCATTATCGACAACATTGAGAACATCACCAGTTCAGGCTTAAAACGAGACTACACAAACCTCTCTTCTTCGAATTTTCTAGTTGCACTTTTGTAGATATCGCATTGCTGGTGTCAGCAATGTTCCAAATTTTATTACGATAAAATTTCATAACTGGAATAACTGGAACAGTTAACTTTGTATTTTAAAAAAGTAATAATGTTACTGTTAAACAAACACCAATTACCAACCACCATTAAATATTAATTTACATAGTACAATATATCAACCGATTCTTCATTATCGACAACATTAAGAACATCACTAGTACAGGTAAAAAACGAGACTACACAAACCTTTGTTGTTCCCATAATCTAGGTGCACTTTTGCAGATATCGTGTTGCTGGGGGCGTCAGCAGTGTACCCTTCAATAAATACAAGAAAATTATATTATTTCGTGAAATCAATAAATTTCTTCTTGTATTTAATAAATGGACTATTTGTCTTTCTATATTGTCTATTGATTACATATTATAAGTAATCCGTCTAGTAGCCTCACTGAATTCTGAATATCAGATATTTTTAAATCTCTATGCATTAAAACATTATAAACATCAAAATTTGTGAATATCTTGGACGTTATATTTTTTCTTCTCCTTTATTATTCCAAAGTTTTTTTTTATGAGAAAGTGTGACGGAAATGTAGACAGTGACATAATAATCACGCTCTGAAACACAAGCGCCACACATCTGTAGTTGTATCACTGTAATCTTCTGAAAGAAAAAGACTACAGCCGCCAAACCGGCTACAGCGGTCGAATGGAAGTTTCCATCATTTTTGTATACCTATTAATACTCATAGATTATTTTAAACAATAAAGTTAATTGCGTCAGAAAATCTAAACAGAACATTGTAAATATTGCACAAAGCAGAGCAAATATTTATAAATGATATTAAATAAATTTACATATTAATTTCAACCAAACAAGTATCATTCTGTTGTAATTTAACTGTTGCATGTTGTAATTGAAGAAAGTAGAAAACATATTTTTTTATTAATTTCGCGAAATAAGTTTCTTGAATATTTTGAAGCTAAATATTTACAAAATAAATGTAGAAAGGCTTTTTCAAAATTTAGATCAAACAAAATAAAATTTTAGAAAAAATTGTTGCCTACATGAACTCTAAAGAAAACGCTCACAAAGAATGAACTGAGTGTAGGGAACTACACAGTATCAACGGCGCGCCGTTCTATACCGTCAGATATGTGGCGTACCCTTTGTAGTTGACTGAAAACTAAGAATTCTCGTCATTTATTACGGTATAAACATGGGAGGGTATGAAAAGATGAGGTTAGTGCAAATTCTAAGCACCGGCGGCGCAACGTGAAACTCCAGAGTACGCCTCATCACGTATTCCTGCAGGCGATATGAGTCTATCACAAACGAAACATATTTCTTCACACGATTTTTTTTATTTTATTTATTTTTTCAAAGAACCACTGACCAAGGGCAAGTAGGTAAAAGCATTGCAGACTTAAATCACGGCGACGCTTGGTGTTCCAATTTTATGTGTTCTGGAGATAAAGGTATCGCTATAGACTTTCAGATTGTGAGGTGCACTTCTCCAGCTGCCGACTTGTCATACTTTTTACTAATGTGCAATCATTTATTTAATCAAAAAGAAGACTTTATAGTTGCTGTTAAAACTTATTACGATTCTTTAATATATTATTTAGAAGATATGGACATTAGGGCCGCAGAACTTTTTTCCTGGGTAGACGTGAACAGGGAATTGAAAAAATATGGAAAATTTGGACTTTTAGCTTCATTAACATCCATACCTTTGTTGGAAAATACAGTCTTTTGAAGAAAAATACAAGAATTTTTATAAAATACCGTTAGATATACTATGGCCACTTTCTCCGTTCAAGATAAGAGAACAAAAGCTGCATTTAGTGAATGCGATTAGAATTGCAGTGGATTTAGACTTTATATAGATTATTAATTTAAATTTGCCTTAAGATTTAAAGTATTACCATTAGTGATAACCTCAAAATTCACGTAACGGAACCCAGAGTCAAAATCACCATTAAGAAGCGGCTTCGCGAACACTTTGTAAAGACATTCCCCACAAAAACACCTGTATCTTTGTAGAGATAAGCCTTTAGATGAGTCGGCATTACATCGGAATGTTTCAACTCGTGTCGTGACCGCTGTTGAGACGAAAACTAATTATCGTCGAGTTGATGGCCGAATGTTGGTCGAGGAACTTATAACAGATTGGTAATACGTACAACACTCTGAAGGAATCGTGTTTTAACAAATAGAACTGAGCAACGTTCGTTATTGCCAGATAAATTTATTTGAAAAAGTTTAGAGAATAAATGTTCAATAAGAGAAGCGTCAGCAGCGCTTTTAAATTGTATTGTTTGTTTTTCAATTTTATGTATGAAGTTTTAAAATAGTATTAATTAATTATTCGGAATTACATTACATGTTTAACATTTCAAATACAAATATAATATAATTTAATTTAATTTATTGACATAATTTCTAATTTTGGAATTAAAATAAACCTGGAAATCGTAATAAGGAGTTACAGACACTCCATAAAGCGCGTCGTGAATCTTCGTTCACGCAAAAAAGCTTAAAATTTACAATTAACCTTTAGATTAAATATCTATAAGGTTCATAATACAATACAGCTGTTAGTGCTGCTGCACACGCACGAAGATGCTAACATGGCGCACGCTAACATGGCGGCAGCTGGCGACTGGAAAAAGACGAGAAATGTCCACACATTGGTCGATAGCATTTCCCACGCTTTAAAAAGGTAGGTACATCCCTAAGCAATATCAGTTGGGTGCTACTGTACCTACAGACTTGTAAACGTAAAATTTTACTTTATGATACAAGGTTGGTAAAAAATGCACAGACCTGAAGAAGTCCTTAAACATTTTATCATTTTGACGTCATACTACACTTTACCTAGAAGATGCTTGGCAGTCGCATTATTATTATAATTAATCGGATCTATGTGAAACATTCAGATATAATTCCACACGTAGGACATAGCTGCCAAGAAAATTGGAAATGTACTCGTAAATCTGAAATCAGAATACTCTGCATGCTAATCTAATAGTTACCCGTCTTTACCGCAAAAATATTAAATGCTTGTCGAAATACGACGTAAGAAATTGATCTACATGCCTTATCCATCGGAACCCGACTGTTATACCTTTCAATTACTCTTCAACTGTGGGTATTAACATCAAATTGTTTATTTATGTTTGCTAAACGTCTTCAAGCATAATGTTTTCCTCGTCCGAAGTTGTTCAAAAGGTCACCAGTGTCTGTCTGTCAAATGATTAGCTATACGTACGTGTCTCACTAAATTGTTTTTCGTTGGAGGCCAACGATGTGTGAATTGTCGTACCTAATTGCTTTGTGTATATCCAAGTAAACTCTCGAATCTTTAGGTATCGTTGAGTTACTCTCATTGGATCAGGGCAAGCATTTATGTGATAATATATATAACAAAAATTGATTTTCACAATATTTTAATAAAGTTCCAGCACAATATTTTAATAGTGGGATAAACTGAACCATAGTGATTTAAACTGATGGTAACAAAATCTACCGTGTACATCCACAATTTAAGTAATTACAATACTCTAGAGCTAATGCATCAAATATATTTGTATCAAAGATATACTTATATGCTATATTCGAATTCGTTGGATATATTATACATAAATACCTTCGCTCAAATAAAACATTCAACAAAATCAAATTAAATCAAATAAAAAATACATGGATTCACGTAAAACACACGACCATCTGCACGACACAGTCACACCCCATTTTTTTAATTGAAACACTTTTTAATTGAAAATTAGTCTTTAGACTTTGAAGTTGATCTATAATTGAAGCAAGTCTAAAGAAAACGTTTAGTTAGTAATTTGTCGGTCCTCCTGACCTTGGCTTGGCAACGGCTTAACGGAAATAAAAAAAGGTTCTTTAAAGGCCAAAAGTAGATTTTTATACAAAAGCAATGTGCATTTACTAATGAATTTACAAATGTATTGTCATAGTCTCTACAGCGAACGAGGGTTATCCGTATGACGATCGCAACGCAAAGGGCGCTCTGCAAGACGATTCTTTGCTTGATAAACCTGTGACCTTAGAGAAATGGAATTTGTATTTATTAGTCTTTGTAGCTTAAAGACTAATAAATACAAATTAAGCTACAATTAAATTAATTAAGTCTTTAAGCTACAATGTATGTAGGCCATTCGTCTATGCACTATGTAGTATGCATAGACGAATGGCCTCGCAACCGAGTACGATTGTGAAAATAACTAAAACGAAACAGAAATGACCTGCTCGTGCATGTTTTGTATGGTGATACTAGCAGATGCCCGTAACTTCGTCCGTGTTGAAAAAAAAGCCAATCTTTATTGCTATTATAGAGTTGCCAGGTGTTAAAAAGAAAGGTATCCTATATCATTTTCATGTATACAAAAGAATTTTTAAGTTACATAACTCGATCACATTCAATAACTACAATGTAATGAACTTCGTCGGCAACATCTTCCGGTAAAGTGCAGTGTCCACACACAGCAGAAACCCCCACGAAGACATAAAATCCTTTGTTATTTCAGTATTGAATATCATTGATGGTTAAGTTAATATTTGTGGTGTACAAACGTTATAATAGCAGTAATAATACCTCATCCAAAAAACAATCTTAAAACGTGAATGCGCGTCTCGAATATCGTCGTATGTAAATAGGCAGAATACAATACAGTTCAAATGCTGTTACCGGCGACTTCGACAAACCAAAAAATATTGCATTCGCCTTTTATTGTCTTTGTATCTGTATGTATCTGTACGAATATACAGCTTGATTAATCTATACATAGCAGTAGTCCAAACTACTGAGGTTAAAAACTTTAAATTTTGGCAGTTTTAAGGATTTTTGGAAAATTTCACCCCTAAAGGGGTAAAATAAGGGACGAACGGTTTTATGGAAACTCGTCATTTCAAAGTAGAAATTTCATATAATACAAGCTTTATAATATAGCCCGGCAATTACTTAAATACAGTATATGAAAATTATGTAATTTTTAAGTGAACTTCACAAATTGGGTTAAAAATATTTTAGTTCTACCATTTCGATTTAAACAATTAGTAATAATTAAAATAGGTATGGTAAAAGCAGCTAACAAAAAAATTCAAGGCAGCTTTAATATTTGGGATGATTTTTTCAGTTCTATAACACGATATCGTTACTTGTTGGCTGACCATTAAGGTGAGACTTTTAAATGTACTGAACATTTTTAAATACACAATGAATTGAATTTAGGATGACATTGATGACAATACTTTGTAAAATACTCTTCAAAAGTTCAAAATTCGTCCCTCAAGATGTTAAATGTGGTTTGTAATGGCTATAAGGATCCATAATGTAGTCGAGTAGGTATATAATAAAGCTTATTTCTAGTAATAAAGAAACAGATTATATTAGAATAATAGACATTGATTCGCGGAAACGTAGCGTGGCGCCGCCGTCCTATTAATATTCAGAATAATTTTCCTCTTTTTAAGCGTGTTTGAATGTTATATTGCGTTCCTTACAAATAAGTAAATTCAACGAAAAATATTCACAATTTAAATTTAGATTACGAACACGGAATATGTAATCGGAGGTTTGTTACAAAACCATTTTACATTGTGTTAAAAGTGTACCGAACGTTACCCATTAAAAACGAAGTCTAAGATATTATTATATTACTCCTTAAACTACAATGATTTATTTCGTAGTTTTTTTAATGATTTTTCTTCATTGATATGATATTACTTTTTTTTAGTTTAGTCACCTTTCTCCGAGAAAGCGAAAATATCAGGATTTTTATTATTTCTTTAGACAACCGATATTTTAAAAAAGTCATACTTTATACAGAAAACCTTTAAACAAATAGAATTTTTCTACACTCATCATTATGATATGTTTCTTTATAGAATTAGAAGCAATTACTTTTTCAAATACGAATTAAAAAAAAAACTTAATTCAAGCATTTCATTTTCAAAATTCGATATTTTTTAAAATTTATTTTTAACCTTGCATTCCCTAAAATACCTATTAAAAAATGTCTTATTAAACATATTATCATTTTTGTATAATTTTTGTATTTTCGGAGTCTTGAGGCTTTAATTCTTGCTTTAACTCATAAACGCAGTTATGAATAAAATTCAAATCAGTGAATTCAATCACATAGAATTAAACGATGAAGTACAAAAATAGAAAAAGCTGTTAAAACTACTTAATGTGTAGTGACCTCTCTTTGTGTATTCTTGCGACTGTACAAACAATGGTGAGAGCTCTGATAAGTTGTTCGAATTAATGCCCAAGTACCCCTAATTTTCATCATCGTACCGAACTGCATACCCAGATGTGGAGTTCATCCAAATTACTTGGAAAGACGACTCTGCGCAAGGTATGACGGTACGCATCAGTAGAAACTTCATCTCGCTGACCCCTGAACTTGGGAAAAAAGTTCCTTGTGAGTTTTTTACATTACAATATTTTTTCAAGCGTCAAAGATTTCACCTAATTACAAAAGTCAAAGAATTTTAGCAGGTAGAACTTGCATTACACCTTGTATTCCTTATGTCCTCAGACGACGGTAACCATTTACCATCTAGTTGATAACCAGCCTATTTGACACTTATAAGAAGTAAGTATAGTATCTCGAGAGGTTTTTCGTTATGTCCGACGGCGGAGGTTTCGCCGGTTCACGTGGCGTCTCCTTCACCGGTTCGTGACGATCAAGAGGTTTTCACTACGCCACCTGCCGCCCCTGTACCGCCCGAAGCCCGGCCAATTCGAAAGTGTAGGTTAAAGAATATTAATTATAAGGTTAGATTTTAATGTGTATAAACTTTAACTTTTGCTATATCATATTTGTTGTATGTTATGTTATATGTTTATTTTATGTTATTAGGTAGTGTTAATTAAGGTGGAGAGATGTAATGTAGGGTATTTATTATTATTATGATTACATAGATAGGGTATCTCATAAGTTGTCGGTCAGTCATCAATTATACGTTTGAATGTCAACCGCGTTTTATTGCCGTCTGCACATCTAATACCCAGTTCACAAGAGTTATTGCCTCTTTGGGGATGGAGTAAACGCCGGTATTTCGTCAAATCCGGAACTACTAAATACATCAAGAGGAACACTGTAGGTACCTATAGATAAGTGATATTCTGTTACTTAAGTTGCTCTTAGAGGTTCGTGGACCCAAAATAAACGATCTCATATTCTGTCTTAAAACTGTCGGGACGGCCATTTCTAAAACGAGTCAACAGCTTTTAACATTAAAAAAAGTTGAGTTCACTTTGTAAACAGGTTGTAAACGATCTTGCATGTTATGTTTTACCAAAATGTGATAAATGTGTTAGGATTCCTCCATTAAGGGGCTGCCAGGGGACTAGTTTTGTCGTTTCTTTCTACATTTTGTTTAAACTTTAAATTGCTTTATAATATTTTACGCCTTTACTTTTGTACATATACAATTTCATATCTGGCCGGATTTTTATCCTTTTATTTAGATGACACGATGAATTTGATTTAAATCAATATTACTGATAATATTGATTTGGTTAAACTTGTTTAATTCGGACTACAGAACTTGTCATCTAAATTTAAAGTATGATAGTCATAGTTATTTCTACTGAAATATCTGCGTGTATTATTTTGTAAAAAAAAGTAGGTAATTTGCAAATTAAGGTTAGATGACTGTACATACATTAAATACATTTAATGTATTTAATGCCACAAAATTTAGTTGTGGCAACAGCACATCGCATCACCTCACAAGTAGATACCAACATATTATGTATTGTATAAGTGAACCGTGAAATCGAAGAGCAAGAGAATGTTGTAAATCAAACGAACAGTCAGGCCAGTCAGGTATTTTTTACTGTCCTCCCAGTAGGGCGACCATGACATCTCATGAGTCTATCTCTACAAGTAGTTATTTCTTATTAAATAATATATTAATTTCAATAAACTAGTTGCAAAGAATAAAATCGTTATTAATAACGATAAAAAATGAAGTGTGGATGTGTCGTGGATATATTCGTGTGTTTTATAGTTACAAGTAATATTTCCTTTGAACATATTAAATATTATATGTCCAACGAATTCGAATATACCATATATACAAAAAAATTGATACTTTAGCTATCGAGTGGTGTATATAGAGTATTGATGCTACTCTATCGGGGGATCACAGCTCTATCCCCCGATTTTTTTATCATCACTTTTCTGTATTGCCTTCCATTATGGAAGCAAATATAAAGACATATTCTATCAAAATAGAAACAAGTTTAGAATGATGGTAAATACTCTGGTTAACGAACAATAGACGTGATTTCATTTTACTGCAATACTTTGTAAGGCTTGCTATATTTTGTATAAGGCAGTATTTTTCCGTAATAAATTTGTGACTTTATTCTCAAATAATACTCTCTATTTGTGGTCACTCCAGTGACATTTCAAAGCTGTTAGCGTTTATCTAAAGACACGGACACGCCGAGCGCCGAGCCAGGCTTGTTTGTAATCTCGTCACTCCAAAACTCGGGAACAGTAGGTACATTAGAGCCTTTTAGTTTATCCTTAAGGTGCTTACGCTAACTTAAACTGTATATGTAGTCAGATATGTATAAAATATCGATAACGGATTACTATTTACAAAAAAGGAAAAAACTATTTTTATTTTATTACTTCTAAATATGTCTTACGTGATTATGCTGTAGAAGCTATTCGACAAAAAGGTCGATTCCAATAAAAAATGAGTAGGTAGTCTAATTGGAAGGCAAAAATCATGATATCGAAGAAAAGTTAAATAGTTGCAAAGTTGCGAAATTTGCAAAATTCTCATAACATCGGCGGCACCCTATTATTCTACTAATGTGGCTTTATAGTTTTTAATAAATAAGATACTGTCAAACATGACATTTAAAAAAAGAAGAGAAGTAACCCTCGTTCATTCACCCACGAGGTTTTGAAGATAACAATCAAAAAACTTGATATTTTATATGAAATATAAGGGTCTCTTCTCACTGTAATATTAAGGGTTTATGAACTGTTCAGTTGGAGTTGTATTTCGTTTCTAAAATATGACAAAATGAAGTGAGCATTTGACTTTAAATATAATAATAAACAAATGATGATACGAATACTTAATAATATTTAAAAACAATGTGCTTCTAATGTTATTACTGCAGAACAGCCTTAAGTTAAGTCACAGCTTCGTCACATATTTTATAAGTGGAAAATTTTATTTTATAAATGCCAAAGATTTGTTTGATTATAACGCTGCCACGCCTCAAAACTATCATCATTAATTTTTGCATGCATGTTGTCAAACTCGTGTTGTCAGATGTACTGAAAAGGACATATAAAACTACTGATCATCCAGAAAAAGTACCTACTGTTCATCTAATAGTAAAAATTAAAAATTTAATGCCTAATTTAAATGTTTTAACACATAGACCTTAAGGGCCAAAGGTTGAACCCTTTTGGAAAGACGGAGCGGACGAAGTCGCGGGCAAAATTTGTTACAATATGATCAGATGCAATCCTCAAGTACGATTTTATCAGCAGCAACTAAATTGTTATAATATACTTACACGTACTGATCCGGGCTGACTAAGACGAAAAACGCTCAAATTTATGACTCATATATTTAGTTTTATAATCGATGAAACTTTAAGTTGGGTTGTGATGTAAGATAGGTGGCGAATAGTATACTGAAGTAGGTTATATATTAAAAACTTTAATAAATTTTAAAGTCCAGCCTATTACATAGTAGTTGCAAAATAGTACGAAATGAAATGATTTTCAATTTAAAAAACTTAAAATTTTCCTTTTCACTCTAATATAAATACCTGTTTAATAACCTCTTATAATGGATGTCTCTGGTCTTACCTGAAAAACAAACATAAAATCCGTTAAATAATTTCAAAATTAATAATCTTTGTAGAATAGGAAAACGATTGTCACAAATAAGCTAAACCTTGTAAACAAACCATTTTGGTCTTATTTAAACTTCGAATTTTGACTAAAAATGTAAAACTGAGCCATGTTTTTAAAATCTTTCATTTGTATTAGAAATTTCTCCAAATTTTCATACAGTAGAATGACCTATAATTAAAAAGATAAGGTTTTCGTGCAAGGAAAACCTTATCTTTTTAATAATGCGTTACACGAGTTTTGAAAAAATGTACAAAAACCGAAATTTATTTATCTTACGAGTATATAGATAATATAAATTCGCAAGTAGTGTTGATACTATTGGAATCGAACTAAAGCACGGAAGGTTTCAATTTCTTTTCGTCCACGAAGTTTTAATATATAGTCATTCCGAATTTGGTGTGAGGAGTTATAATTTAAACATTTTATTCGGTTTGTTTTCTAAAACTCTGCTAGTATAGACATTTTTTTTTTTATCATTAGCATTTTATGACCGTTTGATTGATTTCTTATCATTTTGCTTCTTTCACTTTACGCTCCGGAGTGAATGGATCACGGTTTTGATTTAATATGAAATGAGGACATTTAACAGGGCGGCAAAAAGTGTCTGCCAATCCAATGTGCTCTTCGTAATATGCGTTCGTGCTTCGTGCCACTACGCGCCTCTTACGAAACTTGTCTGACTGGTTGTTAAAATTCTCCGTAATTCGTCCCGGGGAGGCGGGCTTTACACAGTGTTTAACACTTTTACTTCATGTACACAACATGATAATAAACTTATATCTGTCACACACATTCGCATACTTAAGCGTTATTTTGGCAACAACCCACTTATGTATTGGTAACCTACACAGTATGCAAACAATTCGAAATTTACATAACTGAAAACAACACATTCTAGTAGCTTAATTTATTATTGAAATTATTATTTTTTTATATGAAATATACTAATAATTGTTTATTTACTTATTCTGGCAATAACTTTATATAAGCTCATAAAAGTTTGGTTAGATTAAAGTTATTTAAAGTAACTTTAACAAGCACCTAAATTGATTGTAAATAAAAATATATAATTTATAACAATGATAATAATTATAATTATTATTTGCTAGCTGAGAGTAGGACTTCGTACGCGCTGTAGTTTTCTTTTTTTGAAAATATGTATAGGTAGATACTTTTTTGTTTATTGTTAAAGTATGTGGTCAAACTGAGAAGAGATTAATATAAAAAATAGTACTTAAAAATTAAATGGTATACGGTCGAATTTAGACCACTTGGGACGAATACGAATTCTATACTAAACTATTTATAAGACTGCGGTACTGTTGAAAGAAACGAAAGTAACTATCCTTCGTATTAATGGCGAAATAAAAAATTATAGCAGGGGTCGCGTGGGTCGCAAAAATCGTCAACAAACATAAGTGTGCGCTTGAAAAAGTAACATCCAAGTGGTAACAGCGACTGCATAATACTCACATTAATTCCAAATTTAAATTTGTAATTCGTTATTTACAACTTAGCCCACGTTTTTTTTTTCATTACTATTTGACGTAGTGGGTACATCAGGCCGGTGTGGGCGCAGCGCAGCCTACGTGGAACGTTAAAACTCGACACACTTGGCCTAGACGCAAATTCGACTTACTTTGCTTTGACCGTTAATTTTTGATCAAAAGTCAATTCAAAAAAGTAGACCAGAAACACTAAAAATTAGTTAAAACTAACTGGTGCCCGCAACTTCCCAATCTCACAGGAACCTAAATTTTTCCAGAATAAAAGGTATTCAAAAGTTTCCAGGCAATGCATCAGTGAAAACCGCATTTAAATCGGTTAATCGGTTTCTGAGATTAGCGTGCACAAACGCACAAACAAAGAGACCAAAATTCTAATAACTATTTTCGACCTCGGTAACGGTAACGGTAAATTACGTTCAACGTGTACCTACAAATTGATATTTTTTTTAAGAAATATATAATGTCCAGATATTTAAAAAAAATATATTCATGGGAACGGCTCGTTTGCGATTTTATTATATATTTGTATAGATTAAGCAAAATTAAGTCGTTTGTAAAATATCCAGTCTGTATTGAAGAATTTGAGAAACAATAATTTGAGAATATAAGGAACAATTAGGGTGGTGATCCAGAATAAGTACAAAAATGGACTTTATAACTTTTTGGATATTATACAAATAAGGAACCAACGGTCTGTGCGACCTGTAACTTGACCAATTTTTTTTGACCAACAAAAGACTTTTTAATCCTGGTCTGGCAGAACTTTGGTCAACTATTAATGAGCCTGACCAATTCTATTTAAAGGAGGGATTATATAGAATTGGTCTGGCTTGGTCTGGCTTGGCTTGGAATTGGTGGTTTGGCAAATATTTGTGTTAAGAATTGACGTGCCAGACTTAATTTTTATATTCTATTGATCAAAACTCCTTCTTATAGTAAAACAGTGTACTTATATCCTATAGTCAATTTTACAAAAAAATAGGAAAAAAGAGGAAAAAAATACAGAAATTAACTTGATTATGTCAGTGGCCAGAAAGTAGTCTCCATAGGAAGTTGACTTTTTTCAAACCTGTCAATGCTGTCAATGGATAAACAAATTTGAAACTCGGTTAATTCGACTACTACTAACATAAAATATTTTATCAATATTTTAAACAAGGTTCTAACACACGTACCCATGGTATCAATATTTATTTTGACCTTTACATTTCCCGTGTCCTGGTTGTATGGTAATATGTGGCCAAGGTCATGCGGTGATAACTTCAAGGATGCTACATAAGGGCACCTTTGTAAACATAATGTTTGTACGGCGCCGATCGAAGAATTCGACGAAGAATAAACAGTTCACAACATAGAATTGAATATTATGTATAAAAAATATAACTTTATCCGTTCCCAAGATAATTGGTTTATACAAATATTGATGTGAATTACGCTGTTCGTTTTAAATTATACCAATAGTGTATATTAATACAAAATATAAATTTTAATATTTAAATTTAATATTTGTAATATAAAACATATTTTACAATTATTAAACGGAAAATAGATTCGTTGTATATTTTAAAGCAGGTGGCTCAAACATAAACCATAGAGAATTTCAGTGTTGTTTAGAGCACAATATATTTACAGTTCCATTGAAACTCCTAAGTAAGTTGGGAACATTTTCATCAGGGAAAATGTTTCATCAGAATGCGAAATTCTGTAATAGCTTTCAGAATCTTGTCAGGCTAATTCCAATGTTCATGACTGCATTGCAGACTTATCTTATGGTAAATGCGGAACTTTTCCATTCGTATATCAATAATAATAAACCAGGTAGTTCATCACTTTGACCGAGTGAGTGGTACAATAAACATGGTGCGAACGTGGTAGGTACAAATAAATACATATAACCTCAGTATTGAGCATCAACAGGCACGCTTTCGACCTGCGTAGGTGGGTTAACAACAGTCTTAAGGCCCAAGATAAAGCGGAATTCCGAAATCAATATATTATTATATGAAAAACGAGAAGATGAATCACGGTTTAATTGTTATAATTTAAACAAATAAATAAATTCTTTTTAGTTTTTAAAATTATATATAAATATTTATATCTTTATAATATTGTTTTAAGTTTGGGCTTATATACTTACACATTTTGTCGATAAATTACATCAAAACGGATAGATTCAATATTTCTTGTGTCGTATTTTAGCGTCAACCTGCTGAGTAGGTATAATTGTAAGAATGTAATCAGAAAATTCCAATTTACTTAGTGATTTAGAAAAATATAAATGGCCATTAAAAGCATATCTATATTCCTTTCATATACTTTTTTAATTTAGTTGAAAAAATGTAAACTAGAGTAAAAATCGCCATAAAACTTTGAATAGGCCCATACTGCCTTCTTAACTCCGGATCGAGGGGTCAGAAGGAGGGTCAGGGGGGGCCGTATTAATTTTCAAAGAAAGCGTCACGTGGGTAGACGGCGCGTGCCTGATTACGAAATTGTACAGGAAAAGATGTCTCCGACACGTTCTTAAACATCTTTGATTTAGTATCACATTTGTTATACCTACATAAGGTCTGCATGCTCAATATAATCTTTAACTAATAATTAAAAAATATTTTGGCCAGGAAAATTGAGTAACAAACCAAAAATTTTGATATACTATTTCTAGAATATACGTAATATCGATGGGTGTGACCGCCTTATTGAATTGGCAACCATGATTTGAAGGGATAAAGCTAGGCTCCCTGAAAAACTGTGAGGTTTTTGTGTAGAATATTGTTCCATTAAGCGTTTTAACAATCAATAGTTGTTAGACTAGACCTAAGGCTTTATTGGAATGTGATGGCTTCCTACATAACATAAATATTAAGTGTTTTTCTATGGCTGGCTAACAATTACTACACCTGACCTTACCGTAATGCGTCAGTATTTATATGAATGCACATAGCTTCATAAATTAAAAATGTCAGTTCACTTTACATTATTTTAATCAAGTATCCTTATGTTTATTTACGGAAGATTCTACATAAGGTAGCTAAAAAAAATAAAAAATCTGCTTTAAAATTAATAAAAGATTATTTAAGACGATTAGAGACCTGAAAATAATAGTCGATTGCGGGGACGGTCGCCTGAACTCTGGTGCATGAACTACGTGCGCCCGGCATTGTTTTCGTCCTGCTGTTCAGTGTTAATGATTTTTTTCAAATTTTAAACGTTATGTTATTTTTAAATAAATTATCTATAATATTATAAAAAAAATCTTTAAATTCGGTTAGAAATTGGAAGATATTTATTGCAGAATATATAGGTATTTTTCTCTGATAAAAGTAACAAAAAATATAGTTTTCTTAACTATATTTTTTTCATGAACTAATTTTTTTTTTTGGAGTTTACTCCTTAAGAATATATGCTGTAGCTGTATCTCAGAAACTATGAAGTCTATGTAGACCAAATCTATCTCATTTTATTGAAAATTTAGTGCGCTTTTATAACTTATAAGATAATTTTTACTGTAAGCCCATTTCTTTGCAGTCAAAATTGTCGAAAACTAAAAATAACTGTAAAATATCCATTTTTTTAGAAACGTTGCAAACTTTTGAATAGCGTATCTTCAAAACTATTTCGCCTACCAAGACTAAATTATTCTCATTCTATTGTAAATTTAATCTATTTAATAAGTGTTCATAGTGACTTTTGCCGTAACACAAGTTCTTGGCAGTAAAAATCGACAAAAACTGAAGAAGGTCCAATATTTTGATGAATTTAACAATGATCCTTCGAGGTGGATTGGATTTGTCATTGCCATTCCATCAGTACCAAGATATAAAAAAATCAGAATTACCTTATTTGATGTAAGGTAAAATATACCAATTCCATGGGCTATAAGCCCGTGGTATGAAAATATATGGGAGTAAAATCAAAATTGTTTATGGCGTTATATTTATGCGTTATAACGATCTATTTTTTTGAATATTTTAGAATATCTGAAGTTTCAGAGAAATTGCGCCATCTAAACAATATTATTAAAAAAAAACAATGTCCTTTCGGCGTGTTCGAATTGTGAAAATTTAAATTTTATAATCGTTCGTAAGGAGTAAACTCCAGTCGTGTGTCGGAGCTGACACACAACTTTTTTTTTTCAGATTATATGAACTAAGAGTATGTTTAGAAGATGCCTTCAAATATACCTCTCTTTTGCAGTTTAGCATGCATTTTATCAGGTCCCAAAACGCCTTTACATAACCCAATCTAACGAAGTAGCCTTTGACACAGTTGCATTATCAAGCTTCCTCGCCCCCGCTTAAAAGCCAAAAAGGTTTTAAATATTGAATAAATACACCCACAAACAGTTACAGTGTCAAACTGTGCGGCTAAAAGAGAACGTTATAAGAAACCTTTACACGTATACTAATGAAGAATACAACCTTACTTCGTCATTTAATATCAATTGCCAAACACCGCGTAGGTCGTGGAAGTCAATCCTAATGTTCGACTCGTTGACAACGGTTAAACGAATAGAAACCCTATTTTATTTGAATTAAATTTGTAAATTTAATAAGTATCGCATCTGTTGTTTTACTGTGTCGCAATGGACGCGTGCCACGGATTGAAACTGGCTTAGAAATTTTAATGAAATTTAAGCTTTAAGACTTTAATATTTGTGTTCACATTGGATTGTACATGAACTATTTGGGTTGTAGCGAATTGTATGCAAGTGCACGTCTGAAGCGTACCATCGTTGCCACGTGGGAAGCGATGACGCCAGTAAGTAAACGGGTCTCGCAAAGCCTTTCAACATGCCAAGTACTTGATAAACTAATAGCCTAATGCATATAATGTACACAAACCTGACAGAAACTGTTCAGTATCCAAATATTAACAAAACTGTATGTCTAACCCGTCTATAGGACTGGCAGACTGGCACAGCTAAATATAGACTTAATTTAATATTTCTTAAGTGTGACTCAAATTACATAATTGAAACTGTATGTCCCTAAATCTTGCGATTAGTCTTCGATTTAGTATGGAGGTACATATGTATTCCTGATACAAATTCCTGTCACATGAATACTAGAACACTACGGACTTGCATTTAAATAATATATCCAGCCGTATTTTGAGATGCCACCGATAATATCCTAGTTACTTGAACCCAATTGCATAATACGTGACGATAACAAGAAATTTTATATGTCGACAAGTTAGCACTGCCTCATCTTAACGTTCAAGGAACACCTGGTGCTGCGGAGTCTTTATCTAAAGTTACCAGTAGCATATTTTCGTTTTAAAAAAAAATCGTTAGGATTTCGTTTAGGACCATTTTGTCCCTAAATAAAGTCTCATGTAAAACCACAAGAGTGATCTTCAGAGTGATATTAAAATTATATATGATCTAAATTACGAGAAAATGGTCACATTGAAATAAGAAATGAATTCATATTCAAATATGATAAATTTTTATCATAAGGACTGCTATAAAACAGACTTTATTTGCTGATGATACCTGATACGTTGATTAAAAGTGCGTTGCTGTTTACAATGGCCGCAAATGCAAACAATGTGTAGTAACGACTAACGACCTAAAAAGTGTAGTACAAACATTGTTTGTACCATGAGTTACTTAACCAGATAATGTTAACTGGACTAAGATTAGAAGGCGTTGACACTGATAACCACTTAATATACTTATGTATTGGTACATAATAATATGGTATATTAACATATAAGATTATATATTTACTATACGTAGCCGGCGATTGCGCTCGAACTGCATTACTATAGATAAGTTCAGAAGATGTGTTTTTAGGACAATAAAATTAAAGTATAATAGGTTAAAATAAATATAGTGTAACTGTGACATAGGTATGTAACCTATGTGGCAGTAAATTAGTGGTTTATGTCTAGTCTTAGTGGTGGAGCGGTCTCAGATATGTTTTTCATTATGATGTTAGTACATATCTAATGGCGACCAACACAATCTTTTACTACATTTAATTAGTTTTTTTTTTAATATCTGGGATACTATTTTAATTGTAATAATAAAAAAGTATAATTAACATTTGTTAATAATTTAAGAGACCTTTGAATCTTACAACACGGAATCATAAATATCTAAATAATTAACATACTCTCAACGGCACAATTAACCGGCCACCTTTGTTTGTTTACAAGTTATAAGGAATGTTAAAATGAATATTTTTGTTAAGTGGGTAGTGTTACACATACATGAAACACTTTAAACCAGAATTTATTAAGTACCTTCCTTGTGTTGGATGATTTTTAGTGAATAAGTCGAAATTTGTCCTTCATAGTGATTGTGGACCGGTCGCTATAATTTTCATTGTTTTAGGTTTTAAACGTTAAACTCAATTTTTTGCAAGTTCACGTCGACTGTCCATCATTTTAAAGTGAGAATTATGCCGCTGGACGCTGCCGGAGTAGCCAGGGCTGTAGCTCTTGCTGATGAAGGATATAGCCAAAGTCGTATCGCTCGCATTCTTGGTGTACCGCGAACTACGGTACAGGAAGCCATTAGACGGTTTAGGGAGACTGGTTCCTACACAAGAAGACCAGATCAAGTCGACATCGGTGTACTTCTGCTCGAGACAACCGTTTTATTGTCAATAACGTGTTGGTTGATCGCTTCTGTACAGCTGCTGAAGCCCGTAACCGTCTTTATGAAGTGAGAAATGTTAGTGTTAGTGAAAGAACGGTAAGAAGAAGGTTATCTGAAAAAGATCTTGGAGCATTTCGCCCTGCACGAGTCCCCAAACATGAAGTAGCGCACAAAAGAAACAGACTTCAGATATTGTTCCCCGATGAAAGCAGACATTCTTTAAGAGGTCCAGATGGATGTCAACATGTCTACAGACAGAACGAGTGGTTTGCTCCGTGCACAGTGGTGCAAACAGTGCCATACCAGGGTGGCTCATTAATGGTGTGGGGCGGCTCGCACTGATCTTGTTGTGTTTGATAGAGGTAATGTGGATGCTCAGAAGTACGTGGAAGAGGCTCTTCAAGACCATGTCGTTCCATTGCATAGGATACAATTTTCTTTTAATGCACTTAACCTAACCTAACCTAAACCAGGTCGGTATTCAAAGATTACCTTCCCCTGCATACAGCCCTGACCTCAACCCTATCGAGCACATCTGGGATAACCTCAAAAGACGGGTTCGAACACGGATACCAGCTCCCATCACCCTCAGAGAGCTCAAACCCAACCTGATTGAGGAATGGAACAAAATCCCGCATTCAGATATCCAGGACATCATGGATGGCCTTCCCAATAGGCTTCAGAGGGTCATCAGATCAGGTCAATTTAACACCCGTTATTAAATTTAAGTGTAAAGGTAAGGTTGCATTGAAATTTTAAGATTACAACAGAAATCAGATTTTCTTAAAAAAACGATTTAGTGTTCTTCGTATTGTTTTTCGCCAATAACAGCAATTCACAAAAAAATATGTTTTTTTTCCATTGCTAAAATATACCTAAACACAACCTATAAATAATATTTGTAAATTATTCCATATTATTTTTACTAATAAACAAGAAAATCAGGGTGGCCGGTTAATTGTGCCGCCGAGAATTTATGAAGCTCTTATAGGTGTTATGTACTTGTGCTATTGTGGTTTTCCGTGGCAATACTTAAATAGGGTTATATTTTATAAACAAACATTGTAAAAGAGGTTAAGAAAGACGGTGCCTAATTTACATTAAACAAGTAAGTGGTTAGTTTGTTCGTTTTGTTCATCAAAAAGAACAATCGCTTACCTACATTGTAAAAAGTTAAGATCAAAGTTCACTCCGAAACGGCTTCCTTATAAACGTTTAACCGGTAATTTCTCAGTAACTTTAACCATCCACTTGAGCCGTTTCTAAGCATTTATCATAGTTATCTTAGTTACAGATCGAGACTGTTTTTTCTTCTAAAAGGATCATGTAAAGAACGAAATTCTTTCTATAAACATTAAGTAGAAGTCAATTCTAGATTCTAGTAAACTTATTAAATGTGGTCTAATATTTCCGGGAAATTAGAGAAGTAGATACGTTATGTTATGTTAATTTATGAACTCGCTCATATTTTTCATATTTTTGACAATTTGTCGGGTAATAATTACGAAACAATGTAGACAGATTCATTAGAAATTTAAAACTATACTTAAACACGCGCTAAAGCACTTCATATAGGCGGGGAGGCACCAATCCTGAAAGCCCCGTGATTACGGATACTAAAATTTTTAATAAAAAATAAAAGTTAACACTTAGACGAACAAGATTTGCTTGGTCGGCGTGGATTTGGTTGGCCGGAAATATTTTAAATAAATTATATATTATTAAATTTCCAAAATTTTTAATAACAAAATAAAATCCGTCATCACGGATTTTGATCAATCTCATATAGAATTTTGTGCGAAATAATGTTCATCAAGAAAAAATCCGGCCGACCTATGATTTTTAGCCGGAAAGTTCACGCATACCTATTTGAATGGTGTGATAGGGGGTAAAATTTATCCATCATCACGGAAACCTTTTTTTTTTCATTTCACGCGTTTCAATGTTACATTCATAATTATCTTAGTATGCGTGCTTGCAAACTGCCGAAAGTATCGCGCATACCAGATTTTATTGTGTGGGTGAGGATTATACTGTCATAGATTTTACTTACTTGATGACATTTCTTTTGGAGTCTTTTTTCTACCAAAAAAATGAATCCAGTAAACTCGAACCATTGTGGTACATTGGCCCATCAGCACCGTTAAATATTGAGGAAATATTAAGTTGCCAACAGAATGAGGAAGAAAGCGAAGAATCAGAAGAAGAGAGAAATTATAATTTCGATGATGTAGATGATTATTGATAAATAAACTTGAATTGAACATAACCTTTGTATCAACCTTCAATTATTATATGATCAACTCAAATAAAATTTTTCCTGTATTTCCTTTTTTCCATATTAATTTGTATAATAAATAGCTGAAAACTTAAGGAAGAGACCAGAGGTAGAAAAAAGAGTCCAAAAGAAATGTCATCAAGTAAGTAAAATCTATGACAGTATAATCCTCACCCACACAATAAAATCTGGTATGCGCGATACTTTCGGCAGTTTGCAAGCACGCATACCAAGATAATTATGAATGTAACATTGAAACGCGTAAAATGAAAAAAATAAATAAAGGTATCCGTGATAATGGATATCATCACTCCATTCAAATAGGTATGCGTGACCTTTCCGGCTAAAACTCATTGGTCGGCCGGATTTTTTTTTGATGAACATTATTTCGCACAAAATTCTATATGAGTTTGATCAAAATCCGTGATGACAGAAAAAAATTTCGGAAATTTAATAATATATAATTTATTTAAAATATTTCCGGCCAACCAAATCCACGCCGACCAAGCAAATCTTGTTCGTCTAAGTGTTAACTTTTATTTTTTATTAAAAATTTTAGTATTCGTATCACGGGGATTTCAGTATTGGCGCCTCCTCGCCTATTATTATTTCATAGCTTTTTTTATTTCTGAAGTGTTTAAGTATAGTTTTAAATTAACCGTGCCATACCTCAAGAGGCGAACAGCTCTTGCGCGCATTCTATATATTAATTTATTTTAAATTATTTTTAAATTTTTCTATATACATATAAAAAATTATGATATATTATTAATTTATTTTAAATACCCTTGGTTTAACAGCTGAAAATACATTAAAATATTCACTATGCCTTTTTAACCCGGGAATTAGTAACGTTGTGTTTGCATTAGTACAATTTTAGCAGAGTAAAATGCAAATAAGACAGACGGTACATACATTTTTTCGCATCGAGTAATTTTTTTCTTTACAAGAAAGTACAAGAAGCTCTTATTTGTATTCTGATAACGAAAAACGGTTACAATCTAACAACAGACACAAATATACGATCGATCGGCAACTTTATCGTAAAAAATTGAATTTAAAAATATAATTTAGAATTACACAGTAACGCTCTTGAAGCCTGTTATCCAGTTATAGCCTCAATGTTGGCTCACTTTTTCACTCAACTGATAAACAAGAGGAATGGAGTACGTTTTTCTATTTATCTATAATAAAATAATAAATCGCTAGCAGCATATGTAGTTTTGTAGGTTTACATAGTTTAGCTAGTCATTGATTAGAAATTTAGAAAATATTAGTATAGTAAATATAGATTACGTTTATAAAAAGAAGAAAAATCGCATAAGTCAATATAATTCACGGGCTTGCCCCAAGTAAAACAATTGAATATTTTAAGTCAAATAAATAAATATATAAATAATTATATGTATATGCAAGTAACTTTATACAGGATATAAGCCCTGCATATATTATGGCTTTTACTGGTCCTAATGTCCTTCAGACTTCGTATTTGCATAAGCCAAGTGAACCCAGAATATTTATTTCTACGCCAAAAACACCATTACATGATCATTTAAGCAGTTAGAGCAATTTTATAGTCGTTTTATTTCGATCTTTATGAAGTAACAAGTTGTTAAGAAGACATTTTATTGTTTTATATAATTATTATCTAGATAACTTAATGACTTTTCACTTAAGCACATATACACTTAGAATTATAATTGTATGCCAAGTAAAAGAACAACTAACTGGCTAAAAAGAACAGGCATTGAGTAAAATATTGAAAGATTTCATTTACAGTCTCACGTAAGAAATTTGCGAGGATGCTTATAATAACTGTTTCTAGAATATTTTATTGAAAACTTTTGACATAATGGAAAAGATTAGTGCTAATACAAAAGGTGGACAAGAGAGTAATATACATTTTTGAAAGAGCCCTTATCGATTTTTGTATTTTAAGAGCAAATAGCAAAAGTGGACTACTATATTAGTCCTCATTACTGAAAATTCTAGACAAATATTTCCCAGCATCCCCATTGGCCGTTTCGCACGAATACTGGTGACTTAAGTAGGATACGCTTTTATCGCCTTAATAGTAAAAAGACTAACAGTATTATTTACTATTTACATGTACATCCTAAATGCTGGAACCAATGAGATAAACGAATGAAGGCGTTTGTTTGTAGTTCGTTCTATAAAATTAATTTATATGTCCCATAAAAGTATCATTAAGAAAATAATCATCGTAGCGCTTTCTTTACAGAATTTGTTAATGTTGTTAAAGACATTAAACAGAAAAGCAAAGTTAAACCCTTCGTGAATATTAATATATTTTACTGCTACAATAAAACTCTTTATTTTATACCTTCAAATGCGTACTTAGATTGCACTAAAAGTTTAGTGTAAATTGATAAAACTTGTGCCTCAAGTTCAACTATTTCACTCATTTTTTTTACACTTAGTGCAAAAAAAATACACGATTCTTTCTCGCAAACTTAATGTCCTATTCCACGTTAATTAGTAGGGGAAATGCGGGATAGTTGCTCACAATTATAAAATGGGCAATAAGCAAACAGACAGAAGATAGGTAAGCATTTAATAATCTTATATTTTAATAATTGTTTGTATATTTAATAAAGAAGAAATAAATAAGGATAATTCAATATTATTTATTCTTTTAGTTTTAAGCGAAAAAAGCCATATATATAGATGGGGATAGATGCCTACAGCGTGGCTTAGATGCCGCGATAATACTTAGATCTTTCATAAGTCATTAATTATTACTTGGAATACTAATAATTCCTGGACATAATAAGTATCTACTTAGTAGACGCTAGATAAATTTCTTGATACAAATAGTAGAATCTACTACCTGTATCAAGAAATTTATCTATAATCTTCTTACATCACACACATGCCTACATAATATATTTTCTCATTTTGTATACTATATACATATAGATAGGTACCAATAGGTTATTTTACTTTTTGGGCATAGCTTTATAGACGCATTACAAATTAGGCATTTTATTTCATAGACAAATTGAAATTTAGTCATTCTGATCATAATAGTACCAGTTGAAGTAAATTAAACTACATGTGTAGGTATACAGTAAGGGTGCAAAAAAATTTTGACCTTTTGAAACTAAGCAGACAACTGACAGACGATTGAAATGGAATTTAGGCACGAGTGATAATTGCCCTGGTGCAAGCATACATATGTACATACGAACCTTTTCTCACCCCGACTGTTCTTCAATTGGTATTCTCACTCTCATGTTGTATACCTACTCGCTTGCGTAATTCCCTATTGTTCACCAACCAAATTTACTTTAATTTAAGAAGAACTAGTAAGGTCTGTCTTTTGAGTAGGTATTTAATTTAATGCATTAAAGTTATTAGGATAATAGGCCGAGTTAGGAAAAAAATAATAGTGGGACGAGATGGGGACGAGTTGTCGTAGGATGAGAACGGAACAACCCTTATTTTGTGTTACACATCCAACCGATGCTCCCATAAGTTATTGGCATATAGTATTCCGCTGCATCCATCTCGCAGTATAATAAATAACAACACAGGAAGTTCACGGTCGGCCGCTGGGCTGCGGCTGTTGGTCGGACTCGTAACTATGAAAACTAGTTTTGATATGTTCTCTCACTTTCTATTACATGACATTCACTCGTCGCCGTCATTTGTAAATAGTGTACTGTTTCGCATTTATTTCTATTGTAAGTGCTTTTAAAGATTGTAAAGATTTGTAAAATTTTACTTAAGAATCCGTGGATATTTTTGGACAATGGAGCCCGAATTCATTGATACAAATTGGATTAATAACGCGAAAACCAGTGTGAAAATGACCTTTGGTAGTAATACATATTTATTGTATAAGTAAATATGTAAACTAGTTCAGAACCAAGGAGGCTTTATACATTGAAGTCGTGAGCAAGCGGCCGACGACGCCGAGATGAGGGGCGATATAGTGTGCACGAATCGCTTCTCTCGACACGACCGCTCTATCTCAAATATCTGACGTCTTGCCCTGCCACTATTCTTTTTTAATTTTTAGATATACGACCTTGTTGTTTCCAAACAAAGGCTCGCATGCCTCTCCACTGCGAAATCTACTAAAGTTACAGGAAGTATTATCATCACATTAAAATTGTCCTCTAAGTTATGGCGTGTCTGTCATCACATAATGGCGTGTTTGTTCTCTAAGATACAATTTCAAATAGGTTCCGCTCTAACACAACATGTACACGCTAAATGCCTACGGAATTTCACTAGTGAACGTGAAGTGAAGACACGGTAAGTTTTGTTAACAAAGTGTTTAATTTGAAGTTATGCAAATGTTTATACGAAGTAATGAGCCTGTACTGTTTCATAGTAAGTAATGTTTATCTTGAATGTCTATGTCGTGTCATAGAATACCAAATTAGTTCAATAGACTAAATGCCATTACACGAATCAATGGAAATTGTCAATTGCACTTGGTTGATAGAAATTGTATACATCCTTGAGAAACAGTTGTGATTGGGGGCAGTTATTTTTTATGTTAACGTAGACAGACAAGCTAACGGCCGACTTGATAGTAGGTGTCTCTGTTCGCCTATAACACAAGCAACGCCGTTAGTTCTGCGATTGCGCTGATTAGGAAGTGATATGGGCTCTGGTATTCCTTACTCACTTACCTAAACACAACAGACACAACAGCACACAAGCTGTTATTAAGTTACCTAATAGTTATATTAACTGATTCTCATTGAAAGGCACAATTGAAAGTGCCAATAATTTTTGAAAACAGTTTCTAACATTCTCGATATGACAAAAGACATGGCGCATATCGTATAACTAATAATTGCTGTTTGATCTTATCAGGGCTTTATTTAAGGCTTACTGCAATTATTGTCGTTGTATTTATACAACGATTTCGATGAATAAAGCACTTCAAATTGACGCAGTGTCCTATACATTTTTATTCCAATACTACAAATACATTCTTGTGTTCAATATTATATAAATGGCTAAAGTAGTACCTAATCCAGCCATTATTTGGACTTTAGTTTTTATAGCGGAAAGTGAATTCTCATCCATTTTGTGTAAAATAAGCAATATAAATACAACAGCAGAAAGTAAGTAGGTATATAATATAAAAACATTATTTTTTTATTGACACCATATAGTATAGGCATAATATTTTATAACATTACATTGTTCACTAGAACTTCAAACGTCACGTCATATTTCGTTTCCGAGTAAGGTAACAAATTACCTAGATAAGGTGTCGTAAGGAATTTAATTTCAATCCCGAAAATGACGTAGCGGTCCTAGCGGCGCGAACAAAGGAGTGTTGTTATTAATGAAACCAAAACAGTTTTTTTAGAAATAAACTTCACGGCTTTTTTTCTATAGTTTAATACAGTCACGTTTCAAAGTAACTTAAGTAACATAAGTAAAAAGGGCTATACATACATATCTACCAACTTACATGTCGATTCGAAATACTGCCAGAAACTTAACAAATCAATAGATAACTACTACACATGAAAATTATAAATCGTAAGTATATCTAAACACCAATACTTATTATACATATCTATACTAGTATAGTAAAGAGGTATAATTTGTAGCTAAATTTGTTTGCTTTTTGTATGTAGAAAATTGTGCGAGATGACTACTAAACATCGAAATTATCCGATTTAAAAAATATATTTCATTGATAAGAATAGAATTTCAGTATGGACATAGCCTAAATATTAAACGCGAGCGAAACCGTGGGCACCAGTTAAAAAAGATCAAACGCTTGGCAAAAGTATAATATCAGGTGTACATGAGACTTTACATATTTTGTCAATTTCTTATTTTTCAACGCGGACATAGTAGCGGGCAACAGCTGGTGTAAAAAATAAATTAAAAACCCGTTATACTGGGCACCGATGGGGTTTATTTTTATAAGTATAATATAATAATAATTAATAAATAATAAAAGTTAAATATAACCCTTTGAATATTTTACAACTCAATAAATTGTTAATTCTTTATTAGGCTGTTGGAGAAGAAATTCGTATCAGAATAGAACAAACTTGACCTATACTATTGCAACTGGCAAAAATAGATACAAAGAGAACATGGTCGCACAATAAAACGTTCGGCCGAGATACGGGTTAGCCCCGAGCTACGGGCGGGCCGGCCACAGTATTTCTCTCATCTTTTATTTCCACGAGCGACCGCCAGGCGTCCAGCTACAAATTGGTAAGGGCCTAAACATGGAGCCACTCACGCACGATTCATTTATTTTTTCTTTTTGATATATGACTCGTTTTGTAGCGACCTGTATGAAGGACGCTGTTACAACCCGCGCAGGTCCTTTTCATTTTACTTTAGTAGTAACATTATGTCTTCACGTATGCACTGTGGCATTTGTTTGTAAATACCGTTTTAATATAACATAATTATATAAAATCCTACTAATATTATAACTAAGTGCGAAAGTTAATGAGAATGTATGGTATGAATGTTTGTTACTCTTTCACGCAAAAACGGATCAACGGATTTAGATGAAATTTGGCACACAGATAGTTCGTTACCTGAATTAACAGATTTTCTAAAAATATATAAAAATATAAATTTATTTTTTAAAGGTTAAGCTAGTCAAATAAGTTTTATATTATTTGATATCACACAATAAACATACAATTTTTCTTCAGAACTGCGGAAAGTGTTCATAATTCCGTAGTATGGTCAAATTTATACCTGAATTTAAAAGAGTTTCGTTTAACATGCGCATCTTATGTCAAGTGAAGGACGGTAAGGATCTTCTGACTGACTGATTTACATTGCAAAAACCCGACTGCGAAGTTGTTTTATATAGAAAATAAATAAAACACGTGGCTGTGTATATCTATGTATTTTAGAACACTTTGAATGGGCATAATTAATTTTTAAGGAAAAAATATAAGGAATATCACCAAAAGTAGATCATAAATCAAATTAGGCATATAGGTAGTTCTAATTAGAAAAATACTAATAAATCAAAACACTAAAAGAGTTAGTATTGGATAGTTATTTATCTTATAAACTCTCTCTATTCTCTAAAATATCTTAAAAACCAGAATCGTAATCCTTGATACAATTTTTAATGAATCGTCATTGTCGACACAAGCCATATTTTATTGGGGTAATAAAGTCGTTTTCTTTGTGACAAAGTGATACTAATGGAGAAAAAAAAACATTCTTCAGAAGAGGTACAGAGCCTTAAAAAGGTAAGCATATGAAAATCAGAAATTAAATTAAAAGCCTTTTAAAATTAGTTTTAAAGTGCATTGATTTCCTGTATAATATTTTTCAGTGTTACACCGAAAGTGACGCGGACAGTGCCACGAGCAAAGCCAGTTGTATATAAAAGAGACTCAGAGGATGTAACGAGTATTTGCTGTGTTTTATTACGAGGCGCCAGATTGAGTTTTGTCACGGAATTGAACTTGTGTGGTCAAATATAAACCATTATAAAAGGAGCCGCGATCTAGTCACTTTACTTGAAATTCTGCAGAGCACTTCCACTGGTCTATATAGACAACGAAATTATAGGTTTGGGTAATAAAGGAAAAAGTTGATGGATATAGATAATATAGGTAATATACAAATGTATAGTTTTTCTTTGTCGACGCACTAAATTATGTCATTATAATAATGTGACGTTATAATTTCAGAGGGACCCACAGAAATAGTACGATTCACTGATATACGATACTTTTTGGAATCTTTGGCTAGTCAACCGTCATGGGTTTTTTAAATGTAAGGTCACCAGACTTTATGGTAGGCCAAGGCTACATAAATATCAAGGTTCTGGGATTAGGAGGGTTTAGGGAAAAAGGCTTTGAAATCCTTACTCACTCCCGGAAACAAACAGCCCACGTGTTATTATTTCACGAGGGTTTTGTGTAAGGTGGTGGTTACTGCCGAGGCGACACAGGACAAGTGAAACCCAGATTGACATAACCAACTTTATTAAGTAATTAAATAAACATAAGGCAGGCAGGTGGACACCCTGGTAGGTGGGTGCCATCGTCTATTCCATTCAAGAAAAAAAATCAATAGGTTTTGCAAGTGACCTACCCCGTTTGCCTGCTACTACTAAATGACATCGTTCAAAACCAGGCCATTTTTTTTAACGTACACTTTAGAGAATTTGGTAATAAAAGTCTTTTTTAATTTCAGTAATTCCTTGTGAATATTACAGATAACATGTGAATATTAAAAATAGATTTTTATACATTCAAACTTTAATGTCTGTGAAACCCCATTAACAAATTACACGATATTTTCTCAGTAAATCTATAATTTCTTCTTAGCTATTTGTACAAGTTTTAAGCGACGGAAGGGACGACGGAATAGTGTGTCATATATAACGAATCGGTATAATTTGCCCAGCGCCATCTATACAACGTTGCTTAACACAGCTGTGATCGAAACAGCTGTTGTAATTTCGCTCCATCGAAATATCTTTTTCGAAATACTTCAGTTTTTTCTGGCAAAATTAAAATTAAAATAATATTTAGATTAGTCATCTTCGTGACGGCTAAATGCTTCATAGCAATTATAATTTTTGTTTTAGGTATTTAGTCTTATAAATTGTAATTAAAACCGTTTATTGTTAAAACAATAAACGATTATTGTTAAATAAGCACTGTATAAATACTATATATTATATACTATATATTAAAATAATAATAATAAATAAATGCATCTGTTTTGAGAATAATTCCAACAAAGCTTGTACCTATATGAAGTAACTTCTTAAATAGATTTGATTAGATTTGATTGATATGATTAGGGAAATAATCAGAAATTGAGCTGCGCACAGAACGTCCTAGGCACAGGCATATATGTATAATTTGAGAAGAAAATTTAAAGCTACGTGGCATACGATAGCGGCGTACAAAACTTATTTGATCGGTCGTTCAACCATGTCGTCGTTGTGTTCCTTTCGTTTGCATAGCTGTGTCTCTTTCGTGCGTACCGTTAAAGTAGTATGGCTGAGTTATGGCATTCCGAAGTCACCACCACTACCTTGGAGGCTGTGAGCTGACTCTGTACGTAACTGAGTATCCTATAAGCGGTTTTACCATCGATCATAATGTAATTAAAATGAAGAATGAATACCATAATATTAGTACATATGGAAAACCATAAACTATAAAACATATTATGTTATTATTTTTTATTGTTATGTTGAAAACAAAATATATAAGTACAACGCCAATACACAGAAGCGACTGTGGCATATTTACAGATCATTAAATTATATAAAAAGGATTAGGTAATTGTAATTTCGTAGCTAAAGTACGCGTTTTCGTAAAAAATTATTATTACAGATTATGAAAAATTTCATGTAAAATTTCCAATACAGCAAAGGAACATCAGCTTAGTAGTATGGAATTATTTTTTGTTAAATTGATTATGTACGTAATCGTTTGGCTTTACTTTCTTATTTTCGTTGTTTCCTATAATCGATTTTGTTTTCATGTTATGTAAACGAAATGACAACACATAACATCGTACAAACACGAATAACATCAGTACTTTTTTTTTACTGGTGTGGCTATTTTCTGGTGTGTCAAAGATAAAAAAAGGTTGGACATTATGTAAAGAAATTAATTGTTTTCGATGATAGTTAGTATCAAAAACGTTACATCATAAAATCAAGTATATATAGATACGTATATTTATAGAATCAATAAAGATATGGAGGCTGTGTATATAAGGTTGTATACGTGGTCCCTTTCGCTCCTTCCTTATTTAGTCACACACCTCAGAATCGACGTTTGCAATAATACCAATCAAGCTAAAAAAGGTTCTTAACGTTAGATATTCGATTTTAGAACATATGCTTATAACAATAAAGCGCTATTAGATAACTTACAGAAATCCTGGGCAGGTTTAGGTCTACGAATGCAAATGATGTCATAGATGTGCGTTAATAGAAAAACAGGTGTTGACCGAAGCCGTTTTTAATATTTGTCTTGGCATTGAGCAGACATTCAAGATAAGTACCTATAAGTAGTTACGAACAAGTTACTCTTGTGCACTTGCTTAGGTATCTAATTATTAATTTTAAATACCTACGTTTTTAATAATTATATTAAGTTAAGGTAAATATTTTATCTGATTTTCATACTGTCGTAACTTAAGTAATAATGTATTGAAAATATAGTAATTTAAAAAAATAATTCTAATTTAAATGATTAACTAAAAGAAGAGATTCATCTTAAATGAACGATACGTTCAATGAACGAACTTCCTAAACTGATAATGTGATTCCTAAGCTGATAAGAAAAATAAAAAGTCCTGTAACTTACCCCTAAAAGTATATAAAGCTAGATAAATTATCTTTTTAAGAAAGAACGTTATCGTTACTTTGATTTCTTTCTTTCTCTTTAAACATTTTGTGGGGTTGTTCTCCTAATTCAAAAATAATATGTCTTAAATTTTGTATTAAATAAAAAAGAACCGATTTTTAGGAGTTAGGAAAAATTAAATGATATAATTTTTTTTTGCATTTATGATCGTAGAAATTTTATTTAAGTATCTATATTAAATTTTTATCAGAGTACATTAACACTGATACTACTACCGCCATCTGTATATAATGTGTAAACATTAACTGAACAATATTAAGTGGCGACATCTCTACTCAAGTTTGTGAAGTTTCAACGTAACATGAACTCGGTTTTTAATGAAGTTGTAGTATGATATTCATAGATGGCGCGGAACGTATGGTCGGGAAAATACAGTTTATATAAGGTTAACCTTTTGTATTTGTAATAATAATATTATTATGCTTTTGTATTGTTTTTTCTAGGTTCATGCTAATATACTTTCGCGATTATTTTTTTACATAATTTTTACAGCAGTAAGGATTCAGCATTCCGTCCATATATATAAAGGGAAATTGAAGGATATTTAATTTTTTTAGTAAAAGTAATAAGCATTTGGAAGTTAATGTGTATCTAATATTGTTATTTAGACAATCTAGATAATCTAATAATAAATCCACTTTAGGAAATAGTTTACGATAGTAGACGTTATATGGCGGTAATTATATAAAAATGTTACTTTGAGTTTATTAAGAAAGTTAATTTTATCGACACGCATTCAGTAAGAAGGAATTGTTAGGACACAATGTTTCAGATGTACTAAGCATAAATACAACAAAGGCATAAAGACGAAAGGCATAGATATTTAGTATAAGTACCTACATTTGTAGATATTAACATGTGATAAAAATGTTTAGCGTTTGAGGTCCATCTGAAATTTTTTACGTATTTAAAACTTATACATCAAGATTTCTATATGAACTATGGAAACATAAAGGCTATCCCTTCACTTGAGTCATTGAAATAAAGTCAACCGAACAGTAGGTACAAATGTGCTTGTTTTCTTTATAACCACTGTCCTCATTTATAATTTTTGTAATCTTATAGTGAATCTTAAGAATTGTAAATTTGGCACATTTCTTTCATACAATAGGATTCTCAGGGTAGGTCTGTACCTAATGAAAATAATTCCCCAATTTACTTTTTGGTTTTGCCTGTTTAGGGCACTATGATTTGTCCAATCAATCAATACAGCGGGCAAACGGAATTTCTTCTTTAAACTCGATATTGTAAGACCAGGAGTTGATATTAAATTACTAGAGGGCAAGAGTAGTCTTGTAATCAAATATCTGTTAAGTGATGCTTGAAATTGTGCGCCGGCGTCGACGTAGTGCCTAAGGGGCGTTGCCCCGCAAAGAGACACGGCAAGATGAACGTCTCATCTACCTTTATTAATAATGGAAAATTTGATTGAAGACATTCTCAACATGTACATATTAAAGTTAATAAAAATATAAATTCAAACTTCTTTTTGTAGACATAATATAAAAGTATGAATTTCTTTAGAATCTCTGAGATCGCTGTAAATTGTATTAGACCAAATCTTAAGAGAAATAATTTGTGTTATTATTGTTAATCTCGATAAAAACATAAAACAGCCATCATCAATCATTAGAGATGACAGAAAATAGCGCTGAATAAAAGCTAGAGTGTGATTTGCCAAAGTATTTTTAGTCCTTATGAGTTTTCTAATTTCTAATAAACTAGGAAACGGGACATCAAATATAAAACGTACTTCCTTTTGCAGGACAAATTCTTAAGTTTTTAGTGAAGCTAAATTTAGAAAATTATGGAATTTTTACTAATTTTAATTAAAAACTTCTAAATATCTATTAGCGAAATGAACGTTGTAAAAGACGATGCAACAGTTTTCTTATCTATTCTCTTATAATCTATAATTATAAAATCGTTTGTCCAGACTGACTATCGACGCACAGCAAACTGCTAAGCCTAGAAAGCTGACATTTAGAACATAGGTTTATTTTATGAAGTAACAATGCTTTAAGAAGGGATATTTTAAAATTGCAATTCCGTGCAAAGCCGCTCAAGATGTAACGCATAGCAAATGTATAATGTCAGGCGCTATATCTTTTATTTTTCAACGCGGACGAAGTCACGGGAACCAGCTAGTAGGTATAATATAACTAATTCATCAGTAGTTCTAGCTAAATAAATTGTCCATAGTTCAGAATTATAAATACACGATATGGTTCTTATTTAGAAACTGAAATCTAACGTAGATTTCATAATACTCGAAAACCCAAAATTTACTTAGAATATTAGTTTAATTTATGCAAATTGTATAGTGTACTTACTTATTAAATAAATGTATATTGTCTATTAGGCAAAGTTATTATTATTTATTTGTCAAGTTGTGCCATTTGTAAGTTGCATTTATGAAATTTATTTTGTTCCAGTAACAAGTATTAATGTAATTTACAAATACAAATAACTGTTTAACCAGCGATCGTGCGAGCCCGTATAGCGCGTCACTGTTCGCTTAATTATAGTGGCCCCTCAATGTCACTTATAACAGATGGTCAGATAGTGTTTGGGGAGCATCATCTCAGCTTTAATTGTATTTACAACACTATACCACTGTCTTCGTTAATACTTTAGAGAATGCGATCACATAAGAAAATTTCAAACAATATTTACAGGATTAAACGCTTCAGTACCGTGTTGTTAGGATAGCTTTATAGCGTGTCTATAGGGTTTAAAATTTAGGTCGGCAGACCTCCACTTGATGGTAAGGTGGCTACCGTCATCTACAACACAAGTAACGCCACAGGTGCTGCAAATGGGCTGCCGACTACAGTAGCATTAAGGAGCAAGGAATTGGGGAAGGGATAGGAAAATGGGCTCTGGCATCCCTTACTCATTCAACGAAACACGACAGCACATATGCTGTTATTTCGCGGTGGTGAAAAGTAAGGAGCTGGTTACTGCCGTCAGGCGAGCTGCCCAGAAGAATGCGAAACGCAGTGTGCCCTGCCACTACTTTCCAGATCCACACTGCTGTCAATGTGAAGAGTTGTGGTATAAATAAAACATATTTTAAATAATTCGCTAAATAGACGACGGAACGTGACGTCTATGCGACGCCGCACTGACGAGCCATCATAATCTTACACCTGTTTGGATCAAATCTTTAACACAATAACAGTAAAATATTGATTATATTGATACCACTTTATACAGCTTTTACCATAATATGCTATGCTCATATCGCCCATAGGAGTAGCACGGCACACTGCGTTTCGCAGTCATTTGGGCAGCCGCTGCTGTAACCATCCCCGTACAGTAGACTATTATTTTATATTGTGTAAGAAATAAAATGAACTCAACTCAAACTCAATTTTACAACCGTGAAATTATAAAATATTAATTAAACAATTTAAAGAAAAAAGTAATTTTTAATAAATTTATTTAAAATAATGGTATGCAAAGAAGAAACATCACAAAAATTAAAATAATGAACAATATTTTCAGACGTTTATGACAGCTTCCTAATTTGTTAGTTTCAATAAGAAAAACAAGTTAGAGTTCTCACAAATTACTGTACCTAAAATGTACTTGCTTTCAATGAAACCCAATAGTCATTAACTAGCAAAACAAAATTACTTAATTTTAAAAGATTATTTGCAAAAAAATATTACGTAATTCTTATTCTAGAAATGTTTTTTTCATAATGATGAAACTTTTCTGAAACCTTCGCCTGCTGATTGCAAGTAAACATAAGCTGGTCTCTGCAACTAATGTAGGTAATAGTCATAATAATAATAATAATATATGCACGGGCTATTAATACAAAATCAATATTAATTTTTCACATTAGATTATTCCTATAGTAAATCTTCTAAAACTTATAAAATTTGTAAATGTTATAGTATAGTACCCAAAAATATTTCAAGATAGACTTTTTTGCAGCATATGCCCAACGGGAAGAGTTTTTTTAAAGGTTCTTTTTTCTCAAAATTTCAGCCCACTGAGCACATCTGTTCGAGGTATTGGGTGACCTGAGAGATCTCAAGTGAGATGATCATCGACGGTTTGGACTTAACATTTTTAATACATTATAAATATATTTTAAAATAATTATACCTTTTGTTGTTTACCAATTAAAATTATGGACACCCAATAATAATGAATCAATCTATATCTATTATTTATACTAATAAATGAAATTCGAGTGTCCGTTTGTAATATTAAAATAGATATTTTTCTAAAGATATATCAAAATATATGCGATACTTGAAAATTACTTAAAAACTCAAAAAATAATCTTAAAATTTTTGTCTGTCTGTCTGTTGTTATTAATGTTCCGATTAATCTCCGAAAAGACTAGATTTTAACGAGACTTTAATTGGCAGTCTAGATGATGTTATAACGAGTAACTAAGACTAATTTTATTTTAGAAAAAGAAAATAATCAATTACCGCGTATAAAGGCGGCAAAAGTTGATTGCACTATAAAGATTTATTACTTGTTTTATTCTATGAATAACTAACTTGAATTTTTCAACATTTGATAAACAAGATTAGTTATATAAATAAAAACTAAGTATCAAACATCACAGTTCGTAGTGTAATCTTGTAGCCGAGGCCTGGTTCACACACCCACCCCATTTGGTTTTTTGAACAGGTTAGCGACACTGCGTATGTGTGCGTGAAACGCAGCAGGTTGTTTCCGATGTGTTAAGGTTTCGGCACATATCCGACAAGCGGGACGGCGATGCGTTTCTGACTAGTCATTGGTGGTTTAATTCTAGTGATGTGCCGGATCGTGAAAAACGTATACGGATACAGATACGAATCTTAATTTTCTTACACAATCGGCGCGTGACCTTGAAACGATAGTGGACGCCCACCACTTGACGCTTGCATTATAAAGGTGTGATTTTAAGAAATAAAAAATAATCTGAACGAAAATTAATAGTTTTTCATTGTTACCTAATCACCTATACAGTGTGGAAAAATAAGTCGGGCCCTGGAGGGAAACTACCTTAAATCCTTAAGTTGGCTCATTTTACATAAAGGAGACATTCCTTTATTTTTAAAAAGAAACAAAACTGCATTCAAAGATTTTTTTAAACTCGCTTGGCTCGCCCGGGACTCGAACCAACTAAAATTAAAAAAACAAACACTCGCTATTTTATTATACTAATCGATAGGATTATTATTCAGGATAAAATTTCTCTAACAAACATTTGGTCTTACTTTCGTCTGTCGTACAAGATATCCATGAAGAATACCTATTTAGTACACAAGTTCTTTAATGAACGTAAAGTAAGAAATGTTATTTATGAAACCTGTTATGACACCGTGCAAGAGCTAAGGGTTGTAGAAAATGTTATTAGGGGCATACACCACAACACTTTGTTGAAGGCTACAAGAAATGAATTTCAAAGGAGACTAAATTTGTGTATCCGGAACGAGGGGGTTCATTTCGAACAATTTATCAGTTAAATAATTTAAGTGTAACAAGTTGATAACAAAATAAAGTTAATGTTGGATTTTACGATCATTTTGATTTTTAAGACCAAATGTTTGTTAGAGAAATTTTATCCTGAATAATAATCCTAGCGATTAGTATAATAAAATAGCGAGTGTTTGTTTTTTTTAATTTTAGTTGGTTCGAGTCCCGGGCGAGCCAAGCGAGTTTTAGAAAATCTTTGAATGCAGTTTTGTTTCTTTTTAAAAATAAAGGAATGTCTCATTTATGTAAAATGAGCCAACTTAAGGATTTAAGGTAGTTTCCCTCCAGGGCCCGACTTATTTTTCCACCCTGTATATAGAATTTCATCTATGAATTAAAAATTAATAAGTTAAAAGATCCGTAAAAATATCCCCAAAAAGTAACGGATACGGATACGGATCTTTCTTCTCCCTCGGATATCCGCGGATACGGATACGGATATCCGTCATATCATTATTTGATTCTAATACAGCACGGTTCCTTTACGCTACGCCCGTGATGTGACGCGGCCTTTATTAGAGTGCGTCTGTATTCGCTAGTTGAGTTCGAGAATAGTAGATATTGTGAGATATTTTATGAATGAAGTTCGGTAGAATGAATAACAACGTTTGGCTTTGTACAGGCCGTATGCGCGCGCATAGCATAGGCAGTTCTTGGAATGTGATAGGAACTGTTCAATGTTCAACTGCCTTATACCGATCCAACGTGCTAACGAAAATAATAGTGGATTTGTAAGTTGAAAACTCAATACACGGTCACAGATAAAATTGATTTTTCGTAGACAAGTTGCAGGCTTTGCAGATACATTTTAATTTATTAAACGAGATTTTAAATTCAAAAGCAATACAAGTTCTCTAACGATTTAATCAATGGCATGAATGGAATTCAAATATATTTAAATGAACTAGATGTTATGTGAGATTTTATGAACGCTTCCTAATAACAGTAATTTTTTTACGTTTTACTCTTGAAAAAGTAAGCATCGTGAAAATAAATGTATGGGACATTTATTTAATTAGGAGTTTAATTATACTCATATTTTGAGCAAACAAATATTTTCTTTATTTGTTCGTTACATATTTATAAAACAAAGTCCCTCATCGCGTTTGTCTGTCTGTATGTCTGTACGTATTTTTGCGATAATCTCGAAAACCACCAAATGGGTTTAAATGAGGTTTTTATATATAATTTGCAGAAAAAATTGTACCAGTTAGCGACATTTACTTTACATTAAAAACTAATGTTAAACTACACCTAACTATTGTATTTACATTTTCAAATAAAAAGAAAATTAAAAAAAATATTTTAAGTAAAGTTTAATGTGTAGTTGTTAGGCTAAATCTTTTTGGTTGATGATGTTTTAAAACATGCGGTTAAATATAGAAGGGATTTTGATCCCTTTTTATAAAGAGCTGAAACCGTCTAGAAAGAATATGTCTAGATTAATTATCTTCCAATTTAAAATCCATTCAGAGTAAAAATCGCATTGAAATAATCAGCATCTAATTTCAGGAAAACAGAGCGATACCACCCGCGAACAGAGATTTCGCAAATATATAATTGTATCATAATATTGAGTTTATCGGGTGTACGAAGACTACTAAGTGTTTTCATATTGAGTTTATAAAAGATTAGCAATTGCACGCGACTTCGCCAGCGTAACTTTATAAAATATAGCCTATGTTACTCGTTTATAATACAGCTTCCCAACAGTGAAAGAATTTTTCAAATCGGTCCAATTCCGGCCAATCGGCCAATCGGTAGTTTCGGAGCCTATTCAAAGCAAACAAACAAACAATCAAATATTTCCTCTTTATAATATTAGTATAGAAAAAAAAACACAACCATCATTACCATACAAACCTTTCTAGAGGTGAAAGAATTTTTGAAATCAGTTAAGCAGTTATTGAGTTTATCCATTACAAACAAACATAGAAAGATGCAAATATACATACAAAAAAAAATCAAATCCTTCCTCTTTATTATATTAGTGAAGTGTGCTAGTGCAGATATGCGAAATGTAATTTATAAGGTTTGTCTAAATAAAAAAAAGGAATTTCCCGTTTTGTATTTGTGTCACAACGCTTATAGAAATAGAAATACTTGCATAATATTCTAAAATAATCTATTGTTAAATATCCTGTTAGCATTGAATATTTGATAACCTATGTTGATAACTATATATTTATTCGTAGAATATGTAAGTCAATGACTTAAAATATTTAAAATAAGAAGCGATTTCAAGATAAATACTCCGAATGACAACAAAGACGTCGTTCCCACTACGCCGCGCCGGTCTGGTAAATTTCACGGGTTGGTAAAACTGCCGGAACGTCCAGTGGCTGTACAATTCACATATGCTGGATAAGGTAAAAACACCGTGATAGGCATTCTTGCCTGGCGTTTTGTCACTGCGAAGCTCCGGCAGAACGACCGTTAATATATCTCTGGAGTAATGTGGACGAGCTCGCACAGGTATGTGAAATTAATAGTAAAGTATGTTTTATACTGAAAACAAACTTCGATGAGGCGGCATCCGGTTTAATGTGAACGTCCGGGCACCGGTTTCCGGTAAATTCGTCGGCCGGTGTAAAGGGAACTTAGCCTAAGAGAGTAAATCTCTGGTTGGTCTAGTGTGCTATATTTTATAAGGTTTGTTTTTTATTGTGTTTTGTGCATATTTTTGTTGTTTTTTATTATTTTGCGTCTCGTATGTCTTACTGTAGTGAATGTGTACTTAATACTTAAATTCCGTTCTTAGGTTACGTTAAAAATGACAATTCAGTTATAATAGCTATTGCAATTCGAGTAAAGAAAAGCACCTCGGATTACGAATGCTTATATTTACCACATACGGCTCATATTCAGTTTTATAAGCAACTTTTAAGTAACACACAGTTGTCTCTTACCCACACCACGACATATTTTGCGAAACATATAAAACATTATTAATTATGGTCAATCAATTACGTTTCATTATTTTTTTGTCGAACAAGTGTAAAAAAATAAATAAGGCATTAAAATTTAATCGGAACTCTAACCCGTCAATGGTAACTTATTTCATAATAAATACTGTAAGTACATGTATAGCAAATAATATTATTACTTAATCAAGCTGTTCAGATAAGGCTCTTTATTCCCCTAAAGCGAAAAAGTCCATTTATCTCATCTGGGGCACAGCTAGTAACATGTCTTTATATAATTCAAGGTTGGCTTTTAATAAAATATGTGATGAATATGAGTAAAAGTATTAATTACTATGAACCGAACGAGCAAGTCCATTAACTCAACAAATTTAAAAAAGGAAACGAACAGAGGCTGCTTATTTTTTATACGCAAAAAAAGACTAGTCGATCCTTACACTGGTGCGAAAAGGACAGCGGCATTTATAGTAACGTTTTTTTGCCATCAGTTCTGTGGTTCAGGCGCAGGGAGCAGACGTTGTGAGATGATAAAACAACGACCTTCTAGGGCAGTCGTAGATGGGAGGGGTCATGGGAGAGGTGACACGACATAGGTTCCCCGCCACGGCTGTACAGCGCGAGGAGGGCTACTCTTACGGTTGGTGCCCAAGAGTTACTACCCTAGAGTGACCCAAGAGTGTACCCAAGAGTTATTATTGTTGGAATATATCAAAATAAATCTGTCTCACTCTAACCAGTAGATTGAGAGTCTTTCTCCTTCACACATATAAACATTAAGTTTATTACAATAGCTCTTTGTTCATACTAAATTTATACGTTAGTCTTATACGTTTGACTTTGTGCTTTAGTCAGTTCTTAGCGTCCCTTAGTAATAAAACTTAATAGTAACACCTTTCTGCTAAACTAAAAGTGGCTTCCCCATAACCCAATAATTATTACCCAAGAGTGTAGCTACATCTCACCTCACGACGGGCATTATTATTTGTAACAAAAATGACATCACATATGATTTGATTTGAATGATCTCACATAAAGAACAGTGATTTAATTTAATTTAATTCAATTTAATGAGTACCTTTTAATCTGAAATTATGATTGTTTCTCAATCGTCTTTATTGAGAATTTCTCAAGGTAACACCGAAAATATAATTATAAGACAAATTAAACAAAAAGCTGTACAAAATTATTAGAGCGACGTGCTTTGTAAATGTTATAGTGTGTTGACACACATGTTCATTGTTACAATGCGCATGTGTTTTGAAAATCGTCATGTTTGATCGCTATCGATACACATACAACACTCGAATATCAATAAGTGGAAGTCGTTGCGGTATTAAGTGCTATTTTTAAGAATGACCACCTATCACACCGTTTATCCCTCCCTATGCCACTGGCGATTATTCTACACGAGTTCTATTATTCTATTCTATGTTAAGCACAAATAATTCAATTCAATTCAATTCATTTATTGCTAAACCATAATGTATATACAAAGATGTTAAAAAAAAATTCGAGGAATCTTAAAAAAAATAAGAACTAAATCTCTGCGTGAGGTAATATAAATTAAATGATGATGTTAATGATGATCTCTTAACATTATTTTATAATAATCTTTAACATATTTGTCGATAATTCTAGCTGTCACGCGACTTGGTCCGCGTAACTATAAAATATAGCCTAGGTATATTACTCACTAATAATGTAGCTTTCTATAGGTGAAAATTTTTTAAATTCGGTCCAGTAGTTACAAACAAAAGTACAATTCTTCTCTCTTTATAATATTAGTAGGTATATGTAGATTGTAAATTATTTTAGTTTATTATAAAAATCAATTGAAAGAGTTTTTTTTTGAAAGAGTTACTGTGGTCTAAAAGTAATTAAAAAATAATTAAATGTGAAAAATCGACTCATACTTATTTTTGCTATGTAAAATACTTTACCAATGTAATGTGCAATCGTGTGAGATACGGCAACAGTAACTGTGTACCGACTTTAGAAATTACCATTCAAGTAGCGTTGATTCTACTTTAAGCCAAGCTATGCTTATAGTTTTAGTAGCCAATAGTATAATATTTATGTTATGACTTCATACACCAAAGCCTAAATACGAGTATATTGGAGAACAATATTTATGTAAGCAAAGCCAAGCGGAATTTACCAAGACTGACCAAAGACAAAGTAAGCTAAAGTGAAATTTTGAAATATACATATTTATAATAATAATAATAATTTATTTATTTGCTGAACATAGGTTACAATGGTTTTGGTTATATTAACAATAGTGCTCACTACATTCCACCCTATAAGGGCATGCAAATATTTAAAAAAATCACTATATAAAGATAAAATTTATTTATACGATATATTAAATTCATGATTAAACTAATTACTTTTTCAAAATTTGCGATCCATAAATTCTTTGACGTCATATTTATATATGAAAAATCTGATAAAAGAAATTATTTTTACTGTTGTTGTGATTATATATGAATGCTAATCGAGATTTTATTGAGATCATAAAAATTGTTGTGTTATGAAAGGAAATATTCGCAAAAAAGGTTCAGTAAAATTGATTTACAACCGTACACAGGTAAGTACACTTTGATCTCCGTTAGAATAACGACTTCTGAGTAGAGAGATAGCCATTTTTGGAATAAAAATCCTTCTCCCTTATAAGTGCAGTCTAGGACGAGATGCTACCTAACTATAATATGTAATTTGATCGATATCGACTACATGCTCCTCAAAATTTCCTGACTTTTTAATAAGTAAGTAGGTATGTGTATATTTTAATAACTAGATTATTTATATTATATAAATAATAATTATGACATAAAAAATAAATTATTTATACTTAGTAGGTATTCTAGTTCAAGGTATCCTGATTTTATGCTTGTGTGTTTTAATGCCAAAAGGTTTTTGTAAAATATAATATTATTATGTACTAGGAGTTTTAGAAACTGGGAAACGCAATGTAATTTAAAAAAATGCAAATTGCCCTTGACTATAAAGAATTGTTTAAAAAAATATCTTTGTTAAACTATACAAGGTAGCCTCTTCCATTAAGTTTCTAAATTTTAGAGCATTTTGTACTATCTATACTAAGGTAATTAATTTTCCTAATTTGGGTTCCAATCTAAAATAATTCTTAAATAATTTTGTGATTAAAAAGGTTATTTCCAATTTTCCAGAAGCCTTTCAAATTGATCGTTTAAATTTGAGTTAGGTACTTATATTTATTACTTTTTAAAATTACTCTCAAAACGTTTTTTTCTACCAATCTTAACTGTTACAGTCTTACTTAACGTAGTATATAGATAGCTGTCTCATGGTTGGTCGTCACTCGTCATCGACACTTTCACTGACACAGGCCAATCTTTACGCAACGCTTCATAATGTCTTTGTTTAGCATTTGACAACGATACTGGTCCAAGTGAACTGCTATGTGTTACAAACGTGTATTTTAAATGAACCATGAGCTTCTACAATTACCTATAATTGTTATTTCTAATACCTGCAATATAAAAGTGCGTGCTTTTATGAAATATACATAGAAATAGACATATAGTCGTTATTATATATTGTTAAAAATAGTGCTTGTTAAAAGTTAAGTTAAAATTTATGTATAAACTTGTCATAAATATTTTTATTTATCATAAATATGTTGGTGGTGGTTGAAATAGTGCATGGTTTGAGGTCTCGTGGACGGTCTCTCTTAGCCGATAAACGAATCAAGTTAGGCCTCAAAGTTACGACGACTGTGAGGAAAACCGAAAACACTAACAGGGTGGAGTGGAAACAGCAGATGGTGGTCGATGTCACCAAGCCAGTTCAAAGCGGGCAATTTATATATAAACTTATGAACTATGATATTCTAATTTTAAAGTACGTGATCCAAAATTATAAATAAATAAGTTATAAAGTAAAAATAAAATAGAATTAGTGACGAAATAATGCCATTTTATTCGATTCTATTCTAGGCCAATTCAGAGAAGATTTTTGTTTGCAATAAATAAACTCAAAAACGACTGTAATGATTTTAAAAATTATTTCACCTATAGTTATAGAAAGCTACATTATCGCCAAGTAACACAGGCTATATTTTATAAAGTTACACCGACGAAGTCGCGTGCAACAGCTAGTTAATAATAAAGCTGTGATGTGGATTTTCTATTGGGTATTTTTATTTTTAGAAACTGGGTCGATGCTTTTTTTGAAATCTTTTTGCAAGTGACTCGTATATAGTGTTTGTACGATAATTACTGTTTACAAAAGTGATTTATCGATAAATTGAATGCACAACACTAATAGATAGCAACCAGTTAATCAACTCATCGCCGTCTCGTCGCCGCTTCGTCCAGTTCTCGTCATTACAATTCATCGGTTTTTTCAACCGAGAAGACCATAAGCAACGGGATCGTACGCGTGAGACATTACATTACAATCGAATTGAAAATCGATGTAAAAACTCAGCGAGAGCATGTGAACTAAAACGAACTGCGTGCTAACGGCACAACGGGTAGCAATACTATCTACAAAACACTTGCAAACAATGAATATGTTTATGAAAATAATGTAGGTACTATCGAAATGTACAAAAAAATAAGTATTGAATGTCATGTCCCTAATCAACAAGATAATTTTGTGGATTAAAAAAATATGTAAATATTTAGATTTTCATTTAATTTTTAACATAATATATGTAATTAGCTTTGTGTCCGCGACTTCGTATACGCGTTGTAAAATAAAAAAAGAATACCTGAGGCCTTATAAAAATATGAGTAGGTATAAGGCCCGCGAGATATTTATCGCTGTAACGACAGTGGCGCCCATTTTTTTAAATATTTTAAATGATGCCTCGGGTCGGGAAACTAACAGTTTTTTTTTTTCAGGATAAAAATTAATATTATATAATATTTAGTATATTAATAGGCGTTAATATTAGTAGGCCGATTTCGATTAAAAAGGTAGGTAATGCTTTTTTTTATAAAAAGAAGGTTTAATAGGCACTATAGGCACGTATGACAGTTTTTTTTATGTTTTTTTTTCCCGGGAAGTACGAGATTAAGTGACATTGTGGATAACATTTTACTAATTTTTGCTTACACACGTTAGGGGCCTCTGTAGCCCGTGGACCCCGTATCATTGATACGGCTGATACGGCGGTACTACGCCCCTGTCTTTATATATACTAAAATACTACTAAAAACGCATTAATTTAAGATTTTAACGAAGCTTAATTTTAATAAAATATTATGTGAATTATACACCTAATGTTTATAGATTCCTAATGTTAGAAATTTAATTTCTAACATTTCATTACTTTTTATCTATTCTTTTACCTGTTTACGTTTGAAGATTAGATCTAATTATTTTATATACACAAACCTTTCTCGATTATCCCTCTTTCCATAAGTGACATCCGTATTAAGATCCGTTAGGTGGGTTGGAAGTAGTTGGCGAGAAACAGACATGATGGATTTTATAATATGTAGAAATTAATAGAAATTAATGTTTTAATGAAAGAAATGATTACTGTGAGTCAATTGTAACAGATAGACATTTGCCATCGCGAAGTTTTCTTTAGGATTTTAGAAGAACAGCAATTCTCTGGACATCATTTTTAATTAATTAGGAAGGAAAAAGAGAAATAAAAACGTAACTATAAACGAAATATAACTGTGCAATAAATCTTTGTTGAATTATTAATCTTATTTATGGACTTTTATAATCTTATAAAATAAGATAAAAACTACGGCATGGAAACTACATAATAATATATAAACCATTGGTTATGTAAATGATGTCTTCAGGCCAAATTTAGTTTACGACTTAAGCTAAGTACCACCTCGAAATCAGATTAATTGCATTTTGTGAAACCTTACCAGTTACAGTCATAAAAGTAATAAATCATTCAATAGAAATATTTCAACCAACTAACTATGGATTTTTGTTGCGAGTTTCTTCAAGGTCCCAAACACAAGTTTTCAATATATTTAAGTCGTGAGACTAAAACAAATAAAAATCTAAATGCTAACCATATCGTGCTTTACCCAACGATGTATTCTGTATACGCAGCGTACAAGCGATCGAGTACGCGAGTTGAATACCATGCCAATTTCAGAGAAGGTTTTATTTATTCCGCCAACTTAATTATACGGACACCATTTTATAACATTGACATCCAATTTAAATTGTTTGTGTCAAGTTTAAATTTAAGAGCAACCACATACCACAACCGGGGAATGAAGAACGGGATACTGATATAGAAAAATCAATAAAATATTGTTCTGACCCACAGTGGGTCAGACGGGTACTTTTATTCAGAGGGTCAAAACTAGTGGGTCCAAAAGGGTCCGAAGCCAGAAAAACTAGGATCCCGCATTTAGTAATATTCCGAAGTACCAAAAATACCGCGTCGCGTTTGGTATTGCATTATCTGCACAAAACGAGCCTAAGGTTTGATAGTTGCAATTTTATAGGTCCGCAATGTAATTGTATATGAAGACAGCAAGGCTCCACTCACTGAATACCGATATTTGCATTTATAGCTCGTTGGCATTTGTAAGTCTGTGAATAATCACAAAACAGTACAACAATCTTGTTGGTTTTACATATTGTTATTCTTAACCACGCTGCGCGAACCAGCTTTATTTCAATGACAATTTAAATTTACAATATGTATAAAAATGTTAATTCACTTGCAATTCTCAATCATGTATGTACTACTTTGTAACTATTGCGTCATTGTTGTAAGATTTTAACCTAACATATTTAACCTCGCTGTAAAAATGGACGATAAGCTTCATATCTTCTTTACATTGTATAAAATAAAGTGTAGTCATAAATAAATTATTTAGTATTATTTTTCTTATATGTTGAAGAATAATATGGGGAATCGTATGTACTTATATGCTAATTTTATTTACATTTACATAGGTATATATGTTTAAGAATAATATAGGGTGTACACAAAGAAAGCCGGTTTGATGATTCCCAAAACACCTTAATGTCTTTAACGATCTATGTATTTTAGAAACCAATATAAGAAAATTTACATATCTTGTTATAATCATGACTATTCATAACATTTGTCGTGATACTCATCAGGTTATATCACTTACGAAGCAAAATGATCATGAATGAATACTAACATCTACTGTTAGAACTATGCATGAATAATTATAATAAGCAATTCAACACGTATATTACGGTGGCATACCAATTTCATAAGCCGGACTTGAAAACTATATGGAAATTTGTTGCTAATTTGTTGCTAATTTGTACCGTAAAAAAAATTTTGTACCTCCATTAATTTAGAAGAAACGACGGGTATGTTGACGTATACCCATATACCCATATACAATATCTTGACAAAGAAAGCACCTAGCGAGCCCATTCCAATGGCTTATTTTGTTGCTAATTTGTTGCTCTAAGATAAGCTAGTTAGATATTAAAAAATGTCACCCCTTCATGGGGGTGAACTACCCCTATATATAAAATTGAGAATAGCGAGCCCATTCCAATGGTTTATTTTGTTGCTAATTTGTTGCTCTGAGATAAGCTAGTTACATATTAAAAAATGTCACCCCTTCATGGGGGGTGAACTATCCCTATATATAAAAATTGAGAATAGCGAGCCCGTTCCAACGGCTTATTTTAAAGTTAATTTGTTGCTCTACGATAGGCTAGTTACATATTAAAAAAGTCACCCCTTTATGGGGGATGACGTAATATTACGCTAGCATACCCATATACAATATCTTGACAAAGAAAGCACCTAACGAGCCCATTCCAATGGATTTTGTTGCTAATTTGTTATTTGTTGCTAGTTTTTAATATGAACTAGCCTATCGTAGAGCAACAAATTAACTTTAAAATAAGCCGTTGGAACAGGCTCGCTATTCTCAATTTTTATATATAGGGGTAGTTCACCCCCATAAAGGGGTGACATTTTTTAATATCTAACTAGCTTATCTCAGAGAAACAAATTAGCAACAAAATAAGCCGTTGGAATGGGCTCGCTAGGTGCTTTCTTTGTCAAGATATTGTATATGGGTATGCTAGCGTAATATTACGTCAGCATACCCGTCGTTTCTCGTAAATTAATGGAGGTACAATTTTTTTTACGGTACAAATTAGCAACAAATTAGCAACAAATTCCCATATAGTTTTCAAGTCCGGCTTATGAAATTGGTATGCCACCGTAATATACGTCAATTCAACTATATTATAGGTTTTTATAATGTTTTTGAAGTAAAAACTTCTTTAGGAGGGTTGGGCATTTTTGAAAAAACTATTGAACTCGCGACCTGTTACCGTATAACCGTTTAACCGACAAATCTGCCCTAATGAGTATGTACTTTCCTGACGATTCAAAAAATAAACACGTAATTGTTCAGGTTTTCATTTCTGTCGGCACTTCCGGAGTGCCACTGTTTTTTTAACAACTAATAAGTATTGGCAAAAGAAGTATGAAAAATTGTTGTGTAACAATCTACAATTTGTTTGTTGTTTGCGTGATTAGAAATTAAAAATGGTGGGAAATTGATGATTGGATAACGAAAAAAAAAACTGCACATCAGTCGTAGGACTGCACGTCAGAAGTGAAAACGTAGCTTTACAAAAATAATTGTATGATATTTAAATTCCTTGGCATTGTCGAATACGATACTATTAAATAATAGGGGTTAAAGTATGAAATTGCCGTTTTATTGTAATAGGTACTTCGAATTGACATAGAACCTTCATTGTTTGAGATTTTTGAGTGAAACTTTTTTCATACGGTACCTATGTAGTTCTTCTTTTAAAAAATGTGCAACATTCGATTATCAACTTTCAGTTGTTTTTTTTATTCAGCTTAGACAATAAAGATGGATACTTCGAAAATTCGTGTGATTTTTGAATACGAGTTCCGACGCGGAACTAACGCGGCAGAAACAGCTCGCAATATTAATGTTGCGTTTGGAGAGGGGACTGCTAATGAACGCACTGTGCGATTTTGGTTTAAACGCTTTCGTGATGGAAACTTCGATTTGAAGAACGAACCACGTGGAAGACCGCCCACACAGGTGAATAACAATGATTTGAAAGAGATGGTGGAAGCCGATCCGAGCCAAAATACCCAGGAATTAGCGGCATGGTTTAACGTTACCTTACCAACAATATTGACTCATTTACGTCAAATCAATAAAATAAAAAAATATGAAAAATGGGTGCCTCATGATTTGACTGATCTGCAGACTCTACAGGAACTGCAATTAGAAACCATTCGTCACCCTCCGTATTCGCCAGACCTTGCTCCAACGGACTACCATTTTTTTCGTGATTTGGACAATTTTCTGCGTGATAAAAAGTTTTCTTCTCAGGAGGCAGTGCAAAATGCTTTCACACAGTTTGTCGAATCTAGATCACCAGAGTTCTATCGCAAAGGCATAAATGAGCTTCCTATTAGATGGCAGCAATGTATAGATAATAATGGTAATTATTTTGATTAAATAAATATGTTAAATTTAAAAAAAAAACGAATTTTTATTTTTCAGTACAAATCGGCAATTTCATACTTTAACCCCTAATACGATTATTATTGATCGCAAGAAATACAAGAGAAAATATATGACACTGACACACAATGACAATTAAATAGAACATAATTACTTAACATGAACTTCAGAATGATAGACCATTAAAAAGGTTTGAGGTTGATATGAAACTAGATTAATGGTCAGAAGTGTATAACATATTTGTCCTTGTTATCATATCTAGTAAGTTTACTTTCATATGCAGTTGTCCGCTTATTGTTCTTTTTTTTAATTTATTTTAAATTAATATCAGCGACATCTAGATAATTAAACCAGCTACATCAATGGTTACATTACATTACTTTACGTGACAGTGTCGCGAGTTCAATGATTTTATCCCATCTCAAAAATGCTCAACGCGCCTTTCTATTGAGCCGACTTTCTATTGAGCCCAAACATGCTGTGCGTGCTATAAGTTGGGTATCCCGCAGACTACTCGATGTTGCAGCATAAGCTCAATGTTACATGTCATGGACATAGCACCGAAGTAAGTAGGGCTAAGAGAAATCCTGATCACACCTTTCAAACATAGGTCCACCCGTTTGGGAGCTATGATCCGCAGACACACACGTCAAACTTATAACACCCCGTTTTTGCGTCGAGAGTCCAAGGTTAAAAAGCAGAAATTAAATTAACTAATTATAAGTAAAACAAGGAAGTTAATTCATAAAAAGTATTACTTCTGAGAATTAATATGGGAAAATAGCTTGCAGTTATAAGGCGACAAATTAGTCCAAAAGTACGGTTACAACAAAAAAACATTGTGGTATAAATATTACTATTTTAGAAATGTAGAAAATAGGTATGCTTGCTAAATCTTCTAAGCCGGTCTGCGTCCGGTAAACATTCAGCGGACGTACGAACCGGCTCACCGAGAAAGCTGACTGATATCCGTGGCCTGTTCAACAAGTGATTATTAAAGAACTATTTCTTGGCAACATACCTACTTGTAATTTCGTTCATACTTCCTCGATAATAGCAGATTATATTCCTACAAGATGTAGGATTCCAGATTATATTCCTTTATTAACTTCCATTATTTAAAAAAGTCGAACAAACAATTTTATTATTTTATCCAAACTAAGCTAATCCAATTTATAAGATTTTTGTTTGTTTTAATTGCGACTTTAGTTTACTATTGAAAAAACAGTTATTGGCTACAATAATTGCCAAGATTGCGAAACACACACACGTGATTTTGGCAACCTTATCAGATAATCTTTAGCGATAGCTAAGGACATTGTAAAATTTAAATTTTTGATAAGATTAATTCATTTATTTCCCGTTGACTCTGACATGTAGGCAGCTTAGACATCAAAAACATTGCGTGCTGCGTCGTCAACTTACAAGATTATAGTGTATTGACTCGTCTGCTATTGAAGAAGATCTGAGGATGGGTGAATGAAAATGCAGTGTTGCATTGAATTCATTAAGTGAACGTGTATGAGAGCGATAGTGCGGTAGGAAGTTAGGCATTGTAAGTCAAGGCGGATATCCGACACTTCTCACACGTGAAGATGCACGCTTTGTCTTCTTAAAGCGATTTATCAATCTGGTAGCAGCCAGTGCCAAGTTCAATAGAATTCGCTACTATAACTTCCTTTTAAAATAGATTTTAAAAGTATCTATGTGATAAATGCAATATAATATGAACATGGTACTAAAATTATCATAAGAAACCCCGTTCGTCATCTAATAATAATAATTCTTTCGTACGTTTGTATGTCAATGAACTCCGCTTAAACGGCTGAACCGATAATGATATATTTTTGTGTGAGTTTGACTGGTCTTTAGAATGGGACGCCGTAGGGTCGGGTATAAGAGCAGGCTAGCTACGACAGGAATACAAGTCCGAAAGTTAAATTCTCTTAAGGTACTGAATGTAAGTTGATAAATTGATAAATAAAGTAATAATCATTTCAAAAATTATACAATTAGAGCAGGGCACGATTAAATCTTTGCAACAAGGCATCGGCTTTAAGGAGCTGTATAAAAACGCGGGTTGTAAATATCTGCTTGGCGCAAGATGGAGCGCACGATTCCCACGCAAGCGCAATGGGAACGCATATCGCCAGCACATGTGCGTGCCGCGCGAGAAAACTACCTTGTTTTTTTTTTTCTTTACACAATTTCTTGTTCATAACACTAATAACAAAAGTTACCATTTTTAAGAGAAACACTCTCTCGAGTGCTATTCTCTTAAATACTCATACATTGAATTACTAAATTTGTATTATTTTTTACATAAAATCAAAAGCAAGACAGCTCAACATAATCTTTATCTTATCTTGAACATATCATAAAGTTATAATGTTATCTAAAAATCATGAAGTTTATCTTATCTCAAACAGATATTCACAAACCAAACTTCGGTACTTTTTCCTCGAAATACTTAACTTACACTTAATTATTCATGTCATGAATGTCATTTTCAACTAAACAAAAAAAAAGACAAAAAGATAAACATGTATTTACTGAAATTTTAAATACTGATATGAAACTAAAAATGTCAAACCGTGATCGAATGAGTGCATCATGGCACAAGATCATGGCTACTATTGGCAAGAAAAGGATCGGCAGAAAGAAGTAAGCGAAGCACCCTCCCAGTCACGTGACCTCCGCGAAGTTTTTCGTAATCAAGCACCTATGTAATCAAATAATAATCGACTTAGATAGACTACGCAACGGATTAATGCGGACGAAGTCGCGGTCACCAGGTAGCTTTTCAACATTTCGAAAAACAAAGCAATTAAAGAATTAGATATGACTATTTTGACATTACCTCTCGCAAAATAACTATCAGTCCAAAGGATATTTGATTTACTAAAGACACTTATTGATGTGTGCACTTTTTAAGAGACAATTATGATTTTCCAATTAGTATACAACGCGATTCATTATTTGATTCAAAAGTAGACGGGTTTTACGCGAACTCTTGTAGAAATGGAATACGTGGTAAACAGGTTATGGCGGGATGTACGTAACGGTTTTCTGCGATGGAATGAACGTTCGGTCCTGTCTGCCATTTTTATTGAATTCATTGCAATCTAAAAGTATATGTTATACTTTCACAAAGTTACCTATAATACTTGAAAACAATATGACAAAAAAAATTACACGAGATCTATATCAAGCAAATATAGTTATGGTGTTTGCAATATAGTTAACTAGCTATTGCACGCGAATTCATCCGCGTAACTTTATAAAATATAGTCTATGTTACTAACTGGTAATGTAGCTTTCTATAGGTGATTTTTTTTTTAAATAAGTTCATTAGTTTTTGAGTTTATTCGTTACATACAAAAATTTGAATCTTTTTATAATATTAGTATTGTTTCATAAACATGTCTGACAAACTTAGTGCTATATTTTATTTTCATATTATACATAATATAAAATAAGTTTGGAAAAATTTAGCTGAGAAGAAGACGGAGAAGCAGAGAGACAGAAATGGAGAACAACTGATTTTGAAACATTTTTCACTAAAAGAAAGAGCTAGGTACGAGGAAGGTTGTATATAGTGCATACTACCCTCTTCCAATAAAAATAATTGTAAGTTATTTTATATTATATAAGCAATATATATAATATAAAAATACAAAAATATTCGAATATCTAAGAAATCTATTAAATAGTTTGTTGTTTTTTACGTTAAAGAACTTTAAAAAATAATAATATATTAAATACGAAAATTTTACCGCGGAATGGTTTTACTGTTGATAAAAATATCCCACGAAGATGAACAATTATGCTCTCCTAGAATTTAACAAGTTAGTATTTTTAAAATCGATATATTATTATATTTAATAATGAATACAAGTAATTTATATAAGATGTTTTAAAACGTTCCGTTTGATAGCAGCTGCATCGGGTCAATTGAAACTGACCCTAACATGCAAGCCTTACCAATTTAAAGAGCAGTTCGTTTTAACATCGTCTCCCTTATTACACACACATCTTACAATAGAAGGATTGTACAAAAGCAACTTCTTCGATGTCACTCACAAGCAAAACCGACTGCTGTAGTTTATGCGGCCGATTTAAAAAGCCCACACTTGAGATATAGTTGATACATATTGAAGTGTCTTCCACATAAACTGTATGTCACGCTAAAGGCCCGCCCAGAAACACAGATGCGTGTTACTAAATCACCGATCTAAAACATATGCGGGCAACCACGTGTTCATTTTTTTTTAGTTACCATAGTTGAAGAATATGAGAGAAAAACAATACCTCTACAATATTTTAATTTTTTAAAAAAACGTTTTTGTCTCACTTTTTCTTTAGGTATTATTTTTTTCCGTTTGCTTATCGTTCTCACGGGTGACATAGATATGACTTGAATTGAAATTTTAATTAAAGTATCATCTTATTTACTAAACATGGCATGCGGTATCGCCTATTTAAAATTTGGTTGGTAAAATAATGCCTTATCGAAAAATGTTTTAAAATTACGTTTGTTAAATAAAACACTTAGGTATAACGGAATTATATTTTGTAATACGTTTTCATTGTCAATGGCAGAGCGGAGACCATGACTTGTTGATTTTTTATATCACTCACTTGTCGTAGGTATTATGATCAGAAATAGATTAACTTATTCTGGAAGTATTGAGAGCTTTTTTATGTAACTGATATTGAATAAATATTTTAATTGCGGATAGTTTCATTTGTGAAATAACAATTTTTATTGGATTTGAAAACTAAAAAACTACAAGTACCAAAAAAAGAAATCAAGTTATATGTCTAATGCGATGAGAGAATATCTATGTAGCTAATGCAAGAATCGCGCGTTCACTAGAAACCGAACAAAATTGAGTTTGATTCACGAAAGTTAACACAAAATACAATCATTTTTTGCATAGGTATAAAAGAAATCGCTGTAAATGTCAGAATGATAATGGAATGTATAATATGAGAATTCGATTTTACAATAATTCGGCGTCATATTACCGATAGCAACCAGTAGTTAAGTCACTATATACTTATTTAATGTTTTATTAAATCAACGGATTTTGGTAGTTTTCATTAATGGAAATAGCGTTAAACGAGGAAGATTTCTGTGTGTATTATATTATACAATTTCCAGAAAAAAAAATTGCATAAGTACTTGCGAAGCGTTAGCTAATCCGGCGAAGAAATTTTTACAAAATGGTAATAATGATGAAATGAATGTCAATGGTTATGTTATTAAATCCTTGTTTACTTACTAACTATTCATAATTATTTCCGCAGGTATAATTAATTATCTAATACTTATTATATTTTCCTTAAGAGTGATTGATATGTGAAATGAATCCAGGAATTGAAATCGTAGTAGCATGCCGCTCACTAGTTCAATCCAATTCAATCTAGATAAAGAAACATTAATAATATTATTATTAGTAGCAATGTTTTTGAATCATCGGTTCAATTGATAGGACTCCATGAGTCAGTGTGTTTAATTCTCCTTCAATTATTGTTTCACAAGCAAATTGTCTGTTCGTAAATAATGAAAATCTTTTTTAACCTTATAGACATAAAAGTTTGAATTGAAATATGAAATAAATTACTGGTTATTGTACGTAATACTACTACAATATTATTACTGTAGAAACAGTACAATACAGTATGTTCCTATTGTAATATGAAACCTAAATGGGCAATGGCAAACCTAGCATCTCTACCAATAAATTCAGAAATGTATGCTGAAGGAACCGAAAGCGTACAAGAAAAAGGAAAATTTAATAACAGTTGACGCTTATTGCTCTTTGGTAAATAATCTGGTGATTGCCTGTATAGCAAAATGGTCAGTTAGTTTTCGATTTTTATTTTTATTTTAAGGTCGGCAGACAGGCTGACGTTTCACACGTAACACGTAGGCTGAGTATAACAAAAGCTATAACACATATAGGCGCTGTTAAATATTACTTAAATCTTGGAGACATCTTAGCAAAATATATTAGAGCTATTAAAAAATAACATTTTACTCGTTAACCACTCTTATAGGTTAGTCATTATTTTCAAGTACAGGAAGATTGTTAGTATCTCTCTCTACGACCAAATGAAATAAGACTGTTTGTGTCATCCTAAGAGTTTATTTTGGCTCCGGTTGTCATAACACCCTTAACACCGCTAATACCTTTAATAATTTAAAAATGTACCTATACTTCCTCATCGTAATCATAACAAGTAGATACGCGCGTTGTTAGATTGTTGGTAATGAAGACGTTACGAATTCTATTAACGAAAAATAAAAATCTCATAGGATTTTGTTTTACGTACGTACTTGATACGTAATTTGATGCAAAAATAAATTTATCAAAAATTGTTACTGGTAAAATAAATATTAAGTGGATGTTAGGTTTTATGTGGTCAGTGATGCCATCTCAGTGTAAAGCACGCGACCGTGACGACAAACATATGGGGCCTCGTGCAAACAGGGAAGTTCACTCGACAACGCAACGCCACACAACAAAACATTTGCTTATATAGATAGAGATATTTAATATTTACTATTCGTATTTTGAAAGCACGTGTTTTATGAACATCGATGTCATTAATATAACTCCTTACCACCTGATAAATATTAAACAACTGAGAACCTTGTCAATGTCATGGAAGACAGAGTCAATGTCATGGAATAGTAGCTTGCTTATGTTTACTCTGAGTGGAATAGTAATTACTGGCGACACGCTCCCGGCTTCCCTTGTGATACACACAACAACAAATAGTCCTCGTTTATCGCTCTTTCCATTAGTAAAACTGTAGCAAATTCTGTTGGGTGGTGTGGTTCTGAATAAGAAGTAGTTAGCGGAGAATAGATTTCGGTGACTTGGTTGCAAATTTTTTTTTCTACTTAAAACTAAATTAGGTTTTATAAAATTGATAAAAAATATCTAACTAATATTGAAAATGCGTGGTATTAGGAGGATTTAACGAATATATACAATACAGGACAAACAGACACGGACAGCGACTTCAAGTTATATGTACTATGTTAGGATATTATTAAGTTATTTTTGAGTACTTTTTGGTGATTTCCATGTGTTTTTGATTTTGATATTTGATCAAATTTCATTATACTTACATTTATCTATATTATAGAGAAAAGATTTGTATTTTTGTTTGTAATGAATAAACTGAAAAACTACATTACCGATTTTAAAAGTTCTTTCACCTATAGAAAGCTACATTATCAGCGAGTAACATATAGCGAGACTATATTTTAATTTGCCTATAAACTAGAAAATAGCCTTTGAACTAAATGCGCATAATAATACACGTTAAACTAAAATGTGTATATATACATTATTCATTTGTTTTTTAAATGAAAAAGTTGTATTTAAAATTGAATCGTTTTGAGTATTTTTATGTTCGTTATTACGGTTATTGCCGTTATACGGTTTTCACTATTGGAAAGAAGGCTAAACGAAGAAGGTTGTGTATATAAAAAAAATATTAAATCGAAGCCCGAGCGAAGCCGGGAGAGGGTCGCTAGTAATAGAATTGCATTGAATTGAATTTTGTAGGGCTAAACTTCATAAATAAACTGTATATTCATTAATTAAACATCAGGAATATATATTATATTATTATATTTTATTCCACTTTCTTCAATCTACTCTAATAAAATATTCGACAAATATTTTGTTTTCATTATATGACTTTTTTTGAAGGCGATAAGTCTTTTTGTTATTGCTTTTGACGTCATTATGTCACCGTTTTATAAATAATGTACGACTACATATGAATAACTTGTAACTAGAATTATATACAAAAGGTGCACTAATAATTTTACAACAGAAAATGGCATGTCATTAAAATGCATGTGAAAAAATTATATGGATGTTGGTCATGGAGCTTACCTCTAGTGACCTCTTTCTTAACTCTTTACAATCATAAAATTATTTGATCCGTTTGCGACACGCTATTGGTTATGTACTGTTGTCTTTCAGTTTTTTACGAATCGTCAGTAAGCCGTGAATGCGTCTTTAAATTTGCTTCCATAGTAGAAGGCAATTTAGAAAACTAACGATAAATCGGGGATACAGTTTGATGCTGTAGCTACATATTAATCGTTTACATCCAAAATTTAATTACACCTCTCGATAGCCAAAAAATCAAAGATTTTTTTGGTATAATAGTATGTTTGAATTCGTTGGATATATAGAAAATATTACACGCAACGAACACGTATTCATGTAAAACACACGGCCACGACCACGACACAGCCCACATCCCTTTTTGCATGAGTTTAGCAATAAAAGTAAATCTTTAATAAACATATTGCATGTGATAGAATAATGAAAAAAAAAAAAGAGTATATGACACAAGAACTGCGAAATTGACTCAATTAGCGAAAGAGCTGGTTGAATTATACCTAATTTATCTAAATCAATCATAGGTATAATAAAATCGTAAACGAGTCGTGTCTAGATACATTTTTTTTTTTCAAAACAACAATTTGTATACTTTGCACTGCACCTACTTATGTTACCGAGGGCGAAAAATAGGTTTTAGAATCTCAGAAACGGCTTCACATATTTGAATGCGATTTTCGCTGTGGTATTGTAGATTATTGTTATTGTAGCTTTCCGTAACATTTAGTGTAGGTGCTTCATTCCAATCGGTTTACAAATAAAAAAGCCGAGTTGATTGAAAAAAAGAAAAACAAAAAAAAAAGCGCTATTCTAGTACCACGCGTGCGAAGTCATACAGTTATTATAAAAATTAAGTAACAATCATACAGTAGTGTTATCTTGATTTGACCAAACCTTGACTTTTTGCCACAACAATGAGTAAGGATTTATAGGAAATTTATATGTTAGTACAATGTGGTATCGAGCATCGTGAGGAGAAGCCGAGAAGCGTTACGCTCGGCTGAGGAAAGGCGTCACGGGCTGCCGAGTTTACCCGCACTGCCTTCGGGAGTTGTCGGCAATCGTCGTAAATCTTCGCTTCACGAGATCCCAATTCTTAAGTGTATGCGCTTTGGGTAATTCAACTAATTAACATTACTAGAGTAATGATATCGCTAAATTGTCGTGCTTCTTATTAAATACTATTTGATATTACATATTTTAAAATGGTCATATTTATTGAAAAGATTATTGTTTTTAAATATCTGCTAACACATGGGTGTTATTACAAAAAAGATACTAAACTATGTCTAAACACGTGTTTTGTCAAACAGCGTTTAATGATTTAAAACCTGACTGAACAAATGTTTTACCTTCGTTATTACAAAAGAGTGTTTGTCCTTTGTCTAACTAAAACATCGCTAGGCAACCAAGTGTAATTTTTAAATAGCAACATTACAAAAGTTTCGTTCAACTTCATTTAGTTCATTCTAAAACGTTCCTTTCTATGTAAATTTGTTATGTGTTAATAGAATATCCTACGCAGAAACATATGTTAAAATTATCTATGTATAAATAAAACCGTGCAGTGTGTGATTATAAATTAATTATTGCTGTAAATACACCACCATAAGTATGTTTTGGTACCAAATATTATGTATATAATATGTAAGTACACATAGAATAGTGATCAGTTGAAGGAATGGAATGTGTAACGTTTATCAAACTGTCAAGTCATAACTCATCCTCATCATTGTCAAATTCTACAATTTTTTTTGTTTACTACGACTAGTTATAAAAAAATTTTCAACTAATATGGAAAATTGCATTAATAAAATAAAAACACGTGGAGAAAATTGGGTTCAAGAAGAAAAGGTAAAACATTTAAAACTATCCGATATTTCATCGTAAATTATGCTACGCCCCCGATAGCACATTTCATAATTTGTTTTTATATTTTGTTTATATATTAACATTTGGTAAACCTGTACTTTCTTTTGAAAGTAAGGTCATCGAAAACTTCATAAGGATTAATTCGTGTACGATTTTGTTGATTGTCTCGAAAGTTTTCTATATAATCTAATTCTTCTAAATCAATATCATCAACAAAATCTGCAAAGTTTAATTCCATCACTGATATTATTCAATTTTAAATACACAGCACACCCTAAATATAAAACTAGCGAAAATTAGAGACGTCAAAGTAGATTTACTTTGAGGTTAGACAAGGCTTCGACAAGATTTGACGCGTTTTTAAATATGAACAGTATTTAAACCGCGCCTAACTCTAAACCGTGCTTAAACACGATTTTGTAATAAACTTTTTTTTAGACACCTGTTCAATGTATGTTTATCTTTTTTGTAATAACACCGGAAATGTTTTACTTGACTTATATTTTTTTCCTCTTCGTCCACTTGGATCCACAGCTTTTCTCCACATGTGGATCCGCGGATACCTTTATATCCTGTTAAATCTACCATTGGGGAGATCCACAAACGAGGAGATCCAAAAATAATAACATTTTCCGATGCCACTTGAATCCACAATCCGCTAACTATAGAGGCCATTTCAAGACCTTTCTTCTTTTTCTCTGAAATATTATTCTGAAAAAACCCTTTGCTAAAAACTTTTTTTTATTATTAGTCTACAATACAAATATGACAATGACTGGATCTTCTCTTGAGATGGGTACCAGTAGTATAAAAATAGGTTCATATTATTTAAACGACAGATTTATTCAATTATTTATTATGTTTAAAAAGATGATAAAACAAAATGAAAAAGCAAGCATTTTTGCCTAAATTTTTAGAGAAAATTGCTGAAAAACTGAAATTAATCTTCAGTTTTTCAGGATTATGTTTAATGTTTTAGATTTGTAAAATTAATAGAAGAATTAATAGGAATGTTACGCGACGTCGATTCGGTTCACTGGTAGTTGGAGTGTACTGAACTACCCACGGGATAACACACGCCAAAAGAGTCACGCCTCATTGATTAAATACCAAGTACTAATAGTACTAGTGAATGTTTTTCCTGCGATGTTTTGCATTTAACGGGATAAAATTAATTTACGGAACGGCATATTCTAACCCAAAACAAAAATAGAACGTGCCGATCGTGTAATTTGTGAAATAATCAACAAAGGGGTTATGTCTATCTGTTGATGTACTCTTTTAACAATGAACCCTAGTATTACGAGGCATACTTGCCTTTGTTAAAAGACAAAAGACCATCTAAGGTCCCATTTGAATAATGTATGTAGGTATGTGACGCTGGTCCGGTTGACTTTTTTTTGTTTATTGAATTTTAGTTATGGAATGCTCATGTGTTTAAAATTCAGTTACAAAACAAACAATACCAACGGTTGTATCGCGCGGTGAGCTCATTTTATATTTGTACATGTAATAAAATAAATAAAGTACAGTAAATTATTTATTTGCATTAACTAATTTTAATTATTTATTTTAAAAGAAAAAAGCGCTAATTGAATTCACCAAAACGGTTTCCAGATCGAGATCGGCTCGAGACGAAAGGCAGAATCAAAAAAGTAACTAGGTAAGTCAAAGAGTAAGTACACTAGGTATATAATGTGTATGACTATACTCTGTTCGCGCCCATATTTCTCTCCGCTAAAAAGGTCGTCTAAAATACGAGCCGAAGCATTTTTAAAATCAAAATTTTGAAAAGAGCAGCTATACCTAATGAAATATGCATTTAGAACTAGTGGTAAATGCAAAAGAGTTTCTTAATAACATACTAAATTTGATTCCTAGGCAGTAAATAAATATTAATTTATTTATTAGATGGTGTTACAACTTTTTCCTTTATAAAAACTTTGTTATGTTTTTTTATTAAGATTATTATTAGTATTATTATTATTAAAATTAAGATTCATTTAGAAACAACACCGAAATAATTGTTAAATTGTTAATTGTTAATTATTCTTTTAAGAAAAGTTCGTTTATGTACTTTTTATGTTTTTAAAAACCAAAAATCATTTTCGGATTGATGTCCTCGGTTCCCTGATGTAGCATAACAATATCCATTTCGAGCTAATTAGCATTAATAGCATGACAGTCCCAACAATTAGATTATTCAAGTACACGCGGTGTGGAACGCGGTCACACATCATGTTATACTATGATGAGGTGTCCGGACTAAATTCCCCAGTATTCAATTAGAAGGTTAGGTATCATCAAAATCAGAAAGTTTCAATTTACAATTTCATTTTATTAAGCCTTGAAAGAATTCTAAATAAGAATTCTTGCCCTACTTGTATTGTTACAATTTTGAAAAGCATTTTATTTTAATATTGAAAATTTATATACGACTTTTATGATGTCTAAATATGAATTAAGTTACACGAAACAACTCTTTTGTGGCGACTCTCTTACGTCGCTTGAATCTTGAATGTGTCTTTTTCTTAAGTTTTTACATGGCTAATTATAAAAAATATATAATAGACGCATTTTAACCACCTAGCCCTCTTCCGAGGATATGAACAAGTAAACAAACGGTATCTGTATATTATAATAGTTTTTAGAAACATAGGAATAATTTCAAATCTAGTTAAATTTCATTACATTTACAAGTGCAGTGTGGGTGTGGCAATACAAGCGCTTATTAAAATTATTTGGGCTTTTTTATGATACAAGTGTAGTGGTGATTGTTACTTTTTTTATTTTACTATAAAAAGTATTTGTGATGCTGATGGGATAAAGTGAGGATTATCCCCCGAAATTCATAGATGTGATACAAAGCTTCAGTGTGCGCGAGGTAGTAATAGTTTAATTGATGTGGCATTGAAATTAAATATATTATGTCGGCACTACCAACAACAATAATTTACTGCATTATAGAGTAAACCGTTGATTTGGAAAATATATCAAAAGTGGCAGCCTTCACTTGTGTAACAAATGGTTTTCGGATTGAAATTATTATTCTTTCGGCTCAGCCTAGATCATTTCTCGTATCCTCATTTATCCTCATTTGACCGATGTTATATTTTACGTAGGTACTCTCAGAGAAATTTATGTCAAAATCACAGAAGTACCTAGTATGAGTAAGTAATGGAAGTAAGTGAATTTGATATTGTTTTAATACTTATATTACTGATCGTTGACATATTTTCTACTTACCTTTTTTGTTAAATAATAATGCAATGCGATACCAATAAATGCTTGCAAACGCGCAATTAAACCATGTGTAAAATGTCGCGCTAAATACATACTTATATCAATCAATCAGCGCAAATCAACCTCAAAAGTAACTTTGTATTATTTTTATGTCATTGAGAACTGAGAAAGCATGCAAATTGTGCTCGTGAAATACTTTCATTTGGTCTAACTGATACTAACTGATATGTCTGATATTTATAAATACTTGAGTGGTCCGTTAATTATGTTAATTAAAGTATATAAGTAACATCATATGTTTACTGTAACAAACAGATAACGATGAAGTTACAATTTATATATTATTTATCCATACTAATATTATAAATGTGAAAGTAACTGTCTGTCTGTTACCTTTTCACGCCTTAACTACTCAACCAATCATCATGACACGTTGTCAATACAGGAAAGGGCATATAGGGTAGCTTTTAAAAGCAAAACACTTTTAAAAATAAATAAAAAACTAACGCCTGACTAAAGTGTTATTATATCAACAAGAGGTCAAGCGTTATATTTTGCTTGTATATTTTTTTATTTTTCAAAGCGGACGAAGTCGCGGGCCCCAGCTAGTAATATATATTTGCATAAGTTTTAAATGTGGTAATGTATACAAGTTTATCATAACCATTCAAGTACACGGTGTATCAAAGACCCGCTCAGTTTCCCATGAGATAAAATCTGTTTCTGTATTCTAGTTGTGGAAAACAATGAAAAGCGGAGTCGCATGCCTCAAGGGCAAAAACATACTTTATAAAAGTATTACCTTTCTGTTCATAATAATATAATTTAAGGTCTTGTTATGAAATTAAGCAAACATATTATTTGACGGAAATATTATAATAGAATATGCTATGGCAATTTAATAACAGATTTTTTCTGAACACGTCGATTTCACAGTTAAGAATTTATGTATCATTTCAATATAAAATTAACTTATTTTATTTTGTACAGATACGCAACTGGTGTTGTTCTGTAATATTTTGATATTTCTAGCAATCGTCTCAATAAAGGATTATCTGTTGTTATTGAAATTAATTTGTAAATAAAAATTTGTAAACTAATGAAAGTTTTCGTAGGTACCCCAACTGTACATTGGTTTAAAATCAACTACACAGAATTTGTTTTAACAAAAATTCATTTATTTTTTCTTTCGTAATTTGTGAGAACATATGTACGAAAAAAAGTTATGCAAAAAAGTAGGTATATTAATATAACTAGAGAAGGATGTAAACGTAAAAACCTGAATATTGAAAAATACACTTCTCTCAGCTGAATGTATCAAGTGAAGCAGACGCCGTATCCGTTTAGCCCCACCTAACGTGGAATCGAACGTTGTACAAAAACGCTTGAGTACGGGATGTGCACTAGGGGTGTCTTTATTTTTTCACATACGAATAGCTTCCGTTTTATTGAAATGCCGGAAGGTTATAAGTACAGGGTATGCGATAAAAAACTCGGTTTCAATGATAACTGATAAATAGTCCCCAATCCGTTAGAAATTCCGTTTGGGGTTTTTCAAAATGTACTTAAAACTAGTTTTGCTACCTGCGGAAAAATATTAATTTAATCTATATTTTTATTGGATTCAAGCAATTTACTTACTCAAAAATAAAAATAAACATAAAAAACTCAAGCCTGAGATATATTACATTTTACTAAAATATTACATTATGTTAGGTAAAATTCTAAGTTTATTTTGGTTTCCTGAATCTATAGACTACCAATACTTAAATCATTTAAGTTAATAACAATCTGGCGTCTTTTAATGAAAATTAACCTATTTAATTAGGCATCCGATTAATTAACATTAATAATCAAAAATATTAATTAACAGTAGGTTTTTGAATCATTGGGTTTTGAATTTATAAGAAGACATTATAGTTGTAAGAAAAATGGTAAAACACAGGAAATTAATTATCGGTATAGGTAATAAATGAGTTTTTAATTGAAAGTTTTTGCTCTATACGTAATTCATTAGCGCTTAAAATTATTTTTGTAATAAATTTCTGCCATCTCTTTCTTTATCGTACTTACTAAATTATATAAATTTTATTATTGATAAGCTCACATTGGTTTGATTGCGATTGACCCCAATGATGCGATTGAGTTCGTTTGCCTGTTTAATAACCTTTTTACTGTTAAATACATATAATTAAATATTATAATTCCTATTAAATTAAATATGATTAAAAACGTATGTTAAAATAAACAACAAACACATCTTTCTTTCTTTAACAATGTTACTGATAAGTATTTAATAGTTCAGTTCAATTGTCATAAATTACTTATACCTATTGATTTATTTGTAAGTTAACTGCTAATAACTGAGTAGTAAATAACCAGTTTTGTGTTAAAGTTTACCTGATTTCTCTAACTTCCGACTAATTAAGTAGTTTGTTGGAAAGCAATTTCTAAAGAAACGTTTACTATGTATTCATAGTAAACGTTTCCGCAAGCTTCGTTTTACATTTTATGAGTTTTTCTGCATTGACAAGTTACAGCAATGTAGAAATCAAGTTTAATAATAATTAGGATTTCTTATTTCTTGGAATTAAGATATATATTACAATTTCAAGTTGCAACGTTTCCTATGGTAACGCAGTTTAAATGCTACTGCAGAAATAAAAAATAATAATTTTGAATTATGTTTTAGTTGTTTGCTGTCTTTTAATTATTTGATAATTTTAAATATTAGGGGTTAAAGTATGAAATTGCCGATTTGTACTGAAAAATAAAAATTCGTTTTTTTTTTAAATTTAACATATTTATTTAATCAAAATAATTACCATTATTATCTATACATTGCTGCCATCTAATAGGAAGCTCATTTATGCCTTTGCGATAGAACTCTGGTGATCTAGATTCGACAAACTGTGTGAAAGCATTTTGCACTGCCTCCTGAGAAGAAAACTTTTTATCACGCAGAAAATTGTCCAAATCACGAAAAAAATGGTAGTCCGTTGGAGCAAGGTCTGGCGAATACGGAGGGTGACGAATGGTTTCTAATTGCAGTTCCTGTAGAGTCTGCAGATCAGTCAAATCATGAGGCACCCATTTTTCATATTTTTTTATTTTATTGATTTGACGCAAATGAGTCAATATTGTTGGTAAGGTAACGTTAAACCATGCCGCTAATTCCTGGGTAGTTTGGCTCGGATCGGCTTCCACCATCTCTTTCAAATCATTGTTATTCACCTGTGTGGGCGGTCTTCCACGTGGTTCGTTCTTCAAATCGAAGTTTCCATCACGAAAGCGTTTAAACCAAAATCGCACAGTGCGTTCATTAGCTTGCGAGCTGTTTCTGCCGCGTTAGTTCCGCGTCGGAACTCGTATTCAAAAATCACACGAATTTTCGAAGTATCCATCTTTATTGTCTAAGCTGAATAAAAAAAACAACTGAAAGTTGATAATCGAATGTTGCACATTTTTTAAAAGAAGAACTACATAGGTACCGTATGAAAAAAGTTTCACTCAAAAATCTCAAACCATGAAGGTTCTATGTCAATTCGAAGTACCTATTACAATAAAACGGCAATTTCATACTTTAACCCCTATTAGCATTGATAATTTAATAATTATAATTTAATAATTAACTGTTATCATTTGATAAATTAATGTTTGTTTACTTAACGAACGACAAAGAAATATTGTTAAGGTAAATGCCAATAAAAGTCAATAATAAATTCATATTACTCTTTTATTGATATCTGAGTTCTGAGTACCTACAGTACCATTTTGTATTATATCTTCCAAATTATAATTTCAAACATATTTAATGCTGGTATTAATAAAATAGCGGATCAAATTTATTATAGACATACATGCAGTTTATAATTCGCCTTAATAGTGCTTAAATAATTTAATTTTGTTCCATAAGACCTTTTCAGTTTTAAATGTATAGACTCAATCAGGATCACCGCGTGTATTCGTCTTGAATAAAGCAGGTGTTCTTACAAATGGCTGCGGGGATAAGTTTGAGTTGGAAAATAAGTTTTAGGTTGTCATGTAAAATAAATCTTCATAAATCGCGTCGTGTATTTTTTTAATTGTATGATTGCAATATTACAATCCATATATAAAACTGTGATATCATAGTGTGATGTGATATCACTTGATGTGCTGACTAGCCTGTTTTAATCGCTTGAGAAGTATTGGGTTTCCACCACACATTTTATCTATGTACGTGCCACACTCGATTTACTGGCATCATAAAAAATGGATTTGTTATTTTTTGTGGATTTAGCAGATGAATAAATGAAATAAAAGCAGTGAAAGTTATAGACAATCCAAATGAACAACATACGTACATTACATTTTTGCATGTTTGACATTTAATTCGAATTACGAACTGTTAGCGGCCAGGAGGCGTGATTACAATACAATATTATATTACCTACAACAGTATTAAATGTACTTAGTCTTTGAATTACAAACTTTACGAACGTGCTTATTATAACTTAACATCGTAATGTACATTAAGAGTTCAGTATACAGGAGGATCAAAACAAAAGGGGTCAGTGAGGACATATCTGAAACTAACTAAGATATATGAAAAATTATTCTCGGGAACAAAGACTGGTTTTTTAAAGACAGCATTCAAACTTTATAAAATTATACTCATACGCAACCAAAAATTGAATTCGGTAAATTTTATTCATTTGCAAAGAACATATGATGTTAACATATTGCCAATCATTACAATTGTAGCCACATTTCTGATAATTATTTAAACCAAGGTTCATGGCAAAATTTATCCCTTATTTATTCTACAAGTAACGATAATATTTTTTTTACTAAGATTTCACCGGGTTCGATTCCTGGTTGCGTATGAGCAAAATTTAAAAAAAATATGAATATACAGTTTTTCTTATTGTTAATTAAAAAAAAACCCTTTATGTCGTTTCTAAGAACAAATTTACTTCTTATGGTTTCAGAATTGGCCTCGCTGACCCATTTGGATTCATCATCCATACTAATTATTATAAATGTGAAAGTAACATTACTAAACCGATTTTTACATACATAATAAAATTTAACATACACGTTGTCAGCGATACAGAAAAGGACATATTACAGAAACAGAAAACCTTTCATCCAGAAAAAAGGACTGTTCAGTACTGTTCACTAATAAATAAACAAGAAAATTTTCTATTAGTTCTCAATGAGGAATCAAATATGCTAGGCATACAATGAGCCGCCTTATCAACAAAATCCGTTCATTGTGCTATAACTACATACCTAAAAGCAGCGGTTGTTTTATTTGTTTGATTTCCTCATACAAATCTACATAACATTATTACTAGGGCCCGGATAAATATGTATTAAAAATTTCGAAATATGTAAATATAAATATGGACTGATAAAACTAAAATATGGAATAAATATGTACAATAAAAAGTAACATTTCAAATAAAACTATTGTTTATTGCAAAAAATAAAAAATTACAATTTTATTCAGCTTCCGTTTCACTAACATTTGAATTGCAGTAAGTAATCACGTGTTTTTTTAAATTTTCAAAATTGAAACTTTTTCTATTTGGACGAAATAATGCTTTGTACTAGCTAAATCCTTGATCGTAATATTGGGTATAGTATTCAACTGCTGTTAGCCAAGTTCCCCAGCGTGTTAGCACTAGTTCTGGCGGTAAGGGAATGTCAGGATACATGTCTTTGAATTTTGAGATCCTACTTGGAGCCTTCAAAAAAATTTTTTTTACGTTTGTTACTAAACTGTCAACCTTTTTAAACTGAAATCTTATACATTCAGCCGCGTGAGGAAAGGCGCGGTGCGGGCGGGGAGTGCGTACGGGTAGTGCGAGCGGCGAACGTTAGCGCTGATGATGAAAATATGGATAAATTGATTGATATTTTGTGGAATATGGATTTATATTTAAAATATGGAAAAATATGGAAAATAAAACCTGAATTTTCACGATCTAAATAACATATTTTATGTAGAAACCATAATTAAGAAACGAAAACAATTTCAGATAAAAATATGTAAATACATATTTATCCGGGCCCTAATTATTACTATTGGTCCCTATTTTGCATGTACATTAGCAATATAATCCGTGTAGTATATTCACCACAAAATTTCCTCTTCGGTCTAGAACCGCACTAAGGCTCATTTTGTATTCGCTACCGCAGATTGCATTGCGTGAACATTATTATGATTGGATTCTATATTTATTTCAATTGCTACGTAATTAAATTATACGCTGACAATACCTATAGGCATTGACTCTATATTTCGCTCTTCACATTTAGCTAAGTGTTAAAGTGTTAATGAAATATTTAATAACACATATCGATGGGGAATGGCATTTAATTGGTTTGAAAAGATTAAAAAACTCGGTAAGGCAACTTAGTATGTATGTATATTGTAATAGCCCACCCTTCCTGTTTCTTTGCAAGATTTAAAAAAGATCCACCAGAGGCTACTATACCTAAGTGTAACACATTTTCAAAATGGAAATACTTGTTAATTGTTTATAATATGTAAATATAGGTAGTAATAAAGCTCAAGAGTTTGTTTGTTTGAACAAGTTAAGCTCTGGAACTACCAGCAAGATTAAAAAAATAATTACATTTGATATCCTAATTCTCGAGGAAGGTTAAAAACTATTTATCATCACGTTATGATACTTTGAAGCCGAGCAAAAAGAAAAATCTTATATCTTTTACTAATAAAAAAGAGATAAACGACAAACGACAATACATCCTAGCGAAGCCGGGGGTGGGTTGCTAGTAAACAATTTCAATTTTTACTCCTTATTTCTAAGATATTGTCTTGTTTTGATCCATTTCTAAAATGATAATAATGTATAAGTATTAAAACTTTTTTTATATATAAATTCAACGGTTTATTACTCAGTATATAAATCAGTTCTACAATTTATTTATTAGTGAAGCATTTTTTGTCAATTCGTTTCATAAAATATTTATCAGAATTATTTATTCCTATACCTATAAATCTCTAAAATAGCATTTAAAACCTGTAATAAATAAAACATAAAAATGTAGATATATTTATAATAAAACTGGTCAAAAATGTTAAGTCCTAACTGGTTGTATGGTATGCACAAACAAGTTCTCCAGTACAGGCCGTTAGTTAGATGTTATAATATGCCTTGTGTGTGTTTATGCGGATATGTGTAACATATCCGCATAAACCTGCACATTAAAATAAAATCGTCTTATACAGTTAAAATTTAATGAAATAAACAAAAAATCCAACAAAGTGTATTGTAGGTCTCGTAACTAAACTGCTTTAATTGGTAGAGGCGCCCAATGACGTCACAATCAGTATTCCTGATAAAATGCTTGCGCTTGGTACTTGCGCGATCTTTATTTTACTCTGAATATGTCAAGTTACAATTTTTATTTACTGAATGGTATTTTTCTTAAATTTTTATAGACAACCAAAGATTTTTATAGAAATTTTAATTTTAATTTTTTATAAAAAATGTTTAACGTACTTAATTAAAGAAAAAAAAATACTAAAAAATGCAAGGATATCTCTTACAAATAAGTTTTAAAAAATGGGGCGTGGCTATGTAGTGGCATGTGAATACAATTACATATACGTTACTACTTTACAAGTTATATTTTATTTGAGCGTATTATATGTATATATTCAACGAATTCGAGTATACCATATATACCAAAAAAATTCTTTGTTCCTTTAGCTATCGAGTGGTGTAAATAAATTTTGGATGTCGATGATAGATATGTAGCTACAGCAACATACCTGTATCCCCCAATTACGTTGTCATTACTTTCAAAATTACCTCCCACTGTGGAAGCAAATAATTTAAAGACGTATTATTCACGTCAAAATGTAGGTACGAACCCTTTATAGTTTATGCAGTGGCGAATCAAGAATCGCGGGGCCCGTAGCAAATTCTATCAAGTGGCCCTTGGTGTGTATTAGGATCTTCAGTTTAAGGTGTTAAGGGATTACGTGGATTTTAAATAATAATAGATTTATAAACATAATTTTATTTAAACTTTTAAGTACATAAAAGAACAAAATTTGAACAGTATTATTTGAAATATTCATTTCAAAATATTGAAAATTTAGCTGTTGAGATTTGGTTTCCGGAGGGAAATCGTGTCCATCGACTACAAAAATAGAGTTTTTACAGAAAAAAGCGACATGCGACGCTCCCAGCCTTATGACTGAATTTTCTGAAGGTTCTCAGAGCCTTCAGAGCTAAGATATTGTTAATAAGATAAAAGCAAACATTCAAAATTACATTACATTCAAAATTTACAGAATTTCTATGTTACGTTTAGGGCCTTAGTAATTTGATCTATGTTAAATAAAGGAATCTAGATGGGGCCATAAATCTAGCTTATAATAATATTGTTAATAATATTATAAGAAATAAATTTACTAAATTTTTTAGTACCTAGACCCGGAACTGAACACTATCAATTATAGCTTGGAATTATGAAGAGTAAATTATTATTAATTTATAATTAACTATAAGGTTAGCAATTTCCTTAAGGTTTAACAAATTTTTTCATTTAAGATATATTAAAAAATTCTTTTTACTGAAAAAATTATTTTACCCTCAAGCAGGCGCGGGTTCACCAATACGCGGGGCCCGTAGCAATAGCTTATGGTATGGTTATATATAAATTAGTTTACAATAAAAGACAAACAACGGTATTAAATTACAGCGTGACATCATTCATTGCATTTACGAGTATAACAATGGGTAAATATTGTGGCTACACTGAAAAGTTAAAAATATTCAGAAAGTTGTTTTTAATGCATTGGTTAACATGTGATATCTATACGAATATAAAGAGGTAAATGTTGTATGTTTGTTTGATCTTTGAAACTACTCATTCGATTTAAAAAATTGTTTCTCCGATGGTTAGAATAAAATTTCAATATGAACATAGGCTAAATATTCCAAGCGAGCGAAGCCGCGGGCGGGTACCAGCTAGTGTAAGACAAAAATACAATTCGTGAAGATTAATACCTAAACAAAATAACTGAATAAATGTAATTATTATTACATTATGACTTTATAAGTAATATGAATCCTTACATGTCTTAATATATAAAAAATATATATGAAAATTACGTGCCACATGTTCCTCCGCGATGAACTCCTAAACTACTGAACCGATTTTGATCAAACTTCGTAACTATCTGTAATTTGGTCCAACTTACAAGATAGGATATATTTTATAAAATAGTTAGGTATAATATAAAACAAAGTCCACCACTGGGTCTGTCTGTACCTATGTAAGTATTATGTTCACGATTATCTAAAAATCTATTGAATGGATTTTCACGCGGTTTTCATCTATTCCTGAGTTATGTGTAAATTGGTAAATGTGACGATAATTGTTGAAGATGAAGCCGTCTGGGAGCTTTTATCGAAAACGCTGCTTAGTCCTTTTGGTTTGAGATATATAACAAAACAATGTGTGGTGGGATTGTTTTTCTTCTATAGTTCTACAAAAAAGTCCGGGACTCCCTTGATTCAACCACCCAGGCCCGCGCTTCACCACCCGCTTTCATTCAAAATTGTACCAGTGCGAAGCTGGGAGGGGGTCGCTAGTCATAAATTAACAATCTTTTTTACTAATCTTAAGTTAGTCAACTTTTTTAATAACTAAGTAAGTAACTCTCGTAACTGTATTTTATTTCATACTGTGTAGCCGTCGTTGTTTTAACCGTTTACGCAGATAACGTAAGCAAGCACTTAAAACAATGGAAACAACAGCTGTGAACAAAAGTGAAAAAGTCTATTGCAAAAATACCAATACCAAAAACATTGTGATAATAAACACTTGTCGCTGCTTCACTTAACTTCAATGACCGCATTATAAACTCATGGTAGATTTAAAATATGGAAAATTGAATTTTCCATATAAATATTTTACGCTCTCGCAAGCGAGTGCGGTCAATTTTAACCTCATGGTAGATCCAATTAAGGATTTTAACTATAAGTATGCTAAAATGAGTTAGTTATTCGTACAATATATTACTCTAGGTAAAAGCCTGGATGAATTACTTATTGTCGCCAACACTTAAAACCGAAACAACACTTTATTAAAATCACCCTCCATTTGCTAGAAATTTGTGTTTCTGTTTCTTCTAACACAAGTGTACTTTACATTTCAAGTCTCAAAACAAATATTACGCGAATGTTTAAAAACATCAGTGCCATAGTTATTTAATGATTTATGCATAACACGAATGTAAGTAAGTGTATGAAATATCAACGCGTATTTCATTTTAGAACGAATTGTAGTACGTTAAAAACCTGTCCAAGACGTTTTGTGTTGTGGTAATAAAGAAAACAAAGATACGCCAGCATTGTACACAGTTATAAAAGTCTTGTTTAAAGCAAACAAAAAGAGAACGATTGTACGTTATATTTGGCTTAAACTGAATCTCATAATAATGTGAATTTACAAAAAATTATATGTAAAAATTAAGCAGAAAGAGTTAAAATTATTTCGCGATTGTACAGTACGGAGGACTTACCTCTCTCTTGGAAATCCGCCTGACACCCGAGCGCTGTAAGCGCTAAAAACAACGCTATATTCCACATCATATTATTATTGTCAATCACTAAAACACATCGGAAAACATGACTGCGCTTAAAGTTTATCAAACATCTTATGACACCGAACACTGGCTGTGAACTTATGATGGGGCGTCCGAGTCGTCCGACTGACGCTTGCGGTGGCGTATTTTAAATGACGTTGCCGTTGAAGCGCGTACGCATCGCTGCTCACACAAAGATTAAATAAAGCAGAGTAGACAAATTTATCGCGGTGGGAACACTGTTAAGAAACGTTCTCTGGTACACACATTCAGCTAAAATTTAAATACAAATAACTCAAATTAGACACTGCAAATGTTTCGTTGAAAATAAAAAAAATATAAATTATTTTTATTTAAATATTTTCATATATGAAAGAAACAATTTCACAATACAAGATGTATTGTTGTATTCTATTGGGAGATTTAAGGATGCCATAGTCACTATTAACTTTTAATTTGATACTTTTAATTTCTTATTAGTGCGCAAATGTCTACTGCTGCGCATGTCGAATCACGTGATACTTTAGGTATCTTCTTTCGTGGCGCGTATTTTAAATTCTCTTTGATTTTCGTGGCACCCTCTATAGCCCTTTCTCATAAACAAACGTTAATAGATCCCATGACACATTAAAAATTTGAATTTCTGAAGATGAAATAAAAAAGGTTATTTATTTATGTAATAAAGTAATTTTGTTAATTTATTATTAATCTAAATTAATCTTTAAAATTAGATATGTATTAGACTATTTCCAATCAAACTAGGAGTTTTTGATTTTATTGTCATTATGAAATAAAATTATTATTTATCTGGTCATATTGTTGAATAATTTATTGACTTCATTCCTAGGTACAAATTTTACGAGTCTTAAAATATAATGGGGTTTCTTTAAAACATTCAAAATTTTAGTATTATTAAAAATTCAATTACCTGTTTATAAGAATTCCATTAATAAAAGAAATATTTACTTAAAAATCTTAAAAGAAGATCTATTGAATGGAATATATAGGTTTTCATGTAACATATTACTATTTATGATACGTTCAAGGGGAAATTGTACAGTTATTTAGGAAAAACACACGGCCGTATTCCCTTTCTGTGCATTTTATTAGAATTTAGCAATAAAAGTAAGTATCTATAGCAAATATATTGCATCTTTTTTGCACAACACCTAATACTTACTATGGTCGGCAGCGCACTTGCTACACCTGTGGCCTTGCTTGTGTTACAGCGGTACATCAAGTGGACCGCCATCCTGTCTGTCGACTCTGACATTTAAAAAAAATGTGAAATAGGTCAAAATCTCATTGACATTTGTTGATTTATTTGTAATTTAATATAATTTAATACATTTTTATGCCGTTCGGAGTCGAGACCCTTGGTCCGTGGGGTCCCAGCGCTCGCCAACTTTTCAAAGACATTTCGAAAAGGCTTACCAACACCACTGGTGACCGACGCGCTGGCAGCTTCCTCGCGCAACGCATTAGTATTGCAACACAGCGAGGAAATGCTGCCAGCATCCTCGGCACCATGCCGCGGGCGCCCAATTTTTTAGATATTTTTTAGGCTTATTTAGTTTTAGATTTTAGTTTAGTTTAGTTTTATTTAGGATTTATATTTAATTTTAGTTGTAATTTTATAATTGATGATTAATAATGTACTTTCCCATAATTTAAATTCATACTTGTGATGTTCCTTTCTGTGAGTGTTGTATATTGTGATTAAGTATGTCTATAGTTGGTAAGCCTTTTCAACTAAATGAATTGGCGTGTCTGCGGAAAACATTCTATGTTTCGGCGCTACGTAGAGTCACGCTCACGGCGGCAACCAGAGTATATAATCACTACGTTTTAGCGGCAACCACAGTGCGAGCGCAGGTAAGCCTTCGAGGACGCTACGTTAGGGGGTAGGGAGATTAGAGGGGGAGGGGATGATCTTGTGTCTGAAGGGACAGAATAAAAGACGTCGCTCCATTCACGTGTCCCTGAATTAAGCTTTCTATAATGGGAAGTTATAAGAGAAATAAGTGACAACATCAACCTGACTATCGCTAATCAATAATTTCTTTCAGACGTTATTCAGGGGGTGTATTCTGATTGAGAGCTTTAATTAGAAAGTGATTCTATTCTAATAGATGAAAGATAGGTAAAAATATATAAAATAAGTGAGATTTTTATAAAATATTTCTATGTTTCTCTATACAGGGACGTCTTAAGCATTTACGATTACTTATGTTATACAGATAATTTAAATTTACACATTTCTATCGCAATTACAAATCCATATTGATAATTTTATTGATTTATGAGTTTATTGAATTTTAAATGTATGAGTAGGTAATATTTTATCTAATATTCCAAACCGAATTATTCCTAGAAGGAATTAAATAATGGAACTATATTTTTCGTTAGCAAAATTTATATATTTTCATTGCCAGATAAATAAATGTGTCGCCAGGTATGAATTACCAAATTAATCTTAATATCTTAATTTTGTGAAAATAATAGGTTTATCTCTTAAATAATAGCTTCGTACTAAAAATGATAGATCGATTATCGTCGCCAAATTGTGACATCTTTTCATTTGTTATTTTGTCACCAGTAGTTTTATTTTTTAGTTATCAAAATAATATACAATTCGTTACCAATTTAAAAGTTCAGTTTGCAAATTTAATGAAAAAAATGTTTAAATCCTCCTCATTTTTTTTCATTTTATTATTCTACTAGAAATTACTATTTGAATATATTTGTAATAACTACCTAAATTATAATAAAAAATAAATCAATACAACACCCCAAATAAATAAATATAACCTAGCAATTTACCGGGTGTAAATAGACAGCTACCACAGATGTAGATATGTGACAGCTACCTTTTACTAAAACCACATATTTTACATACATACAACCTAGATACAACCTCTATAATATACAAGTAATGTAAAAAGTGGTTATAAACCTCCTACAATAATAGGTTTTTTTTGGAATTTTATTAAGTGATCGTTTTCAATTATTTTGATTATACAGTTATCAGAACAACCAATTATAATAAATACAACCCTATTTATTTGATAATTGATAATATATTCCGATGATTATATTTGATTTATTGTGGAATTGTTTTCTTATTGTTTGATGACTACAATTTGGCGACAGATCTACTATTTTGCGGACAAAACTTATTAATTAACAAATTCAAACCAATTAAATTGACGACAGCTTAAATTATACCCATTAAATAATTCTCTTATTTTTAAATGTAAACGTTTTATCGGATAGCGTTAAAAGTTAGTAAAAAATGAGGACATGTTTCAAGGTCGAAATTGTCACGATAGATAGTTGTTTGTTCAGTAAATAAATCCACCGGTAATTATTCTCATGTTTACTATATTTTGCGTATTTTGAGTTTTTTTTTGTTGTCAATTTTTTGTTGCCATTATACGATGAATGAAAAATCTACTAAGGAGAATAGATAAATTAAAAATAATGTCATTTTCCAATCTACGATAGCTGTAATTTTTTTACTAATATTTTCCTATCCCTTTCCCTATCAATTCCCAATATATAGTCGGAAAAGCACTTATAGCACCTGTTGCGTGGCTTGACGTGTTATAGGCGAGGGTAATGCACCTACCTCCTTTATGTTGAAAATTACATAAAGGATATTAGTTAGGAAATGTGTAGGTATAAGAAAAAATATATAGAGGTATTAAATAAATAAAGAAAGAGTACTTATTCTATAGAAATAATTCTAATAATAATTTTCATATTGTATCTTATGAAATTTGTGGTGTAAATAATTACAATATAAGTACAATATTAAGTACAATATTAAGTACATACTACAATATTAAGTAAAGATTACTTTTAAATCTTATGGAGCAAATTTCTGGAAAATTGTGATTGAGAATAAAAAATGTCCTAGTGTTAATTTAATACACTTAACACTAGTACCTGCGACAAAAATTATTATTGAGTGTTTTCTTTTACTGTGAAATTGTAACAGGCTCTTAATAAAACAAAATATTTGTTTGAATTAAAATAAAACCTTTAATTGTTTTTTATCCAAAAATAAAAGAATAAAAAATTTGTGTGTGTCAACTCCGACACACGACTGGAGTTTACTCCTTATGAACTAGATGCGTTTACGAATAGTTTAATTGATACTTATTATCTTCGCATTATAGCATGCACCCAAAGACACTATAAAGAGGCAACGTGTAAGACCATATATGAAAACTTCATGAAGAATTATCTAACGGTTGGAGAAAACCGAATCAACATCCGTTGCGTGGTTTAGGAGAAGTTAACAGCCATACAGACAGATGGGGAAAGCGACTTTGAATTTACTAAATAAAGAAGCTGTTCATGGATATTACATTTTCATAAGTTGCTAGATCGCCTGCTTACCACGCCCTTTAAAACAATTCAACAACATAGAATTAGAATGTTGTACCCAGGATTTACTGCATTCGATATTTCTGTTACAAATATGCGATATATAATCTATATACATGAAACTTTAAACCTTGCGGTTAGTTAAGTATGCTGTGAAGTAGGTTTGTGGTTAAATTTACCTCTGTGTTTAAGAGGTGTTTTAAGCGTTTCTTCTGAGTTATTTCTTCACATTAATTTCGCCTTGAATTATAGAAGAGCTAAAATGTGCATTGCAACTTCATCGCTTTCAGCGTTACATTAGGTTTTTTTTTTTATAAAAGTAACAACAATAAAACAAAAATGAACGACGATTTTTTTCTTGACTGTTTTGCTTTAATTCGAGTAATAAAAAGGCGAATTATTTGAATATAAATAAGAAAAATGGATAGTTTCTCTATCATATTAAAAATAGAGCATTGAGAAATAAAAAATAACCCGTGACATTAATTCAATCTATGCCAATATGAGCAATATAATTAGCTCATATTATTCGGCTGATAATAAATACATAATACTTCTTTACGCGCGAGTGGCATTTTTGTAAGCAGAAAAGGCGCTGAACTCTTGTGACTGTGACTATCAAATAAACAAACCGCCAAACGTCAGCTAGGCGTACAATTGCACTAATTAAAATATTTATTTATTATTAAGTGCATTATTTTAAAGTGCAGTAATTAGATTTACTAAGTAATCGAAATATTAGATAATTTTTTTTATAATTATGGTGCCGTGCCCAGTCATTAAAATAATTATAGAAATACGGTCACTGTAAATGTTGATACGCATAACTATCTTCTTTATTTGATATTCAAGTTAATATATGCATTCAGTTAATATATTCATCTAAATATAGATTAAATTCTCAAATCGTACATAGGCAATAATATATGAAAATGCACACGCGAATGCAATGATTTCTTTTTGTGCAAACTTCACGGTATAAATACAAATATGGATCTAGTGGCGTGTTACAAAACAAAAGGCCATAATCCTAATAATGCATAGTATACAATTATAAATTTAAGTCGCTTTACGCGTTGTCTGAGAGGCGGCTCTAGGCCTCTAGCCCATGTAACGCCTGTGTGCAATACCTTGTGCCCTCTAGTAAGCGCGGTCAAATTGGAATACCCGGAAGTTCGGGTGCAAATGGTGCAATTTTAAATGATGTCAGGAAGCAATAGGTAGACGAGTAAAAAGCATCTGAAGTGAAATCTTCTTAAGAGGCGTTGGGCACTAAAGTTGGACACGTTGGCTCAAGGCGTCCAACGTCCACTAAAGTGCCCAACGTAACTGAAGTTATGGAGAATTTTAAAGATGATTAAAACACTGAACTCGCGAGATGACATCAGGCGCTGTACTAGTTAATAGTTTTGAACTAAATCGCTAAATGGCGCTATGGTTAATTGATAACCAAAAAATAATATTCACAAGTTTACAAAGCTTAAAAGATTTCACTTCTGACGTTCAGTCCTACAGGTCCTGACAGGTTCTTTTTTCTTTTCTTTATTCGTGCCGGAAACATACAGCACGTCTCCCCTCGTTGCCCGGTGTTGCCTGTAGCCCATGCCGGTTGCCCAGTATTGATGATGGCGGACGACCACAGACTGCCGCCCCCGGGCGAAGCGACACAAGCCGCCCATTCTCACCTCTCGCAGCGGGCAGTCAGCGAGGGACTTCACTCCTGAAGCTCCAGGTTTCTTGGCTAAGCATTTGCAGTATATTATTATATGGCGTTGTCACTATGGCTGGATGACCTTCACATAAAAATAAGAATGCATACAAAGAAGTTATACCTACCGACGCAAAAGTATAGATTCACAAAGGCTGAACATTTTGTAGCGAGAAAGTCGAGAAAATTTTAGTGAAACATTAATTTAAAATATTTTATAATTCCAAAAACTATGGAGAAATCACGAGGTCATTCACGACATTGAATAAAAATAAGTGGACCAAAAGACATCAACGAGTCTAGAAATGTTGCATTTTAAAAACTGAGTCTGTTGTCGTATGAAGTCAATAGGCATGCCACATTTTGTTGGTAAAAAACATACCACATTTACCTAAATAGTTTGAATGATTTTATTAAATGCAGCTTTTAATTTTGGTCATTCGAATTATAATGAACGCACCAGACATAAAAGCCTACTCAAGACTAAAAGGAGCCAACAACTTTTTAAATAGGACTGATATGCGTGTCCAGCACACTTTGTATCTAAACCTTAGTTAAACAATTTTTTCATTAAATTCAGAAAGATGTTTTCAACCTCTAGCGCCTTTCCACATCGTTTAACCCGTGGGTACCTAGTTTCATTTATCTCCAGGAAATCTTTACGAGCAACGTTTGCCTGTATTCAGGTCCATGTTTTCTTGACCAAGCTTCAGCTTAATAGTCTAGAGTTTTTTCATAATAATATGACGACTCTTTGGGCTATGTAAAGAAATTAATAATTTATCAGTACTTACCAAGTCTATTATCTTTTGCATATTGTACCTTACCAGTCGTACCACCTATAGAACTGATGTTAGTAATATTTTAATCAAACAGTATATTCTGCATATATCAATATCAAGTGCTTCCATCTGTGTACAGACATAAAAGACTGATTCTCATTCAAGTCACTGAGCAAGTAGTTCTAATTAATAGTACAAGATGGCGCTTTATCATCAAGAATAACTAAATGAATTAGTTCACATTCATCTATACAATTTTCCTTATTTTAAAGGGTAAGGGATAAGGAAGGGCTTGGGTGATGGGCTTTGGCATCCCTAACTCACTCACCGAAACATAACAGCACATATGCTGTTATCACGGTGGTCTTCTGTAAGGGGGTGTAAGTAAGGGGTGGCCCTTACTGACATCAGACGGGCTGCCCAAACGACTGCTAAATGCAGTGTGCCCAATACGACTACTTTCCAGATTCAGACCAGAGTGAAAAGTTCATTTTCAAAGTTGACCCTGCCAGGAATGGAGTGGGATCCCTGAGACAGAGCGTTAAGGCAAGCATCCAAACCACATATATATAAACGGTCTCGTCAAATTACTTAATTCACAATGAATATCCTAAAATAAGATCGAGCGAAAATTTTAAAGTTAAATCCATTGTTATGCCGACACTAATTTCTAAAATACGCCACGTGAAAAGCACAAATGACAGTCATGCAAATATAAAAATAACTTATTCCTAGAGAGTTCCATTTACTACAGTCGTTGTTCTCTTTTTTAATTTAATTTATTGTAAGTGGCTAGTTTCAGAAACTTTTAATATACCTTCTAATGTATAAATAGATAAATAAACAGAATAATTGTGTTATTTTTCTCTATTACGGGTAAAATAAGAAAAAAAAACCTCTGAAAAGCTAATTAAAATTTAAAGTTTATATTAAGAAAACCCTGTGCAAAAAGGGTTATTATAGAATATTAGATTATATAAATGATGAACGTCCTTGGAGTTGAATATGGTGTTAATAGATAGCTAAGTATTGTTACGTGTTGTTGTAAATTGATTGATTTATTTATGAAAAGAGCAACTAGGGGGTTTCTTGCCGAGTTCTTCCCCCTAGAAGCAGCTTTCCGAACCGGTGGTAGTTTGTAAATATAAAATAATGTTGACGAGGGTAAATGTTTTGTAAAAACTTACATCTAATAAATGATTTATTATTATTATAAAACTGATAATATAATCGGAGGAAACAGTTTGATGCTCTAACTACGTATCATCTACGGCCAAAATATATATACACCACTCGATAGTATAATGAATCAAAGTATTTTTTGGTATTTATGGTATATTTGAATTCTTTAGATTGCTCAAGAAGATATTACTCGTAACGTACACGTATTTACGTCAAACACACAGCCGTTTCCACGATACAGCCACACTCCATTTTTTTCTTACATACTCTCACTAGAAAGCCGCGCACTCCAATCGCAATAGGTAATATTTGAACCCTTGAACAAGAAAAGTAATATAGGTATGCAAGGCCGACAACGGCGCTTCACGTTGCGAAACATTGTTCCGATGTAGAACAGTCTAAATATACGCCCAGTCTCGTGCGCTATGGACGTGTTCGGTGTTTCCTATTAGTCGACGACTGTACGACGACTCCAAACTTTACCAGTGACAAATTATGTAGTTTTCATAAAAAAAAGTAAGAATACCAAATCCTATCCTTATTATTTCGACAGCCTTTTTTTGACATAAGATCTGACGCAGCGTGCCAGCTGACATTTTTATCTCAAAAATATACGTATCAAATATATTTTATCTTGAAAATTCATTATCAAATCACATATGAACAGAAAATGTAATGAGAAACTCCCTAAAAGAGCTTCAATTATTGTCACAGACCATTGAGTTAGCAAGGTGAAATGTCCATGTGTAGGAGGCCACATAGCTTGTGCAACCGATAACCGTTAGAAAGGAAAGGTTCTTATGCGGCAGGAACGTGATGGGAAAAGCTAGACAGCTAGGTCAATGGATGTGACCTACATGTTAAGGAAAAATAATGGATGCGACCTACAACTAAGTAGTATGCTTTTGTGGTCTATATGAAAAGTCCTATCACAGACAGAGACCGTCTATTGGCAGTTAAAGATCACGATGTTGATTATAATTTGTTAAAGGTTTAAGATAATGTATTCTTTTGATACAATATCTACCAATGTAAAAACGTAATTGTATCAAAATTATTGGCGTTTCGCAATCATAAATTGGGCAGCCTGTCGGCGGCAGTATCAATCCCTTTTCAAAAGTTCACCGTGAAATAAAAGCACGTGTACTGTTGTGTTTCGGTGCATGAGAAAGGGATTAAAAAGCCTGCTTACCTATCCCTACTTTTATCCATAAATCTACTAAGTTCGGCAGGTCACTTTCAACACGACGGTAATAGACGACGGTAGCCACCTTCCATCAAGCAGAAGTCACATTTTAAGACACGGATACAGAAAATTACCATGTTTCGCTGATTGACTTTCAATGTCAAAATTTATTCCAGACTTTTAATTATTTGTATGATTCATAAGAGCGCTTAAACATCAAACATCTAATGCAGAGGGTGAGACGCTAACATTTGGCCAAACTTTAGCCAACACTTTGGAAGAACTAATTTAGTTCCGCCACTGACGGTCCACAGTGGTGACGGACTAACGGACACAGTCGCCTTATAACATAAGCAACCTCACAAGGTGGTGCAAGTGTGCTGCCGACCATGTAAGATTGAAGATGAGGGAATGGGGGTTAGGTTAGCACAACAGCACACATGCTATTATTTCACGGTGGTCTCCTTGTACGAGGGTGGTTACTGCCGCCAGACGAGATACTTAAATGACCGCAAAGCACAGTGTGTCCTGACACTACTTTCCAGATCCAGTCAACTTTGAAAACTTCATTTCCAAAATTGACTCAGCCTGGAATCGAACTCGAAAACCCAGAGACGGAGCCATCCAACGGCTCGTCAAAACATTGATATTTTGAAAATTATATTTTTTATTTCGTAATCAAGAACCGTGTCTGTATATTAAATATTTCTTTAGAAAAAAAAAAGAGTACACTTTATACCACCAATTACCGGGGTCAAAAAAATAGTTTTTAGAAATTTTGTCTGTATGTCTGTGCACGCTAATCCCAGAAACAACGTAACCGATTTGAATGCGGTTTTCACTAATGTATTGTAGCAAGCTTCCTGTAACATTCAGTGTTTGTTTCATTCCAATTGGTTTACAACCAAAAAAGTTATACCAAATGCCGAAATAAGCGTACGAAAACCTCACATACGAAGTTGTTTGCACAGCTAAATAGTTTATGCTATAATATATATAACGGTTATAATTTAATTTTTTTTTAGTTTATTTAGAAATTCAGGTATTCCCTTGCATACTTAATTGGCGTAATAAAATGCCTGAAAGTTTGTGAGAAAGTTTTATACGAGAATCTTCGATGCTGGCGTAAACATGAATCATTTTGTTAGAAATAAACTCAATGATTCACTCTCTCGGCGTTCGTTTCTATGGAAGTAATGTTTTTTTTTCAACGACGAGATTATCATTGTAAATTTTCAATGACCTACATTAGAAAACAGAAGACTAAACGCTCAATCATTCAACTTCACACAAAGAAAGATTTAGCAAGTAAGGATATTTGAATACCTTTTTGCAATTTCGTATGAGTAAAATATCTGCTTGCCAAATTTCTTTCCATCTTATTAAAATAAAATAAAACATTTCCATCTCAAATTTATGATTTTATGTATTACTTTTACATAAAACAACAAAAACAACGTTTGCCGGGTCAGCTAGACCCGGCAAACGTTGTTTTGCAAAAAAAAACTTTTAGGGTAGACCACCCTTACATTTAGGGGTATGGAAAATAGATGTTGGCCGATTCTCAGACCTACCCGATAAGCACACAAAATTTCATCAAAATCCGTCTAGTCGTTTCGGAGGAGTTTGGCAAACACCGCGACACGAGAATTTTATTAGAAAGTTTGGTCTAATTTTTCCATACTCCATACTCTTTATTAACCTTTTCATAAAATTACCTATCCAATGTCAATATAAATCTTGTATTACTTATGAAAGTTGTTAGCATTTATTTAAGTTTTCAGCATCTCACCTCCGATTACACCTTTAGCTGGCATTCCGTGCGACCGAAATAAACTTACGTAGGCGGGCTGATACCTACACTACGCTTCCATTATTTAGAAAACTGAACGCCATCTCCGCATGAAACACAATAAAACTTTGGACGTGACATTTTATTAATTATTTTTTACTGTAAAATAAATTCTGTAAGGTTATTTTAGTTTTGGTTTACTTTAGTAGTGGCAGCCTGTCTGGCGGCAGTAACCACCCCCTTACAAAAGACCACCGTGAAATTCGATGAGTATTTCGGTGAGCGAGTAAGGGATGACAGAGCCCATTACTCCATCCCTTCCTTATATCCCTTATCCTTAATCCTTAAGTACTTATGGCACATGTGGGGTTGCTATAGTGTTATAGGCAACGGTAACCACCTACCATCAAGTATACTGTAGGCTGACATTCTCCCTTTTCGAAAGAAAAACGGAGATGAGTTGGTCATCGGTATAATAAGTTAAATTCTAATAGTACAAGGAACTAGTATTCCCCAGTACAAGGAACTAAAATTTTTTTGACACATACAAATGTAAAACTTTGTGAGTGCCTTTTTTGCGATGAGTCCGACAAACTTTTCTAATGCGAAAAGTTTCGGCGCTGCTGCGTTTTCGAATGCTCGATTCCTGGAATTGTCGATATGACGTCACTATGACTCTCCGTATATACAACTTTGATTTTTGGAATTTTTTTTAATAAAATTAATTTAAAAATTGTGGTCAACTTGTCCGACAAAAATCATGTTGCGTATGGGGTGTCCACCACCCCAAAAATGTCGATATGACGTCACTATGACTCCTCGTACATACAAGTTTCATTTTTTGAAATTTGTTTAGTAAAGTTAATTTAAAAATTGTGTTCAACTTGTCCGACAAAAATCATGCTGCGTATGGAGTGTCCACCACCCCGAAAATGTCGATATGACGTCATTATGTCTCCCCGTACATACAACTTTAAATTTAATATTTTTCGATTTAAAATAAAGTACTAATTGTAACTAAATATCTGTCCGACAAATACACGCTGAAATTGTAGTAGTTTAAAAAACTTCCAAGTCCCGCCCGACCGCCAAGTAGAGCAGGGGACCAGGGGCCACCCTCCAGGCCGCCCTGTTCCCCTGAACTCCAACATAAATGAAAAAAACAACAAAAAACCCCTGGCGACAGAGGCGATAAGGCAGAGGGAGAGATACCAATCCCGCCCCTGTCGCCAGGGGAACGCCAATGAGGGCGGAACAAGTTCCGCCCTACCTCCAACAAGAGCAGGGGACCAGGGGCCACCATAAGGGCCTCCCTGTTCCCCTGAACTCCGTAAAAAACCCTGACAGCAAGCTGCCAGGGGAACCTCAGCTGTGTGCTCCGCCACGAGCTCCGCAAGCGGAGCCCGCTCGGCGCACACCGGTGTGGGCCTTCTTGGTCCCCTCGCCAAGAACCGGCGAGGGTAAGCCCCCCCACCACGACAAGGTCATGGCCCACCTAGGGGGGGAGTAGATAATGTCCTAGTATTGTACAGGTCTGCTATAGGCTACAATCCATTAATTAGCTCTTTGCATGTTCGCCACGCATAACCGATCCAATGGAATGTTATATTTTAAGATCCATGCTTATTTAGTTTTAAAAGTTGGCAGCTGAGGTGTTACAGTTATAAACATTTGGTGGTTCTTTGTTCGCAGTGGAGTGAATCCTTACTGCATTGTTAGATAAGCCCAACAAATGCAAAATTACTAATTATCAAGAAGGTCATTTCGACTTTTTGTAAGATTAGTGCCGCGGTTTTATAATTGTAAATTAATTAAATGTATATTTGGTAGTAAAAAGGCCTATTGTAACGCCGTGCCATCTTGAAGATAGTGACTTGAATACCATCTTGAAAATTAGAAATTACAATTACAAATTAATTGGCGCCAAAGTTTTACGCACTTAATTTTTGAATCATTGGGCTACCTAATGTTAAGTGGACCATTAACCTTGTTGCCCCATTAAAAAAAAACTCGTCCTCACATCCTACTAGTACCATTAATGTTATACATACGATAGTTTGTGGGGATGGATGGATACTTGTTACTTTTCACGCAAAAAACGGTTTAACGGATTTAGCAAAAAAAATTAGGACATTAGCTGGATTAACATATAGTCAAAAAATAATAAAAACTGGGCACTAACGTCGGAAAGCGATAAAGATGTCAGATATATTCTCAGGTGTTATATTTTATATTTTTCTAACGCAGGCGAAGTCGCGGGCACCAGCCAGTTTCAATATAAGCCTGGTGCCAATTTCTTCGCTTAAGTCATGTTCTTACATACTGTGTCATCAACTTCTAATTCGTTATTTTAGGTTGTCTCTATCTTAGGTGTAGTGATTAAGCCTTAAATAAAACTATCTGAAGTGATTAGGTCGTTTATTAAATTAGGTATTGCATTTTATACGTTACAAAAATAATCCGAATTGTTGGCAGCTTGCTCGGTGACTCCTTTATGACTGTTACGGACGTAAACACCGAAATAAACCTTATCGTCAGCCATCGTTATAACCATTGCCATTGCTATAACAAGCTTCATTCGTTGTAGTCTATAGACGCTGTTTTTTCATTCGTTTAATGATTTCAGGGTTAACAACTTGCTTGACTTAGGTACATATCCTCAATTTCTAGTTATCAAACAATTATATTTAAAGAAAGTTGCACTTTATTCTGTTAAGTATGTGTTTTATGTATTTGTAAGATGTAATAAAAATCGTAGTTGAAAAAGGTCTTATTCTCCTTGACGGTATTTTTTTTTTAAGTTTGAACATTTAAATTTTTCTGCAGTCTTCATCTGTCCACCAGTATTGCTCTTATTACAATGTAAATATGACGGACGAAACAAGTAAAGGATAAATGCGATCAGAGCTTGCACTCTGAGCGTTTGGCAGAAACACAATTGACTAACTAATTAAGGAACCGGATTATGGTTCCTTAATCTCTAAATCGGCAGTGGAACCAGACTGCTTCTGACTGGTCCTATTGGATAGTCACGGGGGAATCCTATGTCCAGCAGTGGACGTCCTACGGCTGAGATGAAGATGATGATTATGAACCTATGGCTAATTCAATGACTTTTAGCCTGTTTTCGATAGTCGAAATAAAGTGCAAACTATAAATGCAAAGCTGTGTTTATTATACAAAAATACGTTTTTATACAATAAACTAATATACGTATACCTAATTCTATTTGAAACTTTATGTTTTGTGTAACCTAAATTTGTGACAGGTTTTCATTGCTTTGTTTTGAAAGTTAAAAATTTGGCAGCTAAAGTTAAAATATTTATTTTTAATTCGTGTCTTTATGACGAATAAATTGTAAGTGTGTGGTATTAGTGCATAATATTTCAGTTTCAGTGAACGTTGAGTCATCTCGGTGGCCAGTGAGTGTGGGTTGAGAGGCAAAACGGAGAGGGGAGGGTAGGGACGAGGGACACACGGAAAGCAGTCGTCCCACTTCGCGCAGGTACCGATATAACCGAATATTTTCCCACCTGCGCTAGCGCAGAAATCAGGACGGGCTACAATTGCGTACAAAAGTGGCTTTCTTTTCTTCTTCCAATTAAATTTATTAATTGCATATGTTACATTACATTAAATCCAGTGCAAAACAATTATTAGGTACATACCTACATTATGTTTCAGTAGACTCTTAGAATCTTAGTTAAAGCGATGTTTTCAACTTCACACGCTCTACCTATACGGCAAGAAACCGAGATGGACGAAAACATCAAAGAACCAAGTAACCGTTATGTCTTTATTGAGCAAGAATCAGAATTATTTCGATAAGAGGGATTTAGTTAACAATAAAATTCTTTTTATGTATATGTAATTAACTAATTTGGAACTAATGAATTTAATATCAAAACACAAGCTTGAAAACATTCATAAAAATCAATAAATTATTACAAATTAAAAACTGTTAGACAATCACAGAAACAACGTAGGGTTTCAACCCCATTTATTAAAAAGATTTAAAAAGAAAAATAAACGAAACGAATATAAACATTGAACATTGAAAATAAAATAAGGATAGAGGTTAGTACACTTGATCGAATTCATAAAATAATGTACATAATTATATGGAATTACACCAACTCGGATATTGCACAATATATTGTTCAGGGTAGGTGGACAAGTGAAATTAAATGCGGCTATTTCATGGCTATGGTGGGGGCGAATTGTCCTAGACCCGAAAAGCACGTCGTCACGTGGCTAGACTGATGTACATAGTCACTGAGTTATGAGTCAGATTCTGTAATCATATATATATAATTATAGTTTTAGAACACTTTAAATACTTTTCTATACAACCGTACGCAACTGAAAATAGACGGATGATTAATTTTAATAAATATAGATTTACATGATGCGCGTTAACCACTTGAAAATATCATGACATTTCGTTTGCATGTCCGACATTAAAAACAAAGTTTATTGGCCAATAAACTGAATATTAATACTCGGTAATTTTAATTACTCACAATTTTGAATAAATCAGGTAAGTAGGTATATTTATTAACTAAACCGAACATGAAGAACAAAATATGCAATCAATCTTTAAATGTATCTAAACTAATTATACTAATATTAGATATAAATGCGAAAGTTTGTGAGGATGAATGGATGTTAATTATTCTTTCACGCAAAAACGGCTTAAGTAGGTAACGTATTTGGATGAAATTAGGCACACAGATAGATTTTTTACCTAAATTAACATTAACATGTAGGATGTTGTAAATTATATGTAGGATGTTTGAACAAAGTTACGAGGGATAGTTTAAAAATATAAAAAAATTCGGGTGGCGGCGCCACCGTCTTCACGCTTTATATTACTCATATATTTTCTTATTTTTCAACGTGGACGTTGTCACGGGCATCAGCTAGTTTATAATATATATTATCTTTAGTTTATAATATATATTAACTTAATGGCGTCTGAAGTTTTGATGTCGTCTCTACAGACAGCAAATAACTTTTAATAATATCTAATAATATTTTTGCTAATATATTATCTAATAATATCTAATAATTATCTAATAGTTTTTTAATTGGAATTATTAAAATTGAATAGGTACATCAATTTCGTGTACCTATTGAATAAGAAATACTTTAGTATTGAAAATTATATAATTTTAATTATACGAGACAATGTTAAATTTAATTTATTAACTTAAATATATATTCCTCTATTGTTACTATGACATTACAAATGAAAAGAACCTTAGAAAACCTATTCTAATATTTCTGCCTAATCTACTCGAACACACAGGTTCGATACCGAATGTTTAATAAACTGTTAAAATAAATTATTAATCCAAAATCAAATTTTATCAATCAAATGAATACTGGCTCTTAAATTTTTTTAAATATTTAAAAAAGTTAAGGCAAAAGGGATTTTTTTAGATATTAACTCTCTACCAAAGATTTCTATGTTAACATATAGTTCAATGCTCCATACACTGATAACTAAATCATCATTTTAATTTTAGATAGGTAATTGATTTTAATGCTCGGACTGAGGTAATACCTACTTCTGCAGCGGCTGAACTAATTTATACGGCACTTTAACTGACAGGTTCTACTTTTTTAATGACGTGTAATCTAAGCTACGAAAAATAAAGATATTTAGCTTACCCTAAATAACATTAAAAATAGTTTCGCAATGTTTGTGTATGTAATAAAGTTTTCTCTTTTAGGTATTTTAAGTTTGATAAAAAAATTGAGTTTAATATGTGTAGGTAATTAAAAGGATATTTTATTATCAAGACAAGGTCCTAAAGTCCCTTTCTATACACATTTAAGAAATTCTACATAGGTAATACAAAATCTTAAATTCATTAATAGGTAATTTGAATGAAAAATATTCCACGGAATGTTGATTTAGGTAGGTAAGATTTCATAGGGCATGTTCACATGTAGCGAAACTGTGTTCCAAAAGCCTTTACAAAGAGCTATTACTTATTTCCAGTGTCTATGATGATTACAAAAATATAAATTTAGATAAATAAATATTCAATGGGATAATAAACCTAAACGATGAGTTTTACTGAAAAATTAAATAAAAACTACATTCAAGGCCTATTAACAATTGAGATGTATTAAACAGCCAGTTAATATTAGACTAACGATTAATGTTTGTAAACATTGAATTCTCATACGAGGAACCAGTTGGGGATTAAATTAGAGAGTTAGTTCATTGTTGATTTTGTCTGTTTTGTGTCCTTCTCCGTGTGATCAACTAGAGTTAATCTAATGTTTCTACGAGCGTATAATGTGCGAGTGCATCTTGTAATGCTTATGTTTACGTTTTAAGTGGAACGGCGCGGTTATCGGCGTAGGTAAATTTAGGTTGGAAAGGGATTCGCCAAATTTTGGCCAAAACAAATAAAAGAGTTGAGGCAGCGGTGGGTAGGCGGGCGTGTCTATAAAAGGCTGAGAGGGGGGTGCGCGGGGGTGGTAACACGATCCGTGAGCTCCAGCCGGCCGGCCGCCCTGGAGCGGCGCGGGAGGGGGCCGTTGGCGTTGCGCGCGCGTCTTCGCACGCACCCGCTCTCACTAGTCGAACGGTGCCCGACCGGTAACGTAGCGCCGACTGCCGATCGAGAGACGAACCAGCGACAATGTCCGCCATGGCGAAATCTTCCAAATACTCCTACCGCAGCAGCGGCGGCGGCACCACCGACGTTAACATCGAGTACAGCGCCGACCTGAGTGCTCTCTCCAGGCTGGAGGTACCGGCCTTTCCAGATTAGTGAAGTGCTTGTGCAGTGATTAAGCGGATACATGATACGATATGTTGTATTTTTCAGGACAAGATTCGTCTCCTCCACGATGATCTGGAATCCGAAAGAGAGCTCCGTCAGAGGGTAAGATCTCGAGCGCGCGAAATGTGATATGCGCGGGCGCCGCGACGCGGCCATAGCGGGCGCGCTGCATTCAGGTGTGGGCGGGGCGCCCATCGCTTCACGCACACACCTATTAATATCGCCGCCCTTCTTTCCCCTATATAACACCCTTTTTATTGCAGAAAAATATTATAATGCGCCCCGTATATCAACATTTTCGCTTTTTTTTATGACTGAATGATAAGCATTAACTAAAATACGTATTCCAAGTTCAGCTACTAAACCTATTAACTATGATTTTTTCCAGAAATTAAAAATATATATATTTGATAACTGTAATGGTAATTGAGTTGTGGTATGTCGCCATAACTTCGGAAGTATGTGATTGAGTTCAATATCATCGATATGTGTTCAATATGTAGTACAAGTATAATCTCGTCATCGTATCGGCTTTGCAAGTTCTATTTCGGTACGTTGCACCGTCGCAACATACATAGTTACATAGATACATAGTTAACACATCGAGCAGCAGTCAAGAGTCACAACAGCCGGTTGAATAGTGATTCGGTGCGACATCGGCCGTCCCGCGATGTTAACAAGACCGGCGCGCGCACTTCGCGATAAATTTAGCCACGTAGCGAAAGCATTCTTTGAAATATCAACTTCTCGCTCTCCGGTCTCACTTTTGAAACTGGGCCAAATGATGTTCGTTCCCGTTGAGAATGCCACAATATTAAAATAATAATAGACACTGGTAAGAGTAGCAAAAATACCCGCGTTAGTCACAGCTACCGTGAAACATGAATGCCGTTTCTTATTTTAGGCGGAGGTGAACAATATACGAAGGGATGTTCGCCATGTTGTGGACATTGCATTGCATAATGATATAATTAGGAAATATATTTTCAACTAAAATTAAAAAGTAAAGTATCAATATTTTAACGATATCTGGATGTTTTAGTCACTTAGCGTTTTATATAAACTTAATCTTCCTGTAATTAAAAATTAGATTCGTAAATACAAATTTGTATATATGTAAATATTTGCTTAAATAAAATAACTAAATATATATACTTACTAAACATGAGTAATAAAGCAAACAATAAACGAATACTCCAAAAAGAATTTATACAGCCAATATTAAATTTTAAAGAAACCTCGGTGTGTCGGTTACACAAATTTTAAATAATTTAACACTTAAATTTGTTATACGCATCAAAAAGAAATACATGAAATTATTAATCGAGTTTGTAAATATGGATTAATAAAAGGAAATCATTGATTACAGATCGAGAGGGAAAAGGCCGACTTAAGCGTGCAAGTTATTCAACTGTCTGAGAGGCTGGAGGAAGCTGAAGGCGGAGCAGAAAGTCAGGTAACATACTTAACCATTTTCTCTCATTATATCTCAATACACAGCATTCAAAGTGTAAATAATGTAAATAAAAATAATGTCAAATGAGAATAATACAGATTAAATCAATGAAGAAGAGAAATAATAAGCAACGAAAAACAGATTGTAGATTCCTGTTTCTTTTTGAATAATAAAATGTTTTCAAAACATGCAGTTTTAAATAGTATTTAAAAACATATATATAAAACTTTATAACTCTTAATAATAATCTTAACTGCAATAATGAAAAGATTTAAAGGGAGTATTGTTTGATAACGAAAATATACACAATAATTATATTATTTACATTTTTTACTTAATGAAGTAATGCTTAGCGAAATTTTTATTTGTGTTTTGTTTGCGACTGTTGTAAAATTGTGTAAGCTACGCGATTTTCTATAATCTCTTCCAGGACTTTAATCCAAAATGTTTGAGAAAACGTTTCGGACTTGAGATAAAAATATCATAAGTAAAAAATGTTATAGGTAACATAATCCACAATTTTTAAATGTAGACGAAATATTATAATTGCCTATTAATTTCATTAATGTAAGAATTTCTAGAATAGAAACGAATATCTAATATTATTTCAAAAGTGTACCCAGCTAAATATAAGGTCGGGGTAAAGTTTTTTCGTATTTGTATATATGATAGTTTATTTTTACATTTGATTCTAATATGTATGTGTCATTTTTTTCAAAACCTGTTGCCAATTTGTAGATATAGTTATTAGTGACATAATCAAATTGTTGTAGAAATTTTGGGACTTCTGATCAAAAAACTGCGACAAGTAATTTTTATAGTCCTCTCTTGATATTAATCTAACACTACCTAAAGAATTCTGAAGAGACCGAAACAGGTGAAAATCTGAGGATCCAAGGTCAGGGATGCATTAACAATTCCCAACCAAGCAAAACCCATTATTTCTCTATTTCTTGCTTGAGCCTCAACATCCAAATCAATCGTTTTGCCCGGCGGTAAAAGCTCTTAATGAACGATGCCCTTCCAATTCCATCATACACACATCATCACCTTATTGCTAGTTAATCCGGATTTCGTAATAGTCTGTGGAGTGTTATAGTCGTTATTGACCATGATCTTTTTCGCATGTTCTTATCGTAGGTCCAATTTATATCACCAGTGATTAATCTTTTCAAAAACGTTTCGCGTTCATTACGTTTCAATAGATAATCATTTCAGTGAACTTGTGTATATTCAAACCTTTTCAAATAGGTCAAAACTGTTCTGTGGTGAATCTTTAGCTCTTCAATTATGTCGTTAGTACTAATATGCCGATCTTGCTCCCCTTTATCGATAATGACATCGACTTTATCTGTACTCGGTCGACCAGACCAAACTTCATCTTTAACATCAATATTTCGGACTAAAAAGGCTTAAACCAATGGCGGGAAATCGTTTTTACTTTTTACTTTTCTGTTTTAAAAATGTCATCTATTTAATGGTGTCAAAATCAGCTAGATACATACAGTACAACCAAAGTATTACGGTAACTTTTTACTTATATAAGATACGAAAAAACTTTTTCGCCAACCTATTATATATAACAAATTGGGGGCGCATTTTGAAATGATGACATATATTTTTCAGTTCGAGATCAACAGGAAACGTGACACTGAGCTGACAAAGCTCCGCAAATTACTGGAAGATGTGCACTTGGAATCCGAAGAGACCGCACACCTGCTCAAAAAGAAACATCAAGAGATCGTCGTCGACTTCCAGGACCAAATCGACCAGCTTACCAAAGGCAAAGCCAGGTGAGGAAAAGAGTGTACTCATATTAAAACCTTTCGTCTGCATCATTATTATTTTAATATCATTCTACTAATCAAATATATTTAGATTTAAGTAGCTATGCGATATTGCGAAAGCTGTGCGAATACCTTCACCAATATATCATTGAAGAAGAGATCTCTTTCATTTCATCAATTGTTATTTATTATAACGTAATTGCAACCGAATGTTTCTTTGTCATCAGGACTGAAAAGGAGAAGTCCAAATTCCAAGCTGAAGTTTACGAACTCCTGGCCCAAGTGGAGAATATAACCAAGGAAAAGATAACTGTTTGCAAGACCGTTGAGAGACTCGAGGTCAACATCAGCGAACTGCACATTAAAATTGAGGAGCTGAACCGCACTATTGTAGATATCACTTCTCACAAGCAACGTTTATCTCAGGAGAACGTTGAGCTCATCAAGGAAGTGCAGGATCTTAAGGTAAATTTCATAGAAATATAATAAAGTTACATAGAAATTCATCGTAACGAAAGGATATATTTTATATTAATATTTAATTGTCAGGTGAACATCGAGAACGTCACTTACCTCAGGAGCCAGGTCATCAGCCAGCTTGAGGATGCGCGTCGTAGACTTGAGGATGAAGACAGGAGACGTTCTCTGCTTGAGGCCAACCTGCACCAGGTTTTAAACAATTTCTTGTTTTACCTTAAAAAATATAATAAATCATTGTTAAGAAAAAATAAAATATTGTTTAAATACGACAAAATATGTGTTGACTTCAATGTTATTCTACTCGAATAAAGTTTAATTTATTACGAACACGTTATTTTTTTTCTAAAGGTTGAAATCGACTTGGAATCTGTTCGTGTACAACTCGAAGAAGAATCCGAGGCCCGTTTGGATTTGGAACGTCAACTTGTCAAGGCCACTGGTGAGGCCCAACACTACAGATCCAAGTACGAGGCCGAAGCTGCTGCTAGGGCTGAAGAAATTGAGGAAATCCGCCGCAAATATTCCGCTCGCATTCAAGAACAAGAGGAACAGATCGAAACTCTCATTGCCAAGATCAGCAATATTGAAAAGCAGAAGTCACGCCTGCAGAGCGAGGTAAATAATATTTAAAAATTTTGTTTCTACCTTGAAATAATGTCTTCGGGGTATAAACATAACTCAAGAGACAAAATTAATACGTTAAATTTAGGTTGAGGTGCTCATCATCGACCTGGAGAAGGCTAATGGAACAGCTCGGGAGCTGCAGAAGAGGACTGAACAGCTCGAACGCGTGAATATTGAGATAAAATCACGCTTGGAGGAAACCATTCAGCTGTATGAGGTGTCACAGAGGGATCTCCGCAACAAGCAGACGGAATTGCAGCGCGTCAGCCACGAGCTCGACAAGACTAGGGAACAGAAGGACGCTCTCGGCCGCGAAAACAAGAAGTTGGGTGGTATGTTTCCTAAATTTATTTATTTATTCATTTAATATTGTAAAACTACACGAGCATTGTGCAATTAAATCAAAACCATGAAACACACGTATAAGACTAATTGCTAAATTGCAGTCTTAGCATAATTTTGTTAGGTAATCACTAATGAATGAATTAACTTAACACTAATGTTAAAATACTAATTACTACGTAAAATTTTACAAGAACAATAAAGGAAACCTACTTTTAAATACATCAATATCGGCCTTTTTTTCTGACAGGCATATATATCATTGTAGGTTCGACACATTCTGATCAAAGGATGATGTTATTTTTGTAGGCTTGGATAAAATAGGGACCCGAATGGGGAGAATGTGATCTGTATTTTATTTTAATCTTAATTGCGGAGAGAAGATTCGAAGAATCCCAGGACGAGTATAATATTTTTTTTAAAGACAAACAAAATCATACTTCCCACGTCGATCTTTCAAAGATAACACTCAGAAATTCCGAAGAAGATCAGTATAATTATTAAATGTGCGACCCAGTCCACTTCTATGTGTTATAATTTTAAAATATCATTTATGTTCCTTGAATGCGTTATACCATAGGTTATACTGAATATGGTATTTAAATGAAAACTGATATTAGTGTTTACTATTGAAGTACTGATGATATTTTGAATTAGATCAGATTTTTCATAGTATGTATTTATACAAGAATAGACTTTTTTTATCAAACTAACTGACCGTATGACCGTATCGTATGACTAAACTTTAATTTAGTTATGGAGTATTGGTTCCAATCAGATATTACTGAAATTTTAGCAAATAAAACATTGTATTTTGACTATAATGGTCCAAACTTTTCTTAAAATATGTGATTCTGAAACAAACAAACATATTTTCAGATGAATTGCACGAAGCCCGCTCCAACATTACGGAGTTGACCCGCCGTCTTCACGAGCTCGAAATCGAGCTGCGCCGTCTTGAGAACGAGCGAGAAGAACTCACCGCTGCCTACAAGGAGGCAGAAGCCGTAAGTATTATGGAGATTATTAGATAACATTGAATAAGATTATTATTTCTATTCAACGTGATATTAATCTCCCGTTATTGTGAAACTCCTGCGTTTTGCCTTTTCGCCATAAAGGTTGCAGAACCACCTTTATGGCGGAAATCTTGTACAGGCTACACTTTACTAAAATAACGTACTTTCAGAATGAATACTTTTTCTGTTTGACGATGAGTTTTTATTATCAATAAATTATATATATTAATTATTGTGGCACTTAATCAGGCCCCACCAGCGATGGGCCCCATCATTATCTCAATATTTATTATAATACTAAAATAAAACTTCAGTATAATCTGCCCTGCCAGAACAAGACAAATATAACACCACTATTTATAGTAACAAGGTCGTCACACTGTCCAATAAAAATCTTTTGTAATTAGGTAACTTCTTACAAGACTAGAGAAATCGCATTACTTTTTAAAGTAATTGACATAATTAAATTAAATACAGTTAAGAATTCGCCATATGCGTTATACAAAATAATAAAAAATAATGTAGAGGTGCCATTTTGACCTCCATGTTTTTAAAATCATCTTTAGGAGTTTTTATCTCGCAATTTTTTATCGCCAGCATACTCATCTGAACTGTTCGGTTTTAGGGCCGCAAGGCTGAGGAGCAACGTGCGCAGAGGTTGGCAGCCGAGTTGGGTCAATTCCGCCATGAGGCTGAGCGCCGTCTCCAAGAGAAGGACGAAGAGATCGAAGCCATTCGGTGAGTAACATCTGAGAGTAATGATATTATAATACAATGTAATCCACATTGCCCACAAGCAAAATTAATAAGATTACAAGTATGTTGCAAATGAATTTAAATTATTATTGGATGAACTGCTTACCAAAGTGTTCTAGAGAAATACGTAAGATGAAAGTCATGTTTACACTAAATGAGATCACAACAGACTGAGAGCCTTTTCTGTCTGCACATAGCCAAATCGGAACTGCCCCTTCGTCTTTCGCCACTGAAACTCCGCCTTTTCCCCCCGCTGACTGATGACTGTCATTAAAACATGCAATTGACACACTTCATCTATTACAACCGTGACACACTTTATGCATTGGACTTAGGCCAATTATATATTGTAATAAAATCAATATAATGTTATCCACATTGCTCTCAACATTTGTAACAGTTCAAAAGACGCTGAAATGTTGTGATAATATTATTACTTACAAATAGCATCCTGTGTACAGAATTACTCATATGCGAGTACATTTTCCGACTTTTGCCAGTTCTATCAAATGCGAGTTTATCGAATTATTGGCACGAATTCCATTTATATATATATCGGCTTATCTCATTGGTGATCATCATGGGTGTCCACGTACGTATATTGGCACAACCGTATGAAAATGATCTACAAAAGACGTTGACGATATTCTAGCAGTCCTAGTTTTGTGACCTCGGCCCTACACGGCGCACGTCGCCGTCTGACCGATATCGTTACTGAAACGATTAATTGCAGAACGTAAACCAATAAAAGTGATTCATCATGGCACCAGTAAAAATGCCTAATTATTCTAAGTGGAGCAGGCCGCCAACTGCAGTTTATGAAGATAATTATGGCTACGGAATCAATTTCTACCAGCCAATGATAGACTATATCAATGCTAAAGAAAACGGAGTAGCAACTAAACCTCCTCATTTGCCATGGAACAACGAAAGAGGATTAGATAAATATAGGTTCGACAAACCTATTAGCACATACTCCTCCGAAGAGTTAGCGCGTATTTCAAGGGAAATATCTGATCAAGCTAAAAAGGATCTCAATAATTTTAATATAACTAAACGTTCCCCCTTCTCAGTCGTCGCTACTGCAGCGGCTGCGAATGTAGTGAAACATGTTGGTGTTGACAGTGTAACTGTGAAAGCTAGAAAGAAGAAAGTTGACCGTGAAAATATTAAAACAGAAAGACAAAAGAAGAGGTTGGATGAAATTGATAAGGAATTGGAACTTGTTCAAAAAGAGTTGAATGTTACCCAAGAACTCAGAGATAAAGCTCAAATGTATAGAGGTAAATCAGCCAAAGCCATTGCTCAGACATTACTTGAAGAAAGTAGGAAAAATGTATCACATGATTATATGAAAAAACATGTGCTAGATGAAAGAAAGGTGGTCACAGACCGAAACATATCCAAAGTAAACCGAGATATAATGTTGAAATCGGAGACTCAAATTGCACAAATAACCGACGGAAAAGTATCTGAAGCCATATCGGAGGCAATCCGTACCATACGTGAAACTTCTCCAAGGACGTGCATAGTACGATTCAAAGCCGAAATACCAACTATTGATGAAGCATCTTACTTACAGCCACTAAACGAATTAAAAGAAACGATAAAACAATTTGAACAAATTAATACAAATATAATTATAGATAAAAGGTTAACCAAAAAATAACGAATCTATAAATGAAAACGAATTTTTAAAAAATGAAGTGTTAAATAATAAAATTCTAATTATTTCTCAACAGCAAGCAGACCAGCATTGAGATTGAGCAACTGAATGCGCGTGTAGTCGAAGCTGAGACCAGGCTTAAGACAGAGGTTGCTCGCATCAAGAAGAAGTTGCAAATCCAGATCACGGAGCTCGAGCTGTCTCTTGACGTCGCTAATAAGACCAACATCGATCTCCAGAAGACCATCAAGAAGCAGTCTCTTCAGGTGAGTTCTGTTTTATTATAAGCCGTTACCAAACATTAGAAGGAAAAAAGTTTCATATTAAAATACTTTTATTTGGGAAAGTATGTTTACATTAATAGCTTAGCAGCAAAATGTGATCAATTCAATTAGGCAACATTTAAAATACTAAATGTCATTCCAGCTCACTGAGATCCAGACCCATTACGACGAGGTTCAGAGGCAGCTACAAGTAACTCTGGATCAATACGGCGTTGCTCAGCGCAGGATACAATCGCTCACCGGTGAGGTCGAGGAGATCCGTGGCAATTATGAACAGGTAAATGTAATTTAGGTTTATGTAGACATTTTTATAAAGTACAAATTTTCTTTACAATTATTCAATTGAGATTTATCAATCAGCTAGAGAAAATTAACGTCTATTTATTGTTGATTAGGCCCTTCGCGCCAAACGCGTGGTAGAACAATCGTTCGAGGAGGCGCAGACCCGCATCAACGAGCTTACTGTTATCAATGTGAACTTGTCAAGCAGCAAGGCAAAGATTGAGCAAGAACTCGCTGCCGTCGCAGCTGATTACGATGAGATCACCAAGGAACTACGTGTCGCCGACGAAAGATACCAACGCGTCCAGGTTTGTTATGTCTTCATTGTTATATATAATCCTTTTTATGTTCCAAGGTTCCATCAGGACTCAGATTGAAACTGATGCAATCACCTACATGCAGTACAGTAAATTAAAGCAAATTTAGTCACTGTTTTTTTTTGTTCACTAAACATATGATTCATCACTTGCATTAAAAAATTACAGACTGAACTGAAGCACACCGTAGAAATCTTGCACGAAGAACAAGAGAGGATTGTGAAAATCGAAGCCGTTAAGAAGTCCCTTGAGATCGAAGTTAAGGTAATTAGAAATTAAAAATTTATACAATTACAACTTTAAAACTATTTGTAAGTATATGTAAAGTCTATTCTTCCAAAGTGATTGTTCCGAGCTATTTGCCCTCTAGTGGCGATACTTATTCATCAAAGAATGTCTCACGCATCAGAAACATCCACCCATTAATTATGACTACCAATGATTAAGGCTATGATTTTTATATAAGTACTATTTTTTTTATAGAACCTGTCTGTTCGCCTGGAAGAGGTTGAGGCTAACGCTATTGTCGGTGGAAAGCGCATCATCAGCAAGCTCGAAGCCCGCATTAAGGACATGGAACTTGAGATTGACGAAGAAAAGAGGAGACACGCTGAAACTATCAAGATTCTGCGCAAGAAGGAGCGCTCTCTCAAGGAGGTCATGATCCAATGCGAGGAGGACCAGAAGAACATTGCCCTGCTCCAGGACTCCCTTGAGAAGACCACCCAGAAGGTCAACATCTATAAGAGGCAGTTGACAGAACAGGTAAGACCTAGTTTCTTATGAATATTTAAATTACACATAAGAAAACTTGTGCAACAAATTATAATTTTGAAAATATACGCTTTACAGTTTTTATTTGTTTATTTAAACAATAATCTATGCTTAAACTTGCAGGAGGGCGTATCCCAGCAGAGCGTGACCCGAGTACGACGATTCCAGCGTGAACTCGAAGCGGCAGAAGATCGCGCTGATGTCGCCGAGAGCAATCTGTCCCTCATCCGCGCCAAGCACCGCACATTCGTCACCACCTCCACCGTCCCCGGATCCCAAGTATACCTGGTCCAGGAGTCCCGCGCTCTCAGCACAGAGTGAGCTTTCTCGCCTTCGCCCCGCAAAACCAGCATTTTTCTCTCGATTATGGGGCGCAATTCCGGTCGGGTCGGGTGGGGCACCTAGTCGTTCGTTAAGTGATTTTTTATAGTTACATCTGGCGCTAGTGGACAACTGTTGACCAAGATCGCCACCTGCAACTCTAATCGCTTTCGGGACGGAAGCTCGGTGCTCGGTCTGCCCTAAATTTGCCGTGTCTCTACACTTGTACCACCGAACACCGACCATTCGTCCCGATACCACATTTTATTTAAAAGTAACGCTACCAAATAAAGGAACCAAAACTCATTAAGCTTTTTTTTCACTATTTTTCTAATATAAGGTCACCGGCGCTATTAAAAAATAAATCTCGTTATGTGCCGCAATCTGGCGCAGTAGTTTAAAATAAATGAATTATTTTATATTATTATTTATTAATGGTGCAATACATGTTGTACGTTTGTAACTGTAACTTGTAATAATTAAAATAAATGCTATTTATGTTAAAGAAACAAAAAAAGCAATAAAATTTTAAAAAACACTTGTATTTTATTTCTTGACATTTCCACTCGCTCGTGTGCCTGCCTCTACACGTACGCATTGTATTTATCAATACAAATTCATTAAATCTGAAAAGTTTGATTGCTTGAACTAGCTAAACTCTGGAACTAAAAATCCTTTTGCATTTGATAATCCAATTAGGAAGGTGCCCGAAAAGAAACGAGAATTAGTTCGGATGAAACCGCGGACATAGCTAGAGTTATATTATTTCGATGAGCTATAATAGTAAATTACATGAACAGGAATGCGATGTTTGTCCGTGCTAAAACTCCAAATCAAATTAATTTTGAACACTGTATAATTTGGTCCAACTTGAGAGATAAATGGCATCGATTTTTTTATAGCAAACTAGTAATCCGCTTCCAGCTTCGCCGGGGGTGCAATTTTTATATAACAAACCTTCCTCGTTTATTATTTCCCTTTCCATAAATGAAAACCGAATTAAAATCAGTCTAGCCATTCTTGAGTTTTTGCGAGACTAAAGGCACGGCGATTTTTATAGAAAACATTAATATTTTTTTTTATTTGTGGGACAGAGATATTATGAAGCTATTATTATAATAAGATAAACACTAAATATTGCACTAAAAATCATGGAGCCGTAGTAAGTAGATTAATTAACATTAATATTATCAAGTACCTACTGTCACAGAATCTGTTATTTAGAATTGTAATATAAGTTTTTAAAATTTATTTAAAAGTTTTTGTCAACAAATTGATAAATACTTAAAACAAAATCATAAATCAGGTTTTTAATACAAACATAACCGAATAATAGCTAAAAAAAATTGATTTTACCGCGTGCAATTTTAAAAAATAAATTCCTCTACGCTTTATTAAGAACTGTAACCTAATGTGACGCCTATACATAAATTTTATAGCAATTACCGTAGGAGCACACACCAAGCCTAGTTTCATTGCTATTTATTAAAATTAGGCACTTGGTAATCTCGATTTAACACTTGGTAATACTTGACAAATTAATGAATGTAACACGAATATTTTTGAAATTCGTGTGAATGGTAAGCTTATGTCATTTAAAGCAACAGTGCATAACACTGTTAGGCCTAAGCAACTACGCCTTTATCTAGTTGGCGAAACCCTCGCGACTTCGTCCGCGTTTGAGTAATATGCCTGATAGATTTCTGGCATTTAGTCTGGCAATCAGAAATGAGAATCAGTTTTAAAATATTATTTAAAAAAATTAAATAGATAATAGATAGATAATAAATTAAATTTGTATTCTTATTGTAATAACACTAGTGATCCGCTCCCGGCCTCGCACGGGTGCAACTTTTGTCTTGCAAATTTATATATTAAAAAACCTTCCCAGTTTATTCCCAGTTTTTCTCTTTTCATTAGTAAAAACCGCATTAAAATCCGTTGCGTAGTTTAAAGATCAGCGTACACACAGAGGAACGGACTGCGACAACTTTATTTTATCTCATGTAAAGATGTAATTAAGAGTTTATTATGAATCAATGACAGCTATTATGAATGACAGCAATTATGAATGACAGCTTTTAACTGTCATTCATAAATTTAAATAGAATTAAACAGTAAGAATATAATAATAATAAAAAAAAATTCATTGTTTTTATGGGTACACCAGCTATTAAGTTATTCTGGCTGAAAACTGACTCACGGTTAGATTTACAGGTCGCAATACACCGAGGTCAGTTCATACAGAAAATTGCTGAACAAAACTTTTATAGTTCTATCAGTGTCGAGACTGCGTATCGGAGCAAAACACTGTCTAAAAACGAGTTGTATATCTATAACTATATTTATTCATGCAATATAGAAACGGTCGTTCCGTATCCATCGCGCTTCCGCCGGTGTTCCCAATAGACTGACCAGGCGTACGGTGAAACGCGGCCGGGAGCGAACTTCGTGCTCCGCCCGCCCAGTCGTCGCCCGCCCGCCCTGCATCGCACGCGCATCTCATCGCATAACAACACTACAGGTTAGTAACATTCACATTTATTATAAAATATCTAACAAACTTCACATTATATGAACAGTAGCCGAGCTAATAAAATGTAAAAAAAAACATATAAAGCGCAGGATATGTCAGTTTTATTTTCGTACACACTGCATTAGGTCGGATGCATGTCGTCCGAGCTTGTGATGTGTAATTAACAAAATGGTATATCTCGTGTGTTCTGTGAGAGTTTCGGCTAGAATTTGTTTAAATGACTAATCTAAAGTAAACATAAACTTGCTATGTTTATCGATCTTTGCACTCTTTCAGTGGTTGAAACGACTTGATGAAATTTTTATATGAATTTTTTATTGTATTTATAGTTTTACTTGAACATTTTAAAATAGGTTTTATATTATATGACTTTATTAACATTATGTCACATAATGTTAGACTAGACATTAGACTGTTTATACCAAGACACATTTTACAGATTCAAACTATATTTCTTTTGTTTGTTATGTAAGCTTAAAGAGGTAATATCTACAAGTCTACGAGATTCTTTACAATAAAATTATAAACTCAAAATAGACAAAAAGAACTATCTAAAAATCATTAGCTTCATTTTAATTTGATTCTTTGAATACATGGCGTTTGCTCCAAGCCTAAATTTAGAATTTAAAAACCCTAAAAACTAATTTAGCAATTCCAAAAGTATTCTAAAAATTACACCTACTTTACAAGTAATCAATAGGGTGGTTGGTTATCCAATATTTTGTATGAATGTAAGTTAACGAGTTCTTGTAATTTCCTGTATTAGCTTTAATATATATATTTTCCTAGTCTCAATCGATATAAAATAAAAGAAATTTCTCAAATTCTAAACAAGATCGGCAGATCTTTTTTATATGAAAAATAGCCAGACAGACAGATATAATTTCACATTTATAATATTAATACCTATGTTGCAATTTGCAAGGATAGTATAATATATTATGGATGTTTTATTTTTAAGTTTTTACTATGTGTAATTTGTACAACTATTTCTAATTTTCACAATCAAGTTAAATTAAATAGTAAGAAATAAATCGAATTCTTTATTTGTCTTTCAATTAAATAAACACAGAGGAGGCATTTCTAAATGAGCATCTCCCATTGAATTCCAGATCACTAAAATTTAATATAATGTTACAACGAATAACTAACACTAAAATGTATGGGCGATGAGAATAAATTTATTTGCTTACGTCTTGACGTAATGTGGCTTCTAGTTGCACTACTTGGTCATTGTAATATTTCACCCGTACCTAAACAAAACATTAAAGTTATCGTTTTGTGTTTGTTTAGTATGTTTAAATTTAGAATAGGCCCGATTTTCTGTCACATAATTTTACCTTCTTGCAGATTAGAATGATCAGCCACTCCTCAATGTCGAAAACAAAATCTAGAACGATCTAACTTTCTAGTTGCTTTATGTATGATCCGAAAAACTTTCTAGTCTGTAAATTGTGCCTATATTTATTGCGAAGTAGATATATGTAAAATATGATATTCCTCCTCGTCTCGATAGCGTCTGCTAGTCTTAGTTTACAGCAAGATGGTTAGACCAGATCATTATTATTATTTTATGGATTAGATGAGTAACTGTTAATTTTACAACAAAAAATATATATTAGAAAATAAAGAAAAAGCTCACCACGCTGTAAATGTTTATTTAAATTATCATAATAAAATGATTTTTTTCGTGGGCATATCTAGCTAGTAATATTGTAAATGCGAACGTTTGTATGTTTGTTGTACGGCTGAACGGATTTGTATGAAATTTGGGACACAAATATCTCCTATATGTTAATCGAGGTAATAACCTGGATTAATATATAGGGTAACTTTTTATCATGGAAAATTTTCCGGTTCGTGCGTGATTTTCAAAAAACTAACTACTACGTACAGCGCGGACGTAGCCGCGGGAACAGCAGCAATTAATTAAGTAGAGTAATATTATGTAGAGATTAAAACAAATCGCTTTACATATAATTATAATATAATATATATCTTATATACATTTACGTTATAAGTTGAGATATGTTGCGATGAGTTCCTACAACCAAGAGTGAAGTAAAAATAGACTGAGATGCATTTGAATGCAACTGATGTCCTGACAAATTATTTTTATATATCCCCTTTTGTTCCTCATATCCGTTCACAGCTATGAACAACTATTTTTTTAATTCGTAGAAATATATTAATTTTTACTTAAATTTACTTTATTTTTTTCGACATTAATATTTTATTATTACTAATTATTAGTGCACTACACTAAGGACTAAATTTAAAACATCGATTTCAGTTCACGATGAAATAAGTAAAATAGGATATCCCACATGACTTTATAGTTATTACTCTGGATCTTTTTCGTTATTGATGTATGCGATCTGTGCGATCTATGTTACTGTATTAACTATCGCGTACATGGTTAGCATGATACGCTAAACATTATTGATTTTTAAGTAGGTAACTAGCGGTGAGACTTATCATCAGAGAAAGCCTAAAGTTGCTCGGCATGCTATATTATGTTTTAAACTCGGTACTTCCTATTAGAACTAAAATCGTCTTTGTAAGCAGAAGTGGCAGTGATCGTGTCACATAGCTCGTAGAACTAATGACCCTCAGGGAAAATAGGTTCTCTGACGACGTTATTCTATATAGCTCTCCAATTTTAAGTAAGTAAGAAATATCTTACTTATTTTTAGTATTTACTGGAAGCAAATTTTGTAAATTTGTGGAAACGTTAGAACTGCAATTCATTAAGGACATTGTTATCTCGAAATACTGTCCCGGATAATTTAGTATTCGTGGCCGGAACAATATATTAGCCAATTTTACCTTTTGATCTATCAATAGTTCGTAGCGAACGATTTTGCGCTATAAGAAATATGGATGTATTTTTTCTAGCTGGGTCATTGGTCTATAGCTATTTTTAACAGGGCGATATGGCGCACTTCAGACCGTATTTCAACTTTTTTATGTTAAGATTAGGATTTGGTTAGCAACTGATCTCAATCAGTAGCGGATTGATCGGGTGCTGAGCTTGCAAGGTCTATGCATGCATATGAAAGTTATGCGACAAAAGAGTTTTTAGTTTTGAAATAAAATCTGGGAAATTTATTTTCACAAAAATTACTTAAAATTTGAAAACTTAAACTAATCCCATTATTCTTTGAAATAATATATTAAAGATTTCGTATTCTGTAGAGGTATTTTACATATTTTTTGTGTTACAAAAGTAATGTGAACGTCTAGTTTTGCTAACTTTTCATATGCAGCACATGTCTGAATTTCAAGATTGACCCATTTTTCGTAATTTTTTATTCGTATGTCTTACGTGTTCGCCAGTTAGGTCAGGTTCGTCAACGAAAGTCAATGACGTTATTATTTTGCAGTAGTCATCTGTGAGGAAATGGTTTTTGTCTTCAGATACATAAAAATTCTACTAATACATTTAGAACATATGTATCAATTAGCATTTGGAGATGAAATAGGCAGAGCGTCTAGCAGAACTTATTCCAATCCCTTGCAAAACACCAAAGAAATATAATAGCAAGTTTAGTAGTGGTAGGGCACACTGCGTTTCGAAGTCATTTGGGCAGTCCGTCTGGCGGCAGTAACCACCAAATAACAGCTAATGTGTTTCGGTGAGTGAGTGAGGTATGTCAGAGCCCATTTCTCCATTCCTTTCCAAACCGTTATACTTAATTCTAATATAGTCGGCAGCGCACTTGCACCATCTGTGATGTTGCTTGTGTTATAGGCGACGGTAGCCACCTACCATCAAATTTAGTGGGCCGTCAACCTGTCTTGAGTACGGTGTAGCTGGATTTTTTGAGTACGGAACTTTTGACCGCGCATTTTGCTAACGTATAATAACTTACTATGTAGTACGGTATATGTACGTCAGTCGGGTACCAAGTCACCTCTTCAAATAATTACTTATGCATTACAGCTAAACAATAATTGAAGTGATCGTCTATAATTAGAGAAATATTTTTAGAAAGACGTGCTGGCTTTCTTCCATATTCTCCTGTTACGTAGTACACTTGCGTTTTTCTAAAGAATTGGGTTAAATGGTAAAAATTAAACAAAAAAAAAACAAATAGATAATTCATTGATCACGTCTTGTGTCCGCTTTTATTGTACCTTATTATCTTATTAAAGTTATTGATTCAAAGTATGTTTTATTAGCTACCCGCTGCCGGCTTCACCCGTGACGCAATTTTTTATATACACAAACCTTCCTCGATTACATGTTTGCTTATTGGTATAAAAAATAATTATGATTAAACCTTCCGTGATAAATTTTCTAACTGGTGGTGAAAATCGCATCAAAATTAGTTGCGTGATTTAGGAGAAGTTAAGAGGCCTTACAGACTGACGCGAAAAGCGACTTCAATTTATGTCCAGTTTTCACATAAATTTATTTCATGCAGGCCAATTTCCGCTATATCAAGTATTTAAGGCCAGGCCCTGTGAAACTAAGGGAACTTTAAATAAATGTGCTGAGTCAACCACATATCTGATCAATGTGGAATTTACATATATATATTTTGAGACTTTTATCTGTAGATTATCAAGTCAGAAACATAATTAGGTGATTTTCATTCGATACATTTTTTTTAATCGAAATCGGCGCCTTTTCCGGAGAATATTACATTTTTCTACTAAACGGCTTGATTTATATCGCCAAAAAACTGCTCGTAGCAAGGAAACATTGTTTACCAGTGATTGTCAAAATAAAATAAACTTAGGTTTATTTTTACTCCTATAATTAACGAAAACAATTTTGAGACTTACGTTGTTTAGTTCCGAGCTAGTGCATACCAAATCATGCTTCAAATAATGTACGCAATATTCAACCTTACGTAAGCTGTATCTTGCGATATATTAAAAAAATTCTAGAGAGCCGCCGAGCAACTTGTAACTCTCGGGTGGCGGGACGTGGGCGGAGCGAGCGTAGGAATTTTTTTCGTGGGGCCTGCTCTTAATCAACAAAATCACTTAACAAAGCAAAATGTATTTTTGTATATAATACGCCTTACAGCTAAATAATAGTAAGAATATTTAAATTAGACCTATGGAATTTGTCTGTAAAATGATTGCAAAAGTATGATAAAAACAAAGTTATGGTTGATTTAAGGTGCTAGGAAGATACAGTCATATGATTCTTTTAGACAAAATTAAATGCTATAATGAATAATAATATGTATTTATTCATTATAGCATATACCTACAGTTATATGTACGTGTAAGAATGCGGCTTTAACAAGACAATGTAAATTGTCTGTGTAAATTGATACTTTGATATACTTATTTAATCATATAATTTCTTCAATCGAAGCCTTTTTTGCAAATGAAATTTTTCTTTATTAGCAATCATTTTAACCTATTGCGCGAGATTCCAAATTCGCTAATAGACCTTAATAAAATATGTATAATGAGTATCTCTTAGACGACTTGGTTGCAAAATATTATTTCTTTCTTTTGACATAAGTGTTCCATTAATTAGGTTTTATTATGTATATAAAGCATGAAAAAACGGTGAAAACCGTGTCATAATCCGTTAGCGGATATACAGTCACAGAGACAAACGCGGGCAGCAAATTCAACTTATAATATGTAAAGATAGAGATTACTTCTTAAATAGTTTACTGTCTTAAATCTAAGTACACATTTCTATTTAATTATTTATGTAATTCATGCTTCACGATCGATTGGTTTTGTTTTTGGTATAAGTAATTTTATTTTTGGGTTGTCTCGTATCCATGATAAATTTAAAATTAATTTAAAACACATTTAATTTCTAAATATAAGTAGCTGCAAAGGCTACGTGTGTTCGACATTATACACATACATGATAAGATTAATACATGATAAGACTTAATGGATTAATTACAATGCTATTGTTTTTTGCTTATTATTTAGCGATATTTTTTTTGCTACACGAAAGAGGGAGCGATTGCTCATATCAAACCACTTTCTTAATTTGTTCAACCAAGGAGATCTTTCTCCTGCCTCTGCTGCGCTTTTTGTCATTTGGGCAGCCCGTCTGGTGGCAGCAACCATCCTCTTACACCGTGAAACAATAGAATGTGTGCTGTTGTTTTTCGATGAGTGAGTAAGGAATGCCAGAGCCGATTTCCCTATTCCTTCTTTATTCCCTATTCTTTATCCTAGTATGGCGGCACACTTGCTGCACCAGTGACGTTGCTTGTGTATAGGCGACGGTGTTACTGGATTGTTGTTATAATAGAGTGAGATCCCAGTCACCCCAGACTTACGTCATTTTAGGAAAGGTGAAATTTTTAGGATCGGTAGTATAACATAAACTTAGAAAGGAATGGATACTCGCTAAGCTGAAAGCGGGGCCGTTTTACAGGTAGCAGGTATCAAAGGTGGAAGAAAACCATGCTAACTTACGTCATTTTAGGAAGGCTGAATTTTGTATATATTATTAAGTATAACATTTTAAAATATTTTCCAAAGAGCCACACAAATCTGACGGGCCAAACATCTTCCCAGACTCGTTAAAGGTTCCGCTGTGCGAGGAAGCGCGAGAGCATTCAATAAAAACTAATAATATTTGAGGTGTGGCGGGAGACGAGGTATGCGACGCCTGTATTTTCAGCTTTTTATCAACACATACACAGTTTCTGATGTAAATGAAGAATTCAAGCGTAAAAGTGTAAGAAATTTTGATACCGTGTAAAAGTGAATTAAGTACTACAACAATTTCATCGAGCCAACTATCCAAGCACTTTCAGTCCTGAAAATCCAAGCACTTTCAGTCCTGAAAATCCAAGCACTTTCAGTCCTGAAAATAATGGTTGGGTAATGGAAAATAACCAGTATAATTTTAATTGGTTTCATAGAGATCAATTACCTAGCTTTGTAAGCGAGTCACTGCAAAATGAACCAGGTAAATAAATATTTAATGTAAATTATTTTTATATGTATATTTGTTGGTATATGCAATGTAGTAATTCAATTTCTTGTTACAGATGAATCAACCGGTAAAACGGAAGAGATAGATGACGAAAATAATTATAATTTTGAAGATTTTTTGGAAGAAGATATGATGGGTCCATCACCCTTCGAGGGTGATGAAATTGATGATTATTCACTTATAAATGATTAGAAAAATGTTGTATTTTGTATGATTAGAAAAATAAATAATTTATAAATTTTAATTTCATAATATTTACTTTTATAGAAAAGGATGTACCCAAATATTCTTTATAAGCACACTTCACTTTCAGTTTCTAAAAAAACGGGCTTTTAAAACTTGAATTATTATTAGTTTTTATGAATAAATAAATAATATAATAAAATTTAAATATAAATAATATTGAATGCTCTCGTGCTTCCTCGCACAGCGGAACCTTTAACGAGTCTGGGAAGATGTTTGGCCCGTCAGATTTATCTGGCTCTTTGGAAAATATTTTAAAATATAATAAAATTCAGCCTTCCTAAAATGACGTAAGTTAGCATGGTTTTCTTCCACCTTTGATACCTGCTACCTGTAAAACGGCCCCGCTTTCAGCTTAGCGAGTATTCATTCCTTTCTAAGTTTATGTTATACTACCGATCCTAAAAATTTCATCTTTCCTAAAATTACGTAAATCTGGGGTGACTGGGATCTTGGTCTATAATAATAAAGCTATTATTATCACATTGAGAGGGCGGTGCACTATTTAAATGAAATTATTTTTAAATACTCGTACGTGACATGACGCGTTTCTTCAGTTAATGTGACCCTTGTGTAAGTTCGCCGCAGTTTGACAAAAATAAAATCATTAATGACCATGTTCCCACTGTTTGTGTAGTCATCTATTGTGGAATATTCTGTTGTAGAATGTTATAGAAATGTTTCACACACCACAAACTATTAAACTATTAATTTACTGCAAAATTTACGTAATAGGTACGCGATTGATTAAGATGTACGTACGTACGCTCTTCAGGTTTATGTGAATAAAATTCGAAACATTATATAACGAAATAAACAATATTAATGAATAATCAAAAATAAGTCATTTAAAAAAAAGCTATAAAAATTAAAATTAAAACCATTTTTTTTATATGTGAATGAGAAGTGGATTTTTTTTTGTTACTTTAATATGAACCGTCTTTAAACGTTATAATCATTTAGAGCTAGAGATTCTCATGAAAGACAATGAACGCGACTTTTAATTGAATGGTCCCAATTTTATAAATATTAAACATAACGCTTACTATTATTATTATAATAGCATACTTTTAGTTCTGTAATTCTCCTTCTATTTTTTGCATACTTGGCATTTTATAATGAACACTGTTATAATAATGCGTCAATATTAAATGAATTATTATTTATTTAAAAATTTTAATTACAAATAATTGTGTAATTTTATCTTCAAGGTATTTTTATAAAACTTATAGAATTCAATTTATATAAATTTTGCATGTGTTAAGAGGAAATGGTAAAAAAAATCGCCTGCTGTAGGCATCGAATGAATCAAATTTGTTAGAATTGAATGCATTTCCTCATATACCAGATTGATTTTAATTTTCTTATGACTTCCTAATCTGTTGATAACAGTTATTCCAATTCCCACTTAACGTTAAGTTCCGTTACAATATGTTTTTGAAACAGTGCAGTGTTCGTAGGCGTATTGTTTTTCATGTCTAAAGGCTGAAGCAATAACGTAATAGCCAAAGAAGTTTCTGTACATTTGGCAGCATACAGCATACAGCATTAAGTGTCGACAGTCGGGAAGCTGTCCCGGCCCCATTTTGCCCGAGGCAACAACCCGCACCGAACCAAGTCTTTGACACTAACAAACTGAGATTGTGTCATTTATTTTCGTAATGTACTTTCGACATAAATAAATCTAACACTTCTTAAACTGATTGTTTAGGCGCTTCGCTTTTTCTAATCTCGGTTCACTTTACATCCGACTTACGTCCGAATCTCTAATAATAATTAGCTGCTCTAAAATAGAACTAAATAGAGCTCGGGGAAAAAACTATTCATTCGATTTGAACAATTGATCTTTCTATTTTTTTTAAAGTTTTTTGTTTTTTGTATATAACACTAAACGAAAGTATGTATAAGAAATATTCGTTGACAGAGTAGAAAAAAGTATTGTTTTGATTTTTATTTTGAAAATTGCAATTCTAATTTTAAACTTGATACAGGAATAATTGAAGTATTGACAAGTCTTTACAAGATTCTAATATACATTGAGATTTTTTTACAAAGGAATTATGAATAATAAAATTCGTCTACAACTTTTTCGTGCGTAATTTGTTTATTACGATTATTTGTTGGACCTTTGATTAGTATTTAATCAAATAAGTTTAGTCGCAACGCGGATGAGGATAGGACTGTTGTTTTTAAACTTAAAAGGCTTCGCTGAAGAGCGATTCGCATCTTATTCCATAGAAGTGTATTCCTAGTTTGCAGGTAACTAAACTCATTAAAACCTTTATTTTCGGAACCTAATTGAAGTCAAATAAAATATTTCCTTTTTACAAAATGTTCAATCTCTGCTATTTATCACACAGTGGCCGACGTAAAATATACTAATGTTGTTTGTGCATTTCAACGTAGTAAACCACTTTAAATTAGAAACGTATCTGTTCGAAATAAGGTTGGAAGTCGTTTGGGATTACGTAGAAACATCTACTCTTAAAAGATTTTAGTCCATCTATTGTCCATTGACTCGATCGATATAGGTCAATCCGGAAGCACTATTTAAATGGTTTCTATTTTGAAAACTTCAGAAAAACTAATTTAGAATGGCATTAAGTTTAAAAGTTAGGTCATGCTTTTAACATTTTGTATCGCTGTGATTAATTTATAAATTTTATATAAATTAATGTACCAGAAAATCCCATTCTATTCTATAGTTTACTACAGATGCTCTGACATAACTATGACAATTCTAGAATAAGCGCTCGCCTGTTAAGGCCGTAATTATTAGAAACTAGCGGTCCGCTCCCGGCTTCGCCCGGGGTGCATTTTTTTTACGTGAAAACCTTCCTGATTATCCCTCTATCCATGAGTGAAGACAGAATTAAAATCGGTATACCCGTTCTCGAGTTTTGCGCTTAGCAACACATTTAGGGATTCATTTTTATATTATAGAAGATAGATATCGCTAAACTATGAATGGGAAACTCATGTATTATATACATGTATAAATAGTAATAGCAGGGCACATTGCGATTCACACTCATAAATTGTGCAGTAATAATCGACTCCTTACAGAAGACCACTGAAATAACAACAGGTGTGCTGTTGTGTTTTTGCTTTTGTTTAATTCCTTATCCTTGATCCTACAAAGGTTACAGCACCTGTGGCATAGCTTTGTGTAATAGGCGATGGCAACCACCTACTATCAAGGCTGACCGTCAAGTGAGTTAAGTGAAAATATTCACAAAAAGATAATTGTCCAATAGAACCGCTCAGTAGCAACCTGGATATTGGTTCGTCTGTCCTCCTTGTGGGTGGACGTCCAGGGCTGCGCTTGTCCGTGGTCCGTGGCCTCCACTCGTCCCTCCAATGTCGGTAACTTATGTACATCTATCTATCTCCACATTTCTGATTCGATGACCTCAAGCATAAACCTCCCCACAGCTCGTTGAGCGACATTTCTTACGAGGACCATAGTTAGGGACCACATCACATTGGTCACAAAAATATACTGGTAATTAGATTCCTTAAAAATGAGGTTTAATGCATTTCTATACTTATTACAATACAAACTTCCACATTACCTGTAAAATGGATCACGTAATTATTTTAAATGTTGACATTAAAGAGTGCGTCACGCGTTTCGTGATTCGTCACTATGTCTAGATCGCTTGCCAACCACCTACCTACTCGATTTTTTCACTACAAATGAGTAAAACCAATGTTCACAATATCCTAACAGTCCGTCTAACGACTAGCTTTGAACGAGGGTTGTTGCTTGTGCTTGTGGCGGATGCGGATTTCAAAGATTTTTTATAGATTTAAATTTTGCAATAATAAATTGCACAAAAAAATTATTGCAAGGGATTTTTTTTTTTTTTATTAAGTAATCGAGCATTTAGTAGAAAATTTAAACAATTTCAAATAAATAAAAAAACTGAAACAAATTTTATAATTCATCCTAGGGATATTTGCCAGATCCTGAAACTAGTCTCCTGATCCTCATCTCCAAAAGATTCGCATTGATTTTATTGCTGATGCGGATAAATTTCCGACTGACGCTGATGTCAGAAACGGATTAACCGATTTGAATGCTGTTTTCATTGATGTATTAATGATTACCTGGACTAATACATAGCATATTTTTTAGCCTGAAAAAAAAATGTTAAGATTTCTGTTGAATTTTAAAAACACGAAGTCGTAAAATAAAGTCTTTTGTAAAATAAAATAAATGTAATTTTCATTCATGAAAGCCGGCTTGTTGAAAAATATAAAATATATTTATTGCTTACGATATTTTTTGTAAATTGACAATACCTATTTATATTTTCAGAGGAATCTTGAATGCACCCTCTATTGCACCAATGGACAATCGGTGATCGCTTGCCACAATGTCTTTTAGGAATTATGTGAGTACAAATCATGTGTTAACATTTTATCTCTAATGACTAAATTCAGTATCTAAATGATCTAGTAAACATATTATTTTAATTTAATTAATATGACTACTTACCTACTATGGAAAGATTATGTCCGGGGTGTAAACTCAATTTTTTTAAATGTCAATTCAAGGCTTTACTGCTAGTGCTGATAATGCAATATTTTATTAATTGTTATATACAATTAATATAATATTTTATTAATTGTTAATTGCAATATATAATGTGGTCCATAATAATAAACATTAGTAAAATCTAAATAGGTAAACGACCTTTGTTTGCTATATTAACTAAAAAACTTTAAAAATACCTTATGCCTTCTATTTATTGTCTAAATAGAACAACGAAAAATTTGGCCTTGAAAATTTTTAAGTCAATAATCAATAAAAATCAATAAAATATGTAAAAAAATCATTACAATGTGAAACTTTAAAGACAATTTTAGTTACGTTCCTGGTGTAATTGTAATTAATTATTAATTCCTACTAATAATTAATACAGTTCTGAACCATAATGTTAAAAATAACGCAAATATAAGAAGTCCCGTAAATTCACTATATGCATAAGGGCTACATTTTCTCCCGCTGTGTAAGACAGCGTGTTTAATTTTTGTGTATGGTTTTGTGGCGGAAGAATTTTATCGAAAATATATCTTCCTCAACACAATATTAATCAAAATCATAAATGGTCTCATCGCACAAATAACAGAAATAACATGGGGCTCAATAATCCCCACCAATATGTTATCTCGGTGCTTACACGCATTCCCTTCGCTATTTATAAAACAGTGAAAGGAACGTCTTTATAATATAAGATGTGTTGATTGAAGAACATGCATTTGGCTCCAAGCTCTAACTTAATTGTATACAAACAGAATTACATGCTGATTACCTTAAAGTTTTAAGACTGGTTATTTTAACAATTAGAGCATAGAAAGCTCAACTATGTTAACTAATCATGACATGACTTGCATTAAATGTGTGACGAATTTTTAATGCTACATTTTTCAAATTCTAGTATGACTCATCATCTTACGGTCGGAGTAGGGACACAGGCAGAAATGCAGTCTCTACGGATCGACCCACTGCTGTCACAGCGAAGTACATCAATACGACGCCCACATATAAGTCATCTAGTATTCCCATTATATGCACCGACCGCTCGTCTTCCAGAGACGATACGCCTATATCTACAATCGCGAACAGATACTCCAGCTACAATAAGTCCGACAAATCTGCCACGAAATATGAAAAAAAGGATTACTCCAAACTTACCGTCCCGTCTGTGAGCACTAACAGGAGTAGAGATGTTAGTCCCATATCGAATTCATCAAAATATAGTTTGGCTCGTACATCTAGACGTCTAAGTCCTGAGCAAAGATCTACAAAAAAGTTTAACGAAAAAAGCCCCGAATCTAGCCACGCGGAACGCGAAAAAGACATTCCAAGCAAGACTGATAAGTCTTCAGGCTATAATAGCCTGTCGAGTTACAAATTGTACCCTCGAACCCCCAGTTACGGTCGACCTGCATCTAGAACAGATGCGAAACCTGAAATCAGTGTTAATAGATACGCCATAGCCAATCGTTTATCATCCAGTTACTTGAGAAGTCCTCCGACAGTTAAAAGAACATCCGTTTCTCCTGTGAGTCATGTCGAAATCCCTAAATGTGACATTGAAAAGGGAGTTTCACCTATAACAGCCCAAGAGCCAAAAAAAGTACAAAAAGAAATACAAATGGAAACTAATGAAAATAATGTTGAAGTTAAGATAGACAACATACAAGATGAAAATGAATCCGTTGTTGTAATTACTCGACATACTTCACCTACTCCACCAGGTTCTTCTGTTTATGTGCGAACAAGAAGGGCGGATATGGCAAAAACCGTAGAACGAACTATAACTCGGCCTAAGAACAGACCTCAAATGTTTGATAAAGAAGTTCAATCTGATAGAATGGACGATCCTACCAGATCAGCCCGTTTTGCGAATGCAGCTAGAGCAACTATATCTAACTGGTCGACTTACACACCAACTGTAACGAGTTATACAGGATATGCAGGTAGATATTCGACACAGTACTCCAATTTAAGAGAAAATTCCGGAAGTCAATTATATAATGAGAGAAGTAGTCGCAGCCGTAGCATAGAACTACAACCGAAAGAAGCTGATTTTCAAGCATGTAATACTTATCAAACTGAAAGCAAAGAGAAAGTAAATACAAATAATTGCGCCCCTGAGTCTAATCAAGAAATAATTGCTACCTACGAAGAATCTAAAGACAATGACACATCAGAGATCATAATAAATGTAAATTTGAAATTAAAACGTGCTAAGAGTCCACCAACTGTAGCAGCAGCTGAATCAGTTTCACCTGAGGTTACAATTACTAATAGTCAATTGCCACCTCAAGCACCAAAACTTGAAGGATTAACTAAAGTTAAAAAAGTCAAAGTTCGTAAGTCTAGCACAGATTCATCTGATTCCTCACCAAAGAAGAAAACGGTTAAAAGGAGAAGTAAGTCTGTTAGTTCCACAGATTCAGATCAAGGCAGTGAAACAAATGACAAAGTAAAAGACTCAAAATCTGTATCGCCTCCTAAGTGTAGTGCCGGAAATTCCACGAGCAGTAATTTACAAAATAGAAAATTAAAACATTCCAAAAGTCGAGAAAGTGCTAGCCCAGAGTCCAGTATTACTTTATCTACACAGTCTTCAATTAGTGAAGATGACATGGTCACAAAATCAAAAACACATGATATATCAAGAACTTCGGCAGATGAGAGTTCTCTTTCTATAGATCGATCTGGAAAGCACCAAACGTCATCTGCTCCTAAACTTGAAACTGGAACAGAAGAAGCAAAATCATTTCTTATAAGAGCCCTTGCACCTGTAACAAATCTGTTCAAAACAAAACATCAAGATTCTAATGAAAATACACGCTGGTTGGAAAGTTCAACGTCTGAGTCAACTAGTAAAGATGTTTCAAATCTCATTACAGAAAGTGATAGGTCTAAAAGCAAGAGTAACACTAATAATATTGTAGCATCAAATGATGATGAATTGGTGCAGCTTAAAGCTATACGCCATATTGAGTCTGGGGAAAGAGCTTGGTGGTTAGATTCGGATCCCAACAGAGTAAATACAGCCTTAAGTGACAATAATCAGAAATTGTCTTCAGATAAAAATATTCCTAGAAAAATACGACACATAGAGTCTGGTGAAAGAGCGTGGTGGATGGAAGCGAACAGTGACAATAAAAGCGAAGCCAAGACTCCACATAAAAATACGATTGATAGTTCAGACGTAAGACCTTTTAAGAAAAATACGTTTATTGAAGAAGAAAAACCATGGTGGCTCGACAATAGTGCCAACGTTCCAGAGGGAGTGGAACGTTTGTCTCCACCCAAGAAGTTATCAAATGAATCGGAAAAAAGTGAAAAATACAATTTCTTCAAAGTGAGGCATATAGAGTCTGGAGATCAAAAGGATTGGTGGCTTACAAATAGTGAAAACTCTTCAAATTATAAACCAGATAACCAAAGTAGTATAAGCAAGTCAAATTCTGATCAAAAAGCATTTCCAGTAAGAAAAATAATGCATATAGAGTCGGGAGAGCGTCCTTGGTGGTTATCTAGTGAAAAGAATATTCCAGAAGGTGTCGAAAGGCTGCCAACGCCTCCACCTCGCCAAGATAGTGATTCGTCTGATTCAGAAGAGGTCGAAGTTTATGTGCCGCCTTCACAGATTCCTCCATTCCCATTACATTTGCCAGATGATGAACCTTTAGGAGACAGGAGAAGTCCTGAAGGCTTGGAAACCCCTAAAGAATGTGAAAAATATAGAGGTCGGATTTCACCATATGAAAATAATCATCAATATAGAAGAAAAAGTACGACTTCATCTTATCAAAACTGTACGGAAAAATATATATCACGATATTCAGATATAGATGACATATTGGGCACATCCTGTCATATATATAGTCCATTTATGGACTCGATACTTGCCAGGAGAACTGGACAAACGCCATTAGATGACGATGAGTGTGAAGAAATAGATCCAACTCAAGTGAGAATACACGACAGTACTGCTCAACGCCCAGTTATCAAGAAACTTCGTTGTAGGTACGTGTACCATGCAGAAAAACATACAGAAATACACATAATTGAAAATTCATTAAGAAATACTATTGTTATTAATTACTTTTTTATGTTTTAGAAGCGAAATCATCGATTGCCGCGATGAAGATCAAGTAAGTAAAAATTGTTTTTTCTTGTAACACTGTTACATTATCCTTTCACTTTGGTACCGTACATAAAGGTTTTTTGTTGATTTTTTGTCTAACTTTTTATTTACTTTTTTATCTATTAAACCTATAAAACACTATTAAAATTAGGGCGCAACGTGGAAAGGCGGGTTGTGTGAAGGCTTGTTATATGTCGTCTGTCGTTAGTGCAAAAATGGAATTAAATGTAACTATAGTTTTATGGTGTGTCGATGGTATATTCGACACAGGACTATGGGAGAATTATGTCACTTGTGTTGCCGACATTTTTACCCGATGACGTCATTAACAATAGAGCACACGAATTCTATAGTAATATTGTTCTCTTCTGGACTTTCATCCTTATTAGTGTGAGGACATGTTGAAACCTATACTCAATCAAATCTCGTTATCTATTTTTGTTCGTGGAAATTTAGAATACCAATCGTGGAAATTTAGAATCTTATTTAGAACAACAAAAAAATGCTATTATTCATATTAAAACGTTTAATTTAAAATAAAAACTATGTATTTTTTTTTACAAAATATCAAAAATTTGCATATACTTAAATATTCTTAACTCTAAGCTGATTTCATAAATGCAATTTTACCTGAAATCAGGTAAGATGTTATTTTTAAAATATGCCACTAATGCACCGTACCTACATGACTTAGAAAAAGGTAATTTGTTTTTTTACTTAAGCTACTAAAACAACTTTCTTGTCATTTAAGTATTCGACCTGACTTTTTAGTCTCAAGTCATCGCTATTCATCTCTTTCATCCGCAGCGGACGATGATACAGTGTACTTTTTGAAATAACCCGTCCAATGTGTACAGTCGGTGCATGCGATGTCGCATGGAAGCCACGAGGCTTGTTTACGTTTGGCTGTATAAAGCCGACATGAAAACCGTACCTGAGCAACTTGCCTCGCAAGACAACCCAACAAACTATGGCCGGCTGGCTGGGCCGACCAGTAATACTTATGTCGTTGATAAAGTAGGTACTGATTCGTGCGAAAGTTCATGGATGAGCCGGTTATTTACAATTATTGTTTGTGGACAGAAAAACAACAATAAGAACATATAGTGATTCGGTGATTTATTAACTGCCATTCGATCTCATAAAAAGTGTGCTGCTCTTAAAGTTATATTTGATAGAAAACTTAAAAAATTTAACATGTAACTTTGCGTCAAGGAGCCGGTTTTTTATTTTCTTTCTTTTTTCGCTGTCCAGAGCTGCAACCGTAGACTGTGGTAATACTTTGTTATTGATAATAATGGTTTTTGTCATGCGAAATTCTACTTCCTTTTTGATTTGTGGTACAGATAGTGTCACATTCAATAAATCGATCAGCTAGCGTATAATCTCGTAATAAAATTTCTAGTCGGTACTCTTCATAAATTTCACATGAAAACAACATTTATTCGATAATATAAGTATTTATTAGTTAATAAGAAATTGGTGTATTAAAGATTAAAATATATTTAAAACAATAATAATAAGAAAATTGATCTACTATTTGATTTCTAAAAATTGAGTCAGTTTATTGCAGACAAAGCCTTATATAAAAGTTGCGAATAAGTTACTAAAATAATTTTTCTAGAGTAGATTCCAACAATTATTACGATCTGAGAGAAACATTGTCCTAAGTTTTTACACACTACTTTGCTTTTATTTTCCTTATTGAGTTTTCAATAAGAAGTTTATCGAGTTATTGAGCTTTACAATTTATTTTCTTATTGAGTTTTCAAATGTGACAAAAATGTGTATATACCTACAGAAAAAATATTTATAGAAGAAAAAATACCACTGTGGTGTGGTTTAATCATGTCCATAGCGTAAATTAATTTTTATATTATATTATTGACTAGCGCAAGATTGCAATTTTTTCTGCAAATTATGTATAAAAATCTTCCTCGTTTAACGCTCTTCCATTAGTAAAAACCGCATCTAAGGGTATATACAGAGGGAGACGGCGGGAAGCGACTTCATTTTATACTATGTAACTAGGGCCCCACTCACGGTTTCGCACGGGTGCATTTTTCTTAAATAACACTCATTCAATTAGTGAAAATCGCATTAAAATCCGTTGCGTAGTTTAGCGTAGCACCACACTAAGCAACTAATGCTTGTATTATGGATACCAGACAGTTGATATACTTACCAGGCACTGATCAAGAGTTCTGACCGCCCTAGGCTAATTTTGAGGACGCGCCCCCGCCAGGTGTGTTACGGTCGGCCTAAAAAGTAGTATATTCGTTTTGACTTTGTTTACTAGTGTGAAAATTTTAACATGGTTCAACTTTTATAGCTAGTAACCTATAAAAGTTTTCAGATCGATCTGCAAGCGAAACTAATGTTGTCCTTTAATCTGCACGACATTTAACCTTAGGGTGGCAAACCCTAAGGTTAAATGTAATATTATTGCAATAGCATAATGAAGTTATTAAAAAGAGTTTATGCAGTGTGCAGGCGTGCGTTAGGGTCTTAGATTCGAATTTTCGCTAGGGTGTAATTATATATTTATTTAAGTGAAAAATGTTAAGATACATAAGTGTCGAGACAAAATCTAAAACAAATCCGAATAACATAAAAAACGGAGCGTTTAGTAAAATTTTTATTTTTATTTTTTAAAAACGTTCGAGTCAATAAATAGTCAATAAACATTTCTTTATTTTGAAATAATATTTAATTACATATTCATAATAACTCATTTTCTAAGGCTAACTAATATATTTTATAGTTACTACGATATGATTTCATGCTCGCCAGTGAACGCACAATTATCTTTACTATATATTTTTTAATCTCTAATAATTAATTCGTTAGGAAGTTACAAAATATTTATTTAAAACTATTAAATATTTTATTGGCAATGGGCTATCAAATCATTTTGTTGGCGTAAATAAAATTTAGTTGTCAGCAGGTTGTGAGAAGAGATTTTGTTCTCAGTGTAGGGTAAATGCAATGTTGCTACGAGTACATTAATAGCGCATGCGAAGACACAATTTCAGCGCGCCCCTCCGATTCTCGCGCCCTAGGCTGCAGCCTAATTAGCCTAAGGGTTAATCAGGCCCTAATACTTACTACATATTATATTACTTTTTTAAACCTTTAAAATTATTGATAGTGTTATATAGAGCAATTCAAATATGTATTTATAACAGGGCCGTTATTATACAACTTATGTGTATGCAAATCAGTATAAGACAAGTCATAACAAGTCCGTGTCACGAAACAATAGGATTGCGATCTGTTGCTATGACCATACATAGCAGCGCCTACACAAGTCCTTTAAACACACTAGTTAGAAACACAAGCAACGTAGACATGAAACAATTGGTGGACACTTATTTCTAACTAGCTTCGTATGAATTCATTGCTTAAATTGTATACACAAACATTCCTCGTTTATCGTTCTTTTCATTAGTGAAAACCGTATCAAAATTCGTTTGCAAGTTTAAAAGCTAGCGCAGAAACAGACAGAAACTTTAACTAGCTGGTGCTCGCGACTTTGTCCGTGTTGAAAAATATAAGATATAACTTCTTAACGCTTGGCCGCGGCTTCACTAGTGTGGAATACTTAGCCATGTCCACTCTATATATAAATATAAGTGAAAATATAACTTTAGTTCTATAAAATTCAAACAAGCTAGAATACTCATTTTGATTTACTTAAATCAAACATACAATAAAAATATTCAAAATTTATTATCTTTCATTTTGCTGATCGTAATCAATAAAAAGTCGATTAAAATGCCCCTATGTTCTATCAAACAAAATTAATTTTAAACATTGTTCTTGAAAATTAAATATAGTCTCAATAATTCTTTTAGTTATATGTGATATTAATTAACGTGCTGTGCTTATTTATATACGAATATAAAGATATAATAGCTATACAAAATGATTACATCTTCAAACTTTTATAAAAAATACATTTAAGTATCATGACTACATCACGACACTTTGAATGAGGTCAGTCTTTTAATTTAAACAGTACCTAACAACTTTGTTTTTGTCTGTTATTATATATGTAGAGTTGTGTGATACATAAATAGGTAAGATTTGAAAAATAGTGTATCTAAAGTGAAAAAATTTTAGCTAGAGAACAAATTGATTCGCATGTCTGGCTATTATGTAACGTTTGTTATTTATAATTTCAATTTAATTTTTTGGATTATTTTAAAAATAGTACCATGTTCTAAGTTTATAGCAACATTCGGTTTCGTCATATTATGTAGATGTGTTTGTTATGTCTAGATAAGTTTGAAGATTGTATCTTATCGGAAGCCTTTATATAATCAAGTTTTTAGAAAAAAATACTTCTTTAGTGCTTTCAGTAGAGAAAAATATACTCTTAATGCACAAAAAAATTATACTTTTAGTTTTAAATTTTTTTGTTTGGTTATTTATCCCTATGTTCGTTATGTTTGATCATATATTTAGTTTTTGGTTTTTCGTGATTACCTACGACTGAAAAGGCTTCAATTATGAAGACATATTAATTAATAATGATTATATTGATCGTCATGGGATTATATATTGTGGTCATTAAGTCCATAAAAGCTAATTAGATTATACCTGCATTTGTTCGTATCTATTAAATTTAAATGTCATACATAAAAATTTAATATAAATTTATTGTGTCGAATTAAATTTTTTAGCTTGCTAGGATTAAAATAAGATTATTTAACATTTATTTATTTATTTAAGAATCGAAAATAAATACATAACGATTTTTAGTTTATGAAATAGAGTTAAATTCAAAATATTTATAAAAACAAAATTGAAATAAATAAATCAATTACATTAAGCGTGGGTCATAAGATATATACGATAGTTTTTTTTACTTCATTGAAAAAGTATTTGCGAAAGGGCAATTAAAACAACCCTTGTAGGTTCTCGGACTGGTTCCTTTTTTCTTGAACGGAGGCCACATAACGTTTTATTATTATTGCAGCTGGTCCGAAACCGGCAACTGACTGGTTTTTCGCACCATCACACTGATAGGCCGCTAAAAATAAAGGTGACCAAACATTTTAGCGAACATCAGTCTGTGCATAATTACCTAATATCTTTTTTTCTTAGATCGTAAATAACATAAAAAATTTAACATTAAAATGTGAGAACAAATTGTAAAAGACGAAAATTTTATTATGAACTTCGTCCGCGTAACGTACATAAAATACGGCCTATGTTACCCGCTGATAATGTAGATTCCTTATGTGCAAAATTATTGTGATAATAGAATATTAAAAATGTATATTAAATTTTCATTTTTACGTATAACCACCCTAAGTTTCAAATAAAATACTTTAAAAAAAAACTTCATATATTTATTTATTTTCAGGATAACTCTTTTTGTCAATATCTCAAAAGTATACTTTTTGCATTTTGCACTTAGCACAATTTAAGAACCATTCAAAGCTAGAGAGAAATTCTAAACAAGTGTCTAGTTCAATTTCTATGTCTAAGGGAACTAGTGTCTCAGTTGTTACAAAGTTAAATATCTGATCGATAAATTCGCGCACATACACGTCCAACTTCCATGTATGCTCCTAATCAATTAACAATTAAAATACGTTTTGCTAAAAGACTAACAAAAGGATAGAAAGCCTTGTGTTTCTGGTTTCACCTAACATTGGAAAGTGAGTGGTCACAGATTGACACTCATTAATAGTTAAATTCATTTGGATAGCGCCAACATATATAGAAAACATTTGGTTGTTTTGATCAGACGAGAGGATCAATTTAGATTTTAAATTCGCTTTATTGTACCTACACAATTGTACCTTTAATTCGTTTCGATTCGTTTCGGAATGCTATGAACTAATGAACTAACTGAATACACGACTATAAATCTCAATTGTAAGTTTGATTTTCTACAGGTATAATATACTAGCAAACCGCGCCCGGCTTCGCACGGGTGCATTTTTTTTCGCATACGTGCATTTTTTTCTGCAATTTATTTATATATAAAAACCTCCCTCGTTTAATGTTCTTATACAAGAGAAAACCGCATTAAAATACGTTCAGTACTTTTTGAGATTGTTTATGTCTACATATTTGTTTCATAATACGTAATATATAATTAGTATATGATCACAAGCATTTGTATCAATCAAATAAAATCACAACTTACATGCGAATATTGCTAATCAAAACACGTACTGATTGCCTGCAAAATAACAGTAACTAATATAATTTTAAACAAGATAAAACGATCGATGACCCCTCCTCAATGGTGTTAAGATTATTGTGAACGTCCTCGCCAATTGTGATTTAATCAACAAAGAGAACAGAGTAAAACTGTTATGGCAGGAAATACATAAAACTAATTTAAAGAAGCGTATCGTAATATTTTATGAATAAGTATATAAAACTATAGGAAGTACTTCAAGGCAAATGTGTTATTAATTCAATGCAATTTTCTATATTAGCGGAAAACATTTGATTTTTAAAAATACCCTATATATGGTGTCTATAGACACGTCTCGTTTAAGATAAATAGATTACACCGCTTCTTTTGAAGGGAGGATGTCACACTGTCCCATAAGAGTCACACACACCTTTAAAAAAATTACGTAAACGTAAATTTTCTGTCTTTCTAATGGTTCAACATAAATATCATTTAATACTAATTGTTCTGTTTAAACATTATTGAAATCGCAATTTACTAGTGAATTGTTCAATATACGACCCAGTTTAGTACAATCAATATTATGCCAAACCATTAAGTATTGACTTGATAAATACAGATTAGATATCTATTGATGATGATGGCATGAAATATCGCACTCAACTGGACGGACAAAGGATTGCAATTTTGTCACGTGACGTAATCCTAAAATTACGATAGAAGATCGAGTTGAACTATGAAAGCAATAAATTTATTACTTACTAACTTTTACTAACTCTCGCAATAAAATAGGTCCATTTCTATTCTATAATTGAAAGAATTCTATGAATCCTTTCATTAGGTCTGAATATTGCCTTTTATTTACAATATTTAGCCAATAATTTAGTGATTTTAGTGACTGATAAACTTTCCTGTTTATCCCTCTTTCCATGAGTGTAAACCGAATTAAAATCGGTCTAACCATTTTTGAGTTTTGCGAAGCTAACGTTGGTGATTGATTTTTTAGTTATTATAATTACCTACTCGTATTATAATTACTAAAAGTTAGTTAATTTTCACGAACTTTTGCAAGATTGAGTTATATTCTGATATTTGGTATAATTAGACCTTTCGCACAACATATATGTATAATAACAAAAATAAATATTAACAAACGCAGAGAGTTCCAAAAGGACAATGATGAATATAAAAGCAGGTCACATTAGAAAAGCACACAAATGTATTGCAGTCCCTCTCTAAAGACATGCAAATGAGCAGGCTAGGTTGTTGGATGCCGTGCATTAATAGGTAAACGTGGGAATACAACACATGACTGCGCGTAGGCGCTACCAGCTAAACAATGACTATCGGCCATCGGGATGTTTCTCTTCTTTTCTCCACAGTTAAGTAAAATAAAGCTTTTTCTCTTAAAATTAGCTTTTGGACGCAACTTTGTCAGCATTGAAAAATGAAAAATATTACGCCTGAAAAAACTATGTAGGCAATAATTTATTCAATATTTATATACATTTTTTCTGGTTAAAAGGTACCCTCTATGTTATTTTCTGTATCCCTGACAATGTCTTGTCAGAACAAAAGTTCTGTGCTCTGCAGCTCATGGGTATAGAAATGGTTCTTCAGCTCAAATTGGTGATTAATGTACACTGTACATTATACATACATCGTCAGTTGTTTTATTGAATTGGTAATAAATTATTTTTCGTAACTGTTTCGGAAAATATTACAATTGCATAATGAATTATAATAATATAATTTAAAAACTGTGTGACTTCGTCAGCCTTCCTGCTATTGTAATGAAGCACTACAAATTGCGACTATAACTCTTCTGTAACTAGATATATCGCAACTAGCTTATAAAATCTGAATATTCACAAACAAAATGTTGTTTCTTCTGTAACAATTGCTTTGTTTGCCTACATTTTCGCTCAGACCCTAAATAATACAGCAATAATTATTAGCCGTTATGGAATATTAGTTTCTTTACAAATAAATATTATTACTCATTCACAATCACATAATACCTAATGTGTACAAATAGATAAAAAAAGAGAAAAAATATTTTTAAATTAAAGATAGGTTTACACCAAGTATTTTCAAACGCCTTAACTCAGAATCCCGAAAAATGAAATCCGTAAACGGAATAACCATTCCACATAATTACTAAAATTATATAAAATGGAACAGTGTCGTCTGATTTCGTTGTTACTTAAAATTCTTTAACAATTCGCAGACCACGGACAACGAAATGATGAATGACGTTATACCTACTCAACCTCTCTCTAAGTAATCACCGTATTACAGTATAATTGCAATAAACATCGGTTTGGCCCATACATTTCTGCTCTCAACAATTTAAAATATACGTAGGTACTTCCTATCCAACAATAAGACGCCAGTCACGGGAAATGCCCGAGTTAATAGCGCGTAATAAACTCTTGGCCGGTCGGTGTTCACTACAAAATTTGAACTGAAGGCATTATTTCCCATCTGTACCTTATGAGGTAGGGCCGGCGCACATTGGACGACAGCACGCCGGCCCTTAGTTTACATATTTCGGTTTTTGAAAGAAAAAAAAAATATGCAATTGTTTATGACGCAAAAAAAACAAGATTAAAAAAGTTATATTTGTATTGTTTTAGTAAGCTATTGCTTTATTATATGTAAACAAAAGCCTATACATACCATATCGGGCTATGTTTAAGTCTTTGTACTTATATTTGTATCGATACAAATGGTTCGGCCATAAAAATTCACAGCTAGATGGAATGTAGGTATTTATAAACTTTCCTAAACTTATTTTAAAATTTTATTTATAAAAATTGCCTTCGGTAAGAAGAATTAAACAACAAAATATATACTTTACTTACACAAAATGAGTACAAGGTTAATACCTACCTACTTATTTTAGAATACATTCTTTTAGCAAGCATTGCACTGAGACACTGATGATAAGAATCTAGTTGCGTATTCTAAAAAAAAATTAATTATACAGTAGACGCACCATAGTTTCGCATGACGTCTATGTAGTAGAGACAGAACCGGTCAATATAGATTTAACAATTGGTCAAGGCGTTAATTTATTGCGCTATTTTATCGATAACTTAGACAAATATATTAACAAATACTTTCAACTTGCTGTATAAATTTCGGCTTCGCAAGGATTCAACGATATGATGGTGCAACTATTATACAAGTGTGCTTATTTTTATGATAATTATTATTACTTAACGTGGGTAATTAAGCAAAATATTCGCGAACATGGAGTCTTCGTTACGTTATTGTTACCAACGCGTGAAGGACAGAAGGGTTTCCTTGTATTGTGATTCTTAATAGAAGTTTAAAATATTTATTCTATATTCTATACCTACTTATATCACAAGAAACCAAAGATTTCTTATTTATTTTTCTATAGTGAATATAGATAAAAAATAAATTTTCTATAGTAGATAAGTACTACCTATTACCTATATCTACAATTTTTAAAAAAATAATATTTAATGTTACACACACGGCTCGTTTACGATTTTATTGTATGTATAGATTTATTTATGTTGCAATTTTTTTTCCAGATGTGCACCTACTAAAATAAAACTCATTTTAAATTCCATGTTTTAAAATTCAAAAATAAATAATCCTTTACCGTGTGTAATATTATGACATTGTTTGTAGTTTAAGTCACAAAAAGTAAACTCTACGCAGAATGAAATAGCTCATGTTATTCAATGCAGGAACATACCGCTGTTTCTCCATTGTGACTAGAACTTGTGACTCACACTCTCCCAGAATGACATGCATGACCGACTGTTACAGTCATTACTGAAATTAGGAATTTAATTTCTAGGTACATACCATACCTATAGGTATTCAAAGCACCAACAACAACACATTTTGGGATGGTAAGTTACTGATTAAGATGTTTAAGGGAATTGTGATAAATAGGGTATATCACTAAGCTCATACACAACTATTTTGTGGACAACCAATTACTAATGACCCTAAAATATTAAATTGAAAATAATTTTTCGATCTCTTCGTTTAAATATTTTGATATTATCAAATGTACTTTCGAGGTGACCGTAAAAACCTATGATGCCTTTAACAGTTCTTTGACATGCCTCTCATAAAGAAACACAGGAAATGACACCAACAAACAAAATTTGACACTTCGATACAATTGATGTTTACTACGGGCAATGAATCGATAATTTATTTTAACAATGGGTACAAAATTCGTCTGTGTTTCTCACGGGATGTAGTTATGAATGCAATGTCAAAAGCAGGGTTGAGTCCACCAGGATCCCCTGACTGGATCCCACAGGGGATTGGTTCATCAGGATCCCCTCAGAGGGTAAAAATATTTTTGATATTGTTTTATTGATTTAATATTCGTATTATTGTTATTTTAAGGTCTGAATTTCGTTTAAAGCAGGATTACTAATGACCAAGTCGATTTGGAATGAATAAAAAAAACAAAAATAGTAATTTGATGATAATGCATTCCATAGTATTATCACCAAATTATCACCAAATGGTGATAATTTTATGTCAGCTATAAAATATTCTCATCATAAATATTATAATAATCGAAAAGAATTGCGAGTTATAATAATTAACATTAATTCTAAACTAATTAATGTTCTATAAAGCATTGATTACGGTTTTATAAAACCGTAAGTTTTTTAATAAGTTCGATTAGGTGAAATCACTATTTTTGTATGGTCAAATTTTCTATATCCAAGTTATAACTAATAACTAACATAACATGGAAAATTATTGTATAGTTATTACGAAGAATTATTATTATTAATGTGTGATCATAGTTTTATTCTCAAATATGTCGATCCCCTGGGGGATCCAGTCAGGAGATCCTGGTGGACTCACCCAAAAGCAGGCATTTGTGAACTTTGGTTCTAATAGAAAAATAAAATAAAACAACAAGTCTACATTTTTACAAATCAGTGAATTTATGAACGTCTCTTTAAAATATTAAGCTTTTCAAGTGTACAAGGTCACTTTAATTCACACTGTTACGGTCGCCTTTTGTGTTCGAGAAGGTCCTATTTGAGCATTAGCCGGTTAGTGGCTGAGCTCGCTAATTAATTGTAACCGTCTTTATATTGCCTATAACATTAAGATCGCTTATTGATATAACCTTGTTTTTTTTTTTTTAGATAAAACTAATACGAAACTATTCAGCCTCCAAACTTGACTCCCAACTAGCCCCAAAATTATATTTCATACTTGTCTTCCCTCAAGAAATTATTATTTATACAAAATATTAAATAACTTTTACGACTCACGCTTGACCAAGTTTAGTACGGCCTAGTAAAAAGTCTTATAATTTTTTACCTTACACTAGCTTTTGCCCGCGACTTCGGGCGCCCCTTTTCTTAGTTGTTAAAACCTTCATTAAAGCTCATATATTTTTGTCAGGTATTTAATTGTATTTCATTTTTAATTTTAAATAGAAGAAATCTTATATTGTATTAATTTGTATGGAAATAACAAAAAAAAAAAACAAAAAAAAGTATTTAGGAGAAGTGAGCGGATATACAGAGAGACGGAGGCGGAAAGCGATTTCAATACTATGTAAGGATGTATAGATAGATATAGATATTTCCGCAGATTAATCCAGTTTGAAGTGAACGCGAACATATAACAACACGAGATGTGGTGTTCTATTGTTTATTGTTTCCCATGATCCGTTGTTCCTAGAGACGGGCAAAATATGCCACTTCTATGCAAGTTCGAGGAAGCGAAGAATAACTGCGGGGGTCGTGTAATACGTGTCACAGTACGGGATTTCGACGCTATAATCACTGCGCCTGGAAATCAAGGTTGCCACTTAACTTACGTTATCAACGGCAGCTAAATTAAATCTGACATCAGACAGGTGTTATTTTTTATTATGTCTTTTATTTTGACGTGAATACGTCTTCAAATTTGCTTCAATGGAAGGCAATTCAGAAAACTAATAACAAAATCGGGGATACAGTTTGATAGCACTCGATATATAAAGAATTAAAGAATTTTTTGGTAATAGGTTTTATAGTTTTTTTTGTTATCATTTTTAAATTGTATACAATTTAAAAAAGCTCTTCTCGTAGGTACTTCAATTATTAAGGTATTATCGATTTGGTAAAAACTGATAGGTACCGAACCTATCAGTCTTGTCGATACACTATATATAACAATTTTATTGTGAAAAAGTAATATGCCCTATAATTTACTATAAGTATAGCTTGGTAAGATTTTCACTTACTTAGCAAAGTATGTATATCGGTTGTAATAATTACAATTCAAGTAAAAATCATATTAGTATTTTAATGAAGTCAGTAACCTTAGTAGAATTCACCGTTATGGATCATATAATCTAGATTTTATGAAATTATTAAAGGAAATATTCCTACTTATCTGCGCCGTTATAAGTCAGAATGTAATTACGTTGATAGATAATCTTTGGTCGATGTTATTTATTGCTGACTACCATTTATAAGTAAATGAATAATTACGATGATATTTGTTACTTGTATATATTTCAGGTTTGACAAATTGTCCTTAAAAAACAAAAATTTAGGTGTCCTTTAAAACACCTATTATTGTTTTTACACGCCTTGTTTTGAAAATAGATATTTCTTTTTTTAAAACGAAAAAGCGGAATACGGCCCATTTTCCAATTATTGATTATACCGCTTTATTAAAACAATTCTCTATAGCACACGACCTAAATCAGTGCTCAAACGTATAAAGCTATGCGTACTAAGTAACGAAATATGTGACTGTTGGAGGTTAAACCCAGCTTACCCATTGACCTGCGACCTTGTGAAACACAAGCCTATGCGTGTGAAACACAAGTGGTAGCGTACTAATCTTCAACTTAAAATTACTATTACAATTTCAATTGAGTCATAAAATATAATATAATTTGATTAAAATATAAAAAATATAATATAATATACATATTTTAATTAACAATAAATAAAAAAATATATCAATTCAATTATTTTTACTTCTTTAAAAAGTTTTAAAATAACAATTCTTCGGGTCGCATATATTATTATATGATTACTTAAGTAAGTAAACGGTATGGGAAGTTAACGGTGCTCTTTATCAATCATCAAAGTTAAGATTATATCCCCTCTCCAAATGTTAAAACCGAATTAAAATCTCCAGTAACATTCTCGAGATTTTAAGTAATGAGTAATTCTCGAGTTTTTGAAGCGTACACAAACCAACTTAACATTTTAATACTTATAAAAGATTTTTATGCTGCAAAAAAACGCAACGACGACGTGACGATTTACGATTTACGACTGTCGGAAGTAAAAGGTAAAAATCGGAAGTAATATTGTTTTTATTATTAAACTAGATTATATTTACAAAAGAGTATGTAATGAATGTGCTTACGCGTAACAATTATAATTATTTCCGATTTAGTCATGTCTCAATCGCCCACAATTTGTAACTTGATCCCAATTTCGCTGTATTGTCATGGTCAATCTCATTAGTCAATACACGCTAATAATGCAGACGGAATCCTTTTATAACTTAATAATATATGTACGCGTCTCAAGTTTCTAACACAATTTTTATACTTTTTTAAAATGTTAAATTCGACAGACAGGCTGATGGTCCACTTGATGGCACTTGACCGTCGCCTATAACACAAGCAACGTCACATGTATCTCGTAGAGTAACACGATCCTTCAAGAATCTTTAGAGAATCTTCCAAGAAATTTAAGAGGACGTATAAATATGAAATGTTAAATTCAGAATAATCAAGTGTTGTATTTTATAGCTCTTATTTCCTCACAGTGAATGGGACCTTCGTGACGACATATAAAAATCACACTTATTTCTATTAGCTTCTTCATCACATAGTATTGACAATTTGTTACATCATTGATCAAAATAGTAAGTGAAATCATAGTTATTATGCGTATTGCGGAAGTAGTGAAGCACAAGTGACGCAGGCAGGACACGTCGGCTCGCGTATCGAAAGTGTTAGCCTAAACTAACAACTAACATTCCGATCACACGGCTAGTCGGCCTCTCTTGTTTACTTAATGCACCACTATTTACAAGCCTTATTTATAACAGAATCGCAATACAACCATTGAACTATCATGGCCACGTGAATTCTGATAACTTTATCGGAATTTTGGATATCATATTATTGGATGTTCCGAATAAAAAGAAGTCTCATTAGAAATTACGTACGTTGTATAAAATTTATTAGATTAAATCTAATAAAATTTTCATTTTTTCAGTATAGGTAATTTAAAGTTAACTCTTAAACTACGCAACGGATTTCGATGCGATTTTTAACTATATGCGTTAGAAATTTTTCGACCGAATTTTTATATATGTATATATATACATATAATAAAACCGAATTAAGTTTTTTCTTGGGAGAGGCCGGAAGTGGGTCGCTACTAGTTAATAATCTCTCGAACTTACTTTTAACTAGTTATTTTACAAACAACTTTAATCATATAATATTAAGCTACTTTTAAATTTTTTTTTTTAATTTCTAAAATATCTAAAATTAATTCGTATTTTATTATTAATAAATTTCTATAATTAATAATAAATTATTGAATTAATGATGTAGCTATCTCGACATTAGTGTGAATTTGCTTTTCATAGAATTTTTTATAGGTATTAAAAAGAATCGTTTTAAACACGAGGGAAGTGGTTTTGTAATTAAACCATAATAACTTATTACATTTTAACCTGTTGCAGTGTCTACACGCAATAATCAACAATTATAATCTTCAAAGATAGCGAGCGTTGTATGAAATTGTTGCAAAAATGCACGCTCTCAAAATTACGCTTATGCAAACGTACATCCTTTCTCTATTGTCTTTATTTCAATTTTCATCATCTTTTTTTGGCATAGAAGTAACCGTGTTTTAATAATTTCTAAATACATCACTAGTCTCTAAAAATAAATCGCTAAATGTGTTGCTAAGCGCAAAACTCTAGAACGGCTGGACTAATGCGGCAATTTTTATTTCAAATATTCGTTGAAATTGAAAGGTTCTTATGAAGAGAAAATCACTAAGCCAAATTTGATTTTTGGTGCAAAGGATAGTTTAAAGTGTAGAGAATTTATATTGCTTTCTAACTGTTCGCTAACAATTCACAGTCATAATCCATGTGTAGTGTAACTACGATATAATAGGCCACCTAAATTGCCTTGACCCTCGATCTGATTGTAGAAGTAAGAATTGTAGATTCTGATTGATCACAAGACCGCTTGTTAATTGCTGTTTTGTTCTGGTATAGCCACTCATTTAGTTACCAAATAACTAAAATAATTGCGAACGGTTATGAACTCATAAATCTAACATATTTTCTTGTGTTGCAACATAGATTAGTTCATACATTAGTTCGGTGCCCACGCAACGTTACGTAACGCATTTTAAAATAAGAATAGAATAGTGTCGCTTCAATATTCTACAGAAACTATAAACAGATATGTTTTTATATAAAACTAGAGCTGACCTGGCGAACTTCGTACAGCCTCAGAATCAATAAATGTGTTAATTTATTAGCTGAATTTAATTTTATTAAATTGTTTACGGATTTAATTTTTTTTGTAATTTTTTTACTACTGATTTTGAATCTAGGAGCACACTCACTCGGAATACTGGTTTTGACAAAAAGATAATATTACAAAAAGTGTTACAAGACATTTGTACTAAAAATAAATAGGTTAGATTCTGGAATATTTATGAAATTAAATGCGAGCGAAGCGAGCGCACTCAGATTCAAACTTATTAGACCAGACTTATTTCGATTGTAGACTTAGACATATTCCAAATTTTAAAGTTGATTTTTGCAAAATTTAGATTTCATTTAAATAATTAAAGAATTTTATGAATTAGAGAATTTTATGAAATTTTGTATTAGATACTCTTTAAAGTTTATAATAAAACAGCTGATTACTTTTAAATTCATACTGTGGCCCATTTAACGGCACTAAGTTTATAAGAATCGTGACTTCGGACTTGGGGGTCATGGGGTACCATCACGACAAAACAATATAAGTGCTTGGATGCATTTCAAATAAGACTTTCATATCATACCACTAATTTACTGTTAAACTGGAATAAAGTTTCCTGTCTGAGTGACATTACGTGCGATATAGTCCGGTCTGGTAAATAAAATACTTAGAAATACTTTCAAATTTTTGAATTTAATCAATTAAATAAAAATAATAATAATTCTCTATTGCCTTACCTTATAATACATCTTATTTTTTTAATTATTTTCTGAGTTATGTAGTTTGTAGGTATTATTTTAAATCGTTATTTTAATTGTTACATAATTTTGAACAAATAAGAAAATTATAAAATTGCGCAAAAAAATTCCAACGGTGAAGTAAGTTATACATATTGCATATTCAATTTAGAATTTATTTAAATTACTCATAGCTCTAATTCAAAAGAAAAGCAAAGAAAGTATTGTAATTTTTACGACTAATGTTAAATCATAGCGTGCCGTGGGAATTGCAATATAATGGATACATCACTAGGCCAACCAATAGATTAGTTTGCAAATAGAGAATGACATAATTGGTTTTTTCTCAACTATGTACTACAATCTGTCTCCTTAGTGACTGTTAAATTAATTTAAGAAAAATATGTTAATTTATCACGTTTAGATACCTCTATTTTTATCTCTTTTAAGAAAATTTTATTATTTTATATAAGACTAGCTGGTGCCCGCGACTTCGTCCGCGTTGAAAAAGAAAAAAGTAGCCTATCCTGTGTCCCGTACGTCCAAATGTTTATCTACCAAGTTTCATGAAAATCAGTTAATTCGTTTCAGAGTTATGGAGGAACATACATACATACATACAGAAAAAAATTCTAAAAATCGTCAATTTAGTTTCAGTATCATGTATAGAGCCTATAAACACGATATCTCTGAAAACAAAGTAACTTACTCCATGACCGAACCTTACAGATTTATTATTAGTATTGATTTTGTATGGTTCTACTATCCATTTAGACAAAAACACATAATATAGCATTTCATATTACACTATTATTAATTTGTCGAAATAATATATCTTTCCAAGTATAATAATAGTACGGATACACGACTTTTTGTACATGCTTTTTGAAACGGTCTTTCCGTTACTATAATACATTCTTTGATTATAATCTAAAGCGGTTGAAACATCGCATGCCAAAAAAGTTCTCAGACGTCACAATTCTTTCCGACATCACTGACATCCTCACAGTTTTGCACAGACCCACTCCCGGCTTCACCCGGGGTGCAATTTTTATATATAAAAATCTTCTCCGTTTATCCCTTTTTCTATATGTTAAAACCGAATCAAATAATCTTGAGAAAAGTCCAGCGGGTAATCTGGTTTGGTAACGATCGGACGCGGACGAAGTCGCGGGCAAAATTTAATAGTTCTCTATAGAAATTACTGAAATTAACGCGGAAAAATAGACTTCAGTTAAATTTATTAGTGTATATATTTTACTCGTCCTGACATATTTGTAGTTAAATATTACCTTTAGATTTTGTATTGTTTTGAGTTGTACGTATAGGTAGGTATCTAAGTGAAACCAACCCTCCTTTGTAATACAAGGGGAAGCTTCTAGTAGGCACTAAGGCTTAAAAAGTATACTCGCATGCTCATGACGTAGATCCAGCCTCAACATTAGGTATAGAATGCTTTGTAACGCATTTCAAAGCGAGGCTTTTGCTCTGTGAAAATGACAAAGTGGCAAGTACTCCATTTGATGGTGAAGGGTTTCTCCCTTGATACTTATGATCCCCTGGTACTTCGCCTTAAGGAGTAATTAAAAGTATAGGTTTAGTGAGACTTTAAGGCTAAATACACATTTTATTGATTAGCTTGTTGTATGTCTTAGTCGACGGTATTTTTTTATTTACAAAACTAGCTGTACCCTGAACTGAACCCGACCACGCTTCGCAGCGGAGTGCGCATGGGACGCACGTGGTACACCGCTTATGTATATGTATTCTGATATATTGCATATATTTTAAATAAAAAAAGGTCTGAGTTACTCATCAGCTATCTTATAGTTATAACATCAGCTATCTGCCAGTGAAAGTTCTGTCAAAATCAATCTAGCCGTTTCGAAGATTAGCCAAAACAAACAGACAGACGTACGGACAGCATTACGAACGGACATTTAACTTTTATCATTAGTATAGTCTTATTTAATAATTATTAATTAAAATTAGATAAGAAATTTTATAGTTTCCGTGAACTGTCATTAACTTGTTAAATTGACTTCTTGTGTAATATTTGAACTTCAATAATGTCAATATCAAGGTTAATAATATTGAAAATTATGTTTACATTTCATTTGTGCAATATTTCTTGGAAATATGGCAAATGCAAGCATTATTTCATGTTCGTGTATTGTTATTGTTTCCTGTTAGTAAATAATGCTGAAACTGTATTTTTGTATGGAGCAATATTTTATTCGTTTAATAATCATTACATACTTACACCATTACTTGGTTACCCATTATAAAACAATGATAAATCCAATTATATCTGTAACATATTTATAGCTTATACTACTTACTACAGTAGGTTATACTAGTTATAGTTTATATATGTATCTTAGCAACTTACTTATAATCTTAATTACCGCTTGGTAAATTGTTTATTAGTACAATATCGTTATTGAATTTTGAAAATTTTGAACAATTTTCGAGATTAAATCGTTAACGCTTAGTATCTTGAATCATTTAAATAATAAATAGTTAGTAAATAACATAATAATTGGTGCGTTACTCTGACAATTATTCCAACTACAACAAGCTATTGTATTGTAATGCTGGTAAACTTTATGGTTTAAATTAAAATCAATGGCTGCCAATTTGTTTCCCATTCGATTTGATTAAAAATCTGTATAGGTTGATTGAAAGTAAAATAACGAAACGAGGAGGTACCTTTATAATAATGCAATTGTTTTGTCTTAAAGTATATAATAAAAAAATTAAAATTAAATTGTTTTAATTTAAGCAGTTACGATAAGGGCATGCAGATATTTGTATTTAATTGTTTTTGTATATTAAAACTCTTCGATTTCTTTTAAAATTCTTAACATGATTTAATTTAATAAACAAAACAGAAGGATTTGAATAATTAAGGCAGGGCACATTAAAATAATGGCAGGGCAAAGTTCGCTTGGTAGTCATAAGGACAGGCGGTCTGGTGGCGGTAACCAAAGACCATCGTGAAAGAAAAGCAGATGATAACCTAATATAACCTAGTAGCCTATTTCCCTATCACTTGCTAAATCTTAACCCTAGTAGGGTTAAGTAGGTTAGCAGAGCGCTTGCAATACCTGAGGCGTTTACGAGTATGTCGTGAAAAGGCTTTTTAATTACCTGTCTGATGACCGTTACATAAAAAAATCAAGATTGCAAGGCTTATTGTTACAATATCAAAAGAGGACAGGAAATGATAAATATAGGATTTCCACAAATTTTGGTGTTTCAAACTTTACAAATTTTGGTGTTAAAAACTTTATTAAATATCTAGGTGAAGATATTTAAATATAGTACCTACCTACTTTCGTTTCTGTAGGAACAAATACCTAGAATTAGTCTAAGCATTTCTTTATACTCTTTTACTAGCGATTGCAAAATTGAACAATCAAATTGACGAAGTCACGTGTTATTTTATAAACATTAATGATTAAAATAATTGAAAACGCCAATGTTGTTCTAGTAAGCACGAAGTGTAATAATAGGTATTAAGTAGTCATAACAAAAATTGATTTGTATTACAAAATCGCTCCCAACTTTCTGGTTGGACCGGGAAATAGTTAGTTTTAATGTCATTGACCCGGGCGCACGCGCTAGCATCGCTCTGTTTCTACGATTCATCACGGCTCCGATGAGGAACGCTAAAAAATGTGGCCATTTAAAGATTCCTTAAAAACAACAATAATACACAAAAGTTTTATTACTAACTTGCCATTGTTTCTTTTCTATGTAAATGTCGGTAGGCAGGCTGACGGACCAATAAAATTGAAAGTTGGCTACCATTTATTCGCCTAAACACCAAAGTACACATACATACATACTGATATTTCACGGTGGTCTTCTATAAGAGGTTACTGGGTGGTTACTGCTGCCATACGGACCACCCAAAGCAGTGTGCCTTACTAATACTTGGTTGTAGTAATAGTCATTACCAAAAAATAGCAAAGCGTTACCAAAAAGTTCTATAGGTATAAATGAAAGATTTTCGATTTCCGTAACTTAATCGTCAACTTCTATTTATATATAATCTCATCAGAAGTCAATCTTTTTAAATATCCCCGATTAAATAGGATATAAAAAGCTATTAGAAGCGATGCTAGTATGTTGAAATCCTCTGTAACAATTATAAAACAACAATTGTAACAATTATAAGACAATCTGAAATATTTTTGAGCTATCAATATATTTTTTTGTATCCATAAAATCGTTGTCATTATAGAGCAAATAAAGTCGAGGTAAATTACGAGAAATTGTAGGTTATTGTAAAAGTTAACCCGAACATGGTATTTTTGACTGCTATTTCCAGATCTTAAGTATTAACCTATCTTTAGTTTTTTTTTTATAAATACAGCAAGTAGTTATGATTATTAAGTTACTTTTTGTCTCATAGCACTTATAAAAATAATAAAAATACCTAGTCACTTATGTTAAAAATTACTTTTATATTAGATATAGAATAGAACTAATAGATGTAGATTTTGATCCTCAAATTAGACTAACCTTCCTCTTCCATAAGTGAAAGCCGATCATTGGCGGAGAAAAAGGCAAAAGTATTAAGAACCTAATATTTTTAGTAACAAGTGTTTTTAAAATTATATATTTAAGCTTAATGTAGAAGCTAAAATACTAATACCAGAGGATTATGAAGAAGTATTTACAAAGAACGTGCCCAAAATAATATTAATAGGGGTTAAAGTATGAAATTGCCGTTTTATTGTAATAGGTACTTCGAATTGACATAGAACCTTCATGGTTTGAGATTTTTGAGTGAAACTTTTTTCATACGGTACCTATGTAGTTCTTCTTTTAAAAAATGTGCAACATTCGATTATCAACTTTCAGTTGTTTTTTTTATTCAGCTTAGACAATAAAGATGGATACTTCGAAAATTCGTGTGATTTTTGAATACGAGTTCCGACGCGGAACTAACGCGGCAGAAACAGCTCGCAATATTAATGTTGCGTTTGGAGAGGGGACTGCTAATGAACGCACTGTGCGATTTTGGTTTAAACGCTTTCGTGATGGAAACTTCGATTTGAAGAACGAACCACGTGGAAGACCGCCCACACAGGTGAATAACAATGATTTGAAAGAGATGGTGGAAGCCGATCCGAGCCAAACTACCCAGAAATTAGCGGCATGGTTTAACGTTATCTTACCAACAATATTGACTCATTTGCGTCAAATCAATAAAATAAAAAAATATGAAAAATGGGTGCCTCATGATTTGACTGATCTGCAGACTCTACAGGAACTGCAATTAGAAACCATTCGTCACCCTCCGTATTCGCCAGACCTTGCTCCAACGGACTACCATTTTTTTCGTGATTTGGACAATTTTCTGCGTGATAAAAAGTTTTCTTCTCAGGAGGCAGTGCAAAATGCTTTCACACAGTTTGTCGAATCTAGATCACCAGAGTTCTATCGCAAAGGCATAAATGAGCTTCCTATTAGATGGCAGCAATGTATAGATAATAATGGTAATTATTTTGATTAAATAAATATGTTAAATTAAAAAAAAAACGAATTTTTATTTTTCAGTACAAATCGGCAATTTCATACTTTATAACCCCTAATATAAAACAGTTAATTCCGATAAGGTGCACTGTTTATTTTTTAAGCAATAGTTATATTTTCATAAATTGTAACACTGACAATGACTTAATATACTATTCAGTAATCCTTGTCTAAAATTAGCAAATTTTCGTAATACAGTATGATCAGTTGATACTGATCAATTCTAATTTTTATATGTTCACGTCTAATGTGGCAAATCTGTCCTAATGCCATTTGAATTACTAAAATGCTCCTATTCAATTAACAAAATCACAATTTGTAACAAATGTAAAGTGATATCTCTTAACGATTTCTCTTCATTTATGTCATACCACTAGAAACTATACGGAACAAGAAACTCTTAACCTACAGTCTTACATTTTAAAACTACTAATAATATTTGACTTATAATCCGCAAAATGATATTTCATTCATTTACATGTACATACTTCATAGTTATATATACATAAAACAATTATATATTAAATTTAAAAAAAGTTGTTAGGCAAATTAAAAACCTCTCGTTATCTCAAAATCTATAAACGTTTTTATCGCTGTATGTAAGAAAACTAATCAGACACGTGCACAAGAATAGCCGATTATAAATAGTCAGAAAATGCTTTTCCCATCCAACATACACGACATCAGTTCGATTCTTTAGCTGCTATATCTTGTACTGTTTGCGGCTTATTTTTCTTATTTTGATGCTATTTCCTACAGGAGGTTTGCTATCATTATGGCTATCTGAACTTTCTAGGCGGACCATGGAAATAGCGATCTGGTACTATCCGGTTATACCACTTACTGGATTTTTCCCATTATCATTTCGTATATTTTTTTTCGAACTCTCAACCGCGAAAGCAGTTCCATTCTTTAGCTATTTTCTTGTACTACTTGTACTATTGTACTATATTATTGTACATTTCACGATATAGCTCTTGACCCTCGCCTCGCGGCACATAATTTCACATAAGTGAAGCGTAGACTATTTGGCTTTTTTATCATAAGAAAGTTTTTTGAATAAGACCTTAATTATTTATTTATAAACTTAGTTATAGACATATCTAATATTCTTTTTCTATGTGTAAAAATGTTGTTGGTTTGTCTATTCTTCAAAAAATCGAGAGTGGGTAGACCGATTTTAATTCGTTTTTTATATATGGAATAAGGTATACAGGGAAAAATTTTATATATAAAAATTACACCCCGGGTGAAGCCGAGAGCGGATCGTAACCCTAATAACCTGTACATCAGCGCAGTTCAATGATGTTGAACTGTCTATAACCATGATCAAATTCAATAATTGAATAGAATATTTTCAGTTGTTTCTGCAAAGTTGATAACTATGCTGTTTTTTTAGTATAAACTCGAACTTGCAAGCAAGACAAGTCAGTCGACAGTCGATCTTCAGCCAGTAACGTCATTCGTGACTTGTGATTCACAATAGCGCGATTATAGAATGTTTGGCGTACGCGAAGATAAAGCCGGCTCCGATTAGTTTGTTTGAGAAATATTATTTGTCGCGTTAAATTTCTTCCAATATAATTAACTTAAAAAAAAAACATTAAAATTAATAATTTCATTTATTAATTTTAATGTTTTTTTTAAATTAATAATTTTGCATTATTATTTTAAATAATTTAAATTTCACTTTATATTGCTAATGATATAAAATATTAATAATTTAAGTGAGAGTGAAAAAAAGTGTAAAATGAGAGATAAGGCTGTGGACTCTTACGTGCTGTGTCGGGTCCAGTACGTTAACGACCTGGAACCTTTCGCGGAATATAATGTTCGGGAACCCTTAAGACCCTTGTACCACACGTTCAACACGACTATTCCACTGTCGTACCAAATAGCTGCTGTACATCGACTGCTGCAAGCACCTCATAGGGTAAGTTTTCGATATCATTTTACAGAACTTGGCTGTTTAGGACTCGACTTGAGTCACTAGTGAGAATCATACCTTCGATTTTGATTTGAATTTTGCGTTTTTTTTTTTACAAAATCATCTGGCAAGAACATCGGAGAAGAATTATTGATGGAGCTAAAACATTTGTATAGAAGATGGTACATAAATCAATGTATGTTTGTCCTGCTTTCGCTTTATTAAAGAGGGATAAACGGAAAAGGTTTTTATATCGTATATAAAAATTGCATAATTCTTCCTCAATAAATTCTTACTTTCATCAATTTTTCAAGATCATTACAGTAGAAAAAAATCGTTGTTTCTCTTTTTAATACATTCTATTTTACTTTTTAATTTTTTTATTATTATAAACGAAATTGTAATCATTTAATTTTTTTGTTTAATTTATAATTTATTGTTTGGAGAGTTACTAAATAATTTTTAATACAATCATAATTTCAATCGATCATAACCAAGTTTTAATTAACAAATATTCCTTTTTTAATTTTAATTTTATTGTAATTTTTCTATGTCAGTCATAATAATAATTTTTGAATAATTTTATCTTTCAAAGAATTAATTGGCTCTTATAAGAAATTCATTTACCGAATCTGTTATTAAGTACTTATAGAGCCAATTAAAGAAAATTGTATGCGTCTATGTGAAATGTGTTTAAAGAAAATAATTTAAAATATTTTAAAGAAGCAACACCCTAATTATTATTTAGTAAGTCTCGTAATACATCGCTGTAATACACAATAGTGCATTACGAATACGCAAGCTTACTCATCACGGCATTTCGTCGGTGATTCTGCTAAAATTATCTGCTCCAAATATTTATCCTGAACGACTCACAGGTGAGGAGTTATTAATAGATTTTTAAATAATGATATTTATATATTTCTATTCTATTTATACAATTCTATTATTTTACGTGTATAAGCCTAATTTTTCGTGATAAACAATGGCAGGCAGATTGACTCTTTAAGCAATAATTAAAATTATAAACTAATCCCCGACTTTCTATTGGGCCCAAACATGCTATATCCGCTGTAAGTTGCTGAGGACTTATTTATTCCGCAGACTACTTGATGCTGACAGCACCAGGTCAAGGTTACAATGTCATGGAAATAACATCGACATAATAGTATACCAAATTTCGCATCAATCGAACATGTTGTAGTTAGGGAAATCATTTCGTTAACTAAGAAATGGGCTGTTGGGCTCCAAACGCCTGAAAATATCTTCATAAATTATAGCTATAAACAATTCCGATCAAATCAGCTTTTAAACAAAATAACCGGTTCAAAAACTGTATATCCATTAGCGGCCATGCAGACAGACTTCAATTTATAGTATGTAAAGATAAATAAATATATAAAAACTGTGCCCTACTGGGCCGATTTGAACCCGTTTATAAAACCGCTAATAAAGTTTAAGTAAAAAGGCTACGTTTATAAAACAGAAATGACACACAATTAGCGAACGCTAAAGGAGACCATCCGAAGGAAAGCTTGAATAGCCGCGTAATGACAAGGCTACTCCTACTACAAAATGTGGCACAAAATGTGGCCCAAAGTTAAAAGTTACTCCAACTGTTATTATAATAAATTTTGTATGAGTTTACTTAATTAAAGTGAAGAGAATTACTTAATTAAAACTAACACTAAAATGGCTGCCATTTGATGATAAAAATTATACATCAAGAAAACACAAAACTAATATAGTAATGCCAAAACTTCTTTAATTAGAATAACAGTAAAGATGAACTTTAAAAAAAAAAGAGGTTAGTAGCGTATAGGTTGCATGCGTTTTGGCATGCTTTGCAGAATGTTTTTATGTTCACTTGAGGAATATCCTCCCAGGCTGTCACAAAAGCATACTTTAGGTCACGGAGAGTATCTGGCGGGTTAGGAAGTCTTCGAATGCGTCTTTTAAGTATGTCCCAGACATGTTCAATTGGATTCATGTCTGGAATGCGAGCAGGCCATTGTAGTCTTCGAACGCCGATAGCAGCCAAGTAAGTGCCAACAGCACGTGCGACGTTAGCTCGTGCCTTGTCAATGAAAATCTTTCGACCAATGAAGTTCACGAAGGGCATAACATGATTTTTGAGGACCTCTTTAATGTACCCAACTCCTTACGAGCATCCGAACACACCCTTCCACATACCATAACGGACCCACTTTGATAACTGAGAGTTTGACGCGTCATGATGGGAATAAACCGTTCTCCTCGTCGTACAACCGTGAGGATAGGTACAACAATCCACTTGACACCTATCCTCATTAAAAAGTCCTTATTCTGTTTACAAATTCACAATCCAGGCACATTTCCTGCCGCTAAGTGTATAATGTCCACTCGACTCGGCTATCTAACTGGAAACGATTGGAATACTTACTAAGAAAATGATCATGGTACGCTTTGCTAGCTATTATTATCTACAGAAACCCACTAACTTTTCTCATTGCGGGACAACATGGCCAATCGACCGAAAATTTAAACAATATCGAGGGGCTTCAGTGACTTCCTCTTTAAAATATTTTCTTGTTGCAATACTTTTAAAATGCAAGTGCACTTTTTGTGTCACTGTGCGCGCAGCTGGTATGCAAGTAAAGTAGACTCTAAACTTAAATGGATGATTTAAGGTTAAAGCTTAACATTAAGCCTTGAATAACTATTTAGTAGTTTGAAATTAGTATTTCTAAAAACGGAGAAAGAAATAAAATTTCTCAATCGGATTTTCTTACGCCGCGGTCAAAGTCATGGGCACCAAATAGCTTTGTTGTTCACGCTAATCTCCAAAACCGTCCAGCCGATTTTACATATAGGTACCTACACTAGAACACTAGTAGGTACTATTATTGACTGATGAACATATGAACATATTTTATAATTGTGTTGTACACGTTTCAACGACAAATCCTATAATATAGTGCTATTGTCATAATTTTCATAAGTTATTTTCGGCTTCGAATAGATTTCGTGATGATGTCATATCTACCTAGACATTGACCTCAAACGTAACGAAATAACTATATACATTTAAATATTTATATTTCACTAATTTAAAAAGAATATCTTCGGTACGGTAGGTAGGTATTTAATTTATTTATCTCCGAACTAAACAAACCTGCAATAATAATTAAGTACCATACTAGGTTGGCTTAGAACAAAAATAAGTACTGCAATAATTCGTGCCACCAGTATGCGCCATCGATTCAAGCCTGCAGCTAAACTGCTTCGATCTGACAACGGAGCCGCTATACCCCACAACTACTGATTTTTTTAAACCTTATTCATTTATTTATACTGTACATAGAATAACTTTATACCTTCTTTTTTATTCACTTTAGATATTTGTGTGTAAATATTGTAAAATTCTTTTTGTCATCTTTATAATAAATTTTTTTTACTGTACCTACAATAAAGGTCTGAGCATTCTCAAAAAAAATGACATGTTATAAATTAGCATTTGAGATCTAATAATAATAACAATTTACAGCGCGACAGTTTGATTCCGTTATGGTTTAGCCTGGTTTTAAATTCTCTCAGCACTCTGCTATCGACTACGTAGAGGGGGTACGTAGAGCTATCGACTATGTAGAGGGGGTGAAGTCATTTTACACCTACTTTAAATTAAACTATTTGCACCGAAAGCCAAAGACCTGTTAGTTACTGAAAATAACAATGCGAATTTTATATCTTCGGCTATTCCTCCCAATACCCATGCCAGTGTTTCATGAAATATAAAGTACTAGCGTCCCACTTCCGGCTTTACCAGGGGTGCAATTCTTAAGGGTGTGATCACATTCAGGCTTGCACAGATTCTGTCAGGGCATGGCTGCTTCGGCAGATATCTGTGCAACATTGCTAGAAGAGAGCCGACACCCTCTTGCCACCACTGCGGTGGCCCGGAGGATACCGCGCAGCATACGCTGGCAGAATGCCCGGCATGGGACCGGCAACGGGGCTACCTAACGCCCTTTGTAGGAGGAGACTTTTCGCTGCCGGCCGTGGTTCTGTCCATGGTCAGCAGCGAAGAGGCCTGGCAGGCCATGATCTCCTTCAGCGAGGAAGTCCTCTCGCTGAAGGAGGCGGCGGAGCGGGCGAGGGAGGATGCCGCCCTCGCTAGCGACATCCGTCGCAAACGACCCGGGAGGCGGAGGAGGCTGTACGGCCGACTCCAAGCGCCCCCGTGATCAGCCGGAGGGTGAGCGGATATGGGGATCCGTTCACCTACTAACCCGGCTCCGGTGAAAGACGTGTCCGTGTTCCGGCACGTCTTCCCACACCCAGCCATCCGGGGAGGAGGGAGTCTACCGCCCTCCTCCTACCGATGAACTTTTGTTGGCGCCCAATCGGGCGGGGCGAACGCTGACGGGAGAGCAGGACGAAATGCTCGCGCTGACACCTCTCTCCCGTCCCACGCGCGCGTGGTAAAGGAACACCGCGGGGTTTTAGCGGGTAGAAGTCCCGCATATCCTGCCAGCGCCCCATTGCTGGCAGTCGAATCAGGGTTGCTGATTTCCCCGCGTCAAAAAAAAAAAAAAAGGGGTGCAATTCTTATTTATAAAAATCGTCCACGTTCATCCCTCTTTTCATATGTGAAAACCGAATTAAAATCGGTGTAGCCATTCTCGAATTTTTGAAGCGTACACAAACCAACTCTAGATTTAAAATAAAGTTGCACAAAAAACGCGTCTCCATAAATTAAGATTCTTTTATGGGTCAATGTACGATTTATTACAAACAAAAACTAACATCTCAGAATAATTAGAAAATAAAGGTGTAATCAAAATCAATTTAATATTGAAACTTTAGTTATTATTGAATCGCTGATTATTATTTAAGCGACAATGAAGCCTCAGTTTAAACCATTCTGAGCTTACACTATTTAGTCTAGTCTATAAGATTAAAATGGTGTTAATTCTACATACTGTTATTAAAATTATGTGATTTAGCTCATTCGATCCGGAATAATGTCTAGATCATTGTGCCAAATAATTAAATTAGCCCATAAAAAATTCCAAGTTATAAACAATTAAAAACCTTCAAAAAATAGTGTTTGGTTTGTAGCTTATTGTTCGTAAATTATAAATATTTTCGAAATTTGAAAAAAGATCCTTAAAGAGGAGGAAATTTAGTAAAAAAAAGTTCCGAGTCCCGGAACTGTACCTCCATTATTTATAATTTTAATTTAACGCTGAAAATAGCCCTCTGCGCGCCATTGTTAGGTTGCGCGCACAATGATCTAGACATTATTCCGGATCGAATAAGCTAAACCACATAATTTTAATAACAGTATGTAGAATTAACACCATTTTAATTCAGTAGTAGCACAAATCAAACTATGATTTGTGTAAAATACTCGTAGTTGCAAGGAATGTAATTATTCTTATTTATTATATTTTGTAGATATTATGACAAAAGGAACCTACTTTGGCTTGGTGCCTTTTTCCGAACGGCAAAAATCTTAATTAAAAATTTTCGTTTAAAGTCGAATTAATCAATAAAAATACAGTTTAACTGTTTTAATTTATTTTGTTAATACATCGAAATGTTATTTGTACAGTGACTTTTTAAAGCTAAACATAATTATCCCGAGGGCTCAAAAGGGTCAAGCTATAATAAGTTTCGTTCCAGTTTTCCGGCAAATATTGGTCAGGCTGGCAACATGCCAATTTGAAAGCACACGCGTGCAACTATTTGCTTTCTGAAAAACTATTAAGACACCTTCTAAGAAATATACTTTAGCAAATTTTACATGTTACAATATTGTATTTGTTAATTGACATAGTCAAAATGACATCTTTGATTGAGTAATTAGCAAAAAAAAAATTAATGATTTTTATTTTAATTGCTAACTGGTGCCAGCGACTTCGTCTGCGCTGAAAATGAACAAGTTTTGTTTTAAAATATTTACAACACGGCTCGTTTATGATTTTATTATAGACTGGCCACCCGTTTCTGGCTTCGCCCGGGATGTTTTTTTTATTATTTTCAACAAACCTTACTCGTTTATCCCTCTTTCCATTGATGAAATCAGTGGGTTAGCGGAGAAATAGAAATAGAATAAAAATTAATATTTTTTATGGAATGGTAAGGAAGTCGTTTGTAATGTAGATTTTTGAATTTGAAATAAAATTGTGCGCTGTCAAGAAAATTAAAAAAAAAAGTCAGTCGTAGGCCTGCCCGTCAGATATGAGGTGTCAGCTTCACAAAACATTAGTTTTTGCTTGTTAAGAAAAATGTTTTAAGGAGTTATTTTTTATTAGAAATATTTCTATCAATTAACTACAGCGCCATCTAATGACTTAGCCCTAAAACATTAACTACAGCGCCCGACGTTTTAATCCCCTACAAAATTCTCCATAACTAAAGTACCCAACGCGCCTAAATAAGATTCCACTTGAAAAATCCACTATGCCGTTGGATACTTTTTACTCGTCTACTTATTGCTTCCCGACATAATTTAAAATTGCACCTTTGCACCCGAATTTTCGTGTATTCCAATTTGACTGCGACAGGGCATTGATTGCACACGGACGCTCCGTGGGCTAGAGGCCCTTTGTTGCTTTTTATTATGCCTTTTATTATTGTAGTTTCATCAAAAATATTATAAGAATTATTCTTATAATCTCTAGCTAATTAGCGAGGAACCATGTCGATCACGTCAAACTTAGAACACTTCTCTTTTACACCGGGCGTATGTAGCTCCCTCTAGTTGCTCATTATAGTACGATTGATAAATCAGCAGCTTTGCCATTTTATAATTCCATTCAATGTATCCCATTTCTAATAGATGGCACTGTATACCTAAAGATTTTTCTTTATTTATTGCTCTTTATTGAAGAGATAGGGCGGTGAACATTGGCTTAAAATTTTCAAATTTTGAGATGGGTAAAAACCATTGAACTCGCGACTTGTAATGTAATGTAACCGACACCTCTGTTGACATTTATAAAAGAACACAGTAATTTCAAATAAAAATAGAAAGCGGCCAGTGGTATTCCAAAAAGGTCGTCAACATTATAAGTATACTTATAGATGAGCTACTGAGAGCTTACTCTTTTAATTAGTAGTGCTTTTAGTAGTACTTTTAATAAGTAGTGGGTAGTATAATTTTTGTAGTAGTAGTTTATAAAAATGAATAAAAAACACTTCATATAAAAGTATTTCCTGCACATTAAAATATTTCCGGACGATTCAAAAAATAAACACGTAATTGTTCAAGTTTTCACTTCTGTCGGCACTCCCGGAGTGCCACTGTTTTTTTTATATGTAAAGGTTGTCAGACAGGCTTACGGTCCACTTCTGACGGTAGATGGCTACCGTCGCCTATTAACAAAATCAATTACAAAACTAAACTATGTATTACAAAAATTACAAAACTAAGGTCGGCAAAGCACTGCCATGCCAGCATCTGTGGCGTTAGCCAGCGCTCTGCCGAACTTAGTAGCATTAAGGATAAGGGGATTAGGAAAGGATATGGAATTACTCTCTCTACGAAACACATCTCTCTCACTCTCTCTCTCTCTCTCTAAACTCTCTCACTCGGTGGTCTTGTGTAAGAATGTGGTTACTGCCATCTTACAGGCTGTAAAGGCGGGCTGCCCAAATAAGTGCGAAACGCCACTACTATAATACTACTTTTTTAATACATATACTAATTGTCTAATTTGTTTTAGTTGGACGATGCGGCTCTACAAGTTTTCAAAGATGGTGATTACGGACCTTACCTTGACTTGGATTCAACGCTGGCGGAGCAAGAAGAGGAACTGGAAGGTTTACAAGATAGGTAAATTAAATATACTTACACATAAAATATATGTTTAACTATAGATGCTCTTGTAGTTAAAATATCTAGTTAAAATATCACCGGCATCGAACACTGATCAAAGAAAGCTTCGATGAAATATATAACACCATTTTAGGGGCAGAAAGCAAAAACAGTAGTGATGTAATGTGATCAGTACTTAATCTGATGTAATAACAAAACTATATATGTAGATGTAGATATTTGGCGCGAGTCTCGCACCAAATACGAAGTATCTACCTACGCCAATCTCACAGCATTTAAAAGTAAGGCAGTAGGTAGCTATGTTTTGAAAAGCGTAAGTCATATTTAATTTTTTAGTAATATATTATACATTTAGTGAATATAAACGTGGCATAATGTCGTTGACGAATAGTCTAGCTAGAATAAAATAAGATAGTTAGTTCTCCAGAGAAAGTTAAAAATGGAAATGTTCAATACTATTCATAGGCATTCTCTATATAGCATAAAACAAAGTCATTTTCCGCGTCTGTCTCGTTCTAACTATCCTAAGCAACCAATGGATTTAGATACGGTTTTCACTAATGGAAAGAGCGCTAAATGAGGATGGTTTATGTATATAATTCCTAGAAAATATTTTATCCCTGGCAAGCTTTGGTGCATACAAAGAGAACAAAATCTTCTGAGTGAGCCTAAAAGTTGTGAACTAAAATTTCACCGAGTTCACTGGAAAGGCTGAGACTCGAAAGGCGTCTCGTTCTCTAAGTCTCGATATATTTTATGAACTCCAGCTCTAAAAAAGTAGCACCCACAGGTTTCTGCGATTGTGCAGTTAATCATATTGAATATAAGAGTTATATAAGGTGGTAATAGACAATTTAATGCCCTCTTCTGAATATACTTTCTTTTGAAAGACAAAAATTTTCTATTAATCAGTGATCAGTTATCGATGTTAGGTCGACATTGCATTGACTGGAATCAATCCATCGATCCATCGTTGTCTATCGATGATATCCATTATTGAGTACTTACCTACATGTATTTGTAAAAAATATTAATACATTTTGAATAGCAGACGTGTAAGTAAGTTTGATGAATGAAGTGCGTAATAGTTTAGCTCCTCTATCAGTTCGATGTCGCGTATCCTGTGTCCCCCCTTTTAATGGTAGCTGCTCCCTCAGCAAACTAATTTAACAGCACGTCATTACTCATGCAGTTTGAGTGGGAAACGTAGCTCAGTTTTATTTTCAAACATAATAAACTTAGAAAAAATATACTCAAAGTGGATTGGGTACCTAACTTTGTATGGAGGGTTGGCATCATTTTTTTTCTAGCGGCCATTAATATAACCTATTGTCGCTTATAATCCTTGCAAAACATGTTATTATGTGCAAAAAGAATTGCTCCAAACTATATCGAACGAGAGGTATAACGGCTTAAAAATAGGCCTAGTTGATTTTCAAGAATAATCAATAAATGAAAAAAAAATCATTTATTGTATTTTTTAATTTAAAAGTTAATGAAAAAAGTTAAGTTTACAAGAAAAAAACGGTTTTAATTGATTCCGTAAAAACTAATTATCATTTTATTCGTCATAAACTTCATTTTCTATGTCATGCCTTTATTATCTCGGGACGGGAGTCTGACATAATCCACCGGTCTGTCCCTACGCCGGTGGGTAAACATGATGGATACCCACCACTCCAAAAAGGGGTGGCTCTGAGCGTCCAAGCAGGTAAACGAATTGCGCTTAGTTATTGGCTGAACGAAACTTAAGTACTCATTCATTTGAAACTTTTGTGAACGTGAATCTATTTCTATATAGGAAGCGTTTTGTATCTCTATAACTGTTAAATAAATACGGTAGGAATTAGTTTCCTTGAAGCAAATACGTATTTTTTTTTACATCGTTTACATCGAAGTACATAGATGATTATAATCGAAATAGTGTATATAGACGAAGTAGTGATTTAAATATCTTAGCTTCGATGTTATTTAGCTGTATAGGTTCCATATAGGGGCAGGGCATATAGTACGGAGAGCCGACGGCCGTTGGGGCCGGAAGGTTCTCGAATGGAGGCCACGTACCAGCAAGCGCAGCGTAGGACGTCCACCATTGGAGACTGACCGGTCCTATTGGAGAGTTATGGGGGAGGCCTATGTCCAGCAGTGGACGTCCTGCGACTGAAATGATGATGATGATAGGTTCCATAATACTAATAGCTACTTTCGAACTGCTTTTTCAAATTATGCTACTTTTATGAGTAGCCGTAAAAGTTGAAAATGATGCCAACTTTACCCAAACTCTTTACAACAACAATACAAATAGTTTATTTTTAGGTTTTGTTTTTCATGGGAGTGTCAGCCCATTGACTCTGTCTCCACCTAAAAGTTGTCTGTATCAAAACACAGGGAATGAACATCGGACTATTTTCCAGAACAGTAAAAATAGACGTTGACCGGAACAGCATCGACAGAAGTAGGCACAATTTATTCGGGTTAATGTTACAATGTACTCAAATAGATCAACGTTTTGTAATTAAAGAAAAAAGACAACTTTGTTGAATGTAGTATGATACTTACATTTGATAGCACTCATTTCAATAAAGGAGATCACTAAAACACTTTAAATTTATTTATCGATAAATGTAAAGTGAAAATATAGTTATTAATTTTCTAAAACCCTCGACGAGTTCAAACTTTAAATATACTTTTAATCAAAGTGTCTTTAGTATCAAACCGTCATCGGTTTGATGAAGAGTAACGTACGTTGAAAAACATTGAAAACGTAATAAAATAAAAAAATGAAATAAAATAAAATTTAATTTATATACAACAAATATTTTTTAAACAATGCTGGGTATTGAGTTCAAATAATTTTCAGAATATTTTAAATAGCTTAAAAATATTTATTAAATGTTATCTATCGTAATAATTATTATAGTAGCGAAACAAACATCGTAGCACAAAAGAAAGCTCGTGGAAAATACTCACAAGCGAAACCGTGAGTGTTCGTACGAGACGCCGTTAACTTTTTTCAAGCTCTTTTCAATTGCGATGAAGTTAAATATTACAAAAAATACACTTAATGTTGAACAATGAACTACGATACAGGGAGTTTACTTTAATATATCAATAGTTAAAATGTGCCAACTATTGAATTAACGAGGCCGAAATTTCAATGAAGAGAACGTTGGACTAAATTAGGAAAAAATTAAAAATATATATTTTCATTTAACTGAACTAAACAAATGAAGATTCCATTTAATGCATGGTGTTTTGCGTTTAGAAACATGTGGGAAAATGTAGTACACTGTCAGTTACCTATATAATGGATCCAGACCGACCATGAAATAACAGTCGATCCTGAAACGGGGCGCGATATGGACTATGCTTTCAATAAACTAGTTCAATTATGTGATAAAATCAAACAGTTTTTTTTTTTGACTAGTTTTTTTTTATTAGTCCACATCCGTAATTTTTTTTAATAGTGCTTTTTTATGTGTATCAAATGTGAATCTAACGACAGTGATTAGTTAAAGTACTTCAAGAGCTTATTTAATGCAACCTACTGTATATTAATCAAGAAAATTAATAACGAATCTGTCGGGATTGTGAAACCTTTCGCTCAGTACACGTGGCCGTCGTGACGAGACATGGAGAAACAATACTCCACGGACTCCGGAATAGAAATGACGGAGAACACGAGTGTCTTAGAAAACGATGGAATAGAAGAACATGATTTCAGTGATTTGTGTATAGATTTTGACGTAGACCAGTGAGTTTTATTTGACATAAACTTCGATGGCAAGGCAACGGAGTCTGGCATTTTTAATTAAATTAACCAAACATCATTTACCAGTTAGGGTTCAGAGGGAATATTTTTATTTTCAATTTTCTCTTCTTTAAATTTCAATGTGGATTTGTTGTCACAAAGTTTTAGGTTCGTTAAATATTTTAATAAATCCTAACGTCAATTTTATTTCTCTTTTAGTCGAAAAAATGGAATCATTCTACGCACACAGTTATCCGTTCGAGTGCATGCAATCATTGGTAAGCAAATTTTTATTTTAATACTATTATAAGATATTTTAACTTATTTTTTTAATATTATTGAATAGTTTATATAATTTAACCTCTCAATTAGTATGCGTAATGAGTATTGAACTTTAGATATACAAATATTTGCTCTTTAATTATTTTATAGTGATAAATATTAGAAATAATTGTTATAGTTGAATCAATGTAAATTATTTTCTTTGTTTTGTTATTGCTTTATTTATTCGTCTTTACAACGGGTATTTTTTATTGTAGGAACAAAATTATATAAATATTTATAAAAATATTAAGCACATCCATCTGATATGAATTTATTACAAATACATAATACTTAAAAGGCCAACATTATAATTTTTTAGTCAAGAATGCTAAAATAGACTATTGTTTTTAGAAAAACTTCTCCAAGCGCAGGGCCGTGAGCTCCGCAGAAGCTTATTTACCCTAAAGCAGATTCTTCAAGAGGATAAAGACTTGGTGCACGAGTTTGTAGCAAATAAAGGTTTAGATTGTTTGATGCAGATTGGTAGTATGGAAGATCAAAATTTTCTCGATTACGTACTGAGAGCTCTCGGACAGGTAGGACAAATGATTATTTATTAATAATATTATCACGCGAATTCTGCAGTAGAACCTTGTAATCTACTAAGATCGTACGTGATTAACAAAGAATTAGTATGTTAGATTTTTCATGTTCGTAATTAATGTTTATTTTTATAAGTACATATGTATTAATATTTTAATCTATATCTATATTTCATAAAATTAAATCACGCCCGCTTTAGTATGTTTCTCTGTTCTTCTGTCTGTTCTTAAAATTCATCCAACATATTTTGTTACGGTTGCGAAAGACAGAGTGCCACTATTCCCTTCATTTCCAAAGTTGATCCCGCCGGGAATCGAACCCGTTGCTCCTGAGATGTTAGACAAACACCCTTACCACTCATTTAACGGGCTCGTCAAATACGATATTATGAAATAGTATGAAATAAATCGACGGTCCCTACGTACACTCTCGAAAATGAGAAATATGCCTATTTCACTTTTTTGCTTAAATGGTCCTAATTTTATTGCATTTTTTAGATATTTACTTAAAAACCGTCTTTTTATTAATACTTTTGGTAATTTTGTAATGTACATAATCGACTATTAGAATCCATTTCGTCGTAATAAATTTGTAATGCCTTGCCGTGTAAATTTTTTTATGGAAAGTAACTTTAAACGCCTATACTGAAAAATTGAACTATTCAAGTTTCGATACTTTACTTAGGGACCGTCGAAATAATTTTTTTTTTGAAAAATCGATAAAATTCACATATTGCAAATCAAGTAAACACCGTTCGTTTTAAAAAATAAAATAAAGCAATGGACTAAAGTATAATCAGCATTTTCTGATACGTTACGGACTTGATTTGGGCCGTGAATGGGATTAATAAATTGGACTCCTGTACAAAACATACTACTAAGACTTGTTAAGTTGAGACTTTTGCTTTTGCTTAAATCATAATTCTTTAGAATTCATAAAGCGCCTGGTGTTAAAAAAAGGCAACAACCGGAGGGTCAATGACTCCACAGGCACAGTATCTAAAAATCAATTTCGGAATTCAGTTAACATATATTGAAACTCTAAACCGAAAACAAACTTATATGTACAATGGTTACAAATGGTAAAGCTATATGTATGTGAAAGAATTTTTGGAATCGGTTCTGTAGGTTCAGAGATTAAAATAATGCATAAACGAAAAATTATGTTTTCTTCTTCATAAAGAGTATTTTTCAAGGAGATTTTTAAGGACACTAGTGGCCCGCTCCCGGCTTCGCACGGGTGCATTTTTTCACTCAATCCAGCTGATAAAATTACCTTACAGCGCCATCTGTTAGATTCTTATGGAACTCACAGATAAATAATTGCTGGATTGAATAGGTATCAACAGATGGCGCTATGTTAATAATATTATATAATTTGCAAAAAAATAATAAACAAAATGAGATATAAACTATCCTATCTTTTAAGTTGGACCAAATTACATATAGTTACGAAATTTTATCAAAATCGGTTCAGTAGTTTCGGAGTTTATCCCGAACATACATCGTGACACGAGATTTTTATATATAAGATATAGTAACTTGAATTAAAGACATAAAGGACATCCCAAAAATCTCCTTGATGTGTCAAGACATAACTTTTTTAGGACAAATAACCTTTCATTATTTGAATAGTAAAAATAAGTCCAAATAAAAATACGTTCCTTCCAAAAATTCAACAGTGTTATAAAATCGTTACCCACACATTAAATTGTTTATTTATTTTCCACTCAGGTACTTTTATACGTAGACGGAATGCATGGTGTAATGGCGCATAATCGTTGCATCTACTGGCTGTACTCTCTCGTATCCAGCAGATTCAGACATATCGTGAAAACAGCATTGAAATTACTCTTAGTCTTCGTTGAATACACTGAAAAGAATTGTCTTCTACTCATAGACGCCATTAACTGCGTAGATAGTTCAAACGGTCGAAAACCCTGGTACAACATAATGAAGATCCTTCAAGACGTCGATGCTTCGGACACTGAATTATTAATATATGCTACGACCCTCATCAATAGGTGTCTTAACAGTGTTCCCGACAGAGACTCGTATTACGATCAAGTAGATTCTCTCCAAGATCAAGGGATGGATGACGTTATTCAACTGTACATGTCAAAACAAGGCACTGATTTGGATCTTTTGAGACAATTGCAAATATTTGAAGCTGTCCTGCTTTATGAAGACGGAGATGAGAGTGGGACTGCTCTTAAGTAAGTTTGTGTGTACTTTTATTGTCTAAAATTACTGTAGCTCCGTTGACGGTTAAAAAAGATATTAAATTTTTTTAAAGCTTTCTTGGCTTCTTCACTAAACTTTCAATTAGTTCTGTAGTTCAATCTGTAAATCTCATAAGTTACAAAGAAAATGTTCATTTCGATGTAGGTACCTGAAAACCAGAAACAATATTCGATTTATAAATCATGGACGATAATATGATTTATCATTCATATTATTGTGACTTATTTATCAATAATGATAATATCATTTATCAATCATATTATCATTTTCTTAGTCCAAGTTTGTTCTGATCTATTTGATTAGAATCTGCTAATAGGTATAGGTAGGTATTAGTTTTAAACAATTTAATTCTTAAGACGGTTCTCACCTGGACCATTCACTGTAATGTAATATGCCTGTAGTGCATTAGGTTAATGAGGGAGAAGAAATGCTGACAATTTAAAATGCTGAAATGTACTATTTTACAATTTGCAACACCCATGAAACCATTGAAAATGCCATAATTACAAATAATTTATTTACAGGCAGTTAGATGACACCATCGTCAGTTCTGTTAGACGCAGAAGTCTTAATCTAAGAACCTCAGACAGAAGGAAATCTAAAAAACAACAAATGAAAGAGAAAGGTATTCCTTTGGATTAATATTTAAATTAAAGTGTTTTTGTAAAATAGAGTTTTGTGAATTCTTTTAATTGTGTAATTTTAAAATTTTGCATGAGAAAATTCTTAAAATAGTATCTTTTGCAATAGATCTCTCCTCATTTATCGTTTGTGACATAGATGTTTGTTTTTTTGTTTAAACGAATTTACACGATAACTTTATAAAAAATAAAAATCTCATCTTAATCTTCTTGCATTTAATTTTTTATTGACATAGTCTTGTGGCATTTACTAACATTCAACAGCCATATCATCGCACACGCCACCCAAAAACGAAAGCAAAATAATAAATAATATTCAACCACAATTTCAATCGCTGCCGTCTATTGTTGACCATAAAGAAAATAAAGAAGTGAGTACATCTGTAAGAAGAAGAAGAGATCGTTGTGCGAGGCAAGCGCACCATATCACGCAGCAACAAGAGCTCTTGAAGAATTCAAATGGATTATATAAGGGACTATTTGAAAGCACATCTAACGGAGTTCACTTTACCTCTGGAAGGGACGCAACATCCAATGGAGTTTATACTACATCTGAAAGGGACACAACATCTAATGGAGTTTATTTTACATCTGAAAGGGACACAATATCTAATGGAGTTCATCCTACCTCTGAAAGGGACTTACCATCTAATGGAGTTTATCTTACCTATGGTAGGAACACAAAATCTAATGGAGTTCATACTACCTCTGAAAGGGACATAACAACTAATGGAATTCATCCCACCTCTAATGGATCTCAACAAACAACCAATGGATCAGTTGTAACCACTAATGGTAGCTATCCAGTTGTAAATAGCAGCGAACAAATTGATGAAACAAATGGGATAAATGGTGAAGAGAGGACATATGTTAATCGAACAACGAAGAATATAAATTTGGATGACATATTAAAAAATGGTGAATCAAACATTACTAACACACTAATAATATTGCTTTTTGTATCAGTCTTGCCATTGCTTCATTTACAAAATTACTAAATTTTAATTGTTTTTAATATAATATTCAAAAATCAAAAGATATTTAATTGATGTTTCAGGAAACCAAAGATTTACAGCTGGGTTAAAGCAAAGAATGCAAAATGGAACCTTAGGTCATAGTGTGAATGCTGCTGATGCGTTAGCTTTAATTCGACAAAAACAAAGTGAAAATAACGTAGAAAATAAGGATGATCGTGGAATACTACTCCATAGGGAACATAGTATAAAAGACCTAGCACAAAAGTTAACGAGCACTGTCAGTCCGACGACTGAGGAAAAACCGATACGGGTTGCGGATATGGCGGGAATAGTTTCAAAGGCTAAAGAAGAATTAGCAAAATCTCAGTCAAAAGGTAGGGTCTAGATTGACAGTTATTAATTTATAGACCGAATTTTTCAATATAAAATTAATTTGCTGTTGTTTTTTTTAGAAATAATTAAGAGTCCGACCATAGAAATTGCGCCTAAGGTCCACGAAATTAAGGTTTCCGAAAACGACCTTCACTGGGAGGAGTTAAAAAAGGGTTGCCTAAATAAGGAATTTCACCTATGTGACTTAGATTTCTCGGATTTACGTCAAGATTCCGATGACGATATGTACTCATTACCGGTAAATTCCGCTGGTGTACCTCCGCCACCCCCTCCAGGAATGTTTCCATTGATTGGTGTTCCTCCTCCACCACCAGGGATGTTTCCTTCAATTAATAACAAGAGCGAGGTACCAGCGCCGCCACCAAAGCCAGCACTCTTTGCTAAATTATCGAACGATTCGGACAGTTCCACTATCAAAAAGAATAAAAAGACTGTGAAATTGTTTTGGAAAGAAATTCAAGAAAATCCTTTACCGGTAACAGCAAGATCTAAAGTAGGAGGTTTCATTTGGGACGATTTGCCTGAAATAAACGTTGATACCAAAATGCTGGAACATTTGTTCGAATCTAAGACCAACGATCTAATTATTAAGGTCGGTTATTTCAAACGTTATTATTTTAAAATCATTTACTTTATGAACAATTTATAATGATCTAATCATTTTTTTTTTCTTTTCACATATTTCCCTCGACGCACACGCACTATAGGAGGTATGTAAAGCAAGCATGACATATTTATTAAGGCTTAAATTCTATTTCTTATTAAAATTCCTGTATTATTTTCAGAAGTTAATGGAACCAAAGAAAAATTTAATTTTAGAACCAAAACGATCTAATGCTATAAACATAGCAATGAAAAAATTACCAACGCCCCAGACCATAAAGGCGGCTATAATGAAAATGGACGCTACAGTCATTGGAAGGGAAGGAATAGAAAAATTATTGACAATGCTGCCAACTGAAGAAGAGAAAATTAGGATACAAGAGGCTCAGGTAACTAAAATAAATACTAATAACACACGTGTTAACATTAAGTTAATTCCAATTATGCTAATTGTCACTTTCATTTAATGAAATTACTTTTTTTAAGTATGCCAATCCTGACTTACCACTTGGCAGTGCTGAACAATTTCTACTTACATTGGCTTCTATCAACGAGCTTTCCTCGCGTCTTAAACTATGGGTCTTCAAGTTAGATTTTGATAATCTGGAGGTAAGTCAATTAACTAAAAATTAGGTAAGTAATTTAACTGATAAACAACATTATCATAATTAACACCTAACAGACACTTGCTGCTGGTTATAGGCCTCCAATTTGGAGACCATAGATCTCCAAATTGCACTACTAGCTGGTGGCTTAAAAAATTTTTTTTTCGCCTTTCGCTATTCAACGAACTCTGGTAAGTGTTCGAGGTCGTTTCTTCATAACAGTTCTAAATTTATTATTAAAATATAATTATATATTATATACACTACATTAATTTATTTTTATTATTCAGATGAAAAGGTTTTGTATTGAAATCTCTATATCACCTTTTTATTTTTACTGTCATTACACGTTATTTACAAGTTTTATTACACAGTTATTTGTTATCATACCTTAACTTTCAATTTCGTCATTTGTAATCAATTATTGTCTTATGATATTAATAAAGATTCAAGTTTAGGCAATAAAATACTGTTTAACAATTACAGAAAGAGATAGCAGAACCGCTTATGGACCTAAAACAAGGAATAGAACTATTGAAAGTCAATAAAACCTTTAGAACTATCTTATCCACTCTGAGGTCTGTGGGTTCTTTTCTTAACGGCAACAATGTGAAGGGATTCCGTTTAGAGTATTTGTCTAAAGTTATGGAGGTTAAAGACACAGTCCATAAACATCCGCTACTGCATCATGTCTGTGAAATGATCATTGAAAAATTTCCAGACACCTCGGACTTGTTTAGTGAGGTTAGTGTTACCTACTTACCTAGTTGTTATTATTATTTTTTGTATTATTTTGGGACCACATCTTTTTGACTGTTTTTTTTTTATAGTAATGTAGATATTAACGTAAAATGTTTTTTATTTATTAATGTGACATCGCTCATTTTGTTTTTTTTTATATAACTTAAGGTTGGCCCCATAATAAGAGCATCCAAAGTGGACTTTGATATTCTCTCCGTGAACCTTCAGAAGTTAGAATCTGATTGCAAAGCCTCCTGGGACCACATGAAACGCGTCGCAAAACATGACGGCTCTCAAATATTCAAAACAAAAATTAACGAATTCATAACAGACGCTGCACAAAGAATAATATTACTCACTATAATTAAAAACAGAGTCATGAGCAGGTAAATAGAGTTGCCGAATTTTAAGATAGATAAAGGTGTGAGTACTCAGTATCGTTTTATGTTAATTCAAACGAAGAAACTTAAATCACACTTTTAACTATCTCAATAAGTAATTTTTACACGTGAAGCTTAATAATAGTCATGACTATTACCATAAGCCTTTGCGACATTTTTTTTAGCATATTAAGCGAAGTGATTATTACTATGCTAGCGTTTTATTGGAAAGCGATATTTTATATTATGAAGCGTTATCACTGAATTGTAAATGTTAATCACAGATATAGCAAATTCTTGCTGTACCTTGGCGTACCCGCAGCAGATATACACAAAACGAGGCCTTCGGACTTCTTGAAAGTCATCGCTGAATTCGCGCTAGAATATAGAACAACTAGAGAGAGAGTACTCCAGCAATTAGAGAAGAAAGCAAACCACAGAGAGAGAAACAAGACTAGAGGCAAAATGATTATAGATGTAAGTATACTCTTTGGTTTATTATAAACTAGCCGCCGGACCCTGACTCCACACGGATTCTTTTCCGCAAATTTAATATAAAAACCTTCCTCATTGATTGCTCTTTTTATTAGAGAAAACCGCATCAATCTCAGTTGCGTGGTTTAGGGGGAGTTAGCGGATATATAGACAGACAAATGCGGAAAGCGACTGCAATTGATACTATAATGTGATAGTAAATAATTGTAAAGTTAAATTTTATACGTTAAGTTTGCGTGTGTTTTTAATTAGTGTTTATTATAAGTGAGTATGAGTCCCATACAAAGATATATTATAAACATAGTGTTATGATTAAAATGGTTTTATATAACAAAGAATGACAGGCAGAATGACGGTAGTTACCGCCGTCTATAATCACAAGCAACAGTTCTGTGCTGTTAACAAAGATACAAAGCTAAAAGATAGAAATTCTTCTAATCCTGACAACAAAGATACATGCTAATCGAACAAATGCGAAATATTCTATACTAGCGACACATAGATGCAATTTTTTTTTGCAAATTAAACTTAGGTTTTTAATCCCTCTTTTTAATATAATTTTTAATATAATCCCTTTATCCAAAAGTAGCTAAAGTAGTTAAGTAGTACCTACTTAGATGCGGACTTTTCGGTAACTACTTAAATAAAAACTAAATTTCGTTTTATTACATATAACCTTCCGTGAAAAATTATTTAACTAATGGTGAAAGACCGCATCAAAATCTATTCCGTGGTATAGGAAGAGTTAGTGGATGATAGACAGACGCGGAAAAGTCTTAAAATTATACTTTTTCTAAAATCATCAACAATCATCGTCATATTTCAACCTTGAATCACTTTTCTATTGATGAAAACCGCATTAAATCAGTTGCGTAGTTTAAAAGATCTAATCGTACATGCAGAGGGACAGACGGCGTTAAGCGACTTCGTTTTATCTACACTAATATTATATTTATTATGATTTGTATGTTTGTAATGAATAAACTCAAAAACTACTGGACCGATTTTGAAAATTCTGTCAGCGAGTAATATGGGCTATCTATACTAATATTATAAAACTGAAGAGTTTGTTTGTTTGTTTGGTTGGTTGAACGCGTTAATTTCAGGAACTACTGTTTCGAATTGAAAAATTCTTTTTGTGTTGGATAGTCGAGAAAGGCTTTAGGCTATATAACATTTTGAACGAGTACAAAGTCGCGGGCACCAGTTAGTATCTTATAAAGTTACGCGGGCGAAGTCGCGTGCAAAAGCTAGTACCTACTATGTAAAGATATACCTGTGTGCCTAAGGTGTATATGCAACCTTATATGCAAATGTAATAAGTATCTAATGCATAAAAACGGTGTGTGTCCAAGGGACGCATATGGTAACCCTGGATTAAGTCTAGTTTTAATAAAAAACTGAATAAAATATCTGTCTGCCACACCTTTGAAATATAATCTGGGTCTCTATCAAAGCACAGATCGATACGTGCCTGAAAATGCATGCAATACAAAACAAATGTAGGTAATATGATATGAACGTGACTTTATTTAGAATTTCATAAAAGGTGTGGAACGATAATAATGTACGTTTATATTTTGACATTCCTCTGAAAGTAAAGTATAACATGCTAGCCCACATGACAGCTCACACGGAATGTGGCTTCCGTCGCCTATAACACAAGCAACGAAACAGGTGCTGCAAGAGCGCTGCTGACCATAGTATGTTTATTCATACATAATTGATTAGGAAAGGTTTTAATATTTATCTAAGCTTCCCTTACTTACTCACCGAAATAAAACAGCACACATACTGTTATTTCACGGTGGTCTTCTTTAAGGAGGTGGTTATTGCCGCCAGACAGGCTGTTCAAATGACTGCGTGGCGCTGTGAGTCCTTCACTACTTATCATTAACATAGCCAAATCATTAGCTTTGCTCTTGTTGTTATGATATTGTGTAATGTAATGACATTTTGACGCTAGCGACCATATTAACTTTTTTTCGTATTACATTTTACGAATCAATGCGATTTTTTTCCCTGCGTGACCCAAATATAAATTGTTTACGATATCATTGACAAATTTCAATCTTGTACTTTACAGGTGGCTAATTACACAATTAAAAATGGCGATCATACAGCGGACAATGCATTGAAGGAATTACTGAAGACTGACACCGACACAAACAGCCTTAAAGACACCAGACGAAAGAGTCAACCACCATCAATAAACAAAAGAATGATTGTCAAGTAAGTTTTTTTCTATTTTAGTGCCTAATGAGTCTTTTTTGTAATGAAAATAATAGTAGCATAAGATAAGATACTAAGTAATAAGAGTAATACAGAACTTTATTTCGTGGGGTAATCGAACACGCGAAAATATTACAAAAACAAATGCATAAAAAGGACCAAGAGTTCGAATAACAGAGCCATTATTACTACATAGTACTTAATAAATATGAGCATTTGCTACTATATACTAGATAGGATAGGTACTGGCGTATTTTACTCGTATTAATAATCACATAGCCGTACTTAGCCTAGTATTATTGTTGGTCGTACTTGATGCTGTGGATCCGTACAAACCGAACTTTATAGATATTATCTAAACCCAGACAGCCAATTAAGGCTTTGCTCAAACTGTGCCGTGTAAATTGTACTTTGTTTTTATACATTTACCAGCTTAATATATTAGAAAAACATAATGTATTTTATACAAATATAAAAGTAACGCTACAATATTTCCTCTTTCTATCGCTCTATCGACAAAGGAGCCTATAAACAGATCACAAGGCCTTTTCAATTCGGCGCCACCATACTCAGTCCTTCAGCTACACTTTCAGTTTGAGAAGTTCTTCACCTGTAAATTGTTCAATATTAAAAAAACCAGCATTTATAGTTAAATTGAAAATTTTCAGCGGCGACCTATCAGCTGATGACGAGATAATCGAGAGTCTTGTGAAATCGGCAACATCCAAACCAAGGTCTATCCCTAGAGAGCGAAGGAGAAACAGACTTTCAGATAAAAAAAATTGTAAGATCAAATTTTTATGTACTATATCTAATTATTTATTTATTTAATATCTATACCGTCAAACGGGGTTAATTTGACAGATTTTTGAGGGTTTTTTTTTTGTTCCTACGACGCGTTTCTGCGATATTTGATATATTTTTATCTCTATAGTACAATTAGTCCTATGGCTATACAGTCCAATGCTCAAATGGAAAAGAAAAAGAATTTTTCAATTATTTTTTATTGTTTATTGTAGGTGAGGGGTTATTTTGACATAGCATTGAAATGCACTGCAAGTCAAAGTAATCGCTTAAAAGCTTACAGTGATAAGCTTTCTACAAGAATAAAAAGCAATATTCATCATTTTGAGTGATTTTTTTTATGAAAATTGAATAAAAATGGCCGAAATAATCAACATTTCTTTATTAAGAATCATAATTTTTTTTTCGTAATTATAGGAATTTTAAGAAATTAACTTAGGAATAGAGATTCTTACTCAGGAGTAGAGTTACTTACCTTAAAGTACTGAGTAGTTGCTTAAACATTTTTTATTATTAAAAGTAAAGAAACACAAAGCTACATAATCAGCGAGTAACATAGGCTATATTTTATGAAGTTATGCGGACGAAGTCGCATGTAACAGCTTGTGTGAACACAAAACGTTATTTTTTTGTTAAAATGTACAAACGGCCAACTGACTTCACAAATTCGAAATACTGCAAGAAAGAGAAACGCACTTGAACGCTTGTGTTAATGTGTTATGTATGTCATCGTGTTATGTATATGTGCCTCTGCGAGTATAAATTAGCTATTATTCAAAAGAGTTTTGGAACAGAATAAAATTCACGTTTGAAGAGAGAACAAGTGATAAAAAATGAAAAATGAAATATTTCTTCTTTTCACCTTTTCTGCATTTAAAGCCCGTCACACACGTAGCTTAAAAATATATTAATATACCGTATTATATATTATAGCAAGCTACCACACACGGAGACGATGTTAAAATATATATTTTGTCTTCATTTCATTGAATGTCATAATATGTCTTGCTATACCATATTATGCAACAATATAAATTACGGTATACGTTGGTGACGTCATAGAAATGTATATTATAGCTGCGTGTGCGTATACACTCCAATATTTGTATAGAAAACTAACGTCCGGGTGCATTTTTTTACGTAAAAACCTTCCCTAATTATCCCTCTATCCATGAGTGAAGACAGAATTAAAATCGGCCCAGCCGTTCTCGAGTTTTGCGCTTAGTAACATTTAGGGGTTCATTTTTATATTATAGATATATCGTACTATGCCATGCTATAATTTATATTAATATAAGTATATCTATTAATATAAATTATAGCTACGTATGTGATGGGCCTTATTGTCAACTATAATTTCATAGATATTAAATTTCGGACTAGTAGTAGTAGCAAATCCCTACTTATATTATAATAAACGTAAAGGTAACTCGTAAAATTTTTGCATACACGTTATCAGGGATACAACAAAAAGACATCTTTTGACTTTTATTCAAGACGTCTTTTATTCAAGAAAAAAAGTACTATTCCCAAGGGATCATCTAAAATAAAATAAAAAATTTACGCCGGGCCAAAATGTTATAGCAACAAGAGGTCAAGCGTTATATTGTCCTTTCTGGTATCCCAGACAACATGTATGCAAAATTTCATGGTGATCGGTTGAGTAGTTTTTGCGTGAAAGAGTAACAAACATCCATACATCCAAACAAACTTTCGCATTTATAATATTTGTACGGAAGTACGGATATGATGCACCAATAGAAGCAGTAATCGGCGTTTAATTTAGCACTTCGGGAACAAAAGTGAGATATTCGGTTCATTTCGGTTTTGTATAGCGCTATTTATGTCTATCGCTGTCATTCAATAACACGTCATTCAAAACGTACATTGTCATTGTGCGACAGAGAGAACGCTCTACAAAAACGAATATAGCCGATCTTAGCCGTAAAACTCGCTCTTGTTCCCGACGAGCCATATTGAATACCGAAAGCTGAATTCACAATATAGAAAAAAAACTGCTCAAAAAAAAAACTACAGTGGCAAAGGCACGTCACACACACGCAAACGTTATTTCATTTGAAGTTGACTTAATACAATACACACACAAATATATATATCTTTCATTTTCTTTCTGCTCTGTTTTTAATGGTCAGTTAACAGTGTGGCTGTTTGTACAACAGACAATAGGATGTCGTCGCCTGGCTTATGCAACACCAGAAGTTTTCAGTACCATGGTCGATTAAAATAAATTATAGACAAGAAATAATTGTATAAATAATTTCTAAGGAACAAGGGTAATAAGGAACACCAGAATAAATATATTTACTGCACTGCACTGTGTTATCCTTAAGATAATTAACAACGCGAGTTTCTTAGATTTGAGACTCTCGATTCATAGTGCAAATAATGAAGAAACAAACCGTCTTAATAAATAAATCCGTGTCTCTTAAGCGACTCTTAAGCGTGGTTATTAAGTAATTACTATTTAAAGTAAAACAAACTAGAATTTCATCTTTTATTGATTTAATAACAGTTTTTTTTTTTCAGTGAATAGAACACTTGATGGAACAACATAACCAAAGCTTTTGGTAAGCAAAGTAACTATTATAATTTATTAAATTTAAATACTTAACACAATTTGTCTTCTTAATGATCAGTTAAGTTGACTATTTAACTGATCCAACACATTCTGACTGGTCAGAAGCAGCCTGGATCCGTACGACCCGCGGCCCTAAGTATCTATTAGGTAGACGTCCTACCCTGCGCTTGCCGGTCCGTGGCTTCCACTCGAGAACCTTCCGGCCCCAGTGATCTCGCTGTGTAACCCTGAGCATAGTCCTCACCTCAGTTCGTTTAGCGACATTGAGCTCACCGAAACACAACACAAATATTGTTATTTTACGGTGGTAAGGGAAGTGGTTACCGCCGTCAGACTGGCTAACCAAAGGACTGCGAAACGCCGTGTGGCCTGCCGCTTATGGGTCACCCTTAGTATACATGTAGATGAACGAATTTTGATAATAAGTTAAGTTTTGAGTAATTTAGTAATAAGTAACATCACAATAAAAAAAAATAGTATGTAGTGATAAAGTGATTAATAAATACTTTTTCTTTTCAGTTTAAACGCCTACGAGACGAGCAAAAGGATAAAATAAAACGGAATGTGATATATATGTTACGGCTAAAGTTAGGTGTGAACATAAACTTAAGTTTAGCCGGCTAATCTTAAGTTTATCTTCGAGAAGAGGCTAAAGTTCGATATCATGTTAGTTTGCGTCGTGAATTTCCATCTTTAGCCGGTTAATGTGCACATTAACAGAAACGAAACGGCTAAAAATGTTTCGATGGATTTCATCGAATAATAATGTTCTTTGTAATTCGAAATGCCATTCTAGTTTATCATGTTCCAACAAATAGCTCCTTTTTTATGATAAGGTCGACAGACAGGCTGACGGTCCACTTGATGGTAGGTGGCTACCGTCGCCTATAACACAAGCAACGCCATTAGTGCTACAAGTGCACTGCCGACCATAGAAGGATTAAGGATAAGGGATAAGGGAGGGATAGGGCTCCTTATTATTTTATTTTAATGACTAGATATTTTATTAAGTTATTAACACTGCAGAAGTTTTATTTTGTAATTTTGTATACCTACATAAGTATGTGTAATGAGAGTGATTATTTTTTTAATAAAAGTTTTCGTGTCGACATAGTAAACATTATTATACCGTTTCCTTTTTCATTTGCTTCTTCTACATTTTTAGCCAAGGGTCTGCAGTTAAACTTAAGTTTAGCCGGCTAATGATAGATGAAACTAACATTAACATCTCCTCGAAGATAAACCTAAGTTTAGCCGGCTAATCTTAAGTTTATGTTCACACCTATCTTTAGCCGTAACATATATACTATTAAGATGTATTTCTTGTGTCTAATCTACAATTATCCATTGCCTTTTCATATTACTTAATAATCTAATTTTATGACAGAATTCCACCATAGTTAATGTAATGATCTTGCCGTTCTAATATAAACTTATACAATATAAAATTTTCATTGTTTTGATTCCAGTAGCGACAAGGCTATTTGCTTATTTATTTAAATGTCAAAAATTTTACTTATGTTGTTTTTAAGACTCGTTTATTTTTCCTTAATATGCTCAGTTTCGTAATAAAAATTGACTTCAAAATCCATTGCATTGTAAAAAGTTGTATTCGACAAATAACACTCAATTTCTATATGGTCTAAATCTAACCACATGGTTAACCTTATATTTTCACTTGTCAATTTTTGAATTTATAATCAGATTATGTATTTTATTCATTTTCGCCGGAGATGAAGTATGCAATATAAATCTATAAGATAGGATTATAAGTTTATATTAAGACGAAAAGGAAAATGAATTCAATAAAAGATAATACGAGCCAAAGACGCTCCCATTAATGTACTTTTTTCTTTTCTTTATCTTTTTCCACTACTACGATTTGTAAGGTTTCCTCATAAAAGATCTGAAAACAAATATTGTTTAGTAATAGCGATTACTGTTTTAAGAATCAAATTGTAATAACAATTCATTAATAAATTTATTAAAAAGTAACTTGTTTTATTTCAAAGGTAATGTATTAAATTACCTTGAAATATAATAAGCATTTTATACCAGCTGAACCTGACCCCACTTCGCCGCGGCGTGCGCGTGGGACTGGACACTAATACATATGTAGGTATATTTAAAAAATAAAATAAAAAGGACTAAGTTACTGCTTATAACATCAGCTATTTGCCTGGGAAAGTTCCGGCAAAATTGATCAAGCCGTTTCGGAGATTAGCCGGAAAAGAAACAAAAATTTTAAAAATTGGTTTTAAAATAATTTTAAATACTTTGATATCTGGTAAAATCATGTTATTTTGATATTAGAAACAGAAAATTCAATTTTATTTATTCGTACTTATAGTTTTCACTTGGTTAAACTATACAGTATCAGCTTCAAACAAAGTAAATTTTAAATGCATATAAAATTGTTGCGTAATTTGCAGATACATGAATATTATCTGTAATAATTTTGGTAAAAAACGTTATTTACGCAACTTCTATTTCGGAATTGAAATACATATTAAGTTGGTTATTAATTACATTAATTTATTATTTACATTAGAAAAGTGAAGTATGTGAAGACTAGATTGACTACTGCATTTTTTAATTCTAAGGAGTAATTTGACACTTCCTGGGTTGCAAGTTTTTGACCATACAAAAATAGTGATGTCACCTAATCGAACAATCGTCAGATTACTAATGGTCAAAGTACAATCAAATAAAAATAAATAAGGTTTGTTTTTAAAAAAAGTAAACAACTAAAATAGAAAAACTTAAATAGTAAATTCTGAAGATCTATAATCTAGGTGCGCTGCGGCCGTGAAATACTGTTGTTCCCGCTAATTTATGCGGAACCTGGGCTGTGTTCCAGCAGTCCTTTGGATATATATTGCACCAATGTCAGAATTTGAGTTTGACAGAGTATTTTTAGGTGGTAAAATTAATTTATTTATATTCACCTATCTAGACAGAGTATTTTACTTGGCAGGTAATAAGCTCTGTCAGGTCCCCCGGCACGAGTATGATTAAATCTTGTCCAGATCAAACTATGCTCGAATGGAGTGCTGGAATGACGGTTATAGCAAAATTACCCTTGAAATATTTTTTAAAATTGTTAAAATGTTCAGTGAAAGTTTTAACATTTTCAAACCTTCGCATAAATCCAATACCACTTGAAAAATATTCGTTGCTGGCATCGAAATACTAGTTGCTGGTAATAACGGAATCTGACTAAACAATCTAAAGATATTTTTTCCTAGATAAAAGACTTCTCGCAATTACGAGGAGATTTATCGTGTTATGTAGGTATAGTTCAACTCAACCATGCAACATGTGCTCGTGTAGCTATTATTTTATTCTATAGTAGGTTCTGCCCGCGACTTCGTGCGCGTCCGATCACTACCAAACTTCACGTATATTACCGTGGCATACCCATTTCATAAGCCGAACTTGAATATTAGCGTGATATTACGTCATCCCCCATGAAGGGGTAACATTTTTTAATATCTAACCAGCCTATCTTAGAGTAACAAATTAACAACAAAATAAGCCGTTTGAACGACCTCGCTATTCTCAATTTTAATATATAAGGGTAGTTCACCCCCCATGAATGGATCACATTTTTTAAATATCTAACTAGCCTATCTCAGAACAACAGATTAGCAACAAAATAAGTCGATGGATTGGGCTCGCTAGGTGTTTTTTTTTGTTAAGATATTGTATATGGGTATGCTAGCGTCAGCATATCCGTCGTTTCTCGTAAATTAATGGAGCAACATATATTTTTAGTACAAATTAGCAACAAATTCCCATATTGTTTTCAAGTCCGGCTTATGAAATGGGTATGCCACCGTAATGTACCTACGTCCAAAATTTACAGGATTACCCGCTGTACTAATCTGAAGGTTGTCTGAAAATTTCATCAAAATCGGTTAAGCGGTTTTGGAGTCTGTTGAACATTACATACATACACGGATTGCCATATATATATTGTTGCAGAATTACACATTTTTTTTAATTCGCCAAAACAGCTATTTTGTAAAAGTTATGAAATAACAAAACAAGTTTACTTACATTTTTTATTTTTATATTAAGCATCACACAAAAAATGGAAAACAAAAGTAGGTATAGTACAACTATATAATACATATATATGTTTAATATAATAATAATGGAGTATAACACTGGATTATAAAATAAATAATCATAATATCTTATTATAAAATATAACAATATTTTTTTCATAAGCTATAAATATAATATACTGTTATCAGTAGTACAATTACAACAGGAACTTATTAATGAAATAATTGACTTATGTTAGTAGGTACATATAAGTCATGATATAATTTATTTGAAACGTGTATAGCTCACACGTAATTGAAATACAAAAAAATGAAAAAATAAAAAAAATAAACACACTTAAACAACATATCTCGGTCACAGACCTTCTTCATCTTCATCCACGATTATTTCCAGCGTTTCCGTCATCAATGTCGATCGAGATTAGTTGTTAGGGCGTTAGAACTGAATTATGTCTCTGATTTCTTCCTCATCTTCCTCCTCAATTGTTGCTAGCGACGGCGACATCCAAATCGTATAATTACGGTTGGCCATTACAGACGGTTGGATTCTTATGATACCTGAAAGAGTATAATAATATAAGAATTCAACTGATTTTGCGGTTTCCCCAATAATTCGGAAATTAGTTATTTACCGCAACAAACCTTTTTTCAATTAGCGTTAGAAGTTATATGTGTATAAAAATATTAAACTTGAATATAACATGAACTTCAAGTGAACTTCAATCAGAATACGGAAAATGTTCAAATAACGCATACAGAGACTTTGGGTCTATTGAATTCGGTTTTAAAGTCTATTGGTGATGGATATTTTGTTTGTTTTAGTCAATCGTTGGACAGTTTAGAAAAGTTGGAAATAAATGCAACCTTAATATAGTATCTATCTAGATATAAATTGATGTCGCTCTCTGCGTCTCACAGTTTCTATATCAGCTAACTCCTCCTAAACCTAGCAAAGAATTTTGATGCGGTTTTCATTAATGGAAAGAGCTTTCAACGAGGAAGTTTTTCGTACATAATTTGCAGAAAAAAAAAATGTAGTCACTTATAAATATTGAAGATTGTAGTTAAATAAATATAACCTACATTTAAATATTGATAAAAGTAACTGAGATAAAATACAATGAAACGAAAAAAAAAGACCCATAGCTCTCTTACCCAAACAAAAATTTTAAACAAAAAAAATGAAACGAGTACCAAAAATAAACAATTTAAAATTCTATTTGTGTTGACTTAAATTATATTAAGAAATCAAATGTATTAAATGATCACAAAATGTTAACAAATTACTGCGTTATTACTACCTGATCATACAATGCTAATGTAAGCATATTTCCAATAATTAGGACACCGTCCTCACCGCGCCCGTACCCCGCGCCGCGCGTAAAACATTTTTCAATTAATTCCATTTATCTAAAGTAATTTACTTATAAATGATAATAAGACATTAAATTTTTGAGGCCATTAACTATTTTTTGTTAAACAATGATTAGTTTAGAGTTGTTTACTTTAAGTAGAATAGTAATTTCCAATTTTCACGCTATAATGGGAATTTCATTTTTAATATTTTTAGCACTATAAAGTGATTTTAGCTGTTATATTTTACTATATACGTTAAACATAAGCCAAAGCAATATAATGCAGTTCAATAAAGTCAAATCTAACCTACAATGTTTTTAACTACAAGGTAAAAATTATAGAGGAAGACATATAAAATTGTAGACAAAAAATGTAATGTAATGTGATGTGATGTGATGTCTTTCGGGCCTGTTTAATTTGTGATTAAGTAGACAGAAATGATAATTGTATATAAAAAAGCAATAAATAATCTAGCGCTAACTTACTGTTAGCGCGAAGAGGATCAAAAGTCTCATCAGGTTTAGTAGGACCCATCTGAGGATTTTTCATTGTATGGGTGTTTCCCATTTCCTCGTCTTCGAAGATTGTTTCCAGCGGCATCATACAAGTATGTACAACCCGTTTGAGAACCTGTTTTAAAGGACCTGGAACAAGTTAAGTAATATATATAAATGAATAGTTTCTTTGTCGGCTTAATTCTTCGTAAATAAGCAACTATCGTAAAGATCAGATTTTTGAGATTTTTGCATCTTTGTTTTTTTTTGGAAACCGACAACCTTTATATTTTATTTACATGCCGTTTCCACAAAATAAGGAACATTTCTATTTGGTTTTCTGTTAAATGGCGATGTTTTTTGGAGCACCGGTAAGTATCCAAAATACTTAAGTTTTCAGTTCGCTATGATAAAACACGGATTTAAGATTTTTTTATTTGTAGAAGGTACTATTAGGTCCAGTTTTATAACGATCCGTTAGTTAAATTTTATATCAAATAGACGAAAAAAAGATCTAATAGTATTATAAACAACTGTTCGTTAGTCAACAGTATAATTTGACAGCTAGCGTTTACTGCCTCTTTACTGACTATGATAAGGTCGGTTTATCTTACGTATCGTTTATTTTGTTATTTATGTAAATAAATGTGTTTGTGACGCGACACTTGACAGTTCTTGACAGACTACAACGAAACCATCGACAATATTCATAAACTTCGGCGTATTTTTACGGGCAGCTACCGAATGTTTAATTTCTTTTATAGAACCACCGTCAGTAAACGTTATTGACAGACCGTTAACCGTTCGGTTACTAGCACTGTAACGAACGGGAAAAAGGTATGTCGTTTATAAAACTGGCCCTTAAAGAAACACTGATTGTGATCGATAGTTAAACTCGGTAGTAATATTAATCAGAAAACTAATTAGGAAAGTATAGACATTTGTAGAAATGGCAAGAAAATAGCTGACATGGAGTAGAGGATTAAAAAAAAAAAATAAGGCAGAAATGATAATTGTATATAAAAAAAGCAAATATCTTACTTTCAACCGGAAGAGGATTAAAAGTCTCGTCACGTCTAGTAGGACCCATTTGAGGATCGGGATGTTTATTTCCGAGGAAGTTTCCCATACTCTGCTCGGTTTCCGTCTCGAAGACTGTTTCCAGCGGTGGAGTCATCCAGGAACTTAAAACCCGTTTGTAAACCTGTTTTATAGATAAGTTAAGTAATATCTCTCAGCTTAATTCTCCGTAAATAAGCAATTGCTTAGACAAAACTCAAAGCACTAATTAGAAAAGTATAGACATTTGTGAAAAGGCAAGAAAATAACTGTCACGGAGTAGAGAAAAAAGATATAAAAAAGTGTTGTTGACTCGAAATCCGTGAGACTTACTGAGACTTTTTTATATGGGATAGAGCATGAACTGAAACTAACCTATATGTTAAACCTAAAAAGTATACTTTATGTTAATTCAGGCAGTAAACTATCTGTGTGCCAAATCCATTAGGTGGTTTAGTACTTAGTTCGACGATTTGGTTGGAAAGTATTGTTTTTTTCTACTAACGTAAAAACTTAATTAGGGTTATATAAACATTCCATTGAAAATTATCTATCTGATGGTGAAAACCACTTCAAATTCCGTAGCGTGGTTCAGGAGTTAGCGGATATATTCCAGCGCGCTATAACTTTTACACACGTGTGAATTATAAAAATAATAATTGTATTATGCTCGTACAAAAAAGCGGAAATTTTTATTAAATAACATTTTCATTTTATTCCCTTAGAAAGCAAACAAAAAAAATCATTCAAATCCATTCATTAAAACCGGATTTCGTCATTTTACCTTAAAAACGTCTAATTAATTGCACAGGATTAAATGAAATAAATTTAATTTTTAAAACCATACATACCGACACGAAAATTTTCGGGGAGCTGTCCACAAGATTGTTACACACTCTTAATAACTTTAATAACTAATGTGTTTCGCGGTTGACGTACAAAAAAAAGTGGCTCATATCGTTAAACTGCTGTAGCAATGCATGCTTGCGCTTCACATTTCACGTTTCCCACATACGTATTCACTTTGAATTTTATAAAGCACACTTTTTATATTAAAAATAGCAGTATTATGTATTTATTATACTTCATTAAATTTATCACTCTTTCACGAACTACAAAAAAAAAATGGATAAAAATTTACATGAAAATCTCTTTTCTATTTCGATTTTCTAATGATCTATTTTCGACTGACTCACACGAATATAGAAAATAATATTGTTTTACTTTGTTTTTGTTTTTTGGTGTATTTTTGTATATTAAATAATTTGTTTTCCATAATAAAATAAAATAAAGATAAAATGATTTACACATCTGAATAACACACATAAGGTATATAAATGTATAACTTACTAGCGACCCGCTCCTGGCTTCGCCCAGGGTGCATTTTTTTATATACACGACCTTCTTCGTTTATCCCTACTTCCATAAGTGAAATACATAAGTGAAATAAATAGTGAAATTAAAATATGGGTGGTTTAGAAGTAGTTAACGAAGAAACAGACATGACGGATTTATAATATGTGGAGTTAAATATCTAATGAAAGAAATGGTCCGCCGACCCTGGAAAAGGGCCCCCTTACAGCCCTCCCTGTCCTCTCAACTTGGTCTGATTTCTGGTACTGATACGATACTGACACTGATACTGATATACTGATATATACGCAAAAATAACGACTATTCGCTATTCTATCGGTTCAACTCTAAAGTTCTATTCTTAGACGGCTTTTATAGTTTTCAAAATAAATTGTACCTACTCGCAATTTAAGGTGTATAATGCCGAAATGGCCTTGAATTATTAGGCTGATTTCCCCGCGCCACCCTCTACAAGAGATCGACCGCACAGAGATGGCAAAGAGTAGTATGGAGACTAGACGACAAAGGCACGACATAGTCGACTGCCTACTTTACTGCAAATACCTACAAATTTATAATTATTTACAATGTAGAGGGATAATTCAGTAACAATGAAGCGTGTTTTGTTATTTAGGTAGTAAATTATGTTACCTAGTAAAAATTTTTACCCGTCTGCGCCACAAGGAGGATTATGTTTTTAGAGTGTACAGCAGCGCGCTCCCAGCTTCGCCCGGGGTGTATTTTTTCTAAAATAAACGTAGCCTAAGTTACTCCTTATTACATCAGCTACCTGCCAATAAAAGTTCCGTCAAAATCGGTCCAGCCATTTCAGAGATTAACCGGAACAAACAAACAGACAGACAAAAATTGTAAAAAATGTTATTTTGGATTTTTTCTAAAATAAACGTAGCCTAAGTTACTCCTTATTAAATCAGCTACCTGCCAATAAAAGTCCCGTCAAAATCCGTCCAGCCATTTCAGAGATTAGCCGGAACAAACAAACAGACACTCCTATTTTATTTATATGTATAGGTGTATGTATATTTCTTTATACGAATATAAAATATATGGTAAAAGAGCCAAACAACAGTTTTTATCAAAACTAACAATTTTTTTAATTTTCAGTAAAAACAATTGAGTTTTTACACCAACCGTACAAACTTCGCGTGGTACGTTTTGTTTGGGTAACGCTAATGCCGGCGGTAATAATTTTTTTTTTAAGTTTTCGTCTAAAAAATTCGTCTTCCTGAAACATCTCAGATGACTCCTAACACAACCCGGCTGTGACGTGCCGTTTCCGAGTTAGGGTCGGGGGGGTCCGAGGGGGGCGTCAAATTTTTTATCTCGTCGAGACGTCCCCGATGAGCCCAAACACGATCTGGCTGCAGTGCGCCGTTTCCGAGTTACGGCTGGGGAGGTCCGAGGGGGGCATCAAATTTTTTATCTCGTCGAGACGTCCCCGATGAGCCCAAACACGATCTGGCTGCAGTGCGCCGTTTCCGAGTTACGGCTGGGGGGGTCCGAGGGGGGCGTCATATTTTTTATCTCGTCGAGACGTCCCCGATGAGCCCAAACACGATCTGGCTGCAGTGCGCCGTTTCCGAGTTACGGCTGGGGAGGTCCGAGGGGGGGCGTCAAATTTTTTATCTCGTCGAGACGTCCCCGATGAGCCCAAACACGATCTGGCTGCAGTGCGCCGTTTCCGAGTTACGGCCGGGGGCCTCGGACCCGACGGAGAGGGGCCGGGAGGGCGGGTCGCGCTGCGCGCTCCCCTATCCTCCCTCCTCGTCATTCGCCCCCCCGGCCTCGAGACCGGCGGGGGGTCGACCTAATGTGCAAAATCGCCATCGAGGTGTGATTTTGTATGAAAGGGAGGTAAAGGGGGGAGGCGAGGGGAAGTAGACCGTCTCGGCCTATGGGTCTCGGGGAGAAACCGTTATCCAAAGAGACCCCAAGAGCTGCCACCGCTGAGGAGCTACGGGGATCGGTAAGTCTATACAGGTTGTATGGAGTGTAAAAAAAAATGTATGAACGGGATGGGGATGACTCTCTCCCTGGTGACTACCGATGACCCTCTATGACATTCTATCTCTCGTAGTTTCCGAGGACCTCTCCCCATCCTTGTACCAGGTCGGTGGACCGTGGACCGAGGAATTTCTTACGGTGCGCTACGCCACTCTCCATACGATGGGATGAGATATACCGCTCCAGAAAATCTCCTTCCGGTTGAAATAAATCGCTTTTCCGAAAAACCATAAGTTTGTATGGTGGCGGGATGAAGGGATGGGATACTCGAAAATCGGGATGGCTTTTAAGAAGCATCCCACCGAGGGACGGAAACGCGCCATTGACACCGACTTCCCATCCTTGATGGTTTCGGAGATATTTCCATCCTTCAAAGAAATTGCCACTTTTTGTATGGAGACGGGATGAAGGGGCGAGATGGAGGGATAGAGTTTATCCGAGAAGTTGGACCATCACTATAGGTGACCATCCCCCAAAGACGCCGCCCACCTATCTCCGGCGGTTCGGGAGGTGTGCCACTTTGAAAAGTCCAAAAAAGTTGTATGGAGTTTAAAAAATGTATGAACGGGATGGGTATGACACTTTCCTTGATGACTACCGATCACTCTCTATGACATTCCGCAAACGCCACCCTTCTATCCCTCATAGTTTCCAAGAACCGCTCACCAACTTTTTACCAGAACGGTGTACCGAGGATATCGGATTTTTCTACAATAGGGAAACCGCTCCTTCTAGGAGAACAATTCGATGAGTCACTAGATACGTGAGTGGGAATCCGGCTTTATAGTGGATTTATTTACTTTATTTTTTATTTATTAGGCTTATTTATTTATATTGTATTAATTAATAATTAATTATTTATAATATTAATTAATTAAATTAATTAATTAATTAATTAATTCATGAAAACTTTCCTCCCTCTTTTGGTTTATTTTTGATATATTACGCTTTTGCCTCCTTTGCTTACTTCCTATTTTTATTAAATTTAGATAACAAGTACAGATTAATTATTAATTGAATATTCAAACTGAATATTTCAGATTATTAATAAATTAAATATTATATTACAACATAATTTATATTTACAGTTTTTTAAAGATTTAATTACCTAGTAAGACAAAGAAGAAAACCTATTAAAGTATTATATACACTATCATGCACTGTCTGTTCTGCCACTAAAATGTTTATTCGGTGTTTATTACGTAAAAATTAATAATTTGATGAGGCGCAACGCGGCACAGGTCCGTCTAGCATCACGACTCGTCCCGCACTGATTTTATGGACGAGAACGGGCTAACGTTGAGTAAGTGGGGAAATATTTTTGATAAAAACATTATATAAAATTCAAATTTACGAATTTTCGAAAACCGCTTTCAACAAATCATGCTATATTGTTATCTTCATAAGTGTACAAAATTACATAATCTTTTGATAAATATTGTAGAAGTGAGGTTATAACTGAAAATAAAAGGGGTGAGTTAGAATTTTTTTCCTGAATCAATTTCAATAAAATAAAAATTTTAATCCCAACAAATCATTCCTCATATCTTGTAGATAAACATATATTTTATTCGATGAAGAAAAGGCGTATATATAATGAATAAAACTGTTACAAAATGTTGCAAAAATTTAATCTACACATTTATGAATTTTGCTCTTTTCGCGTAGGTAATACGCGACACCGCCTCGGAATCTTTATTTTTTATTTATACTATTTTAATTACAATAAGTATAAAAAAGCAGTATTCAATTCCAATTCAAAATGGATATACAAACAGTTCAATACATGATTTATTATTTACTAGCTGTTGCTTGCGACTTCGTCCGCGTTATTATGTTACTCGCTGATAATGTATGTATGGTGAATTTTCAAAATCGGTCTATTAGTTTTTTAGTTTATTCATTACAAACAATAATAAACGATTCCGAGCTAATTATTAGCTTTAGTACCTATTCCTCAGTTTTTTTTAAGTGTGGTTAAAAACGAAATCCCGAAAGGAACTCAGGATTCTTTCAGGATGGTTTCTTTCGAAACCACGTTTAAAATAACCTGAGTTCTTTGACCCCTATTGTAAGTAATCGATAAATTACATTTTCACTGTTTAAATGCTGAGTAGTTTTTTTTCAGCTTCTAAACATAATTTTTAGGTCAGGCTGAACATGTCATTTTATGTTTGCATCAAGTCAAACACACGCGTGTGCAACTATTTGCTTTACTTGTAAGTTTTATATTTTAAAATATTTTATTTGTTAATTATTAAGAGTCAATGACCTCGTTGATTGTACAAGCAGCCCATATTTATATTAGAAAATTTTTTCGGGATGAAATGCCCTTTCTTGTATGATTGCAACATTTTATGGTGATCGGTTTGAGTAGTTTAAGGCTTGAAAAGGTAACATAGAAAATAGAGACAGACAGACAGTTACTTTCACATTTATAATATTAGTGATTTAGCAATTCCTGTTTTACATGTAATATTAAAAAAAAAACTTTTGTTTGTACAAATATTCTATTCGTTGTTGTTGGCTCTTACCAATTGAGTACTTAATGATAAATACGTACATAACACATTTATTTATGTTAAAAAATCTATCCAATATATTGGAATCTTTTATATTGGAATTGTGACGTTGTTTTATGTATAATTTTTTTGTACGTTATATTTTTAAACCATTTCAAATTTCGCTAAGCCCAATAAAGATTTCTAAATAATATTTACAGTACCTTATATCACAGAGAAAGTTGAAAATTATACGTGGAGAATAAAGGACTTTAAAAATTAAACCGTTTAAAAAAATACCTGTAATTATATTAATATTCATTTTAATTTTTTTTTTAATAATCGCGGCTCATACATATTATAGAATCGTGAATGAGCCGTTTCTGTATACAAAAAGTACCCAACGCGACTAAAGAAGTTTTTATTTCAAAAATTAATAATTCTCTTTCAACAAATAAACTGACATTTTACTGTCTTATTATTTAATGTATAATATACTTTTTAAGAGGTATTCAAAAGTGATTTATTGTTTAAAAGGAATTATAGAAAATTAAGAATAGCATGTTCATTTCTAGGAGAATTAATATTTTGGGAGATAACAAGGCGAAACAAATATTTCTAGTGGTAGATACAGTCTGCATCAAAATCAGTTGCTTATATATTTATTCAAATGTCATTTTCATATAATTTAAGACGTTTGACTAGCTTTCTCAAATTTCACGAGCCCGTTAGATAAGTGGTTAGGGTGCTTGAATTAACGTTTTGCTCCAGGTGTCCTGGGTTCGATTACCGGCAGGGTTAACTTTGGAAATGAAATTTTCAATTGGCTTACAAATTCACAAAAGTATTACAAGTTTCAAGCACATTAATATCAATATTGGCAGCTTTTGAAATCAAATTTTGCATTATTTTATTACTTTTGCTATAAATTCAAACAATATGGATTAAATTTAAATAGAAAACATTTTTGTTGTCGACTGTATTAACCTTCGTTAGTGCCTACTTACTCGTCCCAATGTGTGCCATTTATTGCCATCTGATAAAATTCTTACAAAATCAATATTCATTCGGCATTATTGAAATGGATAGCAAGAACACTTTTCATTTAGACAAGTTAACTTAATTACTTAAGGCAAGTCGTAAAATGTACTGCTCTTGAAATTGTAATCGATTTTAGATAAAAATTAAAGACCTAGTTTAATATTTTTAACAGATTTCTGAACAACATGTCCAGATATTATTGGTATTTTACACCTTAGTTAGAGTTTGAAATTAATTAATTGCATTCGATGCTTGACATTGAAAATCTGAAAAGGTTTCCGAAGTAGTACAACCCTAATTTTGGCAAAAATGGACGTTTCCCGTTATGAATTCAAATATTTTCAAGAGATATAAAAATTCAAGAATTCAAGAAATATTTTCAAGAGATATGTACGGCTTATGACTTTCAGTAATCTCTGCCTTATTTTCACTGGACGAGGTGTTTAAGGTGTTTAATAGCAATTTTTCTAAAGTAGGCCCTGCCGGAAATCGGACCCAGAAACCCAGTGTATACCTAAACCACTCGACCTATGGGCTCTTCAAATTGTCAATTGGCTCGTCAAATCGTCAAATTGGCTTTTATTGTCTGCCTTTTTTTGATCAGTTTCAACAATACAACGTTGTGTGGGCATAAATCTTTTCCTTCGTGAAAACGTGAAATGTTCGCAGTATTTCGCAGTCATTATTTCGCTTTAAAAGTAAGAAAGTTGTTCAACACAACATCCGAAGCTATATATTTTATTAGGTAAGCTATAAACTAATACGCACACAACAAATTAATTAGTTTGCCAATTATTTCAGCTTAATTTTAATATGTATAGATACAAATTTTACCTCTTCATATTATTATTAGTATTATTAATATTAGTATTAGTATAGATAACTAACTCAAAGTAAACACATAAACATTTATTAATTATTTACTTAATTAGTTAAATTGTATATAACTTAAGGGAATCGAATTTTTAAATAAATATTATTATGAAGCTTAAAATAGGTCTAGTGGCCTGGGGATATTTCCCTAACTGTTCTTTATCCTCACGATCACAGTTGAAAGGGGGTCTAAACTAAATAATATATTTTATAGCTGTAGTTGTGACTCAAGCCTCGCATCAAAAGCTTCTTATAGATCTCAAGGATTCATACTTGATAAAAGAGCCTACTTATTTTTTTGGGAAATATCAATGTTTTTATCAAAACATTTATGCTTATTACTATTTCATCCGCGATCGTGTGCAAACGTTTGCATATTCGACGGCTAAAATTTTTTTTTTATTGTGACTAATTACAAAAAAAATGTAATTACTTTTTTTAACAGTAAGTTCCATTAAACAGAAATAATACAATGCAGTGTTAACATTTTATTTAACACAAAAATTATAACATTTTACTTTCAGCGAAAAAAAAATTCAAAACCATACTTAGTGATAAAAAGAAAACTTGTGTACTTTGGATTTCTGGTAAACTTTTTAATAATCTCTTACAAAGCAATGGCGCAAATTTGAAGTTTTCTCATTAAGGCCAGGCCCTGTGAAACTAAGGGAACTTTAAATAAATGTGCTGAGTCAACCACATATCTGATCAATGTGGAATTCACATATATATATTTTGAGACCTTTATCTGTAGATTATCAAGTCAGAAACATAATTAGGTGATTTTCATTCGATACATTTTTTGATCGAAATCGGCGCCTTTTCCGGAGAATATTACATTTTTCTACTAAACGGCTTGAGTTATATCGCCAAAAAACTGCTCGTAGCAAGGAAACATTGTTTACCAGTGATTGTCAAAATAAAATAAACTTAGGTTTATTTTTACTCCTATAATTAACTAAAACAATTTTGAGACTTACGTTGTTTAGTTCCGAGCTAGTGCATACCAAATCATGCTTCAAATAATGTACGCAATATTCAACCTTACGTAAGCTGTATCTTGCGATATATTAAAAAAATTCTAGAGAGCCGCCGAGCAACTTGTAACTCTCGGGTGGCGGACGTAGGGCGGAGCAAGCGTAGGAATTTTTTTCGTGGGGCCTGCTCTTAAACCTGTTTAATATAATTTTATGTACTCACTAATAAATATACTTTACATGATGTTCATATGTTATTATTTAACGTAACAACTACCTATACCTATTTAGTTACACGTTACAATGGCCTTAATACACGATTACAAACAGATACTTCTTGTTAATTGATTTTTTCCATTTTAACAAAGGAACTCCCCTGCGTCACTAGGGCCAAGTAACACAAATTATTTAATTAATATGGTTTATTATTATACAACATATAATATTATTATTATTTAAGATATATAGTATACTCTATTTATATTTATAAAATTATTAATTGAAAAAAGTACATTATATAAGTTAAGAAACGAAATATTAGTGTTCATATGTGCAGGTATATTGTTGTAGCTTAATTATATAAGATATGTATATATACAATAATTTTTTTTACATATTTACCTAAAACTAAAACTCAATATAAAAATGGACCCTGCGGCATTGTACCAAGGACGCTGGCAGCATTTCCTCGTTGAATGGCCAAACTAATACGTTGGCCGAGGAAAGCGCCAGCTCTTCGGTCTCATTAATAATTAATAATATAATAATTATATATAATAATTATTATATTATGTTATATATAATTATTATTATGTTATATATAGGTTAGCATATTGCATATAACCACATATTATATTTATCATGACTGTATTTGTTGATTATTTTTTTCCAAGTATTTGTCTTACTATATCAACATTTTTCGAAATTTTGAAACGCATTTACCGCTGCTACTGCTGTTAAATTGTATACTTCTAAAAAAATAGATTGAATAGTACACGACGGGGTTTTGTGGTGAATGCTTCATTGGTTCCATTTTTGAAGCCCTGAAATACGCATTCGTTAGCTTGTAGCGAAATTCGAGGGCGCTTTACCTTTATAAAGGATTTCCTTATTTGTTTGTTTTACTGGGTGATCGTTTTTTCTAAGATTGTGGGCTAGCCAGTGCATGTACAAACATGTAGTTTTGTTTCGAGCTACTCTTTATTCTTTTATTTGGAACTAGGCTATTCCTTTTATTTATAACTCCTTTTTTCTTTTGTTTCGATTTGCTCTTTTCTTTTGTTTTTTTAACTTAAGGTTCCCCGTATCCTTTTTTTTTTTAATTTATCCGCATTAAATTATGTGGTATCCATCATCATACATGCAAAATCTTTTGACTCAATCTACCATGAAGATGATAACGTGTAAATACGCTAAACAAAGAATTAACCAATTGAAGAAACTGAAATTTTTCAAGATAACAATAAGCCATAACGAAAACCTCTGAGCATAAACATTTATACTCAAAAAGTTCATTCTGTTTTTAATTTTATAATTTACTAGCTGTTGCACGCAGCTTTGCCCGCGTAACTTTATAAAATATAGCCTATGTTACTCGCTGACAATATAGCTTCCCAACAGTGAAAGAATTTTTCAAATCGGTCCATTTAGTTTCGGAGCCTATTCAATGCAAACAAACTAACAAACAAACAATCAAATCTTTCCTCTTTATAATATTATAATAAAGATAGTTTTATAAAAATTATTAAAATAATATAATTTTCTGAAATCGGCGTTTTATTTTACCTATATACAGGTAAAACCCTCTTTCGCGCGTTGCTTTACCCTTAGACACCCCAGAAAAAGAAAATTAAAAATTACATTTTGATTAAAAATTAGAACAATCAGTACCTACGTGATGTGTTTTATTATTAGCAATAATTGTAGTTGAATTTCAGTTCAGATCACTTACCTGCATTTGATTTTTTTATCGACAGGTTCTCTCAATAACGTCGTACAAAAAATATGTGGAGTTCATTGGAAGATGACGATCAACCAAGCTCAATAAGCAACCAACAGTTTGGTGTAACCATATTTTACATAAAAAACCTTAATATAAACATGGTGGATGGGATCCCGCCGGTGGTACGACAATGCGTGGAGTATTTGTCTACTCCTGAGGGTGAGCCGTGTTTTATTGTTATGTTGTTTAGACGAAGCTTCCATCCACATTACTTGCATTTGTACTTGTACAATAAAACTCAATTAGTTCATTTTCGTTTTAACTCTATGAAAATGAAGTTAGTTTCTTGTAAATGATAATATTTTGCATGAATAGCCACAATTTTGCTTCCTCTTAGAAATAATTCTCAAATTTAACGAGGATGAGTGGTTAGGGTTCTTGACTTAACACTGCATCGGAGGTCCCGGGTTCGGGTCAACTTTGGAAATGAACTTTTCAAAGTTGGTTCAAGTCTGAATTAGTAATCCTTAAAGGAAGGCAGCCCTTGGCAGCATCTAAGGCGTTGCTTGTATTATAGACGACGACAACCTGCTACCATCAATTGGACCGTCATCAGCTTGCCTTAACATAAAAAATAGTTAGGTAATTAGCACACTTCATAAACATCACAACTATTTTGTTTTAGCGCTTGAAGCGGAGGATATTTTCCATATGTCGTCAAATCCAAAAGTTATTAGAGAGATGCAAGAAAGGTGCAATAGCGGAGAAGAAATAATATTTGAAAACAATCCACACGAGGCCGCTGCTCTATTAAAATCTTTTTTGCGTGATTTAGAGGAGCCACTCCTTACTTTTGAACTGTATGAGCAAATCCTCAACTGGAAATGTAAGTATCGTTTTCATCGTTTACTTGAACTTGCGTTATAAACCCCTAAATACTTATGATGATATATTAAAAAAGAATATTGGGTTTACTCTCTAGAAATATTTCCTTCTTTTTTCAAGTCACCACTAATTATCAGCCACTGACTATAAAATGACAAATGACGTAAAAAAACTCGACCCTGCAAATACTCGACCGGAATAAAAAGCTTTTTATATATATTTTTTATTATTTTTCTACTCGGCCTCTTTCTATTTATATACTGTACTAGTATTTGCCCGCGACTTCGTCCGCGTCAGATCGCTACCAAACTTCACAGGAACACCCGCTGGACTAATATGAAGATTGTCTGAAAGTTTCATCAAAATCGGTTCAGCGGTTTTGGAGTCCATAGGAGACATACCATACATATATATATACACACACCGCCTTTTATATCTATTATACTCGTATACTGTATTTGTTATAAATAGATTTCTCCAACTCTTAGATACCGAAATGATTCTCAATTTTTCTTGCGAAATTTGCGAATAGTCATTTGTTTTTTAAATTAGCTTAGATGCAAATACATGAAATTAAAGAGTTTATGAACCAAATTTAAATTTAAATTAAAACTGGCAAATTTTAATTTATAATGACGATCATAAGAGTTTCTTGTAGAAACCTAATTGATAAATAAATATTTTGATTTTGATCTTTTTTTACCACAATTTCTTCAGATTAGATGACAACACCGAGGACCAAGCTAGTGATCCTGCCTTAGATGGATAAACTGTTTAAAGCACTAAGTCAGGCGTTTCTCTAGAACCGCGCTAACCAGCATGGACTACTTACTCTATTTCGGCTACACACAAAGAAAACAAATAAAAAATAGTCCATTTTCTTCAAAAACCTATTACTACGAGTATAAGATTCATAAAGTTGAAATATTCATAGTATTTAATGTGTTCAAGTTTTATTGGTGTATTTAATATTTGTTCAAACTAAATTTATGATTTATCCATCATTAACTACTAAAATGTTGCTTCAGAAAATTGTTTATTACTCCCATGTATGTAGCTAAACTGTGGAGAATATGGATCATTTTGTATTGACCTTAATAATTTTGAACCATTATTGCAGCCGGATCACCCGCTACCTCCGAAAAAAAAGTCAAGTCGATTTTGGAAAAGCTGCCTGAGGACAATTATGTCATACTAAAATATTTAATTAAATATCTTTGCAAGGTAAAAAGACAACATTGCTTTTAGTTGCGAAAGCGACACCTGTTCGTTTTTCTCGGATATTCAGACTGTCTCTTAATTCTCGGATATTCAGTTCAAACATAATTTTTACTTAGAAAATGAAAAAAAAAAAAATTAAAAAAATTGAGATTATAGATAACAAATTCTTCAAATAATATAAAATGAATTTCAAACTATTTTTAGCAAATAAATCTTTTATTTTGTCTCAATCTGCAAAATATATACATAAACTCATAAAAAAATTTGTTCTATCTTGTTCTTTGTAATAACTCTCGCGTTGAAGAACTTAAAAAAAAAATCTCAAAGAATCATTCTTGATATCACTAATAAAGAATTTTGTATATGTCGTAGGCCGATCGTTTAACTGGGCCGGTCGAGATCTGCCTGGGCAGATCATGATGTGCAGGCATTTCTTGATATGCCGCTCTAATAATCGCCATATTGTTCAAAGCATAACGTTTGACAATTTGTCCGACCATGTTTGGGCAAATCGTCAAACGTCAAAGGAAATCGTCACCGATTTGTAGGGTGGCCAAAGTATACGCAAATAAAATGAGGTTCAGATAAATTTTTTTTTACTAAATTAACTATCTCTTTATTTCGCAAGCTCGGCAACTTTTAACGTATATTTAAATTCAAATTAGGAAAGTGGTTTTATCCCTACCGAGATATCCAAGAACCTTGTGCACTTCCGTTAAAATACTGAAATATTCATCTACCGAAATTATGCGAACCGTATTAAAATTTCTTAGCCTGAAATTTCCATTATATCATATTTAGAGCTCCAATAATAGTATGAGGAATCCCGTTGCAAGGACACTCTACTTTTTTATATGCTAGATAATCTAAAAAATATATAACATTTGTTATAAATCTCTCACCTATATAACATAAAGAAATCAAAAAAGTATGTTTTCATGATTTATTGTTATAATTAGCACAAGACATTTAGTTTAAATGCTTTTCTTTACAAACAAAAACTAATCTGTAAAATTCGGTCGGAAGTCCACGGTTTTTTAAATTGTGCGTTGAATTTGCGTTACTCACATAAAAATCCCGTAACTGATGACTTCACTTGGAAAGCACTTTTTTCTGTAATCGACTCACTGTTACTGCTTTTATTGTCACAGTTTTCAATTTCTTGAGACGCCACCATCTTTATCGCACGTAAAGACACAGCTGACAGAGCGTAAACAGCGCCACAAGCGTCGCGAAGCGGAACTACATTACGATGCGCCTAGCCATATCTCGATATGGCCAAGTGACTAGAAGGGAAAATCGACAAATAGGTTGTCCTCATCGATCTGCACAACTTTATTCTGGGCACATCATGAAATAATCAAATCAAGAAATGCTGGCATATCATGATCCGTCCAGGCAGATATCGATCAGCCCAGTTAAACGATCGGCTTACGACATATACATGCCCTAATCTCACTTGTAAATAAAACTTTTTGACAAAATTAATGATTACCTGCTTGCCATGATTACTTACATGCCAGCTACAAATCATTTACCTCTACTTTACGGCATAAATATTTAATAATACTTTATTTTTATTAACAGGTTAAAGAAAGAAGCAGCGTTAACAATATGAACTTTGTTAATTTGGCTGTTGTTTTTGGACCGACCTTGGCATGGCCATTCATTGGGACCAGGACTTTGTACGACATTGTTCGTATCAATTCATTCTTAGTATTTATTATGCAAAACAAAGACGACATTTTCATCAAATAATTTTCTGCAAATCGAAAGATTTCGAGTACACTAGTACTTTGATTATGTAATATTTGATATGTAAATATAAGATCACTTTAAATAAAATATTAAATATATTATACTTAGATATGCATTGTACGTTTAAAAATAAAAACATATGAAAATATGCTTAGATTTTTTTATTTTTATATTAAGATTCACCCAAGAAATTTAAAAAAGCTTATATCTATCTATCTATAATATAAAAATGAATCCCTAAATGTGTTGCTAAGCGTAAAACTCGAGAACGGCTGGACCGATTTTAATTCAGTCTTCACTCATGGACAGAGGCATAATCAGGGAAGGTTTTTACATAAAAAAAATGCACCTCGGGCGAAGCCGGGAGCGGCCCGCTAGTTACTGAATAGAACTCGATGTAGGTACTTAATATAGAAATGACACGATAGAATAATAAAATAATCATACCATGTAAACCTATAACAATTGAAATGCTATTGAAACATTTTTAATTAAAAATTAATTACTGGTATAGCATATTAATAAAATTAATGAGAAATTAAGAGCTAACTAAGAGTTAAGACAACCTACAAGATTAATATTTTAGGGTAATTTATATTTCACTAAAAAATGTATAAATTTTAAGTAGGTATAAATTACGATTCCTGTTTTTTATAAAACTAACACGCCATACACATTTTCAGTTTTAACAAGCGCTGAATGTAAAAGTGTTTTATTAAGGCTTACGAAGGAACCCTACATAAGATCGGCAGCTATGTCATGGCTGCAGATATCTGCTTTAATAGCTGTATAGAAAACAGGAAAAACGATTAAAAACAGATAGAAATTTTCTGCAACAGCACGTGTGCTGTTGTGCTTGGGTGAAAAGATGCTAGAGCCTATTCCCTACACTTAGTCGGCAGCGGACTTGCAGCACTTCTTATGTATGTATACTTTTTTGGAATAAGTAGTTTATGTTCGTGGCATCATATGAGCTGGTAAAAGATTTTTTACATCATTTATGTCCCTTTGAGTCGTGTTAACGTTAGGATGAATCCAGCTGAGATGGCTCAATGATAATAGCGTGAATGCGGCGTCACGGTGTGCTTTGGCTCGATACGTGCACTTGTGATGGTAAATTAAGCGGGCTGCCTTCGCCATCGAGATACCTTTGGTATACACGTGTTGCCTAAATCGTACCTCGCAAGGCAAGCAAAGGTTCCTGCACCAATTATATGGAATGGGACGCTTTAGACTAAACAACGTGCCGGCAGCCTCCAGCATCAAGGACGTCATTACCGAATGAGGCGGGTTCTGTTGGCGCTGGTGCTGGATAGCTGGCGGATCCCGCCGCTGACCAAAGTTCGTTTCCGACGAGCGTGGTTGAGGTGTGACTTGAATACTTTTTGATACGGCGGCGGGCGAAGGCGAGGGCGACGGCTGAGCAGCGGGGGCGGGGCCGGCGGGGACCGCGCCTCGGTATTTAAAATATATTAACGCTTTTGCAGCGTCTATTATGTCGGGGTCGGCGAGGTCCGGGCTCACCTCGCTCTGTAACCCGCTTCTAGACATATTTTCTTCTCCTCGGGGTACCCTATCCAAAAAGAAATACATACAATATCTCACTACAACAACATAATCTGGTATTTTATATAGAAAATTTTAAATAATGTGGCTCTTGTGAATTCAATGAGAGTACAAGTAAAAATATCTATTTTATCAGCTATCAAATTCAGGGTACTGTAAGAGCGAGTGAGTGGCATATGTTGGAGCAAGTGAGTTTAGTCGCGCGGTAATGTCAAACTGTCAATAGTGGGAACACAAAGGTACAGGGGGCCTAGCCAAGACGTACATTAAAGAAAACGCTCCCTAGCGAACTTTACGGAGCGAACAAAATAAAGCCCGGTGATTGGTTGTTGTAACGCCCACATAAAATTTTGACCAATCACAAAGCTTTGTCCGTAGCGTAGCGTAGCGTTTACGACTGTAGAAAGCACTGCGTTTGCATCTTGGCTAGGGCCCCTGGTATCGCTTAAGAGCGTTCATCAATTAAAATCACGCTGGAGTCAAAATTTATGATTTCAGTAGTTTCCGATGTTTCAGTTTGCAAATAAGATGTTAACGTCATATTATTTGTAGTTGTATAATCTAGTAAATAGCTGAAAAATATTTTAAAGTGAATTTTCATTAGAACATTTTTAAACAGCCCTTTTTTTAAACTAGCGGTCGACGGCCTACGCAGATAAATATACAAGTTATTAAAAAAATTATCACAATCTTTTAGAACATTAATGACTTCACATACTAGGTCCAAGAAAAAACAGAAATATCTCAAATTTGATCCTAAAATAACACGTTTAATATCACGAAAAATTACTAAAAGTGACACTTTTGATTATACTTTTCTTGAATGAAAATTTACAGAAATCGTATGTTTTTTTCGACTATTATCTAATAAATGATATGATTTTTTGGAAAATCAATATTTTTATAATTTGTCGCATATAATTTTACTAATATCTCGCTTCTGCGTCGACCGTCAACCGCTAATTTTAAAAAAGGGTTGCTTAAAATCTGTTCTAATGAGAAAAGTAATATTTTAAATTTTAATATCCCAATATTTTAAAATATTTTTCGACTATTATCTAGATTATAAAACTACAAATAATATGACGTTAATATCTTATCTGCAAACTATAACATAAAAGTAACTTAAAAGTTTATGTTACCGTGTAACTTAAAAGTAACATAAAAGTTTCTAAGGCCATGTCTACCATAGGGAAACATTCATTAGTTTTTCGAAAAAATAATACATTCTCCTAACTCTGTAAGTTTTATTTTCAAAGCTATGAAAAAAATAATTTAAAAAAAAATAAAAAAAAAATAAAAAAACAAAATAACTTCTTGTTCATCTAATCAAACTAAAAATCGAATCCGGACTCTTTAGCACGCTGCATAAAGGAAATATTTTTGTTTGATAAAATAATAAATCTAGAAAAAAAAAATCAGCCAAAAAATATTTTGAACAAAAAATTTACTCAATACTTCTTTCTGTTCTGTGTATTCATTATTGGTTTTTTTTTTGTAAAATAACAGAAAGTGCACACCGCTGTTTTCTTTTCAACTTTGCATATTTTTTAGGGTTCTCTCTTTGTAGTTTTTCACGGCATCTTTTTTTGTTTTTGGGCTTGTAAGAAGCATCTTTCAGAAGAAAAAATTATGAAATCATTACGAATTCTCATTACATCATTTTGCAAATAGTTAAGTCTTTGCTACAGGAAAGGAAATTAGTTCAGTTTTTCATATAAGAAATCATACCTAGGCTTCATATAAGAAACTAGATTGTGCGTACTGCCGCGTTGAGCGTGGGCGTGGTTGTGAGTTGTGTTATCTGCCATTGCTAATTGTTTTTGTTTAGTTTTGGGTCTTTGTTTAGTAATTCGTGAAGAATTGGGGGTAAGTAAGGGGGGAGGCGGGTGGTGGCAATAGATTACCCTCGTTGAGACCTTTCAAATGATACCCACCCAACACGGGGGGTTTATCTTTAACCGTTGACCATAGTCTACTGAATACTGTAATTTAATAATTATATTTACTAAATATTTTGTCGAACGAAAGCACGATTCGGGCCAAACTAACTGATGCAGCACCTCAATAATAGCCGACAAGTAATTTTGCATACCATAACAAGTTAGATACTGGTGTAGCCAATTATTTAAACGGATTATCAATGCTCAATTGCTTCTTAATAAAAAAATAATGGTAACAAAATCGGTAACATAAAATGCTGGGAAATGTTATTATTAAATTAAGTAAAGTAAATAAACATTGTCTGAAAAAGGTGCATCTTCAAGGAAAATATTTTAATTGCCAGTGGAATGCCTCGATTTCAATCATTAATACTAATTGTGTATGGGGATCGTTTGGGACACTTTTATTTGTTCCAGCAATTCGCGTATTTAAAATACTAGTAAAATTATACTTTTTAGAAGGAAAACTATAAAAGTTGGTAGTTTTACATATTTATTTCAAAAAAGTTGATATAATAATCATCAAAATTATCATTTTTTGGCGGCTTTACCCATTTACTTTTTCGTCGACATTTTGTTTGTAAATAAAAACTGTATTAGGTTGAGTGATGGTGAAAACCGCATCAAAAATTGTTGCGTGGTTAAATTATTAGAGCCAATTAGAGAGATGCAGAAAATAATGCTTCCTTGTGATGATGAACAAAAGCGCGTTTTGTGTCGTCATAATTTAGATATGTAGAAATGCGAAGATGTGTTGCACTTAATATTTACTGTATTAAAAGAGCATGTAATAAAAAGATAAATTCTTACCTGTTCTGTTAGTTAAATTATTTATTTAACAATGAAGGTGACACAATGAAGGCTTTGAAACTTCTGAAACAAAAAAGTAATAAAAAAAATAAAAATCGATTCCAAAGAATTCAACTGATTGCGACATCATATTTAAAGAACAGGCATTTATTTAAGTGAACAATACCTGTTTGTTCTAAGTTCTAGTTATTTGCAATTGTTCTGTGTTCGCAACTCACTTTAATCTTGTCACTTAAAACTATTTTATTTTGTTACGCTTTAATTACAAAAGTATGTCGATCGATGAAATTACAAAGAAGTTATGAATGAATTTCTTTAGACTGCATATGATATGTAACTCTGTCCATGATGTGAATATAATTTTGCTGATCTAATTCTCGGTACAAGCCTCAGTACCTTTACCATGAGTTTATAATGACTGTACTCACTAAAGAGAGTATAAATTTTATTTGTATGGAAACAAATATATTATATAATATATATAACTTAGAATCAAATGAAACATAAAGTGATGCATAAAGGTATTTATATGCATAAATTATATTACTATGGACAATTGTTATTGTCAATAACAATAACAATTGTCAAATCAAGCGGTCATTATAAGCTCATGGTAGAGGTACAGACAGTACAAGTTAGTATATACATTTATGTTAAAAAGGCAAATTAACTTGCGAAATTTTGTCGCTTATAAATTGTACTTACTATCTATAACAATACTTAATACTTATAGAGAGGAAAGATTTGATATTTTTGTATGTTTATTTGTAATTAAAGAAAGAAAGAAAGAAAAGAAATTTTATTATTTACATAATTTTTATAATATTAAATATAATAAACTAGTATTTGCCCGCGACTTCGTCCGAGTCCGATCTCTACCAAACTCTACAGGAACACCCACTGTACTAATCTGAAGATTGAAAGTTTCATCAACGGTTCAGCGGTTTTGGAGTTTATAGGGGGACATATGGGGACATACATACACACATCGCCTTTTATATATAAGAAATAAGAAGAAGAAGACTGGCTGAACCCGGCCACGCTCCGTTGTGGCTCAGTCAGCGACGTTCCACAGTATAAAATAAAGTCGCTTCCTGCCGTTTGTGCCTCTGAATATACGCTAAGATCTATTGAACTACGAAACGGATTTTGATGCGGTTTTCACGAATAAAAGTAGGAAGATTTATATATATAATTTGCAGATTAAAATCCGTGCAAAGCCGGGGGCGGACCGCTAGTACATACTTAAAAATAAATGCTTATGACAGAGCTTTTCTATCGGTACAATAAAATTACATATTTTTTCACATTTAGCGGGTTCGATTACTGGTTTAGACAGGCGATTGTTTAAAATTCTTTGAATGCAGTTCTTATAGTTTTTAAAAATAAAAATAAAGTTATCTTTCAGTAAAATTTTCCCTTCATGTGGCAAAGTTGTGGGACACCTGTATAAACATTTTTCAAGTGAAAACTTCTTAGGCGCGTTGGGAACTTTTTGTAAGGGGAATAACACTACAGTCCTACGACTGGCAGTTTTTTTTATATATTATTTCGTCATAGCCGTAGAACAACGACGGATATGCAATTTAGTAACTTTACAGTATGGCAATGGCGAAATGATTAATACGTCATTGTACTGTGTTTAAAAATTAAATCCGTCAGTATTCCAACTCTGTATCTGGAAAGTTTTAAATAATATTTGTCAAAAAATGTTTTTGGTCGATAAAGCACGACATATAAAGTCAGTTTACGCAAAAAAATAAAAATTGAAAATTATCAAAACCGTCGTTGTTCTACTACTATGACGATTTATTTCATATTTTTTTCAATGAAAGTAGCATAAGTTACACTTTATTTTAGTGAAAATCGTATCAAAATCAGTCCAACCCATTTAGGGATTAGCCGGAACAGACGGACAAAATTTAAAAAAATTGTGTTTTGTTATAAGTACCGTACCTATGCATTTTGAATTTAATGCTTATTATATTGAGTGCTAACGTGACGAAGTCGATATCGCTTCCTGCGTTTTTGTTAAATAGGCAAATTTGATCTCCCTGCAATACTAAGCGAATGACGTCACTCAAGGTTCACAAACAATCTCTGTGTTCCCACACAAAATGTCTTTATTTTCAATATGTATTATTACATGTATTATTACGCGTGAACCACTGAGTTTTAATGTTTTCATAAAATTGTCTTTATAAAAAAACAAAAACCGACTGCAAAACTATAGGTACAACTTAAAGTAAAAGGTCGAAAATAATATTTTAATTACTTTAAATCAAAGAGCATTAAAGGACTTCAGACTAAGAGAATTAAATGTATATTTGATTATTTATTAATAATATTTTTCACAAAACTATTGTTTTTGATTTTTTCAAAAAAAAGCGCTAAATAAATTTCGATATAATTTATATTAGACAACCTTTGAAACATGCCCTATCAAACAAAAAAAGAATCATCAAAATCAATTCATAATTGACGGAGTGATCGTGTAATAAACATACATAAAAAACTTACAGTCCTTCTTTTGGGTGAGTTCACCAGGATCCCCTAACTGGATCCCCCAGGGGATCTTGGTGAACTCCTTGATTCATCAGATTGGACATATATGCTGCATATATGCTGCAATTCACTAGGATCCCCTCCCAGCTTGCTCATCAAGTAAAGATGTTAGAGTAAAGCTGTAAGAACCTATAGATTATTTTTGTAATATAACTAGCGACCCGTTCCCGGCTTTGTCGAAGAAAAAACTTGATAACGTTTTATTATATAAATAATATAAGTGTGTAAGGTTAGATGTGTGTTACATAGATAATGTATCTGTCTGTGGAACCAAAGTTGCAAAACGGATGTACCGATATTTTATTTGAATGCTAACATGATGGGAATTATTCTTAGCTATAATTGATGAAGATCTGTTCAGGCGTTTGAACTTTTCGTACTAGACTTTTTATTACTAAATGACGATATATCAAAACAATCTTTAGGAGTCTTAAAGATTTACTCTTACATATTTACATCGTAATTGCTTATTGCAGGGGATCCTGGTGAACTCACCCCTTCTTTTTTGAAGTCGGTTGATAAGAATGTCTAATCTTTATTAATGAATATTCAAATAACCATAATTGTACTTACTCTAGTATAATTGAGATGGATCGAACACCGACATAAATAAAAAATCCTTGAAACAACCAGCCACACAGGTAACAAATGAATAAATGGTCTCGATCGGGTCGTATGTGTGATTTGATGGATTTGTATTGTAGCTTATAACAACTATCTCGCTCTTGCAGGATTTCATATGTTACGCTACACATTTATAGTAGGGACAAAATCTCGCTGCAGACGCGGTAATAAAACGTGTGAGTAGAGCGGAGTACAGGCGCTCTTCCTTGCAATTTGTAGGGCTTATGGGAAGGTGTAGTCATTAACAGCGTTCGTGTCGATAATGTTATCGATAACTTTACAGAAGTTTAAACTTTTATAAAATCGGAATCTGAATCGTCATCATCAGAATAATTTATTATAAATGATTTTGTAGTCCTCATTTTGTAGGGTTTCCGAGTGTCGAACCCAATTTTCCCAATGTTCTTTTGAAACGTTAGCTTTCATATTCGCATCTTGTTACCTACTGTTGCAGACCCCGACCAGTTTATGGGTAACTTTTGCCTTCACGTGCACATTACTGTGCAAGAAATAATTTATGACTCGACCTGCAGCGACGTTTTGTCCTTACTATAAGATCTATAAGGGAGATTTCTACATCGCGCTAACTGTTACTCAATTTATATTCCGAGAGACGGTAGACATTTCCGATAGGTATTTGAGGCAAGCTGAAAACTTGTCCTATAAGGCCGGCCACACACAGGCAGCTTGAAGCAGTCAGGACCGACTAGGGTCAGGGTATGAATGGGTATGCCACCATAATTATACGTAGTTTTGTCATAAGTGCTTTTGTAAAATTGTACAGCCGGAAGTATGAATAAAGTGATTAACAGTTATCGTCTTCCACATTATTGGATTATTCCCTCATTTAAAAGTAGAGCACCAACGTAAGGCATCTTACAGTAGAAATTAACAAAAAAACTAAGAAGATAGGTTAAGAAAAAACTAAGAAAAAACTAAAAAGAAGATAAAACTAAGAAGATACTAAATATGAAATATCATGTAAACTATGAAGAAATTAACAAACTCGTGAATTACGCAGGCTTAAGAGCGTTCATCAATTAAAATCACGCTGGAGTCAAAATTTATGATTTCAGTAGTTTCAGATGTTTTAGTTTTATAGTTAGATAAGATGTTAACGTCATATTATTTGTAGTTGTATAATCTAGTAAATAGCTGAAAAATATTTCAAAGTGAATTTTCATTAGAACATTTTTAGACAGCCCTTTTTTTAAACTAGCGGTGGACAGCCTACGCAGATAAATATACAAGTTATTAAAAAAATTATAACACAATCTTTTAGAACATTAATGACTTCACATACTAGGTCCAAGAAAAAACAGAAATATCTCAAATTTGATCCTAAAATAACACGTTTAATATCACGAAAAATTACTAAAAGTGACACTTTTGATTATACTTTTCTTGAATGAAAATTTACAGAAATCGTATGTTTTTTCGACTATTACCTAATAAATGATATGAATTTTTGGAAAATCAATATTTTTATAATTTGTCGCATATAATTTTACTAATATCTCGCTTCTGCGTCGACCGTCGACCGCTAATTTTAAAAAAGGGTTGCTTAAAATCTATTCTAATGAGAAAAGTATCCCAATATTTTAAAATATTTTTCGACTATTATCTAGATTATAAAACTACAAATAATATGACGTTAATATCTTATCTGCAAACTAAACACATCATGGCATTATGATCCGCCGGGAATCATAAATTTCTGATTCTAACTCTGTAACGGCCTTAAATTAATAAATATTTTTTTAAATAGAAATCTCACTAAATAGGTATATAAAATATCATTCTGATACCATTAATTAATCTAAAAAAACTAATTTCAAAAATATTACGTAAAGAACAAAATGAGCAATTACAACACAGGCTGAAATGTAATGGTATATTTTTCTAATCAGCTCATGGACCTCTTTTATAATTTGATGCCCTAATAGGTTTCTGAAGAAAAAAAATTCTTTTGATATTTTTTAAATTAATGTCATAACTGGAATTACCAGGTGACGGATATCTAAAATACCAACTGAGACTCCTAGTAAGCTTTCTTGAAAAAAATCTCAATACTCGAATATCTCCACAAGTCTGTGGCCCACCAGCTCCTGAATTAGTAGTCATCTTGCAACATTTTATTTCATACGAAATATAACTTACGCATAGTTGAACAGATTTTGGGTAGATTAACTATTCTCGATATTTTTGTTTCGGATACAATGAATCGAAAATAAAATACTTATCGTTTGTACTTACTACTTGAAGAAGAACAGAAACCCTTAAGAGCAGGCCCCACGAAAAAAATTCCTACGCTCGCTCCGCCCTCGTCCCGCCACCCGAGAGTTACAAGTTGCTCGGCGGCTCTCTAGGATTTTTTTTAATATATCGCAAGATACAGCTTACGTAAGGTTGAATATTGCGTACATTATTTGAAGCATGATTTGGTGTGCCTAGTGCACACCAAATCAGCTAAATAATAGTAATTTAAATATTCTTACTATTATTTAGCTGTAAGGCGTATTATATACAAAAATACATTTTGCTTTGTTAAGTGATTTTGTTGATTAAGAGCAGGCCCCACGAAAAAAATTCCTACGCTCGCTCCGCCCACGTCCCGCCACCCGAGAGTTACAAGTTGCTCGGCGGCTCTCTAGAATTTTTTTAATATATCGCAAGATACAGCTTACGTAAGGTTGAATATTGCGTACATTATTTGAAGCATGATTTGGTATGCACTAGCTCGGAACTAAACAACGTAAGTCTCAAAATTGTTTTCGTTAATTATAGGAGTAAAAATAAACCTAAGTTTATTTTATTTTGACAATCACTGGTAAACAATGTTTCCTTGCTACGAGCAGTTTTTTGGCGATATAACTCAAGCCGTTTAGTAGAAAAATGTAATATTCTCCGGAAAAGGCGCCGATTTCGATCAAAAAATGTATCGAATGAAAATCACCTAATTATGTTTCTGACTTGATAATCTACAGATAAAGGTCTCAAAATATATATATGTAAATTCCACATTGATCAGATATGTGGTTGACTCAGCACATTTATTTAAAGTTCCCTTAGTTTCACAGGGCCTGGCCTTAAATTATTATACAGTTATTTTTAATTTTCTATTTTAATATCCTTAGTATAATTACTTTCTTTTTTCTTTTAGATCACTTAAATTATTATACAATTATTTTAATTTTCTGCTGTAATATCCTTAGTATAATTACTTGCTTTTTTCTTTTAGATCACTTACATACTGCAGACCTCGACCCAATCTGGAGATATTACGTCGTCAAACGCACATTCATGTCAGTTATGCTCGAAATCTTTTTAAACCAATAGAGGCTTAAAGATCCATATTTCAAAAATACATCGCAATTGTTTAAGTCAAAATGCGCCTCCAATAAATTTAGTTTCTAATTTACCTTCTACTAATCAGCCATTCTACGTTCGCCTTAGTAATCTCAGGAATAATGTTCCAATTATGAAACGTATTCCTCGCGCCGCGCCGCCAGAGTCATCGTTGCTAACCATCTCTCGCATCTGATCCAAAAATGCTATAATTCCAATTCTCCAAACGATTGGCAAAACCTGCTTCTGTTTCCTTATTTAGTCTTACATGCCAAAAATGATGACTCTAATTTATCTCTGACCCAAAAGATTAAAGAAAATTGTTCACAAAATTCAATTCCAAATACCAATCCATACTCATCGTACCACACATAATAATATCAAGTTGATAGAAGACAAGATTAGCGACGGTGATCTCAAAGGTGCCGCTCGTTTATTGTTCTCAAGCGCGTGCTATCTCCAGAATCCCCAGACACTCTTTTAGCCCTACAGACCAAACACCCCCCAGCTCCAGCAAACCCTTACTTTTTGGACCCACCAACAGCAAGCCAGGCTTGCCTGCAGATCAAGAATAGCGATGTGACAAATGCTATTCTATCTTTTAAGACGGGTTCTGCAGCAGGCGTGGATGGGCTTTCACCTCAATATTTAAAGGATTTAAACATCTCACTCTGTGGGCAACGCAAGTGAAAACCTAACAAACTCCATTACAAAATTAATCAATTTCATGTATTTAAGAAACGTTAACCACGACATTCTACCGATACTGTATGGTGCAAACCTTATCGCCCTTACTAAAAAAGACGGAGGGGTAAGACCAATTGCTGTTGGAACAACACTCCGGCGTTTAGCCTCCAAAATTGCTGTTCGACATATTATATCAAAATTACAAACATCTTTCGAACCTACTCAACTAGGCTTTGGTGTAAAGGGAGGTTGCGAGGCGGCAGTGCATGCTCTCCGCACCTTCCTTAACACCACAAAATTTGAAGTGTTACTAAAAATTGACGTAAAGAACGCTTTCAACTCCATTAACAGGGGGATATCTTACTGTCAGAAATTAAATCAAACATTCCCGAAATATATAACTATTTACTTCATTGTTACGTGGATCCGACTATGTTAATGTACCGATCACATGAGTTATCATCAGAAGTCGGATGTCAGCAAGGTGATCCTCTGGGGCCAGCAATATTTAGTTTAGCGATAAATCCAATAATACGAAATTTGGCATCAAAATTTAATATATGGTACCTTGACGATGGGACCTTAGGAGGTGATGCCAACACTGTACTTTCAGATCTCTCCTCGATTGTGAAAAAAATCAAGTCCATCGATTTGGAGTTAAATTTTAATAAATGCCAACTTTGCATTCAAAATTCCCTTTTAGATATCGATCTTATTAAACATAAATTTAATCAACTTGCACCAAATATGAATATAGTTAATAAAAATACTCTTCACCTCCTAGGATCTCCCATTTTTGATGAATGCATACCAGAATATATTCAAAATTGTATTACAAAATTTCAAAATTATTCCCATCGCCTTTTTTAAACATCAGTTTGAATCAGTTTTAAACATACCGCTAAACGAGCAGTCCTGGACTCAGGGATCTCTTCCCATCCGACACGGTGGTCTAGGGATTCGTAAAATTTCAAGCGTTGCTTTACCAGCTTTTTTATCATCAGTTCATGCCTCTTTGAATCTCGTAGGTAAAATCCTATGTTCAAACTGCGAAATTCAGGGCCTGGACGATGCTAATAAAGCCTGGCTAATTCAGTGCAACTTCCAAATTTTCAGCGGAGCTGGGACGATATAGTCTGCAAATTATCATTTGATTCCCTGCTCAGCCAGTGCTGCACTACGGGAAGAGCCAGACTCCTCGCTGCTAATACCAAAGAAGCAGGATTCTGGTTCCAAGCACATCCGTCAGCAAGCACTGGTACTTTTTTAGATCCCACAACTTTTAGAATATCAATTTGCCTCCGCCTAGGGGTCCCGGTCTGCGCCCCGCATCAATGTCCCTGTGGCAGTATAGTCGACCGTCTTGGTCATCACGGACTGTCTTGTCAAAAAAGTGCTGGCCACTTTTCGAGGAATGCTGCCTTAAACGACATCCTCCGCCGGTCTCTTGCGTCAGCCAATGTACCAGCCATTTTAGAGCCCTCAGGTATATTGAGAAACGATGGTAGGATACCGGATGGGATGTCTCTGATTCCATGGAGATTGGGTAGAGTGCTGGTGTGGGATGCTACCTGTGTAGGACACACTAGCCCCTTCGCATCTCCATGGAACATCTACAAAGGCAGCAACCGCAGCAGAGGCGGCTGAGAAAAATAAAATTCTTAAATATAGGGCCTTTTCAAAGATATTTCGAAGAGTCTTATTGATGCGACGGGAGACCGAAGAGCTGGCGCTTTCCTCGACCAACGTATTAGTTTGGCCATTAGTTTTAGGTAAATATGTAAATATAGAACTGGTTCAGATTGACCCATATTTTGATTGAAATAATAAAAATCTTATTCTCGACATAGTTTTATTATAAAATATATGTAATAAATCAATTGTAACTACGTAAAAAAATGTGATAACTAGAAAAATAATGAGATTAGAAAATTTCGGTTAGGATAATTCGAGTTTAATTTATATTTTTCTAGATTCCCAGATTTAGTCATATTTTTCTAGATCTAGATCGGACCTATCGTACCCACGGCTAAAACCGGTTAAACAAACTACCTCTCCTTCTCTTTCACTCGCACTTAATATCATGTAGATTTAAGTGGTCGTAGGATCCCCCATACCGTTCAGGTCACAAGATTGGTCAATGCAAGTTACCTCCTACCCATTCAGTAGTGGTTATCGCCCAATACTACTACTTACTTGTAGTTATGGTATTCCTTGGCTACACGCCAAAACATTAATGTAATGTGTTTTGGAATGAATATGAGAAAGATTGCTAATATAATTATTTAGCACCCATCCATACTAGTCCATACTAATAAATAAATGCTAAAGTAACTCTGTCTGTCCGTCTGTTTGTCTAATACCTTTTGACGCCTTAACTAATCAACCGATCATCATGAAATTTGGATATACGTTTACAGCGTTACAAGAAAGGACATAGGGTACCTTTCATCCACAAAAGTATTCCATCCAGAATCCAAAAGTACTGTTACCGAGGGATCATCAATACTAATAATAAATCTGTAAGGGTCGATCATGGAGTAAGTTACTTTGTTTTCAGAGATATCGTGTTTATAGGCTCTATACATGATACTGAAACTAAATTGACGATTTTTAGATATTTTTCTGTATGTATGTATGTATGTTCCTCCATAACTCTGAAACGAATTAACTGATTTTCATGAAACTAGGCAGATAAACATTTGGACAAAGGGTCAAGGATAGGCTACTTAATATTTTTCAACGCGAACGAAGTCGTGGGCACCAGCTAGTCTAAAATAAAATAAACTTACGCCTCGCCAATGTGTTATAGCCAGAAGGCGTCTAGCGTGTAGCGTGTATTTGCTTTTATATTTTTTATTTATCAACGCGTATGAAGTCGCAGGCACCAGCTAGTTTTAAGTAGTATTTAGTTTTAGGTACTGGTTGCTCAATCCAAGAGGTCACTGACTATGTTAATTAACAACTACAATATTGTAATATTATGTAAAATTTTCTAAAGTAAGTATAATTACCTAGAACGTGATATAATTGTTCTCAGAAAGCAAATACTTGGCTTAAATCGGCGCTTTAATTGGCATACATAAATACGCAACAATATCTTGTACCTAATGTTCAGCCTGAACTTTGTAACCACGTAATAATCAACGGTTCTATAATCTACGGCAAATATTATAAAGAAAAGAAGATGTATTTTTGGTTGTAATGTGTAAAAATTTTAAAATTCTTTCACAGAGCTACACTATCGGCGAGTAACATAGGCAATATAAATATATATATTAAAGATATATAATAATATATATTCCATAATATATATTATGGACATAGATAGTTTATTACCTGGATTAACATATAGGATACTTTTTATTCTGGAAAAAGGTTGGGCTCCTGTGGGATTATAAAAAAACGAACTACAGCGTACACGAAGTCGCGGTCACAGCTAGTGTAGACATAAATGTAAATATTAGTTTTCAGCTGTACGAAATCAAATAATGAATGGGCATCACTTCAAATTGGGTTGTCTACTTTCACTTTAAAAAGCCAAAAAAGTAGAAAATAACCATTAGGAATTTTTACGTACAAGGGAGGCTGATAAAAAAAGGCTGCTTGATAAGACAAGCAAAAAGAAACAAAAATTTAGAAACAAAATTAACATAATTAAGAAAAAAAACAAACGAAGAGAAAAAAAAACATTAGCTACCGGTATGACAAGCATACCGATGTTATTTGCGTTAGTACAGTTAATACTAACTAAAAAAAGCAAAAAAAAAATAACATAATTAAAAAAAAAAGTTTGAAGCATGTCAGAAGTGAAAACGTAGCTTCACAAAAATAATTATATATTTAAATTCCTTAGCATTATCGAATTAGGTAAATACGATTATTATTGATCGTAATATACAAGAGAAAATATATGACCTGACACACAATGACAATTAAATAAAACATAATTATTTAACATGAATTTCAATAATGACAAACCATTAAAAAGGTTTGTTGTGGATATGAAACTAGATTGTTGGTCAGAGGTGTATACCATATTGATCCTTGTTATCGTATCCAGTAAGTTTACTTTCATATTTAGTCGTCTGCTTAGTAACATTACGTTACATGACATGACATTATCGCGAGTTCAATGATATTTTCCCATCTCAAAAGTGCCCAATACGCCTAAAAAAGTTTTCACTTGAAAAAATAAATAAAAAATATATGTTATTTTATTAATAAATAGAAGAATAAAAAAAACTTATAAAAATAGTGTTCATCTCGACTGTACCTGGCCCATGAGGGAATTGAACCCGCGACCTTCGTGCTATTAGCATGACGCTCTACCAACTAAGCTAATGGGCCGTTATTGAATAATTGCAAATATATCGTATAAATCAAATGAACAAAGTGCGGACTGCATACTTTGTTGTAAACAATTCGCAGAACTACCGGTCTGAGGTCTCTAATGTTTCTTTTATCTTTTTTTGTTCTTGGAAGCAAATTTAAAGACGTACTCAATAATAAATACGATCAAATAAATTATTTCCATTCAGATATCATTTGCGACAGTGAAGGTTTTATATGAGTTTTTTATAAGTAAATAAGAATTATAAATTGGGATGGTACTTACATCTATAGATGTTCTTTGCCACAGACATAGGTATAAGACAATCGCAAAGTGAGGGTGTGGGTGGTGTCGGGTGAGTATACGCCCTACGCCCACGACCGCGGCTTGGCGTCGTCAAACACCATCCATTATACACACACGTTCAACTACTAAAGTTTTATGTTTTATTTGGTACTTTATGCCCTTCTTTTCATATTTTAAATTATTATAATTTTGTTCGGAAAGAGTGAGTGCTGTAAATCTATGACCCCACATGAGCCTTAAGGCACGTTCACACGGGGTTTTTTTCTTCAAGCGCCGTCGACGCGCGTTTCTTGATCGCGCGTTAGATGAACACCTAAACTTGATTAATTGCGATTGTATCACTGTAAACGCACGAGAAATGCGCTACAAACACGCGTGTATTTTACCGGAAGCGTGCGACCTCGTGTATTCCGTGCGCTCTCTGAAAATGATCCAGGAAAGGAGTGCGGAAGGGTTTATTGCGGCGCACACTTTAGTATTCACGTGGCAGCGCAGGCCAGCTAAACTAACGCCCCAGTTTAACAATACATACAATTGGGCAACGAATGTACTTGCGCAGAGCAACGGTGGGAGCTATTGCGGGGAAGCGGGCGGCGCGGGCCGCCGCCGCGAACTTATTCTGTCTGCGTTCTCCAACTTTCAAGGCTGGCGCGTACATGTTTTTGAGTTGAGTGAGCGGTGGCGGCGAATGATTTTATAAGTACCTGTTCCGTCTACGGATGTACCTCAACAACATTAAATAAGGATTTAAGATTTCATAGATTTCCTAATTTGATTTTATATTCCACTTTTCCGTCTACCAAAGGTTTAATAGGATTATTATAAGTATTTTTTGAAAATAATTAGTTAGTTTTTAGGTTTTTATGTTAAATTTATATATTACATATTTATGTATTTATTTACATTATATATTTATTTATTTCATATAGGTACTTTTTGCAGTGATTATACTTTCATATACTTAGTTGTGATTGTAAGCACTACGGATGTATTCACTGACTCCCGAGATACAGGTGTCCAACCTAGTTCGGGAGTTAGAGAACTATTATGTTAAATTTGCATTCACTAAAAATATGTAAAAAATATATATTGTATCTTCATTTAAATGTAATTCTGAAGAAAATAGTTTCCTGTATACTTGTGGTTATGTGTTGCGGCGTTGTGTAGATAAACACAAATACTTATCAACAATTATTTACGCATTCAGTTATAGTGACAAACCAAACACAAGTAAATTGTACTTACGCAACGTGCATACGATACTTCGAGTGATCCCTTTGTTGGGCTACAAATACCGCCTGATGATTTCGTTGATTACTGTGATGAACTAGAAACCCATTTTAGGCAGCAGTTTTGTTCGTTCGTTGGAAACAATATTTCAGAAAAGATATTCAACGTACTATGCAAAATAGAATTTAAGACACGGCCATGCCATGCCATGCTTATGCTTCCCACAAACATTTATGCTCAAATTGTTCATACGCATGCGAATAAATTACATAGTTAAATTTAATAATAGAAAACTCAAAACATCTAAAAACAAAATATCTCGTAAATATCTGGCTGTGCAAAACATGTAAATAAATCATTGCATAATAATAACGTTTGTTTCATTTTCCATTTTGTGACAACCCTGGCACATCCGCGCGTGACAGCGTAAGTACTTACACGAGTGGCGGCGTCGCCCGACATCAAAGGCGTTTCACTACTGTAGGGAATATATTATATTGTAATACTGTGCTAACGCGCTACCAGCTTGCCACAGCGCGTCTGTATTGTTATGTAACTGCGCGTTAGAAGTACGCTTTGTTGAGTTATATGAGCGTAAACGGCGCTAGAAAAAGTCGTCGTCTACGTACTACAATTTTATGAACGTGTGCATAGGTACATTCCTAGCGACAACATAGCGTTCCCAACGCGTTTCGATTGCGTGCAACGCTCGTTGCCGGCCCTGAAAAAAAAAACGGGTTTGTGCAAAGGCCCTTAACATTAACGTTGACTGGCTTTTGCCCGCAACTTCGTCCGCGCTTCAGCCTTCATTGACACAGTCTCATACAAAACAAAACCCATCGAAGTACTAAACATAAAAAGAGCGGAACATAAAAAGTACGCCTAAAAAGGAATCATGGCGGAGTCTTGCCTTCGCGCGTCAATGGTAAAAGGTAGTAAATTGATTTTAAACTCCAATGTGTAGACATATTCCATGAAAATTGAATTGCGTCCAGTAAGTAGTTTATGATATACGTTTCTAGAATATATGTAAGCATAAGTAATATCGATGGGTTAAAGAAATTTTCGATTCGAAGTGCAACACAATTAAAAAAATGCTTAAATTATACAAAAATTGTAATAGTTACAAAAAAAAAATTAAACAAATATTGTAATTTAGTTTTACATGAAAAGGTTTATATAGCTTTTTTGCTAAAATTAAAATTAACAGATTTTAGAACTGTTGATAGGTAACATTTAAAAAAATCATAGTGAGCCGAAGAGAATCAACCATTATCTTACAGAACACCACAGCATGTATGCAGTTGTGATTCGACGAGTGAATAACGGATACCAGAGCCCATTTCCCTATTCCTTCTAAATCCCTTATCCGTAACTAAGATCTGATAGGTTGGTGGAAACATTGACGCTGTTTTATAGGCGACGATTAGCGACCTAGCATCGAGTGGAACGTGAGGCCGTATTTACAAAAAAAAGAACACAGAAGTAATTGATGCAAAACGAATTTTATTCCCAATTAAGTATTCACAATAATTAAATTTAGTTAATTACATTAAAGGCTTCTTTCACCATCTCTGAGTAAAGTGTCAAATAGGCTAACCGCCATTTAAAGTCACCGGTTAGAAAGCGTACGAGTTTCACCATCTCTCGAGTATCATTACTCGTCAATTAGTGTTACTTGAAAAGTATCTAATCAACACTTCACTTGTAGTTGGTGAAAGAGGCCTATTATAGTCAAATTATAAAGTGAGTGTCAATTTATAAATCCAGGAGGTAGGATTTCAATTTCGCTCGGTACTTGAATATGTCACCGACTCTGTAACAATAAAAAATAGTCATTAGTACTATAGCCCAGCCAGACGAACTAAAAGTGGCGGGAAGGTAGTGAATGCGGACTGCTGTTTAAAGTAATAGTTTCAACATTGTACATATTTTCTGTTTAAATTATTCAAATCGGAGTTTTCGTTTGAATAATTTAAAGAGTTACGAGGGGTATAAAAATGAAAAAAGTAAAAAAATGCTGCCGTGTTAGCGAACTATTACACTTACTCTATAGTAGGTATAGTTTTATTTATATATTCATTATTACATACAAAGAATTTAATCCTATAAAATACTAAATATTATTAACAAAGACAGTTTACAGTTAATAATATGTTTATGTAAATTTATAGTAAATTATATAATAATAATCTATTGGAATGAAATAATTTAAACTGAAATAATTGTCACGAAGAGCTTATTATAGAAAAATATTATCAATGAATTCTAAATGGCACACTCAGTCCGCTGTATTTACGAAAAATAAACTTACTTCAATACCCGCAAGGAGATTACTGTCAGGGTCGGCCGCTGATTAAAGACGACTCTATTTCCCTCCTGCATGGGATATTCTTCCATACTTAAGACCCTTATGTTAAATTCCTGTAAAACATAAGTTCTACGTAAAATGTTTGATGACAAAATTAAAACGTTTTCTTCTATGGAAATAGCAATTTACAATTTAGAAAAAAAATTACATTAACTTAAATGTGTGTTACATTCAAAAAGATTTATTATAAAAACTATAAGGCATTTGGGTATAAAGTTTTACAGAAGACACGGTGAAATAACCGTTTCCTCCTCCTTTCGTAATCCTATATAATTAACCATACTATGGCCGGCAGCGCACATGGAGCACCTGTGGCGCAGCTTGTGTTATAGGCGACCGGTAGCCACCAAGTGACCGTCATCAGCCTGTCTGTCGAGTTCAACATAAAAAATATATGTATAATGTTATAAAATCTAATAAAAACTTACTACTGCTGCTACGCCCGGAAGTTCACTCGAACACGGCTCATTTAAAGTTACGTATTTTGTAGAAATGTGTTGTAAGTATCTCATCTTAAAAAACGTTAAACAATGAACTCGTTCAAACAAATGTTTCAACAATGAACTCGTGACGTCAGAAATGTTTTTCTAATATTTTACACGAGGTGTCCGCCAACCTAAGCTGTAAGTTACGGAGTAATATTAATTTAAACAATGTCTTTTAACAAGCCGTTACCACAGAGTAGAAAACTAGAACAGAGGCCAAGCTCTCTAACAATGTACCTATTCTTATATACCCTTGCCACTCGTACAGAATTAGGGCAAAAATAAAAATTGCACACTTGTAAAATGTATTTGACACACACTAAACTTTTGATCTGAAATATTACTAACTAGGTTTTGCCCGCGATTTCGTCCACGTCCGATCGCTACCAAACTTCACAGGATCACCCGCTGGATTTAACTGAAGACTGTCTGAAAATTTCATCGAAATCGGTTCAGCGGTTTTGGAGTCCATAGGGAACATACATATATACACACATTGCCTTTTATATATATATAGATTTAATTAATGACTAACTTCAAACAATTTTTATTGCTTTTATTTATTTTTATTGTATGTTGACATATACCTATTATTATGTTACATTTTTATTGTATGTTATATGGTATCTCAAACATGATATTCAATTTTTTTTTAATCTCATTTCCAATATTTTAAATATTTGGTTCATTTTTAAAATATTCTTGATATTTTTGAAGTGAAAACTTCTTTAGGCGCGTTGGGCATTTTTGAGATAGGAAAAAACCATTGAACTCGCGACACTGTTACCGTAACCGACACCTCTCTATATAAGTATGTACATATATTGTAAAATATTTCCTGACGATTCAAAAAATACACACGTAATTCTTCAAGTTTTCACTTCTGTGGCACTGAGTAGCACTGTTATTTTTTTCATTAATTAATTATCTGGTGGCATTTATAATGTTTTAATATGGAAGTTTACAGCATTTTCTGTCCTCTTGACATAATTATGATCCCTGAGACCGCGTGGTCCGACTGCTTGGTCCGACTGATCGGACGACGCGTCCGATTTTTCGCACTTGTGATCCGTCAACATTAAACAATAGCATTTCTGTCTGGTAAATCGGAATTATAGTCGTTAGTCACACTGTATTATATTTTATAACTTGTTCATTACTTTTATTTACTTAAATGTGAACAAATACACGTGCAGCTCACCGGCCCTGTTCCACTGCCGGCATCAGTATAAACTGGTTTTATTAACCGCGGCGCGTACGGGACAAGAGGCGAGTGGACAGGCACCCATGGCTCTCATGCTTGCAGTAGTGTAATCATAGTGTCATCATCAATCTACATTTGGGGTTACATTTGTCAGAGCACTAAAATTTTTTTTTTTGATATCATAAAGGATATCATAAGCTAGTGCAAGTTAAATCCAAGTTTGAGGTATCGCAACTATTGTCCCGCAGCCGCCATCTTGTAAAAAGGGTTGGGAATGCTATACTTTTTATGGTATATGAGCATAAAAGCGAATGTTTTTATGCTATACAGGCAAACTATTCGTCGCACAGAGAGTTTGTACAAACTTTTTTTTTTGTTTAAACCTAAATTATCTAAATACAACTTTAATTTTGTAACTTTTTGTCGTATAAAATGTAACATTTAAATGGTCGCTTTGTATGAAGTTTGGCCTCTGGTCTCGTGTGTTGTTAATCTGTGGCTTAACACGGTTTATAGCAGCCACTATTGCGAAGCTTGCATTTAAGCGAGACATAATAATATTCTTTGTTTCGCATTGTATGGTTGATTATTTATCCTGTAAAATTTTTAGGTCCCTGTGGGATTTAAAAAAAAATGAATAACAGCGCATACGAAGTTGCGGGCACCAGCTAGTTTATACATATAATAAAATCGTAATCGAGCCGTAATGTGACCATTAAGTATGTAATATTTTCAGAATAACAATTTTTACAGGTTGTAGGCACTTGTGTTATCGAGGTTAAAATTTTTTTAATCATGAATGTAAGGCAAGGGCCTTTGCATTTTTTTTAGCAAATCTATAACATAAAAATGAATCCCTAAATGTGTTGCTAAGCGCAAAACTCGAGAACGGCTGGGCCGATTTTAATTCTGTCTTCACTCATGGATAGAGGGATAATCAGGGAAGGATTTTACGTAAAAAAATGCACCGGGCGAAGCCGGGAACGAGTCGCTAGTCTATAATATAAAAATGAATCCCTAAATGTGTTGCTAAGCGCAAAACTCGAGAACAGCTGGACAGATTTTAATTCTGTCTTCACTCATGGACAGAGGAGGAATAATCAGGGAAGGTTTTTACTTAAAAAAATGCACCCGGGCGAAGCCGGGAACGAGTCCCTAGTCTATAATATAAAAATGAATCCCTAAATGTGTTGCTAAGCGCAAAACTCGAGAACGGCTGGACGGATTTTAATTCTGTCTTCACTCATGGACAGAGGGATAATCAGGGAAGGATTTTACGTAAAAATAAAGCACCTCGGGCGAAGCCGGGAGCGGCCTGCTAGTTATAAATAAAAACACAAACCTTTCTCGTTTACCGTTCTTTCCATTATAGTGATTTAGAAGAAGTTGGGGAGAAATAGATATAGACTCCTCCCTTAGGTGGCCATGACCTTGTCGTGGTGTGGGGCGTACCCTCGACAATCCGATGGGTCGCAGGCACCTGCTGAACGGAGCCCGCTCGGAGGGGCTCCGTTCAGCGGAGCTTGTGATCCAGTTCACGCAGAGGAAGAAGAATGCTACGGAAAGCGCTCTCCCAGAAGAGAACGCCTTAAAAATTACTGCTATTGCTTTACATATCATTGGCAGAACCAATAGTATATTATGGACTATCTAGCTACGGACTATCTAGAACCTTCAAAAGCCACTTGGACAAATTTTTTTCACTTGAATTGCGTATTCTCAAAGAATTTTTTTCCTAAAAACTTAAAAGAAAACTATAAAAAAGATTATCGCAAATTATTTGTATTGTGTAAAATTCTACCCATAGAAGAAAAAACAAAATTTATACTAAGTATTAAAAGAACATTATTTCAACGAAAACGTAAAAATTCCAAAAATAACTTATTCAAACAGATTATTTGATGAATCAAAACTTAATTTACCCAACTATAACAACCTTCATGGAAAAAGACGTCTTGCTTATGTCATACCGAACCTAATTAAACAACTACCTAAAACATTAAAAAGCGAAATAACACCCAAGTGGGGTAGTGTTATAAGGAAAAAAAGCTCAAAAAAAAGGAAGAGATATAGGCGGCAGCGATTTTCTATACTGATATTAAAAAGAGGAATGGTTTGATTGTTTGTTTGTTTGCGTTGAATAGGCTCTGAAACTACTGGATAATTCTTTCACTGTTTGTTAAGCTATATTATCAGTGAGTAACATAGGCTATATTTTACAAAGTTACACCGGCGAAGCCGCGTGCAACAGCTGGTATTTTATAATTGTCTGGCTATTAGTTAGATATAGATTATTCAAGTTACTAAATACTGTTTCTCAGCTTAAATTAGATTTGTAGCACTATCTTAACGTCATCTATAATAGAGTATTTAACATTGTATAGGTAGGTATAAAGTTCTATGAAAACCAGTTCATTAGTTTACACCGAAAAATTAAACTTAAGTTTCTATTAGTTCTTGCTATTGCACAGAATCCATAATTGATTTGCATTATGAATTCTGTGCGAAAAATTATATATTAGACTTTATTATAATATTAGACTACCATACATATTGTTTTACTTGTTTTACAATGTAAATTATTTTATTGTTAGAGGGTTACCTTATTCAATTAGTCACGGAGATGCTAGAAGTGTTCTGCGGCTTCGCCCACATATATTGATAATCCAGTATTAGTCTAAGATCTAATACTTGATCTTAGATCTAATACTTAACGACCTGTTTGTTTAACGGATGAAAAATATTTTATATCAAATATAATATGTTAATTATGATACTGCGAATAGGTTGCCACTTATTAAGCACTATATAATCGAGATGTTATGTTATGGCAAATAAGACCTGTCAGAACTGTCGGATCCCTAGGGCTAAAAGAACTTTGACCGACTTGACTGGTTGCTGTTATGATTTTTAAGAATTTTATAATAAAACACACTACTCAATGCATTTATTACCCTAAAACATGTTTTTGTTTTTTTTTTTAAATTAAATAATCGAGAATTTATAATTATATAAATTTCTCAGGGAATCACTCTGTTGATAGATGAAAACCGCATGAAATCCGTTCAGTGGTTTTTGAGATCATCGCGAACATACAACATACATCCAGACAGACAGACAGGCGGGGCGGGGAACATTATTTATAAAATGTAGCATTAGTTTAATAAACATTTTTAACATAAACAATTAAATACATGCCTTGTACTGTAACTGATTTTATTAAGTCAAAGTTTTTATTTATTTATTTATTACTAGCTAGTGCCGGCGACATCGTCCGCGTTGAAAAATATAACAATATAACGCATGACAGTTAGTTTTCTTAATTTTAGATGATCCCTAAGGAACAGTATACTTATTTTCTGTATGAAAGGTGCCTAATGTCCTTTCAGGTATCGCTGACAACGTGTATGCAAAATTTCATGATGAGCAGTTCAGTAGTTAAGGCGTGAAAGGTAACAGACAGACAGATTTATAATACTAGTATGGATTATTGTGGCACAAACAGTATATTGGTGTCGTTTTGATTCCGGTATCCGTTGCTAGTCCTATTAAGATCGATTGGCATAGCCTCTAGATTTTTACTTGAAAAAATAATAATATATATATATAAATATAGCGTATTTGCGCAATACAGCTTGTCACATTTTGTCAGCAAATTATTTTGCACTACTTAGAATTTTATTTTATCCATGACAACATATTATTGCACAATAAAATTTAGGTTGAACGTGTCATTATTAATAACGTAATATGCAAATCAGCAAGTTAATTATTAATTTGCGTAATTGTATGCTTTAAAATTTGTGTGAAAATTGATGCGTATTAAACATTGATGGAAAACCTACTTTTTACTTACACATTATTACCTTTTTTTTATCGTTGGGAAATCCTGTTGGTTACCCGACATTGTAGGGGACACTACAGGGTTATGCCGGATTCGTATCGACTAAAACCCATCAACGACTTTCTTTCCGGAGGTCGGGGTTGTGGGGACGTTGTTACACGACTTCAGTGCCCCGCCACGGCCATTCAGAACCTCGGCGTATCCGAAAGTGGAGGTACGCCGGCCATCTCGGGGACACATTATTTTACCTAGAGTCCTTTTTTTTACAAGAGGAATCCATCATGGATACCCACGGGCCTGGGGACAGACCGGTGGGTTATGTCGGACTCCCGCCCCGAGATGGTATTAGGGTAGACCTACCGACTAAACCTCTTGGCGTCCTCCGCGTCCGCTATAAGGTGAAGTTACGAGGTCGGACGAACACTCTTCCGCAACTCCGCCGCGGGGGTCCGTGACCGGACATTGCTCATTGGGACGGCGCACCCGAACTGCCAAAGTGCGCCGTGCCTGTCAGGATGTAGCGGGCGGTAGAGTCCCCATCTACCGCCCTAGTCCTGTCATGGATCCAGGTGGCAAGCGTACGCCAGCCGCCTGCGTCCAGTTCGTCGGCGACGGAGGGGATGAGACAGGACGTCGTTCTCCCGTTCTCTCTCCGCTTGCTTGCCAAGCGGCTCTGCTGCCGACCATAGCTTTTACTACGGCCGGCAGAGAGAAGTCCAGTCCAATGGTCGCAGCGAGCTCAATTCGCTGCGCCGACCATCTAGGGCACTCCGCAAGAGTGTGCTGTGCGCTGTCCTCAGCGCATGCACACGAGTGGCACTCTGGAGTCGGCTCCCTACGAGCCACCCGATGAAGATAGCTCCCGAAACAGCCGTGTTCCGTTAGCACCTGCACCAGGCGGAACGTGAGAGCCCCATGTCTCCTCTCCACTCGTCCAACATTGGACGAATAGCCTCCGCGGTGCGGTGGCCGGCAATAGGCTCGGCCAACCTCGCTCCATTTCAGGAGGAGGTTTTCGCGTGCACGCGAACGGATTCGCGAAACAACCTCTTGCGGAGGCTGAGCTCCCCGACCTCGGCCTCGCCTGCACCTCGGCCTCGAGGTCCCACGGTGGCGTGCCCGCCATGACGCATGCAGCCTCGAAGGACACTGTCCGATAACCCTGAACGATCCTGAGCGCTAAGACGCGTTGCGCGCGCCGCAGGTGCGCCCTGCATTTCTGTCTCAGGCCGTCCGCCCAGATTGGGGCTCCGTATAGAGCCATCGACCGCACTGCCCCCACATACAAGCGACGACAGGTGGTGTTTGGTCCACCCAGGTTTGGGAGCAACCTGCCCAAAGCGGCAGCGGCTCCCACCAATTTCGGTTCCAGGAGCCGAAAGTGTTCCTCAAAACTCCAGCGGCTGTCCAGGACAAGGCCAAGGTATTTCATCGTGGGCTTCACGTCCACGGAGACCCCCCCGATTATAATCTCAGAACCCGGCGGTGGTGCATTCCGAGGCCCGTGAAAACACATGGCTTCGGTCTTGTTTAAAGCTACGGTGAGCCCCAACCGCCGGATTATTTTACCTAGAGTCCTAGACAATTTCACTTTGACAATTGACAATTGACAATCCTTATCGGCTGTAGCAGGTAATAAAATGTGGCATTGAGTGAAGTGGTGTAAGTAAGTCACCATCTCAAACGGCGTTTGTTAGTGTGAGTTTTGTTTTGCCAAAAACAAAGCTCAATGGGATCCTTAATTATTTAACCTTACCTTGTTTAAATTATCTAATGTAATACAAGTACTTCCGTTTGTATTAATTTATGATTCATACAAAGCAAATCGGCTGTGCGAATACAATGTATTTAATAGGTTTAAACTTATAAAGAACTAGCTGGTGCCCGCGAGTTCGTCCGCGTTAAAAAATAAAAAACATAATCAATATAACGCCTGATTGCATAGCTATTATACTTTTGGTTAGTTTCTTATTTTTAAATTTTAGATTGTCCCACGGGAACCTTGTCCTGTCCTTGTCCTTTCCTATATCCCTTACAACATAAAAGCAAAAATTTTATGAAAATCGGTTGAGTAGTTAAGGCGTGAAAAGGTAACAGACAGATAGATAACAGACAATTTCACATTAATAATATTAGTGTGGATTCCAAATGAAAGAAACATTGCTATATCGGTCATCTGATGTTTGCATTGTTTGAATAAAAATAAGCGTTGAAAAAATATGAGTTCAGGTTCTAAAGCGAGTTGAAAGAATTGATTGTTTCAGATGTCTTAGGCTAAGGTCAACATGCTGGAGACGCTTTTATCTCTTCTTACAGCCTAGCGATTATCTCTTCTTACAGCCTAGCGATTATCTCTTCTTTACATAGTATAAAACACAGTCGCTTCCCGCCGTCTGTCCCTCTGTAGGTATGTACGCTTAAAACTTTTAAACTTCACAACGGATTTTAATGCGGTTTTCACTAATGGAAAGAACGTCAAAGGAGGAATATATAATTTGCAGAAAAAAAACCGTGCGAAATCGGGACGGCCGGCTAGTATAGTATATACGAACTAACATGATGACTACTAGGATTACTTTACTTACTATTTGTTTTCTTTTTTTATAAGAAAATAAAACTAGTAAGCATTAATATTTTATTACATTTTAGATATTATAATATAACAAGCTCATGGAGCTCCCCACTCGATATGTTTCTGAAGAATGTTTTTTTCTTACAAAAAATTTATGACGTCATAAATGGAAAACATACCAGGTGACGGATATCCAAGTCTAAGATACTTACTAAGACTCCTACTAAACTTACCTGAAAAAAAAAAAACTCCCGCGTATCCAAGTCAGCCATTCCAAAAAAAACGTGGTCTGGGGCCTCATATTTCTCATATATATGTACTACTATAACGAATGCTTGGCGGTCGTAAGTCACTCGGGCGGACTCGTGAGGCAATAGTGGCTAACCGATATGCGCCCTGTTCACTTGTGCTTCTTGTAAGAACGCATCGCTTATTACGCGCTCTTTATTTAAAGGTGTTAAATAATTGCAGTATTTTTCAATTAATAATAACCAGAGTAAATCAAATTCAAGATGCGAGCAGTAAGGGTAAGTTTGTCTTCAATACTTTTGTATGAGTAAGTACGCTTCTGTAACAAAAAGCCACGATAGATATAATTATGACGGTAGATATAATTTGTTTCTTGCATTTGTCCATGTTTAGTTTGAAAAATCTCATCAATATCGGCCCATCCATTTATATATATTTTTTACATTTTGTATAATACTAAGGTAAGGGATAAGGAAGGGATGGGGCTTTGGCATCCCTTACTCACACACTCAGCGAAACACAACAGCAGATTTGCTATGCTGTTGTATGCTGTTATTTCACGATTGTCTTCTGTAAGGGGGTGGTTACTGCAGCCAGACGGGCTGCCCAAATAACTGTCAAACACAATGGTGCCATGCCACTACTTTCCAAATCCAGACCAGAGCCAAATTTGAAAAATTAATTTCTCGGGCCCCCTGAGAGGCAAGCATCCTTACAACTCATCCAACGGATTCGTCAAAAATATATCAATAGGTTATATTGATATAAATAAAAAATAATTGAATATAGGGTTTTCGTACTAAAAGTAGTTAAAGTTAAGCTTATGTTAAAAGCTTTAAGTTATGGAGCTGGGCTGGGCGGAGTAATATAGATTTACGCTTGTTTATGTTATAAGTAATTTAAGTTAATTTAAAATAGATAATATCACATACGTGAATATGTGGTAGGTTAGGTACTTAGTAAAATTATTTTCTTATATATTTTTTAGTTTGATAAACAATACAAAATTTTAAAAAAGAAAGAAAATCCAGAAGAGAGTGTAAGTGATACGATGGATACTGGTAAGTTTACATTTTTGGCCATTTCTATTGTATTACCGGGTCATACTTGGGTAAGGCCGTCAAATTGGTCTCGTATAATATAAAAGTAACTTAAAAGTTTATGTTACCGGGTAACTTAAAAGTAGCATAAAAGTTTCTAAGGGCATGTCTACCATAAGGAAACATTCATTAGTTTTTCAAAAGATTAATCCATTCTCATAACTTCAGTAAAACTCAGTTTGATTTTCATAACTAAAGTAGGAGCCAAATTGGTGAGATACAAAATTTTATTCACCTTACTTGAACTGACAATCTATTATCTCTTTCTATGTTGTATCTATTTGACACAAGATAGAAAGAGACAATGTAGCATACGAGCTTCCGTTTGATAATAATATTCAAGGACAACCCGGACATTGCCGCGCTAAAGCCCTGCATAAAAAAATGACCTTGCGGTAACTTTGTTTACATTTGGTATCGCTTCTCAATGGCCCTAGATTATTTTATCTATAAAAAAATAAATGAATAAATAACTTCTTGTCCATCTACACAAACTAAAAATCGAATCCAGACTCTTTAGCACGCTGCATAAAGGATATATTGTTGTTTGATAAAATAATAATTGTAGATTTTTTATGAACAATTCAATAATTCAGCCAAAAAACTTTTTGAACAAAAAATTAACTCAATAATTCTGGTCATATTTACTAGTTTTTTTTTCTAAAATAACGGAATAAGCAGACCGCAGTTTGTTTTTCAATTGTGCATATTTTTTAGGGTTCTCTCTTTGTAGTTTTCCACGGCATCTTTCAAAAGAAAAAATTATGAAATCATTATGAATTCTCATTGCATCATTTTGCAAACAAGTCTATGCTACAGGAAAGGAAATTAATTCAGTTTTTCATATCAGTAATCATAATTAGGTTTCATATAAGAAATAATCTGTTTATGCATTGCAATTCAATTAACGCTTTATTTTACATTTTCCAATGTGCATTAGGCTTTACATCAATTTTATATTATTATACGAAATTTAAAAACATAAAAGTAACATAAAACCTAGCCTCTTTTCAAAAAACGTTTAATCTACGTTTCTATAATGAGTAATTATCAACTTATATAGCTTAGAGGTAATTTAAAAATTATATTTACTAAATAATCTGTCAATTGAAGCAAAAACAACGGCTTTTTTTCCGGCGAACGAAAGCACGACTCGGGCCAAATTAACTGATGCAGCACCTCAATAATAGCCGACAAGAAATCTTAAATACCATAACAAGTGTGATACTGGTGTAGCTAATTATTAAAAACTGATTCTACTGCTTAATTGCTTCGTAATAAAAATAATGGTAACTTGAAACATAAAATGCGGGGACATATTTTTATTATTATTATATTGATTAATAAACTAATAAAGTAAATAAACATTGTCTAAAATAGGTGGTTCTTCAAAGAAAATATTTTAATTGCTATTTGAATGAACCGAATTTTAAAATTAATACCAATTATGTTTGAGGATATCATTTAAGACACTTTTCTTTGTACTAGAAATTGTCTCGCAAGTGTGTGGTCTCGCAATAAACAACATCTTTCTAATGGAAAGAAATCGTTTTACAGTCGTTTGCGTATTAAAATATAAATAAAAATGATACTTTTTACAAGGAAAACTGTAAAAGTTGGTAGTTTTAAATACTTATGCCAAAAGTTTAAGAGCATTCATCAATTAGAATCACGCTGGAGTCAAAATTTATGATTTCAGTAGTTTCAGATGTTTTAGTTTGCAGATAAGATGTTAACGTCATATTACTTGTTACTTGTAGTTGTATATAGCTGAAAAATATTTTAAAGTGAATTTTCATTCTTCTCTTCTTAGCGTGCCACTTCTCTGCAAAGGTTACCGACCATCATGGCTATTCTGACTTTGGAAGCTGCTAGGCGAAAGAGGGAGCGAGTGCTCAATCCGAACCATTCTCTTAAATTCATCAGTCAGGATGTCTTTCTTCTACCTCTGCTCCGTTTCCCCTGTATTTTCCCTTGCATCACTAGCTGAAGAATACGGTATCATTCGCCCCTCATTACGTGCCCGAAATACTGCAACTTCCTCTCCTTTATAGTCCTCAGCACCTCCATTCCTTTTTTCATTCGACGCAAAACTTCAACATTTGTTACTCTCTGCATCCATGATATGCCGAGCATGCGCCTGTGTATCCACATTTCAAATGCTTCTAATTTCGAGCACAATGCTGAAGTTAGCGTCCAACTCTCCACTCCGTAAAACAAAACACCCCACACATAACAACGGACCAATCTCATGCGGAGTTTGAGACTGAATCGTTTGCAACACAGGATCTTTCCCATTTTTACAAAAGCACCTCTGGCCTGTTCTATGCAAACCCGAACCTCCTGATCACTGTCCCAACATTCACATAACTGCCCAGATATTTAAATTTATTAACACGTTCTATTGGGTCTTGCTCAACGACAAGAATTCGTTGATGACTGGGACTTTAGATACAACCATAAAATTTGTCTTTCTCGTGTTGATTTTCAAGCCATATTCGTTACTAACTCCATTTACCCGGTTCAGCAGATTTTGAAGATCCTGAATATTCTCCGCAATGAGTATCGTGTCGTCCGCGTAACGTACATTATTGATGATTTCCCCATTTATCATTATACCCTCTTCGGCTTCATGTAAGGCCTTGGCCATTATTCTTTCCGCATAGACATTAAACAAAACAGGCGACAGAACACACCCCTGTCTCACACCCCGTTCGATGTCAGTCTCTTTAGACATGTGATCTTCCACCCTCACCACTGCTTTTTGTGCCCAGTATAAATTAGTTATAATTCTAAGATCGTGCTTGTCGATGTCAATGTTTTCCAGAATCTGAATAAGCTGCTCATGGCGAACCCTATCGAAGGCCTTTTCAAAATCGATAAAACATAGGTATACTTTCTTGTTCATATCCTGACATCTCTGTACTAGTACATTTAAACAGAACTGGGCATCTCTGGTGCCCAGACCACTTCTAAAACCGAACTGGGTGTCTGACATGTATTCTTCACACTTGCGATGAATACGGGAGTGTATAATTGTTAGGAAAACTTTGAGTATGTGAATCATTAAGCTTATCGTTCCGTATTCCTCGCAGCGCTTTGAGTTATGCTTCTTGGGTATAGGGACAAAAGTAGACCTCAGCCATTCAGTAGGAATAATACCTATACTGTAAACCATGTTATAAAGCTCCTTTAGGACCCGAGATGACTTACTGGACATGATTTTGAGAACTTCGACGTAAATATTATCCGAACCTGGTGCTTCACTGTTTTTTGAATTTTTGATAGCATTTTCCACTTCACTGTCTAGTATTTCTTAGAATTTTCATTAGAACATTTTTAAACAGCCCTTTTTTTAAACTAGCGGTCGACGGCCTACGCTGATAAATATACAAGTTATTAAAAAAATTATAACACAATCTTTTAGAACATTAATGACTTCACATACTAGGTTCAAGAAAAATCAGAAATATCTCAAATTTGATCCTAAAATAACACGTTTAATATCACGAAAAATTACTAAAAGTGACACTTTTAATTATACTTTTCTTGAATGAAAATTTACAGTAATCATATGTTTTTTTCGTCTATTATCTAATAAATTATATGAATTTTTGAAAATCAATATTTCTATAAGTTTGTCGCATACAATTTTACTAATATCTCGCTTCTGCGTAGACCGTCGACCGCTAGTTTCAGAAAAGGGCTCTTTAAAAACTGATCTAATGAGAAAATTATCCCAATATTTTAAAATATTTTTCAGACATTTACTAGATTATAAAACTACAAATAATATGACGATATTATCTTATCTGCAAACTAAATACATCATGACATTATGATCTGCCGGGAATCATAAATTTCTGATTCTGACTGTAATAAGTTACCGGACGCAGTCATTCATCAAATTATTTTTTGGCGGCCTCACCCACTTACGAATTGCGATGTTTGTTTGAAAATCGCCCTGGAATCATTTTTTTAAAATACTTTTCAACATAGTACAATGTTTTTTATTACTTTGTAAAATAAGCTTTTTTTCTTAAGTATCGAAAAACCTCTACGGCAGCCACGACTGTGTTATCGTCAAATATGGTTTCACGGACTTGCTCTTTTAACTTTGGAAATAAATCTCAAAACGATCATGGCGGATTGCTGTGACCAATTGAGATCGATTAGCAGGAGCGTTTTCATGGTAGAAGAACACAAATCCGACAAAATTTTTCTTCGGGGATTTTCTTTAATTGCTGCACTTTTCGAATCGATTGGGTGTAATAGACATCCGTAATTGTTTTGTTTCCAGGAAGAACTTTATTTTTTCGTTTCCGAATCAATGTTACGTCCAATTGTTACAAAACGCTGATAAAATTAATCTAGATTAAGTTCAATGATTTCGAGTTTCCGCTTTGTTACTGTTTGCGTCTGTTAACATTCGAGGCATGGAACACATAACACTATCTATAAGAACATAATTAATAATATACATTGTGCGCGTTCAAACATCCGACCTTAAAAATTTGACTTCATTTAAGAATAATAATATTTTCACATAAAAATAAACTTTTAAAAATTTCTTATTTAAACCGATATAATGATTCTAAATAATGGTATTTTTTAAAACTTAATTATAGGCCAAATCTTTTGTGATCATATGAATGATCACGTTAAGGGTTGAAATAAGTATTTGTTGTTGTCTATAAAGAAAAAAGTCTTTCCTTTTTATTATTATTTCCTTTTTTAGACACATCTTTCTCAGACACAGAAATGAACGAAGAACCCATGGCAATGCCCGCTGCATTGCCCACAGTGGAAGATAAAGAATTGCCACAAACGAGTCAAGCTTCGTCTACAAATGAGAAAAATATCAGGTAATTGTCGCATTTCTTAATACACCAATCAAATATGTTTTAATTATTATGAATAGATTTGTTAACAAAATATAGTCACAAAAATATCAAACTATTCCTTATTAATAAGTATAGGAATTATACCTATTACCTGATAGTCTACTTAGTAATTAATGTTACCTCATTTTTTTAAATTTTTGTCGTTGAAATATTTTAAATTCCTGTGGCTTAATAATAAAAAAAAAACTAACTATAACGCGTACGAAGTTGCGGGCATCGGCTTGTTGAAAATAAAATAGAGTAGGTAGCGTTGCGTTTAATACCACTTCATTATTTTCATTAAAAAAAAAAGAAATTATGATGACTTTTGCCAATTCCCCCTGTTTATTTATACAGGTTAACCCTTCTATTTTTTTATAGAGAGTCATTTTACGTATACGCACTATCCCTCTAAGTAAAGTGTGAAGAAATTTATTAAGTATATTAATGCAAAGTATTAAAGAATCACACTCAATTCTATATTTATTACAGGACAGAAAACGACTCATTAATACCGCTGCGATTGCATTTTAGAGAAAGGCACTCCATCTGGTTAAAGACGTTTTTATTGAAACACATTCAAAACGGAAAATCGGGGTTGGCATATCTTCAAGGACCACCAGGCACAGGAAAGAGCGCCACAATTCAATGTGTCTTTCTTGTGCCATTGGTAAGGTTGCACATAAATTACTTACATCCCTTAAATAATTATCGCCCAGGTCGGAAATAAAATAATTATCGCTTTAAAAGGTCGAGGCGTTAGCAGAATTTATATATAGCCCTATTTTATATATAGTCAAAAACGTATAAGAAAAACCAATTCTTCCGATGATTTGGGATTTTTACTGCTTAACAACTTCTAAATTTTTGGATAGTGGCGCCATCGTTTATCATTAGCATTTTTTAGATTCATTTTTGCGTTATTAGATTATTTTGAGAACCGAGAGGCATTCAGTTTAGTATCTCTTAGGAAAAATAAAAGGAAAATAGTCTAGTCTAAGTAATGTGTGTTACTTATGACGTATTTTTATACTTTTATTCTACATTTCAGATACGTAATCATTACCAAACAATTAAAATTAATTGTTTAACCGAACTGGTTGGTATTGGCATCTTTGAGAAAATGTGTGAGTTGTTAAAATTAAATCTATCAAAAGATGTGGATTACTACCTAGAATTGAAACGGTATATTTCAACAAAACCTACATTGTAAGTACCTCAAATTGCGACTTAAAATATTTATTTCAGTCATGCTAATCCACAATACCTTAAGCTTTCAAGCACGTATATTACGGTGGCATACCCATTTCATAAGCCAGACTTGAAAACGATATGGGAATTTGTTACTAATTTGTTGCTAATTTGTACCGAAAAAAAAAAATTGCGAGCCCATTCCAACGGCTTATTTTGTTGCTAATTTGTTGCTCTGAGATAGGCTAGTTAGATATTAAAAAATGTCACCCCTTCATGGGGGGTGAACTACCCCTATATATTAAAATTGAGAATAGCGAGCCCGTTCGAACGGCTTATTTTAAAGTTATTTTTGTTGCTCTACGATAGGCTAGTTAGGTATTAAAAATGTCACCCCTTCATGGGGGATGACATAATATTACGCTAGCATAATATACAATATCTTGACAAAGAAAGCACCTAGCGAGCCCATTCCAACGGCCTATTTTGTTGCTAATTTGTTGCTCTGAGATAAGCTAGTTATATATTAAAAAATGTCACTACCCCTATATGTATGAGAATGGTTATGCTTCAAATCAGCATTCGTTTACCCATGCTTAATTGTTGTCCAAGTACTCTATTCTTAGCAGTGTGTGAGTACGAGTGAAAATGTTGATGATAACTATGATTTATTCGTCGTGAGAATATTTACAAATATAAATAATAAGTAGGTACGAAATATCACAAAACTGACTTGCAATACTCAAATACTATTGTCATTTACATAGTTCAGTCATAACAAGCGCAGAATGTGTTTTATTTGGGTTTACAATTCACATTCATTCAAGTATATCAAATACATCAAATACAGGGTGTGGCCTGTAATAAGAGCAACAAATTAAAATACAGAGCCTTTAACGACCCTTATCCAAATGGTTTCAATTAATTATAATGGAAAACAAATTTACTGTTATTTTCTAACAAAATTAATCGAGCCACAATTTTTTTTTATCTTCATACATTCCACACAGCACCATCTAGTTCCACACTAAGCAACTAATGCTTGTATTGTGGACAGTTGTATTGTAGACCAGACAGTTGATATACTACATAGATTACTTTTTTTTGTAAATACATACATATTATAACTACAAACATCCATGACAGGTACAAAGGTAAAATGTTAACACATAAACATTTGCCCCTAGCGGGATTCGAACCCGCGACCGTTTGGTTAACAGCTAGGGTTACTTGCCACTAGACCAAACGTGTCGTCAAATGTCGTCGCAATGTACTACTACAGACATAATGTATCCAGTCGGAGTACTTGACATTGACATTTACGATCGTTCTCGCCCCAGTACTCTGTACTAAGACATATAACCGACAATTTCAAAATTGTAAGCAAGAAAACGCATTTTGGTCACAAAAATTGATTGCATTATGCCCTTAGTGTAAGGGCAAGAAAATTAAAATGACACATAGAAGAGGTAAAGAGAAAAATACATTCTGACTTTTAACAAAAATAAAAACATAAACAACATTTATATTACTTTTTTGCAGATTGTTAGTATTACAAAATATGGACTCACTAGGAGATGCAAAAAATGATATATTGTATAACCTGCTTACTTTGGGCAGTCTTGTAATTGTGGGGCTCGGTACCTCGCCGATACTGACACCCGTACTGGAGAGGTGTCTGAAGTTACAAGCAATAACATCGATGCAGTTCTCGCCTTATGAAAAGAAGCATATTTTATATATTTTCAACAGAAAGTTGTCACGTGATGAAAAAGTCATCTTCGAGACATCCGCTTTAGACTTGCTGGCAGGTAAGGTTTCCATCTTCTTCTTGGGATGCCTCTTTAACTAGTGATGTTTGGCGATCAAGTTGGAACAGCCTTTTTTGGCTAGGTTCCCGATACGCCAGAAACCGGCGCCCGGACGTAGGTATCCACATCGAAGTTTGATTTCATTATAAAATATTTCATATCATGCTGCTAATTTCAAAGAAACGCGCGAGCGGTGGACAAGGATACGGTTGCGATCTCGTTTACATTACTTCGGTCCAGGCGTTCTGCCGACTCTCTGCAGTGATAAAACACCCGGCAATAATGCCGTTCTGCGTTTTTGCCGGGTCCGGTTTATTGTGATGAGCCACATATAACTTGAACAGTCACTACAATTTACGGCAGTTTTACCGACCGGTAAATTCGCCGGCGTAGTGGGAATCTAGCCTTAGTCTTTCGTTCTTTGGAACAGCTCAACTGCATTAGTCAACCCGATCCACTCCCTAATTTTCTTCAACCACGACTTTTTTGTTCTCCCTACTTTTATCTTTCCTGCGACTTTAACCATCATTACTATCTATGATTTAAAACGATTGTGTTTTTAACGAAATTTGAAAATGAATTTGCGTCTTTTGTTCGTTTCCAGAAAAAGTGGCTACGAGTTCGGGCAACATGAGGGAAGCGGTGACCATGATGTGCCTTGTGGTTAAGTTAGTGCGTCTACCAAACGGGTACAGCATAGTATACCAATCCGATGTACATGATATGTTTCATCAGCTGCGCAGACCTTGCCTCTTAGATCCCATTGGGAATTTATCCCTACATGCAAAGGTTATATTATGCTGCGTCATCATGATACTCCCACGCTACCGTAAGGAAACACTAACGATCGGCATGGTGAACAACGTATACGCAAGGTAAGATCTCCAATCTGAATCTGTCTTAATTGTTAACTCTGTAGAATTGAGACTCATGTTTTTACATTGTTTTTATTGCAGGATTACAAGTACACATAGAATACCGTGTTTGGATATTGTAGAGGTTTGGACCTCTTGTGAGATTTTGGCGTGCCACGAGGTTTTGAGAGCTATCCCATTGAACAACCGTCCGTTTCTCGAGTGGCATATACGCCTAATTGGAAATCGAGAAAAAATTGAGAAAGACTTGAAAGAGTCTCCTCTCTTTGGCCCAATAATTGAGCAAGCTGACTCTTTCTTTGCAATACATAGGAAGATCTTACTAAATTGAACAAAAACCATATTATTAAAAAGATTCATTTAATATCTATTCATTCTTATAATAATCACTTTGAACAATGTACTACTACGAATAAATAAACTTAAAATAACTGGTGTACCTACAATGTATATGCTTCAAGGTAAAATTGTACGATATGCCTCGTCGGGAACAAGAGCGAGATGTACGGCTAAGATCAAGTATATTCGGTTTTGTAGAGAGTTCTCTCTTTCGCACAATGTACAGTAATCTGACAGTAATGCAATAAAGCAACTGAAGATACATGAGGTTTTATTGAATGACAGCGATAGACAAAAATAACGCTAATAAAATCGAAATGAACCGAATATCTCACTCTTGTTCCCGAAGTGCCAAATTAAATGTCGATTACTGTAAGTTTATAAACCCACCAAGTTACTGCCAACTTTTTTACCTTGAGACTTAGTTGGTAGTAAAGTCTCAAGGCAAAAAAAAACACATATTTCATTCTTATTTAATAATCATTTTATTATCTTATACTTACTAATGTATATTAATTCTAATTACTGTTAGCAACTATGTTTAGAATACATTTTTTTATTTGAAAACGGACTTTTTTGAGAAGTTGGTTTGTTAAAAAAAAAATATACAATTAATAAAAACATATCTTAGTTATAGATAAGATTAGTTGTCATTTTATCAATTAAAATTGTAGATTAAAATGTAATTAAATATACGTATTATAATCAAACTAGTGATTATAAATGAAACCAGTGATTACAGGGAGAAATATTAAATAAAGTGTATGGAAACTTAAAATGGTTAATTTATTTAATGATAAACTAGCTAGAGAATATAATATAAATATATATAAATTGATATAAGCTAATTACATTCTTAGCAAGAACAACTGTGATAAAAATTCATCGAAGTACTACAACTATGAATTTGCGTCACAAATGCCAAAGCGGCACATAAAAAGTACGCCTATAACGGAATTATGGCGGAGTCGCCTTCGCGCGTCAATAGTAAAACGTAGTAACGTAGTCAATAGACAAAGTTTTACTATTTATTTTAAACTCCAATGTGTCACATGTTCTTTAAGAGCAGGCCCCACGAAAAAAAATCCTACGCTCGCTCCGCCCACGTCCCGCCACCCGAGAGTTACAAGTTGCTCGGCGGCTCTCTAGAATTTTTTTAATATATCGCAAGATACAGCTTACGTAAGGTTGAATATTGCGTACTTTATTTGAAGCATGATTTGGTATGCACTAGCTCGGAACTAAACAACGTAAGTCTCAAAATTGTTTTCGTTAATTATAGGAGTAAAAATAAACCTAAGTTTATTTTATTTTGACAATCACTGGTAAACAATGTTTCCTTGCTACGAGCAGTTTTTTGGCGATATAACTCAAGCCGTTTAGTAGAAAAATGTAATATTCTCCGGAAAAGGCGCCGATTTCGATCAAAAAATGTATCGAATGAAAATCACCTAATTATGTTTCTGACTTGATAATCTACAGATAAAGGTCTCAAAATATATATATGTAAATTCCACATTGATCAGATATGTGGTTGACTCAGCACATTTATTTAAAGTTCCCTTAGTTCCACAGGGCCTGGCCTTAATAGACAGATGTTTGGTTGGTTTTAAATGACAGATGACAGAGTTCATGCTCTACGAATTGTTACTTTTAAATGTTCCATAAATATCGTAGTGTTTTGTATGGCGTGCAAAATCCATAGTTGTAGTACATTGATTTAAAAATTAATAAAATTTCTTCTACCTAGTTAACATTATATTTTCTTCATTCGCAGTGCGTTAGTCTCGCGAAAACCTGATTTTAATTTGATGATCATTTATTTTAAATCGGTGAGAGGCATAAATAGGGAATGTTTGTATAATAATACATTATATAAAAATTGCAACCCGGGCGAAGCCAATCATCTCCAATCCCTTTGTGTTTTACTGTAATACAAATATCAATAAAGTCTTATTTTATTTTGAGGTCATCTGAACACTTCAATCTTTTTAGTGTATCAGGATAAAAGCCACTCAATACTTTGTAAGTGAGCGGATACTGTAGGTTATATAATTACTTACAGTGTTACCATTATACTCTGGCCTATAAGTAACATGAATAAAGTGAGACCACTGTACTCAGATTATAAGGACCAAGCTCGGATAGTGACTAATTTATCTTCTTTTTTCCGTTTCCATCTACGTATAGAACACTATACTCACGTATGTCTACTTCTCAAGTTACTGAACCGCCGGCTATTTCGGTATCTAATTCGTCTCGCAGTGCACCCTAAACAAAGCCTTCTTATTAAGCTACGTTGAGCTTTGATGTCATCTCGCAGAAGGAGGCAGCAGAGAGGAGCGGGGTGGACGACGTCCTGTCCCATCCGCTCCGTCGTCGACGAACTGGACGCGGGCGGCTGGCGTACGCTTGCCACCTGGATCACTGACAGGACTAGGGCGGTAGATGAGGACCCTACAGCCCACTTCATCCTGAGAGGCACTGCGAACTTTGGCAGTTCGAGTGCGCCGTCCCAATGAGCAGAGTCCGCTGTGTCCGGTAACGGACCCCCGCGACTGAGTTGCGGAAGAGTGTTCGTTCAACCTCGCAACTTCGCCTACAGCGGACGCGGAGTACGCCAATAAGTTTAGTCAGTAGGTCTATCCCACTACCATCTCGAGGCGGGAGTCCGACAGTCTCCAGGCCGGTGATATTCTCTACGTAAACAAATCATTAATGGGAATAAAATAACGATAAACATTTGTCTGATGTAGATAGCAATATAATGAAGGAGTTTATTACCAAGTTTCAATTTTATCTGGGGGCTACCCGCTCCCAGAATCGCACGGGATGCAATATTTTATAAACATAAATAATAATTGGGTTTTATTATTACAAAAATTCCACGAAAATTCCCAGAGTAGTTAGCTTACAGATGAGGATGAGGAGGAATTATATATAACTAGCTATATAATTTGAAAAAAAAAATAATTTTCAGTTACATATAAAATATTTAATCAAGTTGAGATTATTGAGGTGGATTTTCCATTGAGGTGACATTATAAAAATGTTATAATTTAAGACCATATTTACTTTAATAAAATATTTTAGGAAAAAAATATGGATGGCAGTCATGATCATGATAAAGTTGTTCGTTTTGTTACACCTTTTCCGCGGTGTAGTGCGGACAGGTGAACAATTAATAAAAAAAAGTCCTTTGATAGTACAAAAAAAAATTTACAAAAGGGCTTCTATACAAGTGCAGATTTAAAAAAAAAAAGATATTCAAAAATGTAATAATAAAAAAAAAATCTAACACAGTAAATTTACTAAAAAAAAAACTAGAAGACGAGGCCCCCTGGCCTTTGTGGAGATTGGAGGGGCGATGAATATCACCCTAGAACCAGAGTCTAGCCACCGAAGGAGAGCCTGTATGTAAGTATGTAAGCCTGTATTTTTTTCCTACGTTGGAGTAAAAATCTCAAGTAGGTACAAATATAAAAACCATTTACTTAGTAAGTTGATGTCGATTCGATGTATTTAATTGTAAGTACCATTTCATCGCGTCCACAACTCGTTATAGTTTGGTTAAGTACTATGAACGATGAAACGAAACGAAACTATGAAACGATTAATTATTAAAAAGAATTATACCTACATACAAACCGAGCTACATGTTAATTTGAAGCTCTGATTTCATCCAGACGCTGACATAACAAAATATCAGATACCGAGAACGCATTTACATTGCATTGTTTATATAAATAGGTATATGCATTCCCAATGATTCGTGGGAAGTAAAACGATACGTGACAAGCTTTATGCTGGTTAGTTTATCAAATGCATTCATTATTTTCATAATAATGAATGAGTCTAAAGCCATGCTATTTTCGCAGTCAGCGTTAGGACACAATTTTCGCAGTCCTTCGTGGCACAAGGACACATGGCACAACCTCAACTTACTGCTCTTCAGGATTATCCGCTTGATCTATCTTAAAAATCCTCCCGTCCCGTTACGGACACATATACGACAGTTTATTCTTATGTTGAAACTACAATTAGTGGGTAATTATATTAAAACTTCCTGCACAGATTATAAATTCGAAAGTTTGTGAGGATGAATAAGATGGACGTTTGTTACTCTTTCACGCAAAAACGGCTTCATGGATTTGAATAAAATTTGTTGCACAATGTTATTACCTGGACTAACACAGAGGTTACTTTTATCCTTTGTTAGGCTCCCGAGGGATCGTTTAAAAATAGAAAAGATTCAGCGTCGACGTCACAGCGATAAAGATTGCATTTATTCTCTCAGGTGTTATATTTTTATTTTTCAAAGGGTAGAAAGTCGCGGGCACCAGTTAGTTTCTGAATAAAGTTTTAACCGAACAAAGAAAAAACAGAAAGTTATTAAAAAATTTAATTGTATTTAAATAATTATATTTTTAATTTATTTTTTTTTAATTTTTAACTAAGTATTATTTATGGGACTTTTTAATTAGGATAGGTATTATGTTAACTATGTCAACCTATGTTAACTACCTAGCTATGTTCTGTAAGCTAAGCTTAGTGATTGCAATTAAAATATTTTCAAACTGTAGTTCCTTAGCCATTTGTTTATAAGATTATGCTTGTAAGATTTATGCAATAAATATTTTTTCATTATTTTTTTTCATTTTCATTTGTTTATTTAAGTCAGTAAGTTGAGATTTATTTGCGTTTTTTTTTAACTTTTGTTACATTATGGATCAGAACTGTATTGAACGCGATTTATGTGCCCAAAGATATTCCAAAAAGGCCCAAAATTGGAGATACGCCACCGAGTTGCACGTTTAAGATTTGCTTGTGAACATGTAAATTGGACCACCGAACAATGGAGCAGTCTTACTGACAGACGAATGCAGAGTGGCCTTGCGAGCACCATGTGGACGAGAGAGAGTGTATAGATGACCAGGAGAACGGTTTCTTCCCATCATGACACGTCAATCTGTAAGTTATCAAAGTGGGTCCGTTATTGTATGGAGAGGGGTGTGTTCGGGTGCTCGTACGGAGTTGGCCATCGTGGATAATCAGCTGGAGGTCCTTGAAAATCATGTTGCAAGGACCTCCAGCGAGACTTCATTGGTCGAGAGGATTTCTTGCTAAGGCGTGACAATGCACGAGGTAACGCCGTACGTGCTGTTGGCACTTACTTGGCTAATTCGAATACTGCAATGGCTGCTCGCAGTCCTGACATGAATCCAATGGAACATGTCTGGAACATACTTAAAAGGCGCATCCGAGGATTTTCTAACCCGCCACAGACTCTTTGTGACCTAAAGTATGCTCTTGTGGCAGCCTTTTTTTTTTTTTTTTAACGTTGGGAAATCCTCTTGGATACCCGGCAGTGTAGGGGACACTGCGGGGTTATGCCGGATTCCTACCGGCTAAAACCCAACGACTTTCTTTCGATCGCGGCCGTTGATGGGCGGGGTCGTGGGGACGTTGTTACACGACTTCGGCGCCCCGCCATGGCTATCCAGCGCGGGGATAAAAGTCCTCAAGTGTGTGTGTGGGGGGGGGGGGGGGGTTGTACCTTTTTCAGGATTTTGCTCGTATCGCTAATATCTGTAGGAACAGCCTTATGATTACTTCTGACATAAATTTCTACATAAAATTGTCTACAAATTTGGATACGAGTATATTCATTTTTACTCTACTTTAGGAACTACAGGTTATGTAAGTTTACAGAGAGACAAAAATAGACGATTTCAGCAAACGGTGTCGTTTTTCTTTTTCGTCGTTATTCAACGCCAATTTTAGTTTAGAATAAGCAAGTATAAGTTTAGATAAGTGATCTGCCGACCCAACATAAAAACCCATGTCGATCCATTGAGAATTCTAAAATAAAAAGATGATGATGTAAACAAGGGCCGAGCGTGCGAGATACCGTGTGCCCTTAAGCAACGACGGGCGTCAGCGTGGTGCGGACCGTGAGGTTGAGGTGCATGCATACCACTGAGGTTGAATCGTCGTCCTTTCTACTGCACATACAAATAGTCCAGATTTTTAGCATAAAAATGGATTCGATCCGCAAAAAATCCTTTTATTTAATTTTTCCATTGGATTATGTTAGAGACTGTCTTCCAAGTATAAATCCAAGTTTGTGTTGTCCGAAACTGCGAGCATTAATCGCTATCTTGAAAAACGCCCTTTTGCAAATATCTCGGCAATGGTGAGTTTTACGTTAAAAATTGTAGAGGATAAAATTTCCCATCTTTTTGTTTGAAATGTTTTTTCTATTGTTAATATTTGCCGAGATATAGTCGATTAAAATACCAAATTTTTATTTTTTGAAAATATTGTATACCAAAATTGTAAATTGTAGAGCATAAATTTTTTTCAATTTTTGTATAACGCTTTTTTTTGTAAAATCAATAGTTGCCGAGTTCTATCGCAACGAAAGTTGCCGTCACGTAAAGAAAACAGCGACGGCAACTTTCATTGCGCAAGAGCATTGCGCAATAAGGTCTTGAAAGAAGGAAAATGGGGTTTTTTTCGGCCCGGCCAATTTTTCCAATTTTACTCTTCATACTAATTTTCTTCACACTTCAATGAATGTTGGAAAAGTGAAAATATAAAAGAAAAAAAGACGGAATTGGTCTAACCGTTCTAAAGTTTTCCGCTAAGCAACAAATTATTTTAATATTCATGTTTTTACAGGTTTCTGATGAAGTAAGTCGTTTTACCTACACAAATAGCACTGTTAATACTGTTTAAATTCTAGGAACTACATTAGCGCTATAAATGCAAAATTCGCTGCACTGCTTTTTTCTGTAATAAAATATAAATAAAAATTAGTAGATCTGTAAGTTGCTTCGAAGATATATGTTTTATATTGATTTTTATCAATCTGACTGCCATGTGTGGACTGTGTGCCACTGCCATTATTTGCATGATTACCAGAACGTCAAATATTTTGCCACATACAACAAACACTCAATAGCGAACACAAATAGCCATGTGAAGTGCCAGCATTATAGATAACTATGTTGTCCGAATTGTGAAAATTTAAATTTTATAATCGTCCGTAAGGAGTAAACTCCAGTCGTGCGTCGGAGCTGACACACACATTTTTTTTATTCTACTTGTTAAACAATAATGTTTTATAAATACTGTGCAGGAGCAATAAATGGTTCGTATTGGCCTAGCCCCAAATACCATTCAAAATTATTACAGTCGCTATTTGTGCTTCGCCCCGTTAAACAGGTCCACTAAAGCCTCCCTACCATTTTGGTCTCTATCTACTAAAACATATGAATGGTATATTCGGGCCCTCACATGTCTACACTGGTTGCGTCCACGAAGTAGCCACACATTATTTGTAAAATATTACACAAATGGAGATTTTAGGATTCAATCTTGTCGACAAACATCTATCACGTATAAACCATCGTGTAAATGTTCTGCTACATATGATTTTGCTAACTTTATATGATAAGTACCTAAGGCATATAGTACAATGTCGTTCTTGTCTAAACGAGGAAAATCAAATAAACCATTGTTTGCTTATATTCTTAAGTACAATGCTGTCTGTCTATTGAGATTCTTCAGTTCTACGTAATCATATAATAGATTGAGCGTGTTCATTTTTCATTAATAATTCCAATCATTTCAGCAGCTTGGTTATTGTCCATAAATACTCGGTGAAAGGCGTTTACTAAACTTGCGGCTATTTTGAAGTCTGTCAGCTGTTTGTCTTAATAACTTGAAGCATTGTTTTTTATTTTTTATTTTATTTTTTATTAATACAATGTAATGTTACATTTAATTTAACATTGATATTATATATCTATACAGACGTAATATTAGTGACATTTACTATTTGCAAAAGGGTATAATCGATTCATCTGAACTTATTATCCAAATTATATTTAAATTTGAGAAATCGCTATTAGTAAGACAAATTATAGGTAAAATATATTCATGTCTCGTTCATGTAGACCTTTTAATGAAATTTTATAAGAGGATACAGATGTCGACCTGTTCCACAGTTCCATAGATAAAATTAAAAATATTATAGCCGATAAATTCTTCAATGGCCCACTATTATCGGTGTTATTAGACTAGTTTGAAATCTATCTAAGTGGAATTTTTTTATTAAGTTTAAGGTATTTACTCAAACTGTTATGTATGTAATAACTGTAAATTTCCCTAAAATAAAATAAATAAATTACAATCTCACAACAAGTTTGATTCGCCCGTTAATTGCCTCTACTACCCAACGCGTTACGGACTTGCGGGGCCAGGGGTGCTCGGGAGGGTTTGGGGGAGTGTGGAGCCATCACACGCGGTGACTATCAAAATATGAGTCATTTTAAAACTTAAATAGTTTAAAAAAGTGTCAATTATGTAAACCGAAAAATACAACAGGTTAAATGAACTTATTTTTGTAACTTTTAGAGCCTTGTTGCCGAAAAAACATTGAAACGAGTCTATATAAGGTTTCACCTGGTATGCATGTGATCAGTATTGGTCAAACTTGAAAAACAGTCCAAAATTTCTTTGGCATAATATACTTTTTTTAGACAATAGAATAGCAAAGTTTTTTATAGCCCTCGGGATAAGGGATAGGAAGGGATAGGGCAATGGGCTCTGGCACCCTTACTCAGATGCGCTGCCCAAATGACTGTAAAACTCAGTGTACCCTGCCACTTCCTTCCAAATCCAGAGCAGAGCCAACTTAGAAAAGTTTAATTCCAGTTGACAGTCCAAAGTTCCAAGGTCGTTTTTTGAAAATTTCACAGGAACCTAATAGGTGTGAAGTTGTATCCTACGGAAAGCAGAACAAAATAAATATCTGTCACAAAAATTTTATTATTAAAATAAAAAATAAATAAGAAAAAACTAATTAAAATAAAAAATAAAACAGAAAATTATAAAGCGGCTATATTTAATGGATAAACTCTTTACTTCAGGTCATTAGAAACCTAAAAATAAATTTATCATAATTCTGAAGTAGGTATATGTATAAAGCTAATTACACTCGTCTATCCTTCCGTATTATCATAACAGACTTCAAATTATATGAATTAATTGGATATTGAATTTATTATTTCTTTTATTTTATGTTAATTTTAATTTCTAATTTCGGTTTTGTTTACTGCGGGTGAATGTTATCAAAACTTGTAATCAGATAATATAATCAATCTGTGCCTGTTATTACAATTTGCCTACAATATTAAATTATTTTTGTTTTAAGCTGTTTGTCTATCGATTAATGAAGCACGCGTTACGAAATGCATTATCAAAGTTGCACTCATCTCCTTTCATCTCATCATCCTTTCCTCATCTCTATATGGTCCCTGCGATTTTATCCGTGTTGAAAAATTACGCCCGATTTTTTATATATTTAGACTCGGGAACTTACCATATTATGTCTAATGTAAAACTATATGATAATTCAGATAATAAAAAATGTGTCTTCCAAATTTCATCCTAAACCGTCAAGCGGTTTTAAATATATCCAATTCAACTCACAAACTTTCACATTCATAATATTAGTATGATTCTACTGTTACTATAATATTTAAAAGTTTTAGTCGTGTACAAAGATTGCTTAATTTTTATATTTTGTCGTAGGAAATGGACGAATATTTTCGTCAAGTCGGAGCCATAGTCGAAGAATTAGAGCTGGAGATCGATGAGTTCGATGAAATGGAATAAAAGAAGTACTTATAGATATAGATTTTTTTTAACAATAAATGCAATTTCTCTCAATACAGAAGCATATTACTTATTACCTATCTATCACTTGTTTGCAATGTTTTCAAATTATGGTATTCGGCTTCTACAAGGCTGAAAAAGCTGCAATGAAAAGAAGGTGTGCTTGAAATTCTCAATGATATTTTCCATGACTATGACTTAAAAATAGATGGTTGCTTGTTTATGGCGAGGTAAGCTTTATTGTGGTAATACAATATCTAAAAAATATATTTAAGTACTTCTAAAAGTATATAAATTATTTCATGTAACAAAATTTTGGTCACGGAAAGGAAACCTTAGAGCATTCGTGAGCACTATCATCATCAGTACACATTTTTATGTGTGACGACGTCGCTTCATATTAATGCTAGTACCCTATATTTTTTCTAACAAGGATTAATAGTTTTTTTTTTCAGTTATTACATACATCCTAGATTAAATCCATACAAATGAGACAGTGCTGATTTTGTATATTTGTTTATATGTGGAAGTTAATCTCCGGAACCACAGCACCATTTTGAAAATTGTTTTCATTATATGAAAGGTATATTATTCCAGATGGACATAGAGTATATGTTATGTAAATTAGTCTCCAAAATAGCTCCGTATATATAGCGAAAATAAAATGGGAAATTTTAAATTTAATAAAATGATATGCAGAAAATCAAGATAACGTACATTTGTCATTGGGAATAATAAATACTTATAATAATAATACAATCTCATATTATCATTTATTTCTAAAAGACTTAGGCGCGATTTACAGTATGCGAGTAACAGTGCTAAATGACTTAACAGCGATGTTAAATACTAACAGAGTATGGTGAAACCGTGCCTTAGAGTTTGATGGAACCTAGTTTTATTATTAATACTAAGAAAAGGAAAGCACCAGAATCATTTAGCTACTTCCTAACCAATATTGTAAACGCGAAAGCGAATTTGTCTGTTACGCTTCCACGCTTTAAATACTCAACAGATCGTCATAAAAATTTCCATACACGCTGTCAGGAACATGGAAATAGAAAATTAGGTACCTCTGATAGAGAAAAAAGTAGGTGCTGTTCATTATTAAAATAAAAATAAAATGAAAACGGGGCGCAGACGAAGCAGTGGGCTTGGCTGTTTTTTTTCGAAATCGCACTCAAAATGAACCGATGATTAAAAGGGTTTCTTTGAAATCTATACAAGTAATCGTTAAATTACTGTTTCTCTGTTTAAATGTTTAGTAGATTTATTTCAATATTCCGAGAACTCAAAAAGGTCAGGCTGTAGTAACAATACATAATGTTGCATATGCATGTTTGTGTGCGCCAATTTAAACGCACGCGCATACAAGTATTTTGCTTACTGAAGATCTATCACACCTTCTAGGAAATATACTTTAGCAAATTTTATATGTTCCAATATTGTATTAATTTTAAATGACACATTCGACGACCTCTTTGATTGAGCAATAAGTACACGTTATTTTTATATTACCGCTTTTACTTGCCGTATTACTTGCCGATGCTCCTTGCTGTCTGATTTTCGTTTATCTCTGGGATAGAGATAACCGAACCTCCGCCAGCCTTCTCTCCTTCTAAGATCCCCCTTGTTTCCTTAACGGTTGTTCCTCCTCCCTTTCTTTCCTTCCCAACCAATTCCCTATTCTGTTTCTCGCAGAAGGATTCCTACCTGGAGATGGCATTTAATAGCACAGTTACACAAAAATAGTGCAAATTGGGAAAATATGTGATCGCATTACCCAAAAATGTCGTCCAGGTCACCCTGTACACATTCAAGCGTATCTCTATTATTTCTTAACCACATGACTTGATTTTTATTTTCTTTTTTTTTTCCAGAGCTGTCATAACCTAGCCTATCCCCAGGTGCCCGTTTGGCGTTGATTTCTGGGACATTCTGTATACTATAAAATAAAACCTTATTAATTAGAAAAAAAATATATATATGATACTTTACATCAAGTCGTCGAAAATTCTTATATTTATAACTGATGGTGAAACCCGCATCAAAAATCGTTTTGTGATTTAGGAGGAGTTAGCTGCCACACAGACGCTAAAAGCGACATCAGATCATACTATGTACAAAAGATTAGCTGGTGCCCGGAACTTCGTACGCGCTGTTGTTCGTTTTTTGAAAATTCCATAGGAAGCTAACATTTCTATAGGACCAAAGTTTCCTATATACATCAGTGTCAATAAATAACTGAAAACCGTATTGAAATCGGTTAAGCCATTTTTGAGATTAGAATGCACAACACATAAAAACACAAAAATTCTAGAAATTATTTTTTTGACCTCAGTACCTACAACGTGTATAAAATGTATTTTTGAAAAAAAAAATTTACATACACAGCTCGTATACGATTTTATTATAAGTATTATAAATAAAATCTAAAAAATATGATTAATCGTGTACAATGCTAAGGAAACAAAGAACCAACTTACGGTATGTAAGTATCATGTTCGTCCATACAGTGAAAAATGCAAGCTTCGCAAGAGTACAGTGGCTTCTTAGATATCAAAGTGTTTTATACGTTTAACCAGTAAATGAAATGGAATCCCAACATTTAATGCTTGTGAAAATCATTTTATAAATTTAATGTCATTTCGTAACTTAAGTTGGTCGGACACAGTCGTAGTTGCTGGTGTGAAATATTAAAAAAAAGATATCTGATACCGAGTTAATTGTTCATTCACTGTGATTGAAAACGTTACGATGAAATTCGCAAAGTATATGTCTATAAAATATGTAAATCCAATACAACCGTGCGGTACAAACAATCCAAACGCAGTTTTGATTGTAAGTTTTAATTTTATAATTTTTATTTTTAAGGTTGAACTCAACAGTCAGGCTGACGGTATACTTGATGGTTGGTGGCTATCTATCATCGCAAATAACACAAGCAAAGCCACAGGTGCTTCAAGTGGGCTGTCGACCTTAGTAGGATTAAGGTTATACTTACTCACTCACCGAAACAAAACTGCAAACATCTTCTTATTTCATTTTGGTATTTTGCAAGGGGTCGGTTGCTGTAGTCAGCTGCCTAAATGACTATGAAACGCTGCCACTACTTGTCAATATTTATACTTTTTAAAATTTTTATGCTAAGGTCGACAGATAGGTCCACTTGATTTAATACAAGCAACGCCACATGTGCAGCAAGTGCGCTGACGACCATACTAAGAATAAGGATAACGGATTAGGAAAGGCTCTGGCATCCCTTACCACTCATCGATACACAACAGAACACATGCTGTTGTTTCACTGAGGTCTTCTGTAATGGGGTGGTTACTGTCGCTAGAAAGGCTGTTCAAATGACTGTGATACTTTATGCCTAAATGACGTATAGGATTTAAAAATATATATATTTTTGTGTATATGTATACATCTAATAAACATAGTTATCGTTTTGCCCAATTAAAATTAATTAAGTTAGTTTCCTAACAAATTTCTTGTGTTTGTACACAAACTTAACTTAACTTGCTTGTGCAAGAGCGAAACAGCAATGCTTTTTTGGAGGATAGTAATATATAATGGGATAGTACCATCGTTTGGGGGATAGTGTACAAAGCTACTTTTTGTGTGGGCTTCTTTCAAAAGCATAGGGCTTTTGAAAGAAGTATAAGATTGTGTTATTGCATGTTTTTTTATATAAGATAGAGGATACTGTAGTAATTGTATTTTGTTTGAAATTGTAAATTGCTATTTCCATGGAACAAAACGTTTTAATATTGCCATTAAACATTTCTTATGAAACTTATATACTTTACAGGTTTTCGAGATTCACATTTTATCTATGGAGGATCTTTCCCAGTACAATCGTAGATTCAACTCTACGCCGCGGCCGACTCTGACCCAAGTCACCTTGCGCATAACGATGTAAGTTTGTTCGTCATTATTATACAGACTTAAAGCTAGAGACACTTTGTTGTTCGTAATTTCTATATTTCGGTTTGAAATAGATTTCATTCCCATAGAAACCTAATTTAAGGACTAGCCTTTTCTAGCATTATTTAACAAGTTGAAATTCTATCTAAACACTTTAAACAATAGGCCATTTTAGTAATAATAGGTAGGTACTGGCAAAATTTAACAACGTTTTTGAACTCCAAAATCAACTGATGTAAGACAAGGAAACCTCAGACCGATCACATTTTTTACCAAAACGAGCGCAATCTTATTAGTCTATGAATTAAGGTGCAATATTTCGCAATAAATAGCTTCTCGGAGGTAAATGAACAAAAGGATTTAAAATTGGAAGATTTTTTTCAAATATTGTGTAAAATATGAAGAAAGAATTTTATTAAAAGTACCCAATCAAAACTTTGGTACAGAACTTAATTTAATTATTTAGCCTAAAAACAAATGTAGTGGTTGTTGAAATTTTTATTGCCACGACGAGAAAGATTTATTAAGCAGTAATTTAATACAAATCTGCTCCAATCAAACATTTTTAAATTTAGGCGCGATTACAGTATGCGAGTGACAGCGCGAAATGACTTAACAGCGCGAAATGACTTGATAAACTAATTAATGACTTAATAGATGTTAAATACTAACAGAGTATTGTGAAATCGCGCCTTAGTCTGTTATGCACTGTACTTTTATCTAAGTGTTAATTTTACTCTAAAAAGTGAAATGAGGCGACGAAAATAACGCTTTTATGCTAAGTCTTCGCCTTAATCTTTGCCTGTGCTGTACTATTATAACAATAATTTCACAATTAAAACTTTCCGCTCTATGCTATATCTTAATGAGTATTTTTTTATTGTTACAGGGAGGTGGACTCGTTTAGAGTGCAGGGTAGTTACAAATTATTGCCATTGGATTGAATTATGGATTCATATATTAATAATTAATATGAATTGAGAATAAAATTGCTTTGCAAAAATTACTTTTGAGTTTTTTTTTTTATGTAAAGGTTGTCACACGATCTGACGTTCCACTCGCAGGTAGGTGGCTATAGTCGCCTAAAAATCAACGCCAGAGTTGGTGCCATTGTGTAACCGACCTTAGTAGGATTAAGAATTAGGGTAATAGGAAAGGATAGATAAATGGGCTCTGGCATCCATTACTTACTCGTCGATTAACAACTGCACACAAGCTGTTATTTCACTGCAGTCTTCTGTAAGCGGGTGGTTACTGCCGCCAAACGGTTTATTGAAATGATTGCGAAAGGCGGGATCTAGATCAAAGTTAGACATGCCGGGAATCGAACCCGGGATCCGGGACTGAGCGCTAATCTTTAACCACTCAACCAATAGGTTCTTCTGCAATAAATAGCTTTTTAAGACCTAACAATCAATTAAACCCATGTATTCTAAATAGTAATTTTCTATGTCAAGTGTAAAAATATGAACATATCTACTAAACCATTACAATTACATGTATGATGAAATATACATATTATATTTTTCTCATCATTAAAATGTGTTCGTGTTCGTGACGCTCAATATGTCACAAAAATAGACAATAAGTTTTGAATAGTGAGGTTTTGAATAAAAGTATAATTTTCCTTTTAATCGAATGAGTATAAAATATAAACTTCAATACATTAATTTATTTTCAATAATAAATAATTCAATATATTATTTATATTGATCCAAATCTCTGGCAAATCTATTTTACTTAAGATATATGAAAACGTATCCATGTTATTAAAAAACTTCAGAGACATATTAATTATTGACTTCAGGGACATTATATATATAATGTATAATGACAGTTTTATATATATAATGACAGTTTATACGCATACATGTATAATAAACGTTTTTAAAAACATAGTTACGAAACACATCTTTTGGCGCCATCTGTCAAATTGCGAATGTGTTTCTCTGATTGGTTTGTCCTTGTCGACCAATCATCCGCCATTGTATTTAATTATAGAGAGCTCTGATTCGTTGCTCAGACCTGCTTTTATCCGCATATAATTTTATTAGTGTTCGCCTACAAATCCATGTCTACATATTTAGGCACTTCACTCTACCAAAGTATCTTATCTTTAGCAAAACCAGTTCATTAAATAAATTAAACATTTTAAGTTTCCATACACTTTATTTAATATTTCTCTACAATTAAGTGACAATAAAGTTACAAACTAACTTTTCTTAACTTAAGATTTTCGGTAATTAAAATACAAACTAAATTTCCTTGTCTTTTAAGATTATCGACTATGTAATTTGAATTCGTTTTTAAATAGAAGATGTATTTCTAAAGGGCTAAAAGCTCAGGATCTCTTTATTGAGTTTTAAAAGCAATATTTGATATTATTTAAATTAATTTACACAATATGATTGATAATATCTTTGTATGAGTATAAATTTCTCATATAAAGGCAACAACAAATAATAATTGATGACATTAATTGGAATAAGTATAAGATAATATAATTAATATAAAATAAGAATAAAATTAGTGTTTTGTTTTGGCTCGGCACTTTACTAACAAGAAACTATCTCAGTAGCAGGTCGTCCATTGCTCCTCCATAATTTTTCAAAATAAATCTCGATCATCCAGGTGTTGCCGTTTGTCGCCCGAGCCGTAGTCATTGTTTCTGGAAACCCACAAAAAAAGTTGAAATTACAGCTGGAGGTAATAGACCAAGTCGCAGTAAAGAGAAAAGTTGGGAGAACAAAGAAATCGTGGCTGAGGAACTGAATGCAAGGAGTTGACCAGGATACCTAATGCAGTTCAGCTGTTCCGAAGAACGAACTAAGTAAGGCTAGAGTCCTATTACACCGGACCGGCGAATGCACCGGGCCGGTAAAACTGCCGGGAAGTCTACTGGCTGTACAATTTATATTTTCAAACTAAGCCGGATCAGGCAAAAACGCCGAGCCATGCGGGCGTTTTGTGACTGCGGAGAGACGGCAGAGCGCCTGGAGTTGAGTAAAATCCCTGACCACCACTCGCCCGCCTATTTTGAATTAACAGCAACAATATAGCAAGCAGCAGAACAAAACAAAACAAAATAAATGTATTCCTACGTCCAGGCACCGGTTTCCGACAAATCTTTCAATCCGGCGTGATTGGAACCTAGCTGAAGAGAAATCTTCCAGGCTTATCGCAAACTTCACTAGTTGAAGAGGCACCTCAAAAAGAAGAAGAAGAAGAAACATTTAATTAAAAGGAAACCTTACCTCTCCGCATGTCTAAATCCGGTGTTTTGAACATGACTCCTCTGCAAACTCTGCGTTGAGAAGATTTAAGTTATACTTCTCTCTGTTAGGCTTGTACTCGATCGATATTATACCACATTGTATGTCCCACGGCAGCCGTTCCTCTAGTTCGGTCGTCAGTAACGGCGAGGTACCCATCCCCACAATCGCAATACTTGCCTTTGTACCCCCCAAAGTGAACAGGTGATATAATAACTCACTTTTTCTTCCTCCCAGGGCTTCAATATCATATAATACCAACAATCTGCAAAAGAGTAGAAATTAAAGTATAACTTTTTTAAATCCTGTTTTAAATTTCTATCTTCTTTGTGTCATTAATTTTCATATCTTATTAACCACAAAGTATAATGCAATCAATTTTTGTATTAATTATTTATTTGAGCAGCTAAGTTGTGTTATGTGTTTATTAGCGAGATGCGCTACTCCCGATGAAAATCCGTTCAATAGCTTTTGATGTTATCGTGAACGTACAGTCAGACGCAGCGGGGGACTTTATTTTATAATATGTAAGGACTACCATATATAATTAAGTAATTTATTTCGCCTATTCATCATATACCTTCTTCGCAAATATTTGAGTCAATAGTTTCTAAAGAATTAAAATGTATAATGTATCTGAGGCACTTACATTGGTTTTGGTTTTGTAGCGAGATGCTCCTTTAGAGCTCCCAAGTAAAATGCTCGCGACGTTTTTAATTTCAATTTTTCACACATCGTTTTGAAAAGTCTGCACGGCTTACCCAACTCACTACAGTTGATTTTAAGTAAGCGGAATTGCCTACTTATCTGAAATAATGAAGAATAAAACTATTAATACATAAGTAACAGACATTTATTATTCAACGGCAATGTGCAGTCACACTAGACATTAATTTATTTTTATTTTTTCTAAAATATTAATTTAAACATAATGCATCTTCGTGTATTCTGAAAACAATCTAATAACGCAACAATTAATTTCAATAAATGCTAATGATATCAACGATGACGTCACTAATCCAAATATTTATACAATCCTAACCTAACATTATAAATGCGAAAGTAAGTTTGTTTGATTGTTACGCTTTCACGCCTTAACTGCTGAACCGATCATCATGAAATTTTGCATACACGTTAGGGATACAAAAAAGGACAGGTACCTTTCTTGTCGAAAAATATACTGCTCTTAGGTGGTTGTCAAAAAAATATTTTAAAAAATTAATTAATTTGTGATGGTGCCACCGTAGTTATAGCCATGCGTTGCCTAGTAATTGAAAAACAAACAGCTAGCCTAGCGGAAAAAAAAATGTAACCTTACCAACGGCTCATGCATGACGATTTTGTTCACAGCGGTGCTCTTTCCTATGCCCGGTGGTCCATAAATATATGCTACACCCGTTATTTGATTATAAAGGCGTTCCCTTAAAAACATCGTTAACCAGTTATTGAAAACTTCTTCATAAACCGACTTGTTCGAGGCGTTATCGCTCTTGTTTTCGCACTTGTTTTCGCTATTGTTTTCGCTATTGTTTTCGCTATTGTTTTCGCTATTGTTTTCGCTATTGTTTTCGCTATTGTTTTCGCTCCTGTAGTAAATATAGAATTGATTATTTAAATACTTTACATTAATACACTTACTAATGTTTATTCACACTTTATGTAGGGTCAAAATGAATAATTGTAGACAGGAATTGTCCTCTATGTTAATGTAAAGAATGAAGTTGTATCAAACGGAACTCTACTTCTACGGAATTTTATTTTCTATGGTTGTAACTGTTAAAATTCAATGATGCGTAAATCAAAACATAACTTTAAGTGTTCAAAATGTGTGCGTATTAAAGGTTTATTATAATTTCTGTGTTGGTGAATGCTTTAGTTTCCATCTCCCCTGATATGATGTATCCAATGACCACAAAAATCAAAATATGAAAATTTATTGATGGGTGATTGTAAACAGAGGTTTAAAGATCTCTAAGGTTTAGCCAATTGATTCCGATAATTATTAAATTAAAATATTGCTAAAGTTTCATATAATTATAATACAACTTTTTTGAAAGTTGAAAGTAAAATTACTGCAATTTGTAAGATTAAAGGTAATAGTTTTGTTCGTAATTGTGATGGTCGTATTATTTACTTGCGTGTTAATTAAGGGCCCTGTCTCTATGTTTGTACGAATGAAGGTATTTTTCACGGGAAAATATACCGAACTTAGCTTTCTAGAAGAAAACTAAGTTCGGCATTTGAAACTTGTTCCCTTAATTCTTCTGGAGTTAGACCATAACCACTAGACATACTCATTTTTTTATATTAACCAGTACAAAACACCAAGACTTAATGCTGAACCAGTTTCTGAACGGCTGTGAAACTATCTTCACAGCTGGGCCAACTCTAGTCGGCTATGGTTGGACACACTAATAAAATCAAAATTTTATTCCTGTGAGTTAAATCGCGTGTTCGAATTTCGAATCACGCTCGCATCAAAAATCGATTTTCCTGCGAGTTTTTAGGCACCAAAAGCACCCTTTTCGTGCTGGAGAGGTGAAAAATTATTTATTAATTTTCAAAGAATTCTTCGTTTAATTTAGACCTCTTTGGAACGCGAATAAACATTAACCCATTAAAATTTTAAGTATTTAATCATTATTTAATAAATAGTTTTTATACTCAGGACAGTTTGTTCTTAAACGAAGAAAATCGTTATGGCCGTTACAGAGTTAGAATCAGAAATTTATGATTCCCGGCGGATCATAATGCCATGATGTGTTTAGTTTGCAGATAAGATATTAACGTCATATTATTTGTAGTTTTATAATCTAGATAATAGTGGAAAAATATTTTAAAATATTGGGATACTTTTCTCATTAGAACTGATTTTAAGCAACCCTTTTTTAAAATTAGCGGTCGACGGTCGACGCAGAAGCGAGATATTAGTAAAATTATATGCGACATTTTATAAAAAAATTGATTTTCCAAAAATTCATATCATTTATTGGATAATAGTCGAAAAAAACATACGATTTCTGTAAATTTTCATTCAAGAAAAGTATAATCAAAAGTGTCACTTTTAGTAATTTTTCGTGATATTAAACGTGTTATTTTAGGATCAAATTTGAGATATTTCTGATTTTTCTTGGACCTAGTATGAGAAGTCATTAATGTTCTAAAAGATTGTGTTATAATTTTTTTAATAACTTGTATATTTATCTGCGTAGGCCGTCGACCGCTAGTTTAAAAAAAGGGCTGTTTAAAAATGTTCTAATGAAAATTCACTTTAAAATATTTTTCAGCTATTTACTAGATTATACAACTACAAATAATATGACGTTAACATCTTATCTGCAAACTAAAACATCTGAAACTACTGAAATCATAAATTTTGACTACAGCGTGATTTTAATTGATGAACGCTCTTAACCGTTTAATTGACATTTTAGTAAGTCTCTATGTAATACTAGTAACCTTCAGAAAATAATTCATCTGACTGGCCATGGATGATGATGAGATGATGAGGGGTTTGCAATTTTTATGCTTATCAATTACTTTCAGTAATTAATTGGCTGCGTGGTCAGCATTCACGGTATCTTTTTAAAAGAAATCTTTTTAAATACGACCAATATTCAAAAAGTTAATTAATTCTGGAAATTTAAACGCGATCTATTTTTTTATTATGAAAATATATATATACAAACGTTTCTACAGCTTTCAATATCTATAATTGAGTGGATGCGTAATCATCATTCGCGGTATCTTTTGAATAGAAATATTTTTGAATCATTTCTGTCAAATTTTTTATTATACTTAAATAATAAAAAAATTGACCTATTTTTTATTATACCTAAAGAATAAAATTTATAAATAGGTAAACAGTTACATAAATTATTAAGGGGACAATTAATTACCTACTTATTATTGAGGAATAGTTTGTTATTTTTGTGACTATATTTTGATGACAAAACTATCAAAAATTACAACATATTTGATTTATGTATTAAAATGATAGTTGCTACAATTACCTGTTAGTTGTCTCATTTGCAAGCAATTTAGAAGGCGACCTGACTGAAAAAGAGAAATAATAAAGATGTTACTTTTTCTTCATAGTCAAAATTTTAAAACCTTATGTAATAGAATGATCACCACACAAGGGTTAAAATAAGTATACTGGACCTCTACTCTAACTAAGTTGTTTCCTATGACAAAGTTTAAAAAATAGCAATATTTGAAGTCATTATATCGGAAACTCTACGTTATTCCACGGTTGCTTATTGGAAAACTGAAATTAATATAGGCAGACGTGCCTATTACACCCAATTGATTATAAAAGTGCGTCAAGCAATTATCGAAAAACCATGAGGAAAATTGTCGTTGAGTGTGCAATTCCACCATTACAACTCTCCTGCTAGTCGATCTTAATTGGCCCTCATAGCAATCCACCACGCTAATTTTGAGATTAGTGACCATCCGCCCTACTCAGTTCTTAGTTATTTCCATTTATTTTTAAAGTTGAAAAAGAAAGTCCGTGGAACAAAATTGATAACAAAGTCATTGCTGCCATAGAGGAGTTTTTCGAAAAAGCTTCTTTTATAAAGGAATTAAAATTTTTTAAAAATTATCGAAGTACAATATTACTATGTTGAAAAATAAATAAAAAAATGAACCAGTGTGTTTTTATTTTTTACTCAAATTCTAAGAACTTTTTGATATTGTCAAAAAAATCGTAGAACCCGGTAACAGTACCTAACTAATAGTCAAAGATGTAAACTTACCAGCGATCCTACCAACTTCATTCGTTGGTGGCTCTTTTTTCACCTCATTTGAATTTTCACTTTGTTCGATATACTGAAAAAATATAAAGAAATAAATTAACCAAGTACCCAAGCGTATTTATCTATTTTAATACCACATACGTGATACTTATACTTGATGTGAAATAACTTCTTTGATTAAACTAACTTCAATTATTTAATATATTAATTTAACCAAGTCTGAATCTATTTTAGTCAGCCCAGCTCCATAAATTAAAGCTCCTACTTTTAGTACAAACACCTATGGGTAGAATTCAATTATTTTTATTAATATTAATATAATATTAACATTGATCCACCTTTTTTGCTGCCCATACTTGGTGGTGTATGGGCGGCAAAATGCAACCCATGCGATCACTAGCGTTTCACGGAAAGGCGCGATTACTCTAGGGTTAATGCGGTTTTTTATAACGGAGTCGGAGAGAGCGTTAAAAGAGAAAGGTTTTTATAAAAATTGCACCTTACGTGCGAAGCTAGGAGCGGGTCGCTAGACAGGTACATATAAATATATTATGTTGATTTGTGTACGCTTTAAAAAAATTCTAGAATGGGTAGACCAATTTTAATTCGGTTTTCACATAGAGAAAGAGGGATAAACGGAAAAGATTTTTGTATATAAAAATTGCACCCCGGATCAAGTCAGAACCGGGTCGCGTGTTATTTATATAAATTTTAATTATGAGTAGGTTTAATACAAAATCTACCATCCTAATTCTTTACTGATCGATCACGTTACAAAATTATCTATTGCATAATGTGCACTATTTTTTGACTTTTTTTTTATTAGGGGCTCTGAGAGCGTGCTAGGTGATCCGCATGACCAATAAATCAAGTTTGTCCTTTGTAAAGCAAATTAATTCATAAATAATTTGACCTGAGTGTCCGAGAGCTTTCACCACGTAATCGAGCTATTTTATTATACAATGTCTAACAATCGGCTCCCAATATAACTCGAATTTTAAGGTAGATAAAAAGATATATTATTTCGATGTAGGTATTATTCATAACTCGTTGCGAATTTAACGTTTAGTTTTTCTGTTTCAGCACAATTTTCATTCTTTATTTTTACGTTGTCTGCATAAACAAGTAATGGTGCTTATATTAATATTATAACAAACTACGTCATAACTCGTTGCGAAATAGAATTAGTTGTAATTATATTAGTGCGAATTTAACGTTAAATTTTTCTGTTTCAGCACAATTTTAATTTTTTATTTTTACGTTGTCTGCATAAACAAGTAATGGTACTTATATTAATATTATAACAAAATACATTGACGTTTGACCTAATTACGACTTTAAGTTTACTTCTATAATGGAAGGCAATTCAAAAAATGACAACAAAATCGAGAAATAAAGTTTGATGGTATAGCTACATTTCTGTCATCTAGATCCAAAATTAAAGCTAATGATCAACAATTTTTTTCTTCTACATAGTAAATTAGAGTTTTTTGTATTTATACATATAACACGTTCAAAGAAAATAATATAACACGCTCCTAATACATGGAAAACACACGGCCGTGTCCACGTCATAGCCACATCCCATTTTTACTACGAATCATTTTTATTATTTTTTTCAATATAAATATTAAAAAACAATAAATATCGTAAAAAACCTAAAACTAGAACTCCGCAGGTAGCGGGGCAAGGCCCAAGCTACCGGTGGTTAGGGCTGCAGTGAGGAACCTCCTGACAATTCGTGCCGTGTCAAGAAGTACCGCTTCTGTATCTGTCCCTTGACCCAGCTATCTAGTGAGAGCCTCTCGAGTTGTTGATCGAGGCTCTTCGCTATAAGACCGTTTGCTGATACGATTATCGGGACGATGATGGTCGAATCGACATCCCACATGGCGGTCACCTCGTGAGCCAAGTCTATGTATTTAGTGAGCTTATCTTTTTCGGCTTTCACGAGATTTTCGTCATGTGGGTTGTAATCTCCCTAAAGTTTTATGTCTAAAACTTTATGCTAACTCTTTATACATTAAATATTATTAAGCATATTTTCGAGTTCGTGTAATAGCACATATAACGTATGCTGTCCTGTTTCGATGAATAAGTCAGAAATAAAAGTGCCCGTTCAACATGTTTTCATATCACCATCCTCTCTGGGTAGTGCTTTACTCAAGAAATCTTTTTGCGAACAATGCAAACCTTAGATTGTGTAGGTACCCGTCTGGTTAAGATCAAATTACGCGTGTTATTCTGACTCACTAAACTCACATGTGCATTTTGCCGTGGTCCCTTTAGCATCAATTACAATAAATACCTAAGCACCAGAACAACTTCCAGTAGCCCACACAATACAACTTATCGATAAGGGCATTGTCATCTTAGCGTGGCATTTTTTTTTTGTATTTAGTAATCAGTAAACAAAAGTTAATAAACAATAATACAATGCTTCATATCTTTTATGTAAACATCGTTAAACAGGGTGAAGGTGCATCTGATGGTAAGTGACTACCTTTAGCGTGGCCAGGGTTCAACTAGTGTGGGTGCCAATTTCAAATTTTCTGCCCAGCTTGTATATATTTTTTTTAGACTTTGATGAGTACAAATTTTTTTAATTTTTATTGATAATTATATATAATGTAAGTTTAGAAAAAGGGGTACAAAAAAGAGATACAAGGGACAGTTCCACGAATCGCGAGCTGTGATTCGCTCTTTTAAATTATGATTGACAGGCCTGTGAGACGATCAGTTTAAAAAATAACGTTCCTAGTTTTTTGAAAACATTTTTATTTGAACAAGCAACAATTGAATATTTAAAATTGATTTAGTTTGTTCGCATTTATTATTTCATTTACTTGGATTACATATTCAATATTGTATTCTTAAAGATAAAAAAAATAGTTTGGTATGGGTTAATTCGGTTACTAAAAAACACTATGTGCGCTTTAGTAATTTACGATTGCATATTTAGTTATCAATATGTTTATTACGTGAAAAATGGGTGATTTTTATTTTTAAATTTTCCGCTTCTAGCCGCTCCTTCAAAATTAGTGGGGGTGCCGCGGCACCCACGGTACCCATACTGGCCACGCCACTGGTGACTACCATTGCCCATTAACATCGCAAGACAAGTTGTGCAATTGCGCCTCCGACATTAGTAAGAATAATTAAGAAGCGATCAAAAAAATATGGGGAAATGGCCTCAAACACCGAAACCGACAGCACATATGCTGTTATACACGACGGATCTCCGTGAGGGGGTTCGCAAATGACTATCTCTCTCTCGAACCTATTGAAAACAACACAAATTCTGTTATTTCATAGTAGTGGTTTCTAAGGATGTGGTTTACCGAATACCAAAGCCAACTTTGAAAATGCATTTTCAAATTTAACCGTGGCGTGAATCGAACCCGTAATCGAGAGATCTTTAGTCAGAGCGCTAAGGCATACCTTAACCACCGCACCAACGGGTTAGTTCTTACTTAATTTTGAAATTACTTCTCAAAATGGTCAGTAAATTTTTCAACTAAAATAACTAAAAAGTAAAACTAAAAATAAAATAAAATAAAAATAACTAAAACTAAAAACTAACTAACTAAAATAAATAAATGAAATAATTATGAACCTTAATTCGTAGGTAGAAATTCTGTCAATTACAAACTACTTATTTTACCAAAACCGCCGAAAGATATTACGATTAAGATTCTGTAAAGAAACCTCAAGTAATTAAACTACAATAGATGTAGCACGCAACTAACGCAAGTTACGCGGGCGAACTTTATAAAGTATAGCTTATGTTGATAATGTAACTTTCTATATTTGAAAGAATTTTAAAAACGGTGCAATAGTTTTTGAGTTTATTTATTAAAAACATACAAATCTTTTCTCTTTATAATAATAAGTAAGTAATATAAAAGAAAAAATGCCTATAATCAATCTCAAGCAGCTTTTTTAGTCATTGTTTGTCTACATAATTTTGTTTCACCACTGCTTTGAGTTTATAATACAGTGGCGAGGCTTGAATTGCTTGGGATCTTATTACAGAAGCCTACTCATAGAAAGGAATAAAGAAAAACTTACCTTCATTGTACGCATCTTGAATTTGATTTTCTCTGGTTATTAATAAAAAAAAAACTGAAATAATTAGCACCTTTAAATAAAGAGCGCGTAATGAGTAAGCGATGTGATCTTATTAGAAGCGCGACGACTACTGAACGCATGTCGCTTATTCATTATTACAAATAGTCAGCTCCCCCGCGTGACTTTAAGCGTCGATAAGTTTTTACCATTTACTAAAACAGTTACCCAATAAAAATTAATATTATTTTTATCGTTCTCAAAAAATAAAAATTATGCAAAACGACCCATTGAGCACTATTTTAGGTAGCTAATCTCTTATAAATATATATAAAAATTACGTGTCACATTGTTTGACGAAAATGAACTCCTAAACTACTGAACTAATTTTGATAAAACTTCGTAACTATGTGTAATTAGGTCCAACTTAAAAGATAGGATAGTTTTTATTTTGAATCCGGGCGAAGCCGGGAGCGAGCCACTAGTTAAATATATATTTTTCGATTTTACACAAAAATTCTGCAACAAAAGGATTCATTGCAAGCTAGGAACATGCATTGGAAGTATTACATTGCACAAGGAATACCTAATATCTCCTCTCTTAGGGTTTGCGAAGAGTTTAGATAGACTTGTTTTTTATTGAGACAATATTAAACGAAGTTTCCACCTGTTACTTGAATAATTTAGAACATTTAGCTTTCTGACGGTCAACTTAATGGTAATTGTAGCAAATAAGAGTTGTTGTCTTTTATTATATGTTTTTTTTTTATACGAATTAAGGATTTTTTCTTATGTTGGTAGTGATGAAATGGTAATGACAAATCCAAGTTTTCCACCTCGAAAGTGCTTCGGATCATTATTAAATACTTGAAAATACATTACATTTTAGGATTTTTTTAAGTTTTTGTCAATTTTTACCAACAAGGACCTGTGTTATGGCAAAAATCACTTTTGCATACTTTTTATGTAAATTAAAGTTGCAATTAAATGAAAATAATTTGGTCTTGTTAAGCCAAATAGTTTGCATGATATCTATGGTTTGCAAAATTTGCAAAATACCGAGTGTAAATCATAGTAGGATTAAAGATAAGGGATTTTGCTTCCCTTACTTACTCACCGAAGCCCAACAACACACATGCTGTTATTACAAAGTAGTTTTCTGAAAGAGGGTGGTTACTGCCGCCAGACTGGATATGGCTGAAGCGCTAAAGCGTCCCAGCATGCGGACACCACTTGCAATCTGAACAATCAATTCTCCTAACCCGCGGACGGACGTGATCTCATATTTTTCAACACTTATGTTTTTATTCAAACAATGCAAGCATTATGGTGACCAATATAGTTAGTTATGTGCCCTTTATTTGAATTCCTAATAAGTTTATTACACTATAGAGTCGCACAGCCCATTGTACTTTGTATACATAATAAATAAATACAAACGAAAGTACTTGTACATTACTTAATTTAACTAAACAAGGATTTTGTTTGTTTTCGGCGAAACAAAATGTAGGTATTGTGATTGTAGATTAGCCGTCTGAATAATTTCTGTAGATCAAAAACTACTAAACGGATTTTTATGCGGTTTTTTTTTTTTGAGGAGAGGAAATCACAATTTAGGGACTATCCCTCGTTGACTTAGGGCAGTCGACGAGAGGGTTTTGTGAGACTCGCCTGTCGAAGTGACTTATCGCCGGGAATACCTCACTAAACCCTCCATGTTCCACCATCGGCAGCAAATATGAGACCCGGTATCTCTGAGAAACCTTATTCCTGGGCCCCACAAGCACCGCCATGTCCTCGCGGACTTATTCTGCACTGGAACATCAATGGGCTGTCACACCTCTTGCGGTATTCATATGAGTGATCCTACCTTAAAAAATTATACACTTATCCTTTAGAAAGGTATAGGTGTATAAATTGTTAAGTTTGTGTAAAATTTGTGTAAATTTTGCGTGAATTGCGGCATTGTAAAATGCGTTCAGAAGAGCGTTAAAACTCAACAACCAGAATTCAATACAGATTTTTCGCAGACAATAATATATATCACCGTGTTTCGAATAAAATTATCCTTATTTTGACATAAGTTTTATTCATTAAAAAGACGAGTGCTAAATTTAATAGTATCGACTTACTTGTACCTGCCTACCCAAATTACTCATAGGTAGGCACTTACGCAATGCTTACAACACATATACGCTGTCAGTGCAAATCGATCGGAAAATATATATCATGTTTCAATTAATAAATCACATGATGACAATTAATAATTCCTACATGTGATTGATATTAGTTTATAATTACAAAATACAAAGCAGTTATATATTAGTAAATTATAAAATATAATACTATTTTTGGAATTGCATATATATCAATACTAATAATAAATCTGTAAGGGTCGGTCATGGAGTAAGTTACTTTGTTTTCAGAGATATCGTGTTTATAGGCTCTATTACTGAAACTAAATTGACGATTTTTAGAATTTTTTTCTGTATGTATGTATATATATATGTATGTATGTTCCTCCATAACTCTGAAACGAAATAACTGATTTTCATGAAACTTGGTAGATAAACATTTGGACGTACGGGACACAGGATAGGCTAGGCTACTTTATATTTTTCAACGCGGACGAAGTCGTGGGCACCAGCTAGTATATACATATAGTTCTAGCTAATCCGAGCGATTTCCGTGTCACTGGCATCCATGGACTTCATGTTCATGCTAAACTGCAAAAGACACGTATCTTTAAAGGCATAGATCTCCTAGATGAGTAATTCGAATAATCTGAAAAAAAAATCACAGTTCGTTTTTTTTATTTTTTTGTTTTTTTTTACCAGACTAAAAAATCTAATGTGACCTATATTTTTTGCTAGAAATCTCTTCCAACTTCTAAACATCTGAATCGATTTTTGTAATTTTTACAATATAATAGATAATTTAATTTCTAAAAAAATATTGTTTAATATTTCAACACGGAAATACGGATTCACTAGTGAAGAGTGACGCTTACTAAAAACGCTATCGCTACGAGCGCCATCTCTTACATTTTCTCAGGTCTTCTTGACTCTCCTTGGTAATTCCAGATAGATGAAGCCAAATAATAGATTTTTTATTCGGAAATACAAATTTACATAGAGTCTAAGAAGGATTAGAGAAATATGATGTCGCGTCACTTCGATATGTGCCGAAACCTGTGAGTGGTAAACATATTTAAGTTAATACATGCAAATAGATTTAATAAATTAGCGAAAAATAATAAAAAATTACGCAATAAACTAATAGTAGGTAATCTATTAGTAGGTACCTGTTTAGGTATAAGTGTAAAATAAAACACACAGTGAATCTATTTAGAAAGTTTATTGCAGGTCAAAAAGGCTTTGAGGGCCGATAAAGCAATACTTCTTTATTGTAACCATATAGGCTCACAGGTTTTATTACCTTATTATCATATTAATACGTTCAAGTCGTTCAATATCATTACAATCATCGAATTTTTAAATAAATTAACGTCGTCTAATTTAGAGTATCTATCATTGAACACAAAATATCGGTGATTTACAGTTCAACTCCATATGTAGGTTATAAATCGACTGTGTAAACTTTTAATATACTTAGTTATAGTAATAGGTACCTATTAATATTGTAGGAAATTAATTTTAAGGTTTAACTAAGTTTTAAATATTACTAGCAAGCAAACAACTATATTATTAACATCCCGTAATAATATTATATATGAAACAATAATACATGGAAAACAGCATATTTTGGGATATTCAGACATTCTTTGCAGACAAAAGTAAAATTTCCTACAAAATAAGTACAAATGATACTCCTAACATATACATGAAATCGGACAGCGGTGCAGCCGTAGGATTCGAATCTCAGTCGGATTTATAATAGCCAAAAGTGCGTTGTACTATCAATTATAATGACACATATGGTAATAAAGATGTGGTGCCACTTACAAAAGTGTCAGCAAAGAGATCTTTTTTATTTTTCAAAATCGATAGAGAAAACAAGCTTTTTAAATGTTTTAGTGACATAACTTCCCATATTTTGGCAGAATAACTGAACTAATAAAACAAATTATTTTTTAACATAATGTGTATCAAATAGGTAAAATAATAAGACATATTGTCGTTCATCGAACATCATTTTTATTATTATTTTATGAACATTCAATGAATTATAATTTCATAACACATAGCTTCCGTAACTTAAACTAGAATATTTTTAATTCCAGACTTATTCATATTAATATAAAACAAAATAACTAAGGAAAGCGCAAATTATAAACATCGTATTGTTTACATAAGAAAATTTATACAACAATATATTGAATGAAACAAAGTTGGGCTAACTCGTTTTAGCCACTCTTCTATATGTTTGTTCGGAAAAAGCTTATTTTCTTATATAGAATATAAACTGTTCTTGATCGTAATCGTTCAGATATTTTACTGAAGCTATAAAGTCTAATGCTTAGATGCTTAGAGATTTTTGTATGAACTATTCAAAATAAAAAAAAAATCGTAAAATTTCTTCGATGATTGCAACAAAATTGATTAAACATTTAAAAACCTAATTACTAAAACAGTAAATTATGGAACAACTATTAAAATTATATAACTAATAAATGTAAAAGTGACAATTTCCAATTAGGTTTCCATAAGGATACGCCATAAAATTCCCTGAGACCGCATGGTCTCATGGTTTCTGAGACTGCTTCGTCCGAGTGATCGGACGACGCGGACTTATTTTTCCTGTTGGTCCGATTGATAGGACAACGAGGACTTTTTTCAGAACTGGTTCGATCACAAAGGACTACGAGGAAAGCATTTTTCATATATATCTATCTAGACATTTACTCGTACATGTAGGTACAATATATTCCCGCCCGTTCCACCTATCTCTACTAAGTATCCCCCCGGTAGGGATAAGTGGGATTTCTTTTCCTCTTATTCCTACCAGTAAGGATACATTTCCACTTATCTCCACTGTTCAAAAATTCAAAAAATAATGTACAGTCCTATTGATAAATGTTTTGAAAGTTTTCCAATGTTTTTTGCAATTTGCGTTCCTTTCATGACACCCTACATTAAAGTTTTGTTCAGTTATTATTTATTTGTTATTAAATAAAAATAATCTGATTATTTAATCGGAACCAACAGGAAAAAATCAGTCCGCGTAGTCCGGTAATTATAGTCTGATTATTTAATAGGACCAGAAGGAATAAAATTCCGCGTCGTCCGATCAGTCGAATGAAGCAGTCGGACCACGCGGTCTTAAGGAAAAATTTGTAGAGATTTTAAACATTTTTAACTCGATATCATGTACAGGTTATATATATGAGTAATATAAATAATTCTTAATGTACCGTTTATAAATATGTATACAAATATATGAGAGTAGAACAATTAATTCGATCGTCTATACCTCAAGAACTTTTCAAATCAAATTCAATTAAGACTCTAAGTCAAGTCATGGTTTACAAAGTCTGTAGTACTAGCACTACTGCTAAATAGAGAATGATTGCATAAAGCGGACACAGCGGTGACTTGTCAATGGAACCTCAGTATAGCAGTAAACACAAAAGTATGTGTTGGATATGGGCAAGGGAAATGCTAATCTTTTAGACAGATGATCATTGTTAGATAAAGGTGCACTACGGGTAAGAAAAAATGCTTGTGGGTCAAACAACCCATAACTTATAGATAAACGCCATTTATTGGCACGAATCGTTCATATATTGTTTAGCAAAACAATGAGAGTATGCTCAGGAGCTACATGAGCTCATACCGCCTTCCCCTTTCTTCCATCGGACATACAGACGGCCTGGTTACCATCCTCATCTTGTCGAATCCCTACTAGCCTCCTACTTATGTTGATTCGCAGCAAATTTAAACTCTACTGACTAGGCAATAACATTCAAATTTTTCGCTGAAATTCCTTGATATAACAACTCCTCATTTCTAAAACAAAACAGAGAACTGTTATTGCAGAGTAGAGTATTTACTATGAGTTACATTTTTCAGTTTTAGTTTGTTAATCAAAGGAAAAATATTATTTATTTGCAACTTTAATTAGTTTTTCTAACAAATGTTAATGCTAATACTACTTTGTTAAAAAATATATTACATTAGAAATATTTCTACATACATAAAGTTCAGTAGTTTACAGTCATTAGTCATTAGATTCTTTCTTAGCAAAAAAAATATCATTTGAACGTTCATATTACATATTCGTTTTACATAGTATATACGGTCTACTTGATAGTAATATGTATGTTATACAAATATAATAAATAATTTCTAAAGAAAAGCAACACTCAAGTGCGCGTTTTGTGAGCGCGTTATGTTGTGCAAGGAAACGACGAAGAGGCATTAGGAAGAGAATCTCCTTTCCCAGCTGATCCGCCTGAAGAGGCTCAGGCGAAGGCTGCTGGCCTATGTCTGTCACCTTTCCCCTTAACCGGGACCTGGGTGATAGTCTTAAAGGGGGCTACCCCGCCCGTCAGTCCAGAGGTCCCCAGAGATGACCGGCGTACCCTCTACTACCGGGTACGCGGAGATTCCCTCAGGCAGCGTAGCCCGCGCTGGACAGCCGTGGTAAGTAGCGGATGTCTTATTATAACGTACCCGCGACCACGCCCATCGACGGCCGCGCTAGAAAGTCGTTGGTTTTTAGCCGGTAGGAGTCCCTGAAAAATCCCCTATGCTGCCTGATATCCACAAGCATTTCCCAACATTTTTTATATATATATTTTTTTCTTTTTCGTGAATATTTTTCTGATATTTTATTAATTATTCTGCTATTCGGGATGGGGAAAAATTCAACAAATCAATGATCTTAAAGAATTGGATATGCCATTCTCAAGTTTATAAATGGTGTAACTAACACGACTTTTTATGTATATAGACAGAAGATAGATTAGAACTGCAGACGTGCAAAATGGAAAATATAATTTTTATATCGCTGCCCGCCTTTATGTGGCCTAATTTCGTAAATAAAATGCTAAATAAAATACTTAAATGTACCTCAATAGGATATCAGTTATATTTCAAGTAAAATTAATTTATATAATTATTCTGGCAATTGCAATCTTGTGTTTTTTTATATGTGTGAGGTTTTATAACAATGGCATTAAAAGCAACACATATGGAAAGCTTTTGCCAAATTCATCCTGTTTGTTTATTTATCATCTCAATCTATAAAAATCACCTTGGATACGTGAATATATGCGACCGACGTCGAGAGCAAAAGATAATTCTCAGAATACATAGATTATAAAGCTGATTTTTAGAAATATATACATGTGAACTTGGGAGACAGGCAGTAAAAGGCATATTGAATTTTGCGTATTTTGTACCTAAGACTTATTCTGTTCATACCATTCTATTCAGCAGGTGCTCTAGTCATTATCTATAAGTAATAATTTAGCTATTTACATATGAACTACTAGATTAACATGACCGTCTCTCACAATATTTTCATTATATTAATTAGCATATATGTTGTATATGAAACAATATTAGTATATTTCACTATTAAGATGTCTATAATATTTGTCACCTTTCATATTAGAACCCTGTGACGAGCATTCCAATATTGGTGATCGCTATATTATTGTGTTGTTTAGTTTACACAAACAACATATGAAATAAATGTTTCAGTAATTAAGTAGGTAGTTAAAAAAAACGTTTTCATAATAACTTAGTTGTCATACATTATTTTTTTTTGCATTTTCTCTAATTCTTGTTGCAATTAACATAGTTTTATTTATTTTTTAAACTCAGTGAAAAAGTTTTCTCTCAAACACTAAACTATTAAATCTCTTACAGTGATACAAATAAACCAACCCTCGGAATTTTTCTTCATAGAATAAAATTAATTTAATTTGTTCTTGATAATTTTATGCCGGTCACTCACATTCGCGCGAATACGCGAACCCACAAGTGTAGGACGACATTTGCAAATGACTATGCAAAGTTTTTGCTACATTCGCGCTTTTCCGTACAGTGTCGGTTTTTTAACGCACATCAAAGCGCGCGAACCTCAAACCTTCGCGTAGTCTCCCACACATTCGTGCAAGCATTCGTGCGACCAGTTTCGCGTACGATTGCGTATTGATTGCGTAGGTAACGGACATCTCGTTTACCATTTTCAGAGTTCGTATCGTGTACTGAGTGGCGTAAATTGAATTTGATCAAGGATTGGACAAACACTAAACTGCACTAAAATCATCTTCACCTTCAACGCGTTCGCATATGAGTATGCGAACCCATTTGCCTACTCGCTGAGTTTGCGAATGAATGTCACGTTCCTTCACATGCGTGCAAAGATTCGTACAATGTAAGAATGTTTGCACGCATGTCAGTGACCGGGGTTAGTCTAATCCCAAGAGCACAAGACGACAACGTTACTTTTCATTGACAAAGTAAAAAAAAATTGGTTTTGACTATAGACTATTAATATAGACTAAGGCGTCGTCCTAATAGAACTCAAATGTGCGACCATCGCAAGGTCGCGCAAATTTTATTCGTACGAACGCCCTATCAAAAAATACTGATTTCGAATGATTACCTAATGACCTAATTGTTTAAAATCTATTCGCGCGACCATGCGATGGTCGCATCGCTTACTCGCGCGATGATCGCGTAGTCGCGTTGCATTAAGACGCATTAAGCGTTGCCAAACAAGAACTTAATAGACTAATAGGACAAACAGACGTAGAATAATAGACCTACGTCATAGGACACCATTACATTTCTGTGAAAAGCATTGCTGTTAGCCTATAAGTGTAGTATAAACTATTATAAAAGATTGTTTAAATGTGAATTTGTTTAATTTATATACTGTGTTGGTTTCCTAATAAATAAAATAAAATAAACATTTTTTTTAATACATTCATAACACAACGAAACGAACCACTGTTTATGACTTGAACGGGACTCACTCTAGCTCTAGTATAAGGTATAGTGATTATATAAGTAAAACACTTATGTTATGACGACATTATACTAGATCTTTAAATCGTCTTAGTCGAATAGTAGACACTTTGCTTATTCTTAGTTTATTTTTGGTACTTATAAAATTTTATTCCACATTTATTTGTATAACTGTAAGATCAGGACGATCAAAATTTTCAAAAAATGATTTTCTCACTTTTATTGCGTGTTCAAAATGATTTTAAAGCATTATTTGAGCCACATTTTACAGTCGAATATGTGAGAAATTATATAACAAGTGTATAATTATGTTTAAATTTTTTAAACAAAATTTTAGAACAGCATTTATATTCACAGAACAACTTTGCGATCATTTCACAATGCGTGAGAAACGGCCTTCGACTTCGATAAATATACTACATAAATCGATCGAGGACAGGTACATTACCTCGTGGTGTTCTGGTCTTCTGCCGTTCTAAGAATGACTACTATTCGGCCTAGGCGTTGGACTCTTTCAGATCAGTGAGCCTTGCTAGCTGAGCGGGCTCTAATTCATCAGGAATGGAGGCGCGTCCGGCGCGGGGTGCTGATGAAGGGGGCGATTGGGGTGCAGTAGGTGGTCCCGATGCTACCGATGCGCCTGTAGACTCGCCTTCTGACGCCGTAGAACTAGATGCCGGGTGAGGTGCCGAATCCGCGTGTCCTTCGTCCGATTCCCGAAGGCATACAGCGGTCTGCTCGGAGAGTGACGATTCCTCTTCATCGTTATCTTGTCCGTTATCTTCTAAACGCTCAGGCTCGTCTTGGGTTTGCTGTGCGGGTTCAGGTTCTGGCGGTGGGAACGGCTGCTCTGGCTCCTCGACCATAGGTGTGGCTGCAGTGATCACGATTTGGGCCACACCCAGCCCGCTGTCGTCCGATGGTAGTTCAACTTTTGGCGGCACAGGTTTGCTCGGCGGTGCCGCTTGCGGCGTGTCCTCTTCCTCCTCCTAGCACAAAATTAAAACACTTTAGTTTATAAAATTTAATAACTAATCACACACTCTCAATTGCAAAATGGATGACAACTGCAAGTCACGACGAAGATTTTTTAATGATGATTCAGGATATTTTCATATAATTTTATACTATAAAAATCTTTCAAAAGGAGGACATCACTTGAGTGTGATTCGTAATTAGTAAGTATAAAAAGGACAAACGATTCACAAGAGTGAAGTTTATTTGCTTTTATCAGTTTTTTACGTAAACGGCATGTCAGGCATTACGCATACATACCTATATATCCGCCACGGATCAAATTAGGCATCAAATTTCAAACATCAAGGCGGATCAATTTTAAGTCAACGTTTATTACTTTCAAGTGAAATATTAATTTATTGATATACTTTTGAATGTTAAATTCAAACAAATACATTCAAACATTATCAACATTGCCTTATGTTACCTATACCTATTGTAAGTTTTTTGTTTGTGCTGTTGTACCTTTTGATAAATAAATAAATATATAAATAAATTATTGAAGGATGGTCTATTAAAATATATATAAAACAGTGAAAAGAGCCTGTTCTAAATTTGAAAGGTTGCATTTATTATTTAATAGTATTTAATAGTATTTCATTTTAAATTTAAATTACTAACAATCAACATAGTTTAAATTGAAAAGGTTAATTTTTGATAGTTAATATTACCAAAAATATAAATAGCAAGTTCGTCGTAAATTAATTTTACCAGTTATATTAACTGGTGTTAGAGATTCATGCACCAAGAAATTCTATCATGCATAATAACAACATTCCTATGAGAGAGCTACTTGATCGCTACGATTCAAGTATAGGTACTCTGGCTGAAGGTAAGCACTTACATTTAAAAGGTCACTTCTATAGGCTTCGGAACATATCCGACAGGTATTCATTTGTAGTTCTGTACATCTAGCGATACCAGCCACATATCGAGGTCGTGTAGGTATCGGATATGTCGCGAATCATTACTGTTATTTATAAGTTTGTACTTATTTATTTTTCGACTTTCCATATTATTATTATAGACACACAGTGAAAGACACAATAACGACTCAGCAAAAAGCAGAATAGACAGAAAACAGGAACAAGCAAAATGTATCTTCATAATTATGTTACAAAGCAGTGAGAAGCCAGTATACATGAACACAACACAAAATGAAGTAATTAATGTTTGTAGTGAATTTCAAACCTCGTCCTCAAAATTACGACCAGCAACTTCATCGACTGGAGCATGTAAAAGAATTCAATACATGATTAAAACTAGATCAAAATATTTACACAGATGAAAGGACCGTGCAATAAATCGTCCCCTCCCATCAACAGACTACGGAACCTCCATCGGTATGAGTTCTCCATGGAAATCGAATTTGAATTATTTATTTTTCAGTGAATATTTTGATACAGTTATCACTATCTAACTAAAAATATGTTCTTACAAGAGAATAGAAGTTATGAGACGCCTCTACTCTCTGACCACCTTCTTAAATGTAGGGAATTCTCTGTTTTTAACAGCGCGGAGTGTGGACTAAACTTAATTTACTTGTACTTTCGTTTGAAAGTGTTATTGTTTAAGTTGAAAAACAGATTACCCAATAGATTTTTTGTATTTTTTAAGAGCCATCGATTCTTTGATTAAAAATGGTCTTTTTATGGACGCTTTAATAATATAGTATACCACGTCTGTTGGTGGCTGGGAATAGTGCCCAATACATTTTTTGCATGTTCCTTTAAAGCATAAATTATCCAAGATAATTGAACAACTTTTTTCCTACGGTTTACGTTACTTCCAGAAAGAGTAATCAATTACTTTTCTACAGGTTGACCTTGAGGTATTAATTTAGTATGAAGTTAATAATATTAATTGGTATAGTTACTAACGTCATTATTAAATATTCTGAAACAAAATCGCTCTATCGGTTTCGCTCTTCAAAGTAAATGCGATGTTTCCTTTAACAAATTTGATACAATCCAGCCGTAAATTAGTGAATGAACGAAAAAGTGTGATATGAACTTTAATTTTATCGAATATGTACTGTAGTTTAAAATTTGTCCGAGCGATTAGTAAAAGTACGAGAGATACAGGATTTCAAACAACACGTGTTTTGTTGTTACTGGTGCTTATACAAGCGATCGTATAAGTATTAAATTCCATTCAGTCGTACAATTTTATTTTTCTTACAAGTCTTCTATATTGTCTGTGGAGTGAATATTGTGCGACATTTGCATAGATAAGCGCAAGGGATGCTCGATGCGTGTACTTCTGCACTCGTTGGCCATGAAGATAAGTTCGCTTTTGCAATATGTTTTTGAATTCAGTATTTGTGGTTTATATTATTGACTATCTTAACATTTAGTGTTTTTGAATCTTTGTAAATCATAACATATGGATATTATATTAATTTGCTTATTTAAACGCTTCACCTTATATTTTGATTAGCGAATAATAAATAATATTGTTTGATAGTTTACCTTAAATATATTATATCGCATGGAATACGACGGGTCACATCAACACATCAAAATATTACTATAAAAGTTACTGCATTTAATGCGCGTACTCGTGCAAATAATAATAGTTTTTGTTTCATCGAAATCGGGCTAGGATTTCCAAAATTACAGTGTTGTAAAGTTTAACCGCTTTTTAAATTTGCGTTCTTTCACACGCTATTGCGATGACGTCACACCGCGAGGATTGTGTTTGAGAAGGCAACGAGCCAAAGTATGTAGGTACGCAAGCGCCGTCTAGCGGCGTGACGTCACACGTTAACGCGGTTGCTTACTTGGATTTTCCAGGAGGCATTACGTTTAATATATCAGTCCTTTTTGAAGATAGAAATAAAATAAAAACAGATTCCCTCTTCTCGAGTTACCTATTTTTTAGATATGCTGATAACAAAAAACATTGATGTGACTCAATGTAATTACATATCCTCTAATTCTTTCAGAATAAATTCTATATTATTTAAATTTGTAGAAAAGCAGCTCGTTTTTTCTAAATATATTTCAAATATTCATTAATAATGAACTCATAAATATTTTATAAGCCTCTTTTTATGATACATCAACAGGTATGTTTACTGCCCACTTGGTGGTTAATTGCTACGATTGACCCTGATAAGATAAAAAATAAGGAAACAAGTTAGAGGATAATAATTATGAGAATATAGATCTCTCGGTATCAATCGGTATTACCAAGAATCAACAGCAAACGTGGTGGTTTTTCAGTTGATGTTTAGCAGGTATACTCACCGACGATTGTGACCTGTGGAGCGATGTCCAAAGGTGGTGCCGAGAACTGTGTCCCGTACTGTACTTGGTGGTTCCTACTTAGCTCTAAATTGAAGCTGAGGTCGGGCCCACTATCCGAGTCCTCCTGGGCGCTGGGGGGCGGAGGCGGAGGCGGGTCCGCGGGGGGAGCACCATATTTCATATTGTTGTTATCACCAACGACTAGCAGCGTCCAAACATAGGCCAACATATACTACTCACACCCCACGTATACACTAACAGAACCGTTACATAGGTACAGTTTTAGTGTGCAGTACTAAAAAAAATCACCCTTTATATATAATTTTCATTTTCTTACAAAATTCAGTTTGTATTCCTAATGAATAGCTGTGTCCATAGCTATAAAACTTAATGTAAGTGTTTTCTGTTAAATAAATATATTTTCATTTTCAAATACAGTTGAGAAAAGTTAGTATTTTTCTAAATTGTCAAATATTTTTTGAGGTATAATATGCTGTATGTGTGAAAGTTTAGTATTTTTAGTATCTGCGATTTATTTTTAATATCACAAATTTATTATCAATAATAGTTCTCAAAATTATCTCAATTATCGACTATTCTCAAAACTCTTAAATATTTGAAAGGCTCTAGATTTAAAAAGAAGACATGCTTATTTTCATTAGGCGCGTAGGCATAAACCTCATTATAAGACGCCTATTGTATCGTAGATTTAACAAACATTCTGTAAGTAATTTCACGATATCAATCAATGAAATTAATTAAAATCTTTAATATATTTTTAGTTTTCAATTTAAAAACATATTAAATTAAATATTTATTTATTTTCTAACCAACGGGTTATTCGTTTGATAGTTATACAATGTTCTAACAATTATAAATGTAAGTAACCGTAAAAAAGGTTACTATTCAATAATATGTACATTATTAGTTGTATTAACTATTATTATTATAATGTGTATATTAACTATTCAATATTTCAGTAATAATAATGCCGTACCATTATTATTACAAAATATTCTATTATTTCAAATTAATAAAAGTTTTAAATGTATTATTTGAAAACTGAATGTACTAAAAATATTTTAAAATATCTGGAACCCGAATTTTAAAACCCGCACGTTTATTATACTAAGTTTGAAAACCTATTTAAACAAACACATTATATAAACTAAGTTTATACTACTACTATTCTCTTGACATGACGGACTTAATGGTAGGGGAGCCCACGATGCTAAATGTGGAGTTACTCTAGCATCTTGGGGACCTATTGGATGGTTATATGATGTTTACCTTTTCATCGGTGGAGGGAGCGTATATTAAGTACAGTAAATAATCATCAGATTATCAATCTGCACGATCCGAAATTTAAGCTAAACCGTCTGTGTGAAAATCAAAAAACACGCTCGAGTATCAATATCAAAATGGCGAATTTTTTGCATTTTCAAAAAGTAGGTTCACTTAACATTCTCTCTGAAACTCAGACCCGCTCATATAGGTTTTATATTTTTCCCATTTTAACCCCGTACGGTTGCCCCCACCATCCAAACAGGCAGTTATCGGAAGTACATTGCCTATATCTGACGCTCTCGAGTAAATCCCAAAATCCTCTCTTGGGCACCCCTACTATAAATTAAAATACGTCGCAACGGACTTATAATAAGAATTTCTTTTACTCTAAAAGTACTTGTTTGTGTAATTGCTAACGGAATTGCACAAACATTTGTACATACATCTGTTATTATTTAAATTTAATTCATTTAATGATTGGATTATAATATGTGTCTTTATTCATTTCGTATTTTAGAAATCAAAGGAAATTTTATCTTGTCGCCATTACCAGAAGCACAGATGACATAAAATTCTTAACATAAATATAACATAGGAAGATGCAACTTGTTCTATTATTTTTTTACAGATAAATTACATTAATATACTGTATTACAACAATGAAAGAGGAATAGGACTGACAATTTTATATCGAACATTCGGTAACACAAATAAGACAACAATTTGTATAGCATTTTAAAGAAATCACGACGAAAATTTGAAAAAGGTGTAGGTACGTCACATCTATTGAAGTCACAAACATTCATAGATCGGTGAAAAGTATATTGAAAAGTTTTTATATATTACAGATATCATAGTGTAAGTAAGAGATTATCATAGTGTAAGTTAGATGAACATATCGATGTTTAATGAAGAATTCAAAGTATTAGCGGATCGAGTCACTTCAAACTGACTATTTGAGATCGTGCAAAAATCATGCAAACAAACGTTCATGTGTAATGGTAACCCTGTCGTAACGTAACTAACGGTTGACTGTGAGCGTGCCATACATTTTTTAATGAGACAAAATACCATGCCAATTGGGAATAAAAGTCACATCCATTACCCAATCAGCCAAAAAGCTATCTATCGCGTGTTACAACCGCACATTATATGGCGTCTATATATGTGTACAAAGAAACAAATAAATAAACGTTTATACTGAGCAAGACAATGACACATTTGCGCTCGTACGTCGATAAATTCTCAGAATTTCTGAATCAACAAAATGATAAATAGCACACAGAAGTTATCGACGTGCGTTTCAGTGCATAGGAGTTAAAAAATTAACAAATATTAGTAATGCATTTCTTACTTTCATCGTCGAATGCAGAGGCGCCGTTTGGCGGAGTGCCTGGCGGAGAAGAGAATACTGGAACTGTAGAATCAGGTGGTGTCCAATCCTCTACTCCGCTCAATGGCTCCCCATTCTAGATACAAAAATGTTTGAGGCTTCCTTATATGATCCGTACACGTATATCTTATAACTTGTGTATATACATATATATGTTAGGCTCAAAGACCGTAAATGCTCATAGAACACAAAAAAATGGTTTTCTTTTGTGAGATAGCGTTATATGAATACGAATATCAAAAATGTTAATTATTTTGAAAATCCTGAATTCACCTCGCCATTTATTCGCCCATTTAATTTGCAGTACTTCTGGCGCTACAAAGATTACTAGAGCTTTCAAAGGTTTATTTATTTATTTTGTTTGAACATAAACCCTACAGCAAAACAAAATAACGTACAATAGACACAGTATTACTACTTACATTGCCAATTACAGGGTTTTATTGTGTAGGACTTAAAAAAACTTTAAAAATTATATTACCTAAGTTAGTTACTAATTATCTTAAATCTAAACAATGGGGGAGGAACCTGGGGTATTTGTGTGTGTGCGTGCGTGCGTGCGTGCGTGCGTGTGTGTGTGTGTGTGTGTGTGTGTGTGTGTTCGTTCGTGTGTGTGTGTGCGCGGTTCTATTTATTTCTCCTTTAGTACATTCATGATGCTGCGCTTGAAAAATATTGTTGGGAGGTGGAAAATGTCGCAAGTGTGTGAACTTATCATTGTAGGTTGTGGGTAATCTATGGTATACAGAATTACGGTCGTAATTAGTTCGAGATAGCGGGACGTGGAACAATTTCGTTTTTCTTCCACGCTTGGGTCCGGCCTGAAGCGCCTGACAGCAGTGCCGGACAGTTGAGAGTTCCAGAACAGATGTCGCGGAGGAATGACATATCGGAGACCGTGCGTCTGTCCTCTAAGGTCATTAAGTCATGACGCTTGCAAGAATCAGCATAGCTTAAAGGAGTGCCGAACGGAGGTTAAGCCATCTCACAAATCTCCTCTGTATGCGCTCTATGTGATTTCTACACGTGACATACTGTGGGTTCCAAATCGGACTGCCAAATTCAAGGACACTACGCACATAGGCTTCCTCACGATTTTTTCTTTTACTGATAGAAAGAGTTGTCATTATATTGAAACTACTCAGAGTTGGAGTACGATCTTAAGTCTGCCATGTTGGCAGCCGAGCCTTTTATTGATAGAACCTCGTAACCGAAGGTCGATCTAGCTTTTAAATAATTTACACTAGCCACACAGAAAAATTTATTAATTTATACAAAAAATTTAAAAAATATCTAGTAACCTAAATAAGCTCTGATAAGTAAGTCAGTGATAAAGTCAGAAAGTTTTAAACTTATTGAATTAAATTCCTTTCGCATTTGTAAGATATGGATTTCCAATAATTGAAAATTTTCCTACACTTAAAACATCCTAAAACTCACAAAGTCCACTAGCTTTTGCTAATAAGTTTTGGTTAACTAATACTTAGTGTATCGTATAATAAGTATGAATGTGGCATTGGCCCTAACGTTGTCTTAGCCATTGGTTAATACCTACTAATATATAAAGCTGAAAAGTTTGTTTGTTTAGTTGAACGCGTTAATCTCAGGAACTACTGGTTCGAATTGAAAAATTCTTTTTGTGTTGGATAGTCTATTTATCGAGGAAATATGGGCTATCCAACAGTGACTTTTTGCAGTGACAAAAAGAGTTATTTTCATGCCATCAGAGGTCGCAAATAACAACTTATTTTTTAAATTTGTTTTTGCGATATCTTTTCTTTTTCAACGCGGACGAAGTCGCGGGCACCAGCTTGTTTTTTATAAATATATACATACTTAAAATTTAGCTTCCGTATGTATCTACAAAACTCGAAAACTAGCCGATGGATTCACTTGATATTTTTACACAACACTTAATATTAAGAGCGTTTTTATTATCCCGTTTATTATTCCGAACGGAAGCGAAAAAAAAAGAGCAACATCGATGCGTGGCTCGATCGCTCGACTAGTAGTTCTTTTCTTTTCTTCTTTTTTTTAATGTCTTGGCTCCATCAGATTTTCTCCGATGATTTTGCCAGTGTCATTAGTAAAAATAGCAATTTGTAAGTCTTTTTTAAATAAAAAAGACTAAATTGAAATTAAAATCAAAAATAGCAGATCCCGAGACTAGTCAGTCAAGTCAAGTCAAGTCTAATTTTTCTAGAGATTTCCAAAACAGGTCCGTCAAGTCCAAAGCAGTCAGGTCAAGTCCTTTTAAACCTCGTTCGACTAGTAGTTAATAAAAAATCTTCTGTCATCTATAAATATAAGGAATTGACAAGTCTTGTCTTGTCTTGTCACAAGACAAGTAAATAATGTAGCGATTTTACAGATACTATGATTATATTATTACCTCGTCACAGTCCTCCACGATGAGTGATGGGAAATTGCCATAGACGCCGTTAGCTTCGCCACGCCACCAGCCATCGTCCACCCCATGCGCATTACGTGACACTACACGAATGATCTACACCCATACAAATCCGTTTGTAAATCGATTCTCATTTATTAAACAAATGTAAAAAAAATCGTACAAATAAGATAAATGTTGCAAATATTGGTGAAACCATAGCGCAATAAAAAAGGCAACTTCACACATTTTGATGAATTGATTTGACAGCATATAAAAAACGCAAGTGGGGATACAAATTCGCTTTCGTTGAGATAGATTTTAAAACTGTGGGTGGGGTACGTTTTTTTTTTTTTAAATAAAAGTGGTAGACAGGCTGATAGGCGACTTGATTGTTAGGTGAGGATAGGGAAATATGAGCATGAAAACTTTTACTCACGCACCGACACAAAACAAAATCAGATCCAGATAAGCTTTTTATTTACTTTTATGACACATTTTTTTTGTTTTATTGTCTTATGTTTTTCTTATATTAAAGTGGGCAGACAGGCTGATGGCCCACTTGATGATAAGTTGCTAAAGTCGCCTATAACACAAGCAACGTCACAGATGCTGCAAGTGCGCCCCCGCGCCCCCGCGCCGACTACAATAGGATTAAAAATAAGGGATAGGGAAAATGGGCTCTGACATCCCTAACTCGCTCACCGAGACACAACCGCACAAGTGCTGTTTTTTCACGGTGGTCTTCTGTGAGGGGGTGGTTACTTCCGCATAGGGGCTGCCTAAATGACTGCAATATGCAGTCTCATTACTTTCCAAATGCAGACCAAAGCAACTTTCCAAAAAAGTTCATTTCCAAAGTTATCCCTGCCGGGGTTCCAACCCGGCAACCCTGAGAGCGTTAAGGCAAACACCATTACTGTCTGTTATTACTGTTAGTTTATGGGTGGAAAGGATTTAATATTTAAAGACAAGATAATTGTACAAAACTTGGCAAGCGGGGAGATTTTACTTATAAATTCTTCGCAAATAGCACATCGATCTAATTAATTTTCGCAAAGCTTAGTAGACAAATTCATCAATAGAATTAGTTGAGCATTTTACGCAATATCTTTTTTCCTTTTTAGTGAAGCCTCAAATATAAAATATGCAATGGAATTAAATTCTAATAACTCTTTAGAAGCACAACCTATTCCAAAAAAGAATCTAATTTTTTTACAATACACTTAAAACATATCAATGTGTTTTTATAATTACTATACTGAAATATTTTATTTTCATAGTAAAAATTAGCACAAAATAACAATAACCCATCTATCCCACTTATGCTTGTTTGTAGATGGTGTTTGCTTGTGTTCTTAGGCGACCTATTAGCCTTTATAATATTTTTTATTTTTAAAAATGTGTAATGCAAATTTTTAGGATTTTTTGGTAATAGAAATTGTACGTCATATGTAATAACTTAAGACGTAATTTTGCACGTACTAAGAATTACTCATAATCCGTAAAACTAAAACATTCAAAACACTTGTAGAGAAAAAGAGAACATCTAAAAATGAATAAAAAACATGATTAAAAAAGGACGCAAACATTTTGTATTATATAAATTGTTATGATGTATTTGATATAAAATCACGCTTTTAAATATTGCAATTAAATAAATAAACGTACTTGTCCTTCCTCCAAAGTTAATTCATCGCCGCCTTCAGGGTCGTAGTCATACAATGCGAAACAGTAGCCTAGTGTTGGCAATGTTTCCGTAATCTCTTCCACTATCTTCGTTTCTTCTACCTTCGGCTCCTCGGGCTTAGTAACGGGAGCCGATATAACTGATATCTGATCCGGAGACTGGACAACATCGGCATCTTCGCCTTCCACTGTATAGTCAACCGATGAGAAAGATATCTGGGTTGTAAGGCCGGTAGTAACGCTAGAAGTCTGTCCAAAATGAAAAAAAGGTTAGATCATCGGTTGCCAGAGAAAAGATTTACCGATTTATTATTAAAATGATAATTTTAATGAAATATTAAAAAATATATTATAAAAGTAATATCGATAACTACATAAGAATAGAATATTTAGATATAAAATATATAGTTTGACGAGCCCATAAGTGGTTAAGGTACTGTTGTGTTTCGGTGAGTGAGTTATCAGTAAGGAATGCCAGAGCCATCCATACATAGTTTCGCAACCTGAGAGTCGCAATGTGTTCAATAAATAAGACCCTTATAAGAAATATTTAGTTATCTATTTGATTGTTTACTGGGTTGCGACACTAAAAAGGTTGATAATCTATGCCTTATCCTAATATGGATGACAGCGCATTTGCTGCACCTGTGCTTGTCTGTGTTTGTGTGGCGTCTTCGCACAATTCGTACAAAGCAAAATTGTGCGAGACTACTACTAAACCGTTGCTTATCTTATAGGTGACAGTAGCCACCTACCATCAAGTGGACAGCCTGTGGATCTTAACATAAAATAGTTGGCAACCTAAAATATTTTTCTAGTACTTGGTACGTCGTCATAAAGTTCATGAGACTTACTTGTTCGCGTTCAACGTCGAGATAGTTATGTGGTACATAGCCCTCCTCGCCACGGTAGTTGCGAGCTCTCAGCCATCCATCACCATCACCTTCGCCAACTACTTCGAGCTGCTCGTTTTCGATTATAGACAACTCGTCAGGATTTTGGGCCTATTTATAAATACCAATACTTTTATTATTTGTCAAATGAACGGCAGCTGCTAGTCGAAGACCAGCGAGTAGATATCTACTTCGAAAAATCCATTGTTGTAAATTTATAATTATCTTATTACAATCATTGCAATCAGTTTCACATATATAAAAACCTGAAACATGACGTTATGATGTGTTATTTTTATTTGCATTGTTTCTGTGAATGTCTATCGTTTTATACTCTATATTACGACAGGATTTTGTTACTATTTAAATTTGATAAATATTTTGCTGATACTGGAAAGATTAACTGATACTGGTGCTGTGCATATACCGAATAATATTAAGTAGGATTTTGTATTTCAATTTACCGTATATGAGTACAGAGCAGTGCATTTGTAGAGCGGTGCCGTCGGTGGCTCCACGAAATCCTCCTGAGGCACGGCTTCTTGTTCCGACTCCCCCCAATTCACCTGCGTTGGATCGTCCCATCCTACTGTCAACTGCTCTATACGCATGCGCTCTTCTTCCAATACAGCTGTGTAAACATGTCATTAATTAGAAAAGAAATGCTCGATTATGTTCAAATCGGATTAGTAAGTTGAAGTGACAGTGGGCAGGACACATAGTACAGAGAGCCTTGGGCCGCTGGATCAGGTTCTCGAGTGGAGGCCAAATGATACTAGCTGTGTCCGACAGCTTCGCAGGCCTGCGAAAAAGACGAAAAAGATCCGCGCGAAGGCCGGAGGCGGCCCGCTAGTAACATATAAAAAAGAAACAACCATTAAAAATTTGTTTTTGACTAGGTTCACTTATTTTAAGTTACATCGTAGTCTCCTTTGTACATACCGTCTACTTCTTCATCTTGGTCGTCTTCATGTTGCGATCCTGAGGTTGTCCTTTGGTGACCAGAGGTTGTGGCTGCTGGTGCGGTAGTAGCCACCTCCCCTTCCGTATTGTCACTATCATAGAACGAATCCGAACTTGGCTGGTCCTGTTAAAATAGTAATATCTTCTTTTTAATTCAAATAAAGTAACCTTATTAAAATTAAAAATAAGTCTTCCATAACTTTTGACAATGTTAAAAAAAGTTAATAATCTTCTCTCTTGTCTGTTAGCAGTTACTTTTGTATTTTTCGAAACTCGTATTTTGATTGGAAGCTGGTTCGCACAATAGTAACTTGATTGGCATTTCATACTGCGAATGAGTTGCGACAGATGTTTCATTTTCTGAAAATATTCTTTGCAACTAGTTTGAAAAGGAATAAGTCGAAAGTTAGAAAACGAGTTGAGTTAAATAAGTCTGTTATCATTATTATTTTTATAGTTACCGCAAAGCTTGTTTCTTAAATATCACAGATTTACAGCTTTACAATTATAGCTCTTTTTAAGCTGTCTATTTAAACAACGATTGGATAACGTGTACGGGGAATGCTAGGTCGAAAACTTTTGTCACGTATCACGTAAATGCAAATCTATGTATCTATGTATTATGTATCCTAAATTATAGTAACGATGTTAATATTTGTTTGAATAAAGTGGATAACATAACCGAGAAAGATATTCTAGTAACAATGCTTACAGCGGCTCCGGAAGCATCGGTCCGTACGCTCAACAAACTGCTGCTGCGTGGCAAAGTCTCCTGAACAGTGAGCAAGTCAATGTCCTTCAACCATTCATCAACAGGAGCTCCACTTGTTCTCAAACATTCGAGTCTGGCTTCGTATTTAGCTTTAGATGTTTCAGATCGGCGTATATTAGCTCGAATATCGTCCATGCGTACTTCTAAATCTGGTCCATTGGGATCATTAGGGTCCACCTAAAGTACAACCAACAACTTTCATTTAACGAATGATAATTACAATTTATTTGTATTCGAAGTCACAGATTGTACAAATACTCGCGGCTAATACTAAAAGATATCATGTTAGTTCTGAGTAACTTATTAGTTCTTTGAGCCTTAAGAGCGTTACAGAATCAGAATCAGAAATTTATGATTCCCGGCGGATCATAATGCCATGATGTGTTTAGTTTGCAGATAAAATATTAACGTCATATTATTTGTAGTTTTATAATCTAGAACTAGCGGTCGACAGTCTACACAGAAGCGAGATATTAGTAAAATTATATGCGACAAACTTATAGAAATATTGTTTTTTTAAAATTCATATAATTTATTAGTACATGGCTGAAAAAACATACGATTTCTGTAAATTTTCATTCAAGAAAAGTATAATAAAAAATGTCACTTTTAGTAATTTTTCGTGATATTAAACGTGTTATTTTAGCATCAAATTTGAAATACATATTTCTGTTTCTGTTTTCTGTTTTCTTGAAGTCATTAATGTTCTAAAAGGTTGTGTTATAATTTTTTTAATAACTTGTATATTTATCTGCGTAGGCCGTCGACCGCTAGTTTAAAAAAGGGCTGTTTAAAAATGTTCCAATGAAAATTCACTTTAAAATATTTTTCAGCTATTTAATAGATTATACAACTACAAATAATATGACCTTAACATCTTATCTGCAAACTAAAACATCTGAAACTACTGAAATCATAAATTTTGACTCCAGCGTGATTATAATTCATTAATGCTCTTAAGTGGTAAAATTTAAATAACGGGACTAAGACTTCGAACATAATGTAATAAATTGTCGCCATAACAGAAAGATTCGTATTTAAAATGAAACAGATAAGCTAAATAAAACAAAGTCTATACGCTAATCCAAAACAGACTTACTTTCTGTCCAGCGTCCCTCATCGCTTGGTACAAATGCAATTTACGAGTTCCGTCGCGCACAAGCGCAGTCTCGCGGACCACTCTAGTGGCCCAGCGACGAGCCTCCTGGGCCAGAGTTTGGGATACTGTTTCATGTTCAATTGTCACTTGGTCAACTGGGTCGTTGTCGCATGCCTCAAATTCGTACTAGAAAGTTAAATTCAATTTCAAAATTCACTGAAGCGGTACCGGCGGAAGCGTTACATGGCCGGGAATTTTTGTAATTTACGTGTTGTTATGCAACATGCCACACAGAAACGAAAACCGTTGCTGACTGTAACAGGATAAGGACAAGGGATTACGGGAGTTTATACACAGTAAACTTCGCTAACGAGGTTGGTTACTGCCGCCAGATAAGCCAATCATAACAAATACTAAAGCAGATTAAGTAGTGTGCTCTAGCATCCCTTACTAAGTCTGCTTATAATAAACAGTATCTGTTTATTCTTCTCTACAAATCTGTCTCTAATCTAGTAAATTCTAGTAAATTCTAATTAATTCATAATTAATAATACTTAATATTACTTAATACATACACCCACTGTACTTGGTAATTGTATTAAGCAAATACTTTGATAACTACAATACTTCCTATCCGCTTTTCTCATCTCCGCTCCGCTTTGCTCTCGCAGCTCATTTCGAAACTTACTTTATAGTTTTTCGAAGTTTCTCGGTTTCTATATACAAATTCACCCCCATTCACCCCTTCACCCCCTTAGACTACGGGCAAGTTCAGAACTAAAGTCTTGTTAAAATAACTAAATCGCAACAATATTTCACTGGAACTAATTATCATCTTTCTGAGTGCATCTCAATGTAAATTTAACTTTGTAACGAGTTAATTAATAACTCGCATAGACAAATATTGTCATAAACTTTCCCATTTATTATATCTAGTAGAAAATATATTCATAAATACGGATTGTATTTTATGTACATACTAGTGACCCGTTCCCGGCTTCGCCAGCAGTGCAATTTTCATATGTAAGAGCCTTTTCCTTTTATCCCTCTTTCCATAAGTGAAAATATAATTAAAATCGGTTGAGCGATTTAGGAGGAGTATATATAAAATCCGTCGCTAATACGTATTTTAAAAGTCCTAATAAAAATCTCTCATTAGACCTAAAAGTGTTATAGAATATTCATATATTACTTAAATGTATTACATAAATAAACATTACTTAAATACATGTATGTAACTGCAAACGTGTTGAAATTCGAATTAGAGTCAATCTATATCTAGTGAGAGCCTTACGGTAAATATGAATCACGTTACTATATAAGCTCGCCTTTGACAAATCGACAACATATCGGATTTCGCATATTGGATACTTTGGGTACTGACCTGAATGTGCTGTTTGAGCACTGGGTAGTATAGATATACACATTGGAGATTATATTCCCTCGTGAGTTGTTGAGCTTGATCTCTAATCTTTCCGAAAGAGTGCTGCGTAGCTGAGCATGTCAACAGCTCTGTTCTTCCCATTAGAGTTAGAAATTCCGACACTTTTTCATACACAGCTGCTTCCATGTTTTGCATACACGATTGCAACTCAACAAGAAAGTAGCGGTTCTGAAAATAAATGTATTGCTCATCGATGTTATAGTATTGCTTGATTCCTCCTTTCCTCAAACTTGATTTAATAAATTCAAATAACTATTAGATATTGATAGGTTTATATAACATTGTTACCTGGTGAGCATTGGCTGCAGCTATATTTAGAATGTAATCATTCCTAGCGCCTGTTGATTTTTCTTCTAGTTGATCTCGTCGTGACGATACTTTCGCGCTGTTCTTTTGCAACGACGTAATAGATTGAAAGAACGAGCCCTTCTTTTTCTTTAACCTTAAAACCGTGGCGCATTTTAATTCTATTGGTAATCTATTTAATCTTTATTTAATACTGGAACAAGTTTGCTTAAAACTTAAACTAAGCTAACTGAAAAGATTACTGTAAATTTAATAGCTTTAAAAATCATATAAAATGAATTAGTGGGTTATTCATTATTTTAATGACAAAATTTTTCGTTTTCAATGTAATTTTACTAGGAAACACGATTATCGCATAACCAATACTATGTTATATAGTAAATAGTGTTAATAAATTAAATATAATTACTTCTCTTCAATATCTTTTGCCTTGTCGCGAACATCATGGGCCGTATGTTCTTCGTCAAAGTAAAGTTTCTTCGTTTTATCAATGTCGCCCACCGTCAGTTGTAGTTCTTTGTGTGCTTGAGCAAGGGAGTCCGTACACTGTTAATGCAAGTATCTTTATTCAAGTGAAATAAACTGAATAAATATAATTTCTAAAAATTTCTAAGTATTCTAATTTCGATACAGTTGTCGCACTCAGATAAAATAAGAACTAAAGAGAGAGCCCTGTCCACGGCAGAGTAAAGCCAGGGCGTAGTGTGTGCTTGTACATACACGGTTACATGCACACAATTGTAATAAAACTGCACCTTGCTTGTTTAAAATATTGACTAGTGAAAATGCCGAATTGCGTAGTGGAAAGGTGCACAATGGAATCACATTTCGCACTTTAATAAACCTGGAAACCAATATTTTCAATAAAAATAAGCAAAAATTGAAATTATAGTTTGGAACATCTATCGACGCTCGGAACACAAAAACTCAATTAAGTAAACGGCCTACACATATTTATAAAACCAGCTTCACTGTGTTGTTCACTAAGTTGTCGTATCTTTTTTTATATATTTAATTGAAGGTGACCTATTATTTTGTCTTACACCCTAATATAAAATACCTTTTTAGCGACGTTTAGCTTGTGCTGCCTTAACACTTTCGCCTCGTCTGCGATTTGCTGTTGGAATACTTCAACTGCAGCTAATCTCGCCCGAGCTAGTTTCTCGTTCTCTTCCAATACAGTGCGCCACACATTCCACATGTTCCTGTCAGATAAATCCTTATTTAAAATATAATTTTGAGTGAAACTTAATTTAAAAAAAAAACAATACAAAATGAATCAGAGGACGAATTCGATCGCAAAATTGCTTGTCGTGCACTGAGTTGAAAAATAATATGTTATTAACAATTTAGTAAAATTCAATTCGTAGTTAAGCAAGGTAGTTAAGCAAGGGACACAGTCGCTGGAAAGTGAAAAGTTGTGCGAAAAAAGAAGTCGTGGATGAAAAACATCAGGGAGTGGACCATGATAGCTAACGCAGTTGAGCTTTTCCGACGAGTAAAAAACAGAAAGGACTGTTCCAGGCTGATCGGATAATTGAAATTGATGAACTTCATCATATTACCAACGCTACAACAGTTACTATCCGCTAATAAGTGAAACAATATATAAGTTTTTATCTTCACACATTCCACACAGCACCATCCAGTTCCACAGTTGATATACTACATAGATTACTTTTTTGTAAATACATATATATTATAAATACAAAACATCCATGACTCAGGTACAAAGGTAAAATGTTAACACATAAACATTTGCCCCTAGCGTTATATTACTAGCCACTAGACCAAACGTGCCGTCAAAGTCAAAGTTTTTTATGTTATCTAAGTTTTATATATTTAGCTTTATAACCTATAAAACAATACAATAACTGAAGGCATTTCATGACATAACATGGCTGCAGACAATGGTTGCTTATATACGGTAGTAACTTATTTAATCTAAGCTTATACTCAATGCAGCATAAAATATGAAATTCAATCAGGGAACATTATAAATAATAAGGAGCGATTTTTCATGTTACGTTTTTAAAGGGAAAAACGGGTAGCTGTGCATTTTCATAAAGCTTTTGTGTACAAAAAAGCGCCTTTCCAGCCTTCAATTGTATTCTTTATTATATGTAAAATATTAGTCAATAAAGGAACATAGTTATAAGTGCTTCCACTCAAGGTTGTCATATGTTGATGCATTGGAGAAATATTCCCTGCCAAGTTTAGAACAGCGACGATTGTTCCTGGATGCTATGTTTCTGTACAATATTTGTCATAACCACTATGACTGTGTTTACCTCGTGAATAACATTGTATATCGATTACCAAGCAGTTCCCAGCGCATACGAGATTCTCATACGCATAAACTATTTATGCCGAAGTTCTGCAAAACTAACGCTGGCGAAAGTGCACCTTTATACCATGTTATGCATAGGTACAATTGTCTGTTTACGGGTGTTGATCTGTTTTCTGTTAGATCACGGGAACATAAAAATGAAATTGCTAAATTGATTTAGTTTTATGGTGTTGTCTTGTTTTTTCTTTTCTTGTTTTTGTTTTTTTTTTTTGTATATTCTTTTTTAGTATGTCTTTCACTGTATAAAATTAGTGTACCAATTTGAGGAAAATGTTGTTGATTGTACTGTTACCTTTATTTTTGTATGTTTCTTTTTTCATATTTATTATACATGGTGTAATTGTTTGTTTTCCCAAATAAAATAAAATAAAATATATAAAATAGTTACGAAAATAATAAAAAGTTAAATAAATTTATTGATCATATTCAAATTGATGTCCATGTTCGGTAGTAGACTATCTTCTTTTTTTATAGTTTGCCTGTCGGCCTGTCTGTCGTCTTTAAAATAAAAAAGTGTTTTTTCCCCATACAAAAAGTGCCCAACGCCCCTAAAGATGTCATTTCAAAAGCGCTGACTGCATCTGTCTGAACCACCCAAACGCATTTTGATACAGTTGTAACTAATGGAAAGAGCGATAAACGGGAAAAGTTTTGTGTGTATAATTTGCAGAAAAAAAAGGCGCCAGGGGCCGGTCGCTATTTAAGAACGCTTTATATCGGTTCCTTACCTTGCATTTCAAAATTTCAATGTTAAATCCTGAAATTCACTCAGGAATCCATTCAATTTATAAGTAGCTTCCTGGAATTTTCATATACTGGTATTGCATTCTCCACTTGCATCGTACACTGCTGTGCATACATGTTGATTTAATCTGTGTATAAATTAAATCAACATGCATGCACTATGCATCATACGCTACGCCCACAATTCAATTTCAATGGACTCTGTAATAAGATTTCCGTGTGGGGAGAACCTAATGAATGCTGTTATCTAAAGGAAGGTTTCCTCTCTCTACTCTCTAATATGGCTAATAGAATTTTGAAAGCATTGATTTTATGCAAGGTTTAATGGTAAAATATACGAGTAAATGTAATAAATAATAGTGACAAGCCGCCGTGGGAGCTAATTGTGAGTGACGAGTCTGTTTGGACAGGTAAACGATTTATTTTTAGGAAGTTAATTTTTGATTTTTATTTTTAATATTGATTTTTTTCTAATCCATTTAATGTTATGTAAATCTTCGTTTATACGGCTACAAACGTGTACTTATGTTTTGTCAAAATATTTATCGCCAATTTTTCAATGATTTATTTTATGTAATAGTGAGACTTGAGGTTTAAACAAAATCCACGGGGTAGGTTTTGTTTAAATTTCCTCGTATGCATCGGATACACATGTTGACGTGACTCACCCGTTTATTGAACTCGCTCGAACCGGCGACTTATCTAATGTTATAATATAACTTTGTTTCACGTTTGCCATGTTTCATATGATTAACCAATTTGAGCATTCAACTCTACTTATTTGCAAATAAAGTATGATTTGTAAATAATAATATATTGTTTAAAAATTCGTCCACTTACCATTTTTCTTCAGCACCATCAACTTTAATGTCCGGAATGTTTGGTATTTTTTTGTTTAGATAAGCAGATGATATCTTTAACAGCGCCTGTAACAATGGACATAAAGTTAAAATAACAACCGGAAAACTTATGCAACTGTGACAATGTAATAAAATAAACGTTTATTTCAGACTGATTGTTCATATGTTTTTATTTAGTAATTACATTACATATTTGCAGGGCCGCGCCGCCCCTGTGGGCGAAGTGTGCGGCGCATACAGACACTCTTCGTAGTTGAGTTATCAATAAGTAGGTACAAGTCTCCAAAACAATATTTATATTTGTGGTTATTTGTAAATTCATATTAGCATTTAGCATAGAATTAAGCGTTTTTAATGTGTTTACGAAAATAATATAAAACATGACGTCGACGTCGAAAAAAAAGAGGCGCTTCATTCGCAGGTGCTGCTGAGGGTCTGCACGGCCCTGCATATTAGGGTTGTTAATTTAATTTATAATATGCATTACACAAATTTATTGTCCTAAGTGACAAGAAATCTTGGAACACATTCAAAGACATCTTGGAAGACGCCAATCCTCATTGGTCCAGTGTAAATCGCATATAGGCTGTTAATGATGTAAATCGCAAACTATCAAATTATAATACCATATTTATAGCCTGATTTTTTCTCATCCTTGCGGCCATGTTGTAAGACATGTCAGAGACGAAGGGTCTCTTTCATTTGACCTTGCCAGTAATAACTATATTAAGGTTGTCTGGCGGTGTGGCCAAAGTAACTGAGATTTTTTTTATAACATCAATATCTGAGTCTCACCCTTAATTCCTCCAGGACACTTAATTCCTCCAGGACTGGTGATTTGTTATTATATTGCTAATTGCTATATGCTGTGACTTTTTATAAGCTAGATGAAAATAATAAATAGTTCAATAGAGGGAAACGGTTAAAGAAAGCCAGCCCAGCCGTATGAATCGTTGGTGCACATTTTAAATAAAAATATATAAAAATGTTTGTATTTCGAAGTTAATGAAAAAAGAAGTACCAGGGAAACATAAACTCACGGGCGCTATAAAGAAAGAGACGATCGTTGTGTGGTTTTACACCTGTCTTTTTTCAGTGAGCGCACATGCGTCACTGAATATACCGACATAGAATAAAACAAACTCGCCGTTGTCCCTCTGTATATACGCTTAGATTTCACTAATGAAACGAGCGTTTAAACGAGGAATGTTTTTATAATTAATTTTCAGAAATAAATATCACCCATATAGTCGCTAGTACCTATATAGTAATCTCAAAAATAACGGGATATAAAAAAAATCCAAATTTTTAGGTGATATTCAACAGGTTGTAACTGCGAAGGAAATGGCTGTGCAGAACTCATTAAAAAATGAAATTATAGCTTCAAGCCTCTAGTTTTTGAATCCGAGCTTAAAATATTTTTCCCGTTAGCGGTTTATGAGTAATCGACAGAAAACTAACGAAAAAAAAATTCAAAATTTTTGCTCGTATTAAAGTTGGCAAACGTTGTTTTGCCAAAAAAATAATAAAAATTTTTGGGGTGGGCCATCCTTATTACTTAAAAGTATAAAAACAGTTTACGACCTATTCTCAGACTTACCGAATATACACAAAAAATTTCATGAAAATCGGTCAAGCCGTTTCGGAGGAGTTTGGTTACAAACACTGTGATACTAGAATTTTATATATATAGAAGAAGATATAACAATTACAATTCACAGTATATTATAAATATATAATACTCATAGCTCCTTTTGAACAAGGTTTTGTTTTGATTAGAATTTTAAATTTTTTTTATTCGAAAATATAGTGATACTGTAACATTGAGTGATATTGTGAGACTGTAACAGTATATATGTTACGTGTAGTTTTCAAAAAATAAACAAAAACTAATCGCGCACGAAGGGGAGTTAGACGATTTTAAACTGCATTTTCTTACAGTGAACCATTAACGACACTCACGAGTGTTCACAAATATACTATTTTACCATAAATAGAAGAATGAAAGAAAACTTATAAAAAAAGTGTTCCTGTACCTGTACCTGGCCCATGAGGGAATCGAACCCGCGACCTTCGTGCTATTAGCATGACGCTCTACCAACTAAGCTAATGGGTCGTTATTGAATAATTGCAAATATATCGTATAAATCAAATGAACAAAGTGCGGACTGCATGCTTTGTTGTAAACAATTCGCTGAGCTACCAAGAAATTTTAAAGACGTATTCATGTCAATAATAAATACGATCAATACGTTTAATAGGAAATAATAAATAATACAATTAATGTTAATAGTATAATAATTGAATTTAATACGAAAAAGTCTAATCATAAAAAAAGGAAATTTATGATTATCATAATGAGTCAGGTTCGAATCCTTATTTTCCAATCCAAAGAATATTATCGTATAGGACAGGCACTGAAGTGTGGCAAAATTAAAGCGAAATACTGGAGACATTTTCGGAATTGTGTTAAATATTCATGAACGGTTATCTTCGATTGTAAAGTAAATATTTCATAATGACTGAACATGTTATCTTAAGAAAATTAATTCAAAATATTCAAGTGTAACAAACCTCAATTATTTTATTATCACACTATTAAAATCAAAGTTATTTCAATGAAATCTGAATGAGAGACGCAATTTATCTTTAAAACGCTTTACTGGTTCTAGTAAAAAATTAAATAAAATTGAAACATATAACAGAAATGGATGTTTTTATATTTTAATATTTTTTCGTAATCTTAATCCTTAGAAAAATAAAAGAGGCTTCGTTCGCTTAGCTTTCCTGATCTTGAACATTAATTATTCAATCTTTATTGCATAGTATTCTTTATTAAGAAGGTATGCTATATTCAAATGCGGACAAAGCTAGTACTTAGTTACTACTAGTACTAGCTAGTAATCTATCGCTAGTATTTATCGCTAGTATGTACCTATATAGTTACATACACCTAGAATCAGAGAGTGATCTCGAAACTAAAAGAGAAAACAGCTCCAGGATTACTGCTATCTGTATTTATGAATATATTTTCTACTCGATATAATAAATGCGAGTTTATGAAAATATTTGTGTATGCGAGATATTAATTAACTCGTTACAAAGTTAAATTTACATTAAGTTTAGATGCACTCAGAAAGACGATAATTATTGTAGTTCCCGTGAAATATTGTTTCGATTTAGTTATTTTAACAACACTTTATAGTTCCGAACTTGCCTATAGTCTAGGGAGGTGGAGAGGTGAATAGGGGTGAATTTGTATCGGAAACAGTAGCTAAGCAAAGCGAAAACAGCGAAGCGAGAAAACTATAAAGTAAACTTCGAAAATCTATAAAATAAGTTCTAAATAAGCTGCGAGAGCGAAGCAGAGCAGAGATAAGATAAACGGATAGGGAGTAGCTACTCAATACAAATACCAAGTACAGTGGGTATGAGCCTTATTCACAATACATTTTGTCATCATTCAGTCCTATAAAGAAGAGTTTTTCTCCCATTATCTTGAAAATGGCTTCATTGCTATAGAAAAGAATACGTTTAGACTTTTCAGAACCCACGTCGGCGTAAAAGACGAATTTGTAATTTTTACCTTTCGTTTATTCTCACTACAATAGTCTCACTAGCAAAATCTTATTTAAGCACCTTGTATGTTTTGCAGTTTACAAAACCCTAGAATTTAATGCCGAATAAAGATCTATAGAATCGAATGCCATACTTAATTGAATTGGTCGTAGGATACTCAAACAGTAGAATTAAGTTCTGGAGCGGGCCGGGAAGCGCCCCGGCACAGTTATCCAAATCATAGGCCGAATCGTTGGTGCACATTTTATTTAATAAATAAAATATTAAAAATTGTTTGTATTTCGAAGTGAATGAATAAGAAGTACCAGGGAAACATAAACTTACGGGCGGTAAGGAAAGAAACGATCGTTGTGTGGTTTTACACCTGTCTCTTTTCAGTGTGCGCGCGTGCGTCACTTTTACCACAGTATTACAATATAATATATATATGTATATTGTAAAACATATATATATAAAACAAACTCGCTTCCCGCAGTTTGTCCCTCTGTATGTACCTACGCTTATTTAATAAAAAGAGCATTAAGAGGTATGTTTTTATATATAATTTTCAGAAATAAATTGCACCTATATAGTAGTCCCAAAAATTCAACAGTTTGATACAACAGTTAATTCAAATTCAACAGTTAATTCCCCACAATTTGACCCCCTTATGAGCTCGGTAAGATGATAACTCAGTCTCAGTAAGAGACCACGTTTCAGTGCCATAATTATGTCATCACTGGCAACTGGCAACACATATTAGTTGAAAACTTTTGTTTTGAGACACTAAGGAATTTTGGACGAGAAGATGTCACGGAGCTTCCCGAACGCTGTCCATTCGACGATTGACCTCCTTCTCGAAATTCTATTAATTGAACTATTAGACCCAAGTATCCTTCGACCAGATCTTTATTCAGCATTAAATTCTATAGGTATCACGAAATTAGTGTCAATCAAAGATACTTTTATATTTAATCTTAATCCTATCCCTTGTCCTTAATCCTACTGTAATCAGTAGCGCACTTGCAGCACCTATGGCGTTGCTTTGTTATAGGCGACGGTAGCCACCTACCATCAAGTGGGCCGTCAGACTCTCTGCAGACCTTAACATTTCAAAATAAAACTTAATCGCTGTTAAGAGCGTTACACGATCAGAATCAGAAATTTATGACTTTCGACGGAAAATAAACCAATAAATGTAGTTTGCAGGTAAGATATTAACGTCATATTATTTGTAGTTTTATAATCTAGATAATTGTCCAAAAATATTTTAAAATATTGGGATATTTTTCTCATTAGAACAGATTTTAAGCAACCTTTTTTTAAAATTAGCGGTCGACGGTCGACGCAGAAGCGAGATATTAGTAAAATTATATGCGAAAAATTATAAAAATATTGATTTTCCAAAAATTCATATCATTTATTAGTTTATAGTTCAAAAAAACATACGATTTCTGTAAATTTTCATTCAAGAAAAGTATAAGTAATTAAAAGTGTCACTTTTAGTAATTTTTCATGATATTAAACGTGTTATTTTAGGATCAAATTTGAGATATTTCTGTTTTTTCTTGGACCTAGTATGTGAAGTCATTAATGTTTTTAAAGAGTGTGTTATAATTTTTTTAATAACTTGTATATTTATCTGCGTAGGCAGTCGACCACTAGTTTAAAAAAGGGCTGTTTAAAAATGTTCTAATGAAAATTCACTTAAAAATATTTTTCAGCTATTTACTAGTTTATACAACTACAAATAATATGACGTTAACATCTTATCTGCAAACTAAAACATCTGAAACTACTGAAAACATAAATTTTGACTCCAGCGTGAACTGTTAGGTATTTGATACACAAATATATTACAAAGTAAATTATGATGCTATATTAATATAACCTAAAAAGGTGAAGACACCACAAACTTAAATGAAATGGTCTTATACAGATTAATAGAACAAGTAAATAATTGATTTTATCTATTTGGGGCAACTCATATCTACATGTGATTCTGTGAGGAAAGAAGTAGAAAAAAGAATCAACAGTGCTTGGAATAGATACCGGTTATTTAAGAATATAATGAAAAACAAATACATACAAATAACTGTGAAGGGGAAACTTTATAAAACTTGTATACTACACCCACGTTTAACATATGGAATGCCAAAAATGGAGTCTGAAAAAAGAAACTGAAGGTTTGCTAAAATTCTATGCAAAGAAGTATGTTGAACATAAAATTTAAAGATACCTTTAAAATACCTGCAGACTGATAGATCCCAAAAGATTTTTTTTTACTTTTTTAATTTGTCTTTTACATATTTATCAAGAAAAAAAAACACGAAGCGAAAAATTATATTTTTCTTCTGTTGTTTATATACAAAATTCGACCAAGATTATGTACGCAGCACTCAAGAAGTACAGAAAGTAAAGTGAAAAAATAAAGTGATTTGTAATGAAACTTAAGTCATAGATGAGTGTGACTCAAACGGATAACGAACGAATATCAGACCACATACCATGTACAAATAGTATTATATTATGTAGATATATCTGAACACGAACAACATCATACTATTTTGATAATGAAATAAGAACACCATAATTATTTTAAGGTTTTAAACTTTACGTTTTCTTATTAAACAGTGAACCATTAACGACACTGACGAGTGTATACAAATTATAAATAGAAGAATGGAAGAAAACTTATAAAAATAGTGTTCAACTCGACTGTACCTGGCCCATGAGGGAATCGAACCCGCGACCTTCGTGCTATTAGCATGACGCTCTACCAACTAAGCCAATGGGCCGTTATTTAATAACTGCTAATATATCGTATAAATCAAATGAACAAAGTGCGGACTGCATGCTTTGTTGTAAACAATTCGCAGAGCTCTAATGTTTCTTTTATCTTTTTTTTCTTCTAAGCAAATTATAAGACGTATTCATGTCAGTAATAAATACGATCAAATAAGATCGTCGTGTCGTTAATGATTCACTGTATAATAATAAATAATACAATTAATGTTAATAGTATAATAATTGAATTTGATACGGAAAAGTATAATCATAAAAATAAAAGGAAATTTATGATTATAAATTATTATTATTTTATAATATAAAGGTGGCAGACAGACAGGCGGCCCACTTGATGGTAGGTGGTTACCGCCGCCTAAGGACACAAGCAAAACCAAGGGGTGCTAGTGCACTGCCTACCCTGTAGATATTTGTTTACCCCTCGCTTGAAGTAGCCTATATTGTAGATAATGAATGTCAGGTTCCAATCCTTATTTTCCAATACAAAGAATATTATCGTATAGGACAGGCACTGAAGTGTGGCAAAATTAAAGCGAAATACTGGAAAGACATTTTTCAGAATTGTGTTAAATATTCATGAACGGTTATCTTCGATTGTAAATATTTCATAATGACTGAACATGTTATCTTAAGAAAATTAATTCGAAATATTCAAGTCTAACCAATCTCAATTATTTTATTATCACACTATTAAAAATCTATGTTATTTTAATGAAATCTGAATGAGAGACGCAATTTATCTTCAAAACGCTTTACTGGTTCTAGTAAAAAAAAAATGAAAAATATAACAAATGGATGTTTTTATATTTTAATTTTTTTCATATTCTTAATCCTTAGAAAAAGAAAAGCTGCTGCGTTTGCTTCGCTTTCCTGCTCTTGAACATTAATTATACAATCTTTATTGCTCCAAGTTTACGGGCCTGTAGCACCCGCGCATTTGTATAGCCTGGCTGTTATGGCTTTAAGTGGGCAGGGCCTCCGGCTAAGGAGGGCTCACTGGTTAGCCTTGCGATTGTTAGTCGAGGAGGAGAGGATTGTATTTTCCAAACAAGTTGTACTAGTACAAAGGTCTTTACGATGCCGAAGCAAGGAGAGACTAATTTATTTACAAAAAATGCCTATTAATAACACAAAATGTACATATAGAACTAGTGGCGGCCGTGCCATGTGTCGAACAAGCTTGTGCCAATAGCGCGCAAGCACGACACGACCACCCGAAATAATAATAAGTAAGTGAACACTATATCTGTCTCTGTCTATTTTTTGTCTCTTTCACTTACACTGTTTACACTATAATTTTACTATATTTCACAATTTTATACAATCCCGAACACCAAGGATTAATTTTTTTTTTCGGGAACAATTTTTTTTTGTTGACAGATAACTCTATTTCCTTTTCTGTATTCTTGTAAACTCTTCATTGATATTGATAAGCTCCGACACCGTTTGTTCGATCACCGTGAAAGAGCCTCAATTTCGACACAGTATAACATATAACAGTTCGTGTACTGTTGTTTTTCAATAAATGTTGAAGCCTCCTCTATTCCCCTATTCCTTTTATCCTATCCAGGTCGACAACGCAACCCCTATTTACTTTGCTTGTGTTAATAGGCGGCATTAACTACTTGCCATACCATCCATTGAAACATAAGGCTGACGCCTGCCGCTCGCCGTATTTTATAATAGTATTCTTTATTAAGAAGGTATGCCTAGGTATGCTATATTAAAATATATGCTATATTCAAATGTGGACAGAGCCTAAGTACTAGCTAATAATCTTCTTTAAATAGTATGAGCCGGGAGCGGGTCGCTATAATCGTAGGTATGTACATAAACTACAATTTGTATCTATAAATATATTTTCTACTCGATATAATAAATGCGAAAGCTTATGAAAATATTTGTGTATGCGAGTTATTAATTAACTCGTTACAAAGTTAAATTTACATTGAGTTGAGATGCACTCAGAAAGACGATAATTTGTTCCCGTGAAATATTGTTTTGATTTAGTTATTTTAACAACACTTTATAGTTCTGAACTTGCCTATAGTCTAAGGGGGTGGATGGGGGTGAAGCTAAGCAAAGCGAAAACAGCTAAGCGAGAAAACTATAAAGTAAACTTCGAAAAACTATAAAGTAAGTTCGAAATGAGTTGCGAGAGCGAAGCAGAGCGGAGAAAAGAAAAGCGGATAGGAAGTAGTTACTTAATACAAATACCAAGGACAGTGGATAGGAGCCTTCTATCGCTCCCGACTTTCCGAGGTTTCCGAGGACCTCTCACCAACTTTTTTCCAGGTCTACGGGGATTGGATTCCATCCATCGGTTTCCATCCCTCGGTGGGATGCTTCCAGGGGGCCATAACCGATCTCCATCCCACGACCTGATAATAAGTGGGAGAGTGGCGTTTGCGGAAAGTCATAGAGGGTCATCGGCAGTTACCAAATCGAGACCCATCCCCATCCCTTTCATACATTTTTTTAAACTCTATACAACCATTTTGGACTTTCCGATCCCCGTAGTTCCTCAACGGTGGCAGCTGCCTATGCGGTCCCTTCGGGGAATATCAGTTTCTCCCCGAGGTCCATAAGGGACCCTCACCCTACCCCCATCTCGCCTACTTCATCCCGACTTCATACTTCAAAAAGTGGGATTTTCGCTGATTCAACACTCGACAACCCTCATTCTGGACAAATTTTTTAGAGTACAACCCTATATCATCGTATTCGCAATTAAACAGCGCTCATTTTGATATAAGATTTATTTATTAAACAAATAGTTAAAAATAACTATTATTGATTCACCTGTTTATACCTGCCAACTCAGTAGTTATGACAGGAAAAAAATAGACAACCCAACGCTTGTATGTTCTATAGGTTTCATACTTTCGGTTGGTATTAAATATATTCGTTAAATATTTAATAAAAAGTCATTTTTCTATTTTTAATTAATTATAGCCTGGCCACTCGAGATATATTTTCTAATATATTAAATTTGATATAAAATACTTTTCATCCATAACAGATGGGTGGAGGTCGTTTCTAGAGCGGATCCTCTACTATTACATTTATGAGTTACTGTTCCATCAGTTTATATACCAATTCGGGGGCTGTAGACTTAATTCACCCGGGCTAATTCACGTGTTATAAAGTTCATCATCAATATTTATTTTATAAAACAATAACATAAAAAAAAATTAGCACACATTTTTCTACATACGTATGACGTTTATATATATTTTCGTATTGAGACTACATAACCTCAGCCTGTATAGTCAAATTGGACAGTGATCAAGAGGGGCTTTATCCCTTTCTAAATGTTTTTACTTAACTTGAATGTGTTGGCAAACCAAACCGAGAAGAGAGCAAACAAAATCAACAATTTCTTAGAACAAAACAATTTGTATAATCTTCAAGCTACAGTAACAATTTGTATCTTCGATATACAAATTGTTTCTGTAGCTTGAAAATTCTTTAATAGAAATTGTTTTCAAATGGCTTCCAGTAATGAGATTTTTTTGAACCGACTGCATATAAAACTCCTTTAGGTCTGTGGTTTTCTTTTTAGAATGGTTTAACAAAGACTTCTCGGATCTAGGTTAAGACTATCTTTTTACTTACAGTCCCCGCATTATCCTTCTTGTTTGGAATCAGGACGTTTGGAGATTGGACATAATTTTAGACAATTTTGGTAGGTGTTTTGATTTTAAAACATAAAATGTATCAATTACGTCAATTAATTTGTGTCTTTAAATGTTTATAGGTTTCGTGAATCGCGTATTTCTAATACATTAAGAAGGCACACCAATTTCTTATAGATTCACTGTGAAAATGTAAGAAGACTCCGAAAGCGGGTAAGTATAGTTAGTACCTTTCATTGTCTAAGAGTGAATAGAAATGAATAACTAACGAACAACACGTCTTCGTATTTTGTGCTTTAATTAAGGCTGCGCGCTTCTGTAGCGCATCGAGTGCATATTTGCTGCGTATGAAAATAGCATATCTGATTACTAGGGTGTGAGGCAGCATCGACGCTGTTTAGGGTATGTGAAACACCCATTAATGAGGCTTTTGGTGGCATGTCACTCTTAATAGAGAGTGAATGGTGGCGTCAGTTTATTTATAGTAATTGAATTTACGAATATTATACTAAATAATATGTTTGGCTGACACCTAATATGAAAAAGTGTCTGTATGATTATTTTTAATATTAAATATTTATAGTATTTTGTAAAAAAAAACACGGCCAAACCAAACTTTTCATTAATTACTTACCTCAGAATACGATTTTTCGATGGCAGAACGCTTGATGGTATATGTGCGTAGGTCTTCGAGCAAATCGCATTCATGTTGATTTTTTGCGTGAAGTTTCGCAATTTGCTCAGTGTGAAGATTCTTCAGGAACTTGGTATAGTTACTCTGTAACAAACAATTCGGAATAAAAGAACCATTTGAATAGAGAACGGAATTCGAAGGGATTCCGTTGTTTAAGTATTTTCGGAATTTCATTTAGAAAGGAAAATTCCAATTCTTAGTTTTAAGTTACGATACATTTTCTTGTCCAAAATCTTTAAAAGAAAGGTCTTCGACCAGTGTGTTGCCAGTGTCGTTCAACAAGCTTCTGTAACTCTGCAAAATCGATTTAGTATGAGAAAATCTATAAAGAAATGACAATCACCGACATAATTCGAGGTATTAGTTAGTTTAAATGGCAGTGGGCAGGACATAGTACGGAGATAGTAGTTCTAGTAAGTTCTAGAGTCGAGACCACGGACCGGCAAGCGTAGGATGTCCACCCACAAATTGGACTTACAACCTAATAATAACCGTGGGACTTACAACCTAATAATAACCGTGGGAGGCTTATGTCTAGCGGTGGACGTCCTACGGCTGAGATGAGACAAAAGGTTTCAAAAATAACAATCGCGGTTTCCCTTTAATAAATAACCATTAAATATCTTATGGAACCAATCTATGAGTATCAATTTAAGCCTACAGTGGATTTCTGTGCGATATCAATATACATGTAGAGTAGTTGGGTTGCGCGGCTCTGATGTAAGCTCTGATCCCGCAGAGAGTTACTTTTTACGCCGTAGTGTTTTCAACTTCGAATGCACATTGTTATTAGGCACTCTAAATACACTGGTATTTTATTGTATCGTATACCTTTTTTAAATATATATATAAAGGGTATTTTTATGCACCTTTTACAAATTTCGTAAATCACGAAATCCTACTCAACAAACTGGAGGGAATAGGCGTTCGAGGAATTCCCCTTAATTGGCTAAGATCATATTTGACTAATCGCAAACAACTAGTTGAAATAAAAAGACTTAATAGAAATAGAGAACTTGTTAACTATTTTTCTGAACACAAAGTTAATAAAGTTGGTGTGCCACAAGGAAGTATTCTCGGGCCATTATTATTTCTAATTTATGTTAATGACATACCTAATATAACTAAGTTTAAAAGTATTCTTTTCGCTGATGACATATCTATTATTGTAAGTACTGACATTAAAAATAATGATTTGAATCATGAATGTGACATCAATGAAACAATTAAATCTACTATAGAATGGCTTGACCAAAATAAATTGAAAATAAACTTGACAAAAACTAATTTCATTAGATTTGACAATATTAAAACTGCAAAGCTTAATATTAAATATGAAAACACTAAAATTAAGGAATTAAATGAAACAAAATTTTTAGGAGTAATAATAGACAAACAACTTAACTGGAAATCTCACATTGATTATGTCTGTGAAAGAGTAAATAAATTTGTGTATGCCATAAAATGCCTAAGAAAAATTACAAACCTTGAGACGGCTATTACTACTTACCATGCTTACATAGTTTCTGTTCTTCGTTATGGTTTAATTGTTTGGGGCAACAGTAGTCACCTGCGTAGAGCTTTTGTTGCACAGAAAAAATGCCTGAGAGCCATGACTTTTAAGACACAACGGGATTCGTGTAAGCCTTTATTCAGGGAGCTTAAGTTATTGACTTTGCCTGCATTATATATTTACGAAATGTGTATATTCGTCAAGAAACACAAATATTTATTTATAAAAAATTCATGTAGCAACAGATATCCGGATAGACTGATAGTGAAGGAGATAATCAAATTGGCTAAATTTAGGAAAAGTTGCTTATATATGAGCGTCAAGCTGTTTAATAAGGTTCCTCTTAATATAAAGTCCTTACCTTTGGTGCAGTTTAAGAGAAAATTATATACTTGGCTTATAGCATACAACTTCTATGACGTCAAAGAATTTATGGATCGCAGATTTTGAAAAATTTACTAGTTTAATCATGAGTTTAATATATAAATAAATTTTATCTTTATATAGTCATTTTAAAATATTTGCATGCCCTTATAGGGTGGAATGTAGTGAGCACTATTGTTAATGTAACGATAACCATTGTAACCTATGTTCAGCAAATAAATAAATTATTATTATTATTATTATAATAAATTTACAAGAATATTATCTATATTAAATATACCAATATTATAAAAAGAAAAGATTTGATTGTTTGTTTGCATTGAATAGGCTCCGAAGCTACTGGACCGATTTAAAAAATTCTTTCACTGTTGGGAAGCTATATTATCAGTGAATAACATAGGCTATATTTTATAAAGTTACGCTGGCGAAGCTGCGTGCAAAAGCTAGTACTAAATAATTTATTTTAACCACGTAATAAAAATACTACTTTGCTCATGCTAATTTAATTGATTATGAATTTGACTGATTCAGTTTATGTAAATTCTTGTGTACCCACTGGGTAATAATATTTTTTAATAATGTTAAAAAATAAAATTGATACAGTCCAGCTGACAGTTAATTGATGGTAGGTGGCTACCATCAACTAAGAAACGCCACAAGGTCCTGCAAGTGAGCAGCCAACCTAAGCTTACAGAAACACAGTATGCCCTCTCACTAACTATACCTTTTTTTAAAGTTAATATTAATTTTAATTGACAAAGTATTTATACGCTACGATATACTTGTTGTGGTCTTATATTATTAAATGTGGACAGACAGATTGATTGCCCTCTTCATGGTAGATGGTTACCGTTGCCTGTCACAAACAAGGCCAACTGGGACGTCATTGTGCTGCCAATAAGGTACAAAACGAAAGAATTGGACGTGGCATCTCTTATTCATACACCGAAGCACGTGATATTGATTATATTTCACAAGCAAGCATCTGATATTGATTGTGTTACAACGAAACACTTTATTTATTATTATTTATTTATTTATTTATTTATACAATATAATGTTTCATTTAATTTAATATAGGTGTAAAGAAAAATTCATTTCAGTTTTACCGCACTCCATGTTCAGATTACTGAATTACAGATATATATAATACTAGCTGGTGCCCACGACTTCATCCGCGTTGAAAAATATTAAGTAGCCTATCCTGTGTCCCGTACGTCCAAATGTTTATCTACCAAGTTTCATGTAAATCAGTTAATTCGTTTCAGAGTTATTGAGGAACATACATACATACATACAGAAAAAAAATCTAAAAATCGTCAATTTAGTTTCAGAATCATGTATAGAGCCTATAAACACGATATCTCTGAAAACAAAGTAACTTACTCGATAACCGACCCTTACAGATTTATTATTAGTATTGATACTAGCCGAACTCGACCACGCTGTGGCTCAGTCACAGCGTGGTCGAGTTCGGCTCGGTATTATATTTTATTCTGATGTACTAGTTACGTGACGATTTTATAATAAAATTTTACCACAATCCATACTAATATTATAAATGCAAAAGTAACTCTATGTCTGTCTGTCTGTCTGCTACCTTTTCACGCCCTAACTACTCAACCGATCATCATGAAATTTTGCATACACGTTGTCAGGGATACAAGAAAGGACAGAGGGTACTTTTCATCCAGAAAAAAGGACTGTTCCTTAGTGATCGTCTAAAAAATATAAAGAATTGGGCGCCACTGTCTCGTGGCGGCGATAACGATGTCAGGTGTTATTACTCATATATTTTCTTTTTCAACGCGGACGAAGTCGCATACACCAGCTAGTTGATAATAAACTTTGAGAAGACAAAAATTGTAATGTTTTGATGCATGCTTAATTTAACATGCACGTCAATTAGACGAGCTCATCGGAGTAATATATCTTTGCAAGCAATGCAAAACACGTATCAAAACAAATAACACCAAAAAAGAAGAGTGTATGACCATGAACTACTTTCGCGCCATGTTAGTGCACTCTTATTTTTAAATTTTATCATTTATTGACTTAAATAAACCATTAAATACCATTACCATTAAATAAACTTAAGTTAATATTTAAAATTACATTCTACGGTTTCAATGAAAATAAACAAAAGAATACAAGAGACCTAGATTGATTGTAAAAGAAATGATTTATACCTTACCAGTGACCCGCTCCCGGCTTCCCCCGGGGTGTATTTTTTATATACCTTTCCCTCTTTCCATAAATGAAAACCGAATTTAAATTCATTGGATGGTTTAGAAGTAGTTAGCGAACTAACGCACGGCGATTGATTTTTATATATAAGAAAGAATAAGACTAGCGACCTGTTCCCGGCTTCGTACTTTATTTCTGTAAATTATACATAGAGACCTAACTCCTTTAACGCTCTTTCCATTAGTGAAAACCGAATGAAAATCCGATCAGTAGTTTTTGAGATTATCGCGCACATACAGACTTACAGACAGACAGACGCGGTTTGTTTTTGTTTTTTCAATATGTAAGTAAGATATTATTTTTAAAAAAAAAACACGTCGTCATATGAACTTAGTTCTTATGCAATGGACATATTTATTTTAATTTAATACCATGGTTAGACCGTTTTGTAATTATGGCATTTCTCCTGACCTATTTTAATGATAGCTGTCGACCACTTGGCCCTGATAGAATAAAGGATATGATAGAATAAAGGTTACAAAATGGAATGAGATAATGTGAACAACATGTATTTTATCCACTCATTTTGTGTGTGTGGTGGAAAAAAATATAAAAGGAATATTGTTTGATTACTGACGTTTGTTATTAATCTGGTATAATGCTTAATATATATGAAATTAATGACACCATATCGCCAAGTGACAGAGGACACATTTTATAAAAAGTACGTTTTCAGGTATTGTTTTTGTTCTGTTTTTTAATATTCGTAAATCAATCACAAATAGAATTCGGGCGAAACACCTTATAGTTCAAAAATAAAATTAAGAAAGAAAGTAAAGTGGGTGAGGATTTTTTCGTTTCTAGAGCTCAAAGTTGTAGTATTTAGTTATATTTTTCTACTAAATGATCAAATATATTTCTAATAATCACTTCCTACATATATTATTCACAGGTTAATAAATGAAATTATTCACAGGTTGAGTAACGCAGTAGATATAATTATATTTTTAAAGTTAGACAGACAACATAACATAGTTATCCGATAACATGGTTATCGGATGTGAGGTCGATTTTGACCTATTCGACGGCAAGTTTCCTCTATTCAAAAGTATATTAAGGGTAGACTAGTGTTTTAATATTATTGTTAATTCAGATCATTAGCGGTTAAGTTAAGTTAAACGTGCTATGTACATAGTTTAGGACTTCAATTTAGCAATTTATCTATACACACGTATTTTACAATTTTCATGTACACAATTGCAATATGTTTGTTTACCATATCAAATAAATAAAATAAATAAATTGCAGAAAATGTACCGTGTGATTGCTTTCCATACCTGTTAAATGTCTTTTTTTATTTTTTATGGTATTTTTTTAATAAGTACTCTCTTTTGACGCTACATAGCGGCACATCGTTTGCCACGCGACATATTTTCAAAATTTAATAAAAATATGAGATGAAGTTTCGAAAGTCAACATTTTTTTAGGAAATATTTACAGCTTTAAGAATTTTATTTAGAAATTAATAGTTTTTGAGTTATTTAAAAAAAATGTGAACTCTTTTTTAAATATTATTAATAGTTTATAACTTTTGCAAGTGTACCTATATGGATCTATGAGTGAAAAACCTATATATAGATCTCTATGTACCTATAGATAGATGTCTTTACGAATCAATTGTGTTATCGGACGTATTTTTACTAGCAGTAGCGAAAACAATGTAGGTACTATAAGTATAACATTTTCATTGACATAAATTGGTTGTAAAGTATGTTTGTTTATTGATCTCTAAAAGTATCTACTGAAAGTATTCCAAAAATTTTAACGATTTTACTAACATTGTCCCTGATTTGTGCTAGAAAAATATTTGTCGATTGCAACTCAAAAAAAGAGTTAGCGGCATGATATTTCTATCTTAATTAATTAAGTTGTAATCATTTTCATATCTTTACCTCGTCCGCCTTGGGATACCAAGGCAATCTGAATTTAGCTAGCGTAGGTATAAATATAATACGTCTTGTGATAATTGCGTAGCAACGTCTCTTACTTAAATTTAGGTGGATCTACAAACAATGTCTCTAATAATTAATATAATAATATAATATAATATCTCTAATAAAATAATAATAATAATAATTCGCTATGTTTTCTATACGTGATTAAGATAACAACAACAACTAACAATAGTGGATACGAACTCTCATTTCATCTTTTAAAAAGACGTCTAAAGCGTCTAATGCAATGACATCATCGCCTCTCTAGAATGAGTGAGGAATGTAGAGAATCTTTTTGCGAAATTTTACTATCCCTAAGAGGCGCGAGTAAAAAAGCCTTGACAAGAGCTTTTAAACGTAGCTATTTTCAATTTTCCGCTGCACTCTTCGTCAATGTTTTTAAATAGCTAGTCGGCGCACTATAGTTATAAATGTAACAGTAGGCACCGTATGTTTTATTTACCTCTCCCACTTTACAGCCATTGAAAATTGAAATTGAAGCCATTCAAATCGGTACACATAACAAAAAGTTCCAGTCGTAGGAGTGCACGTTACTCGGACGAAGTCGGGTGCAACAGCTAGTCTTCTTTATATATAAAAATGTCAAGTTGGTTTTAATTCGGTTTTCACATATGAAAAGTGGGATAAACGGGGATTATTTTTATATATAAAAATTTTCACCTCGGACGATTGACAACAATGTTGACGACATTATTGTGTACTTGAATAGGTATGCTGTAATATTACTCGGCCTCCTTTTACGTATAACAGACTGAAATCTGAGCTATTTTTTTCTATTGTAAATAACAAAGGAGAGCCGCGAATGAGAAACAAAAGAAATACTGCTGAATAACTACTTGGTTCAACAAAGTTAATATTGTTTTTTTTTAAACGAAAATAATTCAACACAAAATTGCCAAAATGTTACTTTCGACGAATCATTTGTACAAACTGCATTGTGTGCAGAATATTCCGTACGAAACATTGTTCATTTTACAGGTTTGTATTTACCAATTAATTTTAGTAGGAGTCAATAGCGAAATATTGTACAAAATAACTAGACAAAGTAATTTTTTGCGAAGACTAAAATGTAGCTATATAACAGAAACATGTTTATGTTATGGCCATTAAAGCGTACAATAAACTACAAAATAACCTAACAATATAAAAGTTATTGGACTGTTGATATAATGGATTTAAAGAATTTAATATTAAACTTGCAACGAATATTCGATTAATATTCGGTATTCGGCCTATTCGGCTGCTTTTATTATATTCGGCCGAATGCCGAATATCTACATATTATTCGGCCGAATACCGAATACTTAATAATATATTTTGTTATAGAGAGATAATTGGAAAAATGAAAAAAAAAATCGATTCATTACGTATATATTCATCTTTTCATTTCTCTGATAATCATTTAAGTAGTCATTGGTACATAAAACAGGTACATAATAATCATCTTCTATATTAGAAAAGTTAAGAATTTTTCTATGTATTTGAATTATTTTCATAATTAAAATTTAAAATTTAGAAGGGGATGGTTATGGTGCAGAAACTAGTCATTTACATCATCCTCGAAGGCGATTTCTTTTTAGAGGCCATAATCGATTTATTTTATGGCGCTAAAATCCGGCAGAATACTTTTGCCTAATATTCGGCTATTCAATCAGGGGCTCGCCGAATATTCGGTATTCGGTATACAGCCGAATAAACTATTCGTTGCAAGCCTATTTAATATGTAATAAATTACATAAATTCATTTAATTATTTATTTAAATCATATTAGTTTTTAAAAAAAATCGAATATTTCCGTGTCCTTGTCGGGTAGAATATACCAGCTGTAACTGTAAAAAAGCTGTAAACATGTTCTCTTGTTTTATAGAATTAATTTTATAAACTTAAGGGAAAAAAAAAAACAATTTGTACCCGTTGTACGGTTAGAATTTTTGTCTGTGTCTTTGCGTTTGTGCACGCTAATCTCAAAAACTTAACCGATTTGAATGATGTTTTCACTGATGTATTGTTTATTGTCTGGATTAAACTATAGGAAAGTGTTTGGTTACTGTGGGGTTTTTAAAAAACGAACAACAGCGCGTACGAAATAAATAAAAATAAATAAAACGAAAAACATCACAATCTACATCTAGATTCAGAGAGTGTTTAGAGAAATACGTTCTGAACTGTGTTCCACGAATATTTTCAGCATACTGTAGGTTAGCGATTCATTTACCTATAGGTTTATAGGTTATAACAATCATATTCCTAAATATATCAACATCAGTAAGCAGTAAGAACATTAAATGTTTGCAGAAGAGAGAGTAACATTTTAAAGGAAATGCGTTCGTATACGTGCTCCAATCCAGTGACATTCCTTTTGGCCAGAATCGACCTGTGTTACTTATCGACCAGCGTGTTTTACTTAAACTTTGACTACACGAAATACTGCTATTTTTACGATTTAATATTAAGAAACTTCTAAACTGTATTTCACAAAAACATTGAACTCGAGTCAACAAACAAAATTTATGTCAATGTTATATAATTTCGCGACAAAAACACCCCACGTTGCGAACGGGCTGATATATGGGGCGAGGATGCTATATGGGTTAAATAATATTAGACAACGTTACGTACGAGCGTGCTTTCGTATTTTCGCTTTAATCTAAAATTGTACATGATGTAAATGTCATTGAATTTTAGCCGTGAACCTGTCATGAACTTACCTTACGAGGTGGGGGCTGCATGGTAACGCGCGCCACGACACTCGCGATAGACTGACTTTATAGACCTATGCTTTCACAGGGAAGGCAATTTGGATCGATGGGGCGCACGCGTGGCCACGGACTCTGCCACGTTCTCTTGCCACTGACAGCCAACTTAGTGATACAGAAATGCGCATGCGTGCCACGAAACCACCATAGACAAACTACAAAACTATGCAAAAAAATTTCATCTCTCTTTAAATAACAAATAATAAAAGAATCTTATTGCGCTTTACATGGCCTTATTTAAAACTAACGACCGCTCCCGGTTTTGCACGGAGATGAAATTTTAAAAAATCCTTTCTTAACTGATGCTTATATTTTAAAATGAACCTATTTAATTTGTCTTGGTTCTGTATCTGTAGGATAATGATAACGATTGTTAAGGAAATTATTCATTTATTTAGGAATACAATTTGAGTATTGGGAATATTGTGTCTGGTTAAATAAAATAATTAGGCCACCCGCTTACCGCTAGACAGGAATGAACGACTTCACTTATCTTATTTCTACAACCTTAATAACATTTTTGTTTGTAAACTGACTGGAATAAAATAAACACTAAATGTTACGCAAAGCTAGTTACAATACAACAGTGAAAACCGTATTCAAATCGGTTAAACCGTTTCTGAGATTAGCGTGCACAGACAAACAGACAAAAATTCTACAAAATATTCATAAAGTTGTTTTTGTGAAAAAATATTTAATATAGACACAAGACTCGTTTATGATAATTATCTACAGATTGTCAAATAATTTATGTTAACTATCCATACTGATCACCTTCAATATGCACATAATAAGTAGCTTAGATATTATTTTTATTATTCGCAATTTATATATGTACATTCATTTATTTAGCAAACTGACACTTAACCATGTTATTATTTGATACTTAAAGATATATAATACTAGGACCCTCTCCCGGCTTCGTCCGGGGTGCAATTTTTATACATTCAAACCTTCCCTGTTAATCCCTATTTCCATATTTTTTTATGTAACCACCTAAGTTCTGATATCAGGCTCCAAGATAACGATAATAACGTAACACTGATCTCTGTTCCAGTCTTATCATTAAAACCGACGTATTAAAACAATCATTCTGTTTAGAAATCAATGTTTTGATACAAATTATAATTTGTTTTAAAAAATAGGCTTCAGGATTATTCCATATGAATTAGAATTCAATATTCAATATTCATTAGTTCAAATTGAGGTAGGTACCTCAATTTGAACTAATGAATAGCAATGAATTGCTTTGATATATTAACGAAAAAAATAAGATAATTCCTATAGAAGAAAATACGACGTTAGTTACATCAATTAAATATGTACATCGCATTAAAATTGGGCCGTTATGAGATTAGCGTGCACAACAGACAAACAGATAAACAGACTAAAATTCTAAGAACTATTTTTTAGACGTCTGTAACAGAAGTGCAGTGTGCAAATTATGGTTCTTTTGAAAAATATCTTAATGTGCAGACACGGCTTTTTTACGATTTTATTATATGTAGGTATAGATAAAATATGTATAGACGTGGACTATACATATTGTCTATACATATAATAAAATATGTATAACATTATATGTATAGAGTCTATATCTATCATATTAAATATAATATTATATGTATAATATTATATCTATCAACTAGATCCGCAGTCTTCTCTCAGAGAAAAATAAAATAAAAATAAAATAAACAGTTCAAAGAAATAAATATTTTAACTGTTACATGTCAGTATATTTATGAGAATTTAATTTACGCGCATAAAATATTAGTCAATGTTAAAAAAAAATGATGTACACAATATAAATACTAGGTCTAAAAATTATTTAGATTTACATAAGACGCGACTCCACAAGATAAGTAATTCTTTTATGGGTTTATAATAAATTGCCTGAGATAACAAGAGCCTTATCTATAAATAAATTTAAAGGTGTCATTAAAACCAAACTCCTCTCGAAAGGCCAAATAAAGTCACTAATTATTTAAGCGACAATGAAGCCTGTATATGGATTGCCTGTATATTGTATATGGACTTTGATTATGTTTGTATTAAGTGTAACTAATTGTAATTTTATATTTTAAAGATGACAAAAAGAATATATAGTATCCTGAGTTTCTTTCGCGGTTTCTTCTCAGGATCGTCATCTTGGCTTTTTTCTGAAACCCTGGTAAATTTAAATTTAAATTTATAATGACGATCATAAGAATTTCTTGAGAAACCTAATTTATAAATAAATATTTTGATTTGATTTTGATTTGATTTTGACTGTATTATGTCGATGGTCCATAGATAGTTTCAAATAATTGACTAAATCGTGTTGTTCCAAAGTTAATGGCTGCTGCGCGTGAGTGGAGGCGGTAACGGTTCCAAGAGAACCAATGACAACCGGTCAGCTGGTGGGAGGGATTACTGATCATTCACAAGTGTGTGAATTCAAGTCGTGTGGAACCTGTTCATTTAGGTATAGAATTAGTTATAAGATGCCGACATAAGTACTGCAAGTGCTCTGCCGACCATATAAGGATTATGGATAAGGTATAAGGAAGGAATAGGGTAAAGGTCTCTGGCATCCCTTACTCACTTATCGAAAGGAGCTGTTATTTCACAGTGGTCTTCCGTAAGGGGGGCTTATGTAAAGCTGGAATGCCCCTTATGTAAAGCCGCCAGACGGGCTTTACATAAGGGGCATTCCAGCGAAGATATCACCTCAGGCAAAAAAAACTAATGAACTAATCTATCATAAAATAGCAACAGTTTTTTATTTTTCTACCAGATTTTATTTTTTTCGTGTTCTTGAACACAGCCGTATCGGGGCTGTCTATCGTATGATATTTTTGCTTCATGTTTGCAACACTTTTTTGCGCGCTTTTCATGTGTGCTGGTAAAACATTGTTAGGAAAGAAAAAAATACAATTCCTGGAGTTTAGATCAGTGGTAAGTAATTGTAAGATAATATTCGTGGTGAAAAGTTATCAATGCATAAAGAAATGCATTAGGGATGTCCCGACCGTCACTGTTAAACATGTGTTTGCTTATTCTCACCTATAAATATAGAACTGATTGTTTACTGGCTTTGTGAAAGTAACAATTATACTTGGGTGATATTACACATTAAAAATAAAAGTGCATGGAAATATTGATACTCAAAGGTATGTCCCGACCGTCACAGTGACGGGTGGGACAAAAGTTCAAGTACATGGATTCGAGTTTTTTTAGGTTGCTTTAGGTATTTATTTATTTACGATTAATGATTTTTATTATTTTGTTTTTTATACAGTGTACATTTTATTATTCATTGTGCCAGTGCCCTTTTCATATTTTTTATTGCATACTAGACGGTGCCCGCGACTTCGACCGCGTTGAAAAAGCAATATATCGCCTGACGTCGTTATTGCTATTTACACTTAGCCAGAAGTTAGTTTCCTTAATTTTAGATGATCCCTCGGGAACAGTTCTTTTTTTCTGGATAAAAGGTACTCTATGTCCTTTCTGGTGTCCCAGACGACGTGTATGCAAAATTTCATGGTGATCGGTTCAGTAGTTTTTGCGTGAATAAGTAACAAACATCCATACATCCAAACAAACTTACGCATTTATAATATTAGTACGGATAATTTGACAGTTTGGTTTTAAGGCTTCTGGTTTTGGTTTCTTTGCTTTTTAGTGCATGAACATGAATCCTGCAGAAAGAAAGAGAATCTAGTGGCGATCGGATGTTTTACGAATTTTCTAACGTTTAACGTTGATGTTACAGAAAAATAGTCTGTATTTCCATTTTATTGTTTCAAATCCATTAATTTCATTGTTTTAAATATATTTTAATTAAAATTATGTAATAAATATGCATAATATTTATTTTATTCACATACAAATGTGACTCGTCCCGCCCGTCACAAAATGCTGTCCCACCCGTCACAACTTAAAAATATATTTTATAAATTCTGATTACAATAATATTACTACTAAAGACCTAAATTGTATTAAGGTATATTCTAGAAGAAACATATACAAAAAATCCTCTTAACAAAATGTTTCTAGTTTGTCTTGATTTTAATGGTAAATAAAACTCTCTACTCGGATGGGTGGGTGACTTTGCTGTCCCGCCCGTCACTTTCGGAAAATGGAAATTTTTGGCATAAAGTAATTGATTATTTTTATTTTTATTGTAAGTTTTATGTTCATAAACTATCTGGTTACATATGTGGTCATTTTAAATAATCATTTTGTTAATAATAAACGATAAATTACTACTTTTAGAAGCAAAAATGAGTCCCAATATCCCACCCGTCACTTTGGAATGCCCCATAATGACAGCGAAACGCATTGTGCCCTGCCACTACTTTCCAAATCCAGACCAGAGCCAACTTAGAAAAGTTCCTTTCTGTAGTTGACCCTGCCGTGAATCGAACAGGGGACCCCTGAGACGAAGCGTTAAGGCAAGCACCCTAACCACTAATCCAAGTGGCTCATCCGGTTCAAAAATACTTTCAAAAAACCGAATCAGAGGGCTTTTTAACTGTCAAAAATAACTGCAATTAGTTACAAGTTACAAGAATCGATTGAATTGGTAGGCTATTATAGGAGTTGATTGGATATCGGAGACACAAAACCGCCAGTTAGAATAGATAAGAAGCGATCTGTATCCAGAAATGTAAATTCGAGCCGTTAATTACATATTATGATGATATTTAATTCTAAATACACGTAAATGTTTATCCTTGTAGACGTTCTATAAATATCTCAGTACGTAAATCATTCGTGTAATTATGAATTGAGCAGAAAATTTAGAGAAGTTTATTATTCACGCATGGTAGGCATTTGCGTAACAAAAAGTTAATATGATTTCGATCGACGTTGTCTACTTAATTTTCAAGTTCAAGTCTGACGGAATAAGTAATGAACAGAATATTCTTCACATAATATTGTAATTTTATTTAAATTACATAGTTTTCTATTCTCTCCACGTTGAACGAGTTGATGAGTTATTATCTAAATATGAGAAACGTACATTATAACCGTGATATTTATGAATACATCTCTAAATTTAATCCCCATAGTTTAAGATAGGATGTAGCCTCTCTATGTGTGTTCTAAAGATTAAAACTTCACCTATATTGTTTGTATAAATGATAGGGATCTACGGTGGAATTTCGATCTTTAGACCTAATCTTAAGATATACACGTAATACCTCGTTTTGCAGTCTTTAGCTCTGAGGGCCTAAAATGAACAATAAAAAGCTGAGATGGTGATAAAAGCATCAACATACTCGTACATTCTCTTTTTCTTGAAAATGCCATTAAAGTCTAGTAATTTTATCGAATAAGTTTAAAGATAAAAAAACAAGACAGATTAGATAAGTACTTACCAATTCTCTCTGAGGTTTACGTACAGTTCCATATTTTCTCTCATAATAACTAATTCTATTCGAGTCCATTTCTTCGCGTCATCGAAACTATAAAAATCTTGTAACACCTTACTTATTAAACGTAAAATATGTTTTAATTATCACTCAATGGATTTTTAGATTGATATAAACATAGTGATATCGGTATCAACTTGGATATTATTTGTTTACGATAAACGTTTTCATATCTACGAAACATTACTAAAGTGAGACTTACAATATGTCAATCAGCGAACTAAGATATATTATTTCGATGATATAATTTTTTTATTACAATCTCATTTTTGTACTTGACTGAATAAATACGAAAATGATGTTGACATTAATCAGAAAATTGGTTTACGGAATTTTGAGGACGAGTTGTGCTTTTCCTCAAGCAATCACATTAGGCGCAGCAACACACTAACTGTTATATAGACTGTTAGTGACAAAAAAAATACCCTTTGAACCCAGTGAACAACTTAATTGTTAGTGTTGAGGTTATTGCAAAGAAGTATGCACTGTGGTTTTTCGGCATAGTTATACGCTCTCCTCAGGGCGATGGAAATCGCTAAAAACAGAAAAGAGCCTGTGTACTCATAATATAAAAACAAAAAAAAAACGAAAGAAGCCTCATAAAAACAGAAGGTCTGCATACTCAGTGACTCCTAGTCTTCGCTGGAGCTGCTCAGGGGATACCGAAACCCATACCGCCCTCTGCTGCATACATGGGGTCCGTTTCTACTAGTGATGTGCCGGATCGTTAAAAATGTAGATCCGCGGATACGGATACGGATACGGATCTTAACTTTCTTACTTAATGTACCGTATCCGGTGTCGGTATCGGTGCGCGTGACCTTGAAATTTTATTTTATGAAATAAAAAATAATCTGATTGGTTTTTAATAGATTTTCATTGCTACCTAATCACCTATATGTAGAATTTCAGCTATGAATGAAAAATTAATAAGGTAAAAGATCCGTAAAAAAATTCGCCAAAAAGTAACGGATTTGGATTTCTTGGATATCCGCGGATACGGATACGGATATCCGGCACATCGCTAATACGTACGCGCCCTTGTGAGGATCGGGGGGAAACGAGACGGCCGATCAACTGGCTATAAACTTGCGGCGACAAAATATAGTTAATGAAATGAAGCGTAAAATATTTACATGGAAAATTGTCAATTTTCCATATATTAATACTTAATATAAGTATAGTTATCGTTTAAAATCAGGATTCATTAGTAAAGAAAATAAAGCCTGGTTTGAAACGATACTGATCTAAGGATATATTGTGTACACACTTAATTCTGATATTTATTATTTTAAAAAGGTTCAAAGCGAATGGTATTCTAAATTCCTTCCAGGAATCGTCACCACCTTGGCTTTTTTTTTCTCGAATCTCCACTAAAAATAGACCGATAGTTGTGTTTCTTTGAAATTGATAAGTTACAGTGTAACTGTTTCATTGTTTTGTAGATTTTTTTCAATCTACCTAATCATAACTATCCCGAGTGTTCAAAATGGTAAGGAAATAAATATTATTACGTGTTTCTGTCAGTACCCATTGTGTGTATGTATGTATGTGTGCGCCAATTTATAAGAACGTGCGTGCCAATATTTGCTTTATAAAAAATGTATTATGACACCGTCTAGGAAATAGGTACATAAGCAAATTTTACATATTACCTACAACATCTCTTTGTTTGAGCCACCAGCACACATTTATATTATTTTAATATTACTGCTTTATATTTTTGTTAATTTTAGGTAACATTTTTTATATTATAGAAAGCGCTTCATATTTCACCCAAAGTCTAAGTAGATATATTAATTCCTAGGTGGTGCCCGCAACTTCGTGCGCGCTGTACTTAGTTCGTTTTCTAAGTAACTTTCAAATGTTAGAAACTAACATTTTTCTAGGACAAAGTATCCTACAGTTTAATCTAGGTAATCATCTATACAATAGTGAAAAATGCATTCAAATCGGTTACTATAACATATAACATAACGGCCCTTTGACTAACATATATTATGAAGGTATATAAATATTATGATAGTAATTGTTCATTAAATACTTGGACGTTTCTACTGAACCTTTTGGCACGTACGAGGAGAAAGCGTTTTCCTTTCGTTAAAATTATTTTACTCGCTAAGGCGTCAGTGAGAGCTTTGTACCTACATTCTGTTATTTTTATGTAAATGACGTCAGACCTTACAAAAAACTATACTTATTTGTAAAGCTGACGGTCCTCCTCTTGGTAGGTTACCACCGTTGCCTAGCAACAAGGTCCAACATTAGTAGTATTTAGATTAAAAGATTAGAAGAGATTAGAAGAGGCTCTGGCATTCCTTACTCTCAGCGAAATACAATAGCAAAGATTCTGTTATTTCACGGTTCATTTAAAAAAGGAATTAATCGTGTATGTATTTAAAAGGACCTCCTCATTATTGCTAATATAATTAAAAAGAATAACATTTTATATAAATTTTTGATTTTTCACTTACCGATTATTTGTTTGTTTAACTTTAATGATATGTGAGGCTTGCTTAAAATCTCCCTGAGACCGCGTCTAATTAATAAAAATAACATAGTGAATTGTTTTTTATTGCTATGAAGATTTCTATGTATAATGATAGGTTTCTTCTTAATTCAATAAAACTGCTATACTTTAGACTCGTAAAGCCTTCGAAAGTTATCTTTTCATTGAGTACATATAATATATAAAGACAATATGAACACATCTTTCAAAACCACATTTATAATTTGTGACGTCTTTGTATACATATTTATGAGATGTGATTTAACTTCGTAAAGTTCAACTTGAAGCTAAACATAGTTTTAACCATGTCAATAATAATATATAATATCTTTACATTAGTATACTAGTAATTTATAGTCGGTTTCTGCGTCTGTCTAAATAGCCACTAAGTCCTCCTAAACTTAATATATATAGGAATTACAAGTGTAAGCTCCAATTGCAACAATAAAATTACAAACATAAGTAATCGAACCATTTGGACGTTCAGTAGTGTGAACAGCCTTGTCCCGGAAGGCAGAGTAGTATGGTGTTCTTTTGTATGGAGAGTCTCTTACGCAACGCATACGTCCACAACGTCCAGTACAATACCGTCTTACAGGCACGTCGCGCGTGAGCAAATAGTGCATTGTTACATGTAACTTTGAAGTTCTCATTAAATATTAACGTATTTGTTATTAAATAATTAATTAAAATAATAAGTGCTAATAGTGTCTCTTAATGTGCTATAATTTTTAATTGTAATAAAATTTGTGAAGTGATTTACACGAAGTCAAGTAGGTACAATGGTTACAATGTATAAGTGGTTGTATCATTTTTTGTGTGATATTTAATGGACAGGGAGACGTGAAGACTATAAAGCATGTGCAAAACCAGAGTGTGAGTGGCATACAAGAATACTTAACCTCTCTTGTTACTTAAAACTCACCCTGGGGACCAAAGGAAAGCTTCGCATTTGCGTTATCATCGGGCTTCTCCTTCTGCCTGGTATCAAAATGTGATGGATTCTAACAACATCCTTTATCCATCGTTCTGCGGAAGATGATCACAGTATGTTCTTATTACCTCGTGTTTATTATTTATTTATATTTTATGTTAAGGTCGTCAGACAGATTGACGGACAAGTTTTCTGCTTGCCTCAAATACCTACCCGGAAATGTCTACCATCTCTCGGAATATACGAATTTACTTATTCCTTTATGAACTTTTTTACATATTTCTCAATGAACGTAATGAAGACCGGCAGTGTTCTCAATTATTTTAAGTTCTGAATCGGAGTCCGAAGCCAATATAAAAATCAGAATTTTGTTAAGTAACAATAACATCCTTAAACATTGCATAAACAAATCGCTTCCCAATATTAATACAATGTGCTCATTCGTAATACGATCTCGAGTCTACCTGTTACCTGTTACACAATAATACAACTGAAGAAATAAAGACTTTAATTTAGAAATTTATGTTATAAAAAAGTCAATTTATAAAATCTTTTTATAAAATCTTCAGAATAATTTTTAATTATTTTTGTCTGAATAGGGGTTTTCAAAAATGTTTCTATATGAAAAACTTCACAAACTTGTGCAGGGCAAAGGATAAGTAGAAATCTATACTAATATTATAAAGCTGAAGTTTGTTTGGTTGAACGCGTTAATCTCAGGAACTACTGATTCGAATTGAAAAATTCTTTTTGTGTCGGATAGTCCATTTATCGAAGAAGGCTTTTAGGCTATATAACACTTTGAACGCGGACAAAGCCGCGGGCACCAGGTAGTTCATCATATAGATGAGTTTCTACTTAAATTTTCTATTTTGTTTTGATGGGTTTGTATAATATGGTGTGATAAAAAGTCTGTTTTGATCCACCCTAATAGAGTATTAATTCCGTACTAAGCATCTTACTAATTAAATTAATACCCGTTCGAAAATATTAATGGTGTGATAAGACACGAACACAACACATCTCGACGGTTAACTAGTATTAAACCTATTTCCGGCAACCTTCGGCTTTCAGTAGGTAGATAAGTATGCAATTTTTTATCTTGTACTAATGGTACCTACCTAAGTAGCTTCAATTCCCGACATGAACAAAATCAAATGAAACTGCTAACTTTACATAATTATCTCGATTGTTGTCGCTACACATGAGGTTTCACGTTTCACATATTTCAAATGTCACATATTCACTTCACAACAATTCACATGATTTTAAACGCATTAAGTTTAATCGTATTCATATTACAATTGCATAAGTTTTGATTAAATTTATTATTATTCTTTCATCAACTAAGTACTGAAGGGTAATGATTAAACTGATTAAACATCTGAATAATATATTAGGTATATAAATGTATAACTTAGTAGCGACCCGCCCCCAGCGATGTTTTTTTTTTATACACAAACCTTCTTCGTTTATCCAACGTTTTCCATAAGTGAAAAGTGTATTAAACTTTTATTATATCTCGGAGTCGGAGATATAAAATGAAATAAAATCATTAAGTGTATCTAAAAATGACGAACCCCACTGGTCGAGTGGTCAAGGTCAAGTTCCCTTAAGGTTCTTGTCTCGTGGGTCTATTCCCGGCAGAGCCAAAATGCGATGATTTCATGGTTTTTCCTTTAATTTCAATTCATTTACCATGCCAGTTATAGAGATTTGATTCTTACGTTGTACCTATCGATTATAAAAGTACTGGGTGTTATTTTTTTTCGATTCTTAGCCGCGATACGATTTACGGGCGTACCAAGCGTTATTTTATTTCAAAAATCATTCAATACGTTTACATAACTATAGAATGTAATGTATTGAATGATTTCTGTTAAAAATTATGATTTCTGTTCACAAAGAATTCTGTTTAAAACACCAACGGCTGAATACCTATGTAATAATACATAGTTGTAATTGGAGACTCGTGATATAAGGCACATTAAACGCGGCAAATCCGATGTAAGGTTTTAAAATCAGTCAATTTAGGTGAATGTGATTCCTAACTAATTCTAAATGCAAAAGTGAACATATTTGTTCTACGTAACTGATCATTATAAAATTTTGCATACACGTTATTAGGGATACCGAAAAGCACCTTTTTCCAAAGAAAAAGTCGCAGAGATATAAAAAATATAATACGAGCAATAAAAATTTAATAAGTGATTTCAAAGATAAGGAGCGCGGTCGAAATCGCAGGCAAAAACTAGTTTATATTAATTTAGGATTTTTTTATAGAAATTAAGGTGATAATTTTTATTTACTTAATGTACCTAATTCCCAAAGATCGTTAAATCAAGACTCACACACTCTTATAGTAGTGGGGACTTCCCACTAACTAAATTATATAAGCATCAATGAGTTCATTGCAATACCCAAAACGGTCTTGCAACATTATCAAATGAGTTCTTGATAATGTTGCTCGTCCCATCATCATTATCGACATAAGTAATTGTTTTTTTTTATATAGGTAAAACATCCTCACATATTAAAAACAAAGTTCCACGCCGCGTCTCTCATGTTTACGATAATCTCAAAAAGTAATGCAGAAAGCGTGAAATGACCAAAGTGTTTAAATATAACTAGCGAATTTTATTATATGCAATTTTTTAATTCTCGTATAATAAAATTATTTTTATAAAAAAAAAACAAAGACCGTCTTCAAAACAATATCTACGTGTAAAACTTAAACTAAAAAGTCGAAAATAATATTTTCATTACCTACTTCAAACCAAAGAGCATTAAAGGACAATCAATATACCTATTTACAATTTATAACCAGTTAATTTTGAGGACATTTTAATTCAGCGGCTTCTCCGACGACGCCGGAATTAACTGATTTAAAATTTGATATGAAGTAATTAACTACGGCCTCTTAATGATATAAGCAAAAATCTGTCGGTACATATTTATTTAATATGTAGCTGATGCCCGCGATTTCGTCAGCGTTGAAAATTAAAAATATATATAAGCAATATCTATAACGCTTGACCTCTTGTTGCTATAACATTTTGGCCAGGCGTTAGTTTCATTTTATTTCATATTAGATGATCCCAGTACTTTTTTGTGGATGAATGGTACCCTATATCCTTTCTTGTATAACTGACAACGTGTATGCAAAATTTCATAATGATCGGTCGAGTAGTTAAGGCGTGAAAAGGTAAATGACAGACAGACAGTTACAAGTATGGATTTGCAGAAAAAAGTGCACTCGTGCGAAGCCGTGAGCGGGTCGCTAGTTGTTTATAAAATCACAGTCAAACAAAAACATAAAAAAAGCCAACCATTCGTGTTCGTTTCTCGGCAGGATCAACTTTGGAAATGACAAAGTTGCCCAACTAGCAAAAAAGTTGTATAATATTAGAATTATACAACTAACAGACATGTAAGGGCTTTGTAACAGTTTTGCAGCAACTCAACAGTTGTAAAGTAGTGTTAGTTCGACGCATTAGTTATATATAATTTAAGTCATATTAATGAGTCTGGTAAACGTCATCTCAATAATTTATATGATTGACATACAACGTTAACTTGAGTAAACGTTTCAGTCAGAAAATAGTCATAAGTAACCATGTTTTGTAAATTTAGAACCTTTTATTCAACACTTAAATAACAAACTGTTATGTAATGATTTTATAGTTAACTACTACAAAATCGTCTTGTAAAGTCATATACTTTCTACCTTTAAGTAACTTTTAGTTTGCAACGTTATTTTAATATAACTTATATAAGTCAATTCATTATTTAAACGATAATGAGCTCCTTTTATACAAATTTCATCAATTTTATACTTTGATGTATTTTATATGGTAAAAATGAAAGTGGTTCCTTACATTTTTCAACATTTAATTCAGTAAATGCTGGATCCAGTCAAGATGAGTTCTACAAATCAAATTTGTTCCGCTCATCTTCTTTTATTAGAAGGCACACTAGATAGCGAAAGTAAGTTATTGCATAAAAAGCTCCTTTAACAGATTAATTCGTAAGTTTATATTACAATTTTGTTTATATTACATGTTTGTCCGCGATGAACTCCTAAACTACTGAACCGATTTTGATAAAACTTCGTAACTATGTGTAATTTGGTCCAACTTAAAAGATTTATAGTTTATATCTCATTTTGTTTATTTTTTTTGCAAATTATAAAATATTATTAATATGGCGCCATCTGTTGATACTTATTCAATACAGCAATTATTTATCTGTGAGTTCCATAAGAATTAAACAGATGGCAGTGTAAGGTAATTTATCGGCTGGATTGAATAAAAAATTGCACCCGTGCGAAGCCGGGAGCTGGCCACTAGTTATTTATAAAAATATTTAAGTATAACTGAATCAGTGATAATGATTGGGTGCTTATGTAAATATAATTAAGGAAACTAATTCAATAATTTAATTATGCTGCTATTATTATGGATGATAAAATGTTTGAATGTCGAATTAGTAGGATGATTACATCCATAGCACTCCTGTGATAACTGAAAGTGCGTATTATCCCATGGCCATTTTAAGTATTTGAGCAACTTTAAGTCTGTTTTTGTTAAAAACTTATCAACGTTAAAATATAACAGTATCACCACGATGTCCCTGTAAAAAAAACCAGAAGTATTCACATGACTATACACAAAGGTTTTTTTCTATTTTCCAAGGAAACCCTTATTGCAACTGTCATGGTGGACGCCATAAATTGTATAAAATCATGTATATGACCAATAGTTATATACATGTCTAAATGCAGTCGCTCAATATCTATTGGCAATATGGCGGAAACTATTGATGAGAATTAATGTATTTTATTTTTATAAACAATATTGAAACACCAATATTATGAAGGCCCATTAAAATATTAACAAAGATAACCATCATATCATCGGAAATTTTAAATTCCCATAAGTATTTTGTCACCGCTTTTTATTTTCCAGCACTTTCTTCCATAGCTTTCTTTACATTCATTTGAAAATATAAACTGTCACGATACAACTTCTAACTGAATGCCCCACTGACTGCGCGACCACGTCTATACGATGATTTAGTTATGTAAGCGTATTATTAAAAACTGTTACAAACCTTATTAGTTAAACTTACAATGTCTACGTGATTTTTACTCAACGTAATTGTCGTTGACGCGACCGCAAAACGACCCTTACACGTTTTAAATGTTATATAATCTGCGCCCAAACCTGCGTTATATTTACGTATAAAAAACTATTATAAAACCATTTTCATATGGCTGAAAGTTAAATATAAAACGTTATTGTACCCTTTACATGACACTATTTTGCTAGTTGGGTGGTTCTTGTAGATAGTGGCAGGACGTGCTGCGTTTCGCATTCACTTAGCAGCCCATCTGTCAGCAGTAGCCACCCCCTTACAGACCACCGTGAAAATAATAGCATGTGTGCTGTTGTTTCGGTGAGTGAAAGTATACCAGAGCCCATTTTTTTTCTTAATCCCTATCCTTAATTTCGGTACTTACCCGTGTCACTACTAGTAGCGCCTTTTGGTATATTCCCTTTATAACGCTATTGTTTTGCTATGACTAAATTTGTATTTTCTATGTCCTTTAGGTCAAGTTTGGTGTGGTACACTTGAAAACAAATTTTTTTACTATCGTTAGCAGCACTTGCAGCACCGCTTTAGTTGTCTTGTAGGGAACCGTAGACCGTCAGCCTGTCTGTCGAACTTATCATAAAAATGAAAAGATTTCTGCTAATATTGAACGAGCCAAACGTTTGTTGATCCCCTGCAAAGGATTCAGGTGAAAAGGAATGAATAAAAGTAAAATTTTGATTGATCTAAAAAATTTATTAATGAATGAGGCGACTATGTGCACATTGAAAACACTTGTTATATATTACAATACCACTTGGACAATATTTACACGGCGCGGCGCGGTGGACGGCGAAGTCACCATCGCCCGCACCTGCCCAATCTCCGTTACATCATTCAACTTATTTTACATATACTGTACATAAGTAGTTTGTACAAATTACACTTACTTAGTAAAACTCTAACAATCTAGAATATTTAAAACAATTGGAAATATCGTAATACTTATGTGGGATATAAGACATTAATCTCTTACAATCTAAATACTTTTTAGTAAATATCTAAAAGTTTAAATAATTATATCAAATATTTTTCACAATTAACTCTAATGACTGGTAAGAGACGCCTAAAATGGAGGGTGCGGCTGTCGCTGGAACGTCAAAATTGTTCGTATCTAAGCTACTTACGTTCTACTATTTACAGGATCCGCTTCTCCAGCCTAGCCCGCTACCGACACTGATCACCGAAAGAACAATTCCCAAGCGTCCTAAATCTACTTAAAACTAGACGTACCAATTAATTACGAATAAACATTATAAACCAGTCACGCTCAGAATAAAAAATTTCAAGATGCTAAACTGTCTAGCGTATGTACAATAAACCAGTTCCGCGAAACCAGAGCAAACCCTAAATTAATTATAATAGAAAAATTAAAATTTAATAAAACCTACTACTATCAACAATCAACACTCGGTAAAGAAAAATACTCATTAAAAATCATGCGCTTAAAGCACGAAGTCCAACATAACGTCATTTTAAAAATTTTCAAAGCTTACACATATATAAATTATTAAAAAATTACACGCATCTTAATTTTTTTTTAAATAAATAGACTTCTAAAACAAGTTTCGGATAGATAGATGCGAAGCGATTTTATTTCCCGTCCATGGAATATCGATTTTTTTTAATATATATATTTATAATTATGTACATTACTGCGATAGATACTTTGTGCACGAGTGTAAAAATTTATGGAAACCCTTCAACATGACCACGGCCTTTACCTTGACATCGATATCTATATCGCGACACATAAAGGAAGACATAACTAATTTTATTCACCAAGTTAAAATTTTAATAAATCAACCAAAAAAAATCATATCGAGCCGATGTTATTACGTTATAGATACACGTTCATTTAAAAACGCATATTCCGAAAATCAACCACAACCACAAAGAAAATTTTATCTTATAAGTACATATATAAGAAAATCTCATATCACGATGTATGTTCGAGATAAACTCCAAAACTACTGAACCGATTTTGATCAAATTTCGTAACTCAGATAGCAATTTTTTCCAAAATAATAGGATAGTTTTTGTTTTTATTATATTGCAAACTAGCGACTCGTTCCCAGCTTCGCCCGGGTGCATTTTTTTTACGTAAAAACCTTCCCTGATTATCCCTCTATCCATGAGTGAAGACAGAATTAAAATCGGCCCAGCCGTTCTCGAGTTTTGCGCTTGCAATTGTTATAAACAATTTACATAAACAAAAAGTAGCCTATGTTACTCCTGACGACCCCCTCTTCATCTCTGCAAAGTTTCATCGAAATCGCTTCAGCCGTTTCTGAGATTACCCCGGACAGACAGACAGACAGACAAAAATTCTAAAAAAAGTTATTTACGTTTTAACAGCATGCGAATGACTCTCTAAGCTTAGTTTGAGGCAGTTTTTCGCAAATCACAGACAGACACTCTGATTTTATTTATATAGATTACATGTTATTTCAAGTTTTTATTTTGCTGTTTAAATGTTTAGTAAAATGTATTTGTTTTTTTTTTTTAAAGGGACATTTCCCTCCACCACCCATGGCCATTCCAACTTTACTGGTTGTACGAGCCTAATCGCGGGAGATAGCAGTTTCTTTTCTTTTTTATGTCTCCCTACATTTTTTTTTCTTTGTCCCTTTCATCACTCTCCTCATTCTAAGGCTGATACGTTGCATATACATTTTATTTCATTTGCTGCCACTACCTTTTCCATTCGGTTAAAAAATAAATACCAGTCGACCCGCGGTATTCCGACTAATGTTTTTTTACAATTTTAAATTTTTAGATTTGACAATCGCATCTCACCAGATGCGATTAACAAATCTCAGATAGATAAAGAAGCTTTATAAAGAAATTTTATTTAAACTAATTGAAATTTGAAAGGTTTTTGCGCAGAAGTATCTTTTTATTCCGATAAATAATAATTATGGACAAAGTCAATATTTCTACTACAAAGAACTAATAGTCCCCAGTACAAGGAACTTAAATTTTTTTGACACATACAAATGTAAAACTTTGTGAGTGCCTTTTTTGCGATGAGTCTGACAAACTTTTCTAATGCGAAAGTTTCGGCGCTGCTGCGTTTTCGAATGCTCGATTCCTGGAATTGTCGATATGACGTCACTATGACTCTCCGTATATACAACTTTGATTTTTGGAATTTTTTTTAATAAAATTAATTTAAAAATTGTGGTCAACTTGTCCGACAAAAATCATGTTGCGTATGGGGTGGGGTGTCCACCACCCCAATTTTTCAGATTTTCCGATTGAAATTATTTTATAGGTAATTGTAATTTTATACGACAAATTTTATGTCAATTTAATATATTTAAATAATATACGTGAATATTTAGGTTTATTCAGTCAGAAATTGACAAAAAGAAGTTAGTAATGATTTTTTTTTTCATTTTTTTGGTCGGATTGACTATTTAACTCAATATATTTGTCGGACAAGTCGATATTTGCATTTAGAATACTATTATCTATCATTGTTATTTTTGTCCGATATGTATGTACGGGGAGACATAATGACGTCATATCGACATTTTCGGGGTGGTGGACACTCGGTTTTTTGTCACTCGGATTTTTGTCGGACAAGTTGACCACAATTTTTAAATTAACTTTACTAAACAAATTTCAAAAAATGAAACTTGTATGTACGAGGAGTCATAGTGACGTCATATCGACATTTTTGGGGTGGTGGACACCCCATACGCAACATGATTTTTGTCGGACAAGTTGACCACAATTTTTAAATTAATTTTATTAAAAAAATTCCAAAAATCAAAGTGTATATACGGAGAGTGATAGTGACGTCATACGACAATTCCAGGAATCGAGCATTCGAAAACGCAGCAGCGCCGAAACTTTCGCATTAGAAAAGTTTGTCGGACTCATCGCAAAAAAGGCACTCACAAAGTTTTACATTTGTATGTGTCAAAAAAATTTAAGTTCCTTGTACTGGGGACTATAACATGTAGGATTACAAAGGGGACCGGATTACCGTAGATTGACACAAAATATTTGTAGTTTGTGGTTGACTTTCGTTTTTTTTTTAGTCGCGATACATAGTCGACATGAAAGAAAACAAAATAGGTTCGCTCATTAGAATTGCAAAATGCAAACGAGTTTGCGTCTAGTCAGACCTTTGGTTTGGTATCATAAATGACTTTACAAAAAAATGAATTGTTTCAAAAAGATCCGTGCCAAAAACGTTCGAGGTATAACACTAAATGCATGTATCATGAGTTTTTTTTTAATCTAATAAAAAATGCGTCTAGTAGCAGTAGTTCGGTTGTTTATCCGGTTGACCGAACTAGGGCAACTTTTGGGTAGCAATAGTTCGGTTGATACAAATCACCAAACTACTGAAACTTAAAGATGCAGTAGTTCGCATAAAAATTTAATTGAAATTAAAGGATACTACAGGTAACTGATCTTTTTATATTTAACTAACTACTAAATAAAAGTGCAAGTTTTGTTCGAATTTTGATTACGACTGTGACCTTTTCAGAGTAGAAATTCTAATGTAAAATGGCGATACAGTCAGGACCCATAAGAAAGGAAACTTCAGGTTTTTTGATTTTTTAACTATATGTACTTTTTATCAGTTAGGTACCTACTACAAACATATGTAGGTCATAATCAATATTTAAACAAAACTTGTACTTGTATTTAGTAGTTAGTTAAATATAAAAAGATAAGTTACCTGTAGTATCCTCTAATTTCAATTAAATTTTTATGTGAACTACTGCAACTTTAAGAGTTTCAGTAGTTTGGTGATTTGTATCAACCGAACTATTGCTACCTAAAAGTTGCACTAGTTCGATCAACCGGACAAACAACCGAACTACTGTTACTAGACGAAAAATTGATATGGAATATACTAGTAAAAAATATAAAAGTACAAAAGATTAGTCTTACAAATTTCAGTCAAACTAGACGCATCACACAAAAACGTTTTAGCTGAAATAATAAATAGATCGATATTACGTCTGCACATTATCGAACCAATGTTAGGCCGCTCAACTTCGCCAGTTATTTACAATGAGAACTATTTGTCCTATTTACAATGAGAACGTTGAAAACACGAATGACGACCGTATCTTTTATAAAAAAGTAAATCTAAAACATCGTCATTGTCAAACCAAAATCTGCCATGTGCAAAAACTATACTTTTGAGATATTGACAAAAATAGATTTCCTGTAAATTTTTACATCAAGTTTTATTTTAAAAAAAAGTATTTTATTTCAAATTTAGGGTTATTCTATCTGCTGCACTAGAAACTAATCATTCGCTAAGGTTGTTGAAATTTCAAGAAAGTGAACATTGCGGATTTTGATTTGACGACTTAATATAAATATAATATGAGCTAATTACAAATTCACAATTAGCTCGCTTAAAAACTAACAAACCTCGTCTAGGGTCATACAACCTTGACTATGAGATGAGTATTGCCCGATACGATATTGCACAAAACATGTTAAGACTGCATACACCGAACAATGAGCGAGTTACCAAACAAATCGTACTTCGTAACCACGCTCATTATTCAAGCTCATCTACTAGAGGCCATATGAATACTCGAGAATCGATTGTGGTCACTTCGGAAATTACAATCAACTTCTTTTTTTTATTTTATTTATTCGTTTTTTTATATATTTTTATTTTAATTGAAACAGAAGAAAAAAGTCTTTATTAATAATATTGTAACAAATCGAGAGAAATGTTTTGAATCTGGGAGCAGACTATTGAATCTGGGTGCGTGTGCTCCCAGATTCAAGACCCATCCCCAAATCGAGAGTTAAAATTAATAAATACGAGGTATTTAAAAAAAATATTATGAGAACGGGGACTTCCACAAAGAAATCTTCCACAAAAGTTTTTCTAGTTTCATAAACCTGCATTATTTTGAAATAAAAACATTGAATCAAGTCATTTGAAAATTACATAGTACTAATTCTAAATAAATACCTATTTATTTATTACTCATCAGTGATATTGTGTAATTCAAAGTATTGTTTTAAACTTAAACAGTGTCAAGTAAGATATATTTAAAGAATAGAAAATCAAATTAATTAAAGTTTGCAGTATTCATAGTAATTCTTTATTGAGACTTCTTAACCACCGAGTCTATTATCAAATTAATATAAATTTACCAAGTCATTCAAGCAAAATAAATGTATTGATTAAAATACATCGAAATTAAAAACTCAATAAAAAATATATACAGTCTCGATATGAAAAAAGACGTTAAAATTAAGTTACATTCTGCAATATCTATTCAGCTGCATAGTTATATTTTATTCACGAAACGAAATAAAAAATTATAACAATAAAAAATAAATAAGAAATACTCTCTAATTTGGCTTACATGTGATGTCGATAAAGTAATTAGTAAATACAAAGAGGATATTTCACTATTACGTACCAATATTTTAATTCTAGAATGACTCTTAGATATATTTGAGACTTCTTACCACCGAGTCTATTATGAAAATAAATGTATCAATTAAATTTCATAAAATAAAAAGTTACATTCTGCATATCTATTCAGCTGCAAAATTATATTTTATTCACGAAACTAAACTTTAACACAAATTGTATAATATTAAAAAGCATTTAAAATAATAATAATTGTGTGATGCTCATTCTACTCTAGTAACTGTAAAATAAAAAAATATAATAAAAAAATAAGAAATCCTCTGTAATTTGGCTTACATATTATGATGTCGATAAATACAAAAAAGGATGTTTCACTATTTCGTAACATTCTAATTCTAGAATGACCTTTCAGATATATCTAAATGACCAAACTAAGTTTAGTTAAGGTGACATTCTTTCAGATTTATTGTGTATGCTTGCGTCTTTACTAGGCTTTTTTTAATCTTATTAATAGGTAATCATACAACAAAATTAATGAGATTCTTTGTGAGGCACAATAAAAATAAACAGCAACATTATCATAAATATTCAATGATAAAATTTTACACACCACAATTCATTGGTGTAACTATAATATAGAATGTATATAGTACAAGTTATATTTACTACTCACGTATTTTATCACTCAACGCACGAAACTGGTAGTCTTAACTTTAAGTTAACCATTGAGCTTTCCATTTATACAAATAAATAATATTCTAATTCTAAAACATCGATATCGTTAAGACATTCATATATTATTTGAAAAATGTAACTACATGCCTAACGTTTACTGTACAGTTACTAATTCAAAGTCGTGTCACATTAACTTGTGTCTTTTGTTTCGTTTATATCACCTCACTTCATTTTTCTTTTCGGCTAAGTTTGGAGATGTAACGATATTGTCTGTGGGGGCTAAGTCTGAAAGGGTAGGATCCGCGAATGCAGGACCGGCGGTCGAGTCATCATTGTCCGTTTTTGCATCGCCTTCTTTCTTCATCACATACCCAGACCCCTGAGAACTGCGCGACAGTTTTAACCTGATTGGAGTCACTTTGGCGGTTCGTATTCTCTTGCGGATCGCGGATGAAGCTTCCGCGTACGACGGGGGGTCAATAGCGAGAGGGTCAGGGGCCGTGGGGTCATATTCGAATGGGTCGACAGCGGGCTCTGCCACTACGGCGGCAGCTGTAGCCACAGCGTCGCTTGGGCCCGCACTTTTAACACCTTCTCTTTTAATTTTTATTATCAGTTTCGGGGCACTCTCACTCAATTTCGTTTTATCCTTATCCGGCTTCCTGTCCTTCTTTTTTCTCACGTCACCCTTGCTCGCATCACTCTTACTCTCGCTTTTGTTGCTTTTGCACTTCTTCTTCTCGTCTTTCTCAAAATCGGCCATCACCATCTTCCTATACTTCATACTTTCACGACGCAAGTCCTCCAAGCTCGGTTTCGGTATGCTCGATAAACGTTTCTTGGGCGGTCTGAATTGGCTGAACTCTTCACACACTTGCTGAACTACGTTTGACTTAATTTTAATTTTCAACTTTGGAGCTAAAGGCGAGGTGGCATTCGATCTGTTCGGCTTGGTTGTGCAGACACGGCTGCGTCGCTTGTGTGGTGTGCCCGGATTATTTGGTTCTGTTAAATCAACAATGTCATCGTTCATGCTCACTTTCAGTTGTCTCAACTCGCGAGAGGGTCCCGTGGAAATTTTCCGCTTCTTCTTCTCGACGGGCGCATCACAATTTTTATAATCCTCTCTAGTTGGTATACTTGTCATAGAGGCTACTGCTTTGGGAATAGTAATAACGGCACGCGCAAGAGGTTGCGGCGGTACGGGCGGAGGAACAACGCCGATCGTAGCATTATTAGTAGGATCGTCCATATTCATGTCTTGGGTCCAATATTGCCGTAACAACTCTTTTTTGCGCATTCTTCGTAAATTCGTAGAGCCAGTCATAGATGACGCTACACCGCTATTAGAACTCAATATGTTTGGATTAGTATCGTGTGTTGGTACTGGTGGTTGGATTACCGGTGGTTGAGTCGAGCTCGTGGAATAATTTGCGTCCAGAAATGGTCCCTTGATCTTGACCTTTAATTGATTTCTTGAATCAGACAAAGATACTTTTGGCAACTGAGGTGGTAGTGTTTCTTTACCCATTTGATTATTCTGGGCTTGCCCTACGACTGGTACTGTTGGAGAGCCGGTCTTTGGCTTACTTGCCATCAGAGCACTGTGAAGTTGTTTTTCCACCTCCTCATCGATCTCCATCAACTGCTGTTCAGCTGTTCCACTGGCGAATGCTAATAAGTGACTATGATAAGGGTCACCGGGAGCCGGTGGGGGATTATCGAATGGATTGTATGTACGCATATCAACAGGACCAGGCAAAACTGGTTGAACTTGAGAGAAGTTGCCTCTTTCAGATGTTTTGGATGATGGTGAAGTAGGAGCGGCATCTTGTGATTCGTGCGTAGAAGGCGGTTTTGTTTCTTTCAGGTCCATTTGGGGAATTCTCTTGGAACTTTGTGGACTGGCAACACCTGGAGATCTGGATGAGTCTTTGTATGAAATTTCAGATTTCCTATCATCTCTGATGTCTACAGATTTACGTCTATCTCTAAGGGCTTTTAGATCTACGCCGTCGTTGGCTATTTCTTCATTAAAGTCGTAAACAGTACCGACTAATTTGCTTTGAATTGAATTTCCCACGTAATCAAAATTGTGAACAGCATGGCTACGACTCTTTGATCGACCACGACCACGTTGACTTCGGTTACTTTTGCTACTGGATCGTTTGGAACTTTTTGGGGCATCACTTTGTTTTGGAGATATACCCGGACTCTTTCCAGGAGATTTTCCAGGAAACTTTGTAAGCTTCGAGGCTTTTACTTGAGATGGAGATTTTTCATCAGAAACTGGGGCCATCGATGTATCATTGCTGTCCAAGGATAATTTACTTGACCCCATAGTTCTTGTATTACTTGCTTCGTTAAATGAACCAACACTAATACTCGGGCTTGACTCGGTTGCAACGTGAATAGAATATTTATCACTTTCAGTAACATCTATTGTATCATCTCGGGGAGAATCCAATGTTTTCGGTGTAGGTGGAGCAATCATTGCAGTAGTCAGAGCAATATTTTGAGAAGACGAGGTAAATGCAGCACATAATGTCGGGAATGCCTGTTTAGGTAATGAAGGTAAAAGCGGTGGCGTAGGAAATGCAAGATTTGGGCCATATAAAGCTGGTCCAGGTGATGGTAAGGGTAACTGTGATGACGCACAAGCACCAGCAGCAAAAAGTGTACCCATAGTTGTCAAGAATGGGGATGCATCGGGCGGATAAGTACTGTATTGATTTAGGGGCATTGAAGGCTCCACTGGGCACGAATATGCAGGAATAGGAGGGTATGAATCAATGTCAGGCATCACGTTTCCTTGATGTGAATCACAACTGTTCATATGAGATTTTATATCAGTCTTCCGAGAACAAACTGACCCGTCAGAATTTGTACTTGATGCAGATGATCGTCTTGTAGTTATCTTACTCTCTCTCCATTTAGATTCTCTACAAAACGGCGGTGAAGGAATAGTGCCACAGTCGGAATTCATTACAGAATTATTATTTTCATAATGTTGGTTATCTTGTGTTAAATCCGGATCATTACTAGGTACAGAATGATCAACAACTGAGATAGATTGCGAGTCATCACTTTGTTTCGATATGGAAATTGTATCTGCTGTGGTAGAAATTGATTTGTTGTCTAAATGGACACATGAAGAATCTTTTGCCTCTTCATTATACATATCTTCACCGCCTTGACTGTATTTTCTGTCATCTGGCTGGCTTTGAGAATCATCAGGAATTGATATATGATCGTTGGCCTCTAAAACTGGGTGTATTTCCTTGTTATCATCTCGTAATGATTCTGATCTTAAGTCAGGCCTTGAATGGTTGTTAGCGCTGTCATTAATTTGCTCATTACTAGACATCTCTACATCACTTTTATCTGAAATCTTGTCTTCGTCTTTAGATTCTAAATCATCGTTTATAGCCACTGCTCCATCTTGTACGGTATTATCACTTGGTACTTTTTTCGTTAGTTGCATTCTAAGTCTATCAACTAAATTAAGAGTTTCCTGTACACCCTGCTCTTTGGAATCCTCTTTGAAAAAGAACTCTGGATAAGATGCGAAAGGCTTCATCATGTCATCATGGTTAAAACCATCATCGACAGGCAACATGTCCATTTCGAAAAATTCACTGTCTTTAGGCTGTGGAGATAGCATCGATCTATTTGGAAATTGGCTCATAGCTGAAGGTATTTTTGCACTTTTCGAAATCTCAACTCCTTGTACATGGCTTGAGTCATGTGCTATAAATTTATTTTCTGGATCTAAGTTGGAACATTTTCTCTTATTCCTAATAATGGGGTTCTCTAGATCTATGTTATCCATGTTTATTGTTCTGGCGTCCATTGGAGTTTTAGGTGATTTAATCATAGTATTTTCGTTTAAATTCGCCTGTATTGTAGCAATCATTTTTAAACTGCTCTTATCAGCCGAATCTAAATCAAGAACTTTATCTTCAGTAATATATTTTTCGTGATCCCCTGGCTTTTCAACTGGCGGAGGATGAACGTGTGGCCTAGGAGGTTTCGGGAACCAGTGTTTATCCTTTTCAGGATCTATGATAATATCATCGTTGATATGGAGAGACTTTTTCATGTCCAAATCATTAATAGGCTTTTCAACAAGCTTGGGTTTCTTAAGTGGAGGACTAATCCTATCGGTGCAATTACTTTTCTCAGGTTGTGGTTCTAGTATACTAGGCCTTCTAATTTTACGTGGTGGTGAATTTATATCTTCAGAAAAATCTTCTATTTCTTTTGATAATACTTCCTTAGTCTCTTTCGTGCGCTTATTTTGATTTCTGATTTCTTTGAAAAGTGAAGTTTTCTTTGGACTAGACTTATTAGGCGATGGCACATCTAAATCGTGTTTCTTATCTTCGGTCATTACACTGGGTCTTCTATTTTTAATTACATTAACATCGATATTTACTTGTTCTGGCGGTTCATCAACCACTTTATTTACCTCCTCGTCTGCTTTCCGTTCCGGAGATGAAAGTTTACAGGACTGGCTATCCTCTTTGGGAGTTTTATTTGGCCCATTCGTGTCTTCTTTAGATGGTTTTCTCTGTCCGGAACCAGGCTTGTCAAGCATATTTCCGCTTGCTGTAATGCTTCTGGTCCGAGAACGCGTAGCAGCACGCGTTTCGTCGGTTCGGAGTTTCTCTCCTTCAATAGATTCCGATGATACCCTACACTCAGAACCCCGTTCGGAAGTTTTAAGCTTCTTGTCTGGGGCCTTTCGAGGGGAATCAGTGGAGATACTCTTCCCTTTTCGTCTACGGCGTGGCCGTTTTGGGATAGGTGTACTGGAGCCAGAATATTTTGAACCTTTAGAGCTTTCAGAATCACTCGAGGCACTAGTCGAAGACAATGGTCTTGATACCTTGTCGAGAAAGGGCAAGTCCACTGTCGGTCTAGAACCAGGAGGTGAAAACAATTGCCGAGTCACAGGTTTGATTTCTCGAGCTTTAGCTGTCGGCCTCATTAAACGTTTCCCTTGCTCCTCTTCTTCAGAACTACAAGCAGAAGAATCATTACTCTGGTTCGAATCAGAGGGACTACTTTTCTGGGATGTTTTCGATTTAACATCTTCCTTTCTTGGTGACACTTTATTATATTCTGTTTTTTCAGTCTCTTTCTTTTTATCGATTTCAGATGTTTCCGCTGAAGGTAGCTTAGTGCCTAGTCCACTCTTTATATGAGCCGCAGCTTTCTTTGCTGCTTGCCGTTGAGGTACATATGCAATGGTTTCCTTATCGGCATCCTTTGAAGGTTTCTTACCTACAGTTGATGGTTTCTCTTTGCTCTTAGATTTTAATTTTAGTTTAGGCTTAGTTTCATCCCCACTGCCAGGCTTATCTTGAACAGTCTCCTCTTTCTTGGTTGTAGATCGCATGTTTTCTGAAGCCTTTTTAGCTGCTTGCCTTTGAGGTACAATTAAATCAGTTGGATTGTCTTTTTGCTTAGAAAATTTTATATTTTCTTTATCTTTTGCTTCATCATCAGAATCGTGGCTTTTGAGAGTAATCTTCTTTCCTTTATTAGAAGGTTTTCTTCCACGTTTCTTTGGGGGCGGTTTATCTTCTAGGGGACTACTTTTCTTTTCTGATTGACTTGGTATAAATTCTTTCATAGCGGCTTTTGTTCTTGGTAAGGATTGTTGAGAATCATTTCCATTCGGTGATTGGTCGAGATTTTCCCTTTCAATTTTTTCGTTTTCTTCTTTCACTTTAGTTTTCATTGATTTAATATCGTGCTTTGTAGACATTTCTTCGCTGCTATCTGAATAAATATCAACAGGGAATTTATTGTTTCTTGATATTTTCATCGGCATCAAGTCATCACTATCTGTGCCTGACAGGCCTGATTTTCCAGCTTTCATTTCCTTTTCCAACTGTTGAAGTGTTTTACTTCTGGATTTATCTTTTCTTGTTTCAGTTTTAAAATCCTCTCCTTCATCAGTGCTATCAATGAGTGCTTTCGATTTTGGTGGTGTTTTCTTCTTTCGATCAATTTTTTTAGGCGCTCCTCTTTTGCCTTTCGGTTTTGTATCTATTGCTTTCTTTTTCTTCAGTAAAGATTTCTTTTTACCTTCATCATCAGTGCTCGAACCAATACAAGCTCTACCTCGATATCTGGTTGTTCGACTTATTTCAGGCGCACTTTCCTCACTAGATAGTCCACTATACATACTCCCACTTCGACGGGTTCCATTTACATAATGCTTCTTGTATGGATTTGATGATCGTGACCCTCTCCGAACTAGCCCATTACGATCTTTCTTTTTCTTTCCTTGCTTTTCTTCTTCTGAATCAGGGGGTGCAATACGAGCTAGTAACGCATCAAAATCATGTTTGTGATCAGGAGCATTAGGATGTGAATATAGCCTGTCGTAAATAGAAGGCCCATGATTAGCTTCAAGAATGGCTGATAGTTCAGGTTCCTTTATATTTGGGTCTGCTGTTAAAACAGCTAACTGTTTATGAAAGGTTTGCTCTCTCATACGAAAGAACGACCGAGATAATTTTTCCCTCCTGCTCACCATGTAGCACAAGTTACGCACTCTTTCCAGATCCTGTCGAAGTTGTACAAACATTTTCATTTTGTCTAGATCAGCTTGTTCTTGTCTATGAGTAAGCAGCTCATTGTCATCGGATTTAGGTGGCAACAATGGTCGATTGTGACCAGCGCGCCTTTTAATTTGCCAGTAATTGTGAATGTAAACAATTGCATCATGATCAACATCAAGTATATGGGAGCTTATGTCCTTAACACTGACATGTTTATAAAATTCCCTCTCTATTTCCTGCAACCGAGCAGCCCGAGCCTGTGTTTTTTCCTCTGATGTCATATCCTTACGACGTTTACGTTTCACTTCTTCTTCTTCCGAGCCTGATCCGGTCGCAGTCGGAGCTTTATCTTTTTTGTTATTTACACTATGTTTTTGACAATAAGATCTAAGCTTCACCCCATCATCGGCATTCTCATCTTCTATTATTGCACGCATTTCAAGTCCATGTTTAAATGCACAAGTCACGTGGTAAGCAGTCTTGCAAGTTTTCACAGAGCACTGTATACAGGCCCCTTTGCGTTCACGACACAACACACATACTAGCGACCAACGAGACGCTGGAATCGAAGATATTTTCGTTATTGGCTCCATCTTTTCGGCACAACCAATTGACACTTCCGGTATCCACAACACACAGCTCACGTGAGCCCATTTATGACCCGACGGTGTACACTTCATGGCACCACCTTGATTAGGGCACAAAACGCACGTTGGTCGGACTCCGTCGCCACACGGGCGACACAGCCATTGTCCGTCAGGTATTACTGTTATACCGTAGCATGCTTGATGAACACAGATATTACACGAATCGCAAAACACCATCTCATTTCCGTCTTCAGAGTCCGGTGAGCGGCACACGTCACAGATCACATTCTCATCGTACTCGATGCCAAGACCTTCTTCAGACTTCATGATTGATTGTATTTTATCCCATGTACGAACCTATAAACATAAAATGTATAAAATCAAAAGAAAATTAAATAGGCCATCATAATTTTGTAAAACTTTCAAAGACACAATGAAACGAATCATTTTATAAAAATCTAAATTACTTTTGGAATGTTTTTAATGACAGACAAAGTCATCATTAAAGATTAACAGACATTCACATCGTTTGGAACATACTTAAGTAAATGTTACTTTGTCCAAATAAAAGACAGTCTGTCCAGTTTAACATAAAAATGCCATTAATAAAATCTATCTTGAAGACAGTACAGACATGTTATTGTATGTTGTTACTGTGTATGTGGGGACAACATTCTTTAACCATACAATATTGAAAATGTAAACAAATTATAATATAACGATATCACAAATTACCTCCAGCTCTTCTATGACTCTTTCAAATTGATCTTCATTAATGGGCAAAGCACCAGCTCTCGCGCGTTCTGCATTTAAAAGTTTAAGCCACGATGTATCTATGGCATCGAGATCGTAACTGCAGGCGGCCTCTGCTCGCGCTGGTGTTGTGCTCACTTGATGTTGGTCCGGTTGATAGTGCGAGTCACGGGTCAAGTGAATGTATTTATCTTTAGGTCTGTAATAATAAAAACGAATCATCAAATGTTTCACTATTGCATTGAGTGCAATTATCAATTATCAATGCCCCAAAGCATCGTAAGCATCGTTCTGAAGTTAAATCCCTCGCCACAAAAAGACGAGCACAAAATCGAGGGAACAAACAATATAAGAAAATGCGCGCGCAAATACGATTTAAATTGGTTGACCAATAGGTTGATCAATAGGTAGATCATTATTTACAATATTTACCTATGCTACATGTAATGGTTATCTTCAATAGTAAATAGATTTTTAGACGACATTTAACAGTTTAATCAAACTGAGGTCAGATAGATTAGTGTATTTACCTAAAATAATTGGCTAAAAATAGTCATATTAAAAACATATTACTATGATTTAAATATTGGATAATTAGATCGAAATATAGATGCTGAAGGTAGCAATTTTTATGATCTTTGATACATTTTTTTATTTGTCTCCGCTGCGAATAGCAAAATAACTATTAATGCATCTAAAATATTCACGAAAATAAATAATTGTGAGTGAAATTAATTTTCTCATACATTTTGTATCGAACGGGATTTTTTTCCGAGGCCATGGTTGGCCGGGTTAATATAATATATTTATTTGTTAGTTACAATAAATATGTACATATGTGCAATGTATGCAAGATGTACACTAGAGCCTCGAGTGTGATTACTATTTCAAACCTTCACTATAAAACAAGAAATAGTTTAAAAATTAATCAAGAGATAAGCGTAAATGGATGTGCGAAAAAAAAAACACTATATACTTACAGTTTGAATTCAACAAAGTTCGGTGGCTTTGGATTATCTATTTCCTTGACCTTGGGCGCGGGAAGGGAGTCAGGATTCACGGGCACTTGGACTCCCCGTTCCCAATCCTGCTTCCATGTGTCCGTTATGATCCAATACTCGCTCTGAGCCAACGGCTCTGAATCCGGTAGTTTCATTGCGCTTATCAAATCTTTCCTGTAATATGAAATATAGGAAGATTACAGGAAAGATTCGACGGGTGTGTTTAAGTATCCTGTCAATATAATTTTAAAATAATCCTCTCATACTTCCCAAATTACAGGAAAGATCTGACATAAGTATGAGCATCCCATTAATATTAATAATATTATTTTATGTTCCTATATTAATATCATTAATATTATGTTCTATAAGTACAAGTTGAACAGTGTGCTTGAGTATTGAATGGTGCTTTGTTGATAACTAATATCGTAATCTCGACTATTTCCTAATCAACTTTCTTCTTACAAAATTAATACCAGTAAGCCAATTTTTATTATAATATCTATACATTGACATGTTTATTGGGACTTTTTTATAAATTAACTAATATATGATTGCATTTTTAAACACAGACTAAACATATTGAATATTATAAATTATTGATTTACACAAAACAAAAATATTTAGTTTTAGATAGGAAAAAGGCAATTTTGGTTTTGTATGATTGATCTTTCTATGCTGAGTTTAGCTCTGCTTTTGAATGATATTTGAATATACCATATTTGAATGATATTTGAATATATATATATATACTAGTGGCCCCCATGGGTGCAATTTTTTACTCAATCCAGCTGATAAAATTACATCGCCATCTGTTAGAATCTTTTGGAACTCACAGATAAATAATTGCTGGATTGAATAGGTATCAACAGATGTAATATTATATAATATGTTAATAATATTATATAATTTGAAAAAAATAATAATAAACAAAATGAGATATAAACTATCCTGTCTTTTAAGTTGGACCAAATTACATATAGTTATGAAATTTTATCAAAATCGGTTCAGTAGTTTGGGAGTTCATCGCGGACAAACATGTGACACGTAATTTTTATATATATACTAGTGACCCGCTCCCGGCTTCGCCCGCGGTGCTTTTTTGCAATCCAGCCGATAAATTACTTTAAACCGCCATCTGTGAGAACCTTATGGAACTCACAGATAAACAATTGCTGTATTGAATAAGTATCAACAGATGGCGCTATGTTAATAATATTATATAATTTGCAAAAAAATAATAAACAAAATGTAATATAAACTATCCTATCTTTTAAGTTGGACCAAATAACAGATACTTATGAAGTTTGATCAAAGTCGGTTCAGTAGTTTCAGAGTTTATCGCGAACATACATCGTGACACGAGATTTTTATATATATAGATAGATACTAAAAAATTCTTTGATGTTTTGATTACTTTACTTACTTAAACATACTAAAAAGTCCTTTGACAGTTCCTATCACTAACAGAAATTGGCAAAATATCTTTTTGTAAATTAATTCAGTAAGTTTTCGTATTTTCGGTAAACCAAGTCCTAATTTGTGTTTTGATAAATTTAACTTTTTAAAAAATACCTTTAACCTTAAACTGATTGCATCAAAATTTAATGTTACGGTTTACAATAAAGTGTCACAAGCGCCACCGAGCGTAAATTTCACACAATAATATACTTGTTAACACTATAATAAACTTTTTAAAACTAAAGACTTAGTTTTAAAAAGTTATGATTTAAAAAATAAAAATTAAGATGATTGTGATCCCAATGGCACCTACTTAATTTGGTATAATATATTATTTGAACCGGTAATGACACATAGATGCACATTGGCGCCATGACTGGTACCTCATAGGACTTACCCGTCATTAAGATATGCAGCCATATTTGTATCTAATTTTAACTTTTCACTTTTCGAAAAGTACACGGTAATTTTAATTACAAAGACACAAGTAATTGTAAAAAAACAATTATTATTGTACGTGCGCAAAGCGCAAAGCACTCACTGCAATGGCCGGCGGTAAGGGTGAGGGTGCGACGCGGGGTAGCGCGGGGCGGAATATAACAGACCCCTACCAAATATTTGACAACAAAGAATTTAAATTATAAAAAAATGGAAAAAAGCGAAAACAAATCCATAAATAATTAAAATTATATGATTATTACAAAATATGATTTTTTTGAGTTTTTAGTTGTGTCACATTGGTGGAGCTGTTTAACATTGCACACAGAAAGAATAGAAAAAAGTCCACTTTTTCTCAAATTCCTTTCGCATGAATGCATGCTTTCGCATGCTAGTGCTATTATGATGATGCAATGGATAACAATAGTAAAACAGACTTGTCTATTAGTACTCGAATTAAATAATGTATTACGATTATATGTGTAGAGCCACAATCATCCCACTCCTATGATAAAACAATAGAAAATTGTGCAGAATGCAGACAAAATATCACAAAATTGTAACAAAATCATCGAAAAGTTTTTACGAAATTTCGATATGAGACCATACTCAAGTATTTCAAGTAAAATATTTATACTTATACATACTAGTGAATGCGAATTGCTTTTAGATAGGTTTTCTTAATGTGTGGAGGTACTAAGTCGCGCTATGACCAGTCATAGTGTGAAGTAGACAAGATAAAAAAAGAAAAGAGTACCTACTTTCCTGGATAAACCAGGGTTCCATTGGCAATAAGCATGATAAAGAAGTTTGTTATTAGAGTTTAGACAAAACGCGATTTAAGCTGATAAAAACTTAGACTGACACCGTTTAGGTCCTCCACACATTAGGTACACCTATCTTAAAGCCTGAATTTCGAAATAAACTTGCTTATAGCTGTTTAATACGGAAATTTGCACAATATCATTGTTTTGTATATATTGTTTTTAACCCTTACATAGATAACTTTTCCTTCACTATTTACACAGCTTAAAGCTTAAAAAAATAAAATACATATCTAAATTGAAATAAATTTATGAGTCATAAATAATGGTAAAACTGAAACTGATTTTATCCAAATAGCAAATTAATATTTTAAAAGTACAGCGCGATTTCTGGTAAATTAGTTACAAACATATTCAAAATAGAAGGGAGTCACAAACATTTAAAACTTCCTATACCTTAAAAATTAGTGCTAATGTTAAAGACTCAAAAACGTTAGAGTTTTGTCTGACTCACTGTTTGAACAACTTTCTATAGAAATACACCTTTCATATTTTATTTCAAGGTTATTTTCCAAGATGTTTCTTCTAAATACTTTTAAATATTTACCTACATTTTTTTTTATTTAAACACTCAAACGTCCAATGAGTCCCTTAATGTTAGTTATAACATATTTACCTAAAAATAAATTCTAAGCTAAATTGGGGCACTAAAACCTCTTCAATTTAAACCATTTTTTTTTATCCTTCACAATTAGTAGAATACTTTACCTGTAACACAATTTTTTACATTTTTTATTATCTTATTAATTTTTTAATACATTCGCATCAGCATATTTTATATTTACACTGGTTAATACAAAAGTGTCACAATTTGAAATGATTCCGCCGCCGTTCATATTCACTACAGTCATGTTTTAAAAGAAAGAAAAATAAAAAAAACAACGACGACATGTAATTGAGGATTACGCCACTGATATTCACTTTATTACAAGTGATATTTTTTTATATTATTGCATTTATATGAGCACACAAACCTGAATAGTTCAGCAGGTGCCTCGGAGGCACTCCTGTTATATATGGACGACATCTTGAGGTCACTGACGGGACGGAGTTGCCACAGGGCATCGTCCGGTTCCGTCCGGCGACGTTTGGACGTGCCCGGCTCATCGCCGCGCATCGTCGCCCTCTTTGTGCCTCGCAACGACATCTTGCCGACACCTTAGCAACCTACATCATCACTAGTTTCCTCGTTATTTTGTCCACACAAAGTGTTGGCAACATCACGCACGTCGTCCCTTCGCTTACTACATGTTGACACTTTAATTTACATTTGCGGTTCCGCAGCGGGTCGAACCTGGAAAATGTCAAAGAGAAATCCTTTAACTCTTTAATTGCTAACACTTCTAGCACAAAAGCCTAAGTGCTGTTATTACAAAATGATCTCCAGCAAAACGGCTGATACTTCCACCAGTTAGGGCAGTTATGTTGTCCAGTCTTTACTGCAGAATGCAGTATGACCTGTAATAACTATACATAGTTGTTTATGAGCATAACAATGATTTTCAAAAATTGTTGTTTTCACAAATCTTTACATATAATAAAACTAAGTCGCTTTCCGCATCAGTCTGTTTCTCCACTAAGTACTTCTAAACAACCCAACGGACTTTTTGATACGGTTTTCACTAATGGAAGGAGCAATGAATGAGAAAGGTTTGTATACATATTTTGCATAAAAAAATTGCATCTGCAGAAATGCAGAGATTTGTACAGATCATATATGTTTTCAGCATAATTACTGACTAGCTTTAAGTATAACTATGATGGGGCTCTTTTAGCATCACAAAAAAATTCTAAAAGGTCAACTGACTATATTTCCTATTTCCAATAAAGGAATAGGTGGTTGGTTTTGGTTACGCAAAATAACCAAATTTATCTGGTAAGTGGGCTATTTATCTGGCTGACTATTTCATGACTGTGGAACACAGCATGGCACACATATGGATTGCATACTACATTTATTTGGTTAATTATTATTTATTAAAAATGTTGCAGTTTAATCGAACTAAAACCAGCCATGAAGAATTTTTCAAAAAAATCTGTTTATCCATACTTGTCTCTTTAGAAGTCTTAGAAGTAATTTAAATTAGACACAAAATGAATAATCTCATATAACAAAAAAATCATTTAACACCTAAATATTTTATAGACAAAAATTTATTTTGTTTATTTATTTCTTAGCCAGATTACGCTGGTGCATCTACATCTGCATTTGAGCTTGTAAGTATCCATCAAAATTGGTAACTAATTTACATAAATCGAAATTATTTAGTCAAAATCTTTTGCAGTTGTCAGTTTGGACACTATATTTGTTTTTTCATGAGCAACCCACTCCTGTTATCCTTCCTTGTTTATACCTTTTATATAAAACCATATTAAAATCCATTGGGTGGTTTAGAAGTAGTAGAGTTTACTTTAGGATTTTAGAAGAAATACAATTCTCTAGCTAATACACATTTTTACGTATCTCTTAAGATTTAGTGTACGTAAGACATGTAAATTTATTATTCCTCGACTTTCTTTTTTGTTGGAAAATATTGTTTTATTTTTTGTGTGTTTACAATAAACTTAATTAGATTTTATTATATTTACAAAACTTCTGTGAAAAATTATCTAACTAATGTTGAAAACTGCATGAAAATACTGACCATACTGACAGATGCAGAAAGTGACTTCAAATTATACTATGTAGGTAAAGATAATTATCAAGAGTATCATTATCACTATCTAAAGTATAAGAATAGTAAAAAGAGTGGTCACTGGAGAGTTTTTTTCACCATATCTTTTCTTCTAGAACACTAATTTTGTTTTAGAAACCGTAATAGTTTATTGACTTCAGTATCCGATCCTGTTATCCTATTTTTGAGAAATAAACAATGTGATTTGATCATTTATGTCATCGTAGCAAGACCATGCCTCAGTTTAATATTTAAAATGGCAGATATGCCGACATGATAAATTAAAAAGTGTTTACGCCCAGCAGATGTCTCAATTTTGCCTTTGAATGTTTAAATGCGAGCTACAAGTCCTTTTGATGAAAACAAGAATGGTGCTATAATGAATATATATAAATATATTTTTAGAGTTCAATAATAAATTAAACTGAAAAGAAGTGTAATAAATTTTCAATAGATTTAACTGAATTTTCAATATTTCAATAGATTAATATTATAAAGACCGGATCGACCAGATCGTTAGTGATGTGCCAGATTGTTAAAAATTTAGATCGCAGATACAGATATGGATATTCAGTGTCAAGATCCATGGATACGGAAACGGATCTTAACTTTCTTACTTAATCGGTGTCGGTGTGTGTGACCTTGAAACGATAGTTGACACTCGCCACTTGACACTTGCATTATAAAGATGCCAAATGTTTGATTTTAAGAAATAAAAAATTTAATAGTTTTTCATTGCTACCTAATCACCGATATGTAGAATTTCAGCTATGAATTAAAAATTAATAAGGTAAAAGATCCGCCAAAAAGTAAAGGATACGGATCTTTTTTCTACCTCGGATATCTGGCACATCACTAATAAAGACGTACATTTAACTTAATCAATTTCATAATGTTCTCTTTTTTATTTGTTTGTGAGTGTACAATGGATTTCATTTATAATGACCACTTGTAACAAGTCCCTAGAAATCCATGCAGATATTGCAACCGAGTCTACACACAAAGACCCAGTCAACAAACAAACATACAAAGGTTCAGTTGTAGAATCATAAATTACAATTAGCCACATATATAGTAGAAGTTAGGCCATATATATGCATAACGGTTATTGTCTAGCAATAAATTAGTTTTCTATCTTCTTCTATATCAGGAAGTCACTATATACATAGGTTATATAGTGACTAAAATATAGTGGTCCCTTCATTGTCGTTATAACCGAAACAAATGTTATGAAAACAAGGGATTCATTTTTATTAATTATTTTAATACTAGACTAGACTACTAGACATATTTAGTTGAGTTGATCATTCTGAGTTAACTATTTCGGCAAATATAGTCATTTTATAGCTAATAACCAAAATATTTGTGTAAACCTCGTTTTTCAAAGGTCCCAAAATGTTACAATACTTGTACACAGTATTGACATTTCAGATTACAAGGCAAACGTGCAAAAACCAAAACCAGTGTACTCATTATACAGACAATCAATAGATTCATTATTTTACCTATTAATAATAGCAGAGATAGTTAAAATGTTAGTTGGTTCACGAAATCCGACAAAAAAATCAAATACAATGTATGTAGGTAGGTATGTGTCAAACACAATAGTCTAATAAATTGTTGAATGTTGTGAACTTATCATTATTAAGTGTAAATTTTTCGATTTACATTTGGAATAATGTCGACAAACAACAAATCGCTTGTATTCAGAAACAAATAAAGACAAATTACCATTGATTTTGACGTTTTCACCTTAATGCACTGGCGAAATGTACCTATGGCGGGCAAGGACTGTTCCCAGTACGGGGCCTGTAAACATCACTTTATGCGCACACCGCTGTTAATAGGTCACAATCACTATTGGAAAGTATGACGAATAAAACACATCCTGTCAACACACGAATAGATTCAATCAAACCCATCTCTAATTAATCTAATCCGTAAATATTTATCTCACATTTCTCCATTGAAAGACTACATAACATAATAATTGACAACATAGATAGCAGCACTGTTTTGTATCCAGTTTGACGTGACTATTCCTACGCATCATTTTCTGCCCATTAATTCTATTTATATGAGTATGTTTCGATGATCAAATCAACTAAAAAGTCTATAGAATCAACATTATAAATAAGAAAATAACATTAAAGACGTACATTTTCTGTAACAGACATTTGGCGCCATTGATCCGAAAACCACTTTGGTCACGTGACTATATACGAATCACCAACGCAAGCCAAGGAAAATGGCCAAAACGCACATCGGGTTCCGCTAATGTCAATGGTTTTGAAAGGAACTCGAAACGTAACTTATTCATTGAGATAAAACCTTTTATGCTTTACAGCCGAAAACAAATGAAACACGAACACATATTCAAAAAGTAAGTAGCACGAAATTTATGATGAGAGTTTATTACATGAACTTTGCGAGATATCAATACGAGTCGATTTACGCCATAATACCGCTAGTTGGCGCTAGTTTTGTTTCGGGCAATGTTGTCACCGTGTAAAAATAACAGTAAATTGTCTCAAAACTTGTCTATGGTTTCACTTCATAGCCAAACATTATTTTTAATAATTACAAATAAATACTTTTCTTTAATATTGCATCAGTATAATATTGCTGCAGTATATTTTAGCCTTAAAAATACTTGAGATTAAATTGCAGTAAATGTTTTTAATTTTTATAAAAAAGAACATCAGCTTGGTTACTTTGAAATTAATCCATCCATGGTTACTAGCACAGTGTAATATTTCACAAATTTATACTGTTAGAATGTACATTTTACATTATAATCACCAATAGTTTAAATGATACACTGTTATGTATATTTTACACTATAATCACCAATAGATTAAAATGATACTGTTAATATGTACATTTTACACTATAATCACCAATAGTTTAAAATGTGACACTGTTAATATGTATTTTTACACTGTAATCACCAATAGATTAAAATGATACACTGTTAATATGTACATTTTACACTATAATCACCAATAACTCCGCCGATTGCCGGTCCCAAGCCCGGATGAGAAAGGAGGAGGGTTGGCTCGAGAAGAAACAAAACCTCGCCGTAAAGCTGTGAACGCCGAACCTCGGGCGGCGCGGCGGCAAATAACCCGACACTGTAGCCGGCCTAACCAGCAGGCTCAAAGCAGGTGAGGAAATGCCCTCTTTTACTACATCGTTAGCCGGTGGTCATATCTCACAGGAACGGGGGTCTTGGCTTAACCGCGAGGTAGAAAGCCTCTATAAAAATTTACCCCAACCCTACGGTATGACGCGCGCCAAGAAGGTGAGTGGCTGAGGGGTTTCTCAGTCGCAAGCGGTCAACCTATGATACCTGGGGACCTCGGAGTGTATACACCCTTAAGGCTTCTTCCCACTACACCGTACCATACCATGACCGTGCTAGGAACGTATCGGACACGATAAGCAACACGATACGCTCTACTATGCCCAGTGAAACGGATCGACGGCGTTTTGTGCCCGTATGTTATCCGTATGCAACATCCACCAAAACCGATAGGAATCCGTTCCATTGTCGCATGCGTATCAGTGTTGCGTGGACGTCTTGGAGTGCTATCAAGTTTTTAAATAAAATAGGTTATGGCTAGTAGAAAATTAACAGTTAGACAACTGGCAATGATTGCCATAATATTGGACGAGGAAGAAAAAGAAAACCAAAAAAAACACTCGACGCTACTGGATTCACGATTCTATAAAAGAACGAAAAACTGAAGGAGGATATTGGACATTATTCAGGCACTTAGTTGACGATGAAGACGTGCCTATTTACGCGCACGCATTTTGACGTGTACCCGCGCAATAGATGACTACAAGGCAACGAACGCGTTTACAACGCCTTTATAACGTCATCATACGCGGTTACAACTTATCACGTGTGGGAATCAGTATAGCCAGGAGTGGCTTGTGAGTAGAATACCGAGCCTTAAACCGTGGCCTGAGGCAAACCTCTCTTATATACCAGAGAAGGAATTGCCTAAGCCCGCGATCTGCACCACTTTTGTGCCCAGCAGTGAAGCGGAAAGCCTAGATGAAGCTCTGCTGCTGCTGAGGACGCAAAATGTGGGGCTCAACACTGAGCATTGGAAGACCATCAGCAGTAGGGCTGAGAGGGGCGGTACCGCAACGACCTTCTTCATAGACGACCCTTCTGCTGAGGTCTTAAAAGCTGCGGAGTACTTTCTATTGGCTTTAAGAAGATAATTTTTAACGTCAGAAGCGGCAATGACAACGCAGCAGAGTCGCCCACTGAACTAACGAAGGTCTCTAGCCGGCGCGAGGGACAGCAACTGTCTGTACAGGCAGGCGATGCCTCTCAGGTCGCTGGCAGGGGGGTTGGTACGGGGGGGCGTGGGTCGGCACAGAGGGCAGGCTAAGACAAAGAGGGTGATTCAAATCAACCTTCATCATGCGATGGCTGCCACAGCAGTGCTAGAGCGCCTTCTCCTGCAAGGTGAGGTTGATATCGGTCTCATACAAGAGCCCTGGACCCTAAATGGTCTGGGACTCCAGTCTGCAGGTAAAATACTTCATGATACCTGTGGCTCAAAGCCCAGAGCTAGCATAGTTTTCAACAAAAATATTGAATGTTTGCCAGTGCCAGAGTTATGTACTGACGATATGGCGGCATCTTTTGTCAACATCAAGGGCAGGGAGAGAACTCGCATCATCGTCTGTTCTGCGTACCTACGTTTTGATGGACACGACCCCACAGTGGAACTTGCGCGAGTGGTGGCGTACGCGCATCATCACAAAGCCGAGCTACTTGTTGGAGCCGATGCCAATGCCCATCACGCACCGTGGGACAGTACCGACACAAACAACAGAGGTGAGTTACTACATGACTTTCTCTAACTGTTTACAGGTACTCAACAGAGGGAGCAAGCCGAACTTCGTGACAACCGTAAGGCAGGAAGTTTTAGAGACATAACCTTCGCCACTGACAATATGGCCAAGTTCATATCAAACTGGCATATCAGTGAGGAAAGCTCTATGTCTGATCACAGACAAATTCGTTTTGATCAGCAACATCTACAAAAGATCAAACTGTAACATGTAATCTATATTCACTCGGATAGTCAGGCTGCACTTCAAGCACTGGACTCGGACTCTACAGTCTCAAAGCTGGTGCGAAACTGTGTAGACTACTTAAATACTTTAGGGCGCAAGAATAAAGTGGTCCTAAGATGGGTACCTGGCCATATGGGGATCGAAGGCAATGAACATGCCGACCAACTGGCTCGAGCAGGCGCAAAAGGTAGGCTAATACCTATGTGCGGACTACCAAATAGCCTAGCTCGCTGGACCATATGGAACCAGTACTTTATTAAATCTAACAAACGCTGGACTGACTTGCTAGGTCAGAACCATTCCAAAGCGCTCATAAAAGCCTACAGTCGAAACGTGAACCAGGCTATGTCGCTTAGTAGGCTTAGGCTTGTCTGATGCAGCGTCCTAGCCGTTAGTGTCATCTTTTTAAATTGTGGTCGGAGCATAATACACTATAATGGCAGCACAACGATTTATCATAGCGATTTAATATTTTGAAATGTTTCAAGTTTTTTTTTAATATTTACTTATTACGCGATTACTCCGCTAATTACGAATCGATGTCATTGGTGTTATTCTTTTTTTTTGTTCAGAGGTGGATCCATATAAATGTAACTTTATTATTCCTCATTACCACCACAGTTAGTTATATGTGGTTATAAAGCAACAACATAGCTAAATTTGCAGTGATGTAACTATCACGAGAGAAAATAAAACACAAAAACTCTATTCTGTATTTATGCTGTTTAACAATTTGTATAGGTATTATTAAATTACAAATACAATTTATATTTCAAATATAGTCACACGTTGACTTAGTCAAATACAAAAATTATTCTATTGGTTCAAAAATGACTTATTTTGCTTTTAAAAAGCTGATCATTTTTTAATTTTTATTGGAATTACAATTACAAGTTATTAAAGTCGTATTTAATAGACATCTTATAATACTATTATTTTAATATAAAAACAAAACAAAAAACAACAACAGATCACTTTCTATTTTCAAAAGTGGAATGCAATACAAAAAAAAAATACGGATATTCGTTAAAACATAAAATAAAGATTAAATCGATGTAGTTTTACAATTAAATACATACTATAAGAAATAGTGATAACTTAAACATAATTAATTTGAACTCTTGACAGAAGACACTTGTACTAAAACAACAATAAGAAATCAAGAATCAATACACGAGACAAAAAGGAATGTAGGTACATAAACTTTATTCAGAACACATACATACAACCAGCGAACTAACTAACAATAAATTCATAATGTGACCTAACTCTTGAGACTAATAACACGTTGTTAAAATGTGTGTTATGATGACACGCAATAAATCGTAATAATAGGGGTTAAAGTATGAAATTGCCGTTTTATTGTAATAGGTACTTCGAATTGACATAGAACCTTCATGGTTTGAGATTTTTGAGTGAAACTTTTTTCATACGGTACCTATGTAGTTCTTCTTTTAAAAAATGTGCAACATTCGATTATCAACTTTCAGTTTTTTTTATTCAGCTTAGACAATAAATATGGATACTTCGAAAATTCGTGTGATTTTTGAATACGAGTTCCGACGCGGAACTAACGCGGCAGAAACAGCTCGCAATATTAATGTTGCGTTTGGAGAGGGGACTGCTAATGAACGCACTGTGCGATTTTGGTTTAAACGCTTTCGTGATGGAAACTTCGATTTGAAGAACGAACCACGTGGAAGACCGCCCACACAGGTGAATAACAATGATTTGAAAGAGATGGTGGAAGCCGATCCGAGCCAAACTACCCAGGAATTAGCGGCATGGTTTAACGTTACCTTACCAACAATATTGACTCATTTGCGTCAAATCAATAAAATAAAAAAATATGAAAAATGGGTGCCTCATGATTTGACTGATCTGCAGAAAGAAACGCGTGTTGAAACTTGCGTTGCCTTGTTGAATCGATACAGAAATGAAGGAATATTGGATCGAATTGTGACATGTGATGAAAAATGGATTCTTTACGATAATCGTAAGCGGAAAATGCAATGGCTGACCCCAGGTCAAACGCCGCAACAGTGTCCTAAAGCAAAGCTTACCAATAAAAAGGTAATGGTAACTGTTTGGTGGTCTCAGCGTGGTGTTATTCACTATAGCTTTCTCCGATCTGTTCAAGCAATAACGGCAGATGTCTACTGCGCCGAACTCCGAACAATGATAGCGAAACTAGCAGTGAAACAGCCCCGACTTATGAATCGATCTTCACCATTATTGCTCCATGATAACGCGAGACCTCATACAGCACGAGAAACCGTTTTAACTCTACAGGAACTGCAATTAGAAACCATTCGTCACCCTCCGTATTCGCCAGACCTTGCTCCAACGGACTACCATTTTTTTCGTGATTTGGACAATTTTCTGCGTGATAAAAAGTTTTCTTCTCAGGAGGCAGTGCAAAATGCTTTCACACAGTTTGTCGAATCTAGATCACCAGAGTTCTATCGCAAAGGCATAAATGAGCTTCCTATTAGATGGCAGCAATGTATAGATAATAATGGTAATTATTTTGATTAAATAAATATGTTAAATTAAAAAAAAACGAATTTTTATTTTTCAGTACAAATCGGCAATTTCATACTTTAACCCCTAATATTAAAAAAAAACATATACTTTGGTTAATTTTAAATAGATCTGTTTCTCAGTTGGATGTACAAAGTGGATGGCACTATTTATGTAGGTACTCTGTTTTTATTTTAAATCTTCGTATATAAATTATTGCGAATTTTCTTTACTACTCTCATCGGCATAAAGGAAACGGTGCCTTGTATTAAGCCGCATCCAGACATGCATGATTCGCTGAATGCCGAAGACCAAGTGAGAGTTGTATGTGTTTTAGAGAAATTTCGCCACTCACTGACTATCCTTTTGGCAGGGCGTGAAAGTCTAGCGTCTAGCGTCACTGACGCTGAAAAGTCTAGCGTGACTGTTATTTATTAGCTATACATATAAAAGTTTACCTAGCCCTTGGGCAATGAAACCAACGCTAGAAGCGAATTTGCTTTGCTTGTAGTTCATGGCCACAGCACAACGCTGCAAATTGCATATAAATTTTTGACTCTCGACGTTGAAGCTAGCAGCGCTTAGCAAATTCGCTTCGAGCGTTGGTTTCGTGGCCCAGGGGCCCTAGCCAAAGTAACAATTTAAAACGATATCGAAGTTCGAAAAAAACAAAATGTATGGGATTGACATATGCCGTCGCTAAATCATGTTATCGTCAGTCGTCGCTACATCTCATACATTTTATTCTTTCGTAGTTCGTTATCGTTTTAAAATGTTAATTTGGCTAGGGCCCAACAATAGTCTAGTCGAGAAGTGAGTTTCCTGCGAATAATAGTTAGAATAAATTTAAAAATATGGGGTTTGGTTTATGGGATTCAAAATTAAATTCTGAGAATGAGGATTTTTTGAATTTTTTTGCCATTAAAAATTTCAATTGTTATTAACAAAAAACGAAAAGAAAAAAAAGATGGTCTCCGTTTTTAGCAATAACTATGAAACTATTAAAGATAGCGCCAATATTAAAAAAGATCCTAAAAGAGGAGAAAATTTCACAAAAAAAGTCCCTATCCCCGGAGTTGTAGCTCCATTATTTATAATTTTAATTTTACGCTGAAAATAGGGTTCCGCGCGGCCGTTGTGGCGCCGTCGCGTCGCCACCGAGCAAAGTGGACGTAAGAAAATATTTTTTTTATAATATTTAATATAAATTTAAATATCTGAAAAAATTCTAGTTTCATCTAGACACTTGAAGGAATATAACCCCGATATAAAAAAAATAAGTTGATTTTTGTTAAAGTTATTCAATTGTTAACTAACTAATTTTTTATTTACTTTAGCTAATATAAAATCTGTTATTAAAGTTTAAATAATGTACCTAATTTTTTTTTTCTGATAGCCTATTCTTATTTACACAATCAACAAGATTCCGCAGTAAAAATTTACTAAAGTTTGTTTATTTGTTTATAATGATTTTTCTAAGTTAACAAAAAATGAAAAATCCGGAAAATGTTATTAAAAAATTTTTTTTTACAAAATCTATGTATTTAAATGTTTTTGTATCTATTAATTGCATTTAGCAGCTTAGCTGAAATTTTTTTTATGTTATTTGTTTATATGTTATTTTTATGTTTTTATGTTATTTTTAATATTTAAAAAAAAAAATTTTTGCCATTATATTGCCACGGTGAAATAAAGATTTAAAAAAAAAGTTTTCTTAAAATAATTTTTTAATTGTTTATAATCGTTTATTTCATTTATCCGACCTTTGAATTATTAATTAAGGAATCGTTTTTTCTTTAAAAATCATAATTTGTTATTTTAAACAGAATTATCAAAAAAAAAAAATTTTATTTACATTTTCATTGTTTATTTTATAAACAATTTGTTATAAACAAATTCTGACTTCCATATATTTTTTTTCCGTTACTTTGAAAAATTATAAATATTAAAGTTGTATAAAGAAATCACTTCCACTGATCGTGTTACTTAGGTAACACAATCATTGCTAAGAAAAGCGCGGGACAACGGTATGACGAGACTTTTGTAATCACACCAAGCGCATGCGTATTGACGACGCGTAGGCGACTCTCTGTCCGCGCGGCGCGAGGCGCACGGGGAAAACCGATGTTTCTCGAATGTAGTCGAATAACGAACGATCGCGTGATCAGTTAGTTTGGCAGTCCGACGTTTTGGAGGCCTAGGGCGCGCGTGTCGCAGTATGAGCGAGACGGCGCGTTACATCCTCCCCCTCTAACCCTAGCATAACGTCCCCGATGCAGGGTTAGCCTTACGAGGTCTCCCCCTCCTACGTTTCTCCTGGACGGGGGCTTGAACGCGCCCTACAAAGGGAGTTAACGAGGACACATGGTATCTTCCAAACACAACCCCATCACTAATGCGCTCTAATCCGTACGTCGCAGCACCAATCACTTCGTTGATGCGATAAGGACCATCGCGGCGAGGAATAAACTTGGGGGTCTGACCTTTGTTAGTATCATTGGAGCCTTGGGTCTTTAGTAAAACAAGATCTCCTGCCTTGTAACTAGGCGCGGGCCGGCGATTCTCGTCGGCATACCTTTTCTGGGCTGCCTGAGACTTTTCGTGGATGTCCCGTGCATCGACGAGTACGTCGGACAGCGTCTTCAGGAACGGCGTTATCGTCGCGATGACGTTGTCGTTCTGGACTATTGTCCGCATGTCGGACAGGACGTCGGCGGGCGCGCGTATTTCTCGCCCGAAGTTTAAATATGCGGGTGAATGTCCCGTGCTCGCAGTAACTGCGGAATTCATGGCAAATCGTATCGCCGAAAGGTGAACGTCCCAGGAGCCATGGTCTCTACCTACTAGGATCGCGAGCTGCGGTTTCAGATCGCGGTTGCGCTCAACTGGGTTCGATTCAGGGCCTGCGTGATCCCCAACACGTGGCACGTCTGTTGCGTCACCTCGCTTACAAATTGCACGCCGTTATCGCTGATCAGTCTCCTTGGTACACCGAAACGTAGAAACACTTCGTTCACAAGGGTCTTTGCGCACTCTTCGCTCGTGGCAGAAGCAAGTGCGAACAGCTCTACCCACCTGGTACAGGTATCCTCTATTATAAGAATCCACTTGTTACCGGAGGGTGTTTCCGGCAGTGGTCCGAATAAATCCACCGCCAGCGCTTCGAAGCGGCGTAACGTGGCCGGTACTTGCAGCAACCCCGCAGGTTTTCGCGTGTCGGCTTTGTACCACTGACATGCCACGCAATTCTTCACATATTGGGTAACGTATGCCCTCATACCGGGCCAGTAGTATTTACCCATGAGACGTCGGAGCGCACGTTCCGCCCCGAAATGACCGGCCGTAGGTGAATCATGGTACTCGGCCATAATAGCTTTTCGCTCGTGTTCCGGTACCACTAAGCTCGCGTCATCATTTTCTTCGTTCTCTGGGCCGTAGCGGTATAATACTCCATCGGTCAAAACATAGCCCTTGTCGGCCCAGGCCCTCCCCTTAAACGGATCGTCGGATTCTATTGCTTCGATGATCTTCGATACCTCGGGGTCCTTCAGCTGGTGCTCCCGGGTGTCCTCTGGGGTGCGGGAAGGTAAATCTACCACGGTGAGGCACAATTCGCAATCGGTGTCCGCGGTACATGGCGTGTACTCAATCTTCAGGTTATATTCCTGAAGACAAAGCGCCCATCTGGCTAAGCGACCACTTGGTAACTTCAAGCGAGCCACCTGAGCGGTTCGTCGCTGACGTCAGCGCACTCCTTAAATACCTGTACCGCATCGATGAACGCCTCCAGCACCTCCGCGTAGCGCGAGCTGCCATCGAACCGCGCGCTGCGCGGCCTGCCCATGCTGCTGGCGGGCGACGCGGCCGTGTGGTGGCGCGGCGCGCGCGCCTTCACCAACACCTGGTCGGAGGCCCTAGCGCGCCTGCGCGCCATGTACGGACTCTGAAAGAGCCGAAGTGTTCATATGTGAAGTGCGTTCATTGATAACAAAGTTACCATATTTAGGCCACCATGTATGCAAATAGACATAATGTACGGTTTATTACACCGCCGTGTCAGAAAGCGTTTACTTAGACATAAGATTAGTGACGTAGACAGTTTTATAGAAAGGGCGAGGACGAGATTTCTGAAATTAAAGTACCAACATCGTCCGCGTCAAACACGGCAACGCTAGCGCTGCCGTCGATAGGTACGCAGCCACAAAATGGCGGCGCACGTGGGCGCGAGGTCAGTGACCCACCCGACCGCGGCGTTACTATCGGTTCGAAACTCACTTGTAGCTCAACCGATCGTGGCGTTACTACCGGCTCGAAACGTGATAGGTTCGTTGTTCGTTTTGCAAGTTTTACGGTCATAGTGTAACAGATTGCCGCAATAAAAATAATAAATCGATCGCGTCTACCGATCGCGAAAATACTAATACCACGACTAATCCGATTCGTTGTTATGGTTGCGGCCAACCCGGCGTAGTAAAATCAAAATGCGAGACTTGCACTGGGAAAAGCGTGCCCGCGAAGTCACACGATTTTAATATCGTTACCGGTAACGACGTTTCGCGCGTGTCGTGTGTGACGTCATCGCCGTCCGTTTCGATTACTATCGCGAATAGCGTAGGTGTAGCAATCGTCCACACCGGGGCGTCGTGTTGTCTTGCCAGTCCCATGTTATATTCTATCTTGTAACGGACGGGGTACAATTTCGGGAGGCAGAACGTAATATTGGACTCGCAGATGGGTCCCGTCAGTATAAAAAGTATTGATCGCTACATTACCGGTACTTCTGGAAAAAAGGCAAATAAATACCGAGTTCGTAGTATTACCCGGTGGAAATGCGCGTACACTGTTAGGTCGCGATTTCATAATTAATGCTGGGGTGACATTGGAATTAGCCCAGGAGGTATGGTATTTTCTTTTGTGCGATCTGCCGTACTGAATAATACAGAATTGATGCGAGCAGACATCCCCGACGTCTCCTTACGCGACGACGAAAGCACGAAGCTACCACCGGAGCACCGGAACGCGCTCAATGCCTTTTTACGCAGCAGAGCGTCTCAGTTCGCTACCGAGGGTCCTCCTACGGATTTCGCTACCCATAAGATTAAGATAAGCGATAATCAGGAACCCCTTGCTTCACCACCCTACAGGTTGTCGCCGCCGAAGAGGGAGGCATTGGAGAAAGAGTTACAGAAGCTGATCAGCGCCGATGTGATTGAGGAGTGCGAGTCCCCGTGGGCCTCCAACGTCGTCCTAGTGCGCAAGAAGGATGATAGCTTTCGGCTCTGCGTCGACTACCGCAAGTTGAATACGGTCACGGAACCTGACCGATACCCACTTCCCAGGATCGAGGACGTTCTCCACGCCACGAAGACCTCCAAATACATGACCACGTTGGACCTCCGATCTGGCTACTTCCAGGTGAGCGTTGACCCTGACCACAGGGACCTCACCGCCTTTACGACGCCGTTGGGCACCTTTAGGTTTAAGCGCATGCCCATGGGCCTTCGAAACTCAGGAGCTACCTTTCAGAGACTGATCGACCGGTTCAAGTCGAACCTCCCGGGTATAACTCTGGTCGCATATTTAGACGACCTGCTAGTACTGTCTGAGGAGTCATTCGAGAAACACCTTGCAGATCTCTATAGTGTTTTAAATTAGTCGATCGCATGGCAATGTTTAATTTGCCAGTGAATCGTGAGATGAGCCACTTCGCGAGAGAATCCGTCCAATTCCTAGGCCATGTTATCATACCAGGTGGTTTCATGTAAATCCGGAGAAGACGTCTGCTATAGCTGACGTGCCGCTCCCTCGGGACTTTTTTTTGTGAAATTTTCTTCTCTTTTAGGATCTTTTTTAATATTGGCGCTATCTTTAATAGTTTCATAGCTATTGCTAAAAACGGAGATCATCTTTTTTTCTCTTCGTTTTTTGTTAATAACAATTGAAATTTTTAATGGCAAAAAAATTCAAAAAAATCCCCATTCTCAGAATTTAATTCTGTATCCGATAAACCAAACCCCATCTTTTTAAATTTATTCTAACTATTATTCGCAGGAAACTCACTTCTCAACTAGACTACAAGGGGTAACATTTTTTTTTCCTATCGCTAAATATGCACGCGCATTGCATATAAGTCATAATACGTGCGTGTTTGCGTCCTACGAGGGTCAAACGATAATGAATATTCACACACATCTATTTGACATGGACTATAATTGCACACATATAAATAAAGCGATATGCAAAATAGTTTTAGTATAAAAAAGCACGTACAAAAAAGAGCATACAAGACTCGCGGTGAGTCAACTTTAATTCCATAGATCGTCACTCTATGTACCCTATAAAATCGTTTCAATAGGAAGTCCTTAATGATCAATCTATATTGTAAATATAAGAAAATAACTCCGCCATTTATAAAATACTAATGCCTAATACTTTAGTTCAAAGTATTTCGTGCTAACTCAAATTCTGAGTTTAGGTATTAGTATTATTAAAAAAAGGACCAAAATCTTTGGAGGTGTAATACTGCACCAAGAGTTTATTGATCTGCCGGAAATTGGAGGTTTTTATAAATGACTTAATTTTTTTCCTAAATACCCCAAGACATTATATTATAATATAGCCTATAGTTACAATATGAATTAGTTTTGTATAATCATTATTAATCATATATTCAACTTTAGAAACACTTATGCTATGCTATTCCCATACTACTTTCATGCCAATACTATTTTACTTGTCCCATATAAAAACGGCTCCAAGATGGTCATCTAGCTTGATAAACCTGATACATATTACGAATCGCAAAATAGTTTTATTATAATTACGTATCGATCGATCTTTATTTTAATATATTTTATCTGTTTTAATATTTTAATCTGAGTAGATTTTGTCTAATGATTTTGATTTGATGACGTCAGTCAGTGTTGAAAACGCGTATGAACATTCATCTTATCGTGTTAAATCATAATTTGAGAGCACACTTAATAGCGTTTATATTAAGCGTACAGACAGAAAATTACTTTGTGTAGACATTACAAATTGTAAAAAATATTTTGCATTAATGCACTATTTTAAGATTTTTTTGACAAAAATTTTCGAATCAATTTGACCATCAATGGAACACTCAATCCACGAGCTCTAACTATAAAACTAACTATCTATGATTTCTTAATAATGATTGCAAACCTAATGTTTTTTTTTTCTATAAACTTAATACTAATCTACATTATAGGTACTCTAGCTTATTTTTTGGTATACATGGATATATTTTTTTTATAAACAAAATCAAATTTTAATTAAAAATATTAATACATAATAACCATTTATTAGATCTGAATCATTTAAGAGAAATAATTTTGAGTTTAACAAAATTAATATTATTTAATTTTGAAAAACAGTCGACACTAACAGTCGTTCATCAATCGTTCCGATATTATACACAAGTGATATATATTTAAAGCATTGTCTCTTAATATGTATTTTAATGGCTTGGCGTCGCAGTAGCACCATGGTTTATCAATTTTATCACTTTCTATTGTGTATCAGGTACCATATTAATATATACAGTTGTTACAACCACATAGAACTCGAGCACTGTAGTTTATATTTAGTCATTATCTAACAAGAAGCTCTTTCTTTGATTAAAATTAATTATAAAAGTTCGGAATTTTACTCATTGGACTGGGCAACTTTTTCTGTAGTAAATAATTTCCATATTCTATTGCTATTTTAACTTGTTGCGGACCCTATCTTGTTTTTGCAACCATATATGTCGTGCCACAGTATATTCCTATTATTTATTTTTTGAGAAATAAAAACTACAGAACTCAAGATTCATTTAGCAATATTATGATTGGTGGTTACACATACATATCACAATAAACTGTTAGTGTTGAGAAGGTGAATTGGAAATGAAATTATTATGACCTAGTAATTTTAATATTATGTTTTAATATTCAGTTCAGGTTAATATTATTATTATTACTATGTAATTATGTATTAATTATTACGGACTTTACACACCTAAGACATATTATTAATATTATATTTTTAACAAGTTAAAACATTGTAATTTTTGGCAATTTACACATTATGCAACTACTGATCGTTATTAGTGTAGGCTAGAAAAAATTTCGACTACAAAATGTGGACCTACATCACAATACATCAGATTCATAAATTTCAGTCGAAACATCACACAACGCGTGTAAAACCCACGTGGAAGGCATGGGGCTCTGACAATTTAATTACTGCTAATTACGCATAAGCTAAAGATCTCGTTTAATTTCAATATTATAATTTAAATTTTCAATTAAAATAAATAAACAATGCGATCAAATGTGCTTTTTGAAAATCTCACCGATTACTTAATTAGCGCAATACCTTCCTTCCTAACATAACCGACCTTTTCGGGCAAACCCCCCCCCCCCCCCCCCCCGTTTTCCTGTGCACCCTTAATAAACGGCGAAATAACATTAAGACATATGCTAGATAAATTATGTTGAATATTGTGTATATCTAACGTGCACAGGCACTTTGTCAATGAACTGTATTCTGAAACATTTAATTTAATATGATTTTACTTAATGGCACCTGTTCGTTTTAGTTGGGTTTTACGGCCAAGGGTACAGCGGTTAAAATTTATTTTCTACTGTACCATCAAGAGAACAGCTAAGGGTACACAGGAAAACAAAGGGTTTTGCCATGCTACTTAATAAAATAAAATTTAATAAAAATTTCAGACCAATCACAAATCGATCCATTTATACGGAGAATTATCAGATCAAATAAACTATAACTAAAAACAAACGTAACAATAAAAACGTGTTATACATCTCCAGAATTTAACCTAAACATATTTAACCTAGAATATTTTACATATTTATTTTATTTTTTCATTATTTAATAAAAGGTACATCCATTCTATAAAAATATGGGGCAGAATGTCGCCATAATTCAGTTTTTCCCCAATTTACATATACGAACTTAACACAACACTTTTTGTTCTTCATCTTTAAAAGCCTGTAGGAGAAGACGTGAAGTATTACAGTTTCGCACCATTCAGATTATAACAATACTATTGTCAAAAGATATGTGCTTTTGTATATATTTACTTTGATGCTATTGAGATATCACTCTTGAAGAATTATTTGAACAGAGCCATTTGTGATAAATGCAGTCGTTTTTATATTTATGGACTATCGCAGTAAGAAATGGACTATCGGGATTTAAGTGAAGTTAAAAAAAATATGAGGTGAATTGGCTCTGAATAAAATACTAAAAAAAGATACGAGGAGTGAATTTTCAACAGCAGTAGATATAATATATTTGAGTGAGGTCAGTGACGTCACAAAATGAAAATAAATATATTATTATTATTAATAATAATAATTTTATTTCCAAACACTTTAAATACAATGGCCACTAGTTATCGTTGACCCCCACACTAAGCTATATTTGTATCGTGGGAGTTTACTGCAAATACATAAGCATACACATAATTAGTCTACATATATCTGATATACAATAATTTATAATAAATACAGAGCAACACATTTTAGAATAATAAGGGAACATATATAAAACATAGAAAACGTACCTATATATAAACATAGAATATGAAAAACATATTATGAATAGAAGATTGTGTTTTTACGTATCATTTGTGGCGTCACTTGCCTTACAATTCAATCAACCTAGGAAATGTGCGAAGAGGAACCTTTAGATTTGTTCGCCGCGTTGAAAGATTTTTAAATGATGAAAATGGTCTCCTGATTTTCGAGAATGAAAGCGGTAAACGAGTTGATTGGGGCGATGTCTTGCAAAGACGTAACACCTCGGAACGGCCACGCCAAATTCGGCCCGAAAACGACAGCCAAATTGTGTACTGTCATCTTGTTAACGCAGCTCCTATCCTTCACCTGTAAACGAAAAAAAAATCCTTCACTTAGGTACTCTCAATATGATTGTGTGGTTTTATTGTGGTTGTGTGTATAGAAAAAAGTAAGTCAGCCAAGAATGCCGCCAAGAAACAAAATAAATAGTAGAGACAAGTGCATACATATTAATATGTATCCAAAGAATCGTTTTATAAATATGTTTTTAAAAACGTTCATTCTAAAATTAGCACATATTAATTGTCTGATTTTTGGAGTTTACTCCTTAAGAATCGATTTTCATATATAAACCCGGGGTATGAAAATTTATGGAAGTAAAATCAAATGTCTAATGTCATACGTTACACGTTACAGGCTACCATATGCTTTTAATTATATTTATTAATTTATTTATTAAATTTATTAATTAAATAAATATAATATAACTATTACAATACAAACTAACAAAGCTAACAAATTTTACCCTCATTTACTAATCTATGTATTTTATAATCGTTCGTAAGGAGTTAACTCCAGTCGTGCGTCGGAGCTGACACACACACTTTTTTTATTTGAATAACAACATTTCAATAAAATTTCCTTTTATTCAAAACCGGTGCTATTCAAAACTTATTTACTATTAGTGTCTATTTTGTGAAGATATCTTTGCTCGTGTGGTAATTAATAAAATTTTGGAACATTTGCGAAGACATAACTTTTGTAAAGTTGGGTGTGTGCCCTGAGCTCAATTAAACACTGTCTGTACTCCAGATTATTTATTTCACTCAACTTTAACAAACGTTACTAATTAAATTACGTGATCTCTGATTTTACCAGGTAGGTCGGGCTCGATAACGTGTGTTCTCAGGAACACTTACATTGCGACTGCGGTGACGCGATCGAGCCGCGCCTGTCTGGACAAACTTGCTGATGCGCACTATTTTTGCTTACTATGTCGCTACATCATTCCCCCCCTTTGGAAAAAAAGGAATTTACATATTTCCAAAGGGAAGAAATTACGACTGAAACATTTAAAAATAATAACTATGCGTTGTCGATGCATCCTGTAACTTTTGCGCTACAAAAACAGCCTGTATATTGTGTCTCGATACTTCCGACGCTAAGTCAGCATGTTGCTGTGCAAATTAAACCGTTACAGAATGCATGACGCAATTAGAATCCTTTAGTACATACACGTTAATAATAATGGTTCAGTAGCTATTTTTCATCCTACTATAGTTTGTGTGGACCGACAGTCTGTCTGTCATAAATCATTAACTAAAACAAATGTTTAAAACTTATTTCACTTTACCTTCCACAAGAACTTGATGATATACTTGAGTAAAATATAGTTATCAATAGGTAATCGTTCGAGGATCATCAACTTCACGTTTCGGATGCGATCAACAGGAGGCCAAGCTGAAAAAACAAAAGACCATAATATTTAATAACAAAAATTGATAGGACTTTTGACTATTCGTGTCACAAGATTCATCGCAAATCGTTCAGTAGTTCAGTTTCAGTTGTTCAGATCACTGTTAAAGATTTTTATTAGAAAAAAAAATCTTATAAGCAACATCTCTAATGTTTTAAATTTTTCAAATAAATATTCAAGAATACATTAATTCTACTGTGCACAACTACTAAGTATGTGGAGAGAAAGAGTATACTCACACAACCAATTCAAGATTTCTTCGTAAAGTTCATAGGTGAGAATGGGTTCCTCTAATTCGTGTAGGAATGTCTTCAGTAAGACAGCAGCGTTGTGCGGATCCTGATTAAAATTAATCTCTTCGCCGTGATTGCACTTGCGCTGGAGTTCTTTGATAACGTTCACGTTCGCCGAACGACGGAATATGCCCTCTGTTTCCAGAGCTATAACAATATACATAACAAATTATGTAATTAGTAAACGGCTAATTTTTTATACAGTAATGCAAGCGCATTACTGTATAAAAAATAATTTATCTCGATTTAATCTATATAATACTAGCTGTTACACGCGACTTCGTCCGAGTAACTTTATAAAATATAGCCTACGTTGCTAGCTGATTAATATATAGCTTTATATAGGTGAAAAAATTTTCAAAATCGGTTCAGTAGTTTAGGAGTTCATCGCGGACAAACAACGTGACACGAAATTTTTATATAGGTATTGATGGTTTATAGCTAGATTTTCATTTAGTCAGATTTTCACTAAGACACATTTTTAAAGCGTTTATAAAAATTTTATAAACGCATTATTGCATTAACTAAAACTTGACTCGATATAATCTATATCAGGGGTGGCGAACCTTTGTGCCATTTTTTTTCTAAGGATTTCTTCAATGATGTCTGTTCAGACCATAGACGTGTCAACAAATAATTTGATTTAGTATGTGGGAAAATAATAATAAAAAATAACTACAAAAAATATTATATAATTTGCACTGTACAGTAATAGATTTAATGAAATTAAATATGTACAAATTATATATAAGTTTTTTCGTTACTATAGTGATCCAACACATTTTTGATTGGATGAATTTGTTATTTTGGATTAAAATGCTGTTTGCATCGAAGCAATTGGTTTCATGTCCAAAATATTATGTCACGTGCCATTAGTTCGCCATGCCTGATCTTTGTTGCTTTATAGACAGATTTTCATTTCGACAGATTTTTAAAGAGTTTTTAATATTTTAAAAAACGCGATAATTATTTCAAAACCACACATGAAATCGAAAGAAATAAAACAAGTACTTAAAGCTGTAATATTAAGTGGTCACTGATTTTCTTTTGATTAAACAATGTTGAATACATTGTTTAATCAAAAAATCTGTTCGTTTTCAGGATACATCTATTCGAAAACAACAAAATTTACCTTCGGGGGTAGATAAGAAATCCACGCATTGTCTGACGACCGGCGGAATCCCATCCACCATATTCCCGTTGCTCCTTTTTATGAATTGCAAAGATACACCGAACTGTTGGGTGGGTGGTGGTAACAAGTTCACCGGTGGTTCCACATTCTTGCTGGATCCGGCTCCAGGTTGCAGTTGACGAGCTGTCTCGGCCGCTCGAGAATTCTTTGACAGAAGACTCCGATCAAATCTGTTAAAAAATCAAATGCAAAGAGAACCAATTAAGTAACCAATTTTTTTTTAATTTACATAATATGTACAGCGTAAATTTTTAAATCTAAGTAGAGTCAGGGTACGAAAACATTGGTCACTTTTCAAATTCATTCCTTTATCAAGTCGTAGACTCTTAGTACCTTTCGAAACTTAAATCACTAAGCAAACTGACAGACGTTAGAAATTAAATTTTGGCATGACTGTTAATTGACCTGGTGGAATAAAATGTCGACTTATAAGAGACGAACCTTTTTTACCCCGAATGTACACGAAGTCGGTTGTGGATTGTTAACATTTTGTTAAAATGATTGTTTGGATCTAGTGATAATTGCTTTTGTTGCTGAAGGAACGCTACAGCCTCTTGGTAATTAAATAAAGGAGTGTGTGCTAAAATCATTGGAATAAGGTTAAAAATAGTCTGTTTAGAAGAAGAAAAAAAAACAGTGGCACTCCGGGAGTGCCGACAGAAGTGAAAACTTGAACAATTACGTGTTTATTTACATTATTGATCGCAAAAAATACAAAAGAAAATATACGACATTGACACACAGTGACAATTAAATAGAACATAATTATTTAACATGAACTTCATAATGAGAGACCATTAGAAAGGTTTGATGTTGATATGAAACTAGTTTATTGGTCAGAGGTGTATACCGTATTGATCCTCCTTATCATATCTAGTAAGTTTACTTTCATATGCAGTTTTCTGCTTAGTACCTTATATACAGAGGTGTCGGTAACAGCTTCGCGAGTTCAATGGTTTTTTCCCATCTCAAAAATGGCTAACGCGCCTAAAGAAGTTTTCACTTCAAAAACTCCCTTGCCATTCCATGCCGACCATTGTGAAATAACAACTTATCCCTTCTAATACTTCATCCTTAATCCTACAGTACTATGGTCCGCAGCGCGTTTACAGCACCTGCGGCGTTTCTTGTGTTATAGGCGACTGTAACCACCTGCCATTAAGTAGCCTGTCTGATGACCTTTACATGTGACTGACCAGCCAATTAGATTTACGTAAAAAAAAACCAGTGTTTATTTATGAAAAAGACGAATCTAGTTTGACAGAAAGCGATGATGATAAGCATGATGATAAGTATGAGGTACTTACTCCAATACAGGTTCAGGAATGCACAGTTTGTCTAAATCCATGTATTGGCGTAATTCATGCAGGTAATTCAAGTACATGACTTTACGACCGAATTTGACACTTATGGCTGGACGCAACATTTGAAACACCACACGAATAAAATTCGTCGGGTGAACGATATACAACGCCTTGAGGTTCTTCTTGTATTTTCTATCGAAGGCCTTGAAAGCCTTCCAGAGCCAAGACAGCGGTGGTTTGTTTTTACTTGTTAAACCACGATGAAAATATACCAGGGTGTAGTCCTGTTCGACGAATTTGTCTAATGTGTATATCAAATATCTGAAATAATAGAGAGAGCAATATGTTGTAAAATATTTGAGTTATATGTCCTGACTGACTATCGACGTAAAATCAAAAACTTTATTTTATTTTATAACGTAAACATCTGCTAAAAAAGGATTTTGTTAAATTTTGTCTCAGTGCGGAGCCGGGCGCGCTAACCTCACAAGTCTTCGAAGAACACAAAAAAAAATAGTATGTAATTATGACTGTTATACCATACAACTAATTTAATATTATAAATGTGACAGTGAGGATGTTTGTTTGTTTCTTGCTAAACTACTCAACCGATCATCATTAAATTTTTCATACTTTGTCAGGGGTACAGAAAATTATCCATCCATTTTCATTAAGCAAAAGTAGTGACGTTGAGGAACACACATGGAGTCGCAAACTAAAGTTTTTTTTATATATGAAACAAAACGAATATAGGTAATTAGTAAAAATTGTTTGTGATGGCTGACTATAAACGTACAGCCAAAACTAGGAAGTCCAGAAAGCTAAAATTTGGAATTTAGCTTTAATGTAAACATTCGGAAATTTTATATCCGTGTATTTATATAAAAATTAATTTAAAATAAAATCAATTATACATTTCATAAAATAAAAATTTCATTTCTCATTTTTATCCATGATGAAGGAAACTAATTATAGTAAGTAATGATCATTAAGAGTATTTAAGACTTACTGCAGTAGTTTGTCGGGATGAATTTCGGTGGACTCTGGGAGTCTGCAAGCAGACACCACAATTAAACGTCGACCTATTTCGTCCTCGCCAACAACTTCGACCAAACCTCTGCCATTTAAAACGGCAAAGCACTCCTCGTCCGCCCATGTCCAGATCTAAAAAAGAAAAAAGTAACTCGCTGAGTAAATGATGTCATTATTTTAGTTCGGTAATCTTTGTATTGGTTGTAACAAAACTTTTGTTACATATGAATTCACTAGCTGCGAAAATCCCACAGGAACCTAGCATTTTTCCAGGATAAAAAGTATTATATAGTTTAATTCAGGTAATAAACTATATGTGTGCCACTTTTCATCCAAGTCCGTTAGGCCGTTTCTGAGATTACGCGCACAAAAACGCACAGACAGACAAAAATTACACGGCTCGTTTACGATTTCATTATATGTATAGATTGAGATGACTAGTGAAAATTAGTAATTGGTGAGTAGTAATATTCATAAAAAAAATCTCGCAATCAAGGAATCGGCTAATCTCCGAAATGGCTGTACCTATTTCGATGGGACACACTGATTTTATAGGGACTAACTTAAGCTACTTTTATTTAAAAAAATATAAGAACAATACGGTAGCACGCTGGGCTCAGTTAGTTATAGACTCGATTGACACTGTTTTGATACGATTTTCACTAATGGAAAGAGTGATAAACGAGTATATAATTTGGTTTGTGTATATAGGTAATTTGCAGAAAAAATTGCATCCGTGCGAAGCCGGGGCCGAGTCGCCAGTGAAATAATAAAACCGACTCAGAAATCTCACGGTTTATAAATTAAAATGCTAAAAAAATAATATCTATTCAATAATATTTCAACTATTTAAGAATAACTATTTTGTTAGTCCTAAGAAACAACCTCTCGTAGAAAACGTCCTTTTAGCCTGTGGATTCGCTGATCGGCAAATTAAAAATATCTAAACATAAATAGTTTCGATATCAATTTTAATATATTGAAACCGTTTTTTCATCACACAAATAGACGAAAAATTTTCAAATAAATTGGTAAACAAAACGGCGAAAATTCCTAGACGCCGCGCGGGTCACATAACAGGAATTTGCTGTGAATGTGCGACCGGTGGCGTGCAGGACATAGTTAAAAAATGGTCTCCCTTAGTGGTCACCGGTGACCGTCGCGGTCCCTTCGGTATAGTATGTTATCGGTCACAGAAATGTTAAAAAAAAAAATAGGAAAACGCGTGTACTTGATCGCTGATGAAAATAATTAAAAAATATTTTAGCTTAAATTTGGAAATTCGGTCAATGGTTCATATCTACTGAAAAACAGGGGCGATAAGTAATACACGAGCTTTAAAATTCTTTAGAGCTATAAAGTCTATAAGAGATTAAAAAAAAAAGAAAAAAAAGTCGTATTTTATCATTAATTTTACATATCAGCCGTTATTATTTGAGACTATGAAATTATGGGTTTACGCTTACTGCTCGGAAGAAACAATAAACTTCACTGCACTTCATACAAACTTTGTCGAACTCAATGACAAAAAATATGGATAGCTTTTGAACACATTAACCACTCAATCCAGCAAAGAAATACAAGATGAATTTTCACTGGTAAGTATTAGTTTCGTATTAATGAAAAAAAATAAGGTTCGAAATAAGCCGACATGCGATGAGATTTAAAAAAAATTGCAACAGGGTTTTTTTTAATCTAGACTAAAGTCTAGAATTAAAAAAAAAACACTCCTCTTGTCATATAAACACAATGTGACTAAATTGAACTCACTGGAAGGCAAATGCCGGCACTCTGCGGTGAAGGTAGACGTATATGTTTTTTACGCATCAAGCGCGCGAGATGCGACATAGTCACGAAACACGTGTACGTACGTTCTTAAGAGATAACTTTGCAAGACTGGTGCAAACCAGTGGGAGGTTGGCCGCGCGCGCGGCTGCCCAGCACTGGGAGGAGAATGAGCATTTTCTAAATTTATTACCTGTTACATTCTATTGACGATCAACATTAAGGGATATTCGAGACAAAAACCAATATTAAAAATACATTTTATTTTTCACACATTTTAACTGTCCCATACTAATGTTATATATTTTTATTTTTTGTATGATTCGCCTATCTTTAGTTTACTTAATGAATATCTTCACAGTTTGGATTGATCCAACGCCCTCATCCGACTCATCCGGTGTCGGTATTCGGAATTTTTTTTAAGAAGCTATTGACGCAACTTAACACCCTTCTAATCTGTTTTAACGATTGAGTCAACTATCTATTCAAACGCACCCCACTGTCTGTTGGTTCTAGCAGCAACCAAAAACTTAAAAACATAATTGTACGTAAAGACAGGCTGACAGACCACTCGATGGCAGGCTATAAACACAAGAAACGCCATATATGCAGCAAGTACAATGCCTACCTCAATGCGTTGTCACTCAGGACAAACGCTAACACAATATTTAGGAAAACGGTGATTACCCGTGGTTGTGGTGGGTCGACCCATTACAACAAACCTTCCAATTTTATATCTATTCGGTTATCTCCGAGAAGTTACAAATATGTGCTGCACTTGATTGCACAGGTTATAAGAGTCTATTAAATCTAGCCGTGGCGGGGCGCCGAAGTCGTGTAACAACGTCCCCACGACCCCGCCCATCAACGGCCGCGATCGAAAGAAAGTCGTTGGGTTTTAGCCGGTAGGAATCCGGCATAACCCCGCAGTGTCCCCTACACTGCCGGGTATCCAAGAGGATTTCCCAACTTTAAAAAAAAAAGGTTATAAGAGTCTGGGATTTGGCTGAGAGCAGACACTAATGTTTTTCTCTAACACGAGAGGGGTTGACGAATTTGTTTGTATGAAGACAATCTTTTATCTAAGAAAATTCGCTACGAAACTGTTGGCTTAAGTTCCCTATATTAGACTCAACTGCGCAATACATGGGAATTTTTCCATGATTTCATTGGGTCTGTTAGTGCGTAGGCAGACAATTAAAATAAAGTTTTTCATAATAAACATAAAAATCTTTCAAATTAGCAACCGCTTACAAATATATGAAGTGTCTCTTCTTTGACGTTACTAAAATTTGCCAAAACTAATAAGTAATGTTCACACTAAGCAACGAATGATCAAAAATGTTAGAAATATCTCACCTCGGGGTATACTTGTGGAGCATTCGCCAATTCTTCTTCAAAGTTTTCCTCAATGGTGCCATCGCTCGCAGAGCGTCTGCCTTCAGCCAAGTCTAACAACTCCGGCGGCAAAGGAGCTGAAATTAACAAAGTTATAAATGCAGGTGTCCTTTGTTGGAGTTCCTATTATTTAATTTACACATGGGTTCAAAATATGGATGATGGCTTTTAAATATCCAAAGAAGAAACGATAATTTTCTGAGATTTGCATGACACAAATAATATATTTTTTACAATTTGAACAATTTACTTTTTCTAAAACCAATTTAATTTTATTATCAGGAATATTACAGTCAACTATCGTACAGTAAGAAATATTAATATTTTGTTTGGTTATTTCAAAAATTAATGATCCCATATTTATCTCCCTATTATAACTCCTATTTAAGAGAGGCGTGTGCTAAACAGTATTACGTAAAGTAAATAAAATATACAGAAATTTATATATAGACAGAAATTTTATATAACATTACCTGTTAGTCGTTATAGGAAATTATTTAAGTAGATTACATAAATCTTAAATAAATTAAAATATTATTTAAATAATAACTATATCAATAGCTTATTATAAAAATATTCATATCGCAAATGACTGTTGTACGTCAGTAAGATTCGCGTTCCACGATTTCATTCCCGTTTCAAAAGTAAAATTGAATATGTCTGTTATTTTAATAGTAAGTCGAAAATAGTAAATAATTGATTTGTTTATTTTATTTCATTAATACGATTGGGATTATTTTGGAATCGCTACTTTTGGAATTCGTAAGAAAGTTTTTACGTTTCATATGACATTTTTGTTGGGAACTAAAAATTAGAATGTGACTAAAATTAAAGATAAAATTTACTACAAAAGTCAAACAAAAAAAACTACCTTTACGAGTTTCAATATAGTCAAATACACATTCATAATACAATACGTAGGCACGTTATCAAGAAAGCTTTCAATACTTAATAAGCAAAAACGAATACCTACAATAAAAGTATTAATGTACATATTACCACGTGTAACTCCTCTGTGATCTCCGATATTTTTTTGATCATCAAAAAGCTCCATATCGATAAAAGCAGAAAAATTTCCTTTTTATAAGTTTGTCACACGAGCACAGCTTATGTGTGGATCAATTGTTGCTATGGGATAACGATTGATTACTTTACATTTTTATCAAGCCAACAGTGTTATCGCTCAGTGAGCAATGGTAAAAGGGACATTTCATAAAAAAAATATTTACTGAATAAATTTAACAATTTAACAAAATAATTATGGTGAATCGTATTTATCAACTGAAATAAAAGTTCAACTCCTTTGAAGTGTACTTGTTAGAGCGTACTTGTTAGATGTTACACAGGCTGGAAAGATAAGTCGGGCCCTGGAGGGAAACTACCTTAAATCCTTAAGTTAGCTCATTTTACATAAAGGAAACATTCCTTTATTTTTAAAAAGAAACAAAACTGCATTCAAAGATTTTCTAAAACTCGCTTGGCTCGCCCGGGACTCGAACCAACTAAAATTTAAAAAAAACAAACAGTCACTATTTTATTATACTAATCGATAGGATTATTTATTCAGGATAAAATTTCTCTAACAAACATTTGGTCTTACTCTCGTCTGTCGTACAAGATATCCATAAAGAATACCTATTTAGTACACAAGTAATGAACGTAATGTAAAAAATGTTATTTATGAAACCTGTTATGACACCGTGCAAGAGCTAAGGGTTGTAGAAAATGTGACATGTAATGTAACATTTTTATTATTATTTATTTCAATTATTTTAAATTATTATTTTTTTATTATCATTAGTATTATAGTTTAGATTAGATTAGATTTAGGTTTAGTACATGGGATGTTGCTTGGAGCTCTTACTGGTGGCATGTTGAGCCTCCTATAATTGCGGCAGCATCCGCCTAGTGCCAATTATTCTGAACAACGTGTTTTAATTTGATGCCTGCCTCGTTGGGGGCCTTGTTTAAAAAAAAATGTTATTAGGGGCATACACCACAACACTTTTCTGAAGGCTACAAGAAATGAATTTCAACGGAGACTAAATTTGTGTATCCGGAACGAGGGGGTTCATTTCGAACAATTTATCAGTTAAATAATTTAAAAGTTAATGTTAGATTTTACGATCATTTTTATTTTTAAGACCAAATGTTTGTTAGAGAAATTTTATCCTGAATAATAATCCTATCGATTAGTATAATAAAATAGTGAGTGTTTGTTTTTTTAAATTTTAGTTGGTTCGAGTCCCGGGCGAGCCAAACGATTTTTAGAAAATCTTTGAATGCAGTTTTGTTTCTTTTTAAAAATAAAGGAATGTTTCCTTTATGTAAAATGAGCTAACTTAAGGATTTAAGGTAGTTTCCCTCCAGGGCCCGACTTATCTTTCCACCCTGTATAAATGAAAATGAAAAGCTCCACGTTGATAAGCGCATCAAGAGAGAAACAGCTGGGAATTAACTGTTTCTTTTTTAATAAACATAATATCATAGCCCTAACAAGATTCTAAGGGAATTATACTTGGAAACGACTTCCGGAAATTGGATAGTTCGAAGGATATACTGTGCGGTCTTTATAGTCCACCGGTTGAAGGATAATTAGTTTGGCTTTACCGGATGTTGCTGATGTCTGGAAAGTAGATAAATAAGTTAAAATGTTGAACGGTGGCGTTCAAAATAATTTAGGTATTTTCGTTTTATTAAAATAAAAATCTTGACTATTGAATAGTAACGTAAATTTATGCTATTAAATAATATATTGTTTTATTGCTTTTGCGTTTTTGGAGAGATCGCGAATATGGCAAGAATTCTACATTTTTCTATTTAATTGTCACGACTTAAATTTTTTTAAAAAGATATTACCTAAATTATTCTGAACGCAACAGTTCAAAATTTCTATTTTTTATTTTATACGTGAATACCCATTATATTAATATGTGCGTCACCCTTTTTGGAATTTACTCCATATATATTACACGAATGCGTTTATATTATGCGTTATAGCTATGTTCTATTTTTTTGAATATTTTAGAGGTTTAGTCCGTTTTCGTAATTGCTGTTTCGTAATTGGCTACGAAAGAGGAATTATTTTTCGCTGTTTCTTAATTAATTATCAAAAAAGAATTTATTTGCCGTTATCGCAATCGAGTATTTTTTCCTCATTCGTAGTTAATTACTAAACACTTTCATTTTTCTTTTTTAACTTACAACAACTTTTATAACTTGTAACAAGAGAAAAAATCACAGTTGATAATTAATTAAGAAACAGCGACAAATAATTTCCCTTTCGTAGCAAGGCATAGCACTAGGTATAGTCGAATAACTACTATACCACTTTTCGACTCTACAGGGTGAAATCTAAGTCGTAAATAGTTATATTTTTTTCTAGTTCCTTAATTAACTAACAATCACTTGCACTGACAGATAACTTAAATAACGTAAGTTTTTTTTGGCAATTTCAGTTTTGTTTATCCTAATTTATTTTAATTCATAGTCGCCCTACAATGCGCTTTGCACTTGTCACGAAATCGAACAAGAAATTTGAACTTCGAACGTCATAGCAAGTGAGTCACGAGGGCCGAGTAGGGTAACCATGAGTAATGATGTGTTATTAACAAGAATCTTTTTTCTAATCGTAGTTAATTAAGGAGTCAATAAAATAGCATTAGCGCTAGTGCCCTGTATTATCCGAAGGCGCCTTTATTAGAAAATTTAAACACAAAAAAATCTTATATCGTAGATAATTACAAAATTCGATTACTAAAACAGCAATTAAATTCTTATTTAATAATTAATTACGAAGTAGTGAAAATAAATTTCTCTTTCGTAGCCAATTCACTGCGAACACAGAAAAAAAATCTTATTTGGTAGTTAATTACGAAACTCGATTACGGAAACGGCAAATAAATTCTTTTTTGATAATTAATTAAGAAACAGCGAAAAATAATTCCTCTTTCGAGGAAGATTTTAGAGTATCTGAAGTTTGTTTGCCATCTAAACAATATTATTAAAAAAAGAACAGTGATATTAATTTAAAAGAAATTTAAAAAAAGAAAAAAATTTTGAGATGGGATAAAATCATTGAACTCACGACAGTGTCATGTTACTGTAAGAGTTGATGTAGCTGATATTAATTTAAAATAATGTTAAAAAGAACAATAAGCAGACAACTGCATATGAAAGTAAACTTTACTAGCTATGATAACAAGGATCAATATATACATCTCCGACCAATAATCTAGTTTTATATCAAAATCAAATCTTTATAATTAGTCCGGTAAATTTAGACATTCAAGGTTACATAAATTCCCAACAAGCTGAAAATGAGTAATATTGTACAAAACATAATTAAAAACAAGATTTCAAAATTCCCCATCGTTCCCGTACGTGGAAAAAAATTTACTCAAGGTCAAAGGTCAAAAAAATGGGTTTTTTACGATTTTCACCGAAACGGTAAGTTTTATCATAAAATTACCTCAGACAAAAATTGTAAATCATAAAATTATCTATAAAAAAGGTATGAATACTTTTTTCCTAGGAGCCACCGTTTCTGAGATATAACGATTCATAAAGTTGTAATCGTCATAATATGCATAAGTACGCCACGTATATACATCTTTGAAGCTGTAATAAAGTAAAAATATTTTTTCTATTGGTGATTGTAACTTACACTTAAATTATAAAATATACATAAGTATAACTATGAGAATATTCAACATGGTGGTGAATATTCTCATAGTTACACTCATAGAATGGTGATTCAACATTAGAACATGACCGGCCTTGTCAACTTGTACATGCCAGAGAACAAAACAGCCCAGCTTTTTTACAACCGCATTTAGCACTGCACCCTTTTTTACAGTTGCAAAAAATGGTGTTTAGCATTTAGTTAGTCTGAATTGGTTCTAATGTATTATCGACCAACTTCCAACCCCAATCTTTTGGGTCTAGCTGATAACCAAGCCACACTTGAACTTGGTAATATACCCGAAAAAGATGTTGATGAGCAGCATCTGAAGTTGGAGGAAGACAGGCTAATTGCACTTGTTTTTTATTTCGGGTGTTTTTAACGAAACATCCATATCGATACTAATCTAAGCAGGTAATTTTTTTAGGAGCATAGAAAGAAGAAAGCGAATTCCGTTAGTGATAACTTCTTGTGGAGTTGAATCACTTTTTTTAAAAACTTCAGCACATTGAACTAAATCTTGTTTTTCAAACATTTTAAAGACTGTTGTTTTTCCCCTCCTGTAAAATGCAGACGTCGTATCACAGATTCACAGCCAGGGACTGGGTTTCATTTCACCTAATATTCTCATAGTTATACTTATGTATATTTTATAATTTAAGTGTGTTAATTTTTTTTTGTTTTTAATTTAAAAAAAGTGTAAGTTACAATCACCAATAGAAAAAATATTTTTACTTTATTACAGCTTCAAAGATGTATATACGTGGCGTACTTATGCATATTATGACGATTACAACTTTATGAATCGTTATATCTCAGAAACGGTGGCTCCTAGGAAAAAAAGTATAGATACCTTTTTTATAGATAATTTTATGATTTACAGTTTTTGTCTGAAGTAATTTTATGATAAAACTTACCGTTTCGGTGAAAATCGTAAAAAACCCATTTTTTTGACCTTTGACCTTGAGTAAATTTTTTTCCACGTACGGGAACGATGGGGAATTTTGAAATCTTGTTTTTAATTATGTTTTGAACAATATTACTCATTTTCAGCTTGTTGGGAATTCATGTAGCTTTACTATCATTTTTTAGTCTAATTTGACCGGACTAAATGGTCTGTCATTATGAAGTTCATGTTAAATAATTATGTTCTATTTATTATTGTCATTGTGTGTCAGTGTCATATATTTTCTCTTTCGTATTTCTTGCGATCAAATAATTTTGGGAAGCTTAGTTTTCACTTCCAACGTGAAAACGTTCCAACGACTGACATGTTTTTTATCTACATACTTTATTACAATTAAATGTAATGTAATTAGATAATTTTATTAATTAAAGTAACATTGATCAGTATGAATACAATTATGTAGCTTATAAAACATGATACTTCAAAACATATTATATTAGCAATAAACGTAATAAATAAACACATGATTTCTAAATATATACTTCGGATAAATTTTAAGTAATTTTTCTATGACTATAAAACAGTTTCGTGTTAAATAAAAATTTTTTGGTTGAACACAGATTAATGTAGATTTTGGTAGATAATGTTTTAACATCTACGAGGTTCTGTTGACTTTATGTACTACTAGCGACCTCTCTAAGCTTCAACTGACTAAAAGGAAACAATATTATTTTTTAGGACTTGATCGACTTTTTTCTAATATTTATAAATTTAAATATAATAAAAATATAAACTTAGTCAGAATTCTATCAAAATTTGTTGCACATTTTTTGTTGTTGCATTAACTATGTTTTTTTTACTATTTAAATGTATTTTTTTCCCTGTTCGTTATGGTCCAGGAAGCTTTCGAGAAACGGAGAAATATTTTGTGCTATTTCTTAAACCTTCGGCTATCCTTCGGCACACCCATTGTACGACGTCTTGTTCAAATTGTCTATTAATGCATTAAAAAATGCATGTCTATTAAGAAATGCATAAATATCACAGACGTGTCTAAACCAAAACGTTTAATATGTCACGTATTTTGCATCAGCAAGATGTGCAAAAATGCACTAGTAACAGCAAACCAAATTATTTTATATTGTGAATGTTTGTCTATCTAATAACTATTCAGGACTAACTAATAAACCGAACATCATGAAATTATGCATACGCATTGCCACAGATACAAAAAAGCACATAGGATACGTGCCTACGTACGTTTCGTCCAGAAAAAAGTACTGTTTCCGAGGGAAAAATTAAAATTCCTCACCTGGCAAAAACTACAACAGCAAAACGATATTCAACCTTTATTACTCATATATTTTTAACGCGGACGAATTAATAATATAAAGTTAAATATAAATATAAAAGTAGCATAATTATTTGCTTTAAAAATAGCACAAGTTTGTGAATACCGAAAGAGCATACTTTGATTAAAATTTAAAAAAATTGTGTGAAGTTGTTTCTTTAATTAGTGCCTTAATACTTAAGGAGCTTATATTAAAATAGGTCTCGGGACATAATTAGTAGTTCTTTCCTCAAAATTTTCATCAACCTCCATAACAATTAAATAATTAATTAATAAAATTGATTGGTTTCCCATGATTATAATAATTACAATATTAATAAGAAAAAATCTAAACAGTAAATCTATTAATATGTAGGTGTCCTAAATAACAAGCGTCTCTTTACGCGTGATAAAGAGACGCTTTTATAATTCGTGTCACTTTTTAGTCGAGCTTAGCAGTTGAAGAATCAACCTGCATGGGTTGACAATGTTACAGGTAACAATAAAACAAAGTCGAATATATATCGATTCCATAGAATTCTCGTCTGTAAACATGGTAACCAACAACTCAAGGAGGCAGTAAGTGGGCAGTAACGAAGGATGATACAGTCGGCGGAAAAAACCTCTTATATAATTTTAATTATATAGGGGAGTAAGGAGAGAAAGGAACTAAGATCTTATTCTACCCTACTGTCAACCGTACCTGCACGCGCCGTACGGCGGCGGAATGGCGTGACTGGGGACCGAGTAAATGGCGGGATAACCATTCACCTGGCTGGGCAACCGATTGGAAGAGGCTAAAACGGCCTTGGGGCTTAAATTACAAAAGGCTTAAATGCAGAAGGCAAGGGGAAATCACTGCATATCTTTTTTCCCATGAAAATCATCATGAAGGTTACCTGAAATGGTGACCACGACCACTCTGTCAAGAGTGAAATCGACGAAAAAGATAATTTTAATTGGGTACCAATAGTTATTTTTATAACAGAATTATAAAACCAAACCAAAAGGCAACTATTGAACATATACGATCTTTATGTATCGTAACTTAAATAAAATAAAATCTTAATAAATACATATATAAAAATTACGTGTCACGTTGTGTCTACTGAATCGATTTTGATAAAAATTTCGTAACTATGTGTAATTTGGTCCAACATAAAAGATAGGATAGTTTTTATTTTGAACCCGTGCAAAAACGGGAGCTGACCACTAGTAAATTATAATCGTAGACATGACACTTTAAATGATCGTCATCACACATTCGCTCCTTCTACCCACTACCACTACCAGAGACCAACACTATTGGGGGTAGACCATTCTTCAATTAGACCCATGGGGCATTACGACCTAGGTCTCCACTCCTAAACTCATCTACCCCAAAACCCATTCGGCATGGCATGGCCATTCTCACTTCAGCTGACTTGATTCTTTTGGACATTGTCGACCTTTTTTGGCGCATCTCATTTCCCTCTCCTTGCAATTTTTGACTTGCAATTTGTGGAGGAGATATTTCGACAACATCGGCAACACGCATTGGTTCTTAATCTTAATTAAGGCGTTAGGGAATTGACAACAAAATATATGACGAAGTTTGCCAAATACTGCTCAGGCTCAGCCTAACTGTAATCTTTTATCCACATCTTTATAACCAAGTAATTAGGTAATCAATATTTTTATTAATAACTAGCGGTCCGCTCCCGGCTTCGCCCAAGGTGCATTTTTTTTACGTAAAAACCTTCCCTGATTATCCCTCTATCCATGAGTGAAGACAGAATTAAAATCGGCCCAGCCGTTCTCGAGTTTTGCTATTAGCATTTAGGGATTCATTTTTATATTATAGATTACGACCCTTAAAAAATAGAAAAAAACCTAATTACGTAACATAATTTGCTTAACATAATACCTACGGTAATATACAATAAATAAGTTTTGCATTATACAAATCTTGTGCCAGTAATATACATAACTGATTTCTAGTATATGGATTACGGTAAAATATGTATTTTTTTGTAATTTTTTTAAACTTTTTTCGTATAGTCTTCGTAAGACGCAGATGCATCGACAACTTTTGAGGTTGACTAAAAATCTCGTGTTTTTTTACATATTTATAGAAATTACAAATAGTTTCAAGGATTTCTATACCATTATTTTCAGTAAACAAGAAGAAGACACTTGAGTGAGCATTGGGTTTAACTTGTTGTTAAAGTGAGACTACGTGACTTTTTATGTCAAAATTTTGTTGTGAACGCTCTTTCAGGATCTAGATCACACAATGAATAAGATTTAAATAAGATACCCAGTCTTATTCATGAAACACCATGAATAAGATTAGTAATGTTTGAGTTATACTAATAAAATAAAACTGAAGAGATTTTTTGTTGGTCACGCTTTCACGGCTCTACTATTCGACTGATAACCATGAAAATTTGCATACACGTCGTCAGAGTTCAGCACCTAAAATGAACTACACTACTACACCATACCTAAGACGCGAATTAGTTTAATAGTCTAAGAGGTGACTGAAAATTGAGTGGTCACCTGATCTGATTTATGTTGGTCTGTCTATTTTCAGTGGTTGCGCAAACAGTTAGTGCTAACTTAACCATCACCTTCTCTCCTTGAATAGTCCTACACACTTTTACACTAATTAGAGCCACCCGTGGAACAGGTACCTAAATAAATATGAAAAATAATGAAGTGGGCGGAGCGCGCGTCTCACAATTATGACCTGAATTATGTGTATATTACTTGTATAGAAAAAGGTACATTCAGCCTCAATCTTACACGATATTATTGCATAGTTATTGTTATAACAAACATACATTGCTTGATATGCGCGCGCATACTACTGCCACGTGAACTCGCGCGTATACTTGCTATTCTAATTAACTCGAAGTCTATTTAAAAAAATATTAGTTTAGTTTATTTAGTTCTTATTCACTTGGGCAGCTAGTTACAGAGTGACTCGAAAGTCGTATTAAAAAGACGGTTAACTTAAATAGCATCAGCAAATGCTTATCAGTAATAGTTACCCATGCAATTTCACGGTGGTCCGGCGTGCTGGTGGGCACATAACTAGCTAGAGCTTTAAACTACTATTTTGGACTAGTAGTCCAAGAAAATAGGCCTCGAAATACGAATTTTGGGGTAAATACTTGAATTTTGGATATAATTTATTTTGAAAGATATAAAAACGAACTGTAAAAGATTTTTTCAAAATCACCCCCGAGAAGGGGTTGAAAAAAATTAAAAAAGTTATTTTTTAACGATTTTAGGAAAACGGTAAAAATTAGAAAAAAAAAGTTATAATAAAAATTGTAGAAAATTAAATTCTATAAAGAAATGATATCTTACTGTTTTTCGCTAAAATCAAAATTAACCGAGATAGGGCGGTTTAAAGCTGGGGGATGATAGTAACATTTTAAAAAAATCATAAGTTGCTGAAAAATCCACATAATTAATATATTTTTTTTTTCATTTATTCAGAAAAAAATAAACTTTAATTTGAGAGGAAAAAAATTTTTTTTTATTTTTTTATAACAAATTTATAACAATTCAAAGTTTCCATTATTGAATTAAAACAGCTTTCCTCGATAAAATTAATTTTTTTTTCGCATCAATATTTTTATTATATCTTTAAATGATGATACGAGTTTGAAATTCATTTTTACTTGTCGTTTCCAAGCAGGTATACAAAAATTTACCTGTTGGAATATTTTTCGCGGCGGCGACTTTGCGTTTACTCTTAAGAGCATTCATCAATTAGAATCACGCTGGAGTCAAAATTTATGATTTCAGTAGTTTCATTTGTTTTAGTTTGCAGATAAGATGTTAAAGTCATATTATTTGTATTTGCAAGTATAATCTAGTAAATAGCTGAAAAATATTTTAAAGTGAATTTTCTTTAGAACATTTTTAAACAGCCCTTTTTTAAAACTAGCGGTCGAAGGCCTACGCAGATAAATACTCAAGTTATTAAAAAAATTATAACACAATCTTTTAGAACATTAAGAGGGAACGCGGGTGCAGCAGAATTTGAAAAATAGGTATTTGAAGAAAGTATTGCCATCGCGCTGCGCCCGAACGACAAGCAATCTATGTGTTTGTGTGCGTAGCGTAGGGGCGTAGGACACCTTTCGCACGCGCGCCGCGAAGTATCGGCGTTTTGTTTTCACATTTCAACTTACTCGCTCATATTAGTTTGTTGATGGACTTGATTCATTGCTTTACTGTTTGGACTCAGCTTGTGAATCGGATTTTGAGTAATTATTTTCACTACTAGAGAAAAATCGTAGTGTAGCGGTTCAGCCTTGCTAATTTTCCTCGGAGTCACTAAACAAGATGCAGTCAAGGGAAAGACAAATATTCGAAAAACAAAAAGGTGCCGACGGATATATAAAGGGGACCCCCACGAAGGGGTGACATTTTTTTAATATCTAACTAGCCTATCGTAGAGTAACAAATTAACAACAAAATAAACCGTTGGAACGGGCTTCTTGCTATTCTTAATTTTAATATATAGGGGTAGTTCACCCCCCATAAAGGGGTGAAATTTTTTAATATCTAACTAGCCTATCTCAGAGCAACAAATTAGCAACAAAATAAACCGTTAGAATAGGCTCGCTAGGTGCTTTCTTTGTCAAGATATTGTATATGGGTATGCTAGCGTAATATTACGTCAGCATATCCATCGTTTCTCGTAAATTAATGGAGCAATAAAAATTTTCTTTTCGGTACAAATTAGCAACAAATTCCCATATAGTTTTCAAGTCCGGCTTATGAAATGGGTATGCCACCGTAATATACGTAATTAATTGACGGTCATTTTCCCAGAAATTTACCTGTACGAGAAAGAGTATAAATAACGACAGAATAAATAAATTATTTGGAAAATGAACTATTTTATTTAAGTAATAAATATTTACATTATCGGATCGTGACTTGAACAATTACAGTATCACACGAAATCTCTACTCCGCGTCAGTGATGGAAAAAGCTGTGATTGTCAATTCACGGTCGGTTCCGCCTAGCTCCGCATCTGTGAATATGCGCCCTTATAATATATTTGTCTGTATATTGATACTTCACTTTCCTATTAAGTATATTTGATATTTGTTTATTTGTTATTTTGTATGTTATATGGTATTTGTTAACTGTTTCTTGCCTTTTTTGTGTGTTTTCTCTAAGCTCGTAGTGACTTGTAATTTATAATATGTTTTAGTAATTTAGTGGAAACTTTGCTGATTTATGTTCTTCTTGTATGTATATGTATAATGTGTAGCGAGATATTGTATGTTTCCCTAATATAAATAAAATAAAAATAAAATAAAATATCTGAGCTACAAGAATCAGCTACAAAGACAAAAACTGATAAATGCACCTTATACGCAACTGTTTAATAAATATCGATATCGATAAACAGCTCTAGTATCGATAACATTATCGATAAATACCACTTCCTTAGTTATATACGTATTAGTCTGGACCCCCTCACCTATAGCCTTCCCCTGTATTGTGCGATAGGGACAAATGCAACCCAGACCGATTATACCTACAAATTTTTTGACTAAATCGAGGTTTCGTATTCCCCTCTTTTCTCCTCTAAAAATTGAGCCTATCGAATAATTTTTACACAAATATTTTCAAGAAGAACTAATCTATGCCCCTATTATTTTTATTTAACTTAAAAATCTTTCAAATTTGTTTTATAGTCGTCTGATTAGGGTGACATAAAAGAACCATTTATTACGATTTTTGAGAAGTCATATTTTCTTATGTAATTAGTTGGTGGAAAAAAAGAAATGATAGGGGCATAGCTTTAGCAGACCTAGATTTTATGACAAAAAATTTTTGCTCTAGAATTATTATCCAGGGAGAAAACAAGGGATTACATTTATATGGAAAAACGCTGGTAGCGTTACCTTTTAATGACTTCACATACTAGGTCCAAGAAAAAACAGAAATATCTCAAATTTGATCCTAAAATAATACGTTTAATATCACGAAAAATTACTAAAACTGATTGACACTGACACTTTTGATTATACTTTTCTTGTATGAAAATTTACAAAAATCGTATGTTTTTTTCGACTGTTATCTAATAAATGATATGAATTTTTGGAAAATCAATATTTTTATAATTTGTCGCATATAATTTTACTAATATCTCACTTTTGCGTCGACCGTCGACAGCTAGTTATAAAAAAGGGTTGCTTAAAAACTGTTCTAATGAAAATTCATTTTAAAATATTTTTCAGCTAATTACTAGATTATACAACTACAAATAATATGACGTTAACATCTTATCTGCAAACTAAAACAAATGAAACTACTGAAATCATAAATTTTGACTCCAGCGTGATTCTAATTGATGAATGCTCTTAAGAGTAAACGCAAAGTCGCCGCCGCGAAAAATATTCCAACAGGTAAATTTTTGTATACCTGCTTGGAAACGACAAGTAAAAATGAATTTCAAACTCGTATCATCATTTAAAGATATAATAAAAATATTGATGCGAAAAAAAAAATTAATTTTATCGAGGAAAGCTGTTTTAATTCAATAATGGAAACTTTGAATTGTTATAAATTTGTTATAAAAAAATAAAAATAATTTTTTTTTCCTCTCAAATTAAAGTTTATTTTTTTCTGAATAAATGAAAAAATATATATATTAATTATGTGGATTTTTCAGCAACTTATGATTTTTTTAAAATGTTACTATCATCCCCCAGCTTTAAACCGCCCTATCTCGGTTAATTTTGATTTTAGCGAAAAACAGTAAGATATCATTTCTTTATAGAATTTAATTTTCTACAACTTTTATTAAAACTTTTTTTTTCTAATTTTTACCGTTTTCCTAAAATCGTTAAAAAATAACTTTTTTAATTTTTTTCAACCCCTTCTCGGGGGTGATTTTGAAAAAATCTTTTACAGTTCGTTTTTATATCTTTCAAAATAAATTATATCAAAAATTCAAGTATTTACCCCAAAATTCGTATTTCGAGGCCTATTTTCTTGGACTATAGCTGATGCCCGTCGCTGGTGACTTTGTCGCGTTCAAAGTTTTATATAGCATAAAGCCTTCCTCGATAAATGGACTATCCAACACAAAAATAATTTTTCAATTCGAACCCGTAGTTCCTGAGATTAACGCGTTCAACCAAACAAACTCTTCAGCTTTATAATATTTGTATAGATATAACAACAATAAAATGAAAATATTTTATAAGTTCAATGAAGATACATACCTAAACCAGTTGTTTGATCCAATTCGGTGTCATCAAATTCTAATCTGGGCTCGTAATCGTAATACTCGGAGAGGCTTGTGTAAGCATCTTCTGCTACTTCTGCGCCGCCATGGAGAACTGCATATGTAACAAAACATAAAGAAATCCCAAATGCAACTGACAACTAACAACACCACACTCGATGCAATAAACAAAGTGAACTGCTAATGCCATCTTAGGAAGCCAATCTATTTTAATCCAAATCCGAAGAAAGTCTTTCATGTTGCCTATGCCCTTCCTAATCCCCTTATCCTAAATCCTACCTGTGGCGTTGCTTGTGTTATAGCCGACGGTAGCCACATACCATAAGGTGGACCCTCAGCCGTAAAGTGTTGGATACAGCCTTCCAATATTTTTCTACTAGGACTGGGCAGAGCTGTCTGGAATCCAACCTATTAAGTTGAAGTGACAGTGGGCAGGACACACATTAAGAGTCAACGGCCGCTGGGATCGTAAAGTTCTCGAATGGGAGAACATGGGTGGCGTAGATGGACTAAGGACAATGATTTTTTGTGTGAATTAAATATAATATCTTCCTCGTTTAATGGCTCTTTCCATTAGTGAAATGAGCATTAAAATCCGATGCGTAGTTTAAAAGATCTAAGCGTAGGTACATACAGAGGGACAGGCGCAGGGAAGAGCGATTTTGTTTTATACTATGTAATGTAAAGATAAAGATTTTTTTTAAATATATTATTTAACCATGAAAGCTAATCGTTCGAGAACTGGAGCTTATCCTCTGAAATATAATATATGTATATTGGGATGTGTCCAGAACGCAATCTAAAACCTGACACTATAAACTTTCTAGCCTTGGGGTACCGGCTTAGAATAGAAAATTCACCAATGTATAGGCAGAAGCTCCCTTTGCAAACAATTATAGGAGGAGGTCCAGCTACCTCTTCTGTAGACAACCTGGTAAAGGCCACGGATCGACAACAAAATTTTCTAAAAATCCTAAGCCTTCGAAACACGAATCGTCCCAAAACCCTAAGCCTATACCCTGGATTTGGAGTAAACCTGGCATTAAACAATCCTAAGGAAAAACAGTTACCTTAACTACAGTGAAAATTTGTTATAGTAACCTTCATGGAACCACAAAAATTGGTCTCAATAAACGGATAGTCTTTATAAGCAATATTAATTTGTAATAGTTATGTTGTTACCAATCTGTCATTATAACCAAAGTCATTATATGCAATTTTTACTGTAGATAAATTACAAAACATTGTTTAAGTATTTAAACATTGTTTAAAATTGTAAAAGTATTTAAAGCATTGTAAATTGTAAAAAAAAAATTTTTTTTTTTACTTTTATCATTGAAAATTTTCCATTTATGTTCTTATTGATTGGTTTGAAAATATTTATGTAAGTAATAGAATAACAATTTTACCACATGAGAAACAATGAGTCAGACAGGCATAACAAATAAGTAATAAAATTACATTCAATCTGTATATGAGTGAAGAAAGTAAATAAACTAAGGAATGTTATAAAAAATACATATGTCATATTACTTGCACCAATTTACCAGCAAACCCGCTCCAGGCTACGCCCAGAAAAAATCTTGATGAGGTTTCATTATTATATTTATAAAAATTCTTAGACAAATTATCTAAATGATGGTGAAAACTGCAACAAAATTCGTCGTGTGATTTAGAAGGAGGTTAAGCGGCCATACAAACAGACACAGAAAGCGACTTCAGTTTATAACATGTAAAGAATATGTGAATAAATACATTTCAAATAATTGTATCCGTGACAGCTTAAAGCTTAAAAAATTAGACTTTAGGACTAAGATAACTATGCCAGTAGTTTTGGCTTTTGTGTTTGTGGTTATAAATTTTTTAACCAAAATGAAACAAAATCTAAAATCTCTAACATGATTACCTAACCCAAATTTGAATAGATTGTTATAATAAGAGATAAAATAAAATTCAATTAAGTAATCAATATCTATACTTACTAATTATAAAGAGAGAAGATTTGTATTTTTGTATGTTTGTAATGAGTAAACTCAAAAACTACTTAAAAGTTTCTTTTACCTATAGAAAAGCTACATTATCACAGAGTAACATAGATAAAGTAACGCGGACGAACGAAATCGCGTGCAACAGTTAATTGGGTATATTCAACAATCAATGAATGACCTGTTCAGTGGTTCAAACAAGACCATCGGACCATTTCCTAATTGATGAAGGGATTTCACTAACTTTCATTTGTTCGATTGATATTACTTCCCCATTTAATTGTAACCTGACGCTGAAGCATCAAGTAGTATGCGAGATACCCAACTCCTTAGCAATATACCTACAGCAGATACAGCATGTTTGAGCTCAATACAAAGTCCGGGGTTAGTTTATAATTTTTAATAAAAGCTTGTCACATGATAAAATCGTTAATCATGTAATCATTCACCGTAACTAATATTGGGTAGGTAATAACTAATATAGACATTATTTTAGGGCTAAAGTTTCAATTTTACAACCATATTAGCAGTGAAATTTTTATTTGACAGGGTATCTGAAACTCTTCAAGATGATTGGGGGTGATTTACCTAACAGAAGATTTAGACATATTTATATGTGGGTAGAAAAATCTATAATGTGAATATCTTGCATAACTTTTCTAAAAATGCCAGTTTCAGCTTAGATTCTGGATAAATAACTTGAATAGTGTTAGTTAATGGCTTTTTTCGTGCAATTACTGCAGGATAACATTATGTGCAAGAGTTAATGTATGTGTCTTAAGTACTTTGTAAGCTAGAACATAATGAACATTTAGAATAAATATATAAAAACCTTGAAAAGCTCTCACGGGACTCAACTTCGGTTGTGCTTCTGAATCCATTGTAGATTGCTTCTTTTTATTTACACTCAGTTAATATAAAATAGTTAAGTACGTAAAAGAAACAGATTTGTCAAACCACTGTAAACAAGTATTGCAAAATTGGCACTGGGATTCTTTAAATAATATTATGTTCAATCAAATTTCTATCGCGTTTCAAATATTGGTTGCACTTAAATTTAACACCAACGCAATAAAAGCCAATTCAAATACAATTTACAATTACGATAACACTTGATTTGGAGTTGGAGGCAGATCTCACAACACAATCACAACTCCAGTCTCCAATAAGTCGAAAGAAATCACAGGCTATTTATATTATAATGCTACTCTTACACCTGCGTCTTAACGCGTTAATTAGCACGTTAAGATTTTAATGCGTTAATTTGCTTACGGCAATACTAATGGCATTAAACGTTAAGCGATAGCTCGGGTGTCGGTTTTTTTGACACATCAAATGGTTTTAACGCGTAGTTTAACGCTTCGTCTCATTCCGCGGGACCGAGTTCGACGACGCGACGATGTATTTGAATCATCCACCATCTTCTTCTTATTTGTTTTTTCTTTTTTATTAAATTGCATAAATGCATATAATAATTAATTACACTCACTGCTGCAACAGAGTGCAGCTGCTTCAACCTCCATTTTGTATTAGCGCGTTAAGGTGAAGAATTAGCTTTTAACGGCGTTAAAACCTTAATGTAGCCAAAGCGTATTTTTAATACCTTAATTAACGCGTAGTTGGACATTAACATCAACGTTAACATTAACGCAGGTGTAACAGTAGCATAATAAGGAGGAAGGAACCATAAACAATAAAACAGCGCTAGGGTCGCCCGCTCACTCGCCGCAGGGTGACGTTGACATTGACATTAGGTTCGATGACGTATTGAGCGAATGCCACGCCATCTGGGGACGGAATTAGTATAGTAATTTCTATCTCCATGGAGCGCACCACGCATCACGAATTTTTTCTACTCGAAATTTTATTAAAATAGTATTTTTAAATTACAAATAACATAGCACCATGATGAGTATGTTCAAGCTGTCATTGCGGAGTTTTTTCTCGCCTCGTCTTTATAAAATATACAGACAAGAAGTAAGTATAATTCAGCATTGTATTTTCTTTCTATCCAATTTACATGTTTATCAAAAATTGTATTTACTGTTGGAGTAAATAAAAAAAAGAAGGAATATAAATAATTATTGTAATAGTGTGGTAAAAGAAATGTTGTACAAAATATAGTGAAAAAAATATATCATAATATATTCTTGTTTTAATGTGAATATTAATAATTACGTGATTACACATCTTCCATAGAAAAATTTCTAGTTTAGTTTCCACTCTCTGAGGGAAGACATGGTCTGTAGATTGGACCAGGCCCTGAAAGTTGTCTCCGACTGGGGAGACGCCAATTTGGTGCGATTCAATGAATCAAAAACCCAAGCGTGTCTTTTTTCGGCGAAACGGAGTCAATTTGACCTGAACCCGTCATTTCGGGGAGTGACCGTTCCAATCACTGACCACCTCCAACTCCTTGGTGTAGACCTTACTGCCGATCTGAACTTTGGTAGGCATATCGAGTCCATTGCCAAAACGGCCGCCAGAAAATTGGGCATCCTTTCCAAGGTTAGGCGGTACTTCACTGCGAGACAGCTCCTTGACTTATACAGAGCACAAGTCCGATCCTGCATGGAGTACTGCTGCCACCTGATCCCACCTCTGGGATGGGTCTGCCCGTTATCAACTGGCTGCACTGGACTCGATTGAAAGGCGAGCTAAGAAACTTATTGGCAACAACGCCCTTGTGGAGTCTCAACTTCAAAGCCTACAGCATCGCCGAAAAGTAGCATGCCTATCGATTTTCTATCGTCTACACTATGGAGAGTGTGCGTCCGTTCTGTTCGATTTGATCCAACTGGAACCGTTCCACTTGCGGACCACGAGGCGCGGGCAGGGGTTTCATCCATTCGTGGTTGCCGTTCCACGTTCGCGCACGAAGCGGTTCAGTTCCACCTTCCTTGTCCGTACTGCTAAGGAGTGGAACTCATTGCCTGCGTCCATGTTTCCGCATAATTATAATCTCGGGGTCTTCAAGTCAAGGGTGAATGGACATTTACTAGGTAAGCGTGGTCCACCTTCGGCCGCATCTGCACCTTACATCAAGTGAGATCGCGGCCAAGCGCTGCCTTGATTTTATAAAAAAAAAAAAAATATAGTTAGGTTAGGGTAGTCTCTTTTCTTAAATATCTACTACATATTTGAATTCAGTATTTACTTTTTTTCTCCACAGGGTTTGTACGAGCCACAAGATCTGGAACAATGGTCGGATAAAATTATAATGACGGTAAGATTTATGAACATATTTTTATGTATCTAAATAATTTTAAATTAATACAGCCATTTATATGAGATGTGTACTGTACTAACTTCAGAAGATCTGCAACAATAAATTAGTTACATGTTTGGAATAAGATGAGATTATCTCTTGAAATGGCTTTCAAAAGGTCTCTAAGTGCATCTCTCATGTTGTTCCATTATTTTTGTTAAGTTAATAATATGTAATTGATAATTTGTTTCATTACAGGCAATGACCTTAAAATCGTTCAGCACATATGCGTTACCCTATTTGGGATGGTACATTTACTGCAATGGGCTCCCGACATTGAACAATATTATGTACACAAAACACATTGTGACGAGCCTCGGATGTCTGCTAGTGATCGTCTTGTTCACACGAACAATTGGCAGAATGTCGAATCCAGATTATGTGAAATTTTTACAAGACATCACAAACTTACCGAGTGATAGTCAAAAGCTTTTGGAAGTTATTAGAAAGTATGATTTTGATTTCTCCGATTGGCCTGTTACGTATTCGATGCCACAAACAGTCAGGTGAGATTACTTTAAATTATTTACTGATTTCCGTCTATTTACAAATACTTGAACAACCAAAAATATGTCTTCTCAAAATACTGTATACTGTATCTGTTTTCTTCTTTCAGATTTCCTCGGCTGCGCCAATACGCTTTTAAAGTAAATCCAGCAGTAGACATGCCATTCTACAAAAGGATTGTGATGGTACCTTTGGCGTATATAGCTACTCATCTGTTTGCTGTGAAACTTGTTTATCCCGGCACATTCACAATACTGCAGTGTTTGTTTTGTAAGTAACTGACTACAATTCTAAATATATTTTTAAAGACTTATTTCTTCATTTAACTCTTAAAAACTTATAGGTAATCCATTCATTATTATAAAAACACAAAGATTTATTATTTGTTGATCTTTGAATCATGAAATATAAATGGTTCTGTTGATAGTAGATGGCTACCATCATCTATAAACACAAGCAACATTACTGTAGTACTTTGCCGAACCATATTGCATATACGGATAAATAGGATAGAGGAACATGCTTATAATGCTGTTTGAGGTATAACTAAGCATTAGCTGCAGAATGCAATATCGTTGCCAAACCAAAATTGGCTATGTGCACTTTTTTCAGATTCTTACTCTTATCTATCGTACATAAGAACTACAACCTCTTACATGTTATAGGTTATTATTGTGCAAAATTATTAAAATATGTAATAAATAAACTATTAAATTTTCATGTTTAAAAGACAAATAAGTTTACGTATATCTTAAGCAGTTTTAAATAATATAAAATACTTTTTTTTTTAAAATCTTTGTGGAAATTTTTTAGGAAAACTTTTTTGTCAGTATCTCCAAGGTATATCAGATGAAAATAATAACAATAAAACACAGCACAAGTGGCTTTATTTCAAGGTTCTCACAATAGATCATCTTTTTAAATATCTTCTTGTAATTGCAGGGCCGACAATATTGACAGGAAGAACTGAAATAGTAGAAAAATTTCACGGGTTACGCTCAAAGATAAAAACATCTCTTGGTGATGACATTGATACAATGTTCATTGACGCTCGAAGGCTTCACAAAAGGGGTAGCACACTTGTGATATGCTGCGAAGGAAATTCTGGATTTTATGAAGTTGGAATCATGACTACGCCAGCTAAGGCCAATTATTCTGTCCTCGGCTGGAATCATCCAGGGTTTATAGGCAGTTCTGTAAGTGTATTTTATTAATTTTTGAACAAATATTAACTTCAATTTGCTAACTGCTATAACTCAGAACAGATTATATCTTATACTAAATACCATTTCATTCCAGACCACACACTGTGTTTACATTTATTTTAATATTATAAAGAGAAAAGATTTGTATATATGTTTGTAATGAATAAACTCAAAAACTACTGAACCATTTTAAAAAAATACTTTCATCTATAGATAGCTACATTATCAACGAGTAAGTAACATAGGCGATACTTTATTAAGTTAGGCGGCCGAAGTCGCGTGCAATAGCTAATATAAAATAAAGTACAGCTAATGAGATGAAGCCGGAAGCGACTCGCTGGTTATAAATAATAATTTGTTGACAAAGTAAATATCATTTATTCCAGGGCACTCCGTTTCCTGAAGCAGAACACGCTGCGATTGATGTGGTGATTCAATTTGCTATGGATTTGGGATTTCAGTTGAAGGATATAGTAATTTTCGGATGGAGTATTGGAGGGTATCCTGCGTCTTGGGCTGCTGCCCACTACCCTGACATTAAAGCTTTGGTGAGAATATCTCTTTAATGTATAGATATCTTCAAACAGCGAGTTCTCATAGCAGATATCAAAGATAAAATACTAATAACACATTGTTAATATATTGTGCCATAGAAATAGTTATAATAATTGTTACACAAGGGATTGCACACTGGTCAATGTCATTGAGCAAACTAACTAGGAGTCATTTTTTTTCGGCCTTTTTGTATTTTTAACTAATTGATTTTGTAAACCTTGATTGTAAAAATTTAATGTAAGTTTACATTTATTTATAAATTTAAAGTGTCGAAAATTTTGATATGCCTCCTAACTGACTAGATGTCGCGATATCTACTCGCATATCTCATGGGAACTTGGGAACAGGTGTAAAAAGAATCCCTCATAAACATAGTACACATTAATAATACACATGATATCATTTTTAGGTATTAGATGCAACATTCGACGACGTACTACCGCTGGCGAGAAAGACTATGCCGTCGAGTTGGTATCTAATAGTGGAAGAAGTTATCAGGTCTTATATAAATTTAAATATTGGAGAACTCGTCACTAAATATCCTGGCAAGATTGCACTTGTAAGAAGAACAGAGGATGAAATTGTGTGCGAAAGGTAATTGATTATATTTTTCTATTCGTGATCATTATTTCACCTGCAGAACCTCTAATCGTAGGCATAGGCCTGCCCATAATTTTCGGTCCCCAATAATGACCGGACTAAACTAGAATGCATTGAGTGTCAACCCGTGGCCCTTATTAGTTGTGGGGAAAACATTATTAAAATTATAAAATGAGGAATGAATTGTTATTGCAGCCTCATGAATACGGTTGAAACTAACGGAGCCAACAATATTGTGCTTCGATTGCTGGAAACCAGACATCCAAACCTTGCTCCGGAAGTGAAGGAAATGGTTGCTGAATACATACGTTACACGGAGAAGGAACGACGCGAAAAGGCACGTCTTGAACCAGTGGCCACTGCTCAAAAGTCAATGAATCTGGTAAATATAATGTCCAAATTATTTTTAAATCCAACCAGTGGTAGATGTTTTTTTTTAAAATTTTATGTTATGGTCTTTACAAGCTGACGGTATACTTGATAGTAGGTGGCTACCGTCGCCTATAAATACAAGCAACGCCATAGATTGGCGCTGCAAGTGCGCTGCCGACCACTTGCAGCGCCAAGGATTAAGGCTCTGGCATCCCTTACTCACCTAAACACAACAGCAATTATTTCACTGTGGTCTTCTGTATAAAAGTGGGTGGTTACTGCCGCCATTTGGGTTCCCCCAAATGACTGCGAAACGCAGCGTGCCTCTGCCACTATTTTCAAAATCCAGACTAGTCAATTTCGAAAAGTTCATTTCCAAAGTTGACCCTGCCGGGAATGAAACCTGGGGACCCGTTGGATGAGTGGTAAGAGTGCTTCCTTACCACACGTGCACTTGTGGAAGAGATTTTCAAAAACACTGAAATAAGTTATTATTTATTAGATATTTTAACTGTAGAATTTGATTTCAGATTTCCAGTTACTTGTACGATTACGAGTCTTCACACTGCACGCCACTTCCAGAAACATATTTTTTGCAAATCATGGCCTCCTTGGAATAGTTGTAGGGTTTTGTCAAGTGTCAATTTTTAATTTATGTCATCAAATGTGAATTACACATTGTAATCTAAATAGTATAAATGTATTTATTGTACTATTTACACTGCGTTTGTACCCTACTATTCTGTATGTATCTTAAATTACGTATTATGTAAATTACGAAGTAAAGTTTGCTTTGTCTTTAATTAAAAGTAAAAAAAAGTATCAGTATTTAGTTACTGTGGGCTTTGTCTGTATTACTTTTTAGAGTAATTATTTTTACTATTATGACTAATATACATACTATTATTATATATTATATATGTAAGGTCCCATTTTATTCTTTTGATAAAAAAGGTAAACAAACAATTCACGACATATAGTTTTCGAGTTTTAACCTTAATTACACATTCATATGTACACGAATTCATTTACACTCACTAAACATAATATTCTTTACATGTATCCAAAATTATTGCATATTTTCAGAGCAAAATGCAAAAAAAACTCGATAAAATCGTCACATAACCTACAATACCAATAGACGTCACAGAGATTTTGTCTATGGTTTTAGAGACGGGACATATACACGACCTAAGTCATTTGGAGTCACATGAGGTTTTGATTCGTACATAAATTATCAAGTTCACAATTCTATATACATTTTTAAAGTTTTAGTTTATCATAATTCATAACCGTAGACGAAAACACTTTATGAAATTATTTTTGATTAAATGGCATTAATAAAATAGATTACTTAAAATTACTACTAAACTAATAATTAGTTTTTATTTATTATTCTTATTAATAATAATATTTTATTCGGTTTTGGTTTTTACGGAGGTGCAAAATGCAGTGTTGCCATGGCTGAGAATGAGTTACTCACTGAGTCAACTCTCTTTGATATGCCTATTGTACAAATCCCAACTCTAAAACAAGTCAGTGACCCTGGCGACCTCATATTTGTTTACCTTTTTTATCAAACGAATAAAATCGGACTATACAATAAGTTTATATAGCCTGTCCGCCTCTCTATGGAAAAGAGCAATAACAAGGAAGGTTCGTATTTAGAACTTAGAGAAAAATTGCATTCGTTCTAGTTTACTAATGTTAAATTAGAAAATAAATTTTATTTTTAATGTAGTAAAAAAATCACTAATATAGTAAAAAAAAAATGTCTTTTATGAGTACCCACATCAAAGGTATATTAGAAATCATTATAACATTTATTAGTAAATTTGGATAATTATCAAATGCAATTCATCTAATGCAAATTTTGATCATTTTTGGATTACACGAATGCCATTGCCGTCTGTTATTTAGTCATTTAAATAATAGTTTTACAATAGAATGGAAATGAAGGAATATATCTCGGGTTGTGGTAGCTTTAGTCTCATAGTTACAATTGCACTGGCCTTATTGCGTACAATGATATTTACTAAATTATAAAATAATGAATTATACATATTGACATATTGAATAAATTATTAATAATATGTGAACGCTTTTTATTTCATACACGTTGCCTTTAAAAGGTATGAGTCGTCAATGGCGAAGGCCATCTCGGCGGGGTTTTAGCCCGCTACACCCGCGCCGCATCCACGGTATATTTTTATGCTAATATCTGCAGATAGGCTGACAGTCCACTTGTAGGTGGCTCGTCGCCTATAACATAAGTAACGCTACCAGGTATTTAAAAGAAATAAATGAGCCTATCGATCAGTACAGTAAGTAATTTAAGACTTTTTCATATTTAACGGGTTCGATAACTGCATTTAAAGAACCAAGGAATTTCTGTCGAATACGCTCAATAGGTAGCGCTGTAGTAGCATTTGGATGTGACGCTTTCATGAACTACGCAACTAACCCTGAGAGTAAAAACATAAGCAAGCTATAGAGCGCTAACGTCGCTTGTTGTCCATTATGCCAAGTGTAATAGTATAAGAGCTAGCAACGTTTTTGAAAATGCATTTTAGGTCGATTAGTTTTTCTATATTTCTCATTCATACTGACGGTCGGTAGGAATGCAGTACGTCTGGCTGGCACCTGGAAGCGGTTGCGTTTACCAGTGCGCATCCCATCTGTACAGGGAAAATTGTGCATTTTGAAATTATTTTAAGACAATTTTTTTTTTAATAATTATATATGCCTCTTTAGCAATATAAATTTATAGTTGCCAGACATTTTTGCCGTTGCTAACATTGGCCCAGATACAATTTTAATCATTAAAAAATGATAATTTTCAAACATTATTAGTATGTCTGTAATTTTAATATAATATAGTTCTATAATCAAAGAATATAATATTAATTTGCCAGATAGAAATTCCGTTGCTTAATTAGAATTCAGATCAATTTAAGTATCGGGGAGAATAGGTGAGTTAGAAGAGTGCGGCAACTGATTCGTAGGTAGTGGGACAGAGACAGTTGCGACAGAGATATATCAACATCAATGAACTGAACTGTAATGAACATCAATGCTATAATCATCATCATCATTTCAGCCGCAGGACGTCCACTGCTGGACATAGGCCTCCCCCATAACTCTCCAATAGGACCGGTCAGAAGCAGTCTGGATTCACCGTTGACCCACGGCCTTAATTAGGTCGTCTGTCCACCTTGTGGGTGGACGTCCTACGCTGCGCTTGCTGGTACGTGGCCTCCACTCGAGAACTGGGTAATAATATATGTGAAGCTTAACCGGGCTTCCACGCATTAACCAGATGTGATTATACGCCAGCTTTCTTCCGTAAAGGCAAACTGCGACCTTTCATATTATTAACAGAATCGGAGGATTATCAATTAGCATTTCTAAATCTTGGTACTGATAACGATGACATACTAGAAAATGCATTTGCTACCTTAGAAAAATTCGTGTGTCATATGTATGGAATTCGTAATAATAACAACATTAATGATGTGAGATTTCATTTGTTTTGTAGTACTTATCAGACCAAAAATGCATACGACAACTTCGAAATTTTTTTTAGGAATTTCGACCCATCAAATCTACCTCCATGTAAAGCTGAGCTACGTCAACATTTATTACGAGTCCGTTATATTGCAAAATTTTGGAGTAATGAAATATCCATCGTCGTTATCTCCAGAAGCTTGTGGTTGGACCATGAAAAATAATAACTACGATTTTGTCTGGTTTGTCGGTGACCAATTACCATCACTGGTTGCTGATATTATACTTCAAGGTAAATATTAATAGATTAAAAAATTAAAAATTCTCAACAAACGCATAAAAACTTACTAATTTTTAATAAATTATATTTTTTTACAGATACTCAGGTCCTAGAAACCGACGATACATTTGATACAAACAATGATGATGATGATATAAATAATGATGACGACGAAGACAGTGACGATGATTTTGATGCAGGATTTCATTGCGAAGCAATTATTAATTAAAAATAACATTTTGTTTTTCATGTATTTTTAATGTTTAATGTACGAATCAGTTGCCGCACTCTTCTAACTCACCTATTCTCCCCGATACTTAAATTGATCTGAATTCTAATTAAGTAACGGAATTTCTATTTGGCAAATTAATATTATATTCTTTGATTATAGAACTATATTATATTAAAATTACAGACATACTAAAAATGTTTGAAAATTATCATTTTTTAATGATTAAAATTGTATCTGGGGCAATGTTAGCAACGACAAAAATGTCTGGCAATTATAAATTTATATTGCTAAAGAGGCATATATAATTATAAAAAAAAAATTGTCTTAAAATAATTTCAAAATGCACAATTTTCCCTGTACAGATGGGATACGCACTGGTAAACGCAACCGCTTCCAGGTGCCAGACGTACTGCATTCCTACCGACCGTCAGTATGAATGAGAAATATAGAAAAACTAATCGACCTAAAATGAACTTTTTCGTGACGTTGCGAGCTCTCGTACCATAAGCAGATGTTCTATAGATACTGATAGATAGATGTAGCGGTTGAATAGTGATGTGCCACGATTGATGTCTGTGCGTAAATGTCAGTACTTAATTAGTTTAAGTATTAAGTAAGTATGTATTTTGTATGTATGTATTTTTTTATATTATTTTGTTGTACGATCTTGTATGTATTTTATTATATATTTGTAGGTAAGTAATACTTACTTAAATGCCTTCATTTGGTATGATGCCTACTTATAATAACTTATTATTTATAAGTATCTATTATGTTGGTACGTAACATAATCATGTAGGTAAGTATTTATAAATCTCATATTTTGTAAAACTAGAATAAAATAATGATTTCAAATTAAAGAAAAATTTGTATGTTAGCGTTATTATCTTTAGACGTAAGCAATATTTAACAGTAAGTAAGCAACCCTGGCAACACGCCTGGACGACAGCGGGGCGTAACGACGTGAAGGGGGAATTATTTTAAATATTAATCCATAATTTGTTAGTAGATAATACAAACAATATTAATGTCTAATACTTACATATTATTATTACGGAAGAAATCATGTTATTACACAATATTCGAGTACAACGTGGTACAGCACTATCTTCAAGGCGGAGGAGGTCTGAAGCGGGAGGCGCGGAAACGCGTCCTGCGTGGGCCCGCCCCCGCGCCTCCCGCAACCTCCTTTCTCGCCATGAGTAATTTTGTTAAAAATCCATGTCTTCTAATCAAAATATTACTTACCGATGAAAAGAAATATCATTGTTATTTTTAGTTTGCTTCCGTGAATCGTTCTTACAGCTTGATACTGCACAGTCACCATTATAACATTAAATTTAAATAAATATCGGTGGGAGAAACATTCAGCGCGCGTGACATTTGTGACTAATAGCGTCGCCATTGCAATTTCGATACTGTTCCAACCCGTGCTTACAGTTCATACTCGCTAATGTTCGCTCTATAGCTTGCTTATGTTTACTCTGAGTAATAACCAATCATATCAAACACCAATGCTATACTAGCGCCATTCGGGTCAACTTATGAACCACTATTTAATGATTTTTCAGTATTATTTAATGATTTACCTGCCACTTTTTCAGTTTATCGCCCATGAAAGTTGGTCCTTTACTTCTACTCTCCATAGTTTAGAGGTAAATAATTCTATTTGCAGTTGTTTTAAAATCCCATTTTAAAAAAGGCGGTCGCCACATGACGACCGAGTAGTTTTTGTTTCCAGTCGATTAATTTTTTTTTATACATATTTCATATGTGAAATGCACAAAATTATAATTTTGCTTCAAACAAATACCTAATTACCTATGTAACTGATATTGTAATTATCTGTTCTCATTTAGATGTCAAAATGACAGTGACATAATCTTAAAATTGTCATTAGTTACTGTCACTGTCACTTGCTCATTTGACAGTTGTGAGAGACATTTTAAATTGAGTTAAGATTGATATGATAAGACTTGATATAATTAAATATCTATACTTTGTTTACCTCATAAACAGGAGAAAGAAAATATAAATTTATAATTGTTGTAACTTTAGAACTCACATAGAATTGTATTTATTGAAAATATAAGTCCATATACTTATTTCAATAAGTAAATGAAACTGCTGCCAATAACCGATTAACAAATACAGTAATTACAGTAAGTGCATTGAAACTTATAATGACATTGTTTCAAATCGTTTCAAAATTTTCACGTGACTGTGCTACTGCTTACACCGAAACATCAGGTCGTTTTGCATTGATTTAACTATTGTTTATGCATTTTTTAACTTCATATGGATGTTATGCAATAATTTATTAAAATTAAAATTGGACCTTGAAATTACAATGTCGCCTTTCCAGTACTAACAACCCACGCTTTTATGTGATACTTTTGTTGGCCCACTAGTAACGATTCTGACCATACTTATTTCAAAGGTGAGGAAAGAAACATTTCAGCTTATTGATATCTGTAATATAAAAATGAATCCCTAAATGTGTTGCTAAGCGCAAAACTCGAGAACGGCTGGACCGATTTTAATTCTGTCTTCACTCATGGACAGAGGGATAATCAGGGAAGGTTTTTACGTAAAAAAATGCACCTCGGGCGAAGCCGGGAGCGGCCCGCTAGGTTTTCAATAAATTATACTAAAGTTGTGGTCAGTAACTGGTTTTAGTTAAGATAATAGCTAATAATAAAAAAATATAAAATAAGCAAATGAGAACGAGGTACTGGAAGGTGTATTTAATAAAATAAAAATATTTTATATATATTTAATTCACTTAAAAATACACTTTACTAATGAGAATAACAGTTGATTAAAAGTTATATTAAGTGTTAATTTTAAAAGCAATACTATGTTGTAAATAACCTACTAAACCCAAGCTTATCTACTGACACATTTCAGGCTATGGCACAAATTAACGACTGGTTAGGTGTACTAAAAAGCCTACGGTTAGTGATTGAAGCCGGTGCAAAACTGCAACGTGAAAATTACAGAATGGTATGGAATAATTCCAGCTTTAAATCACTTTTACAAAACTATAATGTCGGCAAGCTTACTGCAACTAAACCAAATCCCGATAACGCCAAAGAGATTGTGGATAGGGTGATGGTAGTGGCTCACGGGCTAAGACATTATGCTATGATGCAATGTGATGTAACCCCTAATTATGCTGTAGAAAAAGCCGAGATGGATCCACAAACTAAGGACGAAATGGAAGAATTGAACAGGGAATTTAACAAAACTTTTGAGACTTTGGAAAAATCAAAAATCAATATAAGCGCCCCACTGGAAGATCTTACAGCAAAGGTTCCGGAGAATGTTGTTCCGGGAAAGAGTATTCCTGGTCCTGTAATTCTACCAACCGGTACACCTAAGCCAATTGCTAAAAACAAAGTCTCTGTAAGTATTAAACATATTTAGTTAATTTTTTATGTGTAATAACAATAAAGATTTACTTGAACATTTGTTTACAAAAGAAAACAGGCAGTTTTAAGCTAGACCAACACCTTCGTGGATTAAAAGACATCTTCGAGAGCACACTGATAGTTTCAACATCATTTTCTACAAACATGCAATTGATAATATTACTATAAGGCTACTTTAAAAAATTATATGAACTAGTTTATAAAAAATAATTACTAAACAATTATAAATTTGTCAATTTTCAGCTAAGTAAGAACTCGAAGGCACGTGTGGTTCCGTCGTCAAGATTGGGCCGGATGTTTTCCTTTGGGACATTGGCAGCGGGCCTAGGCGTCGGAACGGTAGCGCAGTATGCTCGAAACACTATCCAGTCAGTCGCTGGACGCGAAATTTACTCTGACAATGCGTTCCTTTCTACTGCAAATGCTGAGAGGATAGTTGACACGCTTTGCAAAGTCAGAGGTCAGTCTAAGGATATTTTAACACTAGCTGGTGCCTGTAACTTCCACAGGAGCCTAGCATTTTTCCAAGATCAAGTCTGAATGTTAGGGCTTGGATATTATAAATCTTTGGATTCGTTTATTAGATTTTATATTATTGTTATTTATGACTCTATTTATCTGAACAAGAGATTATTAGGAACCGTAAAATATTTTATAGTCGACTAGCTGGTGCCCGCGACTTTGTCCACGTTGAAAAAGAAAATATATGAGGTTATCGCTATGACGACGGTGGCGCCGCCACTCGACAGTGGCGCCCAATTCTTTATATTTTTAGACGGTCACTAGGGAACAGTATTTTTTTTTCTGGATTAAAGGTACCCTATGTCCTTTCTTGTATTTCTCATAAACGTGTATGCAAAATTTCATGATGATCGGTTGAGTAGTTAAGGCGTGAAAAGGTAGCAGACAGACAGAGAGACTGCCTTAATACTTTCGCATTTATAATATTAGTATGGATAACTGAAAGTAATTGGAATTATATACGGTTACGATACGCTCCCGGCTTCGCCCGGGGTGCAATTTTTACAATAAATATTTACTCAATTCGGCCAATAAATTACCTTACACAGCCATCTGTGAGAATTTTATGGAACTCACAGATAACTTTTAAAATAAGTTCCATAACAACAACTGTGAGTTCCATAAAATTCTCACAGATGGCGATGTAAGGTAATTTATAACACTCTCGTATAATAAAAAATAATTTGCAATAAAAATACTATAAATTGAGATAAAATTGGACATAGTTACGAAATTTTATCAAAAGCAGTTCAGTAGTTTAGAGTTCATCGCGAACAAACATGTGAACACGGATGTGCAAACTTTTCAATGAAGTATTTAGTTCTAAATCGGTTATTATTCGATTATTAAAGGTGCAGCCTTGAAATTGGGACAGTTGCTCAGCATTCAAGATGATTCGGTGATATCACCAGAATTGCAGAGAATATTCGAGCGTGTTCGCCAATCTGCAGACTTCATGCCTTCGTGGCAAGTGGAGAAGGTCATGAGCGCTCATCTTGGTGTAGACTGGCGGAGTAAGGTCCACCATTTTGAGGATAAACCGTTCGCAGCCGCCTCCATTGGTATTTGTTTCTTTTCGATTTACCATTGTTATTATTAGTACAGATACTATCTCTCCATTACTCTAATTTGTTAGACTTTAACGTACTTCCTATCCAATAATTTTCCAGTTCACAAGCAAAAACTTCTTTAATAAAAGACTTGCCATTGCTTGCTAGAACTAGACCATAACTTTAAATGAACTTTGAAAACTTCATTTCCACAGTTTGCCTCTGTCTTGAATCTGAAACTAAATCTAACAGCTGATGCAAGCAAGGTCGTTTAATTCAAATATATTAATTTGAATTTCACTTTGACAATTTTTTTTTCTTAGGTCAAGTCCATTTAGCTGTGTTACATAACGGGCAAGAAGTGGCTGTTAAAGTACAGTATCCTGGTGTGGCCAAAGGAATAAACAGTGATATTGATAATTTAGTTGGAGTTTTAAAGGTAAATCAAACTTTCATTTTTTAAGTATCTGTGCCCATTGACTTGTCCTCCTTATAATAATCGGATTTAGTCGTGCGTTTCCATCACCAAGTGAATGATTTAATGGCGTTCACTAAGTGTCTGCTTTTTTATGTCAAAGTAGACAGACAGCCTAACGGTCCACTTGATGGTGGTGGCTCCTGTCGCCTATAACACACAAAGAACGCCACATGTGTTGCATGTGCGCTGCCGGCCGATTAGTCCTTTAAGGATAAGGGATTCAGAAGGGATAGGGAAATAAGCTCTGCCATCCCTTACTCACTTACCGAAACACAACAGCACACATGCTGTTATTGCTGTCTTGTGTAAGGGGTGGTCAGTAACTGCGAAACACAGTGTGCCCTGACACTACTTTCCAGATCCAGACCAAAGCCAACTTTGAAAAGTTAATTTCCAAAATTGACTGCCGGGAATCGAACCCGGGACCCCTGATTCGGAGCGTTAAGGCAAGCACCCTAACTACTCATCCAAGGGGCTTCTGCCAAAGAAAAACAACAATTCTAATTCCAATCCAGAGTTTCTTCCAACTCAGTTGTGAGAGAAACATACTTTTAAAGAAATGAAATAATGTCTCACTGTTAATACACTCAATAGTTATTATGAATGATGGTGAGCGAATTTTGTTAGTTTGTTTATATGCGAAACCACTGCATATTTTAAGAATTTTTTCACTGTTTGGAGTAACATTATTCCAGATATTATGTACTCTAACTCCCGCAATTGCTCGCTATATATATATACTATTTTAACATAAACAATCATCGATATCATTAGGATTTTTAATGATGTTGTTTTATTTGTTTTCAGGTGTGGAATGTATTCCCTAAGGGCATGTTTATAGATAACATAGTGGAAGTAGCTAAAAAAGAGTTGGCTTGGGAGGTGGATTACATTCGTGAAGCGGAATGTACTAGAAAATTCAAGCATTTACTAGCACCGTACCCTGAATATTTCGTGCCTGACGTTATAGGTATTTTTTTTTATAATTCAACAAATACATGCATGTCAATATAATATCCCTTAGTGTAAAAATAAATTATTAAGTATTGACAGAATTTTGAAATGTTGGGTATGCATGAATTGCATTTAGGAATTAATTTGTTCATGATAGTATTTTATTTTATTTTAAATATAGCAACTATCTTTTATTGGACATAAAAAAATGCTAATTGCTAACTGTTACTTACTAATCTTATAAAAATAACTCTAAGAATGTTGTTTCTTTGTCTGTTAAGTTAAATATAAAATTTGAGATAAATATAAATTTTCAGATGACTTATGCGCTGCGGAAGTGATAACAACCGAGTTAATAGATGGCGTTCCGCTCGAAAAAATGTTCGAAGCAGAATACGAAGTAAGGAGTGACATTGCACACAAAATTATGCAATTGTGTCTAAGGGAAATGTTTGTACTGCGATGTATGCAGACCGATCCTAATTGGGCCAATTTCTTCTATAACCCTAACACTAAGCAGGTGAGCTGATACAAGAAAACATCTGTTTGTGACTATATAAAATAAACTCATATATTGTTTTCATAGCTGAAAAGTTAATTAAGACTGGGTTGTTTAGTACAATTGTAAAATTTAACCTTTCAACACAGCTGTAGTAGACCAGTTGTATTTAATTAAAACTGTAGACACTTCACAGACTATTCGAAATTGTTCTGTCAATCTGACAGTAATTAGGTATTTGTCGGCAACATTCTAAAACTGTTTGGAGACTTATTAATTAACTAGCTGGTGCCCACGACTTCGTCCGCGTCGAAAAATATTAAGTAGCCTATCCTGTGTCCCGCACGTACAAATGTTTATCTACCAAGTTTCATGAAAATCAGTTAATTCGTTTCAGAGTTATGGAGGAACATACATACATACATACAGAAAACAATTCTAAAAATCGTCAATTTAGTTTCAGTATCATGTATAGAGCCTATAAACACGATATCTCTGAAAACAAAGTAACTTACTCCATGACCGACCCTTACAGATTTATTATTAGTATTGATGTATTAGTGGTAGTGGCAATAGTAATTAATTATATATTAGTACTGCTGTTATTATTAATATTTATATAACTAATGGTTTGATTGATTTATTTCTCCTTATAACTGTACCAAATTTCACTAATAAGTTTTATTTTATTTTATTTAATTCCAGGTGATACTACTAGACTTCGGTGCAACTCGCGAATATTCCAAAGAATTTATGGATCAATACATAGAGATTATCAAGGCTGCCGCTGACGGTGATCGCGACGCCATATTGCGAAAGTCACGTGAAATGAAATTCCTCACTGGCTATGAATCTAAGGTGAATTTCTTATAATAATCTATCGTACTTTATATGTATCTACTACTTAGCGGATATAGAAGTATTAAAAATACATATTTTTAATCCATAGATAATGGAGGAGACTCATGTGGATACTGTTATGATAATGGGTGAAGTGTTCACGAGCGAAGGTTTTGGTGAATTTGATTTTGGAACACAACAGACAACGAGACGCATCCAAGCCTTAGTTCCAACGATACTCACCCACAGACTGTGCCCGCCTCCTGAAGAGATTTACTCCTTGCACAGGAAGTTGTCTGGTGTTTTTCTACTGTGTTCAAAGATGAAAGTGAAAATGAACTGCAGAGACATGTTCCACGAAATTTACAGCCAATACAAGAGCGACAACAGATAGTACTCACTATTTTTAATTTGCATTTTCAAAAAGCCATTAATAACTAAAATAACCATATTAACTTATTACTTAATCATTTATTAAAAAAGTATTCTTATTAAAACACATTCGAAATTATGATTTATATTTCGTATTATATGCAGATATTTGATATTTTCATTGATTTTTCGAGGTAAATAAGTGTTATTGGAAAAAAATTAGTTATGCAAAACATCAAAATCGACATGCGATATAAGACAAAAAGTGTCCTTTTTTTAACGAGCTTATAGTCCCCAGTACAAGGACCTTAAATTGCTTTGACACATACAAATGTAAAACTTTGTGAGTGCCTTTTTTGCGATGAGTCCGACAAACTTTTCTAATGCGAAAAGTTTCGGCGCTGCTGCGTTTTCGAATGCTCGATTCCTGGAATTGTCGATATGACGTTACTATGACTCTCCGTATATACAACTTTGACTTTTGGAAAAAACTAATAAAATTAATTTAAAAATTGTGGTCAACTTGTCCGACAAAAATCATGTTGCATATGGGGTGTCCACCACCCCAAAAATGTCGATATGACGTCACTATGACTCCTCGTACATACAAGTTTCATTTTTTGAAATTTGTTTAAAATTGTGGTCAACTTGTCCGACAAAAATCATGCTGCGTATAGAGTGTCCACCACCCCGAAAATGTCGATATGACGTCATTATGTCTCCCCGTACATACAACTTTAAATTTAATATTTTTCGATTTAAAATAAAGTACTAATTGTAACCAAATATGTGTCCGACAAATACACGCTGAAATTGTAGTGGTTTAACAAACTTAATCCTGGCTATCCTAATCAGATATATTAAAAAAAATTACATATGACATATTATTGATGACATATGACCGAATGACATATTATTATAAACTATAAAGTAATAAATTTTTCATAATTTGTAAATTTAAGTACTTACTGAAAATAATTTATCTGAAAATATTCCCATATTTTATTTGAATTTACGCGGCATAGTTTCACACGAGCCACGTGTGTTAATAAACGTACAATAATACAATAAAATATCAATATAAATGAAAACAGATTTTTAATTTTTCCGATTTTTCCGATTGAAATTATTTTATAGGTAATAGTAATTTTATACGACAAATTTTATGTCAATTTAATATATTTAAATAATATACGTGAATATTTAGGTTTATTCAGTCAGAAATTGACAAAAAGAAGTTTACCATTAGTAATGATTTTTTTTTTCATTTTTTTGGTCGGACTGACTATTTAACTCAAAATATTTGTCGGACAAGTCGATATTTGCATTTAGAATACTATTATCTATCATTGTTATTTTTGTCCGATATGTATGTACGGGGAGACATAATGACGTCATATCGACATTTTCGGGGTGGTGGACACTCCATACGCAGCATGATTTTTGTCGGACAAGTTGACCACAATTTTTAAATTAACTTTACTAAACAAATTTCAAAAAATGAAACTTGTATGTACGAGGAGTCATAGTGACGTCATATCGACATTTTTGGGGTGGTGGACACCCCATACGCAACATGATTTTTGTCGGACAAGTTGACCACAATTTTCAAATTAATTTTATTAAAGTTTTTTCCAAAAGTCAAAGTTGTATACGGAGAGTCATAGTGACATCATATCGACAATTCCAGGAATCGAGCATTGGAAAACGCAGCAGCGGCGCCGAAACTTTTCGCATTAGAAAAGTTTGTCGGACTCATCGCAAAAAAGGCACTCACAACGTTTTACATTTGTATGTGTCAAAACAATTTAAGGTCCTTGTACTGGGGACTATTACGGTGTATTCAAGCGTGTCCTATTCTTACGATTTGAATTTTACACTATTTCGTGTTACCAATACAAAATAATATCAAGAAATTAAATTAAAAATACTAACGTTGTACTATAATTTTTAGTGCTTTTTAAATAAAATAAAACAAGTTTTAAGCGTTTTTTTTAATTATTGTGTATCAATAGTATACCCATTCTACCACTTTTCTTATCTTTTTCCAATCTCTCATCAATTATGCTGTCTAATTCATAAATCGTGATTTATTATTACTTATTTATTTTTTCAATAAATTATTTGTTTTTTAGTTTGTATGTTTTATTTTTAAAAAGTAATTTGATAAATAAAGTCATGAAAAATAATTGAAAAAATAGTGTATCCTGTCCACAAAAGTACTCGACTCTCGATACTAAATAGCCAAGCCGGATACTGCGAATCCTTGGTTTTGTTCAGTAGTGCCATGTATAATTGTAACTTTCTACTAAAATACCTAGGTTTCTACTTAAGTTTTGAGATATGGAAACAGTGAAATGAATATGTCAAATCTGACATTGTCATTGTAAAGTTTGAAATTTGTATTGGGGAACGTACTCAGAGCGTTTTATTATACGAGTGCTATTTGGGTTGTTTTACAAATACACTTGAAACTTCGACTTTCGACGTGGATTAAACCAACAGCTGTATGCCGATCAACTCGTTTCGACTTTTGGTGATGAAGCACCATCTCGAGCCACCGTGTTTCGCTGGTTTTCCAATTCAATCTTGGTCGCACTTCGCTTCAGGATGAATTTCGTGAAGGTCGTCCAAAATCATCTATTGTGCCGAAAAAACATCGATGCTGTACGTGATCTGATATTGCAAGATCGTCATGTGACATACCGTCATGTGACATCGTCACTCGCATACATTCAATATTGCATGAACAATTGGCTGTCAAAAAGATTTGTTCGCGTTGGATACCGCATAATTTGATTGGTGCAAGGGCACGTTGAAAAAATTCAATCGCGTTAATTCAAAAGACGTCAATAAAATCGTAACAGGCGACGAATCATGGATCTATGCACATGAACCCGAAACTAAACAACAATCGACTGTATGGGTCTTTCAAGACGAGCCAAATCCAACAAAAGTTGTTCGCGCACGAAACACTTCCAAGCAAATGGTCGTCTGTTTTTCGGAATAACTGGACATGTCGCCAGCGTTCCATTAGAGCAACGTAGAACGGTTAATTCTGAATGGTACACAAAGTATTTCTTAATTAAACTAATAAAGTATTAGTTAAAACTAAGTTAATTAAAAAGTGCTCCAGTTCAATTGCCAAATTCATTCGCGTAATATATCCAATTATCAATCAAGCTGCGAAAGCGCTATTAGGAGAAAGTTGTTATTAGAATTATGTCATTATCTTCTATTTAGTTTGTGGTAAACCCAATTGTAAAATAAAGATAGCAAAAATTATAACTAGCTAAATTTTTTTTAGTTTTTACTGCACTTATGCCGATTATGGTATTTTTAACCGTATTTGGCTGGCAACACTGTTTGCTACACAAGTAAAGTGCACAATTAGATAAAATGCCATAGCTAAATTAGCAGAGGACTAAAAATTAGGACAAACATTAGGAATAAATGAGTTATAAAAAGAAAAAAATGTATTACACGAACTTTATTATAATACCGTCACAATACAGAACTAGAGATGTTCGTTGACATTGCGCTTTTCTTATACTTGGCGTTTACAAATATTGCGGCGACATATCCGCTTTAATCTTAATAAACATACAGGAAAAATTAATGACTTCGATATTATTATCAGCCATCTTATACTTCAATATTAATAGGTGAAAATGGTCTGGAAATTTACCAGCAAATAGGTGAAGAAAGAATTGATATAAGCAATGTCTTGCAATGACTTGTCTCCGTCATGTGGCCACGCCAAGTTAGGCCCAAAAATAAAAGCCAAAATTTCAATATTCATTCCGTTCACGCTGCTTCTTTCGTTAACCTGTAAATAATAACAAAAAAGGTTTTATATAGGTGAGTGAACGCATGAGCGACAGAGCAGGCACGCTCTAGCGGATAATCGTCAATTTCGTCAAAAACTACTTCTAATGCTGGCACTTCACATGGCTATTTGTGTTCGCTATTGGGTGTTTGTTGTATGTGGCAAAATATTTGACGTTCTGGCAATCATGCAAATAACGGCAAATACCATGCAAATACACATGGCAGTCAAATAACAAACACACAAACATTTGGCAGTAGAACGCAAGGTGTTTACCAACACTATGGACGTGTATCAACTTGCAGCGGGATTTTATTATTTAAATGCATGTTACTATTACATGCTATGCGTCAAAAAACACAAAGTCTTGAAAAGACCCTGGAGACAGCAAGGCGCTGGTGGATGCTGACTATGCACAAAAATCGAATCCGGTTAATAATTTTCATAGAATAGCGTTTCTGAATATGGCCATTGTGTGGACGGTTTATTTGCGTATTTGCCTATTTGACCCCTTTGATGTGTCTCGAAAAACCGACAAGCGCACGGATCCGCGTATTTGGTATTGTCCTTATTTGTCAAATAGGCAAATAAGGACAACACTTTGTCAAATAAACTGTCCACATTAGGTAATTGTTTGCCAAATATGCCAAATACACAAATACAAATAGCCATGTGAAGTGCCAGCATAATATGTTATAAAAAAATCTCAATTAGTCCTAAAATTGCAATTCGTAAAAGAATGAAGTTCGAAAAGATTTTGAAAAATAATTTATCACTCGATGACATTTTATATACAAAAATAATTTAAATTCAAAATATAGCAACGAGAACTTTTAATGGAAAATGTCAGTTGTGTCATCATAGTCGTCATAGTCATAATTTGAGAGACATACTCGTAGTAAAAAAAGGCTAAGACTAGTAAAAGAAAATAAAAGTTCTAATTTTTTTCATCAAAAGAATTTTTAGTTTTAAGTGCCTGTACACTGGAAAATTAATACATTATCTGTTATCAAATGTACAAATCCACATCTATTGTGAAATTAATTGTTATTAAATAACAGATAAATACGTAACATAAATAGAACGAAATATTATCAAATAAATTCCCTTTAATATATATTAAAGAACTTTAAAAGTTTACGGAATAAATAAATATCATTTAGTTAAGAATACCTTTGTCTTTAAACAAGTTAATATTTTATAGATTTTACAGTATTGATCTAAACTCGTCTGTATCTCCCAATTTTTTTAAATATTATCTATAATACAAAATTACAAAGTAACTTAACAATGTTACAGTTACGTTAAGTTAGGTTAGATTACAAAATTAGGTCGGTATATATAATTTTAACAAATATAAATTATACAGGAGAACAAAAAAAATTTTTACCTTCAATAAAAATCTTATTAAGTATTTCAATACGATGTAATTTTCGGCAGGCAGCCTGTCTAATATGTATTTCACCTTCTTTGGGCGGTCAGCGAAACATCCAACTGCAATAATAGTACATTTTATTAATATCAACATAATATATCAACATACAACATACATATTGAATGTCAAGAAATCAGACAGACTGAAAAACCGTGTAATCAGAAGTAAAACAAAAACTTTAAGAATGTAACAATGAAAATTAAAAGACTCAAGTGGAGATGGGCTGGGCACACGATAAGAGGTCATGACAAATGGAGCAAGAAAGTGACAAGATGGTATCCGAGAGAGGGTAAAAGGAAGAGAGGTAGACCGCAGAAAAGGTGGGATGACGACATCAGAGAAGTGGCAGGAGTGTTGTGGAACAGAGTGGCTCAGAAAAGATCGGAATGGCAAAGGTTGGAGGAGGCCTTTGCCGATTGGCAAACAGATCTTCAGAAAACAAGCAACAAATATTAACATAAGTTTTTTTGTATTTATTATAAAATATTGTTATTAGGTTAAGTTGATTTGATTAAAAGGCTATATTATTATTATTATTAATAATATCATCACAAAATGATTTGATTTCAAAATCAAATCAAATCAAAAATCAAAATATTTATTTATCAATTAGGTTTCTACAAGAAACTTAGGTATGATCGTCATTATAAATTTAAATTTACCAGGGTTTTGGAAAAAAAGCCAAGATGACGATCCTGAGAAGAAACCCCGAAAGAAAGTCAGGTTTCTTCAAATTCAAATTGCTATCAACAAAAATGTTATTTAATTTACCACTTTAGTATCTACTTAAAATTAGTGCTCGAAAAGTACTCGGACTAACCTAGATTTTAAATAAAAAAATAAATTGCAAATTGACTTTTTAGGTAATTTTGTGTTAAATTTACAATCCTCCTCCTTTTGGCTCTTCCTGACAAAGAGGACATGTGATCCAGGACCTGACTTTAGTCCCGTGGAGATGTTCATTATTTTCAGAAAAGTTTATTATGAGTCTTAGCATTTTATACTTGGGTATCCGACATTTTCCAGTTGACGTCATGAATTTTTTGTATGAAAATTTTTGAAATGAGTTTGAGATGGGTTAAAATCATTGAACTCACGACAGTGTCATGTTACGTAATGTAATGTAACTTAATGTAACCGAAATTTTAAAAAATAATAATTTTTGAGATGAGATAAAAATCATTGAACTCGCAACAGTGTCATGTTACTTAATGTAAGCGTTGATGTAGTTGATATTGATTTAAAATAATTTAAAAAAAGAACAATAAGCAGACAACTGCATATGAAAGTAAACTTACTAGATATGGTAACAAGAGGACACCTCTGACCAATAATTTAGTTTCATATCAACATCGAAACCTTTAATGGTTCATTATGAAGTTCATGTAAATAATTATGTTCTATTTAGGGCCTCTTTCACCAACTACAAGTAAAGTGTTGATTAGTTACTTTTCAAGTAACACTAATTGGCGAGTAAATGTTACGAGTATCTTGTGTCAATTTCATTGAAATTACCCTTGAGTAATGCTACTCGAAGATGGTGATACTCGTACTCTTTCTTACCGGTGACTTTAAATGGCGGTTAGCCTACATGACACTTTACACAGAAATGGTGAAAGAGGCCCTTATTGTCATTGTGTCAGTGTCATATATTTTTTGTTACGATCAATAATAATAGTATTTACCTAATTCGATAATGCCAAGGAATTTAAATATCATACAATTATTTTTGTGAAGCTACGCTATTGACGTGCGGTCCTACAACTGACATGTATTTTTTTTTCATTAATCTATCGAGTAGGGCATCAAATGAAAGGGCTACATGAGCTGATACTAAAAATATACAATTAAGATTCACCACATTAGTTGGGGACAGAGAAGTAAAATATATTTTTTCAGTATTCTTTTAAAAAAATATAAATAAGCAAAAATATTTATTTGTCTTACAAACGGTATGTTTGGGTGGAATACTAGAGTTTAAATGTAGTTTAGAATATTTAAAATAAATTATGAATTCCAATACTCACAAGTCCAATGAATTATTTCTTTGTAAAGTTCATACGTAAAAATAGGTTCCGCCAATTCATTTAAAAAAGTAATTAAAAGAGTAGCTGCTACATGCGTCCTATTTCCGAAATTAATTTGATATCCGTGATTGTACAAGTGTTTCAGCTTTTCAATGACCCATGGATTTGCCCTTAAACGGAAGATACCTTCCGTTTCAAGCCCTTAAAAAAAGAGATTAATATTAACCCAAGGAAACAAATAAATATTACATAACGCAATTGATTAATTAAAGTAACAAATTAAATAAATGAAACAATTTTATATGATAAGGACCTGTACTGATAACAGATCAAAATATTTCTAAGTAGAAATGTGTAATCCATAACTACATAAACTTATAAAAATATACTTGGAAAGTGACGAATTCTAAAATTTATTTTAAAAAAATTGTTGCTGTTCATTCGTCACTTTCTAAGTTCAAATGAAATGAGCAAATTTATTCAGACGAAGTCTCCACATAAACAACAAGAGTACCTGCAGGCCTCGACAAATACTCCACACAATCTCTCATAACCGGCGGGATCAGATTCACCATTCCCACGTTAAGGGTTCTGATATAGACTAAGGATACCCCAAATTGCTGAGTTACAGGAGGCGAAGGCATCTTGCGAGGTATTTGTGATCGGGAATATATACTTGATTCGGCTTCAGCCCTAAATCTGCTTGACGACATGGTTTTTCTTTCGATAAAAAAATCTGTCAATAAAAAAAAAGTTAGTTTTGATATATTAGAAATCTCTGTCGTCCTATAAGTTATATTATGGATAAAGTGATCAATTTGTTTTTTATAATATAAAGTGACAGGCAGGTTAACAGTGCACCTGCCTGCACCTACTGTCTCCAATATAATATGTAGTATGCGAAAACTGGATTTTTTTGAGAGGATAAAGAATAAATGTTTTTTTTTTTTTGGAGAAAAGAGAGAAACCGTGCATTGACTGGGCTACCTTATGCGGTATAGTATGCGAAAATTTGATATTTTTTTAAAGAGGAAAAAGAATAAATAATTATTTTTGAGAGGAAAAAGAATGCAGTTATAATGAACGGATTTGTATGATTTTTTTGTTGGGTTTCTAAGGCCTAAAATAAAAGTTCACGTATCAAAGGTTGCCGCTTCTATTTGGGTTTTTAATTATTTATTTTTTTGATAGCGTTAGATACAATTTGCGGTAGAAAGCCAAAACGTGCAAAAATTTCCCTAAATTTGATAACAACAACTTCATTTTGAGAATAACAATTGGTGCTATTCATTATTTAGACCTCAATAAACTAGCTGTGGTTATCAACAATGTTAATCTATAACGTTGCTCACAATATTTAGCAGATCTGCATGTAACCTTTGCCACAGTTGTGATGGAAACGCCAAAAAGATAAATAAGTGGTGCATGAGGTGGAGTGTCGCCGTCGCCTATGCATTATACAACTATGCCCTTTACATAATCCTTCTATGTAAATTTAATAATATCAATATATGCCGGGCCAATAATACATAATTACGCGCTATTTGTTTTGACAATACCTTAACAGCCTACATGTAGGTACTTAATACGCAATATAGGATCGACACTTGTTGCCTCCGTTATATCCTACCTTTACATCTACATGAGTGAAAAATCATCGTTAAGGATTGCCTCTGCCTGGTTGTTGGAACTGACTCATCGTGATCAGTGCGAATAGTCTCATTGTACGACTTCTCAGATTCGTTGGTTTCTATACATTACGAGTATTTTTTAATATTATATGTAGATGTTAAGTTGTTTGGTCTCGTACGCTTCGAAAACTCGAGAATAGATAGACCGATTTTTAATTCAGTTTTCATATGTGGAAAGAGGGATAAACGGGGAATATTGCACCCCGGGCGAAGCCGGAAGCGTGTCGCTAGTTAATTAATATTTCGTTAACATTAGTGAAGGAGGACTCCCACTCAGATTTTCAAGACAAAGGCTGATTTTTCTTTAATTAATAACTGATACAACGGATGTAATTTTACTTAAACGAGGAATAAATTTCTTGTAATAGTTAATGAGTTCTGAGATGGCTTCTAAGCGCAGCGTAGGACGTCCCACCGATGAGGTGGACAGACGGTCTGATAGGGCCGCGGATCTACGGTGGATCTGACTGACTATCTATCAACGCACAGCCAAAACTATTTAGTCTGGAAATTTTTGGTTATTTTTTACCATAAACATTAACTAAGACATAATAATTTCAACTCCGTTCCAAGTCGGGGCGGGTTTCTTGTTTTCAATAAAAAAATTACAGGCAGCAGGATTTTTTACATATAAAAAATCGTATACGAGCCGTGTCTGCGTACATTAAACATTAAAAAAATATACGCATGTACTTAGTTATGTTACAGAGGTGAAATTAGAATTTTTGTCTGTTTATCTGGGTGTTTGTGCACGCTAATCTCAAAAATGGTTTAATTGATTTCAATGTGATTCAATGTGACGCGTATGATATAGGTATACTAGTCATTACACAATAATAACTGTAAATATATATACTTCAAATACGACTGAACAAGAGCCGTAACATACGGTTACCTATTCTATGTAAAACTGATTCCGTTTAGGCACTGAACGACATGCATACATAATATGCCCTTAACATTTCTTATGGCGCCACACTTATCAGTGATTAGTGTGACGAGTAATCGCAATTCACATTACGACAATGACACCTATGCGAAACATGTTGTCAGCCGCATCGTCAGCACCTCTGCGCTTGCGACGCACGATATCCGCTGCCCACTTGCACAGTAACAAACCTTTATGGCGAGAGATTGTAGACATTTCCAGGTAGGTATTTGAGGCAAGCTGAAACTTGTCCTATAACTTCAACAATACCCTAACACAGTAGGTACTACAGACCTAGCTGGGGAGTAGTGGGTCTAAATCGGGACCTACCTATATTTTCAAAGTTGAATATTGAATATTTAAAGAGTAAAAAAATAAATATGCCCGATTATTTATTCGGGTCTAACATTGCCAGTTGTAAAACGGTAAAACGTTTATAAAAATGTTTTCAAAAAAATCAAAAAATTGTATTTGAGGCAAGTTAAGATTTTTACAATATATTATTTATATTGTGATAGGTAAAAGTAATAACTAGTCGGCAAAATGACAGAATTTGTCAACGAAGCTAGAAAAATTGAAGTAGATATTGGTACGAAAATGGTTGTAGGTATATTTTGTTTCGAATATCTTGTAGTAAGTATCGCTACAAGATCTTGCAGCAAGAATAACAATCCTCACAGCAAAGTCGTCCTTCCAACGATGTCTTACGTTTCAAATATTTAGTTATCAAACGTATATTTGAAGGCACTAGCGTGGGACTAATGATGTACATATCCGTTATACAACGCCACCCTTTTTTTTTTTTAATGTTGGGAAATCCTCTTGGATACCCGGCAGTGTAGGGGACACTGCGGGGTTATGCCGGATTCCTACCGGCTAAAACCCAACGACTTTCTTTCGATCGCGGCCGTTGATGGGCGGGGTCGTGGGGACGTTATTACACGACTTCGGCGCCCCGCCACGGCTATCCAGCGCGGGGAGGCCTGTGCTCCCTGTTAGAACCTGGGCGTACCCGAAAGTGGAGGTACGCCGGCCATCTCGGGGGACCTTACGAAGGGCGGCAGTCTCCCCCAAGACCACCGCCAAGGTCCCGGTATACAACGCCACCCTAGGCCACCCTAGCATTCGCTTTAGAGGATGAAAATAGAAAGCAAAAATGTTCTCGTTAGTAAATATTATAAAAAGGACAAATTTTTCGATGAACAACAAATGAATACATATAATGTGTGGTTTTATTTGCCGATTTTTTTTTGGCTAGCTGACCCGGCAAACGTTGTTTTGCCAAAAAAATAATAAAAAAAATTGGGTTGGGCCACCCTTATCACTTAGGGGTATAAAAATAACACCTACTAAATATACACAAAAATTTCATAAAAATCGATTAAGCGGTTACGGAGGAGTTTTATATACAGGCTCGAAAAATAGGGGATCTATGTCGAAGGTTCTATGTCAATTCGAAGTACCTATTACAATAAAACGGCAATTTCATACTTTAACCCCTATTACTAATCGATAGGATTATTATTCAGGATAAAATTTCTCTAACAAACATTTGGTCTTAAAAATCAAAATGAACGTAAAATCTAACATTAACTTTATTTTATTATCAATTTGTTATACTTAAATTATTTAACTGATAAATTGTTCGAAACCGTGCAAGAGCTAAGGGTTGCGGTAGAAAATGTTATGGCATACACCACAACACTGCTGAAGGCTACAAGAAATGAATTTCAACGGAGACTAAATTTGTGTATCCGGAACGAGGGGATTCATTTCGAACAATTTATCAGTTAAATAATTTAAGTGTAACAAATTGATAACAAAATAAAGTTAATGTTAGATTTTACGATCATTTTTATTTTTAAAACCAAATGTTTGTTAGAGAAATTTTATCCTGAATAATAATCCTATCGATTAGTATAATAAAACAGCGAGTGTTTGTTTTTTTTTAATTTTAGTTGGTTCGAGTCCCGGGCGAGCCAAGCGAGTTTTAAAAAAATCTTTGAATGCAGTTTTGTTTCTTTTTAAAAATAAAGGAATGTCTCCTTTATGTAAAATGAGCTAAAGAGCGTTCATCAATTAAAATCACGCTGGAGTCAAAATTTATGATTTCAGTAGTTTCAGATGTTTTAGTTTGCAGATAAGATGTTAACGTCATATTATTTGTAGTTGTATAATCTAGTAAATAGCTGAAAAATATTTTAAAGTGAATTTTCATTAGAACATTTTTAAACAGCCCTTTTTTTAAACTAGCGATCGACGGCCTACGCAGATAAATATACAAGTTATTAAAAAAATTATAACACAATCTTTTAGAACATTAATGACTTCACATACTAGGTCCAAGAAAAAACAGAAACATCTCAAATTTGATCATAAAATAACACGTTTAATATCACGAAAAATTACTAAAAGTGACACTTTTGATTATACTTTTCTTGAATGAAAATTTACAGAAATCGTATGTTTTTTTCGACTATTATCTAATAAATGATATGAATTTTTGGAAAATCAATATTTTTATAATTTGTCGCATATAATTTTACTAATATCTCGCTTCTGCGTCGACCGTCGACCGCTAATTTTAAAAAAGGGTTGCTTAAAATCAGTTCTAATGAGAAAAGTATCTCAATATTTTAAAATATTTTTCTACTATTATCTAGATTATAAAACTACAAATAATATGACGTTAATATCTTATCTGCAAACTAAACACATCATGGCATTATGATCCGCCGGGAATCATAAATTTCTGATTCTAACTCTGTTACTGCCTTAACTGAGTCTCTGTGATATTTCGATATCACAGAGATTACAAATTTATTTCTTTATTTGATACACCAAAAACAGGTAAACTATAAATATAAAAAAAAAACCATTATTTTGAAACCGTAAAATCAAATAGGTATTTAACACAATTAGGGCCGCCACATACAGTCAGAATTATTTCGATTCATAATATTGATTCGGGATTCCGAACGCAGTAAATCCATACAAATCTATGGATCAACCACATCGATACAGTAGTTTTCCTTTCGGATTTCATCCGAATCGAAATTCCGAAACGGAATTCCGACTGTATGTGGCGGCCCTTACACGACAGTACAGTAAAAAACATCAAATTTACGCAATTACTCAATCATTATTTGAGACCACAGTGTAATAAAGAGCACTTGTGCTGTTGTGTTTCGGTAAATGAGTAAAGGGGTTGTCACTCCCTTATAATTTATCTTACTAATATCCGCAATAAACTTGCAGTACCTATTGCGTTGCAAGTAGACCGTCAGCCCGACTTGACGTACATAAAAGAAATGATATGATATTCAATAAGTTTACCAGGAGGCTCGTAGCGAAATCCAAAGTATGTTTTTTTCAAAATCACCACCTATGTGTATATATATCAGGTATCAAATATAAATCGTTGTATCAGGTGTTATCACTGCAAAGTAACCATGCACAAATTTACAATTTAAAACGCAGTTGTTGTTTTCTCTCTTCTGAACTATAAATGCAGTGTAGATCTAACTAACTAGCCTACTTCGCACTATGACTACTCGTAACGCGTCTATCCTGTCACGCATATGGTGGGATATCTAAAAGGACAATTTCAAATATTCACTGGGATGTCATTAAACACAATTAGATCAAAACAAACATAAGCGCGGAAAATTCTTGCAGAATATTCTAATTATATTTTGAAATACAAGAAAAATTTTCTGAAACACACTGCACTTAATATTATTTTTAATGAAATTATTGTAATATGAAACGTTATATAAAACAAAGAACTTGTGAAGTCTCACCTTTCAAGCAAGCCAAGACGTTTGCACTCGGTCGCGAATGAAAATGTTATAAGCGTAACTTATGATACGTCCGATTACCTTTAAAAACACGTGGGCAACTTTTATTCAGCATAAGCGAGCCCTGCGATCTATATAAGAAGCTTTTTAATTTAAGGCTTGCGACATAGCTACAGCTATAATATGTATTATTTTACTAAAACACTAATAAGAATTGGAACTTAGAAAAATTAATTGTTTTGATTTTAGTTGATTAAAAATAAAACTTGTTACTAATTTATTAGTCCTCAGACGTCTTTTAAGCATTTAGTTATAAAAGTAAATATAATAAAGAATGTCTAAGACAATTGAGAATGACGATAAAATCTAAGTACGTAATTAATAAATAAACATATACAATATTCTTAAAAAAAACATCCCAGTTGTAATAAATTTCAGAAAAAAGAAAGAGAAAGTAGAACGAAATAGCTACGCTGTGATTATACATACAGTGTTTTGACAATCTTCTCTTTTTTTATCATTATTGGCCATACTTCTTTGTCCCGAACGTGTTGATCTATCTATATTGTTGATATTGTTTGATCACGGGCGCTACCAACTAACACAATTCGAAATATTAGTTATATTATATAACTTATTTATATCTGGTGAAAAGTGCTATTACATGATATGGCACGTGGATAGTATAAATAATATATTTTTAAACTAGCTGGTGCTCGGTGCTCGCAACTTTGTGCGCGCTGTAGTTTTTTGAAAATCCCATAGATAACTAACATTTTTCCATGATAAAAAAGTATTCTATAGTTTAATCCACGTAATCCGTTTTTGATATTAGCGTGCACGTACGCACAGACAAAAAGACAAACATTTTAAAAACTATTTTTTGACCTCGGTAACACAAATAGGTACATAAATGTGACCACCTGTGAGAATAGGCGGTCAAAAATATCATGAAATTCTTATGACGTAGTTCCATTAGCCCCAAATCCTGTTTTTAGGAGGGGAAATCACATTTTACGGATTGTCCTTCGCCGACGACGGCAATCGGCGAAGGGGTATATGGGACTCGCTCGGCGAAGTGACTTATCACCGGGCAATACCGCACTAAAACCACCCCATGTTCGACAATCGGCGGCAAATGTGAGACCAGGGATAACAGCGTGGCCTTATCCTCGGGCCCCACAAGCACCGCATTGTCCTCGTGAACCCTTCTCTTGCAACCAGGCTGCTTTCTACTCCTGTGGTGACCCACTGGAACATCAATGGGCCAGCACACAAGTCCCGGATGCCAGATGCCCCTACTCTGAAGCCCGAGAACAGACGGCGTCGCCACCTAAAGCGACGAACAGGCCGAATCTTCGAACACCCGTGTGAGGCAATCACTCGTATAACCCAAAGCTCTGGGTTAAACCAACCAACCCAGAGGAGCTTATAATAGGAGATATAAGTTCCCGTGGACCGCATGGTGGACCCCATTGCCGACCCAGGCTACTATTTTTGATGCTGACCGTATCGATATAGAACTCTGTTTTTCTTTTTCAAAGAATGCGAATTTAAAATTTTTCTCTTTTTCAAATTTCTATAGAAACAATAAATCATATTTCAGTACCTAATTAAAGAGAATTAATTTATTGTGTTAAGAAAAAAGAAAAACAATAAACATTACACCGAGCATAAATTTTTTTAAAAGTTCTAATTTGTTGTCCTTGTAGTCAAGGGGTGTTATGTTTGTATTCATCAAAATTACTTTTAATCAATTGACAATCAAGGACAATCAAATTGAAGGCCATGGCCAAAAGGAAATTATTCTTTTAAATTCACAATTCCTATAGCCTCTTAAACGAATATAAAATTATGTTAAATTTCTAATCATGCAATACTTTAAAAAATATAGGTAAGTAGGTATGCTTTGTTTCTTTTATACAAAAAAATCCAATCCGACAGATACATAGAATTCATGAGAGACTATTTCTGGACTCAGTAATTCGCTGTCGTATCAAAACGAGGTATAGAATCTTAACGAAAAAAGATTTGCTCCTAAGAGCTTAACGCAAAGTTATTTTTCTTTTTCAACCTATTATAAATTAAGAAACTCCAAAATTAACATTACATATAAAATTAATTACCGAAGTGACTGCGGGAGGATGATATTTAGGTTTTTTTGATTTTATTATAACGCCATATAACGTACATGTCCATATTAATCTAACAGTGAAAAATGCGTACATCCATTTTTGCAATCATGCAAGTGCATACCTAGAATCACAATACCGTATGAGTATCAAATAATCAATGTATCGACAATACTTTTAAGTATTTAAATTTCATACGAACTGCAGTATTCAACCTACTACTGTAGATATTAATAATAAAATGCAAATGCAATGTCAATTCAATGACACAATCATTTATCACTGTTTTTTTTATAACTAAGTTGATATTGCTCATGAAGATATTAAAATGATTTCCCTACACTAGGTCGATTGCATCACTTTTCTTTTATGCCACAATAGAAATTTTACATGTATACATTTAATTAAAATTATATTCTAACTAGCTACACGCTCCCGGCTTCGCCCAGGTATAAAAACTATCCTATCTCTTAAGTTGGACCAAATTATTACACATAGTTACGAAGTTTTATCAAAATCGGTTCAGTAGTTTAGGAGTTCATCAGCGAGAAACGTGACGAAATTTTTATAGATTAATTTTACATGGTATCAGAATCATACTGCTTGAAATTCGAACTCTAGATCTAACTACAAATACAGTAAAATTTAATCATAGTACTTTCCTTAAGTTTAAAAAAAAACATATATTTTGAAGAATATTTATTTTATCGACGTTCAGTGAATATTGTATAGATTTACGGAAATTAAAAACATTTTCAAACCCCTAAAAAGATTTTGACGAAATTCTTTATATTAGTAGGTCTAGGTACATACATATCGTAAGCCTTGAAGATCTTAGGAACATAGCCATCATATAGCTTTTTAAGCTCTCCAAGCGTTCAAAGACATAGGCAAAAACTATCTATTATCTTTATCTTTACATAGAATAAAACAAAGCCGCTTCCCGCCGTTTGTTCCTCTGTAGGTACGCTTAGAAAATTCTCCAAGGATTTTAATGCGGTTTTCACTAGTGGAAAGAGCGAAAGAGCGTTAAATATATAATTTAAAGGAAAAAATTGCACACGTGCATAGCCGGGAGCGAGTCGCAAGTGCCTTAAAAATTTCTTTTTGAATCTTTACAAACACCCTAAGGTAGTACAATGAAATCGGAGGTGATTATCCTTGTACCAAGTATTACTTTGCCAATATGCTTTACGACTAATATGTGGTATTTTGTAATTTACGTATATATAACTTAGTGTTGTTAATTTATTTTTGAATTTCTTGTTAGCAAACAATTTCGAAAATCTAATTTGGTCTTTATTGGAATTCGGACTTTATTTCCTGACAAAATTTTCCTAAAATTATAACTTTATTGGCAATATACACGATCTGTCCATGAACAATGCTCGTCAAGTTTCACTCCGAAGTAAGTTATGCAACATTTTTTTTTCCTATAAAGGATAAAGAAAATCCTATAGAGGTACCCTTTTTAGACACTTTTATCACCTTTTATATGGGGGCGAAACATTCCGTGTGCATAATAAATGGAACAATTACTCTAATAATTATCTATATTTTTTCAGTCCAATACTGATGAAATCTTTTTTGTTGTTAATTAATCACTACTGGAAAAAGTTAAGGGATCTATAGCAGCAGATTCTATTACGCCAGAAGGAGTTTTAATAGTGCTAATGAAGTTGTGAAATCACATACATAATTTTGTAAATCGATGAAGCCTTAGAGGTGCCCTCAAATAATATACGTAACAGATATAACGTCAAGGCCATCAAGGATAGAGACATCAATCTTTCGGAGGGCCTAACGAAATGGAAATATCTACTGTACTACATAACTATAATATTTTATGGATATTTATATTTTATACATTCTAAGCATACATTGTAAGTGCAAACGGTGCAAACAGCTACTAAGGATTTTAAAGAACACGACTGAAGAATACAACTGAGAATTACCGTTCGACTAGAACAGCATATTTTATTATTTTCACCTTTAAAAAAGAACTAGCTCCGAGTCGACGATTGGAGGAGAGCTGTTACAGATTCTTCGGATGATTCAATTATGATAGCCCACGATGCTAAACTCGAGCGTCGTGGGGACCTATTGGATTTTGAAGATTAAATGGTAGGAAGAAAAAAAGGTTATATAATGTTTTCCTTTTTAGCAGTGGGGTGAGCGTCTACAGGCGTTCAAAAGTTTGTAGATGCTGTATTAAGAAAATAATCGTCAGATTAAGCATCAGCACGATCAGAAATTCAGGCTGAACCGCCTGTATAAAAATCTGACGCACTCGAGTATTTAAAAATAGCAATCGCCAAAAATCTTTTTTGCAATTTCAAAAAGCTGCCACGAGTTTGCGTTACATACGAATCGTCTGTATTTTAAATGGGAGCTTAGTTTGGGTTCACTTAATATTTAAATTTTTACCTCAACTCCCACCAACCCCAACATCCAAACCGGCAGATTAACACATATCCCTTATAGGAGACACGTGGGGTACCTATATACATTGGCAAAATCTGACGCGCTCGAGTAAATCCCAAAATCCCCTCTACGGCTCCCCTACTATTAGATTTGTTGGAAGGCTTTATCATAACAAATTCCCAGTGTGTGCTTCCACTACTTTACAAATCCAGACCAGAGCCAACTTCGAAAAGTTCATTTCTAAAGTTGACCCGGGATCGTGGCTTTCGAACCCGGGGCCCCTGAGACATTAGGCAAGCAAGTACGCTTACCACTCATCCAACGGTCTCGTCAAAACTGTATCACAAAATTTAAACTTATTAAATAAAATTTAAATATCGCCAGTATTATGTAGCCATCTCCCTTATGTAGAAAAAAAAATTATCTTTTTTAAAACTATATGCGTAGTTAAGTAAAACTAGTTGACCACATTAGTCTACTAACTAATATTGTAAAGAGAAAATATTTGTATTCTCTCTTTATAATATTAGTTTGTAGATCTTGCGCAGAGCTCTCTCATTCCTAATTCTTCATGCTAATGCCTAATTCATTAGGAATGATAATTCCAGTTAATCATTCCTAATTCGCAATAATTCACATATTTCGTACCTTTTCTTCCGATATCTCCACAGCTTACCTTCATGTCACTCACCTTCACTCGCGTATCGTCCAACGCGAAATTATGCACTCTTCCAATGGTTTCCGATGTTTTTTTACGATAATGTCGGCAGACAAGCTGACGGTCAACTTGATGAGAGGTGGCTCCGCCGCCTATAAGCAAGCAATGCCACAGGTTCAGCAAGTACGCTGTTGGCTACAGTAGGATTCAGGATACGGATTGTACAGTAATACCCACATTTAATTTTGAATAAAATAGCTGTGCCATCATGCATATTGATTTAAAATATGCTGGGACTGGGCCAAAGTAAAGGTTCTCTCTTCGGTTTAGAAAGATTTTTTTCTGATTCAACGTCAATTTGCTCACATTATGGTTACCAAAGTACTAGTATCGGAAAATGTGAAAGTAAATCCTTAAAAGGATTCTCAGCGGCGTGAAGATTAGTCTATCGGTCGCGCTTCATTTCAGCGTAATCATTCACAAATTAAGTACATGTTAAAACCAATTCTCACCATAGAAAACGGTGAAAGTTTTTGCGACAAAAATACTCCAGACAACTATTGTAAGTGAGACATGTGACGTCACAGTATCATTTCTGTAGTAACGTGTACATACCATTGAAAATGTATTGAAATTAAGTATATGTTACGGGGTCATAATACCTATGACTCATAATATAATTAATTTCTATTCTATTTTTTTTCTTTTAGCTGTAGGTATGATGTAGGTATGCCCTATAAATGATACGTGGCGGCTCATGGCATTCCAGGGCCGGCACATAAAAATAGTGAGGCGAGTCCGGAGCGGACATAGCGGTGTGTGGGGATCCGAGGATAAGGCCTCGCTGTGACCTCGGACCCACATATCACCGCTGATGGTGGAATCCGGGGGGATTTTAGTGAGTATTCCCGGTGATAAATCACTTCATCGGGCGAATCCCTAACTCCCGAGGGATATTGCATAAATGTTGTCCCCTCTTAAAAAAAGGTATGATGTTACTTAGAACTTTCATTGGTGCAGGCTCTCCTGTAATTGCGGTGGCATCTGCCTACTTATTTAGATGATTTAGCCTATTTATTTAGTTACTTGATTTAGATGATGATGATATTGTTTGATGACTACATCGTTGGAGGCCTGGTGATAATAAATAAATAAAAGGAAAAGATGCCTGCTGTGTTAACGCCAGCACCCTAACCCTAAGCATTGCAAAGATTTATAATCGAAATCACACCCAAAGGTGCCTTCCCGTCACGCATTTCATAAGAAGCATCTAAGTAATATAAAAAGTAAGTTTTTAAAAACCTTTTATTCACTAAAGTAGGGATGAGCTGGATATAAAGTGGACCGTCTGCCTGCCCGCCGCATTTTAGTCATCATGTCCAATTTTGACTATGGACAATTTTGATTGTGGACACGACAGATATGTCCCGACTGAGATAATTGATTCTTTGGGTTATGACTAGCATTTTGGATGCCTACGTTTAGAAGTGGACGTTCTACGGCTGAGTTGATGATGAATTAATCTTACATATAACAATACGAGAAGATGTCTTTTACTCGTATATCTATAAGTTAAGATTAAGTCAAAAACTATTTGAAAAATAATAATACATATTTGTAATTTATTGTAATAACTGGAATCTAAATTAACTAGGTCGCTTTAAAAACATTGCGAAACTAATTTATAACATTGTGTATTGCAAACGTGATTTTTTTTAACTTACACAGCATTGGACTTTGTACCGTGTTCGTATTACTTTGCATTCTTCACCAATTTTAGGGCACCTACAAGCTTGTTAGACCTCCTTAGGTATATTTCAGATGAATTCAGGTGAATTAAATTCAACATAGCTGCCTTCCTCTGAAGGCAAAAACCCGAGAAAATATCTAAAATCGGTGGCCACCGATTTTAGTGGCGACAGTTATTTTCGGTTTCATTGCCTTAATATTAGTACAGAGAAGGTACTTTATTTTATTATAGATTAAAAATTATAGTTTTAATATTGGCTTTTTCGATTTAAGGATGCAGTTTGTTAAAAATTGATTCTCGTTGATTTTTTTTTTGGCGCTTCTGTTAACATTCTAATAAAATAAGAGAATATTATTAAGGTCAAAGAAGAATTCATAGTATAATTAAGAGTCAGTATTTTATAAACATTAATTTTTGTGGTTTTTATTATAATAGGCAGGGGGGCGTTCATACTTGAAAATCTTGAAAAACTGCTTTTCGTAATACTTTACGAAAAGTAGTTTTTGAAGTTTTTGGAAGATTTTATGTATGGGGGTTAATGTTATTACTTAAGCCCTCCCCCTTCCCTCCCACCCCTTCTTGAACTTTACGTAACGACTAAGTGACCATTTTTACCTAAGTCACACCAAAAAGTCGATACAATAATTTTGTTATTGTTTTAATAGCATTTACGGTACCTAATATCAATATATCAATATCTTCTTAGCGGCTATCTCTGGTCTGCTAGAGAACCAGTATCACTTCGTCCATTGCTGAAATATTGTCTGATCGCCACGTAAACTAAAGCTCTCTACCTATACCTACCGCGTTTAGAAACTGTAGTACTTTTTTGATAGAGGCATTCCTCACATCTTCAGAAGTCATTGTGTGGCTTCCTAGGACGTGACTGCGCTTGTGCATCAAGGGGCCACACTCGCACAGGATATGCATTGGTGTCTCTTCTGCCTCATGGCAGAAGCGACACTCTACCGTACTGGTGAGACCCATTATTTTGAGGTGCCTATTGAGGCGGCAATGCCCCGTTAGTGCCCTCGTTAGCATGCACAGATTGCTCCTACTAAGCGACATAGCCTGGTTCGTCACGTTTCGACTGTAGGCTTTTATGAGCGCTTTAGGTTCAGGACCTATTATTAGCCTACCTTTTGCGCCTGCTCGAGCCAGTTGGTCGGCATGTTCATTGCCTTCAATCCCCATATGGCCAGGTACCCATCTTAGGACCACTTTATTCTTGCGCCCTAAAGTATTTAAGTAGTCTACACAGTTTTGCACCAGCTTTGAGACTGAAAAGTCCGAGTCCAGTGCTTGAAGTGCAGCCTGACTATCCGAGTGAATATAAATTACATGGTTGACGTAGTTTCTTCGCAGGTTGATTTCCGCACGTTCTAGGATGGCGAAGACCTCTGCTTGGAAGATGCTGGCGTATTGTCCCAAATTTACACTGGTCCTGTAATTCTGGTCCCTGCCACACACTCCACAGCCTACGTCAGGTCCTGATTTGGACCCATCAGTATACCAAGAAAGGCTACCTTCCTCCCAAGATCTTATTTTCTGACCAGTTTTCTCTTGAGAGTAACTCCACAGTGTAAGATTTTTCTTCTATATACTGTGGTAACATTGTATCAGTGGGCATGCCTAGGATGGGATCCCTTAGTACTGAGTCTTCTAGAGCTCTGAGTACCTCGGACAGCCAATTGTGTTTACCCCGATTCATCATCCTGTGCATACTGGTTTTCGCCTCTTTCTTTAAAAATAGATTTAGAGGCGGTAAGCCCAGGATTGCCTCCAGAGATGCTCCGGGGGAACTCGACATGGCTCCTGTTATCATCAGACATGTCAAACGCTGTAGGCCATTAAGCTTATCCATAGTCGTCTTCTGGTTGGCTTTTCTATACCATACTATAGAGGCGTATGCGATTATCGGCCTCACAATAGCAGTGTACAGCCACTAGGTGAGCTTTGGACACGGGTCCCAACTCTTCCCTACCATTCGACGACTCATACATAAAGCTGCCTTAGACTTATTAATCACATTTCCAATGTGTGCATTCCACGTTAGTCTCTGGTCGAAAGTGAGGAAAATTCAACTCGTTTGCCATTTACTAGAGGTGGCTTTAATTTGTCCAGCAGCCTCTTTTTGGTAAACGGAACTATAACGGTTTTGTCACAGTTTATTGTCAGTGCATTTGCTGTGCACCATTCGTAAATGATATTTAGAGCTTACTGTAGTAGGGCCGAAATTGTGCTTTGGCAGAAGCCTCTTATGATCACCACTAGGTCATCAGCATAACCTAGGGTGTCGATCTTCTGTTCTGCCAGCCTACACAGAAGCTGATCAACTGTAAGAGTCCAGAGCAGTGGCGATAGAACACCGCCCTGTGGGCATCCTCTTGTAGTTGCTACAATAAGCGCTGTATCGTGTAGTTCGACTTTCGCTTTACGTTTGGATAGCATGGCCTTCACCCACCTAACTGTAGTCGGGTCCACATTTTTGTTTTGTAGTCCCCTCACTAGTGTGTTGGTGGGAGTATTGTCAAAAGCGCCTTCTATATCCAAAAATGCACACAGAGCTATCTGTTTATCATCCAGAGCCCTTTCCGCCCTGTCAGCTAATTGAACCAGGGCAGTCTCAGTGGACCTTCCCTTCTGATAGGCGTGCTGGGTGGAATGAATGGGTTTCAGGGCCAGGGCTTTGTCCCTTATGTATTTATCTAGAATCTTTTCTAGAGTTTTAAGCATAAAGGACGTTAGGCAAATTGGTCTGAAGGACTTAGGCAGAGCATAGTCCTTCCGCCCTGCCTTTGGTATGAATAATACCTTAGCCCGGGTCCATTGTTCCGGTATATATCCCCAGGCATAACTTGCACGGTAGATCTTTACCAGATGCGGCGTGAGTACGTCTATGCCTTTTTGTAATAAAATGGGCAACAGTCCGTCTTCACCACTAGATTTCAGGGGCTTGAATGAACCAATAGCCCATTTCACAACATTTGGTCGGATGAGAACAGCCGCTCTGTTTCGGTCCTCGTTTCGAGGCCTTTGGTGTAAAGGCGTTGTGTCTGACCCGATCGAAAAGTTGTGAGCCCCTGGAAAGTGAGTTTTTATCAGCAGCTGAAGAGTTTCCTCTTCAGTGTTCGTAAAGGAGCCATCAGGTCTTTTAAGCAGCCCTAATTGACTAGGCTTGTCCTTCGCGAGCAGTCTATGGATTCTAGCCCCTTGAGGCATTTGTGTTAATTCCTCGCAGAGCTTCCTCCATGCAGCACGCTTGGACTTCCTTATCTCCTTATTATATTCAGTCAAGGCCTTCTTGTAGTTCTCCCATTCAAGAGTTTTTCTTGCCTTGTTGAATAAACGTCTGGTTTTCTCTCGTAGCTTCTTGAGCCTTGAGTTCCACCAGGGAACATTCCTTTTGGAGTGCTTCGTTCTGAGTGGACAGCTTTCCTCAAAGGCACTCCTTATTGCCCTCGTGATAGCCTCCACTGCAAGTTCTAGCTCATCCGGTGTACATATACTTTTAGGGAAGTCCTCAAGATTTTGCCTTAGTTTGTTGTTATAAACATCCCAGGCTGTAGCTTTCGGGTCCCTGTACGTTACAGTTTGATCTTTTGTACATGTTGCTAGATCAAAACGAATTTGTCTGTGATCAGACATAGAGCTTTCCTCACTGACATGCCAGTTTGATATGAACTTGGCCATATTGTCAGTGGCGAAGGTTATGTCTAAAACTTCCTGTCTTACAGTTGTCACGAAGGTCGGCTCAACAGAGGGCTGTTGAGTGCCTGTAAACAGTTAACTAAGAGGAAGTCATGTAGTAACTCACCTCTGTTATTTGTGTCGGTGCTGCCCCACGTTACGTGATGGGCATTGGCATCGGCTCCAACAAGTAGCTCGGCTTTGTGATGATGCGCGTACGCCACCACTCGCGCAAGCTCCACCGTGGGGTCGTGTCCTTCAAAAGGTAGGTACGCAGAACAGACGATGATGCGAGTTCCCTCCCTGCCCTTGATATTGACAAAAGCTGCCGCCATATCGTCAGTACATAACTCTGGCACTGGCAAACATTCAATATTTTTGTTGAAAACTATGCTAGCTCTGGGCTTTGAGCCACAGGTATTATGAAGTATTTTACCTGCAGACTGGAGTCCCAGAACCGTACCATTTAGGGTCCAGGGCTCTTGTATGAGGGCGATATCAACCTCACCCCGCAGGAGAAGGCGCTCTAGCACTGCGGTGGCGGCCATAGCATGATGAAGGTTGATTTGAATCACCCTCATTATTATATATTTTCAACTGTCTCCTGTCTTTTGTGCTGTCACGAACCGAGTCTGTTGCCGTAGGCATTTCAGCGGCATTTGAGTCCGCTGATTGCCCATGGTCTAGCCTCTCACCCATGTCAGCCTCTTTAATCAAGGCTATATTGGATACGTCGGAGCGTCCTCCAGGCGAGCCTGATTCTGATGGATCATCGAGATCCAAGCCGGAAAACAACGATGTCGTTATAATTTCGTCCATATTGTTCCCACGAGTAGATACGGGATTTAAACGTCCAGTCGGCCTTCCCGTTACCGACTAAGGGTATATACACTCCGAGGTCCCCAGGTATCGGAGGTTGACCGCTTGCGACTGAGAAACCCCTCAGCCACTCACCACCGACATGACATGACCACCGGCTTACGGTGTAGTAAAAGAGGGCATTTCCTCACCTCCTTTGAGCCTGCTGGTTAGGCCGGCTACAGTGTCGGGTTATTTGCCGCCGCCCGAGGTTCGGCGTTGACAGCTTTACGGCGAGGTTTTGTCTCTTCTCGAGCCAACCCTCCTCCTTTCTCATCCGGGCTTGGGACCGGCAATCGGCGGAGTTAAAACGGTATCTAATAATAAAATTAAAACAAGATACAGCAATGTGCTTCTGCGTAAACACTATCGATACCGACAAAATAAAAATGACGCACCACAGTCGAGGGACTCCCCGTAAAACATAAAAGAAGAAGGTTGCCAACTTGGGAGATTTTTTTATAATATTAAATTTAAAAAAAAAAAAACAACGACCCCCTAAATATAGTTGCAGCATTTGCACGACCTGCAGCATTTTGAGCTGTGTTCATGCACTGAATACTTCACAATAACTAGCAAATTACAAAATTTGGTTAGCGCATAACTATTTTTGTATAGTTTAAGAATATATTATGTTCATTACGACCTCATAATAATGTCAAAAATGTGGTTTTTTTTTCTCTCATAATCATTGTATTTTTTTTTATCTAAGCAACAAATATTGGTAATTAACATTGGTAATTATCTAGTAATTGATCAATTTGCAATTGTCATTTGCAATGGTTTATTTGCAATGGGTAATTATTGGCAACAAATATTGGTAATTGGTCGGCGGACACGAGCGAGCTCTCGACAGCAATAAGTTCCGTGTCATATATTACATAATAAATACATATATCTGATTGAAATAAGCACAATCGTTACAAACGTATTCTGTACTGAATACCTACTTTGTGTTCGGCATAAAGCCGAACATGTGTACGACTTGCCTAATACCAATTTGCTGAATTCGAAGAAACAGTTATTTAAAAGGGGCAGAATGGATGTACAACGACACATTACTAAATCAGCAGAACAATGAAGACTTTGTTTTACGTGTTGGTTGTCATGGCTGTGTCCACTTTTATATTAGATAGCTATATGCTTTATGAATACTTTATTAACAACATGGATCAGTATCGGGCGCAAGAGTTACGTGAAGCAACGGAACAAACTTCGCAGCAATTTTCAAAGCAATTAACAGAAGAATCACAGCAACAAGCACAAGTATCGCAAGAAAGGGGGCAGACAACACAACAAGTACTAGAGGACCCAAAATCAAGAGATTATCAGGATTTTGTGTACCAAAATTTTGTGTACCAACAACAGAATTATCGCCAAAGCAGTTCGCAAGAAACAAGAGAACCAACCGATATGCTAATGAACCAAACTGGTATGGTATACCAGTTAACCGAACAACCTCAATTCATAAAGTCAAATGAGAGCAGCTCTCAAGAAACAAAAGTAAACATCAGCGATAACAGCGGCAGCATGGACTCATCTGAATTATATAAATCTTTTGTTGAAAAGCAGCTCCTAGTATCTAGCGAAAGTAGCTCACAAGAAACAAAGGAAGACAACAACAATAACAGCGACAGCAAGGACTCAATGGAAACACTTGCAGCCCTTCTTATGAAACTGCGCCAGTATCAACAATCATCGAGGCCATTCAACGATAGCATCTCAAAGGAAAGCAAAGAACAAATCAGCATTAACAGCGGCCGTATGGACTTAACTAAATTTTATGAATCTCTTCAATCGATATGGACACCGTTCAGCGAAAGTAGCTTACAAAAAACAAAAGAAGAAATTATCAGCGGCAGCGAGAACACAACAGAACCACTTGAAACTCTTGCTAACAAACTACACGAGCGGAAACAGTTTGAACTTGACAATTTGAACTTTGACACCATGGGCCACTTAGCGACTGAGGCATCAGCAACGCACATGCTGCAGTATGAACAGGCGGTGGACTCCAACGAGTATACCATTTATGACTTCGGCTCCGAAATGGACCTGTCGGTATATGGCTCGGTTCAGTCTCCGAGCTACAAGTCGCAGGAGTTGAGCAGTCCCGTGGCCCTGTACCACAGCAACGACGACTCGCATCCGGAGGATGTCTAGCGCTTGAAGGATGATTACAAGTGCCACAAGAGATCCATTTCAGTAGCATGGATTTCCATTTATCCGAGCAAGCTCTTCGAGAGATCTACTCAACTCCATTTAAAAGAAAGAATCCTGCCTCCCTTAATGACTTTGAATATTGTAATAGATATATTAAGCTATTTTTTAAAGCTGTACTAAATTTGTATTTAATTTAATTAAACAATAAATATCAAGCAATTAAATCGGTTCATTTATAAATCCCCTCATTTATTTATTTTTTCATGTACTGTATGTACCATAAATTAATTTGTTTAAATTTATTTAAGTACCAACACGAAATTGAATATTAAAACGTAGCTCATAAAACTTAAACTACAAATACCTACCTTATTAATACGAGACCTAGTACCTACCTACTTACTGTTATAGTCCCCAGTACAAGGACCTTAAATTGTTTTGACATATACAAATGTAAAACTTTGCGAGTGCCTTTTTTGCGACGAGTCCGACAAACTTTTCTAATGCGAAACTATGACTCTCCGTATATACAACTTTGATTTTTGGATTTTTTTTTAATAAAAATAATTTAAAAATTGTGGTCAACCTGTCCGACAAAAATTATGCTGCGTATGTCGGACAAAAATAACAATGATAGATTCTAAATGCAAATATCGACTTGTCCGACAAATACATTGAGTTAAATAGTCAGTCCGACCAAAAAATGAAAAAAAAAATCATTACTAATGGTAAACTTCTTTTTGTCAATTTCTGACTGAATAAAAATATTCTCGTATATTATTTAAATATATTAAATTGACATAAAATTTGTCGTATTAAATTACAAATTACCTATAAAATAATTTCAATCGGAAAATCTGAAAAATTAAAAATCTGTTTTCTTTTATATTAATTATTTTATTGTATTAAAAGGTAAAAAATACGTATTTTATTTTTTATTACAAAAAATAATAATAATTCACTCTACATCAGAATTACTAACTACATCATCATCATAATTATCATCATCAAAGTTTTCATCATCGATGTCATTGTCACTGTCGTCTTCACCACTATCGTCGCTGCTATCATCAGATTCTAGAATTGAATGAGTATTAAATTGATATGAAATATTAATAGAGTACCTAATATTTCTGATGAAATTTCAGATAATGGTGGACTTTTGGTGGACATCGAACCAATAAAATTCAAATTTCCCGTCGATCAAAAGACTACGACTCGACTACGAGACACGTGGCTCGTGTGAAACTATGCCGCGTAAATTCAAATAAAATATGGGAATATTTTCAGATAACTTATTTTCAGTAGGTACTTAAATTTACAAATTATGAAAAATTTATCTACTATATAAAAATAAGTCGGGTTTTCCTTCCTGACGCTATAACTCCAGAACGCACGAACCGATTTCCACGGTTTTGCATTCGTTGGAAAGGTCTCGGGCTCCGTGAGGTTTATAGCAAAGAAAATTCAGGAAAAATTTCAACAGAAAAGCGGGTCAACAGAACAGCCATCTGGTGGCGAAACGGAGTTCGCCAGGTCAGCTAGTTACTTTATAGTTTATAATAATATATCATTCTGTCATATGTCATCAATAATATGTCATATGTCATTTTTTAATATATCTGATTAGGATAGCCAGGATAGCCAGCTACAATTTCAGCGTGTATTTGTCGGACACATATTTGGTTACAATTAGTACTTTATTTTAAATCGAAAAATATTAAATTTAAAGTTTGTAACATAGAAAATTCACTACATCACTCTAAAGAATATATTTTCATTACTAGTAACGCCATCTGACGTATTAGTATGGTACTAAGTAGTGGTTGATTGATTTAGAAGCAGAGTACATACTTTCTGCAGAAGGCGGGTGAAGTAAAAATTAATTAAAAATAAAAGAGTAAAAAGGGTCGGTGGACGAAAGAGAAGGGCTCTCTTGGTCGACAGATGTGATAACGAGCGGTTGTGCATTTTCTTTGAAACATATACTGATAAGACAGATTGCCGGAGATAATAATTATTTTGGTTTCCAAGTTTGGAAAAATTAATATCACGATTTATTAATCACGATTGAGCGAGCGGCGTCTGTACGCAAGGGGTGTTACAGGCAAATTCTGTCTGCAACAAATTGCATTTTTTTACGACGTCTTGTCCTGACCACATGCGTGGCCAGTGAGCTGCTAGCCAACTGCAACTCGGTGTTTCTGTGCTGTTACGTCGGTGGACGGTGTGGTAGATGGCATTGGGTGGTGAGGCATCCTGCAAGGACCATTCACAGCTTCACATAACCTCGACGGCAGCGGTGACGGCAACCTTCATCAGAGGTACCCTCTTCACAATTTATTCTCCCAATCATACACTTCGGTGTACTTATTCAGTGTCAGTGCAGTGCAATATAGAAGGAAACTATATTTTCCCAGTACATTTAGTTGAGAATATAAATTTTTGTAATATAGTGTAAGCATTTTTGTTGTGTTATAGTTAGGAAATTAAATAATAAACGTGTTGTAGCTTCCGAAGGTTTTTTTTATTGAATAATTCCCGCTGATCATTAGGTTCTTCAGTAGCTGGCGCCCTGAGATTCGTATTCTATCGATTGTTTCTGGTTGGTGAGTAAGGGAAGCGGTCATACCCGACTGTAGCCGTTACAAGTTGTATGTACGGGGAGACATAATGACGTCATGACGACATTTTCGGGGTGGTGGACACTCCATACGTAGCATGATTTTTGTCGGACAAGTTGACCACAATTTTTAAATTAACTTTACTAAACAAATTTCTAAAACTGAAACTTGTATGTACGAGTAGTCATAGTGACGTCATATCGACATTTTGGGGTGTTGGACACCCCATACGCAACATGATTTTTGTCGGACAAGTTGACCACAATTTTTAAATTAATTTTATTAAAAAAATTCCAAAAATAAAAGTTGTATATTCGGAGAGTCATAGTCACGTCAAAAATAAAAGTTGTATATACGGAATCCTGGATCGAGCATTCGAAAATGCAGCAGCGCCGAAACTTTTCGCATTAGAAAAGTTTGTCGGACTCATCGCAAAAAAGGCACTCACTTTACATTTGTATGTGTCAAAACAATTTAAGGTCCTTGTACTGGGACTATTACTCTTGTGCAGTGATTATCTCATGTAGAGATGTAGTATTAAAAGTCGGCGTATTTGAACGTATTTTTATGATAAAACTTACCTACCGTTTGGCTGAAAAACACAAGTTTTTGTGAACTTGAATAAATTTTTTTGAAGATGTGACGATGGGGACTTTTAAAATTTCATTTATAATGGTATTCCGAACATTCGTACCAATTTTTAGCTCTATGCGAACTCTCTCTTGTAACCTTACCCTATTTTTGAGCTAAATTGATCGGACTAATAGTTCATTACCTGGATTAACACATACTATACTTTTTATCCTAGAAAAATTTTAGGTTCCTGAGGGATTATCAAAACGCGAACTAGTAAAATCTGGAGAAAAAATTCGTGTAGTTTTGATTATATTAACGGATCTTTAGGACTCATTCGTTATCTTCTAATTATCTTAAAAAGTTTCTAATTATTTGATAGAATGTGAATGTGATAGAATGTACCATACCTCCCACCTTTTAGTCGTCAGATAGGCGGACGGTTCACTTGATGGTAGGTGACTACCGCCTCCTATTAAACCAATGACTATCGCAAGCAACGCCATTGCTACTGCGAGTACGGTGCCGACCTTACTAATATTAAGAATAAGGAATTAAACAGGGATTGGGAAAAATAGGCTCTGGAATCCCTTACTCATCGTAACACTTGTCGGTAGGGACACGAACTGGGATCTGTGAGTCAATCCGAATCGTCTTGAGATGTAGTGGCGGATTGTATGGCGTACTTAATTCAGAATTTTAATTCACGTTTTTAAACTAACGTCTTGGCACTGTTTTCTGACTAGAAAAAAAATATAGGAAGAAAAAAACACAACAAGTTCCCTTTATTGTTTATTATATAAACATTGCATGAAAAAATTATATTTTTTGTACCCATTTCATTTTTGGTTTATAAAAAATACGGTAAATCACACTCGCAATATTTAAAACAAATATTAACTTATGTCTAAGAAAAACAGGAACTTCATATGTCTTAAGTATTTATAAAAAGAATGACCAAATTAAATTTTTAATTATAAGCTCACAAGAAATTTTATTTTAGATATATCACAAATATAAAGCAAGAAAATTTAGTTACCAGTTATCGGAGAAAGTACATTATATTCACTCTTCAATTTAATTAATATACATTATTTCTTTCGTTTTTATTTATAACGTAAGACATGATATTAGTTGTATTCCCTGTTAATATTGGCTTAGTAGTAATGACTTTATATATTAGCAAAATGTCGGATTATCACATTTACGCAATAGACACATCCAAGGAATATTGTATATTTTTTATACATATTAGGTACTATTGTGCATAATATTTAGTGGTCGCAATTCTTTGCAATTTCAAAATATTTTGAAATTGGAGTTTTTGAAAGCACTTTAACCTAAACTTTCAGTTAATTTATGGACATTATAAACGATTATAAATGAAGTTAATAATGTCTTAAAGTAATAGATTAATAGAATATTCTTGAGTTGTTTAGGGGGCGTTCAATTATTACGTAACGCAATTTTTGAAGAACAAATTTAAATTTCTCTATGAATCATTAAATTAAATATATTCTATTCTAATTTCTATTGTCTTATAATTTTTCATAAATACATTTTACTTTACATATTTCTCAATTTTAATTAATTTATAAATAGTTAAAGAAGTTAGTTACAAATAAGTAATTGGAAACAAAGACAATATATCTTTTTATAAACGTGCTTCTGTTCACATTAGTTTTAAATTTCTCTCTAGTACGAGCACATGATAATCCGACATTGTGCAATTTGACCTTAAAAATATCTGGAATTAACATTAAAAATACTGATATTAATTTTTTCGAAATATAAACAAAGCTAATAAACAAATCGATGTCAGCGACAGACAATTTTTGTAACAGCTATCCAAATATGCTTTTTACGTATTACAAATCTTCATTATTTTTCAACTTAAGAGTACGACTTAAGGGCCTATTAACATGACGTCTTTTAAACGAGCTGAATACGCGCATTTTTGTATAGTGCTTTTTAACAAAATGTATCGCAAATGAAATGTGCACAGGCCCTTAGGTTTTTTATCTAATAGAAAATTACCATTAAAATTGGTCTATTTGCTTACGTAACCTGATTAAACCTATCATGTCTGTCGCTGACTGCGACAAGGCTAATAAAGCCATTTATTACTTTTATCTGACACGTAAATTTATTATCAGAAACTTTATAGTAGTATAACAGTTGTACAACATTATCATTCGTTGTTAGCGTCGTCCAGTATGAAGACAGTGTCATTCTGGGGCTCGTAACGTATAATCGAAGTGTAGTCTGAAAATGGAAAGTGTATTGTAAGAAAAGAAAGAAAAGAAAGAGGTATTAAAATTAAAAGAACGAAATAAAATTTTAATATAAGGAATATAAATTAAACACGTATATTGTTTATAATATATTTGTAACTTTAACACATTAATATTGATAGTAGGTAAACATTTAATACTGGTTATTGATATTATTCTCATAGAGGTAAGCGTGAGATAAAAGGTTAGAAAATCCGATTCATATTCTTGATCAAATAACGAAAAATCACAAGTAATTTTTGATACAAGTACATCTTGTATCAAAAATTCATTAAATGTTCAATTAATTTCATTTATATAAAGACTTTTCTCGAAAACCTGACACATAATGCTTCTGATCTGTTACCACAGCTTATACACATGTAGCCAACAAAAACTCGAATAAAACGCACAGACCATAGCCTATTACTAGGCAATATTGTGGACAAAGACAAAACTTTCTTATAGAAGGAACAAAAATAAGAACAAAATTTGTAAGAACAGAATTTTATGGAGTTTTCGGTAGTACAAACGCAAGATGCTTGTATATTTTTAACAATTAAATGTTTCAGAGTTTGAGTTGAAACAAAATAATTATGTAGTATGGGTTTTGTTGGATAAAATTGACCTAGGAGCTTATAGAAGCTACACATATCTCAATATAGATATTGTGATTGGGAATATTTTATATTTACACACAGGACTTTTTCTGTACAAATTTTAATAAAATAGTAAAAACTCATATAATATTTCCACTACAACTATTACAATACTGTTACAAATATTACTGTTACAATATTACTATTACAATACTGTTACAAATGTTTTAACTTCAATATGGCTTTAAAATACAATAATAATTATAACTACAACACATTTATAATATGTTTAATATTATATAATAGAAAAATGATTACTTATCATACTTGTGAAAATGTAAAGAAATAATTATATAACACCTATTTTTTTTAAATAATAGCCTTTTAGCGATATTACTTACAGTTTATTTTACATACTCTTCTTCTTATTTAAAAAACTCACTATCAGTTTTCTTACTTTCAGCTATTAGTTTTCTAAAAAACTTATTACAGTTAAACTGCATTAACTTTTAAACTGTTAGTTCCTTTATTGTATCTTAATGATGTTCTGAGGCCACTTGAGATCTTGTAGGATTCATCGTAGTCTTAATCCACACACGAGTGAAACGATATGTCTATAAACTTGTGTTTTATACCAGATGACACAGGGAATGTTTTAAAATTTAAGTTAAAATATAGATAAATCATGTCGATTTTCAAGTATTTTTCAAGCGTCATTTTTACCTTGATCAATGGCGAAGTTCTCCCTTCGATCCTTCAGAAGGTATTGTACAATGATGTGAAGAGTACACAATATCAACGAACCACAACCGAACCAACGGAAGGTGTTTTTGCCACCGAACTCATTATACAGACGGCCACCAATAAAACTTCCAAACGATGTGCCCACACCTTCAAACACAGCGCCGACTAGTCCCTGCCAAATGAAAAGTTTAAATTGCAAAAATATGAATAAACATTAAAGTAACTTAACTACAAGCTATAACCTTCTTTAAAGCCCAAACAGTTAGTTGTTATTTTATATGAGATAAAATTAATATATGTCTAAATTCGTTATACAAACCTGTACTGTAGTTTCAGTACCGGGCGGCGAGACGATGGTGGCGTATGACGTCATCGTCGGGTAAAACATACCAAAAGTGATTCCTTGTAACATCTCCACTGGCAACACCCACCAAGCGTTCGTTATGAACGAATACAGAACGAAACGAACTCCAAACGCAAACAACACCAAACTCATCATGTTCTCGTGGCCGACCTTTTTTAGAATACGCCCTGCAAATACAAAATAATTCTATTTAGCACAATGCTATATTTATTACAAAATTAGCCTAAGCAATTATTTTAAGTGGCTTTGTCGTCACAGCATACCATCACATGAAACCGTTGTTGCTGTGTTGGGAAGCGACAATCGGATACAGTCGCCGGTTGGCTGTTAAGTCGCTGGAACGTGTACCCTAAACAAGACACAAATGTGTCTACGTTTGCGCAGCTTCTAAGAAATAGTTTGTACTGACGATGTTGCGAAACATCGTGGCAGAAATAGTCCCTGAGTAAGGAGTCAACAATAAATTATTTTATAGGGTAGATTATTTATTTCCAGGTGTAACACACTTGAAATTTGATATGTTATGTCACACTACTTGGCTCAGGTCTGCAATGCAGGGCTCCTCACAAGCACAGTGTGTATAGTTTGGTAGGTTTTCACATGTTTTAGAGCATTGCTATTTCTCATAGAAGCAGGTATTCCGTCAGCGTAGGGGAAATATTATTATTTCTAATGCACACATTAAGTCGTAAAGACCTACGTCCAAGCTTATCACGGCTGAACTTGTGTTAGCCACTGAGGTAGTTGAGTTTTTATGAACGGACTGTTACAGCTTAGTCATAGAACTATTAATTTCATGTTGTAGAAATTAAAACATTAAAATTAGGAAATTAATTAAGTTATGACACTTTATTTCGCTAATGTAAACTGCCGAAATAAAGTATTAAATAATCACACGTGTTATTTACAGTTTACAGTAATCCTATCCACTGTCATTATGATATGAAAAACTTACCCGAAACAAACAGAAAAGGTATTTCTCCGCCGAAAGTTTGGATTGCACTAACAAGTCCCTGCAAAGTCTTCGTATAGTCGGAACCGTCACACGAAACAGCAGATATATCTTCCAGGTACCAGAACAGGAAGTTCCACAAAAGGCCAGTGCAAAGACCCACGCCTATTGTCCACAGTACGAATATGACAGTCGGCAAAGAGGACAATAAGGTGCCGACATCTTGTAATATATTCATAGACATTCGTGTTGATTCCACCTGTGAATGTTTTATTTGCATATTAATTTAAAGCCTTAAAAATCCTTAAAGAAGTTTTAAAAATCTGCAGTAGCTCATATATATGACTTTTTTATATATGTATGTGCGCTGTTGTGTTTTAGTGAGTAAGTAAGGGATGATAAAGCAGATTTTCCTATCTCTTTCTAATCCCTTATCCCCTCCATGAAGACCACCTCGAAGCAATATCATTTGCGCTATTGTGTTGCCGTATTCTCCTCCTATTGAACTTGCCCTTTATGCCAGGGTTCGACTTGCCAGTCATTGGGTATCATAAAAAAAACTATTTTAATTTGATAAAAATATGGTAGCCATTATGGTTATACGATCATGTGATCAGTTTAGTAAATTTACAATCTGATCTAATATTAACCCACCTTAATAAAGCATGACACAATAACATCGCCACTCATGAACACAAACATCAAAATAAATGCTATTGTGTAATCCTTATAGGCTCCATCGCTTAACAAATCTATAAGGACACCGGTTGACAATGAAAATATACCCCAACCAACGGATCCCCACAACCTCTGTTTACCATAGCGGGTTATCTTGGCACCTAAAAAAGAAACATAAATATAATACCATAAACACATTTAATAATTTATTTTATATTTCTAAGGACTAGGGTATCCCGCAGTCAAGGTTACCATGTCATGGATATACCATCGAATTAACAGTATACCAAATTTCCCATCAATCGAACCTGTGGAAGTTAGTGAAATCCCTTAGTCAACCAGGAAATGAGCTAATGGTCTTCAACGCCTTATAAGACCTTCATAAATTATGGCTAAGAACGATCTCGTTCCACAGACAGCTACACACATATACAGACACACACATCAAACTTATAACAACCCGCTCTTGCGTCGGTCGTCGGGGGATAAAAAGAGCGGTAGGCCGTGTGTCAGTGCATTACCATTGCACACGGACACAAGCAACTACAAAGGATGCCTGTAGGGTAAGTGTATTGCCAACCTTGATAAAATTCGCTGACGGAATTCTGAAAGAGTCTCCTATGTTTTAGAGGGACAGAAACCCTCGCGAAACAGCTATTCTAACATTTTATAAGTAAAATAACAAAACAGTAATGAGATTTTTAAAATTAAGTTAAAATAAATTAGATTCTATAGCAGCTATCTGCAATAGCGTAATTTTCAGTGAGTATACACTCGTTATGCAACCCTCAGCGATAAAACACTCAGCACTCAACACTTTTTTATAAATAATACAGAAGAATGAAAATATCTCACCAAGTATATTGAAACAGATTGCATCCGCAAAAGTTACTACAACGGCCTGACCGATCCAACTAATTATCATAAACATGAAAAATAGCCAAAACTGCCTCGTATATTGCCTCGTGTCTTTACTATCGACCGCTCCTTGAAATATTTCGTTAGCCTTAAAAAAAAACACGTTATTTTATTAAAATATGGCTTACTTTACAACCTTTTATTTTTTTGTTTTTAAAATGTCATCTAATACTCAAAACAGCCAGATACAAATAGTACAAGTAACGAGAATTACATTGCAACTTTTTACTTAGGTGTAATAATACGAAAAAACGTTTTCCCCGACCTAATAGTTAAACATTAGTTAATATAGGTAATTACTCACCATTGTGCTATCACAATTTATGGAACACGAAGAGTGAAAAAGCTCAGCTTCCATTTGATATTGAGCTCTAGAAATGCAATTCGGGTAATGAGTAGAACCTGGAAAGATAAATCAGATAATTAATAACGCAGTTTGGCTGCGATTACGAAACTAGCGGAGCGGATTAGGGCTGGCGACAGTATCGAACTTAAGCTTTTAACTATACTCGGCTAAAATTAACTGTTTTGAAACATTGTTTTGCAAAATAGAGGCAGATTGATGAATTTAATTATCATCGATTTGTGTTATTATCGCTTTTTAGCTGGGTAGCAAAAATCTATTTTGCTGCGAGTTTTTACGCACCAAAAGCACGCTTTTCGTGATGGAGAGGTGAAAAAAGCATTTATTTAATAGCAGCTAATAACAATTAGAATGAACACTAGCTGCTATGTAACTTTTATTCAGCATTTTATGTTTTAATTATTACCATAGACGATTGATATTTTTTGTTTAAAATAATATAAACATTATAGAATCGTATGTCAGGTACTAACCATCGGGCATTTGTATATGTTTGAGTTGCATATAAACGCAACTGTGTTCAGCTATAGTTGACGAAAGCAGAACTACACCAGTGAATGAGAGGTTAGTTGGAAACTTTTGTCCGGCTGCTGTTCTCGGTTGGCAGGAGGTGGCTACGTCAGCATCCCAACTTTCACATATTTCCATTAATTTCCATGGGGATTGCTTATTAAGATCACATTTTGCCTAAAAAATAAATAAATGAATGTCACTTAAGGTATGTTGCTAATAACACTTTATTTATACAAATAAATATTAATCTTACATCACAATCGAAGTGTTGAGTGCCCATTTCTATGTTGTTGAGCCTTGTTGTGTCATTTACACAAAATCTGTAACTCAAGTGATCCTCAATACAAGTCATATGAGGTTTGTCATGACCGATAACATTGGTTAATACAGTATTTGTGCAATTCAAATTACATGGTAAGTCTATGTCTACATAGCCACCGGTTGTGTGACATTTTGGAGAAAAGTAGTATTCTGGAACAAAAAAACAAAATTAACATATAATATCTAACAATATGAAAAATTGTAAAGCAATGGGGCACAGGTTATAATTCCAGCCGGTTTTCTTTTGACATACTAAATCATTAGAAACCATTATTACAATATATATTACATATATTGTAATATTGTAATAACACACAAAATTAACATTATACGAAATCATTGTTAGAAAAATGCTTAGAATTGTATGCCTAGAGAAAAAAAAGGACGAATATTTATAAAAAGACAATAGAAATCAGTAGAGACAATCAGTAATTTAATTTAATCAGTATTTTAATCTAAATTTCAAATAAATGTAATCTTAATTTCAATTAAGAACACACATGACTTACCATCTAATGTTACATTATTTGAATGTATAAATGCACAGTTGTCATTGATTGTAACTTTGTTAATGTGAGATTTATATTGTATTTCATTTATATCACTGAAGCAGTAGTGTGGTATGTGCCAATGCTCACAAACTGTCTGCCACATCTTTGGAGATGTCATATCACAATTCATCTGTTAAAAAAAGAAAGGGCCATTTATGAATTATAATATACCTAAGATTCTTCCTTGTGTCAGAATCTGTATTCCAAACATATTTGTTAAACTTTCTTTAATTCCAGTTGAGATTGTAAAAAAATATGGTGGCAACTGATCAAAATTTGGTATTATGACACAAAGAATACTTTATTATTATCAATATAATTTTCCTATGGAATAAAGTGAGTTAATTGCCAGTGATGACATATAACTCTGAAATATGGTATCTAACTATGAGCCTCGTAAGAAAGCTCACTCACTCAACAAGCTATGGAGAATGCTATGCTCGGTACATTGCTAGAATGAATGCAGATCAGTGAATGTACTCTCAGCCTTGGGCTGCTGGGGCCTGAAGGTTCTCGAGTGGAGGCGACGGACTGGCAAGATGATGTCCACCCACAAGGAAAACAGATGATTTAATAAGGGCAACAGGTCAATGGTTCTGCCTGCCAGACTGCTTCTGAATAATCTTTTTGGAAAATTATGTGGGAAGCCTATGTCCACTTGAGTATCATAATGATAGAGATGATGATAATTCTAATTCATATATATTCATAGCAATATACTATACTTACATCACATGTGGCAGTTCCATTTTGCTGCCCCAATAAAGAAACTGTGCATGTATCCACTTCTTCTATGCTATTGTAACAACTTTTTAATACTGTTGCTCCGTTACCACAGTCTAATTCTATGGTAGCATTGTTCTCTGCAGGTATTAAGTATATAGAGGAAAAACTTATTATTGTAACCAATTGGAATAGTATGAATATTAATTTTTGGCTTTTAAATCTGAAATGTAACATTTATATAATTATTATAACCTTAAAATTGCAAGAATTATTATTCGCATGTGTCAGTTAATTTTTACGTTATTTTTTGTTGGTACGACTACACAATACTTCTTAGAAGTTTGCTCGTAATTTTTACACATATGGGGTCCATTACAGTGCTTTTTCTTTACATAATAATATATTTTGAAAAAGTTAAAACATGACTCAGAGCAATTATCACTACTTGGTTTCAAACTTTTGCCTGTCTTAACAGAAGCCCAGTGACCAATGTATTAAATTATTTTAATCTTTTACACATCATTTACATGGTTGGATTCTAAACTCATTTTGGGTGCTGTGTAAAAAAAACAGTAAGCGTCAAACAAGGGAATCAAATTACCAATGTAAGAATGGTTTACACTGGACAATAAAACATTGTTGTAAAAATATGTAAGCATAATGTTATTGAGCAAGATTATAAAATGAGATTATGTACCATATCATAAAAATATCATAAACAAGGTTAAGGTTTTACTTAAAGCACATTATTAGAATTTCTAAATTATATATTCCAATAAATTAAAAGATCTGACTCAATTATTAAAGTATTTTACAATTAAAGAGCAAGGCTTTCTCAACACATTTTTGCTTTCTCCACTATAGACTATAGACATCAGAATTAATAGACTATCTGTCTTCTCATAACACAACATATAAGAACCATATAAGAACATATTTTTATTTTAAAAATAAAAATCATAATAATTTTATGATACATCTGGAGTCTTGTTTCTACTATTTTAGTGTTCTTTTTCAACACTTCATTTACCTAACAGATATACCTGAACATAGATATGAATTGTATCCTTATTAAAGTACTGTTATAATTGATAGGTACTAAAATTATAAGCATTGAAAAAGAAAAAAAAAACTCACCTGTCAGCTATCATCCCAAACAGTGGCTTTGCTATTAATCCAAATATAGGTAAAATTGTATAAATCAATCCAACCGTTGCTGACGTAAAGCCTAATTGACGGGCATATGTTGACAGATATGGAACTAGAGGAGCGGTACCTAAAAAAAATTTACTTATAAGAATATTCTAGCTACAATATGGGCTTCAAGAAATTCCCGCAGTCAGTAATGCACATTTACCGCCCCTGGCTTTGCTTGTGTCCTTAGGCGACAGTAGCCACCTACCATCAAGTGGACCGTCAGCCTGCCTGCCACTCTTAATAGAGTAGAATAAAAATTGATCATATGTACATATAGATATTTCAATTAACATTTGATCTATATGACCTACCATTACTGGCATACAAAACTTTTCTTAATTATAATATATAAAAAAACAAATTCTGCTAATAAAACCACCAGTGCTTACCTGCGTTAAAGAGGAAAAAATGCCCCTTTATAGGCAAAAGCTTACTATTTATCTTGATTTTCATTTTTACTTAATTTATTGTTATTCTATTAGATCAGTATTTTATTATACTTGTTAATACTTTAATAAATTGTATTGAAAATTGGCGTGATTATGATTATGTGCACATTTTATATAAATTCATCAGCAAAAAGCTAGCTGATAATTTTTTCCGAATCGCTAGATTTGAATTTGACGTCCCTTCTCTAACACACGATAGTTTCCACTGATAAAAATTATCTATCGAGATAATACTGACTTCGAAATCGACCTCGTCCCGGAAAATCGCACGCTTTTATTTATGTATTAATATCTTCTTATAATAATATCACATTTACACATTTATTCACAATTTATTGTATCAAACGGTATCAAAACATAGATACGTCAAAAAAGTAAATAAAGTTGTCTTTGTCTATTTTCCACAGTCCACAGAACAAAATCAGTGTTGCCACTTTATTCACAGCAAAGCGTCTCAGATATTTTTTTCTATGTAGTAATTACAAAATATTAACGGTCTTACCACAAAAACATTAAACACACTTTAAACAGGCGTTTAACGCTTGTTTAAATAAAACTTTACTACAAAACAGTATCTAGGCATTATTTAGGGTTAGACAATGCTTAAGCATTGTTTAAATTTAAACACCGCCAGATGCTAGTTTAACGAGTGTCTGTCTAGTTAGCGGCTTCTATTCCTTGGACGTGTTCTGTCAAATTTGTAATCGTTTTGCGTAATATTAAAAATTTCTTTTGATTTTTGAAATGACTATGGATATTTCAAATTTAATTCATCAACGAAATGCTTAAAAACGAAACGCTATGAACTATGAAATTTATGAAAATATGAATATTAAATTAACAAATTAAACTTGACAATTACGCCAGTGTCAGTTACGTTCCATTATGCGCAATGTTTTTTCGGATAATAAAATTTTATAAATAATCTAACGTATTTGTTGTAATTTATGCCTTATTCCAATCTTATAATTTGCTTATATCATTAATATAGTTCGTAATAATAGCTTGTGAAAACCAAAATTCATCTTTATACGCCTATCAGATCTGCGTAAAATGAAAACGACACGAATGAATGAATGAATGAATGTTTGCCAGTTCACGTCCTTTAACACTGGCTTACAAAGACAAGCGCTAAATAGGGTTTTGTGGTAGGTACATTTTAAACGCTCGCTAAACGATGTTTAAATAGTTTGACATTGTCTAAGTAAACACGTGATTAAACAGTGTTTATTTATTTTTTTGTAGTAAGACCGTTGGTTTTTAGCCCCTTTTTAAAGTCAAAAATTAAATCGAATGCATTTTAACTTTTTTCACAAAAATAAATAGCGTTAAAACATTATCCACGTCTTTCAAGTCACACAAACGAATTCTCTCATAAATTTGAGAAAATCAATAGTATCTCTCAAAATTAAAAGTATATAGACTTATTGTATAGACTTGTCAATCGGTTACAAAATATTTATCGTAAACTAATATATTTGTGAAGTGCCTAAATCTAGCCAGGAACTGAATGAAATGGCAACTCTTAAATATAGTACTCTGTAGCGGAATACGGTATTTTTGTATTCTGACAGCTGATATGTATCAGTGTCAATGTCGAAATCCAATTAATTCTCGATAAGATTAATAAGCTATGGACTCAGAATACAGAACATGGATAATCTTACGATACTTTAGAACTCTTTAGAACAAGTCTATTAACGATTTATGACTACCGATTCTTTAGAACAACAGCCTGCTGCCAAATTATCAAAAATATTTTTGAAGTGAAAACTTCTTTAGGCGCGTTTGTCATTTTTGAGATGGGAAAAACCATTGAACTCGCGACACTGTTACCGTTACCGATACCTCTGTATATAAGTACTTACATATATTGTGTATGTACGTACATAGATACACATGCATATTGGCATTTTTTGAGATGGGAAAAAATCATTGAACTCGCGACACTGTTACTGTAACCAACACCTCTGTTTATAAGTATATACTTTCCTGATGATTCAAAAAATACACACGTAATTGTTAAAATTTTCACTTCTGTTGGCACTCCCGGAGTGCCACTGTTTTTTTATACGTGAATCAATAAGTCTTTTTGCACACTAGTTGATTCATTATCTACACACAGGTATATACTATATGATCTAATTTAGATGTAATAAAATTCTAATAAATTATTTTTTTCGTGGTTAAATTATGTAAGGCTAAGGTCAATTAGTGAAAACAAAATCTGTTGAAACAAGTATGTAACTAAATAGAATCGAGTTTTTGATACTCGAAAATTAGAAATCTGTTTCTATGTTCATATGTTTTCTTACTGCGTTTTGTATTACTATATACACTACAGATACATATATAGAGGAATTACAAGTAGATACATATTTAGCAGAGACCCCACGCATTTGTTTTGGCAGTGTCCAATTAATTTTAACATACGTTTTAAGGTTGAACCCTAGTGTCGACAAGATGGGTGCCTCAAATGTTAAAAGACGCAAACAAAGACCGGCGGTTGAAAGTTACAAGTTAGAAAGCGGAATCTAGAAGTCATATATAATAGTCCAGATGAATTTAATCGTCGTTATGTAACAATAGGAGAAACGTGAATCCACTATATTGATCCGGAAACGAAAAACAAAGTAGGTATGTCTTGGAAACGCCCATTTTCACTGCCATTAAAGAAATTCGAAAGGAGTGTAATAAGAAAGTAAATGATTCAGTAAAGAATTCGTCAGAAATTTCAAGTTTGTCCGACAGTCGATAAAAGGTCTGTGGAAACAAATAGGTACCTTTATGTTATTGTTTATGATCATATTCATAACCCCTTTGTTTTTTATTTTTTCTTAAATGTCTTAATTAGTAGTTGTTGACGGTTAAAGAAGCACTATTAAAAATCTAAGCACGATTTAAAATTAAAAACGATTATCTCAGTACTAATTAATTTTAGAGACTTTTTTTTAATTGTTATAAAAAGTCCTAAAAAGGAGCCCTAAAAATAGAATTAGGTACTTTGCATCTTTGCTGGCGATCGATTTTACCTAACAAATTAAGTCAAACAAAACAACCTATGTATATGCTTTAGGGTCCTGTTTTATGATTTGTCTTGTTTTGTTTAGAATAGGAATAATAATTTACAGTTTATTGAGAGAGTCAATATTGAGAAAGTACCAAATAAAAATAAAGATTAAATTAAATGACATTTTTAATTACAAGTTTGATAATCTTTATCTGTATATTATATATGCCACAATGCAGACTTTAATGCCTAATTGTAAAACTTACCTATATGATAAATGTAGGTTAAAGGGAATTTGTTTGTTGCGGTTTCACTCAGACCTTTACTACACAACCATCAGAAAAGGACATGTGGTACCTTTTTTATCCAGACAAAAGCATTTCATACAGAAAATTAAAAATTCAATACTTGACAAAATATATGAGCTACAATGTTTTAACACCCAAGAAAAGAATGCAGACGAATTCACGGGCAAATTTGTAATGGAACTACCGACATTTTGAAACGTTGATATTTTAAAACTGACGATTTGAAACTCTGTCTTTATAGAACCAAAACTCTACACTTGTCGATTTTAGAGTATTCCTTTTTAAAATTTAATTGTTAATTAAACTTAAGTGTTTGTTTAATTACAAATGATTGATATTAATCGTTAATATTTTGTAACTAAGGAATTATATATTATTGTTAATATATTCATCCGTCAAAAGAGAAGGTCCGTCAAGAATCTTTACAAATGGCTCAACTTAGCAACTTTAAATGGGTGAAGGGTGTCTAAATTAGAACCTTCCTTGGCTATTTTCGTGTGAAGCAATGTTAAAAAAGGAAAATTAGGGTGGTAACGTATTTCGCCAAAATTTGTTGCGACCGTTCACGCTCCTCCTTCGCGTGCCATTGGTTTTAAGCCGTTGAGCTCCACCAATGAAATCGTTTCTTCCCCCCCTCGGTTTAGCTCTAACTCTAAGATTATGTTTACCATGATCACGAGAAAAGCAATATTCATAATCTGTACAGATTTGGATCAATTTTCTACAATGGAAATCAGTTTATTTTAATATTTTTTTTTAACGAACACAATTTAAAAAAATACACAGTTATTTTTCTTTTTAAGATTTGCTTAATATGTCTTGGTAGGGCAATGAAACGTAAGTAAGGGGGTTAAGGGGTTCATTAATCAACCCCATAATTGCTATGTGTATTAGTGTGAGCAGGACTCACGTAGGTAATGATTGCAACGACTCATCGAGTACGGTAGCGAACCGCCTAATTTGTATCCAGAGGTGATTGATACAAATACGTGTTACGTTCAGTCAGTCTCTCGCTCAGCCACTACCCGTGTTGCTCGTCTCGTGCGTGCGCTACGACAAATATTACGTACGGCAGCCCGCCCATGCGTCTTTAAAAAATACTTTTAAATAAAACAAGCAATTGAAAGAACTACCAACATCTATATTAAATATTTGAATAAAGTGTAAATCACATATTTAATGCGATGAGCATTTAAATTATTGAGTGTGTAATTGATTAAAAAAAAAAAGACTAGTGTTATCAGGGATGTTTATTAATTATTAAAAGTTTTCAAAATCAAACACTGAAAAGAGGGATTGATTCGTCCGAATTACTGAATCAAAAAGTGGGTGAGTTTCAGAAAAATACGTAAAAGTTTGCATAATACATAGCGTTTTATTTTATATGCAATTACGCAAAAACGTTGACTTTGGACTGCACCTCAGCTTCACAAAGTTTTCACTTTTAACTTCAAAATTTCATATTTTTTTTCAAATAATCTCTTAACCAAGTGACCTGGATTTTTTTCTTATTTTTTCCAGAGCTGGTATAACCTAGCCTATCGCCTAAACATACATCCTAATAATATTATAAATGCGAAAGTTTGTTTGTTTGGATGATGTATCAATCACATAAAAATGGCTGAACGGAATTGAAGAAAATTAACACACAGATTATTTATTACCTGGATTAACATATAGGATACTTTTTACATTGGAAATATGTTTCCCAGAAGTCGTTTAAAATATTATGTTATGGAATAAGTTCATAGCGCTTTTATATTTTCATTTATTACATGTAGCATTGTGTCCCAGGCTTCGGCAGATTTTTGACTCGGTGATAAGCGAAGAGCAGGTATCAAAAATAGTGAATTTTGCCTCCTGGGTATTCCATTTCATAAAGTCTGAAAGAACTTTATCGAATACATATAAACATATTGTTAAAAACAAAAGAAATCATTGTAAAATAAAAGAAAACATAAATACGCAACGAACTTAATACAGAATGTAATATTTTTAGAAGATCCCTGGGAAACCTAAAATCTTTCCAGGTAAAAAAGTTATCCAAGTGATAAACTATATGTGTGCCAATTTTCATCTAATTCCTTTCTGCCGTTTATGCGTGATTAAGTAACAAACATCCATACATACAAACTTTATAATATTATCGCATTTATAATTTTATTAGAATCTTAGAGATTTATCCATTATACCCATAAATTGGTAATGTTGACGATGCTCAACGTCAATAAATTGCAATGTGCATAAAATAAAAAGTTGCTGTGCGTTTTCAGGTCAATTACGTGCAAATTCATTCAAATTACAAGAATGATTTCGTAATTCGTGTAAATGTGTAATGTGTATATTTTTATGGTGTAGATATTTATTTACACTATTTATTAGATACTAATTAAAAACTGTAGATAAATTAGGGGGAGGTCCTGCAGCTGATGATGAGATGTAAGCATAATACTAGACATACAATAAACTACTAGATATAAATAATACAATAACCAATAATAATATAGATTTACTACATTAAGGTGGTTATTACAGAACCAAAAAGTGCGAGATATTAAAAATACTTGAGATAATTGGCTTTTTTTCATATACTGGTAAGATATTATTAAATACCTGTAACTCTTGGTCGAGCGGATAAGGTTAATGGTTAAGGTGCTTTAATGGGTTAAGTGGTCTAGATCTGGCAAGTAGTTAAGGCAGGGTTGTGCAATTGGCAGTTATTTGGGCGGACCCGTATGGAGGCAGTAACCATCACCTTACAGAAGACCACCGTGAAATAAAAGCATGTATGCTGTTGTATGTCAGTGAGTGAACCAGAGCCCGTTTCCCTAGCCATTCTTAATCCCTTATACTTAATCCTAGTTACGGTCTTTAGCGTACTTGTAGCAAATATGGCGTTATTTGTGCTATAGGCGACGGAAGCCAACTACCACCAAGTGGACCGCCAGCCTGTCTGTCTAATGACCTTTACATAAAAGATTTTGTAAGATTTAGATATAAAAGATACAAAAAAAAAATAACTAGTCAGCCATATTAGCGGTAATACTTAGAGCTCTAAATTTACAATTGGGTAAGGAAAATCCATTAAAATAAATATGGATTAGGGTGAAGTAATGTTATAATTTATTTCTTTAGTTATGAAATTACCCTTTAGGAATTGACAAGACATTTACATTGTCAAATAAAATAGTAATTTTGAAATGGTACAACGAAAATTCAATTAAAAATGTTATCTATTGAATAATTCAGGCGATTCATAAAAAATCTATTTTTTTTTAAGTAGAGATGGGTTTGCTCCTGGCCAACATCCATGTTTGTAGCGTAGATGAGGCCTATGATGGAGCGAGCTCACCCAGAAGGTGCCTATTCACTCGAACTTTGAATAGAATCAGGTTATATGTGCTCGAAAATACAGACGCTGGCAGGGAGTTCTAAACCTTGGCAGTGCGCATTATAAAGGATGTTTTAAAGCGCTTGGTCCGAAATAGAGGGATATCGACAAGATGAGGATGGTAACCAGCCGTATGTCTGTATGTCCGATGGAAGAAAGGGGAAGGCGGTATGAGTTCATGCAGCTCCTGAGCACACTCTCCGAAGTACATCTTATAAAAGACACATAGACTGGCAATTTTGCGTCTATGTGCCAGGCTCTGCATCTTAGTTTTTAAAAACGTACTGTCGCCAATGAGTCTCCTAGCTCTGCGTTCACCGAGTCGAGTGCAGCAAGTTGGTATTTGGCTGAACCATCCCAAAGGTGGGAGCAATACTCCATGCAAGATCGAACTTGCGCCTTATATAAAGAAAGGTGCTGTCCAGGCGTAAAGTATCGCTTCACCCTATTTAAGATGCCCAGCTTTTTGGCTGCTGTTTGGGCTTTGGACTCCATAGAGGTGCCGAAGTTGAGGTTTGAGCTCAACCTCATGCCAAGAAGTTCAATTGGCGACAGGTACGGATGCACCTCGGAAGGTTAGAGCCAGGTCAAAGGGGGTCCTTTTTGCAGAGAACAAACACGCTTGCGTTTTGATGGCGTTAAAACTAACCAGGTTCCTGTCACCCCATTGGGATACAAGACTCAGGGTAGAGTCAATTCGCTCAACCATTGCTCCTCTCAGAATTAATTTCATCGCGAGTGGCCCCTGCGCTGGACAAATATCTCTCCATGACGCAACTACTCCTGGTAGGAGCAGGTCATTTATGTGAAGCAGGAAAAGAGTCGCGGAGAGAACAGATCCCTGAGGAACACCGGCATCGATAGCCATGAGATCCGAGGAGCAGCCATCAATGACTACTCGAATCGACCTTTCACTCAGAAAATCAGAAATCCAGCTACAGAGGCCAGAAGGGATGCCGTATGTTGGAAGCTTGCTTAGCAAACTTGCATGCCAAACCCTGTCAAAAGCCTTCGATATATCAAGTGACACAGCGAGAGCCTCGCCATGTTTCTCGATGGCTTCACCCCAGTAGTGCGTGACATACACAAGAAGATCTCCAGTTGAACGTCCTGGACGAAAACCATATTGACGATCACTGAGCAGGTCATTAGCTTCAAGATATGTCAGCAGCTTGCTATTCACTACTCTCTCCATAATCTTGCAGAGTATGGAAGTGATGGCGATTGGACGATAATTACAGGGGTCGGCACGACCACCCTTTTTGGGCACTGGTTGAACATTGGCAGGCTTCCAGGATGCCGGTACGGTATTTGTCTTGAGAGAGAGACGGTACAAGCGTAGTAAGTACAGGAGACAATTCAGGACCACAGTGCTTCAAGACCCTTGCAGGTATGCCACCAGGCTCACTAGATTCTGTAGTGCTCTTCGAACCTCTTTGTTGTGAATCGAGACCTCCGGCATTGAAGATTCACAACAAGGTAATGATGGTGGTTGTTGAGAGCTAGTGACGAGGCGTGAGTTACTGGCAAATAGAGATGCGAAAAGATTCGCTTTCTCTATTGCGGAGTATTGCGGAGACTATGGCGTGATAAATGCCTTAATTAGTTCCCAGAACATGATATAAATTTTGCGTAACAACTGTAATATATTATATACTAAATCATTCTTCATTTAATATAATTCGTCTATTAAACTGAGATATATTAAGAAACTGTTTCACCAATAGAGTACTGCATCTCACATACTAGTTAACATTATAATGAAATATAAAATTATTGTTAATGCCGAGGATGTCTTCTTCATTCGTTTAAGTAAATAAAAATCGTAGATCGTTTTCTTGATATTGTAAGTTTACATTATGATAAAAGGATAATTCGTATAGAAGACATTGTAACGTATATAATCGTATTGTAGTTGAAAAAATAATAATATGACGGTGGAAGATAGAAATCTTGATTTGCAGTTGCTTTTGACGGGTAATCTCGGCGACGTTTGGTTAATGCTTTAACATAGCCCCCGACCTTGGATGCACCACGCTCCAACATAACATCACGATGAGTTCATATCTAGAAGCCCGATCTCTAGTCCCTCTTCTCCTCCGGTTGCAAGGGCAGCGGACAAATCCTTGAAAAGGCACGCCTCACTATGCCATCCGACGCCATCCGTGCCGGGGAAAGTACGCTCGATACGACCCAATCTCCATTTGAGCGGTGGTGAATTGTCGTCCTTTATTAATACGAGGCTGTTCGTTGCGATGTTAGTCTTGTGCGCCTTCCACTTCGTTCGAACTTGCATCTCAGAAACGTAGTCCTTTGACCATCGCCTCCAGAAATGTTGCCGTAGAAGCTCGAGGCGGTTATAGCATGCCAGCGAAAGCGGAGCTGTAAGGTCTTCGCCCGCCGGCGCCGTTAACGGTCGGCCAATAAAGAAATGAGCCGGAGTTAGAGGAGAGCAGTCGTTAGGATTTGCGGATAAAGGGGATATTGGACGGGAGTTCAGGACAGCTTCGATTTGTGTAAGCGCCGTGCTGAGCTCCTCGTATGTCAATTTCGCGTTACCCAAGATGGTGATGGTCTAAGATGGTGCTTACATGACTTCACTCCCGCCTCCCACAAGCCTCCAAAATGACTAGCATATGGTGGAGAAAATTTAAATTCTATGCCATCAGAGGCAGCGTAATCAATTTTATTTTCGCGGAATCGTATTTTAAAATTGACGAAATTTCTCTTTCTGCACCTACGAAGTTCTTGCCGTTATCAGAGAATATAGTAGATGGTTTTCCACGACGAGAAATAAAACGCTTCAAAGCTAATAAATAATCATTAGTAGAAAGACTGCTAACAAGCTCCAAATGTATAGCTCGAGTTGCAAAACAAATAAACAAGCAAATGTAGCCCTTTACCAGTGTGCTTCCACGCCCCCTACGATTCAACATGAATACTGGGCCGGCATAGTCTACGCCAGTACGCATAAAAGGAAAAACCTAGGACTTAACTTTTATCGTAAACCCATAGTAAAAATCACATATCACATTTGAGTTCGGTGACATCGTTAATTTGAGCCAAAAAGTTGGGCATCCTATAACACTTTGGCCAGGCGTTAGTTTTTTCTATTATTTTAGATGATCCCTCGGGAACAGCACTTTTTTTCTGATGAAAAGTACCCTACGTACCCTTTTCTGTATCCCTGACAACGTCTATGCAAAATTTCATTATGATCGGTTAAATACTTAAGGCGTGAAAATATAACATACAGACATACAGAGTTACTTTCACATTTATAATATTATAAGTATAAATATAAATAAGTATATTGAGTATGGATGGACTAGTATGGATTAGTCTTTGGTTTATCTAATAGTTTTACAGTATTATTTTTGAACGCGTCGTATCTGCGTACTACTGATCTTGTGAATAAAAAATAAGAGAGTCTACGAAAGTTCTACAGGGCCTACGCACGTCTACGAATTCTCTCTGTGCATAGTAGAGTATTCGGAAGCTCGATGAGGCTCCAAGTAACGAAAGATTAAAAGCTAGCCTTCCTATTCCTTGGCCGGATCTAATTTATATCGTTTATTTAATAATAGTATTTTTAAATTAGTGGTTTATTTCCTATATACAATAATTATAAAATATCAGAATTTGTTTTAGACAGAAAAAGCTAAAAACAGCTAGTTGACTATTTTTTGTTTTAATAAATATAAGTCAAGTTTTGATAGTTTTAATAATTTCCATAATTTCAATTATATTTTTATTCATGTTAAAGTCGACAGACAGGCTGACGACAGGCTGATGGTAGGTGTCAACTGTCGCCTAAAAAACAAGCAAGTGCGCTGCCGACCGCATTACGGTAAAATACTATTGGGAAAAAGTGAAAATTACTATTGGACCGTATAGCAGTTTCCTTTTGTTGAAATAAAGATCTTACATCTTCAATACTTATTTAGATAAGCCTCCTAAGATTAAGATAAGCCTCCTAGAGATAGGCCTCTACCATTAATTTTCTGATAGGACCGGTCAAAAGCAGCCTAGATCCCGCGGCCCTTATTAGGTCGTAAGTCTACTTATGGGTAGACGTCCTACGCTGCGGTTTGTCTTCGTGGCCTCTACTATAAAACCTTCCGGCCCCAGCGGCCGTCGGCTCTCCGTACTTGCGTCCTGTCCAATTGCCACCTTAGCTTACTAATCCGGCAGGTTATGTTGGCGTTTGCCGTTATAAATATGATTTATTATATTAAGAAAATAATTTGTTATTATAGTGGCCAGAAGCGCTGATGGAGATGACGTCAGAGGTGAATGCGAGCCAGTCCCGCATCTCACCCCGAGCTTAAGACCAGAGACTTCTTTCGACATGAACGATTTGCCGTCAAGCGCTTATGCAGTTGATGCACGCAGAATGCAGTTGTATCCTCACATACCGTCGACGCCGCCGGTAAGTCATAATTCTTATATCACAATGATATAAGAATATATGTATATCATAAATGAGCACACTTACAATGATACTTAACACAGTATCACAATAAGGCAAATTTCTTACATCTGCTTGTCCTTAATGTTAAGGACAAACGGATTTAAAAAAAATACATTTTTTTGGTTTTTCGTTGACGAAGGAATTTCACTTACTTCCACAGGTTCTATTGATGTGAAAAGGTCGGTTTGTATGACGCTTAAAAACCCAGTTTATAATCGATTTCTGCCCATTTAACATATGTATTGCAAGTTTAATTTAAATATATTTCAAATGTTGATGTTGTCGAACGTTATATGCCAAAATTGGAACGTTGTATGACAAAAAGTAGTTAATTCTGTGTCAAAAATTTTGATAATCATTTGGGAAATATACTACAATTTTTGGGTAATATTATAACACTTAACTTATTGTATTTAAGCCCAAAAAAGGAAAAATATCATTGAAAGAAATCCGAGTTTCAAAACAATAAAAGGTATTACAAATAAAAGCAAAAGCGAGATTCAATAAAGAAACGTGGCAAAACAAAAAAAATACACACAATTTGAAAACGTGCTGTTCCAAGGCCTGATATATTAGTTGCCAAAGATTTTTCTGCAACACGCACGTTTGGCAGTACTTAGTCACTGCAGATTAGAAATACCTTCTCCAAGACTCCTCCTAGACACGTTGGCTTATACGTGTTAGGTTCCACCACGTTTTTATAATTATTATATCCGCATTAGAGAAGATGATCATAATTTCCCTAGCACGTGAGTTTGAATTAAATAGAATATGCTCAGAACAAAAGACTTGCTACCGAATTACGATACAAAACAATATTACGATATTTGTCCCAGACGCTGAAAACCACAATGGAAAGGTATGATCATCATAAAAATCAAAATGAAAATCGTAAGAGTAGGTACTTGCAGATTCACTCTTTTTTATGTTTACACAGCTCAAGCAATTTAATTCAATAAATTTTCTTTGTAAATCCATACTATATCCGTACTAATATTATAAATGCAAAGTTTGTTTGGATGTATGGATGAATGGATGTTTGTTACTCTTTCACGCAAAAACTACTGAACCGATCATCATGAAATTTTGCATACACGTTGTCTGGGACACTAGAAAAGACATAGGGTACCTTTAACACAGAAAAAAGGACTATTCCCGAGGGATCATCTAAAATTAAGGAAACTAACTCCTGGCTAAGGAATAACGATGTCAGGCGATATATTGCGCGTTATTTCAACGCGGACGAAGTCGCGGGCACTATCTATATAACTGTGAAAGTAACTCTGTCTGTCTGTCTGTTACTTTTTCACGCCTTAACTACTCAACCGATAATCATAAAATTGTGCATACACGTTGTCAGGGATACCGGAAAGGACATAGGATACCTTTCATCCAGAAAAAACGTACTGTTCCTGTGGAATCATTTAAAATAAAAATAAAAAACTATCGCCTGGCAAAAGTGTAATAGCAATGAAGTTGTCGGTTATTTTTCAACGCTGAAGAAGTCGCAGGCCCCAGATAGTTTCCAATAAATAATATGATTAATAAATAACAATTAATTAGTTATAAATTTTACTTTAACCGAGACGAATTCAATGTTTCCGACGAAATAAGTATAAATATATAAAGGTATGGTAAGAGCTGTTGTTTAAAGAAAAGATTAAAACGTATTCTGAAAAGAGAGTATTGATGGAATGCCTTTTAATAAGTTAAAAGAGAAATCCTTTTGCAACTTTCATTTATTTTACATAAGAAATACTTTTAAAATTGAAATCCTTGGAATTTCATTAAGTACACCTGACTGTAGCTTTAACTCTAATAAGAAAATAAACTATCAGTTGATTATTGAGCTTTAAACTGTTCTGTTCTGTAGAGCAATGACATTTTACGTTAAGCTTATTGTTTATATTAACCCTTTTTAGGGTCGAGTAACTTTGTTCAAAACCTCTCTTTATTGAAAACCCGACATAAAATCACTATCACCACAACTTGGCCATGTTTTTTAAGAATGTTGTTCGGGACAGCCTATTGTACAAATTGTGAAATATAGTGAAATCATAGAACTAGTGTATAGTGAAAACAGTGTAAATGAAAGAGACAGATAATAGACAGAGACAGATAGTGTTCACTTTAGTTATTATTATTTCGGGCGGTCGTGTCACGCTTGCGCGCTATTGGCGCAAGCTAGTTCGGCACATGGCACGGCCGCCACTAGTTCTGTGTGTATATTTGTAATATAGATAGGCATTTTTGTAAAATAAATCAGTCTTCTCCTTGCTTCGGCATAGTAAAGACCTTTGTACCAGTACAACTTGTTTGGAAAATACAACCCTCTCCTCCTCGACTAACAATCGCAGGCTAACCAGTGAGCCCTCCTTAGCCGGAGGCCCTGCCCACTTAAAGCCATAACAGCCAGGCTATACAAATGCGCGGGTGCTACAGGCCCGTACATTTTATGGTCCAAACGAGCCGGATATAGCCGTTTGTTAGTTGCTGTCTGTCGAGGAGTGAGGGTATAGGTCTATAGTATAGACATGCCGATTACAAGGAGCAACTCAGCTCGGGGCGTCGGGAGGTCCATAGCTCCCACGCCCACTGTTCGGGACGACGGAAATCCAATCGTTTCCGCGTCCGCCCCCGTAGGGTGCACCACGGCACCCACCACGTCGTCCACCGACACGTGGTCAGCGGGAACCACATCGATGGCGTCACCGACGACGACGACAACTTCGACGTCGACGGCTGCGACGCTTACTTCGGCACCGGCGGGAGCGGGACATCAATCGGTCCCCACGCTCGGTGCACCCGGCACGGAAACCGTGCCACTTCGTTCGGACGTGCGCTCAAGCAAGAGAGCCACGTCACATCGGTCCAAGAAGAGGGCCCAAATAGAAAAGGCTAGAATCGAAATAATGGAACTTCGATTACAAATTGCTACCGCGAAACTGAAACAGATGGAAGAAGATTCAGACGCCGATTCCATAGACGACGACACTGTCGAAGAGTTCGAAGTCACGAAGGAGAGGGTCGACAATTGGGTCAATAGTCAAGCGCTTCTAGCGCCGGGTGCGCCACCTATAGAAACCTGCATAATAGAGCAGGCCCACGCGTTACCCACCACGACCACGCCGGCTCCAATCCCCGTGCAACAGACAGAGGATCGGCCACCGAACGGAAGCAAGCCTACAATAGGAGTGATACCCGCTGCAGCGCCCCCTAGCCAGAGTATAGGGCTATCGGAATTGGCCGCAGCGATCACTATGGCCACAAGATCGGGCCAACATCAAGCTCCACGTTACTATACGGAGCTACCATCGTATAGCGGGTCGCATCAGGAATGGCTAACATTCAAGGCGGCCTATGAAGAATCTCATCAAAATTACAGTGACAGTGAAAATATAGCAAGACTAAGGAGGAGTCTACAAGGGAGAGCCAAGGAAACAGTCGAAGGCCTCCTCATACGCAACGTGAACATACCGGAAGTAATGAAGACGTTGGAAGACCGGTTCGGCCGACCGGATTACATCGCCTTATCCGAACTCGAGCGTTTGAGGACACTTCCGAGGCTGACAGACTCACCACGTGACATCTGCAACTTCGCCATTCGAGTCACCAACATAGTCAGAACACTGCAAGCGCTGGAGAAGTCGCACTTCCTCTACAATCCAGCCATCTTGAGTGAAACAGTACAGAAATTTCCTGCCACAATCAAGAACAACTGGGTCACCTTCCTCAGAGATCAGCCGAAGGAACAACCAGACCTGTTGAAACTGTCGAGATTCTTCGAAACCCAGGCGCAGCTCTACAGTCCAATTACACTACCGGAGTCCACAGCACCTAAAGAGGCAAGCTACGCACCCCGACGGACTCAGAAGACCTACGCCGCAACAGAAATAGGAGTGTCTGCATGTCCGGTATGTCAAAGTGCCGAACATAAAATCGAAAAGTGTTCGAAATTTATAGGAGCAGACACGAAAACGCGATGGAACATAGCGAAGGATAGACAATTGTGCTTCAAGTGTTTGAAAAATAGATCGAGTAAACACAAGTGCCGTAAATCGGAGTGCAATGTGAATAAGTGCCCGCGTTTTCACCATAGACTACTTCACTTCGTAAGAACAGACAATAGTGAAAATAGTGATCGTGTAGAGGTAGTCAGCTCTACTTGGCAGCCATCGGAGACACAGTCATATTTGAAGTTCGTTCCTGTGCGCGTCTCCGGTCCCCAAGGGAGTGTCCACACCTACGCCTTGCTCGACGACGGCTCGACGGTGACCCTGATAGACAATGATTTGGCGCAACAAATAGGCGCAAAAGGGCCCGTCGACCCTCTACATATAGAGGCGATAGGAAATACCGAAGTGGACGTAAATAGATCGCGCCGTGTGAAAGTCACTTTACACGGCGACCGTAACAACTGCACAATTCGAGCGAGAACCATCGATAACCTACAGCTCTCCGCTCAAGCCGTATCGGAGCGGGACCTGTCCAACTGCAAGCATCTGAAAAGCATCAGAGAACATCTCAAGTATCCACGAGTTCAGCCAAAACTTCTCATCGGGCAGGACAACTGGGACTTGCTGCTTGCCAAACACGTCAGGAGGGGACAGCGACATCAACCGGTCGCATCCCTCACTACGCTCGGATGGGTGCTACATGGGTCACACGCGCGCATGCTCGGCCGCCGTGTAGACACCATAAACAACATCGTCCATAAACAAGAAGATAGCATGGACGAACAATTGAAACAGTATTTCTCTCTGGAGTCGTTGATGATCACCCCGAAAAGACCATCCAACGACATAGAAGAGAGAGCCATCAAGACGCTTGTCGACAACACTCAACAGAATAGCGACGGACATTACGAAACATCGTTACTTTGGAAATCGGACGAATTTCAGATGCCCGTCAACTACGACAACGCGCTTCGACGGCTCCACACAACAGAGAAGAAAATAGATAGAGATCCACAACTTCGAGATCGCTATGAGCAGCAGATGGACGCGCTCATAGAAAAGGGATACGCAGAGAAGGCGCCTCCCCATAGAACGCCGGGAAGAACATGGTACCTGCCACACTTTCCCGTGCTCAACCCCACCAAACCGGGAAAGGTCCGTGTAGTGCATGACGCAGCAGCTAAGACGATGGGACGTTCGCTCAACGACTACCTGCTGACCGGACCTGACCTCATACAGTCGTTACCAGGGGTTCTAATGAGGTTACGACAACATAGATTCGCCGTGTCTGCCGATATAGCAGAAATGTTCATGCAGGTGAAAGTACGACAGCAAGATAGAGATGCGCTTCGGTACTTGTGGAGAGGAAGACAGCGAGGTAATGAACCTCCAATAGAATATAGGATGACCTCTCTCATATTCGGAGCCACGTCGTCGCCCGCATCAGCTATATTCGTCAAAAATAGAAACGCCGAAAGATACAAAGATAGGTATCCGGAGGCGTACACGGCAATAGTTCGGAATCATTACGTAGATGATTACCTACAGAGCTTCGATAGTGAAGAAGAAGCAATAGAAACAGCGCTTCGAGTGCGTCAAATCAATAGGGAAGCCCACTACGAGCTACGCCAGTGGACTTCAAATTCGCGAAAAATACTCGAAGCGCTCACCGAAGACTCCACAGTGATAGAAAAAAGGAGTATAGACCTCGACAATAGCAAGATAGAGCGTCTCCTGGGAGTGATATGGAGACCTGCTACTGACGAGCTCATCTTTGATCTCAACATGGCTCGATTGCCACCTGGCGCCATAGACAACACGCAACCGACGAAGCGGGAAACTTTGAAGATCATAATGTCCCTCTTCGATCCGCTTGGACTCGCATCGCCTGTCACCACACGAGCCAAGCAAATATTCCAGGAGCTATGGCGCAGAGGAATAGACTGGGATCAGAAAATAGATATCAACCTCGCTAGCCAATGGACAGTGTGGCTAGAACATTTGAAGAGACTACGCGACGTGAACATACCTCGCTGTTACCACAATTATAGCAACGCCGCGACAATAGAACTGCACGTGTTCGTGGATGCGAGCGAAAATGCATACGCCGCAGCCCTGTACTGGCGCATCACTAGGCCGGACGGACAAGTGTCGTTGGCATTTGTGACAGCAAAGGCGCGAGTCTCACCCCTCAAATTGATGTCGATCCCGCGACTCGAACTGATGGCTGCAGTTATGGGAAGCAGGATGGCGACAACCGTAATAGAAGAGCACGACAGGAAACCTGACAAGAAGGTTTTCTGGACTGATAGCAAAACAGTGCTCACATGGCTGCAAACAGGCGCTAGGTCCTACAAACCTTTCGTCGCACATCGTATCGCAGCAATAGAAGAACATAGCAAGATAGGCGAGTGGCGCTGGGTACCTACCAAACTGAACGTTGCGGATGATGCAACACGGGACGTACCCACCGACTTCGACTCGCACCACAGGTGGTTCAACGGGCCGAGCTTCCTACTAGAAGCACCTGATCGATGGCCACGAGAAAGAATCGTAACCACCACACAGACCGGAGAGGAGAAGGTGCACGTGACCACCGTAAAACGAATATCGAAAATAGAACAGTGCGTCCCCAATAGTGATAGATTCTCCAAATGGAAGAAACTTGTTCGGAGCACTGCACGTGTGCTACACTTCATTCGACTCTGCAAACAGAAGAAGGAACGTGTAAACTACAAGAGGACGACGAAACGACCTGAAACCGATCCTGTATGGCGGGAGCATAAAATGAGACGGGAGCCACAGAACAAACTTCCGAAAGCTCCTAAACAACAACAAAAGCCATACACACCAATACCTACGGACCTTCTACACGAGGCGGAGCGAATCCTCGTTAGAAGCAGTCAGGAAAAGGCGTTCTCTGAAGATTTGCACAACCTGAAAAATGATAGAAAAATAGCTCCACATAGCCGTCTACACCGTTTAGCGGTGAAAATAGAAAACGATGTCATCACACTGAAGACACGTATCGGCGCCACGCAAGACGTTACAGATAGGCAGAAGAGCCCTGCAGTCCTCGATGGCAATGACCAAGTCTGCAAGCTCTACATAGAATACGTCCATAGGCAACTGCACCATGCTGGCGTCGAAGCAACGATAAATGAGTGTAGACAATTTTATTGGATTCTTCGGCTACGCCCGGTCACGCGTGTAATAGTAAATAGATGTCTCCCGTGTAGGATTCGTAGATCGCAGCCACCAGTGCCACCTACAGGAGACTTACCACCGTGCCGGCTAGCACATCATAGACGTGCGTTCACCTTCACCGGGCTCGACTACTTCGGGCCACTTACAGTTACGGTGGGACGCACAACACAGAAGAGGTACGTCGCGCTGTTTACTTGTTTGACAACGCGCGCCGTACACCTGGAGATCGCCGCCTCATTGACTACAGATTCTGCCGTTATGGCACTGCGACGCATGATAGCGCGTCGCGGCTGCCCAATAGAAATTTGGTCGGACAACGGTACGAACCTTCACGGCGCAGAACGTGAACTGCGGCGAGCTTCGGACCAACTGCTTCAAGAGGAAGCCAATAGGAAGAGGATCAATTGGCGCTTCATCCCTCCTGGTGCCCCTTTCATGGGTGGGGCCTGGGAACGTCTCGTGCGAAGCGTCAAGACATCCCTCAACACTGTACTTGAAGAGCGGCGCCCTACAGAAGAGGTACTCGCCACCTTGATAGCGGAGGTCGAGTGCACCGTCAACAGTCGGCCGCTCACACACGTCTCGGTTGATCCTGACGATCCCGAGGCATTGACACCGAACCATTTTTTGATGATGGGGTCGGGCCGAGATCCGCCCATAGGAGCCTTCAACGAGGAAGACACCATAGGACGCACGCATTGGCGTGCCTCACAACGTCTCGCCGACTTGTTCTGGCGGCGCTGGCTTCGGGAATACCTCCCTGAGCTTCAGCACCGGCGGGAGCCCCAAGGAAGAGGGCGACAAGTCACCATCGGAGACGTCGTGCTCATCGCGGACAACACCCTACCTCGCAACACATGGCCGCGAGGAAGGGTCATAGCGGCCTACCCCGGACCCGACGGAACTGTGAGGACGGTCGAGACTGCGGAGGCCCACCAAAAAGTTGGTGGTCCTATCGACGGAGCCGGCTGCCCTCCAGCACATAGAAACTGCGTCGCCCTGAGGACGACGCACGGCGGGAGAATGTTCGGGACAGCCTATTGTACAAATTGTGAAATATAGTGAAATCATAGAAGTAGTGTATAGTGAAAACAGTGTAAATGAAAGAGACAGATAATAGACAGAGACAGATAGTGTTCACTTTAGTTATTATTATTTCGGGCGGTCGTGTCACGCTTGCGCGCTATTGGCGCAAGCTAGTTCGGCACATGGCACGGCCGCCACTAGTTCTGTGTGTATATTTGTAATATAGATAGGCATTTTTGTAAAATAAATCAGTCTTCTCCTTGCTTCGGCATAGTAAAGACCTTTGTACCAGTACAACTTGTTTGGAAAATACAACCCTCTCCTCCTCGACTAACAATCGCAGGCTAACCAGTGAGCCCTCCTTAGCCGGAGGCCCTGCCCACTTAAAGCCATAACAGCCAGGCTATACAAATGCGCGGGTGCTACAGGCCCGTACAAATGTCACTCATTAGTCCAATAGTCCATTGTTCGGTTCGATAACTTTAAAACCGATAATTGAAACTTGTAAATATAAATTTTCCTTAAACATTCTAAATTAATTATTATTGCCACTTATTGATTGGATGGACCCAATAATTAACCACCCTTTACAGTAGACCGCCGTGACATAACAGCATGTGTGCTGTTGTGTTTTGGTGAGTGAGTAAGAGATGCCAGAGCCCATTTCCCTATGCATTCCCAATCCCTTATCATTAATCCTATTGTAGTCGGTAGCCCACTTGCAGTACCTCTATAGCGTTGCTTGTGTTATGACGGTAACTAACTACCATCAAGTGGACCGTCAACCTGTCTGTCGACCTTAACATAAAAAATGACCCCAGCCGCCGAAATAGCGGTGTACACAGAGTCGATAATTTACGCGTTATTTTTTTGCATTACTGGCGTACCATGACTAAATCGATCGTACATCTAAAAATTTTAACCAAACATACATTGATCATAACACGTAAAACGTATAAAAACGTCACCGATATTTAGCATGTGTTTATACTAGGAATGTTACGGATATAAAATTTCTGATCTGGATACGGATACGGATATAAGAATAATATTATACCTACCTGTATTAACTAATGTACAAGCATGACAATGACCGAATCCGAAAATGTTAATTATTTCTCACCACAAAGAAGGAAAATATTGCGTCAGATGAAGATTGATAATGTTGTGATAGTTTTCTTAATTTTAGATGATCCCTCTGAAACAGTACTTTTTTCTGGATGAAAGGTACCCTATATCCTTTCTTGTATCCCTGAGAATATGTATGCAAAATTTCACGATGATCGGTTGAGTAGTTAAGACGTAAAAAGGTAACAGACAGACAGAGTAAGTACTTTCACAAATTTGTTTGTTAAGTTTTTATTTATGTAACATAATCTTAACATAAATATATTATATAAGTTATAAGTATTATAAATATAAAATTACAACTAAAATTAAATATAAGTTTTAAAAATAACTAGGTACATGTTAATAGACTTGGTAAAAGATATATGCCTATCTTTTTATTTCATTTTCCTTGACTGTCCCAAAGCGTATTTGACTAATAGCTCATTTGACGAATCAAGTAATTGACCAATTTAGGTTTTGACCAATCTCTAATTTGACAAATCAAGGATTTGAGAAATGTCTGCGTAATCCTCTTTTGAGGATATATATAATTTTTACTTATTGACAAACCGAGGGTGATGTGACAAACAATATGTCAAATAAACGTATAAACAAAACTTTGTCAAGTGCTCAGGTTGAGGACTATTTTAGCTCGTGCCAAGTGACACTTATAGAGAACAAATGTTTCAGCCATATGTAATATCGACGGATCCACCTGGTGGATAAAACAGGAAAAAGAAGTATCCGTGGATCCACACGTGAATTTAAGAGGAGACAAAGGTATCCATGGATCTACATGTGGAGCGAAGCTGTAGATCCAAGTGGAAGGAGGCGTAATTTTGCAACAATTACATCAACAGTACCTAATAAATATTTCAATTAATTCTAATTGCAGTTCACATATTATTGCATTCCGCAGCATAACACATATTTTTAAGTAGCATACATTTTTTAATATTTATTCGCAATCATTTGGACAACCTGTCTGGCGGCAGTAACCACCTTATCACACTAGGCTCGTGTGCCGTTTTGTTCTTTCTAGTGAGTAATCGATGCCAGAACCCATTTTCCAAAACGACCTTTATACTTTACAAACGGAAGCGCATTTATATTTATATTGTACGGCGAGTAATAAGCGACCGTAGCCAACAACCTCCAAAAGGAACTCCGATATATTCCGTAAATGTTTATTTATCAAATACTGTTTATCAAATCAATATTTATCAAATAATCAAATATAATCAATACTTTATTAATAAATTAATATTGTAAAATTGAGGTGTATGTTTGTAATGTCAAAATAACTGCTTTTTGCTAAATGTATACGGTATGTACTTATAAAAAAACAACGGGAACTTTTGAAAGGACTTTTACTGGCACATAGCTTAAAGCAGTGTAAATAAGGCAACTTTTATTTTCGAAAAATAAACATAAAAATAAACCCCACGCGCACGCCGCAGTGAAGCTTGGTCCCGGTTTCAACTAGTTAACAATAAGAATAGGAAATGTGTGGTCTTTGACAAGTTTAGCAACGAGAAAAGAAGTTAGAGAAGCAACGAGAGGCGTTTATCTTCCTGTATCAAAAACACAAAATGTAGTCAGTTCATGGCTTTCTTCTTTGTACGACTGCTTTAGATGGCAATCTATAAACTAATGTGGGAGGGATCGTTCAATTGCTGATAAACTTTTGGGTGATCTTAATCAAAAATTGTCATCTATTTGAAAAGCCACCCAGATCATTTTAAGAAAACCAACTTGAATGTATGATTTAAATTGGTTGATATTAATTAATTCATATAATATTATTAGCAGCACATAATGACGTTTTCTTGACGACTCTGTTAACAACATTGAACTGTAGTTATCGCGCTCCACTCGTCACCGTTACATCACCGACCTTGTTACTTTGACACTCTTATAATCTCAGTCACGTTACGAATTCTAAAATAAACATCTTCAGTTAACGTGTATGTGTATTAGATACCCTATGCTTTCTTTTCGGTGTCTCTTCTGAAGATGAATGCGAATACTATAGATTTTTATACTCCGGCAAAACCGACAAATCTGTCATGCCTCTCCAGTTTTTTGTGTATGTCCCTGCACTTCATTGTGCTAATTTGCCTGCATGATTTGTTTTTGTGTAATCTCTGTTTTTAAATTGACTGTAAAAATATAATAAACTAAAGTGTGTTAGCGGCTTCTTCAATTTTTATTCCCCTTGTACGTTTAGCTCACTAAATGATTTTTGATGTAAGACCTGTTTAAAATATTATCTTTGAAATGTATGGTTTTAATTGTCGTATTTTTGATGAATCAACTACCACGATATATATTCTAAAAAAATATCGCTCACACTAAATACTTTCAATTTTATTTCACTTACTTTTATTGACATCGATAATATTGATAATTTGAGTTTATATCAATTTATATATTATATAAATATAATATCAAGGCTAAAGGAGATAATTTTTAAAAGAACTTAAAATTGTAATGTATTTTTTTTACTGCTAAACAAAATCTATACTCGCATTGATTTGCAAAGGAAAAAGTTGGTCAATAAACAAACATCTCATATCTCAAACTTTTTGTATATATTAGTTATTATTACGTAAACTCAAATTATCAATATTATCGATGTCAATAAAAGTGAGTGATATTTATTAAATTGAAAATATTTAGTGTGAGCGATATTTTTTTAGAATATATATCGTTTATATTTTATAAGTAGCAAATAATTTAATTCTTATTGTGAGTAAATTATAGAAACCATATTTTATTTAAACTAACTTAGATTTACCACAGTTTTGTTATTGTCTTGCCTATCTTATTTCCCTTTTGTATTGGCTATGCATTAAGGAGTTTTACATTGTAATCATTGTTGGATGTAATGTAAAGAAAAAATGTGCTTGATTGATGTGCTCCCGACCTTGCTGATATTTATAATGTAGTTGCATTCATGAATTATTATTTCTTTGTTTCGTTATTTCTATTTGAATGAATCCACTTTTACTATCATCGTGATTGTTACAAATGCACAGTATTTTAATTATTTTATTGCACAGTATTTAGTACAGTCATTTTAATTTTGAACATATTTCTAAAATTTTAGTATTAATCAATTTAAATTGCTTCGATCTTTAGTGCTATTATATCGAACGCCCCTGACACGAGTTCATCGCAAACCGAACAACAGATTGTCAATAAGATAATTATTGTTGTTTTAAATTAAGCATTGATACGCACAGTCAAAAAATATGATGAAATATTTAAATCTATATATATTAACAACAGCCTGACAAGCCTATTTTTATGTCCGGAATGAAATGAAATTTTTGATCTTAAGATTTACTAATTGCACGTTTGAGATTTAAATATATCTAGTAATTTCTGTAGGAGCTATTATCATTTAGATAAAACATTTTTTATTTTATTATAATAGTAGGCAGAAATGAGGATTTCCCTCGCCTATAGTCACTAACGACACCATTGCAAGTATGAATAGGGTCTGTAATGGGTCATGAAGATCATTATATTATAAAAAATAAACAATGCTGAACAATATTTATTGAAATTAGGAAATTGCCAATACTCTTAAGTTCTATTTAAATAAAATGAGAATTATTAATTTATAAATGGAAAAAATTCTATGTTTAGATGTTTGTTACTCAATCACTCAAAAACGGCTAAATGGATTTGGATTAAAATTGCAACACATATAGTTTATTATCAGGATTAACATATAGGATACATTTTGCCCTGGAAATATGTTAGGTTCTTGCGGGATTGTCTGAAAAATATTAAAAAATCGGCGCCACTGTCGTCACAGTGATAAAGAGGTCATAGGCCTTAGTTAAAGTAACATGGGATGTATCAGTGATTTAGCGACGGCATATGTCAATCCCATACATTTTATTGTTTTCGAACTTCGTTTTATCGTTTTATTGTTATCGTTTCGTTATCGTTTTAAATTGTTACTTTGACTAGGGCCCCAGGCATAAGATAAGTTCTAGGTGAGATAAGTTCTGGCAAAAATTATTTTTCCTACCTGCACGTCTTATTAAACAAGTTTCAATGTGTAAGTAGTTTCAGTATTTTGGTGCGCCAACTCAGACGTGAGAGTAGACATCTCAGCCAATTTTTTTAAATCAGTCTTCCCTAAGAGAAATCTAAATTCAATCTCATTATTTAAAATTAATTGATTTTGACTCAAGCAACTAGAAAATTATAAAAAAATAATAATAAAAAGGTTGCAACCTACCGCACTGTTGGATGCGTCATATATAAATTTTAATATATATATTTTTTAATATAACATTTTATTTATACTAGATATAAATACTTATAAAATCGTTTATCCTAACTGACTGACTGAACCTCAGACAAAACTACTAGGTAAGTCTAGAAAACTGAAATTTGGAACATAGGTTTATTTTATAACGTAAGGATTTTTGAAAATTTCACCTCCTTGATAAGCCGGGGGCGGGTCGCTAGTTATTATTACGGTATCTCATTGAGGGATTGATTTTATAATTACACGGCACCGCCAATAAGTAGGTATTACTAAAACAATAAGTATTAAGAAACCAATTCAAAAATAAATAAACTTTTACGGGTTACATGAAATCTGTTTCACAAAAAAATGCTTCATTATGAGAATGAATTTAAAAAAAATCAGTGTGTTCAACGTAGCGCTTTGCATTACGATGCAAGTTGGTAAAAAATAAAAGTAAAAGCGAACAACAAAATGCATTGTTCCAAAGGTGTCGAACAGTCGCACAGCATCACCCCGTGCCGATTAGATGAAATATTGGACGTTCAAGTTATTTTACAAGAGCGGTGACGTGTTTCAATTGCACAATATTATATGAGGAAGGCGATGACGGGCACTGCGGCGGTCGGCACGCTCGCACCCACACATACGGGCTCAAATAACTCATGTGTTATTCGATCGCTCTTTGACAAATGCAAAAAGGACTTGTTAAAATAAATCATCCATGTTTTTTATGTCTACTAAGAGATAAAAGGAGTTCAGTCATGGGTAAAGGTGTATCGCAACCGTGCATCTAATTGTAGCTTATACTACAATTGCAATACCCGAATTTAAGTAAGTTTGCCAGAAAGTATATTTCAGCTCCGTGCAGCAGCGAATACAGCGAACTAGGAAGAGAAGTTTAGATGAACGATATACCGTTCGTTCATCTGAAGACAAACAAAAACTTTTGTACCCCGTAATGTGGAGTAATTTATATTCATTCGTATGTTTTGTTATGTGAAATAATCATCAATGTTATTATTATAAATAAATCCGGTATCCGGCCGAATACTTCCTTGGTTGAGGCAAGCTAGAAGCTGGCTAGCTAGGCAGATCCGGCTGTAAAAATGCTACTTTCATCAAGCATTAAATAAAAATCAATATTTTATTACATTTATACATTCTTAACATAAATTAATAAGTAAAAGTGCTTATGTAATGTGGCCCGCAAATAGGGGTTGCAAGCTACAAGAGGCATAGGCAGTGGTAGTTTATCATATACAGAAAATAATTGCTTTAATTTGATATATAACTTATTAATGTATGTTATGTATTAATGTAACAAAATATTACCTGCTTACATCTGGCCAATCTGGCTGCGAAGAGGTTGCGACCGGGTTAAAATGCTTCGTTATCGTTTTTAAAATGCTACTTTAACTAGGGCCCCAGGTGAGCAATGGCAACTATCATTTTACAAGTTCTCTACGTATATAGCTATGGTATAATATATTATTCCAAATTATATTATTATGAATCAATATTATTCCAAACAGTCAATAATTATTCATTTAATTAAAATTATTAGCGGCCACATTTTAATCGGCTACCTGCCCAAAACTTTGCCCCTTTTATAATTGTAGATAAAAAATTGTTTTTTTTTTATTTATTTAATGCTTCACTGCTTTCATTAACGGGGTCTATTATGTAAACCTTATTTCTTTTGTTTTTATTTTTGTACATAGTGGTTTTTACTTATCACTAGCTGACCCGCCGCAGAATAAAAATACAAAATGTATGAGAAAAAGACAAATGCAACAAATCAAAGATTTGTCCATCAAAAAGCGGTCCACCCGTTCGTGAGTTATAAAATGGCGAAACTAACGCGGCTTTTTGTAAATATTATAATAATATACACACACCGGCATATTTAGCGGAACATAAAATAAAGGTTTGATATCAGTATCATATAAGGTTGCTGGCTGGTTTATACGTCATTTAATTTAAAAAGAAATATTTTCAAATTAAGAAAACAATTGAACATCACATTTTATGCAATTGTTTTAATTTTATTCATACACCTTATCTGGAGCGAATTTCGAGTATTTCTTCCTTCTGAGTTTGATTTAAAATTTCATTGAAATACTGTTTTTTGTTAGTTTTTTTTAATCGTGTATCTTTCTGGAGTTGAGGACTAAATTATGCCTGACTTAGCCCCAACGGAGATTGCCAGGGCATTCGAAATGCGAAGAAATGGTCAAACCTACAGAGTGATATCCAGAGATCTTCGTCGACCAGTTTCAACGATCCATCGCAGTATCCAACGGTTCAGGGAGACCGGTACTTAGGCACGTTTGGGACTTGCTGAAAAGAAAAGTTAAGTCCAGAATTCCAGCTCCTGCCAACGTGGGTGAACTGCGAATCGCCGTAGTTGAGGAATGGCGGAGACTATCCCAGGAGACCATCGATAACATCATTCTCAGTATGCCTAGACGGGTAGAAACTTTAATAAGAGCACGTGGAGGAAATACGCGATATTAATCACCATTTTTCTAATTTAATTAATTGTTATTTTAATATTAATTTTCACTTTTCCCGGTTACATGAAAAGTTCAAAAATGTACCATTTTTCACAAATAGCCTTTACTCGCAAAATCTGTTCTTAATGTGATCTCATTTTAAGTAAAACAAATGAAACTTTAAATAACAAAAGAAGTGTAGTAAGTAGATTTTAAAATAAAACCATATTTTTTTAATTATGGACCTTTTTTTGTGTTCCGCTAAATAATATATTTTTTCTAGTTTGTAATACATAAATAGGTAAAAATTAATATAATAATATCGACATACGAATAACTTGTTTGTAAATCTGTGTATATAGGTAATATATGTAAGTATTACTGAAAATTGTTGGCGGTTAGTGCAAGTGAACACGTGCAACTGAATATTTTGTGTGAAGCAATCGTTCATTTTACTCGTGGGTGGCCCCTGCCCTCTAATAAGTACTGTACTACGTTTCGAGGCCGTTTACATAGGACTAATTTTATATTCATATTTATTTTTTTTCCATTAATTTTTAATGAATGATAATGAGATTTTAAAATTGTTACTACAGTAACAACAGGTAAAAGGCACAAACATCTCTTTATGATTAGAAAGAAAAAAACTGTTATTTATGGCTCCACATTACTTAGTGCCGTGAATTCACGGCACAAGTCGGTTCTCCCCACATTCACATACTAGGTCGAAGAAAAAACAGAAATATTTCAAATTTGATCCTAAAATAACACGTTTAATATCACGAAAAATAACTAAGAGTGACACTTTTGATTACACTTTTCTTGAATGAAAATTTACAGAAATCGTATGTTTTTTTCAGCCATGTACCTACTAATAAATTATATAAATTTTTGAAAATCAATATTTCTATAAGTTTTTCGCATATAACTTTACTAATATGTCGATTCTGCGTAGACCGTCGACCATTAGTTGAAAAAAAGGGCTGTATAAAAACTGATCTAAGGAGAAAATTATCCTAAATCATAAATTATGACTCCAGCGCGATTCTGACGGATGAATGATCAATTTCAAAGTCTAACACAATTATTATTTTTTTTTTCTCTGGGTGTCTCCTTGGTGTCTGCTTCTTGTTGAATTTATAGACACCTTGTATAATCTAAAACTCGAAACGACAAACAGTGTATGTACCATGTCTAATTAATTATCCAGATATTTTTAAATTTAAAATACCAAATAAAATTATCTATGTGAAGATTACTAGATTGTAGTAAAGTAAACTTTTGTAAATGAGCTTCTTTTCGCCGCGTGTAAACCTAAGCTAAACTGCGTCAACATCCGAACTATTTCCCTTTTTAGACTAAGTTGAATCTTAATGTTAAGTAGGTAAAGAAACTTTTAATTTGCTTTACTATGAGAGGGATATTGCAGTACATGCTAATTCAGTCGTGTAACAAAACAATGGGCCTATTTCACGAATCGATGACATTGTTGCAATAAATGAATGTTTTTAATCTCGAAACAAGTGTTTTACCCTAGAAAAAAAAACAAACAAAAATTCCCTTGTACCCACTGAATGTTAATATATTGTTATTAAACGAGCATGCAGTGATTGCAGTGTAATAAATTCGAAGAAATATCGATTGTATTGCTGATCAGGCTATAATAGGCACGGCACATAATTCATCAAAATGAGTCAGGTGTTAAAAATGAGATATTTAGTTCCAAATAAAAGACCGACAGCGTAGTAGTTTAATATCAATAGAATATGTTGGTAAGATTTTGATAACAAATTTAAAAAAATCTTTTACTTTTATTTTAACTTAATTAGAAAGTTAAAATGGTATTTGCGGTCTTGAACGTTGACAATACTGTGATGATGGATATGTTTTAGCCCTTGCTTATCCGATATTAAAGTTCGTGTTGTTTGCTGTGATTGCATGTAAACCGTTGGTATTCTTGAAATGTGACTCGTTTTCAGTTTGTGGGCTCGAAAACGCCCATTAATTACGCCGCTATTTTCGTTTAATCCCACCCTGCGATCCAATGTCGCATCGTCACTACATCTCAAATTGTGTCTCACTTTTTTAACACAATATAAAATACAAACATGTGAAAATCTAATGAAAATACTCCTATTTGAATTTTATTAGATAGTCTGTCACACAGCGGAATCTCCGGTACTTATTGTTTTTGTAAACTTTCTTGTTGTTTGACATTTGGTACGTTATTGATATTTATGGTAGCCAATTAAGATACATAATCGTGTTAGCGACACATTAGAGGTTCATTAGAAAAAAAGGAACGTTTACAAAATATTATAGAGTTCTTGACATATACTTTTAATATAAATGTCAACCTATGTGTGAAATAATGATATTTATTAAAATGAACCATATTTTTTACTTAATTAACTAACTTAATTAACTAATTTTAATTAATTAACTTAACGAATTTCAGATTTTTTAGAGAGTAATTATCCTTACATACTCTCCTTATTAAAACTCCTTACTTAACATATTTATTATGTCTGAATTTCTCTATTACCATCTTATATTCTTATCCCTTTGTTATAAGCGACAATGGCTACTTGTCATCAAGTGGACCGCCAGACTGCCTGCCAATACCTATAGAAAAATTTACATAAAGAAAACATGTATGCACCTACTAAAAATACACATTATGGGTTTCGCGAAAGCTTAATTTTACTATTATCATATAATATTTTAAAAGAAATAATACAGAGTCTATCAAATCGGAACAAACTAACATTCCTTGACCAATATATCTTTATATAGACACGAGAAAAATGGCCTGCCAACAGAAATGTCGCATTTATACTCAAATCCTAATTTTTCGGTACAAGAATTTTTCTCGTGTTGTCACGATGCAGCAAATAAATATCGGATGGGAATCAGAAAATGTATCGATCTCGCTCTTATATAGATGTTTTGGGATTTTTATCTCTTTCACCCTAATAGCCGGCTGACAAACATGTATCAGCGGTTAATAGGTGCGCTCGCGCAGCTGTTGTGAACAAATCAGATCGGATATAGCTGACACTGTCAAAAAGCTAACACTTGGATGCGTGAGGCAAGAGTTGGCGGACTGCAAATATCAATCAAAAATTTTTAATTAGTTTCTTTTTATTTATCACTAACAATCTAAATAATATTTCATTTCATTCTAAGTTATATGTTTACATATTATACAGTATAAAGCTTCGGTCCCCTAAGCAGAGTCCCAAGCATGCTGGCTGCATTACCTCGTTGTATGGCAATGCTAATCTGTTGCCCGAGGTAATTGCCAGCTCCATAATCGCCGGTTATGTCGACCAAACCGGCTATTTTTTTTAAAACATATATTTTAAAACAAGATGTTAAAAAATTTAAGCGCGTTGGGAACCCACGGACCCAGACATTCTACACCGAAGGGAATGAATATGTAGCCGGTGCCCGATATCTGTATTTGTGGAGTTTCCGCTTTTCGGCCGCCTCCGCAGCAGCACCAGCTGTGGCAAGTGTTCCATGAATATGGTACGGTGCCAAAGTGTCGACGCAGGTAGCATCCCACACTAGTGGACGACCTATCCTCCATGGAACCATTAGGTTCGAGCATTGAAGGTATATTAATAGTGACAAGAGACCGATGTATGATGTGATTTATGCTGGCTTGCCTTGAAATACGGCCGGCCCTATTAATATAAGAAAGTCCGCGAAGGCCCAAGCAGTCGACTTCCCTATCACAGAGACAGGTGTGGGGGATACATACCTCTGTAACTAGTCGGAGCCCGATCGCGACACGGAGAGTATTATTATCAAGAAAGTGCCTAATTTCGGTGAAGGCACAGCGTGGAGCCAGAACTCCGACTCTCGACTTTTTAAGGCCCTCAATCTAGCAAGATCGGGCCCAGAAAACCTCTCCAGTAAACTATCATAAATAATTTGACATAGTATGTCATCCTAGCTCCTCTGTCTTTCTGGATTTTTTGGAGAATTTTGACTCGGAAAAGCCGTATTCCAGGTGGTTCGACTCTCGTTCTGATATCCTCATTGTTTAAAAGGATAGGTCCCAAGATTTTTCAAATAAGGTGAGGAAGAGAGGAAGGCCGGTAAGGCAACACTAGAAATTTTTCGTATCCCTAGCCCACCGAAACGAACTGGTAGCAGACTGGTAGGGATGCTTGAGGCCAGGACTACTCCTTTAAATTTATTTTTAAAATTATTTCTAAATTTTGTTTTACCATATCATCTATTTTATTGAGTAAATTTTGATACTTCAAAACAGGAGATGAGCGGAGCAGAAAAAATAACAATTTAACATTAACCAAAATAAATTTTTACAAAATAAAAATATCTATGTATTTGTTACTTATTAGTCTCTGATCACAATTATTCGTATTTCATTTAAATAATTGAAGCTAATAATATAAATTACCATTTTGAACAAAAACATTTACTAAATATCCTAAAAAGCCGCACAATATCGCTACGAATATTTGTTATTTCTAACAAGAAATTTTTTTTGTTAGTTGATGAAATTGACTAAATACAATCTGCTTTTTGTAGTCACAAACTAGGTAGTCAGTCGGTGACAACAACCACTCTTCTACTAAAAGACCTCCATGAAATAACTGCACGTTTATTTTTGTGTTTCAAGTAGACCGTCAGACCGCGACTCGATTTCTCTAAAAAAATGATCACAAAAAATGTTAAGTAAATATTTAGCTTTTTACCGCCATCGCTCATAACTTAATCGTCTTCTAAGAGGGGGTCGACTCGCTGTTGATTCAAGTTCGGAGTAAGCATTCTACGTATTTAAAACTCCGCGTTTTTGCTCTCCCTTTTACTCTCTTTCTCTTTTGCTATTTCTCTATCTTTCACTCCCGCCAGCTATGACGCCACGTTGCCATTACAGCTGATCACAGCACTTGTGGTATAAAGTGTACCAGGGATACATGTATTTGCTACTCCGCGTTCTCTCTCACACTCGCTATTTGTCTATCTTTTAGTCTCGCACACACACGTCACACGCCAGCCATGACGCCACGTTGCCATTACAGCTGATCACAGCACTTGTGGTATAAAGTGTACCAGGGATACATGTATTTGCTACTCCGCTTTCTCTCTCACACTCGCTATTTGTCTATCTTTCAGTCTCGCACACACACGTCACACGCCAGCCATGACGCCACGTTGCCATTACAGCTGATCACAGCAATTGTGATCAGTTATATATTGTAATCAGTTACATATTATGGTGTATTGTTCGTGGTACAGCGCTCTGGCTGGTTTGTTGTATTTTAAGTTGAAAAGAAAAGAAAAAATATTAAGTAAATATTTAGCTTTTTATCGCCTTCGCTCATAACTTAATCGTCTTCTAACAGCCACTCGAAATCACACATTACGGGAGGGTCGACTCGCTGTTCATTCAAGATCGGAGAAAGCATTCTACGTATTTAAAAATAGATATTGTAGAAAATTTATTAGCCATGATGTCGAGATTCGATTTAACATTATATTTAGAAACAATAGCACGCACGTGGTTTTTGAAAAATCGTCCAGATACGGTGAGCAGGCAAACTAATGTTTTGTATCATTTATTGCAAATGTTCTTATAAAAATAGGTAAATTCGGTTATGAATGATTTTTGTGTAATAAATTTTTTTCTTGTGTGTGAACAGGAGTTGGCGGTGCAAGCAGTGCCCAATCATGAACTATCGAAACCGAAAGATGAACCATCCTACATGTCGTCTTCAAGTAATCTCTGCGCAGTAAACTTAAATTCAGGTGAGTTTGCTTTAAATATATCTATCAAATATTTAAAGCATTAGTTGTAATCTATATAAATAAAATCAGAGTGTCTGTCTGTGATTTGCGAAAAACTGCCTCAAACTAAGCTTAGAGTCATTCGCATGCTGTTAAAACGTAAATAACTTTTTTTAGAATTTTTGTCTGTCTGTCTGTCTGTCTGTCTGTCTGTCTGTCTGTCTGTCTGTCTGTCTGTCTGTCTGTCTGTCTGTCTGTCTGTCTGTCTGTCTGTCTGTCTGTCTGTCTGTCTGTCTGTCTGTCTGTCTGTCTGTCTGTCTGTCTGTCTGTCTGTCTGTCTGTCTGTCTGTCTGTCTGTCTGTCTGTCTGTCTGTCTGTCTGTCTGTCTGTCTGTCTGTCTGTCTGTCTGTCTGTCTGTCTGTCTGTCTGTCTGTCTGTCTGTCTGTCTGTCTGTCTGTCTGTCTGTCTGTCTGTCTGTCTGTCTGTCTGTCTGTTCGGGGTAATCTCAGAAACGGCTGAAGCGATTTCGATGAAACTTTGCAGACATGAAGAGGGGGTCGTCAGGAGTAACATAGGCTACTTTTTGTTTATGTAAATTGCGGTACATACACCAAAATAACATTTTTTACAATTTTCGACTGTCTGTCTGTTTGTTCCGGCTAATCTCTGAAATAGCTAGACCGATTTTGACGGGACTTTTATTGGCAGGTAGCTGATGTAATAAGGAGTAACTTAGGCTACGTTTATTTTAGAAAAAATACACCCCGGACGAAGCCGGGAGCGGGCCGCTATAAACAATAAAAAACGGGATCTATGCAATATATTCGAGATTTCAAACGCGATATTTTTTCTTTTACTGAAAAAAAGTTACTAACCCTGTGACAATAAAAAAAAAAGATTTTTTTCGTTCATAACAATTGCATTTGTTGTTAACAACTGAAACCAAGGTTCATGCAATACGATGAGTTCTCCTTGCGGCATATCTTTTCTTTGGCTGAGTCGCTCATTATGTATTATTAATAGGAACGGATTTTTTTTCACTAACATTCTAGAAAATTCTAGATGTTTATAGAATATTCTAGAATTTTTTAGAAAATTCTAGAAGTTTCTCGAAAATTTCAGAAGTTTCTAGAAAATTCCAGAAGTTTCTAGAAAATTCTATGAAAACTTTCTTCACTTTTTCAGATAAATAATAAGATTTTTTGAAATTTCAGAACATCGTCAAAATTTTTAGAAATTTAAAAATTTGTTAAACCTGATGGGTGATTTGTTATATTTATTTCGAAGGAAGTAGAGTGAGGCTATCTTAATGCATAAACATCATTCTCATTAAACTCGAAAAGTCTATGTACACGAATAAGTTGAAACATTTATCTTTTCTGCCTAACGATCATCACTCAGCTTGATAGACAGCTTTAGTATTCATCATCGAAGTTTTGAGATAGAATATACCCATATTTCGCCGAACTGCGTTCTCTTATCTCAGTTGAACTAATATACACAGGAAAAAGACAAAGTTGCGCACAATTAAACAAAAATCAATTCGCTCACGCAGACAACATTATTAAATTTACGTTTTTTAATATTATAAAACAAAGTCCCCCTGCCGCGTCTGTCTGTCTGTATGTTTGCGATTCTCAAAAACTACCGAACCGATTTTTATACTGTTTTCATTAATGGGAAGAGCGTTAAACGAGGAAGGTTTCTACGTTTAATTTGCAGAAAAAAATTGCACCCGTGCGAAGCCGGGAACGGATTGCTAGTATATATATATATATTATTACTACCATACCAACACATATATGAATAAAAGTAGAATAAAGAAATACCTTAATTTTTTTCAAATGTGAACTGTTACCATGAGCGCAATTAGTCGCGTCGCATAAGTAAGACAATTTGTAAAATAAGTACTAAATAAAAGGACAGTGTATCGTGGACCGACTAACTGGTAGCTTAATTTTTGTCTGAAATTTTGTATGAAAAATTGAAAAATTGTGTGAGGAATTGAATTATTTTGATTATTATGAAAATTTATGAGGATGCATATACTTATTCTTTCGCACAAAAACGACTGTCCCTTGTAGTAGAGGAGCCCAAGGGGGGATTTTGGGATTTGCTCGAGCGCGTAAGAATAAGGTATGGTGCTAGGTACATGCGGAAAAGTGTGCGTTTTAATAATCTGATTATTTGAGCGTGACGAAAGGAAATGGGAAGGTCACAAAGTTGCAAAAAAAGTCGCCTTAACAAATGTTAAGGCGACTTTTTTTGCAACTTTAAATAAAGGAAATATATCAAGGATAACAGGAATCGTAAAAGCCGAAGTAACAAAAATCGTCATTAAAGTTTAGCTCATACAGCTGAGTAGGAAATACTCCTACTCCGCGTTCTCTCTCTCCCTTTCGCACCATATCCTCACTAGGCCAGTAACCTAGGTACGTCCTTGGCGTACCGTATCCGTGACTGGAGGGTCTTGGAGGGCGTCGAGACGCTATCAGATCATAGGTATATCCGATTCAGCTTCTCCGTCCCTCCAGTGCTAAACCGATCCCCTCGGTGTGAGGGCCCGCGCTGGGCGGTGAAGCGCCTAAACCCGGACCTACTCATTGAGGCTGCTCTGTGGCAGACCTTGCTTTCAGGCCCGGTCGAACCTTCGGATGTGGAGAGTGAGGCGGCGCATCTTGTTGGCAGCATGTCACAAATCTGTGACTTTGCTACGCCCCGCACTCCCTCTCATCCGTCCCCTCGTCGGCAAGTGTACTGGTGGTCTCCTGACCTCGCGAGTCTGCGCAAGGAATGCGTAAAAGCGAGACGCCAGTACACAAGATGTCGCCGAAGGCGACCCCGTGATGAGGCCCTTGAAGCCGGTTTATACGTGACATACAGGGAACGCGCGAAAGCCCTGCGTGTGGCCATTGCCGATAGCAAGGCAAAGGCGTGGGAGGAAATGCTGGGGACACTGAATCGGGATCCGTGGGGGCGGCCGTACAGGATCGCGAGGCGAAAACTTCGCCCCTGGGCGCCCCCTCTCACGGAGACACTCCGACCAGAGCTCCTAGAGCAGGTGGTGGAGGCCCTGTTCCCAAAACAGGATCCTAATTTTTTCCCACCGCCTATGGCCACACGAGGTGTGGGTTCTACTGGAGCTGACATTGACGAGCCTCCCGTCGTTACGCAGGAGGAACTAGGGGCGGCTCTGCTGCGGCTGCGCGCCAAAGGTAAGACCGCCCCGGGACTTGACGGTGTTCTCAGTCGTGCGTGGGATCTCGCGTTGGGCCCCTTGGAGCCGGACGTGAGGCGGCTCTTCAGCCGCTGCCTGACACAAGGTTATTTCCCACGCCGATGGAAGACGGGTAGGCTCGTCCTAATTAGTAAGGAAGGACGCCCCGCCGACTCGCCCTCGGCTTACCGTCCGATCGTGCTTTTGGACGAGATAGGGAAATTATTCGAGAGAGTGATCGCTTTCCGTCTCGTCAGGCACCTCGAAGAGGTGGGACCGAATTTGAGCGCCAATCAGTTCGGCTTTCGTCGTGGCCGCTCCACGCTGGATGCGATATCCAGCGTGCGGGCCATGAGCGAGGAGGCAGTAGCCCAGGGAGAGGTGCTGTTGGCGGTGTCACTCGACATCGCCAATGCGTTCAACTCGCTCCCCTGGAGCTGTATCGCATCGTGGATTCCTACTTGACCGATCGGATTGTAACGTACCCCACAAGTAGAAACTCGTGGGGTCGTACAGACATGTCGCGCGGCGTTCCTCAGGGCTCGGTGCTTGGACCGCTCCGGTGGAACATAGAGTTTGACTGGGTTCTGCGGGGGACGAACCTGAGGGGTGTCTCTCTGGTCTGTTACGCGGATGATACGCTAGTAACGGCCAGAGCAGGATGGTACCCAAGGGCGTAGCCCAAGTGGTTGTGAGGATGCGGCGGCTGGGCTTGTCGGTGGCTCTCGACAAGTCCGAGGCGCTGTGTTTCCACGGCCCTCGGAACATGCCACCGCTCGATAGCCATCTCGTGGTTGCAGGCGTTTCCATCGCTGTCGGGTCGACAATGAGGTATCTCGGCCTCGTCCTCGATAGTCGATGGAAATTTGACTGTCATTTCCGCCAATTGGCGCCGCGGCTCATCGGAGCCGCTGCCGCACTGGGGAGAATACTCCCCAACCTGCGTGGGCCGAATACGGCTTGTCGCCGCCTCTACGCTGGCGCGGTACGGTCTACGGCCTTGTATGGGGCCCCCATCTGGGCGGACCACCTGACTGCCCGTAATAGGCCACTCTTGCGCCGCGCGCAAAGGGCCATGGCAGTCAGGATTGTGAGGGGGTACCGCACCATCTCTTTTGAGGCGGCGTGTGTACTGGCTGGCACCCCTCCGTGGGAGTTGGATGCCGAAGTGTTGGCGGCGGTGTACCGTGAAGTCGCGGACGCGCGATCGCGCGGCTCGGTGTTGTCATCGGAGGAGGTCGTCAGGTTGAGGAGACACTCCCAGATGATCCTCCTCGAAAAGTGGAAGGAAAGGCTGGCGCAGCCCAGTGCGGGCCGCCTGACGATTGAGGCAATTCGCCCCTCCCTAGAGGAATGGCTGGCAAAGCGGCGCGGGGCCCTCACGTTTCGCCTGGTGCAGGTGCTCTCGGGGCATGGTTGCTTCGGGCGTTACCTTCACCGAGTGGCCGTGAGAGAGCCTACGGAGGAATGCCACCATTGTGGCTGCGCGGTTAACACTGCGCAGCACACTTTGGCTGAATGCCGCGAATGGGCAGAGCAGCGCGCCGCTCTGTCTCTCGTCATGGGCGCCGATCTCTCGTTGGCAGTGACCTTGCGTGCTTACGTTCTGTGAGCACGTCATGTCGCGCAAAGAAGCGGCGGAAAGGCAGCGGGAAGAGGATCCCCTCTCCCAGCTAATCCGCCGGAGGAGGCTCGGGCGCAGGCGGCTGGCCTATGTTCGCCGCCTTCCACCCTAACCGGGACCTTGGCGGTGGTCTTGGGGGAGACTGCCGCACGTCGTAAGGTCCCCCGAGATGGCCGGCGTACCTCCACTTTCGGGTACGCCCAGGTTCTAACAGGGAGCACAGCGGCCTCCCCGCGCTGGATAGCCGTGGCGGGGCGCCGAAGTCGTGTAATAACGTCCCCACGACACCGCCCATCAACGGCCGCGATCGAAAGAAAGTCGTTGGGTTTTAGCCGTTAGGAATCCGGCATAACCCCGTAGTGTCCCCTACACTGCCGGGTATCCAAGAGGATTTCCCAACGTTAAAAAAAAAAGGCAATCACCTAAGACAAAAAAATCGCGTTAGGTCGCAATAAATTGCACTGTCTTGATTTTTTGGGATGTTGTTAGGATAGATACCAGTAGTGTAAAACCAAGTTTGCAGTTTCGAAAGACCTGTGATAACTGCACGGCGCTCGAAAAAGCTCGAAATTTTCGAACGTTTTTCAGTTTTTCGCTTATAACTTCTGAAATTTGCATTCTACGGAAAAGTCATCTTACACACTCTAAAAGAAGATAAAATTTGCTACAATTTGAGTGCAGCTCTGTATGTCAAACAGATCCGGAGATGTCACTACTTCAAAAATGGGTCATTTTTCCAAAAAGTTAGAAATTTGTAGTTGCCGTTTTTCGAAACAAAATATCGTATAAAATAATTATTCTACTAGAAAAGTTATAACGAAGTTGTAGAGCAGTTACTTGGCTTCAATTTGAGCCCAAGCAAAACTCTGTAGGGCCAATAGTTATTTTGTTATCAAGTAAATAAGTAAAATAGTAAAGAAATCGAATTGACGAATTGTAGGACTTTTGTAAAGGATAAGAAAGACATGAATCAGTGAAAAATAGGAATTCAATCAATAATAAGAATAAGAATAATAATAATATTAATAATAATAATTATTATTATTACTATATTATTATTATTATAGGCACGTACTACAAATACGTGCCTACGCCCGTTCTCGAAAATAGTCATGCTACGCTCTACTGGGACCACTCTATAATCACGGACAGGATTATTGTTGCCAATAAGCCTGACCGCCATGTGGGATGTTGATTCGACCATCATCGTCCCATTAGTCGTATCTGCGAACGGTCTTATAGCGAAGAGTCTCGACCAACACCTCAAGAGGCTCTCACTAGATGGCTGGGTCAAGGGACAGCCATAGAAGGCGGTATTTCTTGACACGGCACGAATTGTCATTAGGTTCCTCACTCTGCAGCCCTAACCACCGGTAGCTTGGGCCCTGCCCCGCTACTTGAGGCACTCTAGGTTTAAGTTTTTTATAATATTTATTGTTTTTTAATTATATTTAAAAAAAATTAAATTTAAGAAGGAAAAAAAATACCTGAATAATAATAATAATAATTTTGGCTTTTGAGGCCGTCTCCCCCCTCATTTTGACTTTTGGAGGGGGGGACGAGTTAAATAGAGTATAATAATAATAATAATAATAATAATGTGTAAGTTCTTATCAATATTAAAGTCATAGTGGCGAAGTGGTGGAGGGAACAGCTAATACCTGCGACAGAAACACGTAACACAATTAGCTGTATCTCAGAAACTATCAAGTATATGTAAAACAAATCTCTCATTTTATTGGAAATTTAGTGCACTTTGTAAATTTATAAAATAACTTTTACTATAAACCTATTTCTTTGCAGTCAATATTGTCGAAAACTAAAAATAACTCTAAAACATCAATTTTTTGAGAATTTTTTCAAACTTTTGAATTGCCGTATCTTTGAAAGTATTTCGCCTACCAAGACTAAATTATTCTCGTTCAATTGCAAATTTAATCTATTTAAAAAGTGTTCATAGTGACTTTTGCTGTAACTAGGTCTTTGGCAGTAAAAATCGACAAAAACTGAAAAATGTCCTACATTTTAATGAATTAAACAATGATCTGTAAGATTGTCGAGGTGGACAAATTGGATTTGTCATTGTCATTATTTGATGTAAGGTAAAATATACCAATTCAACATTCGGACGATAAAGTTGATCTGTTGCTGACAGGCTCTTCAAGCTTTTGCATAGTTATACCGTTATAATTGCTATCAATTAATTTTATTATATCAAAATATTATAACAATTTAAACAATGGCACACGATAACGAAATCAAATTCAACGAACAACTTGTTGCTAGAGTTTTCCTTGATGAAAAATAAAAACGTTGTGTGAAAATTTTAATATGGAAATGTTACACAAATCACAATGCTCAAGCCAATTTGTCATTTTTGTCCAATAAATAATTACATAATAAACCCAACCAAACCTTACTGGAAATGATTTGTAAGTATTTGAGATTTAATATTTTACGTATAGTTTAGCAGACAGGCTTACCATCCATTATCGATTATATTAGTTGGCTACAAGCAATATCCTGCGCTTAGTGTTGCCCAAATGCAAGACCAAGACGAGACTTGGCCAGTCTTGGTCTTGGTCTTGCGTCAATACACCTGGTCTGGGTCTTGGTCTTGGTATTGCGCTCATAGTCTTGGTCTTGGTCTCGGTCTTGCAGCAAGAGTCTCGCAAGTCTTGCAATCACCTATTAGCCTATTGCCATTTATTAAACACGTTAGTTTACATCTTACAACAAGGTAACAGTAGGTTCATTTTGAGCTTAAATAAAGACCAACTAAGTTAATAAAATTAACTACACAATATTTTAAAGACTGTCTGTCAATATAGATAGTGATAGGCCCTCACCTTATATGGAATGGAAGAGTTGAAGCGCGCCTAAGCTGTATCTTATTTGTCGGACAATAATTTAAATATTTGAGACGAACAAATTGTAGTAGGTACCTACAAACATTCATGTTTCGTTTGAACTGAAAATTAGGATGTCTACTGTTATAATCTAAAAAATCACAACCCTGCTTACGTTTTGCAGTTATCATCCAACTTTAAGTGATTTTGTAGGCTAAAATATTTAATCATTTTAATTTTTTTTTCCACGGAGTAATTGTTAACATACCTATTCGTAGTTGTGGTAAATGTATATTTTATATATGTATTGACTAAATACTGTTGATTACCCCAGTTAAGCCCCCCTATTAACCCCCCCCTGTCTATAAAAAAAGAATATAATTTGCAATCGATTATTTATAAAAGAGGTTGACATTGTTAAACAAAATCAAATTTCAAAGTCCAAGCGTTCTCAATTTTTATAGATCGTCTTTAACATCAATCAGTGACCACCGACACTTATCCTGTGTAAGTGTACCTTTACCTGTGTCAAATTCAAACGAGTTGTACCTATTTGTGGAGACTTAGAAGCCATTTTACTTCAAGTGGGGGCGGCTATATCAAAGGGCGCTCTTTGAACTGAACATTTTGCCGCGCACGTGTTGAATGAATTTAATTTCTTAGTAATAAGAGTGAAATTAACTTGCACATGGCAAACTGTATGACACGTGTCGAAGGCGGCATGCGGCGTCTTTAGTAGAACAATACCTATGATGTATAATGAACTAGCTGTGTCCGCGGTTCCGCTCGCGTGGTCTCAGTGGTTTGATTTAAATTGCAAGACGCAAGAGTCTTGCAGGCTTAGTCTTGTTCTTGCTCAAATCTTGCAGGGTCAGTCTTGGTCTTGGTCTTGCTTCAATTAGGCGGTCTTGGTCTTGGTCTTGGTCTTGCAAAAATGCAAGAACAAGACCAAGACTGCAAGACTTGCAAGACTTTTGGGCAACACTACCTGCGCTGCTGGACGCATGTGACTGCTGCTAATGGACAGGGTTATAACGGATAAGAGACAGATGTAAAGAGCTCTGTCATCCGTTATAACACATTACAACTTATTTTGGTTTGATCTTCTGTAAGAGAGTGCTTATTGCTGGCAATCGTGGTCATGAGACATCCAGACTCGTACACGTATAAAATGCACACTTATACCAAGGCGTATGACTAGTCCATTGGTCTAATGCCCTTAGCGCTCTGACCTCAGCCATAGCTGGGTTTATACCGGGCCATATTTTATAAAATTATGCGGATGAAGTCGCGTGCAACAGCTAAATATCTATAATGCCAATTACCTAGTTAAAACTCGTCGATTTTTCACCACTATCTTGATATTTTCTTATTTATAAAGATTTTTTTTTGTAAGGAAAAATACTTAAGGATGTTAAGATTTTTCAAATAATAACGGTTGGTTAATTAACGTACGTAATCATCCTAGCTATTAGGTAAGATGAGGCAAGAGTTTCGATGTCATGGGGCAAAAGTCGCCCCCGGCTGGACGCAACGCAACGTTTAGGTATATCAAATTACCTATAGCGAGGCTAATGGGGATTGTTTTGTTTATGGTTTGTTTTTGGAGTTTACTCCTTAAGAGTCGATTTGCATAAATAATATTGTCGTGAAGCGACGGTTAATAAAATAAAATTTTATAGGGATTCACTCTATCCTTCTTCCTCTCATTTAGAAAAACTTGATCTCTCTCGCACTATAGTCTTTCTCTCTCATCGCCAGTGCCGGATCCCTGAGAGAGTTCCCCAAAACCCATTTCTAAGCTAAATCTCGATGAATCTTTTTTTTTCTAAAAAAAATAACTTAATCTTATAGAAAATTTCATTCTAAATCGATTGGTGTGAAAATGAAATCAAAAAAATAATTTTTTGATGGCTAAAAATGAATTTGAAAGTTTTTAATTGTTTATAAACAATATAAATGTACAACAATGAAAGGGTAATCTCTTAGGAAATGTTCGGGGGATGCAGAAAAAACACTCTTATTTGGTTTTTTTTTTGTTTTTTATTTTGAGCCAAAAAAAAATTATTTTTCAATTTTTCATACTTTAAACGTGATTTCCGTGCCAACAGTGCCCGATACGCAAAAAATCATCCGAATCATTTTTGTAGAGAATTAAATCCTCTACAACTTTTATTTGAAACTTTTTCTCATATCTCTTATATTTTTCGAGATATTTGAGAAAAAGTCATTTTTTCACCTTTTTGCAATTTTTTTGCAAATCAATCCGGTGATTTAGGACCCTGCATTTTCGATATGTTATTGCAGGATCATTAACGCACATTTTCCCGTTGGTTCTACTCACCCAGCTCAAAATGGCAAAGTTCAGGCTTCATTGACTGGACTATATGGGAACTATGGCGACGAAATAAATAAACATTGAGATTATGTCAAAAATATATAAATTTGCGTTTTTGAAATTGTATGATAACTAAATGCATGTAAAACGTATGAGAAAATGTAGGAAAAAGTATAGCAGACATTCTGAAAGCAGGCTGTCGGTAAGATAATAAGGAAACGAGGGGAAAAATGTGATGTAAATGATACGTAAATGACATGGAGGCCGAAAATTATATAAAATACAGGATCTGAGGCGTTATCCAGGTTAGTAGCGCATCCAGGAGTGATAAGTGTATGAAAACGCTACAATATATACCTATAAGCACGTGGTATGAAAATTTATGGGAGTAAAATCAAAATTGTTATACGAATGCGTTATGTGTTACGTTCTATTTTTGAATATTTTAAAATATCTCTGATTTTAGACTGTATTTTATAATTATTAATCTGTCATTAATAAATACTCCTTACGAAGTTCATGTTAAATAATTATGTTCTATTGCAATCAATGATGATTCGTTCGTATTTTTTAAATTATTTATTTATCATTCGTAAGGAGTAAACTCCAGTCGTGCGTCGGAGCTGACACACACACTAAATTCAATTTTTTTTGTAATCTACTACATGTTAAGATGTTGACTTACCCATTAATTAAGAAATAAATGGAGATATTTTAAAATATGTAACGTTCGGTATCATTTAGAAATTGTATGTGGCAATATTCTTTATTTTTTAACTTCCCTCGCTCGACGCTAATGTGGTTGTCCAATTTTGATCGAGATAGTTCTTACGAGTACTTAACTGTAATTTATGAAGAATCTGTACAGTCGTTTGAATATCATCAGCTCATTTCCTAGTTAACGAATCCTTCCAAAGGTTTGATTGATTTGAAATTTGGTGTACTGTTACTTCTATGGTATTTCGATGACTTGCCCTGACCTTGACCCACAGCAGATATATTGTGTTTGGGCTCATTAGAATGATCTTAATAGAATGTGGGGGTTATTTTATAATTTTTAGTTATAGCTTGTATACGAATAATACTTTTCTACTCGAGTAGAATATATGCATATTTAATCTGAAGCACTTATGAGCGCCCTAAAGAAATGCGAGCATTAAGTATGTTTGACAAATTGAAATATTTTTTTAAAGTGTTCACGAGTTTTCGAACTCGCTCGAAATCAGTGCGCGTTGGCACGAACTTAGAAATATGTAAGTACTTATTTAATTTACGATCGCGTCCAGCATAACCGGCATTGTTCATTCACAGCGCTCTCGGGTTGATTGGCGATATTAAAAGTGTCAAGCGACCACAGCCGGAAACTCATTGATAGATTTAATCGCCCTGCACTGAAATAGCGGCTGGCTAAAGATTTGATTCGTGGAGTAAATTGCTAAGTCATTAATGCCGTCCGGTCGGTCGGCCGCTGTGACTGCACTAAAAACTTGTGCTATTTTCATATACGTACATCTACGATCCTTGAAGTAGCAAATCAAACCTGATTTACACCACTATTGGATATCTTTAATAGCTTGGATTTCGCGAACTTTCATAAATATATTTATAAGGTAATTATTATAAAAGCGCAACCTTTTGTCTAGGGTCAAACTAGAATTATTTTTTGAGTTGTATACTTTTGTACAAAAGTGAATGCAGCGTAAATTACATATTTTAAGCCAGCGACATCCCAACTCAAAAATGCTCCAGCCTTAGTATTTTCAGTTTTTTTTATATCAGCAACTGTTTTAAAAATGATTTAATAAAAAACATTTGAGATGTATCCTAGAAATTTCTTAAATACATTAATAACGTAATTGCAATTTTTTAAATAAAGTAATTAGCGTAGTTTATACTATCTGTAATTTCTACTTTAAATAATCTGCGTACAATTTCTTAACCATCAAATAGGTGAGATTATTGCCTCACTTGTCTTATTAAATCTTATTAAAACCTTACAAATAATATTGATTCATTATTTAGTATTATACAATATCTAGACTAGTATAATTATGTACGTAATATATTCACAACTATGTACAAAACCGACATTTAGCATGCTGAATGGTCATTGTGGTCTACCACACTAGCCAGGCCTCTTATGACTTCACATGACGTGTAAGGAAGTTGCCAGTCTTTACAAATAAGGCAGTAACCCTCCAAACATACCTCAAAATATATTCTGTAAGTTTCTGCAATGTCTGTATGTCAATAATTACAGAAACCTACAGAAACTTACAGAATGTATTCTGTAAGCATTCCAAATGAGATACTGACAGAGAGTTAAGGCGCTATTACCTACGTTATGTTCAATTTCAATATTCATTTTCATAACACTAATAGTTTATTTTATAATCCGTTTTAACAGAATCGACAGAATTAAACCGATCACGTTGGTAAAAAGAGTGTACATATATATAGAGGCGGGTCAAGTGTACATTTTTCATTTCAATCATGATTCGTTGTTAATTGAGTACCTATAGTGAAATCAATTTGCCCTCAGTATGCAATTCGAATCTGCTAACTCAAAAGTATATTACACCGGAATGGTGTGTCAACGATTACATTATTTATTTATTTATTTATTTATTTATTTATTTGTATTCTTATTAAACCAGCCGTTTAACTAAAAAATCTTCTTTCATAACGTGCAGATCAGTGAGACAGTTTCCAAGTGTATACAATTCGGATATATTAACTAGATATCAATTTCTTATAAATACTCGTAGATGCTACTTATATTATAAATGCGAAAGTTTTTGAGGATGCCAGATATTTTCTCAAGTGTCATATTTTTTATTTTTCAACGCGGACGAAGTCACCGCTACCAGCTAGTATATAATAAACTTTGCTGAAATTTCTAGTTACGCTCTCATATTTCCACAATAGGTATTACTTGCGGTAACAATGGATCACAGCTGAAATATATCCCTTATCCATATCCCTTATATTTGCTTGATTTCAGTAAAAAAATATCTTCTAAGCATATCTTAGTTGATTTAGTGAAGTAACATCATTCTCTAAAAATAAAGAAAGTCATGCGAAAAATATGTGTTTTTAATCTTATAAGAACTTAATTATTATCTTCGTTTTCGCAAGCTTCCTCTAAAATTTTAGTGTAAACCTCTGTCAATAATGTTTTAAATTAGCTTTAGTTAAATCTAGTTCTTACTTCATTAATCTTGTTTTCTTGTTATCCATACTATTGGCACTTATATTTAGTCACACATTTTACTATATCCGACTTTTATCAACCCTTTTTTTTAAATAATACACATTTCTTTGAAGTCAAAATGTGATTCTCAACCGAAGATCAGCACTGTGCGGCAAGTTATTGTTATTTGATTTTATAGGAAGCTTGTTTAAATTAATGTGCACTGTTTAAATTTTTAAATAAAATGTGCTTATTTCTGTTTGAAAGTTAATGTCGGTCAACCCTTATGTCGGCTTTATATTTTAAACTGATAGGAGCACTTGTAAATTAAGTAGTGCTTTTTGTTCTGTTTATATTTATGGCGTACTCAAGCTCTACAAAAGTTGCCTTATAGGTATGCTTCTATTGATTCAATATTGTATTTTATCTAATTTCTTATATGTTAGTAGGATTAAGGATAAGGGATTAGGAAGGGAGATTTGGAAATATGATCCGGCATCCCTTACTCACTCAACAAACACAATATCACACATACTTGTATTTCACGATGGTGTTCGTTCATAAGGTTATTAAGGGGCTCGTTACTGTCGCTAGATGGACTGTCCAAACTACTGCGAAGTGCAGTGCGCCCCTTGAGGTTGGTTAATCGTTAAACTGATGAATGAGCAATGATCAGAAAAAAAACCACTAATCATTTTACGTTGCCTCAAAGTAGTATATACAAGCTTTTGGACCACAGGTGATCTAAATGTTTTGAGGTTCACGTAACTCTTTTTTGGCTATTAACCTGGCAGCAAGTAATTTATCGTTCTATAAATTCTACATATGGTTGACTTATATAATAGAAGAAGAAAAAAATAAACACGTTCCCCTCTGGTACAGTCATGCAAGCATTTATAGGTAACATGTCCTAGACACGGTGCTGACCTTATGTGGACAAGACGATAATGAGATCATTCTCTATACTATAAATTTAAATCTATAGTTGTGTTGACAGTTAGGTAAAACGATGTTAGTCGATTGCTGTAAAATTTAATGCTGTGACCCTTAATACTCGATTACAAATGTTATGTAGCTCGTATCGAATCGAGTACAAATAACCCGTATTTTCTCGGTTTAAGCTTCGTACTACAGCTTTACACCTAAATCGATTTGACATCAGAGTAATCGATTAGAGTTTTAGCACACTGATAAAATTCATTTACGATTATTTTATCATTTTGCATTTCAACACAAGCACTGCATTACATGTGCAATTGTGCATAGGTATTAACTCCACAAATATGTGTGGTTCATTGGGTTAATTTTATACCGAACAAAACAAATGTAAATGTTCATGGTTTACTTAAATGTTCTCCTTAATTCTATTACACAACAAAATTAAATTATATTTTAACGCGGAAGTTGTTTGGCGGTGTTTGGAAAATTGCACCAACTAACGCATGCATTGGTATTTAGGTTTGAGGAAACTGAAACTCGACAATAATATGAAAAATTCAGTTAATTATAAATTATCATTGTGCTTTCAATCAATAAATAACAAAACTGTTCGCTGACAGAGATCGAGGATTCGTATCGTGGATAAAATGAATAATATTTCGGAAATGCTCAAAATACATCCGCAAATGTTAGTTGCACAATTAGATACATATAATAAACTAACATTTAATTTATGCAGCCTACACAATAATGGAAAATTAATGTTATTAATTAATGATAATTTAATTTAAATTCGTTCAGAACCTAAAGGCTTAATAGTGTTATTTGAAAAGCCTTTAGCTTACTGACACGGTCTCCCTGTAAAAAGTTGACTCAGCAACTTGCTTTACGTGAAGCTTTCGACATTGCCATAAAAGGAAATTTATAATATGAAATTATCTCTTAAATAAAAATAACATTTCTTTACGACATGCAATTCAGATGAAACCAAACTTAAATATCGCAGAGGCGTAGTAGGTACACATAGTATGTTCGTAGTTTACGAAATAAATCTAAAGACAATCTAAATATTCTAAAGACAAACATTTAAAAGAACCGATTTTTTGTATTTATGTTTTTTTATATATATTAAGGTTGTCCAGACAGGCTTCCACTTGATGGTAGGTGGCTGAGACGGCTATGGCTATGGTCATCTATAACAAAAGAAATCGGCAGCTCACTTTCAGCAAAAAGTGCTAAGAGAAGATGATAGATTTTCTTAATTCGTGAGAACAGTTATATCTACACCTTGTGTCCTAGCAATGCAATGCTCTAGAGAAAAATGGTTGCGATTTACACTAGCTTGCGGCTTATCATTCAAAACAACATCACGTACCTAGCGGGCGAGTACAGAACCCATGACGTCAGTTAGCGGTCACGTCCCCTTAACCTCTTTGATCTTGGTGCAAACTGAACATAACTTTGATTACAATAAAAAACTGTATATGTATTGAAATAGGTACGAGTATTCTGCGGTTACTTACAACAGTATTATAATTTTATTGAAAACTAGCTGTTGCACGCGACTTCGCCCGCGTAACATTATAAAATATAGCCTATGCTACTCGCTGATAATGTAACTTTCTATAGGTGAAAGAGTTTTCAAAATCGGCACCGTAGTTTTTGCGTTTATTCATTACAAACATATAAAAATACAAATCTTCTCTCTTTATAATATTAGCATAGATAATTGAAAATTGAATAATTTCTTAGTGTCACTCAAATGTAATAAATTTTAAAACCTAAAAGAGTTGCTTACTAAGAAAAATAAATACACATAATTTTAACAAGGATTCTCCTTTATCCGTATCTTTATCTTATCTTTATCATATGCTTTGCTCAACGCTGATGGTTAATATGGTTAATAGGCAAAGGTAGACACAACCATCCAGTGAAAAATAAAGTGAAACACCATTTTGCCTTTAACTACGTAAATATCTCTAAGGTCTCTCAAGTACCAAAATCGCAGATCCGACTAGGACTGAATTTTACAAAGGCATTTGTAATACTCGTAATTCGCTACTCTTGACTTCCGTCAAGGGTTTAAATTCATCTATGTTTGGGACTTAATTACCTTTAGCTCTCTGTAGTAATCCTTTTTCTTTGAGCTGTATGGATTGCTTGTTACCACTTCAGGCTGTTATACAAATAGGATAATGTTTCTCAAAGTAATGTTTCAGAATATGAAGTAAATTTGAATGTTTTTTGCAAAAGTTTAATAAGAATTCGTAGCGGGGTATGTTTATATTTTATATTTGAAATATACAACCTTTTAGGTTTTAGCTAGGCAATGATGAGTTTATTTTTAATGGCCAACAACCAGCTGTGTAGCAAGGATGAGGCCTATGATGGAGCGAGCTCACCCAGGAGATGCCTATTCACTCGAACTTTGACAAGATTTGGGTTATACGAGTTCGGAAATACAGACGCCGGCAGAAAAAGAGCGCCTTGGTCCGAAAAAGAGGAATTTCGACAAGATGTTAATGGTAACCAGCCGTATGTCTGTATGTCCGATGGAAGAAAGGGGAAGGCGGTATGAGCTCATGCAGCTCCTGAGCACACTCTCCGAATTACATCTTATAAAAGACACAATATAGACTGTCAATTTTGCGTCTATGTGCCAGGCTCTGCATCTTAGTTTTTAAAAAAGTACTGTCGCTAATGAGTCTCCTAGCTCTGCGTTCCACCGAGTCGAGTGTTGCGTTCTTAACAAGTAAAGTAGAGCCTTACAGATTTTTTATTACGTACGTTGCATATATTTAATGCGCATGTATTTTACACACATTATTTAATGGATAATGTTTGGATAACTTCTTAACGTTATCTATCAAAAGCAATTAAGACAGTTGAAGGAAGCCCTCAATGTATATATTAAAGTAAATTCATTGATTTATTCCTGAAACATTATGAAGTAGCATGTGATTTTTCAAATTCTTATCTAACTATAACACCGATGGTTACCGCACTTGGGCCACAATGCTTGCGTGTAAATTACCTAGAACCTACCGTCGTTGAGCTTTATTGTTTGAAAGAACAATTACCTTTTGTACTACTTTATATCGAAGCCGATATCAGTAGACGCGTTATGTAATGTCTCAGCTCGTATTCTCCTATTTAACGTAAGACCAAACTCATTGTTCAATCCTCCGTTAAAATTCTACATGTCTGATGTAAACTACATTTAGCTACATGGGAATTGAAACTCACATCACGAGAGAGCGTTAAGACACTTTTTTCCTTTGTGGAGGACGTTCAACTTCAAATTGATTTTTTTAAAGTTCTTATCATGTAGGTTGTAAAAGATTTTAAAGATTTGGGTGATTTTGTGTTTCTTCTCATATTTTTTCAGAATACTTAACTCCCATTTTGTTTCAAATGCACGTCAATGGATTGTTTTGAGATTAAAACCACGACTGAATTTGATCGGTGCAGTGTTTATGTAGCCCTTTTTGTTCATTCTTTTTTAAACCTTCTAACGTAACGCTTTTGTAACACGACTAAGTTGCATTAATGTTTTGTTTCAAAAATCATGCGTCACAGGCTTTTAAGGTTTTACCACGGATGCATTTGTGATCACCCAACGTAACTTTTAGCCGACACTTTCAGCTCACTACATAATCTGTATGGTAGTGAGATAAATAAAATAAAATAAAAGATTAAAACTTCATGTAACTTTTTATTCACAAATACCAATATTTGTCATCATTCCTTTTTCCATGCAAAATCTTATCAGGCATGTTATTCAATATTACCGATTTGTTTACCTCTGGCGACACAATATTTTCATTTCCGCTAATACATTTGCTTTTAGTGTTTACTATTTGATCTGAATACAAAACTCTCGATGTGACTCCCGTAACCAGGTGTTTGATAATAATTGTGGCCTGGAGGTGTTTCGATGGATATCGTCACTTCGCTAACAAGGTAAGAGATCATGTTCTGTCGCTTCAGGCGCAGTTAAAAGCAAAATGGTTAATATTACGCCCCTAATTCCTCATTAACTTCCCATCAGATTGAAAGAAATAAATTCTAAATTATTTTTATCGCATAAAGCTCAATTAAGTTTTATGATGGTTACTCTCCGGCGTAATCTTCGGTATGCTTGTTTGTATATATAGGCTCCATACATTTTCATCTATAATATTTTTTTATCACTTTCTACCTTCTGATGGAGATACATCCCTTGTATGTAGCTTTTCGCGATGAAATTAATTCTGAGAGAGAGGCAAGTGTAGTGAATTGACTCCACCTTGAGTCTTGTATCCCAATGGGTTGACAGGAACCTGGTTAGTTTTAACGCCACCAAAACGCAAGCGTGTTTGATCTCTACAAAAAGGAGCCTCTTTGACTTGGCTCCAACTTTCCGAGGTGCATCCGTACCTGTCGCTAATGATCTTGAACTTATTGGCATGAGGTTGAGCTCAAATCTCAACTTCGGCACCTCTATCGAGTCCAAAGCCCAAACAGCAGCCAGAAAGCTGGGCATCTTAAATAGGGTGACGCGATACTTCACACCTGGACAGCTCCTATCTTTGTATAAGGCGCAAGTCTAATCTTGCATGGAGTATTGCTCCCACCTTTGGGATGGCTCAGCCAAATACCAACTTGCCGCATTTAACTCGGTGGAACGCAGAGCTAGGAGACTCATTACCGACAGTACTCTTTTAAAAACTAAGATGCAGAGCCTGGCACATAGACGTAAAATTGACAGTCTATATTGTGACGGCTATTTACCATCCTCATCTTGTCGTAATCACTTTTTTTTTCGGACCAAGCGCTTTAAAACATCCTTTATAATGCGCACTGCTAAGGTATGGAACTTCCTGCCGACGTCTGTATTTCCAAGCTCATATAACCTAAATATTTTCAAAGTTCGAGTGAATCTTCTGGGTGAGCTCGCTCCATCATAAGCCTCATCTTCGCTACACAGCTGGAAGTTGGCCAAGAGCAAACCCATGTACTTCCAGACAATTCACCAAAAACCTAGAATATACCGTCATTGTCATCATTGGACATAACAACTAACTCTGAGCTACCATAGCTGATATGGTAATGTATGTTACCATAACAGCTAAAAGACGCCTATCGACGCACATAGGCTTCCTAATAGACTAACAAAACTATTGAGATATATTTATTGTTCATAGAAATATTACTTCGATTACAAAAAGATAACCTCACACCAGACATTGTTGACGACACGTTTGGTCTAGTGGCTAGTAACCCTAGCTGTTAACCAAACGGTCGCGGGTTCGAATCCCGCTAGGGGCAAATGTTTATGTGTTAACATTTACCTTTGTACCTGAGTCATGGATGTTTGTATTTATAATATGTATTTATTTACAAAAAAAAGTAATCTATGTATTATATCAACTGTCTGGTATCCATAATACAAGCATTAAGTTGCTTAGTGTGGAACTAGATGGTGCTGTGTGGAATGTGGAGATATTTATTTATTTATTTTTTATTTATTTATTGTTCCTACGGGTGTAGTAGACAATTACAGAGACAATATACAGAGCTAACTTTCTTTAGTTTAAGAGAGACCGGTCACCGTGAGATTTTGCATACAAATATTCAAGGCTTCAGAAAAGGACGTGGGTGTGTACACCTTACATTCCGCGCGTATGATATCGTGTGTAGTAATTAAATAAAGATAGATTTATTAAAGTAATTGTAAAGATTCTATAAAAAATTTGTCTCGAGAATTATAGATTTCGCTGGTTGTGTCAGCGGTAAGTTAGGCGAAATGAAAATGGAAAATAAAAAATAATGTTTAATTTCATAGTAACGTGGAATGCGCTAGACAGATGTGGAAGTCGGAGTTACGCAGGTATCGGATTCAGGCGGAGCCACGAACGCCGAAGGTATTGTGTCGCTTATAGAACAATGCGTCGTATTTATAAAACATTAAGAGCCGGCGTATCGTTCGTGAAATTAATAACAAATAACAATTGTGAAACATTAGTTCGGTGGCGGTGCGAATTACCCATACCTGAATAACTGACTGTTGCGTTATTGAATAGTATTGTTAGTAATTAATTCACTACAGGGTTACAGATTATCATTAAATATAATAAATTATTCTCATTAATAAAATTAACCCATCAGAATTAGTCATACGGGTTGGTACACTTGCATCCCTCTGGTATTGCTTATTTTAAAAGGTGACGTTAGCCACCTTCTGTTCAGTGAACCGTTGTCCTGCCAATAATAGTTTAACTTATTTAAAGCTCGTGTCTTAAAACGTTTATTCAATTTTTATTGGTAACACATGTTTGTAAAGCCTTGATTTTTATTTTTATTTTTAAAGTTGAAATTACAAGATTTTAAAGATTTGAATATTTAAAGAATGCTAATTTATAAAAAAAATTGTTTAAAAAGTTAGTGCAATGTATCAATTACACGTAAATCGATTGGGATGATTAGGGATGATATCAATTAGGATGATTTAGTTCAATAAAATAACTATTTCGTCAATCGAGGGTTTACAAAACAAAACAATGCAAGTGACGTCAGTCGAGTAAATTATGGATTGTAAAACTGTGACAACATGGTTGGTTATATTATGTTTTATATAAATTAATAAAATCTTTATGTAACAAACTGTGCAAATAAACTTTGAAAATCACATTAATGTCAAGGTGAATTAAATATAAATATACAACTAAAATTAAACATAAATCCTAAATAAAACTAAACTAAACTAAAAAAGCCTAAAAAATATCTAAAATATTGGGCGCCCGCGGCATGGTGCCGAGGATGCTGGCAGCATTTCCTCGATGTATTGCAATACTAATTTTTTGCGCAAGGAAGCTGCCAGCTCGTCGGTCACCAGTGCAGTCGGTAAGCCTTTTCTGTTTTATATTGACATTTGAACATAAAATAGGTAAATTGTAGTTTAATTGTGAAGTCACTTCAACGTCAAAAAATCGTCACTGAACTAGTTGAAAAAAATTATACTTATTTGTTTTAGCAACTTACAATTTTATTGTTTATATTTACAAAAAAAGGTATGACTAAAAATGTTTATGCTCCATTAACTAATTAATTAAGTCGGAACGACATAGGGTTATTTTTAAAAATAATGAGTCTCTGGTTAAAGCCTAGTTAAGAAAAATACAGCACACTTAGAAGCCTCCTTTCATTATTCGTGATTACGAGTATTTATATCCGAGTAGCTTTTTTTCCTTGGCACATTAAAGTAACAATTTTTAATAATTATTCCTTTATTTTTTCAAACGTCGAAAGATTTTTTTAAATATTAAGTGATGCGTTCATTTTATATCACGATAGATCATAATTTTGTAGACAATTTTTGTAGGGCTTATCTCTTTACCAATGTTATTTCTGAACCGTGTCATTTATCCTTTTTTTCCCACTAAATAATAAAAAAATTTAGATCATTCGCAGTATTGAAATCAAAATTTAAGTCAATAATCCAGACATATGTACTTGATTGAAATTCAATCATAAAATGGTGGTCACCACTTGACTAGTTTTTCATTACTTCTATTGAAAATTGTGCAAAATGTGCAATATTTTTAAATGTTTTATTTTTTTGCCCGCTATCCTTAAACTGCGATTTTATTTACTTTTCGTACTTAGGTACCTAATCTATAAGGCGTTGTATGACCCTCAACTCCAAGCATGGAATCAGAGGGACAATACAATGACTACATTCACAGTCATGTTCGTCCGCCACCCATTGCCCATAAATCTTTTAGTCTAGTCGAGAAGTGAGTTTCCTGCGAATAATAGTTAGAATAAATTTAAAAATATGGGGTTTGGTTTATCGGATTCAGAACTAAATTCTGAGAATGGCTGCTTTTAATTAATAGATACAAAAACAGTTAAATACATAGATTATGTAAAAAAATTTTTTTTAATAACATTTTCCGGATTTTTCATTTTTTGTTAACTTAGAAAAATCATTATAAACAAATAAACAAACTTTAGTAAATTTTTACTGCGGAATCTTTTTGATTGTGTAAATAAGAATAGGCTAACAGAAAAAAAAATTAGGTACATTATTTAAACTTTAATAACAGATTTTATAAAAATCTGTATAATTTATATTTATGATTTTATATAAGTACATAAAAAATTACAATAAAGTATATAATTTTTTTTTTATTACATTTTCATTGTTTATTTACATAAAAAATTAGTTAGTTAACAATTGAATAACTTTAACAAAAAACAACTTAATTTTTTTTTATATCGGGGTTATATTCCTTCAAGTGTCTAGATGAGACTATAATTTTTTCAGATTTTTGAATTTATATTAAATTTTATAAAAAAAATATTTTCTTACGTTCACTTTGCTCGGTGGCGACGCGACGGCGCCTCAACGGCCGCGCGGAACCCTATTTTCAACGTAAAATTAAAATTATAAATAATGGAGCTACAACTCCGGGGATCGGGACTTTTTTTTTGTGAAATTTTCTCCTCTTTTAGGATCTTTTTTTAAACATTGGCGCTATCTTTAATAGTTTCATAGTTATTGCTAAAAAACGGAGACCATCTTTTTTCTCTTCGTTTTTTGTTAATAACAATTGAAATTTTTAATGGCAAAAAAATTCAAAAATACCCCATTCTCAGAATTTAATTCTGAATCCGATAAACCAAACCCCATATTTTTAAATTTATTCTAACTATTATTCGCAGGAAACTCACTTCTCGACTAGACTATTTAGTTTTTACTCGTATACGTTTTTACAAAGTGTTCTTCGAATAGCGGACACATTTCTACAACATTCAATGCTAAAACTCCATCCCTGCAACATCCTCTCACCCTTTCATATTCAGTTTATAAATTAAGCCAGTTACATTGTAATCCATACCTTTAATTTGTATTTAAAACTTTATATTAAATCAATAATAAGTGCAACGAGTTTTGACTACGACCACATAACAAAGGCCATTTATTCAATACTAGCTTTTCTTTTTCATTTTTCGTCCTTTTCCAACCAATAAGCCCTTTGTCCAACAATGAAAGCTGGTGGAATAATAGATGATGATTCATACTTGTGACTCATTTTCATAGAATAGAAACGGATTTTGCTCTCAGTACTTTTAAGGTAACAAGTGTTTAGGTATATCAAACATGTTAATGCTTATTTTAAATACATTTTGCTTACTTTAAACCAACTATTCCAAGAAACCGGATTGGGAAGCACGTACGCGTAAAATTGGTTAGATTTCGAGCGTTAAACATAACATGAAATAACAATAACATGGCAATCGTATTTTGCTTAAATTTAAAATGAGTAAAGACAAGTACATTTAATATATTTCTTCATTTTAATGATATATATTATATTATATTACAATTATTTATTAATATAGTTACACGGTACGGTATCTGCGATCATAAACTGGGCGTCTTTAGCTATCTCCATACAAAAGATCACATTGTTTTGTTTTGTTTTGCTTGCTTAATTAAAGGCTAATAGAACATTTTCAGCCACCTTGTTCTTTACTAGTTATCTCAGCATGGTACAAAGGGTACTTTGAGGTTAAGGACTTCATTATATCAGAGTCAGTAATACATTTAGACATGACGGTAGCCTCTTACAGTCAGGTGGCTTGCCTGCACTCTTTCACGAACTGTGTATTGTATATCAAAGCCTATTAATATTAACTATTTTCAACCGACGAAAACGAAAAAAAAGGAGGAGGTCAATTTTGATTGCAAGGGTATACCCCTTTGCAATAAAAAAGTATTTCAAAGGGTGTACCCCTATTTTTGGAATCAGTTCATGGAGCCATTTTATTTTTACCCACTTGATAGATTTCTGAAGAACATTTTTTTTTTCAAACAAAAACTAATTGGAAAATGTACCAGCTGGCGGATATCCACCCAAATTAATATTTTAACTTACTAAGACTCCTACTAAATTTTCCTTAAAATAAATTCTCCATACACAAACTTTCCCACGGAACTGCAGTCAGGTTCAGGCAGGATTACATCGTGTTAGGAAAATCAAATTAGCTTTTAATTGAGAAAAATTTGGAATTATTAAACCAATACATACAGGTTGAAAGCATAGAAACATGCTCTTAATATTTATTAAATTATCCATTTTATTAATTTTATTAAATTATTATTATTAAATTAAGGTATCCACAACGCCGTACATTTTTCTGTACATAACATTTTTTCAGGATATATAATTTTTTTTAAATAATATTTATTGTATGTACAGAATTTATTGTATTTATTGTACGGCTCGTTTACTATTTTATTTAACATCATTACGAAACGCATTTGCAGCGATGACGAATTTGCCTCATTATTGTTTTTTTTTTCATAGGTTCGTCTTCATATGATGACCGTATATGTCTACAAGATGAGAGAGTTGTGGATACATCACACGGACTGAATGACGGACGGACACGGACGGACAATGAAGAAATGTCACGAGTGTATGACAATTCCTTTTTGTCTCAAGCGTCGAGGGATGATACGATTGCTTCTAATAACAAGTAAGTTCCACTAGAAAAATTATTGACGTGCATAAGCATACCTCGCCCTCATACATTTCTAACATTTTCCCTTACCTTTTATACTATCACCAAACTAATTATTTTAAGTTAAGGTCGACAGTCAGGCTGACGGTCCATTTGATAGTAGGTGGCTACCGTCGCGTCGCCTATAACATAAGCAACGCCACAAGTGATACAATTGCGCTGCTGACTGTAGCTGGATTGAAGATAAGTGATTGGGATGGGACAGGGAAATATTGGCATCCCTTACTCACTTACTAAAACACTTGCTGCAACATTGCTGTTATTTCACAGTGGTCTTCTGTAAGGGGTGGGTTTCACAAGCAGACCAAATAAGTGCGAAACATAGTGTGCTCTGCCACTACTAGATAAAGGTTTGGTCACATTGCCTTGGTAATGTGTTTATACGGTAGTCATTTATAATTGAGTCTCTTATCGTTCTGTGAAATAAAAGAAATATTAGTTACACCGTAACAAAAAAATATTTTAAACAAAAATAGCAAAATCGCGCACTCTTTTTAAATTCGAAATCTATCCAAATAATTAAAATGTTGTCCCCTATGTCGGAGTTTTCCTTGCATTTTTTATTATTATTGCAATTTATGTTTCAGCAGTGAATCAAAAAACAAATCCAAAACAGCTGGACCCGCCAGTCCCAGTAACAACATTCAATTGAAGTCGCCATCCTGTAATAATAATTCACAACCTCTGAGCAAACCTCCTTATTCTTATGTAGCCCTTATTACAATGGCCATTGAGAACAGTCAAACTAAACGCGCCACGCTTAGCGAGATATATGCTTATATAACTAAAGAATTTCCCTTTTTTGAGAAAAACAAAAAAGGTTGGCAGAACTCTATAAGGCATAATTTGAGTCTCAACGAATGTTTTATAAAAGTACCGAGAGAAGGAGGCGGTGAAAGGAAGGGCAATTATTGGATGCTTGGTAAGAGTCTTAAAGTAAATATTTTTGTCAAGATTCATCATGATGCAATATGGTAGGTACTCATAAATATAAAATACGTTAAGTATGTACCAAGTATTTAGTGAGATCTTATTAAATTAGATTCCTTCTAAAAAGATTATTATGTCGGTGAGTAACTTAAAATAGTGAAAATTTTCTGTATAATAAAACTATTTTATTGCACAGAAAAATATACGCGATAATTTGGCCAAATTAAAATGAAAGTGAAGCGAATGCTGAGCGTTGAATTTTTGGGACTGCGATTTGCTAGCGGATTTTTGTCTCGTTACTTCATATATTTTTGCGTCAATGTAGTGTTGTTTTAGATCCACGATGTGGGGCGATGTTTGAAAATGGAAACTTCAGACGGCGCCGCAGACTGAAGAGAACATTCCGCACTCCGCCATATTCCAAAACCATTTTCACTGAGGGCTATCACGTCACCCATATGGGACAACATGTGTCTCCTCATATGCAATCCTTACCTTTAGGAACAAGAAACTACTTCGGATCGAGCCCAGCGTACCCGCCGACATATCATAGATACGAACCGTAAGTGTTTTATAAAGAAATTACATCAGTAATTAAAGAAATTTTCTCTTGATCGAAGATATTTCTTAAAAGTTAATGAATTTAAATAAAATTTTCTGGCCTGAACTAACGGACACTTTTTAAAAGTAATTCAATGTTATAAATGAAATTCTTTGCGACAAGTTAATAAGGGTTAATAGTTTAATTAAGGGTTTAAATCTTTCTGTGCAAAACGAATAAATAGAGGACAATACACCGTGGGTGCGGGGAGCTTGCCATCCTATGACATAATTTTACTAAGAAAAATTGCTCTACTTAACTATTTTTAATATTTTAATTTTATGTCATAGAAAGCAACAACTTTTTTCCTTACAATAGTTTTTAAAACTTTCAGTGGATAACAATATTATTTTGTTTGATAATAAGAAATAAATAAAAAGAAATAAACGGCGTTATTTCTGTTAGTAATATTACAAACTACTGTCAGTATTATAACTATTAGAAAAACATCTTTATCTATGAAACATATAATATTATCATTCAAGTCTCTGTTCACTCAGTAATATTGAATATAAAGTAGGTATGTTACACATATTAACTATCCAATTTTGTATTACATATAAAATACACAACATGACAAATTATGACGATTGCCGATAACCGCAGAAACTAAATAATATTTTTCTTGATCGATTCTTAATAATTACAATGTCGCAATGTCATTTTTTAAGAACAAATTACTTCAAGGGGCCGATACTATTCTAAAATACAATTTTTGGGAAATTTATGGCAGTAAAATCAAACGTCACATGTCACATTAAATTATTTATTTATTCGTTCGTTCGTATTCATTAAATTATTTATTTATCGTTCGTAAGGTGTAAACTCCATTCGTGCGTCGGAGCGACACACGCACTTTTTTTTGTTTGTTTAATTGTATGGATGTTACAATGTTTAATTGTAATTGTTGTTTTTTTTTATGGAAATGCTTTAATTGTTCAATTTAAAATCAATTCTTATGTGCCTATTTTTTCCAACAACATTGAAAATATTAAAAAATCATAATTACTAATATTGTAAGTCAAAATGATTTGAGTAAAATGAACATTAGTACGGCAGGCCTATACAGTTTTTATATCCTAATTTTCTTTAACAAAAAATATATTATAGTATATAGTTTATGTTGTATCGACGTTTTTACACATTGTATTCCTTTACCTAACCTGGTCTGGAAACAGAAAAAATCAAGACATTAAATCATACAATAATAATTATTATGTATTTGACTTATTTTTCGTTAATCTGTTTTTTCATTTACGTGCATGGATCGTAGATATGAATCAATGATCTTTCCGGCTGTAGAAAAATCTGCCATATATAATCTACTCCTCATAGCCCATGATTATAATGAATCAAAACTGTTAGTTAACTTTAACTACAACTAAACGTTTTATTTTTAACGGAGCGGCCAGAGCGAATTGTATAGTATTTGCAATAACTAGTATCATTCAAATTTCCAGCTTGAAAACGCATTCTACATATACATTGTAAGCGGATTTATACAGCACTAATTTTTTTCGCGTCTTGTGTTGCATGTATATCTTTTTTTGTGAAAAATACCAAACTGCAGCGAATTTCTTTATCAATTTCACTCAGACAAAAAAAATTGAAAAATGGCAGGGATTCTTAAATACTATTTTTTTAATGTCACCCTTTTCAATGGTATCATAACCAGCCAAGCACAAACAGTAGAACCAAAAAGAGCGTATTTAATTCCTACTGAATACATGCAAATTAAGTAGAGACGTTCTTTCTATGTTTTTCTTCTATGGACTCTAAAACCGTTGAACCGATTTAAATTCGGTTTTCACTTATAGAAAGAGGGTTAAACACGGAAGGTTTGTACATATAAAAAAATCGCACCCCGGGGGAGACGGGGGAGTACCGCGCGCGTCCCACGCGAACTCCGCCACCGTACGAGCCACATCGATGTGTGGTCGTGTTCAGCTGTTAGTAATATAGTTTAATTATACTGGGTCCTTGACTTGTACATTAATGATTCTCAATTATGCCTAAGCAGAATTAGAATGGTAATTAGGTCTGCTACTGGATTTGCTTAAGGCCTTGTCTTAATGCCTTGTCTTTGTAACTAGGGTCACAAAGATAAAGCATTTACAATATTTTATACATTGTTTTTATTTATTATAGTGTATCATGTTATTTACATTATATTATTAACCCTTTACATAACTAATATGTAACCCACGGTCGGCTTGGTGACACATAACAAGTTAATTACAATAAATATTTATGTTTCGTCTTAATATATTTACAAAACAATCGCTAATGATCATGTAGATATGCAATGAGGATTTTTTATATTTTCAATTTCTTAATAGTGCCGATATTTTAAAGTTATACTTATAAAGATATTATGTAAATAACGCAATATATTATGTAAATAAGTTTATTAATTAATACTGTATATTAAAACATTAATTGTATTTTGATTTGCGACGTTTATCTTCTGTATACAAATATCTCCTATGTGTTCTTCGTGCCTAAAAACAAAGAAATTCAGTCTTGATAGGTAAAAAATAGGCATTTGATAGGTAATGATAGGACGTTTGGATATTTCAAGTTATTGCTGTAACTTTTTCAAGAGAGCCTTAGAGGTGAACACACTATAGCATTATTGCAGATATTTTTTATGGCCTATTTCTAACATTTCTAACCACATAGAACGATTGGCCTAAAAGTTTCGAAATTAACGACTTTCTTTAAACATTAGGACATTATTTTGTATTACAAGGAAACTAATATGTTTGAAGCCACGAATAGTTTATAAGTTGAAATAAAAAAAGACATGAATAACAACGAAAAATATGAACCAGATTATATAAATAAATAATATGTTTTTATCACAATTGCGTTGACTTTCATATTAAGTAAGTACGTTTAACTTACATAAATTGGACGTACATAATGTCAGTAAAGGTGAATGAAGTAAGTATTATTATCTGTTCGATAAGACTTTTATATTATTGTTGCTCAATAAACTACAAAATGTATAAAATTAAAATAAATAAATAAATAGGAGACTATGTGGTTAGAAAGTAAAATTATTTAAGGTTTAATTTAAGGTATACGAATCGACTGTTAATAGGAGTGTAAATAGAATGTGATATATTTGATGCAGCAACATTTAGTATGCGGTTCGCACAGATTTATATTTTATTTTATAATAAATTCTTAAGTATCATTAAATACAATGTAAGAATCCCCTGTAAACCTAATAACACTATCTTAAGCTTAAACTGTAGCGACAAATGATCTGATTAATAACTTGGTGTTACAAATTAAGCTCTGTGATTTAGATGTGTTATAGGAGAGATAAAATTGCCTACGCGATACAGTAGCACCAGAAAAAGTTAGTTACGAGCTGATTAATTAAAATACTATTAATTCCTTTCAGAGCATGGTTGCAGTCGCCAAGTGGACTGGGTTATGCAAGCAGTGTAGTTGGTCGAAGCCCGGCCGGTTGCTCTCCGCACTCAGCTATACCACATCAAACTTCTCCAGTAACCGTTAATCCTTTCGCTTCGCATCAGTTACAAGGACAGGTGATAAAAAAACAAATTAATTCGATTGAACATGTAATAAAATCAAGTTTTTTCTTCGTTTCTAAGATGCTCTCTTCTTTGTACCCTTTCTACTACAATTTAAGTTTGTGCGCTGTCTAGTTGATATTATTTATTACATGTAGATTTCAGTCGGTGAAAAGGGAAAGAATAAGAACTCTTACATTCAATAGGTAGGTACCAAATTGAAGAGGTATATCAGTTTTAATGAAAATAGTCTGTTTTAATGTAATTGTTTATTTTGCGCCAAGAAAATTATTATCGTACATTAAATAATATAATTAAACGAACAATAATGATTGTGTTTTACATAACTGGTCTATTAAAAAATTAATAATACCAAAGTTGTGCTTTGTAACAAAAATACAACTAAAACAAGATAAAAAAATTCATGTTGTAAAAATGTTCTATTATAATAAAATCACTTAACAACATTCCGTAATTAAATTCAGATGCAAGTATCAGAGCGTATCATGAACCCGTAAAAATTTTATGACATGAAAAGTAACCAATAAATTTTTCATTAAGTGATAAATAATTCGTTTGAGATTTTTGCTGAACCAATCTGTTTAGCACTCATTGCCAATAAGTTGTTAAGGAATATATACCTCGGGCAAATCAGCTTCTAGGCTAATGATATTGAATACTAGTGTAAACTGTACACATTAATATTAGCCCAGTCAAATTAAAAAAATCAGTGCAAATAATTCGTGTAGTTTTGAAAATGATAGAATTATACCTTACGGTATCCAGGTATCCAGATAATCCTCAAGGGAGGGGGTTGTGCTGAGGGTGTGGGCAAGTGTTGTAGGACCTTTTTTAAGGTTTTTCTCATATCGCGAATATCTTCTGTAGGAATAGCATTATGATTACTTCTGACAAAAGTTTCTACATAAAATTTTCTACAAATTTGGATATATTCATTTTTACTCTACAATCAATACTTTAGCTAGGAACTACAGGCTGTGTAAGTTTACAGAGATAAAAAATAGACGATTTAAGCAAACTGTGTCTTTTTTTTTTCAGCTTTATCGGCTTTTTAGTTTAGAATAAGCAAGCTTGTCTTTGCCGACCCAACATAAAAAACCCCATTTCGATCCATTGAAAATTCTAAACAAAAAAGAAGATAATGTTAACAAGGACCGAGCGTGCGAGATACCGTGTGCCCGGGCGTCAGCGCGACGCGTACCGTGCAGGTTGAGGTCCATGCATACCACTGAAGTTGAATCGTCGTCTTTTCTACTGCATATTCAAGTAGTCCAAGATTTTTAGCTCAAAAATGGGTTCAGTCCGCAAAAAATCCTGCTATTTGATTTTTCGATTCGATTATGTCAGACTGTCTCCAAAGTATAAATCCAAGTTTGTGTCGTCCGAAACCGCGAGCGTTAGCCGCCATCTTGAAAAACGCCTTTTTGCAAATATCTCGGCAACGGTGTTTTACGTTAAAAATTGTAAAAAATTAGATAAATAAATAAAAAAATAGATAAAATTTCCCACCTTTTTTATTTAAAACGTTTTTCTCTATTGTTAATATTTGCCGAGATATAGTCGATTAAAAGACCAAATTTTTGTTTTTATAAAATATTTCAATAATTTTTGGAAATACGAAAAAATGTAAAGATCAAAGTTGTAGAACATAAAATGTTCTACAATTTTATTTTTGTATGAAGCTTTTTTTGTAAAATCAATAGTTGCTGAGCTCTACCGCAATGAAAGATGCCGTCAGGTAAAGAAAAACAGCGAGCGTTTATCGTCTATTTTTTGTTTCTCTGTAAACATACACAGCCTTACTTTAGCTATAGTAAAACATCGCGTAAAAGCCAGCGTGTCCCAGCATTAGATTAGCAATCAAGGAAGTGTGAAGTCCTATCAATCCGCAGAATTTTGCGCATTGCATTATAAAGTTACTCACATTTGGAAAAATGTGTTTCATGTGTTGGGATAAAATATATAAATATGTAGTATGTATAGGCTGATGATGTTAGTGATTTATACAATAGAAAAACTTTTGTTATTAGATATCCAGTTCACTCCAACCTATGCAGTCGATGTCTAGCTATAATACGCTTGGTGTTTGTGCCCTTGGTAAGTGTAAAAGTATTATTTTATTATATTTTTACAATAAATGTCCCTCCCACTTATGGGTGGACAATTAGCACTGAATCGGATACTGTAAAACATTGTCTTATATTCTTTTTCCGCAAAATAGTTTTACCATACTTTTATGACCGCTGCGACCACACCTCACTTTTCAGTGAGTCTTACTCGAGAGCTTACTTTGTAAATATACTGTTTTTCCCAGACGGGTCTCCAAGCCCAGGAACGGGCTACCCTTCGTCGGCGGGTGGATTTTCTCCAAATCGTCATCACGATCTTGTCACGCCGTCGGACTCGTCAGCCGCAGTATCCCGATTTTCATTTTGGCCTGATGGTAAATTTGCCAATATTCGATACAATAATATACATTGTCTTTCATTTATATTGTACAAGCGAAACTGAATATGAAATTCAATAATTTAGTAAGGATTCACAGATGTAATTTAAACAATAGAAATGCGCTTGTACATTCATGGAATTCATGGCACAACAACGGAATCAGATTGAATTTACATTGAATCTCTTAACTACGCGTTATGGAATTTATTATCATTAACAATTAAAAAAACTGTTTTATAGGAATAATATATCTCTATAATATATAAAAATTACGTGCCACATGTTTGTCGCCGATGAGCCGATTTTGATAAACCTTCGTAACTATGTGTAATTTAGTCCAACTTAAAAGATAGGATAGTTTTTATTTTGCACCCGGACGAAGCTGGGTGCGTGTAGCTATAGTATATTAAAAATATTTATATAAATACAGCATTTGTGCTTTTATATTATATTAATTTATCTAACATAGACGAAATGTTAAAGTTTCACCTAACAATTTAGAAATTAGTTCGTTCTTTTTTTTATTGGTCCATTGTCTCAGTACTCAGGTTTACTCATACAATTTTAGCTAATATTCAATCTTGTGTTTTCAACATTTTCTTCCGTTTCACTTTCACTCACATTTTTTTCCTTCAGCACAGATCATTCATGAATTAAAAATTTGAATAATAAATCTATTTAGGATAAATTTTCACACATCCACAAATCTAACATCCATCTCTTCTATAAACAAATAAAAAAAAATTTTTCATTTTCATCTATTTAGTTATAAATAAATTAAAAACGTTTTATCTATCTAGGGTCTCCAAGTCCGAACACAGGATATGTGCCGTCAAATTTTTCCCCACCTCGCCGTCACGAAGTAACAACATCCGACACGACCGCCACAGCTGCCCGTTTTTCTTACTGGCCTGATGGTAAACTATGTTATATTAATATTTAATGTGCATACAACATTTGGAAAGCAATATTAGACACAAATTTAATAATTTATTTGTAGGCACACTTTAACAATATTTATAGGACAAATTTATAATTGTATATTATTCTATATATACGAGTATAGTGTAGTGTTATGATATATATTCGTTGTATATAATAATTTAATAATTTCATTTATATAATTATTTTGATTTTTCAGTTGGCGTTAAAGAAGAGACTATTTCAACTAATTTATTGCCTAATGGGGCTCCATATTCGAAATGTTTCATGTAAAGCTACAACCAAACCCGGAACGGACTTAAGACTAGATTACTATATTTCATTAAATATTAAGAATTGTCTGTAAAGTGTTTAAATGTATTTTTGATTAATGTGCTTGTGCGTTTATGTTTTACGGATAAGCTTGAATTTATTTTCCCGAGAATCTTAAAATTGACAGTTAAGTATTTTCAGGAATTGTAAATAGCGAAACGTAAAAAAATTAAAACATTGATATAAATCCCACTGGATTTTATATAGTTTTTCACTCCATGGAATTTAAGAATTAAGAACAGTTTTTATCTTTCTGAATGTGAGCAGTATGATCGAAATACATAAATAAAATAGAATTTTAGTTATAGAAATATTTTAGGTTAATAAATTTTACTTTATTCATTTATTTAAATTCACTTTAGCATGTTAATATTTTAAAATAACAGAGTATACTTCTTATAAAACGATCTTGAAGATCGATGATGGTGATAGCTTCATCGCGCTATCAAAAACGACACTAAGATATATTTTTTCATTCAATTTAACTTCATAAAACGTGTTACTAGATTTTCCAGTCCAGCGCTTAAAAGTCAATTTAAGTGAAAATCAGTTGATTTCGTCCTTAGAAAAATGTTTTAGATGTTATATGTTCTCTTAGTGGTAATATCGATGTTTATTGTAAAATTAATGTAGCCGAAGTAAAGATCATCTTTCTTTTATTACAAATAGTACAACTATTCATGCAATGTGTGCGTATTGTATTGCCATATTGCAATACGCACAATGTAGTCTTATAAATCAAACATTTCCTCATTCATTCATTAGTTAATACAATAATCTATCTTTTTTATAATAATAATAAAAATGTAATCTATTATTCATAGCCAATTCATAGTCAAAGACATATTTGGATTTTTTTATTTCTTTAGCCCCTGTTATTTTATTATAAAATATCTTGAGAATAAATCCAACAAAATTATTGTAATGTTCTTGTTAATAGTTAATATAATATCGAAGTTTCTTTACGGATTGCCCTGCCCCATTAAGTGTTGAAGTATGAAAAACAAATAAGTAATTATTTTTACTAGTTATTAAAAAAGTATAAAAAAAAACTCGATTGTTTGTGCAAACGAAAAAATTTTGGTTCGACATAATAAGCAAAAAATTGAATAGCAAACCTGAGTATTTCAGGATCCATGTTCGTATTGTGCAGGCCCGGGCTTTATTTATTCTTGCCACTATGCGGTTTCAGTGCATTAAAACATTTTACAGGCTACACAAAGTTTTAGGTAGTGAATATTTTTCTGAAAATATTGGAATTCCTCTTTGTTGTTTTATATTCCATGATACAAATAGATACAATTCCAAATAAAATTCTTAATATTATCTAAATATTTCCATAAATGAAACTGAGTTAAGCTAATAAAATATATATATTATCTTATAATTATTTTAAATTAATTAATAAAAATTAAGAGCGAATAATTTTTAAAAGCATAATTGAATCTGAACGAATGGGGTAAGATTTAGCGAGGATGTTGTAGAAAATTTTTCTAATGTTTGTTTTAATTCTTATACACCTTTTTAATTCTTTTTTTTTTAAATTATTTAAAAAAAATATATGCATAATAAAAACCAAAAAATAAAAGAATAATAAAAATTATTAAAAGCTCCCTGAGACCACGTGGTCCGACATAGAACACATACTACAATGTTCAATCTATTATAGAATTTTGAAATATCAAAAAAAAAAAAATTGCAAGAGATTGATTCATTGTAGTACCTACTACAAATTTTATTTATATTTTATATACTCTAGATGAATTATTATTTATTAATATACTTCTATTTTTAATACAAAAGTATTAAATATTAAAATCCTATAAAAATTGTTAATTGAAACGGAAAAAAAATTGTGTGTGTCAGGTCCGACACACCACTGGAGTTTTATTCCTTACGAACGATTATAAAATTCAAATTTTTACAAACAACATTGTTCTTTTTGAAATAATATTGTTTAGATGCCGCAATATCTATGAATCTTCAGATATTCTAAAATATTAAAAAAAAATAGAACGTAACTATAACGCATAACGCACACACACACACACACACACACACACACACACACACACAAGCTAAAAGAGCTTTATAGTGCCACTACAAAAAATATTACGGCTCGTTGACCAATTTCAAGACGAGCAATAATTTTGAAATGTTTTTTTCGTTGGTTTTCTATTACGCATAAACCGCTAACGAGAAAAATATTTGAAGCTCAGATTCAAAAACTAGAGACTTGAAGAGCTACAATTTCCTTTTTTAATGAGCACTGTACGACCATTTTCTTCAAAATTACAGTCTGTTGAAAATCACCTAAAAATTTGGATTTTTTTATATCCTTCAATTGTTGCGTTTAGTATATATATTAAGGAGTAAACTCCAAAAATCTTTTTGAATAAATAAGTTAAATTAAGCATAATAAAGCAGTCAAGTGAAAATGAAAATAGTTTTATGTTTATTAGAAAATTATTTGAAGAAATGTATTTAAATTTCTACTTCCATAAGTCATTTCACATAATAATTTCTAGTTTAGTATCTAAATAAGTAATTTTAAAATCATTTTATTACAAATTTTATTACAAATTTTTTTTAAAACAATGTTCTCACACATCTTATTAAAAATAATACGAAGTATCCTTAGTATAGTTGAAGAAGTTTATATACTGTTTATTAATTAAGGTGATCATTACACGGTTATACATTGTGACCTCTTAGAGGATCACAACTCTTTATTATATGTGTACCTAGAGATAATATGGTAAATATAATTTTCTATTGTCGAGTCGTCAATGTAATTAATAAATAAAATAATAATAATGCCTACAGATTTTTTTATTGTGACTTCTTGTAAAGTAATTCATAATATTTTTTGCCATCAACAGATGCCAATAGGGATGTTCACTGTATCCCAATAAAAATATATAATTTTGCCGCGAAACGATAGTTTCTATAATAGAACACCTAAAAAACAAAACATTTCTCTTTATTTTTAAGGTATTATTTTGTATTTAATAATAAAAATCTAATAATTTTAAAGTTTTTTTTTCATGATTTTATACACCCACAAATAGTTAACATCCCTATGAGTCTTTTTCCTCGGAAGATTTAAAAAAGATCCACCAGAGGCAGCACTAGTGGGATACACATGTTTTGATTTCTTTATTAACAATAACTTTAAACGTACTTTATTTTAAATGGAATTCACGAATGCGCAATGTTTATTAGTGGGCATGATAATTTTTTTATTTTATTTTTTATTCACAGTATTTATTTATTTTAATAATAATAAGACGTACGTTTAACGTTACTATCAATAGAGAAATCAAAACAGGTGTACCCCGCACTAGTGCTGCCTCTGGTGGATCTTTTTAAAATCTTCCAAGGAAACAGGCTCATTTGACTAAAATTTATTCAATTTCACCAAAATATACTAATTTTCGAAGCGAATACTAACATACCAAATAAATGCTTAATACTGATAATATTTGTTTTTAATATAATTTAGTTTAGGTATATATAATTTTTTTAATTAGGTACTTTTCGTTAAAATGTTATATGGTCATACAAAAAAACATTCTTTTACGATTTTTTTATTTAACATCTAAGCAGAGAAGCACTATTTACATTTGTATCGTATTTTTTGGGAAAATATCAACATAAATAATAAAATTGGAAAATTATGTATCTACGTAAGAGATTAAATAAACGATGATTTCGTTTATTTATTAGTTGTTAATTTTTGCAATTTTTTTTAAGCATCCCAAGAAAATAATTACTTTTGTTAATGAAACATTGAGATTGTGTGAAAATTCTCTATAAAGAGTCAAAAGAGTACCGTGATTTTTCGAGTTTTAATTAGGCACTTAACGAACTAAGTATAAAGTCTAGGTATTTTTTATAGCTTCTGAGAAAATTATTAATTCTGTGTGGATTCCAACATCATGCCGCTTCGGGACTGCTGTTGTTCAAAGAATGGCAAAAAGGAGCCATTAGGCAGCCCGTCTGATGTCACACCCTTACACCGAGAAATAACAAAATGTGTGTTACGGTGAGTGAGTGAGTAAGAGATGCCAGAGCCTATTTCCCTATAACTTCCCTATTCCTACTCTTTTCCCTATTCCCTATTCCTTAGCCAAAATCCTACTGTGGTCGGCAGCGTACTTGCAGCACCTGTGACGTTGTTTGTATTATACGTTGTTTGTATTGTATTATGTCTGCCTAACTTAACATATAAAAAGAAAATTGCTATTAAAGAATATTGCTTTTCTTTAAATACTAATAATTGGAATTTGAGATTGTAATGAAAAATTATTTTAAATTAAAACTAAATTAAACACAATTTATTAAAAGAAAAATGAGTGACTCCCTCTTGTTTTAACAGTGGCTAAATGCGCCCCCTGGTAACCTTGAATACTTAAAAGTCATCGTGTATCTCTAGCCTCCCGTTAGAGGTCGCTGAATGAAAAATGGTAGAGAAAAATGTTTATCAGCTAGAGGGTGTGCTTAGAATTTTTTTTTTCTAAACATTTCGTAGTCTGATTGCGTCAATATCATTATTAATTATTAAATTAAACTAGCTTTTGCCCGCGACTTCGTCGGTGCCCCTTTTTATTAGACGTTAAAATATTTATTCAGTTATTGATCGTGTATTTTTTTCAGGCATTAAACATTTCATTTATATTTTTAAATAGAAAAAATATTTATTTAATTTTGTATTAATTTCTAGGAAAAACATTAGACAAATATATAAATACAAATATTTATCCGCTCGCTACTACTACGATAACCCGCTGGGCTATTCTGAAGATTGCCCGAAAATTTTATCCAAATCAGTTGAGTGGTTTTCTAATCCATGGAACATAAATAAACACACATCGATTTTTGTAAATATAAGGCCCTTCGTACACAAGGCTATGCAAATCTTCGATACTTATGTCGCGAATATCGCACGGTCCGTACATACGACATTGAATCACAAGTCGTGAGTTGTCAATTCAATTAATATTCAATAATTGCTCCGCCATCGCCATCTTGAAAATCGCAGCGACGTTTGTAGATCGGTTAGTAGGTAGCGCGCGACTGGTGTCGGCGACAAATGAATATAATGTCATAGTCTAAGAGCTAGCTACGGAAATAGGTTTGCAATTTATAGAGCAACGAAATCCCCCTTGTTAGTAGGCCATACTATCATTATTAATTAATCCGGGCGCCTGGCAGCTGTTTAGCGGTGGGTGTGAGAGTGAATGGGCAACAAAGGGGTTGTAAAATCAATTGAAGGTGTGCAATTTATAGAGCTCTGTGTTTAGTGTGATATTATAGCTAATTATGTATTTAATTTGAATATAACAATGCCAGGCGTTTTAATTGGGGGAAAAGTAGTGCCAGGTGACATCCAATATGCGCGAAAAAGTGCTCAGTCCTCTCATTTACTGGGTCAAATTTTATCGTGTTTCGTTACCCAAAGGGTGAAAACGGGACCTTATTACTAAGCGTTAGTCAAGCGATGAGCGACCGGGCGACGACGTGCGGACACGGACATCGACATCGTATGACTGACTCGGCGGGCGGGGGTAGCGCGCGGTCAACGCGGGGCGCGCAGACGACGCGACGCAAGCGGCCGGCGCGAGTTGGAACCAGTTGCGTTTTGTCGTCGCCTGGTGGGTTGATCGACTGAATATTCGCGCCTGTATTTTTGCACACACGATTCTGAAGGTTCACTCTAATTAAAAAGTATAGGCCTAGTCGTCTATAAATGAGACGACTTTGGCACTTTTTCCCGCACCTTGTATGTCACCTGGCACTACTTTTCCCCCAATTAAAACGCCTGGCATTGCTATATTCGAATTAAATACATAATTAGCTATTATGTCACACCAAACTCAGAGCTCTATAAATTGCACACGTTCAATGGATTTTACAACCCCTTTGTTGCCCATCCACTCTCACATCCACCGCTGAACTGCTGCCAGGCGCTCGAATTAATTAATAATGATAGTACGACATCCTAACTAGAGGGATTTCATTGTTCTATAAATTGCAAACCTATTTCCGTAGCTAGCTCTCCCTCTATAAAATATGTCTAGCATGAGCCATCGTGGCAACTGTGGTAAGTTTGAATTGTTAAGTTTAAGCATGACTATAATTGAAACCAATTGTAATATTGTTTTAATAGACTTTATTTAAAACATTTTTGGACATTCCTGTTTCTTTAAAATTAACACAATTAATATTCTACAATAAATGGATTAATCTGCTGAATATACGAAGTTCTGTTGACTACAATGTAAACTGTTTTAGTTTGACACAAATGTATTATCTATTAAATTCATAACACTTATAAACATTAATTATATTTGAGAAATATATAAATATAGTTGGTATGCATACAAAATAAACATACATTTCTAATTACAAGTTAGGAAAATAATTAATTACCTTACACAATGCACGAGCAGTTGCATACCGGCCACAATATTCTTTTCAAAAAAAATTCATTTCACCATTCCATAATCTCAATTGACAACTGTTTCTATCTACTCCATTGGTTCTATCACTCCTAGCACTCTATATATTCCAGCACCGTCACAGCGGCACTTCAAGTCTAGTATACTAGATATATATAACCATCACATGGCTGCAAAAAGTTAAAACCAGGTATACTATACACCAACTTGGTATGAATTTCTAATAGACATTTATATTTTTAAGCCCAATGTACTCATATAAAGTATATACCCATAAATAAGTTTTTCCTTCTAGTAATGACATATTATATTCACGTAATAATGACACCATATTCACTCGATATAATAAATAGAGGGGTACTCGATTGATAAAGTGGTCATATAGTCATTGTGAAAGCACAAATGCTTGAAAATATTTTTTAAAAATATTATGTATTATTTAAAATTACACATGAATATTTAAAAATCTGTCTAACATTAATGAAATTCGAAAGGTATTTTCGTCTAATCTTAATTGTTAACAATCAATATTCAGTTACACCATAGAGAAAATAGTACTGGTTAAAGTACTATTTTCTCTATGGTTACACATACTTTGTTTATCTCTAAAGTAAAGTATACATCTTTGGTAATACAATATCATAATCTATTAACGCCATAGATTGAAAGGAAAGAACAAACATTTCATTAGTTTTGTAAATTCCACGTCTATATAAATAATGACATTATAATAGTGTCACGTCATTTCTAAATAATGTAAATAACAACAATGTATCTATATAATTTTACTAAACGCAAATTCATTTAATTTATAACAACACAGTCATTTTACATTGTAAACTTTATAAAAAAATTCATATAAAAATCACTGTTTTCTTCCTTTTTCTACAAAATATTCTTTGCCACATTTTAAAGTCACTTTCCATTGACACTTTCTAAAATTTGTTTAAAAATAATAATATCAAATATCATCTTTAATTAAATATGATATATCTTTAAAAATGCAACTGGAAATAATTAAATTGCAAAAGATTAATAAATATAAAATAATAAATTATTCCATTTCATATAAATTACATATAATGGTTGTAAATAAAATTATTTTACAATTATTAAAAATAAATTCACAGATTCTAGTTTCGTTATCAATTAGTAAAAGATCAATAGTAAAGATCATTTTGTGTTCAGTTTGTATCTTTTCTTTTTATTCGTAGCGATTTACTTCGCGGTTCAGGGGCTTTAGGAAGTAAGCCTGGAGATTTTTCCACAGAGAGTGAATATCCTCTGTCTCTGACTGGCATAGGATGGCTAATAAGGAGCATAGAAGTATCTTGATTTGAGCTTATCTGTATGTCACTGTATCCCGAAGCTTCGTATCCCCGAGCGATTTCACTTTTTAGCTCTGATGCCAAAGACGTTAGGTCGTCAGAATCGTTTTCTTCTGTATCACTCTCCAGAACCCTGAAATAAGTTTTGATATGTTTTACAAACGTCGTAAGTATCTATTTACTACAACAAGACAGAAATATAAAATTCTAGTTAGAGAGATATTTCGCACAGATAAATATTTTGAATTCGCGAATTGCTACAGTGGTACAAAGAAATATACCGGCATAATATGTCTGACCTTAATTCAATTTTGTTAACACGTTGTTTAATCTTCTCTTGTTCTTCTCCAACGTCATTCAAGAGACCCTGCAACCGGTTGTTTAATAATTCAACTGTTGTTTCAAGCTTATGTACAGTTTCCTCTAAAGTTTGTTGAGTAGTCTGAGCATTTTTAAAAATGTTCTCATCTAAAAGACCGTCCTGAAAAACGGAATTATTTTAAATGGTATAAATATTAATTAAAATTAAAGTTATTTATTTTTGGAATTTTAAAAAATTCGTAAATAAATAAATAATAAAATGTTAAATAATAAAATAATTATTATGTTCATAAATAAATAAATAAATAAATAAATATTAAAATTAATTGATACTAAATCATTCATATACCTTTCTTAGTAACTGACAACCACGTTCTGTAAGCGTTGCTCTAGCATCTGGATAATCTGCCAGAGCTTCCCATAAATCCCTTTTCGCTAGACAAAATAGATCAGAATATCCAAGGGCTCGGACATTAGCTGTGCGACGATTTCCGGTACGATTTCCAGCAATTTCAAGTACACTCACTTCTCCAAATACTGAACCAGCACTTAAAGTGGCTAAAACCGTTTTACCATCATCTGCAACTACTTGCAGCCTTCCTCGTTTGACAATATACATTTCTTTGCCAACGTCTCCTTTCCTGCAAATATAATCTCCTGGACTGAAAACTTGCAATCTCAATTTAAGTACTAAAGCCTCTAAAAGTCCAGGTTCACAATCTTGAAAAATTCTCACTTTTCTCAATGTATCTAAATGTACTCGTATCGCAATTTCTGTTTTGAGCTTGTCAGGCAATGAAGATAGCACGTTTTCTTCATCCAATGCACCGCTTTGAGCCCACGTATAAGCAAACCATCGTATAACTCTTGCCTCCAATTCACCACTCACTTTTCTAAACGCCATATACTGTTTGACGCCATCCATTTTATTCTGAAACTCTACGCGGGCTACATTCATGTTTGAAATCATCGATCCAATATTACCAACGATAGTTGCAAAAATTAATACACCGGCTAGAAAGTCTGCTACAACAAATAAGTACTCTGCGTCGTTTTCGGGTTGTGGCGTTTCCCCGATAGTTGTTAGAGTTAAAGTTGACCAATAGAAGCTATAGATATATTGATGAGCCAATGATTGATTTCTAGCCCCTGTTATATTGTAGACCCAATAGTCTTTACCGAATCCTATAGCGTAACTTATGGCAAAGTAGAGACATGCGTTCCAATGGATAAGAACCAATATCGCCATAACGACCTGAAATACAGAGAATCCTTTAAATATAAACTGATGGTGACTTAGTGATAAAATATTAATTTTAATTACCTTGCATATCCTGAAGGCATTTGGATAACTAGTGGCAGTTTCGGTGCGGTCGAACCACTCCCACATTCGAGGCAGGCGAAATAGTCGATTGAGTCGCACAATAACAGGGCACGGCAAACGTGTCTGGAACACAACCAATATTGACACTTCAGTAATAACAAAGTTAAAGAATGTGTCTGCTTATACCAGTCCGTAGTTGCGTTGACCTACATTAATTCTTGGGAACAAGATAACTAAATATTTGAACTGTTGACATATTATTGTTACACAACTTACTTCATCGCAAGATCCAGGTCTCCACCAATAGTAAGCGATGTCGGTTGGCAGCAGAGATATGAGGTCATATCTCCAAGAGTTAGTTTTCAGATAATGACGTCTGAGCATTTTTGAATCTTTTACCATTAGTCCTTGCTCTAGGTAACCTGTAAATGTCATAAATATACATTTCGTTGAAAGTGAGTCGTATGATTTATTTCATTAATCTTTCTTATAAACATTTTAAAAAAAACGCAATTTGATGTAAGTTTTGTACGGAAACGCAACTAGGAAGGGTCGAATGTTTGTCTTAACGTTAGCCAAATTTGATGACGCAAGGCGCGGCCCGACGACGAAGCGGCGTGCGGCGTGTGGGTGTCGAATTGTTGATTCCCGAGCACACTTCGAAAGCAATACAATACCCGTAACTTTGTCGTGAGTAGTAAATATCGCTTTCGAGAGTTCATATAGCACGTTTAAACTTGATGGCGTTTACTGTGCTCCGAAGTCGGTAATCAATTACATAAATAATATCCGAATAGAATCTCCTAATAGCTATTAAAGTGTTGTTATTACTTTGGCACGTTTACATACACTTTCCATTACTTCTTATTCCATTACTTCTTTGTTATTATTTCCAAACTCTGAGGCAACCAAAGCAAACCAAGTTTTTTTGAGATTCCAACATTAACATTTTCGCCTTAATAATAATAATTCACGAATTGTCAGGAGGTTCCTCACTCTGCAGCCCTAACCACCGATAGCTTGGGCCTTGCCCCGCTACCTGCGGAATTCTAGTTTTAGGTTTTTTACGATATTTATTGTTTTTTTTAATATTTATATTGTAAAAAATTTAGAATTAAGAAATGAAAATAAATATATGTGAATAATAATAATAATAAGCTTTATTTGTCCCATACATACATAATCACAAAATTACAAATGAAATAATTGCAGTAACATTCGGTAACATTTGTTGTATTATAAGCATATAATAAAATAAAATAATAATAAAATGTCCTTTTTTTCGTCAAATTGTCAAATGTATTAATAGATTCAATTATTGGTATTCATAATTCTCGTTCATATCAATCTAAAATTTATTCAATTCATTGTTAATTCTGCATGGGCCCCTTTCGGGTAAAAGCCTCCTCCATAGAATGCCAAATATTTTTGTTTTTCGCTTTCTCAATCCAGTCCTTGCCTGCAATTGCCCTTATTTCGTCTTGCCACCTGGAACATGGTTGACCTCTGCGTCTTTTTCCCTGCGGTCCTTTCCATGTTGTTAGTGTATGTGTCCATCTCCCATCTGTGTACCTTTCCACGTGGCCAGCCCATTTCCACTTCAATCTCTGAGCGAAGGTTGTTGCATCAGCTATCCCAGTTCTATTGCGGATATCAGTAGCTCTTACTCGGTTCCTTAAGGTAATTCCTAAATAGCTTCTCTCCATTGCTCTCTGTGTGTGGATTGGATTTTCGTCTTTACTTTTTGATCGAATGACCATGTTTGGCAACCATAAGTCAGACATGGTAGTATCGCTGAGTCCATAACTATTTTCTTTATTTTCATTGGTAGCTTAGATTTCAATATTTCTTTATGGGCCCAATATTTCCTCCAGGTTGAAGCTATCCGCCTTTCTATTTCTTCTATATTTCTATTCGTTTTGAATGATAGTTGTTTTCCAAGATAGACATATTCCTGTACATACTCTAGTGGTTCATTATTTATTAAAATAGGTGTCATTTTGTCATTGGTCATGATTTTGGATTTGCTTAGGTTTATCTCCAACCCCACCTGGTTGCTTGCGGCCTGAAGCTCGTTTATCATGGTGTTTAGTTTAACAGGAGTTTCTGATAAGAGGACGATGTCGTCTGCAAACCTCAGATGACTCATGAACCTAGGCGAAATTGAACCTAGGTTCATTTTTGCCTTACCTATTGTAAAAAAAACTTCTAAGTGCTTATGAGCACTATTTGTGGATAATTGTTATAAATAATTATTTAAAAAGTTTTCAATTTTCATTTGTATTTTAAAAATTGTATTTATTTGTTTTCTACGTTTCGGTACGTGATCTCAAAAATGGAGAAAATTGAAATTAGCGGGGTAACTAAATATCTGCTTATTTTTTTTACTACGGAGCGGGTAAATCATGGTACAGTTGCTCGTTGATCATGATACTCTACAGTTGCTCGTTGGTGTGCTGAGTTTATAGGAAGATCTTCCACCAACGATGACCCACGCTCGCGGCGCCCTGCGACTGCAGTAACCGAACAAATTATAAAAAAAATGTTGAAAAATTTGTTTTGGCGGATCTCCGTGTTACAGTTTGTTTTATAGCTAAAGAAATGAAAATTTCGATAGGGAGTGTCTATAATACCACCTTTGGCACAACCACCTTTGGGTGCCCAGAATGCTTACAGACGCACAGAAACAAACCAGACTAAGGATTTCGCGAAGCTGATAGATCTGATAGATTTTTTATCTCGATTCATAACCATGGATGAAACATGGCTTCATCATTATGACCCGGAAACGAAACAGCAGTCCATGACTTGGAAGAGACCGTCATCTCCAACTCTTAATTAATTAATTGAAACAACAGTTTGTATTTTTGCTGTAATCAATTATTTTAGGAAACTAAATTTTAAGCTAATAAAAATTAATTGATTCAGTCCACTAACATTGTACAGTATCGATTTAATGTTAATTTGGTTTATTTTCTACAGTTCCAGGTTATTTTACCTGAAAGTCTAATTACAAATAAATCACTTTAGTATTCAAGCTATTAATACTCGCAATGCGGGCTTTCGCAATGTCACTCCAACATATTCGCAAAGCAGATGGTTTTTTTTTTAACAAAACATGTGAGGCGAGAATGTAATCTAGTCTATTTAAATGTTAGATATTGTAAATCATAGAACAAACCTTCGTGAACGTGGACAACGGTGTCAATGAAATAGATGGCGTCACATAAGTAATCCATCACATACCACAGCACCGGCAATGGTAAGTTCTCCAGTTCCCAAAACACGGCTCGCCCGATAACGAATACCATATTGTACAATATGGCTAACGACACCACAGCCAGCCACTATATTATAAAAGTTAGACATGAATTAATGATATCCAATCTCACAACAATTGATCCAAACAACTTACATGTTTTTATTATGAAGTTCGTCTTTATTTTAGTTTGTTATATTTGGTGATATTTCATAAAGTACATTCATAAATTATAATGTATTTTACTCTGATTTTACTATAATTATATTTATTATATCAACTAAATGAACGATAACTAAAAGATTTCATATACATGTACCTCTACCACGAGTTATAATGACCGTACTCGTTAGCGAGAGCGTAAATCATTTATATGGAAAATTGGAAAATTTTACTCTCTCGCTAGCGAGTGCGGTCATTAATAACCTCATGTTAAAGGTACTTATGTATAAGGAAACCTATATACTCAATACTCTTGGATGTCGTTCTTAATATTGAATATACATAAATGAAAATATTCACATGATAATGTCCTGGAAGAGTTGGGTCGAAAGCTAGCTTTAGTCCGCAAAGTAACTTCGATCTTTTTGTCTGGTACAAAGGCTCTTCTGGGTCTGTAAAAGTTTGTGCAGCAAACTTGTCGAGAAACCAGTCGGGAGGCTTCGCGCGGCCTTCGCCACTTATGCGATAACGAAGATTCCGGGCTACTCTGGACAGCTGTCTTTGCACCCAGCTAGTGGGTGGCTGCACTTCGCTGACCGCCTGGGAACAAAAATGAAAAGATAATATTTCAATAATATTCATATTCTATTCTTATAATAAGCTCTAATACGATACTAATTATAATCAATTTAATCTATAAACAAACAAAAACGGTTACTAAACAAAAAGAAAACCGGTTCATAATGAAATTAGAAAAAGGGGCGCCGAAGTATTCTTGTCATGTGTGTATTATGAGTGCAAAAAATATACATCGAAACCTAGGTGGTATAAGGAAGGAAATCGTTATAGCCTTTTGTTATCCTTTTGTGATATATCGTATATGATTGAACGCTTTCCATCGATCACCCTTGATTATCACAACATCATTCCATTTTATAAGCATAAAATATAAATATTTTTTAACTACACGTGCAATGAATGATTCCATTGACTCGCTTATAGATCGGAATAATTCTGACTTTTATAGACATTGGCGGTCTACTAAAATTGAGTTTATAATAAAAGTTGGTTGAGTTATTAAAGTTTAACCTGTAAAACAGACGACCCAGATTTGATTCCTATTAAATTGAACTGCCAATTGAAATGAACTTTTCAAACGCGTATCTCGTTATACGCGATTTTTTGCTCTCGCATCATATGTACGTAGTTCAAATAGTACCTATATCTACCTTAACTACCAATCATGCAGACCACAATAATATTCCAATAGAATGGTTGTATCGGTTCATGTATTTGAATTTTAAAACTAATCCTAATAGGCTTTTAAGAATGAATATTTCATTACAAAATGTTAATATAAAATTAAACAGAATATAATGTTTGCCGTGATTTGTTTACTTTTTATTTTTATAAATTAAGGGTGGAAGGTAGGACAGATTACTTTAGATAGATGGCTATCCTTGTCTGTCTAAGGATACAAGAATAAGGGATATAGGTACATTATAAGGGATATAGTAGAAGAAATACAGGTTTGCTGCTGGCCCTAAGTTTTATATTTTATTGATCTTACTATTCCATTTATTTAATTTAATCTTAATTTTTTTGTTATAACAGGTAACATGACGAGAAGAAATTATTGGTAACATAAATGCTGTTCTATTTCTTACAATACAATTGGTAGAAAGCGTATCTATCACATGCTGCTCTATAGGTCAAATAGGTATATCAATGTTTCAATTCGTATTGTTTGTATGCAGTAAATTTTAATCAATTATATTCATTAAAATAAAAGTACAAGAGCCTCCATCGGATTAGCTTTTAACATTTGAGTAGTGCATTCAATTTGCGCAATATCCCATTTCACCCTTTCACAGTTCACTGCGATATTCGATTTAATTCTTTTGCATTGCATACAAATAAACGAGATTAATTCAGTGAAATTTTGAGCTAAATTGTTTTGACTAATATTATAAATGCGAAACACTTCGTTCGTTTGTTTGTTACGCTTTCACGTCTTGTTTGTTACGTCTTCCCTATGTCAGAGGGCACATCAAAAATAATTAAAAAATTCAACACTTCACAGCCACCTACCATCAAGTGGAACGTCAACCTGTCTTAAAATTAAAAAAAAAAAACCAAGATTAATACTAAGAACAATGAATTAATCTTAAAATTAAATATTAAGAACAATGAAATTTGTGAAAGAAATATATTAGTGACATTCATATAAAAGCGACGTGAAGATAACTATATCGTGACCTGCAACTTATAAGATCGCCTTACATTTTTAAACAGCTGATAGGGAGAGAAATTAACAGTAAATTATTGGAAGGGATTGGATTGAGTGTTCCTGAATGACAGATTTGAGTGGAGAAGACGGAAGCCTCAGCTAGTGGAGGATATTGCACGGAAGGACTAATTTTCATGGCAATGCTTCTCGCTGCGCAATCTTAATAAAACGGAAAAATTAATTGACCCGTTGCACACTGAATGAATTCACTGGGTTTGAACTATTTGTTATGTCTTAAAAAAAATAGTTTCTAAAATAAATTTGTTTTTTTAAATTTGCTCCCATTAGGAGGCAGGTAATTCAGAAAACTGATGAAAACAAAATCGAGGTATACAGTTTGATGCTTCATATATCTATCATCTAATAAATAAGATCATTGTAGTTACACCATTGCAATTGACCAAGACAAAAACAAGAGTTAATGGACAAATCGCCCGCATTTATCTCGCCCGGGTCGGGCGAATTGTCATGTTTTATTTTACCTATTATTTTTATAGACAAGTATGAAGTCTATGAAGTTTTACATTTCTTGGTTCTTCTGGTGGGTCAGACTGACAGTCGCTTTTTACTCAGTAAATTGCTATTGGATGCAGCGGTTATATGCCTTGATGCCGTGTGTATAGCACGATTACCATGGCCAGGTCGCAGTCTGATATTTTGGTTTTTAATGTCAACAAAATGTTTTATATTATCATCACCTTTGTTTTTGCTCATTAATCGGTAATTTCAAACTTTTTTCATTATTAAATAATTAATGCAATAGCAAATTATTATTATTATTTTTCTCTGAAATTAAACAAAAAAATGATTCCAAAATATTTTTTTAAGTTACATCGGAAAATTTAAGAGGGCGGTTAATTGTGTCTGAATATATTTTAAATATCATAAGACACGGTAGTCCTTAAAAAATACGACACGATTCTTTACGTAATAGATTCCTTATCAACATCCTCGATTGTGAAACTATTTCGAAATTCCGAAGAACGTACATAAACTGTCATGTCGTAACGAAACCGTCTATTCGAGCGCCTTGAACTTTTGATCGATGGGAAGAGAATTTAAATGAGCAGAACCTGTGAATGAGCATTGACAAATTGCATTCCTGTTGAGGAGCATTTCTTCAATAATAATTATGCTATTAACATTACCAAATATTTCGAAATATGATGAAAGAGACCGAGAATGATTATTTCTTTTAATTCTTTTAACTTTACTCGTCTGCCTATACAAAAGATTGTATAGGCATTACTCCTATAGATGCACAGTCGATCGGACTTCAAGGCGACAAGGACAGAAACCGACGCACGTCTTGACCATATCGAGCAGGACCGCCTCTGCATCTGGGCAAGAAAGGAACCGCCACAGAACCTCAACAGTTTCAAGTTAAACCAATTGACGGATACGTCCTCTTCTTCCCGGTTTGATATTGATATCTCTTGTTAGGTCGGTAATTTTCGTTCGTCTACGGATCTCCTCATTCTTGATTCGATCTCGTAGTGACCCCGAGCATAGACATCTTCATAGCTATTGAAGGACGTTGAGCTTTTTTACGAAGCCCATAATAAGTGGCTACCTTTCAGCGCCTTATGTCATCACTGGCAACACACATTAACCCAGTTATTATTAACCTCCAAGTATATTATCAATAGTAATTAATATTGGGATTTTATTTGTTACAATATTGTCCACTTCGATATTCATTAATATATCTATATGTGAATTAGTAAAAATATAAGAAGGGATTTTTAAAATAATTAAATTTATAGTCATTAAGTATAAAGTAAATTATATGTAAAATAAATATTTTATTGAAAACAAAGATAACATCGGCACAAAGCAACAAGAAGCACAAAGAAATAAAATAACAGAAAAACTATGCCTATAGTTTCAATAACATCAAGATGAGATTATTTAGAGGAATTCAATCGCAGCTAATCTTAATTAGCGAGTCTCGCGAGATCGATGAATAAAAATAGTCTATACTGTAGGAAGAAAAACGCGTTGGATTAACCTTTTAATGTCCTTACTGACGGTTCAATGAATTGCAAAGAACAGGTACAAATAAATACTGAAATATATTATTTTTCTATTGTAAATTTATTTAAGCCTAGCTGCGTTACATGTCTTCGTCTGATGTGGATGATGGTCTGATTGGATTTCCCTGGTGCATTTAGTAATGATTTGACAGCGCTCATGTTACAAAATCGCGACAAACCCTAAATGCATGATGTTATAATTATTTAGAAATAATGAAATTGTTTAAATGAATAATTTTTTTTCGTAGTATATCGTTGTTGCTCGTGTTTGAAATAGTAGTAACTAGCATATTAGCTACAATAAAACAAGAATCGGTTCAGTAGTTGTAATAATTACCCATTATTATACAAACACACTTTATTTTGTATAATAATATTACCATACTCTATTGTAGTTTAAAGATTTGACATGATCCTGCTTTCAAAATTTCCGGTTTCCATACAACCTTTCATCCCTTATTTTACCACTTTAGTGGTGGAATTTGCAAAAAACCTGCCTTAGTGAATGTTTACATCATAAAATAAATCAACTGCAAAAAATTCAGTGTTCTAGGCTCGGCGCTGATGAATCACTCAAGACAAACGAATTGATATCTATAGATAGATAAATCAGCTCTAATTTGGCAAGTTTTATCGTTGAGTTGAGAATAAATAATAGATTAAAATGCATAGTACTACCTCAGGGGATTTTGGTGGCCAGCGAACTATATTATTTGATGCCGGTGACAAATTTTGGAAGTTGATTGTACTTAAATCAGCATTAGCCGTTAACAAAATAATTAAACAATAGGCCTGTGTCGTCTGCATTACGTTGTTTGATTAGAAAGTGTCTAATTAGTATAAACGCCTACGATGAACGTGCGCCTCGGTAAGGGCACTAATTAATAATACTAAGCATGTTAATTGAAAAATCTATAATTGGGTGATTCTAACAGAAATTTGAGTTTTATACTTTTGTCTTTCTAACTTAAATAAGTCATTGGTATGAATATAAAACTTTTTTTTTTCGTTTAAGGAAAAAATAGATTTTGTTGGTTTCAAAGTGAAACGAAAGGAAAAAAAGGGTGTGTGTCAGCTCCGACACACGACTGGAGTTTACTTCTTACGAACGATTATAAAATATAAATTTTCACAATTCGAACACGCCGAAAGAACATTATTCTTTTTTAAATAATATTGTGTAGTTGGCGCAATATCTATGAAACTTCAGATATTCTAAAATATAAAAAAAAAAATAGAACGTAACGCTAGCGTAACGCAATTGGTGCTCGCAATCCGTGTGAAAATTTTCATTTTACTCCCATAAATTTTCATATGCAAATCGATTCTTAAGGAGTAAACCAAAAATATCGAAGGATTTCGTAGTACCTTTTATATTTAGTAACATAAAACGTTTCTAGAGCAAGTCATTTGTATTAATTATTTCAGGTTTGTTTGCAATAGGACAGTTCGAGCAACTTAAACACGACCATTTGAAATTATCTTTAGACTTCTGTACAGTTACGCATAAAATTGCTAATAATATTCTTACATTTACATTTTCTTCACTATTGTGAGGATTGATTTATTTAGATATTTCTTTCTAAAAAACGAACTAAAGCGCGTACGTACTCACGGGCACAATTAGTATATAAAAATACAACACTCATCTCGAACCGTAATAAAATGATGAGCTCTATTTTTTCACATTAAAAAAAACTAAGTAATCACTTCACTTAAAAAGGCAGAACAACATTATGCTTGACGATGTTCATAGATGTCAATTAATGTGTGCTTTATTTGTGGTCCAGTAACGGAGGCTTAGTTCACTCACCTGGCCCATATTATTCTTAACATTGAATTTATGTATTGTGTAGACCGGATTCATCTTTTTAACGACACACTTGCTCCAATACGTGTTGAACGCCACTAACACTCAACCTCACTAAGAACTCTTCCAAACAAAGTGATTAAGACTCGTCGTCAAATAGCAGAGATCAGTATCAAAGTAATTGTTAGAAGGCTGGGTCACGACACCGCGAACCTCAATTAGAGAATATTAGTTAACACAAGTAACGCAAGGGAGGCGATGAGACTTCAATTAATTAAAAGATCGATTCTGTTACTACTGATATTGAATGGTTTATATCGGACTAATTTGCGCCGAAGGCTTCCGCAATAACTTTCCGTCTGCGGTCGCCTATGTCCAAATAAGAATTGAGCGTCTGATACAAAAATTAATGGGTAGGTGGTTTGGTGCGTGTTCAAGGCACCATCCAAACAATGGGCTATGAAGAACTACCGATGTCACGCTTATGACGTGTACCCCGTAACATCCGTTGTAAATACTGATTGCCCGACCACCACCGTTGAACGTAATACGCCTAATTGCCCCTTTAAAAGTTAATGCATTAACTTGATCATTTTTTGATATCTCACCGCACCAAATCGATGTTTGCAATCTAAACGTTTTAACTAAATTATGTGTACAAACAATTTTAATGGTTCATATTTGCACTGTTTTAGTTCACGTCTTAAGAAAGCGGACACTTTTTTTAACTTATTAATCTCACAATTAAACCATCTCAACTTAAATTTCATTGAAATTTAATTGAAAAGAAAACAAGATCACTCAATTAAATTACTTTTAGTGTTAATTTTTATATAATAAAAATAATTTACTAATACAAATCAAGTCAGGACTTGCACAGTTAACATTTTAAAAAAATATTCACCATAATAGTTTCAACTCATAGTCTAGTAACTTCCAATGATTTTTTTAATTTTATAATGTGTCTAACGTTCCAGCCCGACTGTAAAATATGGACAAAATTTTTCGCGTTCTCCTCACCGATACTGCCTTGAAAATGACATACACACTACCTCCCCACGGTCCCATAGACTGAAGCCTAAATATAGTAATGGCTAGTTGGAATGAAGGATTAATTATCATTAACTCTTTTAATTAATGGCCAGTCAAAAGACACAATGCCAATGAATTTTTACATCATATGTCAATACTAACTAAATTACTCGTTAGCAATAAATAGCGAATGCTAAAAGGCTTAAAAAATATAGAAAAGTAATTTTAATGTTATTTTAATGAAGGATTGTAATTTAAAAGTTAAAGTCGACAGGCAGGCTGACGGAAGGTGGCTACCGTCGCCTATAACACAAGCAACGTCACATGTGCTGCAAGTGCGCTACGGATCATAAGTAGCATTGAGGAATGGATTAGGAAGTGATAGAAAAATGGGCTCTGGCATACCTTCCTCACTCACCGAAACCCACAACACAAATACTGTTATTTCGTGGTGGTCTTCTGCAAGAGGGTGGTTGGTCACTGTCGCCAGACAGCCTACCGAAATGATCACGAAACACAGTGTGCCCTGTCACTAAAGCTCATTTCCTAAGTTGACCCTGCGGGAACAGAACCCGGGAGGGAGCCCTCGAACAAAGTGTTAAGACAAGCAACCTAATCTCTCATCGAACAGATCTGTTTTAATTTCAAAACATCGATTGAAGTGAAATGTCATACCTGCCTACAAACGAAATTATTTTTGTTAGGTTTGGACATTAAATCAATAATTGTTTATTGTTCCTTTGAGGGGTTTTCGTTATTGAACCCGGAGGCATTTTTAAATTGCGAATTGCACGGAATCGCTACATCAATCCAGTCTCGATTAAACTTTTCGCAGCGTTTCAGAATTGGGGATGACATTTTATCTGCTCTACACAAAGGTTTAGTACTAAATTGAACTGTTATTATCAAGAATATAAGAGCTGAGAAGCCGTGTGCACTTGCTATGCGGAATTAATTTGAACAGTCAATTTGAGGGTTGAGAAGATTATCGATGTTCTTTAATGTTGTAGAATTTCATGATGAAAATTTTACACTGAAGACTTTAAAATATGCAATGTGATATTATTAGATATAATTCTCTTAATCTTCAAAATTATAAAGTTCAAAGTTTGATTTAGGATTAAATTTCGAAGTCTTGAATTTCATAAATTGAGAATACTCATTGCCTTAAATATGTGAACTGCTCTTATTTAATGAGACTCTTCTCTTTAAACCTGACTATGATTAAAAATGTGACTAATTTTAGGAGCCCGCTGGCGGCAGTACATGTCTGGTGGGCCCTTACAGAAGACCACCTTGAAATAATAGCACTGTGTGCTGTTCTGTGTGTGTTTCGGTGAGTGAGTAAAGGTTGCCAGAGCGTCACAGCCAGAGGAGTCCCTGTAAATTATTATAAAGAATTTTTTTATTTTATACTTATTATCCTTACCTCCTCAAATGGCTCTATGCCGTCCTCCATCCGATCTCTGTATTTGTTATGCAAGGGCCTGAGGTGAGTCTGAGGTGATAGATTCTTAGATTGATTTTCTGATGAATTCATACCTGAAGGACCGGGAAGAGGCGATGAGGTACTCAAAGTGAACACTTTCCCATCGCGATATCTATAACAAAATAAAGAAACACAATTTACCCCATAAAAGTGAAATCGTAAAACATTGGAAGTTATGTAAAGCATATTGTAATATGCTTTCATACACACTTATACAAAGTAATAAAGTTTTATACGAGATATAACTGGAAATAATGTCGTTTTTAAGAGCGCTAAAATATTTTTTGTCAGTTTGTAGTTCTTTAAGTAACTAAACCAGCACTTACTACAATAACGTGATGAATTAAATTAACTAAAGCATTAACCAGATTATATATAGGACCAATGATCTTATTATAACATGTTGAAATATGATAAATAAAAAGATCTGATATAACGCCTGACATCTTTATTGCTGTGATGATGGTGGCGTGGCCCGTAGATTAAAAAGGCAGAAACGGTTTAACGGATTTTGATGAAATTTGACACAAAGATAATTTATTGCCTGGATTACCATATTAGGATACTTCTATCCTGTAAAAATGTTAAGTTCCTGTCAAAAACGAACTAAAACGCTTACGAAGTTGCGGGCACAGCTAGTTGGCAAATAACTTTCCATATAATTATTATAATAGCTCATTTACACCGAACAGACTAATATTTTACGAAAGTAGATTGATTGAAATTTTTTCGAATATTGATAAATGATTTATGTTTTTATACGAAATACGGGCACTACTAAAAAGTTATGAATATATGTAGGTATATTGATTTTATAACTTTACTTACGTATAAAGACGGTCATCGGCGGCTGAGGAATTACGCTTGTGTACAGAGTTGCGAGAGTCGCCGCGTGCGGCTGCAATGATGTATGCCCACATAGTCGTGGCTTACAATTGTGCGTTCCAACATCAGTTGATGTTCCTAAAAAACGTTCAACATAAACCTTAATTATTTAATTTAAAATAAAAAACAAAATTACCGTAACCATTACCAAAGGGTATTAAATTAAAAAAGTACATTTATATTATAAATTTTACTACGTGTAGTATAATATAATAAATAGTCAAATTACAGAACAACCAGAATTTTTAATCTATAACTTATAAATCGTTGTCCTGTCCTGACTGACTATCAACACACAGCCAAAACAAGTTAGATACTAAGCCGAAAAACTTTTCCTCCGACCATATTTTAGAACACAACTTAACAAAACGCGGATATTTAAAACAAAATCTATTGTATTGTTTGGTTAAATGTTTGTTTAATAGAACAATGATATATTCTAATGCTTTCGATGTTTAATGTGTGTTCCAGAATTTAGGTTTGAATTGTGTTATAGGATTTTATAATGAAAACTCAACCTGATTTATAAACAATAGTTAATATCATTGTTTTCGAACAATCTTTTGCCACCAGTTTTAGAACCACACAGCATGATACGCGATTGTCGTTGCTTTTGTGGAAGAAGGGTAGTTCATTAGTGTGGGACTCCTTACGTGTACACTGGCTCCTTCTCATATTACAAGTACCACAATTAAAGCTGGTGCCGCGGCAGAGAATGTAAAGGAGCGAAAGATTAATAAGTATAAAAACATAAATACTTCTTACGCTTTCGTCCCTCTTGGCTTTGATACGCTGGGCCCACCCTGTCACTAACTATAGGCGTAACTTGTAAAATATTGCTTCATATTTTTACAGCTTATAAAACTAATCAAAGTAAAAATACCGCGTCCACTCATAAATTCTTCGATTACAATATTAAGTGAGTTAATAAAATTTGTCGTTGAAAAACAGCACTTAAGTGTCTGCTTTGTTTAGTATTCGTGAATCGTCCCTTTATGATGGTAGGGGCTTATGGTAGCCGGCTGTATTGATTAATGCGTAAACTTCTATTTTACTGTGTTGCATTTTATGGGAGTGTCAGTGTTAACTTACGATGTTATGACTGCGCTAACCAATTGGACAATAAATTCCCCTTTAATACGGAAAAACAACTTTATAAAAGTTTATCCCATTTAAGTAAAAGGCGGGTATTGTAATAGATATCATTCACTAATAAACGATTTTATGATCGTCTTTCACTTTTTACGTATATTATTAAACATATATCTACTTTCATTAATAGTGTGTCGCTTTATAAGCTGTAAAAACGAAAAAACAGAACTTTTTTATTCTGAAATTAGCAGATTATTAAGTAATAATCTAAAACGAATTTGACCGCTTAAATAAATTTGTAAATTTTTAGTATTACCATAGACACACGATTCTAGGTAATAAACCATATGCCTAAAGGATTTACTAGCTGGTGCCCACGACTTCGTCTGCGTTGAAAAATAACAAGTAGCCTATCCTGTGTCCCGTACGTCCAAATGTTTATCTACCAAGTTTCATGAAAATCAGTTGATTCGTTTCAGAGTTATGGAGGAACATACATACATAACCTACATACATACATACATACAGAAAAAAATTTGAAAAATCGTCAATTTAGTTTCAATATCATGTATAGAGCCTATAAACACGATATCTGAAAACAAAGTAACTTACCTACTTCATGACCGACTCTTACAGATTTATTATTAGTATTGATGTTATCACAGGATACGTTTTGCAATTTCAGTGTAACTCAGTACATAAGTATGCCAGTACTTTTCAGATCCAGACCAAAGGCAACTTTGAAAAGTTCATTCCCAAAGTTGGCAATGCCGGAAATCGAACCCAGGACCCATGAGAGAGAGCAATAAGGCAAGCATCCTAACCACTATACAACGGGTCGCGTTAAGGGTGGAAATTATTTTTGTTAAAATCGTTTTAGTTAAAAACGATGTCTTGTTATATAACGGATCCCTGAGACCGCGTGGACCGACTGCTTCGTCGCGTCCGACGGTCCGACGCTGACTATTTATTCTTGTTGGTTCGATCAAGGAATTCGACGATAATGAACCGACGATGCGAAATGCGAAAGTCTCAGCTTGACGTGAGAAAAGCGTGAGATAATAAACTCAAAATCTATGGCGCCACAGACTATCTTACTTATTGATAGTAATACTAAAATTACCACCTACTTACTTAGATGGCAACGTAGTATATATTTGCATAACCGTTTTCACGAACGCACCTCGAAGTGCTTGTAACCCGACACCGCTCCGCTTCAAATAATATTCAATCTATGTGAAAGTTTGTGGTTTGTGGGTATAGAGATTTTCTTGTGATTTTATTCGTAATAATAGCGTCTTAGAATATTTTAAACATTAGAATAACAAACAACATTAATATAAAAAATGTAATTAGAATTATTCAAAATTATCTGGAAGAAAATTGTCTTCTAATTTAACTTATATTTCCTCAGACAGAATTTTTTTTTAACAAAATGATTGCAACCTAATATACCTATTAATTAAGTTTACTCGTTGGACTGTAATCAAGTCTTCTTAAATATTTTATAAAATATGAAAAAAGAATTAAAAGTAGCCGATTAAAACTTTAGTACAGAATTCAACACAATTAATTAGCTTATAAACAAACGTAGTTGTCGCTGAAGTTTTTTAATACTGTGACACTAAACGTTTTTTTTTTGGCAGTAATTTATTAATTTTTTTTAGAAAAAAAAAATCGTGTAAATCTACCTGTATTTATATTTTGTATTTTTATTTAAGTTTTAATTTTACTCTAAGAAGTCAAATTAGGCGATGAAATTCACGCTCCTCGCCTTTCCGAAATTCACGTAACGCCGATTCGGATTTATAAAACTTTTTCCTATTTGATTCGAGTAAAAAAAGTAGGTAAAGTCGGTATGAAAAGGTTCTTCACCTTGAAGTCGACATTTGCTTGCATCAGGGCAATATCAGTCACACCAACATTTCAAATAAAACAGAATGTTGCATTGACGTTTGCAATAGACTAGTTGACGGACAGGTCAACTAATAAGGATGTATATAACTAATAAGATGTAATGAATGTTTTGCCATCGGAAACTACGACTAATCCCGAAATCAATTATGGTATTAAATTATTGACGTGTTTATATCCATATTTATTATTTTATATTGTTTTGATACAGGAATCCTGCTGGAGAAGTACGCCATCCACGGAGCCCTCGTGTCACCCAGAAAACTATCCCCTTGAGATCAGACATAAGATATTGGAGAAACGCAGACTACGTCGAATCTGGCAACAGAGTAGATACAGAATAGATAAAACTGCATTAAATAAGGCAATACGAGAATTGAAGTGCTTGATTCGTAATTGGCGTGATGACACTTTGCAGTCAAGGCTGGAAACATTGTCTGCCACGCAAGCTACAAACTATTCATTGTGGAAATTCACGAAGGCTTATGATAGACCACAAATAGCAATACCACATATAAAGAAGACTAACAATATGTGTGCCAGAACAGCCCAGGAGAAGGCTGATGTTTTCGCTGAACACCTACATTGTGTGTTTACTCCGAATGAGACTAGCGATGTGGAATTCGACATACAGGTAAATGCAGCTTTCAACCAAGCATATCAAATGTCGCTGCCTCCGCAACCTATCTCTGTACGGGAATTAGCTAAAGCAATCAGGGAACTAAAGGACAAAAAGCACCAGGCTTTGACCTGATCACCAAGGAGATCCTAAAAAAAATACCAAAAAAAGCCTTAACATTTATAACTATTCTCTTTAATGGAGTCCTCAGGTTCCAGTACTTTCCCAGAATATGGAAAGTGTCATAGATAATGATGATCCACAAATCAGGAAAACCTACTAGCGATGTTACCTCTTACAGACCAATCAGTTTGTTGCCAGTACTGTCAAAATTGTTCGAAAAATCTTGCTATGCAGACTTTTACCATTACTAATAGAGAATAAAATAATACCGGACCACCAATTTGGGTTCCGACAGCATCACTCTACAGTAGAACAGGTTCACAGAGTCTGTAATACAATTAGAATAGCCTTGGAACAAAAAGAATACTGTTCATCAGTATTCCTGGATATTCAGCAGGCATTTGACAAAGTGTGGCACAATGGTCTCTCTTAAAATAAAGGAAAGCTTACCACATAGTTTCCATATGTTGATGAGATCATATCTGACTGACAGGCTATTCCAGGTGAAGGAGGCAGGATCAACCTCTACCTTTTACACAATAAAAGCGGGAGTACAACAGGGTACGGTCCTGGGACCTATATTGTATACCATCTTTACGGCAGACCTTCCTACATTGCCAGATTTGACCACAGCAACGTATGCTGATGATACGGCTATCATGGCGCGGAATAAGAACCCGATTGCTGCATTAAATACTCTACAGCAAGGGCTCCATGAGATAAACAAATGGCTAAGAAAATGGAAAATCAAAGCTAGCGCTTCAAAATCCACACAAGTTACTTTCACCCTAAGAAAGGGAAACTGCCCATCGGCGAAGCTAGGGACAACCACTCTACCCCATGAAAACAGTGTAAAATATCTGGGAATGCGTTTAGATCGGCGTCTGACATGGAAAAACTACATTAAGACTAAAAGAGAGGAACTTAATATTAAATAAAAACATCTTCTTTGGCTGCTCGGTCGAAACAGTAAACTATCCATAGATAACAAACTCTTAATTTATAAATCCTGCCTGAAGCCAATTTATAATACATAGTAATACAAATATCTCGATGTTCCAACGCCTGCAGAATATCATATTGAGAACCATAAGCAATGCTCACTGGTTTGTAACAAACTCAGATACATAATTACTTGCACATGAGCACGGTGAAAGAGGAAATTCGCTCAACTGCCAAAAACTACAAAGAGCGCCTGTCGCGTCATCCAAATGAGCTGGCAGTCCAGTTGATGCAACAAAAATATTTGAACCGTCTCAAAAGGCACGACATAATGAGGCTGCATAGCAGATTGTAGCTAAACCGAGCAGATGAACAGCTATTCTCGTTGGACGATGCGTTCGACACGTGACACCCGATAAATAAACCAATCTGATTATAGTCTAGGGGGACTGATTGCAGATGTTATTATAACAGAAAAAAAAATGTTTTTTAAAGAAATACAATGAATAGTACTAATTATGGTAAAATTTATTAAAATAAACAAAGCTATATTAAAACGAGTATATCCGCCATCGCATCAATCACAAACTAGTAATTATTATGAATTGACGATATTTCGCTTGTATTTTCTTAGTCAGTTACATGATTTGCACTAATTGCAGCTCTTTGATACTTAAATGGATACTTAAATTTCTAGGCATTATCGAATTAGGTAAATACGATTATTATTGATCGCAAGAAATACAAGAGAAAATATATGACACTGAAACACAATGACAATTAAATAGAACATATTTGACAAAAACATCGTTATGACAGACCTTAAAAAAGAGGAATGAATTTGAACACTGGCGAAAGTATTCCTACCCCCACTGTACCAAAAATATATTTTTGACATGCGTTATTCATGTGAATAGATTAAAGATGTACCTCTGATTTGTATGCATTAGTGTTCACATTGCATGTAGAGGTGTATGTCATGTCAATATTTTTGTAACAAGTGCGTAAACAATTTCTAAACCAACTCATACTTCCACTTCGTTACCCTAATACTAAACGACACGGCGCGTCTCAGACAGGTTCATATGGCGGCGAAAATTTATGATTGTCGATTTTTCTACGAGTATAGATTAGTTTCTACTAGAATTATTCTTTATTTCTTACTTACGAGTTCGAGACCTGGATTAATTTATTCATAAATATTTGTGCTTCTACAAATAATATCTTCTGTCAATTCCATTTATAATTGTGTGAACTGATTCAAAACGGATTATGATTCCTTTATTTAAAATATGATATTTTTTAATTATTAGTCAAATCTTAAAAACATTTTGGAAATATACTTCTTATACTTGAAAAATATATATTTTTTAAACACGGGACGCTATGACGCTATGTCGAAATTTTAATATTATTTATAATATAATTATACTATAGATTTAAGTAGATGCAGGGGACAGTGCGTTTTGCAGTTATTTGGGCAGCCCGTCTGGGGGCAGTAACCAGCTCTTTACAGAAGAGCACCTTGAAATATTTATTAAATAAAAAATAGACTTGGTTCAGTTGTTTCAAATAAAGTTTGCTTCTCAAGAGAAAACAAACATAAATTTCCTCTTTAAATGACGGTACAGTAGATGAATCACCGTTGATTATTCGTAAATGTTAAAAAATCACAAAAGGTTAATAGTAAGGTCGGAGATTAATAAATCTACATCAGCAGCTAATACATAAAATTATTAATAAAATTTATGATAATTATAATTATGGTAATGAATTTAGTTTGAACATGTGTAGGCGAGATGTCAGCTTGAATAGTTGTTCATGTAAGTATATGAAAAAAAAATGGAAATATGGAGATTTTATGGAAAAATAAGTTTTTTCATTATTCTGTTGCTTTTATTCGAAATTACAGGGGTTGCTAATATTATTGGTAAAAATATTACAACACAAATATCGAGATGCAATATGTGCGGAATGAATTTATTTTTACTCGCTTTGTAAAATCAAAATATTTATTTATCAACTAGCGGTCCGCTCCTGGCTTCGTCCGGGGTGCATTTTTTTACGTAAAAACCTTTCCTGATTATCCCTCTATCCATGAGTGGAGACAGAATTAAAATCGGTCCACCCGTTCTCGAGTTTTGCGCTTGGCAACACATTTAGGGATTCATTTTTATATTATAGAAGATTAGGTTTCAACAAGAAACTCTTATATTTCGGCTTAACAAACCTGGCTTGATTACAGTCCATACTTCCTTAACTTTTCTGTTAATTTTAATTACATTATAAATTAAGAATTAAGTACATTGACACTGGACACATGGAATCGTGACTATTTTGGTTAATTTAGGGATTTTTAATTAATTTACATTTAATTAGTCGCGGGATCTTTAGAGGAACGATGAGACTACCTCTAAATTTGTCTATTTCGTCGTAAAGTGTAGTGCGCCAAGGAGATCTCATCTGTTTTAAATTGTTAAAAAGGTAGAAAAGGACATATTCAAGACTCTGGTTTGGGGTAGATGAGGCATGTAACTGGCGAATAGATTTTTCTTATTACGGCATCGTAGTATGTATAGTCTTTATTGCGGATAGTCTCAATTAATCATTTCGATGAGTGCACATGGAAATTGTTTTAGCAATATAAAGATCATGCATAATTTCTTTTGAATATCCTAGGGTTCGGATCCCGAAAAGTCGTGTCTTGAATTTCCGAGACATGCAAAATTTAGGGTCGAAACTCCAGACACATTACAGCCGTCAAAAAAAAAAAACAATATTTCTATATTTCGTGTCAAATATGAAAAAATATAATAGTTTATCATGTTTTAAGAGCCCCTCATAAAATGATCAAAAATGCATTTTTTTTCTGCAAGCATGTAATTTGCCTTCCTCGTTTAACACAGTGAGAAACGCATTACAGTCCCGGGACTTTGAAACTGACGAGACTATCCGTACTTTATTTGTGAACTTATGCCATTATAAAATATCGAAGTTGAAAATGATAGTGTCAACATCGAACTTTGATACACAACTTTGATGTTGACATCGAAGCAATATAACTTTTACCTTTGTCAAATCAAACAGCCGAAGGAAAAAATATAGTTGGCAAAATAACTTAAATATCTTTCCTTCGGTAATCCTTGAGTGGCTTAAAGGGATAACTTTAAAGGGATAAAGGGATAACTTTTCCACTTAATGTGAGTTTGCTCAAACGAGCATCAAATTTATTTTATTTTATTCGGATATTCCTTAAACGCGTTTGAGTATTAACAGGCTTAAAACTGCGATTTTTTTCTTTGCAATCGAACGAAAATCTTTCAATCTGGATTTCTAAAGCATCTAGTATGCTAAAAATCCCTAAAATGTTACCCCAAACATAAATTTAATGTTTTATTTCTAAAACTAGATCAAATGCTTGCTTTTTTTATTTTGGGCGAAGATCTACAAATTGAATTGCCAAGATTAAATTGACGTAATATCTCGTTCAAAATTGCAATCACCAGCGAGTAGAAAAAGAGAGATAAATCTCTATGAGCTAATATCTCATATTATGAGATATCAGCCGTAGTAATCGCACAACTAAGGTGGTCAACATGATCAAAAAAATGAGTAAGCTGAAGTGAGAATATCTGTATTTACTTACCTGTTTTTTAAACTAGTCTTTTCGATAAATTAATGAAAAAAAAAACCTAGTTTCTATTATCTAGTTTGTATTGTCTAGCTAGAAGATACACCAAATTGTGAAGATTAAATGTTCGCATGTAAGTTGTAAGTGAACCGAAGGTATTCATGTTGGCAAGGAGCTTAATGTCTCGATATTGTTCAGCTCACTAGACAGCTTTTGGAAATGAATAGGGAGATACTTTATGTCTTATATTGTAAAATTATAAAGCTAATATTTTCAAACTGTATTAATATCATATTCTTACCTTATTTCTCATATTGTGTGTCGTATACATATGGTATTCCATCTCACTTTTGATTGATATCGATGTCATGGAACAAATATCCATTCAAGTATAAATTCACGCGTACGACTCTATGAACATAATTTTCTACTAACGAGATGGTTTCTCGAACATGTTAATGAGCAAAGTAAAGTTAAATTAAGTTAAGATGTTGTATATTAAATGTTACTATATGTGATATACTTAGTTAAAGGGTAGTTCAGATGTAAGTTCTGTTGACAATGTGAATTAATTTATTTTGAATGGTATATAATTAAGGCTCATAATAGTCAGTGTAAAAGAAAATTCTAAATTATGTTCAAAATAAAAAATGCAGGAAAAGAATCCAAGAGTCACCGCAGGACTCAACTAACTAAGGGAGCTAAGTGGACTAAATATTAATTTTTAGATCTATTTTCATATAGGGAAAATATCATTTCCTTAAAATATCATAGAAGACAGTTCAGGTATACGTGTTTAGTTTTATGGAATTCGTTGTTGTTGTAAGTATACCATTTGCGTGTTTGTAATGCGAAGTTTATTCGAGTGTGGTCAGTGCGATTGATTGATTTTAACAACCGTAACGTGATAACAGCCTGTTAGATATTCTCTTAGTCATATAATATCTATAGATAGCGCGTGTTGAATATTATTATCTGTTGACTTGTTTCGCATTCGGTTTATTACCTGCCTAGGGAATGAATATGTTGCAAATCTTATAATTCATAATAATAAATAGAAAGAACATAAATATTCTTCCAAGGTGACTACTACGAGAGCTGCAGCTGCATACGACTTTTTCTAAAGGTGTCGATTCGCACGCAAGTAAATAAATAAGTTTCGTAAAAATCTATAAGTAAGACCAATTTTGACCTATTATAGATATTTAATTAGTATAACATAAATTATACTGAATTTACTGTTCAATTTTATATCCTGTCGGTTAGCGGAGGTAGTTGCGCAATCGGTTAGCGAGTTTGTTGATGGGGAAAAAGTCTCGAAACTGTTCAGATGGTTCAGATAAACTCCATTTGCAATTAATTTTCTATTTGGTTGAACACATCTGCTTATAAATCAGCTTGAACAGTCACCGTGACATTTAGATTTCAAACGTTTTCTTAGTTGAATTATATTTGAAAATAACAACTTGTTAGATTTAAAATAGATTTAATACGATAATATAATTCTTCCTGATGGAAACAATTAAGTAGCGAAAAAACAATTCAAATAAACAAAGGCAATGGCATTATATTAAATAATAATATTACATTTATAATTTGAACAAAACTCATTTTTCCATCTTGTATTGAGTATACAAGCATGCGAATACACATAGATTAGTAGGCACACTAAGTGTAAGATTTTTCACTCCGTGAAAGTTATATACGAGTATGATTAAAATAATAAGTACATTTTGTTCAACTAGAGAGCAAAATGGTTTTTTGCGCTCGTGATTCTAATATATACTACTGAGCGAAGTGAGTGATTTAAAGGCAGAGGCACGAGACATAAAAAAATTTTTCTCTCGTGTTAAACATACAACTTTTCACCTCAACAGCGAGAAAAGCGTTACTAGGTAATCTTTAGGTAAGAAAATTTTAAATATTACGTTTATTATAGCTAACATTCATATAGCCAAAGTCACATAAATTGTAACTAAATTAACAGAAATATTAAAAGTTGAAAATAAAATTACTGCAATTTGTAAGATTAAAGGTAACAGTTTTGTTCGGAACTGTAATAGTCGTATTATTTACTTGCGTAAATAATTCGTACGAAGGAAGATATTTTTCACGGGACTTTTCTAGAAAAAAGCTAAGTTCGGCATATGAAACTTGTTCTCTTAATTCTTCTGGAGTTAGACCATCACCACTGGACGTACTCATTTTTTTTTAATATTTAAAAATTTAATTTTGTACAAAAACACCAAGACCTAATACTGAACCAGTTTCTGAACGGCTGTGAAACTATCTTCACTGCTGGGTCTAGTCTAGTCGGCTATGGTTGGACACACTAATAAAATTAAAATTTTATTCCTGCGAGTTAAATCGCGTGTTCGAATTTTGAATCACGCTGAACTATTTTATACTTTGCAGAAGATTAGGATTTGTTTCCTAATAATAATTAGATGACGCAATATTTTCATTGAATCTAAATCGTTGAATGCATCAATATTTTCGCCCGTTTCACCTCTCTACTATAAGTATCGCAGCATTTGTGTGAAGTGCTATTTGTGTGAAGTACTACAACGGCGAATAGAAACCCCAAAAAACAACTGAGAGCTACTGATTTTGCAAATGGATTGTGAAGGGACTCGGGACAACTAAACAGTTAAATATTTTGTTGGGGAAATAAAACTTGGAGAGGGTTGAGCAAGCCGTAGGCGATTATCACTCATCAACTAAGCACGTTAGAGAAGGGTATGTGTAAGATGTACTGTGGTCAGACGAGTGTGAATTTGTTGTCGAAGGATGTTTATAAAATGCTCTTTCAGCATATTTTTTAAAAAGATATCAAAATTGTTATCTATTTATTTCGATATTTTCAATGAATTTTTGTTGTCTAGTCTTATGTGTTATGTATGTAGTGTTTTCAGTACGACAAATGCATATCTAATCTATTCCCACTTCCCAGGATAATGCTAGGATAATCTCGAATCTCGAACTTGTGGCAAAAAATGATTGTAATCAACACAATACAGCTGGTTAATAAAAAAAAATGCGACTAGTATACGACAACACAATATACTTATACTTTTACCGGGGATCTTTATTGGGAGTATTACAAAAGTAATTTACACAAAGCCCCTGCAAATGTGTCATTTGATCGAGGCGCTCGTCGGCTGTAATTTACACCAAGAGTTCAATGGGATCGTGTAAAGTTAATAGGCCCATTCTACGAGTATATATTATAACGAATAAGTTGTTGATAAAATTTAAGTGGCCGAAAAATGGCTCTGATTTCTGGTATAATTATTATCAGAAATCAGAAATAATAATCCGAAAGTGTCCTATCTGGAAGTGAGATTAATCGTCATGTGAATATTGATTCAATTCGGTACGTACAGTCGAAATGTTCGCTTCGCGGCGTCATTTGCAATGTCCGTGGCGTGGTCATGCGTGATTACAGAGTTGTGTGTGTGCTGAGTCGAGGTTGAATTAACACATACAAAGGCGTTAGATACAAACATTTCTGTGATGATATGTATCTTCCCGTGTACCACAACGTTTATATTTGTTTTGCACTGTATGTCACGGCTAAATGTCAAATGTATACCTTGTAAAATATATATCTAAATGGGTAAAAAATTTTCGCTTTCATTTTAAATACGTGTGAATTTTGTAAATTTTACATCTCCAGTAGGTGTTGTTCACAATTCGTTACATATTTTATGATACAGATGATGTTACATTCTGATAGAAAGTTATCAAAGTCGTCAAGGAAGCAGCTGTAAAAATATGCACAAAAACATTTATAAACGCAGTAAGAAATTAATATTTAGTTGCAGTGGGAATACTGGTAGTTAAACTTTCGGTACATACGTCTATTAACAAATGGAACGTCAGTCACAGAAGGCCAGCAAGTTATTAATTTAAAAGTATTGCGTGTAATAAAGTAAATACTCATTCTCTATCTAATATGTTGCGATTTGAGCATTCACTATGCGATTCTAATATTTAAATTAAGCTTTACATTCATACAATTTATATTTTTTTTATAAATTGTATGAACACAAATATTGTTCATTTCACAGAAATCATATTCCAACCCCAGTCTTAATATCCAAAAAGTGGTATTTTACTCATAAATTAAGTTAAAGAGGAAATGATTTTTTATAATATTTTAGATTATATTAAAACTCGCCATTGACTCATAGAATAAATTCCTCAACCTCATAAGTAGATCTTTCTACCACTTACTCAGAAGTATATTTCTTTCTTTTTGTATATAATCAAAATCAAAAATTATCAATTAGGTTTCTTGAGAAACTCTTATGATCGTCATTATAAATTTAAATTTAATTTACCAGGGTTTTCGGAAAAAAGCCAAGATGACGATCTTGAGAAGAAACCCCAAAAGGAACTCAGGATATAGCACTAGTGACCCTCTCCTGACATCGTTTATATATATAGGTATGCAAGCCTGCCATGTTTATCCCTCTTTCCATAAGTGAAAACCAAATTAAAATCTGTAGCCATTCTTGAGTTCTTGCTAGACTAACTCACGACTATTGATTTTTATATATAAACATTTTCGTTGGAAATCCTTAAAAGTTTTAACCTTAAAAGACTCACATAACATTTCCTTACCCAATTAATTATATTTGACGTAAACACGTAAAGAAAATAAAATAGTTTACTATTTATTCAAAATATTTTTAATCATTTCATTGCATTTTAGTAATACACCCGTATCTATATATACTGCTTGGGTCAAATGTTTTCGAAATCTACTTCATTTAAGTGATTCTAGTATCGTTAAACGACTTTTGCGGTGAATACTAAACACCACTTAACTTGTCCTTGCGATAGCATTTTAATGCGTCAATTATTACGTGCTCTGTAAGGTATTAGAATCTTAGAATTTGATATTAGAAAATTCACTTTAGTAAACCAATTCTTTTATATTGTTTAAAATTTTAAACTCAGTCAAATTGTACCCTCTCTTGACCTCCTACGGAAAAAAAAAACGTTTCTTATGCATACCAAGTTACATTTAACATTTTTATCGTAATATTCTTTACATGCTTTAATTAAATTTCCTGGCACTTCCTTAAAACAATTCTTTAACTCCCGCCCGACCTTTCCTCGTTCTGCTTCGGTATCAAATGACTGATGGAAGGCTTTTTCCTGTTAAAGATAAACCCGAAAACTTTCCCTTTAGAAACATTAGGAATCTGTAACTACAACCCATTATTTTATGTATAAAACGATGGGTTGGGTAAACCCAAACCCCAAACCCTACTTCTTCTAAAGAACCCCAAAACTTAGGTTAGATCCTAAAAATAAACATTTGATATGCTACATATGAAATATTAATTTTTAGGATTGCAGTCAAATAGTTCTCTAACTGATAGTGATAACTCTAACTGACTAACTGATAGTCTAATTGAAAGAAATAAAACGTGCTATTACGGGTTAACCTTTACCGCAGGTTAACCTGACATACTATGAAACGTATAAAACGACTCTCAACGTCAGCTAACTCGAAGACAACGTCAGAAAGTAATTGATTTTCTTTAAGCGACGAACATTGCCATGTTATGGGGATATTCAATTAAAAATGTTTTTCATAGTATTAAATACGATGTATACCCCACAAATGTGTTGAACAGTCATTGCTTTAATGAAGTGTAAAATATTTTTGTATCACTATAATATATCACTATTAAGCATTTCGTTATAAATTTATAAGAGCCTAGAAGTAGAAAATGTCGAATTCACCTGGAACCTCTCTTATCAATTTGAGTAGGTATTACTTTCTCTTGTGTTAATAAAAAGCTTCTTGTTAATTATTGTTAAAGCGATTAATTGTTAAAGCGACAATCTTCCCTTTCCAGACTGATGACTGACTACTTGCGATATACCTAACACATCATAATATCTTAACTGATTTAAAAAATATATCTTTTACTTGTAGAAAGCTAAAAAGAAAGCTGTATATTAATTTTACCATTACCATGACGTTGGTAAAATTTGCCTATAACAGTCATTATTTTCAGTTAGTTGCGAAAAAATATCGATGATACATTAAATAATTTAAATGTACTTGGCTTGCTGTGAAAGCCTAAACATGTGGAATCACTTTGACAATTTGCATAAAGCAATTCACAGCTCCAGTGGCGCAATTGGTTAGCGCACGGTACTTATAAGACAGTATGTTCGGAGCGATGCCGGGGTTGTGAGTTCGAGCCTCACCTGGAGCATATTTTTTTTTTTACACTTTACTTTACTTCATGTGTAGGTATATATACTATATAGTACTCATCATTACCCAGAAAAATGTGTTCATTTTGCGTTTTGCACGTTCCGCGTTTTGTACATTTTGCTACGGAGGGACTATAACGTCTAACTAAGTATTGACGTCACAAAACTTTTTCAAAACAGCTTTGTTCGAAACTGTTAACACAGGAAGAATCGAAAAATGACAATCCTTAGAATTGGACCTTTCATTTAGATGTCACGACTAGTAGGAAAATCGTAAAAGTAAAAAAAAAATGGCCCGGTGTAAGTAGTAACCTACGCCTAGTCTGTTTTTTATATACACATTTTTTTGTTTAGTTTATGTTTTTGTTTATAAAATTATATACTAATATATATACTAATATTATAAAACTGAAGAGTCTGTTTGGTTGAACGCGTTAATCTCAGGAATTACTGGTTCGAATTGAAAAATTCTTATTGTGTTGAATAGTCCATTAATCGAGGAAGGTTTTAGGCTATATAACATTTTGAACGCGGACGAAGTCGCGGGCATCGACTAGAAAGATTAGTCCAGTTTTTGAAATGAACTATTTAAAATTATATACTTATTGTTTCTTTTGCGTATATTTCATAGTAAATTAAAAACGTGTTACAAGCTAAATGAAGACACTTAGTTTATTTTATTCTGTGTCATGGCTTGCTTCGATTGCTTGCCTCATTAGTTTTTCTGAGCATTCTCTATATTTAAAAGTGAAAACTTGTGCTTGTATGTTTGAACCTTTGTGCATTCGTTATTTTCTCTTTTATATACACATAAAAACAATCATAATCATCATATTATTATTTACCATAATTATTTTGTTATAAATAACATCACAGTTTTGCTGGTTTAAGGCAAGAATTTCAAATTTTAATTTAATTTGGTTATTGTTATACCTAGATTAAAAAGACTTGCTCCCAATGTCGCAGCATTTGCTAATCTAACCTGGCAAACACCTTTGGAACGCTGTTGGCTCTGCCCGTTTTCTGATAATCACGAAATGTCGTTAGGATATGTCACCGCGAACTTTTAGGACCCACTACAGTACCACGACAACCTTAACAGACACCTGAAGACATTGTTATAAGGACATGGAGGTATATGTATGCCCGTCGAGTATAGATGATCCAAAGGCTGCAGGTAATTTATAAAATGCCTTAAATACTTATTTTGAAATGCTTAAAAAGCAATATCTTTGCTGGTTCGCAAACCGGCGCGAACCTTCGGGCCAGCTTGTTACAGCGGACAGCCAGCGATCTGCTTTACAATCTATATTATCTTTGCTTGCGTTATATACTTTACGATCTATAATATCTATTTACTTAATTTAATTTAATGTTAGATTATTCTCTATGTTCCTTGAGTCAGTATCATGCATATTTAGAAAAAATAAAAGATTCAATTGTATAACTGATTGAGTTATACAATTGAATCCTTTATTTTCAATATCAATTTAAGGGAAATTTTAGTTTTTACGTGTACGTTAAGAAGTTATAATAATAGAATAAAAAAATATTCTGTCACTTGGATTACAATTAGTTGAAATTATTAATACACCTATATCCAATCCAAATGAATGCTCTTCGATTGACAATGATATTAAGGCTTCCACATATAGGATTATCTTGCCAACTCGTGTCTATTGCCTAGTTTTTATATTTTCAATGTGACTTTCCGAGAAGGCAACCATTGTAAGAACAATTCATACATTTTTAGCATGCCATTCAATGCCAAGTCCAACATTTCTTTGCTTAAGTTTCCTAAATGTGCAATTACAACTGGCATTGTGCCATTTATAAAATGTACTAGTTAATAATATTTTTGTTACTTGTACTTTGTACTTCTTGTACTATAAAACTAAGTTTCATTATTATATATTTTTATCTTATTATCCACGTAATTAACATTTTATTAATAAAAGGATCATACAATTAAATGTAATAATTTATGGAACTTTTAATAGATTTATTATTAAAACGGCGTTGTTATCCAAATCATAAAAATGTGCGTAAAGTAGAATCTTTTAGGTTTAGTTGTGATTTTAATAAGGACGTAATTTATAGACGTAATTCTGCTGTCACTGAATATGTAAATTCCTTTCAAACTCTAAGTACAGCTTAAATAGCATTGTAGACCTGAAGGCAATTTATTCCCTCGCATGTGTTTGCCTTTAACTCCAGTGACCATGATCTTAAGCCTTAAATAACGGCCCGACGACTATGAACAAACAAATTCCGGGAAATTTGTGTGTTTGAAATACTAATTCAAATATAATATCTTCCTAATGGGATGTAATGAATTATTATCTAACTAGCCGATGACTGCGACTTCGTTCTCGTGGACTTCATCTTGAGATATTAATATTTTATATTCTAAACAACTATGTAATAAAACGGAACTAAGTAACTCAAAACGGAAAAGGCAGATATTTTTAAGATTTATCTCAATTCACTTTTGTTAGGTAAATGATAAAGCTTTTATTTAGTAGTTTCAAATTTAGTGCTTTTATTTATAAATTTAGTTTAGTAATAATTAAATAATTTAGTAAAGGTATCATTTTAATTTTAGTGTGTATAAGTGAAACTCTGTTTTCTTACGGATCTGTATTACTTACCTTCTTGTATTACCAAATCCTGTAATAATCCTGAAGTTGTAAATTTGATATAAAGAAAAAAGAAAGTATAGGGGATAGACGGAGAAGAAATGTTTATTATTGTCGGAGTTCCTACCTGATGCTGTAAATTCCACATTATAAAAATGCGTACAAGTAGGTAAGCAGTACGCAGCCTGAGGTAACCGTGAAAATCTAACATACACCATGTTAGATTTTCACGGTTAAATGAACTTGAAATGGAGAAATCTTGAATCATAAAAGGGACACCTGCTCCCGAGTATTTTTATAGAGTACGAAAGTATTTCTCATAAGGAGTATCCATGGTTTTTGAAGAAATAAATGTGAAAATATTACCTAATACTAATAGCGTAAAGACTAATAGGGTAAGTTTTGAGTTATTTCTACAAATACGGACCGTTCGTTGATAAACGTTGATATTAAGCATTGATAAAATTTCAATGCTTAATATGTAAGAAAATAAATACATCCTTATCTATATATATACATAAATCTCGTGCGCCATCTGTTGATACTTATTCAATACAGCAATTATTTATCTCTGAGTTCCATAAGGTTTTCACAGATGGCGGTTTAAAGTAATTTATCGGCTGGATTGCAAAAAAGCACCCCGGGCGAAGCCGGGAGCGGGCCACTAGTATTATTATAAAATACTAAGATCTATTATATATGATTTATTTTTAAATAAACTATTTAACGCTTGGGGCAAATACTCCTACATACGGTCATTATGCGCGCAGCGTTTAACTGATAAGCGCTCTTACGTAACAGTTTTCTATAAAAAACATATATGTTCCTGAAAAATCTAATTATTCAGTTCAGTTATTTATATTTATTTTAAATCCACAAAAGGGTGTTTTTGTAGGAAAGTACACATTAAACTTCAATTGCGTACGAACCTTTAATTAGTTAATAGAAAGTTACTCAGTTCTAGCTAGCGCCGTTTCAATCCTGCAAAAAGAAATGAGTCAAGCCGTGGAAATTACCTCAGCTGTGATTTTAATTGAACTAAGCGGAGCCTAAATTTATTTTGTTTTAGGCACGAAGTAAAGATAATTTAAATATTACATAGCAAACAACTGCAGTGTCAATATAAACCAGGATTAATTAGATTGACTTTATCAATAAAATCCGCGACTCGTTGATTCAATTAACGTACACTTCAAATTGCCTCTTCAATATTGCCCTTTTATTATATAGGCTATCATAATATATCGAACATTAAGCCTAACATTTTTGTGAATAAATTTTTTTCTTTATATATTACTGTTGTCATTGTCAGTGATGACATATGGCACTGAAATGTGGTCTTTAACTATGAGCCTCGTAAGAAAGCTTAACGTTGCTCAACGAGCTATGGAGAGGACTATGCTTGGGGTTACACTACGAAACGAATCAGAAATGAGGAGATCCGTAGACGTATGAAAGTTACCCACATAAGTCAGCGGATCAGTAAGTTGAAGTGTCAGTGGGCAGACCTAATATTTTTTGAGCGGTAACCACGGACAGGTAAGCGCAGGACGTCCATCTAGAAGGTGGTCAGATGACCTGGTAAGGTCCGCGGGTCGACGCTGCTTCTGCCCGGTCTTATTGGAAAATTAATGGGGGGGCCTATATCCAGCAGTGGACGTCCTGCGGCTGAGATGATGATGAAGATGATATTAATGTTCGCCCACTTCATTTCGAAGTGTAGAAAAAAATAGAAAGCCACACACACGTTAGGCGCCAATTTGTAACGGTTTCGCGTCACCATCTAGCGAAGTAGTGACTGCTATTTTAACTGTCTTAAAATAATGACAATCACTTGTTTTAGATAATAAATGAAGACTGTGAATACCTATAAGTTAATGTACGTATATAAACTTTTTATGTTTATGTAGGTACGAGCTGATCCAACATTGAGTTAATTTACTTTCACGAATTCCGTAGGTCGTTTACTAACACTGTAAGAGCTTTTAAATTTTTGAAGCACACTAAGTTGGCTTCATAAAAGTTACGTTTGAAAACGTTTTTTTAAGCTTTAACTTTATGGATAAGCTAAAAAAGGTTTAACTTTTTTAGCCGTCAGACACATATGTGAGCAGTAAAGTTTAGTAATGAGCGTTTGGCTGGGTTTACTGGATACTAGTTTCCGATATGTTTGAGAGATTGTAAAGGTTCATTGGGTAACCATTTTACAGCTATAATTTATAATTTAATTATTATTTTAGCACCATGCATTAATATGGTTTCAATAAGCTCTGTTTGCGGATGATATATCCAATTATTTTAAGGATACGTTCTTTCCTCATCGACGAAACTTTTGTTTGATGCTCTTTCAGGATGAAAACGTTAGTGCGGTGATCATTTCATTTTATCCTCAGCAAGAACAAGGGTCATATTTTTAATAGCTAACAAATTTAATACATTTGGTTCTTTACCATTCAAAAGATGTTTACTTATATTGAATCAGTGCGAGAAAACAGAAAAGTGCTGTAATTTCCCTAACAGTTAATTGTACTCCTTCATATTGGTTCATGTTAATGGCTTGACCCAATCATTAACTTAAACTAGAAATAAATATTGCAAATAATAATCACTGAGTTACACCCATTTTATACCTCCTTTTGAGAATTATTTCCACTCCCTTAATATAATGAAAACGGGAATTAAGGAGGCTCTGATATATAGTTATTCATTACGTACTTTTATACAAAATTTATAAAACAATGTTTAGATGTTAGTGCTATTTTATAATTTTATTTGTTGTTTCAGTTAGCTGTTAACAAATTTTCAAATAGTTTTCACAGAAAAAAAAAACCATTCAGTTATGTAGATTTATCAAAGATTAAGAAATAAAGCTATGCATATCCATGTGGCAGTAAAAATGTACGGAGAAACCAGATTATTTTAAAGAGATTTACGATTAATGCGATATCAGAGTGCAAACATAACAGCTTTTAGTATTCCTATCTGTCGGCGGAATCTTTATAGCCATCTTTTTACTGTCACATGCTTTTATTAAATATGAAACTTATATTAAACACTTACGCGAATAATAGGTAAAAGTCCCAAAATTTAATATTTTAATTTAGAAACAACACTGAAAAACAAGTTTGATTATATTTGAGTGGAAAGCACATCTGTTTAGCTGTTAACGCGTGGGGTACGGTACCGCGCGTGTTAGGCGGGCGCGGTTAAGTCGCACGGAGGGCGGCAGGCTTCTGACTCCGACACCGCCTCATCTAACGCACCACGTTTCTACAGTAAACACCAAACATAAATGTTTACGCTGAAACACGCGTCGTCTCCATTCCGTGACGTGCTTATTCATTTAAACGACATTCGCGAAAACAACTTTTAAACCTGAAAAGGGATTTAAGCTTTAAGTATGTAACATAGAAAACTAATTATAACATTGAATATTTTGTCCAAAAAAATTCATCATGTTTTTAAATAAATAATTTTAACTAACTTAATTGTTTATTAATATTATAAATTTACTGTCGAGTTTATCCGTATCCATACCACGGTCCATCGAGTTAAATAGTTGAAAAAATAATGGTAATTTAGAAATAATAAATGTTACACTGAAAGAAAAATTGGAAAACCCGTCTGGCGGCGGTAACCGACCCCGTATAAAACCGCCGTGAAACTAGTGAGTATTTTCTTTTTAGTAACCAGTGAAATACTAATTGGGGTCTAAATTTTAAATTATCTTTAAATACTCACTGAAGGCTTTGAAGAGCTTTTAGAAGGCTTTTACAGATACCTTTTCACTACCTAGATCCAATTGTTTCTATAGATAATTCTATATTTATTCTATATTGACAAATGACGAAACCCTAGTTACTATTTGCTATAGTCTTGTACTAAAACATGTATTAATGTACAAAAACTAATGTCTTAATCCTTAATCGTAATAATAATATTATAAATGCGATGTTTATATTTTATTACGTTCTCTCACGCAAAACCGGCTGAACGTATTTGGATGAAATTGGGCACACAGATAGTTTATTACCTGGATTAACTTATGGATTACTTATTATCCTGGAAAAATGTTTCCTGTGAGATTTTCGGGCACAGTATTTTTTTATGAGGTTGAAATTATTTAATAACGGATATTATTTAATTTCAATATGTTACAGTGTTTATATCGGTTAAAGTTAAATGGATGAGCCGACCGAGCTGCCCTCGGCGTTTTTTTACGTCGACGTGGAAATAATTGCATTGCTGACGCCGGTCAACAGCATTATTTGATTTTATTATTGGAAGTAAGCCAAACATGTTCGTATTCATATAGCGCCATCTCATATAAATTTCAGGTAACAGTTGATTTATCATCCACCGGCAATAATACAAGTAACTAGTTACTACAAAACTTACGAGATGGCAATTTAATCCTTAATCTACAATTATTTAGCTCTTATTTATTTACTAGCTGGCGCCCGCGACTTCGTCAGCGTTGAAAAAGAAAAAAGTAGCCTATCCTGTGTCTTGTACGTCTAAATGTTTATCTACCAAGTTTCGTCAAAATCAATTAATTCGTTTAAGAGTTATGGAGGAACATTCATACATACATACATACAATACCTACACTTACAGATTTATTATTAGTATTGATGATTTAAGGGATTGGAAAGGGATACGGAAAATCGAAACACACTCTAGTGCTGTGCTTGAAATCTAACGTAGGTACCCTATCGGTCTAGTTAATATAGATATAGTTAGTTGGTTCATAAAAAGTAACTTGTTTTCTATTAATGATCAAGACTTTGCTTTGCAGACTTGTTATTTGCAGACCAATTTGCTGTTAGTCCGTTTGGAATTCGATGATGATATCTGTTTCGTTATTAAACATACCTATATTTATTTCCCACCACTGTATGTTAACTACTTAGGAAACATAGGGCCTCTTTCACCACCGAGTAAAGTGTCAAGTAGGCTAACCGCCATTTAAAGTCACCGGGTGTCACCGGTAAGAAAGCGTACGAGTTTCACCATCTTCGAGTAGCATTACTCAAGGGTAATTTTAATGAAATTGAAACAAGATTTACTCGCCAATTAGCGTTACTTGAAAAGTAACTAATCAACACTTTACTTGTAGTGAACACTTTACTTGTAGTAACTTATCAACACTTTACCTACTTGGCCCACCAAGACAAAATTATTCTCATTAAATCGCAAATTTAATCTAATTAATAAGTATGCATAGTGACTTTCGCCTAACAGGTCCTTGGTAGTAAAAATTGACAAAAATTGAAAAAAGTAATAAAATTTAATGAATTTAACAATGATTCGAAGGGCTTTCGAAGTAGAAAAGTTGGATTTATCGTTACCAACATATAAAAAAATCAGAACTATCTTATTTGATGTAAGGCATTTGATGTTGGTTACGATTTCCATGGACTATAGTGACGTATTTGTATAATATTAACATAATTTTAAAATAATCTGAATTCATGCTGAATTATATTCAAAGACGACATCTACCCAATTTTAACTCAACTATTTAAGTAACTTTAAACTCTGGCACAACTGCCATTTTATTTTGCATACGTAGTCGCAAATAGATGGCACTAAATATAAACTTTTTAGCATAAAATCGGGTCTATTCCCAGTAGTATTGTAATAATTTTTAAGCATCGAAGTACTACAACCTACAACTATGGAATTTGCGTCACAAATGCGAAAGCGGCACATAAAAAGTACGCCTAAAACGGAATCATGGCGGAATCTTGCCTTCGCGCGTCAATAGTAAAAGGTAGTAACGAGCAAGTTCTACTATTGATTTTAAACTCCAATGTGTTGACATAAAGTCACATTTCCCTTAAATAAACAAGAATTTTATTAATAATTTAAGAATTAAATAGATTAAGGATTAAATTGCAATTTTAATCGCATTCAATTTCAAATATAAATTGTGTACGAATACAAATAGATAAATCATAATTATAAGAAAATGAAAATAAAAAACAAAAAATGAGGAACAGGAATGAGCCCGCTAGGATTTGAACCTGGAATCGTCTGACTGGTAGCCAGATGCGTTAGCCGTTACGCCACGGGGCCTTATGGGAAAATATTTCGATTGATTTGTTTCATTAATATTAATTTCTTTAATTTAAATTTCTTTTAATTTTAAAAATTTCTTTCTTTTAAAATACGCAACGGATTTTAATACGGTTTTCACTAATGGGAAGAGGTTTCGTTCCGCTTATTTCTATCTGCAGTAATTTAAATTTCCATTTACTATTTATTATCATGTGATGTGTAATAACCGTTTTCGACAAATAAGTTATATTTTTGAAGGTGTTAATGGGATGAATTGAACTTAATTCTTGCTTACACTTTTTAAATTGTATTACTTCGATTAATTAAATTCATTAAAAATATATATTGATTTCTTTTTCTTTGTTTTACTATTGCTTTCTATTGCTATTGCTAACCAAGGCATTTCCTATAAATTTACGTAATTTTTCTTAGATTGTATACACCTTTTCTCCTAAATGCCATTGTCGGCTACGAGGCTATCTTAAATACTGTTGAAAATTTAGTTATTATTGTTTAACGAACTTATAATTTAAACCTATAATTTAAGTTAGCACTATTAGGTTCATTGAATAAATAAACACCAAGTTATAGTGTCCGGTAGCAGGCTGACATACAATACCAAATAGACAGAGTTTGTTTCTTCTTTGTCGAGGTACTTATTGAGGTTTTAGTAAAATAAAAAGCAAGTATTCGATATTAAAATACATTTTATTAACATAAGAAGCATATTACAAAAAAAAATCAAAAATCGAGAGGAAATCGTGGGTCACCATAGTGTCCACAAACTTCCATTTCATCTTTCCGCATGTCAATTAATTAATTAATTATTAGGAGAATATTCTAAAAGCTTACAGTACCTAATTTTTAGAAATATGGTAACTTCACTAATAACCCATCATCAGTTTCATTCAAAATGATCCACAACAGCGATCAATCCACTGCTCATTAAAATTATGTTCATAATTTAGCGTGAGAGTTAAAGAAGTTGCACCTTTATAAACTATAGTAAATGTAATTTGATACTGATCTGAGTAAGATAGATACTTAGCGCAATCTACCATGCAGTGCTGAAGCAACGTTTCAAATTGTTTGGAAACTTAATGCATTAAGTGGTTCATATAATTTTGCGTAACCCATTAATTATGAATTTTTCTTATTAGGGAATTATTTTCTCTAACTAATGCTCTAAGTAATACAAATAACAATACTTTCTTAAAATCTAATAATCTATAATACAATTTTTGTTCATAAGTCATTAGCTAATTTAAAAAATGTTTTGGTCCATACACGATTGTAATATTTCATTTCATTTATAATTTCATTTCATTTACTTTATACCTACATCATAACCAATAATTGATTTACATTACAATAAATATAATATACAAACAAAACAGTAATAAATAAACTGTAAATTTTATGAAATATGAAAATTCCTGATGTTCTTCATACAATTTTAATTAACATTTTTACTTTAATGTAAAGTTAAAGTTCAAATAAAAGAAATATTGAAAATAATCGTTTCATTGTCACTTAAAAATTATTACAATGCGATTGTTATGATTCTGATAAAAACAATTTGTATATGATCATTATTTATTTCATTACAATAAAAGTATTTTTAAAATTTGATTAGAGGCAAATTTTAAAAAGTATTAGAGTTTACTCCTTAAGAATTGATTTACATATATGTAATTAATATAATTATATGTCATGCGAATGCGTTATATTATGTGTTACGTTCTATTTTTGAATATTTTAGAATATCTGATTTTAGAATGTATTTTATAATCGTTCGTAAGTATTTATTAATGGTCTGTCATTATGAAGTTCATGTCAAATAATTATGTTCTATTTAATTGTCATTGTGTGTCATTGTCATATATTTTCTCTTGTGTTTCCTGTAATCAATAATAATCGTATTTATTAATCGTTCGTAAGGAGTAAACTCCAGTCGTGCGTCGGAGCTGACACACACACTTGATTGGTAGATGGCGCAATATCTCTGAAACTTCTATTCTAATGCCGGCTCCACATTAGTGCCGTGAAGCTGCGTGAACAGGCGTGAACGTGAATGTGGACGGTTTTCGCGGGGTTCGCGCGCGTTCACGCCTGTTCCCCGATCAGAGTCGGTATTTTGTCCCGCGACAAAGGGTTCACGCCTCCTTCGCGCGGCGTTCACGCGTACACATCTACATTCACGGTATTTCTTGTTTTGGACGTATATGTTGCAAGGGCGGATCCAGCTTTGGCGCCAGGGGGGGGTCACATAGTCGTGGTCAAGTCACAAGAAGTTATAATTTAATTTTGATAATAATATACTTCGCACAAAAATTAAAGAAGCAAAAAAAATATCCAAATTTTTAGGTTATTTTCAACAGGCTGTAACTTGAAGACATATTTCAGTATAGTATATTTAAAAAAAGTAAATTGTTGCTCCAAGTGTCTAGTTTTTGGATCTGACCTTCAAAAATTTTTGTTCTAAAGTTTTCTTCGAGTAATCTTGAGAAAACAACCGACAAAAAAATTCGAAAATTTTGTTGGTTTTCTTTGTATCTACGGACTTGTAAAAATTTTTTTGGTCTTAACCATCATATGAACCGGATAACTTGTTCATTCAGCTTCAATTTGCTTTTTTTAAGATCTTGATACGATAATTTTTCCCTGAGATATCGGTCTTTGAATCGAAAAGAATCATTTTGTCTTTGACCATCAATATCTCAGCAACCTAAGATTGCATCGAAAATTCAAGGTGGGTTTTGAAAACTTGAATAAATTATCTACGAGAACTTTTATTGTTTTTTTTTGAAAAAAGTTTTTTTCCATACTTGACATGAATTTTAAAAATCATAAAAAAGGGCTTTTGATAGCTTTTTGAAAAATCAAGCGCTGAATCAAAAATATGGAGAAAATCAAAAATGTTAAGTGTGCCTTTTACAGTTCAATATACCCAAAAAAGCCCCACAGAGTTTCAATTTAAACCACTCAGCCGTTTTTTTGTCCCACTCGATTGAATTTTTGAAAAAATTGAAGGAGCAAGATTGTCGCTCTAAAAAGTTCGTAATCTTTATCAAAATGAAAAAAAAAAAAACACTTTTTGTCTCAATTCCGCATCACTTCACTCACTTGGTGAATTTGAAAAATAAAATCAATCAATTTTTTTCAAAAATTCAATCGACTGGGACAAAAAAACGGCTGAGTGGATTAAATTGAAACTCTGTGGGGTTTTTTTGGGTATATTGAACTGTAAAAGGCACACTTAACATTTATGATTTTCTCCATATTTTTGATTCTGGGCTTAAAAGCGTTACAGAGTCAGAATCAGAAATTTATGATTCCCGGCGGATCATAATGCCATGATGTGTTTAGTTTGCAGATAAGATATTAACGTCATATTATTTGTAGTTTTATAATCTAGATAATAGTCGAAAAATATTTTAAAATATTAGGATACTTTTCTCATTAGAACAGTTTTTAAGCAAACCTTTTTTTATAACTAGCGGTCGACAGTAGGTCGACGCAGAAGCGAGATATTAGTAAAATTATATGCGACAAATTATAAATATATTGATTTTCCAAAAATTCATATCATTTATTAGATAATAGTCGAAAAAACATACGATTTCTGTAAATTTTCATTCAAGAAAAGTATAATCAAGTGTCACTTTTAGTAATTTTTCGTGATATTAAACGTGTTATTTTAGGATCAAATTTGAGATATTTCTGTTTTTTCTTGGACCTAGTATGTAAAGTCATTAATGTTCTAAAAGATTGTGTTATATTTTTTTTAATAACTTGTATATTTATCTGCGTAGGCCGTCGACCGCTAGTTTGAAAAAAGGGCTGTTTAAAAATGTTCTAATGAAAATTCACTTTAAAATATTTTCCAGCTATTTACTAGATTATACAACTACAAATAATATGACGTTAACATCTTATCTGCAAACTAAAACATCTGAAACTACTGAAATCATAAATTTTGACTCCAGCGTGATTCTAATTGATGAATGCTCTTAATTGTTCAAAAAGCTATCAAAAGCCCTTTTTATGATTTTTAAAATTCATGTAAAGTATGGAAAAAAAAATTTTTTTTTCAAAAAAAAACTGAAAAATTCTTGTAGAGAATTTATTCAAGTTTTCAAAACCCACCTTGAATTTTCTGTGCAACCTTACCTTAGGTTGCTGAGATATTGATGGTCAAAGACGAAATGATCCTTTTCCATTTAAAGACCGATATCTCAGCGAAAAATGGTCGTATCAAGATCTTAAAAAAAGCAAATTGAACAAGTTATCTGGTCCATATGATGGTTAAGACAAAAAAAATCCAAGTCCGTAGATACCAAAGAAAACCAACAAAATTTTTGAATTTTTTTTGTCGGTCGTTTTCTCAAGATAAAGAAAAATTCAGAAAAAACATTTTGAAGGTCAGATCCAAAAACTAGACACTTGAAGCAACAATTTGCTTTTTTAAAAAATATACTCTACGACAATTTCTCTTCAAGTTATAGCCTGTTGTAAATAACCTAAAAATTTGGATATTTTTTGCTCCTTTAATTTTTGTGCGAAGTATAGATACAAGTAAAAAGTAGGCATTTTATTAATAAACTAGCTGTTGCCAGCTAGTTTATTATCTAGTAACAATGTATAATCGGTTGCTAGTTGTTTCACAGTTTCGATGTCTTGATTACTGTATTCGCTTTTTAGCATGAAAGCGCTTAGCTAATACAAATAAGTAAAATTACGCGGTAAAATTCAAATTTTCGATGTGTTCGTTCCCGAATAATGCATTCTTAAATAAAATCTATATTGTGACAAAAAATATATAAAAACATTATGTTTAATAATTTTAATTAGTGGTCCACCTAGGTCCTGGAGCCAGCCCAGGGGGGGGTCATGACCCACATGACCCCCCCCCCCCCCCTGGATCCGCCCTTGATATGTTGCCACAGCAAACAAAGTTATTGCAGCAGCAGCTTCCACGTCCATTTCGCGGCGGGTTTCACGAACGATTGTGTTAACCCGTGAATGTGGAGGGCACGACTTGTGCCGTGAATTCACGGGGTGAATTCGCGCGTGAATTCACGGCATTAATGTGGAGCCGGCATAAAATAGAACGTAACGCATTCCGTATGACAATTTTGATTTTACTCCCATAAATTTTCATACCACGGGCTTATATATGAAAATCGATTCTTAAGGAGTAAACTCCAAAAGGTTTCAAATAGCTTCATTCATTTAGCGAGACTTCAAATGCTGATAAAAGATGAATTATGTGCAATTTGAGGCTCGCTGTTGTCTCCATGTCGAGTGGAAACCGGCAGCCGAATCAGAATCCGAGTCTCCCCCTTCAATAACACCAATCTGAGCTCTCGGCTGTAACAATGAGATAACAAGCTACAATTAAAACTAAATTAAGTTATAAACTAGCCGCCGACAATCTATTGAGACCATTGTAATGAGCCCAAACACGCTATATCTGCTGTAAGTTGCTAAGTAGTTGGTTGTCCCTTAGACTACTTGATGCTACAGCACCAGATCATAGTTACTATGTCATGGAAATTTCAAATAAATCGAACATGTGGAATTTGTGAGATACCTTCGTCACCTAGGAAATGACTTTAAATTTTGCTTCTATTCTCACTTAGAGAAAATCACTTAATTCATAGCATTTTCTTTATGTTTGTATTTGCCGCGCTTTCTTTAGATTTAAATTTCCCACGCTTTCTTTAGGTTTATATTACTGACTGTGGGGCCAGGAAATGATATAATGATGAGAGTGGGTAAGTTATAAACTATTGTGTGTGAGTTAAACTTAACTATAAAACTTTCACGAAATTTATAAATTTTAAGGCTTCGAATGTTTTTTCTTTCGTTTTCACAGGTTAGTAAATCTTGTTACTTTAAGTTGTTAAGGTTAGTAACTGCTAATGATAATGTAATTGACCAATTTGTAAACACATGTTGTAAATAAATTTGAATAGACTTTTCGAAATTTTTAGGAGGTCCAGTTTGGTAACTAATACCTGATCTGGTGTAGAAGGTGTACTTCTGCTGTGTGCAGCCAACCCTTTCCGACCACTTGCGCCACGCCTTCGCACTTTATTAGACATTGGTGGTGGCATTGGTTTGTCGTCCTTCTATGAAACATTCAAATGTCGTATTAGCAATATAATCGAAAAGTAATCCGATATTTCTAAAATAGTGTAACAAAGGCGAAAAAGGAGTTCTTAAAGAGAGTTCTAAAATACGTGTGGCTTAGCAATGTGAACTAAGGTAGCGTTGAAAGGTGTACAAGTCTCTACAGTTGCAACACAACACGTTATCGCGTAATGTACTAAGGTAAGCGGTTGAAGCGGGGAATCGGCGGCCAAGATCGTGTCGTATCTAAACTTTTCCTCTAGGGTTATGTAGATAAAGTTCAATGTGTACATGGATAACGCATGTATGACCGAGGAATTGGAAGGCAACATTACTCATAAATCATCATAAAATACCACTCGAAATGTTCGGACGCGTCAGCGAAAATTGGAACTTCAGAATGGAACATGTTAACCGCAGTTATGTCCATATAGTTGAAAGAAATTTTCATAAACAAATATTATTATTATTTACTTACTACCATTCTTTACATCTTCAAGAAAGTAAATCGGATAAAATTGATGCTTTAAACTTGAAAAAAGTACCTCTAAAACCCCTAACATATAATGGAATTACTATAATGTTCCGTACAAGCTTCGTTAAGATTTCGTCTCTTAGAAATAGATTTCAATATAACAAGAGAATACTAGTTTACATATGAACCGATTTACACATAAATCTAAAAATATCAAAATGACTATTATTCCATTAGTGAAATTGTCTATTTTGTCTGATGTCGTTGCTTTCTTAATTTACATTGCTTATTTTATTTTAATTTTTGTTTTATTTAATAAGGCACAGGGAACTGTCATTGAATATATAGAATAGATAAAATTACACTGAAATGATCTAGACAGCAGCCCAAGGCATGTGTATTATTATTAACAAGGTTTTGCCCGCGACTTTGTCCGCGTCCTATCGCTACCAAACTTCAGAGGATTACCCGCTGGACTAATCTGAAGGTTGTCTGAAAATTTCACCAAAATCGGTTCAGCGGTTTTGGAGTCACATACATACACATAATTATATAGATTATATACTGTGAATAAGTTATAATAATAATTAGACGTTTACTTGTATATTATCGGCGGAACCCCAACTCTTGTGTAAGTCGCCGTCGTCTGAGCGCCTATCGACCTCTCGCGACTTCGGAATGTATGCTGATGATCTGGTTGCGCCGACACCCAAAAAGTTGCTGAAGGCCTCAGTAGTCTTCTTGACACGAACGTTCAGCGATCCAATACGAAGAAAACCTTCTTTTTCTAGAAAATTGCGTACATGTACACCTTTAGTTCATACCTTTTATATAGATATATCAACATATTTGTTGTCATTAATTTGTTCATTCTAAAAAGACCGGTCGAAATAATAGAAGAAGATTCTCGTGACATAATCGGCAGAAGCAGCCTACGGTCGTGTTTGGAATAGTACATTAAGCATGTGCCTCCTGAATGACATTGCAGTCAGTAAGCTTTTCAAAGTGTAGAAATTAAAATAAATAATTCGATTTTTGGTGCACTATTAAGTGTAGTCACAATGAGAAAGGAAACAATTTGAAGACATTGTACCATGAAGTCCCCACAATTACACGCAACACACCCGAAAATTAATGAACGATTATTGTTAATGAAAAGTGTTTCGAAAAAGTGCTAATCACTTCTAGTGGAAGTGATTTAAAGCTTTGCTATTGTGCGACCTTTAGACGTTTTAACATTGCAAAATCAAATCAATCAAATTGCAGAGAATATAATATTCTGTTTCTCGCAATGTTTATTCTTGTACACTTGGTGATGTAACATTCTCATTAAAAGAGAGGCGTTTTAAAGTCAGTAATTGCGGCGGTAGAATGTAACACTATCGGTTAATAGACAACTTAAATCAAATTTCTAAGTGATAATGTTCCTATAATTTCTTAACTTTTCAAATGAATACAAACGTCTGTGATAGAATATCTTTACAGGACCTTTGCTGGTTTAAATAACTAACACAATGTCTTTGTACAAGTATAAAAGTGAATAAATGATTAGAATTGTGATATAGAAAGAGACTTCACACTGTACGTGTACACAAGCTAGTAAGTCTTACTTGACAATGTATTAATTGTGTTCATGTGAGTGACGCATAAGGATGGAGGAGACGTCAATGGACGTTGTGAACAGACCGATTCTTTCTCTGTAAAACACAAGCGATTTTCGCCTACTATGAAGATATATAAAAGGAGATTTGTGTATAAAAAATTAATTTATAAAAAAAAAATTACCTCAGCAAAGTAGTGTAATAATTATGACATTATTATTAAAAGTATTATAACATTTCAGTAAAATAATTAAGTTGATTGAGTTATAGTCGGAGTTGCAAAGTACTAAACTTTTAAAATATTAATATATTGATTACAAAGTAATAAAAAAAATGTAAAAATAAAATTTTTAGAATAAAGGTTTTTATGAAATAATTAAAATTAATATTTAATTTTAAAACTAACAAATAAAGGTAAAATCTTACACTTTAACCGTGTCTGTTTATTTTTCAATGGTAGGATATTCTTGAATACAAATCGTCACATATTTTTGTTTAGTAAAAACACCCAAAAAAAAAAAACTATGCTTACTTCTGAACCCGGGAGATAAAGAAGTGTCCATGTGTACTAAATATTGCCTCGGCTTTTTGCCTGACCAGTCACGCACGTTTGTGTCGGCGTCTGAAAGAATAAAACAGTTAATAGATTATTTTCATCTTTAACATCAAATGAGAAACCAACAGATGCCCAATGTTGGACATAGAAGCAGCCTGCAACTGTATTTATTATATCCTCGGCCCACTGTGGATATTCAACCCCGCTGGATACCGCCAAGCATACCGCCGTGAGTTTATTTACTTTACAGATTTCGCTATTACGGGCTTATAGGATCCTGAGTAACATTAAGCCTTTTCCTAATAGTTAGGGGGTACGTAGGTATGTATGCCAAAAGTCTAGTCATCCTCTGCAACTTGTGTGAAGTTGGACGTCATATTGTTGTAGATGTTTTCAATTAACCAAGTGTCTATTGTTAGCATGTTTCTTGAGATTAAATGAAAACAAAATTTACTGAAAACAATCCTTATCTGTTATATATTAATATGCAAAGAAGAAAACGCTCACCATATACTTCGACTAGAAGTCTATAGACGTTTTCGTGACGAAATTGCATTGCAATATGGAGTGGAGTGTAACCCTGAAAAACAAATAAAAATATATAGTCAAAATAACAAAATTATATTTACTTATTACTTTTGCTGTGCTTTTGTGTGTATATTGCAACGGCATTGAATTGTACCCGACTTATGAAAATACTCATCGGATGCAGTAGTGGCGCTACTACGACGTTAATTCTATAACTAAATTACAGAGCGTTTTAACATGGTTCCGAGAGAGGGCGTGGATTATGTTACACTTACTCAATGAACTTCCGAGCTTTCTCGAGTGAATGCTCGTACATGAAGTTACTTGGCAGACCTAACAGATGGCGTAGGCACTAATATAATTAATTTGATTCGATTATTTGTTTGAAAAAAATATCGTCTAAAAATAAGAACGAGGAAAGAAGTTTAATATTAGGAATTATTTTCTTAATCTGCTATAAAAAAAAGCGCGATATAAAATATATCCAAAGCAATAACATGATTTTTATATAACTTCTAGTAGGTATCTCTAATCAAAACTTTTTTTTAAATAAAGGTATTAAAATAGTAGGGAAATGAACTAAAGCATTACGTAATTAAAGTATCTCACGTGCTTTTATTTAGCAGTGAACTAAAATGAAAACTAAACAAAAATAAATAAAATATCAAAATAAAAAAGTAAACAAAGGAACAACGAACTTGTGTGAACAAAACGAAAAATTATTGAAGTTCATAACTTTGCATGATTATATCTTGTGATAAAATTTATGTGTTTTAGTCGTCCGACAAAACATACGGCAAACGGTAGTATAATTTAACCAGTACAGATAAATTATCACTTACATAAAAATAGCGTTTGCTTTACTTCACAATAATTACTTTTTAATAATTTCAAAATATGATTTCGTTTAATTTACTGTTGGATGGTTTGAAAACCAAAATTAATAGTTTCATTAGATTGAAAATCAGAAAAAATAGGAATATTCAAAATTTATCGTGCATTTTTACTACATCCTTTATGGCAAAGTGTAATTATGTACCTGTATATAGAAAATTAACAAATACATTGACACGTTCTACGATTACAAAGCTGTAGTGAAAGGAAATTCTAGTTAATCTTTATTAAAAGCTCTTTATAAAAAAGCTTTATTAAGAAGAAAAAATACTTTTTTAATACCACATCTATGTATTATGTTTCAATGTACGAAAGCTATGCATAGAATTGGGGATAAAAAAGTTAAGTGTTTCCAATAAAGTTTTGAAAGGTTAGCCATAGGCACTTTTGACTAAGTAGAGTGATTGATATCTCGTAAGACATCAATCAATAAGAAATCTAAGATTTAGGATACGATCATGAATCAGAATTCAGAAACTTCGTTTTATTCATAATCAAAGCTTGTGATGTCTCTTTGATCAACTTAGATTCTAAACTATATATTTACAAAATTTCTTTGTTTTATAATTATAATTGATTTACTACAAGAAATTAACAAATACTTACTTACATAAACTGTTCAGGCATTTTACCCAACCGAATAGCAGTGTATAAAGAGTATAAAAGCTACTATACTGTTTAATATTTGTATTATTCTAGTTGGTAGGCAAGTTACGAACACATCTGCCTCCATCGCGGCATCGGCGGCTCATATCGTGCGCTCGCGAATCAAATATATTTATATTGAATATTATCCCAGATAGATATTAAATTGCGATGATTTTATTGATATATACAGGAGCGACAGCTGTAAGGTGAAACTTGAATATACAGTTCAAACTATACGGTCGAAGTACACCCCCCTTTTGCATCCGAAGAGTAACAATATTAAAAATATTTGGTTATGTAAATAAGAAAAAGAATAAATCGTCAATATTTTTTACATAGTAGACTAGTAGTAGAATATTTCAAGTGGTTTCCTTTCGAAAGAAGCAAATGAGTATTCTAATTGAATGTACTACCTAAATAAGAAGTGTAAAGAAGAAAGTATTTGACAGCTAAATATATTAAGTCTAAGTAAAGTTTTAATACAAAACAATCATGAAAGTTACCCAATTTTTTATATATATGCAACTACAAACACAAGTTTTTGCCTAAAATTTTAAATGTGCCTAAAATTCTAAAATTTAAATTTTATTGTATTTTCCAATAAAATCTATCTGCCATAATATTTCTTCAAAAATTATAAATGATTTAGCCGTGAAACGTGATATTGTCAAAAACCCAACGAAGATTACATATTGGTTCTCAAATATTTAGTCATATTTAGTGTTGCAAATAATATATGAATATATGAGCGTCAGAATAAATTTCTCTTCCCATTTTGTCTTAATATCATTAACTGTACCTAAAACGCATCAGTGCTGATACCGGATAGTCTTCCAGAGAAAGATAGCTCATAAAACGTCTATAATTTAACTTGTAAAGGGGGACCGTTAAAATGGTAAGAGACGAGTACCTAAATAAATTTACTAGCACTTCCCTCGAATCCACAAGTAGTCCAGCAATAAAACTCGAGGCTGACTTACCCCATTCTGCCTCCGACGCCATCCGAGCCGAACAGCACATGAAAAAGATTGTAAATGGCACTTTAACGATACCGTAAACAGGCAAATAACCCGGAGAGGTAAGTAAATTTGATTGAGCATTAACGATTCTAGGTAACACTAAAGTATACGATTACGAACTCACCGATGTAAACACATCATTAACCCTAACTCCCATTTAAAGTCAAACGCAATCACATAATTCTCTCGACAGCCGGGAGACATTTCTTTTAAGAAAATCTGTACTTTACAAAATGGACTCCACTGATGAAACCAAATACGGCAATCAAATTGCTGGCGCTCCCCCAATCACCGCATTTTAAAATGCTTATACTCGCACTTATCTTTTTTGCTATGCGAAGGGGCAACAAAGAATTACGTGGAAATAAAAACTTAAGGTATTAAAGAGTAAATGTTTCATCTATACAGTCGCTTCGTTTGTACTTTTACACTTAAAGTAGCCGTCACAGGAAAAAATAGTTAGTGAAATTGAATTTCCCCAGCGAATATATGCCAAAGAAGCCTGATAGTGTTTTGAACGTCATTGGTCATATATAAGTACATATACTCACGGACCGTTCGTTGACAACGTGCCTTGCGACTCCAGCCAGGAGTTTAACTAGATTTTCATCACCGCGCTTACAAGCCCAGTGCATTGCCGTCTGAAATATTTTGACGTAATAGGGACTTAACAACATTGTTTTTAATATATCATTTCGAATAAACACAACACTTAAGAATTCCACAAAGTAGTTAAATTAGCAATCGTAGTTTCAAAATCGATGCAAAATTATCAAGCATATTTATATTCAGAGCCTAAGCCCAAACACGATTCCATCACGGAAAGAGCTTAGTAGGACGAGAAACAAATTACTTGATTGCCAGCCTTTTATTTTTATATATGTAAAACACTTTGATGGACAATATAATGCCGAAATTATAGCTTTTTATAATCGGAACGTATTAGGATGATTTGCATCCAGATTAAAGATTATATTTTAGTGAAGGTAGGTGTTATTAGCATAGTTATAGGAATTAGCTTGCTATCATCGATGGTCATTTTAATTTTTAAAATGTTATGGTAAGCAAAGCATAATTTGAAGGGAGTAACCGGTGTTCGGATAAACGTTCGCTGCGTAGTTATGTTGTTTATATTCGTACCACACATCCGACCGACGTCCCACTCTGGACCACCGTCGGACGTGTTACGAAGCCCTAACTAAATCTTTTTGTGACCATATTTAGACGGTACAATATTGGTTTTTATATAGGTAACTCGGAGTGGTTCAATGTTTAACCTCGCGTCGATGTTGAAATAACGATAGAAACTTGTGACGATGTCGAGTATCTCTCAGTCAGCAGTTAAGCCATGGGAATATATATTACTTTATCTGGGGGTAGGAGTTGAGTGGTACCAATACCAATCGGCGTATGTACAAGATGTAGGCGTGATCGTCGCTGATTCAGTGGGGTAGTTAGTGGCGGGCGGTCCTTGGTTCGACGTCGCCCGGAGAAATATTGGCCCCGAGGGAAGCGCTGTTAATTTGCAGTGCACATTGGATACTGGCACGATTTTCCACGTATCTACCTACGCGCCAGGCGCCAGCGTGGACAACATCAATATTGATGGAGGCATTTTCGGCTTGTGTACGGAACGAGAGCCAACTGTTTTGTGTTCAAAATTTATGCATGGACCTTGCAATTTTATTTGCTTTTCTTACCATTTCCCGACACATTCGATACACTTTTATAAACTGACTATACAATGACAAACAAAACTAAACGTTACAAGACAGATAAGCCCATACTTATTGTTAATGCATTTTATTTATGTAGCAACAAGGCTTTATTCATTATCTCAGACGTTTACTAATTAGAATAGTGGAGTGGGTCGTTTATTGTGCTAACCGGAGGGTTACGATGTTAACACAATACTCGTACGTACCTATATGTTCGTAAGGTAGAGTTATTAATAATGAACAAAGTATACTCACATACTGTTGGGATCACAGGCATCACATCGTAATTGGGGCATGCGGAAAAAGAAACAAATTGTATTAGAACAAGTTTAGTCAAATTATAATGAAAATTATGGCTCAAAATAGCCCCCATGTTGCTTATGGGGGGTTATTCTAAGCAATAACTTTTTAGAGGATGTTTCTCTGTAGTGCTTTAAACACAGAGATCTTATTAAGGCATCCGTTACAGGGTCATGCGGGAACTGAATTTACTAATTTATCGTGGGCTAAGCTAATAAATTTAAAACAGGATTACGTGGTCCGCTCACACAGCCAAGCTTTTATAATTTGCCCGAAATAAATCTCGCCTCTCTTACTAACGAGTGACTTTGACATTTAATTGTTTTTTTTTTTCGCCCTTATCTTATTTTTTAAAATTTTGTAAAATACTTCAAGTATAACAACAGTTATCAAATTGAAATAATATGAATGAAATTTAAAAAAAAAACTTTTTCTCAAACATGCTCGGAAATGTAGGCATTCTTGTACTAAAAACAAGCCGCGAAGTTTGTAATTCTTGGCTCATGCATTTCTTTCTCGGCCTAGGTCAAGAATGTTGTATGAAAATTCATTACTGACCGCTGCTCAGCCCGATGAAATCTAGTAGGCCGCGGCGAGCGCACGGTCATTTGATTACTGGGCTGTATGGCACTGTTTTCTTTGCACTAATTGATTACTGGCCGCTGCTCAGCCCGATGAAATCTAGTAGGCCGCGGCGAGCGCATGCTCATTTGATGACTGGGCTGTATGGCACTGTTTTCTTTGCACTCATTAAAATAAAAAAAGTGGGAAAGCAGACTTTTTTTCAGTACCTACCTAAATTAATTTTTTAATATTTTTTTCATATTATACTTTTTTTTTGTATCACGTGTTTGATTATTTCCTCACATTTATTAAGAAAAGCACTATACCAGCCTCGACCGGAATGAGGATTGCCGGACTCAGTTCTTTGTCAAGGCCTCGCTAAAGCTCGGCCTTGAAACCACTTCGTCCGGCAATCCGTCACTTCCCGGACTCTGCAGTAATGTACTATTTCAAATTTAACGTTTGGTTAAAAAATACAAGCGTGTGAAGCGTCTTTAAAAAGTCCAACCACCATTTTTAGTGGACGATAAAAATTATTCAACTTCCGTTCACTTTAAAGTGTAAATTGTTATAGGCCATTTCTTTTGAAGGGTTAAAAAGCATTGTTGTGTTGTGCGACCGGATCACAGGACAGACAATTATTTTAACTAACTCTGTGCCAATGTACACGTATGGTCATTGTCGTGTATGTACATGTATAATTATGTATGTGTATATATAGAGTGAATTTGTAGTCACTATATTTCAAACATCACTACTGTAATTTTGAAATGAGGATGTGATAAAAACTAAACATTCGGTATTAAAATAAAAAGTTATAACACGACAAAAATATCCTCGCAAAAAAATCGCATGCGAAGGCGCGCGAAAATTGCGGCATCGAAGACCTCTAGATTAAGGCCAGCTAGATTGAGGGTGTTATCGCGGTGTTCACGCACATATGACGGATAATTTTTACTTAGGGTCATGCCTAATTAAAAGACACTTTCAACAACATACAATATTTATTACGAGGTAGCTGGTGTCCGCGACTTCTTCTGCGTTGAAAAATATATGTATAACATATGAGTTACAACGCAAGACATCTTCATCCCTGTGACGACGGTGACGCTGTCACTTTTGACGACTGTGGCGTCGCCACAATATCCTATAGGTGTTGATCCAGGTAATAAACTGTGTGCCAAATATCATCCAAAACCATTCAGCCGTTTTAGCATTATTGAGTAACAAATATCCGAAAATCCAAACATACAAACTTTAGCATTTATATTAAAACTTATAAGAAATATTTACAAAAAAAAATTAAGACTCAGAAACCTGTCAAAACCTAACACTAAAAATATAAAATGTATAATTTGTTACACATTAAAAGGGTGTTTTACTAATTACTAATTATGTGTTGCTTCAGAAAATTTATTTTGTTACAATTTATAGTTGAAGTGTTTAAATGAAAAGAATGTGATCGAAATATGACAAGTGTTAATAGCAGAAATCAAGGTGGAACTTGCGAGGAATGCGCTTCACACTTATTGTACGCTCGTAATGAAATCAACACAGCGGGTTGTCGAGTTAACTTTTGCGCTTTTTACTTATAAATAATATACTGTAGACAAGGACGCTGCTCTCAATAAGAGATTACGCATAATTTAAAAAAAAAATGACAATTAAGAATAGAAAACAATTAGCTTAGTTGTGTATAAAAGATGACGTTTTTGCACATTTCTTACGAAATAAAATCGTGCGAAATGACAACTAAACCATACAAATAGCACATCGAATTAGTAATAAAGTCTCAATTAAGTACTCCCACAGAGCCCCTAACAAGGACCCACACATTAATTATTGTGAGCGTAAATTTGTAATTAAAAATAATTTAAAAAAATCTTACTGTAAACTAGATCTTTTTGTTAAATTTCGTAGTGTTGTCTATGTTTCAAAAGTTGGGTTTGAAAGTACATTTTGTTTACAATTACATGACGATATGTATATATATATATTTTGACATTATATTAGTACCTATATATGACTATCTTTATTTGTGAAATATAAATTATATTTTAATTAAGACAGTGCGGATGAGTTATGGATGGTTTTCTTCTTTACTTGTTTTATTTTTCTTGCTGGGTAGATGTAAACTTTACAGTCCAAATAGAAAAAAAATGTAATCCCATTTGGTTTTTTTAATAAGCCGTGATAATCGATGATACTTACAATTTTTTTAATATTATTTAATGTTAATATGTTGTTTGTGAATATCGTGTTATATGCTAACAATTGTATTGTTTAGTTTAGTGAGACCAATGGTTAGCTTTATAGGAAAGTGCAGGACGCGGAGTCATGTCCCCGCGGCGACGACATCCTCCAACCGCGTCATATTGATTGCGTTTACGTGTACGTCAATTAGTATTCGCGGAACGCTTCTTGACTATATCTAATTATATCTCCTAGTTTCATTATATATTCGGATGCTTGTATGGCTGTTTAATGCTTACACATATTAAATATACATCTACTATAACATTTGATGTAGAGGCTCTTCGTTGGCTGCGAATGATTTAATTTTATTTTTAGGGCAGGATCTATGCTAGAAGGTGGAATCTATAAACAACCTGATAGGCTGGGTCCTCGCTGATTATAATATTTATATAGGCACAAAAGACGCTATACGAATACTTACTTCAGTATTTCCAGGAGCAAAACCCTAACTAAATTATTAAAAATACACAAATAAAATCATTGCGTGTTTACAAACATTATGAGGACAATAAGACAGATGGGGATAAAGAGAAAGCTTTACCCAGTATAAAAACCTTAAACTTTATTAATAAAAAAAATCTATTACATAAAGAGAACATTAAATGATACTTACGCCCTGTTGTTCCGTTGATTGTGGCCCAGAAGATGACCGGAAAAAGGTAATCAAAACGTTAATTAAATCAATGAACAGATCAGTCCCTCCAAGACGCTCAATATATATGATGAATGTAAAAATGTAGTTTTACTATCAATTGTATTTAATTACCAAACAAATCTCAAAGTACTTACCGTGAAGGGATCCTGTAACAAAAGAAAAATTATCTTTATATGTATAAAAATAAAAATTACGGGTCACGTTGTGTCTCTGGGATGAACTCCTAAACTACTGGATCCGATTTTGATAAAATTTCGTAACTATGTGTAATTTGGTCCAACTTAAAAGATAGGATAGTTTTTATTTTGAACCCGTGCGAAGCCGAGAGCTGGCCGCTAGTTTAATATAAAAAGTCAATAAAATTTATATTGCATACTAGCTGGGTGTCCGCGACTTCGTCCTCGTCGAAACATGAAAAATATATCACGTGAGAAAATATCTCACATATTTATTGCTGTGACGACAGTGGCGTTTTTATATTTTAAGACGATCCTTCGGGAACCTATCATTTTTCCAGGATAAATAGTAGCTTATATGTTAACCCAGGTAATAAACAATCTGTGTGCCAAATTTCACCCAAATCCGTTGAGCCGTTATTGCGTGAAAGAGTAACAAACATCCATACATTCTATTTTTGTATTTATTAGTATAATTAGAAATTAAAACATTCAGCTGCAAAATGGCAAAAACTAAAGTTGCGTGCGTGAAACCCGTGCTTCTGGTTAGAGTAATTTGTAGTGTATGTGCTCAACTTGTAATTGAAGTAGGCTCACAATGAAGTTGAATAGCAAACACACAAGGACTTATGATTCCCATTTGTTACTTTCCGCCCATTTAACGTATGCCCTGTGCCACCGAAGTAATTGGGACGTTCAGGTGCATATTCCATTCACACTAGTCCTCAATTCACATTTTTCACGTTATGGATTCACTTTTATGGACTTGTTAGTCACATTGATCGAAGGACTTTCCTTTGCGTGACCCTGTTCCTATAATTGAAATTTGTCTCATATCTTATTCGACTACACTTTTACAAATAAATACCAAAAGGTTAAAATTATTGTTGCCCTTGACATTCTCTGTTAAGGGTCAGTTCCCATTATTCACCCGTTTAAACTTGTGGATAAGAAATTGACTTAATGCTTAAATGGCTTCTACCAAGTGTACCTCAGTAAGGGTAAAATATTCTTTAAAAATCACAAATTACCACACTTTATTATATACTTATGTTTTTAAATGTAGGCAAGTACTTATGTATTCTCCAAAATGTCAAAGTAAATTTCATGTAATTTGGTACACCAAGGTGTATATTGCAAACAATGCAATCATGCCAATTAGTTTTCGCTCTCACGGCTCGGCGCGAAAAAAATAACGTCAGATCCATGCATTAAAAATTTCGAAAAAGTATCTACCCATAATGTACGCCGGCTCGGGCACCGAATTACCTACTAAACTGTAAAAAACGTAGATAAAGTGAGGGCTGCGCATATTCCCATGATCGGGAGACGGTTCGACGGCGTTTTAATACACCCATAATCGTCGATCGATGGAGGATCATATGAAATATGTAATACCGCTAATAGGTCTCGGTGGGCAGCTTCCTCAGCGGTCGCTTGGTCAATTTTGCCGTTCGTAATAACCTTAATATCCCATCAATGCTTTGCTCCATGCGTGTACAAAGATGAGGCCGGGTAATAACTGTGCGAGCGAACACCCGCGCCAGCCTCCGAGATCTATAATTCACATATTTATTTCACAAAACCGTTTGATTACCATATTGTTCTCAAAAATATTTTCATCAATCACTTTGTGCATAAACCACATAAAAAATCCCTCCGGGCTAATTAATCACGATGAATGAACGTTGATGAAATTAGTCAACTAATGTCGTTTTCGAATAATATGTGTCGCCGATGTAAATGATATCCTCATATGGATATAGGTATGGCGAATGGGTCGTTCTAAAATAAGAAGCAATTTATTATCAAAAGCGTCGTCGACGCAGTGACGCAAACATTCGTCGACAGTTATTAAGTGCTAGAGTACTGCATCAGGACGAGTCGAAGGAACACGACACAGACCAAGCACATTGTCATCTCTCGCGTGTGGCATTACTTAAACTCGAAACTAGTGCATAAATCAAAGCGGAGACAAATACGATTACATTATTCTTTTTCAATTGGAAACCATTTATGCCCGTGCCGCCCGCCCCCGTTACAAACATCTAATTTTACAACATCGTTAATAAGACGACCGCCACTAAAATCAATTAACATGTCCCGGACTTAATTTGATAATTCAAAAACTGATAAACACAACATCGCCACGGATTAAGACGCAGCAATTACAAACATTAAAAAAAAACATTCTAAAGAACCGTTCATCAGGCATCGTAAAAGTGATAGGTTTAATTGTGCTCTAAGGCTTCGTAATTACCGGGAAGTTGTGTAGGCATAGACTAGGTATTCGCGTGCGCATTTTTCAATGCGAATTCAGTACAAATATTGTGAATTTAATTGTGAGCCTGTTAACGGGTACACCCCGAGGATGTGTCGTTAATAGAGCGTTGTGTCTCTTCATTTTGTTTGAACGTTCACTGACTCTGTTATTTCGGAGCGGCTAATAAATTGCGTGATGACAGGTGTCAGCTGCTCCACCGCCTCTGCACTCTTGCGTCGATGTCTCATTCCTCACGTTCTACTCCTAAATTCTCTTATTTTATCAACGCTCCGTTCAATTTTCGTTGCGTTCCCTCGCAATTCTATTTGTTTGTGTTCCATATTATCGTGTTACTTGTGCTAATCCGTTTCTCGCGAGATATCGCTGTGCGCGTGAAACGTTGTTATTCAAACCACAAATAAATAAATTTACACTTTCGGTTTCCCACTACACACTTTTTCTCTCTCGAAAAAATGACAAATTACTAATGACTAATACGTTGCGAGCAAAGAATATAATTTAGTGAGATTTTAACGTCACATTATATTTCTTAAGGCAATGAAATATTATCATAGTTATAATATTGTTTGCTAAATGCAATATTAATACTGATTAAAGGAGCGTATCATTCTGATGTGTGTTATTTTTTATCGGAATTTCAGAGACTGTTTTAAGAAAAACAGTAAGAATGCAATTGTGACTGTACGGTCATAAATTAAGCGCACCGGTGAAGACAAACCGGACGAAGATTTATATGACTTAATGACGAAAAGCAGAATTGCTTCGTGCCATTCTTGACTTTTCAATTGATACGCTTTGTATTGATATTGTAGTAATAAATTGGTACCGGTTAAAAAATAAAAAGATATAATAAGCGGACGTAAACTGATTTTCACATGTGAAAATAAATAAAATAGAGCCAGAGAGATTTAACGAATCCGCTCCCATCTAAAAAGGAACATCGAGATAGAATGATATGATATAAATCAAAAGATATATTTCTTTTTACTATCGTTAATTACCGAAGAGCACGTATAAATAAAGAACGCGCGCCCATTGAGGCGGGCTGGCGAAGCGGTCGCCGTGGCGCGCCCGTGTCGCTACAAGCAAATGCACTTATCTTACCGGGATGTGAAAAACTGTTCACAACTCGCTGTCGTCGGTTAGTTGAGCCAACACACGCTGGTGCAACGTATCTCGAGTCATTGCCTCTAAAGCAGGCGTACCAAAATCAATCACAAGTGGGCCGCAAAACTTTAATCGTATGATCATAGACAAGAGAGTGGCGTTGATGACACAGTTCAGTATATAATCCGTGCTACCCGTTGGATATGTGTCAAACCCCTAATCGTTGATTCTTTAGTGAGTTGTGATTCACAAGCCCTGAAAACTATAGTATGTATACATAGATACTACTATATAAAGTAGAAAACAGTAAAGGTCTTAGATACGACTATTTTCATTAAAAGAGTGTTAGCCGGCTTAGAATAAATAACACGGTAGTAGACAAACAATTATATAAAACAAAACTTACAAAAAAATAAACATGTAACAAACTTACATTCACATATCCATAAAAAGATCTTAATATGTGATGATTTCCTTCACAAATTGCTATGCTCATAAGAAATCTCATACAAAGGTTTAGTTTTGATATCTAGTCATCTAAAGCATTGGGTTGCGGGTATTCGAATAACGGGTCGCTTGCGTGCGGCCCGCGTGCCGCTAATTTGACACACCTGCTGTAGAGGTTACGTTTGAACAGGATTTGGTGCCAAACAAGTAAAAAAAAGAGTCACAAATCAGAATGTATCCCGAGAGAGGAAACAATAAGAGGTCACTATTCCTCGTGTTCTTTTTATTCCATTGTATTAGTTTCCGCGCCACATTTGTTTACATACGAAATGATTTCCTCGGCGTACACAGGATGTGACACACGACCTAAGCCACTTCCACCGCTCCTTAAACGCATCGTATGATTAGCTTGTAATTAGTGGACCGCCGATATATCATCTCGGGGCCCAGTTAACCCTCGTAAAGCCGTCGACAACACCATGATAAAAATAAACAGAAGTCTTTAAAACATTATCGATACAAATAAATTGTCCGACCGAGAATGAATATCAATAAATTGAAAACGTAACTCGTAAAAACATATCATCGATTATTGTAAACAGCTGGCGGGCATTTATGCAAAACGACTTGTTCATTGGACCAATTCAACGGCGGTAGCGAAGATAGGAGAGCCTTAATTGAAACTTACACATTGGACCTGCGGCAATGAAATTTTACGCACAACCGTCTTTGATCAACGTTCATTCTTTAAAGTCAAACAGTTATAGATGACTACAATTAATCGTTCATTATTTTACATAGAAATAAATATACGTTTCATTAACGAGAGGACAACCAATTTTCTATTTTAAATTACTGCTTCTAATTGATTTATTTACATAGGTGCACACCAGCTTGCTTTACAAACTTAGCAATTTATATAAATTCTATAAACTTTCATTTGACAATGGCCTTATTAAAATCTTGAAGAGAACTTAATTTGCGACGACAGCAACATCATTAATCTTTTAATATCACCCTCAACCTCTTTATTATAACAACACCGACAGGAAAAAGCTCCAAAGTAAACGTAGTCATCGCGAACATTATACGAGTACAAAATACACGTAAAACAAACAACCCAGTAAACATTCCTGTAACTTTTAATCATGTTCAAAGTAAAGTAATTCTTAATTAGGGAACCGTAATCAGAATTCAGTGTTTCCTTTACCCCATCTGTAGTTAATTCTATTCAGCCAATTGATTGTGGCACTTAACCCGCACCGTGGCAGCTGTGCGTAAATCTTTCTAACGGCTGATTCAAGAATAAAACCACGAGTCAAGCATTCGTGATATCAGTTATCGTTCCGTTCTCATCTCGCTTTTCGTTGCGTTTTGTTAAACAAATAGAGGGCTTGTTTAGTCGGCGGGCTGAGCCTAATTAAAAACTATACAGCCGCTGTCGTATATTACGCAGATGGAGCCCTCAGGCCGTTAGTCACTTCGTCTGGCCACCTCCCAGTCGTTTAGTGTTTATAGCTTCACCGCGACACGAGAGTTTCGTTACGTATCCTTTATTTTACTGACGACATTTGCACTCATTTCTATAAGTGTCTAGGAACACTTTGGTTAGCCCCTTGGCTCGGTACTTTCAGCCTTTGACTCTTAAGTGTGATTTAGAAACATTCACACTGGCTCTAACGATGAATGTGTCCGAGAGTCCTAGTAGTCTTCGAAACATATAAATAAAAAAAATAGGTTAGGCCTCCTAAAAAGGATAGAACTGTGAACATCATTGGGACAAGATATAAATGTTATATTTAAAAGAATGAATACACAGGTAATTTAGTTGAAAACTTATAAAATGAATGAACAATAAACAAAAGAAACTCGAGTCCATTCAAGTCGAGTACAGCCTCTAACGAGATTACTTTTAAAACACTCCGAGCGCTGTTTATAATCAGAAGCCAATTAAATAACAAATTACAAATAAAAACAAACCTCAAAAGATAATTACAAAACAAAATCGAATTGAATGTTTGATCAATTCATAATTAGAAACAATTGTAAATACAATTTTTATTAGCGAGAGTGAAGAGGTGGAATGGAAGTAGCCGAGAACGGAGTCTTGTTTATAAGGCGCCCAACCCACCTCGTCCGCACTAAAAATTTGATCTTATCAGACATATTTTAATAGGTTCCCGTAGCGGCACCTTGGCGTTGGCCAGAATAAATTCAATATTCCGGCGCGGGGCTGGCCGGTCCCAGGTTCCCGCTCAGACTCGTGATAAAGCTTGAATCAACACACGAAGTAATTACAATCGAGCCACACTTCATCACAGATGCGAATAGTGATTAACTATTGTCCGCCCTCGGTTCCTCTCCCATTTCCTACTTTGGGAAGCGAAATTGTTCGGGACTATATTTTAATGGTCGTCACTTATTACTTTATAGATACATGTCCCGAGAGGGTTTATACCTATATAATTAATAGTCGATCTACTTCAAGAAAGATGAACACTTGAATTTCTTATCATAAAATGTATATTTGCTTGTTTAGATAAAATCCCTCTAAACAAGCCCAACTAAAATGTAAAAGATTTAATCCATTTTAATTCTGATTAATTAAAAGTTTCGCGTGGAAAAGAGCAATCTTAAAGCAAGGGTTGTACTTAGTGAACTTCTTTTGTATTTTATCCTATAAAACAAAGTTTTTCAGTAAAACAATCTTCAACAAAATATAAAAGTTTTACAATAACGTATACGCCTCAGGCCGGTTGATCATCAAAGACGGGAATAAATTCTCTTTTTAAACTCGCCCATTTATTTACCGAAAGATATTATTTAAAAAAGAGTAAATAACAATAAAGCAAGGTTTTCAGTAGACGATGTGTATGATTTACACATCGTAATAATAATGACGTAAAAAAGAATTGACACGTTTAGTAATATATCGTACATTGATGATATCACGTGTCAGAGAACTGTGAACCGCCTAATCTCTAAATCCGGCCTGACATTACAAATTACCATGGAGATATCGAAGTGCGACATCGATACCTACTATATGTGATCATATATATACATTTCAATGTGTGGTAGATACACATATATGTGTCTAACACACAAAGCACATGTAGTACTCCAGCTTAATGCAGGAACAGTGTCTATATATCTGCATTTATAGCGTAATGAGGCCGTTACGGCGTGCTCGAATTCGGTACTGCCGTGGGCGGGCGGGAGCGTCGCACCTACTTCGCTGCAAGCGGCCTCACCCAATTAGCCTTAAAATAATGAACATGTTTTATATTTCCACCCGAGTGCGGCGTGTACTTATTCCCGTTTGCCCCGGGAGGTCATGCGGTTATGGCCTCTTTCGGGTTGTGTTTTACACAGGAGTATCTTCAAGTACCTACACATTATAATAGAGAGAAGCCCTGTTTTTGGTTCTAATGCCTACAGTTAACGCTACTTTACAATTTGGCGCACAAATGTTTTCAATTCTATAAAAGCCAACTCAATGTTTTTATTCATTCGAAATCTTGTTCCCAGTTCGAAATTCTAAAATTCAGTCAACTGCTAAAGCCAGACTGAAAGGTTTTCCACAAAAAAATTAAAACATTTTTCGGGTAGACGCAATTGTGTGGGATTGGTGTAGGCGGCTACAGATTTTATCTCATTTTGTTTAATTTTACTAACACATATATAATAACGGCTCGAATATTTTTTTTTAAATATTCGTCGAATATTTGAACACTTATAAGGATTATAAGGAGGAGAAAAAGAGGTTGATTATTAGGTGGAAGGTTCCTATGAAGAGATAATTGGAATAAGATGCTATTGACATTGATGTGTTAAATACTTACCTTGTATAACGTGCTCTAATATTTCGAAATTATACAGCTTCCATATGTTCAAAGAAATTTTTACGGCTTTCGTGGTTACCGTAAGATTTTTTATTAATAAATAATTATTTATTCTATAGTTATTGTAGAATAGTAATAATAATATCAGTTTCCGCATTTTATTATATGCGCAGCTATAAAACAAAAAAACTCTTTCACTCTCTTCAAACGACACAATTGATTCAAATGAGAATTTAAGTGATTTTCAGCGCATTTAATCTTCTAAGAAAGTGTACGCTCTCAAAAGATTTAACTAAGCCCGAATAAATAATCAATTTAGCCGGCATCGCGCGGCTTCTGATCGATGGCCACAATAGCAACCGGATGATATACTCGACGAGTCGCGACGATAAATATTCCGAGACAAATGTTTAGAACGTCTCCGGAGAGTTGCGGTGACACTAAATTTAAAAGCTTCAATTGTACAGAAATAACCAAAACACGGTTAAGATCTTTCGAAAACAAATCGTGTATCGGGCGGTTGACGACAATAGTGATTGACTGCGCAAGTGAACGCGTCTAATATAAACAAATTAATAGGGAGCTAGTTAGTCCCGCTGCGGTGGCGGCCATAATTTAAATGCGACACTCACTCACGTATACGGGTTTCAATGAGGAACCGCTCCTGGTGCCATTAATGCATTTAAGAAAAAATATTAATAGCAACACAAACTGTAAATCAGCGCGGCTCGAGAGATCCCCCTTTCGATTTTTAACTACACTTCCTGCGCAGCCGTCGCTGTGATGCTTATTAAATTATAAAGAATCAAACGGAAATATAACTCTATTCCGATTTAATTTATAAATTTACAATATTTATGACCCTTTATGTCACAGCCATATTAAAAATAAGATTATAAGAAATATGATTTTCATAGAAAAAATGCACTAGTAAAGACAAATTTATGAAAGCTTTCAAAACTAGAATACATACATGGAAACCGAGGCTTACGCATTAAACACATTTAAGGCGAAGTTTTATAATCCAATACAATTTATAAAACGTAGTTTCACACAATACTTTACCCCTAATAAACGCACCAAATAAAGGGTCATTTCATAAAGGTTATTGATTGCCATTTTAGGAGCCATGGGGTTGGATACGTGTTAAATGTAATTCTAGATAAAATTTATAAGTTAATACATGGTGGGCAGTTTGACGTCGCATTTAATAGTTGGTGGCCTATTAGATGGCTCTGAGTCTTATTTACACCAGCTACACCAGGGGGGATGAAAATGTACGACTTTGATGGGATAAAAAACGAGAAACAAGGTTGACACTAACATAATTAAGATTTTTATATGAATATGATATCTTTATTTCATAAAGCAACCAAAGCATTTTAATAAATTTTACGCTTTATTTTTTACTTTATTTGTAAAATATTTAATTCTATTCCGAGGCCTCGAAACATGCTTCGAAAATGCTACGTTTAAAGTGTAATCGAGATTAGACGGGTCCCCTTAAGAATGTCTTATCGAAACGAGAGCAATTTTAAGAATGAGTACGCCTATAAATAAGGGAGTATTTACATTAATTATGAGCTTAATTGTGTAGAATCCCTTTGATTTACAAGCCGCTCATAGCCGCCACAAACGAATTGTAGTGGCTTAACCGAGTACCTACCTCCAGCTTCCACCGACTCTCGGTTGAAATTATTTTTAGGATAGGATAGCTTTGTACATATAGATCGAGATGAAAGCGAATCGAGACAAGTTGACGCCCGCACCATTTCCAAGGATTAACCGATTAGAAACGTTTGCGGTATCAAACAGTGGTTTAGAGTGCGGGTGATAATTTTAGAATGTAAAGTGCGCGAGGCGTGGATCCGTGATTTGTGGTTTGGGCGTTACGTCGGATTTTATTTGCCGATGTTTTGGGCGGTGTATTTTTCTCAATAAGTAAATAATGATAGGCTAACAAAGGCGTATTGTATTTGGAAATATCTGTAGCAGATAGGGTGAGGTTTAACAGTAGCTGTTCGGTGATAGCCGAGAGCGAGCCGCGTTCAGCGTGTACGCCCGCCGCCGGCGGCCATTCAGGCGACAAGCTCCCCCCACCTCCACCAACGTTTGCCCGCAACCTAACCCACTATCTATACTACGCCACATGTTACTTCCAATACTTCAGCAAATTTCCTTTTCAGCAAACTGCATTATTCACTAACGCTTCCTGTCATTAGCTTACGAATATGAGCGCATGAAAATCCTTACTTCGTTGGCAATTTGATTACAGAGCAACCACCTCACAGCAAATTATTTAAGTCAGTGAGATACAAACTTGCCAATAAAAATGACTAAGTGACAGTAAAATCTGTGTCACAAACCGATGTCTAGTTAAGAAGAACCAAGACAAAAATGATTGCACTAAGCGGACTATATTGCAAATAGTGATTTAAGAAAAAACTCATTTTCAAAGGGAGATTGGCAATATTACATTGAACGATACTTAATGACATTTGCATTGATTAGCATCTAAAATGCAGTAAGAAAAATACAAATTGTAAGACAATAATCCGTACTCAATAGGCAAAAAGAATACTAGCCACGCGCTATAAGGAAATACAATTAATAGAAAAGTCTTTTAATATTTTTTCAACATATTCTATTACTTTATGAATGGTGCAGAGTAACTAGATAAGGTATATGCGGACATGCTCGTAGATATCGGCTATATCACAGATAACGAGCACACAAAGATCGTATTGCATTCAAACAGGACAATTGTCAGGCGAGGACAATCGGTGAACTAACTCAGCGGTGCAGGCTCTATTTCTGCCTAGTATTTAGAAACAATAGCTCTGCGCTGCAATTAGTTTATTCGATAGATGGTGGTCGAACGAGTCGTAAATCTACGCTCTTGCCACCAGTGGGCTCTGTACGTAGTTGTGGCGCCGTATGTAGATTCGGTTCGGTTAATTAATGTGCCATGGTAAAGTGCGAGGCCTCCCTCACATCCCCAGTCGGGTTCCGTAAATTGCGCAACCATCTCCCACATGTACAATAGCTTCAATTTTGCCAATTTAAAATTCGACGCCCAAAAGAGATTGTTGGTTAACCGACGTGTTCCTTTTTGTACGTTTTGTTTCGTGTTTTACCATTACTGCGAATATTCGCATTATTATTTATTTAATTTACAGATTGAGATGTTTATCAATACCAATGTGAAAAGTTAACAGCCAACCTTTCACTTAAACGGAAACTTACAGTCTTTCATATTTCTTCGAAATAAGTACATTCAAAACATATTGAGGTAGGCAAACAGTACCTACGTATGTCTAGTTCGTGATGTGATCTTCTCAATCGCTCGGTGGAGTGACGGATCGCAAGCGAGGCGCGTCCCTAGCACCCTCATTATCCCTTACATGCTGAATTTCAATTAGCATGCTTTCGTGTTTTTCAATAACAAACCGAGCCCCGTTTGTCGAAACCAATACCTACCTATGTGCCTACGGGTAGTCTGGCTAAAATTTTGCAGTAAGACATTCTAAAAAGAATTCACGAATCTAACCTAAGGTTGTATGTATACTAATGTACTTAATATAAACTAAATATAACAAAAGAAAATGTTTTTATTTGCAGTAAACAAACATATGATCGCTCGTTGAGATCGTAAATCGATTAGCAAATCGAGCGGCAATTACGTAATAGTAATTGTAATAGCAAAGTCCTGTGGAAAGGTGTTAATTTTGAAGACTTTTATAAGCCGAAGCCGTGTGCAGCAGTGAATTTAAACCAGTTAATGAGGGCAACGGAAAATGTATTAGTAAATCGTCAATTCACACTGGAAGCGATGCGACTGTTGCGATTACGGCACAGATTAATTAACTCGTTACTATGTAACTGTATATTCACTTATAGAAATACCTATTCCACAAAAAGTAAAGCTTGGGAGGATAAGGATAAAGTAAATCTAAAAATTGGTGTTCAATGGAACCAACTTGTTACCCAAAATTAAATAAAAATGCTGTGGAAGTGCTATGGAAGAATTTAATTAATCTACTACTTTCAGTACTTGTATTTAATATTTAAAATTGTCAGTAGTTAATTACAGTATTTTCAATTTATATATATATATAAATTATATATATATAATTTATATATATATATATAACTCCTGACTGCATTTAAAAGACGATACGAGTATCACTTTTTAATAAGACTAATCTTTTATTAAGTATGAAATCTTTTTAATAAATCTATACTTAATACGTAATAAAGAGAAAAGATAAAGAATAAAAAACTAGTGGACCGATTTCAAAAATCCTTTCACCTATAGAAACTATATTATCAGCGAGTAACAAGCTAGTCTACAATAGTCTAAAAACGCGTGTACGTTCGAAAATATTAAACAATAATAAGAATTTAAAGAGTACCTAAAAAGCGAAGAGAACACAAATAAATCATCAACCGCCCAAGTTTAAAATAAGGACGCCTTCTAATCGCATGTGCATCATTATTCCGATGTAGATAACGGCCGACGAAAAACAAAACGAATTACCATTCCGTAAACCAATACAAGAGTTGTACAAATATTAAATAGCAATAAACAAAAGGAGAACAAATGTTCAATGATAAAAGTTTCAATCGAGCAGTGCCAACACCTCTCTCTTGGCGCCAGAACCAAATTACTAAAGCAGCACGAACGCTAACCTGTCTCCTTTCAAATTTGATTGTGCCCAACATCACACGCCCATGAACTCTATAATGAAACAGCCATATAAAAACAAAAGTATGGGCATATATGATTAGGCCGATACACGAGTAAGGTAGAACCACTAAACAAACAGCCATTACAATAATGCTGCGTCACCATGTTGGAAATCACTTATTGTGGGAGTGACTTGCACTCCCGCGCAAGTGCCTTATGTTACGCGCATAGATCGTGTTCATGTAACAGACCCCCTGTTTTACGGTTACGTTTCATTCAAACTCTTCAAGTTTAAGTGTTGCGAATTAAATTTAAAATAGGTATACTTTCTTATTTAGAAGATATTCTAATTCGAAATCGTCCAAAGTTCATTTTACCGCAATTCAAATTAGTTAATGTCTGGATTCTCTAGTTGAATGCCTAATGAATTTATGAAATATATTGTATTTATTTAATAAAATATATTATCTCAGACGATTACACTTAAGTAATGGAGAAATTTCATTTCTTTAATGTTATGAAATTATGAAAAAAGTACGCGAACATATTATTTAGGCGAATTGATAATTTAATTTTATGTCAGACCTCTTTTTTTTAGTAAAATATGCTGCTTATATAAATAATTACTTAAGGCTTATCCTTCCAAAAAATTGAATTTTTGCAACATTTTGTAACAATGTTATTCATTATATATACGCCTTTTCTTCATCGAAAAAAATATATGTTTATCTACAAGATATGAGGAATGATTTGTTGGGATTAAAATTTTTATATGATTGAAATTGATTCAGGAAAAAAATTCTAAACTCACCCCTTTTATTTTCAGTTATAACAATCTCACTTCTACAATATTTATCAAAAGATTATGAAATTTTGTACACTTATGAAGATAACAATGTAGCATGATTTGTTGAAAGCGCTTTTTGAAAATTCGTAAAATTGAATTTTATATAATGTTTTCATCAAAAATATTTCCCCACTTACTCAGCGCTAGCCCGTTCTCGTCCATAAAATCAGTGCGGGGCGAGTCGTGATGCTAGACGGACCTGTGCCGCGTTGCGCTTCATCAAATTATTAATTTTTACGTAATAAACAAAGAATAAACATTTTAGTGGCAGAAAAGACAGTGCATGATAGTGTATATAATACTTTAATAGGTTTTCTTTTTTGTCTTACTAGGTAATTAAATCTTTAAAAAACTAAATATAAATTATGTTGTAATATAATATTCAATTTATTAATAATCTGAAATATTCAATTTGAATATTCAATTAATAATTATTCATCTGTATATATACTTGTTATCTAAATTTAATAAAGATAGGAAGTAAGCAAAGGAGGCAAAAGCGTAATATATCAAAAATAAACCAAAAGAGGAAGGAAAGTTTTCATGAATTTTAATTAATTAAATAATTAAATTAATTAATATTAATAATAATTAATTATTAATTAATACAATATAAATTAATAAGCCTAATAAATAAATAAATAATAAAGCCACTATAAAGCCGGATTCCCACTCACGTATCTAGTGACTCATCGAATTGTTCTCCTAGAAGGAGCGGTGGGGGGTTTCCCTATTGTAGGTGGTGACGAAGGGGACGCCCCCGTGACCTCCAGAAAAATCCGATATCCTCGATACACCGTTATCACTGGTAAAAAGTTGGTGAGCGGTTCTCGGAAACTATGAGGGATAGAAGGGTGGCGTTTGCGGAATGTCATAGAGGGTGATCGGTAGTCACCAAGAAAAGTGTCATCCGGTCTACCGGGGCACCAAAAATTTTTGACAGCCCCCTCCTTGGACCCCCCGACCGTAACTCGGAAACGGCGCGTCACAGCCCGTGTTTGGGCTCATCGGGGACGTCTGGACGAGATAAAAAATTTGACGCCCCCCTCGGGCCCCCCCGACCGTAACTCGGAAACGGCGCGTCACAGACGGGTCGTGTTTGGGCTCATCGGGGACGTCTCGACGAGATAAAAAATTTGACGCCCCCCTCGGACCCCTCCGACCGAAACTCGGAAACGGCGCGTCACAGTCGGGTCGTGTTTGGGCTCATCGGGGACGGAGATAAAAAATTTGACGCCCCTCTCGGACCCCTCCGACCGAAACTCGGAAACGGCGCGTCACAGTCGGGTCGTGTTTGGGCTCATCGGGGACGTCTGGACGAGATAAAAAATTTGACGCCCCCTTCGGACCCCCCCGGCCGAAACTCGGAAACGGCGCGTCACAGCCGGGTTGTGTTTGGAGTCATCTGAGATGTTTCAGGAAGACGAATTTAAAATTTATTATAGACCAAATTTGAAATTTGGTCAATTGCTGTCTATTGTAACCATGGTCAACGGTTACAAATAGACCCCCCATGTTAGGTATCATTTGAAAGGCCTTAATGATGGTAATCTATCAACACCATCCTCCCAGCCCCCCTCCGCTTCCCCCTAACTCCCCCCCCCCCCTCCTTTAAAATTATACAATTAATAATAATAACACCCAAAACCAAACCAAAACAATTAGACATGGCAAAAGATAAGACAAAACGAAAACAAAATGAAAACGTGAATAAATTTTCTACAAGAATTTTTTTTTTTTTTAAATTCTATTTACATGAATTTTTAAAATTATAAAAAAGGGCTTTTGATAGCTTTTAGAAAAATCAAGCGCTGAATCAAAAATATGGAGAAAATAATCAATGTTAAGTGTGCCTTTTACAGTTCAATATACCCAAAAAAGCCCCACAGAGTTTCCATTTAGCCGCTTTTTTGTCCCACTCGATAGATTTTTTGAAAAAATTGAAGAAGCAAGATTCTCGCTCTAAAAAGTTCGTAATCTTTATCAAAATGAAAAAAAAAACCACTTTTTGTCTCAATTTCTTGTCACTTCACTCACTTGGTGAATTTAAAAAAAAAAAAAAAATAAAAAAAAAAATTATTACCGCCAGCATTAGCGTTACCCAAACAAAACGTACCACGCGAAAATTGCACGGTTGGTGCAAAAACTCAATTGTTTTTACTGAAAATTAAAAAAATTGTTAGTTTTGATAAAAACTGTTGTTTGGCTCTTTTACCATATATTTTATATTCGTATAAAGAAATATACATACATCTATACATATAAATAAAATTGGAGTGTATGTTTGTAATATTGAAATAACCGTTTTTACTACATGCATATGAATATATATACGTACATACACCATATATGAGTACATACACCAAAATAAACCAACCACATAACCAAACCAAATTTTTGTCTGTCTGAGTGTCTGTTTGTTCCGGCTAATCTCTGAAATGGCTGAACCGATTTTGACGGGACTTTTATTGGCAGGTAGCTGATTTAATAAGGAGTAACTTAGGCTACGTTTATTTTAGAAAAAATCCAAAATAACATTTTTTACAATTTTTGTCTGTCTGTTTGTTTGTTCCGGCTAATCTCTGAAATGGCTGGACCGATTTCGACGGGACTTTTATTGGCAGGTAGCTGATGTAATAAGTAGTAACTTAAACTACGTTTATTTTACAAAAAATACACCCCGGGCGACGCCGGGAACGCGCCGCTATACACTCTAAAAACATAACCCTCGTTGTGGCGCAGACGGGTAAAATTTTTTACTAGGTAACATAATTTACTACCTAAATAACAAAACACGCTTCATTGTTACTGAATTATCCCTCTACATTGTAAATAATTATAAATTTGTAGGTATTTGCAGTAAAGTAGGCTCAGTCGACTATGTCGTGCCTTTGTCGTCTAGTCTCCATACTACTCTTTGCCATCTCTTTGCGGTCGATCTCTTGTAGAGGGTGGCGCGGGGAAATCAGCCTAATAATTCAAGGCCAAATCGGCGTTATACACCTTAATGTATCTTTTTAATAAATAAGATTAGTCGAAATCTGGTTTTATCGTAGTTAACTATGGCAGTTTATAGACATCCTAAGAAAGCATCAAAATTTACATTACAAAATAGATCAGACTAGTTTTGTGATGTTAATTATTTATAAATTTGCGAGTTTATAGTATTATTGAGTAAAAATTAATAAGTACTTAAAAACGTTAAATGATACTTTAAAACTACAACACAAATATATATAAAAAAATGTATGTGTTAGAACATTATTAGTTGTTATAGTCGGTCAAGTTTCTTCTGAAAAATATATTTAAAACAATAACTGATGGGTTAAATGAGGCGCGTCAATTCTCGGATTGCACCAAGATGGCTCCGACCGAACATAGACTTAACTTGGCACACCCGTAAAAAGGCCTACAAAAACACTACAATACAACACCAAAGCTGCCTTTGTGTGCTTCACTTCACAAACTAACAAGGAAGCGTAACAAAAATGTTGACCGGGATCGATTTCACAGCCATCTTTGAATAACTAATGCATGGAATTAAAACGCCATCAGTCGCCTTATAGGCGACAAAGGCTAACAATGTAGCAACAATTAAATTGATTATCGGAATATTAAGCAGAATTAAGAATATATTATAGAAAAATCTATTTTCAAAACGAATCAACACGCGAGTTATTAAAGGTGTATCTCACACAGAAAATATTCTGGCTTAATTAGGCAGGGTGATTGTCAACGATGATGATGTCGCACACCCAAATAAATCAGGACTTTAAATTGCTTTCCGCAACGACACTCCCATCGTCGACTTGGCGTTAATAGCGCGTGCAACGGAAATCTTAGACGAGTGTTTGGAATATTTTTTGTCTTGAAATTCTACACGCGAATACGAAACAGGCGCCACGTGTAAAAAAATTAGAAACGTACCCAAAGTTGGGAGACCAATTAAATTATATTCGTTAAATAAATTTATGGTTTAGCGTTTATATAAAGCAAATTACCATATATAGCAATACATAATACATTGTCATTGTTGGTAGCTTTTGATGACTATTTTTATAATATACTTATGTTGGGTTTATAATACACCTAGTTGTCGTATCTAATTTGGATAAATTCAGTGAGTTTCTAATTAACCTTTCTAATGAGTCACGTGAATAACCAGAGGTAAAGATTGATAATGAAATATACATGCGAACTAATCCATCTCAAAATTGACGTATTTTTACTAACATTATTGAATTATCCGAAAATATTTAAAAACCCAAATACCATTGGATTTATCTGATATCGATTACAAACATAAATGGAGAGTAAATGAAGCCATGGTCAGAGCAACTCTCGACATTTCTCCGAAGATTGCGAAATACGAATTGTTGAAAGCAGTCTTAAGAATTAGTCAGTATAGATTAGTGTTAGGAATAGACACGTTGAAAACGCCTCGTACTTAGGTACGGATCATCCTTTTGGAAAATTAGAGGGGAAGCCTATGGTCCAGCTGTGGACGTCTTAAAGCTGAGATGATGATGATGATGATAAAACTAGATCCTCTGGACTATCAGTAAATAATTCAATTCAACAATATTGAGTGAAACAATTATAAATAAAAAGAGTACAAATATGTATTATACTTTTGAAGAAAGATATTAAAAATCAGTTAACAAAACCTTTTTGATTATGGCATGTTGAATAATAAAAGCCGCTTAGTTATACATCGAATTACTCAGTTTTAATAACCTCAAAGAGCAGACTACGCCCCGTTTGAATTCAAACAATCGTAAATCAAGAATGATAATAATTTAGCTGCCTTTTTTGTGAAGTAAACAAATATTTATCAATGCAATTACACGATCGTTAGCCCAGCAAAGATATTAAATTGAATTGGGATATTATGAACAGCCAGAAACTATTGCATTAAAAATATCTAATGGGCATAAAATGCGTGAACGATGTAATCCTAGACTAGAAGGAATAAACACAATTAATGGGTTTTTATGATATGATTAAATTGGATGCGATTGTGAGTCAATATGAACACACGAAAAAACTATTTTATCTGTATCGTTATCACGGTACATTTGTAACACGAGAAGGTCATTTTGTTACTACGTAGGTTCCCAGTGAAGCAAGAGAGGAATTTGTAAAGGAAGCAATGCAAAAAATGTTGGCAGATTTAGTCATTTGACTAGTTTAATGTTATTTATTATCACCCAACAAAATAACTGTAGTTTTTTACCGGCAAAAGTTTAAAATGAGATAGTTAATTCGAAAAAGATTAACGGCGTGATAACGGGTACGTCATGAAGTGTTAAAGAATACACGAGTAAGATCGATTAATTTATCTTAACAAATCATCAGGAGAAGTTTATTAATGAGTAAATATTTAAACTATGATCTTTTCGATAGGAAACAACGATGACACATTTAAATATCTCGTATCAAAGAGATCAAGCTCGTATAATAAAAAAATATAATAAGAACCCACACACAAAGTTATTTCCACAAATCGATAATTCCATCATCGAGCTCGGCAAATACGAAAATAAGCATCAAAGTGTTTTTTAGAGGAAAGACACAAATGTCAACCGGCACAGCACAGTAGCAAACATATGTTACATATAGTCTGACAATATTTACTGTTGCTTTATTAGCTCGGCAGGCGGATGGAAGAAAATGAAAATAACCACCACTTCTACATTTCAAAGCACGTGTTAAGCGCTATAGAACATATGACGGATTAATTGGAAACAAATTCTGAACAATGTTTTCGTGTAAAAAATATACAAGCAACCGTGTTACACGCGTACAAAACATACTGTATGTTTCAATGTAGAAAGATACAGCGGATATGTGCGAGAAACATCTTAAATTATTCTCGTTTTATTATATAAACTTTAACAACTATTTCTTTGCTGAGAGGAAACATAAAATGCGATCAACATTTTGTGGCACTCGTATTGTTTTTATATATTTTTATTTAAATTTTTTTAAACAATGATACTTATTAAACTTCTCGTTATGAGTGGATACATGTTTAGTTTAGAAAATGTTACATTAAGTGCGAGTTGTATTCGAATAAATCAAACGCTTGAGAATTAGCGACCATTCCATTTTATATGACAACAATATATCAAGTGCGCGAGTTGAAACAGCATAAATACAATAGTAGGGTATAAAAAAGACGGGCTCTGAGAGATGGCTCGTAAAATAAAACAAGGGCCTACGTCCGGAGATATGTCAAGATAGCTTGCGACGGGGGGCATGAGCGGGTCGGCGCCGGCCTCCCCGAGACCCAATTAGAAACACACCTTTTGGACATGTGCCCTTACTTGGCGCTAACTAACGCCTAAAAACCAACCACGTTGTCCCAACTCACCTACATCCATTACTCTTTATCACTTTTACTCTTTTCTATATTAATATAGCAGTTTTACTTTTATTTTTATCAACTATCAATTTCTCTGTTCGTCCATCCCATTTGTTTTCGAGATTGTTTACATTTCTTCACAAGCTTGTTAAATACTATAGAAATCTCGTAACGTGGCGTAGCGTTTAAACGATTGTAGACGTTAGGAAACACAAGTTTAAATACTAATGCAGCAATGTCGTTATGAACTCGAAACAATACTTCAAGTAACAGCTCTAAACAAAGCTGTTTTCAGTCTATTGCTATTGTTCTTATTGAAGGTTTTTTTTTTTCAGTATAAAAGATATCATCATAGATTTTAAAAAGTCGGTTTGCGTCGACATTTAAAATTAATAAAAATCAAATTATTTTTAATTGAAATTTTAGATGTGAGAATGATGAGAGTGATATGATAATTTATCTGTGGAAAGTGGAAATAGAATTTAACTATTTAAATATTAATACAATTGCAAATAAATCGATAAAAATTTGAATATTTATATTTATAACGGAAAGTAAATTCTAACGTACTCTGTATCTCCTCAATAGAACACTCCCTTCAGACGGTTAACAACTCTACCGCTTTAACAACTGATTAATAGAGTGGTTAAGTAATAACAAAATTTTGAACACAAGTTTAATCATCTATAAAGTATATAATAACCTAATATATATTTTCTTAAATAGATAATTCCCATTTGTACGAAACCGTAGGGTTTAGTCATATTCAAATCAAAGAACGCCATGTCATCGTCATCCAACTGAGAAGTTGAGGTGATGTCATTCTTGCGGTTTTTTTAGTTGGCTTGACCCCTCGTGGGTAAAGATAAGACCAACAATAGCCGTATTCAATTTGTATTTCAATTCTTCACCATGCAAACAAGCAATTCACTTGACGTTGGCTATTAGCAGATGTGTAGTCTCGAGGCGTGGATTTTAAAGATGGATTTTAAAAGTACTTCCGACATATATATTTTTTTTATTTAAAGGAGAACTGCTAACTTGCAAGGGAGATTTCTCATAACTATTCTAAATGTTTAGTAATTCTAATGTTAGTTCTAAATATATATTTATACGGATTTAGATACGGTTTTCATTTAATGAAAAGAACAATAAACGATGAAAGTATGTGTTATGATTTTCAGAAAATGCGAAAGTTTGAGGATTAATATTTGTTACTCTTTCACGCAAAAACGGCTGAACGGATATAAAGAAAAAAATACACAGATCGTTTTTTACCTGGATATATACTTTTTTTATTTTGGAAAAATATTAGGTTCCCTAGGGATGGTGTAAAAATATAAAAATGAAAATCAAGGTTGATGATGATGATGATAATTTAGTAACTCTGTCTGGTTGGGCGTCATTTAATTCCGAATAACAGAACGGTCACATAATCAATAATGAAGAATATTATCTTCGTTTGTGTGATGAGAATAGTTTTTAAATTATTAATTGGAGAAATCAAAACGTATAAAATCAAAACAAATATAAATAAAATTTTGTTTTTAAGGCACAAAGCGATTCAGCACAGAGCGAATCCTTTTGAAGGGGACCTCGATTGTAGTATTGAGAAGTGCGGAGTTGATTCACACAAACTCTGTTCGCCGGAGGCGTGGGTTGCATCCCATTTAACGAGTTGCACTTTCTGCACCGATTGGCGGTGTTAGGTCGAGAACTAACTCCAACTCTGCTATACACAAATTATAAACTTTCAATTATTTTACATTCAGTATTAAACTGTAACCACCTTTAGCAAATGTAGCTTATTTTACAAAGGACGAAAGATTCACGTACAAAACGAGAGTAAAATACTTAAACGCAGCTTAAACGTATGAAAATGTTTGAACTATTTTGATTACACAAGAATAGGACCAAACATCAGTCTCATTTAACCCTCATATTATGTATTTATCATTATTACCACCTTTTCGGAATGCGGAAGAACCATGTCGAGGAACGATTTATACTAATAGATAATATTCCTAACATAAGTGATTATTATCTATACATAACAACACTCAAAGAAAATTTTATAAATTTCTTTATACGCACCTTAGTCTTGACGAGTTTCGGATTTTCTTTACACATTTTTGCCAGAGCATGATATTCTCCTCTTGCTGCACATAGTATCCACTGCTTTTGTTTCGAATCCAAAGGGTCTACTTCGTTCTTTTGATCGAGCTGCAAATCGTCAATAAATCAGGATAGGTTCTAAAACCAGGTTCTAACTATTAGTATTCCTAAAATTATTAAAGATCTCAGTCCGAGTAACCTAGACGCAATTTACTAGTCTTTCAAATTTAACTAGGATATGGTTAAGCTACATCCACACACTCGAAGAGTGGCAGACTTACACTACGTCATTAGTCGTCATGCCGCACATCAAGCTCTTCCTCATGTCCTTATTTTGTCCCTCCTTATTGTCTTTTAAATCCTTATATATATATATAAATTAAGTGTCACATGTTTGTTCGCGATGAACTCCTGAACTACTGAACCGATTTTGATAAAATTTCGTAACTATGTGTAATTAATTTGGTCCAACTTAAAAGATAGGATAGTTTTTATTTTGAACGCGGGAGAAGCCTGGAGCGGGCCACTAGTTGAGTATAAAGTTAAGAGTACAAAAATATGTAATATAAGAAAGAATCTTAAAAATAGGTACTTACAGATGCTCTATCTTCCTCGTCGACCCCCTGAAACAAAATAAAAGATGTGAGTAAATGAAATATTAAAACAAAAATTGGAATTTTTAACTATGAAATGTATATAGGTTATTATTATTTTTTCCATTGCTTTTAGAGCAAGTAGATAAATGCTTATAAATATATAAAAAAGGTCGGAACCGCTTCGGAACCAACACCTTCAGGCAATATTACTGGTTTTAAATAGAAAACTGTAATTAAATAACATTTTCCACTAATCTTAAAAAAAACCTGCAGTTTGATGTAGTGTTTAGTTTACTAAAAGTGTGTGAATTAGTTATTAAAAATAAAATATATAAGAGGTAAGATTAAGTAGTAATACAACAATTCAGATTAAGTAGTAATATTTGAATAGGCTACAACAACAATGGAATTATGGAGTTTTGAATAGCTTTCAAATCAAACGACTCCAAGTCCAAGTCAGCCATGTTTGTATGTAATTGAAATAATTTATAAAAAGGTACGAGTACCATATCTGTACATTAAACGTCTGAAAACAAAAGGTTAGGAATATAAATAAAGACGATATTTACATATATAATAAATATCTTAACGACACATATAAATTAATCGGAACCTAATATTTCAAAATTAATAAATGAGTACTTATATTGTGAAAATAATATTTTGAATTAATGGTCAATAAATTCGAATTCTCCCGTCTTCAGGCTTGCGCTGGGATTGGTGGCGTGGATTGAAGATTCTATATTCAATTTGATGCTGAGTTAATTAAAAACCGTAAGCTATGTGTAATACAGTTCATTTTTGAGTAATGAGACGATTGTTTAAAGCTTTTCTTTTAGAATGCTCAGGGCGTGCGCTGCTCAGCATGAACACTTTACCACCTGTCGTTACATATTTATGTCTACACTATTGGCCTCACTGTTAGGGACTTCGATATTGACAAGATAACATCCTTAATGTGATGTGTTTGATTTAATAATAAGATTATGTTTGTTCGTTGCCGGTTTTTAAGTCCTGTGCTAAGAACAATTAACCATTAGTGTAAAAAAATCGTTTTGTAACGGTAAGGAAATTCGTACTAATCATAACCGCAAGCAACAAGTTTTCAACCAAACATTTCGTAACTAAAGAAACATTAGTAATATCTTTTTGGAGATTATGTATTAACACATATATGTATTAAAAATGTTGCAGATACTTGGATTCACGACTGAAGTAGATACATTGTTAAACTCAATCCTTTTTCAATTTTCAAAAAAGGAATCAATAATCTTTGACCGATACATACTTATTTAAAAATGCTAATTATTACTTAGGCAATATGAAAAAGCTCGTTCCATAGTGTGAGTTCTCTAATTAAAAACAATTAGAATACCGTCTACAGGAAGGCTGTTCTTTTACGCGATATTTCAAAGATTCAAATAACTGAAATATCGCGCAAAGGAAAACTAAGGATCATCGATTAAATAATGAAGCTTTTGATATCCATTGGCTGCTGATTTTGCGATCTTCTAGTGCAGTTCAATATTCAACAGTACCTAAAGTAATTTAAAAAATAAAACTATAAATAAATAAAATGCACGATTTCGTTGAGATAGCTAGTGCCCGCAACTTCGTATGCGCTGAAGTTGGTTTTTTGAAAATCCCACAGTAGCCTAATATTTTTCCAGGATAAAAAGTATCCTATAGTTTAAGTCGTTTCTGAGATTAGCGTGCACAAAAGCACAAACATGCAAAAATTCTAAAAACTATTTTTGATCTCGGTAACATTAAGTATTAAGTAGATACAAGGTGTAGAAATTGTTTTTTTTTTTTTTTTGAAATAAATATTTAATGTACCTACAGACACGGCTCGTTTACGATTTTATTATATGTACATGAGTGTGCAACACCAGACCATTTATTTAAATCATTATTGCGAACCAATAGCTAACAAGAATTCACTTCAATTAATAGTTGAAGTGTTTGTAAGGTAATGGGATTGTTCGCAGAAAATCGATACAACAAAGCTGTTTTTAAGCAGTAAAAGTGAGTTTCTAATAATCGTAAAACATTTATGTAGGGGATTAGGTAATATCCGTTCACAATTAATATATGCGCGTCTTCATCTGACTGTATTAAGCAGTGGTAAAGCCGAATACTGGACAAAAAAGTAAATATTTCCTCCGTTTATTTCATTACCCGAGCTTTGTACTCAAGTCAAGAATCACGAAATAATTTAGCAGTTACCGTCATCGAATTGACCAAAAAAAAACAGCATTGCGTTACTTATTCCGAATATCCAAATAAAACGTTCGATAAGAGTGTGTATTCGATAAGCGTCTAGACTTCTTAATTTGCAGCTTTCGTTTTTCGGATGATGAAGATGAAGTCTCAGCCCTTCAATTTCAGCTACAAATTAGAACCCGCAATGCGTGTTTACCACGTTAGTCAACATTTTTAGGTCCAAATTCGTTCTGTATTAACTTAATATTTTAGGATTCTGTATTACAAAATCAACTCAGGACTCTCTAACTCTCTGAATTTTAATTTTAGAAAATAAAAGTTATGTTAAACTAAATTCTCTGCAACATTTGTCTGAAACTTTTTTGTAACCTTTTTTTCTTAACATTTTTATAAAATTTGAGGATTTTTTTCCACACCCTTCTAAAGGTCGTATCGAAAAATATATCAAAATTTCCCGTAAGGCACTCAAATTTTGACTTGTTAGTAAATTTTCCTGGACTCGCAAATATAATACTTACGAAATAAAAGTTTAGTTAGTAACTACATTATGCTGATAGCGTCTTTTCCGGACCGTGTCTGCCTTCGTTAAGAGCAGGCTCCACGAATAAAATTCCTACGCTCGCTCCGCCCACGTCCCGCCACCCGAGAGTTAAAAGTTGCTCGGCGGCTCTCTAGGATTTTTTTTAATATATCGCAAGATACAGCTTACGTAAGGTTGAATATTGCGTACATTATTTGAAGCATGGTTTGGTATGCACTAGCTCGGAACTAAACAACGTAAGTCTCAAAATTGTTTTCGTTAATTATAGGAGTAAAAATAAACCTAAGTTTATTTTATTTTGACAATCACTGGTAAACAATGTTTCCTTGCTACGAGAAGTTTTTTGGCGATATAACTCAAGCCGTTTAGTAGAAAAATGTAATATTCTCCGGAAAAGGCGTCGATTTCGATAAAAAAATGTATCGAATGAAAATCACCTAATTATGTTTCTGACTTGATAATCTACAGATAAAGGTCTCAAAATATATATATGTAAATTCCACATTGATCAGATATGTGGTTGACTCAGCACATTTATTTAAAGTTCCCTTAGTTTCATAGAGCCTGGCCTTAATTCGCTCAATGGATTATATAAATGATTCTTAGGCTAAGTAGTAAGTTTATGTAAGGGTATCGGCGCATACTAATGCAGTCAAAGCGCATCGAAATATGGGCACAAAAATTTAGATATAGGTAAATATGCCATGTAAATTTTTAACTGGCGCTTTGATGCGCTAGTATGCACCGACCCTAAGTGTTTTAGCAGTTTTTTATCCCGTGTACAGGACACGGGATATAAAAACTGCTAATGTCAGCAGACCAAAAAAATGTACATTATAAATGCAAAAAGTTTGTGAGAATGGATACATGTATGGATATATTGTATGTTTGATACTCTTTCACGTAAAAACTACTGAACGGATTTGAATAAAATCTGGCACACAGATAGTTTAATACTTGGATTAACATATAGGATACTTTTATCCTATGTTAGGAAAATGAAAAATGTTAGGAAAATAAAAATACAAAAAATCGATAAAAATATCGGATGTTATTTAGGTATTATATTTATTTCATTTTTTAACGCAGAGGAAATCGTGGGAATCAGCTAGAGCTGAACCTTTAATCATATTATTAAATTTTATTGTTACTTTTGATAAAGTGTAACAATTTTTAAATATGTGTACACGGTGTAGAGATAAGAATGCATGCGATTTGGCGACGGACGGTCGCGTCGCGTCGCCAGCAGGCGTGCGTGCCTCGCTCCGGGATGTCGGACGCATCAGGGTGTTCTCGCTGGGCCACATTATGGTGGCTAGCGGTACGAGGGAACAACATTGCGATCGATACACATCACAACTTTCTAACGTCTGACTTTATCGCATATTTGATTTACCATCTCGCTTCTCCGTTGCAAATTACTATCGCCCTTTAACACAATGGACACGAACGGCTCATAATAAAAAAGATGCTACTTCAAACCGCTCTTAAGTCTTGCATCTAAAATATAAAATCTATTATCAACACTAATATTATAAAGAGGAAAGATTTGATTTTTTGTATGTTTATTTGTAATGGATCATCTATAGAAAGCTACATTATCAACGTACTCGTTGATAGGCTGTATTTTATTTTCAAGATCCCTACGAATATTACAATAAAGTAACCCAAAGGTATCGAAAATGTCCTTTTGAGGATATAATATTCGTCTATTTCGTCTATGCCTACCTATAAAAATCTAAATACCTACATATCTAAAAATAGTTGGATAAGACATGGTTGATTATGTACATGTAAATTATTCTTTATATTATTGGAATCAGACTTTTCGTCTAGAAATTGAAACAGGTATAAAAACGCTGAAAGTTAAATAAAGGGCGTGGTGTGAGAGAACAACCCAAAGTTAGTTATTTAGTTATTATGTTAGTTAATATAGTAGTTATTTAGTTATTATATAGTTGTTTAGAAAATTATACATTTATATTTAAAAATAAAGTCTACGCGAACGAAGACGCGGGCATCGTCTAGTATTACATATTTAGTGACGTACATACATATTTAGTACACATCACTACTTTATTACATATTTAATTTACCATCTCTGCTATGAAAAACATTTGCATATGTACTTAATTGGTAATTATTGACAGAAACATTCAATTGTTTCACTCGTGGCTACTTCTGGGCCTCCATACAATTCGCGGTACTTTTATCTTTCGATAGATGACAGCTAATTCATCCGCTCCTATTTTCCATTACATCGACAAGGCTCGTTAAGTGTGGCATCCGCGTTGTTGATGGCTGCAAGTGATTCTCAGGCCCGAATAGCAATGAAAGAACAATGAAATCGGTCATATTTTCCTGCCAACTTGCAACGGACCGTGATAGCTTATCTTCACATCGGAATAACAACTAGAATGCGTTTATGCAAAACGTTGATGACGTGTACTTAAAACGAAGCTCATTTTCGCTGCCCTGCTGAGGAATTTACGACGTATGAGATTAAATATATTTCATAACGTGGCAAGCAGTGAAATCAACTGCAACCAAAGTATCGGGGAATATAAAACTGATCATCTCCATATCATCTTCATCTCAGCCGCAGATCGTCCATTGCTGGACATAGGCCTCCATAACTTTCACATAGGACAGGTCAGAAGCAGCCTGGATCCACCGTCAGGTTCTTATCAGCCCTTATCAGGTCGTATGTCCACCTTGTGGGTGGACATCCTGTGCTGCGATTAGTACTTGTCCTTCACTCGAGAACCTTCTGGCTCCGGCCCCGGCCGTCGTCGGCCCGGCCCCGGCCGTTGCTTCTCCGTATACTATGTATACTGCACACAGACTGCCACTTCAAGTCACTGATCCGACGACTTATGACGGTAACTTTCGTACGTCTACGGATTTCCTCATTTCTGATTCGATTTCGTAGTGTAACCCCGAGCATAGCCCTCTCCATAGCTAGGCTGAGCGACGTTGAGCTTTCTTACGAGGCATCCATCCATACATTCATTCTGACAAAACCTCGCAGTCATATCTAATATTAGTTAGGATTAGGATATAAATTAAGTCCCAATACAGGACATTTTTTATGTTAAGTCTACCGTCGCCTACAACACAAGCAATGACACGCAGATAGGGATTAGAAAGGGACAGAGAAATGGGCTCTGGCATTCTTTACTCACTCATCGAAACACAACAGCACTTGCTGTTACTTTACAGTGGTATTCTCTTAGAGAGTGGGTACTGCAGCCAGTAGGGCTGCCTAAATGACTGCGAAACGCAGTGCCTATGTCTCTTATCAATGTGATGAAGTAAATGGTCCACCAGTCGGCTGGCTACTGTGAATTGGCAGGGCTCACAGGCTTTGAAGATCGCTAATCTTCTAGTGCAGGTTACAGTGGATTGTTACACTAGTTATTATTTCTTATCGAAAAACAAATAGGCAAATATACTGTGCGCTATCACTGGTTATTAACACGATGTAATAATTAGTAAGGCGATTCCGTTAGGATATTAGAGAAACTCGACAAAGCGATAAACTACATGGCCAGTTTAAAGCACGAATGACCTTTTTTTAGAGCCTTAATGGCGCACGTGCGCTTTGGACTCACACGAGGGTAATTGTCGAGGGACAATCGACCGCAAGTCACGCGGCTCTGTTCAATACACTATGCACTGTGAATAATGATACGAATATTAGCTTAAATCATTTGTATGACGGGCACTGACATTCGACTCTTTGTTTTATTCCAAAGCACAAGGCACGTTTGCTCATTTCTTAGATAACCTACGCTAAATATATTTATTAAATATAATTTAACATTTATATGAAGCTATGTTAATTCGAGAGTTATAAACCCCTTTAATATCTCTTTTGTTGGAGATGTTTCGAGATTAATTTTAAAATGTTGACGAGCGGAAGAGGCATAAGTCGTCAGTCTATTTCAGTGATGATTTATGTGTCAGGATCTAATTCGGACGGGCGGCAATGTGACATATTACGGAAGAACGGATTGTTGAATTATTATTTATCAGTTTCAAGCGCATCTCGTTTGGAGCGCCTATTGGGTGGAAACGAAAAGAAGCGGTTTGATTTATTACGCGGATTGACGGTGTCAGTGAGTAAGGCACCGCAAATTACGTAATGACTGTATTTAGCATGGAAATGCAAAAAATCCCTGCCTTCGTGCTAGTTTACAAATTCATGCCGTTGTCGCAGGGCTAATGTAAGCTCTCGTACTTTTAATAGGCTACAATGTGGAATACGTGGTATAAAGCAATTGTAAAGTCCATTAGGTACGCGGAGGCGTACGCTGCGCGGCTAATATTTGTCATTAGGAGCTTTTGTTGTTCGCGTTGTAAGCTTCGCCCAATTACGCTTCCCCAGTGTAGGGGATGTCCCGTTCGGATGAGCTAAAATTATTATTATATAAATTTTTGCTCCGCCAACAAACATCCCCTCTCTGCTTATTTTTCAAATGTGCCCTTCGGGTGTAGTGTTGCGTTGCTTATTATTTACCCCAATAAGGACTAGCGCAATGTTTTACGACATTATTAACGAGAGCGATTTGTTAGCAGTTCTTATGTCGGATGACAATATAATAATCGTTCTGGCAAGGTGTCGTGAAGTGTACATACATTAGCAATTTCCCCTTTTCCTCTCGCTATCCTGGCGCGATCACGAGAAATTATTATCGATAATAATCAAATTGTACAACGTTTCGACCGCCAAAGGGCCATGACGAAGGTTTTACAATTCAATTAGGTGGATGCACCAGGTGTCAACGGGTGGGGAACTTTTGCCCGAACAACGGCGATACATTTTAATATTCAAACTTTTATTAAAGCAGATAACAAAATTCATAGTTGTGGAAACATTAATTAACAAATTTGTAGACCTTTTTACCGCGGGTTACACTTTTAAAATATAATAATTATTATTATTCATATTAAGTTGCGATCGAGTACATGTTTATTTTTATGCTATACTAGCTTACCTTGAGAAAAGGTGCTTGCCCTCCTGTGAAATTGGGAAGAGACACACTGCCAAAAAGTAAGGTAGCCTAATACCTTGGTATATACCTTGATTACGCTAAGTACTCTTTATTATAATGTGCCTTGATAGTAAACAGACTTGGAGGCACCACATTCTACAGAAACGCGACCAGCTCAGACTGTTACTTCGAAAACATTTTTGGCTCCTGGGACCCAAATCATCCTTGTCCTTGAGCAATAAGTTGCTAATTTATAAGGCTATACTCAAAGCAGTCTGGTCCTATTGAACTGTGTGGTACAGCTAAGAACTCAAATATGTATAGAGATCCTTCAGAGGTTCCAAAACAAAACTTAAAAGCATCTCGGGTGCATCTCTGTTTATCAGTAGTTCTGAAATGCACGAGTGTTTGCAGTTGAAATACCATAGGACAGAAAATTGAGCGCCGAACAAAGGCGTATAGGAGAAGAATAGTCAGAGCCGTGGATCTGGGCGAAACACGAAAGGTCAAAAGGCTTAAGCGCTACCACATTTGGCGAAATAATAAAATAAAATAAAATAAAATAAAAGACGAGCCCCTCATTGGAAAGACTGGCCTTACAAGTCAATAAAAACTCACAAAACATCTGTTTATGGTTTAGAACCGATTGCATGATTGTCGCACAAAAAATACTAGCTGATTCGGCGAACTTCGTACCGCTTCAGAATCAATAAAAGTTGTAGGGGAGACCGAGGCACGTTGACACAAATGTAAGTTGACACAACATCAAAATCTCAGCAACTAAAGGAATTAGAAGATTGGCAACAACGCGGTTTTAACCCACAGTTGCCTCTCACTGACTTGTCAGTACACGCCGTGGCTGCCGGGCGAACGGTTGTGGAGTTATAGCGTCTGTAGCCAAAATTACACGAAAAGTAAGTTTTTTATAATTTTTTCGATGCTGTTTATTTACATGTTATGTTACTTATTTTGTGGTATACATAGATCATTTCTAATGCATATTTAGTAAGCTTTATATATTTTATTCATTTTTTAAACACAACAATCGCTTGTAGGTTTTAATCGCTATGAAATATAAAAAAACCGTTAATTTTAAGAGGAAGGTAAGTTGAAACAACTTGTTTCAACTTACCTCGTTTGTTGCAACTCTCCTCGATTTTAATTTCTCATTCTAAATGTGTATTTTATTTTTAGAATGCCTAATAAGTACTTACGCAAGACAAATAGAAGCGAAGCCAGCATTGAAATATATGAATTGGCCGCTGAAGAAGTTGCTTTAAGAGGCAAAAGTCTACGGGATGCTGCGAAATCGTATAACTTGAACTATTCTTCGTTGTTCCGGTTCATTAAAAAAAAAGAAAAGCAAGGTGGTAAAGGCGAGGTCAGTCACAATGGGATATGTGCAAAACTTTATATTTACTCCTGAGGAAGAAACCATACTGGCCGGATATTTTGTAAATTGTGCTGCAGCTAATTATGGGCTGAGTGTTAAGGATGCAAAGCGACGAGCGAGTTATGAACTCGCTCAAAACTATAACAAAAAATGTCCTTCTTCTTGGGAAAGTAATAAAATGGCTGGATCATTATATACCTATTAGTTCTGTTGTAGTAAAACTGTAGTAAGTAAAAGGTGATTATTAATAATGTAGAATAATTTTAAGTGACATTAGTATTTTTAGTTGATCTCGAAGAAGTTCTTTTTGTGTTGATGTTTATTGTAGTATTTAAGACTTGAATATAATATGTAAGTAAGTATACGTCAAATATGTGTACCTATACATGTGCAATTAATATGCTTTATTTATCTCATAAGAAGAAAACTATTTAAGTTACAAAAGCTACCTTTTTGTTGATTGATCCTAAAGAAATTATTTTATGTAAAATCTTAGTGACTAAAAACTTAATGTTATTGTAGTATTAAGGGTAAACCTACTTAAGACCTACTATAAACGTACTTAAATGTGCCTTACTTATTGTAACGAAAAGAAAACTATTATAAGAATAGAAATTTCATTGTTGATTGATCTCATTCCTCTAAAGTTACAAGGGTTTTTATGTTTTATATTTAATATAATGATTATTCGCAAAATTGTGTTTTTGTTGATCTTAAAAACTTAATTTTTCTGTGTGTGTCAACTTACCTAGGTACCTGTTTCAACTTAACTCGGTACTAGGAGGGATGAAACAGACTGACATGATGTAGAAAAACGATATTTTTTTAAAGTTCTAACTACTTGAACCATTTCAATAGAAATTCGTAATTAAAGTATGAAATTTGATTTCTAATGATATATTCTTTATGGTTCTAGCCTACTTATTTTCGGAATTATTTTCGGAAATGTAAATTTTGTGTCAACCCTCCTAGGTCTCCCCTAGTAGTAACTTATTAGCTGAATGAAATTCAAATTTTTATTATAATAAATGAATACCCACTCAAAATTAATTATGTACAGTAAATGTTCAAAAATCTCAATTAAATCCATTTTAATTACATTTAAATGAATCTGATTATTTATTGCAGCGAATCATGATTCCGGTAGCTTGTTTTTCTATCTGTTATTTATCAGAGATGGCGTATACAAAATCAACCTTTATCTTAAGAGCAGGCCCCACGAAAAAAATTCCTACGCTCGCTCCGCCCACGTCCCGCCACCCGAGTTACAAGTTGCTCGGCGGCTCTCTAGGATTTTTTTTAATATATCGCAAGATACAGCTTACGCAAGGTTGAATATTGCGTACATTATTTGAAGCATGATTTGGTATGCACTAGCTCGGAACTAAACAACGTAAGTCTCAAAATTGTTTTCGTTAATTATAGAAGTAAAAATAAACCTAAGTTTATTTTATTTTGACAATCACTGGTAAACAATGTTTCCTTGCTACGAGCAGTTTTTTGGCGATATAACTCAAGCCGTTTAGTAGAAAAATGTAATATTCTCCGGAAAAGGCGCCGATTTCGATCAAAAAATGTATCGAATGAAAATCACCTAATTATGTTTCTGACTTGATAATCTACAGATAAAGGTCTCAAAATATATATATGTAAATTCTACATTGATCAGATATGTGGTTGACTCAGCACATTTATTTAAAGTTCCCTTAGTTTCATAGGGCCTGGCCTTAACTGCCGATCCTTAACATTTAAAAAAGTGAAATAATTGAGTGGGATTAGTAATTCACTAGTAACTTTATTCTTAATCCTACTACAGTAGGCAACGTACTTGCAGCACCTATAATATTCGCTGTCGGATCGATAATTAGTTATCTTGGCTTCGTCCTCGACAGTCGATGGCAATTTGATTGTCGTTTCCGTCGCTGCCGCACTGGGAAGACTACTCCCCAACCTGGTTAGACCGAATTCGACCTGTCGCCGCCTCTACACAGACAGTAACCACCTCAAAGATGCAATTGCATACAAAAAAGTCCGTGCTTTATAACCATTTCTATGAGAGCTTTCAAATGAGTGTAAGTAAAAATATTATATTTAGACAAATTTCGGAATTCTGTCAGATAAATATTTAGTTTACGAATCAGTCTCCAAACCACATATAGTTTCAAGTCAAAATATTTGTTAATGGTCGACATACGTCAACCAACAGGTGCTGTGTTCACTGCAGGCGGCGCGAACGCACTCCCCAAATTCTTATAATGATTTACCCATTCAACTTATAATTATCTAAGTAAATACATGTGGCTTTTTACGACAAAATGATAGCATAACAAGGATCGTAATTAAAACACAATTACATCATTTCGAGGGTTAATTAATCACAAATAAAAGAGTTTTTATAGCTTTTCGTATAACAGATTACAGGTCTAAGATAATAAATGTACGAATACCAAAAGTTTCCAGTTTAACTAAGAAAAAATGACGATTTTATGAACGTACTTTTATTTTATTTTTCAATAGGTATAGAATTTGGTAATTATCGCACACTTTTAAGATCATTTTTATCATTAGGTAGAAATAGGAGTTTTGTAAAAGTGTTTTTAATGTTAAGTTCGACAGACAGGCTGTCGCTTCTCTTGGTGGCTACTACCATCGTCTATAACACAAGCAGTGCCACAGATGCTGCATGTGCCGCAATCTATTGTAGTATTAAGGATAAGAGATTGGGAAATAGGTTCTAGAAATAGTTATTTACTCGCGCAAACACAACAGTACACATGCTGTTATTTCATGGTGTTCCTATTTGTAAGAGGGTAGTTACTGCCGCCAGACGGCCTTCCAAAATGACTGCGAAAGACAGTGTGCCCTGCCATTACCTACTTAAAGCATAATTTGAAGCCAAGACCATTACAATACTCATGTGAACATTACCTACGATACAAATCGATTTGAGTACTGAGAAGTGTATTTTTTATTTTGGATCTGGATAAATAGGTTACCATTGTCTATTGATTACTATTGTCAAAAGACAAATATTTATTAGTATTATTGAGTTATTGAGTCACTAGTGTTTGTTGATCTATTTATCAATAGATACCAGTGTTGTAGTATATTGATAATATATATAAAAAAAAACATTACTTCGTCTAACTAAACGAACGAACGAAAAAAAAACATAAATTACGTCAATTAGTAATAGTAATTATTGTTCTCATTAGTGCAGTAAAACCATAATACTGACTTTGATAGGCAACTTTAAAGGATACACAGAACTTGCAATAACAACTGGAATGCCAAGATTTTTTTAATTAATATCGGAGATCATAACACAAGTTTAAAAAAAAAAAGGTTTAACTGAATAGGTTAAACCTATCTTACATACTAGATTGTTCAGCAATGAAATAAAAGAAAATAAACAACTCGGCAATATATTAAGACGGGAAAAGGTTTTGTTTTTTTATTATACAAATTCAATAATATTTTACCATAGTTTATTTACATTTGAATATAATATATACGTGCCATTTTGTTCGACAACTTGTTGCCATGTTGTAGGTAGACAAAATCCCATTTCTATAGAAATTTTGGGGACTTCTGATCTTTTTTGGTGTTAACCTAATACCACCTAAAGAATTGTGAAGAGACCGAAACAGGTAAAATCTGAAGGTGCAAGGTCATGGCTATATGGTGGATCCATTGTGCCTACCCGGTTGACACTGAGCAGCACACTTTGGATGATTGCCCCGAATGGGCAGAGCAGTGCGACGCTCTGTCTCTCGTCGTGAAATCGATGGTCGGCAGAGACCTTGCGTGGCAGGCGATGCTCACGTTTTGTGAGCACGTTATGTCGAGCAAGGAAGCGGCGGAAAGGCAGCGGGAAGAGGATCCCTTCTCCCAGCCAGTCCGCCGAAAAAGGCCGGGCGCAGGCAGCCGCCTTCCCCTCTGACCTTGGACCAGGGCGGTAGTCTTGGGGGAGACCACCACACATCGTAAGGTCCACCGATATGGCCGGCGTACCTCCACTTTCGGGTACGCCGAGGTTTTGTTTGACAGGGAGTGAAGCCCTCCCCGCGCTATACAGCCGTGACGGGGCACCGATGTCGTGTCAAAACGTCCCCACGACCCCGCCCATCAACGACGGCGTTAGAAAGTGGTTGGGTTTTAACCGGTACGAATCCAGCATAACCCCGCAGTGTCCCTACACTGCAGGGTATCCAAAAGGATTTCCCAACGTTAAAAAAGGGCTATATTGTAGATGCATTAACACTTCCCAAATCCCTTGGAAATCCCAACCAAGCTCCATGATAAAAAAACCACACATTTTGTAATTGATCAATCAACGGTTGTTTTTTTCTCTATTTCTTGCTTGAGTCTCATCATCTGTTGTCAGTAGAGATCCGAATTTAAACCGAAGTTAAAAGGCTCACAATGAACGATGCCCTTCCACCAATCCCAACATACACACATCACCAACACCTTATTGCGAGATGATCCGAGTTTCGCTATAATATGAAGCACACGATTACCCTTTCATCATTATCTTTTTTGCAAGTTCTTGATCCGTTTTTTTTGTTTGTTTGAAAACTGCCGTGATTGGGATTGTTTGAAGACTATCAGCCCATTTCCTAGTTAACGACGGGATTTCATTAACTTCCACATGTGAACTATTGATTAGGATTGATGTGAAATTAGGTATACTGTTACTTCGGTGGTATTTCCATGACACGATGCTGCAGCATCAAGTAGTCCACGGGACACCCAACTCCTCAGCAACTTACAGCAGATGTAGCGTGTTAGGGCTCATTAGAAAGGGGGGGATTTATTTATAATTTTAATTATAATTTGTATTGTGATAAATATTGGTTTTTCTGTGGTCTCCATCAAAGTGGAGAGACGAGCGAAGCAGAGATGTGTTAGAAACTACAACAGATTAGAAACAACCAATTCACTGGTTCAGTCATCTGAACTCATCACCACTGCTCATCTTCAGTGGAGTCATTCACCTTGGTGGAGTCCAGGTCTAATCGTTGGGCATGTTGAAATGGTTTATTATAATGTGAAAATATTGTTAAATGTAGATTAGAAATTAAAAATTTACAAGTTATTTAGTGGTTCAATTAATAAGATTTACATTGATTAGTACTAAAATTTACTAAGATTTTAAGATAATGTGTAGGATTTTAAAGTTTTAAGATAAAATAATGAAATTAATAATGTGTAATTGGGTATGAAAATATAATGGGTGTGCCTAAAAGTACAGAATCTTATTTTTTGTATTTTAGCTGGTTCGATTCCCGGGTGTGGCAAGCGTATTATCAAAAAATGCTTGAAAGCGGTTGTGTTCTTTAAAATATTTAAAATGGTAATTTTTCCTATCTTCAGTATTTAAAGAACTTTCCCTCCATGTGGCGTTAAAAATTTCTACTGGGTATACATATACACTCAAAGAAATTTTACTCATAATGTCATAAGACATGTAAACAACACAGCCATGCTCCATTTTCCTAAAAAGCCTTTATTTATTTTATGTTGCTCTCTTTGGAAAAGTATATCAGGATACACAAACAATAATATGTACTCATATTCAACACTTACGTGCACATTTGTAAAAATTCCTCCAGATTGATGCGACTTTAAAACATCACCCTCCGATGCCATCCTATTAAACATCTGCTTTCTTTCTTTAACTGAAATCTTCTGTTCATTATCCACCAGCACACTGTCACTTCTGGATGTTGTTAGCGGCATCAAGCTTTCATTAATTGATACATCTTGATTCGGTATAGAATCATTAATTGATGCTCTCTGTCCAGATTGAATGCTAGATGTACTTGAGCTCACCTTCTCAGATGACTTACGCCTCGGGAAAACTTTTGGAGCAATATCATCGGTAGATGAAGTGTTCAAACTTTGTTCGGACTCACTATGTGGTAAAACTACGGGGCTAGTGGGAGTATTATCTTGGATTAAGTTGGTTAGTATATTGAAATCTTGATTGAGTTGAATAGGTGGTGGAGGACGAAAAGGGGGTTGTGTTTGAATCGGTTCTGAATCCTTAGTTGGGTCTGGTATAGGTGAGTCAGATGTGCCACTTTCAAATGTTTCATTTCCCTTGGCACCGGGCATGTATTTTTTCTTTAAAATCAACCATTTCTCATTATTCTGGGTTTTTATCATGGACAGAGTATTCACATGTTTTTTGAAAGTGCTTCTAGCCTCATCTACAAATAAAAAATATATTTAATTAGGTTATGCTAAGACTATATAAGTATATTGAGAGTAAGGTTATGCTATTAAAAATAAATAATAAGGTTATTTAAAATTTGACTTGCCTCTCATGTCGGGGTTCATTAAGAAACCTTTAAAGTGTTTAACTAATTCATGATTTGTCACTTTCCCATTGTGTGCTAGCATAAATTTTAGAATTTCATTAAAACTTAATTCATTGGGTGTCGCCATTATAACTGTTTATATGAATCACTTTTTAAATACACTTCTTTTTCGCGTAGAAACCTATGTGGTTTTGTGTCTTAATACAATAAATGTAATTTTAATACTATTTTATAGTCCCGTTAACAATTAATAAATAACAAAAGGTCAATATTTTGTATCACACAGAGATAGCAATCTCTCTTTCCCTTTCTAAAAACATGGTAGATGTCACTTTGGCAGACAGTTGACAGCTCGAATGACATCGAACAGATGACATTTGTTGTAGATCCAATACGATCCGTTACACGCATATTTCACAATATTTTTTTTATGTCTACAGAAAGTATTTTTATAGTCTATAAGATTTTGCATGAATATAGAAAATAAGTTTCGGTGTAATAAGTATAAGATATTTATTTATAAACACATATTATAATAAGGATATATACTCACATAATAAGATTCGACCTCGATTCGATTCGATGCCGTTAAAACGGTTTATTCCAAGATATTTATTTATTTATTTATTATTTCGATGCTTATTTACCTTAACACTACGTCCCGTCGTGTCAGGCGAGGAGGCGATCGTATCAAGTAGGTACCTATGAGGATATCCGTAGACAAAATGAAAGTTATCGACGTAACAAAACGGATTAGTACCTAAGTTGAAGTGGCAATGGACAAAGCCCATAGTATAAAGAGTCTACAACCACTGGGCCCCGGAAGGTCTTTCTAAAGGGCTGCTTCGTACCGGTCCTATTAGAGAATCATAGGGGATGCTTATGTCTAGGAGTGCACATCCTATAGATGAGACGATGATAGTCTAGTGATGAACTCTCAAAAGTAAATAATCTTGAAAAAATCAATATTATTCTCACGACGAGAGACCTATGTTAATAGACGACGGCAGTCACCTACCACCAAGTGGCCCGTCGGCCTGTCTGACGAACGTAGCATAAAAAAATCATTAATCACTTCCCAAGGTTTATATGCTCGCTAAAACTAATTATAGTTATTCGAATCCCCTGAGAGCGTAACAGAGTTCACTGTAGAATTTCCAAATTAATTATTTACGACAACGTCAAATGATTTCATTTAGCATTGACGTCATGCTATTCTCTGATATTTGCAAATTGGTTAAATACAGATTTAAGAACCAATAATTTATAAGAGACTATTTTAAAGAAGAAAATTTCAAGTAGTATCTAATCAAAATCATAATTGTAAGAAAATGACAAGTTTTACAACGGTTATTCCATTGCTAGATTTATACAAAGCTAGCAGAATTTTCATTTTTCGATTATTTTTTTGAGCGTCAAATTTTTTTTTTGCCACCATATGAGCACTAAATGATGAGATAAAATGAAGTTATTCTGCCTCTCTGACCCTTTTTTACGAGGGAACATTTGCGACCCAGATCCCCACCGACCATGGGAAGATCGGACTTCTACCCACTAAAACCCCACGGTGTTTCTTCGCGCCGTCTATGGGCGGGGTTTAGCGGACGTTGGCACGCTAGCTTCTCCTGCCGCCAGACAGGGCCCGTACAGTTGCGGGCTCCACTTCTATTAGGTGCGGATTGTGACCTCCGCGCCGTGAAGAGAGGTGCCGGAAACACACAGCACGTCTCCTCTCGTTGCCCGGACGACCCCATGTCCGCCGCCCCCAGGCGAAGCAGCACAGGCCGCCTATTCTCCAACTCTCGCAGCGGGCAGTCAGCAAGCGGCTTCACTTCTAAAGCACCCCATAACCTCTTCTCTAAGGCACAACCTACCGCAGAGTCGGAGGCCGCTTCCACTCTAGGATAACCTCGCTCATGTGGCCGCTCCTATACGACATTAAGGGTGGGCGGCCCAAAAAGGTGTCCATCTGACATTTCTACATCAATCGCGGCAGCCCGAGAGACGGGCTCCACCTCGTGTTGTCGTCGCGGAACATGCCCATCTGACCCTAAGTTTGCGGAAGTACCTATACTGTTAGCTTTATATAAAGCTAGCAGAACTAGCGGAATTTACTTTATTCGGATAACCGAATAGTCTATAGTCTATAGTGAATAGTTTATAGTCTTTTTTTTTTAATAAATGATGACCTCAAAATGAAGTGAGGCGTGCATATATGTGGGCGCTCGCGCTAATTTTTAATTTTTAATAATCATTATTTTTCATTTAATTAATAAAGAAAATTTAGGATATGTAATTTTTTTTCAGTTTTTGAAGTGAAAACTTGTCAAGACACGTTGGGCATTTTGAGATGGGAAAAATAATTGAACTCGCGACAATGTCATGTCATGTAACGTAATGTACTAAGCAGAGACAACTACATATGAAAGTAAACTTACTAGATATGGATAAGGGTCAATATGGTATACACCTCTGACAAATAATCTAGTTACTTATCATCATCAAATCTTTAATCATTGGTTTGTCATTATTATTTAACATGAATAATTATGTTCTGTTTAATTGTCATTGTGTGTCAGTTTCATATATTTTCTTTTGTATTTCTTGCGATCAATAATAATCGTATTTACCTAATTCGATAATGCTAAGGAAGTTAAATATCACACAATTATTTTTTTGAAGTTACGTTTTCACTCTGACGTGCAGTCCTACGACTGAAATGTTTATTTTTTAAATTTAACCCTCACGAAGTTTTAATTCATCCTCACGAATCGCTTATTTTTATTATCTCACAATTTTTCCGTACTTCTAATTTAACTATTACATTAATATTTATATTACATTGATTTATCCTCATCCATTTCTTTTAAACTGAACCAATCGTTAAATCAATGCGAATCTTTTGCGGATGCGAATATGGGGCTATCCACGACGCAGACTTAGATTATTAGAATAGGTTCGTCAGAACAGTAATTTTTAATTTATTAAATATTTTCTCCATGTGCCTAATCATTAGCATCATTGTAATCTGCTGTAATGATCGGTAGCTTTTAAATACTAGGTTAGTATAATACAATCAAAGTAAAACCATAAAATGAATCGGTTCGCTAAATTGGACCTGTTGGATATACTTTTTTAAACGAAAATAGAATGAAAGTGTATTATTTATTTTATAAATATGTCGATTCAATTAAATAAATATACAACATATATTGAATATCAGCGGATGTGAATTTGAATATTTACTTAATAATTTATCCTGTTACTGGCTGCAGGCTATTTGCTGATTTAGGTCTAAGCCTGTCACAGACGTAGTCTATTCTTTACATAATAATTTTGTATTGAACTATAATTTGAAGTAGCTTTTCGCGTCTTTATAACCGCTAACTCCTTAACCACTCAAATAACTTTCCTCATCAGTAAGATAATTTTTCACTCTATAAATAAAACCTTACAGTTTTTATGTAAATATAAAAAATACAATATTTTGCAACCAAGTCGCCGAATAATAAATTTACATGGCTTATGTAGGCTAAACCTATATATATCGCTTTTCTGTTAAGTCCTAAGGTTCACGAAGGCGATGATAGGTTTAAACCTCATTTAAAGTGTAACCATAACAATAGTGAAATAACTTGTTTAACTATTGCATTAATTCTTGTATATATCTACCTGGTCAAACAAAAGTTATCTACCAAACTTTATCATTATGGATCGTTTGTTGCCCGCAACCCGGACGGAACCGTGTCGTATCTACCTACATTGAAGAACTTTCAATTTAGTACTAGTTGCGGACTTCCCGCGTCTAACAAGAATTAGACATTTAACTTTTAATTGGCCGCTTGTACAGACTTCGGAAACTTTGCACGCCGTAAGTGTTTAACTATGTTATACGCTGCGCTTTTAATAATGACCGAAATTGCTTTATTACTTATACCGATATGGATATGGTGTGTATGTATAAACTTATTTAAATGATGAATTTTATCTTTAGAATAATTGACATTAGGTAATTTTGACGAAAATATTTTTTTATGTGAAAGTCTTCAATCTGAAAATCACCTTGTAAAATTAAAGATAAGGGATACGATACTAATTAGGAGAGGGATAGCAAAATTGGTTCTGGAATCTTTTACTAACTGACCGAAATGTAACAGCACACATGCTGTTATTTCACGATGGACTTTTTGTAAGGGGTTGATTACTACCGCCCGACGCTACCCAATTTTCACTTGTGGTAACTGAAAACTGAAAGAAATCTAATGTGATTTTTTTATATTGAACAATATTTTATTAATTTTTATAATATTAAGGTCTGCACACAGACTGATGGTCCAACTGATGGTAGGTGGCTACCGTCGCCTATAACATAAGCTGGCGATGACATTGCACAGGTGCTGCAAGTGCGCTGGTGACTACGGCGGAGGGGCCGACTGGATTAAAGATCAAGGGATTGTGAGAGACAGGAAAATGGACTCTGGCAACCCTTACTCACTAAAACACAACATCACACGTGATGTTATTTCACCTGCAAAATGCAATATGCCTTGCCACTATCCAGAGCCAGACCAGAGCCAACTTTAAAAAGTTTATTTCCAAGTTAACCTTGCCGGGAATCGAACCCGGGAACCCGAGGTCAGAGCACCATAACCACTCATCCAACGGTCTCGTCAAAATTAGCTATCGTCTTATTGGCAGAATGGCAGACTTTATGCTCAATGCTCAAGAGAAACTTCTTAATTATTCAAAATATGTGCAACAAAAGGAAGGCATTATCCAATTTCAGTGATAGTTTGGGTCATGTGTCTTAACGGAGTGACAGAACCATATTTTAGTGAAAACTATGTTACATTGGGGATTCTATTCTACAAGTTACATTGACGTACAAGTCCTTTTACATTATTTACTAGGCTCAATAAAACAATTAGGTAATTATTTTATTATTGATATCAATTTTTGTACAGTTGGAACTGCTAAAAAAAATTCAATTCATTTCATTGCATTTAGAAAACAATATTTTTGATTAAAATTAAGTGTTGCAATGCCGGATTAGCTACGTAGCAAGAGTAGCAATTGCTACGGGCACCACGCATGTTAAACCGGCACTGCAATGTATGCTTAACAAATATATATTTTTATAAGTATAATGATTTAATGTGTATTTAGTTATGCATATGAATTAATTAGTATATACATTTACTTACTCTATATGGTATACTATTTAAGTAATAATCAATACTAATAATAAATCTGTAAGGGTCGGTCATGGAGTAAGTTACTTTGTTTTCAGAGATATCGTGTTTATAGGCTCTATACATGATACTGAAACTAAATTGACGATTTTTAGAATTTTTTTCTGTATGTATGTATGTATGTATGTATGTTCCTCCATAACTCTGAAACCAATTAACTGATTTTCATGAAACTTGGTAGATAAACATTTGGACGTACGGGACACAGGATAGGCTACTTAATATTTTTCAACGCGGACGAAGTCGTGGGCACCAGCTAGTTTATTATAAATGCATGTAAGTAATTGGAGTTTCATTTAAGCAGGCATCACGGGATACGAAGGGCACAGAGGACCATGTGTGGTGGTGAGCCTTGGGAGAGGCCTATATTCAATAGTGGAGAGACACAATCCGATGATGATGATATATATTCCCTTGATTAAACTGTATGTTTTCGTTGAAAAAAAATTTCAGAAAAAATATTTGAAATTAAAATGGTTTATAGATTGCAAATGTTGTACATGGTTATTGTCAAATGTTGTTGAAGTGTAAAAAGTTTGTGGAGACAAGTGTTAAAAAGGGATTAAGAGTGTCGATTATGGAGTGGAGAGTGGAGAGTCGCGGTGTATGATGGTGCATGTCTGTTGAGGTACGGCCATGTTGAGGCCAGTGTACGGCTGGAAATCGCGGCCGCCCATGGGAGGCGTGCGGCGACTCGCCTCGCGAGCAAGAGGGCGCGAGGCGACGTGGGTCGGCGCGAGCGAGAGCGAAGCGAGGCGGCGCGCAGCAGAGGGCGGCTGGCCTCGCGGACAGCCACGCACTCCTGTTCCGGTCGCGTCGACGGGCGGCCGGGAACGTGAGCCTCGCCACACTGACTCCGCACGCGAGTTTCCTACACCTCCCTAGAACGTTTTTTCAATGCGCGCCTGTAACGCCAGCACGTGATCTGCCCACGGCCGCAGCTCTTTTTTCTCTTTCACTCGACTTTGTGACAGCTCAGTGTCGCGTGCGATCGCCTCTTTTCCCGCCACTTTCCGCACCAACGGAAAATATAACGTAGTCACAACTTTTTGGCGCGAAATCACTTTCGCGAACTATGCTAGTTCATAGTGGCAGACATTATGATTACATATCAGTTACATGTTTGTGAAGATCAACGTAGAGTTTTTTCGAGTCTGTGATTGTCGTTCGCTCATAAACTTATATTTTCAATTATAATGGATGACTGGGAGCGCCATGTTACACCTCTGCTTCAGGACATGGGGTGTTCGAGTGAGGATGCCCAAGATGACTTTTTTAATCAACAAGATGTAAGTGAAAACTAGAGTTACCAACTTTGAAACACAACGTGCTCATGCTATTATTATATTTTTCTTTTATCGCAATACTTTTTTTTTAATAGACAGGTATATTTAAATCTCAAAAATAAGTGGAAAAAATATGACAATGGAAAAAAAGCTTAATAAATGATAATGAAAATCAATACAAAAAAGTCTACAACTATGCTTGATTTATTTGAAAAATTAAATTATTATACTATACAAATTATTAACTCTTTGGTTAACCGCACTTACTAACTCTTGCGGCATAATTTGCAATCAAGCAACAGCTAAACCTTTATAATTGACATTATTACATTATGTCAGCAAATAATAAAAAAATATCATTATGGTTAAACACATCAAGGTATAGTTACGAATAGCATTGACAAGTGTCAGAATATACATGAGAAACTTGAGCAAAGGACCATAAAGAGATAAAATAATACTAAATTCATTTTTATAAAGAAAAAAACAATTTTTGAAATGATAATATGCAATTACAGCGACAGGTAGCGTGAAGTGACATGTATAAGACCCCCCCTTGTTTGAACGGCTTTTTGTTTCTCCGTCGACAGTTTATACAATTCTAAAGATACAATGTGGCAAAAAGTAATGTTTACATTCTTTTCAAATTGAAATTGTAGTAAGCGATTGCAATACAGTTTTTTGCATTTCTGTTTAGTTACATTACAGAAAATTGACATAATTTTTTTACACTTGTTTCCATCGAAGTTGACACAAGAATTTCAATCCATTTTTGTCATATGTAATCAACAAAGAAATATTATTATTATTTATAGACGCAGTTTATGAAGTGTTACTATAATTTCGTTACTTTCCTATTAGGTGAAGCCTATCAGAAGACAGTAAAAGCAAAGGCAAAGTTGCGCAAATTGTGCATTATAGTGATGACTACAGTCAACGTTATTTGGGACAGCTATTTTAAAATAAATTGGCTTTAGGCCGTAGGTGGTCTGTTTTTCCGAATATATTAACGAAATTCATTGTTGTTTTATTATTTTATGATGTATTTCCTATTATACATATGAACCACTGAAGAATTAAAAAATTGCATCTCTCCAATACACCAATAATAAATAACAGAATCGCTTTACAAAAGAGTTGAACTTTTTTTTTGTCATAAACATTTCTATTCATTTATCACTACGATATTATTACTTCAGAATTTTGTAAATTTCATGTACATCTGTCCAGTGCTTCAGCCATGAAAGCAAAAGATACTTTCGCACTTCAAATCTATTGTGGGAATCTGATAATAAACTTTTTGGTCCTACTGCTAAGACCAGACAAAGGGTGCTTGCTCGTAATAAATACAATTTTTGTATTCATTCGGCTTTTATTTTTTACTTTATGTGGGCAAAATTAAATCATCAAGTATTATATAAAATTAACAATCATTTAAACTATGACCCCAAGAATGTTGCCATATGGCAAAATGCCCAGTTAAACTGTAGAATGAGTTAAGATAATTACCCTAATTACCCGCAAAATCTTTTGAATTTGGCGACAGTAGGTTCATACCCTAATAAATAAAATATTACGCGTATGAATGGAGTGTGAAGCATAAAGCTGAAAGAAAATAGAGCTATATCGGTTTTTATTTATTAAAGTAAGCTTAATATTATTTTTAATTTATATATTTATAAGTAATACATGAAACTTACTAAGATCTTAGAATTAATCCATAACAGAAAACATACATTTTTCTCTCTAAAATATAAAATACCTACGAAATGTAGGAATATTAATACGTTTATAATAATAATAATTTAGATATATTCAGAATTCGCTAATTTTGAATGGAATATTAAAAAGCCTTTCAAAAAGTCGTTCTTCAAAATTAGAGTAAGATATTTTCATCATGACTGACACTTTAATTATATCAATTTGATTATAATCAAGTCAAAAAAGTATTTTGACTACGTATCCTAGGTGATGTTGCTTGTGTCCTAGATGGTATTCATCTACCATCAAGTCGATTGTCAGCCAGCCGGCGACTCGTTATCTTTTATTAAAAAAATATCTCCAAACGCATGCCTGTATAACATTTGACATAAGCACGTGTAAACTCATTTTGGTGATATGCTTGTAAAGATTTCTTCGTAAGATTTTATCACTGTATTTAAAATGCATTCACATCCCATAAATATACTAGATACATTAATTGGATCTACTAATGAAATATTTTTTTAATAAAATTATTAGTTTATAATTAAATAAATTTATATATTTTATTTTATATAACATATTTACATGTTTTTTCGTGTTGAACTAAACTAATATCTAAAAGTACAAGACATATTTTTGTATGATATAGCCTATATAAGATATAACACAGTTCATATGATTCACTTTCACCTATAATCACTAACATATAAGTGCACTAACATCCTTCTGATAGGATAAGGAGTAAGGAACTAGAGATAGGGTGATTCATTTGGTGTCACGTTCACGCATCGAAACGCACGTGTCATTTCACAAAGGTTTCTGTATGGGTGTTTGCTGCCGTCAGATAGCTATGTCATCTAAATATATTAATTCAAAAATAATCTCAATTTATTAATGTAGAAAAAATTTATTAATTGTATTTATGCGGATGAGTATTTATTAATATTATTAATAATATTTGGAGTTAATCAAAGCGAAAGTAAAATTTTAAAATACGAGTTCGTTTAGTATTTATTCCATTTAGTTAGAGATTCATTTTATTAAATACCTCGGAGACATGTGAGAAATATGCTATTTACGTTTCTTTCAAAGGAAATTTCCAATTTCATTAATACAGATCCTCACGCAAAGTGTTATTTAAAACTATGAAACGTGACAGCGGATAGTTAAACACGCAAGATTTCTATCTTATGCTGCTCACGATTTTCGACACCTTTTCAACACCTACATATTATTAACTGGTATTCCTGTTATTACAAGGTGTAGCTCATCGAAACCAAAGCTGTATTTTACCTAGCTGGTGAAAGATAATATAGAAAATTGTTTTGTTTTAAAATTGATTGTTTAAAAAAATCCCTAAATGCTGATAGACAGTTCAACATTTAGATAAAAAAGCCATGTCGTCTGTCAAAGCGTGCTTCTACCTCAGAGCAATAAATTATCTGAATGATCAGCTGTAAGGATTATCTATGTCAAATTTTAGATAGAGCTTCTTTAGCGTGTTGGTGATAGCTTCGCTTGAGATCAGGCTCATTGATTTTCTAAGCAGTGTAGGAAATAAAAAAATCTGCATTAAAAATTGGAGGAAGTGGTTAGTTAATAGAAAAGTTCGGACGATCGGTACGGCCAAATTTTATGTAACTATAGGTGAAAAATAGACTACGGTTAAAATAAAACTAATATTTCATAGAAATAACTAAACTCCCTTTATTTAAAGAACACATTTACAAATTGTAAATACACGAACAACACTAATGTACGTTTAGCCTTTATACATTACCTTTCAATACTATTTTTGCTTTTTTAGTTCATCAACCAACATTCTTCTGATGGCCCACCCTCAAAGAACATTCGTGGCAATACTTTTATGACGAACATTACAAGACGTAACGTGTTATCATTATTCTGATCATTAAAGTGTATCCTAAAAGTCTTGACAGTGATCAAAAACATAATACCAAGGCAACAAAAATAATAGGTAACCTTTAATATCGAGGCTTTTAAAAACTACTAACGGATAATTAACAATGTTACATTATGAGAAAACATTTTATTTTACTGTATATGTTAAAAAGATACTCGTTAATGGCTCTGACAATTTAGTTCGTTTTTAAACTGATAGAAATGGAGATAAAGTTTTGAACCCCACGCAAGTAATTATCAATGGCCGCTTGTCATTTACAGGCTTCGTAAATAATAGGTTGTGTCACCACAAACACACACAATACCATAATTTTAAAGAAATCATAACTTTCAGGTAGTTAAAAAGTGTTTTGCGTGTCGTTCTTCTTTCTATAAGGCAAGTGACTGCTTGCTATCAGTTTTTAATCAATTAAAATTTAAGCCAACACATTTATCACGTTAACGTGAAATCAATATATAGTATGTTGTTATACCTACATATAATAGTAGTTTCTTTTTCCAATTTTCCAATAATTAATACATAGTTATATATTAAAATAGTTACCCGGCTTCACTCGGGGTGCAATTTAAGTTGGACCAAAAACACATAATAATTACAAAATTTTATTAAAATCTTTTCAGTAGTTTAGGAGTTCATTGGCGTCAAACAACGTGACACGATAGATAGATATATATATATATATCTCTATAGAGATTATAAATAAAAGAAGCAGGTTTCAAGCTGTTTACCGCGACTTCGATCGAGGTAACAATGTATCCTTTTACATTCTATAGGTACATTCTATTCAATTAGGTACTAAAATAAATCTAGCTGTAGCGTGGTTTATTACTAATGTCTCTATACAGAGATTATCATCTAATCTATAGAGTAGTAAAAATATATAAAAATAGTTCTTTTATAAAAGTTGCAGTAGATAAGTTATTAGGTATTTAACGATTTACTTAAAACTAGCCGATAATGTACCTAATCAAAGTTCCTACCACTAAATTCTCTTCCAATTTGATTAACTAATATTGGGATTTGGAAATTAAAATACACATTTAATAAAATACTAGGAAAAATGTAAAATAACATATTTACGTTTTTAATTTTATACCGAAATTCATGTTCCTTCAGTTAGATCGTTCCATTTGTTTGTTGATCTTAATTGTTTATACTATTAACCCAATCATTTGTTAAAAAAGCATTTTAACTGCGTTTTGCACTTATAAACTATCTTAAAAGGGTGGGTATAACACTTGCTGACGGTGGCTACATGCCATTAATAATGGATCGTCAGTCAAAAAATGCAGATTGCTTTGCATGAACATCGGAAAGTTTTAGGTCTAGGTCGAAATCCACCCGAAAATTCAATGCATTCACGGGATGAACTGAAAGAAACAGTTTTGCACACATAACTGAGCGAACTTTGTGAACGACCTGTAAAGAAGTTCTTCCGCCATTTGTCGAAAAGGCGCAATATGCTTGCATATGGTTATGGAAATGACAAATATATTCGTGCAACGACTTCATAATTCTTACGATTATTTTGAAGCTTTGTATGTGTTGGCCTTCTCCAATACTTGTGAAATTTAGGGATGACCTTCCCCGATATACACCGGATCTATCCTTGCATATCCAAGACAAATTTGCACACCTTGTTTTTGGCTTGGAAATCAAGAGAGAGCAAAAGAACTAGAAACTATATTCTGGGGAGGTTAGAACTTTGGAAAAGTTTCCCTTATGACTTGTTTCCTTCCACAATGTTACGTGTTAAATTATGCTACAACTGAGCAACGTAATCGGCTAAAGGGAAAAAAAAGATAAATTAAAATAACGAACTAAGAATAAAAACGGAAGTTAGCAAATAAAAATATATTGAGAAAACTTAAACAGGGTAGGTCCCGGGTCCATTTTTCCAATCCAGCCGATAAATTACCTTACACCGCCATCTGTGAGAATCCTATGGAACTCACAGATAACTTTTAAAATAAGTTCCATAACAACAGCTGTGAGTTCCATAACATTCTCACAGATGGCGGTGTAAGGTAATTTATAACTCGCATATAATAAACAAATAATTTGCAATAAAAAAAATACTATAAATTGAGATAAAAACTATCCTATCTCTCAAGTTGGATCAAACTGCACACAATGTGCAAAATTTGATTAAAATCGGTTCAGTAGTTTCAGAGTTTATCGCGAACATACATCGTGACACGAGATTTTTATATATATAGATATATATATATTAACTATTTTTTGAATCACTATCCTTATTAACATAACTTAACTGAATGTTCTATAATTCAGTTATATTATACTTCTTAATAAAGGCCGGAACCCGAGTCGTCCACGGAATCAACAAGCATGAGTCTCGATTGTTGGCCTCTGCCGTAGGAAACTCTTCTATACAGCAAGCTTGCAGTAGTGCAAAGCTTCAAGGATCCAAAAGGAACTAGGGTGCGAATTTATGACCCAAATAAAAAAAAAAACCCATATAATATTCGGGGGTTCTTAATAATTACAAATAAACTGAAACTTATAATAAAAAAAAATCATATTTCAAAAGGAAAAACTATCAATGATAAAATTGAAGAAAATATCTCCACAGCCAAACAGAATCGAAACTCCCTGCGCGACGGAGAAAAAACAAAAACGCAATATTCTAGAACGAAAATTTTAAAATTTAGACATCAAACGAAGGAATACTAATTTAAAAAGGTTTTAATAAATAAGTTATAAACAGATAAATAAATAAAATAAGGTAATATAACCAGAATTACTATTAAAAAAATACACTAAATTACAACCTAGCTACCATATGGGCTTCTTCAAGCGAGTCGTAAACAAATTCCTGCAATGTTGGCAGCCCACCAGCATCCCGCTGGTATTGCTTGTGTCCTATCATCAAGGCGACGGCAACCACCTATCATCAAGTGGACCGTCAGCCTGTCTGAAACGCTTTATAATTTAAATAAATACAGGTTTTCTTCAAAGAAAGGTACAAAGTTCTTTCTTATAGTGATTCGCTTAGGTTGTGGACGAATTGGACGATAGACCCAATATTCACTTTGCATAATTAATACACGATTACATTATACTTACTAACAGAATATTTAGAACATTTAATATTGCTCGTTAATCATAAATTTGTAATGAGTAGTGTATGCGGTAGACCATCATATACCTTGTCTTTTATACAAGGTCTAAATTATTACCAATATAATTTAATTTAATAACAATAATGCTTCTTAATAACCAGTTTTTAATGTTAAAAATTAATGTCAATTTTAATCAGCACTGGTATAAGTAATATCAATATTAAAATTTCCGATATTATTTTTAAAAATTCCGTTTTTAAATGAAGCTGATAGGTATGCGTCCGATGTTTCTGGACAATAACAGACATTTGCATCACGTGAACTTTGTCTAGATATTATTATAATTATAGCGTAGTATTAGAATTTAAATTACCCAGGTAAATATTATTAATAATAGATTTTTTGTTATATTTAATCCCGACGCCGGACGCAAAAGAGGGGTATTGTAAGTTTGACATGTATATCTGTGTCTGTCTGCGGCGTTATAACTCCCAAACGGAAGGTTCGATTTATTATCCGCTTTTTTTAATGCTGACGTGGTCGAGCTATGATTTATAAAGAAATGCTCAGGTGTTTGAAGATCATCAGCTCATTTCCTAGTCGACAAAGGAATCTCACTAACTTCCACAGATTCGATTGATTTGAAATTTGATTTATTGTTACTTCTTTGGTGTTTCCATGATATGGTAGCCGCATGCTGTAGTTCCAATTAGACTGCGGGTTACCCAACTCGTTACAATAGTTTCAACAGAATGTTGCGACAAGACGTCAGAATTATGGCTCTAAAGTAAGCTGATATGACGCGATCTCTGCCTCTTCAATACAAAGCGTATTGAAGAAGCTATCAAGTGAGCGTATTGAAGTAAAGAATCTAGAAAGTGTTCGCTCTACTGCTTGGTCAAAGCTAACTGACGAAACTCACAATCAGCAATAAAAGAATCATTTTCTCTAAGCCTTGAGAAAATCTATGAACAACAGACCGAGCATACCGAGTATACCGAGCATGCGCCATTACCGAACAACGCGTTGAAAATATTTTAAGACGCTGGTTTGAATTAACATAAGAATACTTTTATTCTGGAAAAATGATAGGTTCACGAGGGATCGTTTAAAAAATTAGGCGCCACTGTCGCTATCCGAAAATCAGATATTTTCTCAAGTGTTATAATTTTAATTTTTCAACGCGGACGAAGTCGCGGGCACCAGCTAGTTAATAAAAATTCACTGCCTCCTTGAAAACACTGCCAAAATATGAAAGCTGTTTCAAAAAATTAGCTGCAAAACTACAACACAACGCATTTAGGTATGTTTCTCATTCCTTTTTCTTAAACGAAACTCTCACGTGTCTACCTTGTTTACAATAAAACTCGATATAATTTCAACAGTCGTAGCACTAAAATTTTGTGCACCTTCCACATAAACATAACGTTTATACGGTAACATAAAAAAAGGAATGTGTGTACGATTGTGTATTGGCATGCAAGTGTGTTAAGACTTGTTTCAATCACGAAACAAATGAAAAAATCAAAAACCAGATTTTCGGGCAGTTAAGCCAACTCCCACTTACGCTTCAAACAAACGCCTTTCGGATGTAAAAAACGCCATAATAATTTAAACACTCACTAAACGTTATTCATTCTACGCATTGGACATCAAACTTGCTGCCGATGTAACATGTTTTGTAACGAATTATTTTCAATAATACATATCATAAATAAAAGTCACAGCAAATTTATTGCAATTTAAAGCGATAAATAAAATATATATTTCAACTAGCTGGTACCCTTTTTTGTAACATATTTAATGAATAAATTAGTGTTTCACTGATTTATTGTTTACTTACATCAAATCTATAGATATATGGGCCACAGCAACTTCTTCATTTAAAAAATAATATAATTTGACCTAAATACTTTCTGTGTCAACATTTAAAAAAATAATAGTAGCTTAATCCCTTTTGTAAGGTTAAGTTTAGTGATTTAGTCGTGAAAACAGTGTTATGAGTTATTTTAACCATTGCATTATAGGGGTTCAGAATTATTTCAGACTTTTCATTCTCTTAATTCATTGAGTATCGTGATATGTTTACGCCTTTATTTCTATAAAGGCGTAAACATATCACGTATCATAAGGTGGCGATTGCAATCATCAAAGAAGGTTAATGAGTGTATAATTTTATTACACGAGAGGGTCGTTGAATTGTACGTTGTAACTGCTTCGCATAGAAATGTCATTAATTCGTTATAATATATTATGTTACGAGTTAACTGTTCACAGTAACATTTATAATTTCTTTTGTGTTTGTTTAATTTCTTCTTTGAGTTGATCGAATATATAAATAATAATGTACAAATGAAACCATAATTTTCAAAAATTATCTTAATAATATGGTACAATATTTACTTTTTCAAGCAATATCTTTAGGTATCTTGATAGTCATTGAGAGCTTGTTTCCATTTTGTGTTATACTTCCATATAATTTATAATAACATACTTTAGTTACAGTTAGCTTTATTAATTAAATGTTGTCGATAAATATTATACAACCAGCTAAATGACTAAAGGCCAGTTTTAATCAGCATTAAATGTCCTAGGTAATTAAGGTTTAGCTTCCATAAACTATTATGTTATATATAAGCACCCGAAAAGCGTTTAATTTTGTCGACTTGATTAGAACGCAATTTATAATAATATTTAGTTTATATTTATAACATTTAAAGGAAATCATTCAGGTTCCATATATTTTTGGGAATTTTTGAAAGGGCCGGCCGACTAAATTTTTTTACGTTGGTGTATTGTTAGAGCTAGAGCCATTTGGAGCAAAAGTTGCAAATAAGAAAATGACGGTTTTCTAGCACTTTCAGAAATGAATAATTGTTTGAAAATGACAAATCATTGAACTTGTATAACTTGGCTTAGTATTCCTACCACTTTTGTGCCATATTAATTATTGCTCCAAATGGCTAGTTCTTACAATTTACTTCTTACTTCACTTTTTAATAATAATAATAATAAGATAATGGTCTGAAAATCTGTTCAGGCTCAGGCCATTTCCTATAGTTTCACAGGTTCGATTGATGGGAAATTTAGTATACCTTGATCTGATGCTGCAACATCAAATAATCTGCGAGAAACCAAACCTCACCATATTAAGGAAGTATAGCGTGTTTGCGTTAGGGCTTAGTTTATAATTTTAATTATAGCTTTTGTTTATTTAGAGTACTCTTCTTACTAATTACAGTCACTCTCTGGGCGACCCGCGTGTTACACGAAGTAGGTATACATTTTATTTTATTTATTTCGTCTGGTGTCATTCCCACAAATAAAAGGGACTTACTAAGTCCTTCCCCCTTAGAACTCACTAAGAAAATTAGGAAGGGATTACATATCTGGTTATATTTCATATACTGGTTAATTTATATCTCATTATATTTCATTTAAATACGACTGTCATCAATTTGCACTTATTTTTTATCGTTGCCTTTTCTTCTATTGTCCTTACCCATTATTTGAGCACAATACATGCGACTTTTATAGGCTCTATGTGTTTTAATATTTATTATAAATTTTGTCTCTTAGGTTAAGTTGTATGATTTTGGCTGACCATAATTAGAACGACAATATTGTATTCAGTCCTACCTATTTTTACCTTTAATTTAATAAATTTTTCGAAAATGAAAATCGAAAACTCCTATAATGTTTTTAACCTTAAAGTTTTTCAAAGTAATCTACGTAACCCTGTTTTCACTTTAATATATAAAGTTTTTTTATTACTCAGAAATTTAATAAATTTTTTATTTTATTATCAATTGAACCTAAAACTAAAAACCTTAAAAAATATAATATAATAATTAAAATATATTATTAAAAGAAGTCCCTTTAGGCAAGGTTCCGAAAATACTGGCAGCGTTCCCCCTTTGAATAGCTAGACTAATTCTTTGTCCGAGGTAGCTGCCAGCAAATATATATAAAGTAGACAGCGCGAGCGGAGTCGCTGAAAATAGCTAGTTTTATCTAATTTATGATTGAAGTTAGTCTGTAACCTAGAATCTTCAACGTCGAAAGTAAACCGACGATGTCGTCAATATTAGCCAAATGCACAAATCGACTTCGAAAACGGATTGTAGCGCGTCATTAAGTTTCTGTTTCATTGTCTAGGAGAAGTTTCAACCGGTAATTGGCTTCAGCACTTAAAGTTTAATACAAAAACGTTGCACTGTTACTTGTGTTTACCAATATTTTTTACTAATGATGCCTTTCAAACGTGGGAAAGTGTACCATTGTTATTGTAGAATTAGTAAACACTTCCTTGGACACGTGTGGTCACCATTCGCCAACCGTCCAACTACCCGCATCACTCCACTAAGGAACCGGTATTTTTTAATGATATTCTGTACTATGCAGCTGTGGTACACTCGGCTGGATACCTGCATAATGGGCGAATAAATTGTAAACATATCATATGAATGTTAAGTGAACTTTGAACGTAAAGAGTAATCGTAAAATTAAAGTTTTTTTTTTATAGAAACTTATTGTTTAGGCTTAACGCTTATTATATTTTAAGATGACATCGTAACTAAAAAACAAACAGCCACTGTAGACAAGATTTAAAGTAAAAAACAAAAATAACTCTTTCGCTATACGCGATAAGAGTAACATTCCTTTGGCACGTGTTTAAAACACCTTTGAATGCTTCTAATAAATTAATCCAATCAAACTAGAAAATAAAATATATTCACAATAATTAGGATCCTAATTATTATGGAATGTACGTGGCAATAAATTGATTCGTTCTTTTAGAAGAGAGTAAAAACATTTTAAGGCTATAGTCGCTGAGAAAGAATCCCCGTTGTGAAACATCTATGACGCGTATGGCTCCTTAGGGCGATAAGTGCTTAGAAACGTGCCATAGTACGTCATTCTTTTTTGAAAAAATGCTAAATTTAAAATATTGTTTCTTAACCATCGTTACACAATCACAAAAATAGCGTGGCACCAAAAGAGGAAGGATTTAGAAACCACAGTTATGTAAAAAAGTCATTGGGCTCGTTTAAGTAAAAAAAGTCATTAATAAATATAAAATATATATAATCAATACGAAAAGATTTAAATGAAAATTAAGTCTTCGAAAATGCGGTTATGATGACGATAATACAACAGTAGTAATAACGTATAATAACAAAACGAATGTACAATAATACAATGCGGTGCAAATATGTTTAAAGCTTGTTTACCTTATCATTCAAAATAGTTGTCTTTTTTATATAAGAAATTTATAATTTACATTTCTTTTTTGAACTGTAGAACAGATTTGTGTAAAACATAAACTAATTGAAGTGGCATTATTTCCCAAAAAAAGATTTCCAAAGAACTATATAATCTAGGCCTTTATGTTTTTAAAAATAGTTAGAATACATGAATTAATTAAAATGATAATCATTAAACGGTATCTTCTTAATCGAGAATAACCTTTCCTTGAGTGTTATTATAACATTTAATATAATAACACAAATGATAATAAGCCAGCGGTCACTGGAGTATGCTAATTAAAATATTAAAAGTATAAATAATTCAATGGGCTATCGGCGTTTAGAACACGCGAGGTACTTCCGGAGAGTCTAATTAATGCGTTCTCGAGGCGCTTGACGAACGACGAAAATTATATGACTAAGTATACTACATCTTTTTACTGGATTTACATCTTATATAATATTTTGCTTACACTCGTCTATAATTGGGCTCGTGTACTGTTGCCTTAAATTTTTGACAAAAGACATTTTTAAGACCTTTATTGCAATTCTTCTGATACTTTGTTTAGTTAACAGACAAACAGAACTTACAAATAAATAAACATGCATATATTCCTGAAGTAATTTAGAATCATATTCTTAATGTTAACAAATACCTACTTTAGTTCATAATCTTAGGAAAACCGCAACATTGGTCTGATGTCTATTGTATCATGTAGTTAAAGTATGTACTACGTCTATATATCCCACAGTATCAATCTAAATACGAGTATATCTGTATATAGCTTTAAAATTTTACTATTTTACTTTATTTTACTTTATTTTACTATATGACTATCTGCTTAAATCGCATTTTTACAAATGCGAACATTGTTATAACACAGTAAATTAAAGAAAGGGTTGGGTAATGGCGACGCTCTGCATTGTAGGTGTTGGTAGCTGTGTACTGTTAGCACATAAATTGGTTTTGTATTTGTTTATTTTATAATTTTTAAATTTACCTTATGTGCTATTCTGAACTATACGTTCATGTTATAGTTTTATGTTATAAATGGACAATTAGAGACAACGCTTTAGATATAGCTCTATTATTTATTCTAAGGAAAACGTTTGTAATTGACTGACTGATATAACAACACACAGCCGGAATTACCTACTAAGTTTAGAAAGAAAATCAATAATATTCTCTGAGAAAAAATTATAATATAATGTGCACGATATACCTTCCAAGTGAAAAGAAACAAATTGTTTTTTTACTAGCCATACACATGTTCGTTTATAAGACAGCAATATTTTGTGAGTGAGACCCAGAATAGAGCCCTGCAAGACACACGTCCCTAAAATATATAAAACTGCAATTTCAATTTATTTTGTCTAATGTGGAATTGGTTCGTGTTATACATAGATAAATGTTTGATCAGTGATTGCTGCAAAAATTCAAATTCTGTAGTATATTAGGAGTACAACATCAATTACATGACAGAGACAATGCGCTTCGTATAAAAATATATTCACTGCATTTTTTATCATCCAACACTTTATAAATGATGTACGTACTCATAAATTAGTTGCCTGACGCCTGTTGTTTTGTTATGTACACCTGTATCACAATATAAAAATACAGTGTAACATCTCCAATAAGATTTGGTTTTTCACATTTTGTCATTTTATCTACCGTTTATTCCATAAAAGACATGATGACAATCGCAAAGTTATTTTTCTTATTTGTTAATGGGCTTCATTTGTCCACATGTGGTCAATACACACTCATTACATTCCAAATATTTTTTCCCGACATCTGTCAGACATAATAATGTATTAAACGTTTTAAATAGCTGTCGTGTCTACCATTTTGTCTTTACATGTTGTCAGTGATAAATAGTCATTAAACTATAAATTATTAGGCAATACAGAGCAGGCAATTAAAAATCATGACGGCTTTTTGTTTAACAGTCAAAAGAGTTTGTTAAATTTCAGACAATTAATAGCCCTTTCCGTCCGGATATTTGTTTTAAACTAAAACATTTCGATACAACAATGAAGTTATAATTTGATGCCAACGTTGGTGTGAATCGGCCGCATCAAAATTCATATTTCCTAACTTGGTATCGGCCTGATAGCCGAGGCAAGATAACGTCCAATTAAAACAATTCCATCAAAACATTTTGTGTCAGGTCATTCCACCTGCCGTCGCGTAATAATTTATTCATAAGGAGCCGACACCGTGGCTAGTTATCGCTGCGTATCATATGAACAGTTTGTAGGCCCGCAAATAACTTTAAAAAGCCTTCCTCGCGAAATACGTCATGTCGATTCACTTCCTTAATCACTTCTTTCTCCTACTTTAAGTGCTGTCTACTGTAACTTCTGTATATTATACTTATATAGTAATAAATGTTGGCTTTTTACAATTTGATGTACGCTTCGAAACGAACTTTTAAACTCATTACAAATGCTTCTTTCGCACAATTCTTTGGACGCACGCGATATCAAAACGCAAAACTTGTATAAAAAACAATAGTGCAACATGACGTTGAGAGATAAATGTTTGCAATTAAATGGTATAAATAACGCGCAGTGTTGCGAATAGTGACGGTTATCTATAAAATAGGTTTACTTTAAAATATTTCTTCTGTTACAAAAACAAAGTCCGCAGAGGCTACGGTGCTAACTGTGGGTTATGTATTCGAAATTGATTTATGAGTGTTGCGGTTGTAGTTGGTGGTCTCCATGATCGCGGAGTCGCCAAATAAACGATCCCCACGGATACGGGGTTTACTATCTGCAGTTTCGCGTTGACAGAAAAACTAGTTTACAATTCCCACAATAAAATGCGTTCTCCATCAACCTTATTCTCAATCTTATTCTCAATTCCCTGTGCAATATTAGTTTTCAATAAACGAAATGTTTTTTTTTTTATGTCAAATGTTTTGCTCATTACTTTTTTAAGTAATGGGTTGACTTAATAAAGAAAATTTATATAACCCTCAACTTCGTACGCGCGGTAATTTGTTTTTTGAAAATCCAACAGAAACCTAACATTTTTCCAAGATAAAAGTATTCTATAGTTTAATCTAGGTAATCATCAATACATCAGAGAAAAACGTATTCAAATCAGTGAAGCCGTTTTTGAGATTAGCGTGCACAATCGCACAGACAAACAGACAAAAACTATTTTTTAACCACGCTAACATAAGTACAAGGTGTACGAATTCTTTTTTTTTAATATGTAATGTACCTACAGACATGGCTCGTTTACGATTTAATCATAAGTATTATTTTAATAATAAAGTTTAATTAGTAGGTACTTATACAAAACAATAATTTTGTATGTCTGCAGGAAATAATACATACAAAAAATTTTTTTAGAAATATAAAATAAACGGAGTTTATTCTGTAGTTATCTCATACATTGTAACAATACAAGTAGGTAACGTAAAATCCGTGAATACTTTACGTCTTCTAAAACCTAAAAACATGTTTAAACTATTTTATCCTTGATCCTTAGAATTTAATACAAATATAACAAATCACCTTTACAAATTACTTTTGAGCTTATTAGCTCATAATTAATTAACGAGTTAATCTCATAACGGAGTTGTAATCCTTATCTATTATCTTGATCATAAAAGCACAATATAATTAACTAAGCGAGGAAAACAAGACTCAAAAGAGATTTTATGAAATCTTGAATTAAACGTAACTCAATGTTACGTTTTAATAAACGCGTAACATTGAGTTACGTTTAAATAAACAAAAGTGTTTAAAAAAAGCATAACTAACTATATTTTTTTACATAAAATCAAAGGGATATATGTGCTTATATGAAGAAAGAAATGAACCCATGTAATATTATATAATTGTGTTACATATAGACTATTTATTAAAATTTGAAACGGGTGAAATAAATTTGAAATTGTAAAATTGTAAAATTTGGAATTGTAATATTATTGCAAGTCGAAATCTGTTTCAATATATGTTTTTTTTCTCCTCTACTAATATTACAGAAAAGATTTGTATTTTTGTATGTTTGTAATGAATATACTCAAAAACCACAGGACTGATTTTAAAAATTCTTCCACCTATAGAAAGCTACATTATCAGCGAGTAACATATGCTATATTTTATAAAGTTACGCGGGTGAAGTCGCATGCAACAGCTAGTATAACATAATATAATTATATTATAATAATGTGGAAAATGTATGCACGTTTGGGTGTTTAAAGCAATTACCCACAAATGACGCTCGTCTTAGTTTCGATAATACGATACTTTTTATCCAATACTAACATAATATGTGGGATAATAAAGTCTTCATGTTAAATTTATCTCCAGTGAAGGCACATGAAATAGTTTCAAATAAAATCCTTAGCTCTAAAAAAACAACAAATTTGACTTTTCTCTTCATTAATTATTCAGTTATGTTTTGATAATGTCGAAAACACCGCTAGTACTGGGGCACAGGGTTAACAGGGTCAATTTATTGTTGCGAGGTGTCGGTGATGAGGCCTCAAGAGGTGGTCACAAGATGCCTGTCAAGATAAGAATCTTCCGGTCCTTGCATGATAACACGGTAACGAGCCTACGTAACTCACAACACAGCTTACATTGATGTGGAGTAGGGTCCGTTCCCATATAATAACATCGTGATTCGTGAATACCCAATTCAATGCAATCGCATAAGAGAAATTGAAATCACAAAGATCCATGTCTCTCTAGGTTTTTATAAATATTGGCGAATAGATCATAATTAGTTTCACATTTGACGAGATTCAAAGAGATTCTTTTTTTATGTAAAGGTTGTCACACGGGCTGCCGGCCACTTCATGGTAGGCGGCTACTGTAACCTATTAATACAAGCAAAGACACTTCTGCTGCAAGTACGCTGCCGATTTTAGAAGATTGGATAAGGGATTAGGAAGGGATATAGATATGTGGTCTATGGCGCTGCATACTCAATCACCGAAAGATATACATTGCTTGCTGTTATTTCATGGTGGATTTCTGTAAGGGGGTATTTACCTACTGCCATCAGACGAGGTTAGGTTTAACTTTTAGGTCTTATTTAACTTGGTCATTTTTAAGTTATACAAAACGTAAAGAGTATACAATAGAACGGTAAAAGTAATAAAGCAAATATTTCGAGTATGCAAAGAAATTTCATCGAGTATCGATTGGTTATAAATAGACTATGTTCTTGACGTGTCAATACAGTGAACCGATCAAACAACGTAGATATAATTTATGAGGCTGGCTCAATCCAACTTTATTATGGCACTTTGACGCTAATGGTTATCGTCAATTTTAAAATAGTATTATTCGAAGCCACTCTGTTTTATTGATTACCAAAAAACTTTCCTTATTAAGATGAAAACCTATTATCATTTTGGTATGATAAAAATTATATCTACAAGGCTAATATCAATACAATAAAAAGACTGCATGATACCTATACCTAGGTCAATTGATAAATATACTTAATAAAAATTTATATTTTTTTTATTACGTAAATAACATTAGAACCATAAGCTGTTAATTTAATAAAATTTAAGTGTTCAAATTTGTCTTTAAAATTAGCTAATATTATAACCTTGCGGCTAACTAAACAGATAGTGATTTATTGAACATTTAAAACTCATCTTCATTGCACAATTTATTATTAGGTATATTTGAATTCTTTTTTAAATGCTTATGCTTAATAAAGTATTTAAATCGAAGAGAATTTAGTTATTGGGTATTATAACTAAATTCTCTTCGTACTTGGCGAACCACTTAATTCCCCTTCAGCCACATTCGTAATTATTTTAATTCATATAAAACATTCACAACCAATTTTATTGAAGTTTGTTTGATTAAAATAAATAATAGGTGTAAAAAAGCTTAAAATTTAATATTACTTTAATATTACTTTTCACTTAGTATAAGAAATATTAAATTTTAAAATAAATTGATATCCACGATTGCATAGTAGCTGGCGTGGTTAGTGATAATGATAAAACTCGTAGTTTTGTTAAGTCAGTGAAATAAATATATTAAATAAATGTGTGTGTGCCAAAAAATACCAACGAAAACTTACACTGGAAAGAAGTGGTCACAACGCCACCAGAAAAGTGCCTGATAAATATACAAATTAATATCTATATATTAAAAATTCTATAAAATTATCGAATCCGCACCAAAGTTTATATATATTATTTTATAAGTAACATATGTTTCTACACATTCTAAATATTTATATATATTTTTATTTGATTAATCTCGGTTAAGCGAGTTGGTTAACATTCGAATATTACAGTTGTTGCGGACACAAACAAGATTTTAATTAATGTAAAACACAACACAACTGTAACGTATTTGTAAGCGATTAAATTAACATGGGTTTTTAGTTTAAACGATAAGTGAATACGACTTGTGTCGATGTCTGTACTCCACTTACCGTTGATTGTAAACAGCTTTTAAAAACTCCGCGCCGTCCCTTCTTTATCTTTGTAGCACTAATAATTACATGTTATTATTTAATTCAGTGTTATTACTAAGTAGGTGAGTCAGTATCCCTTATAAATATGCTATTATACTGATAAACTGGTATACTGAAATAATTTGAATAAAGTAAAATAAAAATTAACGAGTGTTTCGTTTTGTTTTGTTTGGAAACTTTTTCGACACAGACGGACATTGAGTTTTTATTGTACTATGATTTATGCTGAGAACATTGAATACGTTTGCTATTAAAAGAGTTTAATTATCCAACTGACGCTCCGGTTAATTGTTATATAATTAAATAGTCTGTTATTATTATATGTGCAACAACGGAATAATGGTCTCGTTATTACGTGTTCTGTAAAAAGTGATACTTTATTTCATTTGTAAAATAAACGACCCATAAGCGATGGAAAATATTGTTGTCGGTGTAAGAAATTTATAACTTCAACTAAAAGAAGCAAGTTCGTTTATCATTTTTTATGGTAATATCAGTAGGCAAGCCGCGACGGCCACTTGATGAGGATTCACCTACTATCACTAGGATTAGCTTTTCTCCTATAAAAGTTGTGAATAGAGACTCACATTATTTAATGATTAGGTACTCTTCTTTTAAGGTGGTTACTGTCTCCATCCGACCGCCATCCGCCAGTATGGATATATAATATGTTTATAACTACGGAATAGTGTAAAGCCCTTCATTATAAGATCATAGTCGTTCTATGATCTTAAAAAATCATATGTTAGTACTTACATAGTACAAATTGGAGAAACCACAGTTTGCAGTTCTGGATTTATTTATTTCTTTTCATAACGAGAAACCTCCATTAACGAATGAACGAAATGAAGTAAGTTGATACCTAGCCTAGTCTTGAATGGAAGAATGGAATGGAAACAAGTCAATTATTTCGGAGCTAATTACGCAACAATAGAATGAAAAACTAAAAATATTTATAATGCTCGTATTTCACATAAGCATTATATGATAATTTTTATTTTATTTTAAATAAAATTTAAGACTATTCTATTTGTTCACTTCAGGCATTTATGGGAATTCCCATTTGAGGTTTCTTAATTACAATGAAAATTATTGGAGTTTTCTCCTTAAGAATCGATTTGCATATAATTTTATATATATAAGCCCGTGGTATGAAAATTTATGGGAGTAAAATCTAAATTGTCACACGGAATGCGAGCACGAATTGCGTTACGTTCTATTTTTTTTTTTTTAATATTTTAGAATATCTGAAATTTCATAGATATTGCGCCATCTACACAATATTATTTAAAAAAAGAACAATTTTGTTCGTCAAGAACAAAGAACAAAAACAAAGAACAATCGTTCGTAAGGAGTAAACTCCAGTGTGAGCTGACCCACACAAATTTTTATTATTATTTATATCTGAGCAGACTTACCTTATAATCACAGAAAACGCTCGCTCCATCTGAACAAGTTAGTAGCAGTGATCGGTAGTTTTCTTCTAGCAAATAGTCACGAGCGTGTGAGTTACAGCAAATTATTTTATTTAAATTACACCATTTTGTGTCGTTCCAACGTGTAAAAATGACCTTAGCCTTGTTAACAATAATAGAATCGGATAACAATTCATACCTATTCATGGCCCTATAGTAAAAAGTAGTGAAGGAACGAAGTTAAAGTAAGCTTTTTTAATATGGCAGGCTTAAATGGCTTAACTATTTAACTTGTGTCCTCTTGTTAGTAAAGTTTATTGTTTGTATACTTAAATAAGCAATAACACGAATTTCATATAAAATATCATCAACTTTAAATTATAATAGCAATATTGATGATGCTTTATATTTATTAGGAATATACCAACCTTGAAAGTAATATACATATATTTTTACTAGTGGCCCGCTCCCGGCTTCGCCCGGGGTGCTTTTTTGCAATCCAGCAGATAAATTACTTTAAACGGCCATCTGTGAGAACATTATGGAACTCACAGATAAATAATTGCTGATTGAATAAGTATCAACAGATGGCGCTATGTTAATAATATTATATAATTTGCAAAAAAATAATACACAAAATGAGATATAAACTATCCTATCGTTTAAGTTGGACTAAATAACAGATACTTATGAAGTTTGATCAAAGTCGGTTCAGTAGTTTCAGAGATTATCGCGAACATACATCGTGACACGAGATTTATATATATATATATATATATAGATATCAACATGAACATATTAAAATTTAATTTCAGAATTTATTCATTTATTCATTGATTCATTCAATAATTCTTATTTGGTTTTCTTAATCTGGATTTTTTTATTCGGAAATAATGTGGCATCTGTTTATTTTCTCGAATTCTTTCGGAAACAACCGGTTGAATATTATTTATTATAGGCTTACATTTGCTTTAATATCTGCCGTCGTTCATTACTATGCACATAGTGAATAGATATAATGGGTTGATAATAACTATAACGACCTAATCTGCTAATTTACAGGTAGGTATGAGTACATTTGCATACATACATACCAAGCTCATAACTTACACATTAACATCTAGCACCACACAATATGCCAATGTATTACTACTCTAATTAAAATATTTCCACACGTAACATAGTTAGTACCTAATGTTTAGGTAAAGTGTATAAGCAGTACCCTAAATACTTCAAACAAAAATACTTCAACTTCAATGACAGTTTAGTTTTCTTTTAAATAAAATGCAATTTCTTGTAATACTTTATACCCCATAAACACATTTATTTATTTATTTATTAATACCATATTAACAATCTTTTTTTTTTTTTAAATTAATGCAGTTTATGTTTCGTTTCACTAAAAATATGCATGATCACATACTTGGAGTTATACCGCACACCATGTGCCGATAACAATCATTTGCTATATATTATTTAGGTATAATATTAGTTAATATAGTTGGGTATAAATCTAGTAAATTTTTTTTCATTTGATTTATAAAATAAACGAATCGTTCTGATTAGTTCCTCTTACAAATTTCAAAACAGATAACTTTTGTAAAATACTACAAAGTTTTATACGAATTTATTTGTTATCCCATTAATATTTTTTTGTACTCTGCAATTCTAATTAGGTTAAATTATTATCGATGGTTTGATCTGCAGTTATAAAGTAGTGTGTACCTATCTTATGTTGCCCTCCAAATTAGTAGCAAAATAAAAGGTTTTTAAATATATGTGCCGAAACTTTAATTTATTCACGACTTACAAATTTCGTCATCAATGACGAAAATACAACGATCATTAAGTCGATTATTATTAATTATCATTTATTATCATGCTCTGTTTGTTGTTCCGAATTGATTTAGATCTCACTAAATATGAGACTGAAATGTTAAAATAACAAAGGCGCTACAGTGAATCCTGGTTCACTGAATCTGAGGGCCTCAGTTGTCATTAATATTATCTGACAAACAATTTTAGTTTGAATAGCGCTAAATAAATATGTCTGGGATTATTCACCTTGATTGTAATGTATATTTCTTTACGACGATTGTTATGTTTTATTTTTTATTTTGATTGTATTATATTTAGTAGGTTTTATGATCTTAGTACCTATCACACTCGATTGCACGTTTATTTGTAGCTGTAACCTAGAGAATAATACTGTCTCCCTACAGAAAAATTATACCTACAATTTCTATAAAACTGTAAATAAAACAAAACTATATAAAAATTCTAAAATAAGAATCTATCCAATAGAGGCTTAACAACCAACAATAAATCGATAACAATATTTTATTGGCTTTATTTGAAGTCGTAATTTTAAAAGATCATTAAATAGCAATGAAAAGTAATTAGTGTTGTCCGTGTTCCAGAATACAGGAGCCAATCGATGTATCCCATTTCATTATAGTGAGCCTTAGGCGCAGAGCGGTCAAAGACAATCCTTAAGTCAAGGCCTCGGCTTGGGGCAGTTTATATTTGAGAATATTTTCCTAACTAATTAAAAGCGTTAAAATAAGAAGATAAAAACTGGCTTCGTTATCGGTGGCATCGACCCGCTTTTGTGTTGCGGACTTGCGGCCACCAACGCGCTCGACCGACGAAGGTTCGCGGACTCAGTGGCAAACGAACGCTTAGTCGCACTCAGTAATTAACTAAAATCGAGCAAGCGAAACTCCACAAAGGGTACCAAAAATACATGTATACTCTTTACACATAAATCTTAAAGATACAAATAACGACTTTTCACCAACTCTAATACATAGCTAAAGGATCAAAATTTTTTTTTGGTATATTATCTTTGTTTGAATTCGTAACCAGTTCTGCAGATCAAAATATATCGTAATATATATATTTTACAATAGGTTAGTTTTCAAAATATCTGGACGACATTTCTTTATTGTGACGCAACTGGGTGATGTTTATAAATCTAATACAGAGACCAATAAAATGGCTCAAATGATTTTATATTAAATCCACATATAGTAGGTATTTAAATGAATCGCATTTATATATAAATTCATATTCATCACACATTAAAATACCTACTTTTAATAAAATAAACATTCACCAATAACCTAAACAGTTATAGTATTATGTAACCATTTTCTTTTTGTGAAAATCAACACAGCACAGTCAATTTACCCGAAACTCACTCATAAATATATATGTTGTATAAAGTATGTCCCCTCATTGTTCTGTCAATTCTGTTAACAGTGATATTAATATTGTAAAGTAATAAAGTAAAATCAGGTAAGTGGCTCCCACATCATTTGTCAGACCCATTATTTTACTGTGAATTCACTTATTTTTGCACTTAATTATAATGTCATATTAAAATAAAAAAATACAATGTAGATACGAATGCTTGTAATTAAGAAATTAATGCATAAGCTTTGTTCTTTGAGACAAATTAAAGCTATAATTTTTATTTTATACAAGAGACCGAGGTTCGACCGAGGTGCAATTTATATACATACAAACAAACCATCCCCTCTTATCCCTCTTTCCATAAGTTAAAACCGAATCAAAATTAGTGGAGCCATTGTTGAGATTTTGTGACAGTAACGCACGGCATTTGATTTTTACTAGTCTTAAAAAACTAAGTTAGCCTGTTGTTTTTTTTATGTAAAATCTAAATTCGGTAATGTACTTCATTATTAATACTTAAAATTAATCATGGCCGAAAAAATTCGAAATTATAAAATCCATACCAGAATAATACCACACTTAACCCTTGTTTAACAAAAATCGTTTTTTTATCTCTATCTTGGATGGTCGATTTTATCGTGATATAAATCCAGATAATTAAGTGGTGTGACAAAAAATGGAGGCGCGATGTGTTTTCGGGCCGTCGACTCTTATAAAACTAGATGGTAATGAATGAACAGCGATAAGCCAAGATGAAGAGGATGAGTTCAGAGGACAAGGGACGCGATGCCTCTTTGTGAATGAATGCTCGTTTTAGAGGGCGGACGTCTGCCTGTTCTCACATGAGCATTTGTGTGTGTAGCGCACACTACACACTTCTTTTTAATTGTGCTTATTTCTCACACTGCTCAAGAACATCATTTTATATTAACCGAAAATATAACACCTACTTTAATTTAATTTAATTTAGTTTTGTCCGCGTAACTTTTTAAAATATAGCCTAAGTTACTCTCTGATAACATAGCTTTCTATAAATAAAATAATTTTTAAAATCGGTCCAGTAGTTATTGAGTTAATTCATTACATACAAAAATACAAATCTTTTCCCTCTTATCCCTTCTGACTAACTTATTTCCATTATTCATTAACCCGTTTATCTTTAAATATTAAAATATTAAGATGAAACCCGTCACTTTAAAAGATTTAATTATATGACGCTACCAAAGATTTAAATCTTTGGACGATACATATTTTGCAGCCAATCCATATCAGTATTGAATACAATGAAATAAATAGGTATTCGCCAACTATTCTAATTTTTAATGAAAAGTTTTCTAGCATCGCCTATTAGGATTATTTTCAAGGATTATTTAAAACAAATATGTTAACGAAACAAGACATGATTTAATATTTAAATCCCAAAACCTCGAAAGCTAATAAATGTCCGCAAATTTCAACATAAAACCAGTAATAAATTCAACATAAAAACCATAGTAAAAATTTCTAATTTAAATTCTGAAAAATATAAATGTTACAAAAACTTACTTAAGTAACGTAAGTAATTATAAAATGAAACCACCTTAAATGTCAAGTATATTGACATTTTATAATCTATAATTGTTCTTTGAAATTAATTGGACCAACATGATGAAAAAAATACCATGACAGCCTATGTCTACGAACAAAGTTTTATAATTCTTAGTGACGAAATCCTTTCGGACCGTAGTCAATAAAAACCTAAGGAAATGTTTTTGTTTTAATTTTATGTGTCTAAATAAAAAAGGCGCCGTCCGGCGCCGACTGTGGTTTATTTGAGTAGCCAATAAAACCATTCATCCAACGTTTTACTTCCTTTTGTAGTAAAATTATTTGTAATGAAATATGAAATTTGTGTTATTATTTAGTTTACTTAATTTTTCTATACACCTTTGTAGCTTTTTACTTAGTTTTAGCAACCTACAGTTTTGTTAAAATTTTCATTGTTAAATAAAGATCACCGCCCAACCAATTTAAATGAAATTTTGTGAATAATATGTAAAAGCTTCTAGCTTGAAACATAGAATATCTGTGGGTACTTATACATAATTGTAAAATAATGTCGCTGTCCGCGTCTGGCTATTTATGCGCTAACTTTTGAACCATACTATGGATTTTGATACGGTTTTGATGTTTGTAATAAGATTTGTGTAGGTAAACTTTCGCCCGTGCGAAGCCGGGAGTGGGTCGCTAGTATAAGTAGACGAGGTTGAGATAAAATATAAAACAATACAATGAATTACAACATGTTTTGTGTACAAACAAGTAATTAGTATTAACATAAAACAATGCGCTGACGAATAGCATAATCATGCAAAAAGATAATTCCATGTTCAGACATAAGCAATGATACAATAAGGTTGATAATCATACTAATTATAAAACGAGGCGGTTTTTGATTGTTGATTTAATATTGCTTGGTTTCGAACATTGACTTTTAAATGGGATGTACTATTTATTACAATATATCATAATCACAGTATTTGTTTGTAATCACATAAAAAATATGTGTGTAATATATTAAAATTATTCTATTTTATCTCGCTTATGTTATTTAATTACAATTAGGATTAAACATCGTAACACATTAAATTCACCGAAATAATGTCATGAATAAAATAGTTATTAATTTAAGTCGAATATATAATTTTCTTGTAATTAAATTCATTGCCGCACGCAAAAATCATGAGATATCCAGTTAAGATATCAACTCTTTAAGGCTTATCCTTCCAAAAAATTAAATTTTTGCTACATTTTGTAACAGTATTATTCATTATATATACGCCTTTTCTTCAGCGAAAAAAATATATGTTTATCTACAAGATATGAGGAATGATTTGTTGGGATTAAAATTTTTATTTTATTGAAATTGATTCAGGAAAAAAATTCTAAACTCACCCCTTTTATTTTCAGTTATAACAATCTCACTTCTACAATATTTATCAAAAGATTATGAAATTTTGTACACTTATGAAGATAACAATGTAGCATGATTTGTTGAAAGCGCTTTTTAAAAATTCGTAAAATTGAATTTTATATAATGTTTTTATCAAAAATATTTCCCCACTTACTCAGCGCTAGCCCGTTCTCGTCCATAAAATCAGTGCGGGGCGAGTCGTGATGCTAGACGGACCTGTGCCGCGTTGCGCTTCATCAAATTATTAATTTTTACGTAATAAACAAAGAATAAACATTTTAGTGGCAGAACAGACAGTGCATGATAGTGTATATAATACTTTAATGGGTTTTCTTTTTTGTCTTACTAGGTAATTAAATCTTTAAAAACTAAATATAAATTATGTTGTAATATAATATTCAATTTATTAATAATCTGAAATATTCAATTTGAATATTCAATTAATAATTATTCATCTGTATTATACTTGTTATCTAAATTTAATAAAGATAGGAAGTAAGCAAAGGAGGCAAAAGCGTAATATATCAAAAATAAACCAAAAGAGGAAGGAAAGTTTTCATGAATTTTAATTAATTAAATAGTTAAATTAATTAATATTAATAATAATTAATAATTAATTATTACAATATAAATTAATAAGCCTAATAAATAAATAAATAATAAATAATAAAGCCATTATAAAGCCGGATTCCCACTCACGTATCTAGTGACTCATCGAATTGTTCTCCTAGAAGGAGCGGTGGGGGGTTTCCCTATTGTAGGTGGTGACGTAGGGGACGCCCCCGTGACCTCCAGAAAAATCCGATATCCTCGGTACACCGTTCTGGTAAAAAGTTGGTGAGCGGTTCTCGGAAACTATGAGGGACAGAAGGGTGGCGTTTGCAGAAGGACATAGAGGGCGATCGGTAGTTACCAAGGAAAGTGTCATCCGGTCTACAGGGGCACCAAAAAAAAGCCCCCTCCTTGGACCCCCCGACCATAACTCGGAAACGGCGCGTCACAGCCGTGTCGTGTTTGGGCTCATCGGGAACGTCTCGACGAGATAAAAAATTTGACGCCCCCCTCGGACCCCTCCGACCGTAACTCGGAAACGGCGCGTCACAGCCGGGTCGTGTTTGGGCTCATCGGGAACGTCTGGACGAGATAAAAAATTTGACGCCCCCCTCGGACCCCCCCGACCGTAACTCGGAAACGGCGCGTCACAGCCGGGTCGTGTTTGGGCTCATCGGGGACGTCTGGACGAGATAAAAAAAATTGACCCCCCCCCCCCCCCGCGGACCCCCCGACCGTAACTCGGAAACGGCGCGTCACAGCCGGGTCGTGTTTGGGCTCATCGGGAACGTCTCGACGAGATAAAAAATTTGACGTAACCATGGTCAACGGTTACAAATAGACCCCCCCATGTTAGGTATCATTTGAAAGGATGAGGGTAATCTATCAACACCATCCTCCCAGCCCCCCTCCTCTCCCCCTTACTCCCCTCCCTCCTTTGAAATTACACAATTAATAATAATAAGACCCAAAACCAAACCAAAACAATTAGACATGGCAAAAGACAAGACAAAACGAAAACAAAATGAAAACGTGAATAAATTTTCTACAAGCATTTTTTTTTTAATTCTATTGACAGGAATTTTAAAAATTATAAAAAAGGGCTTTTGATAGCTTTTAGAAAAATCAAGCGCTGAATCAAAAATATGGAGAAAATAATAAATGTTAAGTGTGCCTTTTACAGTTCAATATACCCTAAAAAGCCCCACAGAGTTTCCATTTAATCCACTCAGCCGCTTTTTTGTCCCACTCGATAGATTTTTTGAAAAAATTGAAGAAGCAAGATTCTCGCTCTAAAAAGTTCGTAATCTTTATCAAAATGAAAAAGAAACACTTTTTGTCTCAATTTATTGTCACTTCACTCACTTGGTGAATTTGAAAAAAAATATCAAAATTAAAAAAAAAAATATTACCGCCGGCATTAGCGTTACCCAAACAAAACGTACCACGCGAAGTTTGCACGGTTGGTGCAAAAACTCAATTGTTTTTACTGAAAATTAAAAAATTTGTTAGTTTTGATAAAAACTTTTGTTTGGCTCTTTTACCATATATTTTATATTCGTATAAAGAAATATACATACATCTATACATATAAATAAAATTGGAGTGTCTGTTTGTAATATTGAAATAACCGTTTTTTACTACATGCATATGAATATATATACGTACATACACCATATATGAGTACATACACCAAAATAAACCAACCACATAACCAAACCAAATTTTTGTCTGTCTGGGTGTCTGTTTGTTCCGGCTAATCTCTGAAATGGCTGAACCGATTTTGACGGGACTTTTATTGGCAGGTAGCTGATGTAATAAGGAGTAACTTAGGCTACGTTTATTTTAGAAAAAATGCACCCCGGGCCAAGCCGGGAGCGCGCCGCTATACACTCTAAAAACATAACCCTCGTTGTGGCGCAGACGGGTAAAAATTTTTACTAGGTAACATAATTTACTACCTAAATAACAAAACACGCTTCATTGTTACTGAATTATCCCTCTACATTGTAAATAATTATAAATTTGTAGTATGTATTTGCAGTAAAGTAGGCTCAGTCGACTATGTCGTGCCTTTGTCGTCTAGTCTCCATACTACTCTTTGCCATCTCTGTACGGTCGATCTCTTGTAGAGGGTGGCGCGGGGAAATTAGCCTAATAATTCAAGGCCAAATCGGCGTTATACACCTTAAAGATCCTCTTTACCATTAAATATTCTACGACTTATTATATTCTTTCAGCCAGGAAAGGATAAAGACCGCATGTCACTTGTATATATTACTGAGTTAGATTACGAGGACAACAGTTAGGTTAAAGGCAAAATTATTTTTAGTTACTTACGTGCCCTGAAATAATAGCAACACACCACTGTATTCCTAGATCACTAGATCACCGCCCAACCAAAATAAAAATTGGGCGTGAAATAAAATTTGTGACTAGGACTATAAAAATAATTTTTAGTAGGTACTGAGTTATAACTGTAGTTAAGTTAAATTTTGAAGAAACAAATATGTAGTATTTGAAACACCTGTGAGGCAAACTTGCACTGAATTCCTTATCAATTCAGCTAATCTCCAATTATAATTCTTTACCGAGTGATGATGTAACAGTCCCACAATCCGTATCGAGTCGCATTTCGGGCTCCTTAATATTATAATCTTATTCTAAACACAGAATATATTAAGGAGAACACTCAGCCCAAGTTGTTACCCTCGGCCTGTTGTCGTCTTTGGGATTCTGTATGATTATTATTTGATCCAAACTGGTGAGAAATTTATCCCTAAATATGTTGCTAAGCGCAAAACTTGAGAACGGCTGGGCCGATTTTAATTCTGTCTTCACTCATGGATAGAGGGATAATCAGAGAAAGTTTTTACGTAAAAAAAAATGCACCCCGGGCGAAGCCGGGAGCGGACCGCTAGTTATAGATAAATTCACTGTAATATGAAAGCCAATGGACCAAATTCACATTTACTATAATATAAATAAAAATGAATCCTTAAATGTGTTGCTAAGAGCAAAATTCGAGAACGGCTGGGCCGATTTTAATTCTGTCTTCAGTGATGGATATAGGGATAATCAGGGAAGGTTTTTACGTAAAAAAAATGCACCCCGGGCGAAGCCGAGAACGGACCGCTAGTTATAGATAAATTCACTCTGTAATATGAAAGCCATGGACCAAATTCACATTTAAAAATAGCCAACATTTATACGTATATTTGAACAGTAACAAAGCTTTCGAATAAATTTGAAACGAGACTAATGTGTGTGAATTCCGAGCAAAACTTGGATCAGAGCAACTTAGCCGCAGGTATATTTTAGTATTCCTCCATACTCTAGCTCTGTGGTTTTCTGTATTGTACTGTTCATTGCGAGATGTTCTACTAAATCAAGAGTATTTGATTTGTTTTTATTCTTCTTGCAATCGTCGTCTGATGTCTGACGTACACGTATGTATGTCATACATACAGGTAGGTACTATAATGTAACGTAAGTGCTGTCGGATGCACTGATATGTGCATAACCCAAGGCTAGATGTGTAAATGGCTTCTTTATTTAATTAAAATGATACAGATTTCATTTTTTTCTACATAATACGTGTAAATAGCGCTATCGCTTATACTTTTATTTATGAGCAAGTATTTACTATCTACTAAAAGTAAATTCCTATAAAAATCAAGCTTCTCTTTATTGATACTTTAATATTATATACTTACAACAATTTTTAAAATACCTTAAGATGATTTCTTTACTATAGCCAGTTCGTTATGATAATAACACTGTCTATTATCTACACAGATATTTATAATATTATAAATAGGCAACGTTTGTATATTTGTTTCTTAGTATGGAGGAGGATACTTATACTTAATGAAAACAATAAAACTTTAAAAAAAATATTGGGGATATTTAGAAATAATTGACAATATTTCCCAAACAACCTATTGTTAATTATCACTATAATTAACTTATTGACAGAGCCTATAGTTTAATTATCACGTATTTTCTGTATTGTGTAATTAAATTTTACAGTCTGTTAGTGGAGTAAATTTAAATAGCGAAGTTAGCTTCAACAATAATAACATCTTTGTTAAACGAGTCTTAATTAACTAGTTTTGAAGTAAAGTGATAACTTGAAAACTACTTAATTAAGGCTTGCGCTTCGTTCAGAGTATTAACAAAACATTGTATTTACATGTTGATACCCGTTTTAAAGTTTATCTAGAGATAGTGATAATGAAAATAGGCTACATTAATGTATGTGGCCGCGACAAAGGCTTCGTGACATGAGTCCGCTTGTCGGACTCACGATCACTGTTTGATTGTCTTTATTCATGGGTAACAAGGTGTGTTTTATAATAAGTTGCCATTGTGACGCCAACCAAACAAACCTCGGTCGCCCTAAACCATTTACGGTACAGCTAAATAAAATAAAAACTATACCTAAATTTATTAATGGTCCAATAGGAATTAACGCGCTGCTGCCTACATGGTATACATGTATCCTGGTTGGATTTGTATGTATCATTTTAATTTCACGTAATTGACGATCACTTGAAGAACACTCTGTTAATGGAGAAAACCATGCGAAGAAACCCGAGTGGCTAAGAAAAGATGTGAAGTCCTCCTAATTTTAAACCAAATTCTAGGTCACAATTATTACATTATTTAATATGTATAGGCCGATACACCTAATAGCACTAGTACTAACTAATAAACATTATAATTAACAAAAGGTTGTCAATTCTACTAGCGGCCTTGTGCTTAGTGGCTTACTCACAGTAAACTTCTGCTCGCTAATTCTTTATGATAAGCGTTATGGATTCTGTCTCGTTGAGAATCTCCAACCTCTATTTTCGTAGCACGATGAATTAGCTTGAATGTTCTCATCGGACCTAGAGTTCTGTACCCTGTTCTGTATGATTATTTTAGTGTTTAAAATATAAAGCCCTAAAATAATCGTTTAAATTATTTGATAGGATCCTGTAATTATAAAATACTTAAAACAGTGATGAACTGAGTTTTATTATAATATTCAATTCATAAAACGTAAACAATAAAGAGAATCCAAATTATGTAAAAGATGTCATCAGTATTACTGTAAAGAATTGTGGTACATTCCGGTAGCACACTATCTAAGATACAAGAAGACTGACGGTTGCTGTGATAATTATAAACACAAACAACTACAAGAAATCTGACGATTCTATAGGATAAAGAATATGCGGTATGAGATCTAGCATTTCTTACTCTATTACATAATCACATGTATGAGTATGAGTATACTAAGTATGAGCGACTTTGATTCCACATTTGAAATCGATATTTTCACAGTACGCTTCTGTTAAAAGTTGTACTTTTTCTATTAAAAGCACCAACTTTAGATGTAGCTTATTGTCGCTGCTTGTATACACACAAGATTATGAAGACACACAAGAGCTGACATAGCTAATATCGGTGCCTACTTAGCATATATCTCAAACACAGTAGTGATTACACGCGCACCTCACACGAGCCTACATAAACAACCGGAGATTACTTCCGAAGTCTGTTTGTATACTCCCTTACACCTTCACTATGCAAATAACCGCCCTTAATAAGGCTATATGTGATGTGACGCGATCGATCCGTTAATAATATATAGCTAATACAAGTGTAAGGGACAGGTACACAGTTACAATCAACGGCATGTGTAGTCGCTCCCACAGGATCGTGTGACATGTAAATGCATTCTGGGGAGTACGCCTTCGAAAGCTCTTAGCGTTTGCGAAACTAGACAGCACTACACCAGACGCTTAAGTGGGGGTTTAAGGTTTTTAAACTTCGCATTTAGTTTCACTTCAGACCTTTCACTCAACAACATTTTACAATATTTCAATGGGCTGTTTTCATATATTTTACTTTTGAAAAAAATACAATATTAGAATATTGTAACACTATTATATCAGATCATTTGGCATTTGGCAAAGCGATGTCCGAGGAAGATAGTATACACTGTGATTTTAATGTCTATATTTTGCTATAAATTAACACAAATATTTTCACACAAACTTATTAAATCTCAGCTTGTCGTATCGGTCCAATGCCTAATCGTTCGTTCGCGCTCAGCGTGAACGGTTAAAGGTGCTGATGCGTTGTCGGCTCTTTTAATACAACCGATATTTTTTATTAAAAAAAAAAAAACAAAGGAAAGGGGTTTCATTTGATGTTCAGTGCAAGGCCCTTTTCAGTTCAAACTGGTTTAATGCCGGACGTGTCTTCTTTCATTCTTGTTCTTAAAGGTCATCGGAGCTTGATGTTAAAATTTATTTTTTATTATTTCAACAGCTTCGCTTATTAGGAAATATGCTATTTCATCACAATTTTACTGACATAACATAACTGTGAAAGGGTTAACGTATCGAAATTACTATTAGACTTGGTGTCAACTACTTGTTTTTTTTTTTGTTTAAAATAATTAGATAGATGATAACAATGGAAAACAATATTTATTTACAAAACTGTAGGCAATTGTTTACTCAATCTATGTGAGATAATTTTAAAAACATAAGTCAGTGCATTCATGCGTAAGAATTACAGGAATTATTGTTGTCAATAATTAATTTCATTAAAATATGTAATGTCACATCATAATGTAATGTTGACGATGATCCATTATAATTTGCACAGATAGACATTAACTAGTTAGTTAGACTAGTTAGAGTAGACAAGACTAAGTTAGAGATTAAACCATATATGTATCCGGCGCATTAATAAGGATTCTTATAAATACACAATATACCATCGAAAACGCCTGTAAACAACGTCAGACACGTGTACGACAGATATGTTACAGTGTATAAGTGGTTTGAATAAGACACTTCCGCTATATCCGAATTTGTGTCAAAAGATTTTTTTTAAGTGGCGTCAGCGATTGGATTTCTGAAGTGTCCTTAAAATTAACAGGTCAGGGACAGATGGCACGTTCAGTTTTTGTCTTTTTCTGTTTTGGCCAAGCGATGTTAGATAAGATTTTTTGTTTGTTTTTATTGAAATTTTTTTTTTCTATGTCTTTCTTCTCAGAAAAATATCTCCTATATTTCTGTACGAGTGCTTATATATGAATCAAGATGTTCACATTAAATGAATACAAAATTATATAAAAATAGGTCGCTTTAAGTAGTTTTTTAATGAGTTTCGGGTGTTCTTACATTTAAAAATATATTAATATAAATAAGTATTATGTCGTTATATTATTGCTGATATTTAACCTTTTTCTTCGACGACTTCGAACGCGCTTTAGTACGCTTTATCGAAAAATCTCACAGGTATCTAACATTTTTCCAGGATAAAATTTATCCTAGGTATATGAAATAAATTCAGGTAACAAACTATCTGTGTGCTAAATTTCATCCAAATTCGTTTATCTGTGTTTGTGTGATTGAGTAACTTTAACTTACATCCAAACATACAAACTTTCGTATTATAATATTACTAGGTGGTGCCCGCGACTGGCCCGCGACTTCGACCGCGTTGAGAAAAGAAAAATATAAGACCTGAAAAAATACCTAACATCTTTATCGCTGTAACGACGGTAACGCCCATTTTTTTTATATCTTTAGACGACCCCTGGGTAATCTCAAATTTTTTCAAGAATTTCTCGTAAAAATAAAAAAGTGTTTTTTCTGTGTTAATTTCCTGTTTTATGCATTTCATCCAAATGTGTTGAGACTAATAAACATCCATGCATCCATCCTTACAAACTTTCGTGCTTATAATATTAATATGATTAGGATAAAGATTAGGACGTGTAATACCATTTATATGGATAAGCAGAGAGTAGTCGCCTAGATCAATTTCCGAAATAGGGTAGATTATTGGAATTTTTAAAATTCAGTCTCTTCTTGATTTCAAGAAAATCAAAAACGTCAAGAATTAAAAATGTGGCATGACATTAGATTATCTATTTAAAATTTATTCTCAGATACTTAGTGGGTCTTTGCACCATTGTAGGTAACTACTAATTACATGTATCTGTCTACATCGCGCTAAATGTTGTACATTATATTAGTTAGTATGATATATTTGATTAATGCATACAAGATTCAGACAATGAAGAAAATAGTGGTCGTAGCATAATGAGCGTTTACCAGATAAAATTAATGGGTCCAAGTCAAAAATATGACTGATTGAGCCTCTTTAAACAATAGGCACAAAAAAAAGACTGTCTATTAGTCATTACTATCGAAATATAATTGTTTTTTAATATCTATTTTAATTAATTTTGGTTACATTTTGTTATGCTTATATTTTGCCTTTCCTTTTTTTACATATACAATTTTATTATGTTCTCACAAACTTTGACAGGACCTTATTGTAACGTAAAATTTTAAATCATTCCTTAAAATACAAACATGGATAAAAGTGCGAAAGAACTGTATAATTTCAAATAGACTTCTATCAGGTGTCTTCTTGTGTGCGTTTATTCATAGGGTTATATTTTTGAAGAAAAAATATTCTCGTAAAAAATTCTTCTTCTTTTGTTAGGTTTATATTTACGAGTTTCGAGTGTTAATGTTATTATGTCAATTCTTATGGTGTGTTAAGATGGTAGAAGGATTTCATTTTTGAAAAGAAAAACAATATAGAAAAATATTTTTTTCTTATATTATAATATAACTATATGAAGTTAATAAAATTATTTGTAGATTTTGTCAATTATCTACAAAGTCTGTCAAGTGTAAGTTAGGTATTTGAAACCAAAATATGAACCTACCAACCTATGGAGTGAGGGCTTAAGGCTTTAGGTATACTTGTTATAATATAAAATGTATATAAAATCTATATACCTGTTGATATGTAGTAAATATTTATTTATAGTCCGAATTTTTTTTGTATAGAAGTAGATATCTACCTGTCCATAAACCTACTGTAGTAAACTGGGAAATTTAGTTATCTTCTTGATTTCATGACATAAAATAAATTAAATTCGTTTAGATATCGTACTAAAATAATAAATTGTTTCCTTTATAAAACTTTTTCTATTACAAAAAATGTTAGTTTTGGATAAATAATGATCAATATTGGATACTGTATTTCGGTTTAGTAGACAAAATAATGTTATTGTTAACAATATCCTTGTTAAACCAAATATTTAAATCAGTAAATTGTTCGATTTTATAACAAAATGCCTTTTTTATAAAACTTACCCCATTTTCTGTTCATTGTTTCCATCGTTATTAGGCAGGGTTTAATTAAAGGGTTTGGTTTAGATATTATTAAAAATAAATGAAGCCGTTACACTCCACCTGTCTTTAATTTGTTGATAATTAACAATTTTCCTTAGAAATAACTGATTTTATAGTGCGATATATTTAGATTCTATAGACGGAAGATTCTCTCTTTTATTACCTCATATTATTTACATAAACATAATTTTTAAATATTTCCCAGGATTCAATTTATTTTCATGTCTTCTTTTTTAAGCTTTTCTAGTGTTTAACAATAAAATACATTTAAAAAACTAGATAAATACATATTTATTTATACATACGTGTAGGTTTGTTTCGAAAAAAATTAGTTGCTACATTCATTTTAAAAGCTTATTTTATTTTTAAATTTGAAATATTTTTACTTATAAATTTACATAAAAAATATGTGAAAGAATGTGTTCAAGCTATAAATACACAAGGTTTAAAAATTATACTATGAAAATACTTAATCACTGGTGATTAAAAACAACTTATAATTTATTATATAAATATAACATTAAGATTCACGGATAAGAAAAAGCAGTAATGTAATACGTGTGTATCTGTTAAGTGTAGGTATAGGTACATTTTATTATACATAAATTTATTTGTTTATAATCCAATAAACGTTCAGTGGGAAGCAATTTGCGTTAATTTTTTTTCACAAGTACATAAACGATCCTCATCCAACTATTCTCCATACGTGTACAACTACGGCTTTATGGGTAATAATTGTGATTATTTAATGGCACACTCCGGTTGAAACGTAATAACTGGTTGACAAGTCTATTATAAACAAAAAGGCCGTCCGTGTGCCCCGGACCACGCACTGAGAAGACACGATAAACGGGCGGTCGCAACGCAATTCAACCGCCGCCTATTCTACAGGCGAATTCAATTAACTGTACAAGGCACGAGAGTAATAAATTCTCTAAACAATCAGAATTCGAGCCGTGGTAATATGTCCGTCTGTTTGCATACGCATTGCGGCCATGCCTGTGTTTAATCAACGAATAAACACGGTGTACCTACGATGCTTCAACAACGTCACGTGTCTATGTGTGCAGCTTTTTTTGCGGCTAAGGGTCTGCACGCCCGTTGTTTTTGGAGTAAATTACTTTTGCCTTTATTTATGGGGAATAGAGTTAATTAATGCGAATATATTAATGTGCGTACTGAGCCTATGTTTCGTTTTAGAAAATAGAAATTCGTACATAGACTAGTGTGTCATTTACGTAAATGCGTCTCATGTTTATAATTTTATCAACAAATCTTAACTAAAATATTAAAAAGAGAACAGGGAGTCGATTTTGTAAGATTTTTTACACGTATTCGAAAAATTCTTTGATTATATGAAAGGTGCTTTCTTTATGACGAAACGCTTATTCATTTATGTACACTAAACTCACAAATTGTACAAGTACGAAGCCGAGACTGTCGCTCTGATAACATAACCTTTGTTGAAGAACTAAGCAGTAGATTTTTATGCGGTTTATACCATAGTTTGAAGGTTTTTCCATTTCTCTACCTAGACACCTCACAGTCGTTATTTTATATACTAAAATTTAATTAAGTTACATCCACTAGTTCGAGTTCATATTTATTTTTACTTTAAGAAAGAAGTCCGTTATTGGCAGTATGATTCTTAGTTTACTTATATAGGTATTACTCTTGTATGATAACAGCTAAATAAATAGCAATGCTATTCATATATAAAAATATAGAGAGTTTCGAGAGGTCGCGAGAGAATAGCTTTCTGAAAACTAATTTAAAATAAATTGTCTACGAAATCTTTTATGAGTTTTGGATAATTTCCATGAAAGACGTATTTCACAGTACCAGTTGACTAGGTATAATGTTAATTATTTATCATTTGCCGTTTGACGAAAACGATATTATTAACGTACTTAAAAAGAAATAGGTTTATTAAATGTGAGGCAACAATAGACAATATTGAAAGCTATCCATTCAGAGAAGATTTAAATCGAGCATTCAGTATGTTTCTTATATAACAAAACAAAAGATAACAGGAAATTGTAACAAAGGGATTATTCACGTAAGAGGATTAAAGCCAGTCTCGTAATTTATATCCGTGACTCGTTTCGGTGAGGCCAAAGCGAGTTTCCTTGTTTTTCTAACCGAACTAATCCATTTTTAAAGTGCTTTCTATGGAAATTGGTTTCGTAAATGATGTTAACACGTCGCCGCGCGGGCCATTGTCTGGGAGACGGGCTCGACCCGCCGCAACCTCCGCCTCTTCATTATTCAGAGGCATCCCGAGTCGGGCCGCGGAAAAACCTCCTCAGCCGCTAATTTGCCCTTAATTAACCTTTGCATTCACCGCGGCAGCCCCAAGACACAGTGCGACAAGCGTATCGCTCCACCGATTCCGTTATCTGATCCATCATAAAAATTAATTACGTACACATGTTCATAAATATCTAAACTGCTAGCATTTACAGTCAACGTTCGCCTCGGTTCACGCGAACACTCACGCACAACTTGCAGTTGCGCCGCGTAATTAGTAAACCTGGCAAAAAAAAACAAACATGTCAAACACTCGCGTACTTTATTTAGTCAGTGTTTTTGTCACTTCCTGCCGTGAGAGCGAGACGCTTAGGCGCTCTCCTGTATTCGAAAAATGCTAAATTGGGCCAAATTGCTTGTTATTAACGATGACAGATGTCTTGGCGCTAACCGAAATCTTTTCACTTAAACAAAGTAGACTTTAAAACGAAGAGCATAGACGTGGTAATGCAAGGCGAACGAGCGTTTATCTCTCTAGCAGACTGATCGGATGTGTTGATACTGGAGTTATAGATGTGCAATTAGGGACACAATGTGATTATTATAGTAACTAAAAGTGATACTTATTTTAAAATTAAAAACAATAACAGTCACAGAGCATTTACGTCCATTATCGAATAAATGCTACAATAATTTTTAGAATAAATAAGTGATTGACTATTCAATTTCTAACGCAATTAAGTGTAGTCAAGTTACATAAATGTGCGATGTATCCAAAGAATAGTTTCATAAATATGTTACTTAAAACGATAATAATATATCTACGTCATATAAACTGTCATTAATATGTCCCTGAATATTTATTAATAACATTGATACGTTTTCAAATGTCTAAGATAAGTAATTGCACTATGGAATATTAGTATTTTGAAGTCTATATTAGCTGTTCAAAACTTATGATCTATATTGTAATTTTTGGCATATAGGTATTATTGCTCGTGTCGTAATTTAGAAATTTTGGAGCATGATAATGATGAGAAATGGTTTATAGTAGACACTAACATATTTTTATAGATGACTGTACCTACAAATAAGGGAAAATTTGTGTCTTAAACGGTCGCAATTTATTTTGGCTATTTGTTAAGGCAAGTTTTAAATACGTAAGGTACTTAGATTACTTAGACTACTTTACAGAAGATTCTGTAAAACAACTGCTTTGTATTTCGGTGCGTCGTCGTATGTTACCCACCAATTAATAGGTCCTATTACCACCTCACCTCGCTGCCGACCTTATTCTTTAAGGTCGGCAGCTCACTGATAGCCTCTTGTATTTCTGGTTTTTATAGGCGACGGTAGCCTATCATCAATCGTGCCACGGGATATAAAAATTTCGTTGTATGAAAATGATGGAGCTATAATATATCTCTGAAATTTATAAATACAACGCTTTTAATTTTAAAACAAAATGATTTGTAGGTATTTTTAAAATATAGGTATATATGTAAGTATTTTTTTTTAATTAAAATAAAATAATTTGAAATGTCTTTTTATCTGGACTTGTGTATTGATCGTAAAGATCTTCAAATAAATTTCAGTAGGTATATACTCAACAGATTATTTTCTTCCTCTTTTTGTAATACAAACATAAGGCATATAAATTGTTCATATTTTTAGTAAAATAAAAAAGAAAATTTTACTTTGTGAACAAACGTTTCGTTCTTTTAACGTTTCGAAATAATTTGCAAACATGAAAAATTACTTATAACAGTAAAACAAAATCTATTTTAGTTATTTTTAAACCACGCAACGTATTTGAATGGTATTTTAAACGAAGAATTACGTATTCTGTTTTTTTTTTTTTTCAATAACGTGCATACGTTTTAATATATCTAAGGTAGGTAAATGATATAATTTGCACTACGTAAACGAAAAACTTCTCTTTATTCAAAACCTTTTGCTATTCGAAATTTATTGTATGTACCTAAGTGTTTATTCTTGAGATATAATATTGGGATTGTTGTAGGTAATTAACAAAATTTTAGAACACTTGCGAAAACATATTGTTTTATTATAATGATGAGATAAATGTTATATATTTCATCATTACATTAGTAGGTATACATTGTAGATAATAATTTAGTAGGTAGATACATATTTTTATACTTGACCGTACATACTAATGTAGCTATAATTACTATGTAAGTATTTATTTTCATATTTAAAAAAAATTAAGTGACAGACAAAATATAATTATTTTTCAAGTTATCTTAAAAAGGTACTTTTTAAATGAAATTTAAATATGAAAAAGTAGTCACTTTTAATTGTTTTTTTTTTAATTTAATTTATGATTAGCTACTGAAACTTAAGTGTTTAAAATTTTGTTCCTACAAAGTCCTTAGGTGCAAATCAAATCTAAACCCAACGACATCATAGTATTAACCTAGATACTTGAGTAGTTACTTTAGTAGTTTTGGTGCCTAAGCAATTACCAATTACGTTTTAGTGCACTTTTGTCATAATCGTATCGTGAAGTCGTTAACATCTTATTTAATTGAGTGCAATACTAATAAGTTCTTAATACAAATAGGTAATGTTAATAAATAATTCCTAGTTAACACGCGCAACGTCAAAATTTAAAATATTTTTTGATTAATGATAGGCATAATTGTATATATATATATGTGTGTATACCTACAGTAGAAAACATCTCCGAAAACATCAATTTTGTTTTATTTTTTATAACAAAAATGCTTTGAGCAGGTTATGCCTACTAGATATAGAAATGGTATGTATTAATGTTAAGAAATTAATTGTTACCTAAAGGACATTTAAAAATTTTCATTTAGATATGTAATTGTTACATAAAGTTAGAAAGTTACAGACATTCGTATTTTTCGGGTGTTCGAAAACTGCTTACAGAAAAAACTTATGAGTTCGTAGATACGAGTTCGTAAATAGCAGTTGTATGTTCCTCGTATCTACAGTGAATGTCTAGTCTAATAGATTGTTAGCTCTACTCGATGATGTTCGTAAATCTGACGAGGCGCGGTATAATGAAACAACTTGTCCTCAGCCGAGCCATTTTTTGCCACTAGAGATTTGTTTGCTCGTGCTATAGCATTCGCGGACTGTCTCGACGGGACCCATAAACATGATCACGTCGGCTGGGTTCTGCCGCTTTTTTCCTGCGCCTCACCCGTATGTGGGCGGACAAGATTAATGGGGCGGAGTTCGTCGGTGGAGGGGATACGATAAACCAATACAGCGAGGCGATTTCCTATGGAGTTTTGAAAAGGACAGAATACTCCCTCGCGTATTGGCTGTGCGGTCGAAACTCCGCCTAGAGGGCGGAACTAAAATGGCTCTCTCCTACATCGGAGGGGCGCTGAGAGTCGTACGCGCGCCAGTCGGCGTCGAGTGTCGAACGTGTGAAGAAGGTGTAAGGCCGGTTAGACACGAGCGCGAGGTCCGGCATGCGAAGTGCGCGCGCTTCGGCCCGCTGACGCGCAGGAATGGCAGCGCGCTGCGCAGCCGCTGCGCTTGTATTTCAAACAAACTGTGATACTTTAACTAGCCGTAGTAGGTACTTGTAGGAAACTTACACGTCCGTGCTTATTATAAACTTTTGAGAGACAGTGATTTGTGTGAAGCCGCCCTTATGATCGTCCCGATGGCAGCGTACGCACAATTTGGCTACTCATACCCGCCCGCCTCGCAGGTTAGTTATTTCTCTACTTTAATTGCTTAAAATTATCCATAATTGTTATCACCTTTAGAATCAGTGTGGTAAAATGTTTCACCTAGATACATTTGAAGTATTTAAAACACCTTACATTATTTAATAACCACAATAAATTCCTGTCATAACAGGAACAGGTTGTTTGTTATAAAACATAAAAGTTATAAAAGGCATATTAATAAGTCTCCCGATAGATAAATAATAATGTGTAAGTAATTTTTATGGAAGTATAAATATATTGTTATCAATTTCTAGGAGATCATTGATATAGATGTCTTTAAAACACCAAGTCAAATAGTTCCTACTTAATTTAGACTGATTATATCAAATTTAAGTTATACCTACTTCGTAATTCATTAGGATTCCTTTTGGATTTTTATGCACTATTTTTAGGCCTATTTGATAATATTATGTAGGTTTTCTCGGTGTTGTATAAAGTAATAAATTCAAATAAATTAAGAGTTCAACAATAGAGTAGACCCTACAGGAGTTGTTATAAAGTGTCAAAACTTTTGTTCCCTTTTCTAGCAGACGAGAAAAGGGTGTGGGTGCAATAGAAAATTATTGCGGCTTACTGCGAATACTCAACAATATTTACAAAACTGATAAAATAAAATATAAACAGATGTTTTCATAATTAGAATATAGATATAGATAGCTAAGTAAAATAGTGTAAATTATTAAATTACTTAATTAATGAGTATGGAACTTTTTCTAATATTATTTGCGCACGTTTCAATTCGTGCGTTATCAACATTTATAACACCTTTTGCTTTTGCTTTAACAGTCGTAGATATATCCGTTAACTTTCTCAATACAGTAGGCAAATAAATAATAAGTATGGTGCCATCTTTTGACGTACCTAATACATATTATATTGTTCATGGGAAGTATTATAGAAACATAAAACGGAAATTAAACTATTTCCGAAAAATAAACCATACGAAATTTATACAACGAAATTTATAAACCATACGACATTTATACATTTGTCTATTCCACCAACAGTTCTGAAAATTGATTTCAATTTAATGCACTAGGTGGCGCTAAACAAGTTAAAATATCACTTTGACACAAGAATTATTATTACTTTATTACTTTAATTCAAGAAAGAATAAATTTGACAAACACAATTTATTATCAGTACCTAATAATTAGGACTAGTTGCCTAAAATACCGTATGTTTTCCTTAGTTCTACTATGTGTTCCTTAGTTCGCCAGCGCACTTGCAGCACCTGAGGCGTTACCTACTTGTGTAATAGGCGACGGTAGCCACCTACCATTAAGTGGAGTGTCAGCCTGTCTATCGAACTTAACATTAAACAACATGTATAACTATGAAAAATTAAAAAAAAAAAAAAATTATTTAAAGGCAGTGTTATTGCTTAGACCAAGTATGAACAATTAGTTGCCTTCGGATTCCTAATTGCCTTAATTCCTACATTCGGATTTGTACAAGTGTAGGATCACCTCAAGGGAAACAACTCGTATGAACTGTTTTCTGTATTTATAAGATTTATTTCTGGGGCTTAGGTATTACGTAAAACTTAAGTGATTTTAGGTTAGTTTAGTTTTGTGTTCATATTCCATTCCAACTAACTTTGACCCTAATTGAAACCCTTTGAAACCCTAACTTTGAGTGATCTCTTTTTCTTAAGTATAACAAGTAAAAAATTAAATTTAAAATTATGCCCCACTATTGCTTGTTCACAATTTCGTAAATAAATATCTAAAATTATGTAGACTTGATTATAATTTAGTTATTCAAGTTTTTATATTAAATTCTTCTATTTGTCACAGCAGTCATCCTCCAATAGCTGTATAAAAAATTCTTAGTAGGCCTACGAGTGATTAGGTTGAAAAGGATGTTACATTGCCCTTCAGTTTATATTATTATAAAAAAGGGATAAGTTATCCCTTTAGAAATTAGTGGAGAAACTGAGAAGCTGATAGAAAATTTATCTTATAGTAGGTACTTTATGATTAGATGGGAACAAGTCAATTACGACAATACCTACCATTGGTCGAATGGAAGGTGCTTGCCTTAGCGCTCTGACCTAGTCCCAGGTTCGATTCCCGGCAGGGCCATCAAAGCCCTAAAACGTTATATTTAACGCATAGGATTGACGACTGACCTTATACTTTTGCCAAGCGTTTCATCTTAATTATTATATAGCTGATGCCCGCAGTTTTGCCCTCGTCTAATATTTAGCCTATGTCCATCCTGAAATTCTATTCAAACTATTGGTAACAGAATTTTTTTAAATCGGATTAGTATTTTGAAGATTACAACAACAAACAAACATACAAACTTTACCTTTTTATAAAATTAGTACATAATATTTATTGAATTACAGAATCAATCAATACTAATAATAAATATGTAAGGGTCGGTCATGGAGTAAGTTACTTTGTTTTCAGAGATATCGTGTTTATAGGCTCTATACATGATACTGAAACTAAATTGACGATTATTAGAATTTTTTTCTGTATGTATGTATGTATGTACCTACGTATGTATGTATGTTCCTCCATAACTCTGAAACGAATTAACTGATTTTCATGAAACTTGGTAGATAAACATTTGGACGTACGGGACTCAGGATAGGCTACTTAAAATTTTTCAACGCGGACGAAGTCGTGGGCACCAGCTAGTATTAAATAAATGTTATAAGACAATAAGGACTAAAAATTTAATTTAGCCTTTATATTATGAATCACGAAAGACCATTTCACAAAATACAAGTTACTGGTATATACCTACGTGTATCTAGGTATTACACCGTTAAAGTACTGATGTAAACTTACTAAAACTGTCTTTGATGTAAACTTATTGAAGAAATGAGGTAGTATAAAAAACGCCACTTAATAGTGTAATGGTAAATTAAGTTTGTTTTTTGCACAATACGTGTTGACATTTAAATAGGCCGTTCAACGCGCCGTCGGTGCAGAATTGCGCCAACGCCAGTGTAGGCGTAAATTACATTGATGTATGCGTTAACCAATTTAAACAAAAAAAAAACTATAATTATATTGTATATAACTAATTAAGCACGGATGAACTTTTGTGTACAGTGAAAAAAGTATAGTTCTCGTAAACTTGACGAGTTGTTTTATTAAATTAACTGGCGTCTCTGTAAATGCCTAAGTGTTATTTTAAAAGTGTTTTATTGTATTGTATTTATGTTATGCGCAGAATAATAAAAAAAATACGGGATATAAAAGTTTAAAGTAGTCACTCAGTATAGGAATTAATCTGAAGTATAGAAAAACAATATACAATCACGCATAATTAAATCATCATCATCATCATCATTATCTCAGCCGTAGGACGTCCCCTGCTGGATATAGACCTCCTCCATAATTTTCTCAAAGGACTGGTCAGAAGCAACCTGGATCGATCGTCGACCCGCGGCAATTATCAGGTCGACTGTAGGTACTTGTCGGTGGATGTCCTGCGCTGCGCTTGCCTGTCCGTGGCCTCCGTTCGAGAACCTTCCGGCCCCAGCGGCCGATCAATATTTAAAGAAATATTTAGCTAAAATTATTTTACTACAGTACCTAAGCACCTCTACCTGCTGAGATTTAAAAAAAAATTCTGTTACATAACTACCTATAGCAGTGCGGCGCTTTACAAAATCCCTTTCGCTACTAGGTAAGGTAATCGTTACTTACAACTTGTTTCGCCTGCAATCAAAAATAAATTATTCATTTAGTTTAAAAGCCGAAATATACTTTAATTGCTTAAAAAATGGGAGAATTTCGTAAAGAAGTTAAACAATGTCGTTTAATTCACATATAAATAAACCAGTGCCTATTACACGATAGTAATTTTAAACGAAAGAAAAATGGAAATTTTCTGAACTATATATTTATTTGGTAATAGTGACAGGGCACACTGCGTTACGTAGTCATCAATTGGACAGCCCTCTGGCGGCAATTATAAAGAAGATAAGATTACCTACCGTAAAATAACAGCAAGTGTGCTGTTGTGTTTCAGTGAGTGAGTAAGCCATTTCTCATTTCCCTACCCCTTTCTAAGCCATTTAGAAATGACAGAGCAGACTTCTTTCACAGTCATTTAGGCAAACCGGTGAGTGAGTAGATGCCAGAGCCCATTTCTCTATTCCCTTTCCCAATCCTTTTTCCTTAATGCTAATATGGTCGGTAGAGCATTCGCAGCACCTGTGGCGTTGCCTGGTCATAGGTCATAAGCGTCACTTGATGTACCATCAGGTGAACTGTCAGCCTGTCTGTCGACATCAGCATAAAAGTCCTTTATAAAACGCCATTATAAAACTTTAAAGTAAAAAAAAACTTTTACTCCACTATAAAACTATACCAATTAAAAATGTAGGTTTACCAATATATCATACTCGCCGTTGCACATATGTTCGTCCACGTAACTTTTTAAAATATAGCCTATGTTACTCGCTGATAATGTAGCTTTCCATGGGTGAAAGAATTTTTAAAATCGGTTCAGTAGTTTTTGAGTTTATTCATTACAAACAAAAATACAAGATACAAATTTTTTCTCTTAGTCCAAACATAACAAAAATCTTGCAAATCTTGTGTTAAAATAATATCCAATTAGAACCAAAACATCCAACGGATTTGGATAAAATTAAGAAATTAAGAAGAAACATGTAACATGTAAACATGTAAGAACATGTAACATTAACATGTAAGTAATCTCAAAAATCCGAACTGGTATATTTCTCATTTGCGGTTTATCGACAAAATGCTCATTATGGCGTAGTCCCTGAATGAGTTAGCGGCCATAATGTGTGCGTTTAAACACTTCTTTCAGACCCGTAGGGCTAGAAAAGAATTTCGATAGGGCTAAGGTCATATACATACCATGGTGAACCATACAGTGGAAGTGGAAGGAGCCCACATATGTAAGAAGACCCGGATGCAAATGGGAAACTTAATATGGCCTAATAATGTGGTCTATTCAAATAGTAGGTATAAAAAATACAGATGGATGCACTTAGTGCCAAAACTTCCATCGAACAAACTCACAAAATTTGCACTTCTTTTGTAATATTTTATTATTTACAACTAGCTGGCGCCCGCGACTTCGTCCTTTTTGAAAAAAGTCAACACATAACACCCGATACAAAATATTAGTAATATAGGGAAAAGGTGAAAAGTTGTCGGCATGAAAATGAAAGACTGCGATTTTTAGTTAGAAAATGTTTTTATTTTTCTACAGTCTCCCTTGACTTCAATACATTTGGTTCAGCATTGCCCCAACAGCAGTATTTCTTCCAGGAAGTTCGAGTCTGCAATGCTATGAAAATATTCATTTACGGTCCTACTAACTTCTTCATTGGACGTGAAGCGCTTCCCAGAAACAAATTTCTTCAAGTGGGAACAATTGAATTGGTCAAAACATTGCTGCAATCGGCATTCATCAAATATGGCACTTATCTTGCGCAGAGCTTTCGTATCCTTAATTCTTCGTGCCTGATATTTCGTATCCTTTTGCTTTAGCGTTAAGGCTTTGGAAAGCCTCAAAGAAAACCACACCAATATCCGAAGCGAACCGACCGAAGGACAATTTGAAATAAGCGAAGAAACAGACAGATGTGGACAGAGATTTAAATTATATAATATAAATATATTATAAAATAGACGTCGATGAATAGTTCAATCCTATACACTTGAATAAAATAAAATTATAAATCCAGACTGCACTGTTCCTTATTTATTCATGTCATTTGCTCTTTGTGGGTTCTGATCACAAACAATATTGTATTATTGTATTGAAATAGACGAGTTCTATTTGGAGACGTCTTCGTAGCTTAATCGTAGCGACTAGGTGGCGTAGCAGTGACGTAGCTTCCACGTAGCTGTAACACAATTTGATACATTTAATCTATACATAAATTAACCATTTTAAATTATTTTTGTATTTATTAGGAATACATTAGAAAGCTTTTAGGAATTACATTACCTCGTCTTTATTAACACATCTGCTAGAGAACAAGCAAAGGATACAGTGCACGTATTTACATTGTAAAATTGTCCCGATGCATATTAAATTTTATGGTGCATATAGAAGGACGTTGACATTTACGCAGCAATGAGCGTTATCTACTTTAGTATCGCGTGCATCTAAACACTTGTACGACATTGAATATTACCTGAAAGCGTCAATGTATTTGGAAATTGATGCAGCGATTAAAAATAAAATACAGATAACTGCTGCAAAATGTAAAAGGACGGCTATGAATTTCATTTGAATTTAATTTATCGTTTAAAGTTTTTGTTACCATTTTTTTTTTACCAATCAGTATTATTTTATTTATAGTTACATGAAAATAAATTATAATAGATTTATTTTAATCTTTATATGTTTATTCATTACAAACATACAAATCTTCTCTCTTTATAATATTAGTATAGTAGTATATATTAACAATAAAGATATAACTAAACACTTAATAAGTTACCATTTATTATATCAAATTTTCATTAAGTAATTTTTATATTTTTTAAGATTTAATCTGTATTAAATTTCTCTTTATTGATAACTAGCGGCCCGGATCCGGCTTCTCACGGATTTTTTTCTGCAATTTATACAGAAAAACCTGCCTCGCTTCTCTTTAAATTAATGAAAACATCAAAATCCATTCAGTAGTTTTTGATATCATCACGAACATATTTTGATAACAGGACTTCTGTGAAAAACTGCATTGCTGTTTGCCTGAGCGCATTCTCCTATCACACCTCATCACCTTCCTTACTTTTTGTCCCCTACCAGGTCGACTTATTGAAATTAATATTAATGTGGCATCCATCGATCATAGCATGCCTGTTGCGGAGAAATACAAAAGTAAACTTTTTGTGATATATGGTACCTGAAATCATTCATCATCATCATCATCATAATCATCATCATGACTATATACCCACTTATGTAGGTATATATTCTTTTGAAAATAAATGCTTTATTAGGCTATTTAGTGGTTTATAACAATAGGTAACTCTAAATCCTTTTATCTTAACACTGTTTTTTTTTTCATATCCTAAAAAATAAATCTTGACAAATGTTTCAGATTTTTTTTTGGCACAAAGTGACATAAATAGGTACCAACAGAATTGAAAGCGAACTGCTTTACCTGACTGGGCATCTGATTGTATTTTTTCTGTGGCGCCATTGGAGTTTTTACAAACAATGATATTTGTGTGTCACATTTAAGGCAAATTGTTGTAAAGCTGTATTGTTTTTTCATATATATGGGCCAGACAGATGCTATCGATTTAATTACCTACCGGGCAACATTGATGTAAATCTGTGATAACGTTATTTAGCATTCTAGTGTGATAATATTAATTGTGAATCCTCTGGGGGCCCAAAGCAGTCTCAACAATAAAGACAATTGACCAATGAAGATAAATTATATTTAATTATCTTGAAATAAAAACAAAAATATTATATTATTGTATATAATTTATTGTATTAATATATATTTATAATTAATATATATACTATAATATTGTAAAGAGGTAAAGTTTGTATGTTTATATGTAGGAGGTAAGCGTCGAAACAGCTCTAAATGTTTTATTTCGGTGAGTGAGTATGCCAGAGCACATTTCCCTATCCCTTCCCATTCCATTATCCTTAATCCTAATAAGGTCGATAGCTATCTTGCAGCACCTATGGCGTTGCTTGTGTTATAGCAAACCACCTACCTACCACCAAGTGACAACATAAAAAAGGAGGTAACCTTTGAAACTACTCGTCTGATTTAAAAAAATCTTCACCAATATTTAGAATAAGTAGACCAGTCCACCGTGAGAGGCTACTGATTATATAAATTGGTCTTCAGACATTGCGACAGCGCTGACGAGAACAGATGACTATTTTTAACTACTACTTACTTAAAATTTCACCACTTACCTTTTATTTATTTTAAGTTATTTATACAGACAGTAATTTCGATTCCTTCCTTAAAATTGTTGTCTTAATCAATATGTACCTATTTACAAGTTCGAAGTTGTGCTAAGTAATTACATAGTCACTGCAAAGTTTTGTTGATTGTTGATTTGATTGCAACCAATGTGCTCATATCAAAAGGCTATTAACCATTAACTGCCATCGAGTTAACTTGAATGGTCCATTGCACTTGGTCAATTAGACGGAAAATTGGTGGCACTATAAATTTTGCAATTGTTATGTTGCCTTGTTGCCGCACCACTGTGAATGATTTCAGGTGCTCACACATCTGTACCTACATCAAGCCTTACTCTACCTACATTTTAAGACATTTTTATGTCTTTTGAATATTTTCAAACAAACTTTTATGGCTAATCAATTTTATCAAAGTTTGTTATTTTTAGACCGTCTGATCTTGTCTCAATTTCGACACCTGAAGTTTAAAGGCATAATAATTTAATACCTTCAGAAATCTTAGCGATTTTTATTTATATTGTGAGAATTGATTTTTTTGTAAGATAGACAGGACACCCCATTACGTATCTGTGCAGCGAAAAAAAAAAGGATAAAATGAAACGAATTAGCTTTGACATTGAGCCTATTCAAGTACTGAAACATTGAGCAGGTTTACATAAGATTTTCTTCTGAATAAGTTTATTATTTTATGACTGCTTTACGCAGTGTTGTCTAGAACTAATAATTCTTAACTAGAAACTAGAAACTCTGATATATAGATAGAAAATTGCTCAGAACTTCTTATATTGAACTAATTTTGAATTACTACTATACCACAATGGAAAGAAAGTACCTATTAATAAGAAGAAAAAAAAAGTAATAAATTGATTGATTAATGGGTTTTCAATCTACAATCCTGGTTGAATTGTTTATTTATTGTAAACTCAGTGACTCAAGAATTTCAGTTGAATTTTCAGGTTGACTTTGTTTTGGGTTTGTATCCCTATATTTTACATATTGTATCGTTCAGTGGCTTACACATGATTGAGTAACAATCATCCAAATATCTTCACAAATTTCACACTATAAAATTAGTTGGATGAAACCCGATAAGTCATGGAGGGTTAACCCGACAGAATACAGTACAGTCATCTTTAATTTCATACGAATTAAACTTTTTATTTAGGTTAAACACTCTTCTGTAGTAGGTAATATTGATAAATAAATGCTATTTTAAATATGAATTACAATGGAATTACACAATGTTTTAGAAAACACTAATTAAATTACTGTACATATTTATTAAAAAATATATAAAAATAAAAGTCAGATTATTTACGTTAGATAAATATAGCTTGTTGAATGTTATCGCTTATTGTCAATAATAACTAGACACCTATAATTTTTACTTAGTTTTGTTATTTTAATTTAATTTATGACTTTATTGAACAGCTGGTAAACAACTGTATGCATATGAGCGTATTTCGCGCCTTGGCACCTATCGGACAAGCTTAATAGACGGGCTCATGCATATGAAATCACGCATAGAGCTTTTACACACATGAATGCAATGAAATCATTAAACATAAACTGTATCGGGTATTGCGGAGAGTACGTTGCAAGCAAAGCGGGTCCATTTATCTCCGAATCCTGTGGGAGGTCACGGCAAAAGTCCACAATAAAAGCTGGATCCGGTAGCACGGTTTAATTGAGTCCTCCGACCTCATAATCCGCGTCTCTCGCTCCGCCCGCTAAATGTTATTTATAAGCCAAACTCCAAACGCCGCCGGCCGCTACGCTCCGTATAAATTTTAGCCTATTGCACCCCAATTTGCCCGACAGCCGCCTGCCCACCTACAACACACTTTCAGTAACGCACCATTACTTTTACTGTTTTCCTTCGCGCTCGCTCTAAGCTGCTAATTAATTTGCAGCGATTATTGTTGTTGCCTTTACGCTTGTTATTAAACTTGTCGATAACTTAAGATGAAACATGGCTCTCAAATTGCCGTATCGTACCTGATTACGCTTCCATGTACCTATAAACAAATTCTATTAGCATTTAGCCAACCGCTCTTTGTATGTTTAAATTGTTGTGGGAACAATGCGTGGCTGCACCGACGAGTCCTCGCAACGAACTGCACGTTTCAGAGTGGTGAGTTAAATTTTTAATTTTGCTTTTAACTAGTCAATGTCTAGTTTGAACACTTCAATTTAATTAAACGAATTAAGGAAATAGTGTCATTTTTAGTCGATCGTTTATCAGTGACTGTATCGTGCATAAATGCATTAACATACTTTAACGCTTCGCTGGCCGCGAACGTTGCAGAATTAATGTTGATCGCTCGAACGTCGCACGGCAAGAGCCATAAATGAAGTACTTGCCTAGTATTAAATACAGGGAATTTGGCCATTGGAATTATCGAGGCAATTCGGCTGACGGTAATTGAATGGTAGTGCGTTAAATAACCATTAATTGTTGTTGCGGGCGCAACTGATATTTATCAATGATCTGATCGGCGGCCCCGCGGCGATGCCGGCGCATCCCTAACGTCGCTACATAAATAAATATGCATGCGGTCATGTGACAAGCTGGCCGTCACTCGATCGTGTTGGTTTCACGCATGCGATGTTGTCACGTCGTCGTCTAGGACTCGTACCGTCACGCGTCACGCATCCCATTTCAACTTTAAGCCCTGATCACACGTATACCGAGTATGTTGGCAATAGTTTTCCGAAACCCTGGCGAAGAGTTTCCTGGAAACGTACGGCTTGTGTTTTTCCTGGCGAGTGGGTGAGCGATACAGTGCGGGGTAAACTGAGGGAAGCGCGGTGGTGGGCACTCAGCCTAGTAACTAAAAGTGTCCAAATGACTGTCTCGCCATTCATCTTGGGCGAGCACTCGTACCAATCGTGCACTCGGCCGAGAGCACTCTCTCGCCACTATTACTCGGTACGTGTGATGAGGGAGTCAGTGTTAAGGTCTTGATCACATATAGCGAGTAGAGCGACGAGACAGAAAATTGTTATTCGGCCGAGAGAGTAGAGTATACGAATAGGTGCAACAATATGGCCACCACTGTGACAACACATACGATACGTAGATCCCAGCAAGTGGCGAGTGGCGCTCGGCATGTGTTTTTACCGAGTAGATGAGCGAGACAGTGCGAAGTATGCCGAAATGAGCGCGGGGGTGGGCACTCAGCCTAGCACAAACCGAGGTTCGAGTGACTTTCGCCATTCTGCTCGACCGAGCACTCATCAGAAGTACATACCAACTGAGCATTCTCTCTCCACTCTACTCGGTACGTGTGATCAAGCCCTAACTTGCACAGTCGCCAATTCTCACCGAATGTTTGCACTTCTACTAATGTCTCTTGTCGAATCAACATGAACATTCGACATTCAGATCTCCAGTCATTCAGGGCCCGACATTAATAGCCACATGTCAGACTGTATAACTACATTGTAGACACTTAATATGACGCCGAGGGCTTCATTTCGCACAGTTGAAGGCTCAGCGTCACTGGACGTTACATAATATGCGATATTATGTCACACAATCACTCATTCCTCCTTTTCCAACGCACACACCTAAATACTCATCTTTGTTTGAATATTATCGCCCCTTTAGACATAATTATAAATACGTTTTGGATAATTTTTTTTTAGAAAAATGTGATGTATTTATATGGTTATTTTATGCTAAGATCGTCAGACAGGTCGACGGGCTACTTGACGGTAGGTGTTTGCCGTGGCAACCCACTGAAAGTGCGCTACAGAGCATTAGAAATGAGGATAAAGTATTAGGATCTGGATAGTGAAATGGGCTCTGGCATCCTTATTCACTAATAGAAATACATCAGCACACATGCTGATACTTCACGGGGGTCTTCTGTAAGGGGGGTTTTTACGCCGCCAAACAGGCTGCCAAAATGACTACGAAACACAGTGCATCCTGTCACTGCAAAATAATTTAAAATTAGTTCAAAAAATGTAGAATAAAAATATCAAATTTAACACACAGAATGAACTGGTAAAATTTGTATTGGGTGTAAAGTGGCTTGAGAATTTCGCATAGACCTGCCTACTGGAATACACATAAATAGGCATCTCGCTACGCCGACCGGCATGGCGTGGGTTTATTCAGTGCAAAACAATTTTTCCACCGCGCCGCCGCTGCAAAGCGCCACATAATATTTTCTAGGAATGGAGCAGGAAGATTTATGTTTATGATACGCATAATAGTGGCGTCAATTGAAAGCTGACGGCGGAGGAGGCGACCCCTTTTGTGTTGAGTCTGTATGCCACGATGTTTTGTGATCTCTCCACCCATTAGGCTAACATTTAAATAGCAGTTCTATTACTTGCGGCCACCAATGACGATAAATTATAATCATTTTAAAATGCCTACGTCTTTACGATAGCGTTTAAGGATAGCATTTAGGGGACAGCATTCAACGTCTCATTCCTACATATACTATTTTAGCGACTAATCCAATTAATATTATAAATGTGAAAGTTTGTGAGGACGTTTGTAACTGCTAAACCCAAAAACGGATCAACGGATTTGGATGTTTGGCACAGAGATAGTTTATTACCTGGATTAATATATGTAGGAATCTTTTTATCCTGGAAACGATCCCCGAGGGATCGTCCAAAAATATAAAAAATGGGTACCACTGTCGCCGTGGCGGCACCATCGTAGTCACAGAGATAAAGATGTCGAGCATTATAATATTCATAATTATATTTGCTCAGGTGATTTTTCTTTAATTTTCCAACGCGGACGTAATCGCAGGCACCAGCTAGTCCTTATCTATATATATAAAAATCTCGTGTCACGATGTATGTTCGCGATAAACTCTGAAACTACTGAACCGACTTTGATCAAACTTTATATCTCATTTTGTTTATTATTTTTTTGCAAATTATATAATATTATTAACATAGCGCCATCTGTTGATACCTATTCAATCCAGCAATTATTTGTTAAAATTATCTGTGAGTTCCATGACAATCTAACAGATGGCGGTGTAAGACAATCTAACAGATTGCACCCGCGCGAAGTCGGGAGCGGGCCACTAGTTAACGATATAATCACATCACAACCTTAGTTACGTTACGTATAAATTAATCAAAATAAAATAAAACACATTTAAGTAGAAGTTTTTTGTCGGTAATTATATTTTTAAAGTATTTATGTATAGTTAGTTACTCGCATCTGCATAAAATTATCCTAAAATAGAAAATTGAAATATTCGTTTTTTTTACACAAAATATTATAGAGTTATATTATTATAAATACCAATTTAATTTTAATACAAACTTCAATATTTATAAATAAACAATAATATACCTAATTGTTAATTACTAATATTCACGTTAATTTTAAATATAAGTAGTTAACTTTTTCGCTGAAACATATAAAAAGTAATAATGCGAATATTTACGTTAATTAATTTATTATGAAAGCCTAATACTCACAGCCGATAAGTTGCTAAAGACACTAAGACAACTGACGATTCAATTTTAATAAGCTTGACGGGAATAGCTACGACCTTCCGATATCTTTATAATATGCAAATTGGTTATATATCGGCCTGATAATGCGCTCATTTGGCGCATCTGTGAAACTTGTCAATCGTGTAGCGCAGAACGCAGCGGCGGTGGTGTGATGTCGAAGCCGTAGGTCGAAATGGAACAGTAGCTGTGTACTCAGCAGTCAGGTGAACCAAACACGCATGAAGCAACACCTCACTCCGCACCCTCCATTGCCTCCCCTCGTCCTGTTCAAATTAAAATACGACTCCCGACTCCCGTTCGTCAAGCGGTTCAAAAGAGAACAAGAGTAGCGTTTACAGCCCAATCATTTTAATGATCGGTTATCGATTTGCTTGTGTATGGCGTGCTCTTCTAAAGGACCAAAATTTAGTGAGCCCGATTACAACGCCGACGGCTATTCCGTAATCTATGTGCGGTCAGACTACCGTCGTCACGATATCGCCGACTTATCTTCGTCGTTCGCTCTTATAATTTTGGTAAATTCATATAATAACATCTGATAACAATCTAATTATTATAATGTCCTCTTTAACATATCCCGTTGGCCGGGTCGAAATTAGACCGGCGAGCGACGGGCCTTCGAGACGGGATAATGCCTTTGCTAATGTAATGGAAATTATGAGATCATCTTTATGCCTTTCAACTGTGTGCTTTTAAAATAAACACATTACTTCGCGTTTACAGTCACTGAGTTTTATGGAGGCGCATTCCTAAATCGGAACGGGCAACATTTTCAAAATCCAACTGATCTTGTCTATATGCAGGTTTAGCGCACCTGTTTTCTTATTATATCAAAAATTCACTCTGTGTATTGACCTAACATGAAGAAATTGACTGACGCACTGTGTACCTACACTTTGTAGGGATGTACCCTTTATATAATACATGATGTCGAGGTGGTCAGGGTTGAAAGGGAGGGACGCAGACTGTGTCCGAATCTCATCAAATATTGATGACCGACTAAAAGCTTCTACGTCCACTGCTCCGACCTACCTGTGCTATAACTACCTACCTATACCGGTAGGCGCATACTAAATTAGACCACGCCTATATCTATATTACATGTATAATACTTTATATATAACTACTTGTTATGTGTTTATTAAAAGCGTTAGTCCAACGAACGGACTAGTTATTTGTTTAGACTGTAAATAATGTTTATCTGTAATTTAGTTAATAACACAACTGTCATGTTCACTGCAATCTCGACATTAATGCTAATGACAATAACATACCTCGACAAAGCTATATACAGTTCCACATTATAATTAAGCTAAATATCTAAGCGACGCGGCAATATATAGGCAACAGATGTAATTCATGGAATAGTCGCGTTTATTTTACTTTTTTACCTGTCATCGCAGGAAGCCTTTGAATCGAAAGTTTTAAAGGTATTCGTACCTATAATTTAAAAAGAAAGGAAAATTTAGTAAAAATACATTTATAAATATCACATTCCCTCAAAACTTTGTCTACAAAATCATGCGAGTAGGTACGTAACAAAATCACTAAAATTAAAGTTGTTCTAGTTTGACAACGAAGCAGAAACACTTTCGGATTTGTAACATTGTGTAAATCAACATATTAAAATAGGATCGATATGTTGGATAAGGGTTGGCTTCGTAGGGGACAGTTACCTTTCGAGCACATAGGAAAGGTTAGAGAACCTTTCAGTTTAAAGGCCTTCTGGCCTCAAATTCGCATTGCAAATGATACTTAATCTTATCAAATTTAATACCGATACTTATATTGATAAATTTCAATCTACATTTTGTATTGTATCAATTACCTTTCCTAGCCTGCACTCGATGCTATTTTGTAAATGGTAAATACATCTTTTTGTAAGACGAAACATTTTTGTGTCATTGCGACTCTAAAGAAATTCATTCTTATTAATAATTGATTAAGAGTTTACAAGATTAACATTAAAAATATAGCGCCAACACTCGCCATTCTGACTAAACTATGCAAAGAAAATTCGAATGTCCACAAGACGTGTTACCAACGACGTTATAAATAATTTATATAATTCGCACTTGGTAAATGTTGTAAAACAGCTATAAGCTTGTACTCAGAACTTCTTGTTAAATAGGTGCAACGCCTTTTGAAGAACGACGCAATATAATCCTATAACATTAATATTGCATTAGTTAAAAAACGGCTGAAATGCGTGAACAAAAAATAAAGTAGGCACCGATGGTTGCACTTTCTGAATATGGAATAACACAGGGAAGGTCCGACATTGTTTTTGAGAGCCTCTCCTTGAATAGGTGTAGGGTGAGATTTTATTACGCAAACTAGACAAATTAGAAAAGAACGAAGAAATAAATAGTGAAGACTTTTCTAGCTAAATATTAATATGGAAGAGTTTCTTTAACTGACACCCGAATCAATAGATACTTTTTAACTATTTAAGGAAAAAGATATTTTTGAAGATATATAGGGTGTATGCGTATTTTTTTCTGGACCTACTCTTGAGCGTAGTTAGAAGTATCTTATCTAGGAAGATGTTTCTTTTCCTAGATTTGTTTTGAAGACTACCCTTTTTTATAAAAAAATACTGATAAAAAATTACCAATAATTTCGTGTCGTGTCATAATATTATTGTGTATGTCCTTCATCTATAACTAATCGCTATTCTTTCAATTCATTAATGAAAGACTGATTGATTTTTTTTTCTATTTTCCATACATAAATTTTCAAAAGATCTTTCTTTCTGTAGTTATTTAAGGTACTTACATCAGATTAAGTAGCAAACTATTAACATGGTATTATATGTTTAGGTACATATATCGTATTTTTTTATGTAAGGGTCGGCGACAGGCGACCTGACGGTTCATTTGATGATAGATATACCTTCCCTTGCACAAGCTACACTTGCAAGCGAACATGACAAGGAATAAGGGGAAGATAAGTAAATGGGCAGTGCCCATTTACCTATCTAAATGCCTTACTAAATTCCTTACTAAATGCCTAAACTCAATAGCACAGGAGCTATTTATTACACGGTAGTCTGCCTAACGTCTTCTGAAAAGGAAACGATCTTCAAATACCTATTTAGTACAATAAGGACATACAGTGATGGACTGTCATAGCCCACATATTCTAAAATAGTCTACAGAAAAGTGTGACGTATCCTGCAGTGATTGTATAAGTCCAGCCGAGGTGATAAGTGTACTCTTAATAAATATCTCGTTGTGAAGATATGATGGCCTGTATACACACAGTTTTATGAACCTAACCCTCTTGTTTCAAAGATAGGTAAGTTGATGAACAGTCGGTCACCCCATGGCTATGCAAAGATAGATTTATCAATCCGAGCTCACCCTCTCTTTGCTTAACACTCTTCATTTGACAGATTGAACTAAATTACTAAAGCTTTTTTTATTTAATTTAAGGGTAATAGGAATCGTAGGAGCATGCTAAGTGTTTGCTTTGTCGTCCGTCTGATTGTGAGATCGGTTTCCGTCCAAGTAGTTTTTATTGGAAGTTTTATTGACTTAAGCAGTCAAGCGCGCTTGGAGCTGCGCCCCTCTGTACACATTGCCATAATATAGCTTATATATTTGATTTGATCAACCCTCCACACTGTGGGCTTAGGATACTTGTTATTATTGCAGTTTCACTTCTTACAACCGAGTGCTTACACTCTTCGGAAAATTGAAACAATCAATAACTGTTCTTTACTAAAGGAGCATACTGCTGGAATTGCTATACATTGTTGAGTGGAAGTAATCTAGAAAAATATGAGTAGTTTTAAATTGTTTTATTATCCAAATGATTCAGCATTACAATCCCTAGACTTTGCATTCGGGAGTTACCCCACTGCCGTAATGTCTAAAGACCAAAGTGTAATCAGTATTATTAGGTATAGGGTATATGTACTTGGAACCAGTTGGACAGACGATTTGAAGGGCATCGCAGGAAGCGGCTGGATGTGAAGGGCAGAGGACCGTGTGTGGTGGCGAGTCTTAGAAGAGGCCTATGTCCAACAGTGGAGAGACACAGGCTGATTATGATGATGAAGATAAATGTAGATTTAGTAAACTTTTAATTAAACAGTGACTAAGTTAACATGACAAGATTAAATTTAAGACCAATTGTAGCGAGACTACCATGTAATCATCATTATCATGACATGTATGCCACATAACTGGACGCAGATTATTGGGAATTAACAGTACAAAGAAAATTTATATCATTACTATACATTATTATAATCATCGTTGTCATCGCCTGCTTACTGTTTTAATTTACATCAGCAGCTCCACTGCTGGCCAAAAGACATAATTTGAGGAGCTGTACGTATCGAAATCATTTTATGACTACATGTGATCTTGATAGATCTCTGTAGATCTTTATGTGTACACTGTTAGAGATCTGTGATCTATATCAGTGACCTGTGTCCATATCTGCTTTTTGTAAAAAACTATGGATGATTTTCGAAATTAATTTTATTAATACGAAATAGGCTCTATGTGGCAAAGAAGTAAAAATATGCTGAAAAAAAAATCCGCATTCGACAATTATTTCTTTCACATTACTTTCAAATATGTGCATTTAAATATGTATTATGAATATAATTATATATAGGTGTATGTGTACAATATGTAAATAGCCGCAGAGCCGACTGTGAAGAGTGATCTGTCAACAAGTATGAACGACAAATATCTTTCAATAACTCTTCAAATGTTTAATTTTAAATTATCCATAAGTAATTATTTATTTAAGTTTATAACAATTTTGTTTTTATCCTCCTTACTATAGGACAAAGGTGAAATATACCTCTATATATACCTACACTGGTATTTACCGAAAGCATTTACACGATTTTCTACTCATTGTTAGTAGGTACTTTCATTTGCAAATGTTGCGATGAGCATTGTGGTTAAAACCTAACGGTACAGCCATACAGTAATTGTTGACAACTAACCTTCTTCTATAAGAAGCCTTATACTCATCACTCAAATCATTTTGTATGAAAAAAAATATATTATTTATTTTTATTAAAAAATATATAATACCTACTCAAAATTCTAAAGATGAGATTTTGAATCATTTTGAAGTCAATAGCGTCACTGACGCCGCCAGCGCCAGCGTTTCTGCCGCCCTCATGTTTGTAGTGACGCTGACGCCCACGTGTATTTAGAGGTTTTTTTTAAGTAAAAATAAATAAATATAAAATGTACCCTGGATTGAGGCGTTTACTGAAGAGTATGATGAAATCTTAATTACGCTGGTGTCTCAGCATATATTGCTTTATAATTTAAGTCTGCAAGATTAGAAGATACACGAAAGAGGGTCAAAATATTCTCTGAAATAGAGGCTGAGTTAAATAAAAGAGATAATAATTTTACAGTATTATTTCTTGGTTGGCCCGGCAAACGCGATGTGACTGATTAGCGTCTGTCGTGGCCATCTAAAAATCACAAGGCTTCATTGACGCAGTGACGCTATTAACGCCGCGTCATTGACGCTTGCTTCGAAATCCTACTTTAAAGTACGATCAGAAAATAAAACATTTTCAGTCACAAGTACGCAATACAGTAGGTATGATTTTTATCTATTTATTACTTTTTTGTTCCGTATACGGTATCATATTTTTTTTGTTACTTACATTTTCCCATCTTATTTTTTCAATTCTTACATTTCGTACTATTATTGCACCTAGTAAAACTAGAATGTTTAACGCTTTTACAGTAATAAATAGGACAACCTATCAAGCGCCAGTAACCTCCTCAGTATAAGTTATGCCAAATCACATATCCCTATTCTCACCCTATTATTTACCCTATGTAAAGGTTCGTAGTGTATCTAAAATCTCCTCTCATATAACGTATACCTTACGTATTGACATGTCTGCATACAAAACCACGTGACAACAGCGCATGTAATCAATACTCGCTTACATAGTCATACGAGTAGTAATATTAAAATAACATAGCTAACATAACATATACACGCTAAGTACAAATTGATAGAAAAATACTCCATTGTTTGGTATAAAATGCAAATGAGTGTGTGCTATATTGTTTGCTGGGTTGTTATCGAGCCGTTGGCGATTGTCATTGGAATCACAATTCGATAGCCGATATCAGTGTCGCGATACATAATGACACAAGGCATATATTTTATCGTCGACTATTACTAATTACGGGAATACACGCGAGCTGTACTGATATCGTTGTTTATTCTAACATGGCGTGCCAATCGCGGCGTGTTCTTTGTAATTGTAGCCTGGCTTCGATCAAGGCGAAAGGTGGAGCGAGTCGCGTCAATGAGCAGCACGGAACTCCGATTTCAATTGGCTTCATACATATGGGATTAACGAACAATAGACGGTCGTGGCGGTGTCATTCTACTCTATTTTATATACTATCATTTATTATCAGTATGGCTGTAGATAAAATGTTAAAAACTAACAATATATACTTTGAGACTAAGATTGTCACTTTGCACTTTGAAGACAAGTTGGTTGTGTGTACTTTTAAATAAATAGAAAAATTAACACTTATCTAGGGGTATATTTATAGTGAAAACAACACTGTCATTGTGACACCGACCTTTCTTGCCATACCTTTATTTGTCTGAAGTAAAATTACCACTGTACTACTAATTCCAAAGGAAGAAAATAGTTAGGCGAATTATGACGTAAAGTATTCAAGTTAAAGCCACAGCAAGTTGGTTTAACTTAAGTTAGCAGTTAGTAAGTTATATTTTAATAATATTTGACTTTATGCCAATTTTACTTTGAATTAAATCTTTCATTACTAATATTAAAAAAAATTGGAAATGATAAGAATATTTCCGATATTATCTTTATCTTTAAAATTATCTTTGAAGTAGTAAAATTTTAGAGATAGCACATAATCTATTCATAGAGAACGTAATCGTGAGTAATATTTTAAATTAAGAAGCTTGTCTTGGGTCCAGGACACATTCACTTTCACAAAAACGCAATTACATATTTTTAGTTCGCTTTCGGCACCAGTGACGAATGTGTAGGTACTTAAACACATGCTTAAAATAAGACCTACTATTGATCTAAAACTATTTATTATAATATCTTGAAAAATATTTAATGAATTTAAGTTGTTATTTGAATGTCCGAATATAGCAATAAGTAAATCAAGGATTTGTTAGACTTGTTGTTTTTGTTGCTGACTGCACAATGTAAAGATGAAAGCTTGAAGGAGTTTTCACTCTGTTTTAAAGAAAACAAGTTGATGTACTCAAACGAGCCATCGGAATTTGAAGTGGGGTCGTTTGTGTGCTTAGTAACTCATCCTATTATTTCTAACTCGAACCTGCATCGATGTTTGATTAAATCTGTTGACGTCCTTTGAGAATCTTCGGCTCGTTTCATCTTTTACCGTTCAAACTACATTTGCTTAAATTTTGTAAATTTAAAAATAAATATAAAATGAAATGCTGCCCTCTTTTTTGTCAATTCGATAAATATTAGTTAAAAAATAAAAACGGCGTATCTTAATTAAGCAATATCTTTATTAATAATCCTACTAATATTATAATTTGTGAGGAGCGGTATGTATGGATTTGAATGAAATTTGGTGCACAGGTTACACCATTACCTGGATTAATATAATATAGAATACTTTTTATTCTGAACAAATTTTAGGTTCACGAGGGATCGTCTAAAAATATAAAAATTGGGCGCCAAGTAAAGTTTTATAATAGTATGATTTTTTACAATAATATTAAAAAAATATTATTATATATTATTTTATTAAAAAATGATTGAACAATAATTAGCATGTCTCAATACTATGTCACTTCATTGGTTGACTACAACAAATGGATTAACATATGTTGAACTAATTGTTTCCAAGAATCAATTCTAAGCTCCCTTTAGTCAGAAGAAATGATGTCGCAAAGATGTGGAGGTCAAACAGATGCCTCAGATGTTATCTGACCACTGTTACAAGGTAGATAAACGAACAATATGTGATCTCAATAAATAAGTCTTCCTTTACTGTCACAGCGGGAGTTCTGGAACAAAAAATATTTAGAAGATGCTCAATAAATAACTATCAGTACGTTTATTTTCGTAAAAAATATTTTCGACTAAAATTTAAGTGAAATAAAGGTCTTAACATTTTTAAATTCTATTCTTTTCTACGTTGAATTTGTCAAAGGCTTCATAAATGATTTAAAAGTTTGAATAAAAGTTGTAGACAATTAATGATTTCGAATAGACGCATCACCATTCATTTTTTTCTTCGTGTCGCTGGCCCGATGGATGAATTAATTTGCATACATTTTAATTTTTTATATGTATGGATCGATATTTTGTTGAACGTGTGAGCATCCAATAGATCGCATATGTAACGGTTTTCTGAAGGTTATCCCGACGGACGTAAGAATGTTCGGGTTAATTTGTAAAAAAAAATGCATACATTGAGAACGGACAGTGAAATTATCTAAAGAACATTAATAATAAACGGAAAGGATTCACACTTAATTAATTCTCAAAATCTGTTCAAACGTTCCTGGAAAATACAAATTATTTTCTCAAAGGATTTTTGAACAATGACATGCTAATAAGCATTTCTCGATGACCACGTGCAAGTAATTGAGACATGAGACATCGCAATATATCACTCAGGGCTATGAATTTATGACTATATGAACATAATATTGAAAACTGCAGAATCAGTGCTTAATATTATTTTTTCATAATTATTAAGTTACACACCATTTAACAAATCTCAATGTTTGTAAATTAATTGTTGTTTAGTTGCATTATTGTTTATTAATGAAACAATGAAAAAAGTTAAATGGTTATTATAAATGAAGTTAATTTCAGTAGGAATAAAAATCGTTAGTACCTATACCTACTGTTTGTGTACCCATTATTGATAAAAAAAGTTGCAGTGCAACACTTGGGATGTCCTCACAGACTATGTCTCGGGCAAAAGTTAAGGCGGTTCCCTCCAAAGGTTCGTCATACAAGATCATGTTTTTCTAGGAAAGGCTAATATTTGTAGATGTGAAATATATATACTTACTAATATTATAAAACTGAAGAATTTGTTTGTTTGGTTGAACGCGTTAATATCAGGAACTACTGGTTCGATTTTAAAAATTATTTATGTGTTGGATAGTCCATTTATCAAGAAAGGCTTTAGGCTATATAACATCACGCTGCGACCAATAGGAGCGGAGCGTCAATGGAAAATGTTACAAAAACGGGAAAAATGATTCCTTTTTTGAGAGCTTCCGTTGCGTGCGCTGCGTAAACGCGTTAAGTTGCGTGCGCTGGTTTAAGTTACGCAAAAATCATGTATGATAGAATTGTTCCTCTTTAAAAGTTCTAAAAAAAGTTCGCGACAGCATTTAAGATTGACTCACTATAACCTTTTTTATGGTAATAAAATTTGATCGAAATTAATGCATTATTTGCGAAGGTGTTTTATCAACTTATTAATCCTTATCCAAATAAATACGTTATTCATCACAAGTATTTAATTGTGAACAAAATTGCCCTTGACATCACTTGGTTTCAATCAACATCTTAGGAGATATCATAATTTTAAAATAACTCCGCAACAAAATAGATATGATAATGTGCGGGTCGGTTCAATTCACGCACGCGCATCACTGGCCGGCCGCCGCGCCGGTAGCTCTGCAAGGTACCATGCCGCGCGGCTCAGATGCGTGGTTGGACTTCCTACGGAACCGTTGTGCTCAGCGAACTGATTTTTTAAATTTGTTTTTGCGATATCTCATCGTATAATAATGCTTTTTAAATAAATAAGTAACACTTTGATTTTGTAGTAGTTCACTATTGGGTATTGTTCTATTAATTACTCATATATTTTTTGAAGTGAAAACTTCTTTAGGCGCGTTGGGCATTTTTTAGATGGGATAAAATCATTGAACTCGCGATAGTGTCATTTTACCTATTGTAATGTAATGTAAGCGTTGATGTAGCTGATAATAACCTAAAATAATTTAAGAAAAAAAAACAATTGAGTTGTAAGCGTTGACAACGGCATATGAAAGTATAAACTTACTAGATATGATAACAATAATCAATATGGTATACACCTCTGACCAAAGCAGACAAGACATTTTGAGATGTTTTTTACGATACAATATTATTAATTTGTGGAAAAACTAGCCTAAACAGGTTGAATATAGGATTCGAGAACCTACGCTCCCAGAGGGAATCTGATTTCGAGTGAGATGCCTTAACCACTCGGCTACGTTTGCAGCTGTAGAAACTTTTCAATTAATTGTCTCAATTTTTTTTCAACGCGGACGAAGTCGCGGGCACCAGCTATAGACTTCAAATATAATTAAATCCTTAAGTAACCTCTAACAAATTTTGCTCTTATTTTCGGTATGGCACTTTACAAAAAAATTACCAAAATATCGTTGTTAAAAATATGTTAAAATATTTTGACAGCTTTAGAATTTAGGTAGATACTATCAATTATAATTATAAATAGATCAAAAACCGTAAAATTTGGTCACAATTGGACGATCAAGACAATACGCTCATGAGGTGAATAGAGGAAAGATCCTTAATAATAACAAATAGTAATTTGATTGGAAAACGCATTGCAGTTGCTCGTGGGCAGCAGCGGGGCGGGCACCGGCGGCGCGGCGACCTCGCCGGACGGGGGTTCGAGCTCAGCACCACCACTATCGCCGGGCGGATCGGGAGTCGCTGGCGGGGCCTTGTCTCCGGGCGCCGGTAGCCATGCCAGCACGCCAGCGGCCTCCTGCTGCGACACGCCTCGTCCTATCATCACCGACCCCGTTTCAGGGCAAACGGTCTGCTCGTGCCAATACGACGGAGCCAGACTAGCCCTATCTTCATATCCACGCCTCTCCAGTGCTGCCGTGGGCGTTTACGGTGCTCCATATCCATCCACGGATCAGAATCCCTATCCGAGCATCGGCGTCGACAGTTCCGCTTTCTACTCGCCTTTGGTATGTAAAACTTATACTGTTAAAAAAGTGTATTTCAAGATACAGTTTACTACATCCAACGTGTCATCTGTCCTCTGTTTACCTGTCTGCGTACAGTGCAAATTGTTACCAATATAGGTCGCTCGCCATTTGTTCCTATACGATGTAAGGTTTATCGCTCTCGAGCGCAATACCACGTTGACTTTCTGTCGTGGTGTGGCGTGCGAGCGACCGATAACCGGTCTGGACGCGCTGGGCCAGAAAACCAACGACACCTCTTGGACCCCGTGCGCCTACCTCCTTGTCACGAAACATTAATATTTAAACACAAAAATCTGAATTTAAACAGCCAAACGGTATTATTACACCAATTACATTCATTTATCTCAGTACAGCCCCGAAGGCTGTATTTCAAATGACACAAAATTTCTGTTTCGTACGTGAGACTTAATTTAGAAAGTGGTTTTAGGTTGAAATTTTTTATTGTAAAAGCTTCTTCACAATGCCAATTTGTGGCGTACATAATGACAAGTGCTACTGTGTGGTTAAACACCTTATTTGGCCCGAAGAGGGACAAATAGGCGGTCGCTGCAGGCGGTAGCGTTAATCCCTATAAGGGATCCACTCGAGCGAAAGAACCGTTTCTGATCCATGGGTTATCTGGAACTTTCCGAGTTTTTGTAACCCCTTTCTAAATTAATTCTTAACGCACTTGCACTTGATTGATTACACAACGAGTTCATTTTTAATCATGTTACCTAGGTATAAAGGATTCGATTCGGTTGTAATAATATTTTAATCTGTAATCCGTTGAGTACACAAAACCCTTTAAGAAGGATAAACCATTTTTGCAGATGAAAATTCCCCTTCGGCCGCGTACGAAACCAGAGTTTCGTAACCAATTGCGAAATAAGAAAAAATCTACTTTTTACGATACTAGTTACTAAGAAATAGGTTTTTTCCTTATTCATTGTATTTAAATCACTCCACATAGTGTTGAAATGTCATAACATTTTCACAAGCACAAGCATGACGCTTTTTTGTGCCCCAAAGTTAGTTTCTGGATTAATGCCTCGTCACGGTTTGCATGTTAATATAGCACTTAAAGTTTTATCATAATTTATAAATAGGTAACTTTAAATTATACACACTTTAAGCATCTTCCATAGAGTTCAATCACCATAAACAAAAGCAAGATTTCTGCACTTGGAAAAATGTGGAATTCGTTTACATCTTCATCTGTCATTGTATCTAACGAGGATTGCTATTTGCATTAAAGGTACATGCCCAGTGACCCTGCACATTTAATAACAGGTGTTTAAATGTATGTATAGTGTCATTGTGTGCCCGTTCATATCTAACTCACGACATGCTTGCCCTGTTTCGTGCGAGCGACAATTTAGCGAACAATGACGACGCTCCACCACAAATACACTACGTACCTGTTCCTGGCTGTGTAAGTCTTCACTGTCTGCCAATGTAAATGAAACTTAGGGACGAACGGAATAGGGTCGTGTTTTGATTTCTTGGTAGGGCGACTATGTAAAAAATATGCAACTGCCATTTTTGTACGCGCTCAACTCGGGTGGCGCCGTCAGTACGAGCTGCGACTTGCTTACAATACCAGCAGCGCCATCTTTTATCTATTGTACGCTTTTGACGATCAATAAAGCGGTTTATTTGTAGCTGCCGCATTTAGTACTGACAGCCCGTTGCGTTATGATACCTAAGTAGGATATAATTAGGCAATACATTCCAAGATACTGCGATATCGAAATCACTGAACGATGTCTTTACGTGTTGTTGAATTTCAAATGGAAAATTTCATACAGTAAAGTTTCAGCACATATGCGACTGTCAAACCATGACCGCTAAGCAACCATGACGAGGTGTATGTCATCATCTCTTGTGACTATCTAGTTTAGTACACTGACAATGATCCGCCTGCTTTCCAAAGCCTTATGCTGTCAATAATTATGCACCGATGACTTTAAAATAAAATATATTCAACATTATTCAGAACTTGTACAGTCAAGTGTAAAAATATGTTTCTACTAAACCATTTTAATTATTACATGTACTAATGTACTAGAGGAATCATGAAATATATAGAATTTTTGTCATCATTAATATGTCCCAAAAATACACAATTAGATTTGGATACTTGCTATTCATTGTTTTAAGTATAATGGTGTTTATCCTTTTAATCGAATATTCCATAGTGCAAATTATATCATTACCTATTTTAGGTATATTAAAACGTATTTTCAGACACACGTTAATGGCAGTTTATAAGTGCACATCAATGACATTTGGTCATTGGTTTATGATGAACGTTTTTTAAAAAAAAAAATTTACAAAACAATTCTTGAATACATATTTGTGCACTTGACTCTAACCAAGGTTTTAAAATAATATTGATTAAAGATTAGGTATAGACCTTGTACAAACCTCGCTTTTGAAAAAATAATACGTGTTTATAAAAAAATCTGTATTTATAATTTCTATATGTAGTAAATTACAATTCACTTAAAACCCCATTTATTCACCAAATTTACGGATTTAGGGCGCTACAAAGAGCCAGTGGCAAGAATAATGAACAGTTTAATTTTCTCTAACAAACTGCTGGCAAATTGTTAAATGAGGCCATAAAATCTTTCGTCGGTCGACGGTAGCATGTGCGCCTCTGTACATTTCTCACTGGTTTATTGCGAACGGAAATCTTCCCCGCTCCACCCCACTGTTATGGCCAACTGATAGACATATGATACAACGACATCCGAAATTAATGGTCACGGACACTAAGGAAACGATATCTAAATCTCATTTTATAGATTTTCACATAGACAGTTTAATAACGTAACGTAAGACAGTTAATAAGATGGACGTTTAATAACGTCATTTTGAAAAAAAAATCCAAATATTAAGAATAGTATTACAAATTCTCTGGTATATTATTTAATTCTTTGTATTTGTATATTTCACAACATTTAACACATGTTAACGCATAAGTAAATTATTAAGTTGATAAGGATTATATATAGATAAAATATATTGTTACCTCTGTCACGATTTTAAGATATTTCCAGCGCATTAACTCGTTTTTTTATCTAATGCTGAAGGTCTACAGACAGGCTGAAGGTCCACTTGAATGTACCGTATCGAAGGTGGCTACCGTAGCTTATAACACAAGCAACGCCAGCCACAGTAGCTGTAAGTCGCTGCCGACCATAGTAGCAAGAATAAGGGATCAATGATTTCTATGTTAGAATAACATATAGTTCAATGTAAGGGATTAGGATTAGGAACTCTGGCATTTCTTATTCACTCAACGAAACACACAGCTTGGCTCCACATGTGGATCTCCTCTTAAATCTGCCATTGAGGGGATTCAATAATAAACATAATTTATAACTAATAATAAACCCTTAATATAATTGATATCAATGATAGAGTGAAAATGAAACAATGTACTTCTAGAAAAAATCAATTTAATTAGTTGTGGAAAAAAATGGTTATTGATAACTGCTAATGAAATACTGGTTAACTTATTCTTCTAAGAAGGAGCATTACGACCCGATGACAATAGTAATAATTTTTTTAGTTTTATTTTATAGACAAATATTTTCCCATGTTTTTATATTCTTCACTTTGAATACTTTCGTAAGTCTTTTACTTTATCGACGTCGGTACTCTGCTCATGTGTAGTAAGATCTTCATTATGTTCAAACCTTTATTACAACGCCTCTGTAAGGTTTCTTTTGCACACTTGCCTAGGTAAATGCGCGCAGAGTAAACTCTTTACCTCTAATTGGTTAGCTAATTTGTATCGAAAACAATACTCTGTGAATTAATAATAAAACAGACAGGTTTTTATTGCAAAATCTAATCAAACAAAGACATTCCTATTCTTTGGTTAGGATAGTATGAGAAATAAATATGTAAACATACTACTTATCTTCCTTTACACATCCCTATTCTAAGAAAGAATGAAAATTCTATAGATTGAAATGTTCACTTATTAAATAGTATGAAAAACAGTGTAGGTAGTAAGTGTAAACAGTGTCCATTAATCACGTGAGGCTTGAAAGGGGGGGTTCTGTGTCCGTCAAAGAATTGTTATAATTTAGTATCCAGTTAGTGACCGACAACTAATTTTGTCTGAACTATGTATTTCTAAAATAATCTATCCTAAATATTGGTCCCAATAACATATTACATATAGGTCCGACATGTGAGATAAAAATCCTTTATTTTTCAATCAACCTTATGCAACTTTAAAAGCGTGAATATTCATAAATTTTCATGGAAGCACCAAGCTAACATCTGTTCCAATGATAAATTGGTGACACTGAATAGATCCAGTATGGCTATACTTTCAATTTATAGGTATTTTTATTTTATATTGAAAATTTCAATTACCTAGTTATATAAAATATTTTAAATTTGTTTTTTTTTTCATATCAAACTCGATAATTAAACATAACAAACCCTACAAACTACAAAAAAGATATATTTTAACTAGACTTCAGAGGCATGATTCAATCCGAACATTAATTAGCCACTCAATCAAATGCTTGCGGTCGCGCCAAGCATTAATTACTTAAATTAGTTTATACTGGCGACCTCTTTTATGAAAGGCTTTTTACTTGAAGAAGAACCCTCAGGTACGAATTGAAGAATTTGAGGGAATTAATTTTGCTAATTAAAGTAATACCTAATTACTTTGGTAACATTCTTGACGTTGTTTGTTTGTATGGTGGACATATTTCTTGGATTCCTTGGAGACTATAGGACTACAGTAAGAATATACAGTGAAAAATTAACGTAGTTGAGCATTAATAGAAAAATTAGTCGAGTCTACGTAGCGTCAAAATAGCATATCGTCGTTGTTAAACCAAAATCTGCTATGTGCACTTTATGAGATTGCTACATTTTGACTATAGTGAATAGTTCACTATATTTTTTCTCGTATAAAAAAGCTGTAAAGTGCTTAGGAGCACTATTTGTCGAACTACGACCTCTTAATAAAATATGTTATGTGCAGCAGTTAGAATCTGTTAATATGCAAAATTTACTCTATTATCAAAATGATAAATAAAATATGAAATTTTCACGTTTAAAAGACAAATAACATAAAAAAACCATGTAAAATTTTCCAGAGAAACTTTTTTGTCAATATCACAAAATTATCCTACTATACTTTTTGTACGTAGCAACGTTTTGGTTTTGGTTTTGGTTTAACAACTATCGAAGTCGCTGGTATCGACATAATAGAGATTTGAAGCAATAGCAACGAAATTGTAAATTCTACATAGATTATAATTACATACCTATTATGTAATCATAATGTATTAAGTACCTATTTAATCTGCGTTATGTTGCCATAAAAACAAATGTGTTCCTATCACAAAACAATGGAAACGTAAAAGACTTTTACTATTTCTTTCTAAAAAAGAGTCGAGTGGTACGAAAAGTTTTCTACGTTCATTTCATTATCACAACCGAATTAAAAGTTCGATAAGATGGCAGGCCCGAAAGAAGAAAAAAAAACGGTAGACGCTCCCGGCCGACTATAAAAACGTAACAAAACGCCAATTTAAATACATCACTAATCTTAAGTCAAAGAGAATAAATTTAGAAAAAGGAGAACAAAAATTCAATTAAAGCGAGACCGTGAAAGAAACAGAAAATGCGCAGGAGCCACGAGCAAGAAAGAGAGGGGAAAAATAAACCAAAGTGGAAAGAAATCAAGGCGAATTGAGAATAGCCATTTAGGTGTTAATGAGGGCCTTATTAAGCCGTCTCCTCCCCGTGGGTGGTCCGTCTTTAGTGTTTGCTGTGCCCATTAATCACAACAGATTAAGTTCCAACCTAATTATCAAATCTATATTGCTATACAGCCCTTAATACAATGGCTGCTACAATTTTTATATCTTATCATACTTCAGTTCCCGACTTAATCGGGCAGCTACATCTTGGTTACAATGTTTTGGTTGATCTTAAACTTGTTTTAGCGTTAAGGAAAAATGTAGAAACTCGTAAAAAGGGGGCAAAATTTTAAAAAAAACTATGTTTTTCCTCATTAAAACTCCATTTATTTTAAAAGAAATGACCCATCCTGCTAATTCTATAAGTGATTTGGATGACTCCTCAATAATGCAAAAATGGCTGAACGGATTTGGATGAAATTTGGCACAAAGATAAGCGTCCAATTTTTATTTTATTTTTATACGATCCCTCGGGAACCAGACATTTTTTTAGTAAAAAAGTATCCTATATGTTAATCCCGGTAATAAACTACATGTGTGCCAAATTTCACCCAAATCCGTTCAGCCGTTTTTCGTGAAAAAGTAACAAAATAACAAACTTTCGCATTATTAGTAGGAACTAGGAATGATAGTATTACCTATATTTCATATTCAGTTATAACGATTTTAATAACTCATTTCCATACAATGTTAGTAAAAAATAAACTGATTAATCCTCTCCATAGTTTAGTAAAATAATTCAAAAATATCTTACGGAATATCAATTACGATCACTTCTTTCGCCAATTAATTAGTCACTAGCGACCTTGCTTTCTGAGTAATGGCTACAGTACATTTTATTTTCTTTCCAATTAGCTTAAACGAAAAGAAGAATTTTCAGTGTATAGTGTCAAACGACATTAGATTTACCACCGCCGCCATAAGGTGTTTATTCACCTGGCAGAAAACTTTTACGATAAACATGTGTGTATTTAAAACCGACGCATTGGCTTTAATAAATTGGTTTAAAATTGTCTTCTTATGTCAAATATGGTAGAATGCAGTAGTAGATTTACCTGAGGAAATTATAGTTACACTTCAGGAAATATAGTTAAAGGATAGTCTTAATATTTTAAATTCGATGATTTAAATTGATCCTGGCTAATTTGTAAAATGGTTCTCATAAAAATATGTGCTAAACATAATTATATTATAATAAACTTAAGAAAATATTTAAGAAAAATTACTTTCGAAAATATTAACTTAAAATTTCGTATTAAGTTAAATAATTATTAAGTAAACTTAATAAAAGTAAACTTAATAATTTACCTTGCAACCAACCACTTCCTTTCTTACGATAATCATAATATATAAAAATAGTGGTTGCCGTATAAATCGCAGATAGATAATTCACTGGAGTAGAAATTAATTTCTATAGACATTTATATGAGTGGGTGTGTGCATGTGTGTTAGAGAGAGAGAGAGAGAGAGAGGGGGGGGGGGGGAGATAGTACTAGAAATGGATAAGATAACTGTTGATGCTATAGCAGCTATATTTATATCGATACGATATGAAACATTATGGATGTTTAGCCTGAAAACATGAGTAAAGCCGCGATGCCGACAATTTTATTTATCTATACCAAATAGAGTAGATAATGTTTCAACAATACTGCACTATGTAATTTACATTATGATAATAAATTATTAATGTCGATATTAAAAAAATTCATATGATTAAAATTCTATGTGGTGAATAATACTTTCCTTGTCAATAAAATAATAAAAGAAGGAATAATATTTATTTTTTAAATATTAATAACTTATTAACTGGTTTATTTTGATAAACTTGCTTTCGCATTTAAGGAAATAATTTAATATATAAAAATTTGGTGTCACGTGTGTGTGCGCCTTTTCAATTTTGTCCTACTTAAAAGATATCCTATCTTTTAAGTAGTTTTTCACCCGTGTGAAGCTTTTGTTTATATATAGCTAGTATGAATATATAAACGAAATTGGTTTGTTATTTGTTTAGATTTTTTAGTATCAATAATGTTAAAATAATAATAATATTTATTAATGATCAATAAATCATACATAGACATCCTTTTGAATATCTTGCGAAAAAGCGATACATCTTATTGCCGATGTCAGTGCAGCCACAGATAAAATAAGTTACTATCGTAACAGATGCGTCACTCCCATACAAAAGCTAAAATACCTACGCTATATTAGCCTACAAAAGACGCTGCAAGAAGAAACGTACTCTACGGACGCGCGCCGAGAATCGAGATTCCCACGTACACAGCGCGATTACGTCATCGAGCGAAAACGTTAGGGTTGTACAAAATCTACAAAGAACATAAATTAAACATAGTCAACATTTTTAGATATTCGGTCTGCAAAAATCTTGCTACATGATTTTTCGATTGGATTATGTGAGAATCAACTTTTGGTAATAACGTAAAAAAAATTAAATGGCCTATTATATAAATAATTAGCTAGTTATTATAAAAAAAAACTAATATCTCATTACTTTCTATATTATTTAAACTCATACACTAAAAATATCTTTTACAATACAAATGTTAAAAACATATAAAAGTTAAAATAACGGGATTTCATTGCATTTTATTACTACCTTTACGTATAGGTAAATAATTTATTTACGTAATGAAACTTAATAATGCAAAAGATCCGACAAAAGTTAACATGGGTACGGACCTTTATCTTCTTTGGGATCCGGGGATATCCGGGGATTCGGATACAGATATCTAGCACATTAATAGAAAAAACATGTAAAACACCCACCCTCCTACGATCTAGGTATTAAGATCTAAATACTTAAAATTAAGTACTTATAATTCAAATAACGTAACGTTAGCAATGAAAAAAAGACAAATTTTTATTTATCTTTTGACTACGACATTCAACAACTTCACAATAGTTAAACCGTTAGTCAAGAATTTAATGATAAAATATGTAAGCGAGAAGGAGTTTTGAGCGAGAAACGTGCATGTGCGCACTCAGTCTCGCGGTCAGCAACCTACTGTCGTTCGGCTCACCCGCGCGCTACTTAGCGGTAGGTATTAAAAACGCTCCATGGCGCGAGTGACGGGGGCCTGGTGCAGCTTTAGTTCCAAGAACAAATTATTACCTACTTACTGTGTGACGTAAACGAACATATATAAAAACAACATTAGTTCATGTACACTTACTTTTTCGTGTAGATGTGATAATAATTTTCCCTTCAACATGTGTTATTTTTTGTAATAATAGGCTTTTGTGAGTGCTAGAATACATAACATCGGACGCCATTGGCTTTATGTGATGCAATAGCGCCGATGAAGCATGGGTGGGCTTATCATTAGATACATCGACGATTTGACATAAATGCGTTATACTTAGATTATGTGACAACCGATAAAATGTTTTAAGGCACCGCCTCGGTAAGAGTGACAGCGGGTTTGTTTACACTGATACCGTGACGTACGTACACTTCTGTATCAGCCGCTTTATCTACTGGTAACATAAGTATTTTAACGATACCGTCTAAGTGCTGGTTGGCTGGATACGTAACTGAAAATACACGACCATCTAATACAGTAACAAACGCGACAACTCATAGTTTAAACGTTATAATCGTTGGCAAACAATGACCACAGGCCCGCAACCCTCGTCTCACCTCGAAAGCGTTAATTGCTCCGCAAATATACTCATCTTGGCACTAAGTGTTTTACTTGCCGACTTTAATGAGTGGGCAAACATAGCGACCCGCGGTCGCGCGGTCAGCCGCGTCCTGCCGCTAATAAATCTTCGGATTTTCCCCGATTTCCCGGCGTCCCGCAGCGTCCGGTCCCCACGGCAGCCGCCCTCTCTGCACTACGGTGCCACTCTTATAAATTACCTACACGCTTTTACTATAAATCAAACAATGGCGAGCTAAATGTATTTACTATTGTTTGAATACACTTCGAACGGTGCGGTCAGCATCCGTGCCGCTGATGTATTTCATTAGGTGGTCATGGGGCAGACGTTAGTCAGCGTTCCTTCGTTTCTCCGGAAATGTAGTCCATTTGAAGCAAACAGCTTCGCGATCAATCTTCGACGAAACACACGTTCTGGAGGAAACGATTCTAATGCGAGATAATTGAGCCCTCGGTTTCTGTCAATTAAAAATTAACAATGGTGTCTTAAGTAAAAACGATTATTATGCGTATTGGGCGCATCATTTAGTAAGCGAGCTGTGACCATTTAACAACACAAAGGTGCTTATTCCGACCGTTATCTCGGGCGGAAGTTAAAAAAACGTGATCCAGGCATAATTTTTGACCGGACTCGTCGAGCGCCCCGTGCTTAGCATTAGTCCAATAAAAAACAAGGTGTCGATTAAACTTGAGATAGCTTTTAACCGCGGTGTTATTAAATTTAACCTGTTTTCAACGTTGTCAGGACGCAATACAAAACAAATGTTGTACTTTTAATTTATTTTGTTTATTGCTTTATGACTTTTATTAACATAACATGAAATTTAAAGCATATTCTACAATATTATTTATAAGAATACGCAAGAAGTTTTACAACAATGATGTTTATCTTTCATTGTAATATAAGACACAATACATGTCCGCTCATCTGTCTGTCGGTTGTCCTGCTTAGTGGTTTTTAAATAAAATCAAAACGTAACAGATTATATAATGTTCAAGATGGCTTCGAGAAAAATGAAAAGATTTCTTTCGAAAGAAAATGTTTTCAAGCATTTATATGTTTAGTAAGAACTATGTAAGGTAAGTAAGAATAGAAGTTTCAAAATATTCAGATAATTGTAGTCGTAAGAAGCCAGACGGTTAGCCTTTTTACAAAAAGTAAAATCTAACTGAAAATGTATCGCATTCAAATTGGTAATTTATTCGCCATTTGTAATATTGTGACACAATTAAGGATAAAAAGTTATTTGTGACTGAGAAGTAGCTTAGTAGCAGGGACCACCAGGACGCGAGGGCATATAATTCTAAATTGAATAAATGAGACGTCAGCAACAACAATGGGAGTCTATGAAGATGTTTGAACGCGAAATTCGGGTGTATTGTGCAGTACATATTCACCGGAAAATAATCGTTGAAGCGCTTTACGTTTGGTTTTGAAGTGAGTTTTTTGCGGGATACTGTAGCGATTCGGACAGATGTCACGGGCAGGGAATCCGAGGCAACAAAAGCGCCCCGGGGGCGCATTGTCAACTCCTCCCGACCTCTCCGCGTCCACCATTAACGCTGACACCTCTCTAACATTTATTTCTGTATCAAAATAATACGTATAAATTATTCACTTTATATTTATAGCTATATTCTGTGCAGAATAGTTATTGCTCTAAATGGTTTTTAATGTCCCTATTTTATAAGTAATTTATACGTCGAGCCGGGTCTTCACAGCTGCATTTTACCCTCCAATGACGGCTATTAGCAAGACATCAGATAAATACGTTATGCGATAAACGGGGTCCCGGAAGCTCTTATGACGGTCGTATACTGTGCAAACCACGAACAGTTTCGATTGATTTTAATAGTTTTTAATTATGGCGATGAAATGTTTTCATCGGGTAAACGTGTTTAGGGTTCGTACCGGTTTCGGGGTGGAAGGAGATTAAGCGTGAGGTCGACGCGGTCGGAGGAGTCAGAGCGAGCGACCGCGTCGCGACTGAATCAATCACGGCGGCTCAATAATTGATCGTCGTGGAGTCTCCCCCGACCTAATTACCCACTACCTCTTCCGCCCTCCATACGCTCACGGCTGGAGAATGCAATCCTGTAAGACGATTTTCATACCGGTATTTACGGGGCTGAATATTTTCAATCCCACGGTATATGGGTACGTGGTTACGCAGTATATGCGGGATCTTATAGGGTTTCTGTAACACATTTTTTTCTTTAGATTAACTTTATTATGTTGAAGTGAAAACTTCTTTAGGCGCGTTAGGGATTTTTGAGATGCTAAAAATCCATTGAACTCGTGACCTATTACCGTGTAACCGACAACTCTGTATATAAGTACTAAGCAGACAACTGCATATGAAAGTAAACTTACTAGATATGATAACAAGGATTAATATGGTATACATCTCTGACCAATAATCTAGTTTCATATCAACATCAAACCTTTTTAATGGTCTGTCATTATGAAGTTCATGTAATTTTGATTGTTCAAGTTTTTACTTTTGTCGGCACTCCCGAATGCCCGATGCCCGAAATGCCCCATTACTCCCCAGCCAGGTCTGTAGTTCTGTGTTAGGGTTATTATAGAAGAGTTATAGGACAAGTTTACAGCTTGCTCAAATACCTGCCCGGAAATGTCTACCATCTCTTCAGACATTATCAAATTCATCTGAAAATTTAAGAATGTTGTTTCTTTTTAATCCCTCAAATGGAAAGTGATTATAATTGAACGTCTTTTTAAAATTCTAATGAAATTTAAAAAGGGAAGTCCCGCAGACTGCAAGCGGGATCCCGGCATTTCCATGTCCCGGTATCCAGCTATTGCATTCCCTACTCACGGCTCATTAAGAGCCGTCTGTTGTTTGTTCTCCTAATTAAAGCGGAGCTTTATCGGTCTCCCGGCCCTTCTAATTGATATCATTGCCAGCGTTTACGATCATTGAATTACAGCGGCCGCGTTCGGTTACCGACGGGTTCGGCACTTAAACCTAACCGCATATTGTCTGTGTTTCAGCTCCAATTGACTTGTTTAATCCTCTTTTATTGTTTATTTATTTGTGGCGACGGCGCGCCGACAGCACCGCGTCGCAATTCGCTTCTCAAATCCTCATTAATACCTGTGCCCACTAATCTCACCTAAATTGAGGTATAACCACTATCGGTTATATATACACTTAGTGTAAGCCTTTGTTTTACTTTCAATACGACCTGTTAATAAAATAATAATACAGAATTCGAAACCACACAGTCTGCGAAGTGGAAAATAAGCAATTTCGTTTGAATCACAATCTAGCAATACTTTGATACCCGTGAAATTGCCGTAACGAAATAAATGTTAAATAAAACGTAAAATAAAATTATTGTGCCTCCACAAACAAATAATTGGAACGGGAACAAACGTAGGTACGTACGCAGAACGCCCGCGCCCGTTGCCGCTCGTTTTATAGCTTATTTGGGGGAAAGCTTTATTGAACTTAGCCACGTTCATTGTCTGCTTACCGAATACAGACCTTATTGTGACGGCATTGGATTTAAAATCGGTTACAAATAATCGAGTGCGTCACCGCCGTGCGGCATGAAATGACTTTTTCGTTTGTATTCGCTATTTATCCACTTAGAGTCATCCTTTTGGGCACTCGCAACAATTCACTTTCAGATTTCGCTAGTCGCCGCAACAATAGTTTTTTTAAATAATATATATATAATAACTAAGCGGAAATAATTTCATCAAATATGATCGGCTTTACTAAATGCACCTTGAGTGGATATCGGGCTGATGAAATGTTAAATAGTGCACATGTCATAATTTACTTGCAGCTGCGGTTATTTACTAGCTATAAACTTAACAACATTTATTAATTTTGCGTTTACACGCCATGCGTCAATTGCTGAGAAATATCGGCTACCGAGACGCCGGTTCCCACTTTTTTGTTTTTCCATTTCATTTGTTGTTAACAAATGTTTATAACTTTTTCTAACAATGAAGAAAAAAGAAAATTTCTTACTCTAGAACACTAATCTTCGATGATATGTGGTCCATGCGACAGTAAGCTAGCGTGGTAGACTTATTATTTAGCCAGTGCACATTTGAAGCCGTGGCCAACATTAGGGTGTAATCTATACTAATATTATAAAGAGGCAAATTGTGTATGTTTGTATGTACGCATCCGATTTAAAAATCTTTCACCAACAGTTAAAATAAAATTTCACTTGGCAAAAGTAACACCACCACAGTCTTGTATACCAGCCACCAACTACAATCGAGTAGCTAGTATATTATATTATATATATGTAAATCATATTTGAGGATTGGGACGGAGATGAAATAAATTATTTCTTAATGTTAAGGTGTATGTTAATATACAATACAAGCTGACAGTCCACTTGATGGTAGATGGCTATAAGGTACTGCAAGAGCGCTGCCGGCCTTAGTAGGACTAAGGATAATTGATAGGGACATTGGCTCTGGCAGCCCTTACTTCATGCACCGAAACACACGAAATCCTTCTGTAACTGCAGCCAGACATGCTGCCCAAATGACTACGAAACGCAGTATGTGCTGCCACTACTCAATCATATTAGTACCATAAATGCCAAAATTCACTGTCTAATTCTACTAAATCTAAGATTGTGCTGTCGACACACGTGTATTGGATAACGTGAAGCACATCGATGAAAAGCTAGCATAACCGACAGACCAGCACTGAGATTTTAAATATAAAAGCCTACGGATAAAGGCTGGTATAGCTGAGTAGGTATAGTATAAAATTTTGTGCACTAGCCAAAAACCTTAGTGGGAACATGCAGTACTAACATGTAATGCCGATTTGGCATCGCTACATTTCGAGGAATGGAGGCGCCTCAGGGCGTCTACGTCCCGTCGCGGCGACACCGAGAAAGGGGCACAGTTTATGAACCGTCAAATAACTTATCACCAGTTTAATGCAATGAAATAAACGAGCATTATTTATGAACCGCACCGATCACTCAGACGTAAAGTTGGCTTTTTTGTGTCTTAAGGGTCGCAGGAATCATAGTTGGCTCTTATTTATGGATCTAGCGGCGCGTGTGAATAACGTTAATAGTAGGGCCGGCCCCTTCAGCTACTGTTTATATTTATTTGGGGTTCGTGTAATGAGTCTATCTGGCGCGCTGACTCGCGAACTCTGTGGAGAATTGATTAAAACGTTGTTAAACCCAGCCTTACGGAAAATGGAGAGGGCGAATGGATACGAATGCGATTTTTAAAGTTAATAAAATATTTGTAACATACTGTTTAGGCATTCAGTGATCCGTATTAACAACTGATTAGTCACTTATCTAGAGCAGAGACGACTTTAATTCTGAAATAAGCTTAAATAGGAATTTAAAACGTTTTCAATCAGTTGAATTAATAACGGATATCTGAGATTAATTAATAGACTTTTCGTATAGTTGAAATTCTCGCATTATGAAATAACAGTGGATAAATTTATATATGCAAGTTTGATTTTTTTAATTAACAATCTAGTTTCTTTATGTTTTCCGCAAATTATGTATGAAAAACCTTCCTCGTGTCGCTCTTTCAATTAGTGAAAACCGCATTAAAACTCGTTTAGTAGTTTTTGAGAACATAAAGACAGACAAGCTCGGCGGGAACTGTTTTATAATTTGCAAGGATATTTATTAATTAAAAGGTATAAAAAATGTTAAGTATGTAATATATATGAGATCCATAACATAACCTCAGATAGAAAGTGGCAAAAAGTATTTTTCATATAATGTTTTATGGTATGATAAAATAAGAGTGAGTCTGGGGGACTTAGCTACTATGACATACATAATAAATGTGAGATGGAATGGACATAGTCCCTAATGCGTCATAGGTATATCTGAGGACACGCAACTTAATGCTTAACACTCTTTTAAACTTAATGCTCTTTTAACACACGGGACGACGATATTTTCGATTACCGTTAGAAGTATAATACTATCACAAATTAAAGAAAAAAATAGGGTTAGTCTATTGAGAATCAAACCTGATTTTACCGTTTCAGCAGATGATAGTACGACTCACTAGGCTATCGCCTCTTATTAACCCAACTTCCCCCAAAGATAAGTCAGTCAGTGACAAATTCGCGGGCGCAACTCTTTTGTGGTGTCGAGATAAAAATGGTGCGTTTTCCTGTGTATGACGGGGTTCCCTCCTTGGTCCTCTAACTATGACTGATGGCTGTCTCGCCCCTTGCATTAGAGCCGTCGAGAGGCACGTGCAAAGTCCATTAATGATTTCATTCGAGCCTTATTAGCTCAAAACAGCTTAAGTCACATAAGTTTCTGTTTGAGAATATTTTACCATAAAATTAAAATACTATTTAATGTTTATCAGTGAGTTTTACAATAATATTTATATTAGGTTCTTTTATGTTAAGCTCGAGAGACAGGCAAATGGACCATTTGATGGTAGCTGCAAGTCTAATGGATTAGGGATAGGGATAGCGTAGCGTACCCATCCACCACAATATTTCTTAATATTTTTGGTAATTTCATACTTTTAGTTATTCTCTTAACTTAATGACCTATGTGGTTAAGGTTAGCGCAGTGTATCAGTGATCTCAGATTCGATTTCCGGCAGGGCTAACTTTGAAAATGAACTTTTCAAAGTTGGCTTATAGATTCCTGCGATCTAAACCGCTATGAGTAATCTAATTGGATAAAGAAATGATTATCATCATCATCTCAGACATATATAACGTCCACTGCTTGATATAAGTCTCCCCTTAATTTACTAACAGGATCCGGTCAGAAGCAGTCTAAATCCAGCATTACCCGCAATTTTTTTTTACACAATAATAAAAAGAAATCATAATTATGCATAAGTAAGTAATGTAAATTCCTATATCATGGATGCAATAAGTATTCACAATTGGAACAGTAAACTAATTAGGCGTACAAATGATAACAAGGTATTATACAATTTGTATGAGCAATGAAACGTGCAAACGACTGTTCAGTAAGAACTTAACAACAATGTCTAGTCGACAATTAACTATTATCTCACAATACTTGTTAACAAAGGCCACATTCGTAATGTTAACACGGTGTCACTTACAAGTACTTCCCTAGGCTTTTTGTACTTTTAATATGATTCGTCAAAAGTAATCTCCTTACCGATATTTCTTACATAGGTACTCATATACGATACAATTATAAAAGTAAGGTTTTTAATAATATTTTTTTTAAACATTTCAAAATCTAATTTTCAATTGATTTAAAATTAAAATATATTTATAAACTATAATTATAATAATAATAATAATAATAATAATAATAATAATAATAATAAAGCCTTTATTGTTTCCCATCACTTAAGTATACATGATTTTTTTTTTAAATTATTTATTTACACTATTTATGTTGCTTATTTCTATTGTTTCTTCATTTAAATATTAATGATAGGAACCCCAATTTGGGTATAGGCCTCCTCCAGTTTGAGCCATTCTTCTCTTATTTCAGCTTGGTTGATCCACTCCCTTCCTGCTGTAGCTATAATGTCATCGTTCCATCTTTTTATCGGTCGCCCTTTACGTCTTTTCCCAATAGGTCCTTTCCACCTTGTCGCTTCGATAGTCCATCGCTTATCACTGTACCTTGCTATGTGGCCAGCCCATCGCCATTTCAATTTCTGACTGTAGTTTAGAACGTCTATTAGTTTGGTCTTTCTTCGTATAGATTCGCTTCTTATTTTGTGTTTTAACCGTATTTTTAGAAGGCTCCTTTCCATGGCTTTCTGGCAATTTACTAGTTTTGTTTTTGTTTTGTTGTTGAAGGTCCACGATTGGCAAGCATACGTAAGAGTCGGTAAGATGCATGTATCCATTGCTGTTTTCTTTAGTTGAAGCGAATAGTCCCCTTTCATTAACTCTTTGAGCGACCAGTACTTTTTCCAGCTCATATTTATTCGGCGTTCTACCTCTTCCTCCTCATTTCTGTCATCAAATGATATTTCTTTCCCTAGGTAAGTGTATTTATTTGCATATTCAAGTGTTTTTCCTTCAAGATTTATTGCATGTGTGTGGCTGTTAGTCATAAGTTTTGTTTTGTCTTGGTTCATCAAAAGACCCACTCTTCTGCTTTGTTCGTTTAGTGAATTTATCATTTTTTCTAGTTTTGTGCTACTTTCAGCAAAGAGGACAATATCGTCTGCGAATCTAAGGTTACTTAAGTACCAAGTACCTATTTGGATTCCCTCATTTTCCCATTTCAGGTTTTCAAAGATGTTTTGCAATACTGCTATGAAAATTTTAGGAGAAAGGGGGTCTCCTTGCCTCACTCCTCGTTGGATAGGTATTTCCGGCCCTCGACTCTCTAGTTTAACACAACTGCTGCTGCCGTCATATATATTTTCTAAGACTGTTACATATTTTTTGTGTACGTGACATTTGTTAAGAGCTTCCCAGATTGCATCGTGTGATATCGTATCGAATGCTTTAGCGTAATCAATAAACGCCACATATAACGGTCTGTTAAACTCCTTATACTTTTCTATGATTTGCTGTACTACATGTATATGGTCTATTGTTGAGAAACCTGACCGGAAACCCGCCTGTTCTTTTGGTTGAAGATTTTCGATATTGTTATTGATTCTACATAGGAGTGTGGACGTAAAAAGTTTATAAATGCTCGGGAGAAGACTAATTGGTCGGTAGTTTCCCAGATCTTGAGGGTCACCTTTTTTGTATAACAGAATTATATCTGATTTCTTCCATTGTTCGGGTACTTGTCCTGTGTTTATAACTTTGTTGAACAGATATGATAGTGGACGTGTTAATTGAGTAGTTCCGAATGTTAAAGCTTCATTTGGTATGCCGTCTGGTCCCGGACTTTTCTCTGGTTTCAGTTTTTTAATAAGTCTTATTACCTCTGTGACATTCACTTCTTCGGGCTCGTCTTCAGTGTCGTTATATTTATTTGCGATAAGTTTATTTTTAATTGTATAAATTCCATTGCTATTATTCTTATAGAGCGCTTTGTAAAAGTCTGTGGCACAATCTATAATATCTTTCCTCGTGGTAGTTCCTGTGTTTCTTGTTTTTAAATTTTGTATCCAATTTTTATGTGTAGCTAGTTGTTTGTATGCTCTTTTTGTGCTTCTGTACTGTTTTAAGTTAGTTTCTATTATACGTTTTCTGTAGGCTGCGTAGTCCTGCTTAATTGCCTTGTTAGCTTTTTTGAACAATATGCTTAGCTCATTCTTCATTTCCTTAGGTTTTAGTTTTGTTTTCAATAGTTCTGAACGTTTTGTTAATAGTTTTATTGTGGGTTCCGTAAGGATTTTGTTTGCATTGATTTGTTTTTCCCCTGGTGGTATTTTCGTTGACATACTCTTTTTAATTATATGTTCAATTTTATTATATAAGGTCTGTACATCCTCATCCTCGTCTATAATTTGTAATTCTTTTGCGTTGTTTTCTAAACTTCTAGTGTATAATATTATTTCTTTTTTTGTTTTGAACGTATTTGGAGATGACTTGAATGACTTCCTGCTTATTTTATTTTTGTGTAGAAGGTAAGTGGCTCTAACCAATCTGTGATCAGAGCTAAATCCTAGACCGTGCAGTACTTCAATATTCTTTATTTGTTTTGGCTGGTTCGATAGGATGTAGTCTACTTCATTCCTAGTTTTTTCGTTTGGTGAGATCCATGTCCATTTGCGATTAGGTCTCATTTTGAAATGCGTATTCATAATAGACAGATTGTGTTCAAAGGCAAATTCTATGAGCTTTTCTCCTCGTTCATTCCTTTTTCCATAACCAAATTTTCCTAGAATCGTATCTTCATTTGTTTTTGTTCGGCCCACTTTGGCATTAAAATCTCCTATGACTAAAACGTTCTCCCCAGCTTGCGTTTGCGCTACTTGTAGGGTATCGTAGAATTTTTCAATTTCTTCCTTAGAGGCTTTTTCAGTTGGTGCATAAACTTGGATTATTGAAATCATCTTTTTGTTGAAGTCCAGTTGGAGTAGTGCAACTCTTTCTGACAAGCCTGAGAAGCTTAGTATGTTGTTTTTGTATTCTTTTTTAATCAAAAAACCTACTCCATGTAGACCAGGCGTTTCTCCTTTATAACAGAATATAAATTCTTCGTGCTCTTCTATATTGCAGCCCATCCGCCTGACTTCGGCTAAGCCTAGAATATCAATTTTTATTTTTTCTAGTGAATACATGAGTTCTATGTATCTTGTTGTAGATGCTAATGACCTGACATTAAATGTACCAATATGTAATGGTTTTTGAGTTAGTATTTTGTTTTTTACTGGAGGGTTTTGGTCGTTTTCCCCCACGGGGACCAACCGGCTTGGGGGAGTGCTTATTTTGGTTGTTCGTTGTTGATTTGTGCTATTATTGTCGTTGGTGTTGATCCGGTTTCGAGTGAATGTTGGTTGCTATGGATCGGTCTTCTCTCTTAATGAGTTTGATCTCGCACGTGCCGTATAATCGTATGCATTGATTGTATTTGTTTTCTTCGGAGTTATGTATGATATTTTATCTTTACTTGGTGTGCTAAGATTGGGCGAAGAAGATAGGTTCCTTTTCCTTTTTTCTCTATTTGTATCTATTTGATTTTTGACTATCAATTTATCTAACTTTAAGTATGCTATGTTACCTTTATTTCGTTCCTGTTCAAGCTTTGGCTGTAAGGCTTTACGTGCTTCTAGTATTTCCTTAGTGTAGTCTTCCTTCACATATATGCCTGGAGGTAACTTATCTTTGGATGTCAATACTTCTATTTTTCTCCAGTATGATACCAGCGAAATAAGGATAGGTCGAGGCGTATTTTTTATTTTACCAATTCTATATGTATTCATTATTTCGTGCTAATATTATAATATATAGACATTATTATAATATATAGACAATATTATGTAAACAAAAATAACATTATTATATTACTAGCTGTAAATCTTCGGATTTGACTGTTCTGTGCACATATTCCACTTAAGTCCACCTTGCAGTATATTTTTCCTTATTGAACTAAAGCAGAAATAATATCATAAACATAGTAAAGGCAGAAATAATATCACAACATAGTAGCTTGTTTATAAAGTATTTATACTATTAATAAATACTTATCATAAATGTACCATATATCTACAAACAACATCTATATTAAATCTCTATTAAGTAAATTAAAGAGATGTTGTAATTCATAATACGAGGGTTACTCTGCCAATGGCGCTTTGCGGTTTGGCGGAAAATTATTATGGAGTTTGATTCAATGTCGCTCAACGAGCTATGGAAAGGGCTATGCTCGGGGTTACACTGAGAGATAAAATCAGAAATGAGGAGATCCGTAGACGTACGAAAGTTACCGACATAAGCCGGCGGATCAGTAAGTTGAAGTGGCAGTTGCCAGGGCATATAGTACGGAGAGCCGACGGCAGGTGGGGCCGGAAGGTTCTCGAGTGGAGGCCACGGACCAGCAAGCGTAGCGTAGGATGTCCATTCAAAAGGTGGACAGACGACCTAATTAATAAAGGCCGCGGGTCAACGGTGGATCCAGGCTGTATCTGACCGGTCCTATTTGAGAGTTATGGGGGAAGCCTATGTCCAGCAGTGGACGTCCTGCGGCTGAGATGATGAAGATTATTGATTTAATTGTAAATTTTTTGATATAAATGAAATTTTCACGGTTTAGTACACTATAATGTTTTTTTTTTTCACCTGATGTGTTAAAAGTTCTCAAAGGCTGACGATTTCTTTTACTAAATTAGATTTCATTTTACCTTTGTGGTAGTTACTGGATGGCATAATTTTCCAAAAGGTATGAAATTTGATGTGATCCGTTCGGTAGTACACTGACCTTGACCTTAAAAAACACTTCAAATAATACCTTTTTTGAACCATTTTTAACATCAGAGGGGAAGTTAGAGCGAAAATTCTTTAGTTAAAGTGTAGTAGCTAGATATTATTACACTAACTGCTCTATTTTTAATTATTAATTAATTACCTTTACCAATAAATTTCGTTTGTATGTATTTTTTGTCGTGTGGTACATTACATTGATTACGGTACAATAGCGAACATAATTAGATGTTTCTGCTTAAAAAAACAAACATACATCCAACTTGAACACAAAATAAAGAAAAATTGCTGCGGCTATAATAGACGCCGCTTTTTCTTTCTTAAAAGGAGGGGACGAAATAAACCCGCAATTTTTATTCAGTTATCGCGCGTCGCAACCAGTGCTCCATATGTATCATAATGCTTTCATTTTATTATCGGAGGAGTCGGTGCAAAATGCACTGGGGGAGACACAGGGGACTTGGTATCGTTCACACTTTTAATTTAGTTGCTCCTAATGTATGCGAATAGCTCGGTAAAGAGGGTAGAACTGGCACATTCGCCCTCAGCGCTCACTAGCTTACTGTTAAACAACTATCAGTCGTCGAGGGTGCGTAAGCTTTAATAGTTTTCCCCTCTATCTATGCATTATGCAAATACGCTAGTGATACGACAGCCCCGTACACTTGGGAGTTTTATTGTTGTCCGTGCGTTTACTCCCTTTTATTAAGTTAACTTTAATTAAATTGGAGACGGCGTATTTGTTAGGCCGATTGACTGAAAGGAATTATGCGTCCGGATTTACCATCTTACATGTGAGCTTAGCGTGAGCGATGTGAACAGAGCGTTCATATTATAGGCTAACGAGGCTCTTAATGTGAATTGCAATTTCATTAACACTGCAAAGATCTCTTTAAAATAAAGGTTTCGAGATTCTTTATAAAACTGTCCCGCGACTGATGAAGTAAACTGTATCTTTATTAAGTGTTTACTTATATACCTACTTTCCGTAATGTTTGTAGGTAAATGAAGGAGGTACTTTATTTACAGTTCGATGCGATGTTTCAGAGCAACCCTTACGGGCTGAAGGAGGGTGGCGGAGAAATGTCGGCTTGGACGTCGGCGAGTCTCCAAACCGGTGGTGCTTACTACCCCTACGACCCGACTCTGGCTGCATACGGGTAAGTCCCCCGGGTCAAGAAGACCCCTGAGGTCCTCCGCCCGCGTCACTTTAGATAAAGCCTGCGCTGCCGTTTTAGGATTAACATAAAACCGCCCTATCGAGACTTATCTCACTCTTAATAGTTTGCTTTGCGAAAGGCTCATGTTTGTATTTGGCGACTCGCTGTGACTTTAATGAATTTTATTATGTTGTGCAAATGTATCCCCTCACGTTTTGAGTTTGCAGCGAAGTGTTATTCCATTCAATTGAGGCACATTTAGTTTGATTGATAGTATGAAACAAAGGGGACTCCAACTGGCTTATTTGTTTGTTTTATATTAAGCCAAAGTAACTTCTCTTTACAACTTTAAAATGGAATTAATATTAGAGTTGTTTTAGCTTCAACGTGGGTCGTATTAATGTTAGGAAACTGATCTATATTCTATACTTCTGAGAAGTAAATTATAGATATCATATGCATTTAGTTTGGACCTTGTTACTATAAACGCACATTCGTACTTAGGCGCGTATCTAAAGCGTTGTGTTTGGTAGTGCGTGTCGCCCGCAAGGGACAAATGACTGCGTAACCACTCCCGGTTGTACGCCGTCTCATTTTGACACACATTACCCCATAAGTGTGACAGAGATACGTGATACATGTATTTCGCGATAGTGTCTGATTAATTCAGTTTTTATTCGAAACGTCATCATAGGACGCGTCGGATTCACATATTAAAAAAAAAACTCGTCACAGTTCGACGTAAGTCCCGCGAGAGGAGCATAAATTTCGAGTGCTCATACTAATAATACTGTCATAACAATGTATTATGTAGACGCATCAATTAAACGTTTCACGGCAATCTTGAAATTTATCCGTCCATGAATCACGCTGAAGTGGCCGAGAATAAAACAAAAAAACAAATCATGATACATCAAAGCGGAGTTATGCTGACAATTCGGCCCCGCTCGTCTAATATATGGCTGGCGGTGCGTTATAATCTAAAAATAATTAGAGGCGACATTAGTTTTTACGCGTAAAAAAGAAGTAGTAATAGAAACGGGCTGGGACGCGCACGGAAATACATGGTGATATATCGTGCCCTCGATGCTCATACGATTGTTCACTGACGAGCCGCGCATAGGATGATCCATCTCGCGGCGTTTCTCAATGCTCGAGTGCAAACTTACGTTACGCCATGCCTCTATCGTATTCAAACAAACAATAAATCTTTCGCAAACCACAGCACAATCGTCCACGTACAACAACAAATATGTTTCATATTCATTTCTAAAAGAAAAACTTTATAAGGGCCTCATAAAACGTCCCGGGCTCGTAATAAGTTACTCGGACCGAGTAAATAGCAGCACAAAGAAACGAGTACTGCGGAAAGTGCACATAAGCAACAAAAGTTGGCCGCTGAGTGTAGGCGCACTTCAGTTAAGTACCGTTGGCGTAGGTATTATTTGGAACAGCCTGTAATCTGCCACGCCCGACGCGCGCCGAAATGAAAAATTACTCAGCTATTTTTAACACAACATTCGAGCACAGAAAACGTACAAAAATTAGAGAAAAGAGAGAGGGAGCACTTGTACCGCACCATTGAGATCAAAATACGCAGGAAATTACTGCGCCCGAAGCGAGCGCCGCTCTAAGGGAATTATTTGTGTGCCAACGATTTGGGCTGTTACTTTTTAAATAAACCAAATAAGGAACGTTTGTTAACGAGACGTGGCATTCAAACGACACTTTCCTTTTTGCGCCCATTTGTTTTAACTCGCGACTCGAGTAGGCGTAACCTCTACTCGTCTAACACGACTCATACACATACTTAGACATGTGTGAGTAGCAACCTAGGTTTTAGCGGAATACCGAGAAGTTCTGATACAGATATAGGTACTAGTACCATGGTTCAGTTTTAACTCAAATTAAAAGTATTTTTAAAGCTTCAGCCGTGCTTCAACACATATCCAACCGTATAGAACTATTACAGATCGTAGAAATCGCTTAACCGTTCCGCTAGTCCGATATCTTATTAAATATAGATTAATCTCGAATTATTAAATATAGAATTTTTGAATATAAATAAACATTATTATTATAAATAAATTAATAATTTTAACACTTGCTATGAGAAAGATTTTTCGTAGCGAGCAGCCAGTCAGCGGTATAACCACCCTTTTAAACATATTGTGGGCGTTGCTTTTAATTTCGCTTATAAAATAGTTAATTTATTAATTATTCAGCCTGCCCCCTACCGTAAAGTGGGTCACTGACGAATTATGACATCAAAAAAGTTTTAAATTTTGACCATTTTAAAATTTTTACTAATTTTGTAAAACGCGCGTGATTAATCCATGATTAGCGTATTGTAAGCGGGTACTCGGCATTTCTGTTTCTGGTGTCGTAGTATTGCATTCCCTATATATTCGGATGCTAACTATTAATTAATACACGGTGCGTTGCTCAAATCAGGTTTAGTGATCAATTCCGTGATAACAACGCGGCATTAGTGTGATCCAGTATATTAATGTAACTAATTACGCTGACACTGTTGTCCAAGAAATCCAATGACAGTGTTATACTCTATTGAAAACACGAGAGCGTTACAAGTGGAGTATAAACGCTACAATTCCACGACTAAAACGGCTGTGCCGCGAATCTTAATTCTCATACGACCCAAAACCACCCTTGAGGGGGGCATTACTTATGTACGCGTATTCGTACATAGCTACGGTTTACGGGGGAGGGCACGTAAAGGCCGCAATTCCCCCAAGCGGGCAGATCGTAAACCTCCGATACCGCGAATTGAATACGCAACGTGCTCTCATATTATGTAGTGTCGGTTGTTCCCCGCCCGCCCAACGCGCTTTTAACAGCGTCAGCATCGAGAGCGGTCGAACACAAACACACGTACTACGCGCCTACAAACAACCTTTGTAAAATGTTTATCCTTTTTTAAATGAAGCAACAGTTGCTGAAATATTCTGCAACGGTTTAAGATACCGCCAACGGAACGTTTGACGGTATCTTTTAACCGGTAAATTAACAAATTTGACAGGGTTTTTGAGTTTTTTTTTTTGTTTCTACGACGTGTTTCTGCGATATTTGATATATTTTTTTATCTCTATTTACAATTAGTCCTTTGGCTATACAGTCCAATGCACAAATGGGGAAAAAAATGAATTTTTCAATTGTTTTTTATTGTATTTTGTAGGTGTCAAAGTTACCCAGTGTGAGGGCTATTTTAACACAGCATTGAATAAGCTTTCTACAAAAATAAGAAGCAATATTCATTATTTTGAGTGAACATTTTATGAAAATTGAAAAAAGACCAAAATAATCAACATTTCTGTAATAGTTTTTCTTTTTTCGGAACCTACCCCTCGCCATATCTTTATGGCAACAAAGTGGATGCATTGCTGTGATTTGTCGGGACTTCCCGCGCTTTTGAGTCGTTATAAAAACACCAACAGACCTGTTTTAACCCACTGTCGATTTAGCCACAAAATGTGTCAATGTTCCCCTGGAAGTCAAACTAACCCCTTTTGACGGTACTTATAGAACTTGTGGCATTGATACATGAATATTACAAGATTTTTATGTTTCAATATTTAGATATTTCTTCACTTAATCTTGTTAAAGTAATGGTTAATAAAGATATATTACTTTTTATTATTTATAAGAGTATTAAGCATTTGAGTATGCTCTATTACTATTAGACAGTTAATCACCCCAATACAGTTTATCCTATGTTACGATATCAAATTAAATAAGTTTAATGTTTGTTAACTACTAATCTACATAATCAGTTAAATTACATAAATATTAAAATGCTAATAAAATAAAAATATTAATATTAAAATACCACTTTGAAATAATAAACCAAATGTTACAGGTAGTAGAAATCAATAATCCTTCGAAACTGTATCCTTCGATCTTGCTATCACTTTTCTGAATTGCATAACACTATAAACTCAGTCGCATTCACACACTCAAAAACAGTCTAGATCCGATCACTATGTTATATTAATCTTTGGAAAGGAGTTTCAAAAAAATCAAGTATTGGAAACTTGAGCAAGGTTCGAACCAGCACGTCTTCCAATTAGAAATAATTCCAGAGCCGAAGCCACTGAACTATCTTTAGTACATTTATAATAGTACACAGATGTGTTTTTCTTGTTATACGAATAAAATCTCTTCTCCAACGTACCAAAGCTCAAATTTCAGCTGAGCATGGCCGCATTATTAAATGGCGCCCACACGTGTAATCTATTATAGACTCAAGAATAATCTCGATATTGAGACGTTCAAGTGACAATAAGTTTGTTACATAATATCTTTGTAGTTATTTATAAGTTTTGTCAATAATTGTGTGAATATGAACTTACAGTTACACTTACAATTAATATTGTAAGCTCATAAAAATGAAATGAATCGAAATAAAATAAACGGAAACAAAAAATGTTATTTGCATCTGAAAGCAAAATCATTCAAGTGCTAGGTTCAATATTTCATTGAATCTACAATAAAAATATACTAAACTAAATTTTGAAGCAAATAAACAAATGAATTCAAATTCTCCTTAAAGAATGTTGACGTGCAGGAAATGTCGCAAAGAATTAATCCAACCATTTCTTTAATGCATAAATATAATAGAAAGCTACAAAGTTCATAACTCAAAGCTGCAGCGGCTGGTTTTATGTATTAGTCTCCAAATTAACAACGATATAAAGTATTTCCGCCCGCCCATGAAAGAATTAACATACTGAACCAAGTGCATATGTTTCGTACGGGCGGGCGAGTCGAGTAAGTGGACTGTCTAAATTAATTACGGAGCTCACAAAACAAATACCTCTACGCAACAGCTTCACAAGTGGAAAGAGGGCCAGACGTCGTTTTATTATATAAAACATTTCAAGGTTTAAAGCCACGACTTCGTCGCCTGTCGTCGCTAACTGCTGCGCCGTTAGATACTCAAGAGCTTATTCATGTTCTACTAATGCGATTCGGGTTCAGAGGCTTTGTATGGACACGGCTTTGACAGTAGCATTCTTTATTATAAAATTTCTGTAAATCAATAATACTTATGTAGCTATATTAGATGAATGTGAGATGACAATTTTCAAGTTAAAATTTTAAATAAATGATACGGCGGGATCTAAAACGGTGTTATGTTTAAAAGGTGTGCTTATCCCCAATTAGTTCTACTATCACTAGCATAGTATTACTGGCATCAGCAAGTGTCCGGTACGCAAGATGGCGTCGGCATCGATTTGTCCGGAGTACGCCCACGCTACCCACGCCTGCGCTGCACCGCCCTGCAGTTGCAACCTGAGAGCATCGGACCGCCTTCTGTACTAATGCAACGCTTCGTGATGCAGCACGTTTTTCTGCCGAATTATAAACAACATTGCAATATTTTAAAAAATTTAAAAAAACTAAAGCTACTCAACTTTTCCTATTCTCTCAAGGCGATTTCCACACATCAAATCACAAATTCAGCTGAAAATTCACTGAAACATTCGCTAAACCGGCGCCATTTTTTAAGTATTTTTCACGCGGGTAATCTATTTATTGGACCCCTCAGACCGCGCCTTTGTCATGTCGACGTAGAAAATCGAAGTCAGGTACGAATAACTGCTACCAAGGGGAAAGGTACGTTACGCCACAAATACGTTTAAAATGCTGATGCAAATGGGACTGTAGGCCTTAAAAAGTGTATCGAATATCGCTCGGCACCGCGGCATGTAGCTTTATTTTCGCAGCCTTTACGAAAAATCTATTACTTCAAATAAAATGTCTATCTGTTTGAATACTAAAACAGTACGTTTATTTGTTGTTCTTATCTATTCAAACTTTATTTACACTAATTTTGAAATCGAAATGTAATTTTTTGGAACGAGTTTTGATTTAAAGATATAATTACACAATTAGACTGTAAAAATGTGCCTTTTTTGAAACTTCTTTGCAACATATTTGATTACAAGGCCAGAAGCGTAATTATCCCTTTAAGGTATATGTATAGACGTGTCATTGTCAACAGATACGGTGCGGGGTACGATTTAGCTGCAAGAAGAAAAAATGCGACGCGAGAATCCACGGCAACACTGAAGGCGTGGCTCAATGAACACAAGAAGAATCCGTACCCAACGAAAGGCGAGAAGATAATGCTCGCTATCATAACTAAGATGACGCTGACGCAAGTGTCGACGTGGTTTGCGAACGCGCGCAGACGCCTCAAGAAGGAGAACAAGATGACGTGGGAGCCGAAAAACAAGACAGATGACGATGACGATACGATGCTGTCGGATGAGGATAAGGATAAGGACGAGCAAGAGGATAAAATCAAAACTCACAAAGGTTCGTTGAGTCATGTACCCCTAATAGCACACGACGTACAACTCCTGTTAAATTCATACATTCATAAAACAATTGGAGTTGATCGCCGTGTGCTGTTGATCTATTTTCATGAATTGTGTTGTCGGCCATATAAATATGTTTCTGTCACTGCTATGCGAACTCTCAGTTTTATGTGTAGCCAATTGTTTAAACGTTGCGACTGCGAATGTCATTGAATTATGGACAAGCACGCAAATTTTCTTTCAATGTGAATAGTGCGTGCTTTATTTTATCAGAATTGCACCGGTGTTGTTAAACGTTTAAAATTGCTTTAATTTTGTCGGTGTATAAATTGTTGAATGAATTGGCTTAACGCGTTTGAGGGCCCGAGGGTGTACGGCATCTTAGATGGTGGGTGCAAGGAGGATGGGTGAGGGTGTCGAGACGCGGCGCGGGACGGAAGAGGGGAGGTCTCAGGCGTGTAACTGTGCGTAACCGTTTCTCGGTCCCGGATTTCCTATTCGTAGTAAAGTGGGCGGCGCCCGGGCCCAAATTTCATATAACGCTTCTTCCGTTCGTTGGTACAACAGGGCGACGCTCGGAGGTCGCGTTCAGCTTGTCGAACGATCTGCCCTACTTCGTGTTCTTGCCAAAGGATTTGTCGGGTTCGTGGATCGTTTCTTTTATGAGGATATTCCGTTCGAACGTAAGTAAGTGCGGTTTTGGGGATTTATAATGTGTTCCAATTGAATATGGATCCTTTCCGCGGGCATTTGTCGGCCTCGTTTATTTGCATTTAACATTTTCAGCGTCGCAGAACGTTATGCATTACGTCAACAATTTCGTCAACAACAACAACAGAGACAGCGGCGTTTGTTAGTTGTGGTTGTCAACGGCATAATGTAAGTAAGTGTACAATAAAGATGATACACACGAGTGTTTTCATTGCAAACTTCACGGTGCTAATGGAAGTTTTGGGGGGCGTCACGCCTGACGCTTGGCATGCGTCACCTAATGAACTTTGCCATTGTTACTCTCAAGTGTACTCAAATCGGAGTTGTAATGTTGTCGCGCTTGCCAACAACAGTGGTTACTAAATAAAATGCCATTAATACAGTATATTTGGGAACTGAGGAGTATGGGGTTCAACGACGTGATCATATAAATATGTCTAATATTTTTTGCTTAGGTATAATATTCTATTAACATAACATTTATTTCATATAATGTAATAAAAACTATTATCAATGAAACATAAAATATTATTCGCAATACTAATACAAATAGGTATTTTTCAAATAATCACATGGAAATTAAATAAAAGATTTTGCTTAAAAAAAACATAACAGTTGTTATATCTAATAAGTCCTAATACCGAAAATAAGTGCTGAATCTGCAGTTAAAGCTAGAAATATTACAATTTAAAAATTATTTCAGTAGCTTTCTAAAACTTAGATGCTACTTTAGTGTCATACTTGATTTACTATGGATGCTGGTTGGTTTATAGTAACTGATTTTACCTATTCGTACCTGTAAGTTTCCCTAATAAAAATAAATAAATAAATACTCACTTGTACATAATGAAATCAAAAAATGTTTATAATAAAGAAATCGTTTTTGCTTACATAAACACATATTAAATTGATTCATATAAAAAAGTATTTTATTTAAATATTAAATTTGAGGGTTAAGTACAGTTATAGAGATGGGAAGGCTTCAATTAATGGAAGTAAGTATAATCCAGATGTTATATATGATGGTGCATTACACCATCCCTCGCAGCAAAAAATGGCGTGCCGAGGAAATGTATTGTGCGCGAGGGATTATGGAAAATGGATTCGGTGTGCGCCCCCGCGGCGACTTCCGTCGCGACGCCTTTACTTGTGCACAACACACGCGCCGTCTCACCACTATACTCTCCGCCATTGTCAACGTATGAAAAGTAACGCCACGCGTCAAATGTAACTAATTGTATAAATATCTCAAGTGGCGAAAATCATATAACTGAAAAAATTACTTACTTCGTTGCGGATATAGGTAGGTATATCGTATATTGTAAAAGATACACGCTTCAAAGAATTTATAATGATAAGAGAAGCTTCGAAATTTTGTAATAAATTTATTAGTCGAAAATCACGCCTCTGTAGCAACATCGTATCGTCATTGTAATCTTTTATAAATTAATATACTTACAAGTAATAAATTATTATGTTTATATTAATTTATATAATACGCATACGCACAATCTCCTGTATATTATCTAGTATTTTTTTCTCAGTTGTATTTTACTAAATTATAAACAACATTATATCGTAAACAACATAACAAAGTCGTCGTATCTTAAGTTCTTAACTGAAACTCTTATTATTAACTGAAATGGCCCAAAAAGTACTTATGATTTTAAAAAAGGTAAGTAAATGCACTGAAAACATAACTTGTTTTCTGCTACTGTCTATCATAAAGATCTTCTTGTTTTTGGTCTAACATTGTTCTACTAGAATACTTTAAATACTAACTTCCTAGTGTATCATAAGTAGATAACTTTTCTCGTTTTAAGTATTAAAAGATAAAATAATTTTCATTCATAGACATTTACGGTGTTATTACAAAAAAGATAAACATACATTGAACAGGTGTCTAAAAAAAAGTTTATTACAAAATCGTGTTTAAGCACGGTTTAGTTAGAGTTAGGCGCGGTTTAAATACTGTTCATATTTAAAAACGCGTCAAATCTTGTCGAAGCCTTGTCTAACCTCAAAGTAAATCTACTTTGACGTCTCTAATTTTCGCTAGTTTTATATTTAGGGTGTGCTGTGTATTTAAAATTGAATAATATCAGTGATGGAATTAAACTTTGCAGATTTTGTTGATGATATTGATTTAGAAGAATTAGATTATATAGAAAACTTTCGAGACATCAACAAAATCGTACACGAATTAATCCTTATGAAGTTTTCGATGACCTTACTTTCAAAAGAAAGTACAGGTTTACCAAATGTTAATATATAAACAAAATATAAAAACAAATTATGAAATGTGCTATCGGGGGCGTAGCATAATTTACGATGAAATATCGGATAGTTTTAAATGTTTTACCTTTTCTTCTTGAACCCAATTTTCTCCACGTGTTTTTATTTTATTAATGCAATTTTCCATATTAGTTGAAAATTTTTTTATAACTAGTCGTAGTAAACAAAAAAAATTGTAGAATTTGACAATGATGAGGATGAGTTATGACTTGACAGTTTGATAAACGTTACACATTCCATTCCTTCAACTGATCACTATTCTATGTGTACGTACATATTATATACATAATATTTGGTACCAAAACATACTTATGGTGGTGTATTTACAGCAATAATTAATTTATAATCACACACTGCACGGTTTTATTTATACATAGATAATTTTAACATATGTTTCTGCGTAGGATATTCTATTAACACATAACAAATTTACATAGAAAGGAACGTTTTAGAATGAACTAAATGAAGTTGAACGAAACTTTTGTAATGTTGCTATTTAAAAATTACACTTGGTTGCCTAGCGATGTTTTAGTTAGACAAAGGACAAACACTCTATGACAAAAAGTTCTAAAATCCCTAATTAGAAAAAAATATTTTATCCGTTCAACAATTCTATGCATGACCATTCTTTTACTAAAATGTCAATGTTCTAGACGTGTAATATATCATTTTAAGTCACGGCAAACAAAGCCAATATAAAAGCTTTCACACGCGATCTACAGAACGTCGTCGGCAAACAAACATCCAGAACTATCCCGCGCTAAGCCACTCATGAATAAAAGCTTCATTTCGGACCCCACCAATAAATGGTAATTTTTGTCGTAAGCGCACGCATCACCAACAAAATATTAATCCGGCGCGCGTTAATGGAAAACGAGTACAGAAGTAATACAAACAAGCGAGCGTTGGGTCGGACGTCGTCGCTGGAACACCAATAAATTGCAGTGACCTACCGTTAAGTGCAGTCTGCATTGGAGTGGGCGGTCGGGGAGAGCGGGGCTCGCTCTGGACTGAGACGCGTTTTTATTATGTCTCATTTTGCCCCTGGCATAGATGATTAAAGGGGAAAACCACTCGACACTGTCAAGTGTAGCGCAGTGCCACCGTGCTACAATTTCCACGCTCCACCACAGAACGATCGACCGCCCGCGTTGCGCCTCGCCCACTCCTCTTTACAATCACGGAACTAACATCAATGTAACACCTTTATAGCACCGAACTGACATTACATTATAACACTAAACCAAGGAGAATAGAGGAGAGAAGGACTAACTTCTATGGGTGTTAAATTGAAAAACACTGTCAAGCAACAACCATTAAATAGTGGATCATAAATTCGCCAGAATGGCGCTTGTGCATTGGTGTTTGGTATGATTAGTTCATAAAATCACTGCACATAAAATTCTACTACATCGTCTCCTATAACTTAGCTGACCGACACTTTTCTTCTCATGTATAAAGTTGATCGTCCTTACCTCTTCTCCATACATCAAATTGATTTCTTGACTAAAGAATTAAGTGGTACATTAAGTGGTTTCTGCAGTGTCTCATCAATCATCTCAATGGTCTGCAAGATACGTTAGACAATTTTTTTGTTAAACAAAAAACCACTAAGAGATAGTCTTACAATCGGTACCCACATTTACAAAACACTCGCCTATCTAGCATTTCATTGATACTTTGCACGATTGCAAAACTAACCCTATAGTAATTGAATATGAATTCGTTGACTACATTCAAATTCATGAAGGGATGATTTAAACATTCGATGGATTCAAAATGTGCGAACTATCACCTGTCGCCGCCAATTTCAACTTAGGCCCAATTTGGATGGGAAAACGTTTGATTTATTGTTTTAAATTTTTTTACTCGCTTCATCTTGACATTGATTTATGTACATCTAAATATATATGTATATTACAAATAGCCCCGGTTTTTAGAATTTATTAAAGCAAAATATCTGTGTTTGTATAACAACACTTAGATACAAAATACATGTAAATACTGAAATCGTAAAATAAAATGTTATTGTCTAATTTTCGTTTATCTGCGGCAGTTGCGGGCCTTTATTAGATGAATACAATGAAAATTAAAACAATTTGCCGGATAAATATCTTCGCCCAAAGTATCAGTGGCATCCTTATTTATCCGTAGTAAAGGGCAGTGCGGATAACCCCTCTTAAAAGCTAGGAGCAGTCAGCATTAAATGGAATAAAGAGAATGAAGTTGAGCGGTCGCGCCTTCGCGCCCTTCGGCCCGCTACCCGCAGTCCCCCGCCCTCGCGGGCCTCTGAATTTCATTAGTTACCCCCAACCCGCCCCGCGCCCGACAAAAGCCACTTTACAACGGAAAATGGCATTATGATAATACTTAAAGCCTTATAAAATTTCGCTGAATAAACATTTCTGTGTAATTGTACAATAACATGAAATTTTTTTTTTTGAGAAAACGCTGTTAAGATTAATTTCATTGCACTTCATAAAATAGAATTTCCATCTTCACTCTCATAGCGTCGAGGAAAAGTTTAATAGAGATATAAAGGAAGATAATAAAAACCGGTTAACGTTTCTTCGGATAGGGTCCGGAAAAATCTAGGCAATTTTTCTTAGCTAAACACACGAGGAAAAAGTAGTACCTACATTATGAAGCTGACCATTAATTGAGTCGCTAACGCACATTCCGCGGAGAAGAGTGTGGTGCTGTGGGGCGTCGGGAAATGCGAAATAAATGCTCGGCTTAAATACGAAAGGGATCGACGGGCGGCGCCCGCGGCAGGGGAGTCGTGCCCCAAAGTGGTATTTTCACTTCGCTAATCGGATAACCACTTAACGAATGGGTCACTGCACGCCAAACGTATTTTCACACGACTTTTCTGGAGGGAGCGAAGGATTTCGCATCTTACGAGCAAAAACTTACGGCCCGCGTGTAACGGTCACGTCTCTAACAAAATCCGATTCGCATCGATACTTTTGTGAAATAAATATTTTAAGCTCCTTTTATTGCTGTTGCATTAAGCTAAAGTACCCATCAGCCAAGCGATCAGTATTGTAGTGTGTCCATGCAATGTTTGTACAGATTGGATGTAAAAATGATCAAAAATTTTTATAATTACAGATGATGAGCGGAAGGGCGATGAGCTTCTGCAAGGTATGCACCATCAACTTTTGGGCTATGGAATAAAAGAAGAGTCGAAGAGAGGGTCGTCAGACTGCGGAGTACCGATCCCGGCGTCGAAACCGAAAATTTGGTCGCTGGCTGATACAGCAGCTTGTAAGACACCTCCACCGGCGGCACAACCATGGCCTCAGCAACACTCGTACGGCCAAGGACCTGAACGATCTGCACCCGTAGATAGCGGCGGTTCCAATGGATTCACGTTACCAGCGACAGCAGCTGCTAGTCCCGCTAGTGGAGCGTACGGCCGTTACGGGGGGTTTCCCGGAAGTCAATACGCCGGTCAACACCCCTGTGTACATCCAGGCACCTTTCCGGATGTTCAGACTGACACGCCGCCACAAACACCGCCGAATATGAAAGTGCCTAACGTAACGAATCCACTTGGAAGCGGGGGCGGTTCAGGATATTGTTACGCTCGGCATCAACAATCACCTCAACGAGACCACTATCACAATCCTCATCACCCCGCCAGCAATCATCAGCCGAACCAAGCTCATCATAACGACGGGTCTGCCGCCTTCAAACCTTTCTACAAGAGGTTAGTAAGCTAACTATTTTTTTATTTATAATCACCGCAAGTCCTTTACATTCCTCTCACAAACATTTATAAACAATAATTCATATTTCAATCAGTCTGTGCTTTTATACGACAATAAAAGAAGCAGCTGATAGGATTCGATTTTGCAATCGGCTCGTTGGCTCGTTCACATTGACTAATCCACGTGAAATTTTGACTAATCCACGTGAAAAGAGTGAATGTTTCCTATTCCAGTTCACAACAACATCCCCATGGTTTCGTGTCGGCCGTCTGAAAGCATGCACCACTAGCGGTGAGTTATTGATTGATTCAATAGTCGAATTTCAACGTTTGCGCAACGTCCCTGCAGTGTTCAGAGGTAAACGATAACGGCCGTAAATGGATGATCGTAGTAAAGATATCGTGAAAGCTATAAAGAGACTTGTGGTTTGGTAGCGGAGACTCGCGCCGGGGTGTCACGTCGGTAATTGAAAACAATGGAGTTAGCCTAAGCGGAAGGGCGCCGCGTCGCGAGGGTACGGGCAGCCAGATTGCAATCTTGCGTCATTTGTCAGTGTCACCGCGACGCGCTCCGCACGCCTACGCACGCTGACCTGCCCAAATTAGCTCCTCTATGTGAACTTGAAACGTGACTGAGCATCAGCCTTTTATCATCAATATACATTTGAAAGGCTCGGTTTCGTCCGTTTTTCTAATATAAAAGAGAAAACACCACCGGCAATCAATCACTGGAGGTGTTAATGTTGTAAACTCAATAATTGCCTTGGCTGTGTATTCAGTTAGTAATATCGCCATTATCTATCTATTACTATGGAAATAACACTCACAACAATGCATTAATATTTCTAGGATTCGGTTTTAATTTTCTAAGAAACATTCCCAAGACATCCCTACCTCATTACAATAAATCGCGTTGTCGCCGTCGCCGCACAGGATGGCTTCGCAAAGAATTTTGTTTTAGCCAAACGCTCACAAATTCACTTCTATAACCTTTTGTATTATTTTTGTTTTCACGCCTTTTTTTACCCTCGAATTCCTTGATGCGAAAATAACTCCTTATCGCGGCATTCTTTTAAAGTAGCCCAAAAAGAACGGACCGAAATCAGCAGTTTTTTGTTGTCGTCTTAAATAACATACCGGTATCGTTTTAACTTATTATTTGTCTTAATAATATCGCTGCACAAAATCAAGTAGCGCTCCATATTGTAATATCGTTCTGTCACATTAGAGATTGTATTGTATCGTATTATTTTACAAATTCTGTTACCTAGTAGGGGGCCGTTTAGTAAAAACAATTAACAGTAATAGTTAAATAATAGGGATGAATGAAATCCTGTAAGATAAATAGTCATAAATTGTACCACATTTGAAGTACTTGAATTAAATTATTTATTATTATTTTTTTACATATGTGATGGAAATATTTATATTTAGCCTAAGTCCAGCCCCGTTGGAACCCTTGTGTATGAAATTAATAATATCAAATTCATCTTAACGAGAGCGTGAGCACGGCATTTCCATTCCCTATAATAAATATAAGCAAGAGGGCTCCAGAGGCCGGATGGACCTCGGAAGAGATAACGCAGGCAGCAAAGCACGCGTGGGCGCGGGATCTGAATGGATGTCCTTCATTCACAACACCACCTTCGTATTAAAGCTGCTTTACTTTTTTCGGGGCCCTAATCTTTTCTCTTATCTTTTGAACCTCGCTCGGGTCCACCTCTGTTTCATTCAGACGCAGGTCGCTCAACAACCTGTTTGACTTCTTTTTTCATTGACACCGTACAAACTTTAGATGACCGCGGCCGAGGTCGGATTTTTATTTGTTTCACATTTCGGTTTTCCGGTCCGGACGATTCGTTAATAAATTCTCAGATAATGAGACTGAACGTTTCGTCACCTCTTCTCGATTGGTTTAAGTTTTTTTCTTTTTTCGGTTGATATGTGTGAACGCAGCGGCGGGCTTGCTTCGGCGACACTTCGATAGAATCAAAAACACTATCGGAATGATCCTTCTTTTTATTAATCGAAATACACCTACTCTTGAGAATTACGAATTAACGAATATAAGATAGAAAGCTGGCTACTTATAAAAATATGAACCTAGGTAATATTACCTAGGCATTTTTTTTTAAGTATACTTATATATTTTTATATAAACTGATTTTTAATGATATTAATGCGCATTTGATTTTGTTTCAGGTAAAGCAAGTTGAAGCATGGGAAGCAGCGAATTTGTCTCCAACGGACTTTTAAATATCAGTGGCATCATTTAAGTTTGTTGTATACATTAACAATAAATAAAATTAGTAAAAGTTTATAAAAACACGGCTCAATATCACGAATATGTGTTTGTGTAGATTATGTAAATCTTTAAATTTAAGTTAATTTCTACATCGATAGTATACATTCTTTTCTAAATAAAAGTGCACAGATTTATATATTGTATAAAAAAAGAACTTGATAAAATGTATTTAGGTTTTAATGTTGTAAGTTTAAAACGCGTTTGTCCTAAATTGTACTTAAAAAATCATTATACGGAATCGACATTGCTCAGTATTTTTATAGGTATAAGATGTTTATTATCGATTTATTGCCCAACTTGTTTATAAAAATATTGTATCATAAAAAAATGCAATAGCTAAATTTAATAAGTACTGTTTTGGCTTTAAATGCTTTTTTCCCCTAAATGTATTGCAATAAAAAATTAAATTTTTATTACTATATCCTAATTGAAATTTCATTATATCTGTAATAGTTAAACTTGAAATAATTTGAAATTAATCACAAACCAATTAATTTTAATGCCAGACAGTACTTTTATTAGATTTAAACATGAATGCATTATGTGAACATTGGAAACACCTTGATTCGCATTTGCACAATACATCGTTGTTTATTTTTGTTATTTCATAAATAGATAATATACGATTTACTGTCGCCTCGGTTTGGTTATTGTTGTTCCCTTTGTAAATAAAAACTTTTGTAGATTTTTTATTCTTAGTTTCCTCGAGAAGTGTACAAAGTACTTAGTATGGTTTGAAGCAATCGATGTTGTTAATAGACACTTCGGATTGAACTTTATAAATATTGTTTAAAAGTATTATTAGAGTATCTGTAAATATATTCCGATTAATATTTTTTTTAATTCGGTAAAACACTCAGTCACTTGAACTCGGAATCCTCTATTGTTTTTATCGTTTGCTCTATATTGAATTAATAGTCACTGATAAATAATTTTAAGTAATAATTATATTGTAGTAGATGGAATTACTTCGGATGAATGAGAACTGTTTAATCACACTGACACATGTACCGACCGTGCCTACGTAATAACACTTACATTTTATTGTGACGAAACAACATTCGATAAAATCTGACACTTTCGCCATCAGATTCAAGTAAATTTTCTTCCACTTCGACTGAAATAAAGTTTTAATTGATCAGTATTTTTTTAAAATCAAAATCACTTTAATATTTATTAACACTTAATATACACAAAATAATGTAATTATATACATAATTTTATATACCAAACTTGAATACTTGGTTAACTTTATGGTTAATTAAAGGTTATAAAGTAGCAAAATATATTTTCTCAAGATTATAACGGAGTTTTTTTGACTCTTTTTTTTAAGCGTGTAAAGTTGTAATAATAATTAAAGATGTGCAATTGTGTCAGATATAACATTAGAGCAGTATATAATAAGCAATAAACATTGAAACTATTGTACATAGTTACATTACATAGGGTAGGTATTTTACGGAGGCATAGGATTCAATCGGTTTTGCTAATATGGACATCTTGAATATTTTTATTCCCTGAGGGTTTTCATTAATTTATTTATATAAAGTCACATATACTTACAACACAAATGAGTACTTACTTAATGAGTTTTGAGGCTTGTACTAAAACTGTGAAGTAGACAAAATTTTCGATGTGACCAAATCGATACATTCGCTTAATATTAAATGTTCTATATAGATATTTATAGAATATATTATACCTATGAATTATTATTATAATGATTATTATTATGTAACAATTGTAATTAAAACTTTATTTCGAGGTAGTAAGTTTTATTTTTATAATATCACAAATGAATCATAATCGCTTTACCAAATTTACAGGATGTGGAAATCATAAGGAACGCTATTAAAATTTCATTAATTTATAATGTAGGTAGTAATTAAGATTACATAAAAACTAACTGAATTCGGCCACGTTTCGCTGTTGTTCGTTTTTTAACGTTATTTTCCGGAATAAAAATATGTCACATAAATATTTTAAATTGATTCTTTATTTATATACTACCACTAAGACAATTTTTAAAAGGACGTAGGTAACTATAGCCATTGTATGACGTTTATTACCGTAATAAAAATAAATAAAAAATGTCCACATAACTTTACCTAAAAATTATAACAGAAATTAGTTGAATATCTGTTTTTAAAAAGCACAATGGGAAAATACATTGTCATTAAAGTCTTTAAAATCTTGAAGACGTACAAACGAAATGGAGAAAATTCGGTAACAAGTCGCCAAAAGTTAGCGGCGTCGTCTGTAAAAGGCGAAGATCCCCACTTTACCTCTCAACTCTCAAACAAATACTTAATAAGTTGTAAAGGAGAGCTTTGTTTGGTGTACGACCCAATAGTATAAGGAAATATAAAAATATTCGCGAATTATTTGGTTAGAAATAAAAATAACTGAAATGAATGCGAAACTCTTCAGTTATGATTGGTAAGTAGCAACAATCAAAATTTTATAGTATAGGTAGGTAATTTAAATTTTCAGTTAAATCTGACTGGCCACGGACTTCCTGTTTGGTGTAACAATATTATTTGCGGATTTACTAGTTTTTACTATTTTGATTCTTACGACCAGCTTAATTTGGTTTGTTGAATCGCTAATTTTGAATAAAATAAATAAACTGATAAAAAAATGTACCAATGTCAGACATTCATTGGATTTCATTACTAATCATTTTATTAAAATTATTAAACCAAAAATTATAAAAATTATTTTCGATCCAACTAAAAGGTATAGTTTTGTTAGGCAGTTAACATTCATAAATTTTTATTTGCTGAACAAAATAATCTTTTTTTTATATGTTCAGTCACATAATATACGTATGTCGCAACATTTTAGGCAATACCTAAATTTATCTTATCAACTTAATTAATGATACGATAATTTCTCGTTGCGTCTATTTACTTTATAATAAGGAAAAAGTAGAACTAGAAATCAAAAATAGATGTGAACTGTATTCAAAACAAGATCAATGCCACATAACAAATTAGTGACTGATAAAAAAAGTCAATTCGTAAATATCTTGCTAACAATAATAAACTAATCCCTAGTAACAGTAATAAAAAGTAATGCCTAGTAATAAACATCTAGTAAGAAAATTCGCTTCTTCAGCTTGTTTTCAGTTTTTTCAGTTATCCTTTGATATTAAATGAAAAATTAAGTTAACAAGTAATTTAGTTTCACAACGCTCAAGACGCAGTTCACAGCTGTAAATTATAAGTAACTATACATTCCACTTGGTTTTTCCACATAGTTATGAGGGAGCCGGGATGTTGGAAGCTGGGTTTGTGTTGGAGGAAATAATTTATAAAAAAATATGCATAGGCGCATAATGTCTGAATTTTGAAATTATTATATAAAAATATTTGCTAACAAAAATACCCTGGACCAGACTGCACTAAAAATTATTGAGGAGGCCTATGTCCAGCAGTGGACTTTTTACGTCTTAAGATTATATAAATAAAAATCAATGTCTTCTATGGACTCCAGAACAGCTCAACTGATTTTAATTCGGTTTTCTCTTATGGAAAGAAGAATAAACAAGGAAAGTTTGTGTATATAAAAAATTGATCCCGGGCGAAGCCGGGAGGGTCTCTAATAATGAATAAAAAAGTACAACTGCAGCAATTATATTTCTTAGACATTATTTGATCGACTCCCGTATCCTGGAGACTTGACTGGAGACCATATCGGATTGTTTTCATCTTATTTAACTAAAATCTCACTATCAGCGATAGTTTAATAATATTATAAAACTAATATAAATAAAACATAATAAAAATACCTTAAAAATCATGTAACAATACATATTTCATACTATGTTCAAAATTTTATATTATAGTTAAAAGTGTTGTTGTCAGTACAACATTTAATTTTGTTTCATAGATATATTCATTAAATCTCTTAAAATCACTCAAAACATAAATAACACTAATAAACAGTCATAATATGTTAATATGTACAAAATAACTATTCTCCAACTTAATCAAATCCGTATAGCAATTGAATCCGCAATAAAATCTCTAGCGGTCATAAAATGGTTATAAACATTGATAACACAAATAGCGACTAATAATCTATGAAAGCTATCAAACTGCGGGCGTGCGTTCCAAATAATACATTTTATAGATACCTTTATACCAATGTGCGGAGAGCGTTGTGGATGATTACGGCTATAAAACTGTTTGCTGAAATCACGGCTATTAATTAGCCGATGTATTGTGCTAGAATATTGAACATAGCTGACTTTAACTTGATTCATTTCAGTCTGTACTTCCTAATATCAAATCATATATAGGTGTTTATTGCTAATTCTAACAGCTAGATTATGTTGCTTATTATGAAGATTTAAAAAAAACGTATATACAATTGTGAAATTTCTAACAAATAGATTATTAATTAAACCTGTTAGAAAAATCATGATGCCACCATCGAAACTAAGGCAAACTAAATAACACTTCAGTTGCACTCATATTGCTAGTTCCACAGTTTTGTCTAGGAAGTAGGTTTTCAGCTGACTACTAGTTTACGTCAATCTACACCAGATGGCATGGCATGTCCAGGTACGCAATTGAAGCCAAGCACTATTCGCATCACTTACTAACCCCAGCTTGACTGTAATAGATACTGTTAAAAGTACATATACCGTTATTTTTTATAAATTAGACGCGTAGGGACATTACGAGTATTAAATTATGATATACCTAATTTCTTTCACTAACTAGATTATTTTTGGGGAAAACCCCAAAAATTCCCCTTCGGGTGTATTTTCAATTTTTAAATATGATTGAGCAAATAATTGCAGTGATACCAATCAGGTTTAAGTAAAATATGTAAACGTTAATTCGAAATAAGTGAAGTATTTCAGACGTACAGCGTTGTGGTCGCGCAGTGGCAAAAGGTACCTTCTCCTAAAGCGCCCCACGTCGTCGCAGCCGCTAGCCGCCCGCCCCGCTCTCTCTCGCTTGCTCAAGAGTAATTCAAATACGTACGTACATATTTAGATTTTCAACGTCGTTTACTGCTTCGTGAATGTTATTCTGCTATTGTTTGCCGCATATTGCTTTTATTGCGAACGCGGACCGGCCGGGCCGTTCGCTTTTTTTTACGCTTGTAAAATTTATTAGGTGTACCTACAAGGCAATTGGAATTGGAGGGCCCGCGTATAAAAAGGAAAAACAGTAACGTTGCGGCCTCATAGCCAGTGATTTAAAAATACTTAAATTCCACTTCTCATTACGTTGCTTGCAAATATACTCGTAAGATATATATCATGTTAATACGTCAAAGAGCACAGGTGTTTTGGCGTCGCATTCACCTGCTCTGTTCGAGGCGTCGGACCTAATCACTTCAGATTTCCGTATGGACGGGCAAATTTATTCATACCCTCACATTTATCACCGCGGGCCTCACGGAATAGTTTTTCACATATATGAGAAAATTGCCGAGCCGAAATTCTATCACGCCGCTTCCTGAGGGGCGCAACCAGACCGTTAGAATTTCGTGCACCTTGCCGAAACCAATAAATCAAACTATTGCGTAATATTGCTTTTATATGCATGGAGATCACCCGGACCTTACATATTATTTATTACTGCGCTAAACAGATTGTTCCTTATACACATTTTATTTAAATTTGTTTTAACATTATGTTGCTCAACTCATTTATTTTAAACAGGGTGACTTTTAAGCCTTGCTTTAGTCTCATCTTATTTCGAAGTTTACGTTTTTACTCCGTACATTTTCGCTATGCTTACTAATGAATGTACAGGCTTCATAATCAAACATTAGGTAACTTAAGATTACACTTATAATTAAGAGTAATCTTGAAGTAAATCTCTAATTTAAATTAACCTCAACAAAGTCTTGATATCCGACCGTGTATCTAATCTCCGGACGTATTTCTTAATAATTTTCTTGGGGTCAAAAAATGTAATTATTTATTGTGACATAATGTGTTAGACGTCATGTTATTAACCAAAACGTCGTTCAATAAATCTCTATGACTTCGATAAATAGGTTTGGCCGTCGGTTCACGCCGATAACAAACTAGCGGCTACCAGATGTGCGCCGCTTTCGTATCGCACATCGATCGCTCCTTGGAGATGTGATCGGTGATCGGTAACATTCCACCGGCGACAAAGCAAGCCAACACAAAACATTACTTTAAATAATTTATTAACAACAATTATTTCTCTTTGCCTCTCGCCGAGAAGGGCAAAGAACAGATACTTATCATAATATGTAATTGTAATGACTTTGAATATTTCGGTACTTAAGGCGCTAGAGAACTCAAAAAAAAAAAAAGAAATTTCTGTCGAATACAAAACCTAACTGAAATATGAACTATATGTTGCATATTGTTGGTTTTATGTTATGACTTTTAGTTAAAACGCGATTTAAGCTTGGGTCTGATAAAGATTAGTTTTAAAACAAAGTAAGCAACAGGCTGACGGTCCACTTGGTAAGTGGCTATCGTCACAGGTGTTGAAAGTGCTGAAGGTGCTGAAGTGTCAATTAAAGATAAGGGATTATTAAGGGACGAGGCAAAGGATTCACTTATTCACTCAGCAAAACACAACAGCACATATTCTGTTATTTCACGGTAACCACCGTAAAATGTAAAGTGGTTGCTGCCCCAAGACAGGCTCCTCAAATGACTGCGAAACGCATTTTGTAACCCACAACACTAATACTATTTTACAGATTATCAGTCAACCTTGAAAAATTCATTTTCAAAGATGGGGGCTTCCTTAAACACTCATCCAATGGGCTCTTCAAAATCATTAAAATGCTATTACTACTATGAGATTAAAAAGACTATAGAGAGGTTTTTAATATGAAAGACGAGAAATATATGCACCAAAATTACTTACAATACTCTTATAACAACTCAGTGAATACCGAATTCTGTTTTCAATCAATTATAATTTTCTGCTTAGTTTACGTAACAATTTTATGTCTAAAACGATTTTAAAATAAATATACTTGAAAGTGAATTAAAAGCAGTTAATTAAGTAGACAACGCTGGATGAATACCGATATTTTAAAATCAAAACCATAAAATGATTTAACTCATTAATATTTCTATCAGTCTGTCGAAGTTTGAAATACTTCCACGGAGCCGTGGACGCATAATTCAGAAAATCAAGGAAACATTCCTACACGCCGTTGAGGGTACGATGTATACCTAATAACTAGGATGAGTTTCCCCACCTGAATCTCCTTTAAACAATTTGTTTGCACGGATCAATATAAGAAGGTATAACAAGATTTTTAGTATTTACCTTAACTTTTTTGTGTTAAATGGAAGACTGTAACGCTGACGTTAAATGACTTCGATATACAAAGAATGCAATAAGTAAGTTTCGCCGGTGATTTTGATTTAATTTTCGTTCCAACTAAAGCGGACATGATATGATGATATAAAACAACATAAATCGGACCTCGGGCCGTGTTAAGTCTGGTCTTTGCTTCACTCAAGCCGAGAACATGTTCAAATACTTTATTGCGCACATCGCAACACACCCGAGAACACGTTGTACGATCAATGAATTACGCTGTTACTCCGCTGTCAATTTCGCGGTATAAAATTCCTCTTTGGACATGACAAAGGCAGCTGTCATCGTGTATCTTAAAGGGTCACCGCGTCCCTCGAGCTTAAGCCCCTGTCGACGGCCTGAGACACGTACGCATGGACCGCTTGCTTAATCCGCACCTACTCCACACATAAACCCATCTAATTGATAATAAAAGAAGGAATTCGGAAGCGTGCGGTTACATAACACTAACGGAGGTTCTAATTGATTTTTACGGGGCTTCTAATTCGACGTGACTTTATGGGGTTAATCGGTGCTAAATATTGTTTAGCGTTAATTGCGGAAATGGTAATTGTGCACGGACTGCGTAGCTTCTGCTCCGAGGCGTGGGTGGAGACTGGAGGTATCTGTATTGTTGGAGATACATTTTCATGACCCTGTATATGTGAACACACTTAAGGCGATACATTTTATTACGGGAAATAATAAAAATTTTAGCTAAAAGACAAAAGAGACGATCAGAAATTTTCACCTCGTTGGTTTTAATTTATTTTGCAAACAAGAGTTTAAAAAATGTAAGCCTGTCTGCGTTCAATTTAGAAATATTCAACTTATATGAAATACCACTTATAAGCTACCAAACTTATAAGAAATTATTTTTTTAGTTTTGATTTTCTAATTATTGATTATTAATTTTATTTTCTTCTATATATGTTTTAAATCTGTTATGCTGCATTTATTGTGCAACTATTAAAAATGTATTACTTAACATTACTAAGTTAACTAACTTGGAAGAGATGTATCTGGTGTTGAAATAGCAAAAACGTAATACGGGTCTCAATAATAAAGGTATATTCTATCTAGAAAAAAGTATAATATAGAACATTCCATTCATATAAGTACACAAAAGAGAAGACGCTTCGAGTTTCACTTCACATTCTATATAATATTTGAAAGTTATAAGTAATAATAAGTTGGATAATATTTTTTGTATAAACATCTTATTTTCTAGTGAATAAGAATTTGTTGGGAGACTTCTTGAACGTGTACAACATAATGTTATTATAATTTATGTCATACTAAGCAGGTGAAGATATACGAGCGAGTCATTCATTTTATTAAACATGTTTGCTAAGTCGATTTTGTTATTTTTTTGTCGCTCGGCAGCGGGCATCTATCACGCAGCGTGCGGGCGCGTTCTGTACCGAGCTCTCTTTATTACCACAATGATTTCCGGACATCGCGGTCAGCCCGCTTCACTTATACAAACTCATATTCGCCCTTCACTAACTGTTACCTATATGGAAAACGCATCATGCACAGATCAATGTTGGTAAAATTAAAACAACGATAAAAAATCTATTCGGCTTGTACTTTTATTTGAAATGTACCTTTAAATAAGAGAAACATTTGTGCAAAATACGAATGCCGCGCCGGTCCCATTCATTATACAATGTCGCCGGCAGACTGGCCAGCTTTCGCAAAAGCACTTTGTATTAAGTCAACAAAATTTAAAAACAATTCAAATGACATTTGTTTTCATGAATAATAATATGTTAATACTTTATTATAGACCCGAATAGAGAACTCTTCGCTGAAGGTACTTTTTTGATACCTATGTAAAGGCGGTAATATAATAGGGGGCCGAACAAATGAATATAGGTTTGAATAGAGTGTTTATGGTATTATGGTAGGTATAGAAAATTGTATATAAGTCACTGTATAAGTATCGAGCACAAAGGTAGCAGAGGAACTTTGAAAATACGTTTTAAATCAATATGTTTACCTGGTTAAATGCTGTGCAATATTGTTGAGTTTTAAATATACACATAATCCCAGATTTGTACATCAAGTGTAAGCAGAACGAGAACGTATAAAGTCCGTCCCGAGAGTTTTACAGATTTTAATTTTCCTTTTGTCTTTATGGATCACGAAATGTTTTGTGTACGCATGCCCCGGGAGGGCCTAGACCCCCCGCCGCGGCTTCCTTCCTACATAGCCTCACTACAAAAAATCTCTTATAAAAATGCACGATGAACAAAAACGCTTACGCTGGGTGACAAGTGGCCTTTGTTTATAATATTTGTTGATTTGTTTATGTTGTTTATGAATGTTTATAACACCTGATGACTTTGCCCTTTTGGGGTTAAGCTTTACTTAAGCGGTTAGCGAGTGAATATCAATTCCTGTGAACAGTAACCCATGAATGTTAACAAATATTTTTTCAATGACGTGTAACAGCTCAAAAATTTCAAGCTACTTTTCCTAATTCACACAGATATTAAATTAAGAATTAGTCACCGAGGTAAAGAAGAAAAAAATTAAATAAAAAAAAGTTTATTAACTTAGTTAGACACTAACACATTAATGGCCATGCAAACGAATTAATAGAAATTCAACTCTTGTGATTGAAAAAAAAATTTACAAATAAATATTGAAACTTAAATTTAATATAAATAAATATAAATAAAATATTCATACTTGTCTCCACTGTGGTAGAATATTTATGAAGGGCCCTACAATGCAGAATCCTATTAATAATATTAGATATGTGTAAAAATTTGTGAGGGTGGATGTTTGTTATATTTCACGCAAAAACAGCTAAACAGATTTGGATGAAACTTGCCACACATATAGTTTATTAGCTAGATTGACATATACTTACTTTTTACCTTTGAAAAAATTTAGGTTCCTGAAGGATCGTCTAAAAATATAAAAATTGGGCACTATTGTCGCCGTCGTCACAGCGATAAAGATGTCAGATATTTTCTCAGGTGTTCGTTTTCTCATAATTTAACGGGGACGAAGTCGCGGACACCAGCTAGTGCTTAAATAAAACAAAAACTGTTTATTACCTACTTAGACACTAACACATTTATGGTCGAGCAAACGATTGAATACAAATTCAATTAGTATGACTGAAAAAAAAATATGAAAAAAATAATGCATAAAATAAACTTGTGATCATCGTGATAGAAAAAAAAAACAATTTTTATAACTTACATCCCTAAATATTAAAGAATAATTTTTAAAGTCATAAATTCATATACTAGATTTCCTTAAAGAATATTAAGAAAGTATACTTCTTATGTCGAGAAACTAGAAACAAATGTGAAACTTCTCCATACACAAACTTTTATACAAACTAAACCTAGTGCGGTCGATTCGTGTACCTACTGTGAAATCGCGTAGGTATCTTAAATGTAAAAAGTTGTAATGACCTCGTAATATAGCACCTAAGTGGCAAGAGAGGAAAACAACCTCACAATCACAATAACTTTATTAAGTGACACCTTCAAATAAAACGGCGTCATTATCGAGATATCATACTAATGTTAAATGTTAAATTTATCAAATATACGGTATTTGGATGAAAACATACAAGTTGACAACACGTGTAGCCGCTATCTACGCGAATGAATCGGACGCCCCGGGGAGTCGGACCGCGTTCGCTGCATTACTCACAGTGACCTAATGGGCGGGGATAAATCAAGTGTATATCTAAAAAAAGCATGCAGAGCACAATCCAAAAACGGGCCAATGTTGGATAAACAAAATTCATGGAAATAGGGACAAATCTGACAATGGCCCGGACGCCGGTGGTCCCCGAATCCGCAATGATCCATTTGCGAATTAGGTGTCATCCGTTGTTTGAGGACATCTTTGAAAATTAGATTAACTGTGGCTTCCTCAGTTTCTCTATGATGCATCACTATAAATGGTTCCCTTTTCATTAGAATTTTAATAGTACCTAAGTAGGAACCTACTTTTTGCGTGTTAAGAATAACAAATATGCATACATCCAACCTCACAACCTTTTGCATTTTTTTCACTAGTAAGTAGGATTAAATAAAATGTTACAGTAGTCTATACTAATATTATAAAAAGGAAAGATTTGTTTGTTTGTTTGAATTAAATAGGCTCCGAAACTACTGGACCGATTTGAAAAATTCTTTCACTGTTGGGAAGCTATATTATCAGCGAGTAACATGGTCTATATTTTATAAAATTACGCGAGCGAAGCCGCGTGCAACAGCTAGTAATTAATAAGTTGCCTGAGACGAGGGTCAGATATCGCATATGAATTTTTACTAATACGAATAAATTGAAAGTGCAACAAATGAAATCACCCACGCACAACGTCCCTAGGGCCGTTGCGTAAAGAAAGACACAACCCCGACTACTCCCGAATAGAAGTAATTCATAAAACTGAGTTGTCCCTTTGATATGAAAATATTGTTAATCCGCGGCACGCGCTCCGAACTCCGGGAGGTGACCTCCGTTTGTTTGTTTGCCTTCCTCAGTATCATGTTGTTATTTTATATATCACAACTTTGAACTTTTCAATACAAATGTTTAAATTTATAAATGCTCCAAGCGCACAACCATTATAAATTATAATTTATCCAGAGATTAATGAATATAAGTATGTTGTAGTCAACGTGAGGTATTTTTTCAAATGTATGGCTTGAATTTTTAGAATGCTTGTACCGTATCAGCCTTTATTTGTTAATGTTATGTTATGATGAGTAATATCTGTTAGATAGAGAGGTATGCGTTATTAGTAATTTATTTATTAAACCAAATGAACATATTTTTGAAGTGAATAAACTTCTTTAGATGCGTTTAGCACTTTTTGTATGGGGAAAAACACTGAAATCGCGGGACCAATATGCTTTCATATTTATATATAGATGTGTGTGTGTGTATGTGTGTTTAGGCGATAGGCTAGGTTATACCAGCTCTGGAAAAAACCCTGGTCACTTGGTTAAGAGATAATAGATAAATAAGTATTTATTTTTTTGTGTATTTTTTTTAAATAACTGCTTTTGTTTTCAAACAAAAATAGTTTAAAAAATAGTTTAATTGAGTCAAAGGTAATTAAAAATCTTTTTACACATGTGTCACTTCGTCTTTAAAAAAAGTACTTACTATAACCTTTCACATTACTTATCCTTAGGTAAGAAGTTTCCACTTCTGACGTGCAGTCCTATGAATGACAGTTTTTTTAAATATCTAACCACACTGATATATGGTTCTAATATTCGGAAATGCAAATTTCAATTCTATTTGCGTATTAATTTAAAGTGGCCAGTTGGCAATACAAAATAATTATATCGGTTTCATCCTATAGATATATGCAATTCCATACAAAGTTATTAACACCAAAAGGGACGGGCGATATTTGCTCCAAGTGGTTATTATGAAATGCCATTTGGCATCCTTTATTAAGAGAAATACTAAACGAGCCGTGTTTATTGTTTTTAATGTTTACGCGTAAATGCCCGTTGATTGAATGTTGCCAGTGGAAGTAATAGCATTGTTATTTATAGCTTAATAATTAATACATGAATATACCAAGTTAATAGTTCGGTCGGTTTTTGCTTTTATTTCAACAACATTACGAGTTAACGACTGTATTTATGTAAAATATATATATGGTAAAGAGATGAATTTAATTTTGAGAACAACAAATTTGACAATGAATTAAAGATAAACACGAATTGTCGTCATTAATTCCAGTAATGAGATTTCGAACGACATGGGGCGTTCATGTCGAATCTAGTAAACATGACGTGGGCCCGACTATCGCGCCACGATCAATGATGTATCGAGATGCGTGTTTCATTAACCACGTACACTAAACATAGATATACAACATTTTGGAAGTATTCACTCCATGATCAGAATCAACCATTCGTGTAAGTAAAAAAAAGTTTAGCCTGCCTATCGCTTCCTTATCCTAATCCCCTTATCCTTAATCCAACTCTAATCGGCAGCGATCAACACCTATGGCATTGCTTATGCTATATGCGAAGGTAACCAACCACCTACCATCAAGTGGAACGTCAGCCTTTCTGTCGACCCTAAGATAAAAAAAAATTGCTTTTTTTTTAAACTTCGGGACACAAAATAATATAATTATCCCCATTATTTAGGTATAGTTTATTGGAGAAAGATATATATAAATATTATAGAAGAAATAAAAAAAGGAAAAAGGAAACAGGTACAATAAAATAGTGGCTACAAAGTGTATCAAGGACGTTCCCAGATCCGCATAGTTATGGTTTTCATCAACAATGCTAAAGAAAATCGCGTCCCTTCGTAATAGATTTCGCGACAGCGTGTCAACATTAATAGGGCAACAAGAGATCGCTACGTCTGTTTAATTCAAAAATACCTTGATTATTAGCATTAATGCGGCAATAGCCAAAATAATTATTATTTTGAAAATCAATGTTGGTTGATTGAAAAATGAAAATTATGAAAATAATTTTGACTAACTTAGTTTTTAACTAATGACAATTCCGTTTGCATAAATGACAGCGTTTCGTAGTCATTAACTGGATGGTCTGGAGGCGTAACCACTACCTTACTGAATAGCAGCACTCATGCTTTTGTGTTTCGATGTATGCCAATGTCCATCTCCTCTGACTAAGTGAAGACTTTTTCACTTAAAATTATTTATCCTATCAGAATCAGAAACATATTTGCTTGCGTTTATAGTGATAGTTGCCAACTATCTGTCTGTCTTTATCATAAAAAAATAAATAAGATACTCTAAGACGAAGCTCATCTAGCATACTTTTATATTGCCTTGTTTAATCCTTTCATGTGGGTGTCCTTGACGATGCAGCTATCAATCATACGAAGATAGGTTCACTATCAAATATCAATATATTTAGTACTACAGGACTTAACCATTACAATTAGATAAAGTTATTTCGTCAAATCAATATAATGATCAAATATTAAAAAATACTCACTAAATGAATTCATTACCAATTGATTAGGTATAATCAACTAAATATTTTAATCAAGTATAATCAGTTGATTAGGTATAGTTGAAATATTGCAATTTTCAAAAATAAATGGAATCAGTAAGTTTAGTTATACATATAAATACATCTAAAATATTTTAAGATGGTGTGTTAGTCTCTTTTTGAAGAGGAATCCGGTTTTATTTAACGATTCCTTAGACATCTTTTGAAGGAAGTTAAGCGCCTGTTTTTAAGTTAAAGCAACATGACGCGTTCGAGCTGTGGTTCCACAATTATTAGGCGTTTCGTTACTTTCGCCCATTAGTTATAATAATATATACTTATTTGTTTTAGTAAGTATAAACGGTGTTGTTGGATCTTAGGCTTCATATGTATAAAAACATGTTTACTATTTAAAAAAAACAATAAAATACTTTTTTTTGGTAAATAGGCACCTAATTGTTTTTTTTTTGTATCACAAAAAGTGTCACTTCGACAATAGATTCTAAATTTAGTGTTAAATTTCGAGTTAATATCTTATTTTGGTGCGACCACTCGGTCAACAATGGTCAGATACCTGTCCAATAGTTAGAGTGAACTGTAACTTTTGTATCTTTTGTACAAGTCACACATCGTCTCGTCCCCTACCTATACCTACCGCATAGCGAACCGGAGTCGCAATACACATTAGCAAAATATGCCTCCGTTCATTGTACTAGCTATGTCCCAACTGGCTATATTTCATGTGAGAACGCACTTTTCAAGGAATTCGACCATATCGCAACAGACAACATTCGGACATGTAAGTAAACATCTTAATGTTTACTAATGAAACATTTCGAAATACATTGATTGATGATGTTCTCGACGCACGGGTTTTGTGTAGCCTCGCATTATTCTATTCATAAGTTTCACTGCGGGAAGCGGAGCATCAGCGTTGGTGGCTTCCCTATTGTTCCGCGTTAGACTTGATTCGGCAAAACATATTTGGGTGTCTTTTTTTCCTTTTTTTTGGAATTTAAATTTCATGTGTTTTAGCACGAGGTATAGACGTCACAGATGGATTTCCATTAGGAGTAAATGATTAAGATATTGAGTGTAGGTGTGTGAGTGATGGGGGTTTCGGCAGACGTGCGTGGCTAGGGAGTACTGGGGAATACTGGGGTTGGAATTGGCGGGATCCCGCATTTAGTATACGGGATTGAATGGAATTGAATGGATTGAGACTAAACGATATGTATATTATTAGTGTTAAGTGAATATTATTTTGTATTATGTTGTATTTTGTAAAGGCTCGACATATATCCGACGAGACATCTACGAGATGGCACACATAAGCGCCTCGTGGCTAGCCGTCAGCACATGTCCGACGGGACATGTGCTGTATTCTAATCGACTAGACAGGATATGTCACACAGCACACAGCGATAGCAGTCTTCATCGCACAGGCGATAGGACGCGTCGCTGGGAGGTAATACCGCCATGTCGTGAGCTGTGTGTCATCTTCTGTATAATTCATTATTCTGCAACTACATACGACCTATTCGCGTCACAAAGCTGCTTGCCCGCACCGCTTGTGCTCATAGCAGATCTTGGTTTGAGATATTGCAATAACAAAAAAGTTTTTCCTGAAGGTTTATTTTAAAAAAGTAAAGGGTTATTCATTAAGAGCGCTCGAACTTTGAAATGAAATAAAACAAAATGCTTGAGTGATATTGCCACAATTTTTATTTTATTTTAAAATACATTTAATGATATTATGTACGGAATATAATTTTGGCCAAATGGCCACCGCGGCTCCGCTGCAGGTAGTTTATCCTGGTGGACCAATTTCGGACGACATTTTCGCATAAATGGGGCTTAATTTCAGGAAGAACGCGAGTTGTGTTAGCCTTCAGAGCGGCTATTGTCTGTGGTTTTGTCTGCATAGACCAGATATTTCACATAGCCCCACAGAAAGTCGTCAAGCAGTGTAAAGTCACAAGATCTCGGTGTCAAATTGATGTCGCCACCGCATAAGACGACGAAGCCTTTAAAATTCTCATCTAATAAATTCAATTTTCGTGCAGTATGGCAAATGACGCCATTCTCTTGGAACCACATGTTTGTGAAAAAATTTGTTATCATCATCCGATATTGATCGCCATTGACAGTGAGCGCGGCTCCTTGCGCATTTTCAAAGAAATACAATGGGCCGATGATACAACCGCATCAAAACAGTGACTTTTTCGGAGTGTAGAGTCACCTGATGAATCTCCCGTAAATTTTCGATGCTTAAGTCCGGCAATTTTGTTTGTTCACGAAGCCACTCAACCAGAAATGAGCCACATCACTGAAGATGATTTTTGTTTCCGAAAGCAGGGTCAGTCGCAAAATGCTTTAAAACCCAATCAACTCGATGTTGAATCGTATAATTTTTCATGATGAAATGTCAGGACTAAATAAGTATTCTTGTCAAATTTGACAGCTATCGCATAACCAAGATGGCCGCTACACGTTGTCAAAGTTCGAGCGTCCCTATTGAAAAACCCTTTATTTTATTTGAAACTTAGGGTTCATATGTAAATTTTTTTGTTTTTTAAACATGCTTTTAATAGTTAATTTATTATTTTGATAAAAGAGTAAATTTTGCACAAAATAGATTCTAGTTGCTGCAAATAGCATATTTTATGAAAAGGTCGTTGATTGACAAATAGTGCCTATAAGTATTAGCAGTTTTTTAAACGATAGTTAAGGCAGTGAACTATTCACTAAGGTCAAAATATTGGAACCTCAAAAAAGTTCACATGGCAGTTTTTGGTTTGACAACGACGACTAGGAACGTCAGTCCATCCGCGGGATAGGAAACGTTCAGTCCCGTAAATAACTGGATCGAAATTATCTTATGGGGTTGCATTCTGTATACGTTGGTTCGGAGCCCCCGAGGGAGCGCGGGGCCCTCGACGGCTGAGTGTTAGGCAGAGCTTGCAATTAACTCCTCTGTCAGAGCATTATCTCGGCATTAGATCGTCGTCGCGGTAACAGCCGCCCTCCACAGACATTTGTACACTGATTCTAACACACCGTACGTACGCCTACCCTTCTCCTTTCCTAATACTACACACAAGATATTTACGAATCTTCTCATTAATAAAAGCAAATGTGTCACATTTGGATCGTTAAGCGAAGTTATAATACATTTCAAGAATAAAAATAGAAGTTGAATTCAAAAATGAAACACTTAGGTAGATATGTTTCGCACAAAACACGGTAACTATTAATTGTCACTTTTAGGAGTTAAGGACTATAAATTTTTTAACTCTATGGCCTTTTCTTATATTTCAAAAAATAATAATCGAATAAAAATGTAAATTGATATTAGAAAAAAATAAAAAATCACAAAACTTCAATCCAAAAGTTACTTTTGTAAAGCTTATACGTTACAACTATTGTGAGAAGTATTGAATTTTTCACCAAAAGGCGAGAAGTCACACAATTGAATACAGAACAAAAATCGTGATTGCCAATATAAAAGTTAATCATGTTAGTGCAGCAGAATGGGTCGGTCGGGGTCGTATTGTCCCAGGTTCAAATCTCGCCCCCCGCGAGGATTCGTTGCTTATTTAATGCAACGATGCACACGTAAACATCTAAATAACTTTTGTGTGACACATCTCCCCTTACCCTCTAATTTTACTAAGTAGCCGAATCTTTACGATAAGCATAGGGAGATGTAGATAAAGAATGTGTTACGGTTTACTTGTTTAACTTTAATTGGTGATTACGAAATTAGCTATAAAAGATTTATTGCTTGTTTGGAGAATATATATTTTGTAGAAAAATCTAGTTAAAATATTAACATTTATTATTCCCATTTTCCGATTCCCATTTCACAAAACCTTTGTACAATATAATAAAATAATGATAATGCATAATATTATATTTTGCATCGTTTTTTAAGTGCCTCGTCAATTATTTTAAAGTGTACGTCAACAAATTAGCTAAAATGTGTGTATTTAATAAACGTTGTATGTCCTAGTTTTAATGTTGTAATTTTGTAACTACAGTAAGGCGATACCGTGAATTCGTAAATTAACTAATTGGTTTTTTTATTTAATATACAAGTAAAATTAAATAAAATTTATTTAAATAAAAACAAATACCTTTCGATGGTAAGAGCACTAATTGAGCACTACTTGTACGATTTGGCATTTTTAAAAATCTATTTGTATCTAATAACCCGATTTTTCGCACTGGAATATTTAATTGTTTAGAATTATTAGAATTCATTTTTAATGCGATACTTTTTAATAAAGTAGGCACATATTTTGAACAGCCCGTAGATTTATCGAGAAACTAGTTGGCACTGAAGTTTAGTGGGAGGCACCTTGAGTCACGTCGACGCAGACGGACCTCTATTCGAATCCTGTTCGAGTCTAAGACTCTTCAATTTAATTTGTTGATATTGCCTTAATGGAGAAGGAAAACGTCTTAAGGATTGAGTGCCTGTATATCTAAGAAAGCTAGCAATGTTACTAGATACGTAAACTCATACGAATATAGAACACAGTTTAAAAAAAAACAGTGAACCTAATTAAAAACAATAATATTTCGGTATTTGAAAGGTGGAGCCAGGCTACTTCTGACATCAACATTAAAAAATTACAGGGGAGTTTTATGTCCACCAGTGGAGGTCCTACGGCTGAGATGATGATAATCATGACTCTAAAAGCTTAATAAAAAATACTTTCGGTAAAGCTTAGATGAAAGGCTTATTTGTTTACGAAATGCATAAATATCTAATTCACCACTGTATGTTAATAATAATGAGCCCGAGAGTCACACTGTCGCTCGTCGAGTAACGCCGAGCAATTTAACAAATATTTCATTAAATCGATAGAGGGGACGTCTACTGATCACCGTCAGACCACCTGATTGTGGTGGAGATGAGGTAGGGGGAACGGGTGGGGTTATGTAGATTGGTTTTTAAGGTAAGAGTAATGTTACAACGGCCGCTATTGGTTAACTTAACATTCTCAATTAAAGCTTAAATAACGTATCTATCTATACTTAATCGTCTGTCGTGTTTCCCTAGGGGAAAAGTCGTTGGTCAGTTCATATTGTTTGCCATTGTGAATTGTGATCACTGACGCAAAGCCCTTCAATAACTCAGTTTCTGATGAAATGTTTGTTATTTTAATTAGTTTAATATAACAATTAAAAATCGTATAGACGCGTAAGAAAAGATAGGTCAGACATCAGGAGAAAGTAGAAAAAGTTTTGTGTCTATTAAAATTTAACGTTTATTAATAATGTTATAAATATTGTAGAAAGGAACTTATTTGTTTTAATAAACTTATTTCAGATTATATAAATATGCAATCAGATTAATTCTAATAAACAAATTTTATAAAATAATTGTTAAGTTTGATGTTATAAAAACTTATATTTAACTGGTATAACGGATAATAATATTTTAATTGTCTATTTTCTGAATTCTATTTTAAAAGTACCTATAAATTCAGTCCAGCTTCGCCTGGTTGCAATTGGGCATTTAGTATAGATAAGTTCTTCTAGAATAATATGTCTTTCAAATAGATAACTGAGATTAGTATAATAGATAGATTTTCTATAATGGTTTTAAAAAGCATTGGTTCCAGTTAGATATAAAGTAACTTTCAAATTATTCTTTTTTCTTTACTATTTTAAGTAAGTGTAGATTAAAATGCGGGATGTAGAGGATAATCTTCAAAACTCCTGATCAGATTTCGAAAATGTTTTAATAATACTTTTTAGAATTTAACTTTAGAACGGTCATAGGTTATGGCACTTGGAAAAAATATTAAGATTTAAAATATTAGATCAAATAGTGACACGAAATTGACTACATTTGTGAAGGGCAAAAAGTGAAAGGTATAAAAAAATAGACTAATACATCGGGGACTCATAAATAAACTTAAAGCGTCGTTAAATTCACAGAAACCAAAACTAATAATATGTGAATGCGAAGCTGGCATAAAAAGTATCTTACTAAAATCCTACTAAATTATATGTATATGCGAAAGTTTGCAAGAATGTATGGATGTATGTTTGTTACTCTTTCACGTAAAAACTACTGAAATTATTTAGATGAAATTTGGCACTACCTGGATAGGATGGATGGATAGGATAACTATGATCCTGGAATAATGTTAGGTCAATGTTTCATTTTTCAAGGCGGACGAACTCACAAAAAAAACAAATCTTTCCTCTTTATAATATTAGTGTTAATAATACTTCGTTGGAAGTATTGTTACTGTCAATGCTTTCAAATAGGTATTTAGAACTGTTTATCTAATTAACTGTTACTTTTTGCAGAAGTGTGACATAACGGATTTTGGGTTGTTAAGAGAGATATTATGAGTGGGGTTGTGTATCTAGTAAAGTTAAAGTAGTTGCGTCGCTATCTGCGCAATCCATACGTGGAATGGCGCGTCGGACCGTAAGGCTTCTGGCCCCAAGCACGCACCCCACACTGGCTGCCACTCTCCTGTCACAGCTTACGCAAACCGAATGACAGCTTCCCAATAATTCGTTACGAAAATGTGTTAATCGCATGCCGAACACTTTCACGCTCCGCGACACTGAATTAGATTAGCACGATGACAATAGCGACATTTGTAGCTGAATCGGAGTCGTCATATTTTGACAGGTATCGTCACATGTCTGCACCCTCGTCCGAGGCTCGCAGTACCCACATACACGTGTTCGCGCGTCCCACGCGAACTTGGCGCGACTTAAAAGTTCGCTGTCAACCTTTTCTCCTCACAAAAGTCCTGATTTCACGCGGCGCAAACATTCATCCGATTGTTGTGAATTTCGTTATCTTGTATTAGCGAGCGCGAGTGGCTATATTGAAAAAATAATACATTTGGGATTTGATGTGCACCCCATGTGCTCACGGCAGCTTCCTTTTCACTGCGTCGCTCCTATAAATGAAACGGGATGATAAATTTATTTAATGTATACAAATGTTTGGACATTTTTATTTCGCTGTCATTTAGACGTAGGTAACATAATTTAGTTCACCATATGTTAAGTCGTTACATCGCTTTGAGTAGGAAGTGGAAAAAAATGTTTTACGACTTGTGAGAGAAACTATGACAAACCGATGTTTTCCGTGTATACGGTCCTCGTACGATAAACACATTTTTTCATAGTCGCACACACACAAAAAGTTATTGATTAATTGCTTTATTAAAGGAACGCTGTGTTTACTTAGAGTCAATTATCAAACAAAAATCTTTGTACTTATTTTTAAGCAAATTGCGTACACAGATGGTTGCGACAAGTAGAAAGATTTTTACATATTTGAAGTATTTCAAATATATAATTTAAAATAAATTATTTTTTTATCTGGAAACATATTTTGTTATAATTATATTCATACTGCCAATGTCAAACACATCAATAGATTTATATATGTATTGTAGCTAAATAAGTAATTTAATAACTTTATTGAATGAACACTTTGTCTACGTAAAGTCAATTATCTTTTGTGAAACTAATAAATTTAACAAGCAAACAATTTAAGTTTTGTGAAATTTAACAAGCAGCTTTTTAAACACTAATTTTAAATATGTAATTTAAAATTAATTTGACATTTGACGTATTTGACGCTGATGCAATAAGCTAGAGCTATATTTTAAATTATAAAGTTTCCAAGCCCCTCTGTATACCGAAAAAGTGCCCTAATAACTTCCTTAAGTGGCGATTCACATGTGGTTTTATGGGCAGATCTACGCATGCTTGTTTGGTCGAATAAAATTTTATTTTTTCTATGCCATAAGTGACAAGGTGCCAAGTGAAGTTACCAACAGCCATGATGTTTTTGATTTGCGGTTGTAACCATGGATACTCGACCGTATCCAAGGCGACGTCAGCGGTTACCACAACAATTTGACATCATCAAGACGCCCCGCCGTTCGCTTTCTTGGGAGACTACGTGCGCGCGCAGATTCCCGTTTTATACTGACTTTTATCCAGTTTTATTTTATTTATTTTTCTATTAGTGTTTTCCCTGTGATTGTATGTAAATTTTAGTAAGTATTTTTCAGTATTAATGTTAAGCAGCAGCCAAGATGCAGGGACTTCTACCGATAATGCGACCGTGTCTTCGGAAAATCTAGTGCAGTGTTTACAATGCCCTCAAATCCGTTATTTTAAAAGTGAGAGGGGCTTACACATTCACATTGGCAAATGTCATAAGCAGCGCTCCGCCCAAACTGCTATATTAACCCCACCACACAACTCCACTCCCCATCAACAACCCTTTTGGCAAGAAATTTCCACCTTAAAACATTCCATACCCATACTCAGACGGATTCCTAAGGGTGCAAGAGTAGCTGTGGCTCACAACCTTGCCGAGGCAGTACACAATACCGTGCGTGACAACTCGAGGCAGGCTTGGGAGAAACTGCTTTCTTTTCCATACCGCATTCTACACATTACGAGGGATCCTCATAATAGTGCCTCTCTCACATCACGTGTTAAAAAAAACTGTAATTCCAATAATGATCTCAATCAATCTTTTTCTTTATCTTCTTCGCCAAAATATAACCTTTTTAAAAGTGTCGAAAATAAAATAAGCGAGGGAGATATTAAGGGCGCAGCTCGTCTGCTTTTTTCCAATGACACGATCGCTTCCGACTGCTCAGAGACTCTCACCGCCTTGCAAAACAAACACCCTAGATTTCAGTCTTCTATATTTCAATTACCACCTAACTTTTTTCAAGCCAACGATGACGTAATAACGCCACCTTTACAAACCTCTGCAGAGAAAGTACGTGGAGCTATCATCTCTTTTCTTCCGGGTTCGGCCGGTGGTCTCGACGGTCTCACCCCGCAACATCTGAAGGATCTCACCAGCGGCTGCTGCGGAGCAGCTGGCGAGACTCTCCTACAAGAACTCACGAACCTGTGCAACCTGATGCTGCGTGGCGAGGTTGCATCAGACGTCGTTGATGTATTATACGGAGCTAACCTCTGCGCTTTGAAGAAGAGAGATGGTGGTATTCGTCCGATTGCTGTTGGGTCGACATACCGGCGCCTCACAGCTAAAATAGCATGTAAATCTGTTAATTTTCTCTCCTCATACTTTCAGCCAAAACAGCTAGGCTTCGCCTGCAAAGGGGGTTGTGAGGCAGCCGTGCACTCTTTTCGATCCGCTATATTAAATCAAGGCGGTGATGTGTTTCTAAAAGTCGACGTTAAAAACGCTTTTAATTCCGTTAACCGAGTCGCCATGTTGGCTCAAATAAAATCAAAAGCTCCTGCAATTTTGCCCTTCATGATCCAATGCTATAATGACCCCACTAAACTTCTATATAAGAACCACCTCATTTCATCTGAGGTCGGGTGCCAACAGGGCGACCCTCTGGGTCCAGCAATTTTTAGTCTTGCCATACACCCGGTCATCGAACTTCTAAATTCAAAATTTAACGTTTGGTATTTAGATGATGGGACTCTGGGAAGCGATGCATCCATTGTACTTTCGGATTTTCGTACTTTAATTCATGAGTTCCAAAACATCGGTTTAGATTTGAATTTTGCGAAGTGTGAACTTTTTGTGCCAGATAATTGTGTGGACAGAGACGCCGTTATATCAAGCTTCAAAGAAATAGCGCCACAATTATCTGTCATTGATAAAAAGTCATTACATCTTTTAGGTTCTCCGATTTTAGACGAATCTCTACCAGAATTTATAAATTCCAAATTACAAAATTTTAGTGAGATATTAGACCGGCTTTTGAAAATTAATTCTCACATGGCTTTTTCTTTAATACGTTATTGCCTGTTTGTTCCGAAATTTACGTATGTCTTACGGTGTTGTCAACTTTGGAAGTTCCCCCAGCTCCTTTCATGTCTAGATAACACTATAAGACATACGCTTTCTTCCATTTTGAACATCAAATTTGATCACCGCTCTTGGACTCAAGCCACGCTTCCAGTAAGGTTCGGTGGCCTGGGCATACGAAAAACATCTGATGTGTCCTTACCGGCGTTCTTGTCCTCGACACATGCAAACCATACACTAATTTATAAAATATTGGAGCGCTCATCTTGTTCACTACCTGTTCCATATATGGATGAGGCCAAGGATGCCTGGAGAATTGCGGGTGCAAATAGTGACGTACCTGTAAATACCTCTTCTCAGAGGCTTTGGGATGAGCCTCTCTGCAGACTGTTGCAAAATAATCTTATTAACACGTCTTCTAGTCCTGCAGAGCATGCTCGTCTTTTGGCCGTTGGGAAGTGGGAATCGGGCCTTTGGTTAAAAGCACTACCATCACCGAATACAGGCACTTTGCTGGACCCAAGTACCTTCCGTTTAGCAACTGCCCTTCATCTTGGTGCCCCCCACGTCATCCCTCATCGATGTGTTTGTGGCACGAACGTAGACAGCCTCGGACACCACGGGCTGTCTTGCCAACGAAGCGCTGGTCGCATTTCCCGACATCACACTTTAAATGATCTCATTCGCCGGGCTCTTGTCACCGCCGGAGTGCCAGCTATACTGGAACCCTCTGGCCTGGCTCGCGACGATGGCAAGAGACCGGATGGAATGACACTGGTCCCTTGGAAGGCGGGACGGGCTCTTGTATGGGATGCTACTTGTGTCGATACGCTTGCCCCGTCCCACCTCCAAGGCACTTCTAGTATTGCTGGCGCAGCCGCAAACCATGCGGAGAACCTCAAGCGGCGCAAGTATGAGAACCTCAGCGGAGATTTCATATTTGAACCGTTTGGGGTTGAAACCTTAGGCACATGGGGTCCGGGTGCACATAAACTTTTTAGAGAAATTTCAAAAAAACTAACGGAAACCACCCGCGACCCCAGAGCCGGCAACTATTTGGCACAAAGAATAAGCCTCGCTATCCAGCGAGGCAATGCCCTTAGTTTGCTAGGTACTCTACCAGATGGAGATGGCCTGGGGCATTTTTTTTACTTATAGCATTTTCTAGTGAGTAGTTTTAATTTCTTAGTTTTAATTAATAATAGACTTATTATAAGTTTAGTAAATTACATTATAAAAAAGAAATAATAAAATTTATCAATTGAACAATTTGACTAGAATTAAGTAGGTACCTAAATATATTTTTTATCTTGAAGTATTGAAACATTTTCTTTTTATTTTCATACGACCAATGTTATCATTGTGTATCATAGCTAAATATTATTAAAAATACCTATAAATAATAATAAGTTATAGATTGACATAACAAAACCAAACAACTGAACTACGGTCGAATTTCGAACTCTATCGTAAAGTGTTTTATCTCTACAAAAGTTGCTTTTTTACTTGTAATAAAGAATTTCTTACTTGGTATTCAAAAAAGGTTTAGTGATAATTATCCGATAGAGGGCACCGATATTACTGAAATAAAAATTTGCCGGCTCATTAACGGGGTTTTCATCGGGGTTTCCGTCTAATTGATCTCGGGCCCGGGTAATTATTCACAGGAGGGTATATAAAGTAATTATTGCTGGGTAGGTAGCCCTTTTTCCTTGTCGCCACGGTGTACCCCCCTAGTCTCCCTGAGCTAATCAGCTCACGCGCCCGGTGCCAATGACGGGTCCCAACTGTGTCTTGGATCGCGATGACAGGATTTTAATATATTTTGTTGTTGTATGTAAATCGTGTTGCAGATGACGCACAAACGGATGCTATACATTATTCGCCACATCATTTGTACTGTTTCTTTCTTATCATAACACACTTAACAACTCAATCCATCATATTTTTTCCCAATTAATTTTATATTATAAACTCTAAAATTTATTCATATGTTATTTAGTTGATATAAATTTGATTTAAATACTTACTTTATGTTTCTGATTGTAATGGATGGAGATATTTGAATAAAAAATAATCTTTATATGTGCGCATTGTTACGTAGATACTACGTATGTATTGTTATGTAGACAGATACGTACAATATGAATATGACCATTTTAAAATTATATATTGTTTATCGTGAATAACAGGCAGCGTTTTGAAACTTGTTTTCTGTTTAACTATAATAATACCTATTATTCGTAAAATCGTCGTTGTAAAATCATAGATTTTTTCAACATTAAACTATTATAATTTAATTAATTAAATTTAAACTGCTCTTAATATTTACTTAAAATATTGTTGGATATAAATATATCTAATAAATTATATATGTAACTCGAGGTAGCAATCTAAAACTGGTTTTAAGTTATTTTAACCATATACTGTTATGGTTAAATAATATATACGTACAAAGTATATGTGTATTTGGACATCAATTAGCCTGTCGTTATTATGCGTAAACCCATGTAACGTGTCACGCTTCATACTATTATGTTGAATCTCGTACGTTGGGTGATCAATAATTGTGTAAAGACACGTATGTGGTCACCCATCAGTCTTACCCGCTTATGAAGAAACGCAATATTTTGACATAAATTAAAGTTAAAGTGTAAATATTTTAAAGAATCTTCACAAAAGAGATTTATACTTGTTAGGGCGAAGTTGTACGTCTTCATAAGGCTTGACATTTCATTTGTGTCTAGGCAGGCCGACAAGTGCTAACCCTCCTTTACCTCCGCCCCCTCGTTACTCCAATACACCCCCCGTCTTCGAAGGGCTCCCCTTGTTATGCATAAAATCTTGTCTTATTACTTCCAACTTTGCTATTATATTTGACGAGACTGAGTTGCCAAGTTATTCTGTTATTAAAATTTTTGGCCGCACCGACGGCTCAGTTATAAGTCTAGTTCGAATGTAAATGCGAATGAAAATTATAAAGCGAGAACTTATTTGATTGAACAAACCTTAGGATCTGCGGATTAATGTCGGAAATTCAGAGGAGGTCGTTCGCATAAGTCGAGCTTTGTTGTGGCGCCGCGCGTCGCCCGAAATAAAGAGACGAAATACGATTGAAAAGGTCTATTTGCTTCTACGAGCTTTTTATACGAGCTTCACTTTACGACTTGTCTCTGGTTTTATAAATTAATTATTTTTAAATGCGATAATTTTATTAAGTCTTCATTTCTTTAACTACAGAGTTGGTTTTATTTATTTATGCAAAAAAATTTGCAATACAATTGTCTATTTTGACGTTTTTCTATCAGAAAAATGATGTTATCTTCCACATCTAAGTTACCTAACTTAGATGTTAATGTTTTCTAATACATATTTTTTTGTACTCATGTATAATTAATGTAAAATAGTAACTGTTACATTAATGAGTAGGTATTGATTTAAAATATTTGTGCTGTTACTATCGAATAATTATTTATATCATATTTTTCTTGTTAAAGCCAATGGAGTGGCCAATGGCCAATGAAAGTTCTCGGGTGAAGACCACGGTTGGCTAAATGCAGCGTACTTCTTTCTTCTTCTTTTAATAAGTTGGAAAAGAAAAGAAATGGTGAGGTCAACGATGGATCCAGATTGATTCTTTCCTTCGGTCCAACTGGAGAATTATGAAGAGGCCTATGTCCAATGTGAAGTAGAAGGCGTTAGATCATACTTATTTTAGAAAAAAAAAATTTGCAAGCTGAAGACTGCTGGTTCCAGGAGTGTGTTGAAAACAAATGAAAGGATATTTTCCTTTGGCACGTATCGTCCATATTCTATTGTGTATTTATTTTATAAACCTTGACTTTGATAGGCAACGGTAGCCATTTTCCATCAAGTGGACCTTCAGCCTGTTTACTAACCTTAACATGAAAATATCACTGTTTTTAGCATTAACTTATTTGTAGGGTAATTTTAGCATCACGTTAAATTAAAGTAGACTAGATAATGGATTTTTTTCAGAGCTAATAGTAATTCAAAACACTGGGTAGATAGGGTATAAAGCGCAAATATAAAAAGTTAAAGTGTAGGTACCTAAATGGTAAGAGGTACGGCGGAGGCTATGAGGTCGGAGGCGGTGCGAACATCTGTTCCCTTTGTAGCGACAAATTAACAAGGTTTTGAGCAAACTGAGCGCCTTCTACGAGCCATTCCTAGCTGGAAACGAGCCCTAAAGATTCCCTTAAGCACGCCGCCATCTGTACAGAGCACTAAATTCCACGTTACAATGCTTTGTTTTAAAATTTGTAATCATTCTCACATTTTACGACGGTGAACGGTCCGTTTCGGAAAATTTGATACGACTATAAACCCTGTAATTGTGTTGGCATTCCACTTAATTAAAAGTTATGAATTTAAACGCGTACCAGCTTTACTACTTTCGACTTCTGCCGTCTGAGTAAAGCAGCTATTTAAATGTGATGAAATTCTTTTTATAGTTTGTATGAAAGTTTAGATAACACGTTAATGAGTCTATATAAATTAGATAAATTCTCTAAACTGCAATTTTTTTAAATTTGTGATCACAATAAATAATATAAAAATGTCGTTCAGGGTGTCGATTTTCCCGTTTTCAAATATATCTCTATTATTTCTTAACCAAATGACCTGGATTTTTTTCTTATTTTTTAGAGCCTATCTCCTAAACACACATACACATATATCAATATCAAGCTCCCGCGAGCGCATTTTCCCTAACAAAAAGAGCCCAACGCGCCTAAAGAAGTGTTCACTTCAAAAAAATATTGCACAGTTAAAATATCATATTCCCACAACGATTAAGCGGATATACAACAAAAGGCTGCAAAAAGCTAACTCAGCTCACAGCTAGAGCGGTGAGTTATGAAAACAAATACGCATTATGGCTGCGTACGAAATCTCATACAACTAATGACGTTAAAAGCGAGGGTAAAAGTAACATTGTAACAGTCATAGTTCGGGTGTGTATGCCAAAAGTTGGGTAGCGGTCATAAATACCGCCACGGGGGGGCTCGAGCGAGGCGTCGCTGAACAATAATATCCGCTACGTATGCGCGTGTTAACATTAGCTCCATACTTAATACCTTGTTGCCCAAAACTCGCTTAAGAGGGTAAGACTTCGTGACACGGTGTTAATTAAATAATTACTTTAAATAATAACTGCTCGGCCTTGGTCGGGCGCGCGTGTACCTTTCGAGCGTTACAAGCCGTTGTGCCTTCGAAACAAGTACCCACGAGCTTCATACAATTAATAAACTGTGCACTTAGTTCAAAATTAGTTATTCAAACAACAGATTTTTGTCTAATACCCTCATTAAGCATTACAAAAATAAGGCTATTTATACATATTAATAAAGTTTGTAGATAACTGTAATGTTATTCAAATTTATAAGTAGAAAGATAAATCTAATGATAATTTTTAAATATAATATGTTCACATGGCCCCAAGCGATAACTGAAGCGTTCACGATTTCAGTTTTTTCGCGAACCGCGCCCGAAGGCTTTGTCCACCATTACATAGGTAAATGTTATTTTTGGCAACGCGCCTTTTTGATGTCCGCCATTTTTGTCGAAGCCTGAAAGAAACGGGACTTTTTCCTGTAAACACGTGTCCCGGGTATTTGGGATACGAGTGGAGTGCTTCCTTAGGAGGAAAGTTTTAATTTGCTCTTTTATTTCCCCGTTACGGCGACAATTTTTCTTGAATGGGGGCAATATCGTTTGGGGAAATTTATACACAAAATTTCGGCCGAATAAAAGGAAAATTTAAAACTTCGTGCTGCGGTTAAAAACAAACGCCAAAGTTTTTTTTACTTAATGTTCGCATTTCTAGGCCCTACGCTTTTTAGATGTAGACATATTTTTTACACTATGTCTATATCTAAAAAGTTACAAAATCTAAAAAGCGGTAGATATATGTAAGAATTATTTGGAACGTTATTATTGTTTTATAATTTATAAGGATTTATTGTTTTATAATTAGACTAGCTTGTGTCCGCACCTTGGTAAACCGTGAAAAATTAAAAATAGAACACCTGAAAAACGCCTGATTGTCTAGTCAAGAAGTGTGTTTTCTGCGTAAAATAGTTAGAAGTCTGAAAAATATGAGCGATAGCTCATTTGACGCGGAATGCAATTCTGAGAAAGGCGTTTTCAGGATTTTTTCTGCCAATAAAAATTGTAATTGTTTTAACAAAAAACAAAAAAAAAGGCCATTTAGATTTTTGATGATAACTCAAAAACTATAAATGATAGCGAAAATCGCAAAAAAGATTCTGAAAGAGGAGGAAATTTCTGATAAAAAAAAATTACTGCCGAATCTCTATCTCTAATATTTATAATTTTAATTTGTTGCTGAAAGTAGGGCTCCGCGCCGCCGTTTCGGCATGAGTACCTACACCGCCCCGAAACCGAATACCACATCTAAAATAATTTTTTCAAAGCATTTAATATTTGTTTAAAAATTTGAAAAAAAAATTGGGATCTGAACACTTGAAAGCAGAAAGTCTTGTTGAAAAAAATTTTTTTTAATGCATTTTCAAAAATCAAAGTTAATTTTAATTATATGTTTAAAGCTATATGTTTAAAAATTGTTTATAAACAAATAGCTTAGTTTCATATTTTTGAAAAAAAAAATGTCATTCTATTGAGAGTTAATTATAATTTAAAAAAAAAATTCTTAAAAAAAATTCTTAAAAAAAAATTCTTATTTATGTAGTCAGCTTTTTGACTACTTTTATATTAAAAAGTATCCTAGTATAAATATGTGCATAAATACAGTAATGGTTTCCGTATTATATCGTGATTGATGAACTTCTGTTCTAGTATTTAAAAGATCAGAAGTATAATAATCACGATATATGAACCAACTTGCCTTCGAAAAATTAGATCCTCACTTATTTTATAAGTGTCCGCTTCGTCCCCACGACTTCGTCCGCTTTGAAAAATATTAAGTAGCCTATCCTGTGTCCCGTACGTCCAAATGTTTATTTACCAAGTTTCATGAAAATCAGTTAATTCGTTTCAGAGTTATGGAGGAACATACATACATACATACAGAAAAAAATTCTAAAAATCGTCAATTTAGTTTCAATATCATGTATAGAGCCTATAAACACGATATCTCTGAAAGCAAAGTAACTTACTCCATGACCGACTCTTACAGATTTATTATTAGTATTGATATTTTGACAACCTATCAAAATATGGCAAGTCGTAAAAATATATAAAAAAGTCTCAGTCTATAGCTATAGACTGAGACTTATTTTATATATTTAACCTAACAACAAAAGCGACACATTTGAAGCGACCATAAGGCGGGAAGTACCAGAGCTATGTAAAGCTTACCCTCGAGCACCTACTCTATTGACTTTCTTCCGCCACTTTCTTATCGTGTTATGATAAATGAATCATGCTACAAACTGAAATAGACCTTCTACTGTTGCAGTAAACTTCAATTCTAAACGTAGAAATGCGTTTGTTATAATTCATTTCGTTAATGCGTTGGTGCTTCTTAAATAATAAAGGCTCTTTGTAAAACTTTCCCTCCTTGAGCGTTCTAAAGCTTTTCGGTATCCAGTAATTAATATTCATGGAGTCTGCCGGAGGGGCCGTGTAATTAATAAACTTATATGATACTTTTGTTTACAGTGTCATTCCTGAACGGGAGTCGTCGGATAAGGCCTGTGTTTGTCACAATGTTCAGCATTCGCCACCCCGCCCCTTCACCCACCATTGTATAAATACATTTTCGACGATCATAATTAATATCATATAAACTATATGACAATCTTGTAACCTGTCAGCCTTATCTGTTACGATTAATAAAAGGATTTTTGAATCGAACTATATATTGCTGTGTATAAATCTAAAAACTATATGTAGGTACATTGCACCTAACTACTGTCTCCTAAAAACAAAATACCAAGAGGAATGCAAAGGTAAAAGGACAAGGTTCATATTTTGTCTCCTGTGGTCTTCTGTAAGTTTATACATAAACTTTCAGATAAGAAACTTCATTCATATAAATGAGGAAGAGATTTGCCTGACAATGAACTCGCATGGAAATCTATTTTTAATAAAGGAAACACAAGGCTATCAGTGATTATCATAAAAATGTAGTGAAAATTGTCATCCTCGTTAACGTTAAAACATTTAACAGAAATATTCCGAATACTTTCCCCTGGAAATGATAATTTCTAAGTACGATTCAGGTAAATGTATCAAGGTATTGCGCTATCTGTATACCTTCTGACGGGCTACGCTGGTACTTTAGCGGTAATCCTATCTGTCCGTTCCCAGAACAACGGTCTAAATGGAGCGCCTAATATAAATTAAATGCTTCATATCAACGAAAGACAAGTATCGTTTAATTTAATTTGAAGACACAAGTAATTTGACAAAACTTCTGTAATAAAATTATCGAGCATTGACCGTGGTCCCTGATAACAAGGTGAGTGGGTGTGGACCGGGGTCCGAACGCGCGACCGGACACAGCTCACCATGTTAATACATGTAAAACGAAGATTATCCATAAAACTCACAAAAGGTGCCGAGTTGTCTTCGCAACCCGATGGTCTGGTGCAACCAGCCTTAACTGTTCGTTAAACCTAATTAATTTTCTCTTCATTTTTAATCTCTAATCTAGGTGTTTGTGTTTTTACGCTTTAAAATAAATAAAGATATATAAACAAATAAAGATACCCCTACAATAAAAATGGCGCTAGTGTAGTTTTATATCTATCAAAATCGTTCATTTCCCATTAAGTAAAGGTTAGTAAATAAATGAGTCGTCCTCTACGTCTCATAAGTACACTTAAATTTTATTAAATAAATTTTTAAAAGCAAATTATTCAAAGCTAACGACCCGCCCCGGCTTTACAAGAATGCATTTTTTTAAAATTGTATACACAAACTTTCTTCGTTTATCGAATAAAAAGAGTCATTAGACAAGGCTGCATCGAAATTTGTTGGTTAATTTAGAAGAAGTTAGTGGAAAAACTTTATTTTATAGGTAATACGTATAGATAACAATTAAAAATGAACATTGTTTTATATATCACGTTGAAATCGAGTTAAGTTAAGAAGTTACCAAAAGCTGACCAAAAGGAGATTTATAAAAATGTTGGCTTCCGAATAGTGTGCGCAGAATTTGTCATGTTAATAATTTGCATTGGTTATTTATCAGTGAAACACAATCCCCTCAAAGCACTTAAGCACTTAGCGTAAACATATCGATTTTCAATATGAGACGCAAACGCCCTGGGGACGCAGTAACAATGTAAAAACGCGGCAGAGCCGAACGCGGTGTGATTCAGTATTTGTTCTGTTGTATGACGCGACAACGCGGTGCTGTCGGACGACATTTCTAGAGCGCGAGTTAAACTAGGGTTAAATGTATGGAGGGTTGGCCTCAACCTCATAATATTATAACGTGTAAAGAGTAAAAGAGTCGGCGTTATCTTTTACACAAGCCCGATTCCTGACCACTTTAATGGGAAAAGCATGTTAGAATTAAACTAAACAAAGACGACGCATCAATTAGGGGCACGATTTTTTACTCTTTTTTTAAAAAGGGCTTAACTTTTTAAAGTTTGTACGTTGCCCGAGTTGCGTCCGAGTTTGTTCGTTATTTTTTACCTTCAGGCTTGTTTGATTAGATCAATCTCAATTCTTGTATAGATTTTAATTAAGCCGATAAAAGATAAAAGGTTTTAAATCGATACAAAACATTAACTTGTATTAGACACTTCCTTTTAATAATCACCTACTTTACAGCAAATGGAATATATATTAACATCCCACTTTTGGATATAGGTCTCCTCTTAATGTATATTGGTGAGTACGAATATGTCTTAAAATGTTCTAATTTCCATTCAGTCTTTCGCGGTGTGCATTATAAAGGATGTTTTTAGATATCTGACAAGATGAGGATGGTAACCAGCCGTACATTTAAATGTCCTAAGGATGAAAGGGTAAGGCGGTATGAGCTTTTGCATTTTTTGAGCAAAATGTCTTAAAATATTTAACAGTTTCGATATTTTAAAATGAAATGAAGTGATTTTTTATATAAGGCACAAATGGCAGGCTGGCGGTTTGAGCATACCTACAGGATAATCACTACAATATTATTTCAGTTATTTTAGCAATGATCTTCTTGGATCGGTTTGCTTTTTGTTGGAGAACAGATTTCTAGTTTATAACTCCAGAATACAATGTCACCACAATATTATACAATTTGTCAAAAAAAATATTGTCTGCCGCTAGTAAATTCCCAAGAAAGAAGTAATGATCTTCTTTAACGGTTTGGTTTTTGTTGGAGAACAGATTTCTAGTTTATAACTCCAGAATACAATGTCATCACAATATTATACAATTTGTCAAAAAAAAGATTATCTGCCGCTGTTGCAAATGTACAGAAGAAAGACTATACTTTCATGTTAAAAAAAAACACCAAAATATTTGCACTACTTCAATGTTTTGTTTTTGATCTCCCCTTGATCATCTGAAGTGTGATGCGGATACCACATGATAATAAATTTAGTCAATAAATCTACCCATTCCATCTATACCTACTGACGGCTAGGCAAACTTGTTACTTGGTATCCTATATGTGACCAAGTATAGCCACTTACTCACGGACACTAACTACAGCAAGGACTTCACATGTCTAAGAAGATTGTTACTCTTCTTACTCGTGATTTATTCTGCAACGTTAGAGCTATCGATTTATTATTTGTTATCTAATTGATTCTTCAAATACTTCAAACCTCGATATGAACCTAATATTCATATTCGTATCCCAGTGTACCTCCCACTAGACTATATAAAAAAAAAGAATAAAAAAAAATTTAAAAAAAAGCCTTTTATTTCTGTGCAGTAATGTAAAAAGTTGAAATTACAAGATTTTTAGAGATTTGAATTTTTAAAGGATGCTAATTTATACAAAATAATAATAATATTTAGTTTCAAGTTAGTGCAATTAAGTTACTGCAAGAACCCCTCTACAGGTCAAGGCCTCCTCCAAAGTTTGCCAGTCTTCTCTCGATTGGGCTTTTTGAATCCAGTTGGTTCCCTCCAAAGGACCAACTGGATTCTGAATCCCTCCAAAGGACAAAACCAACCCACTAGACTATAACTGCTTTTAACTGTATACTTAAGTCATCATCTTAATACAGTTTATTTCTTAATATGGCATATATTAATAAACCGTATCTTAAACAACAAAAACATTAACTTGAAAAAAACCGTTCTTCATAAATTTCCAACGAGGTCTAAGTCGGCATATTATTGCATTACCAATAAATGCAAGTGTGCGCTTCAATCCACCTTATCACGAGTAAAACTTTTGTGATACCGTAAAAATACGCAATAAAAGGTGAACTAACATCAGTATAATTAAGACGGAGTAAATATATGGAACACATTGACGTATCATAAAGTTAAAGGATTGGAAACAACGCAAACTGCAAGGTAAATTTTACGATGACGTCCGTCCCGCTTTTATTGTTGTTGTAAAATTCACGATCCATTATTAATTATTACAGACATCATTAATCTACTAATCTATTTAAGGACGTGCGATAAGAATCTCATTTAAAGTATTGAATGAAGAGTGTCCGTAGTGGACTCGAGATAGGCTTAAATTAATGTGTATGGTCAGGTAACAAGCGGGAGCATTGTTTCAGTTAAATTGGTACTTTATTTCTAGTGAATAGGGCTCAATTTTATTTTAGTGACACAAGGTGATAGGATGTTTAGCGGCTTTTAATATTGTGCCTGATTTATTACAGGTTGGTGTTTAAACGACAAATGCATCGAAACAGATAGGAGCGACATGTCCGACATTGGAGAACCGATGTTGTTCGCTACACATTGCATTATTGTCTATCAACACATCATGAGATATCAAATACAGTTATTTACTGTATTGGAAATAGGTTGTTTTAATATCATAACTAGATCAAGAGAATTACATGGTTACCTATACATACTTCCAAATACACCATTTCTATAATTTTTACTCCTATCGGAGGTCGACTATTACGATATATCATGGCTATCCTAACTGTTGCGACGGCGAAATAGCGATCTGGTACTTTGACCAATCGCGGATATTCTTGAGCCAGGAAGTATGGCTTGCGTCTACCCTGGATTTTTCCCTGCATGATCAGCTGCAGCAGATCATACTTTTCGCAGCGCATGATACGTCCAAAGTATTCTAACTTTTATGGTTTTCAATATTTCAGCTTTCTTGTTCATTCTCTGACTGAAGATACTCAACACACAGAGATACCAAATACGAGTATGTGAATATTTACACCTACAATATTTGGGGTTAAATTTTTTCAGACGACAGAATATATTTTTACTTTTTTACTTGTCTAGTGTTCAAATTTTCTACCCACACATTTTTTTTTCGAAAATGGTTCTAAATAGGCCATAATCTGCGAAAAGCGTCTAAAACCTTTACGCGCTTTTACCTTATATATTTCTTGGGCTTGACTTATTTTGAGATAATTAGTTATTTATTATCTATAATAAATAACTATTATCTATTATCTATAATAAATAACTATTTATTATAACATTTCTTATGTTATGTTGCTAAAATCTTATGTTATGTTTTAGCTTATGTTTCTAAAACAGAGCTTAGAAAGATTGCTTGGTTATAATCTATCGAAAATGCAGACAAATATTAATAAGCATAAATTAAGAAAAAATGTATCAACAATTCAACATTGTTTATTATTGTAATTAATTGTAACAGCTTAAAATTAAATTGGCTAGACTAGAGCAACAAATGCATTTATTTTCAAATTTTTTCTCACAATTTTGGAATTAAACATTGTATGTTTTTCAACATGCATCAACTAAAGGATTTACACAAAGGCCTATTCATTCATTTAGCTAAGATCGCACAAAAAGGAACAATATTTTAATTGAAAGGGCAATTTTAGTTCGTGTAATAAATGTATAAAGAACATAATAAATTTACAAATTTTACAAAAACATTTATACAAAACAATTTAAGTATAAATGTTTTTATAACTCGTGCATAACTAAATTGGATTTGAATTACATTTCTAAAAACGACCAATCTCATTTAATATCATGTGTAGCGTCACTTCAAAGACCGGATGGAGGTTTCTTTAGAACATAATCTTTACAACAAAACTGTGATCGGATCACACACTAACGAAGCAACACGAACACAAAGGTAAATTTAAAGTAGCATATATATTTTGTTTAGTACCTACTATTATAATTATATACATATTGATATTGTTTTATAAACGATGATTATAATTTAGACTTAAGGACACGCTCTAGGAGCGAGAGAAGTCGGTACCAAATAGGTATTTGGGAAAATTTGTTGTCTATAATGGGAAAAACAGAATGCGACGCAAGACATTCGCGACAATTATTGAACTCACGAAAATAAAACATACGCCAGCAATTTCAATATATAGAAACAATCATAGCCCAATTATAGCTATTGATTGACTACCCAGTCGTAGCTAGGATGTACATTATAGCTAGGATGTTTTCATAGAAAAATATTTTTGGCTTTTAGTCAGTAATTACCAGCATTCAACCTTTTTTTTGTCTGAATCCAAACCTTCATATTATGTCTCAGAAATGTCAATGGTTGTTTATGTATTCCTAATTCCTACGACCAATAACTAATGAGTTATCATGGAGTAGAATGAAAATTGGTAAGCTGCAGGAGTTGGAAAGTGAATTCTTAATGTCGTTAGGCGTAAGCAAACTTCCTACATTTAATTTGCATAAATAAAAAGTATAACCTATTTGAGTGAGTTCATCGAAACTATTGTGATGTGACGGTAGTGTGGTACGTAAAGAGTATTGTGCGGATGAGATTGTTGTTCACCTCTACGTGTAGGTATCTGGGGGCTACAGTTGGAAGGAGCAGACACACCAATATTCGCGGCAGTAAGTAACTAATCCCCGTTTTCACCAACACTCACCTAGAGTTAGGGAACACATAAAGCCGGCTATTCACGGCAGTCACATTCACTATCCTGCATGAAGTGCCGAACTGCAAGGCGGACTGCCGTGAATGGTCGGCCTAAGTAGTAGTTAGGTGTTCCCTAACTCTAGGTGTCTGTTGGTGAAAACGGGCATTAGTCTATTATAGCAAAAGGCAACCGACGTAGCGTGCGAGGGTGCTGTAGTTCACGTAAAGCAAACTGTATCACTAAATACAAGTTTTCAGGTTGCACTAAAAATATTTTCCTGTAGGTACATTGACTGTACATACCTTAAGAACTGAATTTAATGAAATAATTGACTTTGACAACTTGAAAAAACCCACGTTTCACAACGTAAAGGGTATATAACAGCTATGTATACAATAGCATTCTTAATCTTATTAAAATATAATCTGGTTAATGTGTAAACTACTGTAAATTTTTTAAGTATTAATTTAGATTTTATATTTGAAATAAATTATTCTTACTATTATTGTGTGTTAGAATTAATGTGTGTTAATTTTGAAAAGTATGTATAAATGATCAGATCCAGTGCTGTTTCTGAGTAGTGTAGTGGTGAATGGAACAGGAAAGCGGGGTGGAGGGACCGCGTCGCTTGCTACGCTATTCCGCGCCACCGCATAGTTTTGTTCGCAACCTCTCATCGGCCCTCCACCTCACTGTTTAAGGCTCAGTCCACTAATTGGACATTTTTCGAGTGTTTGTTAACGTACTAATAATAACAATGGGCAACAATGCACTTGTAACTTGTACAGGCTAAATTAACAATATGCATTGTGCGTTTCAAAAAGAACTTTCTTTTAATTAATTAAAAAACATGTAGGAGGTACTTATGGTATTAAACAAATTTTAAGTTTCTTATTTATGCGAACGTGTGTTGTTAGTTATGTCATTATTTATTTTATAGAAAAGAGACTAACAGAAATTCATTAGCTTAAGAATTCTATAAAGCTAGATAAGCTAGATAACACCTAACTAAATGATCAAAAGAAATCAGTAAGCTAAACTACCTAATAATGAGACATTTAGTGACTATAATTTATGTCTTTTATGTAATTTTATATATTTTTACCTAATCTATATTTATACTAATATTATAAAGCTGAAGAGTTTGTTTGGTTTAACACGTTAATCTCAGGAACTACTGGTTCGAATTGAAAAATTATTATTTTGTTAGATAGTCCATTTATCGAGGAAGGCTTTATGCTATATAACATTTTGAACGCGGAGGAAGTCGCGGGCACCAGCTAGTATGCTATATAGTTGATAATTACAATAGCAATGGAGAAGAAAGAAAGAAAATAAAGAAATCACATTTGTTTAAAAAGTGAGTAAAAATAAGTTATTGATTGGATAGTTTTTTTTTTAATTCCCCCCGGGGGTTACACCACCCTCGTAGGCCATTTATTTTGTAACAGATCAACAATTTAACACAATTTTAACATCAATAAACATATAAAATTAATCTCGACCAATTACTAGGGTGGATTAAAAAAGGGGGGGATGGTCCAGTACCCCTAACTTAATCAGGGTCTTTATTCACCTAATATATATATATATATATATACATACACATAGGTACATACACACATACATACACATACACACACATATATATATTATTATTATTTAATTCTTTTTTTACTAGTTTGTTTTATTTAATTTTCTCACTATTTCTCCGATTTTTATCATAAATTTAATAAGTTTGTTTCTCGTGCTACTTTTATCTATTATAATTTTACTTATGGTTTGCCTTTCCAGTTTTAAGTCTATATTTAATTCCAACTCCAAACGTGCCAGCGCAAACCTAGGGCACTGGAGTAGCAGGTGTTCCACCGTCTCCCGCACCCCAGGCCCGCAGGGGCAGTCCGGAGTTGGTTTCTTTTTATACTTATATAAATAGTCCGAGAACCCACCGTGGCACCGTTCCATTGATGGAAGCATATGTAAGCAATGTAGCATTGATTGGATAATTAACAAGTGTCTAAAAAATAATTGTGATATGTAGCACGGAAGTGTCGTAGCCTTAACGAAACTCAACGGAACTGCACCCCCGCAGGTTCTTGTTAAATGCTACCGCCCAGCTTAGAGCAATTTGCAACAGTTCATACAATCGGCGAGCTGTTTGTTCCACAGTTTTATTAAAAGCACTCGCGCCATATTCTCAAATGCAAATTGTTTTTAATATAAAAATTGCCAGCTCAACTGATTTCAGAGAAAGAATAAATTCAATTACTTACAACTTTTATACGTATAAGTACGCAGTTAATTATATTTCGGAATGTAACCGTTTAGTAACATTTTATTTTAGACATAATATGGACAATAATGAGGATAAAATAACAATAAATGCTTTCACATTTGTTATTTTTTTCTCTTACAACAAATGTGTTGTATTATTTATTGTACTGCTTAGATTTAAAAGTGCTAATAAGTCCATTACTGCACATAGGCCTCCCCCTCAGTTTTATAATAAGATCGGTGAGAAGAAGCCTGGATCCACCGTCGACCCTCGGCTCCGCCGGGGCACTAATCCGCCGGGTCACGTCTGTAACTTTCGTTCGTCTACGGATCTCTTCATGCCTGATTTGATCTTGCAGTGTAACCCCCGAGAATAGCCTTCCCCCATAGCTCTTTTGAGCGAAGTTGACCTTTCTTACGAGGCCCATAGTTAAGTTAGAGACCACGTATACCAATAAATTTTGAATATTTCATTAATATCCAATTACCATTGTGATTATAATTACCACATGATGGTAATTATAATCTAGTCCACTGTAGAGTATTCCGGCTAACACAATTAAAACTTACTGGATGGTACTACTTCTCTTCAAATGTTGTTTTAACTCCAAATTCGCGTCCTCGTACTGCACTGTGATTGGCCAAATATCATATCTCACTACACCGTTTGTATTAGTTTGAACATACCCTATATAGCTCAGTCCGCTACTAGCCATTTAGAGTGTATTGCGGTAAGAATATTCCGAACTGTTTTAGAAGTATGTCAACCCTTGTCTTATAAAACGCTCCCCGTAGAGTAAGCAGAATGTGATGGTATATTTTTTCCTTCACTGAACTTATTTATTGAACTTAAAACTTTATTACTATGCTTATCACAGACTTGTGTTTTTTAATATTATGAAAGATTATTAAGGGAAAAACGATTTAGTTGGGCAGAAACAACTTTAACAAAGAGGCTGACTGAAGAATCCAACTGGTTTGGGCTGCATTCAGGAAGCTACGTCATCTCATCTCGTCACCACATTCCCTTTCTTCTACCGGACATGCAGACGTACGGCTGATTATCATCCTAATCTTGTCAAAATTCGTCTTTTTCGGACACTTTAAAAATGATATTTACGCACTGCCAAGGATTGGAACTCCTTGCCGCCATCTGTGTTTCCGAGTTCATATATTGAAATTCTTTTAAAGTTCGAGTGAGCTCAATCCACCGTCGGCCTCGTCCTTGTATGGCTAGATGCTGGCCAAGAGAAAACGCACATATTAATAAAAAAAAAATGCTTTCCAAATGCAATGCAAATACGATATTAAATGACGATGTTCTCATATGTTGGTCAATTACCACTCGTTCTGCATAATCTGTAGGTAAACTTTGTAAGACAACGAAGACATCTTGATTAATCAAGTGTTAATGTTTCGAATTATAAGACAATCTGAAGTAAACCGAAATACAAGCTCGCTAAACTAATACATAATATAACGGAAAAGTTCGGGCAGTTCATGAGTGCGCGGCATTACCTACCGCACACAATAAACGGCTTAATGGCCCATATGTTTTAAGTCGATGTTAGTTGTTTCTTGTACCGAATGGCGCCACATGTGGGGAGAGCACGCCGAGATGGGAACTTTTCAGATTCGCAATCATGCCGCGTGAAACTTTCATGTATTAAGTTTAAAGTTCACTAGTCCCCGTTTCAGTATAGTGGTGTACCATGATTATGTCACGACTTTGTGATGTTGGAAATTACCACTTGTCTCTGCAACGTTACTTACTTACTCACTTAATATTATGAATAAGGTTGTAAATTACTTATTGCTTAGAATGAAAGCATATTAATGAAACTATTGATGTCACATATGAAGCATTTTATTTGCAAGAAAGTCGTAGTTGAATATAGTTCATAGAGCTTTGATACATAAATTGAAAGACAAACGTTTGATATGAAACACTATAGGCCTTGATTAACTCATTATAATTAATGTAAATATCTGTGGAGATATCAGTCAATAATATTTTTGGAGGTTAGGTATAGAATGAAGGGTCTTCTTTAGTTTTTATATTATTATGTAGACCACTTATCAGCCTTCGTATTAAAAAGGGAAAATAAGAAAATAAAATTTATATATGTATACTTAATATTAAAATATTATTAAGTGAAAAAAGAACTATGATTATGTGAGAAAATGGTACGTGATTACAGTTCACAATGTCATACTGACTCAATACGGTGTAATTATGTGAAAAGTAGCACGTTATATAGCACCGAAATTTTGCCATTTTGTTTTTGTTTTGTTACAATATAGAACTTGCAAGCTACATAAATTTAATAAACCTCAGCACGCAGTTAAGAATTAAGTAATAAATATGTATTAATCACAAAAAATATTATTTCATTTCATAAGAAATTAACTGAGAAATATCTAAATAGAAATTCTTACAAACTGTAGCAGTTAAGTTGCGGTTTACTGCGGTTGTTGTGTCTACAGTCTGCGAAAGTTTTCGATTGTTTAGCAAGAGTGCATTACGAGCTGCGCTCTTATTGCCCACCCACCCTTTTTGTTTAACCCTCAAGAAAATATACGGAGGAAATGAGACGTGTGTGTACGTACCGTTTTAAACTGACTTCAGGAGCAGTTGAGAAAACTAAGGTTCAACTGCGCAAAGTTTTGTCATCTTCGAGGGGTGGGATGGCAGACGTTTTTCTAACGTTTAACGTTTAGAATAGTCAACGGTTTTCATGTTTTTATATAATATCTACCTAATCTACCTACTACATAAGAAACAAATGAGGTTGCGAAGAAATGGCGGAAGCTTTAACTATAACAATATGTATTAAGAAACATAAAACAGTCAAGGGATATTGTCTAGAGTCTAGTAAATAAAAAAATAAAATATTTTTAATTATTCAAGAAGTTTTACTTCAAAAAGTCTGAAATTTCAGAAAAACAATAAAGCGAACAAATTCTAACTATATTTCATATGGAGGTATATGTACGATATATATAGCTTTATACCTGAAAACGAAAAGCAGGCCTCTTTCTGTAACTTCACTTACCAAAATCCTTATATAACTACAAAAAACATTACTTTTTGTGTGTACATGCGTATATAAAATTAATAAAGAATTAAATAATATATTTATATAATTGCACAAATTAAACGATTAAACGGTCATTGACGCCATACAAAATTATTCAGTTCGGTATCGTGCGCCTGTACTTTATAGCAATTATGTTATTATGAAACGTGCATTTCGAAATCGGTTGCGTATTAAACAAGTTGATAAATTGTACATATTTAAGGGTTGTTTTTGCTGCTCTATTATTAAAATGTAGTTAGCGGACAATGTGATAGGAAAATTGCAGCTTACATGTATGTAAATATGAATGAATTTCATACTACTCAGTCATAAACTCTGAGCAGCCTTTATGGCGGTAGTAACCACTCCTTCATAAGAATTCCACCGTGAAAAAATACTTGTGTTGTTGTTTCTATGAGTGAGTAACGACAATCAGAGCCAATCTCTATCTTTTCTTTTTCTCTGTCGTTATCCTTTTAGGATAGGCGTTTAAAATATTTTCTATTCCTTTGTTGCGTGGATGTCAACCAGTTGTTACCTAATTATATGTATGTATGTCTAGTGAATATTTATTATGTGCAAAATGTTGGTATTATTGTTTTTTTTTTTTAACTTAATGTGACCCAGAAAAAGCAGCGTTGTCTTTTTCATAACGTTTCAAAGCACAATAAAAATCCAATTTTAAAAAATTAAACTTCAATTTGACAGCGTGTGCGTGACGAATGAAAATCGAGCAAAAGGGGTCGTCAACCCCTTCCTTTAAAGCTGACACATTAGTGCAACAATCTGTGTTTAAAATTATGGTGACAGAGACTCTTTATAGCGGCCTGTAATACTATATTATGTTACTAAATTAATTTATTGCTACGTTAATAAGCGACGACATAATTTTTAAATTGGTCGAATGTACGCTTATTAGTCGTGTTATGAAAAAATGTGTTATACCCTTTGTAAAATGTTAACCTATTAAATATCCATAACATACGACCTTACATCAAACTAGCTGGTGCCCGCGGCTTCGTTTGTTGTTTAAAAATTAAAAATATAACACTGAGAAAATATCTGACATCTTTATCGCTGTAATCGTTTTAAATATGTTTTGATTTTGATTTAGAAAATGAGAAATTCCACGTTTCCCGTTATTCTTTCCCCTCTCAGTGTCAATGGACAAATCTCACTTAGTTTTGCTTTTGATTCTTAACGACCATAACCACTTACTGTCAAGTAGACTATTTGCCTGCCGCTCTTTATTAATTTCATAAATACTCTCTTACAATGAGTTAAGGACTTTCAGAATCTAGAGTGTGTAACCCTCACGTTCTCTGTTATTCTTAATACTCTCAAGGTAATCATTACCATGCATCGAGTGAACTGTCTGCCTATATCATTCTCTATCATAGAAAACGTAAAATCTATCTAAAACAGTAATGAAACATCATCCCTAAATACATTAACATTAAACAACCGCACTTGTACTTGCAAATAAAATTTCAATCCTAATTCTCACACGAGCGTAAACCAATTGGATCGTAATAATTTACGAGTGAAATCTAAAAATATGTCTTTTCGATGCCGTCCCGGTCTTCGTCACAGATGGCTACACAATAATATCGGTGGGACCCTTTCGAAGGGGATCGCCACTTATTTTATAAAGTTTAAATAAGATTTTAAAAAGCTGAGTGCGACTTTAGAAATATGTGAAGGGAAATCGCGGGGATATTGTTTAGGAAAGTTTAAGGATAATATATAACCCTTATATAAACTGTTTCTACATTTTAATATATTGCATACTTAAATGATGATTTACTATGATATTGGCTCATTTTATCATTATTTCATTTTAATGACAGTTTTACTAACTTTAGGAGCAAGTACGCTAGTAGCGAATGACTAAACGAGCTTAAATTATCTGTCAGTGAATCTTTTTTGGGATTTATTTTCTTTTTTCTTTCTTAAGTTAGTCCTATTACACTATAGCTACTTTAGACAGCTGTCTGGTCTATTATAGAATAAATATTACATGCTAGATTCAGCTTAAGATTACCTTACCTTCCTTACTTAGCTTACACTTTATCCAAGCCAAAAATTTACCTTGTATTGCATAGGTACATGCATGCTTCGTTAAGACCTTTACGTTTACTGCCGCCAGACGAGTTCTGATATAAATTTGGTAAAGTTTCTTGTGTCAAATTTCAAGACGGTCAGAAACGGGATAACAGGAGGGTTTTAGCGGGAATGTTTGGCACAATAGGAAAACAGTACTCACCTTTTTCCTATTTCCATGGATTCATGGAAAACTTTCTGTAGAAGCTGAGCTACTTAACTGTTATTAGTTTTTATGAAAGTTAACGACACCATGACTGGCGCTGTTGATTATGTAACAATGGTCTTCTTAACTAATTCAGTCATGAAACTTTCTTTAGAAAATTTTAGACCTACACTGGCTCTATAACGATAACCTTAACGATAACTACTTGGTCAACTCAATGCACTCACAACTAGGTATTAAATGTTTTTATGAGCTCATACAATCAGAGTTAGAATTACCTACACTAAAAAGCTCACCAGTATGTTCCTATTTTTTTGAAGGTCCAGAGCTCAAAATAATACTTCATAATATTTTGTGTCCCTTATTGGTTGGATGGCTATCATACGTGAGGGTTCGAGGAACTGGGGTTAATTTGGGAATTCGGCTATCATTGATCAAAATGACTAGTCTGATTCGGTTTTTACACGAAGAAATACTGGCTAGAGTACTCAAAATTCAAGTTAGGCTTAACTTCATTATTTTCCGTCTGATAAACTTACAATTAGAAATATATTTATGTAAATATGGTATGGTACCATATTTATGTAATATGGTACGTTTAATTATTGTGGTAATATCTAACGTCAAATCTCAGTTAAATTTTTAATAGAAACTAGAATTTTATAAAGAAAACTTTAAAAAGACTACGATAGCATTTCTTTACAAGTTTTCCATTAGGCAACGTTACAGTTCTCGAGGGATCTTTATGACACATTACAGCAAATAATAAAATTTAATTTTGTCCGAATACTTTCTGTTTTCCTACTCCGGCATAATTCCCTGGACACGGTGAGGATCAGTTTGCGCAAGCGGGTAATTCGGTATATTGTAATGTTACGTGACCCTCGAACGATGTTCGCAACGTGTTTCTACTATTGCTTTAGGCGTCCCCTCTTCAAGCTACTGAGTATCAGTACGACTTTATGTTCACCCACATGCAGTGCTAGAAACGCCGTAGACAAAGCAATGCTGCCAAAAGTATCATCATGATCATTATAATCATAAGCCCAAAAGCGTTTAATGGATGAAATGGATGAAACCTTTTTATTTCTTTCTTTCTACTATTCTTGTTTCTCAACCCTCCGCATTCATCTACTGAACTAGCGAATAGCTAGTGGTTATGCTTCAAGGCGTTTTGATTGTGGACTACAGACTCATATATCCATCTTCTGCACGACAGATGTGTCCCGTCAATCATACTTCAGACTCTATAACACACTTTTGGACTGTATCTTCAGGCTGTCAGGGATATTTGCAAATGACAAGACATGACGAATCACTATCACAATGTCTGAAATATAAAGCAGGATGTTGAACATGGTAAACCAGATTGCGTCCATTCTAATAGATTCTTAGGTCTAAGGATTTATTCGTTATTCGACACGCGTTTGTCGGCGGGTCGTCTTCCTCGCGCCCTTTGCGGCAATGGTCTTTGTCATTATCATCGCTTTTTGCCGCACATAACCGGCCACAACCTCGAGAGATGTCGTCTCATTTCTCCAGCTAAAAAATTCAACTCACTTTTCCTTATATACGCAGGTACATAGGTTTATAAACATACTCAACTTGCCCGAGACTACTTTTTACAATTTTTAGGTATCAGCTCAAATATAACATAAAAATCTTATTTTTGTTATTTTGTAATCATTATAAACTATTGAAACTATTTGAAAACTACGTAACATCTTACGTAGTTTGTGACAGAAATAAAAAATATATAAATTGTTTGTAAAATATATTTATGAAACTAGGCATAAACTGTGATTTTTCCTTATTTAATTAATATAAACACTGTGCTGTGTGTGTTAAATGAGAATCTCTTAATTCTTAATGGAATTCTGTATGCAATAAAAATAGTCTGGTGAATTCTAAAAGGCAGGAAAGCTGAAGAAAAGTAATGATTTCTATTTTTAATTTTACCACACTTAGGTGAATTACCCTGCGTTAGATATAAAGTAAGGTCATTCTCGGTTAATCTCGGTTCTTGGTTATTTTCGGTTTATTCTCGGTTATTTGTATTAGTGATTTTGTTGGACGTGTTGACAGAAATCTGAATAATAAAATTGATTCAATCTTTGTTGCTCATATATTTTTGTCGGTTCGATTTTTTTTTAATTGTAAGATGATCACATGACAGCAGAATTTAACTTATGCAACATACCCTAGTCCTCTTCTGTATCCCTGAAAAAATGTATGTAAAATTTCATAAAGATAGGTCGAGTAGGTTTAAAAGCGTAGCAAACAAACAAACAAACTCACTTTGGCATTCATAATATTATGATTGTAAAAATACTATAGCAAATTTTATATTTATAGTAAAGCAAACGAAATATTAAATGACGAACGTATCACGAAAGTTAATATAATTTTTATGTTTCCTCTATGGGCTGACATAAGCGTTCTATTTTTTTATGGCAGACAATGATAATAAATTACAATTTGATTTATTAATAATTACCTTTTATTATTTACGTGCATAATTATTAAGCAACTAACATAGCAAAGCTGAGTAAGTCTTCATAAAAAAAGTTATAAATTGTTGTTGTGCAGCATTCAAACGGTGTGGTACTTCGATGGTGTTTATTTTTATAAGACATAAACATATATTTAATGAGTTATACAGCTTCTAAATCTATACGAAGCTCAGGTCCGTTCGTGTATGGAGTACTGCAGTCACATCTGGAACGGCTCAGCTAAATATCAACTAGCAGCACTAACTCGGTAGAGCGCCAGCCCAAGAAGCTCATCGGTAATTGAAACCAAGCTCCACTCTAAAAATTGGTTTTCTCTCAAATACATTTTGAAGAACTTCATGACTTAGTTTCGGAATTTCGTCTTCGGACTTCGGAGCTTCGGAGTAAGCATGGGCAGGGTTACACATCCTTACGTTGTAGACATATTACCACCTATTCACACGAAGCGCTTTTTTATCTTCTTTTATTATGCGCACAGCGAAGGACTGGAATTCTCTCTTCTTCAGTTTCCCCTGAAACTTACAACTCGAGACTCTTAAAGAACAAAGTGAATAGTCTATTAACGGACAAGCGAAACCCATCTTCGACATCATCTTACTTTTCATCAGGAGAGATTGAGGTCAGTCGCTTTCCTGTACCAAAATAATAATAATAAAAAAAATTACACCATCGATTATTTGAGATTTTTTTTTACATTTTGAAACATTTAAAAACTAATTTAGATATTGTTTCGTAATTACGTGCCTACTTAATTAACAAATATGGCGAATCGGCATTTAAAACGGAATAATCTGGTATTATTTATAATTAAAATAAATAAACATCATTTATCACTGTCAGCCGTGAGGCCGCAACAAATACTGTTTATACTACAAGACCTATATTCATGTAAAACCAATTCCCAGTGGGGTGACATGTTTATTCGCCAGTGCTGAAAGCCTTGCCGGGGAAAGGAGTAAAATGAAAAGTAGACACGGGTCCGATAAATAATTGAAGGCTTCGATAGAGCGCCGGGAATTTCAGGTCGAACCTTGGCCAGGATCTTGAGGGAGCCATCCTTCAATCCACCCTCCTCCGCTACTGAATTATTCCGCAATAACACACTTGTTATAGACGTTTCTCGAGGAGTGATACTTTTATGATTTACTTCAACTTTTATTGGCACTTAAAGGGAGTATACGATTTATTTCCCGTTCAATATAAGGTGCGGAGTATATCATTTTTTAGTCTCAAGTCTCTTAGGGCGTGGGCGTCACACACCATATATTTTAAGCGTTGCTTTTTCATCCACTATGTTTACTGTGTTCTATCAATGAATGTTATTGAGTGACAATCTTCTCGTTTCATTATTTCTATCAAAATTTAAATTAAACAACCAAAATTACAGTGAACTTTTGATTTGAAACTTATGATTTTGATTGAAATTATAAAAGTTAATTTATTCAGTAAGTAGTTCATTTTTTGGAATTCTCACAGGAACCTAAAATTTTTTCGTGATAATAAATATCCAGGTGAAAACTATCAATACATCAGATTAAACCACATTCAAATCGGTTAAACCGTGTCAAGAGATAAGCTTGCACAAATGCACAAACAAACAGACAAAAACAATTTTTTGACCTCGGTAACATAAATACAACGTGTATAAATTATTTATTTTTTGAAAAAATATTTAATGTACTGGCACGGCTGGTCTACGATTTTATTATATGTATAGATTTTAATATCAATATGCACGCGCTGATTAGGTATAATATTTCGTGTCAGTCTACGACGCATGTCGTGATCGGGTATATTGTTAGTACAATACAAGTGGAACATTAAACTCCTGTTCGCTGTGGTTTATTGATGCAACTTCCGCAGCAATAAAATCGACTTGTCTCCCAAATGCATAATTTGTACGACAGTCACGCGCATTACGCTACTAAACGGTGTCTCTGAGAACACATTTCACACTAAATTCCACGGGAGCTGCCGTTTGATCATAGATAGAGCTTTGTTTTATGCCTTTGAATTATCATCCACAACTAGTTTATAGCAATCGCTATATTAATATTTCTGAACAGACACGCATGTTTGCTTTTTAGGGAAAATGATCAGAAACAGAATTTAAAAAAATACATTGGCGACCTCGAATAACTTCAAATGTCGACTCGCACACATGACTATAGTGAGGACGATAATTTATTATAGCAATATGAAAAAGAGTGAGACTGTTTTTTTGACTAAAGCGGTGTCCTTTGTGATAAAAGCCAAACATTGCTAGCGAATCCATTAATTAGGAATATATACGACGCGCTCACTCTTTGGCGCTCAATTAGGTGTAGCCCTTTGGCGCTTGATTAATTCTAACACAAACTGACCTATTACTGCGTTCCGATAAGCATCTAATCGATTCAAAAGGGCCGCTACCCATCTGCCGGGTTGAAAAGCTTAAAATTCCGAAAATTCCCGCCGAGAAAACAATAACCGAGGAAGAGCTGGGGCAAAGTCACGTAATAGGTCCAGCTTCCGGTGCGTTTATCAAAAAATTTATTTGGACATTCCTAACGCGCCTCCGCTGCGCTTGCCCGTCGCGATCTGTTGGCATTTAATTTATCTATATCGCTGAAAATGCGGGGTGGAACTTGACGACCGTTATAGCCGAGCTCTCGCCACCGCCGCTTCGCTAGGCCACGCACTTCCGCTATGTCAATGATTTATTGCCGTACACGGCATTTGTGGCGTTTAACTGTGTGTTGTCCGGACCATTGTTTGAGTACTGTGGCCCGTCGAATATGGACGAGGCGGATCATGGGTGATATATTACGTGGCTCCGCGACCAATAATTTTTCATACCTCAACTTAACTGTATTCCTGGATCTGCCTCATATTGTTGCTCAAAAGGACAAGGAATAAACGGCCATAATTATATAAACATAAGTATATTTAAATATTTTATGGTAATCTCAGTGATAATTATATAGAAAATGTTTTGACTAAATAGTATCAATATTTAATTAAAATGTTTCACAGTTAATTATTAGATAGTTATATCATCTTGACGAATCCCTCTTTTTGGGACCAAACGCTTAAAAATTCTTTTATAATACGCCGAAATTTTCCCTTTCGGCGTTTGTGTATCAAAACTTTATATGAGCTCTTTTTCAAGCTTTTTAAAGTTCGAGTAAATAGGCATCTTCTAGGTGAGCTCGCTCCATCGTCGGCCTCGTCTTTACTGCACAGCTAGATGCTGGCCAAGAGCAAACTCATCATTAATAAAAATTAAAAAATGTATATGCCATTCATCTGTCACCATTTTCTTATCCAGGATTTAAAGAATATATGTTAATCCAGGTAATGAACAATCTGCGTGCCAAATTTCATCCTAATCCGTTCAGCCGTTTTTGCTTGATTTGATTGAGTAAAAAACATGCAATCATACAAACTTTCGCATTTGTAAAATTATTAGGATTACTGTATTTTTAAGTAACTTATTTTAATGAATAATTATACAAACATGTGCAATACAAAACACAAAACAAGTAAAGATAAATTATTTATAAATAGCTACATATCAAAATCCACCAGACCAACGCAATTAGGTAAGAAAAAAACCGCAATTATTTTTTCATCTTCACACTGTATGTATATTTTAGGTCAATTTATTTGCAGGCAAACTTGAAACGCTTATTAATAGAATCATCACATTAATTAAATTCAAACCTTTTACATTACATACGAATGTTCACATTCTCACGATACTCGCTGTCATCAAGACAATCGTTCTGTCAGCGCATCAAAATATTTTGAGTGTTTAGATTTCGTTTTAACAAATACTCATCTACTGCTTTGTTAGAATCGCCGCCTAATTAATAGTGGGAACCATGCACATTCCTCTTACCTACTGTATCGACATACAAGTATCATAAGCATCAACATGACTAATTCCAAAGGTATAAGTAATACAAATGGAAATAATTTAGAGAAAGAAACTTGTGTACTAAGCCAAACTTACCTTGCTAACAAAATGCGTATAAATAAATTGTTTATGTAAATATCATAATATCTTGACATTAAATGATTTATCTATAGTACTTACTTTTATATTGTTTTTTTTTGTACTTTTCTAAAGGTACTTTTATCTATAGAGAAGATTTGTACTTTTGTATTTTCGTATGTAACGAATAAATTCAAAACTACTGGATCGATTTTAAAATTCTTTCACCTGTAGTTACATTATCGCCAAGTAACATAGTCTATAAAATGCGTAAAGTAAAATAGCAAAGTAACGTTTTTTTTATTCATGAGAAATGTACAAATTAATGCATCAAATGCAATTAAGATTTGACTTATAGCAGTGACTATATTAATGAAAATGAAAAATACTGAAATTTATTATGTACTAAACAAACAAAGCATTTTCATATTGACAGAAAAATTCTTATTAGAGAATTAATTTTATTGTACATTTCTCTCTGGTCAGTGATCAGCAATAAAAGGCAGGCGCGAACTCCGGTGCATCTCGAGTGCCAATTAAATCGGCACAAACATCCTGTAAGCCGAGATTATCGTATCGCAACAAGCATCGGAAACTTGACCGCTCTTGCGCTGAATAAATTTAAAAAAAAAGAATAATAAAAAATAATTAGATATTGTTGTGTCGTGAGGTGCAGTAACTGCTCATTAACAGACTAGGGTTTGCTAAGAAATATGACAAATTGAAGGGAGACTCCCTAATGGAGCCCATTAATGGTTAATTTGACTGAGATTGTGAAATGAACATTTCAAACTTAGCTCTAGTCTGCGGAATGTGACTGCTGCATTTTGAAGTCATAAATTATGCAGTCTTACAGTTGACAGTAACCACCGTCTTACAGAACACCACTGTGAAATAACAGCATGTTCTGGTAAGCATGACCAACGGTTGTCAGAAGTCTATCTCCACCTAATCTTAACCTTTTTCTTTATCCTACTAAGTCATGTGTTGCTTGTGTAAATAGGTTACGGTAACCAGCTACCGTTAGCCTAACAAGTGGACCGTCCGCCTGTCTGACGAAAAAGGCAGACTTTTAAAGATGAGCGTTCCCAAAAGAAAACAGATTATAATATAATGGTTAAAAAAGAATTATATCAAGTAAACTCCTGGCGGTGGTTAATTAATTTTTGATAATGTCGCGAAAAAGACACGTTTGTCAGTTTATGTGTGTTCCAGTTTGTTTTGATGGTGCGAGGTTGCCAACTAAGACAATGATCGAACAAATAGGGGTTTGTCACGCAACCTGAGCCTAATCAGCGATCGGCGATGTACCGGAGCGCTACTCGACAACTTTTATTTATGCCTTACCGATATCTGAGGACAGTTTTTATTGCCGGCTCTCCTCCGCTATATTTCATACAACCTTCGCGTATCAGACTATTGTTGTACACGCAAATGAGGAATTCAACTAATAAAAATATTTTGTTCGAAACTTATTAGTCCAAACTTATTCGAATGTATTGTTTAATGTTTCTTTTTCCTCTGTCACGAAAATTTGGCGAGGTATTTTTTGAAAATAAAAAAATGACGAAGCCTAATGTTTCTTCTTGACAGAGCCCATTGGATAAGTGATCAGGGTACTTGCCTTAACATGTACATTTCCATTTTCAAAATTGGCTCTGGCTTTGTTACCTATTCTGGTGATAGTGGCTCAGGGCTGGATTTGGAAAATAGTGGCAGGGCAATGCAGTCAGGTGCACCAATATGTATCCAAACAATCGTTTCATAAACAATCGTTTCATAACATTTTAAATTTTTTAAGTAGTGGCAGGGCACACTGCGTTTAGCTGTCATTTGGGAAGCCCGTCTCGTGGCAGTAACCATTCCCTTTCAGGAGATTGCCGTAAAATAATAGTTTGTGTGCTGTGTTTCGGTGAGTAAGTAAGCGATGCCAGAGCCTATTTCCTTATCCCTCCGTAATCCCTATCCTTAATCCTATTATGGTCGGCAGCGCACTTGCAGCTTTTGTGGTGTTGATCCGTCGCCTACGCTAGCCACCTATCATCAAGTGGACGGTCAGCCTGTATGTCGAACTTAACCAAAAAAAAATTTCTTTTGCAAATACAATAGATAATAGTTTTCAATAATTTGCAAAAGAACTCTGTATTGGGAGAAAGATTATTTGATAATATCTAGGACTCCGTATTAGTTAATACGTATTGGTCCTTAAGAAAGCGGATGACAGTGGATGAATAGACGCTTTTGGGCTAATGATGTTGATTATTATTATTGGGAAATAATGACTGTAATATTAGGGGTTAAAGTATGAAATTGCCGATTTGTACAGAAAAATAAAAATTCGTTTTTTTTTTAATTTAACATATTTATTTAATCAAAATAATTACCATTATTATCTATACATTGCTGCTATCTAATAGGAAGCTCATTTATGCCTCTGCGATAGAACTCTGGTGATCTAGATTCGACAAACTGTGTGAAAGCATTTTGCACTGCCTCCTGAGAAGAAAACTTTTTATCACGCAGAAAATTGTCCAAATCACGAAAAAAATGGTAGTCCGTTGGAGCAAGGTCTGGCGAATACGGAGGGTGACGAATGGTTTCTAATTGCAGTTCCTGTAGAGTAGAGTCTGCAGATCAGTCAAATCATGAGGCACCCATTTTTCATATTTTTTTATTTTATTGATTTGACGCAAATGAGTCAATATTGTTGGTAAGGTAACGTTAAACCATGCCGCTAATTCCTGGGTAGTTTGGCTCGGATCGGCTTCCACCATCTCTTTCAAATCATTGTTATTCACCTGTGTGGGCGGTCTTCCACGTGGTTCGTTCTTCAAATCGAAGTTTCCATCACGAAAGCGTTTAAACCAAAATCGCACAGTGCGTTCATTAGCAGTCCCCTCTCCAAACGCAACATTAATATTGCGAGCTGTTTCTGCCGCGTTAGTTCCGCGTCGGAACTCGTATTCAAAAATCACACGAATTTTCGAAGTATCCATCTTTATTGTCTGAGCTGAATAAAAAAAACAACTCAAAGTTGATAATCGAATGTTGCACATTTTTTAAAAGAAGAACTACATAGGTACCGTATGAAAAAAGTTTCACTCAAAAATCTCAAACCATGAAGGTTCTATGTCAATTCGAAGTACCTATTACAATAAAACGGCAATTTCATACTTTAACCCCTATTATTAAATATAGGTTTGTTTAAGTGTTAACCTAATTATTTCTAGGAGGCTGTTAATGTACAGTAGATGTTGTGTTCTTTTTCCTCGTCGAAATAATATATCTTTGCAAGATTTCCCATCCAAAGTTCTTAGCTGTCAGTTGAAACATAACAAATCAAATAAATAAATACAAAGTCAAACTCATAACCGTAACTCAAAGTTTGACTTTTTTAACATCTCGAAAGGCGTCTTTCGGGACAGCTGGTATTACTAGGTATACCTACCTTACATTTTTTGTGAGTCAAGATCACATATAAAATATTTGATTTTGTTGAGGATAAAAGTGACGTGGTTGTGAAATGAAACGTGGTCGCATTATTAGGATCACAAAAAAAATAATTAAAATAACAAAAATTTCGTTCGTCGTTCAATTCCAAAAATTCGTTTCAACATTTTCAAATAATTTCTCTATTATCACTTAACCAAGTGACCTGGATTTTTTCTTATTTTATTTCAGAACTGACTAGCCTGTCGGTGTTTTATCCCTTCAAAAAAAGTAACCAACGGGGGCCTAAAAAAGGTTTCACTTCAAAAACATAAATGAGTATTCCTAAGAAGATAGTGAACAACTCAATTAGTCAGTTCTCTTTCATAAAATAATAGTATCCGTGTTTAATTAATGAAAAAAGTAGTTTTAATTATTCGTCCGTAGGTTTCTCGGACAATGTTCGTGGTTGTCTCAGTGCATGATTACTCGTCCCTCCCACCGGCTGACCGGCTATCATTGGCTCTCTCAGGCTAGTCGCCGCCTCCACTCAAGCGCACTACACTTTACTTCAAAACAACTCGATCCACTCAATAAACAAGTCTTCAACTCCATTGTCTCCCCGCATCATTACCGCTCACGTCACATACCGAGATGTTACGTCGTACAAACCTGTCATAAATCTGTTCAAGATAAATTTTATCTAACCGTTCTACATACACTACCTATACGTAAATTTCAATAGAGTATGTCTTGTCTATTAGAACATGTCGACTATAGTAAGGGTGGGTTGCACCATCTAACTTTAACGGTAACCATATCCAAACCAGTCGTTAAATCTTGGGTTAAGCATAATATGCGTTGCACCATTTTTACAACGGTAAAAATGACGTCATAACTTAACGACAACCGTAACCGCTCGATATTGGCCGGTTAATGTTATTGTTACGGTTAAGTCAACTGTCAAGTATTTTGTTTTTGTCTGAAAATTTTGATATCATGTCTTTAGTCCGTGATATACTATGGGAATCTAGTTCTTCTGATGATGACAGTGAATACAATATAGTGGCCGAAATGCGAAAGAAAAAAGTTTATCAACCTCGAATTGATCGATTCCGAAAATGTATACATTTTTGTGTTTATCCAATGTCCACAATTATTTGAAGTCTATTAACTTCTTCCTTGCGTTCTCTAAAACCCAATAATGTAAAACAATGAGTAGAGTAGATGTACCGGATTATGAAGGTACGTAATATGTCTGTGTGCAATATAGTATATTAATGTATTTTATTGTAAATCAAATACAGCTGGTGTATTAAGATCAATTTATAATTAAGCTTATAATAAAGCTACAACTTAATACGCGTGGCGTTTATTGCACTCATATCTAAAGTAAGTAAATAAATCTAGTTAATCACGGTTCAACACATTAGAAAAATGTAGGTAAACTTACTTTAAGCGGTAGTCTGCCATAATAATTTCATCGGTGCTCGATCCGGCACGGTCCATTATTTTGATGTACAAAATAAAATGCTTTATTTACTCCTTCAACACGTTAAAAACACAAAACCTCAAATATTCGAATTTTTTTTGTGACAGGTGACTGAATGTTGCCATAATAAAAAAATTATTACCACAACAACTTACGAAAATTATATGTTTTTATAATGGCAACCCCTTTAACTTTGACAGTGACGAACAATATCATGGTGCAACATGCGATTGTTAATTTCGACTGTCACCGTTAAAGTCACCGCTAAAGTTAGTTTTGACTTTAACAATAACCAAGCCTACGGTGCAATCCACCCTAAGTATAGTCGATACAATTAAAGTACCTATGGGTAAAGTAAGAATTAAAGTTGTCATTGAACATACGGTGCGAGTACGATTCTATTTTAATTTATGGATCCAATCGATTTAATATAGTGCTGACCTACTTTTTTTATAAACATACTAGCGATCCGTTCCCGGCTTCGCACGGGTGCAATTTTTTTCTGCAAATTAAACGTAGAAACCTTCCTCGTTTAACGCTCTTCCCATTAATGAAAACAGTATAAAAATCCGTTCGGTAGTTTTTGAGAATCGCAGACATACAGACAGACAGACGCGGCGGGGGGACTTTGTTTTATAATATTAAAAAACGTAAATTTAATAATGTTGTCTGCGTGAACGAATTGATTTTTGTTTAATTGTGCGTAACTTTGTCTTTTTCCTGTGTATATTAGTTCAACTGAGATAAGAGAACGCAGTTTGGCGAAATATGGGTATATTCTATCTCAAAACTTCGATGATGAATACTAAAGCTGTCTATCAAGCTGAGTGATGATCGTTAGGCTGAAAAGATAAATGTTTCAACTTATTCGTGTACATAGACTTTTCGAGTTTAATGAGAATGATGCTTATGCATTAAGATAGCCTCACTCTACTTCCTTCGAAATAAATATAACAAATCACCCATCAGGTTTAACAAATTTTTAAATTTCTAAAAATTTTGACGTTCTGAAATTTCAAAAAATCTTATTAAATTATATGAAAAAGTGAAGAAAGTTTTCATAGAATTTTCTAGAAACTTCTGAAATTTTCGAGAAACTTCTAGAATTTTCGAGAAACTTCTAGAATTTTCTAAAAACTTCTAGAATTTTCTAGAATGTTAGCGAAAAAAAAATCCGTTCCTATTAATAATACATAATGAGCGACTCAGCCAAAGAAAAGATATGCCGCAAGGAGAACTCATCGTATTGCATGAACCTTCGTTTCAGTTGTTAACAACAAATGCAATTGTTATGAACGAAAAAAATTTTTTTTTTTATTGTCAGGGTTAGTAACTTTTTTTCAGTAAAAGAAAAAATATCGCGTTTGAAAAACTCGAATATATTGCATAGATCCCGTTTTTTATTGTTTATAGCAGCCCGCTCCCGGCTTCGTCCGGGGTGTATTTTTTCTAAAATAAACGTAGCCTAAGTTACTCCTTATTACATCAGCTACCTGCCAATAAAAGTCCCGTCAAAATCGGTCTAGCTATTTCAGAGATTAGCCGGAACAAACAGACAGATAGACAAAAATTGTAAAAAATGTTATTTTGGTGTATGTACCGCAATTTACATAAACAAAAAGTAGCCTATGTTACTCCTGACGACCCTCTCTTCATGTCTGCAAAGTTTCATCGAAATCGCTTCAGCCGTTTCTGAGATTACCCCGGACAGACAGACAGACAGACAGACAGACAGACAGACAGACAGACAGACAGACAGACAGACAGACAAAAATTCTAAAAAAAGTTATTTACGTTTTAACAGCATGCGAATGACTCTCTAAGCTTAGTTTGAGGCAGTTTTTCGCAAATCACAGACAGACACTCTGATTTTATTTATATAGATTAGCAGATTTCCATGCGCGTGGGCGTGTGTACTAGTTACTGTTATATAGGTTTTTTTTCTAGTAGCCTAATTTTCCATCAGCTATACGCCTGTGAAAGTCCCATAAAAATCGGCCCAGCCGTTTCGGAGTTTGACCGGAACAACAGACAGACAGACAAAAAAAATATTTGTTTTTTGACGTGATTTATCTTTAAATTTGCTTCCACAGTGGGAGGCAATTCAAAAAACTGCTAGCAAAATCGGACAATAAAGTTTGATGCTGTTGCTATCTATCATATACATTTTATTTACTCCACTCAATAGGAAAAGAATCATAGTTTTTTTTGGTATTCGAATTGGTTGGATAGACACATATACGCTCAAAGAAAATATTACTCGTAACTTACACGTATTTACGTAAAACATACGGCCGTGTCGACTACAACAGTCATACCCCATTTTTTTGTTATTAGTCCTTATATACTTTGATATACCCACATAGTAAAAAGCAGTTATTTTGACATTACAAACAGACACTTCAATTTTATTCATATGTGACGTGCTTAATGCGCTCGTTCGCAATTGACAATGAGGCCATGACGAGTGAGATACCTACAGGTTGAGAAGAGTTGAGTGTGAAATGTGGCGCCGGCGCGGAGACGCGAATTGTTTGATTTGGCGGAAGGGAGGGGGCGCAAGGAGAGGCAAGGCTGTAGCGCCTTGGCGAGAATAAAACCACCGTCTGCCGCCAACGCTCGCGCTTCCCCAATAGCAAAAAGTCAAAGACGGAACGAGGCGACAACCACAGAGACTTGCCTCCACGCTGCCGTGGATAAAATCGACATAGAATTAAAGAGAAATACAAAAATCACTCATTGTTCTCATAAAATGAATGTGCCGGGGAGTTGAATGTGTGGCTTTTTGTGAAAATATTCTCATACTTTTAAATGGGATCTCGTGTGGCGCCTCCTAATGATTCGTTCTTTTTGCGTCGGCGCGGCGGCCGTTCATCGGGCACAAACTCTAGGCTTTTGGTGTGTCCGCTCATGTCACCACTTGTGCCTTTTTATTTCGCTGTATGGATGTAAATTAAACAGTTTAGGCGGCATTGTTTGCAGAAACGGCATCGAATTCAATTATCCTCTCGGCTTTTGGTCAAATTATACTTCTGCCTTACTTTTTTATTGCAATGTTTTATTGCTTCGTTGCCAGAGACCTTTGCGATGAGATTTCAAAAACGAACAAATTTAGATATTTTATAATTATTTATTGATTTAAATAGCACGTAAAAACCTACTTACCATTCGACGTTAACGTATACCTTAAACAGCACTGCAAGTTGATAATAAATTTTTAGTTAATAGCTCGATCACATTGTATGCAAACTGATTGAACCCCGAGAGCTTTGATGGACATTGAGCGACGTCCTTAATACAGGGTACCTGACGGTACAATTCATTAGATCCAAGCATTAACTAAATCTTGTTCTGAATCTGTATTTAATTATATATGTGGCACTAATGTAATGTTTGTTTAGCCGTTGAGAAACCGTTGAGAATAAACGAAGTCTTTGATTTATTTTAATTAAAAACGCTTTAATTAATATTAATCAATATTCAACCGTTTTTATTGGGATTGAAATGTTCCTTCTGAAAATTTGAGAAATATTGTTTACATAAACTTTGAGGAATTCAACTGGGTAAATAAGTTTTCTAAGAACTAAGTACTAAGCAGTTACAGATTCCTTATCATTTTCGTTCTAAAGACAACAGTGCACTAACATCACTTATGTTATTGTTTGTGTTAATTAGGCGACTGTAGCCACCTACTATTAAGTGGACTGTCGGATTTTCCATTAAAAAAGTGATTTCTCGAAATTTTCATGAATTATACCTCGGGCAGGTTTGGTATAAGTACCTATAATTATAATCGATAATAGAATTTTAGAATCTACCTAAAATAATTTAGATAAAAAAGTTATGTTTTTTGTAATAAAATGTAAATAAAGAAATGAAACATAGATTCTTATGGAATTAATTTTCCAATTGATTGATAAATTTTTCTAATTTACATTTTGATTCAAATCACAAAATCAAACTGGCTTATTATAATATTATTTGAAATTATTAATTAACGACAGGTTTCAATGGGAATAGACAGTCGGTATGAACTTTGATTAATTACGTAAATAACTGTAATAAAAATACTTCTGTCCAGTATTGTAATAATTGCATAAACTTATGTCCGTGCAAAATACTTAATTTAATTTTAATTCAATATTGATTTACAGTTAAGTGACTCGAGTCACTGTAGTAGACGTTTATGAATCTTCCATTGCAATTCACTAACAACAGCGGGAATACAAATAAATATTAACACTTAGAAAATAGTTAACGGGCGTCATAAAATTCCCACTTGAGTATTTATTCATTGTGCACAGACGTTTGTTTGTTAACCATAAAGCAGCTCAGTGTCGAAAGTGGGAATAAATAACGAAAGCCGTGCGAGGCAAGAATCGTGACACCTACTCTTTCACTAATGGAGCTCCGACGCTATGTTTGTACTGTAGTACGATCAAGATTAGCTGGTTAGCTTTGCTTCTGCCTTTTCGCTGGTCATAGGAGTGCATATTTCATTTATCGAATACAACAGCTCCGACATCGAGTACTTCACTTTCAAAGTTTATTGCAAACTTTGACCCGAGAAGAAACAACTCCTTTCAATGAACTACTTCTAACCCCTTACTTACTTCTTATCTAACCTATACTTGCACTCACTATAAGAAAATTGAGTATATTTAAAAAAATTTAATATATTCCTAGTGTTCAAAGTTGAATATAACAAAAGACTTCTGCAATGTTCGAAGCATTTCTTAAACGCATATTTTGTAATTATTCTTACAAAAATTTCGTCTTTATATCTGCCAGGTACTCTAAGGTGCGGTCGAAGGTCATTCGATGTGTTTCAGGCTTGACATAGGATATTGGGATGACATTTGAAATACAAATAAAATAAAATAAAATTAAAATTCATTATTAATATTTTCTCATTCATTATTTAATATTTTCTTTGTTTGCTGAACTATTTTCACCTCATTATTATACTTTTTATGATAAGTTAGATATGATAAGATAAGTTTTATGATGAATATTTCTGTCATAATATAAAACCATTTTAAGAGTTCTTCAATAATTTTAAGTTCTAAGTGTTTTTAATGCAGTTTTAAGAAGTATCACTTTCATTGATATGTGATTCTTTAAGCAATTTTATTATAACAAGAAAATATGGTTATTACAAGATCGGGTAATAAATTGACTGTTGGTTATTAAATTGCCTGATAAGGCCTTTTCCTTATTGCTTATTTTAAAATCCTAATGCAATTCGTCTTTATTTAGATTTGTCTCGATTCATTATTTCCTAGTTTACATTTTTCTTTTCTTAGCATACCACTTACCTTAAGAGAGACAAAAAAATCCTAAAAGTAATGTCAATTGCAATTAATTTAAAAGGAAGTAGATGAGATGATATGATTTTTGTTTTGGGAGGCCACACAAGCAAACAGTAGGAGCATGGACTTATCTCAAATTGATAGGGTTAATCTAAAGCGATGCTTTGTCGTTTGTCGCTAGATGCGTCGGCCTTTGTTGGAGGTAAGAGATAGTGGATACAAAAAGCTATTACGTAGGTACATTTCAAGTTTCCAGATTGTTTCTGCTTTTTATTTTAACTTTTTATTTTACAAAAAAAATACACCACATGTTCATTTTTTTGTTTTCTTTTTGTTTCGTAACTGTTGATAATAATTTCTACTTCGATTCCGACTACCCTATTTTCCTGTAATATTATGTTCCAATGTCATTTGCTTTGCTTGACACTGTAAAGTAAGTTAACGCAAAACTTTGACATAACTATGGCCCTAATTTTATTTCACAGTACTTTTTTTCTTTTTCTTTTATTTTTATGTACCTTAACTGTAAGTAACATTTTTATGTTATTCTTTTTGAAGTGAAAACTTCTTTAGGCGCGTTGGGCAGTTTTTGTGTGGAAAAAATGGCGTTATTTAAAAAATGGCCTACATTTCAAAATGTTACAATGTAGGTACATATACCTACTAGAATCTTAGTTTGTGAAGCTAATAAGTTTTAACTTCTGACGTGCAGTCCTACAACTGACAGTTTTTTTATCTAGCTAAACTGCAAGTAATATTTTTATGTGATTCTTTTTTCTTTGGTGTGTTTTCAAAGAGCTTTGATAGCAGGTAATTTCTCCGCTTGTCTCAGAGAACGGTTAGAGCCTTAGTTGGAGCCATTGTTTTAAATGATACGGATCCTTTAAAATATATATTTTGGGAAGAATCCTCCCACATAACATTTTATTGTCGAATATAGTTTCCGAAAGTTGCGTTTAAATTTCTTGCCTCTGCCATTTTATTTTATTACACTGCCAGGTTCCCAGTTTAATATGCAACTAAAAAATGTCAACAAAAAATAGGCGCCAGCGAAGGAGAAGCTCAGTTGCTATACAGCAGTCGAATCCTTATAATATTGTGTAGTGTATTTTTTACATGCTCCTTTTGGAGGCTTGGGCTTGTGTTAAAATACACACCTAAGTATCATTAGCTATAAACACAGTTCTTTGTGTCTGCCTTTGAAAGAAATAAGGGCAATAAAGTGGGAAGATTGAGGTACTGAACTTAACCTGTTTATTGTGGAAGAGGCTTTTATGTCTTGACTTAAATCACGTTACAATATATTTTAATGAAGCTTTTATAATTGTTTGTAAAATTAAAAAAAGTTTAATAATATTGTAGTGTCTAATTTTCATTTATTTGCTAAATTAAATTATATACATTTTCTTTAAGATTAAGCAATTTTAAGTGTATTATGATAGTGAGTAAATTTGAATATTCATAGAAGCCGTCTCCTCATAATGTTGACTTTTAATTTGAGCGACAAAGGAGGTGCGCCTACGCAGTGCCAGTCAGTAAACCTTTCCCCTCCCCCAGTTTCTCGCATCGCAGGCACAGGCAATATTCCGAGCGCAGCCGCCGCGGTCCAGGTTTACTGTGGCGCCTTATTATGTTACCTTTGTTTTCAAATTTAATTGGCTCCTCAAAGATAACTTATCTTGATAATAAACGACGACCAATAAACCGGAGGTCGGGTACAACTGACTGTTCCTCAAGATAAGATTGTGTGCCTGAATGACATTTAATAGTTGCCTGATAAATTTGGATGTTGATAACACGTGTGGAAAACATTTTTAAGTTTATTATACCAGGTACACTGAGAACCTAGGGATTGATGATGGGCATACTGTAGAAGGAAATTTATATTTTTCAATTTAGTCTAAAAATGAAGATTTATTATCTTTATATTATCTTTATGTAACCTATGAAGTTAGTTCTATTTTTTTTTTAATCGGTGTAAGTAGTAGTTACACCGGTCGGTCTTTGTTAATTGTTAAAGTTAATAATTAAAAACTTTTTGTATTTTGAGGTATAGGTAATGTGTAAATTAAAAAAAAAATGTAAGTAGACACATGTTGGCATTTTTATTAATAGCTTATAAAAATTTCAAAAGGCTTTAAGTTAATTTGGTATTAGGTATCTAATATCTTATTTAAATCTAATTATTTTTCTAATTTATAAGCCTCACTTGCTATAAGGCTTTTGAATCAGCGAATCAGAATTAGATAATAGGAAAACTCTTAATGGAAAAATATTTTTAATCAATACTTTTTGAAGATTTTATTTAAATATTTTAAATAATATTACAATAGATTAGCCAACATCCATTAAAACATTATGTTAAAACGTAGATATTACAAACTGAAATAAAAAATGTTATTTTATAAATTTTATGTACATAATAATTATTTTATGTCTTATAGTAACTTCAAAAATTTTGTCACCTTTAAAAAAAGTTTGCGTATAATCAATCTATAGAATTGTCAAAAAATAGTCAATGTACTTTTGATAGGTTTTTTCTTATGTGACGGTCGAAGGAGAGGCTGACGGTCCACTTCATGGTAGATGGCTACCGTAGCCTATAACACAACCAACGGCAAGTGCGCTACCGACCATAGAAGGATAAGGGATACAGAAGGGATAGGGTAATGGGCTCTGGAATTCCTTATTCACTCACCAAAACACAACAGCAAATACTTATGCTGTTATTTCTTGATGTTCTTCTGTAAGGGGGTGGTTACTGCCACCAGAGGGGTTGCCCAAATGACTGCGAAACGCACTGTACCCTGCCACTAAACATCAAGCTTAGTGATTATTTTATAAAATAAAATAAACATTTACATAAATATTATTGTATACATATATTCAATGAAGTTACATAGAATATATTCTAACTAATATTAGAATTCTTATTATTTTCTAGATAACGTCTAGATAGATCTCATTACTAGAATTACATTAATAAGTTTGTTCCCATAAATATGGACGTGGTACAAGATTTTATACTAAGAATCTCATATATGTAAATTGTAAAGTACTTCTTGTTAGGGCTAGTTGCAATTTATTTATATGGCAAATGTCAATTAAAAAGTTGACAAGTAAATGTGTTCCAAGCAGTTATGTAGTTTAATTTGATTAAATTTACATTTAACCACGTAACGACTGCTTTGAGAACAGGGTTAATAGTACTGAATATATTTGTACGACTTAAACTTAATTTATTAAACATAATTAAATGAAGCTACCATAAAAGGCGGAAAGCTGTGGTGGTGCCAGTCTTGATGTAGCGCAGAGATGTTGACTCTATAAGAAAAATGACCCAAAAAAAGGACCAATGTCCTTTTTGACAAAAACAATGAGTTAAAGAAATATTTTTTAGCTTTTTATGTTCCTACTGTTTACTAATTTGGGCAACGTATAACCAAGGCTCGTCAAATCCAGCACATATGGGCAGCGTTCCGAAAGCTCCGAGACATCTTCTTGTCCAAAATTGGTCAGTGTCTCAAAACAAAAGTTTTCAGTGATGAACATAATTATGTGGCTGAAACGTGGTCTCTAATTATGGCCATGGAGGCAACTCCTTTATTGGCATTTTCTTTTTTCCTGAGTGTCGTTCCCCCCAATATTTATTTAATTATGAAATTTTATTATTGACTAATTGTACCCGCGAATTCGTACGCGCTGTAATTCCTTTTTAGGAAAGTACCACAGGAAGCTATATTTTACTACCTGTGTCCCAAATTTCACACAAATCTGTTCAGTTGTTTTTGCGTGATTGAACAAACAAACACACAAACATTACATTCATTTACATTTTAACCAAAGAGCTTTTACAATGATTGCCATGCTAACTAGATTACAGTTTCAATTAGCAGGGTTACATTAAAATAGCACAGTCTTAATCGATAGGAAACGATATATCTATCATACGTACTGAGAGACGCAGGTCGATTGTCCCTTAGGATCGAACTATACATAGAATCCAGGCCACTGTATAAGGGTTTTATAGGACTCGGTATAGTCGTTAGATTTATTGGAAAACCAGGCGGGACCCTAGAGTGCTACAAACCCTTATGAGGGGACAAGCTAAGGCATTTCTTACTCAATCAATGATTAAAACACTACACATTGTGCTATTGTTGAAAGCCATTCATGATACAGATCTGTATTATAATAAAAGTAATTCTTATTATTACAATGATATTAATATCATTGATAATTTGTAGACTAAGCCTCAATGTACAAAATGTATTTGTTGCGTAGATGAAAGCAAATAGAAAGATTAGTGACTCACTATTCGCGTATGGACCTAATAGACTGAGTCCAATGGACTTAGTTTTAGTTAGTCGCTTAAATGACATTTCGTGATACCTACGTTAAAATTACGGACACAGTTTTGACGACACTTTATTATTACAGGTGTTCGATATTGCAATTCTAGTAGTGGGGATAATATTTAGGCATTTTTTTCGGAGCCCATTTATCCATTATATAATGTAAGAACGTAACGTATCTTTCTTTTTGCTTACATCTACGATTTATAGTGAATATTGTCAGTCAACTGTAATGATAGATTTTTTTCTAATTTAATTTTTGGAGGGAAAATCTTATACTTATTTTGTATTTTCACATAAATTTGACCTTTTATAGCCTACATATTCGAATCAGTAAAACGCTTGTCTTCCAGTTCCACCGTATACTGTTAGTTGGTAAATGTATTACCTACAAACATGAACACAAGTTACAAGGTAACTGTTGCATCCAACTACAAAGATGCAATCATTTTACAACCTTATGAAACCAGCGTGATTTTTGTAGGCAATAAAATAAAGTTAAGTTAATTATTTTAATTTTCTTTTTACCTGAAAAAAAAAAGATAATTTAATTTATGACATAGCGACCTGTTCCGGCTTGGCACGGGTGCAATTTTTTTCTACAATTTCTCTCTCTATAGTGAAAACCGCATTAAAATCCGTTGCGTAGTTTAAAAGATCTAAGTGTACATTCAGAGGGAAAGATTTTGTGTAACATTTAGAATTTCTGTAAACCGTAAGAGTACAAAGTACAAATTGTTAAAATTATTGTTGTTTTGAGTGCGTACGTGAATAAAAAAAATGTAACAATGACAATGAGACGATTTACTTGTAGAAGGTATAAAAGGTCAAATACTGCTTCTATTGACCCTTTGTTGGCCATTGTATTGTTATAAATTTGTAATTCCGACAAATGTTTAATATTCAACACGTTGTTATTCGATTTTGTATAATTATGTTCTTTTGAAACAATCGTTAAAATTTAATTCGTGATTGGCATTGTTTAACACGAAAAGTTACATATCATTACTGATTAATGTTTTAAATTAAAAAGAGAATAGGTAGGTTTCTTACGCAACATTATTTATTGTTTGACTGTTTACAATAAGGTTTAATGTACCTACATAAGTTCTGAATTGTACTATACTTTACGTAACTAGATATTTAAACAATTTCTCAATGTCAAGCTAAACGAACAGTTTAACTAAGTTCAGGAAACTAGGCACTGCTTTGTATTGGAATAGGTATGCATATTCCGATCTTATAAATTTTGGATGATATTATAATACGAGATTGTTGAACAAAACAACGTTGACAATGGTACACCTAATTAATCAAAATTGAAAGAATAAGTATTAAAATCTTCAATTCAATTTTTTTTTTATTACTAATTATACTTAAAGCGAAGAGTCTAAAAAAAGAACTAACAAAAATTACATTTTACTTTATAAGAACCAATGAGGAACACAATATCTTCTGTTTTTATCAAAAATGGTTTTAATTTCTTTATCCACTTATACTGGCCGTGGCTCGACGGTGGATCTAGGCTGATTCTGACCTGTGTCCAGCAGTGGACGTCCTGCGGCTGAGATGATGACATCTAAATTGTATGTGCGAAGATATAATTATATGATGATCGTTATGTAACATTTAAAAGAGGAATTATAGACCACCTTACTGACCTTACTGAGCAATTCAAGAGAATTCTAGGAACGGTTATTCAATATTAAAGAACTATATTTGTAGGACTTATTCTGTGCGATAAGACAATATACATATTTCTACAACAGCAATTACCTTGCAAAATAAGGTCGGAAGGCATCTTAATGTAAAACAGAGCAATGGAAATATCTTATTAACAAAATTGGCAATAACCTTTATGGTCGTGTGTCACAGCGTTTTACAATTCAGTTACGAGTATACAGGTAGGCTAATAAAATTAAGGACTAAATAAAAATTAAACATATTCCGAGAACGTCCTGGTTTTATGTATATTGAAGAAATTATTGTGAGCCACCAAATAAGTACATATTTGTGACAGACTGGCAAAAAAAAATAGTTATGGATGATGTTATAGATGTTATAACACTATAACATCATCCATAGGTAATTATTTTTTTATAATTTTCATAAAAAGAAACACAGCATAATGCGCTGTTGTATTTCGGTGAGTGAGTAAGGGATCCGTTTCTTATTTTATGGCGTATGGCAGAGCCCATTCCCATCATCAGCCGTAGGAAGACTTATCCCCGCCACTAACTCTTCCTAACCTCTTCCTAATTCTATTAAAATTATAGAGGGTCGTGTCCAATGTAAACCGTATAAAAGTGGGAAACGGTAACAAAAACATTTAAAAAAAAACTCCAACTGTGCAATTTATAGTGCTTTTAGCAAAAGGTTTGTTGTTTACAAGACATCTTTTATTTAAATCTTTAATTTACGATTTCCCATTCAACATTTTAAAGATAAGCTCGGTTTAGGACCTTCATAGTGTATTTCAATTAAAAAAAAAGAATGGCTGACGTTACGTCGATAAACTAATCGTTAAACAGAATCCTGTGATAACAGAGTTTAATCTTTTTTAAACATCTTTTAAAAAAATAAAATTTATCTGTTCTTTATACTTTGTTCAATATTCAAATTGGTGTTTTCATTATGTTGCTATGAATTGAAAGCATCAAATTCTAAAGTTAAGTTCGCTTTGCGAACATCAACATAACACAAAGGTTATTAGGTTTAAACCAATCATTTTCAGTCCGTTACTTTCAGCACATAATAAGTTAGTTGAGGGATGAATACAAATCTAAATGAATTGAGAACACACTGTTAGTTCTGAATACATAAATTAACATTTATATGAATAGCAATATTATTAATGTGAACTTTTTTTATTTCACAACAAACTTTATTTATTAAATAGTTATCAAAATTCACTACTTTAAATCTATAATACAAACTAAAAATAAGCTTATTTATAATCTAACCCTAAGTTATATATATTTACACATTATATAATATAAAACATGGGTCCCTTTAGCAGGATCTCAAGCATGCTGGCTGCATTACCTCGTTGTATGGCAATACTATCTGTTGACCGAGGTAATAGCCAGCTTTAGAATAGCCGATTATGTCGACCAAACGTTTTGATAAGATGCATTAAGAGCATTAGGACCCCACGGACCCAGAGATTCAACACTGAAGGGAATAAATATGTAGCTGGTGCCGATACCTATCTCTGTATTTGTGGATTTTCCGATTTTCAGCCACCTCCGCAGCAGCACCAGCTGTGGTAAGTGTTCCATGAAGGTGGGACGGTGCCAAAGTGTCGACGCAGGTGGCATCCCACACTAGTGGACTACCCATCCTCCATGGAACCCATCTTGCCATAATTACGTAAGATACCATTTGTTTCAAGAATCGAAGGTATATTAACGGTGGCAAGAAATTCAGCCAGCGCTATTAATGCAGGAAAGTCCGTGATGTCCCAAGCGGTCGACATCCCTTTTTTTTATCGAGGAGAAATCCTTTTATTGATCCCCTGCCGCTGGCTAGGCGGCAGGGGTATGTGGGGGTCGACCAGGATACTCCGCTTGCGCACGTAGCAGGCAGAACTGGCCCCTACCCACTAAAACTCCCCGGTGTCTCCTTGCCCTTTGAGTGGGGAGTGGACGGGCTCTGCCGAGGCAACTGCTCCGACCCACCCCCCTCTGGCGGCCTAGCCATTGCTGGCCAAGCTGACGCCAACGGGTGGGTTGCCCGGAGACACCCGAGCAATCCCCAGACGGAGGGGAGCCGTGCAGGCACATACAGCTAGCCAGCTGTGTGCGCAGATCCCCGAGGGTATTTGAAGACGGGCTGGTGCCCGCCTTCTCCTGCCCAGCCATCTGCTATGATGTTAATGGGGGACTCAATGGACACCAATAGTTTCCATTAGCTCCCCCACCTGCAACGCGGGCGAAACTCCCCTCAAACGAGCAGGGGCCTCCCTCCAGGCCTCCCTGTTCCCCTGAACTCCAAATCCCTGGCGACAGCTGACGAGAAAGGCATAGAGGGATACCAGTCCCGCCCCAGCTGCCAGGGGACACCAACAAAGAAGGAAGGGAGTCCCGCCCCACCACCAACAGGAGCAGGGGACCAGGGCCACCCTCCAGGCCTTCCTGTTCCCCTGAACTCCACAAAAACCCTGACCACAGCAGGCGAGAAGGCATAGGGAGGGATACCAGTCCTGCCGCAGCCGCCAGGGTAAACTCAACTTTGTGCGCTCCGCAACGAGCTCCGCCAAAGGAGCCCGCTCGGAGCACACCGGTGTGGCCCTTCTTGGTCCCTAAGGCCGAAGCCAAGGGTAAGCCCCCCCACCACGACAAGGTCAAAGCGGTCGACATCCCTACCACAGGGACAAGTGTTGGGGATACATACCTCTGTACCTAGTCGGAGCCCGATCGCGAGACGGAGAGTGTTATTGTCCAGAAAAGTGCCCAAGTTAGGTGAAGGCACGGCGTGGAACCAGAACCTTCTGAGGGCGCTAAAAAGCCGAGAGTCGATCTCGGCTTTTTAGCGCCCTCAATCTAGCAAGATCGGGCCCCGAAAAGCTCTCCAGTAAACTATCATAAATAGTTTGACATTGTATGTTATCCCAGGTCCTCTGTCTTTCTGGATTTTTTGGGGAATTTTGACTCGAAAAAGCCATATTCCAGGCGGTTCGACTCTCTTCTTGATATGCAACCTCATTGTTTAAAGGATGGGTCCCAAGATTTTTTCAATGAGTCAATCAATTCAATTTGTAATAGGACCGATCACAGCGTCGATCCACGGCCTATATTAGGTAGTCAATCCATCTTGTGAGTGGACGTCCTACGCAGTGCTCCTGGTCACGTGGTTCTCATTAGAGAAGTGCCCCAGCGGCCGTCGACTCTCCGTACTAAATGTCCTGCCAATTAACTCTTCAACTTACTAATCTGCCTAGTTACGGCAGTGACTTTCGTTTGTCTACAGTTTTCCTCATTCCTGATTCGATCTCGCGGAGAAAATCCGAACAGCCTTCTTGGTAGTTAAGCGAGGTTGAGCTGTCTTGCGAGGTCCAATATTAAAATATATTTTTAACAATGTGAAAATAAAATTTATATATATATATTTATATATTTAATATAAATATATATAAATATATATATATATATATATATATATATATATATTTCTTTTGACGGTTCACTCGATGGTATGGCTATATATATTATATTTGTAGACATTAGATAGACATTGAAAAGCCAAAGGAAATCACCGTTTAGTTCTTCATAGATACCTAATTTAATTAAAAAACAATGTCCCACTTTGCTTTGTTGAGACTCCTGTGGTATTGGGTCGGTTACAGTTGCGAGGTCACCGGGTAGACTGTAGCGACCCAAAACTAACAAAATGCTCATTTGAATTGCCAACTATGAAATTATGAATATTTGCATTGTTATTAATCTGAAGCCGGTCATTTTCATTATACTGTATAATTTCACGTTGTTATAAAAACAAGTGGCTTGTTTGAAATGTGTAGGTATGTTGTGTTTATGACGTGGCAAATTAAGAGGTTTGTTTTAACGAATAATTTCCACTTGTAAGTGCTAAATTGGATTCTTTAATTCTAAGATCTAATAACTAATAATACATGGTAAACTTAGTAATAATATATGGAGCTAAAAGCAAGTTTTGTCAAGATTTACAGAGATCGCACATGATGCCAAAACTATTGCAACAGATAGATTTACAAACATTAAAAATATTAATAACAAAGGCTCTTTAATTATCTTTTGTAGAGGACAAGCACACCGTGAAATAACAGCATAAAATTAAATGTGCATTTGTGTTTCGGGGAGGGAGTTAGAGATGCGAGAGTTCACTTCCCTATCCCTTATCCTTAATCCTTCTATGGTCAGCAGCGCCACCAACAAGTCCTACCATCAAGTGGACCGTCACCGTCAGCCCATCAGTCGAAAAAAACTCTACATAATCATTTTTTTATTTAATATATTAATTGCATTAGGAAGCTAAGTTTGAATCTTTTTTTAATGCAAATTGACTGAAACTCATTTTTAAACAATAAATTGTATTTTTATTATATTTTTATAATATTTTTGCTACAATAGGTAAATATTAAACTGTTTAATAAGTGACATTCGCAAAATCGCTCTAATACTTTATAAACGGTTGGTGTCGATGAAAGGGGAAAACAAACAAGTTAACAGACAGACAGCAGATCGTTTAATCAGTCTGTGCACAGACACAGGGTAGGGGGTTACCTTCCACTAAATGACCATCCCTCTACTCTGTTAACCCGTGCCACCGTATCCACAAACAGTATATTCGGTGAGTGCTACGAATTAATACACCTATGAACAGAACAGAGGTGAATATAATTATAAACTATATGTATATATATATAATATAGTTTATAATTTTCCAGTGAAACACAATTTTGATAAAAATATTCATGTGCGAGAAATCCCAATTTGGCTGTAATTTGAATGGGGTTTAGATAATAAGCACACTATGTTAAAATTGCTTTGCTCACTAACATCTGTAGAATTGAATTAATTTAAAAAATGAAAACTTATGTTTTTAATTTAAAAAGAAATAACATTGGGCATGATTGCTTGCTTAAATTTGCTTCCATAGTAGAGGGCATTCAGAAGAGTGATGATAACAAAATAGGGTGCTAAAGTTTGAGGCTGTGTCTACCATATCTATCGTTTACATACAAAATTGAATTACACCACTCGATAGCTCAAGATTAAAGAATCGTATGGCAAATTAAATGGATAATCTAGAATATGTACGCACATTTTTATTTTGAGAATATTTTTAATGATTTAGGTCTCTTCTTAGAGACATTGATGTCTATGGAAATACGCTCTCGTGTTATTTCTTTGCCCTCGCCCGCTGGGGACGAGCAGAAGCCTCCCGCCCGCCCGGATTCATTTCTGGTTTTCGCTACTCTTTTGTCTCAAACTGTTTTCGCAACTTGTCCTCTCCCTCTTAAGAAAATGTTTACCCACTTATTTCTCCAAATCCATCTGCGTCTGTAAGACCAACTTTGTAAAGAGTGGTGAAATTAAATAAGCATGAGAGATTGGCGTTGATTATCTAATCTTTATATACGGTTTGTGCGGATGGTGATATAATATTATGTTTTATTTTGAATAATTAAGTACAAATTGATACTTATCGTTAATTTATAGTTATTGCGTGTATATCGATTGGATTTATGCCTCGTTCGTCCCGATATTTTGTTTCACATTTCTACAATTTCTCTAGGATTTTTTATTGTTTTTATTATGGTCTTCTAGTATTTTGGATGTTATCTTTTGGGATTTTTTTTTTGATATTGTTGTTATCGTTTTTTTATCTTTTCTTTTATTATTCGTAGGTAGTTACCTACGGTAGTATAGATACCTACTTAATGAATCGTTTGTTTTTAATTTCTGTGTTCAACCGTTTTCTTATTGGATGATATGATTGAGTGCATCCCGACATGCCAACTGAGTAGACCACATGCATGGCTTAATGTCCGTGATTGTGACAGATTGCGATGAGAAAGGAGTAAAAATATTATGATGGAATGCCATGGGTATAGTTACGCCAGGATTTTTGTGAAAATCTACTTTCATAACAATATAATAATAGATAAATGTTAGATTAGTCGAATACTACCAATCACAACATTGTCAAATATAACGCCCAGGTTAGATTTTTGATGAAGTTTTCTAATCACGGGTACAGTTTTAGTAACGCAATTTCGTCTATATTAACACATTCCTCTGTAACATTGTGTTAGGCAGTAAATGTAGATACCCAATCTCCGAATATGCAGTTATATGGCAGACGGCACGTAACGGTAATAGAATCCATCATTTGTGTGGATAGGACACAACCCCAACACATCCAATTCCGAAGCGTAGATCAAAAGCACGAATGAAGTTTGACGTATATCCACGTGAGGGCATATCGGTCTCCTCTGTATCTATAGATAGGTAGCGGCGGTGTATTTACCGGCAATAAGCCGGCTTGCATTCCCCGCTCTACCCGCCGCCCCCCTCAAACAACCGTACACCCACGGACTCTCGGTCTACTCATTTCGTATGCAATTTTATTCATTATTTGTAATCTACTTCAATCGAATAGGGTCTCAGTATAAATCACTTTTAGGAATTGCTCGATAGGATGTATGTAGATTGACGCTTTTAGTGTGATATTTAAATGTGACGTGTCTTTGTGGCGGTAGGTGCAGAAAGCGCTAATAAAGCCAGCCTTCTACCAAGTTTATATGTATGAGGCGGCGACCCCAGAAACTCATTTGACTAAAACAAATAACGCTTACTTTTTATTTTCTTACGCGCACGCCTTTTAAGATGCCGATGCGTCTTTCCCATTTTCATTTCAATCTGTCATTAGGCAAGTGGATATCCTGAGTACATACTTCTATCAGATACATGGAATATATAATATATACACGTTGAAAAAAGACTTGAATAAAAGAAAAAGATGTGAGGCATAAAATCAATATTCTGGATAGCTTAAATATTATACCTACCTACGTATGTATTTCTATAGGTCGTTTCTGTGATTCGAACTTCTCTGTGGGCATTGTATGACCTCTTAAGTTGTATAACGTTATACAACTCCCGAGAACATGGTATGTGTAGAAAACTTAATAACTATTACTTAAGTAAAACTTATCTTCATACGTAGTACCTATCTACAATTTGTTTAGACTTCCTGTTTCGTACAGCAGACTTATTAGGTTAGGTATCCAATTACCTTCTGACGTCAGGTATAAAAGGCATATACCTTAATATTAATACCTAAATGTTAATTATTATCGACTGTAGATACGCGTAATAAGATCTGTATAGTTTGCCGACATACAGACAAAAAATCATTTTGTTTAATTAGGTACATGCAGGAATAACTATTCATAAAAATATATACAAAAAACGACATTTAGCGATTGTTCGTGACTATAAGTGTCTACTTATATATTTTTATATTTCTCCAAGTGGTTTGCTTCATAAAAGTTCCTTCAAAATCGGTTGAGCCGTTTCGGTTATAAAACGATATGGTTATAAAAGAGGCAACTAAAGAAGAGAGGATTTATGTAACGTGCTGATGACGTTGTTAGCTTAATAAAAGCCCTAATTAGTATAAATTACTTATCTACATACAGTAGGTACCTACCCGAACCGTTTTGTTCATAACTTATGTATTAATGGATAACACTTACAAAATAAATGCAGGGAATATAGTTAGAAGATAATGCTTGCACTATAGAGTCTGGGTGCATTGAATCTTGTTACTATTTATTATCCTATCAATCGTAGAGATGAGTGGGGCTATATTGAAGTTAAAAATAATGTAGATTTCAGTATTGACGGGGTTTGTATGTAGGCTCCAAAGCATAATGGAGTGGAGGGATTAAGGTAAGGACATAGTAATGGCCGGCGATGTAACGACAGCGGGTTTGCGAAAGAGCGTGCAACGACGAGCAGCGTGCCGAGATGAGTGAGTTCCGAGCGGCGTCGCGCGCCGCCAGACCCAATTGGTCGCCCGCCAGCGACCCGCCCAGGGGAGGGGGCAACGCACACATGCGCGTCTCACCTAAGATAATTTATTTTATGTTATACCGTTTGAATATTTTATATCTGTGTGAGTTTTTTCGGTCGGTATGCGTGCAGTGTGAAATATTCGCGCGATAAGAAAGAAGAAGAGGGGAACAGATCGATCGGGAACGTTGCGCTTTTTGTTTCTCGGTGTTGTTGTCATAGTTTAATTGAAGGTGCGTCATCTCTATCTGCAAGGCTTCTATGCCGATAAATACATAGAAAATATAATATCACTTTGTGCCTCTTGTATCTCTTTTAGCCCATGCTTCTAAAATTATTTTATTTAACCATTTTATTGTAGGTACAAACACATTTTATTGTATCAGATAGTTTCTTCTTATTTATCCTATCACATGACTGGCAAATTAACAAATATCACAATTGCATGATTAAGATGATTACGATTACCTTATCACATGCACATGATTATATTAAGAGTGGATAGAAAGTTCATAAATATCACAATGACATGATTAAGATGATTACGATTACCTTATCACATGCACATGATTAAGAGTGGATAGAAAGTTCATAAAATTAGTGAACTCTCTAAGCGATTGTCTCTAGTTAGGCAAATATGTAAAGTTAGTATCGTACAAAATTACTAAGTAACTTCGTAGGTGGTGTAATAAGTTACTTACCTAAGGTTTTACGGTTATTTAAAAAATATTTACAAACCGAAAAATAAGTGGGTTGTCGGTAGGTAGGCTACTAATATTAAAAATAAAAAGTTTAACGAGTAAGGAAATACCTATGTAGGTACGTTATAATTATTGTAGATATTTCATCAGTGCTATAAAAAGACTAAACGGTACCTACCTACATGTGTCTACTAAGTAGAAATAGGTAGGCATATACCTACATATACAACCAACACGTTTCCACCGCTTAAACGGCCGCAGCAATTTACGTACTGAGTACACAACAGGCCGCAACCACTGCTCTACAAGAAACGCTTATTGAATCCTATCTAGCCAAGTGTGTTGGGACGACAGTGAAATAAAAAAAAACACCAATGCCGTGGTAACCTTTAATCAAATGCAAAGCTATCATTAAGTCGACGCTTCGGCAAACTCGCTCGTCGTGCGCATCGTCACTGTTAATTATCATGATATATATGTATATATACCTACATATGTATAAAATGAAATAAAAGAGACCGCTCCGTGAGCCTGTACCAATACTAGCATACAAAAAATACGAGAAAAGAAAGAGAAGCTTTAAAAAAGAAAGGAGTGCATCTACCCCCACCTCGGCTGGCCCCCTCCGCGGCGGGCCGCCCCTACTGCGGGTGCCACCCACCGCACCGCAAAAATCGTCTACGGCGGCGCGGGGTCAAACGGCGACGCGGCGTGAAAAGAAGGAGCGGTGTGCGGCGTCACTCACACTGGCGCGAGTGTGCGTGTGCGCGCCGACAGAGACGCACAGCGTTCGAGCGAGACAGTGGCGCCAATTACTATCACCTGGCGGGCAGCTACCGCATTACCCACTGCCGCCGCGCGCGCGACCACGCGCCCGCTGCAACACGCGGCTCGCTCCTGTGACGCTCCGCTGATATCTGGACTCTGCACTCGAATCGATATTAGCGAACTCTCTGAGCCTTCGCCCAGCCCTCGAGTGCATGTCCCTTGCCATAGGATTCCACTTCTGCAAGTGCTGCCGCGTGACAACATGCAACTGTGAAGTGTGTGCGGACTGTGACACAGAACAAACGTGATTTATTTACAAGTTAACTGTCCAAAAATATTACAGTGAAAATGACTTCTCAATTCGCTTTCAGAGGATCTCCGCCGAATCAGGTAAATTATTTCAAAAATTCATCTGTCTGTTCAGTACCTATCCCACTTAAAAATAACCTTTATTCCTTTTTGGCAATGCGATATTCACACACCTAATATTCTTGTATTTCATATAATAAATATAGAACATTTTGAGGCGCAAAGTGGTATGTTGATGTGGTTACAACAAAATAATTTCAAACAAAATTTCTTATAATATAGGACTCGGGATATCAAGCTCTTAAATAATGTATATTTACCTAAAACCTTAGAGTTTTTATTAAATAAATTCATACGTTTGCTAAGTAAAATTTAGTAAAAGGTAAATTTCTTTATTCGGGATAAATACAATACATGCAAGCCACGGAAATAACAATTGGAAAACAATTTTGTCTTCATTTGATTGTAATAAAATTAATACTATTTATTTTTCATGAGGCTATTTGAACTGTTTACAGAAACCACCATGTTTATGTTTTAATAATATTATACCAAAGTTCTAGGACACAAAGCAGTTTAATTATTAACAACAAACGAATATGCGTTCAGTTTAATTTTAATTAAGTAGATGAAAGTATTAAGTGGGAGTATTTATACTAGGAGTCTCGCTATAAGTTTACTTAGGTACAATATTAATAAGTAGGCACATAGATACAACTAACAGCTTATAGAATACCCAATTTATTGATACTAATAACACGATTATTAGCTTTTATAGAAAATAATTTAGGAACAACAACTTTTTATTTTAATTTTAAATCTAAGTACTTTATTTTTTCGGTAATTGCTTGACAATAGAAATTAACATTTATTTAATTTAATAAATTTAAATTAAACACAAACTATTAAAATATTAATTACAAAAGATGTAAATAAACTTCTAACTTATAACGTCTTTACTTACCTATGTAGGTAGGTATGTAGGTATACACCTAACGTCTACTACGTGGGTACTTAGGCATAAACATGTAGGTCATCTGATAACTGTCACACAGTGCTTTGTATTGTAAGCTTGTAGTTATTTTATAAACTTAACACTGATTCTGGTAATATTCTCACATATTATTAAGTATAAATAGTTACTTAGTTAGGTACTAAAAGTACATACTAATCAGGTAACCCTTTAACAAATTTGACAATGCCTGAAGTAATTTAGAATATAAAATATTCTGGCAATCTTTATAATTTTTGTTGATATCCTTCTTCATTCCTTGTTGATTTCCTTTCTTCATGAAAACAATCAGAAAACACAACAAACGCAGTTAAAATAGTCTTATTAATTAATATATTTAATTAAACATTAATTTAATTATTGATAAACTTATTTGTCATAAATAATTCTTATAATACATATACATTATACATATATATATATACATGCAATACATATAACCTATTATTAACATTATAAATGCTTAAGTTTGTTTAAAATTTACACTAATATTGTTTATAAGTTTGAATATAACACAGTCAATTATGTAGCTTTATTTTTGTTAATTGTACCTACCTACTTTAGACTTGTTAAGTAATTTGGGACGAACCAGGAACCTAATATTAGTATGGGACAAACGAGGAAATTTTTGGAATGTGAGAATATATTGAGACTAAAACAATATCGAGACAAATCGCGAGCAAAAACAATAACAATTAACTAAGGGTTATTTTTCATGAAATTTTTATAGACATAGTATAGTAAATAATACATGTTTATAACATACCTATCCTAATATAATACGCATCCTATTATAATACAGTAGCGTTAATAACTGAATACATTATCACAAGGAAATGTAAATAAAAATCACAGTGAGTGAAAATTAAAGTAGGTGAGTTTACAATGATTTCAACTCAATTAAAAAAGCTCGATAAATATTTTGAACTTATTAGGTATGGAGGCGAACAAAAAACGGAAACTCAACTCTAATAAGTATGCCCATAAATAAGAAATGAGAAATGAGAAGCCAGCCAACTCTGTCTCTACTTTGTACAACGATCGTTAGTACAAATTAATGTGAATTTTCTCGTTTGATAAACAATTAAGGTGGAACAATGTAATACGATTAGCGTTTACATGAGAGATGTGGCAGCGGACTTGATCGATTACACCGCGATGATACAGAGTCCTCATTAAAGGCCGTGTGAATTCAACGAAAAACTATAACAATTGCTGTGAGATATTTTCATACCGAAAATATTGACTTGATCTGTGCTGTGTGCGTTTCTCGTAGGAAATGTATGCATAAACAGAAACAAAGTAGGTACTAAAAATAATTACAAGATTCAACAAAGAAGAATGGATCTACATTTTTTTATAATTGGCTACAAGTTAGATTCTCTGAGTTTCATTGAAAGCTGTATAGTTGATGTACACCTATTTATTAAAAACTAGCGATTTTCCCATATTTATTAAAATTTCCAATATTCTTCTTCATAAGAACCATCCTCGGACTTAGCCGTATTGGCATAATAATCTTTCTCATACCTAAATAAATAACCTTGATAATAAATAACCTAAGTCGTAAATAAAATAACCTTTCTCGAGTTTTATACGCTTAGTATTTTTAAATAAGTTTTTTATTTACTTATAATGATTAACACAAGTTATGTTTGTATATCTGTATGAAGGTGCTATCTATTATGTTGACATGTAATAAATAAATATTAAAATAATAGAAAAAATAACATGTAGGCATAAAGTTATATGACGAGACAGATATAAATAGGTGGGTCTAATTTTATTATAAAATAATATGTTTGTCCAGGGGCATTGTCTTATTACTAAAGGTCAAATTTAGTAATAAGACAGATAAATATTTGCTTAGGGTTTCCTTGTTATTTTTAACCAACATAGATGTCATGCCATCCTGGTATATTCAGGTAGGTACTATTTGTGTAAATCTTACCTTACTATTTAACATTAGCATTAGATAATATAAATAAAATTTATTATTATATGCTTACTATGATTTCTTAAAATGCGTTTTTTTTTGCTTTCAGTTTTAGACTGTTCCCTATTTATTACTATTGATATTACCTAATTACTATCGATAGTACCTACTGTATTGATTTTACCTAGTAAACCTTATCATCTAAAGCGAGAATAGTCTTGATATTGATGAAATAAAATAAAAATTTTTTCAATTACTCGAAAAAAGCTACAAACATAAGCTGTAAATATTTAGATATTATTACTATAAATATTATACCGTGGTATATATTTTTTATTTACGAGACAAATATTTTGAAAACAAAGAGAAATTAATGAGCACTTCATTATCCAGGTCAACTAAGCGCCCAGATTTTTTTAAAATTAACTAAAATACGAAGGAATCCATTCTAATATAATTAACCGAACCGATCATAACTTCAATTTATGATATCAATTTATCAATACTTAAAGTGAAGACTTAAATTCAATTTACGATTTTTTTTTCTAATTTTATTACGATTTTTTTTTGTGTCCTCTTAACAACTTTACTATAATGTCTAAGTTACTAAGGCATAAATGTTAATAAGTACCTATAGGCTTTTTCTACAATAGTCAGTGAAGGTTTAGCAGTTTAAAAAAAATCTAAATTGAGGTGCCATAAAGTTACTTCAATTTACGAAATTTTTCTAAGCATTTTCTGTCCTCTTTATATTTCTACTGTGAATAATGTCAAATAATGTAAAATAAAATCTCCCACGTCTGTCTGCAGGTATTATCTCGAAATTGGTCGCGATTATCTCAAAAACTATTGAACGTACTTTCATGCGGTTTTCATTAATGGAAAAAGCGTTAAGAAGCGTTAAGAAGCCAGGAACGGATCGCTAGTTATTTATATTTTACAAAAGACATTAATATTCACTATAAAAAAACAATGTTGCAATTAATGTTTTTTATTACACATTTGTTATCTTTGCAATAACTACTCTCAATATTAGGTAGGTATAATCATTTGGAAAATAATTTTATTGTTCGAGAATAATTTTATCTTTGAGTGCATGTGATTCATTAACAAATTATTAGATTCACTGTCACCCGTATTTGTTATACGATAACAGTTTATTAAATTTCATGGCTGTCGTATTAATATTGAACTCGTCAGGCTTATCAACGGATTTTGTTAGTTCAGTAAGCCATAATTAAAATGTATCCGAAGTAGCCAAATGTTAATAAAGATATGGAATGATTGGGTCAGACGACCAGAGCGTGCCGTGCGCGTCTACTCTAGCTATCTTGTTGATAAGATGCCTCCATGTGAGGGTGGGACTTACTCCCTCGACAAGAGGGGATTATCCCCATTATTTTCCACTAACTGAACCTTTTGCCGTCCTAACTATAGTTACTGTTCTCTTTCTTAATATTGTACTACTCGCAACAGTCGTTTTCATATGCTTCGCTTCCAGTTTCAAGTTTTAATTATACCGTCAAATGCACTTACAAATGTCTTCTATTTATTTATATAGCTCGCACTGTTGGAATGCAAAGAACTTTTTTTTAACTCCCATACCCATTGCTTTCATTGTACGTTTTATTTAAATAGCAATTAAGGACAAGAATGGGCTGTAAACGTTTATGCCGCGTTGTGTCGTACGTTTTAAGAGCTCGGTCCCACTAAACTTCGGGTGGCATCGCTTTGCTTACTTACTAAATATTTTTTTTAATATTCATATCAACTTAACTTTATACAATTGTCAAACAAGCAAATAAACTAAAGTAGATGATTGCATTTATCTTTAACTTAAATGTTTTTTTTTAATTGTTACTCTTAATTACAAATATATAGGCTACAAGTTATATCGATTCTTTAGTTTTTCCAACACAAAATTAAGCTATATGTCAGCACATATATATATAATAGCAAGGGAGTACTACTTGTAATATTAGAAACTTAGGGCCTCTTTCACCAACTACAAGTACAGTGTTGATTAGTTACTTTTAGAAATAATTTTATGTTTTATTAAATTACTAGCTGGTGCCCGCGACTTCGTCCGCGTTGAAAAAGAAAATATATGAGTAATTATTGTACCCGTGCGCCGTACACCGCCATCTGTTAGATTTTTGTGGAACTACAGATAATAAAAACAAATTTGTCCGCGTTGAAAAAGAAAAAAGTAGCCTATCCTGTGTCCCGTACGTCCAAATGTTTATCTACCAAGTTTTATGAAAATCAGTTAATTCATTTCAGAGTTATGGAGGAACAACATACAGAAAAAAATTCTAAGTCGTCAATTTAGTTTCAGTATCATGTATAGAGCCTAAACACGATATCTCTGAAAACAAAGTAACTTACTCCATGACCGGCCCTTACAGATTTATTATTAGTATTGATGCACTCGGTTTAGTGCTTCCTTTGATAGGCGATTTTTTTTTAAATTTCTTTTTAATGTTTGGGACTTTTACCGCACAAACAAAAGTATATCAGCTCCACCATCCCCGGTGACCGGTGACTTTAAATGACGGTTAGCCTACTTGACAGATGGTGAAAGAGGCCCTTAGTTAATTAAATAAATGGTCTAATAATTACAAAAAGAATTTGCAACCAAATCGAGAATGAAAAATGTTTATCGTCTTTAAGTGATCGATTTTTTTTTTTAACTAACATATTGATTTCTCATAAATGGAACAAAAAAAAAATTTGCAAGCTATTTCTCTAATTTTGCATATATTAATTTTCAATTAACCAACTCGTGTTCGTCGATTCAACTAATTTCTTAATCATTACGACGCACCAAGGAAAGTCCATTAGGATTTCTAGTTATGTTTTAGTTTAGAGAAATGTTTAAAAAACATTAAGTACATTTTAATTAATGAATAAAATCATATTCACGGACAATGAATAACGTTTTCCTGGATTGGCCAGCGTGAATAAAAATGTATCATATTATCTTTACCAAAGTTAAGTTGCAGTAAAGAGTTTTTTAAAAATTATTAGTATTCAAACATACTCGTTAGCCACATTAGAAGATATGGAGTACATACCTCCTAATTCCTACATATCATATGGCGTCATTATCAACAGATAAGTCGAACAACGTATTGTGCCTGAAAGAAATGTGTGGAATTTTCGGCTTTTTGTATTTCTCCCTAAGCGTTCACCGGCATTACTAGGGTCTTATAAAATTCATGGAAGATTTTTGAGCATCGCTCAGCGTCGAGGGTCGAAATTGAATCGCGTTACGCAGCCATTTTTTCACGGGGACTATACGAATTGTCGTTACATAATGCACGACAGAAGAAGGGTTGGTTCGCTTACAAACACCAGTTTAACTGAATTGAATGAAATAAATTTTATTATACGTACACGCACACACATATTTTATTTGAGGGACGTACGTTATTTAATACCTTTACAGACATTTTTGTTATCATGTTTGCTGATGACACCATGTACAAACTACAATTCTAACTAATATTGTAAATGCGGAAGTGAGTTTGTTTAGATATTTTTATAAATTTTACATCATGAATCATCATGTACACAGTTGTCAAGGATACAGAAAGCGACGTAGGGGAAAAAGTGCTGTTCCCGAGGGATCATTAAAAATAAAAACAAAATGAAATTTTTTGACTGAAAATATGAAAAAATGAAAATAACGCCTGTCAAAAAATATATTTGAACTTGTGTAAATATTTTAACATTTAGAAAAAAGGGCGTAGACGGAGTCACGGGCGAAACTAGTCTACTATGTTTTCGAAACAGTAATGTCGAAGTAATGACAAATTGAAATCAATATGTGCATTATATTGTAACTATAGCTAGTACAAAATTTTTAATAAAAAGAAAATATTTATGAGTAAGAAAATATTTATGAGTAATATATCGCTACGACGAAATTGGCTCATTTTTTAAATATTTTTTGACGGTCCCTTGGGAACATTATTTTTCCATGATAAAAAGTATCCGTATGTTAATCCAGGTTACAAACTATATGTGTCCCAAATTTAAATTAATTAATTTTAAATTTAAAGTTTTTAAAAACTAAGATGCAGAGCCTGGCACATAGACGCAAAATTGCCAGTCTATGTGTCTTTTATAAGATGTACTTCGGAGAGTGTGCTCAGGAGCTGCATGAACTCATACCGCCTTCCCCTTTCTTCCATCGGACATACAGACATACGGCTGGTTACCATCCTCATCTTGTCGATATCCCTCTATTTCGGACCAAGCGCTTTAAAACATCCTTTATAATGCGCACTGCCAAGGTTTGGAACTCCCTGCCGGCGTCTGTATTTCCGAGCACATATAACCTGAATCTATTCAAAGTTCGAGTGAATAGGCACCTTCTGGGTGAGCTCGCTCCATCATAGGCCTCATCTTCGCTACACACCTGGATGTTGGCCAAGAGCAAACCCATCTCTACTTAAAAAAAAAAAAAAAAAATTTGATCTAAATCCGTTCAGTAGTTTTTACATACATCCATACATATATCCATCCATCCTCACAAACTTTCGCATTTATAATATTAGTATTGTAATTAGTGTGTAAAATTCAGTACATTTCAATAAAAGGTGACAATGTCATTATATAGGTACATCTAACTTACTACTAACTTAACCTAAGCAACTCTCACTAGAGACCGTTTATACCGTCGGCATATCTAACCAACAGGGGCACAAACAGTCCCCGAGTGAGAGGAGGTTGCTGCCAATTATTTGGGTCATACGAATAACTCCAGACTGTGCTCCGAGTCTCGAGTTCCTGATTAAAATATTGCGAACGTTTCGGTCCCGGTGTAACTTATGTGTACTCACAACAAAATAATTGAAGGTGGGCCAGAAGAACACGCAACACAAGTAAAATCGTAATCGGATCACACTTTTTATAAAATCATCAGAACTTTGACGCTCGTGGCCCAACAGTATTACCTGAGCGAAACCTCGCAACAACCAAGTGGAGAAACAAAACCTTCGCCATTCATTTAACTTAATAATGAGCCATGAACAATCGTCACCATTTTTTCCAGTTTGCATTTGACCATTTCTTTCCGTTTGACCCCTTTTTATTCGCTCTCGTAATTTAACTTCGAAACTTTTACCTTTTTTTTAAATTTAATAAAGCATAATAAAGTGCCATGAAAGAGTAAAATGTTCGTCTGGTAAAGCTATTGTTCTTCATAATGAGCCAAATGTTATGCAAGTTCATTTTTTATGACTGTATGTAACGTGATATAGTTTAGACGTCAAACTAGTACACAGAAGAAAAAGAAAATAGAAATAAGTAATATAAATTCCTCCGCATAACTTGTTGTGAATAGTTAAATTATTAAGTAATAGAACGAATAACCGGAATACGGTTTGTTATGATCATCTGTGGCACGCAGATGCAAACAATGGATATGAGAAAAAATTTAAATTGTGGTAAACTTTAATTATGGTTAATTAAAAACAACGTTAAGTATTTAATTATTATTTTTGTATATTTCTTTTGAGTTCTGTATAGCACTAACACACAATTTGTTTAAGATTTATTAAAAGTCACTATAAATTTTAAGAATTAAGTAGGTATGAATTTTAATGGGTGACTATACAAAATTGTTTAAGGTAATTTACATATACAAAATATATGTAATTTTATATTAAACTAAAAACTAACTAACTAATTTAAATAATATGAAAAATATTAATATAAAATACCTTAATATCGCCTGACATCTTTGTCGTGGTAACGCCACCGCAGTGACAGTGGTTCCCAATTTTTCAAATTTTTAGACAATCCCTCGGAGAACTAACATTTTTCCAGGATTAAAAGTATCCTATATGTTCAAGTTCATACAGGTAATGTGGTAAGTTCATACAGGTAGGTAGGTATACTATATGTGTGCCAAATTTCATCTAAATCGGTTAAGCTGTTTCTGAGATTAGCGCACAAACAAACAGTCAAAAATTCTAAAAAACTATTTTATTGATAATATAATAATGTCTGACCTGATGAATGAATTTCTCAATTCCGAAAAACTAATTAATTTCACCGAAAAGAGTAGGCTCCGTTTACGCTGTAGTGAAATGAAATGATATTGTTCATGTTTTCCAATACTACGCCCGCGCAAGCGCAACCGGCTTTATATCGTGTTGGACGGTTAACCAGTAAGAAAAGTTTTGTGAGTTCATTCTTAAATGATACTAGAAAAACCTTTCACTGTATTAAATATGTATAAAATGTATATTAGCGAGCTTCATTTTAAGAGGACAATAATATTCCTATATATTATCATAAACTGAAGTTATAGAGATAACCGTAGTATCCAAATTAAAACTGCTATGAAAATACATATTTTATTTTAAAACCGCGCGTACGAAGTTGCAGGCACAACTAGTTATTAAATAAAACATGTACAACCAAAATGAGTAAATAATTTCAATGCATCGCTTTTAAATCCCGGAATCTGGTCATGCCTTACATTTTTTATCACGTGTGACTAAATATTACATAACCTAAGCCTATTCTTTTGTCGATATATAAAGTGTTTAGTGTTTTAATTGTTCTCTTCTTTTTTATTCATTTATTTATAGATAAATATTTACAATCTTAACACAAAAACTTTAAAAAAAAACTAACTAATTATTTCCAAAAAATACTTATAAATAATTTAATCCTATTAAGCCTTTGGTAGACGGAAAAGTGGCGAGAATGCTGGCGGCATTGCCCCGTTGAATGCATATGCTTATCTTCTGGGCAAAGTAAGAGCCAGCATTCTTGTCACCCGACGCGTCTACCAACCGTTTTGCCAGCTCCTTGTAAAGTTCATGAAAGGCTGGCCCCCTCGGACCCATGGTCTCTACCGCAAGCGGCACAAACATGTAACCCCTATCTAAGTTTACATATTTGCGCCGCTTGAGATTTTCGGCTTTATAAGCGGCAGCACCAGCCTGTGACGTGCTTCCTGAAAGATGAGAAGGAGCCAGGGTGTCTACACATGTGGCATCCCACACCAGGGGTCTTCCCAGCTTCCAGGGAACAAGAGTCATGCCGTCGGGTCTCTTGCCGTCGTCTCTCATTAGTCCATTAGTTCTAAAACTGATGGGACGGTGGCATTAACAAACGCCCGACGAATGATGTCGTTTTGACTGGCGTGTTGCGGTATGCGTCCTGCGCTCTTGATACAGGATAATCCGTGGTGGCCGAACCGATCTACTGATTCTCCACAATTACAGTGGTGAGGAACTGTACAAGGAGCGCCAACTCGTAGGGATGCTGCCAATCTAAAAGTATTATTGTCTAAAAGATTGCCAATGTTACGGGACGGTAAAGCATGTAGCCAGAGGCCTGATTCCCATCGCGATACGGCAAGTAGACGAGCACTCTCTGTATTAGAAATTGTTGAATTTATCAGATTGTTAAATTCCAAAACACAGAGAGGATCGTTCCATTGCCTTTGGCGAATAGGGGATTTGGGCAGAAATTTTGTCAAACAGACTTTTTTCCAACTTTCTGTAGCTTCTGCAAAATAGCATATTTGGCAATTAGGAATTGATTGAGCTAATTTAGAAGTGCTGTATATAGAAGAACAGAAAGCTGGCAATGAAACACTAGAAATTTTGCGAATGCCGAGGCCACCTAACCTTATAGGCAAGGAGGCCTGGCGCCAAGCACGGTCATCAAAAGGTGTGTTTAGTATGGAGATGAGTGTATCTCTTATAATGTTGTCGAGTTTTTGTGTAAGAAAAGGATGATTCCAAAGCTGACAACATCTAAGAGTATACATAAATTTTGGAACAAAAAGACAATGTTTTATTATAGTATAGGCTACATGTATGTTTATTTTTTCTAATCGCTCAGAAACAGAAAGGAAATTTAGAATTTTCTCATCTACACAATCTTGTATTGAGTCATCTAGAATTGGGGATCCTAGGAGGCGAAGTGATCTCTTGTCTAGTAATTTAATATTAGGAGCAATTTGTTCAAAAATATTTTTTTAGGTATTCTGTTGTAAAATATTGGGTACAAAAATTTCACATTTTGAAAAATTTAGAGTAAGCCCTAACTTATCGAATTCTGAAATGATAAACTGTAAATCGCTGTATGTGGTGTTAATATCACCTCCTAGCGTTCCGTCATCTAGGTACCACACATTAAATTTTGACTTCAACTTTTGAATGGTTGGATGAATTACTAGGCTAAAAAGAGCCGGTCCGAGGGGGTCCCCTTGCTGGCATCCAACTTCAGACCAAATAAGGTTGTTTTTGTAGGTTAATTTTGTAGGTTTTCCATAGCATTGCCAAATAAAGCTATATATAAATGAGGAATTTTGAGTTTAACTTGATGAAGGAGAACGTTTCTGTCCACAGAGTTAAAAGCGTTCTTCACATCCACTTTCACCAAAACTTCACCTCTTTGTTGAGTTAGAAAAGTTCTTAAAGCGTGTACTGCTGCCTCGCATCCACCACGTGAACCGAAACCCAACTGTAAGGTTTGGAATTCCTTACAGAGGGTTTCTTTCATGCTCTTACAACAAATTTTGGCTGCGAGACGGCGGTGAACAGTTCCAACGGCAATAGGTCTCATACCTCCGTCTTTTTTAAGTAAGGCGCACAAGTTTGCCCCATACAGGATGTCAACAATCTGTTCATTAACCTTGCCTTCAAGCATCAAATTTATGAGCAATGTAAACTCCTTAAGCAGAGCTTCCCCGACTTCACCACATCCCGCACTTATTAGATCTTTCAAATGCTGTGGCGTTAGGGAGTCAAGGCCACCTGCAGAGCCACTTGGGAAAGATGTTATGGCTGCTCTCACATCTTGGGGCGTGGCCGTTACAAATTCCTCATTGATACCTGGGGGCAAGGTAGAAAAAAAATATATTTTTGATGATGGTGGATATTTGTTTTTTAAAGCCAACAAGATCTCCGTATTATTCGGCGCCATTGTATCATTCGAAAAAAGTATCTTTGCTGAACCTCTGATATCTCCTTCAGCCATTTTATCCTCGACAATCTTGTATGAGACTTCGTTTGACAGCTTACTAAATGTGTGACGATGTGGTGCAAAAGAGAAATCAAGGAGACTACAATTTTGAACACAATTTTGTTTTATTTTGTTTGTTAAAGAATCTATTTCTGAAAGTTTTTCGGAAACATGAATACTGTATGGGAAAGTAAGTAAATTTTCCCAAGCCTGATTTGTTTTTGAATTTAAAACATTTTTGATATCTCGCGTAAGGCATTTTGCTACGCTCATGCGGGCCCCACGTGGAATCCTTTTCACAATCGACAAGTTACTTTTCTATTTAGATAGTGTTTCCCAAAAAATTGTTGATGACATTTTATTTGTTGGTTCACTTAAATTTGGTACTGAAGGATGTGCTTTACTTAAATGGATTTTGAGACCACGATTACCTTTGAAATATCTAGGTTAGGAGCACAGATCGCACTTGGTAAGGTTTTCCACAGTTACATTATTGCCGTTCAGATTGGAATTTTGACTTATATTTTGGTCGGCAGCATCCTCTAAAACTAAAGAAGTATTTATAAATGTAGGATCATCTATTTCTTGGAAAAGCTGCCGCCTACAACACTGTCCCTGATCAGGCAGCGGAGACGGCAGTTGTGTCGAATCAGGAGGGGTAAAAAATTTATCTTCATTTGTGGCTTCATCTTCATCTTCATCAGCTGCAGAAAACATTCAAATTTGTGTTTCTTTTTTATTTATATTTTGAACAAAACCTTTCCTCTGCTTGGTGTCATGGCGACTTTGGTACAAATTGTGGTAGGAATAACAGCTGATCTCTTTGAAGTGGCAATGGTTCAGTAGTACCGATGGATTTATTTTATTTTAAAATCAAATTTCTCGTAGTTGTCAGTCACAGCCTCTCGTTGAGAGAAAAATTACATTTATTCCAATTATTCCTTGGTCATCCAAAACTTATGTTACTGCCACAATTTAAGCATTATTTTTGCACAATTTTCTTGTAATATATATTATAAAATAATAAAATATACATTAAGTTATATTTAAAATTGTGAAATATTACAAAAAGTCAATATTTGTCAGATGTCAACTTATATCTGTTTATAAATTGTTCTGTTATATTTACTAGCTTTTTTTTTTTATTAAATCTTTATTGCTTATATATTTTATCAGGCGTTGATTTTTCTATATCCCTGACAATGTGTATGAAAAATTTCATGATGATCGGTTGAGCAATTAAAGTGTTTTACTTCACCAGAAAGAAAGACAAAATTCACCAGAAAAAAGAATGATAAATTCACCAGAAAGAAGGTAACATTTTATGTTACACAAATGTTCTAAATCAAGAAATTTCTGAGAGAATTTGGTAACAAAAAAGCGTTTAATTATCAGAAATCCCTAAAATGTCGTTAGACATATTTCTATGTTACCGCTTGACTCGTATTTCATGTACCTCCTTAATCTATGTGTGTTTTTCGTCACTGTATCTTATTATTTATGTAAGGCGCTAGTTATAGTCTCCAGTTGAATGTAAAGGAAATGGTAATTTCTTACAACCTATTAGGTTCCCTTACTGGGTCAAGGTGTGACCTTCATAAAATTTGGTTATTCATAACATTTATTGCATAAAAATGTAGTGTTTGTTTATAATCATTAAAGTCACAATCGCAATACAGGCATCACATCAAGTTATTATGCACCTTCATACCTATCTAACCACACGTAAATGTCTTGTTAAAACATTTCTAACAATAACATCTGACTGATTATAGTTTGTACACGAATAAACAACCATTCAAGCCCGTCACCACCACCACCTATCTTTCAGTGGTAGTTCTAATAAGACGCGTCGTAGAGACTCATGAAACTTTATTTCGTGACTTAAAATACACATGTAGGACAATTGCCAGTGATGTTGTGCTTGCAGCCGTGTGTCGCGACGAATGAGTTGTTCACATACCATTAGTTCACACCTTGTCGCTCGCGGATGGTCCAACACTTACACGAGACGTCATTACCGACATCATTTAAACAAAACACACGGATTCTGCAAACGTCGAACGGATGCATTCGATTGAATTACATCTCAGTAATTTTATAACGTCCAATGTCCATGTTGCACTGAAACCGGTATTTGTTGGGAATGCTACTCTCGAAGTTGGAGATGAATATGTATACTTAGGTCAGGGTAAACCCGAGAAAAAGGTCGTATGAGGAGCGTACCGGAAATATCTTCACCTCTGAATTAAAAATTTCAATTTTTAAAGACAATCTTCAAACTGCATATTGCTGGTGATAATAAAATAACGTGACTCCTATGGGGCGCTTCTCAGAACGTTATATTTCTAACCATGTTATTTGATGGAGTACTAAACTTTCCGATAATATTACAAGGATTAGGAAGAAATGACAATGTACGGAACATGGCACCTCTCTAATCGAAGACTTCTCTAACCAAGACCCTAAATTGGTAGCCAAGTACATACTTGTTGATGTTAATTCCTAGCGATGTGACTGTCCTTATACTAACTGTGCCCCGTGGTTTCATTCGTTGTTTAATTTAAATTGACAAAGGCATGCACAGTACGGCTCTTATGATTAATGTTCGTTTCTCGTCGGTCCTGACTCAACGCGTCGCTTTTCATCGCCCGCGTGCGCTATTACTTCGTTTTCGTGTTCTTTCGCGAAATCAGAATCAGAAAGAATTTGCGTTATTTCTGATTTTCTGATTCTTTTTGCTCGACTTTTAGAGATTATAGCGTAATGATAAATAGCTTATGACATTTCTCAAGAATTTGGCTATCTATTACAAAATCTTTTGGTTCAATTTCTATTTTGAATTCAATTTCCTTTGTTAATTACATCACAGTTCAGATACATAACTATTGTTGAACATAGATATGGGTATGCATAGAATAAGCATGAGTTATTTTGGTAATACGATCGTCGATTAGTGTTTAACGACAGGGAGATGGCAATAAAGGCTGTAACGGTACCAGCACGGGATGTTTGGAATCGCCACCGATTTTATAGCGTCTGTATTAACCGATAATTCAAGCGAGAATACCGCAATTGCATATTGTTTGGTCGGTGCTTGTGATTATACGCACAATGCTTAGCCAATGTTACTACCTATGAATTTGGAACAGGATACTGGAAAGAACTATTTGCCAGTAATTTTCAATTTATACTTTCAAACATTTACTTATGGGTATACAATTTAATATTTTAATTGTAATTTAAATTTTAGTCGGCAGACAGGCTGACGGTCCACTTAGTGGTACTTTATAAAATGCACACTAAATACTTCATCTACTAAACTTACTTTTAATTAAAATTCCCTACCGGTTCACTATTTTATCAAAATGCTTTAAAATTTGCATTCACGAAGAAAAACTTTAAAATCCATATCAATTCATTATTTTATTTATTTCTGAAAACATGTTCTTGTAACTATTTAAAATGTAATTAAAAATGATTTGTTGTGTACTTAAAAGCTGATTTGAAAAAGTTATTGCCTTAAAGGTTTACTTTACATTTCAAACCACTCTCGCGTCGTATCTAATTTGTTTAAGTTTGCGGAGCGAACTAAAAAACTTTGCAGCCGCAAACTTAACATAGCAATAGTGTATAAATGTTTCTCATTCTAAATTCATATAGCAACTCGTTTTAAATAATCTTAAAATGATTAGAAATTAAAATGTGTGCATAAAGCTCGAATATAGTTACTCTAATCATGTAAGTAATAAATAATTCTGTTTGAATTTATTCAAATTAAATGAAATCCTATAAAAAATTATATACTAAAATATAGGTACTCATTATAATTTTCAAGAACATTACTATTACTAGCAAAAGTGTGATGGAAGCAATAGGTTGGCGGCCCGGTTATTATTAGCCAGTGCCGAGCTAGCATGTGTTTATTCCATAACACAAGCTAATAAATCTTAAGGGACAACCGGGAACAGCTTCATTAGCGAAATCAAAGTTCTGTGCGCGCCGCTGTGGATGATTAAAGACGTAGGATTTTGAATTATTTTGTCGAGATAACACATCCGAATGTTATTTTTCGCGTGCTGATAAGTATAAGGTATTAAAATTAAAAAAAGGGTTCAGGTAAAAGTCACCGTTCGCATTTGCGGGTGCGTTGAAGTGTGACGACAGGCTCTCCGGTTGCTCGCGAGAGTTGCAATTTTATGAATGACTTGTTTGAATGAAATACAATAATAATATGGGCTTCGAATGAGAACCGAAGCGGAAAGCTCACTTAGAACTGGTACGTGTCCCGTAGAGGTATACCTCACAAATCAAACATTTTACTGAAGATAATACACTTTTAACCTGTCATAAAAAACTTAATAAAGTTGTAAATCGATTTCGCGTGACCTTGCCATTCTTTATTGGGTGTGCAGAACAGCGTGTGTCAAAAACTGTCGCAGTATGTGTACATAACATAACACAACATAACACATTTTTTAACAGTATCTGCAGGATTATTCGATGGCATTTATCATGGCACTATTTGCCCGTAAATTGTCAAAATTAAGTATAACTTCCTTTGTAATTAAAATTAACTTCAATTAAAAAGTTGAAAGATGTTACAAATCATTTAAAAATCATACTTAGACTTAGGGCCTCTTTCACCAACTAGGGGAGCGGGGGGCTAGTTGTAACAGGGGTAAGTAGTAACAAGCATTTTTTACCGACATAATAGAAGAATATTCGTTTGATTTTCAATCTGACTTACTACGTGATACCCATTCTATCATATAATCGTGATCAGTACCCCGCCGGACGGCGCAGGAAGCGGTGTTGTGCAGGCGCTCCGATAAAGCCAGGTAATGGACTTTTTTTTGTTTATACAAAATTGATTATCGTAGATTTCAAATTGTTTAGCAGTTGTTGATTTACTCGTATACAGATACATTTAGAATTTGTTTAGTTTGATTATATTAAATTCAATTTCACACCAAGTAAGTGACTTTATTTAATAGACGTTATTTCAAAAAACCTCGCAGTGGGGTATGTTGTAACACTTTTACGGGGCAAGTTGTAACAAGTTACAACCTGCCCCTTATTTATTTATAAGTTCTATGAAATTATGCGGGACGTATTTAAATTCCTTCTTTTCATGTTTTCAATACTTTCCTGTTGAACTTGATTGATTTTACCTATTTCAGAATGAGACACTACAGAAGAAAAACTGAAGAAGAATGCTGTGTCCACGCCAGAGAAGAACGAGTTACAAAAAGAACACGAAGAAAAGAAAAGTTATATAAATAAGACAAAGAAAACACGAGAGACTAAGAAAGGCAAAGGAAAGGGCAAAAGAACGATGACAAAAGATCGAGAGGAAAAAGATAAAATAAAGATAGTTAAAAGACAAGGGATAAATAAAGTAAAAAAGAAAGTTTTAAATTCTGATTCGGAATCAGAACCCGAGGAATGGTTTTGTTTAGCTTGTGGGGAAACTTATGAAAATTCAAACGAGAAGTGGATACAATGCATCATGTACAAGATGTGGGCACATGTAAAATGTGCAACAGGAAATAAGATCTCATTTGTGTGTCTCAATTGTGATTCCGATGAAGACTGATTATAAGACTAGAGTTCCTTTATAGTTTAAGAAAGACCATGTTTTTTTTAATATTTGGTTATTTTTCTATTAGATTAAAAATAAAACTTAAAAGTCTAAGTTTGTTATAACCTAGGCAAGGTTATAACCTGCCTAATGCTAAATGAATCAAAAGTCTGATTACTGAAGTAGTTAAGATTATAAATGGCTGTAAGCCTAAAATGCCTTAATAGTTTAAGTAAAGAAAGAGCATGTTATTTGTTTATTTTTGAATATTTTCTATGAGATTAAAAATTTAACTTAAAAGTCTAAACCTGTTTTAGCGTTTGTAAAGTTTCTTATGCTAAATATGCCAAATAAATTTTTATAAAATATAAAATTGGTTTTCAATTCCTAATGTTACAATTTGCCCCAAGCCTGTTAGTTAGCCCCAAACACGGGGTAAGTTATAACACTCGTCAGTTTATTTTCAAAGCCGTTTCTACAAAAAATCGTTATAGGTTTGATCAAAAGTTTATTTGGAATTGATAGTTGAATAGTTGTTAATTGGAATAGTACTGCTAGATTTCATAAATACCAAGCAAGTAAGCTTTGATAGCCAAGAAGCGACAAATTGTTACAACTAGCCCCCCGCTCAAGTAAAGTGTTGATTAGTTACTTTTAGAAATAATTTTATGTTTTATTAAATTATGCACTCGGTTTAGTGCATCCTTCGATAGGTGAATTTTTTTATTAATTTCTTTACAATGTTTGGGACTTTTACCGCACAAACAAAGGTCTATCAGCTCCATCATCCCCGGTGACCGGTGACTAAAGGACGGTTAGCCTACTTGACAGATGGTGAAAGAGGCCCTTACACTTAAGTCATGAAGTTACTTTCATAGGAACACTATCAAATTTATAAAACAATTAACATATAATTTACATTACTGACGGTTTGTAGAATGACACGTACTTATAAATGTTTTATATTTCAACGGACGCTTCAGATTAAACACTATAAAACTAACATCGCTATAATTAAATTTATAATCTGACAACAACAAAAATACGAAACACCTCAACCATCTTTTACCCACATTGCTAACTGATCTACACTTGGATAAGGCTCTATTATAAATTGCCGACACAGTTTTATACCTTTTTCTGAGTTCATATCCAAAACATTGACACAACCACGAATACAGCGTGTTCATAATTTAACTTCTAGCATGAATTAGTTTTACATTTATTAATGAATTTATTTTCCAATATGATGTATAACCAATCCTCGTTATCTAATTTCTATTATGTTTTTAATTGATTTCAAAGGTTTATGAAACCTAAATATCAAACATATAGTAGCATCAAACATATAAAAATAAATTCAATAGCGGGACTGAGTCGATTATTAAAATTAAAGTATCAAGTCGATTAGTAGTAAAAGTAAGTACTAAGTTTCGTAACCAATTGTATAATAATCATGGTTAAGAAATTAGTGCTTAGTTTAAAGCCCTGTGATCATCAATTTTGTAATTTTACCTATAGAGATATTGTAATTATATACACAAGTAAAATGTTATTTTATTTTATTTGGGAAAACAAACAATTACACCATATACACAAATAAAGGTATCAGTGCAATCAACAACATTTTCCACGTATTGGTAAACTATTTTTTTACAGAGAAGACTTTATGCACAACATAATACACCAAAAACAAAAAACAAAACAAGACCATAAAACTAAATCAATTTAACAATATTATTTTTATATTCCCGTGATCTAGTAGAAAATGGATCAACACATGTAAATAGACAATTGTTATATACAACTAAAGTCGCTAAGTGATTATAACAATAAAATATTTTATTTACTGATAAATATATAATCAACCTGTAGCTACATTTACAATCATGGACGAGCTCAGCGGAAGACTTTTATGATATTAATATGCATTCATTATCATTATACACAATTATTACATATTTATTTTTACATTACCCCTTCGCGGAGAATTAGAATGAAGTACAGTGTTCCCTCCTCAATATTTATTCTTCCCTAATTCAACCTTAATTAGGGAAGGTGTGAATTTCTTCAAAGGCATTATGCGTTTCGAGGGTGGGCCAATTTAGAGCTTTATCGAAACGGATATCTTGACACAGGATGCGTTCGGAATAGACACCGCAACACACTCATGATCCACCATGTAATTGTCCAATTAAAGTCACAATTTTATGTAAATAAGCCTTAGAGGGATCACTCCCGAATTATAGGTTTGCTGGAAAGGTGTTTACTCATCACGCATCGTTTAACGGACGAGCTTGATTGGCACTTCGTTAAGGAAACGATCTCTCAACAAACGGATTACGTCGGGCGAAAGCCGCACATGTCAAACATGAAATACCCATGCAACGTTATCGGAGCTCTAATAAAAATTGCATGTATTTTAGATAATTGAAAAGACGTTGAAAAAGCGACGATTGAGTGGTTAATTAATTAGTATTTTCCTATTCACGCGAGCCGAGCCGGCACGTTAGCAATTAAAACCGGATCACACGATGCCCTCGCGATTTATTCTTTTAAATCCAACACATCAATGACAACTCTTCATTATTTGTTAATGTGAGGACTTTGCGAGGACTTAACCAAGGGATTTTGACTTTAAAACTTATATAAAAATGCAGTGCATGTTAGAATTTATTTAATTAGAATATTATTAGAATAGTTTGAATGGGGCAGATTTATATAAAAATAAAAAAAATTATAAAAAAAGGTAAATAACTATCCAAAAAAATCTTCGTCACAGTAATAAACATTTTCAGTCACAACTACATTATTTTTTAAGCTTATTAATTAAGTTCTGCATTAAAGTTTTAATCACCTACTTTTATTTCTTTTTTCATATTTTGCACATTATTTCAGGAAAATCTTCCATTTTTAAATCTGCTCGGTTTTCTCCGAAAAGCTAGAATTTTTTTGTGCAATATTGCACCTTAATACATTATAGGTTGCGCTCATTTTGGTAAAAATTTTAATTGGTCTGAGGTTAGTCCTTGTCTTAATGCTTTAATTCAACATTTTGTTACTATTAGACTGTTAAAATATTACAGTTTTGCCTATGTAGGTAAGCACAGTATACAGCGTTATAAATAGACTTAGATGGTCTGTCAGAGCGTCTGTTCAAGCAATGCTAATCCTCCGAGAGGCGGTGTTGCTTGGCCGTGTTGTCGATATACCAGTCCAATAGGGCTTAGACTAGATCGACAAGCCGACAGCGTGACGGCATAATGGAGCCTTCGGGAAAATTCAAAATGGATGCTGAAATTCTCACCAACACGTTCTATCGTTAGAAGATTTAGACACTATACGAGGTATACGAAAACAATAAGAAACATTAGTAATGGGGTGAGGTAGCTGAAAATATTTCAAATATATTAAACCAAATTATTTAATTAATATACCAAATTTGTGTCCGGGGCTTTTTAGACTCCTTTATTGAATCGAAAAAGGCGCATTGCTTGCCAGATCCGAAAGTTTTTTTAGCTACCTAGCCCCACTGTATCATTTTATTGACGTTTTCATAAATTATGTTAACTTAAGACTACTAATTATAACATTACAAGGTGCTCTCATCGGGTACGTGGTAAATCGGGGAATAATGCTGCGTGCAATGTACAACAAATTATTTTATTATCGACTCCAATCGGCGGCAATTAACTCGATGTTTAGTCGAGGAAAAAATGTGCCAGATCTGAATAATTCGCACACGGTTTTCTCAAGACAAGGAATGCAACGCGGGCGCAGCTGGCGTGACGCTCACACCGCCTGCTTATCACCAGATCTATCAAATTGTGATGCTTTTTATTTAGCCAACTAACTGCGAAAAGGATTAGAGGAGAATGTCGGCATTCCAACAATTCTGAGAGCGCGAACACTGTTTTGAACCTAACTAAACAGCCAACACCGAGCATGCCATGCTATTGTCGCATTGCATTGGGCCCAACAATTTTATTGTCGCCGACACCTTCACACGTTACTCTGACATGCCAATACGCGGAAATAAGGTGCAATGTACACACCTATCTATAGGTAAACAAGGAAAACCGGTGAGATAGAAAAAGGCACTCGACTAATTATTATAATGTATGCACTTATAAAATCGTTTGTCCTGACTCATTATCAACTAGGTACTAAGTCGAGAAAGCTGAAATTTGGAACATAGGTTTATTTCATAACTTAAACAACCGTTGAGAGGATTTTTTAAAATATAATCTCCCCGCGAAGGTGGGGGCAGTCCGCTAGTGTATAATGGCCATTGAAGACATCAATACGCCTCAATGAATTCACGAATTAACATTAGCAAGAGTTACCAAATTATTTTAGTATCGTAACCTTATCGTAAATTTAATACTTTAATGATGTCTGCTAAAGGCCCGACTTTAATAAAAAACAGTCGAAGGTACCTGAACAAAGGCGAGATCGCTCGGCGTCACCCATGGTTAGTTAGCCGAGCGACATGTCAACGATGTTTTTTGCCTTGCTGATGTCTTTAACGAAATTCATGTCATTGGGTCCGATTTCTCTAAGATTAACATTTTTTACATTATTTAACAAATAGATTGGACCCTTATACGCTCGAATATTCAGTTACATGGTTTAACACTTAAAAGGGCTTAACGACTCTAACACATCCTGCGGGTTACGATAAAAAATACGACAAAAAGAGAATACTTCTCGTGTTTGTTTTTTAAAAGATGTCTGCTAAAGATAAGGTGGAGCGGCACTTTAATCCTCCAACCGTCCGATATTTGAAAAGGATATGATGACAACTTTTTTGTGTTTCTTATCTAATACGCACATATAAGTGCGTAACCAGTGCTTTGTAATATTCATTAATAACCACCTATCGATAAGTTTAGCTCTGACTAACAATTTTGTGTCGGATTGCCATATTAAGTTTTCTATGTGTTCATAATCTCATTATTTATATGGCCATTCATTTTTAATATCTCTTCTGAACAGTTTAAACAGCCTGCTAGTTAGTAGAGTCAAATTTAATTATAATATTACTGCAAAACGTACCTAAAGATAATATTGCTCCAAAGTCTTGTCAACTAGTGGTAATTATTTTCACGATAAAAAGCTGTGTATAATTATTTAATTTAAAGGTTTAAAGGATTTTTTTCTCTGAACGCTTTTATTAGACGACTCAAATTTTATAGATTTTATGATGTGCAGAAAAATCATCTTGCATAAATAATATAATATTTTGTTTGAAAAAAATTGTACTCAAAGTTTATGCTAATGTTACGACTTGTGTGACCAATGATTTTAGTTTTTATGTTGAAGAGATAAAGTTACTTGAAGAAAACTATGCTTAAATAATTTATGGAAATTTTTTAAATCAATTATGAGCATCAAAACAAAAGCAATTGTTTATTATGATGAATAAGTTACAACGAATAAGTACGAACCAATTTGATCTAAGACAGGGGTATTCAACTCGCGGCCCCCAGAGGCTACAGAAAATATTGTATCGCGCCGCGCCCGCGAGCGGCTGTTTTCTCGTATGAAGAACGTGAAGTCTAAAACAAGGTCGAGAGTTACAGATGCACATCTGGAAAGCAGTTTGCGGGTTGCTTGCTACTACAAAAATAAAACCAAATATCGACACCCTTGTCAAAAATCGCATTGATTGATTGAACTTTTTAATCAATAAAGATTATTGAACTTTGAAATTATATGCTGTTTATTTTATTGATATGGCGGTAAAGTGACGTGGCCTTTCAGACTATGTGAAATCGATTTTTGGCTCTTGCACTAGAAAAGGTTGAAGACCCTTGATCTAAGTCATCGACATAATATAACCTAAGTATTGTTTTATTACCAAAAATTTTTAACTAAATTTAAAACGACAATTATATACATTGCCAGTGTTCTAATCCAGCTATGCTTGGATACATTGTAACTCTCCCTATACATAACAGACGTCTGTATTGTATACGCTTAGAACCATCTCGCAAATCTGTAATACCTACAACTTATAAAACAGTAGGTAAACGGAAATCACAAAATTAATATCGTATTTTTAGCAAAATAATTCCACTAACGAAACGAGTTCATTCCATTAAATAATAAATAATATCATCATCTCAGCCATAGGACTACCGCTGCTGGACATAGACCTCCCCATAATTATTCAGTAGGACCGGTTAGCTTACCGATCTGTGGTCTACACTAGAGAACTTTCCGGCCCACGGCTGTCCGTATTATATGTCCTGCCTATTGCCACTTCAACTTACTAATCCGCCGGCTCGGTACCTTTCATTTGTCTACGATTTCTGATTTTATCTCGCAGAGAAACCCTGAACATAGCTTGTTGAACGATGTTGTGATTTCTTACGAGGCTCATAGTTTGAGACTATGAGTCTCAACTCATGAGGCTATGAGCATCAATAGTTATGTCATCAATGGTGTAATGATTGGTCGAAAACCTCCGTTTTAAGGCATTGAGGTATTGTGGATTTTAAAAGCCTTTTAAGAAGGCCCTTTTAAATGTCTCGGCCCTTTTAACCAGTCCAGAAGATGTTTTGGAACTTCCCGAACGCTGCCCATCCGAGCTGAATTGGATTAAATATATGTATTTATATAGAAAATTATCGCAAAATCCTATCTGATCTGAGGATTACAAGACTTTGATTACTGTAGTTGATACATACTGTGACACATTATGTAATCATTTAAGTTAAGCGGTTGTGTTTAGGTTTCCGTCTTGGGTTATGTTCATTTCGTTTGTATACAACTACTTACAAGTGTAAAGTAACTACTTCTTCTTTGTCATTGATAACATAATATTCGATATGTCAAAATTATTGAACACGATAATTCTGCATTCCTATCGGCGACAGTATCTCTAACAAGGGAATGATTGTCGCTTCTCCTGTACAACTTTATTCCGCTGACGTGTATATTAAGGTCGCATTTGCCTAAACCTTGGTTGCCTAGTTAGTATTTGAAATCGCCTGACAGGTATATATTGTAAAAACATAATTGGTTACTGTCTATAAATAGATAATTGGACAATATGACTCTCGTCATATTGTCGTCTCGTCATATTCTTATTTAATTTTAATAAAGCTAATTTCCCTGTGTTCTAATCCTTTCATCTAATGAAAGCTCTCTTTATATTTTAAACTCTGTAATATTTGCATTACATTAGTAAAAACAGCTACCACTCTATACAAAAATTATAAGCCAATTCGTAAGTCATAAAAATAATTATTATTTAAATATTAATAGCATAGATAACCGCATTGCTTACATGTGACACTTTGATCGCATGGAAAGTAGGTACCTAGTGTAATTGGATATTTATAAAACTAATAAAGGTTGGTTTGCCACGAGACAATAGTACCTAATGACATAGGTAATGTAAAACTCGTGTACACACTTTACATAGGTACTCGTAATGGCCGACCGGGTGAATAAACAAAGCTTCCCGTGAATAACTACAGAAATTGTGTCGTTTCATGCAACACTCGTACCGTTCCAATGGACAGGAATCCCCTTTAAGCACCGGTGTCAATTTCAACATCCCACTGCGCGTAAATTTAATCCTTATTATATGGATAGTTAGGTCCAAACAATAACTTAAAAGTCGCATGTGCAAGTTTCGAATCCGCGATCAACCAATGTTACCGTACACGGATTAAATAACTATGTAATACGGGGCTTGTAATGTATGTAATTCATAGATTCAATGTTGGACGGCTTCAGGATTACCCGAATAATTCCCTAAACGTAACAAATGTTTTAGTCGTCCTAATGTCTTTTGTAATTTGGTTGCTTAAGATTAGTGCCGTCAAATGGGTACTTGCTTAATCCTACTTCTCGTTTGTGGCTAGACCAAAAATCTTGAAAAAAAAAATGAAATCAAAGTTTAGACAACATTTAGCACCTACATATTTTTTTTATTACCAAAACTTCTACATTTAAAAATATGTTCCCTACTGCTTCTAAACGGGCATGGCGATTGGAAATGTAGACGCAATAAATAAGAATCTGTTGTACTTTAAACACATAGCATATGTAAATCAATTAAGAATTTCATTAAAATCATTGATATACTATAATTCCAGTATGTAGCGGGATGTAGCGAGCTACACCCCGCTCAGACAGCCAACTCCATTGATGACTCCAACCGCCTTAAAACGCGTCGTCTGACAAAACGTTCGGGTCAACACCACGGTGAATAAATACCGCGCGTGTATGTAACCGTATCTAAAGTCATATCTCTTACAGTCAGGTCACAGTGGCAGATTAACTAGCAAACCGCAGCGTGACTTAACGTATCTCGCGGTTCGACGACACTCCTTATATTTGAGTAGATAATTAAAGCTAATATTACTCATTTCACAGTCACTAGTTTTTCAAACTTCGCAAGCAATTCTGGTGGTTTTGATTATTATTTTTGTATTTCTTCCAAAAAACATTGTTTGTTGAGTCGCGAAACAAACTGCAAGTCGTAAGGCTGCACGTAAAAAGTGAAAAGCTTTTCTTCAAAAATTTGAAGTGAAGCTGTTAATTTGATTTGAATTTGAAGTGACAAAATAGTAGCATGTGTTAGTAATTCTGAACTCTTGATTAGGTAAATAGGCCTTTTTTAAAATAATAAGTGGCTCAGTACTTTTTTTAAAAAAGACGACGAGCAAAGTTTGTTAAAATATTATTTTAAATTATGACTTAATTAAACTATTTTTTTATTCAAAATTTACTGAATTAATTATTTAATTCATTGAAATAATTATTAATTAATTGGGGACTGCAATCAAGAGCATAGTTAAGATTATACAAAAAAAAAAATTACTGCGATATGTTAAAATTTGGGATCACAATAACCTAGAGTCGTCCAGGGTGTCGATTTTCCTCATTTTCAAATATATATATATATCGATTATTTCTTAACTTCGTTACCAGAATTCTTTTCTTATTTTTTCCAGAGCTGGTATAACCTAGCCTATCGCCTAAACACATAAAATATTAAAGCATTTCAGTCCCGCCAGTTCAGTGTTTTTTCCCCAAAATCTGTTTCTATGTAGTATATAAATACATATTAGCAAAAAGTTTATAAAACACACTAACAGGCAAGTGTATCTCACATCTATAATAGCTAATTCCGGAAATATAATAACACGAAAAGGACACAAAGGGCGTATTAATTATGATTTTTTTTTTAAATATCTGACATATAAGCGGTCGGGTGGCATTTCTCGGTTTCTAATCCCATTGAAAATACAATGGAAGTTGGACGGCTGGGGACCATTTTTCATTCGAATGACAAATATTTAGAAAGTTATTTATCCGCATACGAGTCTGCACAGAGCTCAATAAAGAAGGCCGTACGAGCTCAGCTCGCGTCTCTCGCTTTGTCCACAGTACAACGGCCGGATGTTTATTTTGCAACCGCGATATCGATTCAGGTAGACTAAAGAATAAATCTATTATAGCAACAATGAGTTTTGTCCGCTGTCATATTCAAAATCCTTCAATCGCATCGTAATAACGTAATAAGAATTCAAAATGTAATTTTGTCACATTACGCCTAGACCGTCACAAAGGGGTTTCTGGAGCGTTTCAAATTTGCGTACAGACCTTCTGTCGGATGGCACCGTTGATGGCATCAATGGCACGCCCATATCTACTTTTTCACCCTTCCAAGCGAACTCGTTAAATCTTCATTTACAATCAACTATTTTGTATTTACTATATGCTAATGGTGTTATTGTAATCACTCATCTGCCATAGTGATTCATCGCGTGAAATATTCATCATGATCGATTGTAACGACCACGTCAACATACCACACTTTTGTACTGTGCACTGCGAATGCTACGCTTGCGTACGGAGGCCTCCATGTGATGTTTGTGTCTGCAAATGCGAATGTGAAAACCCGCCATAAAGGCATTTCAAAATTTACAACTTACAGAGCACCATATCGACAGCCTCCAACAGTCCGCCGCCGTCGCAGGCTGGGATGAGCGGGGCAGCTGGTGGCGGTAGTAGCGCGGCACGATCCAGTTCACCCACCGCGTCCGCCCCGCGCTGCTGTGACACCGGCCGACCCATATTCCAAGACCCCATCACGGGGCAAACTGTTTGCTCGTGCCAATACGAGTTCCTCAACTACCCCAGACTCGCCTCAGGCGTGCCGTTGTCTATGTACAGCGCGCCTTACAGCGATGCCGCAGCCGCCACAGCCGCCGGGATGGCAGCGTACTTCCCGGCGCTCGCCGCTGACCAACCGCCTTTCTACACCAACGCTGTTAGTATAAGTATATTTCATTCATGGTACTTTTCATCGACAGTAGATAAAGGCTGCTTTTGACCGGTCCTATTAGGAAATTATGCAGGATGCCTATGTCCAGCAGTGGATGTCCTACGACTGAGACGATGATGACCCTTTCATTTGAAACGGCTGAGATGATGATGACTCGCATGATGCACAGCGTCCCATTAATTTTACCCAATGCTGTGATCAACCGTTAATTTACGTGAGTATCATGTGAGTAGGTAAAAAGCATTGGAAAAAATTGAAATAATTTCATTACGAACATTTCAATGAAAAGTTTGCTTGTGTCACAATATTGTCAAATTAAAATATTCTCTGTACTTCTCACGTTACAAATGTAATATTATAACGTCGTGTAATCCAAAAAATATGGAAGCTACTGCAAATATGGTGGTTTATAATTATGAATCCATCGCAAAACTAAGTAGTGTATTTTACTTAGAAATGTAAGGTATAATCAGAACAAGTTTGGTGCAGGTTTCTGCGATATCTAGTCATTGCGAGCAGGCTATTAAGTAATGCGATATATACCTAGAGGTCTCTTCAACTTCGTTTTAATCTCAAAATAAAAAAACCTCCTATAACAACCTGGATCTAAAATTTTTTAGTACAATCATAAATAAAAATGTTAACTTTTTCAAAAATTTCTACTCTATCCAATTTATACTTTGTTCAAGTCAACATTGCGCTTTCACTTTTCCAGTGTTTTTTGCGTTAAGGCCTTAAGGCCTATAAGGCCACAGTAGCTACATTCCTTTCAATGAACAGTCAGCATGTCTCAGTCATCTCATAATAAAATCATTAATATTAAAAGGCTTATTGGATACGACAGGGTAGTCCCGGCACGCCTTTTAAAAAGCAATACTTTAAAATAATTAGGATCCAATGTCAAAATAGTTTTTGAAAATAAGCTGTAAGCATCCGTCATCGTGTTAAGTAGGCTCCAATATAAGGTTTATGATAAAGTATAATGCACACACAGCTATAAATTTGAATCGTAATCCGTTGATATATGTTTTTTGTCCATCATCTCAAAAAAGTTTTTGAACACGGTTGGATTTAATAACTTAATATGTTTAACAATTTTTTTAAAGATTAAATAACATACATATATATAAAATGTTATTGAACACAAAGGTTTGATACGGGCCCGTGTAATGTTTTGGACTTTATAACAATAGACAAGTAGATCTTTTGTTTAATGTATTTACCTATATTAAATTTTCAGATAACTAAAGTGAAAAATGCAGTATATTTTAACACCAATTTCACTCTCGGTTTATAATTATATTATCATTGCTCATAGTAGTTAGCTATGAGTATTTGCATTTGCTCATATATAAAAATTGCACCTTGGGCGAACCCGAGCGGGTCTCTAATGAACAAAAAAATTTATCTTAAATCTGTCTATGCACATCTTCCATTGATAATATTTCCCGTATGTTGGTATATCCTGAAATATCAGTCAGGGTTGATAAACATTCGGCAAATTTACTATAAATTCTATGTTCAATCGTGAATGAACTCCAATTCAGTTCCTCGACTAACGTGTGTGGGTAGTGACTTTGAATGATAATGATCATAACACAACATAAAAATAGTCACGGTACGTAATATATGACGAGTAGTAAAACTTCTGGAGGAAGGTGTTAAAAGGTAGAGCCGTGAACGTGTCCCGGTAGATGATTCAATCACTCATGAAGATATCATCATATATCATCTGTGGCAAAAGTGTTAACTCGTTCCGCCCTCGGCTGCTCGCTTCTAACCGACGGATTCCGCCTTTTAATTTTTTTCTCATACACTTTTATTTCGAATAAACACTTTGTTACATTTCGACACGTAGGTTGAATGCGTTTTTTATAATGACTTAGTTCGTTTTCCTATAAAAAACAACCATACCTTTAAGTCGCTAGTATAGTATTTAAAAGAAAAGATAATTTTGCATACCTATTTTTCATGTCTATGATATCAGTTGAAGGGTGAAAACCGTCATCCTTTCATAAGTAAATAAGTTTGGTCATATGAACTTTAATAAGTTTATAGTTAAGTTCCATTAATCTTATACACAGATGATACCAATAAAGATTACGGGCGTAGGTACTTTGATATACATGCACGTTGAAACTTATCGAATGAGCCTCCGTGAGATACTAATGTTACAATAATAAAAGAGTTTTTATTTTACATGTAGGTACGACGTTGTTAAATATATTGGATATACTTAGTAACGAGTAATGTTTGAAATTAAACGTAAAATATTACAATTTTGCAAATCATCTATAGTATTACAGTTTTTTTTTTAAATAATATTATGTCGAGAAATAATATGTGGTCGATTAAGTATGTTGTTGTCGAACCAAAAACTGTTAAGTGCTTATGAGCACTATTTGTCGAACTACAACCTCTCAATAAATATGCCATGTGCAGCAGGTATTAACTGTTTGTTGCGATGACCACTCGTGACATCACACTTATCCTTTTCACCAACAGTCACCTAAAGTTAAGAACACACTATCCTACATGAAACGCCGGACTACCGTGAATGGCCTTCTTAAATAGGTCTTAGGTGTTCCCTAAATTTAGGTGTCATGATGGTAAAAACGTGCATTAGAAGTTGAAGTAATAATCTGATAAAGTTGAGTGTATTAAAAATCACAAGTCAAGAGTCGCAATAGCGATCGCGAAATACATTAAGTATGCAACCGCATACTTGCTTCACACACACATACACGCATTAGTCCGATTATATTATTTGAAGTAACAGAAAACTGGAATTAAGTATATCAGAAAGGTCGAAGCAACAAAGAGCGACAGTGCGACTGGATTACGCTGTCGTAGTTGAGTAAAATTTATTATCGGATTTTCGTTTCGGCCACCAATGAAGTTGTTGGACAACAAAATCTTTTGATAGATTTATCCTGGCTGACCGCATTAAGACTCGCTCCTGAGTTATTTTAATGTGTCGCTATAAATTTGGGACCTTCTCTTGTTATTGATTCACGTACAAAACTTTTTTACTGATATCCCATAAAAATTGCTGATTTATACGAAAACATAATGGCAACACGCAACACGAAACATGTTGCCAGTTGTTGGCTCATCTATATCCATACATATAATAAAATCATAAACGAGCCGTGTCTACATTAATTTATTTTTTCAAAAAATCAATTTGTACCTTTTCTTATGTTACCGAGGTATAAAAAATAGTTTTTAGAATTTTGTCTGATTGTCTGTGCATTCATGCAAGCTAATCTCAGATACGGCTTAACCGACATTTTCATTAATTTATTGATGATTACCTAGATTTAACTATAGGATACTTTTTATCCTGGAAAAATTTTAGGTACTTTCAAGAAACACGAAATTTCCAATTCTTGAAACGAAATTAATCAAATACAATAAAATTTATCAATAGTTAGCATTTTTTAAAGGGACTAATATAAATGTAATACGTTTATCTCGAGAACATAAAAGAAAGCAAAGCTCAATGTTTTCGAAGAATAAAAAAAGAGGCATTTGTCGAATGAAAGATGATTGATGCACTCGTCTCGTATCTTTGCCCATTAAATAATAATAGTTAAGACGCAACTTAAAACGATCGATCAAAAAATCAATCCAACGAGGATAATTTTCGTAATGGATTGCGTTAAAGCTACCGGAAACGTGAATGACGATATTATAACGATCTAGTTTGGGAGGATTATAAAAGAGTTACATACTTACAAATATGTTGGTATGATACAAACCCATGTCAAATAATGTTTCTCGTAAGGGTCACATTAAATTTGATGGAGTAAAATTGGTGTTTTAATTAAGGCGAGTATTTTTTTATGTTAAGGTCGCCAGACAGGCTAACAGGAAAACCTTCCTCAAGGAATCATTCTGTTGATGGATGAAGGCCGCATGAAAATCCATTCAATAGTACACACAACCAGGCAGACAGATCGAAAGACGCGACGGGATAGTTTGTTTTATAATACATATGTAATAAAACCGCTTACATACAAATTACACACATGTGTATAATCTCCACACATGAATTACACTATTTATTTCACATGAATATAATCTTTTAATTATGATAGTAAGTAGTTATAAGCTTTCTTATTATAATACCTACTGTGATTTTTAAGTTTCTATTTTTATTTCCAAGTAGGTATTTTCAAATTATATTTTAGCATAGTTATGAAACAATTAAAAATATTTATGAATTTCATTATTTATTTATTTTATAACTACCTTCACGTGACCACCGTGAAGCTACTCGTGAGGATATAATATATAGGAACCACAAGTTTGACGGGCTCTGCGGCCAAATGGATGATATCCGAATATTTTCATAGGTTAATACCTGTTAGTGATGATAATGTGAATGTTTATCATCATAACAAGGAAAGTGTTCACTTTATTTATACTATTCAATTCTTTGTTCAAACAGGCTGCAGGAATTGAGCTGAAAGAGAACCTTGCGGCTAGTGCAGCTAGTTGGCCTTATCCTACAGTCTATCATCCTTATGAAGCAGCATTTGGAGGCTACCCCTTCAATGGGTAAGTAGATATATTCATAACTATTATCGAAATAAAATGAAAAAATGAAAGAATTGTGACCGTCCGATAGAACTGTAATCTGCCAAATAGGTAGTAGAAATCTATATAAAGTTCAATTAGGGCCTTGAACTTTTTGCTTGAATTCGTGACAAGTTAAGGTGATACTGAATTTAAATTTGACCAAACTTTCTATATTTATACTGCCACACAACTGTTCTTAAACTAGTCATTATATTTATCTACGTATCAAAGTGGAATTCTTTGCAGGTAAAAAAATATTGGTTTACCACGTGCCAACAGAGCATAAGCCCAAAATTCGACCAAAATCATTTTGAAGGTGATAACTTTTCCAAAATTGTTTTATTGCCAAAATTAAAACTCTTCAATACATACAAAACAAAAAACAATCAGTTCACAAACACAAACAAATGACAAAACATGTACTAAACTGTTTTGTCGTTATGTGTTTGTTTATATATAGATTATCTATAATACAGGCTACATTTTCACTGCATAATTCAACAAGTATTTAAGCAATTTTAGTATTCTTCCCAAATAATTTACCAAATTGAGCATAAAAACATGCGAAAGAGGTTTTCGCAAGACAATAATGAGGTACCTACCTACCTAAATATCTATATAATTAATCACAGTAATATCGAAATTCTCAACTTCAATTACCGCCTACGCAAACAGTCCAGTTTATCTAAAATTCATATCCTAACCAAGACTCCCATTGCAAATTCGGAGTTTACTAAAAGCGCGGCATAATTAATTTTTGAACAAGCCCCTGTCGAATGTTTTACTAACTTTGATTAATTCGCTCTAAAAAAATCATATAATTGTATAGTCGATGATATCTTTGATATTTGACCACTAATGTTAATGTACAGTTAATAATGCTACAATGACTTTTATTGATAAACATTCTGTATTATATTTACATCTTTAATTTGTAAGTCTTATTCGTTTTTCTTGTTCAAATATTTTTTTGTAGTATTCGTTGAGTTTACCACGAATTTATATTGATATATTATCAATACCCAGTTGTGTTACAACTTCAATAATCTGGTAACAAATAAGCTATTGATCATAACATTGCCTAATTCTTTCTTAACGAAATATATATAATAAAATAATTTTAAAAGGGGTTCTAAAAGGCATAAATCAATTTGTGAGACTAGGCTATCTCCCTAGATAGTCAGCCTCCATCCCTTATTTGTGTTTATGGGCTACAATAGTCACCTATCATGTTGGCCGTCTGGTGAGGTGTAGCGCGCCGCATACCGGAATTTGTATACGAGTATCTAGATGTTTAGAATGAAAATGCTGATTGATTTACATATCTATATTGTGTTTAAAGTACAACCGATAATTTTTTTGGCTTAAATATTTCTAATCACCGTACCCGCTTAGGAGTAGTAAATTCAAGCAAAAAAAAAACACTGTTTATTTATTTTTTAATATTTTGGTTATACGAAAAATAAAATATGTACTAAATTTTGTCCAATTCTTTTTTTTTTTCAAGCTTTTTGGTCTAACCATATAGGCTTAAAAAAGTACCCATTTGACAGCACTAAGCGTCTTAAGTGAACTATCGTTGGTGTGCTTTACTATAGTGTGATTAAGTTTATATTTTATTTATATTAGGGAAACATACAATATCTCGCTACACATTATACATATACATACAAGAAGAACATAAATCAGCAAAGTTTCCACTAAATTACTAAAACATATAAATTACAAGTCATTACGAGCTAGGAGAAAACACAAAAAAAGCAAGAAACAGTTAACAAATACCATATAACATACAAAATAAACAAATAAACTGGCCATAACAAAAAGGACACTACACAACTATATTTTCGAGAGCTTGTTTAAGGTTTCGTTTATAGGCTCCTATAGGACAACTGAAAATATCCAGATCTAGCAAGTGTTCGTTATAAAATTTGCAAGAGCGATACAGAAAGGTATAATTATATTATACTTTTCTGTAAAAGTATATTATACTTGTATAATTCCTTTTGCAGAACGGAATGTGTAACGAACACTTGCGGCGTGAATTTATTCGAGGGCAACTCAATCCAATATTGCTTAATAAGAACGGTGAATCATTATTATTATTATTCACATATTTATTTTCATTTCATTACTTAATTCTAAATTTTTTACAATAAATACTAAAAAACAATAAATATCGTAAAAAACCTAAAACTAGAATTCCGCAGGTAGCTGGGCAAGGCAGAAGCTACCGGTGGTTAGGGCTGCAGAGTGAGGATTATTAATATTAATATTCATTAATTATAATTATTCATAATCTTGTATAAAAACAGTTGATCTTTCTGAACACGTCTATGACCAAGGGATGCAAACGTAGGTACATTGTTAAATCTACATTGAAGATGTTTCAAGTACCTGTTAAACACTCTATCCAACCTCTTAATTTGAGTTTTATATTGCGGGTTCCAAACAATAGACCCGTACTCGAGTAGAGGTCTGACGTAGGAGTCGAATAAGAGAGAGAGGGTTGAACCGGCTTCGAAATCTTTGCTGACTCTCAGAACAAATCCGAGTATGCGGTAGGCCTTGGAGATTATGTAGTTCTTCTCATTATCTTAAGTTTGCATCAGAAATGAAATACATAGGTGTTCAAATTCTAAAATTAAATTTTAAAGATATTATTGCGTATTAAACTTTGATGAAATCAATGCCGGTAGATAGGTAGATAGGTAAGTAGAAGTTTGATGTAGACAACGCGTTTATGTAATCATTTACGGTGATAGCGGCAAATTGTAAAGGTAACATAACATGAGTTTATTAGATATGAATGTTGTATCAGATTATCGACACTGTATCTCTATGTCGACGCAACGAACATGTTGAAAACACCAAGCCGCAAGCTAATGGGTAATCACAGCCGATTTTATTCCACAAAATCAACCCGCTTACAAGCAATTATTTTGTTCAAAACACATATCTTGTACCTGAATATCGATAGATGGTGACGGTGGTTATCACTAACATTTATGAATTTACGTATCTGTCGATAAAAGGCTCTGATTACTTAAAAAAAACCACAAGGACAAATTAAGCAAAATAGTGTTAATATGCATTATGGCGTTCACGATTTATAAAAGATAAAAAAATCTTTAATTTTGATTTGTAAATATCATTTTCTGTCAAACGTAAGATTGTCTAAGGACAATTTATTATACCTACCTAGTATAAGTTACTCCATAAACCTCAGAATATCTCCAATACAAATACAAAATAATTTATTAACTCTTAAGCCTAGTACGAATACATCACGTTTATTTTTTGGGTTCATCAAAGTTATTTATTTATATAAATAAGAAAGATCAATTAATGATATATTTGCCGTTTTGTTCGATGACCTTTGGCCATCTTTCGGTGAGCTTCATAATTCTCCGTTCGTAGGACCTGTCTTTATTGACGGAAAACTGAATAAGGTGCTGATTAATGGCCTCATCTGAATTGAATATCACACTACGCAAGGAGTTTTGAAGAGAGCGAAACAAGTGGAAATCTGACGGTGCAAGAGGTTAGGCGAGTATGCTGAGTGGGGTACCACTTACCATCCAAACTACAATAATTTTTGACGGGTTTTAACGACTGATAAGCTCTGGACGATTAAGGGTGATTGATTCTTTCAAACCAATTCAAACTACGAGTATTATAATTGTAAAGTATAAAAGAGCAAAGCAATTATTGAAAGACACTTAAATTGTCAGCTTTCAAATTACATAACTATGTATATAGCCCATATAGCTCAGGTGCAAATGACTATAGCATTGTAATCTGCACAATGTAATCTGTTATAAACATGGCAAGTGCTGGTAAAAGAGGTCATTTTAGCCACGTTGCCTATTGGGCTAACAGTAGGAACCTACTACTAAAAAAAAATTAAAACGACAATTAAAATGAAACACATCAATAAAGTGAAACATTAATTGTAATAAACGCCATGGGAGTTTTAAAATGGAACAATGTAAACAACGCTTGGCGAACCATGTCTTTCATTGCAATGATTCTATATGGACACGCTCATTGCATTCATGAACAACGTCAAAATGATACGGTACGCTAACGTAAACAGTCGCATTAATGATGCTTAAGAGATCACTGAATAAACATTACTACTTACTTTTGCTATAGTAAACAATATGCCTACACGAATGATTAATTCCTTTATAATTGAATCTCTTTAGCGCGCCGCCTTATTTGTATCGATGTAAATGGATACCTCATTATTAGATGCCTCCGCATCTAATTAATACTGTGTTATTGAATAGTTTACATATATGATATAATATATTATGTATTTCCCATTGAGATAAATTATAGATGATACTATGTATAATCATATAAACTGGTAAAACAGTTATGATTTATATTAAAAATATTGAAAAATTTTTTTTTTTATAAGTCACAAGCTCATGTCCGCGACTAAGTGCGCGCTGCTTTTACTTAGACGTTGATAAAACATTGTGTTTTGTTTTTTTTTTTGCTAAATTTTCAGCTAGTAACTTTGGACGGGATAAAGGAAAATGGGGTTGATATTTGAGTTTTTTATGGCCATTTTTTGTTCTCAAATTTTCTTTCCTTGATCTTCAACGAATATTTAATTTTGAAAAGCCATATTGGTCCAGCCGTTTTCGAGTTTCGTGCTTAGTAATTCATTTAGCGATACATTTTTGTTTAAATAGAATAGTTAGAAAGATATAAAAAAATAAAAGGTTATAATTTAAAGTTAAATTGATTTCTATGTTGTCAAAATGAGCACAAATAAAAGATTTACACTATTAATGATCATTAATGCGAAATTAGTAAGGACGAAAATATGGATGTTTGTTACTTTTTCTCAAAGTCCTTAAACGGATTCTTATGTAATTTTGCAATAATTCAGTTTATGGATAAGAATAACATATTTATTAAAATATACGCAGACAAAAGCAAGTACCTACATATATATATATATATATATATATATATATATATATATATATATATATATATATATATATATATATTTTTTATCATAAGATTTAATACAAATTAGGAAGATTGTTTTAATTTTTATGTTTATTATCAGTAAATGAAAATTTCTCGTAAAATGTCGAGAGAGAAAAGGATGACCGCACCTAACCCTGTCGGTTAGGTTATATAATTGGTATAAATAAATATTATCCCCTTCTGTGTTTATTTTTAATCTGTGCCCTTAGATCGGAAAAAATATAAATTTAAACTTCCTGGTTATTTTTTATCTGGTAATTGATTTATTTTGTATAAGGTGATTTTTACATCGCCAAAATACATTTTTTTACGTTTTACGTTTCTGAGAATATCGTGCACAGGACCGCATAATGGCTTAAGGGATTTGGATGATATTTGCCACATATGTAGTTTATTACCTGGATTAAGATATAAGATACTTTTACATATCGTAGAAAAATGTTAGGCTCCTGTGCGATTTAAAAAAAAAACGAACTACAGCTAGTACGAAGTCGCCGGCATCTGTTAGTCGATTAATAATATTTTCGGAGAGTTTGTTGAAGAGGCGCTAATGATATTTGCAGACATAATTACTATTAAAATATCCTTGTTACCGTAGTGCAGTGCTCAACTATGGCGGATATGGGTTTCAATAGAAAATCATCATTTCTATTGATCTTATGGTGTCATTGTCTGACCTTTTCCTCATATACTTTAAGCATTTATATAAAGTGTTATGCACTGAGTACCTAAGCTAGAATTTTTCTAAAATTAAATGAATTATTCGAATAGCACAAGACAAAAATATATAATACTACTGCCCTTTGCATGTAAGTTTTTTTTGGGTTTCAGACATTTCTATTGCAACTACTGATTTTTTCAATAATTAACAATACTGTAAATACTTTCTCTGAATTTGAATTAATGTAATACTAAATACAAATTGGTTTAATTTGAAAAAGCCATTAAATCGTTATAACCAACTGTTTCACAATATACTTACTTTATGAAGAAGACAAGAAAAGAGAACAGGGCTAACAACACTTATTATGTTAGACGCCAATTGAGTGGTAAAAAGCGATAAATTAACCACAGTGTCTGGAGAAACAACAACAAGCGTTAAATAACACAATTAAAACGTTGTAAAAATGTATGGGGCGTCCTGACTAATGACATGTTAATAGACGTTTTTCAATAATTTTAAAGCGAACGTTGTGAGGCAGGTGGCGAGCCAACGACCGGTGTCCCTACCCTATCCAAAGTGGACCTCATCACACCTTAATCACTCACGTCGGCAACAATCTGTAATGATATTTACTAAATAAACACGAAAACGGACCGCCATTAAGTTCAATTAACTGTTACTGAATTTATTAGACTAATCCACACTTTATTAAGTTAGTTAAAGCATGAGTACAAAGTCAATCCTCACATAGCACATAATTTGATAAAGCTTTCCGCGTCTGTCTATCTGTATATCCGCTAATTCCTCCTAAAGCCTTCTAACGGATTTTAGCTTAGATAATATATTAAGTTTTATAAAACCTAATTAAGGCCAGGTCAGTTCACGGCCCGCGTCGCTGGAAAACTAAATGAAAGCGCGTATCGAATTGCAAAGCTTGCCGCTCCGTCAATATGGTCGATTATTGTATAGCTCTTCGTCAGGTTTACGAACGAAAATATTACTACTATTTAGAACATTTTAATTAATTGTTTGAATTCTGGATATTTTTTAAAAAATCTAACCGGTTATTGTGTTAGAACCATTAAAAGACTATCCTTTTTGTAAAAAAAATCATATCACTGTCGTTAAAAATTACGAAATGGTCAACATGGAAGTTAATTTTTTATGGTGATGTTTAGATTTTTTGGTAGGCTAGGTAACACTGTAGTGTTACCTAGCCATTTTTCAATATTCGTTTCGGTTATTGTGTTTCTTTTTTTCTTTTTCAACCTACATTAATTTTTGTGTAGTACAATTCTGCATCATTTCATCAAACTTGAAGTTCAAACATCAATCTTTTCCACATTTCGTGAATCCGCCTGGCCTTAAATTATAGTAGAAGTAGAAAAAAAACAATTATTTACAGCAATGACTCACAGAAACTGCCCGCGTCTGTCTGTTTCTTCGCTAACTGCTTCTAAACTGCTTCTAACTATAGTTTTCACGTGAAGTTGTATAAAAAAATACATCACGAGCGAAGTCGGTAACGTGTCGCGATTTATCAAATTAAAAGTCGCTGTCAGCCTCTTAATTTTTATTAATTTAATTAATTAACACCACCCAAGAGATTTTGATACGATTTTCAATAATGGAAAGAGCAAACGCGAAAATATGTGTATACAATTTTCAAAAATTAAAAATGTCGGAAAATGACGGTACGAAGTCGGAGTCGGGTAGTTTAGTCCGGTCATTCTGTTTCCAGACAAACATATTAATAAAGATTTGAAAACTAGCTATAACTTGAAAACCGTCAAGCTAATCAAAATAATGTATAGAACATATTTTGTTTAGAATTTAATGAGGATAATTTTTGCCTTTGAAACTTTTTTTATCTTTGAAACTTATTAAACTTTGAAAGTTGGTTTGAAAACTTACTGTAGCTGGAAAACCGTCAAGATAATTAAAATTATGTATAGATCATATTTTGTTTATAATTTATTGTGTTCAAGTTATAGCTTGACATTGACGGTTTTCAGCTATAGAAAATTTTCAAACTTTGAATGTTGGTTTGAAAACTAGCTATAGCTTGAAAACCGTCAAGCTAATCAAAATAATGTATAATAAGTTTAATTTTTGCTTTTGTCATTTTTTGTATCTATTAGTTTTCGCAAAATACTTAAAATACCGTTAACGGGAACAAATTTCACGATGGGGGGGGGGGGGGGGTTTGAAGCGGCAAGTGGAAAGGGAGTTGTGGGTTTTGATCAGCAGATCCAAAGGTATAACCCACACAAGTTTCAAAACTTTATTAATTTATTGTCTATGTGAACAATCAAAATTTTATGTATTTTTATAAACAAAAAAAAATGTATAAATGTTCGTTTGTTCAGCGGTTGTTTTAGAATTGTGACACAACATTGCTTTCGAATTCAGTAGGTGATAGTTTTTTGTAAAAATTGGTATCGTAACTGTGTTTGAAACTGTATGCAATTAGGATGTTACTCCTGTTTGTGTCATTTTCGTATAAAAATTTTGATACAACAAATGAACTTAACCGTTATTTTTATATTATAAACTAGCTACGCCCGCGACTTCGCACGCGTGCTATCATTCGGATTAATAGCGAGTAATATTTCAATTAATTTAATTTTTTTGTTTGTAAACAGATTGGAAAGAAACAAACACTAAAGGCTCACTATCTCTCCTATTGATATTCATCATCACTATTTATTTATTTGTGTAAATGTATTTATGTGTGTGTATGTATGTATATGTATGTATGTATGTATGTATGTATGTATGTGTGTATATATATATTTATATTTAATCTTATTTTAATAATTTTTTTTGTTTTTTTGTTTTTGTTTTCTTTGTAGCAACGCCATCCGATTACTTCTTTTCTTATCCACCCGAAGGTTGTCTGGAAAAGATCGCTCTAAGCGATAAGACCGCCTATTAATATACCTGCTAATTGTATCATATATATTTGTATATATACAATGTATATATACATTTTGTTATTTTGTTGTATGTAAAATTTATGTGTGGTTTATTAATAAAGAGTATATAAATAAATAAATAAATAAATAATAAATAAACAAACACTAAATTTTACGGGAAGCTTGCACAACATATATCAGTAAAAATAGCATTCAATAATAAGTTTAACTGTTTCAGAGATTAGCGCGCACAAACTCACAGACAAATATTCAAATTTTTCACCTCAGTGACATAAGTAAAAATTAAAAAGATTTTCAATTTATTTTTTGGATAATGCAATTCACAGGTAAAATAATATTTTTGATTAACAATGGGTGAAAATCCCTTGTGATATCGTACATGATCGTATAAATTGAGATTGTATGTAGGCATTTTCACATTTTTAAGAAAATAAAAAATGCACACAAAGTCAGAAATCATGGTGTAAGGTTATAAAAAAAAACATACAAAGACTTTTAATAAAGGTTCGTAATGGTTATTACTTTGTATGATTAACAGAATAAAATTCTCTTACAGCAAACTTTTAAGTTTATTTTTTTTTATTGCCTCAAAATGTGAAAATCCTACATACAGCGTATGGTTCGAACACACGCCTTAATTCTAAAAATTCACAAATCTTCCTCACTTATAACAATAACAAAGCGCTTGTCAGAAAATTCTCACTAACATTATTCGGCTGGGGGCAGGCTTGTCCGAGAATGAAGACTGACAAGAGGCATTTTTGGGAGTGACTCGTTACAAATAAACCCTCTTTGCGCTATAGACCCCTCGCTCTCCCGGTCACTCACTTAGCGACGGTTTAGAAAATTCACAGGATGGGATATGGTTAAATTATTCACTTAACGCCTAACACAAACCTTTATTACCCTAGTAAAAACAAGAAGTAAACGTATTATTAACAAAGTGGGGACATTTATGTTGCAACTATTAGAAATCTAATTCTGAAGAATATTTTCGTTTTGAAATATTAGTAGTTATAATTTATCATTTATAATTTAATAACATAATTTGAACATGTAAAAATTTCTTTAAAAAGTAAGAGGAAAACGGTTTCAATAAATATTCACAACATCTCGATGATATTGCGTTGTCCAGAAAATTTTGTCCAGGCGTATCCTACACTTATTTTTTTTTAAAATGAAATATATATTGCATCTACGATAATATGAATACACACTTACGCTCTTATTCATAAAAATCCCTTATTAGAGGTTTAAAACTTTCATTAGTTAAAACGCACATAAGACCTTAATAAGCTTATTATAAAATTCCTATTCATAAACGTTCAATAAGCCTGTCATAACTAAATATTCGCTATGGGTTAGTTTATAATTGTTATGTTGCCGTTCTGATGAATTCATAGACAAAAAAGCTAAAATCTCTCTATCCAAGCCGTAAATGATAGTAAAGTGATTATTGTGATGTAACATTTTGACATTTCTTATGAAAACAAAACAATTCGCAGAGATTATCAAATTACTTACGTTACCAAAATTATATTTCTTTTACAATTAAAGTGAATAATGGAGACAAAAACTATCAAAAAACGGGAAAGACAAGATCAATAATAAAGGCAGCCGTATATTAAAACGGTATCTCCTTTTGAACACGTCGGGCAAAGAAAATGGATCATATCTCTCTTGGAGATGGTTTAAAGTAATTTTGATGAATAAGTTATACATAGCTATGTAAAATGAAGTGATTAAATTTATGATATGGAAATTAAGAAAATTTTATTTAATTATTTAATTATCTTATGGGTTCTATGACAAGTTTTAAAAGAAAACATAAGTAAAAATAGAAAATATATAAATAAGAATTATATCGCTTATTATGTTCTTACTTAAGTAATTTAAACTATTATTTGTATAAATAAATATCTTAGATATGACCAACTCCTTTACAAACTGTTTACAAACATTAATCTTTACATCAAACGTCATTCAGAAATCAGCTGTTTTAAGTCGGCCATCTTGAATTGTTCCCTTATTAGAGGCTTATAGTAGGGTTCTTGCTTCAATAACTTCATGAAGGCGTTATTAGAGCGTTTAACGCTATTGAACGTTTATGAATAATGTTTTTTGGTAAATTTCTCATAACAAGCTAATAAGCCTCCTTTTATGAATAAGACCGTTAATCTGTGCATTATTTTAGAATATCAATAAGGTTGACATTTATAATAGAAATAAAAGTGAATTTTATGTAATTTATATAATACCGCTCGCTGCTTGTTACGGGTGCATTTTTTTCTGAAATGCATTAAAATTCATTGAAGATGTCAGCGTACATACAGAGTGACAGACGGAAGCGACGAAAAGAGAAATTAAAAATAGTCCTTGTCGATGACTCAGTTCAATCATAATTAAGAGAGGTAACAAGAGGTAAAAGGGTAAATATTTGGAACGGAAATTTTACCTAGTCTTTCAAGCGAGACTTTTGAAAACTGATATTTCCTTAAAGAAATAGACCAAAAAAAACACGTTAGTCGTTAGACTTACGTAAGGCAAAATGACACTGTCGCGAGTTCAACGATTTTATCCAATCTCAAAAATGTACAACGCGCCTAAAAAAGTTTTCACTTCAAAAAAACAAAAGAAACACTAATAAAATAGAGCCAGAAAAAGAGCATAATTATATGATAACACAGCAACGGTCAGTAAATTGAGAAATTGTTGTTAAAATTAAGTAAATTATTTAAAATAGAATTATTTAAAAAGTAGATAATTTTCTGCTGACCAATGAATTGAATAGACATTGTATTAAAAGGTCAAACGATTTTAAATATAAGTAACTATTTATACGTTTTGACTACATAATAATAAATGTTGCTTGTTATTTTTTTTTTGTTATGTGATTAAATTAACGTAACTTTTATTGCATTCTATATACTTACACAAACAAATTGGAGTTTTCGTGACATTATTTCAATATTGTCATGAGTATAGTCCACCCAAAGCCCTTCGGGAGATGGTCGCGCCGTGGGCCATAGGTGGCGTTAGTCCGTTATATGAATCGTCGGTCGTCAACCGTTCGCGTCGTGACCGGTGTTACAACCACATCGCCGACACTTCCGCTCCTCTATTATAATTACAAACGGAAAATTCAAGTACACCATGAGCTCGGACGAATTTCGTCGAAAAGTGATAATGAATGAGAGAGGCGGCCCATCAGGACGCAATGCACGTATCAATCTATTTGGCCCCCGCCCGATATTGTGCGCACAAAGTAACCATTACTCATGCCCACCGAACTTTATTTACGACAGGAAGAAATTGCGATTGTATTCTCTTAATGGTTATAACTTCCCAATATGACGGTGACTGTCGGTTTTGTTTGTGCAAACATTTTGACAAACAGATGAACGTGTTCAGTAATTTTAAATACGATTGCTGTTTAAAATACATATTGTGGTGGGCAATTAAATGCCCCTAGTTAGTTCGAGATAGCCGTCTTTAAAATAATAAGTAATTTTGTATAATCAAAGGGTAGATTGTATACGTATAGGAGAGAAATGATCAAACTAATATACATTTGTTACTTATATTCTTAAACTACTATAATGAACTTAAACTTTGATGTAGATAAATTAAATAATTTTTAACTTACTTCATAAACTCTCAGAAAATCCTAAAAATGCTGCCTCCCACGTCTCTTCATATTTTTCTATCAGGGTCGAATGTTTCATATGTTACTTTTTGTCTTTAGAAGACGAAGACCATCCAGCTTGCCTGTCGTACCGTAACATACTCGTAAAACAATAAAAAACTTTTCTGGAGTTACTAAACGTAGTGTTGTAAAGTTGTTATTTATAAAATATTTTTGAATGTGAAACCTACAATTTTTCTGTACGCAAAATAGATTTAAATAAAGTAGATAAAAAAGGTAGTGTGTTTATAATTATAACAAACTGACTTCTAGACTAAAATGCGCTTAGATTGTGATGCAATTCTCTTAAAGAAATATAGTTTTCAATTATCAAAGGCTTAGAGTTAAAACGAGCTTTGGGGTTGGCAAAAGGGGGTACCATGCAAATATTCGTTGTTTATTACTTTAGACCCTTTTAAATCATTAGAAAATAGACGGAAACAATACTTAGTACCAATCTGTTTATCTGCGATATAACTCTCAGGCATTGTAGGTTTCTTATAGGTTAACGTAGACTAGTGATGCGTCATCCAGTGATCCTGGTGATCCACGATATCGGACACGTACAATAATATTAATCATTGAATGAAACACGTGTCCTCAGGTTTTCTGTGTGGCCAGTTCACTCCGGACATGATGTCATCGTCCACGCTCGCGCAGGCGGCTTGTACTGACACAGAGCTCACTTCGACTATGGCTGTAGCACACAGTTAATCGAGAGTACGTGTATAGACAACGATTTACAGCACAAAGTGTCAGTCCTCCCGTGTATTACCAATCTATGGAACAATAAAAGGTACGCGCGATGGCATATAAATGAGCGGTGGCATATTCAGGGAACGCCGCTCGTGCCATTAGTAAGCCACACTCGGCTTGGAGTAATTGACCGGCCGACGGGCTAATTTCATTCTAGGCGCATTGGTAGCTTCCTCTTTCCTTTTTCCTATCGGTCAGCAGTGGACACGGGCAGGCTCGTGTCAAGAACACACTTGTGTTATAACTTTTCGTGTGATACCTTATGACCATTTATTTATTTATTATTAAGAAAATTAACAGTTGAGTTATAATCATAATAATACCGACATATAGTTAAATAGAAAAACATGTATATACCTTATAACAAAATTCCACTTATTATATAACATTAAAGTATAACAAAACATATATAAGCATGCATGGTGAAGTAACCATGAAAATAAGTAAAATTAAAAACAAAATTAATTTAGTCAACCAAGTAGGTATTTTCCTCGGGAGCCTACACATTTCCATGTTAAAAATTAGTTATCCTATATGTTAATCCAGGTAATAAAATATATGTGTTCCAAATTTTATTTTCGAGATCCCTTAACATCATTTCAATTGAGATGATATTGCATAAAAAATACTTTCCCTAGATGAAATAGCATGATATTTTACATAAGAGGCACAAAATTTATAAAGTAACTTAAAATTTTCATTAACTTACTTTATTCAATGCAAATGTAAAAGGCCAGTTTTTAATAGAGGTACCTATGTCTATTAAAAACTGGCTTTTACATTCAGGGGTCGAAGTGAGATTGGCCCAGACAAATTTTAAATGAAACCACTTGACCAAACAATTTATTTTAGGCTCTACATAACGGGGTCACATTGAAAATCTCTTTCCTTTTTTGTAGGTATGGTCTATTAATTTATATTATAATACATATTCTATGATATTATAAAACATTTCTATAATATTCTGATAATACCCATGGTTAGGGTGCATGCCTTAACGCTCTATTTCAGGGTTCTCCATAAAACAGCGCATGTAAGTAAGCGACTTTCACTGTCATGAAAGGATGTATGTGGACGCTTAAGGCTTGTAAACATTGATTGCGTCCGCGTCGTCTTCTGCGACGAAACCTACCGCATATGTGTGAATGTCACTGGCTGTTGAAATATTTTGAATTACTTATATGATATGGAACTTGGAAAGGAGCCACTACGCTGACTATAGGGAGAATCGCTGACCAGCTGCACTGCCGGTAGTCCTGACCAGCATATGTTATTTACCGTGATGATATAAGTTGCCATTACCTTTCACCAGCAAGCAGATCGTAGGAAGCAGCAGCAAATTCCTAAAAGAGAAGTTAAAAAGACTTCCTATTAATTGTCTTTTTCACGAAAAATCTGGGTAGTAAAAATTTTAAACGATTATAGTTAGAACATCGCATATTATACTTTTTCAGTTGTATTTAATCTAAAATCAGATTTTTTTAATATTAAGGTGGGCCCCAGACATGCTGAAGGTCCACTAACATGAGCAACGCCAAAGGTGCTGCAAGTGCGCTGCCGACTACAGATGTGCTCTGGCATCCCTTTGGGAAGAATAAAACGAGGTGGATTTTACTCTCTTATAATACATTTTTCAACTAGATCAAATCAGCATATTTTTTCAATTTATGCAAGGTTTGAAAATCGATAAACCAGGTACATGAGATTTCCATAATGTAGATTTTTTTAAAATTAGGTTATTAAATTAACTTTCTAGTTTTCTTTTAATTAAAGGAAGGTGAAATTTAATAATAGTAGTATTATTATTGAAAGTCTCAAAATTTACTAGGCTGATGAAACAGAGATATCCGACTTTCAAACTTCAATTCTAAAGCTGAAGTTACCAGTAGCGGGTATAGATTCATCGAAATATTCATCAAAACAAACCTATTGAAGAAGTTCAACAATATATCGGGATAATAATAATATAATTAATAAGGTATAAGTATTATGTTCTGATATCAATGTTAGACTTTGTATATGTTAAATATTCTCCAACTATAAATCACAAAATTATAAAGACATACCATTATTAATTACATTAAGAAATGCATTATAATAAATCATTAAAGTATTATTTTAAGTATTATTCTTATCCCTATGAGGGTTGGTAGTCAAGATAGGCTAAAAGCTTGTCTGGCTAGCCGGTAATTTCTCGGCTGAACATTTAAATATTAGTTGATGTATTTTGCGATGAAATGTGAACTATCGTCATAAAATACCAATGTAGTGGGTCTGAGAATTTTAATAATAAAAATTCTACCATCCCTAACTGGAGTCTTTATAATATACAAGTAGGTATAATCGGGTATGTATGTATAATCAATACTAATCTGTAAGGGTCGGTCGTGGAGTAAGTTACTTTGTTTTCAGAGATATCGTGTTTATAGGCTCTATACATGATACTAAAACTAAATTGACGATTTTTAGATTTTTTTTCTGTATGTATGTATGTTCCTCCATTTTCATGAAACTTGGTAGATAAACATTTGGACGTACGGGACACAGGATAGGCTACTTAATATTTTTCAACGCGGACGAAGTCGTGGGCGCCAGCTAGTGTATAACATTGAAAAATGACCATGTTTTATACAATATACAAATATACTTAACAAACATAGGACATATTATTAAGTTAATTGAAAAATCAAAATCAACATAATAATATTGTTAATTAATGGAACAATATCAATCAGTTATTGATATCTTATATTTTCTCATAATGATAGGGCTTGATATTTCATTTTTACATTATGTACAACTTTCTTAACAAATATAAGTAGGTATACGGAGAACTTCGTAGTAAATTGTCTGATACTGATAAAGACATTCCTACCTAATTACTTATTACTTAATTAATATAAAGCTCAAAGTATGAGTATGTAATCACAAAAAGCAAGTTGCTCAACCTCGCCGTTGTTAGTGACTTGTGAAACAATGGCTCTCTACAGCATCAAATTCAATGTTCTCATCGATATTAATAATATGTCAGTAATAAAATGAGACGTGACCCCAGATAGCAAGTGAACCGTGGTCGCGACACTTAATTTTCACTACTTTATTCGTTCTACATAAATCGACTTGTGAGGTCCGCGACTATCGCTTGCTCTGTGGCGCCAGAACCAGCTACACAGCTAACATACTGCACTTCTCTCTTGACTGACAACTGATAAATGGCATCTGTTGACATCCTAAGTGAGAGTTGAACTTTAGTCGCTGGGAGGCCGTAAACAAATTCGTTTCAATCTGTGTACAATTATTTATTGTAAGAGTGCTCTTTGTTTTGAAATTTAATATTATACCTATACAGCTTTAACTATTTATAGGGACAGTTAATGGCAGTTTTATCTTACTTCCTGCTAATATTATAAATTCGAAAGTTTGTGACTATAGATAGGTGGATGTTTGTTAATATTTAAAACAAAAACGGGTTAACGGGTTTGAGTGAAATTTGGCACACAAATAGTTTATTACCTATATTAACATATTAGTTTTTATTTTGCAAAAATGTTACAGAGAGATCGTCGAAAAACATAAAAAGTTAAGCGTCATCGTCGTCACAACTATAAACATGTCAGGCATTATATTAGAGCTTTTTCAGCGTGGACGATCTCGCGGGCACCCGCTAGTTTAAAAAAAGTTTTAAACTAGCGGTTTTAATTTCTGAACAATACACAATTCATGATTAAATTGATTTAAAGTAAACAATAAAATAACAAAATTTAAACTTTAATTTCACAGTAATGTATGTATTCCATTAAAAACTAGGTATTACAATCATGTTGCTACATTGTACACGCAGCAGGAGAATGCAATAAAATATTAAATTTAAATAGAAATAAAATCGATTCAATAAAACAAGAACGTATTGATTTTAAATTAAAATTGCTTTTAGATCTATATTTATTTTTTCATGGTAGGTAGGTGATTAGATACCTATGGTATAGGTATGTGCCTACTTATCTACTCAAATACAACATCGCATGTTATTTCATTGTGATTTTCCGTTAGGGGTTGGTTACTGCCTACAAATGGACTATCTAGTTATGACTGCCAAAAGCAGTGTTTCCAACTACCATAATGAAAAATTATGAAAAATATGAAAGAAATAATAGGAGAAGAAAAAGTAAAAGAATGTGAAAGATTTAGATTTAAAATTGGGCGAATTTAAATTACACAAACTACCTAGATATCATTGTGCAGGTTAAGCTAAGATAAAAAATATGAAGGTCTTTTAAAAGACTTTGAAACAATGCAATTACACTACACAAACGTTCATGATATCTTGACGCAAATTCACTAACTGATCAAATTAATAAGGCTTAATCGATCACTCTTATCATTTACTTAGATTACAATAGCGGATCACTGGGAACTATTCCTGTACCAATCAACATATAGATAAGCAAAATAACACTTTTTTAATTCCCTGTGAATGAGAAAATATGTGAGACAATAATTTTAATGAGACTAGAATAATAATTTAACGTCTTTGTATATATTTAACGTCTTTGTATATATTTAACGAATACATTTGTGCAGAATTTATGTACAGTCGGGTTACGAAAACCTTCCGTCAGTTTTCAACAATAATTGTGATAAGCTTATTTTTACAACGTCATTTCATATAAGTTAAAAGTCCTTGAAGGGTAATAGCTAATATTAGCGATCAGAATGTATAAACCAAAAAATGGCATTTCGCCTTTTTAAACTGGTTAAATAAACTTTAAATTGGCAATTAACAGTTATAAGCACGTTCATAATATTTATAACTATTATGAGCAGGAGAAAATTCCATTGCAGGATCACCAAAACATAGAGAACTTAGGAAACTAAAGGACATCGTTCAAAACCAGGCTGGCTTTTTTAATTTATTATACCATGAAAAATTTGGTAATAAGTCTTTTTTGACTTTTATTACTAAATTTTTAGTCTAAGTCTAAGCAGTAATTTCGTGTGAATGTGTCAGATTTTGTAACACGAAAATTAAAATTTTTATTTTTATTTTTATACTTTTAATACCTCTAACTAATAGACCAAAATATCTATCAAATTCCATTACCAAGTAACACGATAAATTCCCATTAAAAAACTAAAATTTCTTCTTGTCTAAATGGTACAAGGCTCAACAGTTGTTCATTTCCTTTTTTAACTGATCTCTATAAGTTCGTTACTTCATCCCCATTAAAAAGTTAATTACTACTAAATTATAAATCAACACAATGTTATTATGACTTTTTTGAATGTAGGCCGTGCCATCTTAGGTACTAAATTGTGTATAACCTATTCTCACCTTATTCCTAGATACCAATCACTTCGATTCTATTTCCGTCAATGAAAATTGATCTTGTTAATAATTTCAGAAACGTTTTTATCAAGTTTTTACAATACAAAGTCAAGCGACAAAATAAAAAAAATCTGCCAAGTCCTCTCCTTAAAGACTTAAAGAAACCCTCCAGGATCTCGTCTATACAAGGATTGAGAACATTCATACATTCCTTTAAATAGATACTTGAAACAAAATTATCTTACCGATTGCATTCTCTATACATTGGTTATGTATAGAATGCTTATATCACAGGAATAAACATTCGAGGTCATGCCACAAGTTAACAGAAAAATAATTAGCAAGAGATATAATGGCAACGATTTATATTATCTTGTTTTCGTTTCTGTCTTGTGAAGATTGATGTAATTTTTTTAAAACAACGCTAAAACATTCTTTCTGCCACTATCTTTTAAAGCTTAAAATGTAAACGATCGCTACTCATTCTAAGATGTGAGACAAAATAATGAGCTGCTTATCTCTGGGAAAAGAATTACGAGAGTAATTAAAAAATAAAAGACTACAGTAATTAAGCTACCCCCTTGTATAAAAAAAAACAAAGATGGCGCAGTGGTGAGTCTACGCTTCGTTAGTTAAGTGATATGCGCCGCCCAAGCCTCTAGGTTACACGCCCTTAAACCTCCTAACTAACATAATGATTGGCCCTTCATTTTATACACGTCCAGTGCAACGGATATTTATTTACACGCGTTCAAAGTCGAAAATATTTGAAGTCGTCCGATTGTTGGCAGCGGTGCTTTCGTATGGGGGTTTGGGCGGCTGTCGTTGTGGCCGCATTTGTTGGGGTTTTTATGCATGGAGGTGACCAATTAGCCAGTGGATAGCATGTTCGGGTGGCAGGCTATCGGCAAACATGGACGCGTGTGGTTGGCCTTAATAGCGCGTTGCCGGCTCGTAATGTCTTTTTGGCGTGCCGCGCCCCAACCATATCTACCCACCAATATTTAGGGCCTGTAAGTACCTTTCCAAACTGCGTCCATAACCTGAGATTGGTTGCGTGCGTCCATTTCTATATTACGACGACGAATAATTAGTTTTATCTGATACCATTTTTATACGAACATGGTAATTTACTTGTAGCATGAAAGGCGATGTTTATGTTGCATTTGTTATTTTTTCGTGTTTGTTTGTTTGTTTGTTTGTTTGTTTGTTTGTTTGTTTGTTTGTTTGTTTGTACTTGTGTCTTAAATACAAATACAACATTATAAGAACGAGTGACGCAGAATAAAAAATCACTTATACTTTTCTAGTTTAAGCATGTAATAAGATCCGTAGGAGGGACACATCATCGTACCAATAGACTATAGAGTTCTTCACGCAAATCTGTCAGAATGGATTACGTTGTGATAATAAACTGGTTGGTGTAACAAAAAAGTGCACCTATATCTATTGAATCTCTAAATATAGCATGTAATACTATATTGGTGTGGAAGATGTCATTGGTGAGGTCTATGGAAGTAATATTATACTTTGAATCCAGTTTTCTTTTCTCTACCTACCTCAAACCATCAGGCGGCACATCTCTCATAATAAAAAGTGAAGATATAGTTACACTGGCTTGTACGTTTCTGTTTCGCTTATGTCAATTCCTGTTCGATTCCATATCGAAGATAATCGTTGTGCTCAGTACAAACAGGATATTTTTAATCGGGTTTCCACTCGATTTCATTTACGCTGAAATCGATATACTCTGTATACGTAACATTTAGTAGTGTGAGTTACATGTGAGCAAGAGTATCATGTAGTATATGAACATCGTCATTAAGTAACAAATTCGGTTTATATTTCGGTTGTTTTTTGGTAACTGCTTCAAAAGTGCAAGCTGCGTTTGGTCTAAGCTCGCTTGGTGTAAATTTTTTATAGTCATGTTCGGAATACAATTCAAGGAATTTCACTTTGATTTTTTTTTTAATTATTTTATTATTTATTTATTCAGGTAAGAACAGTCACACATAATTATTTACACAAAAAATACAAAAAACAAAGACCTACATTACCATTAATTGACACAATTACGGTGACAAAGTGCAAAATACAAATTAGAAAATTTTTTTACAAATCACAGTTACAAGATATAGATAAAACAATTTTACAAGTCAAGAAACAAATTACAAATGCAATAACAAACTTTCTAAGTCTATATAAATATATATTTTTATAAATAACTTAAGTTCTGGGAGGAGTATTAATTCTTCGCAATAAGTTGCTACTTGCTACGACTTGTAGGTATTTTACCATAAATGGTAAATATATGGAAAGCAATACATTCATCGTTTATGACCCACGGACCAAGTGATTTATCGTTAACTTAATTGGAAAATCATCAAACATACAAACTTTACATCTTTAATTTTTTTTACCACCTAGCTATTATATTACCAAAGTGTTTGTTTGATTATATTAACTTATTAATGTCCTTAACTTTACATTTGTATAGTTTTTTTTTCCAAAGTCTAACTACGAACTCTGAACGATAACGACAATAGCCCTTTTATTGGGATTTAGTACTAATCTAACACTTGCAGTATATATCTACACAATCATTATATATTTTTTTATAATAAAAAGTAGTTCATACTTTATTCCAAATTATTGATGTAAATGTAAGTATATGTAGTTCCCACATTTCTTCTCGGAAGAGTACCTATCTACTTTTGTGAATTGTGGAAACTCTAGATGAATAAACTTTTTGTGTTATTTATTGTTTGTGTGTATTGTTTTTATTTTTTTAAATATTACTCTGACAGGAGTGATCTGGGATTTCATGGCTGAAAACGTTTACATGCTTTTGTATCGTTTTTGTATCACGTTGTTTCTGTTTTCAGTGCTTTTTTTATTTTATTTCTAACAGTTTTTAAATAAGATTTTTGTTATGGTAATTTACATAAATAAATGTGACCGATTGTTCGATTTTTAGTTTTGAGAACTACATTAAAACCATTCCATAACATATGATGAATTAAGCGCTTTGGGTTAAGAACAATATTTCTTAAGATTACTCTCCACATTAAACAACGCCTGTAGATTCATTTTCATTTTATTACTACATAAAAGATGGTTTTTGGTTTGGTATATACGAAAATCACAAGTACACATATTAAACCACACCTACTTTCATTATTTCCCATTTAAATATTAATTAATTTTTGATCTAACCGCGGCACAACTAACCACAAAGGTTTTAGTTAAAACATAAAGCGTGTTGACCATAATCCGCTTCCATTAGAGGAATTGGTTTATGTAATTGCTAAAGCATAAACTTTGTTACAGGGGAATACCACTGACACTCAGATATTATATAAAAAGTTTATAATAAATATAGTAACTAGCGACACGTTCTCGGCTTCGCACGGATGAACTTTTTGCTGCGAAATATATACACAAAGCTTCCTCTTTTATTGCTTTTTAGTGCTGAAAGTTAGTGAAAACGGTGTATGATGGCTTAGAAGAATTTAAAAAAGAATTATTAATTTCGGAAGTAGTCTCAGCTAGGTCACGCAGAATTTCGCAGTTATTCACCCATTTCCAGAAGATCACCGTGAAATAATAGATCACCGTGAAATAACCCCTCTGCGTGCTGTGCTATGTTGAAATGCGTGCACCCAGACAGCTTACCACCGGCTAGGGTTCAGCTGGAAGAACACGAGACTAGGGCGCCTTTACTAGAGAGGTGGAGGGGAGCAGCCTAACAAATTAAACAAAGTACTTGCCACAACACAGGTTTATTATGATATGTATCAATACAGGTTTACAGCAAAGTATGTTATACAATATGTCTCAAGTAGCGTTATCACTAGTTTATATACAATATTAAAGTGGGGGTGAGATGTACTTAATCTTCCTCCTGATGATGGTCTGCTACTGTGATAGGGAGTACACGTTGAAGACGTGAGCGAAGGTATGGGACGAGCTTGCCCGTCAAGAGACCCCTAAGGTGGCTGAAGAGAGAGTATAAAGAATGCTACTCAGCTTAGTGTATGCTCCACGGGATCGGCCGAGACAGGTCCCAGGCTGCAGCCGTGGAGACGTGGCGCCAACCCAAGCGATGCGCGGAGAACAGGCAGTGACGTGTCGGCGTGGCGTTGATACCGGTAACCGGTGACAGGTGACACCAACTTGGTGGTGTCCACTGGAGCCTTCCGTCGACCTCTAAGTTATCAGCGCGAGAGGCACAAGCACCTCGGCGATGTTCTGTTCAGCTTTCCGGCGCTCCGATCGTATTATTACGTGTGAAAATGGCGATCGTATTATCAGTGGGTACAAGTCAAAATGGCGGTCAGCTTGACGTGAGATGTTGATTTCCTCTAATAGTATGTTTTCGTCCGCAAGGTCAGAGAGAGAGCTCCCCCGCTCGCGTTCGCGCTTTTATTGTCTCGGTTCTCCCTCCACTTTCACGCCTCCTACCTCATCGACAAATCGCATATCTCATGACGTTAACTTGATGTCATAGTTTAATTGACAAAAGTAGTCTATGCACTGGTATCAAGTATGAATGCATTGCACAGACCACAGTGAGTGGTGTGTGCAAATTTTACATGTTACACACACCCCTCCTTACGAAAAAAATTTCCACGTACGAGGAAATTTTTCAGTCCCCGCATGCAAAAAAATCCATGACTGTCGGCTGAGGCAGGAACCGTGCAGTGTGGGAGCCGAGCGACCTGAAGGGTCATATTCAATTCTGAAATACAATTCAGTTACAGTTAAATATAAAAGTATATTGAGTATATCCTGATCGAGTCTCATCCATTCGCACACTCATTCACAGAACACACTACATAAAAATTAAGTAAACTATAAAAGAGATGTCTAAGTCTTAAAGTAGTTGGATTAGGCACATAGACAAAAAACATATAAATATGTAACTCTAGTAAAATAATAGATTCAAAGTACAGAGAAGAGTATAAGTAAACTTGTATGAAGAAAGTATTTGAAGTGAGTAAGGAAATCTGATTCGATATGGTGACTGTTTCATATTCAGTCATCATATTTCAAGATATCCTTAATATGAAAGTCCCCTAGCAATTTACCTTCCATGTCAGACAATGTATATACTAGGGGAGAGCGCTTAGCTGTAACTATACATTTTTTAAACTTTGGCGCCAATTTAGAAGTGAAGCTTTTTGAAGCTTTAGATAGATAAAAAGTTCTCTTATAAACTATTTGTCCTACTTTTAATTCAAGGTTCCGCTTTCTAAGATTGTAATAACGTTCATTCTTTTGGTGAGAACGTTTCATGTGTTCACTCACCTTATTAAAAATGTTCTTTAGTTTTTGCAAATTTTTATTACAATCTTGTGTATCACCTACTTGAAATTGGGAGTTCGGAACTGGCTGGTCACTCGATTTATACAGATCACCGTCTACTATGTATTCCCTACCGTGTACTAAGAAATAGGGGGAGAACTTTGTTGTGTCATTTACGGCTGTATTCAATGCACACTGTATTTCTGCAATATTCTCGTCCCATCTCCTATGATCGTTCTTGACATAGCACGCGATTGAGTTGACAACGTTTCTTATGGCCCTTTCCGCTTGATTCACTTGGGGGTGATACCGCGGGTTATAGTATATGTTCGGGACATTATATTTTTTCAACAGTTGTCGAAATTGATAGCTTATGAATTGAGGACCATTATCTATATATATATATTCACAAACTCCATGAATCAAAAATACCTGTTTCTCTAAAAACCGTGCCACGGTCTGACCTGTTGCATTCCTCAGTGGATGCAACATAATGTATTTGCTGAAATAATCAGAACAAACGAGTAAGTAAGTATTTTGATTCCTAGATTTTGGAAATGGACCTATTAGGTCGAGTGAGATGGCCTGAAAAGGTTTATTAGCCTTTTTAGGACCTCCCATAAGGCCTGGCCTGCCAGTAGTGACGGGTTTGTAAGTTTTACAAATTTCGCACTTATTTACATATTTTACAACATCAGAGTACATATACGGCCAGTAGTAGTGTTCAGATAGGCGCTTGTGTGTTTTAAATATACCTAGGTGACCACTTGTGACTTCATCATGACATTTATGTAACAAATCCGTCCTATTCTTTTTCGGGATTACTAACTTCCAATCTGAGTCCGACGTCAGACCGAACTTATTTTTCGAGTGGCGAAACAATCTATCCCCTTCTATAGTGAAGTTCGGGAATCTACGTGGATTTTGCCTGACACTTGTCAGCATATGAGAGTACCATGTATCCCCGTCTGGTGTGATACTGATACTGCTCACATGGATTCTGGACAGAGCGTCGGGTACCACATTGTCCTTCCCCTTCCTATGTTCAATTTTAAATGGGAACTGACTAAGTCGCATGCTCCATCGAGCTAGACGTCCAGTAGGATTTTTAAGTTTGTAAAACCATTGTAGTGACGCATGATCTGTCACCACAGTACATTCTTGGCCTTCAACATATGATCTGAACTGCTCTAAGGCATAGAGAACAGCTAGGAGTTCCCTTTCAGTAGTACTATAGTTGACCTCATGTTTATTAAGAGTACGACTACAGTAGGCTATGGGATGTTCAGTATCCTCATATCTTTGAGTAAGTACAGCGCCCAACGCAAAGGCAGAGGCATCTGTGTGAATAGTAAAAGGCATATTAAAGTTAGGACATTTCAAAATAGGGGCAGACACTAATGCTGCCTTTAAACTATTGAAGGCATCATTCGCCTCATCAGTCCAGGAGTATTCCTTAGACTTACAGGTTAATTTGGAAAGAGGTCGGCTAAGTTTAGAGAAGTTGGGTATGAATCGACGGTACCAGCCCGACATGCCGAGGAATCTCTTCACTTCTTTAGGAGAAGTGGGAGTGGGATATTTCACTATAGTGTCTACCTTGCCAGGATCTGTCCTAAGACCATGCCTATCTACAAGATAGCCTAGATATTTCAGCTCCTTTCTACAGAAGACAGATTTTCCCATGTTGACCGTCAAGCAAGCCGATTTTAATTTGTGAAAAACCCTTTCCAGAAGTTCCAGGTGTTCGTCAAAATTGTTGGAAATGATGATTAAATCATCCTGGAACGCGAAGACCCTACCTCCAAACTCTGCACCGAATAGTTTGTCCATCAGCCTCTGCATAGAAGCTGATGCACCTACAAGTCCGAAGCACATAACATTGAACTGAAACAGTCCTCTACGGGGAACAGTAAAAGCAGTTTTCTCCGCAGAGGACCCGTCAGCGAGGGGGATTTGCCAGTAAGCGGCACTAAGGTCAATAGACGATAAGTACCTGGCGTCCCGCAGCTGATCCAAGATATTAGAAATATAAGGGAGAGGATAGGCATCGGGCTTAGAAACTGAATTCAGTTTACGACAGTCAACGCACAGACGCAGGTCTCCATTGGCCTTCTGTACCATGACTACAGGGGAATTCCATGGTGACTGCGACGGTGACACAACACCTAAAGCTAACATTCGGTCTAATTCCTGCTCCAATGCCTTTTGTTTTACTGGAGACAACGGATAATAACGCTGCTTAATAGGGGGACTGTTTCCAGTGTCTATGCAGTGGCTGGCCATATTCGTTCTACCTAAGCCTACCCTTTCTGTGTCTATTATGTCAAATTTCCTAATTAATGAATTTAATTTATCTTTTTGTTGCAAGCTTAACAAACCAAAATCCTCTAAGCCACCACTGGATGAGCATGAGTTGATGAAGTGCTCACCAAGTGATAGGGTAGAAGTAGGGAAAATTCCCTCATTTAACCTAAATTGGTTCCAAAAATTAACCCCGAAAGTAATGGGCATCTGTACGGTAGGTATAACATAAAATTTGATAACTTGTACTTCCCCTTTAAACAACACAGGTAAGTACATGATGCCTATGCATGCTAACGGTGTACCGTCCGCTGCATACATAGTTTCAATATTGTCCACACAAGCCATTTCAAAGCCGTGGTCAATAAAAATAAGATGTGCATTATGACCCAATATTGAGCACAATGACCCGGAATCAAGCAATCCGTATACGTTTAAGTCTAATACAGCTACGCATATGTGGGGCCTAGTATCGATTTCATTTTTGAACAGGACCCTCCCCTTTTGCTTGCATTTAGAGGAAGAGTCCTGACTAATCAGTTTTTTGGAACCTTTTGACATTGTGGACAGTCAGGAGTTTTTACACCCCTCTTGCCACATTTAAAGCAGACAACCTCCCGTTTACGACAAGACCTTGTGTCATGATCGGTCGAGCCGCATCGTTGACATTTATCTAACCGTCCACTTTTGGGCATGGGCTCCTTGCCTATACTGGCCACAGGCCTTTCCCTCTGTACAGGGAGTGGTTGTAGATCCCGCGTTACCGTGTACGCGTTGATGTCCGGTTCGCGGTACCTCTCTTGCCTGTGCTTAACTATCTCGACCTGCCTGCACACCCCTATAACTTCGTTCAAGCTACGGAATTGTTGGCATTCAAGCAGCTCCATGTACTCCGGCCTGATGTTGTGCCGGAGGATGTCCAGTTGCTCTTCAAAATCGAGTTCAGTTGAGAGTCGAGAAATCATGGCTTGCATGGTCGAGACGTAAGAGACTATTGACTCCTTACCACTCATCGTACGGGAACGTATTTCTTTCAAAAGGTGATGGTCGTAATCGGGAGTGTCGAATGTCATTTTGAGACATGTTTTAAATTGATCAAATTTAGTAAAGTTACTCCTATTTGCCCGGAACCACAACAGGGGTGATCCACACAGAATCTCGGGCAAGGAGTTAATAATTTGCTGGTCAGAAATCCCTCGGGATAGTTTTAATTCCTCCAGCCTCTCTAAAAAAGCCCTTACACATGAGGTGCCATCAAATTTCAAATTTAGTGAGTTTATGTCAAAGTGTCTGTCAGTGCATGCCACCGTTTCCCTAAGGACAGGTTGAGGGTTTGAATCCTTGCATTCATCGTCTACATTCTCACTGCGGTCGGATACACTCAATACCTTTATGATCCTAGAGCGTAGCGATGCTAGTCTGATGTCATCCAATTTTATCCTTGAGAGTCGATCCAGCCAATAATTCGCCCGAGCTGTGATTCGCCGGAGCGTAGACGAAGTCGCTCCCGGCGCTTTTAATTCTAAGGACTTGACCACTTCTTCGGCCAAAATTATCTCCATTTCCGCATTCGGTTCTACTTCCTTAGTTGCCGGGTAACTACCACGTCTCGCTGCGCCTAGGACATGTCTCAGCTGGTCCCGCAAAGCTTCCAACGTTGCTGTTTCCTCTGGAAGTAAGCCATACCGTAGGAGTTCGACTTTGATCTCATCTTTGTTAAGGTAATTCAGATAAGCTGACAACACCATTATTACAGACAGACTAAGTTATATTTTTAGTGTTTTATAAACAAAAAAATCAAGTATCTATTTATATAAAAGTTGTAACTAAATTTTATTCAGCAATTACCTTGTCAACACACAATAACTATTCACAAATTTATCCACTAAACTAAGTGTTCCTATAATCTATGATAATCTACTATTTCTATATATAAGTTTTATATCACACGATTAAATTCCAAATGTAGATAAATGTAAATAGTAAACAACTTGGTAAATAATAAATAATGGAGTATAAATAAACGAATTTCTATTAATTTACACTCTATAAGTAAGCAAATGATAATTTTCAACTATTATCACTGACAATTAGTAATTGTCAATACATACAAGTGACTTGTCAATTGACAGTTGACAGTCATGTGAAGTGTCACAGTATAGTGGGTATATTGCCCTGTTTATAAAAGTTTGCAGTGAGTATTAAAATTACCCTTTAGAAGTGGTGGGTATAGAGAAAATTAATAAACAAACTTGCAGTGAATTGACAAAAAAAGTTATTTTGTCAATTCCTGCGGTATCTAGAAATAAACACAACAAAACAAAATGTACATGAAGTTATATAGGAAAAAAAAATGTAAACCTGTGCTGAAGTAAGGTAAGCTAAAAAACAAAAAAACGAATGAAGCTAAAAAATTAATAAAAGTAAAAAAGAAAAAAAAAAAAAAAAAGTTGAGCGTAGTGCGTTCGGGAATAGGGAATAAAGGTTAAGGAAATTGGGTTTTGAGCTTAATGGGATCACGGGATTTAAGGAAAAGGAGTGGACACTGGTGTTCCTTGCCAACTCAACAAAGCAAGGAAGTGGTATTTAACCAGGCGGGCTTGTCCTGTGGGTGAGAAAGTAATGCCCTTCCACGGAAATTTATACGATCCGCACTAGTGCTATTTTAAAAAAAACCGTGTGTGGCCAGTATGCACTGCCTCCACTCTCTAGCAGAATATTTATACAGTCTCGAGGTCGGCTCTCAGTCTATGGACAGAAGCAACTCGTGGGTTTCGAGGCCCTAAAGTTGGAGCGCCACTTTGTAACCCCTCTGCGTGCTGTGCTATGTTGAAATGCGTGCACCCAGACAGCTTACCACCGGCTAGGGTTCAGCTGGAAGAACACGAGACTAGGGCGCCTTTACTAGAGAGGTGGAGGGGAGCAGCCTAACAAATTAAACAAAGTACTTGCCACAACACAGGTTTATTATGATATGTATCAATACAGGTTTACAGCAAAGTATGTTATACAATATGTCTCAAGTAGCGTTATCACTAGTTTATATACAATATTAAAGTGGGGGTGAGATGTACTTAATCTTCCTCCTGATGATGGTCTGCTACTGTGATAGGGAGTACACGTTGAAGACGTGAGCGAAGGTATGGGACGAGCTTGCCCGTCAAGAGACCCCTAAGGTGGCTGAAGAGAGAGTATAAAGAATGCTACTCAGCTTAGTGTATGCTCCACGGGATCGGCCGAGACAGGTCCCAGGCTGCAGCCGTGGAGACGTGGCGCCAACCCAAGCGATGCGCGGAGAACAGGCAGTGACGTGTCGGCGTGGCGTTGATACCGGTAACCGGTGACAGGTGACACCAACTTGGTGGTGTCCACTGGAGCCTTCCGTCGACCTCTAAGTTATCAGCGCGAGAGGCACAAGCACCTCGGCGATGTTCTGTTCAGCTTTCCGGCGCTCCGATCGTATTATTACGTGTGAAAATGGCGATCGTATTATCAGTGGGTACAAGTCAAAATGGCGGTCAGCTTGACGTGAGATGTTGATTTCCTCTAATAGTATGTTTTCGTCCGCAAGGTCAGAGAGAGAGCTCCCCCGCTCGCGTTCGCGCTTTTATTGTCTCGGTTCTCCCTCCACTTTCACGCCTCCTACCTCATCGACAAATCGCATATCTCATGACGTTAACTTGATGTCATAGTTTAATTGACAAAAGTAGTCTATGCACTGGTATCAAGTATGAATGCATTGCACAGACCACAGTGAGTGGTGTGTGCAAATTTTACATGTTACAGTGTGCTGTTGTGTTTCGGTGAATGAGTAAGGGATGCCAGAGCCCATTTCCCTATACCTTCAAATCCCTATCCTTAATCCTACTATGGTCAAGTGCGCACTTGCAGCGCCTGTGGTGGGAACGACGATAGCCACCTACAATTTAATCAACAAAACCATATAAAATATTAACTGGTGTGCGCAACTTTATCTGCGCTGAAAAATGAAAGTTTAATTTTAAAAAGTAATAAATTCCTAAAAATAAAATTAAAATAAATTATTATTGCGCCATTGTCAATCAAGATAGGCAAAACCCTATACTGGGAATAAAAATTAGATTGCACGTTCTAAATTTGCTTGCAGCATCAAAGTTCAATTTCAGGTTAAATTTCCTCAGGCATCCACCCCAACTGGGGCAGTGCCCAATTTGAACTTTATTCACGGAGAGTTAGGTGGTATGGAAGTGAATGTAGGACCACAGTATAATGAAATTGGATAAGTAATTCTAGCCGCGGCGAAAACCAGCAGGTGTTTTTCCGTTACAACGATTCACTTGAATTTATTATTGTCCGCAACCAGCAACTCCCCTGACCGCTACGGATTATATTTTTACCTTTATTTCATTATTATGACACTCAATTCGAAACCGCCCAACACCGCCCGGTTTTATTGCACAACCTGTGCCCTCTGTACTGTACGCAATCGCGATCATTCCACCCCTTAAGAAATAGACGAAGCGTCGATACTTAATTATATTCATTAAGGAGCATCACGATTTGTGAATTCGTATATCAAACGATCATTTGAACGGTTGAATTAACCGCCCCAGCAACGGCTAACTTTAATAACAACGGCAGTGGGTACTAGCAATATTTTTGTGTTTATCTCATTTTTATGGGTTTAAGTAGGAAGCATGAGGTGGCGCGCGAGATAGGGATTTAATTGAAGGCGAGGCGGTAGGGATGAGAGGGGTGTGTAGCCGCAGCCTGCTGGGGGCGCGACTACAACGCGGGGGAAGCGAAATAATAAAAAAATGAAGCTTCGCAGAGCTATCCCCCGCGAGCTCGGATGCTATGAAAGTGGCACGCCGTGGATAAATGAGGCTTTTTTGTTTGTGGAATACGCCTAAGCTTGGCATCGTTCCACTTTCGTATTGTCGCTTCAATTCTATGGATGTTAGTTCATTCATGACGCTCGCTTCAACTCAACACTCATTAAAATGTTCATACAGTGTTTCTCTTTAAATTATCGTATAAAGTCTACAACCGTTTAATTTACAAACTGTGAACTTTTAATTTATTAAATATGTTCTTATTTATACTATGTAATTTTTAAATTATAATAGATATCTGGTATATTGACTAAATTTTAGGCATTAACAACAATCATAATAAAGAAATACTTTAGGCATAAAAAGCCTATGAAATAGATTGTGACAGTTACTTAAAAAGATATCTTTTAAAAGGCGGCTAGACTTTTACATTAAATGTGACACATGAAATCAAATCATAAATAGAAATTAAGATTGAATTTAATGAGTGAAAGAATCAGATCAACATTCGGAGAGCACAGTTCCCGGTTTTACGAAAAGTGTTCGTATTACATAGACATATGATAGAAAAATGATTGGTACCGTTTGTTATTGGGGGCTCGCCTTCACTTGTGAGATTTAAGTGACAGTTTTATTAATTTCCTATACAACTCATCCCTATTTTCCACCCTACTCCATTTCCGCCTGAGCTACATTGGCGATTGGCAGCATATGGAACCGGCAGTGTTTGTTCCACACTCCACAATCTAAAAGTTATAAAATTTCAAACAGCGTTCGGCTAAAATAACGAGTTTATTAAATTAAGTAATTTACGCTGGAGTATATTACTTTTTCGTGCTCAATTTAAAAAATTTCGCTATTTGAAATATATTTTTAGACAAGCTATTGCAAACTGTCGTAATTTAAGTAGTGGCAAGGCACACTGCGTTTCGCAGTCATTTGGGCAGCCCGACTGGCGGCAGTAACTACCCCATTTTGGAACACCACCGTGAAATATCACCACTTTTGCTTGTTGTATTTCGGTGAGTGAGTGAGGTATGCCAGAGCCCATTTTAGCCACCTACCATCAAGTGGACCGTCAGATTGTCTGCCGACCCAAAACATAACAAAAATTAAGTACAGAGTACGAGTGCATTAAGTTCGATTTATTGATTAAAAGTATTGAAACTTTATGCGGGTAATACTGACAATTAAGATACGACAATACAAACAATGAGTGCTTGGTCTGCCAACTAATGCGTACGTAGCTAGCTTATGTTCACGATAAGCTATAGCTTAACGTTGGCGCAGCAGTCGATGGCTTATCTCGATTTCAATTATTATGCTGGCGCTTTCATTGGCTATGTGAAGCAATCGCGCGAGCGCGCATCAGGGATTGGGCCGGTCTCGATCTGCGTTATCTCAAATCTTGCCCAAATCAGACTTTACCATTTACGCTTGATTGTGCCTTTCAAATGTTGAGCGTTTCTGCAATACATTTGCTACTCCAAAAAAATATTACTGTCTCTGAACATCTATCATCTATGTAAATAAAATCAGAGTGTCTGTCTGTGATTTGCGAAAAACTGCCTCAAACTAAGCTTAGAGAGTCATTCGCATGCTGTTAAAACGTAAATAACTTTTTTTAGAATTTTTGTCTGTCTGTCTGTCTGTCTGTCCGGGGTAATCTCAGAAACGGCTGAAGCGATTTCGATGAATCTTTGCAGACATGAAGAGGGGGTCGTCAGGAGTAACATAGCCTACTTTTATGTAAATTGCGGTACATACACCAAAATAACATTTTTACAATTTTTGTCTGTCTGTCTGTTTGTTCCGGCTAATCTCTGAAATAGCTAGACCGATTTTGACGGGACTTTTATTAGCAGGTAGCTGATGTAATAAGGAGTAACTTAGGCTACGTTTATTTTAGAAAAAAATACACCCCGGAGAAGCCGGGAGCGGGCCGCTATAAACTATAAAAAACGGGATCTATGCAATATATTCGAGTTTTTCAAACGCGATATTTTTTCTTTTACTGAAAAAAAGTTACTAACCCTGTGACAATAAAAAAAAAGAATTTTTTCGTTCATAACAATTGCATTTGTTGTTAACAACTGAAACGAAGGTTCATGCAATACGATGAGTTCTCCTTGCGGCATATCTTTTCTTTGGCTGAGTCGCTCATTATGTATTATTAATAGGAACGGATTTTTTTTTCGCTAAAATTCTAGATGTTTATAGAAAATTCTAGAAGTTTTTAGAAAATTCTAGAAGTTTCTCGAAAATTCTAGAAGATTCTCGAAAATTTCAGAAGTTTCTCGAAAATTTCAGAAGTTTCTAGAAAATTCCAGAAGTTTCTAGAAAATTCAAGAAGTTTCTAGAAAATTCTATGATAACTTTCTTCACTTTTTCAGATAATTTAATAAGATTTTTTGAAATTTCAGAACATCGTCAAAATTTTTAGAAATTTAAAAATTTGTTAAACCTGATGGGTGATTTGTTATATTTATTTCGAAGGAAGTAGAGTGAGGCTATCTTAATGCATAAGCATCATTCTTATTAAACTCGAAAAGTCTATGTACACTGTACAAACTTGCACCCAAAAATCACCAATCGTCCCAGGTTTAAATGCAAATAAAACGTTGGGAATACAATAGGTAAATCGCTAGAAAGTGATCTCTCTCAAAGCAATAAATAAACCTTTAAAATATATAAGAAGACACAATGAAAGAAACGTTCGCGTGTACGTTTTCATATTAGCGCCATCTAGTTACAATCGATGTTAATTCGGATTTAACATATCGCCCCCCATGGACCTAGTCCATAACAACAATGGGACATGCAGCTTCGGACTATTGAAGAATCTTATACACACTAATACAAATATTGAAATAATAATTCCAATTCGCTTAACATAAATTCAAAATAATAAAAAAAAAACAACAAGAGAATACAAAAATAAACAAGTCCTACTGTTAACTATAACAACCAAACCGACAACAAGTAATGTTCAACATAACAATTTCATATATATATAGATATCACACATATAGAACAATAACAAGAATGATGGACAAACCATCCTCAAGGGCAAATCGTCAAAAGAATATTTACAACAATCTACTGGGAGAAATGGATCATTTGATAAACGTTTATCAAGCGGGAGAAATCGCATTTTAGCATAGTTTATAATGCTATAGTAGTTTTATAATTTTCCATCTTCCATGCTTAAAATCTGGGTCCTTTCCCTCGAACAGTAGTCTGATCATGTACCTTCTTTGATCCTGTTTCATCTTAGTGGTAGTGAATACTTTTTCTCTAGCCTTCCTCTCACAATCTAAGATTCTCGTGTTTAAAATTGATTCTGCGTCTAATTCGGAGGAATACAGCGTGTCATCTAATCCAGAAATTTTAACAGAATCATTGAAGTTGTTGAGACTGAATAATTGAATCGCTGCCTCTGTGACAAAAGACGTCTCAAACCCCGGATCTAATAGGCACCTCAAAACGATCGCGGGTCTGTTCGTGGTCTGTGCTTTTACTTTAAGTGACGCGGTAGCCAACAAAGCCTTACGGCGAGATGTTAAAAAACAACTAGCGAGCATTTCTGAGTCGGGACTGCCTGCTAATTTCGACTCAGACTCTCTAGGTGGCGATGCAGCCTCGTTTATGACACCCGCAGCCTTGTTATTCTCAAATATAATGTCGGATTTACCTAATGATGGTGGTTCAGGGTGCAATAAAGTGTGGGGTGGTTTTTCACATATGTTACAAGTAGTTGCTATAGTACACTTATAGTCTGAATGTTCAGGCCTAAGGCCTAAGACGCTCACTCCGATAAACTTCTTGCAATTAGTTAATGTTTGTTTATCTAAGCTAAATAAGCATGAATATTCCTCTTGACTTCTGTCAGCACTGACCTTTAAACTATTCATACTTTCTTTCAAAAACGTTTTAAAATATAAATATTCTTCTTCAACCTCAATATAAAAATAAAATTTTTATTGTAATCAGTGTTTAAATAATCTTCGGTTTTGAGTAAACTAACTATTTTTCGATGATTGTCTACAAATAAATTCCATTGTGCTTCTAAATTTACTAATCTGGATTCTAAATAATAAAAGGTGAGACGCTCTTTTGGTAACTTTTGTAAGTTGGTTTTGCCCTTGAGAATTCTTGTACCTAGATCATTTTGCGATCTTAAAAGAGAGTCAGCCATGTTTAACAATTAAAATAAACACTTTACAAACTAACAACAAAATGAAAATATTACACAGATACAAGATAAAAGACTTAGAAAATTTTGTATACAAATATTTCTTGAAATTTTTACAATTGTTTGTAACTTATTGGCGGCAAAATCGGGCATAGGTTCCCCGTCGGAACGTTTTTTCTTAAATTATTCTAAGTCCATGCAACACTTGTAATTTTTTAAAAGTTCTAACAGTTCATGTACAATTTAAAATTTACTCGAAAATTTTCAAAGTTAATTTGCAGTTAATAATAAGGTTCAAAATATACTCACAGTTTTTTCCTTGACACTTAACACAATGACGTCACATATTTTACTTCACTCACTACTTTTGACACTTGACTTTGATATTTCTGACCTGTCAACCTGACAGATGACAGCAAACGACACTTGCACTGATGACAGTTGTTGCGATGAAACTGTCACGTGGCTGTACGTTTGACAGATTTGATGATGTTGAAGGCAGTCCTCACGAAGTCTGCCGGATGTCCGAGGAGGGTCCCTCCCGATCCGAAGCTGGCTCGTGCTGTGGCTTTCTTCTTCCGCCGGTGTTGTGGATTCGGCCCTCACGAAGTCTGCTGGTTGTTTGAGGAGATACACTCCTCGTACCGAAGCTGGCCCGTGCTTTGGCAGTACCTCCACTGCGGCTGTGGCTGCTGCTGAATGCGCTGGATAGCGATCCACTATCCTGTTCTAAGCGCGGATGGTACAAGTGTACTGTCAACTTCCCTTGCCTAAATCCGGCTCGAAGGACCATGTACAAACTTGCACCCAAAAACCACCAATCTTCCCAGGCCCAAATGCAAACAAAACGCAAGGAATACAACAGGCAAATCGCTAAAAAGTGATCTCAAAGCATTCTATTTATTAAATAAACCTTTAAAATATATAAGAAGACACAATGAAAGAAACGTTCGCGTGTACGTTTTCATATTAGCGTCATCTAGTTACAATCGATGTTAATTCGGATTTAACAACACGAATAAGTTGAAACATTTATCTTTTCTGCCTAACGATCATCACTCAGCTTGATAGACAGCTTTAGTATTCATCATCGAAGTTTTGAGATAGAATATACCCATATTTCGCCGAACTGCGTTCTCTTATCTCAGTTGAACTAATATACACAGGAAAAAGACAAAGTTACGCACAATTAAACAAAAATCAATTCGCTCACGCAGACAACATTATTAAATTTACGTTTTTTAATATTATAAAACAAAGTCCCCCCGCCGCGTCTGTCTGTCTGTATGTTTGCGATTCTCAAAAACTACCGAACGGATTTTTATACTGTTTTCATTAATGGGAAGAGCGTTAAACGAGGAAGGTTTCTACATTTAATTTGCAGAAAAAAATTGCACCCATGCGAAGCCGGGAACGGATCGCTAGTATAACATAAATTTCTTGCAAGAGAACACAGGTTTAAATCGCTTTCATCTTTAATACACATGAAATCTATTTGTATAGTTAATAGTATCTCTTTTTTTTTAAATTGTATAAAATTATTGCAATGAATTTCTTTCATTTTTGTACCACAATAACCTTACAGTCGTCTTTGCTTGCCAAAATTTACGCCTGTCAGTTGTCTTAGTAATTAAATTGAAATTTCAAAAGGCACTACGACTTCATAAGGTCGGATAAAGGAATGAAGTTAAAAACTGACGAAAGTTTTCATACCCCGACTGTACTTGATCAGTGACATTATTTATTTATTCTAATTACAACATTTATCAACAGATATGGAATGGACTTAAACGGAGCGAGGAGAAAAAATGCCACCAGAGAAACAACGAGTACGTTAAAAGCGTGGCTCAATGAACACAAGAAGAATCCGTACCCAACAAAAGGCGAGAAGATAATGCTCGCTATCATAACGAAGATGACGCTGACGCAAGTGTCGACGTGGTTCGCGAACGCACGCAGACGCCTCAAGAAAGAGAACAAGATGACGTGGGAGCCGAGAAACAGGGTTGATGACGATGACAATAATAATGATGATGATGATCACAAAAGTAACGATGGAAAAGATGCGTTAGGTATGTTAGTGTTGTATACATTCATTCTTAATCCTAATCTTCTTGAAACCTTTGTCATTGTTCAAAATATTAATTTTTTGAGTAACAAAGGAGAATCTCTTGAAAATTAAAATTGTTTTCAGTAAAGCATGAGTTTTGACAACAGAAATATCAACTAAATTTCATGTCCTTAAATGAAATTACAGCATTATTTCAAGACAGTACATTTTGATTGTAGGGAGAAAACCATGTGGTTATCAAAAGTTTGCAAATTTTCTTATAAAATACTATCGAAACTTTTGAAACGATCCGTTTTTATAAAAAAAAAAATGGTCAAAATCTGTAATGGTCTCTAAATAATTTCTAGGTAATGACCAGACACTTATGGTATTCGTGTCAATAAGAAATAGTTTTCATATTGTACTCGTAGTCTATTCAAAAAGGAAGTTAGCTCAACTATTTGCTGATGAGGCTCACTTGGTCATGTTGATAAAACTGAAGTTTTATTGTTGAAATTTTGTTCTAGACGGTAAAGATTCCGGAACGGGATCCAGTGAAGACGGCGACAGACCTCAGCAAAGGTTAGATTTATTGGGACAAAGAACGGAATCAGAATGGTCAGAGTCGAGAGCTGACAGCGGTCCCGAATCCCCTGAGCCCTACGAAAGACCTATTCATCCGGCTTACCAACATTCTCGTTCAGCCACTGGAAGCACGCCGGCACTAGCCAAACCGAGGATATGGTCCCTAGCTGATATGGCGAGCAAAGAAGGGGAAGCACCGGCACCACCGTCTTCTGCATCCGCCTTCTACCATACTGCAGCCGCGGCAGCCGCCGCTCGCCTTGCACACCCATACGGAAGGCCTGAACTATACCGGGGTCTGTATCCGCCTACGGCACCTACTGACGTGACCCTATTAGAGTATTCTCGGTCCTTAGCATTGGCAGCGCCTGCCCCACCTGCACCATCCCCATCCTCATCCTCGACTTCATCGTTGGCCGAACCTCCCCCTCCGCCCCGCGCCTGACCACCCGCCCCCCGCCCACCACTGGCACATCGACAATAATCGCTACGATGAGTGCCACCAGGGCCTTCTCAATTGTAAATAAAACGACTCCTAGGCTAAATATTATAAATATGTATACATACGTACATATTATAATTATATACATGATAATAATTGATTATGCACCGGTAGAGAATCTTAGATTGTGATAGTGGAACACATGTAGCGGTGTCGCTCACCGCGAGGTTGACAACTCGCAAATGATGTTGGCGCTGCGTACGCGCCGACTGACCGACAATACTAGGTGCTATACAAGTTGGACCTTGCGACATGTTACTCTCGTTATTACTAGACGACGAGAATGTTTAAACGAAGTGATTTCATTTAAATTAGATATTGAATATGTGTTACTTTTTCTACTAGACACAACTGTTTTAGACGATTATATTATTTGTAGAATGTAAATTGTTTTAAAAATATCCTCTTTGTATTTAGTGCCTATGATTACGTCCATGTTATGTATATTTTTAATAGTTTCTCAAACTATTATTATAACATTTGATTTTAATATTTATTGATATGAGGTCAGTAGTTTTAACGAACGTGTAATATTAAGTTATTGATCTACAAAATACAATACCAGATTTGGTGATGACATTGAGAAATCTGTGTAATTCATTTCTAGTCACAAGACTATGATTGTCTTTTTAACATTTAATTATTAAAGTTGCATGACTCCATTTCGCATATCACGTTATATATTATTTTATATTAATATTTTAGTTTTTTTTATTATATACTTAGTATTGAAGAGCTAGTACGATCCTGAGACGATCAATATTTTCAAAACTCACATACCTAACACGTTTTTCATTAAATTTTGTAAATTGTTAATAATTAAAATAGAATATTAAGCAAAGAATGTTGTTCTTTGAACTTTTTCAACATATTGATAAAAAAATTATTATTCCACATGATCGCTCTAGCTCTAAGCGATTCAATAATTTACAAATATAAATATTTTAAATTTATAATTTTTCATTAAAAAATAGACTAATAACGCATCTAAATTGCCTTTTACATTATAACTCAAGATTGTACAGTTATAAGATTATTTTTTGCAATTTTGTTTTGTCAATATTGTAGAGACTGAAAGTCCAAAATTGAGTCTAGTTTTGTACATAAATCACTGTTGTAAGTATATTATACATATTATAGGAGAATCAACGTGAATATATAAGAAATAAATGCAATAAAATTTTTTTTCTGTATTAGCAGTCCTTTTGGTGTAAATAAAATGAATATTATTATTTTAATGGACTCAAATTTAAAAGTAGTTACAACGAAATTCATCATAAGTGGTAAAACGTGATGTATGAGATTAAACCGTCAGTTTACGGATATTTTCAATTACATCGCCGAACTTTGTATGTCAGTTTATATTGATGTCAATAGTTGAGCTTCATTCTTCAAGCTTCATTTCTACACTTGTAGTTTTATTTTATATTTTTTATTAAAGCTATACAAAAATACTAAATCAGAGTATGCACTATCGAAGTTTGTATTACGTTTTATTTAACATCACCTTGTTTGCTTTACGTATTGTCGGGTTTATGTTAATTTCTTTATAAAATCATTAAAAATCATAGTATCTAAAATCTGTGAGTAAACTGTGTCAGAATGCATAAAACTGTAAAGTTGTATAGTGATAGCTTATATATTTTTCGTATTATTTTGTTACTTTTAAAACGTTTTCGAACCGTTCCCCAGGAAGGTGTGTGAATAGATGCAATAAAATTTAATACAGAAACAATATTTTTGCCTTTTATTTCCCGAAAATTAATAAAATTAAAATGTACTTTTAATTTATTGGAAATTATTAGGGATGCAACTAAGGAGATAGATGTAGTTATTTTATGAATGTAATTTATTCATATAAACATTCATCCCTTGAAGAATTGAGGACGATAGCCTCTTTTAAAATATTGTTCTTTATATGACGGTTCACTTGATGGTAGGTGGCTACCGTTTTCTATAACACAAGCAACGCTACAGGTTCTGTAAGTCCGCTGTCACTTTATTATATTATTGTCTCCAAGCGTAGTGCAAATAAACAATACGTTTATTTTATGTAAATTTAGATGAACAAATTAACATATTATTATATAGATATTAACAATAGATGAACATTTTCTGTTTTATATATTTTTTACGTAATACGTATTCACCTTACTTTCTTGGTACCGAGTGTATATCGTCGTTGCAAATTTAAAACCTATGTGACAATTTGGTCAAAAACGTTTTTTAAATATTTTGAAGAGAAAAAAATATTTCCTATCGTTTAAAAAAACTCCCATATTAATAGCGCTTTTATTTTCTAAATTATAAGTCATAATTTTATTATTATGTCTTATGTAAATTCTTACATTTCAACGAAATTCAAAATCTCTTATGTGCAAAATTTCGTCACAGATGTAGCTTAAAGATTTAAAAAGTTGTAAATAATAACTATGTGTACGATTGCTATAGTAACTTCACCGTAATTGTGTTGATCCTTTTATATGTGTTTGTGTAATTTGTTTTTGATAATTATCATTTAAATGACTGAAATGACAGTGTTATTTTAGTTCCTTCACACGAAAAAACCTCTTATGTATGTAACAAAAAAATTATATTTTATATGTACAATTAAAATATTTTATATGCACATTTATTTACAATAACTTCTGTATCTTGAATAATAATTTAAAAAAATAAGTTGTTGATCTTCACACTAATTTCTTATTAGTTTGTTTAAGTTATTATCTTTAAACAATGGAAAGTGTTCTAAGTAAGTTTTACAGTCTAATTTTTTTTAACTTTTCTCGAAATGTCTAAAACTGCACATAAGATATTTTAAATTTGCAACGACGATATATTATATAAATAAAGACTGCACGAGATCGATAAGAACTCATTGGCAAATGAAAATTTGCACGATTGAGGCTAATAGAATTGTATGACCAAAAAGAAGAAGCATGAGATTTCTTCTAAATTGTGAAAGCGCCTAATATTATAATAAAAATTCCAATTTCTAATTTTATAAATGTTTTTACTATAAGCATAGTAAAGTAACCATATTTACTATGCTTATAGTGTATGGTCATTTTATCTACTGTTATAACCCAGGCCGTCACTTTATCTACTATTATAACTAGATAAAGTGACGGCCTGGGCATACATTCAGGCTGTCTTTTTCTAACGGGCCCCATGTTTAAATATACAGAGAGAAATTAAAAAGAAATATCAAAAATTAAGAATTAGTGCTTTGGTGTCCTTTGCAATAGGATACAGGAATAGGAATAGTAATTCGACAACAAGTTTATAATACAAGGAGCGTTCGGGGAAATTCCAGATTTGTCAAGTAGCTTCCGCTATCATTTTTCAAAGACCTTCCTGGTAAGTAAAGAAGACTTTTAAAGTGAGTAGAACAGGTGATAAAGTTTACTTACCTAAGGAACAGGTAAGTGAACTTACTCTACTTTACTTGCGTACTACTTTACAAACATGTTAAAAATATCATAATTTCAGAAATAAAGTTTACAGCATACAGAAATTTTACAAGCAGCAGCCAATTAAGGTGGGCTTTTGTTTTCGACAATTTGTAATTTAAGAAAGTGTTTGAATGTAAGGCAGACACTTAAATCGGTAATTACATTAGTATCAGATATCTTTTATTAAATTTGCAACCAATAATTAAAAAATAAAGTTTAGGCGCGCCTAAAGAAGTCGTCTAAGAAGCCTAAATTAAACTGTTTGTGAAATGACACGTCTTCGTACTAACAAGGCAAGGCAAATAAAAATTTACTAGTCTTGTTCGTGCACGCAAATAGACATCAAAGTAAAACAGGGCTTATTTAATTTGTCGTTAGCCGCTAATGGGGTATGAAATACCAGGATACCGGGATAAGCAAGCGGCGAGATCCCGCGTACAATTTACGAAATTAATCCCGCTCGTGAATTGAGCAGGATAGCTTGGTGATTTGCCGTATCGAGGGTAAACTATGTTTATAACTGTTAAGATGAATTTGGCATTCGGGCACACTGATGACAAATAGGCCTCATTAGTTCCATTTAGTACAATCAGATACAATGTATCTCCGTGCATACAAAGGGATTTCATATTCATATTGACACTTTCGCCTCATCATTAGTTTAATTTATAAAAATGCCTAGCTTTCATCGCCGCAATTGATCTAAAGTATGACAAAATAAGTATAAATCATTTTATGAAGCTCCCTTTGATGTGGCCGTGTCCGGCGTGACGTCAGCACACTGCCTGTGATATGTCGTACATTCATTATTTGCTCACGTAGACTAGATGAAAGGAACATAAATAAATAAATTGTGCGAAACACAGCCTATAACTACACCGTAAAGACATCTGATGGGATTATATTGGAATTAGTTATAACTACTTAATTATATTCATCCTGTTATTATTTCATTTTTATTTTTATTGAAAATTTTATAGCGACCAAGGATGACGTAAGGTTTCAGGAATAGCCTAACCAATATTTTTTGGGAATAACTACCAACCAATATCTTCAAATTTAAAAAGAGTAAATTGTGCTCTTAAAATATAAAATTCCGAAACGATTTTTTTATAATTTTACTTTAGTTCATACTTCAGCTTCATGTTGCACATATTAGGTATAGCAAATGCATTTGTTGTACCTAATAAGATGATTGCCACAAAGACGACTTTATATATTTAAATATTAAAATCATATATACATTTTACTTCTTATGCTCGCATGTATCACGTCATTGTCAATTTGGAATATGAAGGCTAGATTAAGTTTAGGTTAATATTATATGAAATTTTCTATAGGTTTTGCTTCCTGATCTGAGCTGACGATAAAGTTTTTGGGTTAGGTAAAATGCAACATTTTAGCATAATTTTGGGTTGTCAAACACGAGTTCGTATAGTATAGATTCATGTACATGTACCTACCTATACAAGTTAAACAAGCTCTAATTAAAGAATATAAATAAAACCCCTGCTGTAAATTGCTAAGGAGTTGTGCACCCTGATGCTGCAGCATCAGGTCAAGGTTACCACGACATGGAAATACTACCGAAGTAAAAGTACACCAAATTTTAATTTAATGAAACCAGTGGAAGTTAGTGAGATCCTTTCGTTTACTAGGAAATGAGTTGATTCTTGAAACGCCTTAACAGATCTTCATAATTTATAGATATGAACCATGTCGATCCCGTCGGCTTTCAAACAAAAAAACGGATCAAAATAGCTATCCATTTAGGAGACACAGATACACAGTTCCGCAGATAAACAGATACACTGACACATAGGTCAAACTTATAACAACCCTCTTTTGCGTCAGGCGTCGAGGTCTTAAAAAGAAATAGATATTAATTTAAACACACATATAAATTTAGAAAAGAAAATTGAAAACCTAATATTTTTTTAAATAATTAATTAGTTTTTGACTTTCTTGCTATAATATACACAGTCGTTAGAGTACTGTCATAACTTTGAGAGGAACGGTTTGCGCTTCAAAGGAATTGGTAAAGTTTGTAGAGAAATTGTGTAATGTAAACGAATTGAAATTTTTAAATTTTCTATTTCCTTTGAGTAAGTAATATTTTTTTAATATACTAGTGATATTAAGCTCCTGGCTCCGCACGGTTAAATTTTATTTTTGAAAAACTTTTTTTGATGTTTTTTTAAATCCTAGCGTAGCTTTAAAGATTTAAGTAAACATTCATACAGAGGGACAGATGTAAGTTCATCCAATAATTTTTAAACCGTCCAATGGATTTTTTTAAGGTTATCACAGACAGAAAAAGCAATAAACGAGAAGCCAAGGGCGGTTCGCTAGTATATAATAAAATAAAGATACATGTAATTCAAGACAGTGAAATTTTCTATAACAATATTAGACTTGTTGCTTTTGATCCTAGTTCTAGTGTGCTTTTAGATTCGCGCACACAAATAGAGCTTTCAAATTAGATTATGTTTCATCACTATTAAGTTCGTACTTTTCAAGCCGGAAATAAATTTTAAAGTTCATTTCAAATTACTACAAATTTTTACAAATGTTTAATGCTTATTTACTAAACTTAGTAATATTAATTTACCAACTTAAGAGCATTCATTAATTAGAATCAGGCAGGCTGGAGTCAAAATTTATGATTTCAGTAGTTTCAGATGTTTTAGTTTGCAGATAAGATGTTAACGTCATATTATTTGTAGTTGTATAATCTAGTAAATAGCTGAAAAATATTTTAAAGTTAATTTTCATTAGAACATTTTCAAACAGCCCTTTTTTTAAACTAGCGGTCGACGGCCTATACGCAGATAAATATACAAGTTATTAAAAAAATTATAACACAATCTTTTAGAACATTAATGACTTCACATACTAGGTCCAAGAAAAAACAGAAATATCTCAAATTTGATCCTAAAATAACACGTTTAATATCACGAAAAATTACTAAAAGTGACACTTTTGATTATACTTTTCTTGAATGAAAACTTACAGAAATCGTATGTTTTTTTCGACTATTATCTAATAAATGATATGAATTTTTGGAAAATCAATATTTTTATAATTTGTCGCATATAATTTTACTAATATCTCGCTTCTGCGTCGACCGTCGACCGCTGGTTTTAAAAAAAGGGTTGCTTAAAAACTGTTCTAATGAGAAAAGTATCACAATATTTTAAAATATTTTTCGACAATTATCTAGATTATAAAACTACAAATAACATGACGTTAATATCTTATCTGCAAACTAAACACATCATGGCATTATGATCCGCCGGGAATCATAATTTTCTGATTCTTACTCTGTAACGCTCTTAAATACTTTTCAATTTGCGACAATTTTTCTTAGACGTCACAATGGAAGGTTTTAAATCAAAGAAAATTGATAATTTAATCCAATAATCAATTTTGTTGAAAAATTCATTGCTTAGAAATTGTTCGGTCAAAACTATGTTTTGTAAAATACACACACAGATGGTTTTTAAGAGCATTTTTACACGACGAGGTAAATAAAAAAATAAAGAAACTGGTTCGACTTGAATATTTTTACCGAAACTGTCAAATTATCTACTTGTGGAGTCAACTCTTCATTTCAATTGAAAGTTGATCCATATTCGCAACGTTATATGTCTCTAATACAAGATTTTTACACAGTTTACCTTTAGCACACAGAGATGCACGCTAACTACCAAAACCATTCCCTTATTCCTTTATAATCTCTATCCTTAATCCTACCACTTGCAGTGCCTGTGGCGTTGCTTGTGTTATAGACGATGGTAGGCACCTACCATTAAGCGGACCGTCACTTAGTCTGCCGAGCTTAACATAAAAAATACGTACCACGCTGGTTCCCATTCTGCGAGCTATGAACTCTATAACATAATGGATACTTAAACATCCTGCTTTCAAAATCAGTCCATATGAAGTAATTATTAAAACAATATAGAATGTTAATTTTCTATTACCATTCTTACAGGTCGAATCTCTGCTTCTGTAGGATCCCAAACTTTTATATCAATACTCTTGGTCGACATAACTGGTGATTTCAGAGCTGGCTCTTAGTGCAATACAACGAGGACTCTACCTAAGCGACCAAAGTTTAGTATGATACGAGCTCTTTGTAAATAATTAAGATTATTAATGATAACAGATTAACATTAAACATTTTCTCTAAAAAAATCCGAAAGCTAATCAACAGTTTTACACAATGACTCACCAACTAGCGAGTTTTTATTTCAATTACAATCTCTCACGAGGCAATCACGAGTCATTGTCACCTCAGGCCGTACTCTTTGTTACATCTTTACCCGGTCTATATCGCTGTCATTCAATTCAACATACATAATAAAGCTATCGAATCGGTTCATATATTTAAAAGCAAATTCTAACGTCACATCGCACTAAGTGACTTGGGTATTTCATTCAAAGTCGTGAGACCGATATACACGTTGACCGACAGGAATGAACGGAAAAAAGGTCTTCAGTTATTTTTACAAAGGCACTCTGAGAGCAACGTGTTGTGTAAATAGTCCAACATGTTTCAATAACAAAGAAATCTTAATAGCCGATGACGGGCAAAAGTCAACACAACAATCTATGAGCTGATTGCTCATAACTCTGTCTACACTTCGATGGAACACACTTGTAATAAAGTCAGAAAACTCTCGGTTAAGGAACTAACTCCTCGGTCCACATTAAATTTGTAGCATTCGGTAGGTATGTCTTTAGGATTAGAATAAACATGATCATAAATGGTCACTAAAACGTTGTTCCGACAGCTCGATACACTCCACTGTACGACTGTACTATCGTCGTTTTTGTTGTACTATCGTTGCAAAGTAATGAGGACTCAAATAGAGTAGATATACAGATCTTTTTCCTTACACTTTACAGAGAATCCTTGAAGCAAGAATTTCGATTTCGTAGCCGCGAATGCTATGCCATCTAAAATATTGGACATCTCCATCTTGCTTGCTGTTTTGCTTTTTCTTTGGGAACAAACAATGAGACGGGATCGTCAAGGGAATGTATGAATACTTTAAAATATGTTAAACTTCTCCCACGTGGTTGTATGTACCTATAATAGCTTATTTTAGCTATAACATTTATAAATCAATTATTTAGTCAATTATTTGTAAACTAAACCAATAAAATATTATTGACAAAATAAAATATTATTATTGATCTATTAAAATATATGTTTTTATATTTAATTATTCTTGTTTTGTCTTCAATGATAAAAAAAAAATTCAGTTATTTCATTATTCAGTAAAGATCAGAAAAAATTACGAGTACAATCAATAATAATTTCATAATGTTTATAAAATGGTGTACTTATTTTTGTCGTATTATTTTTATTTTCTTGTTCCAATATTGATACAATAGACAAATAAATTGAAAACAAAAGCTCTTATATTAAAATTTAGTATGAAAATTATTTGCTTTTGCCCAAGTCGTGAGACTCGTGATACCGAACCTAAGGATGGCAAAAATCTTAAACAGCCTATCAACAAAATAGAGTGAATATATATTTGGTTAAAATTCTATATTTATTGTATACTAGCCATGCCCGTGACTTCGTACGCGTTGAAAAGTGAAAATATATGAGTTATAACGCCTAACATCTTTATCGCTGTGGCGACGGTGGCGCCATTTTTAAGAGGATCCCTCGGAAACCTTTTTTCAGTATATAAATCTGTAAGAGTCCAAGTAATAAACTATCTGTGCTCCAAATTTTATCTAAATCCATTTTTGCGTTATTGAGTAACCAACATCCAAACATACATCATACATCATAATTAAATTATTCTATTAATATTATAATATAACATTATTCGTGATTGATAACAAAAACTGCTGAACGGATATTTATGCAGTTTTCATCTATCAACAGATTGATTCCTAAGGAACGTATATGTGTATACTTCGTTAAGGTTTTGTGTAAATTGATTGAAATATGATGATTTATTTATTTATTTTATTTATTTATATTATGGATAGCCAACGTAATAGTGTACATATACAAAATTCAAAAACAAATTGCATAACACAGTTCTGACATCTTCAACAATCATGCAATTCAAAAACAAATTGCATGATTGTTGAAGATGTCAGAAAAAATCAATCCGTTTGGGAGCTTTCATTTATTAAATACATTTATGATACCACATTACACCATATAATTTAAATGAATATCTTAGGAGTTATTGTAAATTAAAAACCACGCATGATAAAATAAATTCAAGCGGTCTCGCACTAGCCGACGCGACGACGAGACTCGCTTGACCCAGTCACCTTCGCCAGCGCTCCACCACTCGCTGTCATACAAAATTGCACCCGTGCGAAGCCGGGAGCGGGTCGCTAGTTTCAAATAATTAAATTAATATAAAATGTCAACTACATTAATAAGTGAAATTTAAGTAATACGATATGATGATTCGATTTCACCTGTCACTATACTACCTGTCCGCTGGAGCTGTGAAAATGTCATGACGTGTGAATTAGAAACATCTGTTCGTGTGATGTTTAAACTACCCATCAATTGGTGAAAATGTAATTGGTGAAATATAGCACGCACTATATTAACTATTTTACTACAGCCCTGTGAGGGAACGGTGCTCCCACCCAATACTACAGGGCATCTGAATGATGGCTTGCATTCTTTTTTGCAGACATACCATGTCATCGGAACGATTGTAGTCGGTTCCCTATGATTTATCGTTGTCCATATTACAAATACGACACAACATTATACGATTCTTTATTTCTTCTTTAAGCCATATTAGTATTCCGCCAACAAGCCTGTCCAGCGTTGGTTTTGTCATACCGACTAAATGTTATTTAGTTGGAATTTCAAATAAACAATTGTTGATTTTTTAACATGATAAATTTATAAGATAATTAATGCGAAACTTCAATCAGAGCTGATGATGTCGTTGGGCTTATTTAGAAAGCTCATGAATTAAAACAGAAAGATTATATGATTTCTTTGTCGTTTATACAACTTAATTTGAGAACAAATATTAAAACAAGTGGGCACGACGACCCGCGGATCGCGGCGGTCGCGCGATAGTTAAGAGTGCTCATAAGTAGTTTTTGTTTCATCTTTGTATCACTGATGCTTACGGTTGGTGAATGAAACTTGTACGGCGATAAACCACTTTGTGGGAACTTTAAAGACAATCGATCAATAGGCTTTTAAAGAAAATCCATACGGCCACCTTGTAATAAATCTTTTTGAGCACGTCTGGGAATTAATTGCTCGGTGACACTTTGCAGCGTAGTCTTGTGTGGTCAAGCAGTGATTCGATACAGTTCGTCGTTTGCGAATAACCGACATTTCCTGCAACCAAGTACTCTCTTTTACTCTTATTTTGTGGAATAAAACAACTCGTGGATTTTATGAAACCATTTATTTCATTGTTGATACATTGTTCTGAATCTATACCTACTATCTACCACTTCCGATATTTATACTTTCTACAATATTGCCAAACTCCTTGAAATATAGAAGCTGTTTCAGTTATTTTATACTAGGTTGCCCGAAACTTCGACCACGCCTCTTTTTTTAAGGCATAAAAATATTTATTTAATTGCTCATTTATTTATAAGGCTTTGATTTTTTAATTTTTATTTTTACAAGATCACTCGAGTAAATTATTTCTTGTTAAATTCCTTTTCGGTAACCCCTGACAACGTGTTTGAAATATTTTTATTGTCATCGGTTGAGTAGTTAGGGCATGAAAGCGTAACAAATAAACTTTCAGCTTTCTTAAAATTATCTAATAGCTACAAATATTCAGAAATTCACTATTATAAACCTCCGCTTTCTACCCAACAAAAATGTCTAAAACGATAGTGTCGAAGATTAAATAATTCAAAAGTTTTTTTTCTAATTTTCATAATAAGGTAATATACATTTATAAGAAACAAACGAGAATGTAATTAAATTACATATACCTTTAACTTAGTTCGTTAGGCGCATTTGATGGGTGCCAAAATTTTACGCTTACTTAGTCATATGTTAATGAATGTATCAGTCGTCATAAACAGATACAACACAGTGAGTTTTCTCGTTATTATGATAAATCGGTACACAGGTATTCATAGAAACGGGTCGAGAAGTTTCAATTTCGATTAAGCGTACCTGCTTCTCGTTATTTGAGTGTGATCCTAATATCCCGCGTCCACTGTGCAGATAACTCTTAATTTACATATTAACGAGAAACTTTGCCTCGGCAATACCGAAAAATTCCCGAGGTCGGGTGTGAACGGACAGGTGGCTTGCGACTAATTCCTGAATATTTCTCAAATCCCCTCCCGAATATTACTCCACGAGATGACCCAGTATAAACGTCACTGGCTTAGTTATTTAACAAAATTTAGACACTTTTCATAGGTTGATTTTTGAAGCAATGTTAAGGTTTAGATTCATTGTCTTTATTAGCCAGAAGATCTGCTTGAAAGACAGAGTCCAAGACATCAGTGCTACTTTAGAAGAAGGGACTAAGAAGTAAGTAGGGAACGGGAACAGTCAGTTGGGCAAACCACTTCTCAACAACTTATAGGTAACCACTTCTCAAACAATACAGACCGGTAACCGCAGCGTAGGACTTCCACCCACAAGGTGGGCAGACGACCTGATAAGGGCTGCGGGTCGACGGTGGATCCTGGTTGCTTCTGATCGGTCCTGTTGAAAAATTATGGGGAGGTCTACGTCCAGCAGTGGACGTCCTGCGGCTGAGATGAACATAGTGTAAAGACTTACATAGATATACATTTATTCATATATAAATAAATATTAGTATATTGGTATTTAGATACAAAGTGTTGTGTGTGCAGTTTAAGCGCCTTTCCCTTAAGTGTTTAAAATGCGTCGTCAACGCTCGGGCGGGGCGTGTGGATAGTAATTACGTGAACAAACACAGTCCCAACGAGAACTACCATCACACGATATTAGAAACGGCTCATTAGGTTTTTAAGTAGAAATGACAGCTCTATAAATAGTAGACAGGAGTCGTCTAAGTTTATAAATTTTTTTTGTTTATTTTAAGCCACGAATGAAACCGTTTGTATCGGGAAGGTGGCGCGATGACAAAACATCTGTTCAGTGTGTGGCAGGCTTCAAGCGCTATTTCGACTAAATCGCTTACCGCGTCCGCGACACCCCGTAAATGAGCTTAATGTGATCGCCGATGACAAATATAATCTTTGCTCTAAGGCGTGTTGACTTGACACTGTTGTTATTCCGAGAAACGGAAAGATTTATTTTTACTCAAAGAGCTAAAATATTCAGGTGAAAGATTTCTGTGAGGGCGTTGTTTGGCCGGCTCGTTAAATCTGTCGGCGGGATTCTGTCTTCTGTGTAATCGCGCCAACGATACCGAAAAATCTGCCCAGATTTCATTTACTGCTTTGATATTCACTTTCAAAGAAGGAATAACACACGCTCGCCGTATGTATATTTCATATAAATACATATTTGAACCGGACGGATGCACGTTACGAATTCGGACAAACTGTGTGTTTAGTACCTACCTAATAACGCCTTATGAAAAAAAGTGCCCAACATGCTTAAAAAAAAATCACATTAACATTAAGCGTCACTGAGGGTGACGAGCGTGTTTTTCCTCATAGCAAAAGTGCCCAACGCGCCTAAAGAATTTTTCACTTCAAAAAATAAATACATTTGTAGAATTAGTGAATATATAATTAATTATTATTTTATTCATTATATGAAAGATACAATTATAAACTAACCTCCGACTTTCTATAAGCTCAAACACGATATACATATTTCCTTAAGTTACTGAGGAGTTGGATATCGAGCAGATTATTTGATGCTGTAGCATCAAATTAGGTTATCATGCCATGAAAATACTACCGAAGTAACAGTGTAATAAAATTTAACATCAGTTGAACATGTTGTGGAAGTTAGCGAAATTCTATATTTACAGATCGTCATAAACAGATCTTGATAAACTACTTGATAACTTGATAAATCTTGATAGCTAAGAACCTTCTTGATCATGTCAGCTTTTAAACAAAATAAACCTGATCAAATTAGGTCCATCTGTTTTGGAGCTACAATTCCATAGAAGATACACACATACACCGACACAAACTCCAAACTTATAACACCCCGTTTTGGGTCGGGCTTCGAGGCTTAAAATCAATTATGATAATGTGTGCAAAAATTAAAACAATTAGTTTAACATCAGACATATGAAGTCATACCGTAAAAAGTTAAACTAATTCAAATTTATACAAGTGCAAATTTGTTGCGATTTTTTTGCAAATTTAATCACACGCCCATGAACCTAGAAAAAACAACGGACGGAATTCCATATACTAATAAAGTGAAGCACCGTAGTAAGCTCGGTAACGTGTATTTACACGTTAACACCCACACATACAAACCATAGTAAGCTCGGCGTCTGCCATTAAGCTGCTAGCGTTGATTACACGTAATGAGTAATTAAAATAACTATTTAATTATGTCACCTGCGTTGTGAAATGTCCTGTCCTGTAGCACTTTACGTCATAAAAAAGAACAAGGAGTCATTTTCCATCGAAAAACGCACACGCACACATAAAAACGCGCCTCCATTACGTTGCTTCACTTTGTACAGTGACAGCACTCCGTCCGTTGTTTTTTTTTAGGTTCATGCACAACAGCTGTTTAATTAAAAGTGCGTATGAGCATCTTCGGAATGTGTGTTATGCCAAAAAAACAAAACTTCTCAAAGTCCAAAAATATTTATTAGTTTTTTAAGACGTCCCACGGCGAGTTAGCTGTATTTCATATACGTTAACAGCTGCTGTAAAGCAATTAATACAGCGCTCACTCACTTCACTTAATTGTACACATAAAGAAATCTCTATTTTTATTATAACGATCTTGCTTACATTACTTCCTTATTATCACGTTTTAGACATTATACTTAATACACACCGCTAATTACGTAATATTTATTATAAAGAGGCCTTTACGAAAATATATGAAAGGTCGCCAGCTATTGTATTTTATTTTGTTTGTAATTCATGTCGTCAGCAGGTAGGGGAGACCTAGGAGGGTTGACACAAAATTTACATTTCCGAAAATAATTCCGAAAATAAGTAGGCTAGAACCATAAAGAATATATCATTAGAAATCAAATTTCATACTTTAATTACGAATTTCTATTGAAATGGTTCAAGTAGTTAGAACTTTAAAAAAATATCGTTTTTCTACATCATGTCAGTCTGTTTCATCCCTCCTAGTACCGAGTTAAGTTGAAACAGGTACCTAGGTAAGTTGACACACACAGAAAAATTAAGTTTTTAAGATCAACAAAAACACAATTTTGCGAATAATCATTATATTAAATATAAAACATAAAAACCCTTGTAACTTTAGAGGAATGAGATCAATCAACAATGAAATTTCTATTCTTATAATAGTTTTCTTTTCGTTACAATAAGTAAGGCACATTTAAGTACGTTTATAGTAGGTCTTAAGTAGGTTTACCCTTAATACTACAATAACATTAAGTTTTTAGTCACTAAGATTTTACATAAAATAATTTCTTTAGGATCAATCAACAAAAAGGTAGCTTTTGTAACTTAAATAGTTTTCTTCTTATGAGATAAATAAAGCATATTAATTGCACATGTATAGGTACACATATTTGACGTATACTTACTTACATTACATATTATATTCAAGTCTTAAATACTACAATAAACATCAACACAAAAAGAACTTCTTCGAGATCAACTAAAAATACTAATGTCACTTAAAATTATTCTACATTATTAATAATCACCTTTTACTTACTACAGTTTTACTACAACAGAACTAATAGGTATATAATGATCCAGCCATTTTATTACTTTCCCAAGAAGCAGGACATTTTTTGTTATAGTTTTGAGCGAGTTCATAACTCGCTCGTCGCTTTGCATCCTTAACACTCAGCCCATAATTAGCTGCAGCACAATTTACAAAATATCCGGCCAGTATGGTTTCTTCCTCAGGAGTAAATATAAAGTTTTGCACATATCCCATTGTGACTGACCTCGCCTTTACCACCTTGCTTTTCTTTTTTTTTAATGAACCGGAACAACGAAGAATAGTTCAAGTTATACGATTTCGCAGCATCCCGTAGACTTTTGCCTCTTAAAGCAACTTCTTCAGCGGCCAATTCATATATTTCAATGCTGGCTTCGCTTCTATTTGTCTTGCGTAAGTACTTATTAGGCATTCTAAAAATAAAATACACATTTAGAATGAGAAATTAAAATCGAGGAGAGTTGCAACAAACGAGGTAAGTTGAAACAAGTTGTTTCAACTTACCTTCCTCTTAAAATTAACGGTTTTTTTATATTTCATAGCGATTAAAACCTACAAGCGATTGTTGTGTTTAAAAAATGAATAAAATATATAAAGCTTACTAAATATGCATTAGAAATGATCTATGTATACCACAAAATAAGTAACATAACATGTAAATAAACAGCATCGAAAAAATTATAAAAAACTTACTTTTCGTGTAATTTTGGCTACAGACGCTATAACTCCACAACCGTTCGCCCGGCAGCCACGGCGTGTACTGACAAGTCAGTGAGAGGCAACTGTGGGTTAAAACCGCGTTGTTGCCAATCTTCTAATTCCTTTAGTTGCTGAGATTTTGATGTTGTGTCAACTTACATTTGTGTCAACGTGCCTCGGTCTCCCCTACTAACTTCAGAAAGCAATTAATTAATATTTTAGAATATGAACTTCAGCTTCGCACACGTGGGTGTCTTTCGAGTATCGTGACTTTCAGGAAAAATATAGGCACATATATCGCTGTGATGGCACCCAATCTTTTATTTTGAAATGATTCCTCAGGTCAAGAAAGATTGCCTCCGGTCAAAAAAGTTTGGCTTCTGTCAAAGCAAGTGACGTTTATGTCTCGGTCTGCTCAGTCTTTATTATTGTCCTAACTGAGCCCTAACTGCGCGCTGAAGTGTTTTTTGAAAAGTCCTAAAAACATAAACTATCTGTATGCCAAATTTTATCCAAATGCTTTAAGAGATTTCCGCATGATTGATTAACAAACATCTAGACATACAATTTTCGAATATATAATATTATTGGGATTTATGATACTTATCAGTTACTCAAACTATCTGCCTCCAAAATTTACCATAAAAGTCCTAAATAAAAATTCGCAGTGTTGGCAGTTGTTGGTTCTAGACATGAATTATTTAACAAAATAGCGGAACTTTTATATGAAACACACCTGAGCAAGTCTCGAAACAATTCTTACATTATAACTAGTGTACATGTCTAATTACAATTAAATGCCGGTTGGAGCTGTTCGGCCTCTTATAACGACATAAACTTAATATATTCCGGCAGCCTAAACAATACGAGCATTATTAAAATGCGTATTAAAACCTATCTCGGAGTCGAGCAGAGGTCGTTCACACTCGCTCAATTCTTAAAAAAGTAGTGTGCGACCGTAAACACTCACGTTTCCTCAATAGTAAAAAAAACAAGAAAATTTAAAGCTTGGTTTGTTAATGACTGATTAAATATACGCTAATATTGACTGAAGGCCCTGAAAGGCAGACAATTTCAAATGGCCATCTCTCAATGCGACGACATTAACCATATAACGGCGCGTCACAGTAAAAAATGTCTCCGCAAGTAGGTAGTTAAAAATCCGTTGTACCTTTTATTTACAAGAGTGAATCCGTCTTAGAAAAACTAGCGTTCAAAATTATTAATGGTTTGTTTGAATGGTGCGTCACGCGGCTCATTGTTGGCGCACACACTGTCCGGATGCGTTCGCTGACACTAATTATTCCCATAGTGTTCGAATGATAGATTGCTCTAGACAAATCACTTCTAGCTTCACTGCGTCGACTAATAAAAAGTCGTGTGATTAGTTTTTTTGGCGGCCCACTGATTGCCACGGAACGTGGGTTGTGTTGTACCGTTTGTCTAAAAGGTAATATGTTTCTGTAAAGAGTGGAGATGTCCGCGATGGTATCTACTTTAGACTTGTGTCAGATTAGTGAGGCTAATCCCATTCAAAATTATACCAATAGAACTGAGTACTTACATCTCTAAAAACTTCCAACAAATAACATTTTTTTTGATAAATCGTTACCTACATAATTCATAGATAAATTTTATTACTTTAGTGCAAGGGTCACCTTGTGTTTTGATTTATGCCATCTTTAAAATTACTTTGCCACTCTTGTTCAGAATCTAGCGAATAGAATATAGTAGTAATATATGTGTTGTGCAGCTATACCTTTATTTTGCGTGGGAAAATCGGCGAACCAGACCATGGGGATATCTAGGGTATGTGGGACTTCTACCCACTAAAAACCCACGGTGTTTCCTCGCGTCGTCTATGGGCGGGGGTTAAGTATTGTTAAGACACGCGACATTTTCCCCTCGCCAGACGAAGCCCACAAACTTGCGGGCTCCATCACGATTAGGTACAGAGCTTGAGCTCCGAGCCGTGAAGAGATGTTCCGAAAACACACAGCACGTCTCCCATCGTTGCCTCGGTGTTGTAATGGCGGTGGACGACCCCCCGGGTGAAACGGCATAAACCACCCATACTCACCTCTCGCAGTGGGCAATCAGCGAGGGGTTTCACTCCTGAAGCACCTATAACCTCTTTTCTGTGGGAGAACCTAGCGCAGAGTTGGAGGCCGCTTCCACCTAATAAAAAAAAATCAAAATATTTATTTATCAATTAGGTTTCTCCAGGAAACTTATGATCGTCATTACAAATTTAAATTTACCAGGGTTTCAGAAAAAAAGGCAAGATGACGATCCTGAGAAGAAACTCCTGCTCTCGATACTCTCGAATAACACCTGCTCGTGTAGCTGCTCATCTCTACGGCACTATGGGTAGGCGGCCCTAAGGGGGGTGTGTCCACCTCTCATCTCCACAGCAATCGCGGCAACTGAGAAAAGGGTTCCACCTCGTGTTGCCGTCGCGGAAGAGTTAGGCTAAGTTAAAATGACCGCGCGGAATTACACAAGATCGAACTAACAGTTTCTTGTCTACATAATCGCGCGGCACGCTGCGACCCGCGCGCAAGATCTTGTACCGCCCGTCAGAGCGCGGTTCAGTTGATCATCGCGGTTGAGACGGACAAACGCATAGATCAAAAAAATTTTGATGCCAGACTTCCACCGCGCAGTGCCGCGTGGTCATGTGAAACATGTTTGTAGAACTTGTACCGCGTGGTACTTGCGCGCGGGTCCCAGTGCGCCGTGGTAGCACGCGGTTATGTAGACAAGACACACTGTTTAGTTTGATCTTGTAGCGCGTGGTTAGTAGTTCCGCCCGATACGCGACGCCGGGCGGTTACTATTACTATGCCGGTCGAAAAAAAAAATCTTCGCGTGCATTGCCCGCTGCAACCCGCGCCGGTCTTTGTGCGCAGAACCAAGACCCATATCTCGGCCCGACGTACAAGGACCGGGGGTGCCGTCTTTCACCAGCCAACACCCGCGTAGGCCGAGTACGGATCCTCGGCCAACCGAGCGGCGACCAGCGAAGTTACAACGGACAGTTGGAACCTCCAAACAGTTGCTCCGCTACGAGCTCCGATATTCGGAGCCCGCTCCGAGCACACAATATAATATTAGTAGGATATTACGGACCCTCTGTACTTAATTTAGACCATTTGATTTGATGAGTGTTTATTGACTTCATGACTCATACGATTGTTCTTCACTGCATACTAAACCAAAGACCAAAGTCTTATTTCTAATTTATACTTTATTTCCAAGACCCAGGATCGCAGTAATCTGCGACATATTGGCAGATACTCGTACATTATTTTTAGATTACAACGTTTCCTAAAACATCTAAAAAAAATCTCTAGTGTTTTTTCAAATTCACAAAAACCTATAGCCATTAGAACTTTGTTTAAGCATATGAAATGCTATGCTAACATTTCATACATGATAACATAACATATATGTCTGAATATCATTGTTAGCATATCATATCATCATTAGTATGATTATATTTTACTATATATATTGTTCCGTAATACTGGGTTGATAATTGCGGAACGCAGTAGGTATACCCTGCTACCAACGATCTATAATAAGCACTCATATCTTAAACAACAAGAGCAATGCTTATTATATGTAGTTCGATGCCTGCCACTCATATCACTGGATGCCTACCTCTCAAATTAATATAAAAGCCTGTAAATTAATATTACACACTATAGTCTAGCTAGATTTATGAAATTAACTAAAGAGAACAGACCATAGTTTAAGAACTTAACAATAAGTGTAAACATTATTTTCCAGAAAATAAAATAGAGTAGTTAAATTAGTTAACGAAGTGTACCGATTCTGTTAAATATGTGCATACATTTCCATGCGTTGAATGTCACCTATTGTCTTTGTCATCCAACATTTAAATACAAGTATAGATTGGTTGAATGATATAGCTTAACGTTGACCTATCAACCTCAAATAAAGTAACGGAGATAACATAACAAATCGCTTCGGTAACTGCGATACTAACTGAAAGGATAGCGTCGCGCGTCGCTCTTGCCGAGACCGAACCGCGCCCAATGAAATATTATCTTCTACGTGACTTACGAGTACTGGCCTCTCGACTGAGCATAATGACATTTTAGTATTACAACACTTTATCTACACGAGACGAAAAGTCCCAAGATAAGTTAAACGCCAACTGGTATATTGTTTCAGAAAGTTGACAGCCGATGTAATTTGTTAATGTCAAGCGGTGTTTGCCGCGGCCGGCGACACAGTGGCGTATCTGCGCCCGCGCCGACCGATCTCTCCTAACCTAAAAATACACGCGACTGACTCCTCCTCTCCTTACCTTACCTATCTGTCGTACTGATTTAAATAATGAGATTTATCATTTCTATGCACAAACGCATAAACTGATTATCTACAATCGTTCTATTACTTACATTATTTGATACGGCTACCGACTAATGTAGCGATAATAATTCACCTGTTTTCTTATTGTGTTCAAAGGCCCATTTTGTATGAGGAATTACCATTATATTTACCTAAAACTTTGAATGAAACATTAATAATAGATATAAGTGATAAACATCGACTTGAAACCACTCGACCGCCTACTTGCTTTACTGCCTACTAGATGCGCCCCGCGGTTCTACCCGTCGATTGAATTAAATTCACACAGGCACGTCTCGGCTTTTCGTTTAAAGTACTTTCTGACTGTCTTCTTGTTATTCAGCTCCAGAGTCGTAACGTAATGTAAAACTATATGTCCTTTGTAAAATGTGCTATCAATTGCAAAAACTAAGTTTATTAATCTTTATTTAATATAAAAATAAATATATATTGCCAATATTGGTCAAAGTTTGGCCAAAGTGTAACCAAATGTTAGTCACCTCGCTGACAGCCGGTCTCACCTGTCGCAAAAGATGTTTCACATCAAAAACTCCACAGGTTTTACTCGTATATACTATATTACATTAGATTAATTCTTTTTCCTTCGTAACGAACGAAACTAATGATCTATATTATGCTGTATGAAATGTATTGGTTGGCGCATATGTTTTGTATAAAATTTGTTCACAATGAAATCCCGTATTGTAGGTAACAGAGATATGAATGGTGAGGTACGCGTAGCGCTGTATACACTCGCGTTAATTAAGTGATCCACTAATCGCTAACGCGCCGCATGTCACTTAACGTCGAGGAGGCATAAAGTCAGGGCTCTTCATATCATGATTTATTCGTGAAAAGATTATCCTGATCATCCTCTAGGCCCTAATTCCCGGGGGCTCGGCCCAGATAACCCTGTATCGCGGCCGCTCTCGTTTTCAAATAAGTAAATTAACGTGAAATTGAATTAAGTTTCGTCCCGTACCGAGATTATAGCGATTTGGAGAGATTATCTGAATGTGTTAAACGTAGCTGTTGGGTTGTAATGAAAGGGCTTCTCGGTCTGACCCATTGTTTAATTATAGATAGTGCAATGTATTAAAGCCACGAAAAAACAGCTCGTTCGCGAATAATTGTTTTTATCAACTTTGTAGGAATAATACCTAACTAAGATGTAGTCTTTTTAGAAGTAACTAACCATTTAAAACAGACTAAAACCTGCACATTTTAAATGACTTCAGGGTATCATAATACCTTTAACAATAACTTACTGTTGCACGCAACTTCGTCCGCTTAACTTTATTAAATAAAGACTATGTTGCTCGCTAATAATGTATCTTTCTATAGGTGAAAGTATTTGCAAAATCGGTTTAGTAGTTTTTGAGTTTGTTCATTACAAACCAAAATACAAATATTGTCTCGTTATAATATTAGTATAATCAATGTATTTCCTAGAGGCAAAAATACTGGAAATGCAAAGTGCAGGTTCAATCCATCCAGCGACGGACTTATTTATCACGAAGCTATCAATTAAAATAATACTTAAAAAATTGATCATGTACTAAAAGTTACTGAGAACAATATATTTAAATTGCTTTTAATTATATCGTTCTTGGTTTACAACTTTAATAATAACTATCAATAAAAATCCTTACATATTATAAAACAAAATTTTCCTACCGCTGTCCGTCTGTCTGTCTGTCTGGTATGTTAGCGATGATATTAAAAACGGATTTTATGCGGTTTTCATTTATCGTTTAAGCGGTTGTGTAAATTGGTTGAAATATCACGATAATTGTTGAAGATGTCGGAAAAAATCAAGCCGTCTAGGAGCTTTCATCAAAAACGCTGCCTAATACGTTGAGATATAACAAAACATTGTATGGTGGAATTATTTCCATTTTATAGCTCCACAAAAAAAAATCGCGATGGCATAATCTTTTAAGGATAGCTTACTATACCCATTCTAGCTTCTAAAAAAATGATCACATAATGTACTATTTAGAAAAGATATTTAGACGAATACAGTATTACTTATTATCTAATTTAATACGATAGTTACCTTAAGCATCTCATTCACATTACATAATACACCATACAATTTACATAAATATTTTAGTTATCGTAAATTAAAAATTACGCACGAGAAAACAAATTCAATCCGTCTCGCACCAACGCGATGCAACGACGGGACTCGCTTGATACAGCCAACCCAGTCCGCGTTCCTCCACCCGATGTCACACGTGCGAAGTCGGGAGCGGGTCTCTTAGTATACAATCATTTTGAGACAAAAACTTAATAGGAACTTCAATGAGAATTTTATATCATGCATACCAGACATGGATTACGGTATACGAGTACATTTATTGAACACGAGTGCAACCGTATCATTTAATTAAAAGAGTGCACGCTTCATTAAGCTAAAAGAAATGGCTTGTAGGAAATCTTGTAGGTACATATTATGCAAATAAAACTATGTAAAGAATTGCACATAGTTATTAACAACGCAATGAGTGCTTTTTAATCTCAAAACCCTTGATTATTTTTAAGCGGTCTGAGCACAGTCATTTTTAACTAGTTGAGTTCTTATTATGAGTTTTTTTAACATTGTTATTTATATTCGACTATATAGTTCTAATACTACAAGATTAACGATGTATCTGAACAACATAAATATGTAAATGTTATACATTATGTGCATTTCTCTATTTTAAGGGGATGCAATATTAGGATTTTGGGATATCGAAATGCCAGGATCCCGCAACGAGTATGCGGGATTAATCCAGCCACCTATTTCATTAATTGAATTGAATGGAGATTTGAATTTAGAATTAAAAAAATTTGGAGAAGCGATGTTATAATTTTAAAACTTTATAGTTAAAGACAGCACATATCCGACGAGGCGATATCCCTGTCAAGTATGTACCAATATATCTTATTTTTTAAGGGGAATGTTGTATACCAGTTTAATTATTTATATTAAATACTTGCGGAATTCTGCAAATACCGCGTTTTTTTATAGTTTCTCACTAGTTCCTTATAAAGAAATATACAGATATTCCCTTACATTTTTGCTTAATTATTAAGAAAACAATTTACAAAATCGCATTCACTATACAGGAGGAACTCGAAATATAAAAATTAACATATGCACTATAAAGTCAGTTACAAATTCAACGCAACATTATCGATTAAACATTAGTAAGTCTATTGCTATTATATAGAGATGGGGAGAACCTCGACCGGGAATATTCGTTAGAACAAATTTAGCGTGTTATAATACCCCACACTTAAAGTTGGTTCATATTCGAAAACACATAAATATGTCTTTGTTCAAGACAAGTTCACATTTACTATATTTTTTATCATGTAAGTAATTTTATTAAGTTAGCGACCTTTTTCCGGCTTTGCACGGATGTAATTTACCCAGTTTTTCTCTTCGTAAAAACCTTCCACGGACTTTGACGAATAAGTATTAGAAAATTAGCTATAATTAAAATTATAAATTAACACCCGACTTTCTATCGAGCCCAAACACCCTATATCTGCTGTAAGTTGCTGAGCAGTTGGGCGTCTTGCAAACTACTTGATGCTGCAGCGTCAGGTCAAAGTTATCATATCATGGAAATACCACCGAAGTAACAGTATAAAAAATTTCACATCATTCGAACATGTGGAAGTTAGTGAATCCCTTCGTTAACTAGGAAATGGGGTGATTGTCTTCAAACGCCTGAAGAGATATCCATGAATTATAGCTAAGAACAATTGAAACAAAACAAAACGGTTCAAAATTGGTTCATCCGTTTGGGAGCTACGATGCCACAGACAGATACACAGACACAGACGTCAAACTTATAACACCCGTTTTTGCGTTTATACGTGGACGTTAAAAAATAGCCGAATTGGCCAAACCGTTCTCAAGTTTTGTACGTCGCAACAAATTTAGGACTTTATTTTTATTTATAGAATATATAGATTTTTTTAAGCCATTAAGTTAATAATATTCTGTTTTTTCATTACCTTATAGCCCTCAGTAAAGATAATGCGAAGGAATTAATTTTAATTGTATACCCTTTTCAATGGTGCGGTATTGTAGTACGTATAAATGAGGTATAGAATATCGATTGTTCCATTGAAACAGAAGGACAAGTTTCAGGGAGATTTTTTTTTACTTTTTTTACACAGTTTCGAGGCCTGGCGTGTTGAGACTCGGTAGCTATCGTAAAGCCGCGTAGAGATCGACGCCGATAATTGAAAAAACGCTACGACTGCTGAATCTTAACACCGATTTAAAACTGAGACGGATAAATTAAAAGAATCCCACCCTGATTTTTATTTCTTTCCAATTCTCTGCCTCCGATTTTGCAGATAAGCTTGTTGTGAGCGAACTTTATGTTCTGATCGTACTTGTGTACTTGTGTAGGTGGCGCTGTTTTAAATGTTACCGCTTTAATTAAAAATAAAACATACTCTTGTTTTTCGTTTCATTCATTTACCACACTGGCAGGGGGAGCAGAAATCGATTAGGTTTAAAATATTTGACAAAAAGTGTTGCAGTCCGTAAACACTTTTTATCAACTTGCTATTGCCCCAAATTAATTTACGACCGACAATTTAGTTCATGAAACAATTCCATTCAATGAATAAATAATTTATGCTACATTAAATTTAATCAAAGCAGTCGATAGACAGACGATTTATGAAAAATTGGCTTATGTATTTTTTTATGTTGTCGAGTCGAGAAGTCGAATGATCGACTCAGGTGACGTTCATTTAAAAATACCTATGTCCAACAGTGGACACTTGTGGGCTGATAATAATTATGAATATGAATTTTACGTAAAATAGTACCGAACTATAGTAAAAAAATAATAAGAAAAAAACATAAATAAATAACATAATGTGTAAAGAACAAATAAGAAACTTAGAATCACACGTTCATAGCATAAATTAATACGTTCCGAGATAACAGAAGTAAATGTGTGTTAGTTAATTTATTAATTTATTGTCGATGTAATATTTGTCCATTCAATTAAAAACTGGTCCAGATAACAAAGGTCTGTTTGAAAATGTCACCGTATCATTGGAGATGGCGACATTTTGGGACATATTTTCGATTAGTCGTAGAAGCTACACAATAACAAGTTTAATTACAAGTTGGGTTGAAAAATATTTAGTTGCTTCATTCTCGAATTTTTGGGGCGTACACAAACCATCATAGTATTTCACAGGAACCTAACATTTTTACAGGATAAAAAGTGTCCTTTAAGTAAATCCAGGTAATTTTTTTTTTCGTTTTTCTTATAAACAAACATACAAACGTTCTCATTTAAAATAATATCTATTACGATGACTACAGGAAACTGAAATATTCAACAAATTGGTTCTAGAAATACTCGAATGATATTTGACATCGAGACCAATGTTCGTACCACGAAAATTTTATTATTTCATTCAAATAAAAGGCTAAAAATTGCGGCCGGGGACATTAATTCACGAAAAGTATGTGCAGTTAATGTTCTCCGACGCCTGAGAGCGACATAATCATCTCCGAAACTAAATTTAATGCTAATAGCACTTTTTAAAATAAAACCTCGGCAGGGTTGGGCGCTTAGTGGCATTATTTAAAGTGATTTTAATTATGTTGAAAGCAGATGACACCCGGTAACCTCCTCTTCTTTGTCCTAACCCGTCGTACTGCCAAAACCACCTACTATTGAACCTTGTTCACATTTTTACCTTATTATATCTGAAAGGGGGTTCTTCTGACCTTATTTACCTAACGCTTGTAAAGAGGTCATCTTTTGTAACACTTCTCTGTTTGAATTGTTTCATGAATAAGATTAATCAATTTGTTTTTATGATGTGGACGGTTGACTGTTCTTAGTGTAATTCAAATTACCTTGATTCAAAGGAATCAATTCATTTGTTAGATCTTGATGACAAATCTTGACACTCGTCTTTTAAATATTTATTTTCATTGGCTAATAAAACTGAATCAACTATTTTCTTTCCTTTATTCATTAAATTTAAATTTAAATTCTTTAACCAATAGTTAGAATAGAATTTCAGGATGGACATATTCCGACAGGCACCAGCTATTTAAAAATAAAGTGCGAAAATAATATAAATGAATTTTTTTTAAAAAAACTTATTCAATATTTGCTTCGTTTTATGAAATGTTTTAGTATATATTTTTTAGAAATTAACTTCATTATAAAAAGTTAATGAGATTGACATATTATTTTGCATGACTTCTACAATGCCTACCTATCTGTATGTTAGGTAAGATTAAGCGCAATGGAAGCCATTCATTTGCATATCGATTTGTGGGTGTTGCTGACGCGAATCACTACAAATCGATTGTAGGTATTCCTAGAGTGCATAATGGACGTCTGATTAACAAATCTCTTCGAGTAACTGATCCAATATTGCGTGGATGAGGGGAACTCGAGTAGCCAACAAGTAACGCAACACCGCTAGCTACCCTGCCAATGCGTCTCTTTAAATCCATCGAAGCCAATATATCACACGAAGGTAAACATAACAAGGGCCTTTCAACCAAACTGTTACCAATACTGCGTTTGTTCTCTACGTTGCCTACAATTGTTGGGCAAAATTTTACGAAACAATATGATTTATATATACAGAACTAACTTTGTATATACAGCACAATTTTAAACAGTAGAGATAGTAGTAGATTATTTTTATGAAGCGTGGTAGGCAGGCGATGAATTACGAAAATGAAAAAAATAGTTCTTATTTAATAACTAGTTATGAAACAGCGAAGAAAAATCCCTTTTTTTGTAGCTGGTTATGAAAAGTGGTTATGACTGTGGATAAGAGTAATTGTGCAGGCAATATTCCCACTAGATATTACCAATTAAACCAACACATAATGTGCAACATTTTGAAGGGTACAAGTGCACTTAAGGCTATCACCGACAAAGATAGGCTTAAGGGTAAGGATATTCTAGTTTCAATTACTCATGCAGAGTAACAACACAAAAGAATACGTACTATTATTTAGTTACCCAGGTCAATTCATAAACAATGCACCTTACCTGGCTTTTAACCATCTTACAAATCGTTCTGAAATTACAGCATATGCGTGTTCCTATTATGCATGAGTCATGATGTCAGATATCATTTCCCTTTTCCCAATCTTTAGAAATAATGCGATGCATTTGTATGATTGCATAGCGTTGTTTTATTTAAAGGCAACGAAATATATCTTTTTATGGGCTACTATAGACAGGTGTAGGTACCATCAGTCTGCATGCAGACTTTTACATAAAAATATTATAGGTACGTGGGTATATAAGGAAATCAATCAATTTTTATACTTACAAATAAAACAATAACTTGTATCTCAATTCATAAGTTTGATAGCTCCTATTTTTGAGTCGCGAGATAATTTCTATGTGCTGAGCCTATTGGTTAAATTGTATCAGTCATAGCTCAATCGTCCTTATAAATCGTAGTAGGGTACCTACCTACATAATTCGATACCAAAACAAACACAACAGACGTGATCGCACTAGACATGTCATTCGAACTTTTGAAAAGAAATACTGACAATGTTTATCGATTTTGTTTGTTGAGGGGATGACCTTAGCATTTGTGGCGGGTACTGATCCGCGGGCGTTGATAAATCACACGAATGCAAACACCAGAGGGTCGTTTGTCCTGTAAGCCCACTCGGAACCCCGGATACATCTAAAAACGTGCCGCTCACTAGCTCTCCTGTCATTTGCGTCACTCTCAAAGCCATGACGTGACATCTTTTTACTTAAAAAATAAGATGTTACATTTTTGATTGCTTATTCTCTCGCATAATTCTGTTTATATCTTTTAATATACATTTTATTTATTCAAACCGCTCATCAGACCATGTAATATGTTTTATCTATATGAAATAAATAAATAAGCCTTTATTTCTGTTTACAGAATTGAAATAATTCTAATCCTAAGGAAGTTCGCATATGAAATTTATTTTCTGGAAAGTTTTAGTAGGAGTTTTGTTTAGCATTATTGAGGAATAAAATCCAAACATACAAATTTTCGCATTTATTATATTATTAGAATATATTTTCTTTTTCAACACGAACATAGTCGCGGACAATAGATATTGTTGTGAGTATTGTACCGTAACCTAGACTAATTAATCGATCGGAATTAAAAAAGAAGATCCTTGCACTGTATGCAGTTTAAGCCACTTACAAAGTAATAAGCATCCTTAACAAAATAAACATCTGGAATTCGTAAAAGTTCCTAGTGTTCATTTCGGTTATGAACCATCTGACGTGATACATAATTTGTGCATTGAAATGTCTGATTATAAAAATCAAAGTAGCTAAGTATTAATTCGCTTAGCAGACATTTTGAAAAGTTTTCATCCATTAAGAAGTTGCGGACAACTTTTACATTATTTTCTGCTTTTTACAGATAAGCGTTAAAAATCTTCCATTACCAGTGGCGGATTTACACACTTGCCGCCAGTAGGCTATTCAAATTTTGCCGCCCCTACTGACTCCTGCAATTCGATACCTTAGTTCACAATCATAATATGAAAAAAAAAAAAACTGATGGGCTCCCGAGAGGAATGCGAGCAATTTCGGGGTCACTTGTATACTTAATATTTTTTTATTTTATTTCTGTAAGAAAAAATTATTTTTGGGCCGAATTTGCCGCCCCCTAAAATCTGCCGCCCTAGGCTCCAGCCTACTCAGCCTTCTATTAAATCCGCCACTGTCCATTACAACTATGATAAAAAAGTATATACTTTATAATCGGTTTTGGCATAGACTTCTGAACTTTTTAGACCACTTTAGATCAGTTAATAAATTCGTTTAGTTATAAAGGGGTTAATAATGTATGAAGCAGCCTTATTATCTAAATGTCGTCTGCTGAGCTACAGGCGAAAAGTCACTAATATTGTTTTTGGTATCATGTAACTCATAACAGTGCGGTTTGCGATAAGTGACGGACATCTTCCGGACAATAACTAAAATGAAAGTGCATCATATCTGTCCCGATCGCAGAAAATTAAGTAAGAGTTTTGACAGCTGTCTCACCCGTCAATAATTGTGCTATCACCGCGCGAATTGTGTGTTTCTTAGCGATGACAACTTGTTGCAACTTTACTTGTTGCAAACTTAAAAGATCACGGAACAATTCAAAAATCTTGTTATTTTAGTGCAATCATCATCATCAGGCGCAATTAAGACGTTCCCTGCTGAACATAGGCCTCCGTTCCAGGACCGGTCTGGATGCAACATCGACACGCAGACCTAACCAGACCGTCATCCATCTGGCAAATGGGTGGATTGGATTTCATAGTGTAACTCAAAACATCGCAGAGTAGCTGATTGACAAACGTTGAGCTTTCTTAGTTTTAGACACCAAGTGATCGCTTCCCGAACGCTGCCCTGAATCAATAATTACAATTTAATGCATATTGAAGGAGAATAAGTCCTTCAATATATTAAAAAGAACATATAGGTATAAAAATATGCAAGTTAACTTTACCTTAATAAAGGTTATTCGGTAAAAATGTGCTATGTCGAAGCGCAGCGCCATCGGGATGTCATTAGCGCTCTTGGCCTTTCTAATACCTAACTGCTCGCCGCCCCCTATTGTCGACGTGACAATGAGCAAATAACGATTAAGCCTGCATTCAATCTACGAAAAAGAAAGCGGTTTTTAAATTTTCATAACGACTAACCTTCATTAGTGATTATTCGACTTTTATAATTTCTTTCCACTTTTATAAATACTTTTAAAGATAAACGGTGGCAGACAGGCTGCCGGTCTATTTCATGGTATTATATATGGCTCACCTCATTATCAAAGTCGAACACTTGTTAGAGCGGTCGTTGTCGTGCACGGAGGATGGTCGTATTGCCATTTCCTGCCATTGTTTTGTTTGGTGCGTACCACAGCTCCTGCGATGCTTCTCAACTTTTGACGGTTGACTTTTGACTTTTTAACTTTTGACCACACTTTTTTTTTATAATATAAAAGTGGCAGACAGGTGGGCGGCTCACTTGATGATAGGTGGTTATCGCCTAAGGACACCAAGGAAAGTGCTAGTGCGCTGCCTACCCTGTAGGAGTTTGTTTACAGCTCGCTTGAAGTAGCCCATATTGTATATAGCTAGGTGGAAACACCTCAGAAGAGAGATTGTTCCAAAGTTCGCGCGTTCCCGGGATAAAGTTTCTACTCAACCGGATTGTGCGTAGTGGCACCTTATCCAAGTAATTGTAGAGTTAATCAAGTTCGAATTCCGAGTTCCACCTGGCCCTGAAACACAAACCATTGGGTTGGGAATTGGGAAAGCCAACTTGGGATAATAAAATGTACAAAATACACTTGAAGGATTCCTTTCCTTTAAAAAGGCATCATTACGTTTTACAAGACCCCCCCCCATTCCCCCTATCCGCGCTACGTAATGTCCTCTTACCTACTGTCTCTACCTAGTCTATATTAAAAAAAAGCTATACCCAGGATAGGACATGAAGCTATAGGATATTGATGATTTATCATCCTTTCTCCTATGAGGACGAGGAGAATGAGCATCCCATGTTCGCAAGTATTGAAATCCGCCACCGAAATTCAACAGCGCACGTGCTGGTGTTTCACCATGGTCTCTGTAAAGGGTTGTACTTACCAGTAAATTAAATATCGTTTATGAATTAAGTATCTTATAATCAATGAAAATGTGGGCACCGAAATAGTCTTAGAAATTTTCGGATAGTTTAGACAACAGACAAGTGGACAAAAGACATAAAAATTCAAAACGAGTAAGTAAAGGCTACGGAGTTTGTAGGCTATATAAATAAGGGTCTATTACGTGTAGTTCTACTAGTTTTGTTGTACCGTAAAACTAAACGTTCTTCTTACTATCTACTGTATTGAAATTAATATTGATCATATACCTTTACGACTTTTCCTGCTTCAAATAGATGTACATTAAGACCATAAAATGTTATCACAAAAGTTTAAAACGTGTTGAGGAATAAATCACATACCTGTTACTGAGAACTTAAACTCAACATTAGAATGAGCAATCTAATACTCAATCGTTTCCCAAAAGGTTAGAGCTTCCCAAAGATGTTAACCATATTAATGATATCAATGAATTGTTTAATGTTTGAATGTTCGGGCGTTAGATAACTACTCAATTTGTGGTAGTAATATTAAAGTAGTAAATTATATAATTGGGGGGCACCCCAATTAAAGAAGAACCTATTTACAGAAGACCACCGTGTAATAACAGTGTGAAGAGCCCGTTTCCCTGTCCCTTCCAAAGCCCTTATTCTCAATCACACTTAAAACACTACTTATGCTTGCTTAAATGAAAAATATCATATACTGAATGTCTTTTAGGTTTATTTAAGTTACTAATACCAAATAAAATTTCCGCCATTACTTAGGTCTTAGCAAAGGCGTATTCCCATCTCCCACGAATTTATACCATAATGACAAAGCTGTGTGCATGTCTTAGGTACCTATTCTTTAAAATATAGTTTACAGGTGGTTATAAAAGTCTAATATATATTAATCTAGTTAAACAATTGAAACATTTACATTAAAAGTAGTTTTAGTGACAGACCAAGTAAGTGTCGATACTTGTGGCGTTCGAGAGCTCAGTGAAGGTCGAAAAGATCTCGTTGAAAAGCTCCAAGGTGCTATGTTATAGTGTAATTAGGTACGTGTGTTAGATATATAATTTATTTGTTACTAGCTTTACCCTCGGTTTTGTACGCGCTGTATTTCGTTTTTTGAAAATACCACAGGAACCTAACAATTTTAACCTAACAAGTTAACCTATGTGTTGATCCAGGTAATAAACTATGTGTTTGCCAAATTTGATCAAAATCCGTTCGGCTGTTTTTGAATTAACAAACAAACATACAAACTTTATTTAAGAAAATTGTCAAATATGAAATAAGCCGTCGCTTGTGCACGATATTTACAGTACAAGCCAAACGGGTAGCCAAAGCTGCAGTTCGGCGACAGACATTGTTCACGGTTTGAAACGACCGTGCGCGCCATCTATCGGCGTTTACGTGCATTAACGATGCATTATCCCCCAAAACATATCGCACCGGTGGGACGTGTTAAATGCAACGGCCGACAAACCGCCTCGCGTCAATATTGACACAAAATCCCATAATTTCGACCGCCGTGCACACAATAGATTTATAAGATAAACACAGAGTAAAATGTCTGTAAATAGGATTGACAACATTTTAATATATGGTCTTGTATTTACTTTGGGTTGGTTCGCCTTTCTGTTATGCCTACATGCGTTAATGCTGTACCGTGAAATCATTGTTTTTTGTCGTCGCTCAGAAGATTAAATATGAATAAAAGGACAAAGCGTTGTGAACATTTTTTTTTTCAGCTGAGTTGACACGGTAAGCCATTGGGGGTTTTAGCGTATACTAACGCGACGCATGAGTACGAGTGCCGTGCTTCATTATAATTTTAGGTCGTGGGAAATGTCGCTCAGGTGACTTTATTGTTACGTAACATTTTCTCGGTGACCTGGTCGAAACAAAGAAGTGACGACCCCTTAATTAACTACACGTCTGTACATGACTTAAGTATATTAAACACATACTATGACCTTGTACATCACACAACTAAGATTAGTTACCTATTTGAAATTCCGGACTTCGCGTGTGAAGTTAAAGAAATAGTTCTGTTATAATTCTTTGGAAACTAAAACCTATAACTTTAAAATATCGACTACCTACTTAAGTGTCATGGTCTGATCAGATTTTGTAGATGGATGTTGGATTTCTTACCCTTAATGGGTTTGGTTGAAATTTGGATTGGATGAATATAACTTTAAAATATCGACTACCTACTTAAGTTTACAAAATTTATCACTAAGTTATGCCTAGTGAATGAATTCAGTTATCAATATTATATGATACCAACTGGAAGGTTAATCAATTAAAAGTAAAACTACATAAAAGGAGGCATTTGGAGAAAACGTCAGAACCAATTTGCAAAATGTCCGATCTATTTTAGCATGTCAGTCACACAAAGAGTGTAAAAGAATAACTCGAGAGGTTTATTATGAGCGGTACACCTGAACAAACTCGACCAATGCGAGAGCGGATTTTGACAGTTTATGTTTGCGGATTAAGCTATTGACAAACAATTCAAAGCAGGTAATTCTGAGCAAACCATCACTGTCATTTAATTTCGTCATATTCACAAAATTTGAATTGAGTGCCCGCAATTAAATGGACGTGTATTGTAGATTCATTTCTTCAGCGGTATGTCTCGTTTGATGGATTTCATAAACATGCAATTATGTCGCTAATCCATGATTCAGAAACAGTCACAATGCATTTGATATAAAGGCACACGTTTATTCGTTACCCCAGTCGGAAGTGCACTTATTTAATGTTTTAATGTTAATATGACAGGTTTTTGAGGTTTTCTTTGTTCCTACTACGCGTTTCCGCGATATTTAATCTTTTTTTATCTCTATAGTACAATTAGTCCTTTAGCTATCATTTTGAGTGAAATTTTTTTGAAAATTGAATTAAAAACGCCAAAATAATCAACATTTCTTTGTTAGGAACCATATTTTTTTCGTAACAATAAGAACTTAAAGAAATTAATTTAGGAATAGAGATTTCTACAGTAATAACTAACAATTAAAGGTTCAGTTACTTATATGAAAGTACTTGCTTAAACATTTTTTTAATTATTAAAAGTAAAGAAACAAAGTAAACGAATCACAGAGATGATCCAAAAAAATAATCAGCTAGGTAAACTTAACTTCAAAAATATAATTTGTCTTCTGTGCATTGGAAGTCAAAGTAACCCCGTTTGACGGTAATCAATTGGTCTAGCGGTAAAATTTAAAATATCGCGAGTAAATATTTATCGAAATAAACTAACAATTTTTAACGACTGCTATCGAGGAATGGGTATTCATAACTTAAGCTCAATCAAAATAGAGTATTGTGGCCAGCAGTGGAATTTAGCTAATATATGTAGGTAATTTCATCGTTATCAAACCAAAATGTGATGTGCAAGAAGTAGATATACTTTTGAGATATTGACAAAAAATATTTTCCTAAAAATTTTACATGAGGGTTTCTTTAAAAAACAAAGTATTTATTCCGGGTTGTTATATGTAAACTTATTTGTCTTTTAAACACAAAAATTTAATAGTTTATTTATCATATTGATAATAGAATAAATTTTGCCCATAACAGATTCTAGCTGCTGCTCATAGCATATTTTAGTTCGACAAATAGTGCTCATAAGCACATAGCAGTTTTTATACGATAGAAACTATTCACTAAGTAAGGTCAAAATGTTGGAATCTCAAAAAGTGCACAAAGCATATTTTCGTTGACAATATATTGAGTTATATTTAGCTTTGAAAAAATGAAATCATAGCCTATTGGATATAAACCTATAGCTATATTAAACGATTCGCTGAGAAAACCTTTCATTGAGGCATTAATACTCTGTTACTGATTAATGAGTATCAAAAAAGAACCAGTTACAATAATTCATGTCACTATGTTTGTACACGACTGCGTACAACAATGCACAGCGGCGGCAAAGGGGTGATATTAAACTCAAAATCAATGCCAACTCCATTGTATGCACTCCACGTCTGCCTCGGAAGGGGAAGTTATGTCTTTTGCTTATACTAATAACGCCACCCCTTTAAGGGTGGTTCCTTCCTAGCAGGGAGCATCTAAACTTTGTATGTTAATATAAACACTCGTGTAGGTTTCGTTGCGAACATCGCATCAATTCAATGTAGTAAAAGGATATTATTACATAAGCGACCCTACGAACTTGCTATTATTTGTAAGGGCCTGTCGAAACACACGTAATTGAAGACTGGTTTGTTAGGTACCAAAATTAAAACAGTTTCAAATGTTATTTTATTTATTGAATCACAATCATAAATAGCTCATTATGATACTGAACAGCGTCGAAATAATAAATCTTTGCAAGCTGAACAGTGCCTATATACATATGTGTGTGTGTTTTGAGACATGAATTTGTAAAGTTAATTCACATGTGGTTTAAAAGAGACAGTTAATTTTCTCATTAGAAAAACAAATTGTTTTGATGTTATTAACAAGTCTCCCTCCGAAGATTCATTCTCATTAAAGAAATTTTCATCGTCCAAATTTACTTTGAAGTGCCTAGTCATACCTAAAACAATACAAACCAAAATACAGTGCGTCATATAGGCTGATGACACTTGATAGTAGGTGGCTACGGACGCTTATTAACGCAAGCAACGGCACAGGTTTGTTTATTGAACCTGTACACATTGGTTGAAATAAAAAAATAAAAAATGTTTCTACTGTTCACCTAATAAAATTTACAAATAAAACAATAGTGCATATAATAATATACTTAATACTAAGCAAATCAAGTCAAATATAAAAAGCAAAAAAATATCTTTATACATCATGTAAATATTGAGCGGAACAAAGGCAGAACGACACCGAATTCGTAGGAGTGTAGCGAGCAAGCGTCAGCGCTCAATTACATGTGTCCGGGGTGCGGAAAACGACGGGGTAGAGAGGAGAATGTGCCAAGTACGGCTTAGATAAGGCACAGTATGGAACTTAGCTCACTCCACAACTCCACAGAGAACACAGCTAAGAAAAACACTGTCATAAACGAGTTGACGCTGTCAAAGCTTAGTATGATGATAAGATCGTATTCGTGTCTGCAATTAGTGCAAATATACCAAAGTAATTTCAATTGCGTTTTAGGCAAATAGGGACAAGACAAGAGAGGACAAGACAAATATTCAAACTAGGATACAGAGATGGGAAATATCATTCGGGATCCCGTACTATTTAGGTACAAGTGGCGTCCGTTGGGTGTTAAATCTTATACAAATGTGAGGTAGTATTTTAGGTCGCCACACAGGCTGACGGTCCACTAGGTGGCTAGCGTCGCCTATTAACACAAGCAACACCACATATTTAGTTAGTGCTTAGTAGTATACTTAGTTAGTACTTAGTAGGATTAAGCGATTACGAAGGGATAGGGATAGGGAAATAGGCGCTGGCATCCCTTACTAACTCACCGAAACACAGCAGTATATAACATGGCAGTGATGCTTTATGGTATAGATATATGTCCATAACGGTAGATAAGGTCTTATGAAAGGCTCAATGATGCTTAGCATGCTATGGAAAGAGATAATGCTCGGAGTTTCCATAGACCTCGCAAGTTGGTCCGTCTATGCAGCACAAGTTGCGAGAAAATATTGGATGTAGTCTGCGGCTGGTTGGGTTAGGTTAGGTTAGTTCCTTTTAGTCCCTTATAATAGAGGGATTGTAAATTGATCGATCCCTGAAAAAGCGCTATTGAAAGATGATCTGACAGGATTGCATTCTCTATTTGTATACCTATATTGTGTATGGAGAGGTAAGGGGCGGGCGTCGCGACGCAGGGCGGACACATGTCGTAGCCTCCTCCTCCTCTCATCGCGAGGAGCTGTCCTCGTCAGTGTCTCGTCTACTTCGGCGCCCATTCACATTTGTATGCACATTATACATGAGGCGAGGTGTAGAGTCGACCGATCATCTTTATATTGCTGCTACTCCAACAGACATCTCTGTAAACACTGCTAAGCTGCACAACCGATTTGATGTAACACCTCTTTGTGGATAGGGAAACATATAATTTGTACTCCTCAAGAAATATCACTAACACGTACATTTATTATCCCCCAATATCATTTGACATGATATGATTTGATGATATTATCATATCATCAAATAAATACGATTTTATTATACATAATAGTCAAATCGTAAAGAAGCCGGCCGTGTCTGTGCATTATTTTTTTTTTAATAATATAATGTATTCGTACTTATGTTACGGAGGTAAAAAAATACTTTTTTTATAATTTTTGTATGTTTTGTGCGTTTGTACACGATAATCTCAGCAATTGTTGACAGATTTGAATGCGGTTTTCACTGGTGTATTGTAGAAAGCTTCCCGTAACATTTAGTGTTTGTTTCATTCCAATCGGTTTGCAAACAAAAATGTTACACCGAATATCGAAATAGGAAGTCGCAGGCAACAGTTAGTTAAAAATAAAATTAACAGCTTATACTTTGTTTTAATCATTAATGTTAAATTATTTCACTGTTAAGGTGTAGGTATACTTAGTTAGAAGTTATGCTATGTTTGTATAAATAGGCATCTAAGCCCTCTCGAAGCGTTTACCATTACCAATTCGCGGTTCATTGAATCCAAATTGGGCTCGGCTTTGTAAAATCCCTATTCCTCCCTTTTTCATTTTTACGAGTGTTGCTTTGGCGCCTGGCCACTAATGAACGTCCCTAACCCTCCCCATTTCATTAAATCTATATTCTCTAATCAAATATTACTGTAGCGGTGCTTGTAACCAATTGGTTGTTTTTTTTTTAAATTTTTTTGTATACGAGATATTATGCATTATGCAAGCATGGTAAATGCAAGTATTTTTAATGTTTGTTTTATAATTCAACTAATGGCCCGCTCCCGGCTTCGCCCGGGTTCAAAACAAAAACTATCCTATCTTTTAAGTTGGACCAAATTACACATAGTTACGAAGTTTTATCAAAATCGGTGCAGTACTTTAGGAGTTCATTAGCGTTAAACAACGTGACACGTAATTTATATCTATATATAGATAGCATTTGGTATTGATTTATACTCAAAGTAAAAAACTAACGGTTTTGGTCAATATGCTTTACACTTTTTTATTACCACATTCGTAAAAATAGAATATGTTCACTTATGAGCAAAATATTTAATTCTTTGGGTGAGATAAATTTGGGCGAGTAGTCCATTAATAGTCCATCGTAGTCCATACGATATACCAATAGATAAAATAAATATAAAAGGTCTTTACCTACGAGCATGACGTTTCTTACGAATTAAATTAAAGTAGGTACATTTCTTTCTATGTTTTTATTTCTAATAATCATCCATACAATCGATGCATCTTTGCGAACGCAGTGATAGTTTATCGATACCCTTCTTGAAGAAGTCTGCTGGAGGCAACAAGCTGTTCGAAGGCTTTTGTATTGCCTCTCAGCATTATCTGTATTTATTAAAAAAAAATCCGCCAACAAGTTGTCCATATTTTGGAAAAAGTAGAAGTCTGTAGGCGAATAGTCTGATGAGTAGGTACCTACGGCGGATGACGGAGAGCTTCCAACCCTATTCCCAACTCTTGTAGCTTGGAGACCATCTGTTGTGCGGTATGGGTTATCGTGTTTACAGAAGCAGCTGGGACGAGCGATAAACCAAATCTTGTTGCCGATATGCTTAGATACTCCATCATTGTATTCAGTTCTTCACAGTACACATATGCACTAATCTGCATTAAAATAATAATTATTTCTATTGTTCTATCTGTAGTATTATTCTTTAATTATATATGAGAACATTGTGTAGAAGTATTACGATTATGAGAAAGCGTCGCGTGACGAATGACTTCGTGTTGAGGACACATTTTTAAAGCAAGGGGAACTTTTAATATTTTGCAGTCTGTTTCTAATTGCATCGACAACACTTTCTAGTCATTTACAGCCACCCGTGATGTATACGCAAAATTATTACAATCGTTTTTAATTTAAATTTAGAAAGGGTGGCTTTTGGTCATGTAATTTTTTTTCTATTCTTTTCTCCAACCTATACTAAAATTATAAAGAGCTAAAGTGTGTATGTGTAGGAGGTAATCTTCGAAACTACTCATTCGATTTAACAATTGTTTTATTTTAATAGTTGAGTACTGAGTTAGTTAGTTAGAATTAGTGTTACATTAAAATTTTCGCACCCTATGGTTAGTTGTGCCGGTCGTACAGCTTTCGGTAGAATCGCTTCTGGGTGTCCTCGCCTGTTAACGTTATAATTAAATTTCGCGCTTACCACTCGTTGCATAGTTCGTTTACATGAAGTGTGGTATAACGGAACGTTGTTTGTCGCCTTATACTGCAATTTGATTGGTAGTTTCCTCGTTCAGTTCTAACCATACGCAACGTCTTCAGATTGCCGATGCGTTATCCATTGTGCACTTTAGTCGCTTGACTTAGGGTCGTAATGAATAGAATTCGCTTTAGATGCTGCATTTCAAATGCAATTGAATGGCTTAGACCGGCGTAAGAGACAAATAATCATTCACTTGACATCGCGAGCTCACCAGGAGAGGTCGACATCAGGAAGCTGTAGAAACCACAAAGGGCCGCTGCCAATTGATTTTCATCTGTCCATATCGAAGGAATCGCTTCTCAGTTTTTTAATTTTATTTCGATATTGTGTTAATTGCCTCCATTGCAGAGCATCGGTAAGTGTTTTACCTAATATTTCTCGATTTTAGGGTTTTTTCTATAGGAATTTTCCATGGGTATGTCCGCCGCATGCCATGTTGTTTTTTTTATATAAGCAATCAGTGTTCTTTTAATAGCCGATTTTAATGTTAATAAGTCGTTGTGAACGTAGGATAGTGAAGGGTGAATTTTGCATATTTTCAATAAGCATATTTTTTTTAGCACACGTGCTGGTATATTTAATATTTTACGATGGCGTCTGTCACCTATTTTCTTTTATATTAATTTTCTTTGGCGACGGCCATCGCTTTATTATTAGAACGGTTAACCCGTCTATTTGTTTTATCACGTGCAATCCAACAGGCCCACGTGACTTTTTTCTTTTTTTTTCATACCAGATACGTGTGTGACCTTAATTAAACCTTTCACTGCATTTCCTATTATTTGCTAAATAAATTGGACAGTTTATATAAATTTTCCCTGAAGGAATTATGTGTGATTTCCACACTATTTATTAACGATCACGTGCGGACCGTGATTCAATTATACCTACATTCTTTTCTTTGATAATTCTAATCATTTAAATTTTAACCTGGAGAAGGCACGTGGACTCGCGTAGTAAATTTCACTGTACAACATACTAAGGCGTGACTGCGCGTGTGCTTTCCAGTGAGGCTGTCTGGGGCAGGCTGTTTTGGGCAGGCTGTCTGGGACAGGCTGTTTTGACAGGCTGTTTAGCAAGGCCGTTAGACGAGCCGTTTTTCACCGTTCGTCCGAGACAAGCCGAGCAGAATCGCCGAGCGACGCTAGTCTTCCGCGTCGCTTCGGGCTGGTCAACGACGGCGAGTAAACGCCCTTAACAAGTGACGGTTTTCTTTATCCTCATTACACCCGCGTAGCGTCGATTGCAGTTAATATACTACTTTAGGCATAATCCGGTAACATTAGGGTTAGGCACTGTAGGGTCTACGGCTCTCTTCCGGTGGTACAGTTTGGTTCTGGTTCACTTCTACAATCTTCACAAATTCCCTGGCCTAATTTTATGAATACTTCTTTTTTTTGTGTGTAGCATCTTTTTTTAATGGTACAAATTGTATCAAATTGTGTTAATCCTTTTAAAATCTGCTTTCTTATTGTATAGAAGCCTTTTATGAAAATATACGATTTTATTGTACTCTAAAAGGTCTTTTATTGATTTTATTTAATTGTCAGCCTGTCCGCACTACACAGCGGAAAAAAAAAGGTAACATTAGTTAGAATGAATTGTTTATTTCAGGTTAAACATAAACATTAAATATTCCATTAGGGTACCAGAAATCTAAAAATATATATACTTTATAGCTAATATGAAAATTTATACTTTCATACTTTTTATAATTTCACTTTATAAATACTTACTTTCAAACTTAAATATTTTTGTGAAACCCATCGAAATAATATATCTTTGGTTCGCTGGTGAAACCCCATTACCAAATTATACGATATTTTTCCAATGATATCTATAATTTATTCTTTCTTACCTAATGATGCAATCATGGAGGAAACGTAAATGGGGTCAATTTTGATTGACACGAAACGAGCGACAGAAAGCTGTTTTAATTATTAGATATTGTGACTAAATTCATGAGGTAAACCAACACCGCTAGCTTGCTAATGGAATATGATAATGCAGCGATCGCGCACGTTCGACGCACTGTATCTGTGTACACTCGCCTTTAATGTCGTATGATTAAACATGAACCGAGGACTTTATCAAATTTTGGCACGCGTGTGTTCACCGTGATGGGGTGGTTGGTGTTTGCAGACCGAGTATGCAATGGTTGCTGCTAGATAGAGCTGTCAATATGTCTACACAGTGACGCTCCTGACTGATTGCTCGACAAATACACTTGTCATTGTATCCACTGGGACATCTTTTTATCATCTAATCCTAATAATATTTGACAATCAACTTGGACACAAATCATATGTACTAAAATAATAAATGTGAAAATAAATCTCAGCATTGTGCTGAGAAAACACGACCGGCATTATATTGCTCATAATATTTTGTCAGGCGTTATAGTTTTTTATGTTTCACGTGAATGAATTCTCTTGTACCAGCTATTATTTAATAAAGTGACAGTTATGTTTTATTGTTTTATTAAATAACCTAACAAATCTCACTTAATCATTAAGAGTTCATACGTTTGTAGGCACATTAAACACTAATAAACAAGCAAGTAAATTAAAAACTAATTGGCGAACTAATAAATATATATATTTATTATATTTTATTACGATACGCAGACGAAGTCGCGTGCAACAACTAATATGTTATACTTTTTATATTTGGCGCATCTATTCTGACATACACATAAACTCAAGCACACATGCTGTTAAGTAATTTCACAATGGTCTTCCATAACTATTACTGCCCAAAGACAGAGGAGTGAAATATATTTTAACTTTATTATGCCGACGTTAGCCGTACTTGTATAAATAATGTATCGTGATACATATTTTACCACAATAAACATTGGGTACAACAATTTATATCTGTTGCTAGGTAATATGTAATTCTGGTTACCTACATATAGATTGGCAAAGCGTAGCAGTGACGTGTTGGTATCAAGTTAGTGTCTCTATTTGCCACTTGGACAGCAGGCGGGCAGAATAGAACTGGATATTGAGGAAACACACTTCGCTGTGAGAAACAAATTGGACATGGTATAATAAATATACTTTGTAAATACAGACGGTGACATGACTTCAATAAGAATATAAGATATGCAAAGTAATTTGAATAATACCCTAATTTTTTAATTATTATTAAATATGAAAAACCTATGTAACGATGTTCATTTTTGATAATCTCCGGAACCGCTTGTTTCAATGACTTTTTGTATATTTCGTTCCAACTCATATTTACGAGTTAAAAACCTAGAAAAACCTATTTAAGTTTAAAGACAATTTATAAACCGTGAACCAGTTAATATTATGTACCGTAAAAGACACAATATTATGACAATTTAAGGTGATCTTTCATTGTACATTGTATCTGTAAAATAAAAACCAATGTCAGATTGCACTGAAAAATTTCATATAAGTAGGTTTAGTTTAAAAAAGCTGAATATTTTAATACAAATACTTAAAATAATAATGTCTATACTTAAAATTTATAACAAAATACATATTAATTTAACGAATCAGTTGAAAGTCAATGCGAATCGTCGTTACGTTTAGTAGATGGGGCGCGCAAGATGCGACGAGCGTCGTTCTTCGCCATCCGTCAGCCTGTCTCATCCCGCTGCCACTACACGGCTCTGCACTTAGCTTACCGCCAACCATACATGTGTCTATGCCGATGAGGGGCTAACTTGCCACTTGTTAATAGTTATGAAGGGGCTGTGAGTGGTCATCCCACAACACCACACAATTATGAATAACACTACCTAGTAGTGGCTACTTTAACTTGCCAGCTATAATCGCAAATTAATTTAGGGATCAACCTATTAAGACTAATAAATAATGATAAAACATATGTAAAATGTAGCTAAATAATAGTTAATTCCTGAAATCATATTAATAGTTTATTAATGTTTACGAGATCATCAGTATCAATGGCATAGTAGACCAGGTAATGTTGGTGGTCGACCGTAAGACATTTCTTGTTGTGCTTGACTCATCGTTTGATAAGTTATATCGTTTAACATATTAGGAGTTAAAGTATGAAATTGCCGATTTGTACTGAAAAATAAAAATTCGTTTTTTTTTTTAATTTAACATATTTATTTAATCAAAATAATTACCATTATTATCTATACATTGCTGCCATCTAATAGGAAGCTCATTTATACCTTTGCGATAGAACTCTGGTGATCTAGATTCGACAAACTGTGTGAAAGCATTTTGCACTGCCTCCTGAGAAGAAAACTTTTTATCACGCAGAAAATTGTCCAAATCACGAAAAAAATGGTAGTCCGTTGGAGCAAAGTCTGGCGAATACGGAGGGTGACGAATGGTTTCTAATTGCAGTTCCTGTAGAGTTAAAACGGTTTCTCGTGCTGTATGAGGTCTCGCGTTATCATGGAGCAATAATGGTGAAGATCGATTCATAAGTCGGGGCTGTTTCACTGCTAGTTTCGCTATCATTGTTCGGAGTTCGGCGCAGTAGACATCTGCCGTTATTGCTTGACCAGATCGGAGAAAGCTATAGTGAATAACACCACGCTGAGACCACCAAACAGTTACCATTACCTTTTTATTGGTAAGCTTTGCTTTAGGACACTGTTGCGGCGTTTGACCTGGGGTCAGCCATTGCATTTTCCGCTTACGATTATCGTAAAGAATCCATTTTTCATCACATGTCACAATTCGATCCAATATTCCTTCATTTCTGTATCGATTCAACAAGGCAACGCAAGTTTCAACACGCGTTTCTTTCTGCAGATCAGTCAAATCATGAGGCACCCATTTTTCATATTTTTTTATTTTATTGATTTGACGCAAATGAGTCAATATTGTTGGTAAGGTAACGTTAAACCATGCCGCTAATTCCTGGGTAGTTTGGCTCGCATCGGCTTCCACCATCTCTTTCAAATCATTGTTATTCACCTGTGTGGGCGGTGTTCCACGTGGTTCGTTCTTCAAATCGAAGTTTCCATCACGAAAGCGTTTAAACCAAAATCGCACAGTGCGTTCATTAGCAGTCCCCTCTCCAAACGCAACATTAATTTTTGAAGTATCCATCTTTATTGTCTAAGCTGAATAAAAAAAACAACTGAAAGTTGATAATCGAATGTTGCACATTTTTTAAAAGAAGAACTACATAGGTACCGTATGAAAAAAGTTTCACTCAAAAATCTCAAACCATGAAGGTTCTATGTCAATTCGAAGTACCTATTAGGTACAATAAAACGGCAATTTCATACTTTAACCCCTATTATAAGGGAACCTGTTGTACTTTGACACCCTTTGTACCTAGAGCCACTTATTTTTTTGAAATGTTCGCGCCTTTTTTCCGTCTCTTTGTCTATGGTATAGTGAACTTTGACAAGACTAATCAACATGAAGTTAGTTGCAGGCGGCCATTGCATCGAGTTTGCATGGGAGATCACTTTAACGTTTTCGCTGCAAAAAAGTAAGATATTTAATATTTTTCATTTCTTTCATTACTTCTGTTATTTACTACATAAATTTTTAAAACCATTTGATTTAAACAAGTACTTTAGCCAAGTTTAGAATGTAGTATGCTTATTTGAGTTAATCATAACCTCCATAGTAAAACAGTTGTACCTTGGTCATATGGTCAAGGTACCTACATTCAAATGTATTCTTGTTAATTCTGTTTAGGAACGCACATACTTATTATTTTGTTGTTTTTTATACAGGTAAAAATGCCTCGTAGCAAAAACAACATCAAACGGACTCCTATTGCTAAAACAGCACTTTCTAGTGCTATTAAACTAGTTAAAGAAAAAAAAATCTCATTAAGAGGGGCTGCCAAACATTTTAACTTGTCAAGATGTACTTTAAAGAGGCATTATGAACACTGCTTGAAGACTGGTAAAGATGCGAGCGACCTTCATGATAATTTAGCCGTGAAAAAAGTTTTTACAGGTGACGAAGAGCTCTTGCTTGTGGATTACATACAAGAAGCAGCAAAGTTACAGTATGGACTCACTTTAAAGGACGTTAAGAGGTTGGCATATGAGTTCGCGACGAAAAACAATAAAAAATATCCAGCTCAATGGGACAAAGACCAAATGGCTGGGGAGTACTGGTTACGTCTTTTCCGTAAACGACATCACAAGCAATTAGCTTTACACAAGCCTGAAGCCACTAGTCTTGCCCGTTCTACAGCATTTAATAAACAAAATTTGCAATTGACTTTTGAAAATTACAAAAAAGCTTTGTCCAAATGCCCACAACTAAGAGCGATTGATATTTGGAATGTGGATGAAAGTGGCATTTCAACAGTCCATGTTCCACTAAAAATATTAGCACACAAAATATTAGCACCCAAGGAAAAAAATGAAATAGAAAGAATAAAGGCAGCAAGACAAAATAAAAAACTTAAAATAGATAAGAAGGTAAAAGTACAGAAACTAAAAGAAGTTAAGAAAAAAATTTTAAAAGAAGAATCAGAAACATCAGAAGATGAAATCGAAAGCTTTTCTGTGCGAGATTCAGATGCTTCAGAAGGGTTTTTATCTTCTGAGGAAGAAACCATTAAGCAATTATTTTGAGGGAAATAAAGAGAATAGACACGCAAACAATTTTGAAGATGGTGATTACGTTATCTTTATATACGAAGGTGAATACTTTGTTGGCCAAACAGTGTCTGTCAGTGAAGAGGGTGCTCTTATAAAATCCATGAAGAAGTCGCTAAAACACTGGAAAAGGCCAGAAAAAGAAGATCTCAACTTATACCAATGGTTAAGGAAAAAATAAAAAGTCCAAAAAAAACTAATTCCAAGAGGGAATATTACTCAGTTCCTGAAATGAATAAATATTCGGAGTTTATTGATTAATTAAGAAACGCTTAGTCCAAATATTAGTCAGTACGAAGAGAATAAAGACTTGTTGCTAATGTGATTAAAATGTTTAAGTTAGGTGTTACGAAAAATACTGATTTTATTCATATAAATTCTATTAATTGATATGTCATAGATATTAGATAAGCTTATAAAGATATTTATCGACGTGTTGAAGCTGGAAATAATAAAAATATTTGCTATTTGTCGAGAAATATGGATTTTATTTGATGAGTTCTAGCTATGACCAAGGTACAACATAGGCGGATCTAGGTACATCACCACTGTTGTACCTTGATCAACATTCCAAACTTTTTTTAGTTTATGTAAACCTGTAAAAAGGATGATCTATGCTTTTGTATAGAACTATGCTTTTATTATGAACCACATTAGTTCGTCTAACAGCTAAAATTTGTTTAATCGCAATAGTTATAACCGCTTTTTTTCAAAAAATCGTTGAATGAAAAAGTGACCAAGGTACAACAGGTTCCCCTACGTTTAAAGATTTGGAGAACTACGTTTAGCTCTTTGCATGTGTTTGAAACAATTCAATTCATAATAAAGAATGAAATACCTCCGTTTAAAGTGTAGGTGCAACATTTCAAATTTTGTTCTAACAACCCATTATTAATTTATTAATGCGGGATAAACCAACTTAAAGGTGGCATTTTTATATTTAAATAGGTAGGTAAAGGCAAAAGATATCTGTTCTGTACCTTTTTCTCATTTGTCTGTGAAGCGAAGTTCTTATTTTTTGTTTTTTTTTTTCTGTATTGCTATTTATGTTATCAATAAAAAACAATAAGTTTTTGAACCACCTACGAATTGTTTGTGGGTTGTTTGTGACGAAAATTGTGGCCACCAGCTGGTAATATTGATCAACGTATGTACCTCATGCAGCAGTTTTGAATATCTGATAAATGGTGTGGTAGCACATATTAAAGTGGACAATAAATATTAAGAATTAGTGCGTTCATTTGACAATCAATATAATAATTAACAGCAATAAAAATTAACCGAGTAAAAGGCAATTAATTTTGATGTAGTATGCAGTCCACATTGTTGCAGCTATCGTACAGAACGACCAAATGTAGGTAAGTAATACTTACCAACATTACCTAATAATACTTACTAAGTATTATTAGATTATTTTCATGTATAAGTATACATTTTTATTTATACGTATGTTTGTTATTTAGGATCCGATGTAGATACTGTTTATAATTAACTAGCTGAACCCGCCCACGCCGACGTAGTATAATGTACGGAACTGGACACTGCATATTATAATGTTTCCTGCCCTTTTCTCATAGTGGAATTTTAAAAAACTTTGAAATTTAATATTAAATCTTCTAATCAAAAATAAATACTACGTATTTCGTCGTTTAGAAAAATGGAGTGGAACCATTATCATAAAAATGAAAGAAGAATGTGCTTGAAATTTACTATTTGTGTTTCTTGATTAAACTGATAAACATTAACAGCCTTACCTATAAACGTTACTTAAATTTTAAGTAATATTTAGGAACCACTTAAGAAATTTTTTTACTTATAAACGTTGCTTAACTTTAATTTGTTGCTTAGCATTGTCTTAATGAACTGTCAAATTAAGTAGCGGTGGACCCTTGTTTAGCACGGTTAAATAACAAGATGGCGGTCATTTAACACCTGATTTGTGTCAGCTTATGTCAGTCTCAGTCTTGCTTGTGTATTAATGAAAATATTTGCTTTGTGATTGGATTGTCTTTAACGTTTTCTGAAATGGATAATTTTGATGATAATATAATACGTACGTTTCGTAATGAAATCGGCGAAATAAGAAGCTTCAGGCGTAGACGAGGAATATCGGAGTTCACTAGAGTGAATCCAATGCAAAATTTAAGTGATAGCGATTTTAAACAAAGGTATAGATTTACCAAAGAAAATATGCAGAAAATAATTGAACTTGTATGATTTGATGTACGCACTCTTTTCTTCGTAGATTCTTCCATATTCTTCCATAAATAAATATCAACAGGTTTTGTAGGTGACAGTGACAGCTGAACTTTTTATTATGTTGCCATTTTACAACGATTTTACGGTGTAAAATCATTGTAAAATATTTTATGCTGTCAACATTTCACCAGTGTTGAGAGAGTAAAATATTTTTTGTGTTATTATCCCTTCATTAGTTAAGAAACGCTTAACCAATGTTTATAAGTAAAGAATATTTAAACACTACTTAAGAAGATAAGTAGTGATTAGTTAATACGATGCTAAGAAGATGATTAGATGATTTTTATAAGTAAGACAGTAAGTTTTCAACTCTTATTTCATCCTCTTAGGGCACAGATTTTTCAGAAACGCTGAAATAGTGGATTCACGGAAACGTTCATCCCTTATTTATCCCCTTTAAGGGTTGAATTTCAAAAAAATCTTCCTTAGTGTATGATATATTAGTGGATGATAGTGGATGGATATATATAATAAAATTATATATAATATATATAAGTATATAGAAGATAGATAGACAACGGTAATTGGTACTCGGGATTAGGTATTTCATTAAAACAAAAGATTGTTTTATATAATAGTTATTATTTTATTAAAATTATAAATAACAGTGGACTGCAGGATATGTAAACAAATAAAAACATTACATTACATTAAATTGATAATATCCAAACATTCGACCATTCAAGAACATACATTTTTTACATAACAACAACATATATTCAGTTTTTTTACACAGCACAAGTAAATAGATTATGAGGCCACAATACTCGTTGAACAAAAATGTACTTACTAGTGTTGAAATCAGTGAAATTAATAATTATGTATTCTATTTTAAAAAGCAATTTAAAAAATAACGTTTTGTATTGATTATTTAAATACTTTCACTTAAAAGCATTTTTTAAATCACTTCATTATATTTTGAATTAATTATACTATTTTTTTACATTTATATGTACGAAAAAAGAGCATGGTTTTACAAAGTAGGTTAAAGATATACCTAGCACATCATTAACATAGCACATACAATACATCTATACATATAAATAAAATTGGAGTGTCTGTTTGTAATATTGAAATAACCAAAACATACACCAAAATAACATTTTTAAAATTTTTGTCTGTCTGGCTGGACCGATTTTGACGGGACTTTTATTGGCAGGTAGCTGATGTAATAAGGAATAACTTAGGCTACGTTTATTTTAGAAAAAAAAATACACCCCGGGAGAAGCCGGGAGCGGGCCGCTAGTATAAAATAAATTCGTCTTATTCAAGTAATAAAATGTCAAGGTGGGTTACTAATGGCTAGAGTTGTACCGTTGCTTAGGTTGCAAGAAATCTAGTAAAATGTGCAAAATATCTTTCGTCTTAACTACATATAATTCTCCATAAATATAAAATCATTATATAGTTCTTCACCTCTCCCCATTTATATCCTCGCAGTGATTTACGCACTTACATACATTTGCTATGCAAGTTACAGAAGAATTTCTTCAAAATCGATGTGTGTATAATTTTCAGAAAAATTGAGAAAAAAAGCGGACTAGCAGTTGGTAATATATCTTAATTCTGAACTTTTATACAAATATTAAATCTAAAGAAATCTTCATGCAGTCCACTTATGCCCGATTTCTGAAATTCCCAGTTAAATAAACTCTCACTTACTATTGATTCGATAAAGTTAAACGTAAGATAAACGTCGGATAACTGTCACTGCGTTTCTGAATACACAATGTGCCGTTCAATAAATATGAAACCGATAGCCAGTTCCTCTACTTGCCACTAGATGGGTCTCGTCAACAAAATAAGTCTTAAATTGATTTTATCATTAGTAGTAATTACAGTAATAGTAAATAATATTCCGAGATAAATAAGTGACCAAAAACTATTTTTTATTATAAATTACTATAATTTTTTATTTATCATGAATGACATCGTTGTCAAGGAAGTGTCAAATGCGCTAGCATCTTGTAAGCGTCAAATAAAGTTATGGAACCGATAAACGGCACACATTGGCCAGTTAACATAAACGGAGTTTATCTTACATTGGGGTACTCGGAAACGCATTTTCAAAAGTTATCGAACCAACCGCGCTAGCGAATAGATAAACTACCAACAAAAGTACCTCAGAAACCGGGCATTAGTAACCTATATTCATTGTAAGATAATAGCTAATATTTATTATATAATAAATTCTTCACCATAGACATCTGAAAGTTCCTATAACATCCATTAAAAACCAGAAATAGTAAATAAAACGAATAATATCAACCCTTGACCATCTATTTAATTTTAACCCAATGTCTTTTATTATGTGTAATATAATGAAAAGTTCCGATAGCATCCATTAAAAACGAGAAATAATGTATAAATAAAAAAAAACGAGAGAAAAAATATTATCAACCCTAGACCATCTAATCTATTTATGTCTTTTGTGATGAGAATGTGATGTTACAACTCGTCCGCACAAACTTATTGTTTAAAATCAAGATCAGGTCTAATCTTGTCACTGAAGCATATTTTTTGACCATTTTAAAAAAGACTTGAGAATAAAAGTTATTTTTTAATTCTTTACAATTTGTTAAGATTTTTTTCTGTGGTCAGAAAAAACTTTTGTGTTTTTAAGGATCTATTATTGTCATAGCTTATAGTGCACGCGTCAATAATAATTAGTATGTATTCGGTAAATTGCAGAAATTTTTTTGATGCGTAATTGCTTAATTTAATACACGAATTATTGAAATGAGAGTTACAAGTTGAATGTGCGAACGTTCAAGGTACTTATTCTTATAAATTAGTTTGGCTAAATTTGTTCCCAACCAAGGGACCTCTCGACGGCCATTTTCCATTGTTTGTAGCGCATATCTCTTTCATCTTCGTTTATACGCGGTTCGTAAGTCTCGCCGTCTGTCACCGGTATCGGTACACCCTTTTTATTACTGACTTCCACTCCCCAATAGGCCACCATAGCGGCTCCTAGCGCTGTGCTCTCGGCGAACCCAGCTCTTATAACGTTAATACCGATCAAATCGGCTTGCATCTGCATCACTAGTGCATTCGACGACATACCACCATCTACCTGAAATTCAATTTACAATATTCATTTAATTTAGTATAGTCAAGTGTAAACATTTATATATGCACTATTGAAATCATGAAATATATTATCTCATCATTAAGAGCAGGCCCCACGAAAAAAATTCCTACGCTCGCTCCGCCCACGTCCCGCCACCCGAGAGTTACAAGTTGCTCGGCGACTCTCTAGGATTTTTTTTAATATATCGCAAGATACAGCTTACGTAAGGTTGAATATTGCGTACATTATTTGAAGCATGATTTGGTATGCACTAGCTCGGAACTAAAAAACGTAAGTCTCAAAATTGTTTTCGTTAATTATAGGAGTAAAAATAAACCTAAGTTTATTTTATTTTGACAATCACTGGTAAACAATGTTTCCTTGCTACGAGCAGTTTTTTGGCGATATAACTTAAGCCGTTTAGTAGAAAAATGTAATATTCTCCGGAAAAGGCGCCGATTTCGATCAAAAAATGTATCGAATGAAAATCACCTAATTATGTTTCTGACTTGATAATCTACAGATAAAGGTTTCAAAATATATATATATATGTAAATTCCACATTGATCAGATATGTGGTTGACTCAGCACATTTATTTAAAGTTCTCTTAGTTTCATAGGGCCTGGCCTTATTATGTCTGCGCAAATGTTAATTGCCATATGAGACACTACAAGGCAATACAAGTAAATTTAAATTTATAATGACGATCATAAGAGTTTCTTGGAGAAACCTAATTGATAAATAAATATTTTGATTTGATTTGAGTAAGTTTGGTATAAAAGGAAGTTATTTCTTTTAATATTATTTTAATCCCATAGTACAAATTATATCATTATAAAACGTATTCTTGATATTGAAAAAAAAAAATGTGCACATTTATAATGAACATTTTTAAAAACATATCTGCACTTGGACTACATACATGATAAAAACTACCAATGCCATCTATGCGACAAAATAAGCTACTGAAGTAAACTAGTATTTAGCGCCATCTGTTAAATTTATTACGAATTGTGAATATTTCCTCTTTTCATCTACAGATGACGTCAACGGTAACTATTTTAAAAGGGCGGTAAGCCAATAATATTTAAAAACCCTTTTTTTAAATATCCTTGCGGTCCTTATACTATTAAAAAAACCTACGATACTAACTAAATTCAATTCCAAGGTCCTTTTTAAGGTTTAGGCGGCAGACTCGTGCTCCGCTGTCCCTACATTCATCATATCAACGGTAGGTCGTCCACTGTTGGACATAGAGGTCTCTCCCATAATTGTCCAATAGGACAGGTCGACCCTTTGCCCTTATCAGGTCGTCTGTCCAATTTGTGGGTGGACATCCTACGCTGGGCGTGTCGGTTCATTCCCTTCATGGGAGAACCTTCCAGCCCCAGACCTCAATCGTATTGTAGTCGGCAGTCGGAATTGGAGAGGGACAAGAAAGGAATAAGGTTAGTCACCTAATAAACAACTCCACAGGTGCTGCAAGTTGCATTTGCGCTGCCGACCATAGTAGGATTAAGGATAAGGGATAAGGAAGGGGTGGGGTAATGGGCTCTGGCATCGCTTACTCACTCACCGAAACACATGCTGTTACATCACGGTGGTCTTCTGTAAGAGAGTGGTTACTGCCGCCAGACGGGTTGCCCAAACGACTACGAAGAAAACGCAGCATACCCTGCCACTACTTTATTGTATTTATGTGTGTATTTAAAACTCAAAATACCTTTAGCAAATGTAGAGGTATGCCGCAATCCTCATTCATTGCATCAAGAATATCTCGCACCTGGTAACACACAGCTTCAAGGGCCGCCTTCACAATATGATTCGAGTTCGTGTCTTCAGTTATGCCGCAGATTACTCTAAAATTTATAAGAAATTTAAATTAACGTTTTGCAAAGAACCAATATTTTAAAAGCTATTCAATATAATAAATTCTTGTGGTTATAGTAAGTGAAAATAGAAATTAAAAACAAAATATTTATTAAACTAATTACATAATTAGTACTTGAGTTATATTAAAACATAATATAACACGAGTAATAGTTACGTCCTTACTTTCAAAGCTTGTTAGATTTACTATGAAATTATTTCAAATAATTATATCCTTGTCAATTTGATGTTTCTAACTAAATACGATAAAAATAGTCAATATATAAATGAAAAAATAACTCACCCTCTTGCGTCTTGTCGCCAATACGGTGCATACAAACCGCTGAAAGCGGGAACAAAAACCACACTTCCGTTCTCTGTTGACTTTTCAGCAACAGCTTGCGAACAATTTGCGTCATCCAATAGTCCAATGTTATCTTTTAACCAACCTAATGCAGCTCCTGCAATTGCCACCTGACCAAATATTACAAATGTTATTATTAATAAAATAGGTCGGGGAAAAATATTTATAGTATTTTGCAAGTAAAAAGTTGCACTAAAATATCTTTGGTTTTACTGTTTTACCATTACAAACAGTAATTTTACCATTATTGAAGGTTTAGCAAGAATAAGCCTACTGGTTGTTGCACATGAAACTTGATATCAGTACCAATGCCTTATGCCATCCATTAAGAGTTCGTGTACGGGCCTATAGCACCCGCGCATTTGATTTGGCCTGGCTGTGTTGGCTTACTGAGTGGGCAGGGCCTCCGGCTAAGGAGGGCTCACTGGTCAGCCGTTCGAAAACTAACTTACAGAACTAGCGGCGGTCGTGCCATGAGTGGAACAAGGCTTATACCAATAGCGTGCAAGCGTGGCACGACCGCCCGAAATAATAATAATTACGAGTGTAATGTATCTATCTCTATGCATCTGTCTCTTTCACTCTACTAACACTATTTATCTATTTACACAATCCACTAGTTCTATAAGTCACTTTAAATCACTATTCTATATTGTATATTGTACACAATTTTTAGGCTGTCGCGAACAGTTAGTTTCATGAAAAAGTATCCCCGCCAAACAGCAAAACTAAATTTATCTATTTCGCCCTTCATTCTGTTTTTCTATCATAAATTAGTTACCTTAGTGAGCAAAATAGTACGTACTATTTAATACGTACTATTTGGGGGAGTTCAAACCAATAGACGTTGGTAACATTTTGTCGCACGACGGTTGCGCCGCTTCTAAGGGACTTCTTTTATGAAATGGAGCTTACTAAATTTAATGTTCGACTTGATTTAAGTATGATTTTGAAATTCATCTAAATAAACATTATTTAAATGAACAGAATTTAAGAACCTCAAGAATACTCACAGATCCTTCTAGAGCATAGCACGGTGGATTATTGGAGCCCAGTTGGTATGCTACGGTTGTCAGCAAACCTCTTTTAGAATCCACCCTAATATCACCAGTGTTGTATAGGACAAAACAACCTGTTCCGTATGTAGCTTTCGCTTCTCCCTTCTGCATGCACATTTGTCCCACTAGAGCAGCTTGTTGGTCGCCAAGACAACCGGCTATTGGAATTCCTTTGAGTGGACCTTCGGCTATGTAACCATATATCTGAAAATGACAATTATAGATTTTATTAACATTTTTTTTTTCACAAACAGTTGTCAAAGAGGTATATTTAAAAAAAACGGTCATCGCATAAAGCAGGTCCATTGCGTTGAGGGTTATGAACAAATTTAAATAACCTTCAAAAATTTAACAAAATTGAACGTTGCAACTTTTACAAAACGATTATATTGAAGTCAAATATTTCTGTGTGCTAAAGTTTATACAAATCAGTCCAAACAGTTTTTACGTGAAAGAGTAATCCATCCATTCGAATGAACTTTCGCATTTGTAATATTGGTAGGATTAGCGTTTCCAATTTTTTTTTACAAAAACAACAATCTAAGCATAATACCACTTTTCATTTACCTACACATAGGGGGGCTCGTATACTTAATTTTTAGGGTAAACATTAATAGGGCCAATCTGATAGGTTGCCATAATACAAATTGCTTTAATGTAATATTATTTCAACATTTGGTATAAATGAATAAGATTAATTTATTAAAAATTAAATTATCTCAATAGAAGTAGTCTTATAAAGAAATATGAAAAATATTAACTAGTCACTTATCCTTAATCCTACTAACAAGCGTGGCATTAGGTATGACAGCGCACTTGATAAATGTCAATGTTTTATATTGTGTTTTAAATTGGAAATGTGCCAAGGCATCCTTAAGAAAAAAAAAAAGAAAACAGATTAAAAACAGTTAAACACAAAAATGAAAATAATTCAAAAGAAATCTTCACCTCTGAACTTGACTTGATCTCGGGTAACACCGATTTAGGCACCTCGAAGAACTTTAACAATAATGGATCCCATTTTAAATTTTCAATATTCATCAACATTGTCCTCGAGGCATTTGATACGTCGGTCACATGTTTACCACCATTTGGCCCACCTGAAATAATATGACCATAAAATTAAACAAGTTATAATTAAAATTATAAAATAACCTTCGACTTTCTATTGAGCCCAAGCAGGCTATTATCTGGTCTAAGTTGCTGAGGAGTTGGGTGTCCCGCAGACCACTTGATGATGCAGGATCAAGTCAAGGTTACCATGTCATAGAAATAAAGCCTAAGTAACAGTATACCATATTTTACATTTATTGAAGATGTAGAAGTTAGTCAAATCCCTTCGTTAACTAGGAAATGGACAGATGGTCTTCAAACGCCTTTAAACAGATCTTTATAGATCTTCATATCGCTTTTGTTGATAAATCCTCGAAAGAAAACACCCATTGTACAATGGGTTTATAAATTTTTAATTAAAAAATAATTACAAAACTCTAGCTAACTATAAAGTTTTATAATTATAAATCTTAATGGATTGCAGATGGATTGGCATTTAATGTTGCTTATTTATTAGAATATTAAATGGTCCAAAAATAGATGTTATTACTACTATTATTCCTAAGTGCAGATCAAAACAAAGTGATATGTGATGAAATAGTTTCCTCACCTGTCAATGTCCATGTGATCCATGTGTCAACGGTTCCAAAACAGCAAGTCTCGTTTTTCATAGCAATTTTAACAGCATCCACGTTGTCACTGAGCCATCTTAACTTGACTGCACTGAAGTAAGGTGACAATGGCAAACCACATAGAGGCTGTGAAGTAATTTTAAAATATTTATTACTTTAAATTATATGCATGTCAACTATATTCTAAAAAATAAAATATATAAATATATATAATATTCTAAAATATGTTATAAAATAAAATATCGTTGATGTATATAATACAGCATATAATAAGGTGAGAGTTAGTTAGTGAAATCCCTTCATTAATCTTAAAAACTTGCGTTATATAATACTAATACTTTAACGCCCCCTTACAGCATGTAAGGGTTGTGGCTTAGTTTTAAAAGATATACAATACGAGTATAGCTGATTCTACATGATTCAGTGTGTCACCAATCCAAGTGCGCTTGAAACTGAGTGAAGCTGAGTGAACTCCTCAGCAATAAACGCATTCAAAGAAGTCAAAAACAAGAAAAAATATGTGTATATATGTATATAATCAGTAAATACCTTTAAATAGTTTTGATTTCGCGTTTTATTGGGAACTGTATCTAACAGTTTATCAATTGTAGATGATGTTCTCATATCAAGCCAAACTATTGCGTTGTGTAGAGGTCTGCCTGTGACACTATCCCACACTATTGTAGTCTCTCTTTGGTTTGTCACTCCAACAGCAATTATATCCTGTGGGCGACCACATTACTCAATTGAAATAACTCGTGCAAACATGTCATGGTCATTATGGTCATTATGGTCTCAGATCCAAAGAGAAGTTGCAATATAGCAGGTAGTTTTTTAAATTAAGAATATTTCTGAGCATATTTAGATAATACAATTGCAATTTATTTTCTTATAGATAACAATTGATAAAACATACTTTTTGTCTGATAGATGGGTGAACTTCGGATCTTGTACTATTAGATTCAATAACAAACTTGAATTACTAACCTTCACAGTTCCACCGATTGCCTCTAAATTTTCCACAGCTTTTTGTATGCATGTTGTAACAACTTCCAAAATGGCATCCGGATCCTGTTCCACCCAACCTTCTTGAGGAAAATGTTTACCTAGTTCCTTTTGGTGTTGAGCGACAACCTCCACAGAATTAGCCTTGAATATTATAAATCTAGCACTAGATGTGCCTTCATCGATTGCACCAACAAGAGGCCCAAACTTTCCAAATTCAGTCATGTTTAGTAGGCACAGCTATGTAATAGAAATTGTTATCTTAGTGCACTTTGAACAATTTTATCTTTATAGGTCAATAAATATAGTAATCTACAGGAAGAGATTACAAGTTGGCTCAACCAGCTAGTGTAAACGAAAAGTATATCTATCTCGGCAACAAACACTGGGTATAATATTTACTGGGTATAATATTAAGTATGTATGGGCAATTTTCTTATCGTGAATTACGTAGATAAGTATACTGCGTTATATGTTTTATATCACTGTTTAAACAAAACACCACGTTCTTAAACTGTATCACAAAATGAAATGGACTATTGTAAACTAACATAACGAATTTTAAAGTGATTTTTCTTTTTATCTATTGGAAACATTTTGTATTTCTTAAAACAAAAATTACATCACATTCAGTCAGAATCATTTGGCAAATTGATATGGTGACGCTAACGAAGTAACTTGGAAGTAACGAATGATAATTAGATAATCAAAATAATGTGAAATCGTGAACGATATGTAAATAGTTTATTTTATTTAATGGCAATATTCGACAAATAGCTTATAGTTATTTATAATTTATAAACATTCAATTATTATTTTTTAATGTCATTGTCACCTCATTTCAATGACTAAATAAATATATGGACTTGCAATACCTACAAAATTTGGGTGCATACCTAAACAAAATGTGTCGCATAAAATGGCTGCCATCTGATACGAATCGATAACGATAATATTTAAATATAATCTGTGGTATTGTGGGTTATCTGATTTTAATTCTCCAAGAAAAATATAATTTAGAAAAAGTAAATGTTTTTTACTCAAATAGTTTATTTATAGAAAATTCTTATTTTCTCTCGATAATACCTACCTACCTACTTTGTAATAAATTGGAAAGACTGATTGACGCGATGAAAACATCGCAGGAAAGAGATATATTCAAATTATGAATTATTTTAAAGCTTCTTCGCATATTAATGGCGAGCATTATTGCTAAATAATAAAATATTGCTAATAATAAAAATATTGTATAAATCAAAAGTGCCATATGAAGCTGAAGGGAGAGGCTATAAATATTACACAAGAAAACTGATGCAACACCCCACTTTTTGGAAATTTTATAAAATTTAATAAAACATTAGAATGCAGTAGGTAATTACAATCATCACATGACCGAAAACAGAGCATAAGAGAAGTTCAAAGCTAATAAATATCGTATTAATGTTTTTATTTAAAGTATTGTTGGTGTGAATTTATTCTATCTTCTCTCAAATGTCGTGGGACCCATGAAGATGATTAAATAAAACTTTATTAATCCGTGCACATCATAATTTCTTGTTTATTTATCCTTCATTTTATCAAATTAGCTTTTTCTTCAGGCATCATCACGCAAATTGAAATCAAGGGCACCGTATCATCACGCAACCTTATAACATCAGATATACCAATCCTTGTGTCGAGGATTTATGTTTTCTATGCCAATAATCTCTAACCATTTATTCCTTCTTATATCGTTCCTGGGCATTCTGAAAAGAGAAACGTTATTTTTATTTACTGCATTAATTACATTAACTTTATCGACGTGGGTACAACAGAGTGACATCACTACTTTCACATCGATATTTATAAACAAAACAATTAATGATAAAAACGATGTTATTGCAAAAATAATAGATTCTTAAGTTTACACTGTATATTGTATACATATATATCGAAATAATAAGCGAGTCTTTAAAAGTATACACGTATAATTAAAGAAATATATTACTAACCCATGAAAAGTTAAATGAGGTTGATTTTTACGCGAACTGCACTGCACAACACTGAGGCATCTTGGTTTTTAAATAAGTCTTTCAATTGTATATTTTAACTAAGAACACTTATCTAAAAACTCGAAACTTAACAAAAATTCGGTAGCTTGCCAGCAGTCATACAACAATAGTTGACGCCATATTGCCGCAAAGTATGGCGGAATTGGCACCCAGAGTAAATTTTAGGTATATGGTATTTGTGATGTTGCCATAATTAGTACAAACACACATAATGTTATCTCGCTTACCATACGCAATGACCTATTAGTTAGAAAGAGATAAATAGATATTTGATTGTTACTACATCGATTTCAGCAATAAATGTATAAGCACAAGTGTGTATAGAAGAATATGGCGTCTCTGGGCGTCTCCATAGTTTCTTTCCTCATTGCCTCATTTCACGTCTTCTGTCAGTCAGTCGGTCCCACAAAACGCTATATGATAAGCAGTTTATTTTATTCAAGGGATGGAGAACTCTCCCTGAAACCGTGTGGTCCGACTGCTTCGTCCGACTGATCGGACGACGCGGACTGATTTTTTCTTGTTGGTCCGATTAAATAATCAGTCTGTGCTATATTATCATCATCTCAGCCGCAGGACGCTGCTGGACATAGGCCTCCCCCATAGGACCGGTCAGAAGCTGCCTGGATCCACCGTTGACCCGCGGCCTTTATTAGGTCGTCTGTCCACCTTGATGGTGGACGTCCTACGCTGTGCTTGCTGGTACTTGGCCTCCACTCGAGAACCTTCCGGCCCCAGCGGCCGTCGGCTCTCCATACTATATGCCCTGCCCATTGCCACTTCAACTTACTGATCCACCGGCTTATGTCGGTAACTTTCGTACGTCTACGGATCTCCTTCTTTTCTGATTCGATCTCGCAGTGTAACCCCGAGCATAGCCCTTTCCATAGCTCGTTGAGCGAGATTGAGCTTCCTTACGAGGCCCATAGTTAGAGACCACGTTTCAGCGCCATATGTCATCACCGGCAACACACATTGGTCGAAAACCTTTGTTTTTGAGACACTGAGGAATTTTGGACGAGAAGATGTCTCGGAGCTTCCCGAACGCTCGTTCGGATCGGATCGAACGCTCGGATCGTCGAATCCGAGCTGGATTCGACGATTGATCTCCCTCTCGAAGTTGGCTCTACCTAACTGGACTGTTTGTCCCAAGTATATGTACTCGTCAACAACTTCGAGAGTTGAGTTTCCAACTGTTCTACTGGGGTAGGCACAACATGGACATTAGAACGAAAGTTATCGTTTATTTAATAACAAATAAATATTAAATGAACAAAACTTTAATGTACCCTACATTAAAGTTTTGTTCATTTAATATTTATTTGTTACTATTATTATTTTATATTAGTTATGTCTATATTTTTATTTTATAATCTATATTTATTTATTATTACTATCTCGTATATAAGGTATCCGATAATTTTGTTATTATACGTTTGAACATTTAACGGCGTTTCATTGTCCTCCGCACATATAGGTAAATATATATAACAAAAACAACTTTTCTCTTTAAAAAACAACTAAAATAATATGAGTATGTGGGAGGGTCGACAAGTTTTAACACTTATTAAACTCGATTGCATAAAATATTAACATCATCCTAAACTCCAATAAACGAATAATAAATATGTTTTGTTTTTTGAATACCTGAAAAAATCATTAAAATAAAATAAAAAATAATCACATGTAGATTTTTGTAAAAATCTTGCAATTTCTGTTTTAAAAAAATATTTTTAAGTGATTTTTCATGTAGATATCTCTCATCAAAAAATCTAAAATAAATTTCAAAAAATTAAAAAACCACATTTAAAAAGTCCATTTATAATTACTATAAGTAAGTCGAAATTATTTTTTAATAATTCAATAATCTTAGAGAGCTAATACAAAATTATTTTTGATTATAAAAAAATATTTGTTAAAAATAAATAAAATTAAGCAACGAACAACATCCATTTTTAATATTTGCAGTAATTTTATTTTTTCTCGATATCCCTAGGCAAGCTTTTTTTTTGTCGAATGTCCGCCAAATTCAGGGTCATTTTAATAATATAAATATTTTGGTTTCTTTAAAAAAAAAGTAATTTTTCAAAAAAAAAAAAACATCCCATATATGTATTTTGAATTACAATAAAAGCATTTTGATTAGCTAAAAAGGGGGTCAAATTGTCTCACAGTGTGCCACTTGAATATTTTCACATGATTTACATTGATTTTGATGAGTGTGTTCAATTACGGTCAATATATGTACAAATACAATTAAACAAACTTAGCACAGCTTCGCTCAAACTGTCTTCCTGTGAAGACACGGACCCCCCCGATTGATATAGTGCGAACTGTTCTATATATGCTACAAAACATGCACACTCTGTTACCGCGATCTAGAATTAGAGAAAGAACATAGAAATCTCCCGAGTGCGAGCAAGACATCGAGACAAATAAATTTAAAATGAGGCAAATAACTGAGTAGCGACGTCTAGTAGCGCGATCTAGTACCACCATATCCATAATTCCGTAGGTATTTTCCGTTTAACGCTTCCATATCCACAGACCACTTGTAGTTTTTCCCACAGACTTATTACAAGTATTACTACAATATTTTATGTGTAAATACATTACATTTAAATTGATAAAAAATATTTTATCAATAAAACATCGATAGTGGGCCGCCATGGTCGAAACGAAACGTCCTCAACATCCGGACCCAACACGCTCACCAACAAAAGACTCGTAAAATAATCATACATTAATAACTCACATTTTTGGAACAAAACAAAAAATAATATAATATGTGATTTCTGAATCCACAAAATTTATTTTTGATACTACTGCACAAATAGGTACCATAGTGACATAAATAAAAGTTTAATGTGGCGACATCTATGAGTGAGAAAACATTGAATCAAATAAATAACAGTCAAAATATAAATAAGTACCATAAATATAGCACAGATGGCGCAAATCTTACATTATTCGATAGTTGTCACAGTTCCTGTATAATAGGTCTGACCGATGGGTTTGAAAATGACTATAAAACACACATAATATAAGAGCTATCGTTATGTACATGTGAATAGTTTTTGTTTCATCAAAATCGATGCAGTATTTCCGAAATTATTGACACCGAAACTTCGTTTGTTCCACCCAGACAACCAAGTTTGATAACTGGTTATAGACGCACTATTTCTTCAGCGGAGATAAGCAGTTATGTGGGTGGAAGTCTAATTCCATATTCTTAACCGAGTTTAGCTACTAGTTGTCTAGGGGGAAAGTATCTTACGCGAAGAAAACTAGTGATCTGAGTGGAATTGTTCCTTCACGTTCGTAACCGAGTGTGATAAATAAAGGTAGTTGTCCAGGGGGAACGTATTTTCCGCGTAAAAAACTGGTTAACAACATGGACTAAGATGTCCTTGAACATAACCGATAACAAACCAAAACCTAAAAAGCATTAGCTACGTTACCGAATTTATACCTCAACTACTCAACCTCGTGTAAATGATTTGATAAAAGTTGGATAGAAATGTCACTTTTCTTACACTCGGAATACGGGTGTTTTTGTTCAGAAAAATATAAATTTTCTATTCAAATAGATTTTTTTTGTTATTAAAAAAAAATATAACAATTTTTTTAAAATTTTTAATTTAAATGGGTATAAACGGTAAAATCATTTTTTTTAAATACTATGATATATTGACTCACACTTGAGACAAGTTGAGACAAGACACACTTGACACTTCGCACCTTTATTCAAAAAAAGAATTCTCAAAATTTAAGATTTTTGGAAAATCTCATTTAAAGTTTTGTTTATCAACACAACCAAGTTCAAGTTATCATAAAAACGGTTAGGACAAATTTAAAATATAAAATAGCAGAAATAGTGTAAATAATGAACTATACCGAATGTCACATTAGAATCATAGTAGGTAATATTAAGATATTTTAAATAAGGTATGGTATTAAAAAGTTCGTATTTATTTCACTACAATTAAAAAAAAATATTCAATATTTTTAACATAGACGGAGAAATGACGAATATTGCAGTTTTATTACAAGATAGTAAACTCGTAGAATTTTTTTAAAATTGTTTCTATGTTTATTTTAATTTACACATTTTATTAAAATTAATTTGAAATATAAAAGTAAATGACTGATGTTATTTCTACGTTTTTATTAAATAAATGCCCACTATGGAGACAATAATATATACAAAATTAGACTTAAGAAGTCATACATTAAAATAAAACGTAACAAAACTAAGATTTTTTGAAAATCTTTCAAAACCTGACCAGCTTTGATAAAAAATGTCAAAAAGGTCTAAATATCTTTTAACTGTGCACGAGATCAATTTTGAATCATTTTATGAACCAAGAATGTTGCAAGAAGGGTGGGGATACGATTATACAATCAATTCAAATGAACAGAATGTAAATTGGACATAAATAAAAGTTTTAAAAATATATAAAACATCATATAAAGATGATTTATTATTTACACATTAATTAGGTCCTATTATTCCAGTTTAATAATTCATTACGAATATAATCTCACTATGAATCTATGAATTTATTTGATAGATTTTCAAATCTTAGTTTTGTTACGTTTTGTTTTAGTGTATGGACTTCTTAAGTCTAATTTCATAAATATTATTGTCTACATAGTGGGCATTTATTTAATAAAAACGTAGAAATAACATCAAAACACGAGTCATTTGATCCGCTCCCGGCTTCGCCCGGGATGCAATTTTTATGAATAAACCTTTCCCGTTTATCCCTTTTTACATGTGTGAAAAACGAATTTAAAACGGTCTAGCCATTCTTGCGGCGACTGATTTCATTATAGGTATAAATAAGTACAATGGAACTTCCTCGTTTTTGAAAACGTTTTTCGGAAAAAAATTCTTTTGTATTAAATGGCGCTATTAACGTTTTTACCGCAGATTTATTTAACAAATATTTATTTTTGCCACAGACTAAAAAAAATCTGTCCTCTTTTAAAAGTCTCAATAACGTCGTATTTTGCCTACCACAAAAAAATAGGGAAATTGATACGAATTTCCCTCCAAAAGTGTTTCTAAGTTGGCCGTCCTGTGATAAATAGCGTTCATTAGAGGAGTGTGAGTTTGTATTGAAACAATTGTGCAGCTAACTAACTCATTGTAGTTCGTAATGAGGCAATTCCACTTAATACACCACTGACAGGCCTGCTCGAATTGGTTAAATACGCATTTGGTGTACCAATTTAGGTAATGCGTGTATTGTTGCTAAGTAAATACTTTGAAATAGTGGCAGGGCACACTGCCCGTCTGGTGGCAGTAACCGCACCCTTTCAGAAGACCACCGTGAAATAAGAGCATGTGTGCTGGTAGGTTTCGGTGAGTGATTAAGGAATGCCAGAGCCCATTGCCCTATCCCTTCCTTATTATCCCCTATAACAGGTGAATGTTCGGCAGCGCACTGTGTGGACTCTATTATATTAGATGTTTTTTTAAGAGAAAAGTTGTTTTGTTCATTTATTATTAAATAAAAATAATATAGCATAGTCTATTACTTTAATCGAACCAATCGCAATCAACCTAATGCATCGGAAAATGCAGTCCGTGTTTGCCTATCATTATAGTCTGAATCCTAAAATCGGAGCGTCCGGTCCGATCAATCAGACGAAGCAGTTGGATCATGCGTTCTCAGGGACTTACAGCACCTTTTTTAACATTTCAACACCAAGGAAATCCTCGTGGATACTCGACAGCGTAGGGGACGCGGTCGTAGATGAGCGGAGTCATCTACGGAGCGGAGTGGGAACGTTATGACACGACATCCGCTACCCATTACGGCTGTTCAACGCGGCGAGGGCTACGCTTTCTGTCGGAACCTTGGCGTACCCGAAAGTGGAGATGTGCCGGCCATCTCGAGGAACCTCACGACCGGCGGCACTTGCAGCTGCTGTGGCGTCGCTTGTGTTATAGTCACCTACCATCAAGTGGACCGTCAGCTTGTCTCTCGACCTTAACATGAGAAGATCTTTGATATCGTTGAACCTTTAACTTTTTAACTTTAATATTTTTAACTTAAACACGTACAACAGAATAAGCTACTCGTATTTTTTTCCTTTAAATTTACGTGTCACTTGTGAAATCAACCTATTTTGATTCGGTACTTACGGAAAGACCGACCATGGGGTATGTGGGACTTCTACCGACTAAAAGATAACCCACGGTGTTTGTGGGCCGTCTATGGGCGTCAGGTCAAGTCAGGTCAGGGGGTCAGGGGGATATGAAACTTTAGAATTTCAATTCATAATTTGAAATCTACTATGAAGAAGTATACCAGTTCGTTATGTGATCCCAGTTCAGTTAACAATGAGCCATCGCATTGAATAAGTGAACAAATAAGAGTCTATTGAAAGTGTTAATTAATCATCAACTTCCATGAAAGATTCAATGAATACTCGACTTATATAGCGCAACGTTTGTAAACGATTTTATTCATCACCGTTCCGAACGTCTACAGATGGTTACATTGACGAGACGACGGTGTAGTTAGTTAGTTAGTTTAGTTATTTTTGATTTCATGTCGTTGACCGGTTGAGTTATATGATCGAACAGATATTATTATTTTTTGCGAATAACTGTTTGCTCGAGTTACATAATGTCAAACGAATGACAATGAATCAATAAGTGCGTCATAAGAAGTGGTAACAGGAAATGGAAAAAAATATCGCGTTTACGGTCTATTGTAGCCCAGTGGGTACCAATGTACAGTCGGTGCCTGCGTGTCGGTTAGAGTAGCACGCCGTCTTAAATAAACTCTTGCGCAGTCTCGGTTTTAATGTACGAAAATGATTACGGCTATTCTAAGTTTGACATTGTTTTTAATAGTCATCACTGGATACGCTCTCAAAACTACTCGTAAACCACAAAAATATCCCCCAGGTAGGTTTATTTCGTACTTCTAAGAAGGTAACATTAACCTAAAATTAATATTTATCCTTTATATCATTGACAATTTTTGGCCTTTGTACCTACATACTTATTGTATTTTGAGATTTATTATAATATTTCTTTTTCATAAACATGCATGTGCGAAATTCTTTATTTTTAATTCATGTTTTGTTCATAATAAAAGATGTGTTTTGTGTTTAAATGCTGCCCTAACGTGTTTTATACCAAATTATGTAATAATTACCATACCGTATAAAAGCGTCTTCTTAAATATTACAATGTGCTATTATTAATTGTTGATTTTTTTTTACTGCGAACCTAAATTTGAAACGATTTTATTACAAATACCTATACGTATTACTATTGCAACTGTTTGAAGTACTCTTCAATGGAAAAAAAAACCGTAAAGTTTAATTTTACAGTAACACATTGCTTTACTTCATAGTTCATACACATTTCCTATAATATAAGCAGTGGATGCCACAATTTTTTATCTAATGCTATAGGAAGTGGTGGGTGCTAATGAACTCTTCTAAAACTAATGTAATATGTTACTTATTTACGCCAAATATTAGTATGTCAAGTAATTTTTTTATAATTCTAGGACCAAAATGGTACCCTTTTATTGGATGTAGCAGCACCGTACAAAATGTGAGCAAAAAATATGGTTCTCAATGGAAAGGATTATCAATGTTAGCAAAAGAATACTCGACACAGGTACTTGGAATAAAACTAGGTAAAGAATTGGTTGTGGTTGTGTACGGTGAAAAGAACATTCGTCAAGTGTTCATTGAGAACGAATTTGAAGGAAGACCAGATACTTTTTTTCTCAGATTAAGGTGTCTCGGAAAGAGAATGGGTAAATTTTATTATTCGATTTCTGACTTTTTTCAGTTTACTGTTTAATGTCTGCGATAAAGACAGATTGTCGTTTATTGTGAAACCTAAGATATCTACTTAACAAATTGTCGTTGTCAAGTTGTCAAACCAAAAGCTGTTATGTGCAAAAAGTATGATTTGAGATACTGACAAAAAAGTTTTCCTGAAAAAAATTATCTACTTGAAGGTTTATTTAATACTAGCTGTTGCACGCGACTTCATCCGCGTAACTTCTAAAATATGTTACTCGCTGATAATATAGCTTCCCAACAGTGAAAGAATTTTTCAAATCTGTCCAGTAGTTTCGGAGCCTATTCAATGCAAACAAATCTTTCCTCTTTATATTATTAGTATACCTAGACCTAGATAAAAAAGTATTTTATTTGACACTTAGGGTAAAACTTGTTATACTAATTCATTTATCTTTGAAACATGAAAATTTCATAGTTCATTTATTAATTTGATAATAGAGTAATTTTAACAGATTCTAGCTGCTGCACAAATCATATTTTATTAAAAGGTCGTAGTTCGACAAATAGTGCGACATAAGAAAATAGCAGATTTTTTATACGATAGATAAGGCTGTGAACTATTCACTAAGGTTAAAATGTTGAAATCTCAAAAAGTGCACAAAGCAGATTTAATTCGACGACGAATAAATACGAAATATACAAGTGAGCTGATTTCATCAATGTTTATATGTTTCTTGTTTGCTTATAGAATAAATTTAGGTAATCATAAAAATGAATTATGTAATCATAAAAATGATGAAATTATGTAAATAAAAATGACGAAATTATTTAAACGGAAAAATGGTTCATGCCAAAATGGTTCATTACATTTTCAAAGGAAGGCCTGTATACAAATTAAAATCAATTTATATACATGCATATTTCTGTAAAATATAAAAAGCTAAAGATTTTAAATTTAATAATAATATTAATTTAGTGCCTTCGCCTTAACAGTTTTTTTATCTTTTTAAAAAGCTTTTTCTTATCGTAAAAATAACATTTCATTTAAATAAAGTTTTATAATCATGTAGTTCTGCGATCTTGTTACAATAATAAATTTAAAGAATCCTTTCAATTACTTGAAAATTCTATTTAAATTTAAATTTTCATATGGAAAAATGAAATTTTATTTTCTTCTTGATTGGTTGGACTACCAAACTAGAGATCTATAGGCTCATTTCGTAAAAATAAAATATTGAGGATTCTAAATGAACCATTGATATCCGGATCTAGTTAAAATAATTCGTTATAAATATTATAATATTTTATTATAAAAATTAATGTTATCTTGTTTCTGCTAATGAACGCAAATTGTTTGGCTTACAATTAGTTTCCAACTGTCATAGAGTAAATTCGAGTAATAGATGAACACTGACTATTGGGTAATGTGCAGTGTCAAATCATTAAGCTAATAAATAGTATCAATAAAACTACCTACCTAACCATTTCTTCATTTTTCTAGGTATAACATTTAGTGATGGTCCATTGTGGAAGGAACATAGACATTTCACTATAAAACATTTAAAGAATGTTGGTTTCGGAAAACTGATAATGGAGGAAGAAATACAAAGCGTGGTATTGAGTATGGTTGATTATATTAATAAAAATAAGGATAAACCTTTTAATCCGAAAAACATGTTTTCTACGGGTGTTATGAATATTCTTTGGCATTTTGTTGCTGGTAAGCATTCCTATGAGAATAATTCTAATCTAAGTCTAGCGCCACTAACAATTCTTTTCGAAGACGATTTTTTAAATTTACTTATTATGTGATATGTATATAAAACGAATATAAAACCCTCTTTACCTACATCTCATACATGATCATATACCTACGAGCTGGAGGTCGTCTGTCCTTTCCTTGTCCCGTGCACGACCGTCTAGCGAGGAAGAGAGAGAAGGGAGATGGTGCCGATGCGCTTGCGTCGGACACTGCATGTGTGTGTATATTGTTGTTAAATGGCTTCGAAAAGAGAAGACCTTTTTCCGAACCGCTCCGCAAAAGACCCGCTTATATGCCGCTTATACTGAACTTTAATAACGACGAAATCGTGTAAATAACAAAGATTGTGCCAAAAAAGGTGAAGTGATTTGTGTGTGGGAGTTTGGACGCAACGAGATAATCTCGCGGTGATCACCATCGCCGAGCGCAGTCCCGAGCCAGATCCTGGATCCCAGCAGCCCAAATTACGAGGTACGCGTTGTGCACAATTCTTACGCCCCGCTAACGCATTCCAATTTCTCCTTAATCAACCTATGGATTATCCAGCCATCCGCATATGAAGTTTTTCTTCTGGTCCTTCAGCCGCCCCCGCATCACCCACGAGCAATAATGATGACGAGTAGGAGCGGCTAAATTTTGTATCTAAAAGTATCAAACAGTTTTAAAAAACAGCTACCTCCAGCAAAGTTGATTATAGATTTTATATATTTGTATATTTAAATTTTCTCTCATAACATTTATTTTCTCAACGTTCATGAGTAACGTTGGAAATATTTTTTTTTCTATTTACAAAGATTCGTGGTATTGGTTTTTTTACAAGTTTTACAAGGATTCGTTAAGGCTTGACAAACATTACATTCCAGTCACATGCTATTATAATTAAACATTTTAATAATTTGAAATTATTTGTATCTTAAATATAAAACGAGAGATATTATAGTCCGGGAGGCACCAATCCTGAAAGCCCCGTGATTACGGATACTAAAATTTTTAATAAAAAATAAAAGTTAACACAGACGAACAAGATTTGCTTGGTCGGCGTGGATTTGGTTGGCCGGAAATATTTTAAATAAATTATATATTATTAAATTTCCAAAATTTTTTTCCGTCATCACGGATTTTGATCAATCTCATATGATTTCAGGATTGGTGCCTCCCCGCCTATTAGATAACATTAAAAATAATTACATTAGGAGACGATCTCATTTCATTTCACATGAACAGGTAGGTATTCTGTAGGACAAGAGCTCTTTCAACTGGATATCTATTGTGCAATGTGTGTAATTTCAGTTTTATATAAAATTGCCGCTATGGATTATAACGTGCATTTCTTAATTATTTTCTAGCTGTTGCATGCGACTTCGTCCGCGTAACTATAAAATATAGCCTACTAGCGGTCCGCCCCCGGCTTCTCCCGGGGTGCATTTTTTTTACGTAAAAACCTTCCCTGATTATCCCTCTATCCATGAGTGAAGACAGAATTAAAATCGGCCTAGCCGTTCTCGAGTTTTGCGCTTAGCGACACATTTAGGGATTCATTTTTATATTATAGATGTTACTCGCTGATGTCACTCGCTTTCTATGGGTGAAAGAATTTTTAAAATCGACCCAGTAGTTTTTGAGTTTATTCATTACAAACACACAAAAATACAAATCTTCTCTCTTATGATATTAGTATAGATATATTAAATAAGATAAAGAAACTAAATATTGACCTTGCTTGGTGCGCTTTACCTATATTTTCTAAAACTCTAGGGAAAGGGGTAACTGTTTATTAGTCCATATTACGATTGAGAGTTCTATCTCATTTCTGTTTTCAGCCTTTTGAAGCCGGGCGAAGCTCTACTGAGCTGTCAAATTACACTTAAAATGTTAAAAAATGTCGCTTCCCACCGGGGCAGACCTACCACTTTGACGGCACTTATCTGCGGAGCATGGATTCTGCGAGGGACCTTGGAGTTCAGATCGACTCAAAACTTCGTTTTAATGTCCACATTAATAATACTGTGAAAAAGGCGTTCAGGTCTCTTGGTTTCATCATTAGAAGTTGCAGGGAGTTTAAAAACCCGTTGACAACGATAGCTCTTTATAATGCTTATGTGCGTTCAGGTCTGGAGTATTGCTCAATTATATGGAATCCACACTATGATGTATATATTAAGCGCCTGGAGTCGGTACAGAAGCGATTCCTTTGGCATTTGTCTTATGGACACGGTCTAGCTAAGGAGTTGTCAAGCTATCCGGCAAGACTGAATCACTTTAGTCGATTCTCTACAGTCTCGGAGGCTCTTGTGGGACGTTTTATTTTTCTGTAAATTACTAAGGGGGACAGTTGATTCGCCCGAGCTCTTGTCGCGTATAAACTTTAGTGTTCCTCGACGAGTGCCTCAGCCGGGCAGATATACACCTTTCCAGCTGAATTTCAGATCAAACTTGGGCCGTTTTTCGCCACTAAATCGTATTATTGGTCATGCGAACTCTCTAAGACATGAGATAGACCCTTGCAGCGATGCGCCGTCGAAAATTAATTGAGTCATCCTCGTCCGTGGTTCCGACACCTGACATTTTAATTTCAATTTTATTTATTTGTTTTGTTGCATTTGATTATATTTGAATATTTAGTTGTTGTTCGTGACATGTAATGTGTCATTTTTATTATTATTATTTATTTCAATTATTTTAAATTAATTTTTTATTATTATCATTACCTAGTATTATAGTTTAGATTAGATTAGATTTAGTACATGGGATGTTGCTTGGAGCTCTTACTGGTGCATGTTGAGCCTCCTATAATTGCGGCAGCATCCGCCTAGTGCCAATTATTTTGAACAACGTGTTTTAATTTGATGCCTGCCTCGTTGGGGGCCTTGTTTAATAAATAAATAAATAAAAAAGCATACTACAAAAAATTTCACGAGTTTAATCCAAGGCGATGTAAACAAGCAATTTTTAAAATGACGCCACAATTTAAAAACCTGCGACAGTCAGATGAAACAAACTGTATTCTACAGTCAAAGAGTTCAATTTTCAAATGTTGTAAACACTTTTTAAATTGTTTATGTAAGTGGCCAGTTCTGGAAACATATAGTGTAACCCTATGTAGACGTTCTACAGCTGAGATGATATAAGTGATATAATAATTTTTTATTTATTATTTCCAGGAGAAACTATAAAAGAAGACCGTTTGCAATATTTGTTGGAATTACTGAATACACGTTCAAAAGCTTTCTCTATGGCTGGTGGGTGGTTAAATCAAATGCCATGGAGTCGATTTTTGTTTCCTGAACGAAGCGGTTACAATTTGATATGTAAAATCAATCAACAGATATCGACTATAATAGAGGCATGTATATAATGATTCGCTGTGCGTTTAGAGATGCCATGAATAGCTGTTATAGCGAATAGTCGAATCTGATTAATCGCGACTCCCTATGGCGAATAGTCGAATAACTCGAATTAAAAAAAGTAATATAAAAAATAATTTATTTGTACCAATCGAACTTAAAATTATTAATAAGAAAAGAAAACAATGAAGTTAAAGAAAGATATCAGACTCATATTATACTGAAGTTACATTTTTAAAGCCTAATTAACTTCAACATGACTGATTTTTGGCAAACTTTTTATATTAATGATAATAATGAATACTAACAATGAATGAACACTTTTTTTAAGAAAAAATAAACTTTGATTTAATTTTTAAGACTATAGTTTTGTTGTTCATTTTTTTAGACTATTCGCCGAATGTCACATATTTGACACTATTTATTCGGTACTATAAAATGTCAAGTAATGCCTAATACCGAATAAACTCGAGTGTTCGCGGCATCTCTAGCGCGTTCACCTCAAAACCTATAAATTTTGTAAAGTATGAAAGCAACATTAATAACTTTGCTATTAACAGGTACTAGTTTATCCTAGTTAAGCATTTCGCCTCCAGTGCGTATATCCATAGTATATAATGCTAATCCTTAAAGCTTGATTAGGAATATCCTAATCAAGCTTTAATATCCTTTATTATAATTTTAAAAGCACTTTTATTTCAGGAAGCCATAAAGAAGCACACAAACAATGCGGTAGACGGAAATGATTTTATGTATTCATTTTTGAGAGAAATGCACGAAAATAATCAAAATTATACAGGTTGGTGTAGGATTCCGATTAATTGAATTTTTTTTTCTTCCAACTTGGGGTAAATGAAAGATTTACAAAGTCCCAAAATACAACACGTAACTAAAAGTTTATAGAAATTTTCGTTTGAAATAATAATTTGATGCTAATAATGCTGAGGAATGCTGAGGGGTCAAGGTTACCTACAATGTCATGGGAATACCGAAGTAACAGTATATCAAATTTCACATAAATCGAACATCTGGAAGTTAGTTACGAAATGGGCTGATGGTCTTCAAACGCCCGATAGATCTTCGTTTTTGCATCGAGCGTCGCGGATTTAAAAATACTCTTGATGCTCCCTGTCAATTTGGTTAGTGTTTTATCCTGGTTCTATCTGGCAAGTTATAAACAAATGACGTCGTCAAATGTCCAAATGATTTTTTTTGCGAAAAAGGGATGCGGACAAAATTGCGGGAACACGCTAGTAATTTATAAAGATACGCGAACGAAGTCATGAGCAAAGGTATATTTCATTGAAGTCTTTATACATTTATTGTAAACGGCTGATTTTGTTTAAAATTTTATAGTTCTTCTATACTCAATTGCTTTTTGTACGCTGATTGTACGTAATTTAAATATGTAAGAAAAAATTATGAAACAAATATTACCAATAAAATGATTTATCCTTAAAGATCACGTAACCGTTTTATTTTCTCTTACACGAATGGATTCGACTTTTCTCTTCCTAAATTCTTATTTATGGAATTTAAATAGAATTTTTATTTATATTTTCAGAGGAACACCTTAAAATAATATGCTTAGATATGATAATAGCTGGTAGTCAAACAACTAGCAATGCACTCGGATTCGCATTTTTGGTTCTCTTAAGAAATCCGCAAATTCAAGAAATAATATATAACGAGATTGTAAAATGTATAGGCGATGACATGCCATCTTCTGCGGACAGCCAAAAGTAATATGTCGATTATTGGAGTTTACTCCTTAAGAATCGATTTAGATAATATATATATATAAGCTCGTGGTATGAAAATTTATGTTACACGAATGCGTTATAATTATGCGTTATAGCTACGTTCTATTTTTTGAATATTTTAGAATATCTGGTTTTACAGATATTGCGCCATCTACACAATATTATTTTAAAAAAGAACAATGTTGTTCTTTCGGCGTGGTCGAATTGTGAAAATTTAAATTTTATAATCGTTCGTAAGGAGTAAACTCCAGTCGTGTGTCGGAGTTGACACCGACATTTTTTTAATTACTGTTTAAGTCTGTAATTGTGGCCTAATGATTTTTTTTTATATTTCAGGCTAGTCTATACCTCAGCATTTCTTTTGGAAACTCAAAGATATTATACTATTGTACCATTAGCAGGCCCGAGACGAGTACTGGCCGATACATATATAGACGGATATTTTATACCCAAAGAGACAACGGTACTCATATCTCTTGGTGATCTACATTTTGATCCACATTTGTGGGACAATCCTAATGAGTTTAAACCCGAACGTTTTATAGACAAACAAGGGAAACTGAAAAATCCTGAACACATGTATCCATTTGGTTTAGGTATGATTTTTATGTTAATATATAATATATTTTGATGAGCCTGTTGGATGAGTGCTTGGGGTACCTTAACGCCTTAACGCTTTAATCAAAGATTTTCGGGTTCGATTCCCGACAGGGTCAATTTTGGAAATGAACTTTTCAAAGTTTGCTCTGATCTGTTTCTGAGATTAGCGTGCACAACCGCACTGACAAACAGACAAAAACTCATTTTTTTTATCTCGTTATTATTGTATTAATATTATTATTATATTATATTATATTATATTATATTATATTATATTATATTATATTATATTATATTATATTATATTATATTATATTATATTATATTATATTATATTATATTATATTATATTATATTATATTATATTATATTATATTATATTATATTATTATTACAATTAAATAATTGTACAACGTGTACAATTATTTAATGTAGGTAAACACTTTATTATACGTACAGACTTTTATTTTATGGGTTGTTTCCGTTACCGATTATATTTTGCATATTTTATATTTAGTTCTTGAAAAAAAAAAAAAGACACAACAGCCAGTTTATTACTAAAGAATTTTATGCTTGTCCTGCAAAAAAGGTCGGATCGCAGCGGTTTTTGATGTTATCCAGGTAGAAGCCCTTATTAAAAATTCAAATTCTCAACCTTGGGGAGCCGTCGCGGACTCCGCTGTGTTCATAAAATAATCAGAAAACAGTGTACAAACTTGCACCCAAAAATCACCAACCGATCCCAGGTTTAAATCAAAATAAAACGCAGGGAATACAATAGGTAAATCGCTCGAAAGTAATCTCAAAGCAATCTATTTATTAAGTAAACATTTCAAATATATAAAAAGACACAATGAAAGAAACGTTCGCGTGTACGTTTTCATATTAGCGCCATCTAGTTACAAGATGTGGTCGCTACTTGTTAAATCCGATTTAACAAATAGAAAGAACACAAAGATCATTTCCGTTTTCGACCTTGAAAACACCGTTACCAACATACTCCTAGTCTCATATTTCTGTTGACCCAATCTTCTTTATGAAACCAAAATGGTTTTAGATTACATTTTCGGCATAATTAAATAATAGTCTTAATAATAAGGATTAAGAAAAAAAAATTGAACCTTCCGTAAGATTTTTTTAAATGTAAAGGTCGTCAGAAAGACTAATCAAGGTCTACTTGATGTTAGATGGCTACTCACGCCTGTAACGAGCAACACAAATTCTGCAGGGTAATAATAGCTTTCAATGTATCAATTTCAAAAATTTACTTATTCAATCCAAGATCACACTGGAGTGATGGTATTTTGATTTCTACACAAAAAAATCGTTTAGTGTAATAGCAAGTAACTCGGTTTAAAGGAACGTAGTTTTAAATAATACACTCTCAAAGATTTGCAATGTAGTTAGAAAGAATATAATAAAACTTCAATTTGACCTTAGAAATGTGGGTTAGGTAGGGTGGAGCTTTGTTTTGGTTAGAAAAAATAATGCCTATATTAACTTATATAATTTATTATCTTTAAGATACTCAAGTATTTAGCCAGAAATGAAATTACTTACTTACTTTCTTTATTTCAGGACGTCGGCGCTGTCCCGGTGATTCACTAGCTAAATCATTCATATTTATCGTGTTTGTTGGAATAGTGCAAAGATTTAAGATTAGTTGTAAGAATGGAATTTTAGAATCCGAAAAACCCATCATAGGACTACTTTCTGAACCTAGTCCGTATACTGTTGAGTTCTCATCAAGGATATAGATTACATTGTTATTAGTTAATATTGTTAATAATAGTTAAGTTGCATTTACCTACAAATACAACTTTGTTGAATCAGTTTTTTTTTTGTGAAATTTACCTTCATCAATTCCAATATTTTGTGTCACATAAGGCGTGGATGCCATTAAAACTATAAAGTTAATGATAATTCTTTCATTTAAATATAGTATATAGAAAAAGCACCCAACGTACAGTTAATTTGGAAACGAGGATGAAGACGCGAGAGTGGAAGGTAGGAAATAGATACAAAGGGCAATTACAAAACAAAATATCCAATTGACGTTTGCAATAGGCTAGTTGACTGATAAGTCAACTAATATATTATGTACGATAGATAGTGAATAACAGAACACTATATACTCACAAGGAGGTGAATAGTGTTTTGTCATCGGGAAAACTAGGAAACAACAAATTTCATCATCGTCATTATAAATTTAAATTTACTAGGGTTTCGGAAAAAAAGCCAAGATGACGATCCTGAGAAGAAACCCCGAAAGAAACTCAGGATACTATTCTTTTTGTCATGTTTAAAATATAAAATTACAGTTAAGTACACTTAATACAAACATAAAGTCCATATACAATACTAAACAAAACATAGTATAAGCTCCGGATCCAAGCTCTAAATCCAGGCTTCATTGTCACTTAAATAATCAGTGATCTTATAGTAGTAGCCTTTTGAGAGGAGTTTGGCTTTAATGACACCTTTAAATTTATTTATAGATAAGGCTCTTATCATCTCAGGCAGTTTATTATAAAACCGTATACATTGACCCATAAAAGAATTACTTATCTTGTGAAGTCGCGTCTTATGTAAATCTAAATTATTTTTGAACCTAGTATTTATATTGTGTACCTACATGACATTTTTTATTAAATTGACTAATATTTTTATGCGTGTAAATTAAATTTTTATAAATATACTGACATGTAACAGTTAAAATCTTTATTTCTTTGAACTTTTGTCTGAGAGAATACTGCGGATCTAGTTGATAGGTGGCTCTAATGGCCCTTTATTGTAAAATGAAAATAGTATTTATGTCCGCAGCGCTGCCCCAAAGAAGAATCCCATAACACATTATACTGTGGAAGTAACTAAAATAGACAATCCTAGCTGTATCGACATCTGTTAGGCGTCGAATCTGTTTAACTGCATAAGCCGCAGAGCTAAGCCTTTTACTTAATTTCTCAATATGTGGACCTCATTGTAATTTTGAATCTACGGTAATACCTAAAAATACTGTTGGTTCCACAGGCTCCAATTTTTCACTACCCAAAATCACATTCGTTCCAATATTTTTAACGTTCGGGGTATTGAATTTAACAAGTTTAGTTTTTGTGGCATTTAAAAGGAGATTATTAACATTAAACCAATGCACTACGTTAGAAAGTGCATAATTTATCTCATTAAAGCACCCAAGTTGTCTTTTAATCTTAAATATTAATGAAGTGTCATCAGCAAACAATACAATATTGTGCTTATTCACAGAATGAGGTAAATCATTTATATAAACTAGGAACAAAAACGGACCGAGAATCGAGCCTTGAGTGACGCCGAAAAATGTCAATCAATTATGGTATTAAATTATTGACGTATTATGTCCATCTTTTTTATATATAATATAAGATGATAAGAAGAGAATGGGATAAACCCATTTTCATTCCATTTTACTTATGAAAAAGGGATAAACGGGGAAGACATATTCAAAAATTGCACCCCGATCGAATCCGAGATCGGGTCGCTAGTATATAATATTGTTTTTTTAAAGAAATAAAATGAATCATGTTAAAATGTATTAAAATAAAACTAAATCAAAAATGTTTATATCTGCCATTCGCATCAATCACAGATTGTAATCGCATTCGCATTGAACCTACAAGGCGAGAGCATATGTCCGTTTCCCCGAAACTCTCCCAAACACTTCGGGCAATGCTCTTCAACAGCTGCTTCTATTCTTTTATTATCATTTCGCCATCGCTGCACCATCAAACCCTATAGATTTTCGATGGGGTTCATATCTGCTGATTTTGCAGGCAAAGGAATCACTATTACTTCAGGCATTTTGGCATGATGATAACAGGAGCCATGTCGAGTCCCCGGGACATGAGATCACATGAACTTGACAAAAAAAATATCATCGAGATAAACCAGCTATTTTTATTTATAATAATTCAATCGGGAGGAAATCCTCATTTTAATGCTGCTGAACCCACCAACGGAGCGGCAGCTGACGTTCACAGGGCTTCATGATACAACTTTCTCAAGCATCTCACGAGTTATCGCTGGAGAGGAAATGACACGAAATTTGTGCCTGGCTCGTGGATCATAAGGGCGATATTGTTTTTAAAAATTATTAGCAGTTTCGTCATTAGATTTTTATTTCCCGCATTAACTTAATGCAAGTTTATACATATAAATTTCAATAGAAATTTCGCCACTGGTCGATTGTAATTGGGTATCTTGAATAAGCTTTCAGAATCAGATTTACTTCGCTTTATCTTTGTGTTAAATTTGTTTATTTTATGAACTCGAAAATTTGTTTATTTGAGTATCATCGTCATTCAATACGTGTAAAACGTGGATAAAACAATATTTTTAAATAATAGTTTTTAATTTTCAGGTTTAGCTTCTTTGCGATATTTCTTATTTCAATGAAAAAAAACTGTACTATCAGTTAATAAAAAATTTATGTTAATTATTTGATAATATATCATACAACCGTAAAAATCACAGTGTCAGTTTGCTTAAAAATTGTGCGCGGCAATTTTTAGGCTGTGACATTAACATTATTGTTGCTGTTAATTTCATAATTAAAAAATACTTAATTTCATTACAAATACAATCTAAACATATTTTTATATCCAATAATATTAAATTTGTAATTTATTAAATATTTGTATGTGTATCGTTGGTCGTGGCTTGTTTTAAAGTAGGTTAATTGATTTGGCTCATACGAATTTTAATCAAGTGTAAAAAACTACAAGCTTTGCTTAAATGCGCGATAATGCACAAGCGGTGGCGTGTCGAGAGTTTTGTCGTGAAAAACGCTATGTCTTCGTTTCGGGTGTTTATCGCTCAATAGCTCTGGTCTCCCAGTGAGGATGTAAGCGTCGTCTCGTCGTGAACGGAAGGAGTTGACCGGGGCTGCGGTCGATAGCGCTCGAGCGCAGGCGCGGGTCTCACTTGCCGTAGGGGCTGGGAGAACACGCCAGTCCGTCGGTAGGGTATAACGCGGCTGCCGGCAGCCAGCGTCCTACCGGGCGCACGCTGTCGCGGCATCCCAAACATGTATATTGGCCGTCCCCGCGGCGTGCAGGGCATCGCTCTAGTGCTAGCTCTCGCGATCGCCTGGTTACCACATGCGGACCACGCCGCGTAAGTATCCACCCCGATAATATCACCGGCCATTCATTTGCAAACGATCACCAAACTTATCGACGGACCCGCCCGTTTTATGCATCACCAGCTTAACTCACTCCTGGGCTGCTTTCATAACACTCTGCCAGTTAGTTTATTAAGACTTGACCTAGATTTTTTACACACGTGATGTGGGTTATCAAAAATGTGTAATATTTCGATTCAAAACAGATACTGCGAATGTTCACGCTGCTCGGCGACTGCCATTTCAACCAGAGATGTGCGATAAAATCAAAATGTGACAAGTATTTTCTTCTTATGCAGATATTTTATCAACTATTGAAATCAAACGTCAGTCTAATCACTTGATTTTATCGAATATGTGAATTATTCTTTTTGTGACTTATGGCTGGCGTAATTTGCATATTTTTTCTTGATTGACAGTACGGAGTTTATGTCATAAAAAATTCTAGATAGGTATTAGTTTGTTATAAGGTGAGGTCATGTGGAATTGATATTGCCCTTTATGAAACCAACATTCGTTGCCGACTTTATTATTTTACTATATTTTTAAAGTAAACATCGACCGTAAAAGGTTCCTGTTAAACAAATAGAGCAAATGGAAACTGGGTTTTTCTAACCACAAATCCCGCTAAAATAATTTAGACACGAAATAAATAAAAACGATTTCAGTTATTGTTTCTTGCAAATCCACTTCAATTTAATCACATTATCTATCTAAACACTCAAGAAACTAACGTGGCAATTTAAAGAAGTTTTTTAGAGGACCTTTGTTCATTAGACTTTTGGTCCATCATGGTCCTAGGATTTTCACTTACCTACTAGTAGCAAGACACAGTGCGTTCCACAATCGTTACGTAAATTTTACAAACACACACATTTTATTAGAGTCAATGTCTTCACAATAAAAACAATGCAATAAAGAAAGTCAATATCGAATATAATCGCGCAGTGTCAAGAAGTACCGCCTTCTGTATTCTTTCAACGTAGGATTTTTGCCATGAGATCTTTAGCCAAAAACGATTACCGGGACAATGATTAGTTAGTTTTCCTTTCTAAGCTTTCACTTGATATTGGTGATCGGCCGATAACCACATTATCAGGTTTATTAGCGACAATAGTTCAGTCCGTGATTACTTAACCGTTCCAGTAGAGCGTTGCACGATCTATAGTTAATATGAAAAAAATAAAAGTGTGTGTGTCTGCCCCGACGCACGACTGGAGTTCACTCGTTAAGAACGATAAATAACACACAATGACAACTAAATAGAACATTATTATTTAACATGAACTTCATAATGACAGACCATTAATAAATACTAATTACGAACGATTATAAAATACATAATTTTGAAACTTTAGATATTCGAAAATATTCGAATACCTATAGAACGTAACGCAATTCGTGCTTGAATTCCGTATAACAATTTTGATTGTACTCCCATAAATTTTAATACCACGGGCTTATTTATATATATGTATATGCAAATCGATTTTTAAGGAGTAAACTCCAAATACAAACAAAAATAAAAATAACAAAGTATGTGCCAATGCTGTCTATGTACTTTCGTCATCTCATAGGTATTCCATTAATTTCTTGGCTGAAGAAATTGTGGTAGCGAGAATTAACAAAATCTTTGAAGGCGATTCTGACTACCAAATAACGAAAAAAGTGATAGTTTGAGTCCGGGGGTGTTTGGTGTATGTCGGAGACGTTCCAATCGCAGTTCCTCTAATTTAACGACCGGCTGCCATGCAGTGTGTAGTCTAGCATTCTTGAGTCGTCCTTCGTTTGGGACAGGATTTGGCCGATTCTCTTGGATTCAAGAGTTGTGATAAACGTTTGCGATTATCGTACAGGATCCATTCTTCATCATTGGTAACGATACCTACGATTCAAAATCACCTCGGTTGAGTAATGTAAAGCAGCACTCGACGCGTGTTTGTTGGTGTGCCTCACTCTATTCGTGCTACCCATTTTTCGAGCCTTTTCACTTTTCCGATTTGTATCAAGTGAATCAAAACTGTTTTATTATGGATGGATGGAGCCGCTTTCACAATCAGTTTTAATTATTCCTTATCAACTTGGGTGTCCGGCTTGTTCTGGTCGAAATTTCCGGAATGAAAACGTTGAAACCAAAAATGTACCGTGTTTTATTTTTCAGTAGCTGCCGAAACTTTAAAAATTAAACTTTCGAGCTGTTTCTGCATCGCTGGTGCCACATTGGAACTCGTATTCGTAAATAACGTAATTTTCAAGTTTTCCATATTGAGAACAGATCGATGTCGAAGAAAAGTCAAATGAAGCAAATCAATGAAAAATCATAGTCACCAAATTCGAATAACATATATTAATAATTATTTTATATAACAACTAGCTGGTGCCCGCGACTTTGTCGGGGCAAAAATAAATGATATAACCGCCTGCCAAAATTAGTATAGCAATATAACGACTATACATTGACGACTGACAACATACGAGTATGTAAGTATTACAATAACATTAAAAATTACAAAACAATATTGAAATGATATATTGAATTTTAAAATATTGAAATATTTGGATTCCATTAGCCTTCAATCTATATAGTCTGGGTGTCCGTTTGCAAAATTCACATGTTAACTAATTCTTGAATTCACAAATAATCGTTATTACCAGAGCCTTCAATAGAATTTAGTTTCAGCGATTCTGATTATATTTTTTCAAAACGACATCCCCGAAGTTGCACAATTTTATTTTTTGATTTTCCTATAAAGTTTCGAATGTATAGGGTAAGAAGAAACATCGGTAAGTATGGTTGCGCTGTAGGCGCAAACGTCTGTGGCGTTTTGTCTGCTAATAAGGTTGAATAGAATTTCTTTTGCCGGCCTTGGTGGGGGAGAGTGACGGAATGGCTTTAATTAACATATTCTTTTCTGGGAGTTCTTTTAGTTTCGCGTAGTTTTTGTAAAGAGACGAAGGGGAAGGGGACAGATGCGCGATGGGGATAGATGCGAGTCAGAAGGGTTGTACCTCAAAGAGTAGATAATACGATGATGCTTATAAACATTTATGGAAACATCCTGTAGAATAGAATGTTAGTCCTATTTTTAATAGGATTGAATCCACAGATGCTTGCGGTGTACTCGTATATCAGGATCCGTTTCTCTTTATATATTGCAGAATTAAATGGTTCTGCTTAAATCACAATTGAAGTTTTTGTTTTGTTTTGTGTTATTTAAAAATATATTGATAGCTAAGATTTTTTTAAATGTATTTTGGGATAAACTGTACGCTCGACCAGTTAAGTGCTTTATAACCCTAAGATTGAAAATTCTTTGTATGTTGCAGAAGGATAAGGTCTGTTTTCCCCTTTGAAAGTTCAAAGTGACAATTGCTATTGCTGTCTTTGTCATATCATGCATGACATTATTGACATTACATTAATTTTATTTGAACTAACACATCCCGAAATTAAATGATACATCTTCGTCTAACTAAAGAGTGTGTGCACATCTAGTGTTTGAATCAAAGCGACCAAATCGCTCAATAGAGCTTATATTTAGGAAAATTTACTACTAAATCAAAACTAGAATATAATTGTAATATCGATGGGTGTAAACAAATAATTTCTGCCCTTTAAATTTCGTGACATGTTTACTTGACAAATGCTAATCGTCTAAATTTCAAAAAAGAAAATAATCTTTTAAAACTAAAGAGTTTATATACCACTCTTGTTACAAAGTCTTTGACTTCAATAGACAGATTTACTAGTAGAACATAATAATACCTATGTGATATATAACAAAGGTTAAAATGACATGCATATTTAACCTATATATGATTGACTTAGCGATAACCAATTATGTAAATCAGTACTCAATACCTACTTCAAATCTAAGCCTTAGCGAAATTTGAAATGAATGGAATTTCTTATCGAAACTGATAAAGCACTTTGTTGGTCCGCTTTACATAAGCATAATCTCTATAAAAGTTGGAAAACTATTCAATGGATGTTTCTTAGATCTCTAAAATTCTTAGAATCTTTGTTTTGCTTCTATTAAAAATGGTTAGCTTACTTGATTTCTGATTTATAAATTATTTACTCAACACGGTATTGTCATCCCTATTTTTTTTCGTAAGTGTTTTTAATCGAAATTTCCCTTTTTTATTATTATTTTTCGGTTTAGAAATATCTTGCGTCTGTGTGCTACACTACGTGTATTTATTCAATGATTTTTAATTAACCAACCGAACTATAAAATGGACTTGAAAAACAAAAATATTAACTAGGTTTCTTACATTTTGTAAAGAACCATGAGCAGATCATTTTTAGCAAACAACCAGGGTAAGGTAAGTGTTGAGGAATTAACGGCATGAAAATGAAATCATAATGAGTATTCAATAAAATATATTTAAATTACAATGTGTGAAACGAACTGACACGCAACTCTTTTTCACAATAACTGCCATAAGTATAGTATATTATTTTAGAGCTTCTTTTTATTATTTGTGGCCACTAACCACCCTGCTGCCAACAGTAATATTAATTTTAAAATTAAAAGTTATTTAAATTTTGTAATTATTTTGCTTATTCATCAAGAGAAAAAATACAAGTACGAATTTGTGGATACGACATTCCGATTGAGGCATAAATAAGCCAATGATGGAAAATGCCCTTTAATGCAAACATTTTAATTTCTAGAAATTACAAGTAGCCTGTGGTTAAGCACAGAAAATATTTGGTGTTTTTATGGAATTTGTAGTACATGTACACACTTAATAAAGCGCGTCGTGAATGTTCGTTCACGCTGAAAAGAACGTACGGCTCCGACGATTAACGTAGAAAGCTTAAAAATTACAATTAACCTTAGATTCAATATTCATAAGGTTCATAATACAATGCAGATGTTAGTTTTGTCTCGCCCGCACGAGCATAACATGACAAGCGGCGCACGCTAACATGGCGGCAGGTGGCGACCAATAGCGGTACTGGAAAAAGCCGCGAAGTGTGTGGATTGGCCGATAGCATTTCCCACGTTTTAAAAATTCGTCTTCTGCGCATGTACATCGGTAAGCCATGTCAGTTGGGTACTACATGGGTACAAGGTCTTACTACTGATTGCCATGTAGGAGTAATCCTTGCAAAAACTGTAAAGCCTGCTTCGTGCTCACGAATAATGATTCTCGGTGGCATTCTGCAAGGTTAGAGTAACCTAATTTATACTAAATGTCTCGAAACAAACTTAGTGGTTTTCAATATGTAAGGTGGTTAAGCATTTTGTATTTATCATAATTAATAATAATTGTGTTTTCTCGCATTCTCTATCGCGGGCGGTATTTTCAGCATGAACACGGAAGGGATTTAATGCGGGCTTCTGTTAATTTCTAATTAATGCTGTTTTACGGAAAGGTTGAAGAACGAAAGCAAAATAAGTGAGCCTAATTATAAGACACCTTCCTAAGTGTTTGTAATTACTTAAACACATTTTGTTTCTCAAGTAGCTAGTTTTCTAATTGCTCATGATTAATACATTAGAGATACTAAATATAGCCCCGAATCTTATTCTTTTCTTTAACGTAATTTTAACGTTTAATTAATGCGCTTAGCTATAAAATGTGATTCATCGAAAAAAGTGATTATTGTGTAGCAAAATAGCATGAATATGAAAACTCTACCATTGATTGTCTGAGAGTTCTATTTATTTATTTATTTCAACATAAATATACATATTTCAGGAGTAGGTAACCCAAGTCGATGTAGTAGTTCCTTAATTATAATTTGAATTATATGAATAAAAAATATAAACTTAAAAATAAGTATTATAAGATGCCCTGAGACCGCGTGGTCCGACTGCTTCGTCCGATTAATCGGATTTTGTTACTGTTGGATCTAACGAAAAATCTTAACATTTTGTACTCGAACCATCAACAATCTGTCCACCTCATAGTTAAAACAACAGGTGTTTTCTTTCTTGAACGTATACGATATGCTTACAGACTTGGAAGAATTAAACACTAAAAGATTATTCCTGCTCCATGACACTACTCTATTGATATCTTTTTGTAACCTATTGCAGTCTGTCAGCGTCTGTACAGCGAGAGATAGGTTAGGGTCGTCCGCAAATAGAAGGTATTTTGAGTTCTTAACCACATTAGACAAACAATATATAAATAGAAGATGCCCTAAATTGGTGCCTTGGTTTAGGACCTTGTGAAATATGGATTCTATGTATGACTAGCATATTCCACATATTTTTTCCTGTCCTTCGTGTAGCTTACAAACAATTTTAACAAGTGCGGAGTAACGGAGTGTAAGTAAACATCGTTATCTACCAAATCAAAAACTTTTTTAAAATCAAAATACGCGGCATCGACTTGCCCTCCACTGTCAAATGCAGGCATCAGTTCAGACATTAGTCAAGGAGATTGCTAGTCATGCTTCTCGTGGGTCGAAACCCAATTGTGTATGGCAGACTCCAACACTTTAGCTAAGGCTAAACCGTAGGCACCGTGTATTCATTAAGTTATGGGGCTTATATGTACAATAAGTGGGGGGAACATCGTAGTTACCTCTTGCGTAACAAGGGACCTTGTTCATGGATTATTTTTTATTAAATTTCTCACTAGTATTCTATTTAATTTTTATTCGTCCTGATCGACACCGTTGTCACTTTGTGGCAGGTCAAATAATTTTTTAACTATATGTTTAATTTTCAAGATTTGGTGCAGATTATCTGCACTCAGATTCATATCAATTCAAGAATGACATTTGAAATAGAAATAATTAGGTACGTATCTCTTACTTGGCGCGTATAATTTTCTCGTAGTTCGAGTAGGCGTGATTATAAATATATAATGAATAATTATCACGAACGGAATTATACATTCTGTGTTAACATAATTTTGGAAGACATCGTCTAAATATATCTTCTACTACAAGTTAAACAGAAAATGTATTTTATTTGTATTTTTAGGATTACACAAAATGGGTAATCCGAGGAAATACGCTTACCAATTTGAGGGCTATGTTTGGTGTTATACTAGGAATCGTAAGTTGACTTAAGTTGAGTTAGATTTGGTTTCCCATTTGTAAGTACACGTGGAATACGCTTAACAGCATATTCGTTGTCAGAAAATGGCTTCCTATTGTCTAATAAAGTTTTATTAATTATATTTATACGCTTTAACTAAATGTTACTTCTCTTTTTAATTATATAGATTTTTGTTGATTTTTGTGTGTTAATCAGCCAGGACTAATTAAAAGTTGTAGTTCTAAATTTAATGTTTAAATTAATAAATCGCTGTTGCAGTCCGATCATATTAATTTTCGTACATTATTTGTCAGATATAGCGGTAGGTACATAGATATATTGCTTTTAAATTTCTGAACCTAGTCAGCCATTACGCGCGGCCAAGCGGTCGCCTCAGCCTCGAGTTCTATTCCAATATTAATAACTAGTATGCGGGAAAATCACTTCAAAACTAAACTTCAAACTAACTTTCAAAACTGCTGCAACTAAACTTTGGTAATATTATTATTTTCTTATTTATTCATCGGTGTCGCAGCACGGAACGTCGCGTATATAGATTCGACAAAATACAAAATTAACGTTTACCCTATTTTTACTACTTTTTATACACACTAAGAAAAGAAGCGCATTGTAACACGTTATTCAACTATTTTCAAATAAACTATTGGTGAAGCCGAAAACCATCGAGTTTTCTTCCGACAACGAGCATTAAAACCAGCGACCTTCCCAAGATCTGTGTCCGCAGTGACAATCGGTCATTTTGTTATAAAAAATGAGTATCATTTAGACAAAATTGTTTAATTTTTAAATATTTTTATCGCTATTATTTTTCGTATTTAAAGTTTAGATTATATTTTACTTTAATTTAATTTATTAACAATTGAATTAAGAAACATGGTGGTAGGTATAGTTATGTTCTTATACCGATGTTTAAGCCGCTTTTATATTTATCATTTATTAATTATTTTTAATACTCAAATAAAAATACTATGCCTTTCGTATCTTGTATATCTGTATTCGCGCAGACAGTAGTTACCTACACACATCAATTCATACTCTAATTAGTGTAATTGTGTGCTTATTCACATATGTATGTTGTTCAGATCAGACGTTGAATAAACCTTAAACAATTGTCCACTGCTGAATTTCGTGAGTTCCATGATCTTGGATATGCAGATTTTGTACCTACAGTAGGTGTTCTTCTGAATAATAATCCAATATCATGCACGTACGATACGTCCATGTAACACCATAGTATACGGAAAAAGTCGCCGTAAGGAACTTGACATACTGATACTAAATTTTACTTATCTTGACATAATTCTTCCTAAATTCATCGAAAACAATGTTAAATGTGAGACTGTGTACATGTTAATGTGAGACATAATGTTATAGAGACTGTAAACGTGTTGTAAATTTCATTATTTTCGCTAAATATTTCTTTACAATATTTTTAAGCTACTTAAATCCAATCATATTTCTACACCGCTGCAATGCAGTATAATTTATTGGTGTCAAGGTTTATTTCTTCCAAATTATTCCTTACGATTTCAATTAATACAAAATTACAACAAAAGTTTTATGGATGAATAGACAATTCAAATAATATTTACTAATTTGTTATTTATTATTAGGTTCAAAACAGTAACTAATCTCTTAAATATGACACACTGCAATTTTTGTGTATAATATAGTACTTTGCTTTATAAAGAAAATTAAATGAGTCACGATACAAAAATATGTGTATTCCTAATGAAGAATATCAAATGTTACAAACAACTGCAATCGCGTGTTTTTTACACGCGATTGTGTCTTTTCAAAACTGTGCCCATTATTTTATATTAATTATTAATTTAGTTATTGGTCTCAGAAGACACGACATAATTTCATCCTTTTGAAAGCCTTATACTCTCCTTTTTACTCTCCCAAAGCCTTATAGTCAATTGTCACTAACTTAAGCAGATATTCTCACTGTTTAATAAAATGAAAATGTTTAGAAAATCGAATATTGTAACGTAGTACAAAAGAGCGCTTCTGTCTCACTGAAGCGTTTTGTAAGAGCTCCTACGTCAAGAGCTACTCTCTCACTCATCTTTGTAGTATCTTGATCAGTTATTCGGTTGTGATACTTAATGATTTTCTACTTCAACTAAACGCAAAAAACTATTGGTTTTATTATAAAAATAGCGGCTAACTATTAACATTTTTAACATGACTCGCACAATGATCATAATTATATTTTTTAAGAGTACCTTTTTCTTACTCTTAGGCTAGATTACCAAAAAGAAAGTAGATACTTTTTCTAATAATGCATGAGCTGTAAAGACATTAATAATTACTTATAATTAATTTGCTAAAAGTAATATCTCTAGGTGTCGCTAGAAAATAAACTGTTGCTATTTTTTAAAATACATGTTCAAAACAGTTTGGACATATGGAATTCAGTTGTCCATAATAAATATTTTAGTTTTGTATTTATCATTTAATTATTATTTATTACAACACATTTGACTACAATTCCTTTTAACATATAATTCAACATAAAAAAACCTTTTCATTTCTCATAAGCTAGTTAACAATTTTATTCTTTTTAATACCATAGACTATATTAGACATTTAGAGATACTACCACAGACCTCATGTGAACATTGTATTTCAACACTCTCCCTCAATGTTCACACTAATTAACATTTACATAAATTAAGCAAATTACACAATATTACAAATCTCTCCCCCGATAAGGGGTTTGTCAAAATATCAGCTATCTGATCTATAGTAGATACATATTTAACAGTAATCAATCCTTCCTCTACTTTCTGTTTAATAAAATTAAATTTAACATCAACATGTTTCAAACGCTTCTGATCAGGATTCTTTACAACTTTCATAGTACTTTGATTATCTTCAAAAATAACAACATTACTTATTTTAATATTAAAATCAAACAACAGCTTCACCAACCAACAGGCTTCAACAGATGCTTCACATAATGCAATTAATTCGGCTTCAGTTGTACTCAATGCAACAGTATTCTGTTTCTTAGATTTCCAAACTATTGTGTTACCAAACAACTGAAACAAATATCCACTTGTGGATTTTCTATCATTATCTCGTGCAAAATCAGCATCTGCATAACCTATTAAGGTATCATAATTACATTTACAATACTTTAAATTAAAGCATATAGTTTGTTTTACATATCTAAGCACACGCTTCAATGCTTGCCATAACTTCAATGTTGGTTGCGATTGAAATCTACTCAAATATGATACAGCTGTAGCTAAGTCAGGCCTTGTACCCACCATGGCATACACCAAAGAACCAATAAGCGATCTACACTGATGTTCTAAATTCATGTCAACCTCATTCATGTCAAAGTCCAGTCTAAAATTAATGTCCATAGGTGAATTAGTTCCTCTACAGTCAGTCATTTTGTAAGATTCAAGAACTTTTTGCAAATATTTAGATTGATTAAGATAAATACCATCTGGTTTCTTTTGAATATTAATACCAAGATACATGAGATTATTTTGACCTAAGTCTTTCATATTAAATTTAGTATTTAAAAAATTCTTGACATACTCAATATCAGTACCACTTGGCCCCACTATCAATAAATCATCAACATATAAAATCAAATAGAGATCCCCTTTATTATATAAACAATAGTCATTTTGAGAACGCGCAAAACCACATTCATTCATTACTTCAGTAAACTTTTCATACCAATATTTTGGACTTTTTTTCAAACCATATAAAGATTTTCTCAATTTTAAAACATAACCTTCTGGAACTCTCAGTCCTTGTGGTGGTTTTAAGTACACTGCCTCATCAATACGTCCATACAAAAATGCACCTTTGACATCCATCTGGTGGATTTCATAGTCTTTCTGAACTGCAACAGATAGAAGAACTCTTAAGGTTTGTAATTTCAAAACAGGTGAGTATACATCTCCTAATTTATCCTTTTGTTGATATCCTCTCACTACCAATCTTCCTTTACTGATTTCCTGATCTCCTATGTTTTTCTTTGTAAAAATCCATTTAGTTTCCAGTAGTTTTTCTTTCTCCGGTACAGGTACTAGCTCCCATGTCTCATTCTCTTTTAAAACTTTTAATTCTTCTTTTATTGCTGTATTCCATTCTGTTTCATCCTTTCATCCTTTCTTCCTTTAACATCGTCAAAACTTCTTGGTACATCCTGATAACTTGATAGCAATGCATATAATGCCGTCTCATCCTTGTCTAAATCAATTTCATAATCCTTATGCCACACTGGTTTCTTTATCTCTCTTTTTCCTCTCCCTCTTTCTAAGCTTTCTATCTTCTCTGTTACATTTTCTATTTCTTCTAACTCTTTTCCTTCTCTATGTTTCCTACTTCCTCCACTCAGTTTCGTTCTCGATTTAATTTCTGTGTTGTCATCTGACATATTTTCGTCATATTTTTCTCCATCACTTTCCTCCAATTCCTCATTTACTTCATCCTCCTGCGTTTCCATTCCATCCAGTCTGTATTCTATATCTCTGTAGTTGTCACCCTTCGGTTGTGTCTCATCAAATATTACATTTCGTGCCAATATTATTTTTCTTGTTTCAATATCATACAGTTTATATCCTGAATTAGCATATCCGATAAAAATCATTTTCTTTCCTGAATTATCCAATTTTTGTCTTAACTCTTTTGGTATATGATTATATGCTGTGCATCCAAACACTCTCATATTTGACACATCAGGCTTTCTACCTTCCCATAGTTCTGATGGTGTTTGATGTTTTCCTTCAGTTGGGCTTCTATTAGTTACATATGCTGAAAACAACACTGCATGTCCCCAAAATTCCTTGTTCAGTTTTGAGTCTAATAAAATTGTTTTTGCCTTTTCTACTAATGTTCGGTTCATCCTTTCAGCAACACCATTCATCTGGGGATTGTACGGTACTGTAAATTGCATTTGTATTCCCTTGCTATAACAAAAATCCTGAAATTCCCTCGATACATATTCTCCTCCATTATCTGACCTAAACTTTAACATATTTGTATTGAAATGATTAGTTGCATAATAATAGTACTGTTTGAATCTGTCAAAAACTTCATTTTTATTAGAAATTAGATACACCCAAACTAAGTGAGTATAGTCGTCAATAAATGTTACAAAATATCTATATCCTTCTTCAGTCGTTGGGGTGATAGGCCCACAAACGTCACTGTCTACTAACTCAAGCGGTCTAGTTGCCCTTCGTCCCAGTCTGTTAAAAGGTTGTCTTGTCATTTTCCCTAATAAGCATGGTTCACATATAGATTCATTATTATTACATTTTAAGTCATTAATTCCAATTACCATTTTATTATTTGAAAGTAAAGTTAAATTTTTCATACTAAGATGAGCAAATCTCCTATGCCATAATTGTTGACTTTCATTGCTTTTAATATAATTACATTCATCTTTTAATATCTGCATTACAATAGTATACAAAGATCCTTCACTGTTTCCAATCATTGTTAACTGATCATATTTATAAACTCTAACTTTACCATTTAAAAATTCAACTCTATAACCCTTACTTTCAATTTTAGAAACTGACAATAAATTTTTTCTTAGTTCTGGCACATAAAATACATCTTTAATAGTACAATCAATGTATCTTTTACCTACAAAACACCTAGCCTTAATATTTCCTACACCAACGGCCATTAAACTTATTCCATTTTTGGCCGCCGCAATAATTCTAGGTTTACTTAATTTAACATACTCTGTAAAAGCACTAATGTCATTTATCAGGTGATCTGACGAGCCCGAGTCCATACACCACACCAAACGATTACACTTTTCACTAATACCCACACTATTTTCATCGTTGGTTAAAAACACACACTCTTTGACCTTTTCCGCTGCATATGATTGATGACCTTTCTCTGAATAGCTCTGTCCTCGACCTTGTCGGTAATTTCCTCTCCAGTTCCCTCTGAAATGTTGTCCTCCTCCATTTGTGAAACCTCCTCCTCTGCTCGGTGCAAATCCTCTATTATTGAATCCTGAATTTTGTGCTCGCATTCCTCTTCCTTGATTGTTCGGTCTTAGTCCTCCTCGTTCTGGGTATCTCATTCTACACTGGCTCTTTTTGTGTCCTTCCTTTCCGCATTGGTAGCATAGGAAACTATTCCGATAATGCTCAGTTGTGTGTGCTACATTTTTAAGCCTTTTTTCCTCTTCTCCAAGCAGTCTGTCCTTGACTATATCTGGTGTTAGGTTAGGTAGGGATTCCAAAGCAGTTACCACCATTTCATATGACTCTGGCATTGACAATAACAATATATTTACTTTTTCTTCATCAGTTAATGTGCTCCCGGCATCTCGAAGTTGACTAAAAATTTTCGACACAGCTAAAAAATGCTCCGCCAATGAAGTTTTGCCATTATATTTCATCTCACTCAGTTGACGTCTGAGGAATAATTTGCTCCTTGTACCTTTTTTCATAAATTGTTGTTCCAATTTTTCCATCATGTTGAAAGCTGTATTTTCCTCCTGAATATAATCAATATGGCTATCAGCGACTCCACTTATTATAATGCTTTACGCACGTGCTTCTAATTTTTTATTTTCCGGATTGCTTGCGAACCTTTTATTTTCGATTGCCGTTAAGCACTCATTCTCCCGAAGTATACTGCTTATTCTGAACTTCCAAATTGCGAAATCATCGCCTGCAAATTGTTTTAGTTTCACTATTTCCGCCATCTTTTCACTTTTCGTATATCGGTTTTTATAATCTTATTATTTTCTCGTGAATCTCGTAAACCTTGTAAACAATAGTATATAACCAGTAGAACCACGCTCTGCTACCACTAATAAATATTTTAGTTTTGTATTTATCATTTAATTATTATTTATTACAACACATTTGACTACAATTCCTTTTAACATATAATTCAACATAAAAAAACCTTTTCATTTCTCATAAGCTAGTTAACAATTTTATTCTTTTTAATACCATAGACTATATTAGACATTTAGAGATACTACCACAGACCTCATGTGAACATTGTATTTCAACAGTCCAGAGAATCAAATTTTAATATAGAAATTCCGCAGAGATTCCAATCAAAGGTTTTCAAGTTTATTACTAACGTCTCGTCGTTTATGAAAAGTCGTTAATTTCATCACGATCTTAGAACTCTCAATGAAGAAATTAAACAAAATATGATCTATTACGAGAAGAGAATAAAGTACCACCTGAACATGTTGCCAATGCAACTAATGCAGAGTGACACCTCAAAAGAAAAGCTCCTGAAGATCTGTAGAGTAGCGAAATAGAATTGGGTCACACGTTAATGGACTAACACCCATCAAGATAACTCGAAAATTTGATGAATGTTTACAGAAATAGATTCCCAAAAATATATTTATTTTATTATGACTATTTAAAGAGATATGTCCTTTATAATTGAACTAGCTGGTGCCCACGACTTCGTCCGCGTTGAAAAAGATAATATAGGTATGAGTAATTATTATACGATATCGCAAAAACAAATTTAAAAAATCAGTTCGCCGAGCACAACCGTTCCGTAGGGAGCCTACCACGCGTCTGAGCCGCGCGGCATGGTACCTCGCAGAGCTACCGGAGTGATGCGCGTGCGCGAATTGAACCAAACCGAACGTTATAACTATTTTGTTGAGGAGTTATTTTAAAATTATGATAATTATAAAATTATGATTTTAAAATTAAGGTGATGATTGAAATCAAGTGATGCCATGTCAAGTGCAATTTTGTTCACAATTAAATACTCGTGATTTATTTATTTGGATAAGGATCAATGTCATCTTGATAAAACACCTTCGCAAATAATGCATTAATCTCGATCAAATTTGATTACCATAAAAAGGTTATAATGAGTCAATCTTAAAAGATAGACATATGCTGTTGCAAACTTTTTTTTAGAACTTTAAAACTCATGTAGAACTCATGTATGATGGAATTTATGGGTACAATTCCATCATACATGATTTGTGCGTAACTTAAACCCGTTTACGCAGCGCACGAAACAGAAGCTCTTAAAAGGAATTATTTTTCCTGTTTTTGCAATATTTCCCATTGACGCTCCGCTCCTATTGGTCGTAGCGTGATGTTATATAGCCTTTCTCGATAAATGGACAAAAAGAATTTTTCAATTCGAACCAGTAGTTCCTGAGATTAACGCGTTCAACCAACCTAACAAACAAACTCTTCAGCTTTTTAATATTAGTATAGATTACACATTTCAGTTTATTTGCCTACATTTTTAATTAGTTTATTAAACCTAATTTCGTATTTGTTTTATTGCTGAGCGTAAAACTGAGGACTCTTACAAAGAAAGGCTTATAAACTAGCTTACATACTAAATTTACTTAAGCAACTGTCACTGATGACTGTTGGTGGTATCGGTGGTTCGAACCACCAATAAATTCAATAAATGTTGAGGTTTTTGAGGAATGCGATTATTAGATCGCGCCGGGAAAGAAAACTGACAAATTGCCATGCAACAATTTAAGACGTGGAGAACGTTTAGTTGGAACAAATCCAATACTTTTCGAAGTTGACTTATACCGAAGTTTAACAGAATTGTATTCAATAAACAATAATATGTTGTATTCATCACTTCAGATATAACGAAGATAATAATAATTGCTTTGCTTGTAAATGGCACAGCGAAATTCTTTTTATTTTTCTTGTCTTATTGTTTATTTACAAAAGGTTTATGTTATGTTGGGCCACCGAATAATAGTATGGTCATTTCTCTAACCTCAATGGGTGTAATCAAATCCGTATTTGAAAAGGTTATCAGGTCATTCTATATTGGCCCATTGGCTTATGGCATTTATAAGCAATTTTATGTTGGCAATGAACTTTATATGACATTCGCTACATTTTTTCTCTGAATAAAAATAGAATCTGAATGTCATAACACATAAGTGAACAATGAACATGCATCTACGTGTTATAGTTCTGCTGGCGATTATAAGGTGTTTTCAGAATTGTGTTATTCATTCTGTTATATTTCTTTCAGGGGAGCAGGCGGAGGAGGGATGTTTGGTGACGTCAATATCTCAGCCATTTTGGATTCTCTCAGCGTTAGTTACGATAAAAGAGTGAGACCAAATTATGGAGGTTAGTATTTTGTCATTCTCTAGTCATCTCCTACTAAACAAATTACTCACCTTATGAGTAATCCAATACAGGCGAAACCGCATTATCCTATATGTTCACAAGTGGCCGGCTGACCCTAATCTGACATTATCATTCCGAAAGCTCTGAGAGATATTTTTACCATTGATTTTGCTTACCCTTTTACATATTATATTGACAGAATCAAGATCGAATCGATATCTATTGACTGTTTGAGACAGCCTTTACGAATTTTTGTGATCGTAGCACATATTTCCGCACCGTTGAACTTGCCTAATTCTGTTTCTACGACAAATCGATTGTCACCCAAAACACTAATGAAGTATAGTTTTGAGGCAAGCAAGAGTATTGTTCATTCTGACCCCAATCAGTTCACTCGTGTAGTTCGGTTCACGGAATAATGTGATGTGAAACACTTTTAAAGGGAAGTAAGTGAAGTAGTACCAATCATAATAAAGGGTAGTCCTGCTGTGTCTTAATCTTAAATGCTTCTTTGACAGGCCAGCTTAGTCTAAATTCCAGAAAGATATTGTTATCGTATGTAATTAAAGTACCTTAAGCATGATTGCATTCCTTCTATTATACTTATTAGTACCTGCCTGCTTTTAAGCACGACATACTGCTTGCCGAATTTCCAAATTTCCAGCAGGCTTTAAATAGCACAGAATTTTGAGGCATAAAAAAAACAAAAGACAATATTGATTTCATTTGAAGATCACGATTGTCAATGATAAACCCAGATGTCATTAGAAAACAGTTCCTGTTAAACTGCGAAGGCTATTTTTCTTTGCACTGTTGTAAATGATATACTAGAGGTCATGGCGATGTCATACTATATGTACCTACTAGTGTCATGTGTAATTTTTATAATACAATTCGATGCAATATTCAAGATGTCCAAATGGCATTTAATAAATTGTCAATGTCCAAGGTCTCAAAATGTTGAGTATACTTTTTTTAAGATTAAACCAAAAAAAAAGAAACCATAAATATTGCTTAAAATTTGAGGAGATAACTGCCAGCACATATAGAATAGGAAATTCTAAAAAATGTAACCGATGTAATATTTCAGGGCCGCCCGTGGATGTAGGAGTCACCATGTACGTGCTCTCCATCAGCTCGTTATCTGAAGTGAAAATGGTATCTAATAATATAAATCTACTTTAGGTTAGGTAAAGCATCAGTTAGAGATCAAGGAATCCGAGAAACGCAGAAAAAGCAAGGCTGGACCCTCTAACCTCGTTCGAATATCTGATTTGTGTACAATTATTGATTTCATTAAACTACAACTCGGTTATATTCGATCGGGGTTTTTAACGGGCGGGTTCGCCCCATTTTTGATTTGGTTTTCACTGCGCTAGAAGCGCGCGCGCAACTTACGATTGGGCTTGATTGCAGGTCCGCCAGTGGAGGTGGGCGTCACCATGTATGTGCTCTCTATCAGCTCTGTCTCCGAAGTGCTCATGGTACTCGCCACTGTCAGCTCATGCTTGACTCGGTCGCTTCGGCCGCTCGCTGCGCCGCTGCGACCGAGCAGCCCCAGACACGAGGCTGCGAGCATGCCGGCGTTATGGAGCAGACCTCTCGGAGGGCAATGCGCAAACCATTCAAAATTCGAATTCGAACTAGCTGCCAGCGACTCCGTCCGCGTTGAAAAATATATGAAAAATATAAATCCTGACACCTTCATTGCTATTTGTATTTACCCGGCGTTGGATTTTATTTTTAGATGATCTCTCGGGGACAGTACTTTTTCTGGAAAGGGTGCCCTTTCTCTATTCCTGACAACGTGTATGCAATATTTCATGATGATCGGTTGAGTATTTAAGGCCTGAAAAGGTATCAGACAGACAGACAAACAGAGTTACTTCCACATTTATAATATCAGTATGGAGAAGTATGGATAGTGTTATAAATTACGTAATATGTTACCGAGTTTGCGCCCCTCCGAGTGTGTCTACGAATACTTAAAAAATACATACTAAAAATGTATAGTCTACTAAACATCCCTGCAAGCGAGACGATTCGTAATTTTGCTCCGTTTGTTGTAATTTTTGTTGTTTTTTTTGAGCTTTTTACGTTCTTGAATAGGTTATTGTTGTGTTTGTGGGTTTCTTACTATTGTATTTCAGATTGGCGTTTAACACTTCAACTTTACCACTCGCCTCAATTTCTATTTTTCTGTAGTCTTGCTTGAATGTTTTCAATGTTTGTACCGCTGGCCAGTGAGTTCAAATGCAAATTGAAACAATGCAATGTCCGGCTTTGAATCAATAACAAAGTAACGAACCCTCGAAATTAATTCTTATCAAAAAAATTGTCAAGCGGAGAACAAAACAGCCCTTGATAACGATTCCAAAAAATTGAAATATGAAGCTATGACCAGGGTGTATGACCCCTAGTGGAAACCAAATCAAGGGGCTCTTTATTAAAGTCACTTTAGGACGTGACCTTAGATATTAGAATTAGAGATTAACATGAATCTATTGTCAGAAATCATTGTAAGAATGCTGTTTAAATGTAAGTTTATATTAAAATTACACGTAAACGTATACCTTCGTTTTTAAAAATACCAGGGATGTAAATTCTTTTTGTGATAAATTCACCCTTTAATTTTAAGCGAAAATGAAGCGTCAATATTTTAATTCGGAATATGAGCCTGCAGCGGCGATTTTATACAACTTACGTATACATTGACGTGTATATTTCATATATTAAACATATGTTAAAATATCTAGGTATTTTTTACAATTTCACAGATATTTTAATACATTAACATAGTCTTAAAAAACGTTATAATGACTATTATATTATATTAGGTACTTTACATATGAAATTGCCGTTTCATTAATTAGTGCTTTTTGTTTGAAACACAAAAAAAATTATGATATCATGTAGGGGTTGGATCATTCAAAGTGTGTACCTTCGTGTGTATCATCAGTGCACTTTCGTCATAGCGTTCGTTCGTCACAACGAAGCCTGCCGATAACTTTAACGACGTTTGCAGTGGATCACTTTTAATTGTTCGTTACGACTCGGATCTCCGGTCGTCTACGGGGCTTGTTCTAAAGATCAATATTTTCAGAATGAAAACGGTGCAACCAAATACGTACCATTTTCTTTTACAATAGCTGCCATAACTAACTAAATATTCCAAGTTTTTCATAGTATGAACAAATAATATATCATTAAATTCGAAACATTAAGTTACATGAACAATATAACCAGTTCGACGAAACGCCAATTTCATATATAAGAACTAGTGATGTTCCGGATATCCGTATCCGTATCCGTAACCGCGGGTATCCGAGGGAGAAGAAAGATCCGTATCCGTTACTTTTTAGTAGATATTTTACCTTATTAATTTTCAATTCATAGATGAAATTCTATATATGTGATTAGGTAGCAATGAAAAACTATTAAATTCCATTCAGATTATTTTTTATTTCTTAAAATCAAATATTTGTTCGCACCTTTATATTGCAAGCATTTATCGTAGTGAGTCACCATCAACTATTTTTATAATGAAATCAATCACAAATCTTTGTGATAAGCCTATTAAAATAATGATATATTTAAATAATATTTGTTATAGAAAGTTTTTATAAAATATCGTTATAATGAGATCAATTGAGTTTAAATCTTTGTGGTAAGCTTAATAAAATAATGAAATATTTTTAACATTATAGAAAGTTATAAGATCACTTTAATAATGAGAAAACCAAAACTTTAAACTTCGTAATATTTAAAATTCTAATTAAATTATTAGAGTAAGAAAGTTAACATCCGTATCCGTATCTGTATCCGCGTATCTTGACACCAAATATCCGTATTCGGATATTTGGTGACAAGATTCGGATACCGTGGATCTCCATTTTTAAAGATCCGGCACATCACTAATAAGAACCTATTTTTCGCCTAATATTCCGAAAAAGTTTAGAAAAAATAAATGCTGGCCATGTCTTCTGTACATGTTAATAATGATCGACCGTCTGTATAACATAATAAGCAACTTTAAAAGCTACTAAATAAATAATAAAATTAAACAATAAATATATTTTTCAGTTCATTATTTGAAGCAAGTATAGGAATTTTTAATAAATTTTATATAAATAATGTCAATGTAACTAAATTGAAGATTAATAAAAAAAAACGTACTGATTTCTTGTGATAGTTGGTACCTGACTTTCTATTATCAAATAAATATAAGTCAGGTAAATAAGTAAAAAAGTCAAGTATTCAAAAATAAATAAAGTTAAATCTATTAAATACACAATCAAGTAAATAAGTCTCACGTATGTCTCTTTTAGTGAATCTTCATTACAATAAACATGAGAACAATGGCTTTGTTATTATTGTATAAAAGATAATATTATTTTCGGTTGTATGTTTTATAAAGGGAGAAACGAACTGACGAAAATTTACATTTTAAACGAACATCCAAAATTCTATTTATGCCATTTTGAACTGCCAGTCAGAATCGCGCTGAATATTTTGCATATCTATGAATTTTATGTCGAGTAGTCTTGAATAGTACCTATTCATGATTTCAACAAACTGTACAAAAATTAACGTTGCTATAAACTTTAAATTAATATGTATCTTACTTACTTTTTAAAGTAAAATACGAAAAATTTAGATTTGATAATTTTAAAATTTTAACTGAAACAGTTATTAACAATGTCGATTATTTTAATAGAATAAAATAACGGTTAGCAATGAATACATGCCATATGTCTTTTTTTAATATAGTAACTTGATAATATTTATAACATTGCAGGACTTTACTCTGGATTTTTACTTTCGACAATTTTGGACGGACCCTAGACTGGCTTACAAAAAGAGACCCGGTGTAGAGACACTTTCTGTTGGATCGGAATTTATCAGAAATATTTGGGTACCTGACACATTTTTCGTCAATGAAAAACAATCTTATTTTCACATTGCTACCACGAGCAACGAATTTATTCGCATTCACCATTCTGGATCTATTACGCGTAGTATAAGGTTGGTTTACAATTGTTATTTTGAATCTAAAGCTTTTGTTAAAAGATAATTTTAAAAATATAATTAAAAATAAATTAAAAGATATTAAGAAAAAAAAAACATGTTATAATTATTATGAATCGGATATTTTTTACAGATTAACTATAACTGCTTCTTGTCCCATGGACCTTCAATATTTTCCTATGGATCGTCAATTATGCAACATAGAGATTGAAAGCTGTAAGTGATCATTTTTGGTTTTTCTTCTAGCTTATTTATTGTTGATGGAATCAATGACAACTTGCAATTAAGAAATGCGCATATTATTCTTTTTGGCTTTACCGGAAATGAACTCATATACATATGAATAATAGCTACTTCAAATACGATTTATCGAAATGTTATATATCCATAACCTCTGCTTTTATTTGATTTCTACGTAAACTGACAAAGCCGAAATGCTTGGAAACGTTTATACTTATTCGTACATAGAATATTTTGTACATTGTCGCCGTTGTTCGCTTCGTAGATCCTATTTAAAGTTCTTTACTTTTATTTGTAAAAAAACCCAGTGCGATGGGGGTCTATTTTACCATTATGTTTATATCTGCATGGTACAGTTGGCTACACCATGCGAGACATCAGGTACAAGTGGAACGAGGGACCCAATTCTGTCGGTGTCTCTAGCGAGGTCTCTTTGCCGCAATTCAAAGTTCTTGGTCATCGCCAACGAGCCATGGAGATTTCTCTTACAACAGGTAGGTACAGTTAAAAGTGCAAATTTCTACGAATTCTTAACATAACTGCAGCATAGATTTATAGCATGATTGGCACGTTTTATACTGTTAAGCGTAGGGTTTACGTTGGCTAATAATTTGATTCTTCTAAAAATAGTAAAAATAATGATGAAAAAAAATTAATCAGGCAACAAGTCAGCAATCTCAAGACTTCACCTAATTTCACCGCGCGTCGGAAAAAGTTATTTTTAGAAGCTGCCTGTTCTTGCGTTTGAAATAAGATGTTATTAAATTATTAACAGTTATGAATGATCAAACCTTGAAAAAAGAAAAAAATATATTAAAGTTTTTGAAATATTCTAAAAATTTCTGTCCTATTCTTTCACAGGAAACTATTCGCGACTGGCATGCGAAATACAATTCGTTCGTTCAATGGGATACTATCTTATTCAAATATACATTCCGTCTGGACTAATTGTTATCATCTCTTGGGTATCATTTTGGCTGAACCGAAACGCTACGCCAGCCAGAGTCTCACTGGGTGTCACTACTGTGCTCACAATGACTACGCTTATGTCTTCTACAAATGCTGCGCTACCAAAAATATCATATGTTAAGTCGATTGACGTATATTTGGGCACCTGTTTCGTGATGGTTTTCGCCAGTCTCTTAGGTAAAATTTTTTTTTTACATAATTTTATGTGATAATTGGAATTTTTTTATAATTACGACTTTTAATTATATAAATTTTTTTAATGAATATATTATTTGTTTATTTTAGAATATGCAACTGTAGGTTATATGGCTAAAAGAATACAAATGAGAAAACAACGATACAATGCCGTACAAAAAATTGCTCAAGACAAGAAGCCTCCCGTTGACAGAGACGGTCCCTCAGGACCTTCAGAGCCAATTCCTACGCCGCGTGGAAGCACTTTGACTAGGCCTGCACCCCCAAGCCGCTCGTCTGTGAGTAATAATCTTAATAATATTGGTGATTTGCGTGTGTAATCACTAAATGTTATTTATACATTAGGTAGGTACGAATTGAAATTTCTTCAAAAATTACTTATCTTCTCTACTATTGTACTCTGCAGTGCTTCACATTTGTAACGCCTCTTGCTTATAATATCTTAATAGCCAAAAATGATTGTAAACACGTAATTGAACGATTATTTAAAATCAATGGCATATTGTGCAAAAATTAAATGAGTGTCGAGATAAATAATGTTTCACGCTAAAACAACTAAAAAACACTCACTGCGCTCAGTAGTCTATATTAGAATCACTCGTTACGCTCATGATTCAATTAAAGTCGACACTCGCAGCAAAAAACAATTTTGCTCTCTTGTTGATTGAACAAATAACTATTTATCATACATTTTGCATGGTTTTTATTCTGAGGCGGTACGAAGCTCGCCGGGTCAGTTAGTTATAAAATAAAATACAATTACAAAATGAAATCGCTGTTCCCTTCTGTCTGTTTCTCAGCAAACATTTTCTAAACGAGCCACGCAACATTACTGATTTCATTAAGGGGAAGAGCGATAAACTAGGAAGGTTTGTGAATATAACATTATAACGCGAAGTCGGTGGCGAGTCGCGATAAGTAATGTAGAAACGTAAAATTAAACCATTTACGAAGTTTTGTAATATACCTAATTATTTTGTTATATTTGAAATTTAGAGTTACAGTCGATATGGACACGACAGCCGTCATAAATCTCACGATCCTAAGGGATATTCGAAGAGCAGTACTCTGGAAAATACAATTAATGGTTCACGGGATTCGGCCCCTCCCCCACCGCCGCCGCAACACGAGGAAGAAGCAAATCCTGCTGCGCAGCTACTCCAGACTAAGGTCAGTTAAATTGAGTTTAACTAACACCGTGCATTATACCACAAGACTTGCACACTCGCTTTAGCTTCTCAACTGCGTTTCGTAGTCATCAACCTGTCTACCAACCTTAACATAGTAAAAAGTAAATTGGTGGAAGTTAATTGGGTTAATTGTTACAGGGAATCAATAAGTTGCTCGGTGCAACACCGTCGGACATCGATAAGTATTCACGCATCGTGTTCCCCGTGTGCTTCGTATGCTTTAACCTGATGTACTGGATTATTTACCTTCACGTATCTGACGTAGTGGCTGACGACCTGGTACTTCTCGGTGTAGAGAGTTAAGTATGTAGTTTCCATATTTATCTGGTGTATAATTCAGAAACAACTAGTAGCGGACACAGTTATGTTTATTAAAATTGTAAAAATTAAATTCAACACTGACATATTATACAGTGAAATAATTCACTTTACATTTCTTTATATTATTTATTATATATTAGGAAATATGTACAGTCGGGGTAAGAAAAGGTTCGTAACCTTATTAAATTCGACATTTGCGATGCACAAGAGCAATTTATCAGTCATGGTAAAATTTCATTTAAAACGTGTTAGTTTTGCTTAGTGCTTAGTTTCAAGTTACTAAAAATCTACGACTTGAAAAAGGAATGAATTTGAAAACTGGCGAAGGTTTTCGTACCCTGACTATACTAAAAGCACTCTTTACTAGGAAAGGGGGAATGTGCCACGAAATTTTCTTAGGTGCAGTCCTATGAAAATTATTTAACACTAACTAATAAAATATATTTATTAAAAGACTTAATAATTATAATAATTACATAAAAACTAAATTGATTACAAAATAAGGTACCTAAGCAAAAAAAAAACCTTGCAAGCAAATATAATTTTAACGGCGCATAGGGATGATTTAAAAAAAATATATTTAATTGTTAAAATCAAAACTATTGTGCTATATTTACTTATATGTATGTATATCATAATTTCCTTTACTTCTGGTGCGTCGTATCGGAAAATGAATAAGTAAATCGATAGTAAGTTAAAGAAGTATAATGTTAACCGTAAAAGTAATATTGACAATACATACATAATGCCCAACGATTATCTTAATTAAATGTACCTATTCTAATAAAAAGATCAATTATTGAGAATATACTTCAGTAACAATAAATGTTCTTGTCTAAATTTAGAAGACCCCTGCACCAAGTGAGAAAGGTCAATGTCACATTTCGGATTGTTCCTGATTGTCCCAAATCCTGTCAGCCTCAAAATACAGAGGCACGACTCGGTCTTGAATTGTACATACGATTTGAAATTTATTGTTTAAGATCGTTTGTAATATTGTTAAAACACCGAAACCGAGTTACTCATAAAAATATAAAATTTTACTATAACTTGATTTGGCTTTCAATGACAATTTAAAAAATAAAAATAAAACAAAATCACCAACATAATTATTATGTTTATTTATATCTATGCGTTTTCTTAATTTCCTTTACGATTACTGATTTATCCATCTCCTATCCTAATATAATGCTATAATTGTTTAAGACATTTTTAGTCACTTGTATGTACATACTAAATTACAGTATGACTGTGTCAAGTATGAAATATCATTTTGGGGCTTATTGCATTTGGGGCAATCAGGAACCATATTTCTAATTGTGTAATGTAACACTTTTAAAGTGATAAAAATTATGATAAAAAAAAGTACAATGTGAGTAACGAATATACATTTGGTGCTGGGAAAATTATTGGCTCGTTTTTAGAAACTGACAAATTATGTAATAGTTACCTATATATTGATACGTAGGTATGTATTATTTAAAAAAAAAACATATTTAGAAATAGATGATAATAAATACAAGTTAGGTTAGTTCGTGTTTTATATGATTTTAAACGCGAACGTTAAAAGAGAAAAGAAGTAAGCCCACTTGGATTGCTGTTTCTAAAGTCCTTCCAAATTATTTGTATTATTTTAAATTCAGACTCAATAATATGTATATACATGTAATAATAATATATAGCCCCTAATAGTGCCTCAAATATTGCAGTAATAGGTACCTGAAAACAGTCCGCATTTTGAAGATGTTCCTCGTTTCAAAGATTTCATCAATTTGTGCATTAAATTCCGTCTAGAGAGGAGTTAGAACAACATCACGAGTGCGGCTTACATAAGACATTTTATGTATGTACATATTATACATAATTATATTTACAATATATGGCTAAAAAATATTAAATAACAAACCCTAGTTTTAAAAAAAATATTATTCCGTTCTAGTTTACATATTTGAACACTGGTAAATTAAATACACTTCAATACTAATTCATATATTGCACGAGTACACGATTTTTTTCTAATTAGTATATAAAGTTTATAGGTATCTGAATGATATGTTATTATTGAGTCATTATAATGAATATCTTAAATAAATGTAAGACAATTTTTAAATAAAAATAACTGGAGTTACAAAAGGAGCTCTCAGCAACGTATTTTTGTCCCAGCGTCTCTCTCTAATTTCATACGTAACAAGTTGCTTCACAAGGTTAATTCGTGTACAAAGAACCCTTATGATTTTTTTTCTTAAACAGGCATCCATCAGGCAACTATTTCGAAAAAACTTCAATGATTTCAGAGTTACAAAGTAACATTGCATAATAATTAGCGCTTTGCATTTTGTTATGAAATTGAAATTGAAAGTGAATAAAATTGATGGAGAAGTTATTTTACCCGAAGTTTCATGTGAAACGACTTGTTTTGTGGATTTAATAGTAGGCTGTGAAATATGTCGTCTAAAATAGCTACACAAGTTTTTACAAAATTCACTTGTATATTCATTATTACACCAGGATACATTAATATATAGATTATTAATGTACATTAATGATGTAAGAAACAATTGTAATAGTTTGTGTGAATGGATTTGGTTTACTATTTTATAAAATTTTTACGCATTTACCTACCAGATAATCGGACAATGTGATAGCGGCGCCGCACAAGTGAACGCATTCACGTGCACTTTCTGAGTATTGACAGTGTGAGATCCGGTATTAAGAGATAATCTGTTATATAATTATGTGTTATTTATTTAATAATGACAAAGACTATTTGGTAGAAAATAATTACATTGATAAATTACTAATGGGTTGCCTAAGCTAAATCGCGTACCGATAATGTTAAAAAATATAAATTATAATTAACTAACAAGCTTAACTCGGCGCAAGCTTAGAGAGTGACAAGACGTTGCGTGCGCCACTCGACCTGAAAGACATTGTACACGATTTAGCTACGCAACCATTTTGCAATTTATCTACTTAAGAATCGTCTAACAGATAATCTTTGTATCATTAAATAACAGATGAAGGTATATATTTTTAATGCCGGATCATGAGGAATTCTGAGTATTTCTGAGTATTGAAATACCTCTGTATTTCCGAAAAGATGTGTTATAGGAGCTTGGACCCGATCTGTTATCGATTTAATATCAAAGTATTCAAATTTGTACTTTGATTTGATCTCTTTAGTTTCATTTTTTTATTATAATATAATTTTTAAGCAATAAGGATTAATAATGACTTTCATTTAAACATTATAAATTAAGTTATTTTGTATTTTTCTCTGAATTTGCTCAAGGATGTATGACAAAATAAGTAGGTATCGATTCGTATAGTAGGTAATATAAAAAATAGTCGTAGATAGTTTGTATTTTAAGTAAATTACTTGAATTCTATTTTATGAATTTTCTCGCACCAAAATTAAAATTGTAAAAAATTGGATTAAATTTATATTTGAAATAATCAACACGAACTTAGATGTTAATCATATGAATTTTCCTCTTTTGCCAATAATTTAATTTAATAAAGACTGACTCAGTTAAGCTATATTTTGTTATGATGAGAAATCGTTAAATTCTATTATTTTCATTAGAAATTAAAGAAAATGTGAAAACAAGTAATACTTCCAATATTATTATTTTTTAAATTTCCAAATATATTAACTAATGAACAGCTGTGTAAAAAGCATAATCAAGAAAGAATACTCCAACAGTAATGCGCAGACCTTACTTTGGGAGATACGAATGACAATTTATTATATTAACAAAGAATTAGAAATCTTATTATATAAATAAATGTGTAAATGTTATACTATGACTAGTAGTAATAAATCAGCCAGTAACTTTAATAATTGGCATAATAATTATATTATTAGGAGAAGAAAATAATTGTATGAAACTATGAATTCTCGCATATACTGCACCTAGATGGTAAGAAGTAGCTTTAGCTTAACGTGCGAAGGAGCGAGCAAGGCGGGTCTTATAATTATTTCGATTACGACAATGAAGTAAAACTCTATACAATTTGTATGTAGGTTATAGATGGAAATTTAATTCATACATTTGGCGTGAATTGCTCGCACACTTCAAGCGTGAAACCAAATTCTAAATCACGTTCGTATAAATGATAGTATTAATAAAAAAATGTATTATGTAAAACTAAATGAATGTAGGCAATTTAAGGTAATTATATCACGTGACGACTCAGCGAAGTTATTAATAATAGTTATTACACGTACAGGTTAGATTGACTCTTAGTAGTCTATAAATGTCAATATAATGAGACATAAAGAAATAGATTGTTGCACTTAACTGCAGTTAAACTAGGTGAGTTTTATATCAGAGGTATAGATACCCTCATGACAAAGACTATCTCGAAGATAATATTTACAATGATAAAATGCAAATCGTTACCTCGTGTGTATAATTAACTTTTGGAATTATAAAGTTAATTATAATTTAAGTATATCATTTAACAGCATCGGTTTTAGCGAGGCAACCCATTTGCAATTTATCTATATAAATGTTATCTACCATATAGTCTGTCATAATTAAATAACAAATGAGGGTATATATTCGTATTTCTATTGCCGGATATTAGACCATAAAGCAAGCGACTGTTGTACAGTGTGGTTAGTATGAGTATAGGATCGGGCGGGGAACATGTGACATTTTGTCAAGGAAAGAAATTATAAACTTATAATGAAATATTTAATTTTATCTTAATCCCATACAGAAATGGGTCCTTCAGTGTCATAATATTCATGTAATTATTTATAACATTTTACATATAATTATCGGGAATTTGTTAGGTCTAATCTTCATTTATTTTCTTGTAGTATTATTTATTGTAGTTAGATTAAATCTTTCACTATTATGAGTTATGGGATATATAAGATAGCATAAATTTCCTTTGTATTTTATTTAAAAAAAACCATTTTATTTTCTTCCACACTGTACCAAATTAGACATTAAAATGGAGTCGGTGACGTCACAATATGGCGCATGCCCGATCCTATTCTTATTTTGATCGCATAGACAGTACATAGATACACTTAGGCCAAGGTATACCTTTTCAGTACGAGATGACTGTCTTTTCAACAATTTATATAAGAAAACAATCGTCACCACCAATCGCTTTAAAGTAATTTACCTTCTCGTGCAAATGTTTTATTTCGACTTTTGATAAAAGTTTTAGGCCTGCAAAAGCACATTAGAGATATAATCACACAAATTTAGAAAAAATCTTATGACATAAGAAAGATAAACTTTTAAACTGGATTTATATTATATGTATTTTAAAGCCTTCTTTTTCCGAGTTGAGAAAACAGTGGGCGGTGAGAGACAAGATAGATAATTAGAAAAGTTTCTTTTGAAACGTTGGATAATCCTTTCATGACAACGCAAATGTCAACTTTCTAACCGACAAAAGCTTTCAATATACTGTTGTAATAATTTGTATTGTATCCATTTAGAGTGAAGATGGTCAGCTAAATAGTGGTATTTTTAAATAAAATAGTATGGGCTCTTTCGTATACAAAAGGTTGATAAAAGGTAATCACGAACCTCTATATATTTGTGTATGAATATTTGGTGGCAATTTGATGCCCATTTGAGAGTATCTATTTACGCTGTGAGGTATTAAAAATTAGAGAATTTGTAGTACAATTACAGTCTAAATAATTATTGAATTATTTAAAAATACTTGGAGTACATTATTTAATTGTCAATATTTAATTGTATTTTTTTTTTCATTTAATCATATAAATTCAGAAAATTTGTGTACTACTTAAAAAAAAATTGCTATTGATATGAAATATTATAATTTTATTATATTACATTTAATGTTGTAGCGTACGATTATTAAATGCCAAAAGAAAAATGGCTGTAATTTTTTTGAATTCTTTATTCGACTTATTTACATGAATTTACAAATGTTCGACGTATGTGTATTTTAAAGCAATGTTTATATTTTATTGCTCCAAAAAGCACACAATAATATTTTATAAAATTATGCGTTTACTCAACGATTTCAAATTTAAAATATTGTGAAATTTTAATAAAATATTTATTAATTTTGATTTACACTATATAATATGTTTGCGAAATGAAGGTAGCTTTTATTTATTTACTTTTACATATTTTTTATGAAGAAGATCAACAATATCGTGATATTTATTTAGTAATAATAATTCAGCAAATATTATCGGAAACAAAAAATATTATTATTTATTTACTTATTAATTTTTAATTTACTTAGAGTTAGTTGAAGATAATTTTGACGTATTATATATAGTTGGTTACAGTTTTTTTTATTACAAACTGCATTAACTGTACCTATTTCAATTTTTCACTTTCGATTCATTTGCGATTGCAAGGTTTATGTCGAAACATCGTATCGTATTTGTCTATTTAATTTTATTTAGTATTTCACTACGTATTCATATCTTGAAGCTAATGACCTGCTCAGTGATCGTCAATATGGTTTTCGTCCAGGACGTTCAACTGGAGATCTTCTTGTGTATGTCACGCACTACTGGGGTGAAGCCATCGAGAAACATGGCGAGGCTCTCGCTGTGTCACTTGATATATCGAAGGCTTTTGACAGGGTTTGGCATGCAAGTTTGCTAAGCAAGCTTCCAACATACGGCATCCCTTCTGGCCTCTGTAGCTGGATTTCTGATTTTCTGAGTGAAAGGTCGATTCGAGTAGTCATTGATGGCTGCTCCTCGGATCTCATGGCTATTGATGCCGGTGTTCCTCAGGGATCTGTTCTCTCCACAACTCTTTTCCTGCTTCACATAAATGACCTGCTCCTACCAGGAGTAGTTGCGTACGCAGATGATAGCACGGTCATGGAGAGATATTTGTCCAGCGCAGGGGCCACTCGCGATGAAATTAATTCTGAGAGAAGAGCAATGGTTGAGCGAATTGACTCTACCCTGAGTCTTGTTTCCCAATGGGGTGACAGGAACCTGGTTAGTTTTAACGCCACCAAAACGCAAGCGTGTTTGTTCTCTGCAAAAAGGAGCCCCTTTGACCTGGCTCCAACCTTCCGAGGTGCATCCGTACCTGTCGCCAATGATCTTAAACTTCTTGGCATGAGGTTGAGCTCAAACCTCAACTTCGGCACCTCTATCGAGTCCAAAGCCCAAACAGCAGCCAAAAAGCTGGGCATCTTAAATAGGGTGAAGCGATACTTTACGCCTCGACAGCTCCTTTCTTTATATAAGGCGCAAGTTCGATCTTGCATGGAGTATTGCTCCCACCTTTGGGATGGTTCAGCCAAATACCAACTTGCCGCACTCGACTCGGTGGAACGCAGAGCTAGGAGACTCATTGGCGACAGTACGTTTTTAAAAACTAAGATGCAGAGCCTGGCACATAGACGCAAAATTGCCAGTCTATGTGTCTTTTACAAGATGTACTTCGGAGAGTGTGCTCAGGAGCTGCATGAACTCATACCGCCTTCCCCTTTCTTCCATCGGACATACAGACATACGGCTGGTTACCATCCTCATCTTGTCGATATCCCTCTATTTCGGACCAAGCGCTTTAAAACATCCTTTATAATGCGCACTGCCAAGGTTTGGAACTCCCTGCCGGCGTCTGTATTTCCGAGCACATATAACCTGAATCTATTCAAAGTTCGAGTGAATAGGCACCTTCTGGGTGAGCTCGCTCCATCATAGGCTTCATCTTCGCTACACACCTGGATGTTGGCCAAGAGCAAACCCATCTCTATTTAAAAAAAAAAAAAACCATTGGCCAGATTTACGATGGCCAGACTTGCGAGTTTTTTTTTCTCATTAGCTCGAGTTTTAAAAAACATTGAAATAAATCGATAAAATGAAAATTTGCTACATTATATTTTCTTTTGATAGTATCAAAGAAAATATTGATAACTATCTGGTGTCCGTGGCTTTTCTTGTGTAGAATACTTGGTCTATGTCTATCCTAGAAATTCTATTCTATTGGTGAAAGGTTTTTTTCAAATCGGATGAGTAGTTTCGAAGAATTCTTCCTAGATACAAACAAACACACAAGCTCACCTCTTTATGATATTATAGTATAGATTAGAATACTTTGATAGCGACAAATTGTCAATTTATTGTTGGCCTTAGAACTAGTTCGGTCAACCGGACTAATGGGACTTCAACTCCCCTGATATCGGTTATGAAGTATTTATATTTGTTAGTTTGTAATTATAATGTTTGAAATGAATAAGCAATTAATATGCTTAACTTAAATAAGAACTAAAAAACTTTATCCTGTTGCAAATATTAGTAGATACTTCGTATATTATTTGGATATCACTTTAATTTTTTCATAAATAACCTGCAATCCAAGAAAAAGTTTATTTCAGCAAATAAATTGCGTTCCTCATTTTTAATGCTCCTTCATTAAGTATTCTTTACGGTATTTTACAAATTTTCATAGCTCGTAAACCGTTCGATAAGATTCGATCTTTGATGTGGTCCAAAACATTTTTAATAAGATTTTCAATACAAACCTTCAAAGCTCAGTCTTTGAAGGTTTGTAACAATAACAAGCTAAGATCGATTACACATCTGTTCTTTGGATCCACTAAAAAAGCACATTCTTAATAGACCCAAAGTTTAAAAGCTCGATCTAATGAAAAAAAAAAAATCTTTAGATCAGCTTTAGATGTATCATGATAATACTTTCTGCGGTTTTGACTGTTTAGAGACAACCGATTTTATGGTTGGTTACATATATTGTGAGGACAGGAAACTTGAACTTGTTTGAAATTTATTTCCAATTTTTGTCTACGGTTACGACTACGTTAATTTAAAAAAAAGGTAGTCTATTTCCTCTCTCGTGTTTCAAGGTTTATCTCCTAACAAACTTGATCAAATTGGACGTCCACGAGCAGATAGTTACTTTGACATTTATGTAACAGTAAATTTTCAATTTACGTTTGGTTTCCTTTGAAATGAACTTCAAAAGATTTTTATGTCGACATGAAAAATCGTATCATCAAAAGATTTAATCAACATTTCTATTTAACTAGGCCATATACTGGCTGCGGTATGTCAATGTTTAACACTGAGCTATATTGGCGGTTGAACTGACCTTTACTTTGATAGTAGTGAAAGTCGACACTAGTTTTACTTTCAACACAACATTGCAGAGAAAATATTTCTCTTTTCTGTTCTGTGAATTTCATTAAATCTGTTTTTTTAACTCTCGTTCTGAGTTTAATAATAATAACATTAATTTAAATTTACCACTTCATTTTTACAATTTGTTTTGATTAGGCTATATTAATTATAAATTTTAATTCTAGATTTGTTTTAAAAGGAATTAAAAACATTGTTGTTGTGTTTTAAGGAAAATTATAAACAAACCCCCGACTTTCTACACTATGTCTGCTGTAAGTGGCTGAGGAGTTGAGTGCCCCACAGACTACTTGTTGCTGCAGCATCAGTCAAAGTTACCATGCTATGGAAGTACTATCGAAGTAACAGTATACCAAATTTCACATATATCGTACTTATGGAAATTTTTCGCAATTTAGGAGCTGACGATGTTCAACGCCTGAAAAGATCTTTATAAATTATAGCTAAAAATATTTCTATCACGTCAGGTTCAAACAAAAAAAAAAGATTAAAGTCGGTCTATCATTTTGAGAGCTTTTCAAGTCAAAGTATTGACTTAAAATTTTAGATTATCAACACGAAATGTATTCAAAGACATTATTCAAAGCAATTATTACAAAATCTTTACATATAAAAATTATTAGATGTCTCACTGCAAAAAAAGCACGTTTCACTGGTAATGCAGTAAGACAGTAAGTTTGCCAACAAACGGATAGATATGTATTTAAACAATAAATTATCGAATTAACGGTAGAATCAGTTATCTACTAGGGTTTTAATGAGAGGACATAGGAATTATAATTTCTTGCTCTTGATATTTGAAACCTTGAATTTAATCGAATTCTTTGAAACTGTACACATATTTAATAAACTACAAAATGTGCTTTTTGCAGTTCTATTATCGTCGTATATTTTCTTTACAAAAATAAATTATATGTATCTATTGACATATAATTTCTAGAATATTATTTTTTAAGACTGAATTTAAATGGTAATTCTTTTCTGATATTGATATATTGATGTCCGTTGATCAATTGAATATATGTATGTAAGCATGTTGTGCAATATTTGTTTAGAAATTATTGAGATGTTTATAAATATAAGTTGAATTTGTATCTGAAAAATTCTTCCTGTCTCGATCTTGATGTTGATAATGTTGCTCAAACTAAATAACTTTAAAACATGTAGTAACATTATACGAAATTTAGTTCTGTGATCCAATAAAATATTATATGATACATACTTGTCGTTTTGTTTATCATCAACTATGAAGACATTAATCAGGCACGTATACCTTTTCATCGAACGAGGCTTCGGGATCTGACGCTAATGCGGAATAAGTGGATTAACACCTTTTATCCTGAAAAATGTTGGGTTCCTGTGGGATTAACAAAAAACTAATACAGCGCATGCTTACGATGTCGCGGGCACAGCTAGTAGGTTTGTCCCCCATTTGGCTTTAAGGAAAGATTTTATTCTATTCAAGCACGAAAAAGATCGCTCGACCAACGCCGCGTAGAAACTGGAAGAGGGGACAAAATTTGCTAGTGGCTCAGTCGCTGGAATAGTTCGGCGGGATGTTGGATAGCCTTAATGTCGCCTCTCGGCGCGTAGGACTTGTCGGCCTACGCGGCCGAAGAACCAAAGTTTTCGACATAGTGAAAAGAATTAGCAAGTTGAAATGACAATGGTCCGATTACGTCTGTCGCAGAGAGGACAACCGATGGGGTGGTCGAGTTCTCGAATGGAGGCCACGAATTGGAAAACGCAGCGTTGGCCGACCTACGGCCAAGTGGACATACGACCTGAAAGGGTTTGCGGGAAGGGACTGGATGCGAAGCGAAGAGGACCATGCGTGGTGGGGAGCCCTGAGAGAGGCATACATCCAGCAGTGAAGAGACGGGCTGATAATGATGATATAACAAACATCCAAACTTTCATCATCACGCAAAAACGCAAAAACGGCTGAACGGATTTGAATGAATTTTGGCAAACATATTATAGATAGTTTATTACTTGGATTAACATCTATCTGTTATCTGCTTAGGCCAAGGTATCGAAAATGTTATAGTACTCAGATTTGTTACTTTCTTTGCCTTTATTTAGATTTCGGCCAATATTTTGCCTTGAAATAGTTCCAACCACAGTATTTTTTTTGTAATAATTAATTTTTTCACATGTAATCATTTTTTTAGTGTATCATTGTTGTCATTTACTCAAAGAAATAAAACAAGCCTTGTAATCAGTCCCACATAATTATTTAATTTAGTTTGATGGTTTACGCGAATACACAATGTTTGTTATTCAATATTAATTATTATTGAAAAAATAAATAATATTTAGATTTCATTTCGAGTCACAGCTTTATTCAGCTTTGTTGAGTGTTTTTTGGCCGTGATTCAGTAATCGAACCACAAGCCCTTGACTTATTTGCATGCTCCTCATTCCTATTTACAATTAGCGAATTCGCATTTTGCAATTCATATTACGAATTAAGAATATACATACATATGTCTAAGTAACGTTTAATTACTAAATGTTTAAAACAATATATTTATTGTTATCTTATAATACATAATGTTGCGTGAAAATACTTCAATAAGTTTGTTATGATATTTATTATTTAATAACTATACGAATTCATTACTTAGTGCGTTCTCTTCTACAAATAAATGCTATAATAACTTAACACGTTCGCAGTCCCCATTCACAACATTTTAATCACTCCGTACGTTCAATATGATTTTCGGTGAATATGGGAAGAATTATGTCTAGTTATGTAAAATTCAGTTCAGTACATATTATACAATATATCTATCAGTGTATCAAGTTCGTTTGTGTTCAACAGTGTATCAACATTGTGGATGTTGGATGATCCATCGCATGATATTCGGTTATCTATCATTATTATTCACGTCATTTATTATTATATTTTTGGTTTTTGACTTAAACCCGGGGTGAGTTTAATGAGTTTCTGTAAGTTCTGTAATTCTGTATCCCCATACTATGTTGTACACGGACTCAGCGGAATCACTCCGCGAGTTGTGTACGCTGGACTGCGAACTTGTTAATTAATGTTTATTTACTTACAAAAGTAGGTCTTTTTCAAACTGGGAAAATTGCTAGATGAAAAAAATTGTACAACCTCTTAATCAATCTATTTCATATGATGAGATGTAGTAATTAAGGTAAGGAAGAACGTCTAGCAATATGTTAATGATATTTGGAGCGTTGTTTAATTACAGAAATATATATTGTAGCTTTATATTTAATTAACGATTTTAATGAATGAGACGAGATATTGAGTAGGTACTTCATATACAATAACAAATGTGTCGCATTTAGATTGTAATTTATTACAATAATGTAAACATTTTTAAAGTTTACAGCCAATTAACAATTTCTCATAATACGTTGTTGTTACTTTAATAAAATATAAGCTCTACAATTTTTTACTTTAGTGTTTAATTTTCTTCGAGTTTTCGACATTTAAGTATTTTAAACTATTAATGATATATCTAATAATACTTTATATTATTTACATGATAATGTTATCTTAAATAATTATGTGAAAAATTTGTATTACATCTTTTTGCTCAATGTAATATACAAAATACCACTTTTTATATTTAGTAATTGTAAAAATTACATGGATACATTCATTGCATTTATCTGAAAATACTTTACAAGAAAACCATAAGACTATATTATTGGATAAGCGGGAAATAAAATGAAATGAATAGATTATTAACAAAAAATATAAACACTAAATATTTTTTTATCACATCACAAATCATTAGAGTTAAGTATAGTTTTACACAAGATATCCGAGGTTTGAAAAAAAAAAAACATCAGTATTCTAGAAAACCAGATTACCTACTTAATTCAATTAGTTTTTCTTAAAAGTTTTTCTCTGATAAGTAGATGTGGTGCGTCTGCATAACATTAAACAAATCTTAAATAAAATCATATTAATCTTAAATAAAATCTTTCATAATCCGACGTGAAAAGTTTAAAATAAAAATGGGATATTAAGAAGGACTTCATCAATACCAAATTCATAGTCACATACTTACATATATACAGTAGTTATTCAGTTAAATTATTATAAATATTTAATAAAATTACACTTACAAAAGTAGTATTTAGAAGCCGTTGCAATTGTAATGCATCTATCTAATAATTAATATATGTATTATTAATTGTTATAAAACTCTCCTTCATTACATTATACTTTCACTTCGAGTTTACGAGATATATTTAACTCGCAATAGCTATAGACATAATCGAAGTTACAGTGTATTTTACAAGTAATACAGTTACCATCAATTCATATAAATATAAATTTGTTTAGTTAAATACATATTATGTGATCTTGTTATATGTGATCTTATTATTTATACAGTCTCTATGAGCGAGGGTGAATACAAGGGTGAATTTTCGTTAGGTTTAAGAAAATAAGCATAGAACAAAGGAGGATGCCAGGAAATGTACGAACTCTGGTACTCTTCAATAGCTATGTATAATATAATATACCGTTGGAAAGCTATCAGTCTGTCTTGACAAGTAGAGAAATTTATTGCTTGATTTTTGTTTTTGAATATTAATTTATTACTTGATAAGTACGTTCTACAGCTGTAGTAACCTCACAATTATGAGACGAAGTTTACCAACAGTTATCCACAACTGCTGTTAACCTAAGTATATCAACAAAACAAAAAATATAAGAAAATATTTTAAATAAGGACACAATCATGCTTGAATATCACCAGAGAACAACTACGTAGGTACATACTTAGCACCTCGGCACAATGCTGAGCCAGTATCCGATTCACTGCCGCGAGGACACACATCTTACCTGTCTGTTTTTATTAATTTACTTGTGTCATTTTGTTTTTGTTGTTTCTGTTTCTTATGCAATGTCATGTTAATGTCCTTCGTGCAGCGAATAAATGTCTTTCTTTCTTTCTTTCTTTCCTTCTTCTATGTTTTTATTAAAATTTTCAAATCAATTATTTTAAGAATTGATCTTACTTAATTGAATCAATTACAATGCGCTTGAATGAGACTCACGGGACTTTCAGTTTTCAATTTATATATTTAATTCTAAATATTGTTTCGTTCTAGTATTAATACTGACTACATATTATGTTATTCAAAGTAATTTAAATATTATGTTTATCGGTTCTGCTTAGTTTCTCCTTTAATTACGTTTTCGTCAGTCAAGGCCTGTAGATTGTTAAAAATAGATCTATTACGTCTCGTGTACTTCCATCGCGTGATGATCTTTTAAAGAATTATCTTTCATTATAAACTTATGTTTATTTGGATTTATATTTATTGGCACGTCCGTTTTTTTTTTAAGTAGCATATAAAGCACCAAAACGAATATAAAATAAATCTTACTAAAGTAGCGATATAAATTTACTACCTAGTTTAAGGTAATTATTATTCAAGTAAGTTGTGATATATACAGTGTACTTGAATTACAAAGGCGTGAAATAGTATTATCATCGCAGTTTCATTATTTTATAGTTTGTTGTTGTTGTTACTATTGTTATGGAAATTAACACGGATTGTTATTTCATTCCTATAAAATGATGGACATTAACAATCGCCAAGAAAGTAACACCGAATTAAAAAGTTTCTATTCTCTAAGCTATCGAGATAGAAACAAAAATGAGAAGATGCGTAGACCAGTGCCATTGGAACAGGTGACAGTCACTGGAACGAAAAATAGGACCGTTCACTATTCCAATCCAGCGCTGGATACTCACTGGCAGCTCTACTGGTATAAAACTATGTATGCGCTAATTAATGTAAAGCGAACGTAATATTTAGAGCTAGTCTTAGAAATTGAACTCGATAACTCGATTATGTCATGAATTGAGCAAGCGATCATCGCCTTTAAAAACCGATTGTCTCTGTCGCTCGCTGTTTCTGCTAGTTCAAGTTGCGCGATCACGAATGTAACCTCAGAAGACATCACAAAAATGGCGACAGACCATCCAGGCGTCTCTCCCTCTTGCCGTCCACTACTATTAGGACTATTCGAAATCAGTAGGTACGTCTTATCACTAGTACTGCGAATATAATAAAAAGCGAATCGCTTGGCCTGGTTTAATTAAGACGACGCGTGACTGACTATTTTTAAGACAAGTGCAGTGCGACGTACAGTCAGCATCAGATATATCGGATCTGTCTAGGTACTCAAATAACACTACACACTTTGAGGACCGATTATATCTGCACTCCAAAGTATTCTAATTAATGTGAACATTCAACGCGTCAAAAATATCTAAACAGTCGAATGTCATTATTTTCTGTACAACCATATTTTCATAATTAGGTATACAACTAACCTGCCAGATGGATTACGCAGACACGTCAAATCTTTGATTTGTCAAATGAGGCGTATCTAAGTTTAAATATAGAGAAATTATGAGAGAAAGATTTTTCGAATTTCGAATGGCCCTCGTGCTTTGTACTAGGACGTGTGTTGCTGATTATATAATAAATAGAGATATTCGTCATCTCGAACGAAAAAGACTCGCATGATCGTGCGACTTGGTACTATTCGATTTTATCTAAATAGGTTTATTATTCTTAATTACTCAAGTAACAATAAGATTGATAATTCTTTACTTTTTTACAGGCTGACGGTCCACTTGATGGTAGGTGGCTACCGTCCCCTATTACACAAGTAACGCCACAGGTGCCGCAAGTGCGTTGCTGACTACACTAGGATAACGGATAGGGAAATTGGCTCTGGCATTCCTTATTCACTCCTTATGGTCTTAACGGTGATCTGTATGCCCTGCCACAACTTTCCAGACCAGAGCCAATTTTGAAAAGTTTATTTCCAAAGTTAACCCTGCCGGGAATCGAACCCGGATTCAAGCACCTCAACCACTCATCCAATGGACTAGTCATAAAAACACAATACAAAAATAAGTTCACAATATACAAAAATCAATTAGGTATTCATCTACACTTACACATACAAAACATTGTATTTGTACAATGTTTTGTAATTGTACAAAACATCTACAATTACAAAATATTGTATTTGTATTAATAAAACTTAAATAAGAAATTTTTTAAAAACGAAGGTGCCAAGAGGGACAGTTTCATTCTGCGGCTCCTCAGACTATAAAATTAACTGTAACTAGTATAAATAATTTCGTTGATTGTCCTTTAATGCTATGCTTTGAAGTAAAGCATTAATCATTAAAAATTAAGTTTATGTATTATATAATAAGGGTAGGTATACTAAACGCGCTGCTCAAAATGAGACAACGCTGTTTGTAAGAAAGTAGTGACGAGAGGGAAGATCGGTTAAAGTTTAAAGATACAGTCATATTGATAACGTCTTCCTTTTTTGAATTCGGTTGAAAATGATGTCATTCAAGCGTAATTATGAGACAATGTAAGTAGGTGATTATTGCGACCAACTAAACATGAACCTTAATACAAACATATCAAAGTTTATTCCAAAAAGTGTTGAGATATAATTGAACATTTTAGTGCTTAGATACTTTTGGCGATCAGATTGTATACATAAGAAAAATTTTCCGTTTGTAATGAAATATATGACATATGTGTTTAGATATATTTGAATTCAAAGAAGCTCACATCAATTTGAAATCTGTTGTTGTGTAGATGTTACTGAAAAATTAAATGCTAACAATTATTTGCCTACTTCAGATGCTCATCTACTTCTGACGCTGACTGTACCTGAGAACTACGTAGACATTTGGCTCGTAAGTCATAACTCTATACATATCTTCCGCATTATCAGAGTTGAGTATAAACATGTAAATAATATAACTAATTTAGAAATTTGAGTCATTTTTGGAACCAATGTGTATTTTTTTACTCACTGACGATTTAAGAAACGAATCCACATCATTCACATAATCTCTAACAATTTTCTGGGTGACAGTTCACAAATTTTAGCTTTCAGGTAAACTTTAATTCTGAATAAAGTTTAAAAAAACGGTATTGTGGATTAAAAAAGTAACTACAAGTAACATTTGAAAATAAACACCAAATATGCGATAAGAAAGTTTGTAGATATGCGATAAGAATGTTATTGTATGTTGGCCCGTAGTAAACCAGAAAACTGGGAAAGAAATGGAACATTGTTACTATTTACAGAGTAATGGTAACAATATTTCTGTAAATAAAATAAAATAATCTTCAATAACCACAATTTTAAAGAGTAGGGTGCGGCGATTCCCTGCTCTACTGGTGCATGTCAATTATCCCTTGTTTGCTTCGACCATCACTTCTAAGTCGATGAATAATATTTTAAAAAAAATTGTGTTTCAGCTCCAACACACGACTTAGTATAAGAAGAGCTAGCAACGTTTTTGAGAATGCATTTTAGGTCGATTAGTTTTTCTATATTTCTCATTCATACTGACGGTCGGTAGGAATGCAGTACGTCTGGCACCTGGAAGCGGTTGCGTTTACCAGTGCGCATTCCATCTGTACAGGGAAAATTGTGCATTTTGAAATTATTTTAAGACAAATTTTATTTTTTTTGTAATTATATATGCCTCTTTAGCAATATAAATTTATAGTTGCCAGACATTTTTGTCGTTGCTAACATTGCCCCAGATACAATTTTAATCATTAAAAAATGATAATTTTCAAACATTTTTAGTATGTCTGTAATTTTAATATAATATAGTTCTATAATCAAAGAATATATTATTAATTTGCCAGACAGAAATTCCGTTGCTTAATTAGAATTCAGATCAATTTAAGTATCGGGGAGAATAGGTGAGTTAGAAGAGTGCGGCAACTGATTCGTAGGTTGTGTGACAGAGACATGTGCGACAGAGATATATCAACATCAATGAGTATGCTATACTCATCATCATCATTTCAGCCGCAGGACGTCCACTGCTGGACATAGGCCTCCCCCATAACTCTCCAATAGGACCGGTCAGAAGCAGCCTGGATCCACCGTTGACCCGCGGCCTTAATTAGGTCGTCTGTCCACCTTGTGGGTGGACGTCTTACGCTGCGCTTGCTGGTACGTGGCCTCCACTCGAGAACCTTCCGGCCCACTGGGTAATAATATATGTGAAGCTTTACCGGGCTTCCACGCATTAACCAGATGTGATTATACGCCAGCTTTCTTCCGTAAAGGCAAACTGCGACCTTTCAAATTATTAACAGAATCGGAAGATTATCAATTAGTATTTCAAAATCTTGAAACTGATAACGATGACATACTAGAAAATGCATTTGCTACCTTAGAAAAATTCGTGTGTCATATGTATGGAATTCGTAATAATAACAACATTAATTATGTGAGATTTCATTTGTTTTGTAGTACTTATCAGACCAAAAATGCATACGACAACTTCGAAAATGTAACCATGTAAAGCTGAGCTACGTCAACATTTATCACGAGTCCGTTATATTGCAAAATTTTGGAGTAATGCTCATTTGAAATATCCATCGTCGTTATCTCCAGAAGCTTGTGGTTGGACCATGAAAAATAATAACTACGATTTTGTCTGGTTCGTCGGTGACCAATTACCATCACTGGTTGCTGATATTATACTTCAAGGTAAAAAATATTAATAGATTAAAAAATTAAAAATTCTCAACAAACGCATAAAACCTAGAAACCGACGATACATTTGATACAAACAATGATGATGATGATATAAATAATGATGACAACGATGACAGTGACGATGATTTTGATGCAGGATTTCATTGCGAAGCAATTATTAATTAAAAATAACATTTTGTTTTTCATGTATTTTAATGTTTAATATACGAATCAATTGCCGCACTCTTCTAACTCACCTATCTCCCCGATACTTAAATTGATCTGAATTCTAATTAAGCAACGGAATTTCTATCTGGCAAATTAATATTATATTCTTTGATTATAGAACTATATTATATTAAAATTACAGACATACTAAAAATGTTTGAAAATTATCATTTTTTAATGATTAAAATTGTATCTGGGGCAATGTTAGCAACGACAAAAATGTCTGAAAATTATCATTTTTTAATGATTAAAATTGTATCTGGGGCAATGTTAGCAACGACAAAAATGTCTGAAAATTATCATTTTTTAATGATTAAAATTGTATCTGGGGCAATGTTAGCAACGACAAAAATGTCTGGCAACTATAAATTTATATTTCTAAAGAGGCATATATAATTATAAAAAAAAAAAAAATTTGTCTTAAAATAATTTCAAAATGCACAATTTTCCCTGTACAGATGGGATGCGCACTGGTAAACGCAACCACTTCCAGGTGCCAGACGTACTGCATTCTTACCGACCGTCAGTATGAATGAGAAATATAGAAAAACTAATCGACCTAAAATGAACTTTTTCGTGACGTTGCGAGCTCTCGTACCAACTGGACTTTATTCTTTAGGAACGATTTTAAAATTTAAATTTTCACAATTCGAACACGCCGAAAGAACAACATTGTTCTTTTTTTAAATAATATTGTGTAGATGACGCAATATCTCAGAAACTTCAGATATTCTAAAATATTCAAAAAAATAATGAACGTAACTAACAGCTTTAGCATAACATAACGCATTCGTGTGACAATTTTGATTTTACTCCCATAATTATGCAATTATGCAAATCGATTCTTAAGGAGTAAACTCCAAAAATATAAAACATTCTTCACGTAGGTAGCACTAATGTAAAATCACACTCATAATTCATAAATTATCATACTCTATTATCGAGTTAGAAGTGATTGACTCCGTTACAGAATTTTATTAACGGCTGAACGCTCCAGAGCTTTGCCATATACTAAATTCCACTTATCAATTCAATATATATTTTACCAACAATTTTAATGTTTTTTAAACGATTGTTAAACGTTGTTTAATGAATGATAAAAGACGATATTTTAATTTGCGTTACAATTATAATTAGAGGCTTAATATACTCGTACATTTTTCCTTTACAAGTATTTTCGATATAAAAATATACGCTCAGCATTGTGACAGAAATGAAAGCATACGCAGTACTAATAAGTATACTAATAGGTTTAATAGGTATAGGTAGGCAACAATATTACTCAATGTAGATATCTTCTATGGGATACGCTGTTTCTATGAATTTTTGATAAAATCGCTGGAATGCCCTCCTGAAATAGTAAAGTTACTTATTAAAAATATTCTTACAGTTACATAAGCAAAGGTGCTAATATTAAATAAATGTTTTAGTTGGACTGGATTGAAATGAAATTGATTGTATTTTTGGATTAAGGCGTTTAGTGCCGCCAATTTTTTATGGCTAGATCAAAAAGATTTAAAAAAAATTGTACAATTGCTTTGTATGTATTGCCAACACCATTGACGTCTCCAATCGCCATAATGTAAAAACCGAAGAAATATATTTGTAAAGATCTAAAGATAAATAGTTTTACATTAGAGTAAAGCTATAAGTATTATATGAGAATAGTGCACATTTTTACACTAAACAAAAACAATACTTTTAAAAGTAAACGTATTTTTTCTATTTCTTTTATTTTTTTATGTAATTGATTCTGTTGTATAATTGTTTTATAATTTAATAGAGCATGTCAAATGGGGCTCAATCGCATAAAATCAGACTCGCCAAATACCCGATTCGCAAATAACCAGATTAGTTTATTTAAAACTTCTGAAAATCTATGTGAAAGTTCTGAGAAACTTTTGAGAATCTTTTGCCATCATCCTCATACAATGTACGCAAGTATATTCTCACCCGACAGCTTCAGCCACAGGCCTGGTAGATTCTTGTCCTCGGAACACATGACACGCAAAACGTTGCAACGTTGGATGCTTGGTAATGAATCCTAGATATCGATGATCACGCGGATGAAACGCGCAAAAAGATACGTTTTTCAACGAATAAAAATAGTCGATGCATGGACTGCTGCGGCCTCTCTGTTCAAAAAATAGTATTTATAGAATATTCAAGTTTCAGGATTCAATAATAAAATCAAATATATTATTGTAATACAAAATAATTATTGCGATATAAGTGCCAGGACACCCTGCGTTTTCGCAGTCATTTGGGCAGACCGTCTGGCGCCAGTAACCACGCCCTTACAGTAGACCACTGTAAAAGATCAGCATGTGTGCTGTTGTGTTTCAGTAAGTAAGGGATATCGAGCCCATTTCCCTATTCTTTTCCAATCCCGTTCTAATCCTTACTATGATCCGCAGCGCAGTTTCCGTACATATAGCGTTGCATGTATTAATGAATGGTAGCGTAACATAAAAACATATAATTGTGAATTTAAAATTGTGTTTATCTTTAAACGATTGATGATTTTTATATATAATTTTACATATGTGCTCTGTGAACTATTCTTTAAAGATAATACGAGAACGTGGGTATTTGTGAGAGCCAGTAGATATTTTATATCCATTTCAAAAAATTGTAAAAAGACGAAATATAACAGATTGTCCTCGAAATAAAAAGTCAATACCTCGGGTTTTGAACGATCAACCATACGAAGCCCTTGATCTGACACTTCTAAAATGCAAGGTTGTGCGCCAGGCTCTCCACTACATTCTCCAACAATTTTTTTTACGGCTTGGCATACTACGCTTGTGCCTTTGTGTGCTAATGTCTCAACAGACCCCATGTACCTGAAAGTATCGCAAACGTATGTTTTGCAATCGCTATTGTTAGTGATATGGGACATTATAGTACGTCTATAAAATTAATACATACCCTAAAAGGTAACGCTCCCGTTTGACCTTAGCATTGGCTGGATCAAAATCATTATAGTCCATATCTACGGCGTAGGCTGATGGAAATATTCCTTGCTGTCCTGTACGTAAATTAACTCCTAAAATGATATGTGATATTTAATTTGTGATTGAAATTCAACTTAGTTACTTAAATGTTTACATATACTTGAAATTTCGTAAATGTTAATATAGGTTTGAACTAGAACATTACGATAACCCCATTACGATACCTGCTACCGTCTTAGTCCAGGAGGCAATTTTTATATACACAAACCTTCCCCGTTTTTCCCTTTTTAGTGAAAACCGAATTAAAATCTGTTGCGTGGTTTTTTAGTCCATAAAGGACAAAAGTACTTGATTTTTATTTATATAGATATATTTATTAATATAATACAATATTTCGATTGACTTAACATAAATAGGTATGAACTCAGTATCGCACATGTGCCACATGTGTTTTAATATATTTAATGAGGGCAGATCATCAAAAAATGTTAGTATTTTTACGTAAATTGAATAGGTTTCTTAAAACGATCCATAAATTATATCAAGGAAGTAGGGAAGGTTCCAATGAGCAGGTCTTCTATCGATAATGGCGTAGGTCAATAATATTTAAATGATATTTACCTTCGCACCATAAATCATCGGCCTCCTTTTGCACGTATATGGGGTCACCTATTTCAACTTCAATTTCATCGTGATGTCTAGGGTTGAATTTATGTAGGCCTCGGTGAGTAGCTTCAAGCATTTCTAGTTGACTGTGAGGTACTGTCGTCATGTTACCAGCGAAATTAATACCGCTGATACTGCAGCTCGACGACGGCGAAACTATTTCAAATAAAGACAAAAAAATTATTTAACTACCAGGCCGCCCACGGCTTCGCACGGTTTTTTCTGCAAATTATATATGTAAAAACCTTTCTTTTTTAACGCTCTTTCCATTAGTGAAAGTCGCATTAAGATCCGTTGTCTAGTTTAAAATATCTAAGAGTAAGTACACACAAAGGGACTAATACTACCTTGAGATTTTTTTGTCTTTAATTAGGGTAAACAGCGGGTGACTATATCTATTACCAACATTAACGTGAACAGGTTCAGCAGCGGACGTCCTACAGCTGAGATGATGATAATATTTCTTACACCTTTTTTAAAATTTCACTTACCATTCTGTTGTAAGGGTGTCGGTGATATACTCTTAGGACAAGTGTCGACAGGCGAGTGGGCTGTACTGTGTCCGCTGTCGACGTCTCCGAGGCTTTGTAGTCTTTCTGAATCGGGACTGGAGTCTTCGTCGAGAAGATACCCACATTTGAGTACCAGAAGTGGTCTTCCTTGACATCCTGGTCTAATTAGAGGGCCTGCTAAAGCACCTAATTCATCTGCAAGCGACGCTGGTTGTCCGCAAGGTATGACAGGGGCTGTAAGTATAAATAGATTATGCTTAGAAAACTAATAACACCATGAAGAATGAAAATGGTAAATAAATAATATGTAGTAACGTTATCACTTCACAAGCAGTAATTTTGATTTTATCCATTCAAAAATTAAAATAAAATAAAATAAGGTTTTTAATTATGTTTAGGAATTTGTTAGGCAGTAAACTATTCATTTAAAGGTATAATAATAATAACAAATTATTACGTCGATTGATAGAGAATAACAATAACGAATTACCTAATTAATTTGTAAGTAGGTTAGTTGATTGATTCTTATCGAAACAGTTAGCAGTAGATATATACGTATTAGGGTTTGCAATCCTGTATTACCGCATTTCGCTTTTTTTTGAATAAACGGAAAATACTTAACATCTAGTCTCGACAAAATTTTTGTTTATTACCTAGATGTTTACAAATTTAGTAATTTAGCAGCAAGATTGTATGTTAAGTAAATAGAAACATAATAATATGGATAAGTAATAAAATATATAAATTTATTTATATATACTAGTTTAAGAATAATTCAAAAACATTAATAAAGGATACTTTTCGTAGTCAAAAATTACTTTTAATAGAATAAGAGCTAAGAAATTTGGTAAAGTTAGTGTTCGAAAAATCGAAATCTCGATAGTTAATGCGTTAAATCTCTTGCGGGTAATACAGCGGAAACCCGCTATAAAGGCGCAAATTTTCAGCTGAAAAAAAAGACTGCGGGATTGCAAACCCTAATACGTATTATACGAGTATTATTTTCGTATATTTCCACTTTTAAGAAGTTTCCACTTTTTAAAAACTTAAAACTCAGTAATTATTTTGAAGAGTCTTATATGACCTCTTTAAATTAAAAAGTGCGGCAGACAGGCTGACAGCCCACTTGATTGTAGGTGGTTACCGTCGCTTAAGGAGACAAGCAACCCAATAGGGGTGCTGGCCTACCCTGTAACAATTTGTTTACAGCTCGCTTGAAGAAGTCCATATTGTAGCTAGGTGGAAACACCTCAGAAGGGAGTTTGTTAGAAAGTTTGCGCTAGAGTTTCAAGAATAAAGACTGTGCGTAGAGGCATATTGTCTAAGTAATGCTGATGAGCTCCGCATCTGTTACGCGCAGTATGGTGGTAAAAACTTTTATACAAGACTTACCTGTCATACCTAACGTCTAAGATAGATATATTATAAGGTTTATTCGAAAAATATTAAAAAAAAAGCAGTCATGAAAGTCATATTTTTCGTATTATTTTTACGTTGCTTAAAACCAAAATTGTCGCATCAGCAAGATAATTATCAAATATTGTTGGTCAGAGTTATTCCTCATATATTTTTAAACAATTCGCTAGACATGCAACAGAGCATCTACAAATAGAAAATCGACTGCAAGCGCCAGCGTATATTTAGATGACTGAACTGACCTTTGATGTTATTATAAGCAAAGTAAATGACAAAAACGATAATTATAAAAAGATTCAAAGGGCATTCATTACTTACAATATTTTCTATTCTTTGGTATTTCCGGTAGTTTTCTTCTTCTTCGTTCGCCATTTGTAAAAATTTGATGCCTTGGACTTCGCTGTGTTTCTGTGGTGTCGGTGGATTGAACCGGTGATACGACTTTTGTCTGAGCTGTGCTTGAAGATCTGTCATTATCAGCATCACATGCCCTGTCTTCTTCGGCCGATCCTTCACTCTTTGACGAAGGGGATTCGTCTTCCAGAGCAACATTTGGCACTAGTCTAGAATAATATAATTTGTTAGTTAAAATTACTATTGACACTCGTTAAAAGTGTGACTCATTATTTTTAACACCTACTTCGATTTTCTATTCAATGTTCACGTGACATATTGTGAAACCGCGAGACGACTCGAATAAGCAATCTAAGTCATTTGTTGGATCAATTTATAAGGTTGTTTAAAACACTTACGAATAAAACGGCGTCGGAGCTTTAATGTGTTGAGGAAGTTTGTCGAAAACTCTTCGAAATTCTTCAAACTCGCTATCGGCCATGTCGCTTATACACCTGATGGTTGTGTCGAGTTATCCGCATGCGCGGAGCCATCTTTAGATTGTTATCGACCAAGGGTTTAAAACTAGGGGGAGAACATAGGGCGCAAGTGCGAATTAATATTTTGGCGCATGCTTTTTATGGTTTCTATTTAAGTTTTAGTAATGGAAAGTTAATCACATAACATAATATGTATTATATTAACAGAGTTAATATTAAGCAACGATATTGTATTTCATAGAATAATACGATAATCTTATCATATTATTATATATATTTATCAATATATTATATGTTTTTAAAGGAAAATAAAGTTTTTTGAACGCTTAATTAACGATAAATTAATTTAATTAGATTGTTATTGTATTATTGTATTAGATTCCTTTAATTTTTTCATTAATTTTATTTTATATTAAGGTCGACAGACAGGCTGACAGTCCACTTGAGCGAGGTGGCTACTGTAGCTTATAGCACAAACACGCCACAGGCGCTGAAAGTTCGATGCAGGCTACAGTAGCGTTAAGAAAACAAGCAGCAGCAGGGTTATAAAAACAGCACTAACTGATACTACAGATAAAATTATGGCCCCTAACTGTCGAACATAGGGCCGAGAATTACCACTTTTGTATTTTACTTGATCAAATGGCTAATGTAATGTCAGACATTAGTCAAGATCTGATTTTAACCACATGTATTTGTTATGTACTTTTTTATTTATTGACTGGAATAATGAGCGCTACTTATATTAATATTAATTTAAAAAAAAAAACATGTGATTGCTAAACCAATATTAAAATATTAAATAATCTCCATAGGGAACCTCAGTTTTATTTTATTTCTCAATAATAATAATCTCGCCTTAGATCATAGGATACCATATAGAATGCTTTAGATTAGTTTGTCTAGAGAGTTGATTGTTTTACCTGTTATCTTGAATTGATGCTGCAGCATAATAGCATAATAGCAGCAACTTACAGTAGATATAGCGTATATGGGCTCAATAGAAAGTCAGGGGTTACGTTTAATTTATAATTGTGGTTGGCATTACAATGAGTAAAATGTTTTGTTATGAATTCAAATAATTATTGCTTTAGGTATGGTTTAGGATTCTTCACAATGGACGGGGTCGTTCGTTCATCCTCTCTAGGAAGTCGGGCGCACGTCCAAAGAGCAAAGTAAACACACTAAGCTCTCCACTACGAGACCGCAAAAGTGGTTGGAAACTTGATTTCGAATCTACTTTGAACTTAACTTTGTTTTCCTTGATGTCTATTAATAGGAACATTAATAGACATTATTAAAAAAAATATTATTTGAAATGAGAACTTACAAACACATTAAAACTAATAAGTTTATAAATAACTATAAACTATAACTAACTAAACTAATAACTAAAATCCTCTCAATACCAACTTTATTTTATACTAAGGGGTGCCTGCGCCTCCGTCCGTGTTATAAATTAAAAAATAAATAAGAAATATAACGCCTGACATCTTTAATGCTATTACACTTTTCCAGGCGTTAGTTTTCTTAACTTTAATTGTCCCCTCGGGAACAGTACTTTTTTCTCGATGAAAGGTACCCTTTTTCTGTATCGCTAACGACGTGTATGTAAAATTTCATTATGATCGGAGAAACAGTAACAGACAGACAGACATTACTTTCACATCTATACTAATATTATAAAGAGGAAAAATTTGATTGTTTGTTTGTTTGCATTAAATAGGTTGAAACTACTGGTCCGATTTGAAAAATTCTTTCCCTGTTTGGAAGCTACATATCCCCGGGTGACAAGGGCTATATTATATTTTCAAAAAAATTAGGGATCCTTACTAAAACTCCAAAAATGTAACCCAAAGTGTAAAAAATGACCTAAAAAATTCCTTACATCGCGTTCCCTGCGAAAACTATTGATGATGGAACAAAATAATGTACTACGACTTTGCAGAACACATCATTATCTACAAAAAGTGTCGCGACAGCGTATGTCTAACTTATATGTGTAACTTTAAGTTAGCTATAAGAGTTCTTTTATTTTAAAAATTTAATTGAAATGCCGCCGCTAGAAAAGGCTCTTTATTTGTATCTTGGTATTAATCCTTATCAAAATAAATTACTTTATATTCAAGACTGCTTCAATACCCTTATATAACTTTTTGAATTATTCAATAATTTCCATTCGAAACATCATGAGTTTAAAAATGTAAGTATTAGAAAAAAAGTCGCGTGGTCGCCGCTCACCCCGCTCGTCTATGCGATGTAGGCTTTACTGGGGTACGGTCAATGTCATGAAATAAAGTGCCGCGCGGCTGACTCCCGCGGTCGGCTCTCTACGCAGCGGTCGTGTGCAGAATCGAATAATTTATTAAATACACGTGCGAAGCCGGGCTGGGTCGCTAGTTAATAATATTAGTACGGATGTAACACGTCAGTACCTATCTACATACCTATTTGAGTTTATTAAGTTCATGTTACACCAATTAATCTAAATGTTTGAAGAAATCCTTGAAATCTTGGAACCTTCGGGTTTCCATACAAATAAGAAAGTATTAATACAACAATAAATGTGAATGAGGAGGCAGTCGCTTCCAAACGTCTCTAGAGAAATTGAATTAAAAGCTTCTCTTCGAAGTATCGTGTTTTGCGTTGCTTCTGGAAACTTAATATTTACTTTATTGAAATACGCTTGGTGTAAAATTTGTACTGCTATATATTTATTAATAAAATAAACTGTTTCAGTAATACATTTGAAAGAAATATTAATCGAATATATTGACAATACATTTTGTTATTGCAACTGTACATTTTTATTTTTAACGTTTAATTTTCAGCGCTTACGGATTCATGTGCGCTAAATTTGACATCATAATTGTTGAAATAAAAATAAATGTTATCCCAAAATTTTTAATACTCCACGGGCGCCTGTCCGTTGTAGAGATGATAATTCTCATACGCTTTTGTGGAAACGGAATATATACATACGTACACATATAAAGAATTTTTCCTATTAAAAAGAATTGCAGGCAAGTTGACGATCTACTTGATGAAAGATGGTTTCTGTCGTCTAAGGACAAACAATACTAAGGGTGGAGGTGAGCTGCCCACAATGCAGGAATTTATTTACAGCTCATACAGCTAATTTTAAAAAAGCTATGTGGAAACACCTCAGAAGGGAAATTGTTCTGAAATCGAGCGTCCACGGGTATGGTTTTGAAAAATTAGTAGTTTAGGGTTAAAATCACCAAAAACTATAAAGTAAAGTCGGAAATTGCGCGGTTTTTTCGATTTGTAACAAGGTTGCGTTTTGCAGACATCCGGCAAAAAATCAGAACTACCGGATTTAAGGCAAGGTACCTTGCGTTAAATCCGGTAGTCGGCGACATTACTGGACTATAAGTATCCACTTTAAAGCGAATCCAAGATTTTTTGTAGCTATAATAGTTTGAAATATTTAAAAAATAAACTTGAAAACTGGAAAAAACAACAAAATTATGAATTTTGCATAATTTTTCAAGTTTTATTTTACTGTCACATAGGTTATAGTGTAGTAACTTCTTTATAGGATGACAAAAAACTTCTGACCAAATTTCATCCAAATCGAAAGTCCTTTCGATTTGACATGGACATAACGATTTGACATGGACATAACGATTTGACATGGACATAACGAGTTTATTAAAATAATTAAATTAACATAGTTGTACTAGTTTATATAAATGAAATTGATTAATAGCGAGTCGTTAGATTCTACATAATATTTATGTCTACCTTCCTTACATATGAAACAAAATCTGATGCGCCCCTATGTTACTTATCACAAAAGCCTGCACTGACGTCACATGACGTATTTAATCTTCACGGCTCGTTAAACCATTGAATAGTTTTCAGAACCACACAACAACGACATTATAATACAATAGTGATTAGTTTACTATCTAATACAAGCATTTCAATTGGTTTTCTTGAAGCACTCAGCGAACATCACAGCGTAGTAAAAATTGCTCGTAAACACATTTCAGTCTATATTTACGCAATCGAAGAAAGTTGAATAAAAGGCGGGAGCTCTACCAGATAATGAATGATAGGGAACGCTCTTTTCGCTAAACAATGGTAATAAATACAGTGACTGGTCCGTTTAACACCCACTAGTCTACGGCTAGGAGCACAATGCCATTGAAATGAAACCACACCTTATCAAAATGCTTATCCGTTATATACAACCTGCACGAAATATTTTATAACTGCTGTTTTTATGGTAAATAGATGTATTGTCACGACTTGCACAATTGTCGAATTAGACAAAATAAACATAAAGATACTTAAACCTAAAGAAATCATAATAAATCAAATAAGTATTGCCGGTGATAACAAATGGCGCTGAAAGGTGATCTGTGATTATGGGCCTCGTAAGAAAGCTCAACGTCGCTCAACGAGCTATGGAGAGGGCTATGCTCGGAGAAACATTATACAATAAAAATACTCGTAAATATACTTAATTGCAATTAAAAAATGATTCTGCACTTTCATTGGGCAACACCAAAATGAATAATTTTAAATTAAAACTAAAATTTTCAATAGTGTGTTCCTGTCTCTATGATCGTGAAAAGAGAACATTTTCCAAGTTACTGCGAACACTTGATTCAGCCAATCAAATATACCCACCCTCCTTCAAATCACCCTCGCCTCGTAGGTTTATAAAGCGCACAGGGACTAAAGATGGGACAGTGTGTTTCAGTCACTGCAATAGCGCATCTCTCTTCCTCTAGACATCACCATATAGTACTTAAACTTTCTTTTCATTTTAAATCATAAATCATATTAAACCATATAACATCTTAGTACCTAATTAATGGAAAAAATAATATTCTTGTGAAACTTGAACAAACATTGGAGACCAATGTAGAAAATTTTTAAGACACATATTTTATTTTATAATATTTTTGTTGTTTTGAATATTGTCTGGATATTTTTTTTTAATTACTCCGTTTCCGTGACTAGGTAAACTGAGGAAAAATGAGTGGATCTGGCAAGGGTCTATTAGGATTATGGTTGTACAGAAACGGTTCGGAATGGGAAGTGAAAAATGAATCTCCGCACCACCCGAAATTAGCCGAATTGCAAATGGCTTCTCGAAACCAAAATCCACCCGAAGGTGAGAGGACATCAGTAATATTTACCCTGAAGAACGAGGTCGGTGGTTTGGTGCGTGCACTTTCTGTCTTTCAAGACTTGGGAATAAATGTACTTCACATTGAATCCAGAAAATCTGCGACAGAAACATATGCGGTGAGTCGCGAGATACTTTAAGATTTAAGATGTAAGATTAAGATTTAAGATTGTAAATTTAAGATTTACTTGTTAATTCAACATTTTTGTGGCTAACTTTGAAATAACTGAGCAAAAGAAAGTCGAATTTTCTTCACGCGACATAAATGAATATTAAAAAAAATTTAAATATTGCCTTTAGGCTGATATTTTAGTGGATGTGGAGTGCGATCCTCATAGAATGGAACAATTAAAAAGGATGTTGAAGCGTGAGGTGCAGGATTTTGAAGTGGTTTCTTCGCAAGTGGAAGGCGACGAGTTTACACCTCCAACTCCGACATCGGCTGCTGCTAGTTTTGGTAAAAATGTTATTAACAGACTAGTAAGAATTATTATGCCTGAAGTTCATAGATGATGTAAAAATGTTTATCTTTAACAGATTTCGGTGAAATGCCGTGGTTTCCTCGAAAGATATCCGAGTTAGATCGAGCTCAAAATGTGCTCATGTACGGATCAGAGTTAGATGCCGATCATCCAGGATTCAAAGATCCAGTCTATCGTAAGAGACGTGAACAGTTCGCTGCAATTGCAAATAACTACAGATAGTAAGTAATTGTTTTATTTTTTATAATTTATGTTAAGGTCGGCAGACAGGCTGACGGTCCACTTGATGGTATGTGGCTACCGTCGCCTATAACATAAGCAACGTCACAGGTGCTGCTAGTGCTTTGCCGACTATATTAGATCTAAGGATAAGGTATCGGAAAGAAATAGGCAAATGGGCTCTGGAATCCCTTATTCACTCACCGAAACACAACAGCACACGTGCTATTATTTGACAGTGGTTTGCTGTAAGGAGGTGGGCTGCCCAAATGAGTGCGACTTAGTGTGCCCTGCCACTACTTTCCAAAATTATCTATCACGTCATTTAAATGAAGATTATTTTCTCTATTATAAATATTTTTGCATCTGGTCTATTGTGACAATTAAACAAAATATCAGTATAATTTATGTAATTCTTATTTTTATATTAATTATAATAATAATAATAATCATCATCATCAATACATCAGCAACTTGCGCTTTGATACGGTCTTAATGAATCTGAGGTGCCGTACTACAAGTACGTGCTTACGCCAGATCTCGAAAATAGTCGTGCTACGCTCTACTGGGACCGCTTTATAAGGACAGGACTATTGTTGCCAATAAACCTGACATCGTGGTTATCGGTCGATCTAAGCGCCGTACAATGCTTGTTGACATCACTGTCCCGCATGATGAAAACCTCCTAAAAGCCGAAAAAGATAAGCTGAGTAAATATTTAGACTGGGCTCACGAGGTGACCGCCATGTGGGATGTCGATTCGACCATCATCGTCCCGATAGTCGTGTCGGCGAACGGTCTTATAGTGAAGAGTTTCGACCAACACCTCAAGAAGCTCTCACTAGATGGCTGGGTCAAGGGACAGACACAGAAAGGGTACTTCTTGACACGGCACGAATTGTCAGGAGGTTCCTCTCTCTGCAGCCCTAACGGCCGGTACCTGCGGAATTCTATTTTTAGGTTTTTTAAGATATTTATTGTTTTTTTTTTATATTTATTGTAAAAAAAATAGAATTAAGAAAGAAAATAAATATGTGAATAATAATTATTATTAATAATAATAATATGCACTGTAATTTCATAGCGGCCAACCTATTCCAAAGATGCAATATACTGATACTGAAATAAAAACTTGGTAAGTATATATATTTTTAATAAGTAAATAATCTACGTTGAATATTACATGTTTCAGCTACGCATTAGCGAAATTTTGCTTTATAGCAACATCTTTTAATTTGTTTTATTATAAAAAAATTTGAAATTTTTTTCAACTGTTTCAACTTTCAATTATTTAAAACTAAGTTTTTCAGTAGGATAGAAAATAAAATTATTTTAAACTAGGCATTGCACGCAAATTAGTCCGCGCATATCTCTATAAAATATAAAATATGCTTGCGACTTCGTTCGCTTCGACTTCATATTAAGATATGAATATATAATTTCATAAATAGAAACTGATATTATAAACTAAACAAAAATAAATGTGCAGGTAACTAAATAGACTATGCATAGGACTGTTCGTTCAAAAAGCGGTATTTTTTTACTTTTAGCTTTTTTATACTCGTATTAACTTTTAAACAAAGGTCTGAATTTTGAATAATTTAAAGAGGAATTTAAATTTAACCTTGAGTTTAAAACTATTTAAGTTATCTACTCGTATTTTGTTTGACTATTTCGAACATAAAACGGTTATCGTGAGTTAATTATAATAGTTAGATTTATATAACGAAGCGAACTTTTTCGTAGGCAATGAGGAATACTATAAAAACATATAGTAGAAACATTAACTTCATATATCATCATTACTTTTCGCAGTGTACGCCAAATAATGACTTATAGATTTCTAATTTCCCTAAAAAAATATATAGCCTATATCTGTCGATGATTAGAAGGTACGTAGCTTTCTATAAGTGAAAGAATTTTGCAGATCAGGTAATTAATTTTTGAGTTTATCCATTACAAACAAATATACAAAAATACATACAAAAAATAATATATATTATATTATTTTATCGTTGTTTTATTAAGAGTTTAATAAATATTTTCTAATAATAGCTATGTTCTAATATTAGCGAAAGCAGTGTAATGTAGCCAGAGCCTCTTGTTTTAACTAACTTCAACCACAGGGGAATCGTGTTTCGTGAACTTCACAAATTGTATCAAAAGCACGCCTGCGAGGAGTATCTTGAGAACTGGCCGGAACTCGTCAAATACTGTGGCTACAAAGAGGACAACTTACCTCAGGTATACTATTATATGCATTCTAGTAGGTAACTATTACATAAATTAACTTGAACCGTATCTATACCTACATTATTTTTCTACTCATACACTTTTCTTTGTATATATAAATAAACAATACATTTATTGTAATTTAATTTGCTGAATTAAAATATTTTTACAGCATCTTCCAATCTCTTTCTACAGCATCGACTCAATATTAAATGGTTCATGATCATAATGTATTGTGTCTCAAATATTTTAGAATGTCAGACCTTACAATAACCTTTATACTAGTAGTATCGCAACGTCCAGACCGTATTTGATTTTTTTTAAATTTTAAAGGACTAAGTAAGGTACAGCAACAAATTTAAAATTTAATCTTAATTGATTACATTAATTCAGAGATTAGCTGTACAGGAAAAAGTGTCCAGCTAATCTTTATAAGTACGAAAACATTATTAAACATTTGTTGGTGTAGAATAAATAAATAAAGTTTCTTTCAGCTTGAAGATGTAAGTATTTTCTTGAAACGCAAAACGGGGTTCCAATTGCGTCCAGTTGCAGGATACCTCTCACCACGCGACTTTCTCTCTGGGTTAGCATTTCGAGTTTTTCACTGCACTCAATACATTCGACATTCATCGGATCCATTCTATACACCTGAACCGTAAGTATCACTCATTATTCGAAGTGAGTCTTATCCTGAACACAAAATACAAATTTTGTTTTAATATGATTTTTTAGAGACTGCTGCCATGAACTTCTTGGTCACATGCCTCTCTTGGCTAATCCAAGTTTCGCCCAATTTTCACAAGAATTGGGTCTTGCATCTCTAGGTGCATCTGAAGAAGACATTGATAAATTGGCCACGGTATTTATCACTCTAATTTTACTAATATGCTCTAATATGCTACGTTCGACACCATTATACATAACTGAAACATACTGATACTGAGCCTGTCGGTTATAGCGCAAAAGTCCCCAATAGAATATGTGGCCTAGAATTTTTTACGTTTCATAATGACTATTTCTTATTATCCTGCCGGAAGCAACACACGCGTGCCTGGTTTTAAAGTTTAGCAATACATTGCTAATCTTTAAAACCAGGCATTTTGGGATTCAATGTCCTTTTTCACGTACACTAATTTTATATACAAATCTGAAATTTTTATACATTTATGAATCAACTTTTGAACAAAATGTATGACATGATAACTTTGTGTTTATCATGTCACCCATGGCGCCGATTTTTTCAAGAACATTTTTTTTTCGTACATCTTGATAAATTTAATAAATAAAAGTTCTCCTGATTATTTTGTAAATGATTAAATCCCTTTTTTTTCTATTCTTAAACACCTTATGTTTCTTTTGTTTTTATTTGATTAATTTTGTTTAAGGAAATCTGAATTTTTCGACGCAATTTTTCCACCAAAGTAAACTGAAGCTACGTCAGTTCTCCCTATGGCGTGTTAAAACGACCGCACGAGTCTGTGCTCGACGGATATCCACTGGCGCCCGCAGCGATGACTGGCGGACATGACCAAATAGCCATACTTTTCAAAAGAATCACTTTCCTTGTATTTTACTATTTACCTATACGTTATTGTTTTTTATTTTTCAGCTATATTTTTTCACTGTTGAATTTGGCCTGTGTCGCCAATTAGATGGCACCTATCGAGTTTATGGCGCTGGTCTCCTGTCTTCAGTTGCTGAACTCAAACACGCACTTTCTACACCTGAAAAAATAAAGCGGTTCGACCCTGACGTGACCGTCAGTGAAGAGTGTATAATCACTTCGTACCAGAATGCGTATTACTATACTGACTCTTTTGAGGAAGCTAAGGAAAAAATGAGGTACTTACAAATACATTTTTGAATACGAAATTATATTGTTCATAGAAAAAAATTGCTTTAACCGACCTGGTGCTAAGTAGCTACCGTCGCCTCTAAAAAAATATCTATAAATCTATATAAATAAAAATGAAACGCTAAATTTCTAAGCGCAAAAGGACCAAATCGGCTTTTTTTAAAATAATCATTGCAGTCTGAGGAAGGTTTAAAATGACTATAAAAATTTGAGGTGGAAGAAACGTAAAATTTATCGTTTTTCCATTCACAGTTCCTAGCTGAAAATATGATCTGTTAGAAGATCATATCCATTGCTAGTGGAAGAGTTAATATCTTATTATATTATGTTTTTAACATATTTCAGAGCATTTGCTGAAAGCATACAACGACCATTTGGAGTACGTTACAACCCTTACACTCAGAGCGTGGAAGTCCTCAGTAACGCACAGAAAATTACCGCTCTAGTTCGCGAACTCAGAGGCGATATTTGTATTGTGTCGTCGGCCATCAAGAAAATCTCTGCACAAGACTCCACTCTAGACGTAGAAACCATAGCTAACATGCTACACACTGGTTTACAGGTGATATATTTATTACGTTTTGGTTATTACTTAAGGCGTTAGTATATGAAGTTTATGAAAAAAATGTATTTGGAAATAAACATTTTGAAAAACTTATAGTGTGAGAGATCTGAATAAGGAGGATTTTCGCAACTATCGTCATCTCAGCCGTAGGACGTCTATTGCTGATTGCTGGGCTTATTCCCACTAGTTCTGTACTGGACATAGACCTATATTATATATATTACTAAATTTTTCAAAAGACCGGTCAGAAGCAGTCTGGATCCCATGACCCGCAGTCCTTATCCGGTCGTCTGTTCACCTTGTCGGTGTTCACCTGTTCCACCTGTTCACCTACGCTACATTTGACGGCCCTTGGCCTCTCGATTCGAGAACCTTCCGGCCCCAGAGGCCCTCGGCTCACCCTAGATATAACATTCATATTAGCTAGCTATTAACAAAATATAATAATAATATTTTACATCCATTTAGGTTGAATTACAACATATATTTACAAGCGAAACAAAGATATTCGTTGCGATAATTACATGTAAAAATCCTACATACGTCGGCAGCTCACTTGCATAGGCGACGGCAGCCACCCACTATCAAGTGAACCATCAGCCTGTCTGCCGATCTTACTAATTCGCCGGGTTATGTCGATACTTTTCGTTCGTCTACGGATCGCCTTATTCCTGACTCGATCTCGCAGTGTAACAACCCCGAGCATAGCTTTTTCATAGCTCGTTGAGCGACGTCGAGCTTTCTTATGAGGCCCACAGTTAGTTCGCTACAATGGCGCGTGATAAAAACTCGAAGTTGATATCAACTCAACAGAAAGCTCTTGATAAATTCAGTAATGTTTTGTAATAACATAAATTCTTTATTTTGTTTATGTTTGCCGTCCTTTTGATACGGTCGACTTTATAGACACATTAATTTTATCTTACCATCGTCATCGTCACTAACTCAATCAAGGAAATCAAAAAACTAAGAATACTGTGTATTAAAAATAATTTCGAAATGGCTGCCCAAATATTTATGGCAGAGAAGTTGTTCCCATGTATTAGAGGAAATTGCTTAAAGTGGTTTGAAAGTTACTTAACACAGAGACAGCAATGTGTTAAAATCTCTGAAAATAAAAGCAGTCCCATACCCAATTTCCTTTGGTATTCCTCAGGGAAGTATTCTTGGGTCTACTCTCTTTCTTTTGTATATTAATGACATTCCATCGAATCATTTTAATAACGCTAACGTATTCTGTTACGGAGATGAAACTGCTATCATTTTTCATGATTATACATGGCTTGAAGTATGTCAAAGGACAGAGCATGGATTGGGACTGATAGCAGGATGGCTCAATAATAACCTATTATCCCTCAACACATCCAAAACAAGATTTCTATGCTTTCATAAAACGATGGCCTCTGCCCCTGGAGTATGGTGTATGATGGAGAGCTTCCGACCCCAACTCTTGTAGCTTGGAAACCGTCTTTTGTGGACAGAAACAGCTGGTACTTTTGAGAGCAGAGCGATTTCTTGTTGAGAATGTTTTTTTTTCGATTTAAAATAAATATATATGCTTAGGTTAGTAATTAAATTAAGAGTTTAATATTAAATTATAGTACATTACTGCAGAGTCCGGGAAGTGACGGATTGCCGGACGAAGTGGTTTCAAGGCCGAGCTTTAGCGAGGCCTTGACAAAGAACTGAGTCCGGCAATCCTCATTCCGGTCGAGGCTGGTATAGTGCTTTTCTTAATAAATGTGAGGAAATAATCAAACACGTGATACAAAAAAAAAGTATAATATGAAAAAATTATTAAAAAAATAATTTAGGTAGGTACTGAAAAAAAGTCTGCTTTCCCACTTTTTTTATTTTAATGAGTGCAAAGAAAACAGCGCCATACAGCCCAGTCATCAAATGAGCATGCGCTCGCCGCGGCCTACTAGATTTCATCGGGCTGAGCAGCGGCCAGTAATCAATTAGTGCAAAGAAAACAGTGCCATACAGCCCAGTAATCAAATGACCGTGCGCTCGCCGCGGCCTACTAGATTTCATCGGGCTGAGCAGCGGTCAGTAATGAATTTTCATACAACATTCTTGACCTAGGCCGAGAAAGAAATGCATGAGCCAAGAATTACAAACTTCGCGGCTTGTTTTTAGTACAAGAATGCCTACATTTCCGAGCATGTTTGAGAAAAGAGTATTTTCTCTGCCACAATTAGAAAAAAGTATTGTATTATTCACCCTTTTTTAAACATGCATTATTTTTATTTTTAGGTGAACGAAAAGAGCCCACAGAGCACATCTGGCGGAAGTTCTCCCAATTCCGAACGAGGTCTTTCACCGCATCCTCACGACGCTAAGTGAATAATTTAACTTCCAAATATTACCCGCATATTATTTAGTTGTGTACAATTAGTTTTAACAGTAGCTTTCAATATTCGAGTAGCCTTCGTGTTGTCATATATTGTTAAATAAAAACAATAAAAATAAAAACTAAAAAGATGTATTTAACATAATATACCTACATTTGTCGTAATAAGAATATATATTACATATATTTACGAAAATGTACCTAATAATAAATATAACAACTTGAACAGTCCTTTTAATTTTATGATATGTTGTATCAATCAATAATCATGAACGAACGGTTTAGTACTCGCTAATTGTATCCCAGTAGTTTTAAATAAATGCAAAATGTTATGTAATGATTTTTTTTGTGCTTTGATGAAACGACCTGCTTGATGAAACTAAAGTTATTTACATGGATGAATTCAAATAAACTAGCATTTTGAAAGTATTTTTAACATAGTTTATTGTTCCTGTTATAAATTGTTATTTAGTTAAAATTTTACATTTCATCAAAATGCGATAGTGTCAATGTTGCATGATCATGTTAGTTATATATTACACATTTTACTTAAAGTTATATTAAAACTATATACTATATTTCATAAAATTATTATAAATGTTGTAGAAGGTAATAAAGATAATAATTTCATTATATTATTGTTAATATATGTACCTATGTATTCCTAAATACTGAAATATATCTTAAACCAAATATTTATATTATACAAATATTGCTTGATTGTGTAGAATAAACAATGGCAAAAATAGAATGGAGTTTTAATCGAATACATTTGGATACTATTGGATTTAAGCTCAGTACAGTTTAGTTTCAAATACATAAATCGTTGTTATAAACCAAACCTTCGGTTTTCACCGTAAACATTAATTTACAGATTGGTTTACTGGTGTGGTGCCAAAATAGAAATGATTTAAAGATTGTAATGGTAATTTCGTCGGTCTGAAACACATTGAATCGATGGGATTAATAATATTAAGCAAACATATTTGGGAACGTGTCCAAAATTAAAAGAATTGTAGATTTTATCATAATCGTGTGCCTCTATTACGCGAAGAAAAATCCAAGATCAATCAAACGCATTTTTTCTTTAAACCTACTGGGAGTTCAACGTTAGTTTGGGCTTGTGTAAAAATATCAAATATATCAAAATTAGAGGAATTGTAGATTTTATCATACCTCTGTTACTCGACTAAAAATCCAAGATCAATCAATCGCTGTTTTTATTTAAACCTAGCTGGAGTTCAGCGTTAGTTTACGCTAAAATATTAAATATATCAAAATTAGGGGACTTGTACATTTTGTTATAAACCTGCGCCTCTGTTACGCAACTAAAAATCCAACATCTATCAAACGCTGTTTTTATTTAAACCTAGCTAGAGTTCAACGTTAGTTTGGACTTGTGCCAAAATATCAAATATATTAATTTTAAACAGCAAAATGTGGCAATTCTACAAATTGAGGTCGATTTCAATACTTTAAAGTGATTACTCATATTAACACCGCTCCGTGAAAACAACAAAACAATTTCACACTAAAATGCACGGAAGGAATATTATTATACACGTGTAAATTAAACACGAGTCCTTGGCAATGCTTCTTGAATTTAATTATAACTACTTACGTATCTGTCAAAACTGTACGAATGTTGGCAAGTGAGAACCGGAGAGTGAAGAGTTGGGACAAAATTAGCTCTTAACATTGAAGATTTCGATGTCACACATGTCTTTGGGTTATTTCACATTTAGCTTTGTTAAAGATGTGAATTGGGTGACAAGAAAAATTTAAATCAAACCAATAGAAATCTGAGACATTGAGACAGATCAAAGTGTCTGGTGCTTTGAATCAAAGTGTCAATGTTGATTGATTTGAATTATTAGAAAATATTTAACCTTAATCATATATTTTATTGAACATTGTGAAGAAACAGTGGCTAACTGTTGATTTGCTTTCATTTAAAACATTTAAAACTGGCAATCATTTGTTAAGTAATGAAAAGTATACTTATTTATACTTTTCATACTTATTTATACAATTTTGTAATTTTAATAAAGTTCCCGACATACGACGTAAAAAAGAAAAAGAAAATTAAAACGAATTCAAATTTATCCCATACAACTAAAATTTATCCCAAAATTTTTTTAACAGGTTTATATTTCAAATTTTGCAAAAACAAAATATTTCAGCGAAATTTTCCAATGTGTGCAACAGGAAGACGTCATTTAATCTCTCCCATCCCTATTAAAGAGGTCAGTAGAGCAATGCGGCAGAGAGTGTGATTTGTTTACGAAAGTTTACGTGCGTGATAGTAGATGGTATCTAGATATAAATTCATTCTTTTATGTTTTAAAAAAATATCCCCGTTCAAAACTCTAAACTATATGAGTATGGAAAAACTATGTAAAAATTAGTAAGAAAGAGCTTGAAGGAAAGGCGCCGTGACGTATAATTTTCCAGGGGGAAAGCCCGGCCGACATGACCAGTGGCGGCGGACGGGCGACCGCAGTTGCGACGAGCTTTCGCCGCGTCACCACGTCGCCTCTACACACTAACCGCCTACGCAAATCGATTATATCGGCTTTTAACGTCTTAACCAGGAACCATTATTACGTTAACATAAAAAATTTGGTCAATTGAAAATTTATTTCCCTCGACAAAACGTTGACTGCATGCATTTGCTTCGCTTCGGATATTGAAAAAGTTCCCATTGCGCGCCAGTTTTACAAAGTAAACAATAAAGGCACAGATAAACGTGCTATCGAAACAGCTGTTTCGATATTCTCAGCTGATGCGCGACAAATTAAATCTTACGAGCTTCTTCACAACAAGGTATTTAATTAGACAATAATAATGTTACCTATCAAGTGCGATTTTGATAATGGGACAATACGAGAGAAATGAATGTGATAAATTATTTACAAGTTTATTAAGAATATGTAATTTGACATTGAAAATTGGATTCTGAGATTTCTTTGACACTTTTACTGTGTCGGATTTTACATTATATTACTTCAAAGACCGAAGCTGGACCGCACATAGTATGGTGCTTGCCCCTTTATTCATTTCTCCAACTCGTGGTTCAGCGAAGGCCACCGGTTGCGTGAACGCGACGTTGCCCCTGGGAAGTTGGCAAGGTGCGCTCGCGCGTCGTCATCGAGAGTGACGCGTTCTTATGTCTTGAAAGCGTCTGTCTACTCAGTGCAAACTTGTGCACAGCCAGTACAAACTTATACGCATAGAGGACATGACCGTGTTATGGATTATCAATGTGTCGTTGTCTATACGGTCATCAACATCGCACCTCCAAAACTCACGGGTGCAACGGATTTCTCCAACGGTTGCATTACATGGTTTAAAAACAAAATCAAAAGGTGGGTTTATTAAATAATTGGATTCCATATATTTAAATGGAAAAAAGAAATTTATTCCTCGGTCAAAAGAAAAAAATATATTGTAATATTTCCCAATTTAACGATTATTTTAAATATTTTTGTTTCATTTCAAAGCATCGTATGCAAATTTAAGTAGCTTTGATTTTTTGTTTTAATAATCCATGATCAATTGTAGTTCTAAGACATTTAATTAATTAATTTAATACTACTTTCAGAGCGGTAGCAGTGTATCTTCATACCTTAAAACTTACGCCAAACAATGGAATTATTCACGGAAATCTGGCCTGCATCTACTACAGACACGGTTTCATTGATTTAGCAATAGATACCTACAGACGTGCAATAGAACTCCAGCCTAATTTTCCAGATGCTTATTGCAATCTTGGTAATGCACTCAAAGAGAAAGGGCATGTGTTAGAAGCGGAGGAGTGTTACAATTCAGCCTTAAGTTTGTGTCCGTCCCATGTCGATACCCTCAATAATCTTGGTAATGTTAAGAGAGAACAAGGTAAAGTTGAAGAAGCCACTTCATTATACTTAAGAGCTTTAGAAGTTTTACCGAACTTTGCAGCTACTCATAGTAATTTAGCGTCACTTTTGCAGCAACAAGGTTAGTAAGAGTTTTAAACATGTAAATGTTGTGAACTTTTATTTATGACTGAAAAGGCCATAAAATGCTTGTAATGGACGAATACAAAAATAGTGTAATCAAATAATGCTTATACTTATCATATTCAGAACTAGGGTGAAATGTACTAAAACTTTTTGGAATTTTTGTACAATTTCGGAATGATAGATTCGGTCCCATTTTATTCCGTTCCAATGTTCCATTGATTCGTTCGCAAAACTATGCTAAGTATTAGATTCATCTTGTCTTTCATGTTATTAAAAGAAATAAAATAATCCATAGCAGCCCACTGAGCTTTTCCTAATTTTTCCTACCTATTTTACTAAACGATTTTTTTTATATCATATAAGACCATTTGTGTGACTAAATGTAGCATAACATAAAATTTATGTATGGCCTAAATTACTCTTGCCTTTTCCATCGAGAAAAATAATACTTTAAAAAATCCTTCTTATTCAATTGTCTTGCGTATTTAGACCAGTGTTCTGGTTTGAATTACGTTTTTATTTTATATTTTACATTTTAGCACGAATGTGGATTTCTTACGGATTTTGTTTTGCCGTCTTTACACTATCGAACTGAATTTGACTTATTATTTGTTATGTGTTGTGTGATGTTTTGCACTGCGAACTTGTTATTAATTATGAAATCACGATTCCAGGTAAACTTCACGAAGCGTTGATGCATTACAGACAAGCTATAAATATACAACCTCAATTTGCTGACGCGTATAGCAACATGGGTAACACTTTAAGAGAATTACAGGACGTAACGGGCGCTCTGGAGTGTTTTAAAAAAGCTATAGATTTGAATCCGTCATTTGCCGACGCCCATTGTAATTTGGCTAGTATTTACAAAGACATAGGCAATGTTACAGAGGCTATAAAATTTTATCAAAATGCTCTGAAATTAAAACCGGACTTTCCCGATGCTTATTGCAATTTAACACATTGTTTACAAACTATTTGTAATTGGGATGGATATGATGAACGAATGAAAAATATAGTTTCGATAGTTGAAAAGCAGATAAATAGTGAAAAATTGATTTCAGTCCATCCACATCATTCCATCTTATATCCATTGTCAAATGAAGCAAGAAAAGAATTGGCCAAACGTCACTCTGAAATATTTTCAGAAAAAGTAGCCAATCAATGCAAGAAAGCGTTTAAATTTTCCAACCACTTAAACGAACGCTTACGCATTGGTTACGTAAGTAGTGATTTTGGTAACCATCCCACCTCACATTTAATGCAATCCATACCTGGATTACACGACCGAACTAAAGTAGAAATATTTTGTTATGCTTTAAATCCAGATGATGGTACCACATTCCGTATTAAAATAGGTAAAGAATCGGAACATTTCATTGATTTGTCTGTTGTACCCTGCAACATTGAAGCGGCGAACATAATAAATAATGATGGTATAGATATTTTAATCAATATGAATGGATATACTAAAGGTGCAAGAAATGAAATATTTGCTCTTAAACCAGCCCCCATACAAGTAATGTGGCTTGGCTATCCGGGAACTAGCGGTGCTGATTACATGGATTATATAATAACCGACGAAATATCAACCCCGATGGCCACAAAAATGGATTTTAGTGAAAAATTTGCATATATGCCTTATACATATTTTATAGGAGATCATAAGCAAATGTTTCCGCATCTAAAAAAAAAGTTCAAAGTCAAGGGTACCTGTAATGACAATATAGCGTTAGTTAATTGCTCTGAAAATGTGAAAATTGATGAGATATTTTGTATAAGAGAGAATGAAAGTGTTGTAGAATTACAAAAAGCAGAACCAATTAATGTAACTATAAGAGAGATAGACATTCCGAATTATGTTACTGAAGTAACTACAAATCCGCGACAGGTCCAGGTATGTTGAATTTGTTAATAATATTTAAATGCAAAAATAAGATACGTTACTGATGTCATAACTTTTTTTAGGTGTTAGTTAATGGTGTTACTATACAAAATGGATTATCTATAAACTATACCGATAAGAAAGTTGCCAATGGAGAAGTTGTATTTGATGACATTATTTTCACATCAAGAAAACAATACGAACTTTCAGTTGATGCTATAGTCTATTGCAACTTTAATCAGTTATATAAAACAGATCCATCAATTTTAAAAATATGGGTAAATATTTTAAAGGAAGTGCCAAATAGTTTGCTATGGCTACTTAGCTTTCCAGCGGCAGGAGAACCAAACATTATAAAATATGTACAAGACTTAGGTAATATATTTGTTAAGTACGATTTGAAGGAGAACCTTTAGAAAATGTGTTAATATTTATATTTGTGTTTAGGCCTTCCACCAGGACGTATAAGATTTTCTACAATCGCATGTAAAGAAGAGCACGTACGGCGTGGACAACTAGCTGATGTATGTTTAGATACGCCCTTGTGTAATGGTCACACTACTGCAATGGATGTCTTATGGGCGGGTACACCTTTAGTAACTCTTCCGGGACAAACTCTTGCATCCAGGTATTAATTTATCTAGTTGATTTCTAACTTAACAATTATGTAGTGGTTATTCACTTTAAAAATTATTTTTATTTGGATAAACATTTCATGTAACGACATTAATATATTGAAATTTATTACGGAATATGCCACGTCTGAGAAATTCAGAAAAAAATGGCAACTGAATACGAGTACAAGTTTAGTGCAATCTTTGACGATGTAATAGATACTTATTGTATTTTAGAGTGGCTGCTTCGCAATTAAATACTTTGGATTGTTCGGAACTTATAGCAACTAGCGCACAACACTATCAAGACATTGCCATAAAGTTAGGAACAAATAGCGCCTAGTAAGTATACTTTTAGAATTATGTACAAAACACAAGGCTTCGTTTTAAATTTGATCATTTTGGGGACCAATAATTATAATATTAAATATTAAATGAAAGCAAATACATGATTTTTAAATATTTTAATATTATAGTCAAATATAATTTTGTCTACGTTAAGTTTCTACAACATCATACGATAATGTTGTAGTTTAACAAATATTTAAAAACATTTTTAACAATTTATTGTTAAAATCGTCACCTTAACACAAAGTCAAATTATCATACAAATATTAAACTTAAAGTTGTTCAATCACTCAATTGTTACAAATTATTTTTGCTTGTTTACTGATTTTGTTTTTAAAAATATTTAAACAGTAATTGTATTTTTTAGCCGAAAATATATTCGAGCCAAAATATCCAACGCTCGTTTAGAAAAGACTCTTTTTGACTGTCAGTACTATGTGCGAGGATTAGAATCTTTGTATGAAAAGATGTGGAAGCGCTACCAAAGTGGTTTAAAACCGGATCACATTAAAGCTTTATAAAGCTTTTTTTTTAAATAAACGAGCGATGTCGTCTATATACAAGGTATTTTTATACTATTAACTATATCACGTAAATGTAATCGCTTTCTGGATCAGCAATCTATACTTTGCTGAGCAGGTTTTCAGTCTGAGAATAAGGCCCGCGAGTCGACGGTAGATCCGAGTTCCTTCTGACCAGTCTTATTGATGTGGAGGCCTCCATGTCCAGCAGTGGACGTCCTGTAGATGACATGATGAGTCATTTTGAAATTTTATGATTTCAGATCATAAAATGTATGGACATGTGTTTAATTTCAGATCACGGTGCAATTTGGAAATAGTTTCCATTGAAAACTATCAGAGAAAATGGCAAAAGGAAAGCTACTATTACTCGTAATTGTGCTGCCAACAATCACCTAAACTTATCCGTCCAAACCTTAACTTGTCATCGTCATATATGTGGAATTGGTGTTAATTATGTCAATGAATAAATCATTTTTGTCGTTATACTCTATTTAAAATTTAAAATGTGGATGTAGAATTTTATGTTAATCAGATGTTTTCGTCTTAAAAATTATAATTATGAAATATACTGAATTTTGACTTGTATACGAACCAAATAGAATTTTATCTTTATTAATTCGTTTTAATTAATTTTAGTACATATAGTAAATAGATTCCGATATAATAATTGTGTGTCTTACAAAATGTCCAATTCACACATGCACTGGGTCGTCACTTTGCACATGTATAACAACAATATTTGGCAGTAAAACATCAAATTGATATATATTCGATATAACAAGTGTGGTTTTATGTTATGGTTTTAAAAAATAAAACTCTCCTCTAGTAACATTTTTAAATCGAAAAAAAAAATTCTACATAATCTCCTAATGTAATATATTTATTTCAATTTTGGAATAATACCGCTTTTTCAACTTTCTTATTCCTTCCGCAAAAAATAATTTCCTTGAGTCTCAAAAAACTCCTGTACGGCAGCCATAAAGATAAGGCAGCAGTGACATTTAGGGTCCCGTTTTTTTGCAAAGGGGTTTATAAAAAAAGATGTATGCCTCGTTCAAGTAGGTAAAATAAAAGAATATTGTTTTCAAATGGGAGTTTTTTTTAGTTATTACTAGTTATTTTATTACTAGTGCGAAATGCATGGTGGTAGTAAGCTGTCGCAGCTGATTCCGTGGCAGAAATGTTAACAAAATGGGATAGTCAATTTGTTTATATTTTGAAATGGTGGTGTGAATTTTTCTACAGTGGCCTGGAAATTAGTTCAGATATAAATGGATTAAAAAGAAGAAAATAATCGGCATAACCTTCAATTAAGATATTAATACTTCAAGTATATCACTTTAAGTAATAGTTGAAGAAGGAAATAAATTAAATCAAACTCAACATCTTGTGGTCAAGAATTTAAGGGAAACAATATTATAAATGCGAAAGTTTGTGAGGAGTTCACGTAAAACTACCTGAGGTAAAACTATGAGGTATTTTTAGATATATCTACTAAAAACCTGAGGATTAAGACTCACCTAGGTTACTAACAACATTAAATAACATACTTGGAGAATGATAAGAGATGTTTTATTCCATTAATTCACAAAAAACTCTGATGTTTTATCTTAAGACATAACTAGGCAACTAAGATATATAAACTGCCGGTTCACTGCCATCTGTTGGTACTTCTAAGAAGATTTACACAATCATAACAAGTTCATTTCCGAAAGTAGTTCATTTCCGAAAGTAATCAGCAGATGTCAATTTATGGATAGCTTGATCACTACTTAATAGAAAAAAAACATATTTTTGCTAGTGTTATGGTAAGTTATTAAACAAAGTTTAATCTGTTTGATCTGGTCACCGAACTCACAAACTGAACCTGCCTCCACTCGAGAACCTTCCAGCCCTAGCGGCCTTGGGCTCTCCATACTGTGTCCTGCCCACTGCCACTTAAACTCACTGATCCGCCGGCTTATGTAGGCAAATTTTATTGTCTACGGGTCTCCTGGTTGCTGGTTCCATAATTACCCCAAGCATAGGCTTCTCTTTAACTCGACGAGCGACGTTGTTTCTTACGATTAGAGTACATTATATGGAAAAAATAATATATTCTCTTTGATTTCTATTTTGCATGCGTATTAGCCTAGTTCGCCTATTAAGTTATATTTAGCCTCAGGCGGAGCCCAGTAGACGGAGTTAACCTCTATTTGACATTTTACAAATTCATTAGCAATTCTAGTATTTCCGTAGATTTTTTTACACGTACTATTATAACAATGTAAAATTATACAGATTTTTTTCATTAAATTATCGAAAAAAATTAATTAATGTAAGTAATGGTAATAAAACTAGTAACTTGTAAAACGATTTTATTTTTTATGTATTTTACATAATACAAATCATTCATAAATACACAAATAATTATAGTGTTGCTAAAGGTTATAATATAAAACTGATTTCGTCGAAAATCATTGTTTATAATATAATATAATATAATGTAGTATTTCACAGGATCCATATTACATTAAATTCAAAAAACTCCAAAATATATAACTGGTTTTTTAAATATAAATCATGTAAATTAAAACGAATTAATGAAACGAATTAGGTAGTTTTTTAAGTAAAGTTTTTCAATAAAATTATAATATTAATAATTACAAAGGCTTAATTTGCTGAAGGTACATACAAGGTGGCTTCTTTAGTGTTGTATATGTTTGTGTTAATATTGCTATTTTTATTAAATGGCAGTGCGTGAATAAATTTTATATTGTTTGGAGTTTCAGTAAGATATTTATAGTACCCGTCATACTTAGGTATATCCCCTTTAGTACTGACTGTTATGACGTCCCATTTTGAGTTACGAGAATTTAATAACTATTAACAGATAAAGTATATAGTACCTAATACAAACAGCGAACTATTGTACTTTTGTATTTTGACTAGACGTTGTAGATTGTAGACGTTATAGAAGAAATCATACAAATTTTGGTAATACATTCATTAACTAGATACTCGTAAGTGAATATTAAATGACAGTGTGTATTAATTTATATATTAAAATATTTATTATTTTAATGTACGATGATTCATTTAAAAGAAATAGGTTTCTGTAATATTTAAAAAATCCAACAATAGGTAAGAAGTAAGATCGCTTCACGTGACTTGTGGGAAATTAAATGGTCTAAAAAACATGACAATTACAAATAGTATTATGTATAGTGTTGAATGTATGTGAGAATTTGATTTAAGAATAAACATCCGAGGTTTGTTGAATTATCTTTAAAACGTTAGATTTAATGACATTTTCTGTTTGTAATTACCGAGTACGATGTCTCCAGAAAAAACTACGACATTTTGTCTGTAGATATTGATTTGTTTGTAGATAAAAGAAGTAATAAAAACAAAATATTTCACATATTTATCTATGGACTTATAATAAACAGTCATTGCTAAAAGTTTTCATTCTATTACACTGTAGTTATTACTATGAAGTAACTTAATTGTACAGGTGACAGGTGACAGATAGGTAAAAATTACAAATAAAATAAACGAATCAACAACGGCTACCTAGCGTTTACGAATACAATCACTATTCACAAGAATATTGAGCAATAAGATAATTAATTTTGAATCAATATTTGTGTAGCGACTATGATACATGCGAGACGGTGTCGGAAAAGAGTGAAAGTAATCAGTTATTTTAAACATTACTTCTATAATTTATAGATAGTATTCTCAGATAAAATAAGAACTGGAGATAGAGCCCTGTGGACGGCAGAGTGAAGCCTGTAAAACTACGCCTTCGCCGTGTACATACACAGTTACACGCACACAAGTACAATCAAATTACACCTCGCCTATAAGAAGTAGGATAAAATCACATTCCACACGTAAGTAAATTTGGAAACTAGTATTTTCAAAAAATAAAAAATAAACAACAATTGAAGTTTATGGCTTACACATAAATGTTTATAAGACCGACTTCACTTTGTTGTCCGCAAAATTCTGTCTATATTTCTTATTTGATCTAAGATAGTATTATATTAATCGAGTGTATATTTTATGGAGTTATATCGTGTCCAGTGTAACAATTACAATAAAAGGTATACATTATATAACTTTCAGTTCTGGCACAAGTTATTTTTCAGGTGAAGTGCAATACAGTTTAGAGTTGTTTCCGGTTTTAACGTATATTATTATATCTACAATTTATAGTTAATTAGAATTTTTTCGATGGAAAAACGTTTTCCGGAATCCTATATTGCTCTGTAAGAAAGGCATCGTTGTTTTAAATGTAAAAAAAAATTAAATGTAAACAACCGGTAGGTATTAGTTATAAGTTTTATCAGTTTTATTATATACTAACTAACCATCGACTCACAATAATATGTAATTATATTAATAATATTAATGTTAATAGGAGAAAAATAGTAAATACATATAATAATTCAAATTAAAGATTGACTCATTTCAGTTGCATGAATTTTGTATTTTGTAAAGATAATCGAAATATAATCGAAATCAATTTTATATTTCCAGCATCCGCAATTTTTTAAAATAAATTATGTAATTTCGATTTACTATTTATTTGTTTAAATATATAATAATAAAATTAAGTCAATACAAATTTCAATCCAAATTTTTAAGAAATTGTTACAAAAATAAATCCACTTTTGTAAAATACCATAAAACTATTGACGATTGTTGAAAAACAATGTAAAGTATTGAGTGGTGGGGAGGGGGGGGGGGGGTGTATACATAAAAATTATGTTTCGTAGTCAAATGCCTTATAAACTATTTGTATCATACTTACATACTAACGCTAGACAATAATTTTAGAATTTCGTTTCGGAGAGACGCGACAATGGCTACGTCGTTGTACCTACTTACGACGCTCTATCAGCAAACCTATTTTATTCATTAATCTATTATTTAATTTTAAATACCTAATCAATAATTTAGAATAAATTGCAATAAATTAAACTGTGACAACACATGTTATAAAGTGCCTTTATTTCCGAGTGCGTATATTGATATAAATGTTGTTACATAAAAATGTCTTCTATATATCTACTGTACAATTAATATTAGGTACTAATATTATATTTATGACATCTAAAATTCACATTTCTACACGTCATTTTTCATAACAATAATAATTAAATAGTGAGCATTTCAAAGCTTTAGTTCCATAATATTATTTCTATCATATTATTTTATTACAGAGAAATATTATTTTGGGATATAGAACTAAGTTAAATTGCACGCTCTTAATATTAAACTCGAATTTAATCATTATAAGCATTAGTTGTTTGTTATAATGTAAATTCACATTTGACTGAAATCATAACGACAAAGCTACCAATGGTTTGATCGGTTATCGGTGTATCGGTGATATGTCTATAAAAAATATATAAATGTGTTAAATATATAAATTAGATCAAAAGTAATAAGAGCACCATTATATGAATTATTAACAAAAAGCAAAAAGGGTTCCATAAGGTACTTACTTATATTATTGTTTTTAATTATTTGTTGACTTACTTCACATTTCGCCTTGTTCTGTATATCACCTAACATGACAATATAATTTTGATATAATTAATGTAATGTATTATTTATAAATATATAAAACTAGACACTATTGTCTTACTAATTTTGTTCTTAAGTATTTATAAGTTTGCTATAAACCGTTTACGACCATTACGGCAACATTGACTATGCAAACCAGATAATTTTAAGGACACATGACTTGAGCTATTCTTGGTTAATTCAACCTTAAGGAACCCACCTATTTTTTTTAGCTAAACTGACTATATCGTAGCTGAAGACAGGAATCCTGCGGGTCAGATATTCGAGGGAATCCATAGTTGTTAGAGCGGGAAGTGTTCTCCAGAATCAACCGTGCCTGTGATTGATTGGACAATCGACACGCAAGGAGCGAAGAGATCGTTTCCGCTGTAACAACCACACTCCAATGCTCAATAAAATGCTTTTAACTACTGGAACTTCGGACAGTACTAGCGAGCAAAACAAGCTGATTATTCTAAATCGATCTAAGTAAGGAAAGCATTGCATTTGGCTACTGTGCGACTAGATAATGTTAAATAAACTGCGTTATTTTTTTTTATATTTTTTTTTTCATAAAATTAAAGTCTTAAATTACAGCCATTTCATTTCACAATATCCTATTTAGTTAATAAAGAAGATCAGGCCATCAGTTTTTTGTTATTTCGTTTTAACGGTTGAAACTTGTACCATTAGTAAGAAGAAATTATAGATCTGTACTGGAAAAATATCGTGTAATTTGGAAATGGGGTTTCATAGGACATTTAAGTTAGAAATTATTAAAAAAATTTGAAAGTATAATAAGTGTGAAAGTATAAAAAATCTTTTAATTTTCGAATGTTTACCCCATTTTCAAAATCTGAAATATTCACAGGATATTATTGCAATTAAGAAAGACTTTTTTACCAAATGCTCCAAAGTGTAAGAAAAAACAATGGCCTGGTTTTGAACGATGTCCTTTACGCAGTAAACATTTTACTGTTTCCTTTATATTGCAACTGTTACCGAAACATGCAGAGTTGCCTGCCTTAGAATCTAAACTGGGAATTAGCCAAGTTTTGCATTAGAGTGCCCCCGCACAATTGATGCAGGAGTTCTATGTAAATTTGGCTATGATGTATGCGTAACTACTGAATATTAATTACAGCGATTTAACACTGGAGCCTTTTAAACCATATCTTTGGTTATTTTCCCCATTATTGTAACTTTACTAAGTAACGTGTATATCTAATATTTTATTGCCACTTAGTGTGTTACCACTTTTTAATTCTTTGATAGCTTTTTATTAGCATGATTTAACTCGCCAATACTTCTCACCCTTAAGCATTAACTTTGAGTGTTTTAAACCCAGTAAAACCGCAGTAATGTGCAGGGGCCCTTATACAAAGAGCCTTGTGAAAAATTAGTCCAAATATACAATTTTGAATAATTTACTTTAAAATGATATTTAAAAAATTTGGCAAAATGTAATGGTTTTTAATACCTTTTTCACTAATAGACTCTTTGTATATTCTTAAATTTTTTCTCTTTCCCGTTCAATTGTTTAACAATAAATGTAAAACTTAAAAGAATAATGTATTAAAATATTTTTTAATGTATGCATTCAATAAATTTCATTAACATTAAGTGTCTTTTGCAACTTTATTACAATAAATTATATTTATTTGTTATTTGAAAATTCGTTTACTCATTTTATCTATACAAAAAAAATCATCGAACTTAAGGCGAGTTTACAACAAATCTAATAAATTTTAATTATTTCAATATTAAGTTATTGTATTAATATAAATAATTACTATAAACAGCATGCTGGATTTAATTTAACTCGTAGGTACACCATAATTTCACGCATGCATGGATGGTCATAATAACATACAAATTAGGTTAATTCAAGGGTAATAGCGACGCAGTGCTTTCTTGCTATTTGCTTCAACGAGAAAATCCTTAATAACTTACGGAAGATCATATTTCGTGCATTTTATTTAACTCTTTTTAAAGATGAAGACAATTTTGCCATAAAATACCGTTAACTCTCGATTGTGCAATTCAAGTAATTATAATATGAATAAAAAGAAATGGTAGCATGCAGTATAGTCGATGAAAAGCAATATTCAGTTATTGTAAACATTTAATAATCTGTTTATGAATATTATATATAATATGATTCTACAAAAAAGTTCACTAACTCGTAATTTATTGCAGCTAAATTATAAATACATAATGCTTATAGTCCAAGAAAAATTACTAACAAATCAAAAGTTGAGTCCCTCAGGATCATTTTTGAAATAAGTTTTTAGAATATAGGCAATATCGATAAACTTTTTTTTAACTCTCCATTTTTGTACCATTTGAGAATAAAAAATATTTGCTCCTCGTTTCACCCATCGATATTGCATTATAATCTAGAAGCGTAAGTATATTAAAAATTAACCCGAATGACTCAAATTTTGATTTGCTAGTGAAATTTCTGGAATTATAATAATAAAAATTTCTGGCTATAACCAAAAACAGCAAAAGATAAAATAATTGCTAACTTTAATTACTTACATACAGTTCTACTGAAACTAAGAATAATTAATAAATAAAGCGGAGAAAGTTGAGCATTAGATTTATATTAAGTATACTATAAGTTTTTCTCCACTCATTTTACCACAGAATTAATAATAATTTGAAACTCTCAGTGCCTTTTACAGCCGAATTTTTACAGACGAATGTAAAGTTTAGGAACCACTTTCACAGTTACAAATAACATTCTACCCCTCTATGAAAAACTCAGAAAAATATTGTGTCGTATTCGTTTGCTAAATATTTCGAAGACATGATTTCCCACTAAGTACAAATTGTAATCATAGTCATATATTTACAAAGAATCCACCAATAGATTGTTTTACAATCCTATTGGCAGTTAAAACTATTCTACACGTCAGTTATAAATCCGGTTTTTACCTTTACAAATGCAAAATAATTTAAATAAAAAAGTACTTCATATACATTACCTAAATGACAATAGCGTTCAGTCGTTTCTATGAGAACTACTTCAGACTCTGAAATATGAGAATGTCTTTAGTTTAGTATCAACCCGCTTTTTTTCTCTTATTTTCCGACCCTATCAGTATATACACTTCCATTAATTAGATACCATTAATATTTAATAGTCGAATGTTTATGCTTATATACTAGTAATAATATCTATATCTACAAATTCTTTTTTTGTATTATTAGTATAATATAATACCTAGACTCATCGTATCTACAAAATATTTTGAAGCAATAATCCGTACAGCGAGATCGTTTCATTATTAGTGCCAACTTCGAATGCGTATTGTGCAGAATGTTATTTCAAATTATTATTTTTTTACTGGACAGTAACAGTGGAAAAATAAGTGGATATTACACAACGCGCCCTCTATTTATCCTCTTCCAGAAGTACCAGATCGTCAGCCACGACGTCAGAAACGTGTAGGTATATGATCCAATACATGAGGTTAAAACAAACGAAGCATACAGGGAACACGATGCGCGAATACTTGTCAATGTCCGACGGTGTCATTCCCAAGAGCTTACTTATATCCTGAAATGTAGACAGTACAATATTAATTTTTAAAACTGACGTCACCACAACAAACGTAAATCAGTCAAAAAGTCTATTTATCCGCATAACCAAATATGTCATAATGTTTATAAATTATATACTGCACACACTTGAGCAAAACAAACGAAGCAACGCGAAGATTGTAAACAAATTAAGGGTTATCGAGATGGCTTCCTATACCATGAAAAAGATAGCGCCCGCCGCGTGAGGCAAAAAAACAGAGGGCCGGTTTTGTTTACATTTTTTGCGTTGTCCGTTTATACATGCAGTAAATAATCAAACATATTGGCATATTTGATTATTCGCAGACTTTATGATTACAAGTGAATTCTTGTTTGATTTATATAACAGCATTTCCATAGTTAATTATAATCGCAGGCAACAATAATTTTACAATAAAAATTAGGTGGTTTTTCAGATTCATTACAATATATTTTATTTCTTGATATCGCATTGCACTATTCGCTAATCATATCGCCAAGCTTTATTTACCTACAACTTAAGGAACAGAGTTAAATAATTTGTAGATTTTACCTTTCCAGGATGCAAAATATGTGGCGGTGGTCCAGGGTTTTCTTCTTCTGCACCACTACGTCCACCGTTTATGGTATTCTCTAAGGTACCGCCTTTTGAATGTACCTTGGGATCGTGTACTTTAAAGCGTACTTCCTGAAATATCCATAATGTTGTGTTGATCAAAGAGTCGATAGAAAACTACATTTAGAACAACAAAAAATAGCAAATGTAATTACCGAACAGCTTACCGAAGGCCTCCCGGGCGGACATCTCCCTAAGGTTCCCATTTTAAAGGAATGTGAATCAGGCGGAGGACACTCGGGAAGTTTCTTTTCGGACGCTATTTTTTGAATTGCAACAAATCTTTGTTTTCTCATCTGTATTCTTTTTGCCATATAACCCACAGTAGCATATTCTGTAAAGATACGAAAAGACTGTTCATATGAGATTCTGTAATTTCCCATAAGTTGTGTACTTTCGCATTAATTTTCAAAGAAATTGTAAAAAGATACATTTCGCTGGAGCACAATAAAAATATAAAATATATAACTGTCGCTTTGCATAAGAACAGATAGAGGGTATTACCTAATAAGCTGGCGAAGACCATGACGAAGCAGGTGCCCAGATACACGTCGATCGACTTAACATAAGATATCTTGGGGAGAGCGGCGTTTGTTGATGACATCAGGGTCGTCATTGTCAATACAGTGGTAACGCCCAAAGCTACACGTGCCGGTGTGGCATTTCGGTTCAACCAAAAGGATACCCAAGATATGATTACGATGAGACCAGATGGAATGTATATTTGTATAAGGTAATAACCCATTGAGCGCACAAACTGTATTTCACACGCCAATCTTGAATAATTTCCTGTAGAAATTAGAAGTAGTTATAGGAAATGCAGTTATCAAATATTGTCTAAAATTTTATTGATAAGAATTTATTTCAAAATTTGCTTTTTAATATTTGAGAAAACAGTACAGGAATACTAGTCTGTTAATAATATTGGTGCTGATTTCTAATATATATTTCATTCTATTTTGTCACTAATAATAGTAACAGGTGAACTAGCTTACCTATATTTAATTCAATTTTTGACATAAACAAGCCACACAAAAATAAAACAATAATTATGATGAATATATAATTCTATAGTGTCTTCTGTGCAATTACACAAAGCGGGAAGTGAAAAGATTCGTGGCTGTTTCTGTTTAGTGTTTAATAATAAAGTACAGTGTTAATATTAGAGTTGTAATATTCTCGCAATTCCTTTCCCGTAACTTATTCCCGCCTTCGATTTCCTGCAGTAGTGAAGTACCTGTGGTAAGGGAGATCTCCATGGCTCGCTGGCGATGACCGAGCACCTTGAACTGCGGTAGAGACACCTCACTTGACACGCCTACTGAGTTGGGCCCCTCGTTCCATTTGTATCGGATGTCCCGCATGGTGTAGCCGACTGTGCGCAGCGGATACATAAATGAAACAAACCCCAGGCCCATTGCAATGGGCTTTAAACTCGAGTCGTCTTTCGATCGGGGCGGGAAAGACGCAAACTCGATATCGCGCGGTCTATCGTGCGGTTGTCGTGTCTTTATTGAGCATGTGTGCTAGTGTCGCGGTATCGTATGCACACGGGCTGAAGGAGACGGGGTCAGTGGCAGAGCAACGGACGGACTGTGCTGGGGCAGCGTACATTGCGTTTTCTTTACCTGTTGTCAGCGTTACTACAGTGGCTCGTTGACGATGCCCGAGAACTCGGAATTGCGGCAGTTGGACTTCGTTGCTCATCCCCACGCTTGACAGCCCATCTTTCCAATGGTAACGAATGTCTCTCATTGTGTACCCGACTCCGGAGACATGCCAAACACACAAACGCTATCACTTACGCTGCGAAAGGACCGCGTTTTCTCATCCAGGTGGTAATGTTGAGGGTCGAGGTAATAAACTCGCTGAGCGATCAACGAGATTCGAGCGTTTTACCAATCTTAATTCGGCTCTATGGGGATGATAGAAAAATACTCTAATAACTCTGTCGAAGTGATGAGAAAAAAAATGGTGTATTACGAAATCAGAATGGTCCTTAAAAACGTGCAGTAACTTATTCACAAACCTTCGACGTGACAGTGAAATTATATCCATTATAATTAACTAGAAAACTTAAAAGTGTAAAACTAATTAGTACTGAAGCACCAAAGCAAAGAATACTCGTTGAAGCGATTGGAAAATCATGCAAGTGCGGTTTGTCAGCTAATGAGCGTAAGCGGTGGGGTGCGGTGCCCGCAAGAGACAAGTAGCGGCTCACCGTGGAGGTGGCAATGGATTTGGTGTGATGGAGGGTGCCGGAAGAGGAATACAGTGCAAGGGGTGTGGAGGGTGGCTGCTGGGCGCGCGAGCTCGTTCTGCGGCACGGCGCTTGTTGGTTGAGCAGACCTGCGGGCGCACCGATCGACCCCCGCCTCCTTTAGCCCGCTCAGCTATCTCAGAGACGATGTCTTAATATCATTTCGCTCGCTTTATGCTCGTGAAAACAAAGGCTATAACGAGTCTACCTTCTGCGGGTGCTGTATGCGAGAAGGAGATCTCCAACGTACGACAACACGAGGGAAATCACAGCACGTGTCGACGAGTAAGTTGTACGGTTGTGCTCACAGGGTAGCCCTGAGTAGCTTCTGTGATACAAGAAAGTGGTCACAACACAATATCCGTAAGCCTAGTGACAAGTTTGCATTGTGGTAAAGATTAAATCAATGATGCCTTAGGTGAAAACGACACACGTATGTTGGCAAAAATATACAATTGTAATTTGTTATTTTTCTATCATCTGTAAAAGGAAACTTGATTGCTCTCCAAGCTATTATATTGACAGTTAAGTTTTATAACAATTCTAGTAAAGAAATAGTTTAATAGACAGTAAAAAACGTATTTAACACAATATGAAGCGTGCTGTGACTATAAAAATCTCCGATATATGTTATAAAAAACCCCGATTTTATCTGTGCCAAATCAAAAATAAATATTATATCAGAGTTTTTAGTGATTGCAAGAAAATAATTTACAATAACAGGACACAGTACCTGTATCTATGGTTAGGTTATCACTGAGTTTGTTTTTATGTTATTAATGTTAATGACAAATTTCGACAGTTTAATAGTCAAGATACTTACAACTCTCTATTTCTATGTGACATAACTGTCGATCCATTGGAAAATATTGAAGATTCATGGGACATGAGGCGGTGATCGTTAATCTGAAATGTCAATAAACAGTGTAGTATATGAAACCGATATAATAAATATGACTATATTCGTTAACGAAACACATTCGAACCGATGGGTTAATGTTAATTACGTGACCTTAATTTGGACATACGTTCCTATCATAAATAATTAAAATTGTACAAGGGTTGTTGTGAAATGTATATTTATCTTATAAATATTTTATAAGAATCACAGTCAATAAGTTATTGTTTTGAACTCTAATGTGATGCTGTTCTCATATTATTATTAATTCCTAATTATAACAGCAAACATTGGTGATTTTCTTTTGTATGATTAAGTAATTTAATTACTTAAATTATTAATTAGAGTAATTAATAAGTATAATTTTCTTTTTAAGCAACACAATTAATATTAAAATTTGTACATTTAAACGATTAGGTATAAAAGAAATCGACTGACATTGAAATGGTTAAAAGTATTTAAAGTTAAAGGATTTTATTAGTGTAACAGTTTTCTATACATTATTATTTAACCTTTAGTTACATATCGTCTCACTTATTATAACTATATTGTGGTACTGCATATCAGTTCGTCGGCGTTGTCGCTGTTAGCATGTTAGCATAGGTAAAGTTTGCAACATTTCACGAGAAAATTTGGGTCGCCGAACAAACTTTAATCTCTTTTATAAAGCAATCGCCAAATGAACAGGTACGGAGAAACGTGAATGGAGATTGAATTAGTGCTCTGATTTAGCTAGATTTTATTCAATGAGAAATTAACGGTTCTTTAGTTTTTATTCAAATGTATATTTTAAATACAGAATACAGTTCAAAGCGAATTTCTGTTAACTTCGCTTGCTACCGCTATTCCCGGGTAAAAAGATTTAAAAATAAAATAAAAACTAAAACAGTTAGACGACTTTGCGGAACTTTTCAGTAACTTTTTATTACGAAACCAACTTTGATAATATCGTGGAAAACAACGACGTAAATAATATTAATCAGTTATTGCATGTTATATTTAATAAAAGCTTTAAAATTTACAATGTTAAAAGAAAACACTAACTAACAAAAAAGCCTACAGGGCAGATCCAGGCTGCTCTTCTGATCGGTCCTATTGGAAAATTTTGGAGGAGGCATATGTCCAGTAGTGGACGTCCAACGGCGTAAATAAAAATTTACGCCACCTTATAATATTGTAATATTCAATCAAGTTTTTTTTATTTTTTATTAATAATGGGTTTTCTCTTGGCCAGCATCTAGCCGTGCAGTTAAGACAAGGTCGACAATGGAGTGAGCTCACCTAGAAGATGCCTATTCACTCAAATTTTAAAAATATTTGAATTATGAGCTTGGAAACACAGACGCCGGAAGGGAGTTACAATCCTCGGTAGTGCGATTTATGAAAGATTTTGTTTTTAAAGTTTGGTCCTAAAGAGAGTGATTTTGTCAAGATAAGGATGATAACCAGCCGTACGTCTGTATGTCCGATGGAAGAAAGGGGAAGGCGGTATGAGCTCATGCAGCTCCTGAGCACACTCTCTCCTGAGCACACTCTCCGAAGTACATACATTTATGGAAGACACACATACAGGCGATTTTGCGTCTATAAGCCAGACTTGAAATTTAAATATTTTACCTATATTTTATAAGTATATACTTTACGCTCTCCCCATGATTGGGCTTTCATTAGGACGATATGCAAAAGTATTGCTTAAATAACGCTTCTAGAAGGTCCTCGATACGAGTTCATGGTTGGGGGGAAGGGGTGGGGAGTCGAGCCAGCCGGGATCAAAGTTCTCAGGCACCTCCCTTCGGCCTCGAGGTGACACGGCACGACGCGTGATTTACTGCTTTCCATCTTTTTTTATTCTCACGTTAGAAATTTAACCAACGCCATCTATTGGGGCATTTTACGTGAAGCGGACAGGTAAAAATGTCGATGTTTCGTTCGACAATACTTAAATTTGATTATGTTATACCTATATACGAGTATATGTATATTTATTTACTCGATCCAAGTTACTAAATATTTTTACAGTACATATAAAGTATGGTTACCGAGCTAAGAGCAAGCTTGGAACTACTTTTATTCTTTGAAGCTTGCGATTTATGTAAATTCTGAAAATATTTTTTGGCTAAGATTTTTTTTAATTTTTAACATTTTACCGAGCATGTCGATTTAGATAGCGATAGAGAATGAACGTTGAATAAATTTCATGCTGATAACGCAGTCATGGCTGCCGTAGAGTTTTCCGTAAAAAAGAGTTTTTTTTTATGAAGAAATAAAAATAATTGAAAAACCACCTAAAGTGTATCGAAGGACAAGGTGACAAAAAAAAATGAACTGATTGTTCTTTTATTTTTTCTAAAATTTTAACATCTTCAAAAGGGATTGTTTTGTAAGATAAATGAGATAGAAGGGAAGATTATAATTATTCTTTTATGAAAGAGAAGTATAATTAATTTTATTTGAACATACAGACAATACATCAAAACAACTGCTAAATGTTTTATAACATATACAATAACACATAGTATAAATTTATTGATTTTATACTATTTTACTCTAGTGATCTCGTTGGAACTATAATGTTAAATAAATTATGACACATAACTTATCCTTTTTTGCACGTAACATTCACGTATTAACTACTTATAAACATTTAACACAAATTTAAAATAATTTATTTTAAACTGTGTTTTGAAAAAAGATATCATCTCACTAAGTTCTTATTAACATATATTAATTTAGTTTTCGGTATCAGATAAGAAGATCTATCTTGTATCCTATAGGAGCAAACACCATTGAGGGCAAATTTTCAGTTATTTCCACTGTTGCTTATGAACATTTATCTCTAGCACGAAAATTTCATTATGCAAATTCAAAAAACTTGTAGAAAATAATTTTATTTTATTAGACGATTTCTTATTATCATTTAACAAAGTAATTAACAATAATAATGTAGTCATCTTATTCGTGTAGGAATAATATGGATTGGTCCTCGGAGACAAACTAATAAATTTTAACAATGCTTGTTAACTTACCTGATACTTCTCGTGATTGAGCCTGAATAATGAATTCGTATGAACTCATTGCTAGTAGTTGCTATGTGAAAATAAGATTGTTTCTCGTTTACAAAGAATGTGTCAGGCACCCATATATTTTTAATAAATTCGGAACCAACTGATAAAGTTTCCACGCCGGGCCTTTTCTTATAAGCTAATCGGGGATCCGTCCAAAACTGTCTGAAGTAAAAGTCCAATGTGAAGTCCTGTAAAATTAAAACTATATGTTTATAAAATTACACTAATTTTAAAAATAAAATAACGTACAATAATTTTCGAACACCAGTAGAAATGCCAACATAACTCCTACGTTTCAATTTTATTAAGTAAATCTTACACTTCAGTCAAAGCTTTAAAATGTAGGAAATATGTTGATTTCTGATAGTTTAGTCTTAATTACACAACACATGGCTCAAAGTGTATCGTTTAAGTATTAATTAATAAGTACAGATTCTATTTACCCACAACACAACTAACATTTGCATGCTGGTAGGTAACAAATTTCGTTCGACTTCATCGTATACCAAAGCCGAAAGACTAGAAGGACAGAATTGCTTCAATCCGAATCCAATGCTCATAATTTTCGGACAAGAATTAATTGTACAACAACATTTATTTGTTATATATAAATTGACTACACGAATAGAAGTGAGCAACAAGCTGGGTCACAATAAAAACATATATAAAATAAAATGTGCACAGAGTGTAATTGTGATATGAAGCCTACACAACATTGGTGTGATCTAAGAATGAATAGGAAAGTGCTAAAAGTGATAGGATAGGGAGAAGTGGGTGACAGCGTAGGCGGCACCCACGGCTCGATAAAGGCAAACCTTTAACAGTTGAAGCTTAAAAGCCGGAACGTATATAAATTGCCACGGATAAAGTTGGACCAGGTTGGTGGAATAGAATTATATTCATTAATGGGCTTAAATCGCGATTTGGCTAGTGGCATTAAGGTAACCTCCCCTCACTGGGCCATGGGTCACGTCTTATTGTGACCTTCCCAACCTTGATTTGGTTTCCACTTGGGGTCCTTAACCCAAATATATGCCTAGCTCATACAGTTTTTAAATTGGAAAACCGAATAAAAAATCAATAAATAGCAAGTTTCTCTATATATACAAAATTGTTTATTAGATTTTTTTCTAGACAGAGATATACATACTTTAACTACTATGGTCTTCCAATTTACTGAAGAGCCTAAAAAGAAACGATTGGCAATGTTTTAGTAGATAAACATTTACGTACAAACACAACAAACTACTAAATGAATCACGACAAGTAATATGTAATGCAGTCGTCGCAAATCCATAGATCATAGATATGAATATTTGAACATGAAAATCATTTGTGGCAGCAAATATAATGAATATTAATAATATTTTTCCCGGAGAGTTGATAAACTTACTACTAATAATTTTTTTATCCGAACACTAACACAAAAATAACAGTAAGTGACGATGGTCTGTCAGCATCATATTGGCACAGAAATATTCTATTATGTTAATTTCTAAATGATATTATAAATTTAATAAAAGCTATCTTGATTTCATGTAAATAAAAGAAATTCAATTATGTCTTGCCATTACTTGAACTTAATTGAAAATTGAGTTTTATACATGCCCTTCGGGACAAGTATAATAAGAATTGTAGGAATATTTATGTCTCCAGGGATGACTATCGATCGACGGCGACACGATGACGGAAAAATACCATATTAGTTGACATTAAAAGGTTAACACTAACTAATGTGGCATTTAATGCGTTAGAAATAGTGTTGTTCTACATTTATAAATAAATATTCCGATGAAATGATGCAAACAGGAATCATCACTTAAAATCAATAGAATGGCAACCTTGGAGTTACGAGTACTGATAAAATTAACAATTGGACAACCCTGAAGGTAATTACGGACTGCTTTCTTTATTATGATGTTACAGTATCATATTAAATAAAGGATATTGAAAGACACTTTCTGAAAGTTAACAACATAATAAAAAGAAAGCGAGTGGACAAAGGGCGTTCTGCTCCACCAAACGCGGACATGCTCGCAGCCTCGTGTCTGGGGCTGCTCGGTCGCAGCGGCGCAGCGAGCGGCCGAAGCGACCGAGTCAAGCGTGAGCTGACAGTGGCGAGTACCATGAGCACTTCGGAGACGGAGCTGATAGAGAGCACATACATGGTGACGCCCACCTCCACTGGCGGACCTGCAATCAAGCCCAATGGTGAGTCGCGCGCGCGCCTCGCGCCGTGAAAACCAAACCAGAGGACGGTAACGTGCCCCATCGCCTGCGGACGAGCGGAGCGCAGTGTGTCGAGAGGCGCGGGGTGCGTGCGGGTAACGGATTGGGCAGATGTCGGATCGTGCACAACTGAATTTGATGGCTGGCGCCACCCGCGCGAGCCACGCGACACTCGCTCGATGCGAGCACAACCGCATGTGCCTGTTCGCATCGCGTCTACTACTTCACATGAAATCGAACCGTGGACACGGGTGCTACGATGAACGGTTTGATGTTGGTGATTCATTCTAAGGGACAAATCTTGCTATGACTGTATGCGCTGTGTCATAAGATATTGTTTTATAAATAAGATACCATTTTCACTTCAGACAGTGAGCTGATGGAGAGCACGTACATGGTAACTCCCACTTCCACGGGTGGTCCTGAAAACGACACAACATACGACAAATAACAATGTGTTAATTGTTTTCTAATGTCATTTTATCAATTGTAACCCGCATGTACCCCAAACTTTCCTCCTAACTTTTTATCTTGTCAACATCAAGGAAGAAAACGCTAATTTGATGTCAAGTCGTAGCTTTGTTTATAAATATTTAATATGTTTTTATTAAGCTTACATTATAAATAATTTGACAGAATAGGATAAAATCTCTTGTAAAGTAATATGAATGACATCAATGATGTAGGTTTTCAGAAATGTAACGAAAGCGTACGTGAAATAATAATCCCATTGTTTTGTGAGTGCTCTCCACTCTAATATAAATACACTCAAAAATGTCCGTTCAAGTGGTACTGTAATATTTTCTCAATCCTTTGTTACCCGGTCCAACGGCTTAAAAGGTTGTTGAGATCAAAATCAAACCTACTGGATTCTCCGTTGCACGATTTTACCTTGCTGCTTCACCGCTTAACTCTTTAAATTTATTTGCGCTTTGATACTAAAAATATAAAAGGACGCATTTCTTAAGCCATTCATTAGTAAATAAAATTTATTGAAAATTAAATGTGTTTACGTAATAATAGTGTTAATGTAAACAAAAGTTACTATTCTTATATTAAAGAGTCTTATATTAATAAAGAAGCTAATCGAATAAATATTGAAATCTTTGAATTCAAGTTAATTTAAAAGGTCATGTGCTTTTCTTCTATGACTTCGTGTCGTAATATATACAATTTGTCTTTTTGTAATACGATTCTAAACTATGAAAAATAATAAAATTATATATTCAATAATACTAGTGTGACGCGATTTTTTAGATTTTGTTATAATAGTGTAACAGATAGGTAGACTGGTTTACAAAATAGAACGTCTTTGGGTATCTTCAATGTCAGGGTCTTACTTCGACAAGCAAAATAGGTTTATGAAGACTGGATAGAAAGTAAGATAACAAGATTTAAAATGGTGTTAATTTAAATGGAAATGGAATTCTCACTCACGCACCAAAACGTAACAGCAAAATTCTCCAACGTAAGGTGTCGGTGGTTACTGTAGATACTGTCTTTTATAGCTGAATATCTCAGCGAAGCTGTACCATTCTCACTTCCGCTTTTTTTTATAAATGAAATAAGTTAAAAATAAAAATTCGTGGTCAAAATACTGGACAGCTCATCGGGTGGTTGTAACTATCCGCTTACAGAAGACCAGAAGATGAGTCTCAGTGTCCTTATTCTTCGTCATATCAAGGCCGGCAGCGCAAATTTAATGCCTTGTGCTAGTAGTGCCATTATTTTTGTTAATGGACGACGGTAGAGCCACTTATCACAAATGAACCTCAGCTGCCTAAATTTATTTATATTTGTAAACACTTTTCTCTATTTCCCATAGTTTCGGATTTGTTCATACAATCTGTTCTGAAATATGTTTAATTTAAATGTTTACGATAGACGATATGGCCATTTTACATAGAATAATTATGTGTTTATACTAACCTCCATACATAGGTCTTACTCTTTTGTCATAACTTATACTAAATGAGTCCAATATGGCTGATATATTGACATCGCCAAACATGCCTCCCCCACCGGCACCGCTATAAAAAAATAAAAAAATATGTTTAGTAAAGGCTCGTAAGTTGTGCATTGTCCAAGAATAGGTTATAGTTATTTGGGACATATTTATTTAACCAAACAGTTCACATTCCTGATGATTAACAATAATAAGTATTCTTTCAGTTTATAATAATGACTACTAGTTTACTACTCAACTAAAGCTTTAAGTGTGATAGATGTTCCGTGTGTGAGACAATAGTATTCAACCTTTGAGTTATGCCAAATTTATTTTTTTATTATTAGGAACAATATTGTAATGTGTTTTCAAGTAAATCATTGTTTATTTGATACAAAAAAAGAAATAAATAAAATGAATAGTTTAAATAACATTTGAAAACTATTAACGATATACAGTTGGCAAAGAAGTTAATAAAATACCCGACAGAGTCCTCTTGAAATGAGCGCAGTCTCTAGTGGTCGAACAGTAAATGACACTCCGCCTCTCAAGTATTCAACTTATCGCTAGCTATCTTTTAGCCAGAGTTTGTAAATTATGCTCTCTATCGTAATTCAGAATTTTAACTACAGACTACTATTTTCTAACTTTTATAAAACATGTTCTGGGTCGTGACTGAAATGGTAAGAAAATTAAAATGATACCAAAATGTTTTTTTTTATATATACTAGAACAATTTTTGGACCGAAGAGTCTACGGTCCATAAAGTAATTCTAGTGATTTCAAGAATGGTCATCAGAAGACAAACTTATAACAACAATCTATACTAATATTGAGGTGTTTGGTTGAACACATTAAGTTCGAGTATATTTTTATTATCGACTAAGATGTTTTGAATTGGAAAAACATTATTTTTTCACTACATTTCAAATTAATATGCTGTTTTTTTGTATGGACGTAAAACATAAAACATTATTATTTAAGAAAATATCACAAAATATCTAAGAAACCAGTTGTGACATATTATTTTGTTAACCCTTTAATGTAAAGGCAAAATTATTACACTATTTATAAAAATTATTATAAAAATTAAATACTCTTGGGGATTTTGGGATTTACTCGAGCGCGTTAGATATTGATAATGTATATGTCCCACCTGTCTCCGATAACAGATATGTGTTAATCTGCCGGTTTGGATAGTGGGGTTTGTGGGTTTAGAGTAAAAGTTTAAATACTACTCGAGCGCGTCAGATTTTCAGAGGGGATTTGAAGTGAACCCAAGATGAGCTCCCATTTAAAATACAGACGATTCGGATGTAACGCAAGCTCGTGGCAGCTTTTTGAAAATGCAAAAAAGATTTTTGGCATACTCGAGCGCGTCAGATTTTTATACAGACGGTTCAGCCTGAATTCCTGATCGTGCCGATTCTTAATCTGACGAATATTTGAAGGATTTTTCTTAATACAACGTCTAAAAAATATTGATTGCTTGTAGACGCTCACCCCACCGTTGAAAAGGGAAACATCGTATAACCTTGTTTTCTTCCTACCATCAAATCTTCAAAATCCAATATGTCCCCACGACTCTCGAGTAACTCAACATTTAGCATCGTGGGCTCCCCTACCATTATTAGATGTGAAAATGAATATTTCACATTTACTGTACTGTTTTGAATCGATTTAGTTCTGAACTGTTTTTGTAATTCGTACAATTGAGTAGTAGTCATGAAACACATTTTCTATCAGTAGCCGTGAAGTTATTATGTTTTGTACTATTTTACCTTTATTAAGTGATATTGCTTTTTTTTTCATTTAAAAATGGTTCGCTGTTAGATGTTCCATTTGAAAATAGTGTCGTCTAGGTGCACAAGCAACACCAGAAGGGATGCAAGTGCGCCACAGATTTTAGAGAATAATTGTTCTTATTTAATGGTAATTTTCTTATTTTGGAGGTTGGCTACAAGCCACCATACAACTGCTTAGTTGCGAATAAACTTTGGAGGATATTCCACGTAAATACGTTATATCGACAAGGCGCATGGACGACTTATATTAACAAGGTAAGGCGCTTAGAGTCGTCAATATGGCGTTGGCCGCCTGGAGAGGTAGGTATAGCCCGCTACACCTGCGACGCATACCTACCAGAATTTGTATAGTAAATCCGATATTTTGAATGAAAATGTTGATTGATTTACCGTATAAATGTTTCCAATCACCGTACGTACCAATAAGGCCCAAAAACACTGTTTGGTTATTTTTTTTTAAATATATAATAGAAGTTTTGGCGATACGAAAAAAGAAGTACCAAATTTTGTCAAAACTTTCATATTTTTTTTTCAAGCTTATTGGTCTAGCCATAAACGAAGAAAGGGCTTAAGAAAGTACCCATTTAAAGGCAATAAGCGTATGTAATGTAAACAATGTAATATGTAATGTAAACAATTACATTTTCTTAAGTAAATAATATCCTGTTAACTGAATAGGATCCAAAATAACTAGGTAAACTAATTTATTGCAAAATGTAATAAATTAGTTTGTAATAAAATAGTAATTTACCAAAAATGTAGGTTAGAACTATATGATAGAAATGTTCACGTACTTAATTGATTTCCTGTTTCGAGAATTTATTATCACCTGAAATGTGCATACAATTATTATTACCTCGAGAGACTAGTGTATATTATAAAATTTAAAATTAGTTTGGCAATGCCATTCGGCAAAGGGCTGCAAAGGCAGGAAGGAGACTGAGACGCGCGTATCGATTACACTTTCTGAGTCTCTCAATGAGAATTCGGAATTTTGACCTTTGACTAATATACACTAGCTGGTTCCCGTAAATTCGCTCGCGTTGTAGTTCGTTTTTTTGAAAATCCTATATCTTAAATCAGGTAATCACCAATACATCAGCGAAAACGGTTAAGCCGTTTATGAGATTAAAATGCACAAACGCACAGAAACAGACGAAAATTTTAAAAACAATTTTTTTGTCTTTGGCAACATAAGTACAATGTGTACAAATTGTTTTTATATATTTAATGTACAGACACAGCTCTTATTATCCTTACGATTTTATTATCCTTATCTATATATAAGGAGACATTATTATAAAATATAGGTAAATTTTTAAATGAAAAAAACAACATTAATTAATAGTTGTGTTAATTACTTAATAATTACCTAATACCTGCGTGTTATATTATTTCCAATCATACGGCCTGATAAACTTTGCTGGTACGACGACACGGTGGCTTAGCAGAATTGTAAAATAGGATTAATTAATACCGGTTTGATAAGCCGCGCTCACCGCCTACGATGTGTAGTTCCATTGCTTATACTATATCATTTTCATGTCAGTGTATCTGTGTATAGAGGTTTCAAATTGATTAAAATTTTACATTTAATATTCATCATTACTAACATGTTTGTCGTGTCATTTGTGTCGTTGTGATTAAATTTATGAACTAATAATATTTAATACGTTTGTTTGTAAATTACCAACTCGTACATATGTGGAGGTAGAAATATTGGAATTGTATCGGATTTTAACAAGCCTTAATATTCGTCAATTATCATCAACATCATCATCTCAGTCAGTCACAGCTCCTTTTTTGAAAAAATATGGCCTTGACTATATTTTTTCCAAAAGACAGTCCGAAGTAGCCTGATGCACTGGATACAGTGTCATTACATTCAGCCTGTATTGGCCAATATCCATTCTGAATATTTACTAATTAATAAACATTCAAGAAGAATTTTATCTACATTTCATCGAAAAACAATAGAATCAGTATTCGTAAAGACCAAAATCTATACTAATATCGAATTGTATAATTAACAAAATGTATTATACAAAAAAAAAAAAAATTATGCCTGTTTGTTTATATACCGATCTGTTTGTTCTAGCTCAGTGATTCTTAACCTTTTAGTTATGAGGGACCATTTGACCAAATTTCTTTCTTGCCATGGACCACCCAGTTGGTTTATTGCTTTGGAGGACAAATAGACATATACAGTACCTAAAATGTACTCCGCCTAAAATTAGGATGGCTCTGTGGACCACCTGGGATGCTTCCAGGGACCACCAGTGGTCCGCGGACCACCGGTTAAGAACCACTGTTCTAGCTAATCTACAAAACGGTAAAGCGCATTTTGACAGGTCGTGAGCAAATCTTGAATTATTAGTATTATATGTTGTAAACAAGGCGTATTATTTAAATTTCATGAAAATTATCATAATGGTTTAAGAATATTAACGTTCAAGTGAGCATTGCTGTCACTTTGACTATGTTGTGTTTTATATGAAGGGTCAAAAGCTTATGTACTTTTCCTAAAATTTGAGAATAAGAGTAATTCGATTTCAGTTCATTTAGTTTCATTTATTCATACAGTTTCATTTATGCCGCTCTAGCTCTATTAATTTAGTATTCTTAGCCCGCGAGTATATTTTTGTCAGACATTGAATTTTTTAGATCGGTACGAGTATTTTTTTTATTGATGAAAGGCACCATATCTTTTTATCCTTTTTATTTTCTGTGTCCCAGATAACGTGCATGCAAAATATCATGATGATCGGTTAAGTAGTTGAGGCGTGAAAGCATAACAAATAAACCAAAAAAACTCACTTTCGAATTTATAATATTAGTTAGTATTTAAATATTTGTATAATTTGATTTGATGACAATTACTGTGAATACTGAAAACAAAAAACATACTGTGACTCATCATACGGTAGCCATGAACTAAACCGGAAAAAAGCATGTATATAAGGTGAATAACCTTAGTAATATGATACCTATTGTATCTTATTATATCATCGAATTATATCACGATGAGATTACAAAAGAACGCGACAATCAATGGTGTCGTGAGTACGCCGGGTTGCCGGCTGCCGGGGCACATTTTTTTGTGACTTCACCTTATGCCTTAACCTTTCTATGAGAGGGTCGTTAGATACTTGCGTCTCAAGGGTGATGCTTGAGTTTATTTGCGACGGTAACTCACCTGCCCGTCACCCTTTCTAATAAAATATGTTACAGAAATAGAAATACTATTTCTATCCAGCGTTCGAGTATTATTACAAAACTTGTTGTTGATTCTAGAAATAGCCTATTAAAGGGAATCTTCCATACAACATAAATGCCTATAAATAAATTTGAAGTGTATTTCTGTAATGTCAGAATAATCGCTGTATATGAAAATGGGGAAGGTAAGTATAACAAAAAAAAATGACTGTTGCTGCTAATCCCCGAAAAGGCTGGAGCTATTTTCACAGGACTTTCAATGGAAGATAGCTGATTTTATAAGGAGTAAGACAAGGCTACATTTATTTTAGAAAATATTACAACCTAGCGACCCACTCCCGGCGTCGTCCAGGAAATAAGTTAATAAGATTTTATTTTATAATAAAAATTGCGTTTTATCTAAATTTTTTTATCTAACTGATGTTTAAGTTAGCGGAGTTTAGAAGGAGTTAGCGGCCAAGCAAACAAACGCGGAAAGCGACTTCAAATTTTACTGTGTAAAGATGCTTACAAATGAAATTTAAATAAATTTCACGAACATTTAGATAGTAAATTAGTAGTAATTTAGATAGCTCTCACATTATTAGAACGACATGCACCATCGCTGCCCTAAATTGATACGCCCTAAAGTGTTGCGGGGCTCGAATGTTATTATCGTCATCAACTCTCTAATATGTTGGAAATTGATAATTTTAGTGGAAAGTTTAACAAGTTAAAACATTCCGGTTCAATTTGTTCAAGGTTTTTTTAACTCCCGACTCCCGATGACATTTGGTATACCTACTTCTTACTTCAGTAGAATTTCCATGACAAGGTAATCTCGACTTGATGCTGCAACATCAAGGAGTCTGCGGGACACCCAACTCTTCAGCAACTTACAGCAGATCATAATAACGTGTTTGGGCTCGATAGAAAGTTAGAGGATTAGTTTATAATTATAATTAGGTACACCTTATTTTATAATATAAACATATATACCTAATATAGTAAGAAATACTACTATGATATCTACATACGAGTAAATAATTGAACTTTGTATATAATACTATGTTTAGTTATTATTGAAATTAAAATAACATTATCTTACTTCATGTAAACCGCAGTTTTGAATTGTTTTTACAAATGAATGATCACGATATTAATATTTATATAATTATTTTACAATTACATTTTACAAAAAGCAAAATGAGCACCGCACTCAAAATGATCAACATACGGTATGTACAAACGGAATGCGTATATTCATTTCATTTATTACTCACGAATGAACACGATTCTAACATGGAAATTGTATTACGAGACCTATCGAATTCAAATCTTATACTTAATTGACAAAAAAAGAGTAATCGTACTCAAAATCGTCGTTCGTGGACTAGAATTACAAGTGAGAACTCTGTCTCACTTAGCTTTTTACATTTTCACGCCTCGGTGTCTGTTGGTGAAAAGTTTTTAAACACATCGCAATAATAATAATAATAATAATAATTATTGTTATTATTATTATACACATTTATTCATTTATTTTTCTTAATTCTAGGTTTTTTACAATATATATATAAAAACAATAAATATTATAAAAAACTTAAAACTAGGTAGCCGCTGGTAGCGGGGCAAGGCCCAAGCTACCGGTGGTTAGGGCTGCAGACTGAGGAACCTCCTGACAATACGTGCCGTGTCAAGGAGTACCGCCTTCTGAATTTGTCCCTTGATCCAGCCATCTAGCGAGAGCCTCTTGAGGTGTTGGTCGAGGCTCTTCGCAATAAGACCGTTCGCCGAAACGACTATCGGTACGATGATTGTCGAATCGACATCCCACATGACGGTCACCTCGTGAGCCAAGTCTAGGTATTTGGACAGCTTGTCCTTCTCGGCTTTCACGAGGTTTTCGTCATGCGGAACAGCAATGTCGACAAGCATCGTCCGCCGCTGGGATCGGTCAATAACCACGATGTCAGGCTTATTGGCGACAATAGTCCTGTCCGTGATTATCGAGCGGTCCCAGTAGAGCGTAGCATGACCATTTTCGAGAACGGGCGTAGGTACGTACTTGTAGTACGGCACCTCAGACTCGATAAGACCGTATCGAAGGGCAAGTTGCTGATGAATGATCCTGGCTACTTGGTTGTGTCTATGCAAATACTCGCCGTTAGCAAGATGACCACAACCGGAAATAATATGCCTGAGTGTTTCTCCAGGACGGCGGCATGCCCGACATATGTCGACCGTACCGTCCTTCAGGATATATTTCCGGTAGTTGTTCGTCTTGATAACTTCGTCCGCAATTGCACAGACAAAACCTTCGGTTTCCCCAAACAGGTCACCGAAACGTAGCCAGTTCACCGACACGAGCGAGTCTACATCAGGTCCCGTCAGGGCCTTGTAGAATCGCCCATGCAGCTCCTTGCTCTTCCATATACCCTTACGATCTTCAGTGCTCAGAACTACTAGCCTACGCCAGTTCTCGTTTGCCAGAGATAGTGGCGTGAAGTTTTTGTCGATTGCTACAACGTCGCGTTGTATCCCACTCTCGTTGTTTAGGAAATATTCCCTAAGACTGTACACCTCACGGTTATGAAGGTTCTTGGTGCTTAAAAAACCGCGACCCCCTAATTTCCGTGGGATGTACAGTCTCATAACAGATGAGCGTGGGTGTAGCATGCGATGCGTTGTGAGCAATCGACGAACCCTCCTATCTAAGCCATCGAGCTCAGTTTGAGTCCACCTTAGTATGCCAAAGGAGTATGTGAGTAAGGGCATAACCCAGCCATTAAAGGCGCGTACCTTGTTACCTCCTGATAAAAGACTGTTAAGAACTTTTATCAGGCGATTAAAGAAACGTGTCTTTATTGTCTGTTTTACTTCCTTATCTATCACTAATACCCAACGACTGTGACATACCAAGGTATTTGTATGTCTCAACTTCGGAGAGGGATCTTCTGAACATGCATGACCGCGCACTTATCTACACCAAAATCCATCCTGATTGCGTTACTGAAACACTGAGTTGTTTTCAGTAACTCTAACAGGTCTTTGGGTTTTGGTGCAAATAGTTTAAGTCGTCCATGTACAGAAGGTGAGAAATGACTTCACCCCCTCTCCGCAGTCTATAGCCTAGCTTTAAATTTCTCAGTATAGTACTGAGAGGATTTAAAGCTAGGCTAAACCACAATGGACTCCAACTGTCGCCTTGGAAGATGCCTCGTTCTATCTTTATCGTGTCTCGCAGACCAGCGGCGCTTCCCCAATATCCAGGTTGACGAAGGACAGTGGTCCACTGCCCCATACACATAGCTAAGAAAGATCTTAGAGTCGTATCAATTTTATATAACTCTAATATCCTTCTCAGCCACGAGTGGGGCACCGAATCGTAGGCCTTCTTGTAGTCAATCCAGGCTACCGAGAGAGCCCCGCTGTTACGCCGGACACGCTGGCAAATGGTCATATCTATGAGGAGGAGCTTCTTAGTACCACGGGACCCAATCTTACATCCATTCTGAGCTGTGTCCAAAATTTTGTTTTCTAATATGTGTGAATTAATTTTTGTTCTCAGAATAGATGTAAGTAGTTTATAGATGGTGGGTAAACATGTGATAGGTCTGTAATTTTTGGCTTCCGTGGTACTACCAGATTTATAGAGTAGAGAGGTGATACCAGTTGTCAAAAAGATTGGGAGAGTACCTAACTCTAGTGCTTTTTGGAACTGCATTGCCAAGCATGCGTGTGAACATGGAAACATTTTAATCCAGAAATTGTGCAATCCGTCCGGTCCAGGGCTTTTCCAGTTCTGGGTAGAACGTGTTAATATGGAGTGTTCTGTGTTTAGTTTTTAGTTAGTTTTAAAAGGATAGATGGCAGCAGCGACAATAGAGAATAGACAGATGATAATCATAAAAAGAGCAGTGAACATTGTTACTATAATAAGTTTGTATTTAAATTAAAATAAAATCAAGATTACAAAAGCAAACAAGTGGTATCATTGGTTCTAGTAAAATAAGAAATAAAGCTTTCCACTTTAAAGAATAGTTTTCAGGTTATTGGCCCAGTGCCTCTGACCATATATAAAATATTGAAACAAAGGAAAACGTGGCTAGCCCCACAATAAAAAGATGGAAGAAATATCAAGAATCGAAGTTCTCAGTGACTCTTCATCATTTCAAATGTGGAAATTCCAAATTAATATAATGTTTGAAGCCAAGGGCTTATTAAAAATCGTGAAAAATTTGGAAAAAAGTGATGCAACAAAAACCGACGAATTCAATAAGATGGACGCTATTGCCAAACACCTTATTCTACAAACAATAGATAAAAAGTTTGTTCCACAGTTATATGAGTGTAAAACATCGAGTGAAATGTTTATTAAGATATGTGATTTATTTGAAGGGAATGAAGAACGACAGAAAATGTCCTTATTACAAGACTTCTACAATTTTAAATTTCAAAGTAACCTAACAATGACAGAAAATGTATCAAAAATAGAAAATTTATCATATAGATTGAGACAGCTACAGGTCAGTATAGATGATAATATGGTCGAATCTAAAATATTAACATCTCTGGGAGATGGCTACCAAAATTTTATAACGGCTTGGGAGTCAACACCGGTCAGTGAACGAATACTTAAAAACTTGAAAGTGAGACTCATTAAAGAAGAAGAAAGAAGAAATGAGAGTGAGGGTGCTGTTGCTCTTGCTGCTCCTTCTTCGCTCAAAAAGAGAGTTGTTAATAATTCTAAGTTTTCATCTAATACTAGTTTTGTTAATTCTAAAAATGTTAAGGACAATAAAAATTGTTTTATCTGTAATAAACCAGGTCATTTTGCTAAGAACTGTAAAAACTGTTGTTCAATTTGTAAAAAAAATAATCATAAAGAAAAAAATTGTTTCTTCAGAAATAAATGTAACAAATTAAATGTGAAAGGTGAAAATGTGGCTCTTTTAACAAAAAAATGTGATGATGAAAGTGTTACCTTTATAGTTGATTCAGGTTGTACTAGTCATATGGTCAATAAAAGTAACTTATTAACAAAAGTAAAATATAACAATACAACAATAGGTGTGGCCAAATCAAATAATAATATGCTAGCTGTATGTGAAGGTGACTTTATTGGGTATAACTGTACTGTAAAAAATGTCTTATGTGTTCCAGATCTTTCTCATAATTTGTTATCAGTTTCACAAATAGTAAAAAAGGGAGGCGCTGTTCATTTTGAAGGGAATAGTGTTGACATCAGTATTAGAGATAATATAATAACAGGTGTAGAGGATGACAAAGGTTTATATACAGTAAAAATTAGTAAAACAAGTCAAGAAGAACAAGATGTTGCAACATTATTAGCTCATAGTGTTTGTGATAACTCGGCCATAAAATGGCATAAAAAATTGGGTCATCCGGGAAAACATGTTTTGAAAATACTGCCACAAGTAGTCGATGGCATAAAAATAGATAACATAAAAAAGGGTGAAGAAAATACATTGGCTCAATGTGAAATATGTATCCAAGCAAAACAAACTAGGCTACCATTTAAAACTGAAAGAAAAAGAGCAACTAGGTTGCTTGAAATAATACATACAGATGTCTGTGGTCCAATAGATATTAAAACATGGGATGGGAAAAGTTATTTTCTCACCATAATGGATGATTATAGTCATTATACAAAGGTATATCCTATAAGAAATAAAAGTGAAGTGCTATATCATTTAAAAAGTTATATTAATGAAACAGAAAGGGAGAAACATCAGAAAGTGTTGTTAATAAGATGTGACAGAGGAGGTGAATATACTTCCAATGAACTTAAGATGTGGTGTAAAAACATGGGAATAAAATTAGACTATACAACACCATATACACCCCAATTAAATGGTAAAGCGGAACGATTAAACAGAACAATTCTGGAAAAGGTCAGATCATTGTTATTCAATGGAGAAATGAATAAAGAAATGTGGGGAGAAGCTCTCTACTGTGGAGTGTATCTTCTAAATCGGCTTCCTAGTGAAAGCATAAAAGACAGAACTCCATTTGAATTATGGAATCATAGAAAACCAAATTTGTCTAATGTACAAGAATTCGGATGTTATGCATATGCAAAGGTACTGACACCTCTTAAAAAACTGGACCTTAGAACTAATAAATACATCATGGTTGGATATACAAATAATGGTTATCGCTTATGGGATAATATAAAAAGAAGAATAGTGATTGCACGTGATGTTATATTCTGTGATAGGAAAACATCTTCCGAACAAGTGTTAAGTCATGATGTAGAAATAAAAACGGTAATACAAGAGCGCAAGGAAAATGTGACAACAGAACAGCCAGAAATTGATAAAAATCTTCAATGTCTAGAAATAACAGACTATAATGAATCTGAATTGCAGGATGGCATTCAGGACTTAAAGACAAGTGGAGAACAAGGCAATAAAGATAAAGAATTAGAACAAGAAGAAATTGAAAATAATACATTAAGAAACCGATATACTAGAAAAGTGAAATTGCCTGAAAAATATAAGGATTATGTATTACTTACTTTTGATGAAGCCATGAAGACTCCTGAAAAAGAAAAATGGAAAAGGGCAATCGAAGAAGAATTGGAATCATTAAAAGAGAATCATGTATGGAAATTTGTAGATAAAGATATCACTAACGGACATAAAATACTTACAAATAGATGGGTCTTTCGTGTAAAAGATGATGGCACTTACAAAGCAAGGCTAGTAGTGAGAGGTAATGAGCAAGGAATGATTTTTGATGAAATTTTCAGCCCTGTAGCTTCACAGTCCGCTATAAAAACATTGTTCGCATTAGCTGCCGCAAGAAACTACAATATTATGACTTTTGATGTAAAAACTGCCTTTTTAAATGGAGTTTTAAAAGAAGAAGAAGAAATATATATGAAGATACCTTCAGGAATGAAAGAAGAAGAAGGCAAAGTATGCAAATTAATAAAATCCTTGTATGGACTTAAACAATCACCTAGGAGATGGAATGAGAAATTTCTAAAAACTATGTCAGAATTAGGTTTCATGCAAACTAAAAATGAACCTTGTATTTTGAAAAACAACAATTCATCTATAATAATTGCCATTTATGTAGATGATGGATTAATGATAGGTCAAAGAAAAGAAGAAATGAAAAGTGTTTTAATGAAAATAAATTCTAAATTTGAAATAAAAATTTCTGAAAGACCTACTTCATTTTTAGGTATGGAGATAAAAGAAGAGGAAAATTGTTTGTATTTGACACAGACAGCATATACAAATTATATTTTGAAAAAGTATGGAATGGAAAATTGCAAATCTGTTCAAACACCTTGTCAGAACATAGAAGAGAGCATTGATAAAACAGAAATAAAGTTACAATTCCCTTACAGAGAAGCTGTGGGAAGTTTACTTTATTTGTCAACAAAAACACGCCCAGACATTGCTTATGCAGTCGGCAAAGCCAGTCAATACATGGAAAATCCAAAAAATAAGGATGTAATTGCATTAAAAAGGATTTTTAGATACTTGGTGGGCACCTTGGGAGAGGGTCTGTGCTATAAAAAGGGTGTTAATTTGAATATGACTGTGTACTGTGATTCAGACTATGCTGGAGATGTGAGCACGAGACGCAGTACAACAGGCTATGTTATAATGTTGATGGATGGACCAGTAGCTTGGTGTTCCAGAAGACAGCCAATAGTAGCTTTGTCATCAACAGAAGCAGAATTTATTGCTGCTGCAGAATGCTGCAAAGAAGCTATGTTTCTAAAATCTCTAATACTGAGTCTCAATACTGAAATTAAGATAATAATTAAAATTGATAACCAAAGCGCTATTCAATTGATAAAAACGGGTATTTTTAATAAAAGATCCAAACACATAGATGTAAGATATCATTATATTCATGAGTTGTATATGAATAAAGAATTTGAAATTCAGTATTGTACTACAGAATGTCAGACAGCTGATATTTTTACAAAATCATTAGATAGAGTTAAGTTTCATAAACATAAAATGTGTCTTGTATATAAAATTTAAATATTATGTTCTTTTATATTAAATAAGTGTAATTTGTAAAATTAGGAGAGGGTGTTAATATGGAGTGTTCTGTGTTTAGTTTTTAGTTAGTTTTAAAAGGATAGATGGCAGCAGCGACAATAGAGAATAGACAGATGATAATCATAAAAAGAGCAGTGAACATTGTTACTATAATAAGTTTGTATTTAAATTAAAATAAAATCAAGATTACAAAAGCAAACAAGTGGTATCATTGGTTCTAGTAAAATAAGAAATAAAGCTTTCCACTTTAAAGAATAGTTTTCAGAACGGACTGCACAACTTATGTCCAATTTGCTAAAAGTAATCGCCTTCATGGTTGTAATAGGTTCGCACGCTTGCTCGACAATGTGTATCCAGTCACCCTCAGTATGCTCGTCGGACGCCGACCAGATATTACGCCAGAAGTTCAACATAACTTCTGGGTCAGGTGGGTGTCCGACGTTCATACTTTGGTCGGTCTTCTCCCAATCTCGGTATACCTTTCTTTGGTCACTTTGAAAGAGACGATTCTGTCGGTACCTATGCACCCGTTCTTTATATCGTCTCACACGGTTTGCCAACGCATAAACTTTTTGTTTATAATAGTCAATGCGTTCCGTTGTCGAGGCCAAGTAGTCTTTTGATTTTATATTTGTACCTACAAAGGCCTGGGCAACGAAACGCATGACTCGGGGTCTATGGTTTCCCCTACTAAAAGAAATTAATTTTGCAATGAGAGTCCTGAACGTACCAATACGTCGCTCGATTCGCACTTGCCATGCAGGGACATCCTCGGCGTTACGCGTTGCCCGGTCAGTGTTTAAAAATTTGACACGTGCAACGCGGCACGCCGCGATGGCCCCGCAGTACAAAATCGAAGGAGTATCGGTTAAGTCTCTGCTGGCCCTTATATAAGGAGTCAGCAGAGTGTTCAGGGCTCCCATCAGTGCAATATTATGTTTATGTGTTGGCAAACGTGGGAGACATGGTCTAATATTTGGTGTGGTGCGGTACTGCAAAACCGCCTCTTCCAAAGCCCTCCTCAATTGCTCTTTTATTTCGATACTTACATCCGTGTTCGCACTATCAATCTGCTCAATATTAGAGTCGGCAAGCAGCGCCGTCGATGTCGGGATGTCAGTCGAATCTGGTATCGATAGCATAGCTGATAGGTCCTGTATCGTTTCAGAGACTGTGCGAACAGGTTGTGAGTCCAGGCGTAACCGATCAAGCGCAGACTCGTCCAACAACTTACATCGTTGGATAGCCCGCACCTGATCTGATAATCGTTGAGCGGTGACGGTGACGGTTGGTTCAAGGGCCTGAAACAGAGACAGCATCCTGACTCGGTATGCAGTCAGGTTAGTTCCCCCTTCTGTGGCCCCGTAATAGGCGCGCATGCAATTCTCATTTATGGTTTGAGTCCATCGCATGCGGCGCACTACACCACCGGTAGCGGGGGCCGGGCGCGAGGCAACTTGCCTCGCAGGTCCCAAGCGTGCCAGTAGCGGAGGTCGTCCTCGTCGCGCGGGTCGTTGTGGCGGCGAAGACGGCGTCGGTCCGTCATCGTCACTCGACGTGCTCTTGTCGTCGGCGGTCAAAAATTCCTCCGCCGATGAGCACGGAGATGACGAGACGGGCTGTGGTGAAGGGCGTGCGCTTTGTACTGCAGTTTTTGCTGATCTTAGTATCATAATATTGTAATATCCATGTCATTCCAATTCATTATCCGTTTTTTTTGTTACTTTTATTATTTAATATCATTGTGAAGAAAACTGTAGATTTTTGTTGGGATTTTGTCGACATATTTGACATTTTGATTTTGTTGAATATTTAGTATTTAATTGTGTTTATTTCACTGTAATTTTAGTTTGTGCACTATTGTTAAATATTTCTATTGTAAATAATATAAGTTGTAATTATAAAAACGAAGAAAAGTTAAATATTTACAATTTTATAGTAAAAATCACATCTGACCTGTGTCACTGTATTTCACTGTTTGTATTTTGTATTTAAAAACTGTAATTGATTTTATTTCACCGTGCTATTACTTTGTGCACTACAATTAAATGTTTCTGTTGTAAATAATAGGAGTGTTAATAAACAAATTGAATAAAAATTAAATATTTACAATTTTACAATAAAAATCGTGTCTGACGCGTGTCACTGCTTTTTTTTTTTTTTTTTATTATTATTCACATATATTTATTTCCTATCTTAATTTTAAATTTTTACAATATATATATATATATAAAAACAATAAATATTATAAAAACTTAAAACTAGTTTGCCGCTGGTAGCGGGGCAGGGCCCAAACTACCGGTGGTTAGGGCTGCAGACTGAGGAACCTCCTGACAATACGCGCCGTGTCAAGGAGTACTGCCTTCTGTATCTGCCCCTTGATCCAGCCATCTAGCGAGAGCCTTTTGAGGTGCTGGTCGAGGCTCTTCGCAATGAGTCCGTTCGCCGTAACAACTATCGGGACAATGATTGTCGAATCGACATCCCACATGTCGGTCACCTCATGAGCCAAGTCCAGGTACTTACTTAACTTGTCCTTTTCGGCTTTCACGAGGTTTCCGTCGTGTGGGACAGCGACATCGACAATTATTGTCCGGCGTTGAGATCGGTCGATAACCACGATGTCAGGCTTATTGGCGACAATAGTCCTGTCCGTAATTATAGAGCGATCCCAGTAGAGCGTGGCATGACTATTTTCGAGAACTGGTGCAGGAACGTATTGATAATATGGCACCTCGGTATCTACAAGTTGATATTGAAGAGCAAGTTGTTGGTGGATAATTCTGGCTACTTGGTTATGTCTGTGCAAATACTCTCCGTTAGCAAGATGAGAACAACCGGAAATAATATGTCTCAGTGTTTCTCCGGGACGGTGGCATGCTCGACATATGTCGACCGTACCGTCCTTGAGAATATATTTCCGGTAGTTTCTCGTCTTGATAACTTCGTCAGCTATTGCACAGACAAAACCTTCGGTTTCCCCAAAGAGGTCACCAAAGCGTAGCCAGTTTACCGAAGCGAGTGGATCTACGTCGGGCCCGGTGAGGGCTCCATAGAACCTCCCGTGCAACTCCTTGCTTTTCCATATCTCCTTGCGGTCCTCGGTGCTTAATATTATTGGTTTTTGCCAGTTCTCGACAGATAAGGAGAGTGGAGTGAAGTGTCTATCAATTGCCACAACATCCTGATGTATCCCGCACTCAATGTTAAGGAAATATTCCCTAAGGCTGCATATTTCTCGGTTATGGAGGTTCTTGGCATTCAAGAAGCCGCGACCCCCCAATTTCCGAGGAATATACAGTCTCATAACAGACGAGCGCGGGTGTAACATCCGGTATGTGGTGAGCAGTTGACGGACCCTTCTGTCCACGGCATCTAGTTCAGTCTGACTCCATCTTAGTATGCCAAAGGAGTAGGTTAGCAAGGGCATAACCCAGCTGTTGAAAGCTTGCACTTTATGGCCCCCTGACAAAAGACTCTTAAGTACTTTTGTCAGGCGGCAAAAGAAGCGATCCTTCATCATCTGTTTCATGTCCCTGTCAACGATACCCAATGACTGTGACATACCAAGATACTTATAGGTTTCGGTTTCAGAAAGAGATTTAAAGGTCATCACATCATTAAGTTGTAAATTGGAAGAATTTACAACTTTACCCCGCTGTATATGCATGATCGCACACTTATCCGTACCAAATTCCATCTTTATAGAGTTACTGAAATTTATTATTATTATTATTATTGTATTGTCAGGTTATATTATATTGTTCCTCAATCTGCAGCCCTAACCACCGGTAGTTTGGGCCCTGCCCCGCTACCAGCGGAAAACTAGTTTTAAGTTTTTATAATATTTATTGTTTTTATATATGTAAAGAACTATATTTCTTTAATCTCTTATTTAATGTAAAGTGCTTTAGTAAATCTGTGACCATGTAGTACGTTACGTATTCCATAGATGGCGTGTAGCTAAAGACGGCGATCAGTTGACAAAACAGGATTTGTGGGTAATGAAGAGAACACGCCATTAATAAGAATATTGCATCATTTTCATTGTGTATTATAAAAGTTTTTAAAAAGGAATTGACAATTTAAATAATAAACTTTAAATGTCGTTTCTTTGTTTTCAGGTAAGATAGGATAATTTAAGTTAAACAGTGTTATTATTAGGTATAAGATGTAGGTTACTAAAATAAAAACTTTGTTTTTAGAGCAACGCAACCGTTTATTAATTTGCAATTCCTAATAAGTTTGGATATATCGTCTTATATATATTATAATATATATATATATATATATATATATATATATATATATATATATATATATATATATTTATATTTATATTTATATTGTAAAAATTTAAAATTAAGATAGGAAATAAATATATGTGAATAATAATAATAATATCTTCACACATTCCACACAGCACCATCTAGTTCCACACTAAGCAACTTAATGCTTGTATTATGGATACTAGACAGCTGATATAATACATAGATTACTTTTTTTTCTAAATACATACATATTATAAATACAAACATCCATGACTCAGGTACAAAGGTAAATGTTAACACATAAACATTTGCCCCTAGCGGGATTCGAACCCGCGACCGTTTGGTTAACAGCTAGGGTTACTAGCCATTAGACCAAACGTGTCGTCGTTGTCAATGGAACGCAATTTGTCTCACTCCAAGGTCTTAATTCATCATATTAAGTAAAAATAGCTATAATACAGCTATAAGGACCTTCTCGATTCACCCACCTAATGTCAACAGCAAAATTCGCCATCAGCGCTTATGGACCAACTTTACTTTGCTTAAGCTGCCCGTAACTGATAAGTCAACATAGTGACCGTTCAGTGGAAAGTTACCGATTACTTACAATTTATATTCAGTTATTAGAATTACAAGGACTTATCAATTTTTAATACATTTCATGCACTATTGGAAGACAATCTTAGTAACATTATAATCTCCCTGGGGCAATCAACACCAAGGCCTTGAATCAGCAACAAGCAAGAAAGCCTTGTATTGTAATTGTTATATATATTGAATATATCGACATATTTTGTTCACATTTTTATTTTTGGAGATCATCACTAACAAATTTTTGTTATAATATTTTGGTGCCCATCATTACTCCTATAAATACTACAAGACAAATTAATATTACATACACCTTTAAAGAAAATAAATTCAATGAATTAATACAATGAAAACAGCAAAGAACCAAATTGACAACAAAATTCTAATCTGACTTCATAAAAGTTAACACTAAAGCGAAACTTTACTTATAGAAATAACCCGTCGGTGCCTGAATATTATACAAAAATTATGTAAGAATGTACAATCATACTTCGAACTGATAAAAATCACGCAATCGATAACATTTAACCTTATTTAGCCGACTTGTTGATTTTAATATTATAATAATCTGCTGTTGGCAGATATTCCATTATTGTGAGAGTCTGTTTACTTTCTTTCTAAGAGAATCAAAGAAAGTTCCAATTTACACCCTCTGAACGGTATTATAGCAAATAGTATTGATGTTTTTAAATCATATTTTATATTGTTAATGTTAATCCAGTTCACTGGATGACGCTAGTGGTTTATTGTTATGACTAAATTATTATGTAGACCAACATATATTTAGCTGAACAACCGTGGTTGATTTTTTTTTTTGGCTAGCCATTTTAAGACAAGACTGGATTCTATATATTCTATACCAGTACAAGGCATGGCGAAAAAATTATCAATATTCTATTAACGTTCCGGCGGCTGTTACTGAGTGAACAACCGGCTTTTATGCCGTGCTTTGGCATCAAAGATGGACTTCCAAGGGGTTTCAGCTGGTCTTGAACTGACTGGCCATTCGGTTTGCACCTCGTACCGTTCATAAGATTTTTTTTGTGTATCTGATATTCAATATCGATTTCCTCTCTTGTATTTTAAATTGCATGTCTTGGTCAACAATTTATAGCACTTGCCGTTACTGAAAGGTCAGACAGAACAATGGCGGCATATTAAAGCATTTAAATTTTTAATAATGCTTTTCATTTGAACATTACTTGGATCGTACCCTGCATACGAGACTTATTTTCTTCATTCTTGCAACTAACACATAGATGGCGCTAGTTTTATTGCATTCACCTCTTTTTCAGTTAGTACTAACTAACCTTCAAAAGACAGCTGTTAAAACTTCATGATATTCTATTTATTAGTTTGTGAGTTATTGTGCTAAGTGCTAAGACGCCACTTTCGTTATTTTCAAAACAATGGATGAAAAACAATTTCGTGTTTTAATTTTACACTGCTTTTTGATGGAAAAAAATAGCGTTCAAGCGAAGCAATGGCTTGAAAAGTGTTATGGGGACTCCGCTCCATCAGAAACAACAATAAAACGTTGGTTTGCTTACTTCAAATGTGGTCGTAGAGACACCGATGATGCAGAACGCAATGGACGTCCAAATGAGGCGGTAAATCCACAAAATCGTTTTGAATGATCGAAAAGTGAAGTTGCGTGTGCTGACATCGTAAAGATGTCAAAAGAACGTGTTGGCTTTATATTGCATGAACATTTGACTATGATATAGCTCAGTTCAAAGTGGGTGCCGCGTTTGCTCACTGTTGACCAAAAACAAGAACGTGTTTGGTCATGTTTAAACGTAACAAACCGGAATTTTTGCATCGATATGTGACAATGGATGAAACATGAATCCATCACATCTCTCCGGAATCAAAATGATCGTCATCTGAGTGGACAGCAACTGGTGAACCTCGTCAAAGCGCACGAAAGCACAACAATCGGCTGGAAAGGTTATGGCCTCGGTATGTTGGGATGTGCGTGGTGTAATATTCATCGACTATCTTGCGAAGGGAAATACCATCACATCAACAGTGAATATTATATAGCGTTATTGGAGCGTTAAGAAAAAAAAAATTGTTTCACCAAGACAACGCACCGTGTCACAAGTCAATCAAAACAATGGCAAAACTACATGAATTGAACTTGGAATCCCATCCACCGCCGGATTTGGCTCCCAGCGACTACTGGCTGTTCGCAGACCTCAAAAAATGCTCGCCGGTAAGAAATTTTGCACGAATGAAGAGGTTATCGCTGAAACTGAGGCCTATTTTGAGGCAAAAGATAAACCGTCTACAAAAATGGTATGGAAATGTTAGAGCGGCGCTGGAATGATTGCGTTGCTCTTGATGGAGATTACGTTGATGAATAAGGCTAATTTTGAACAAAAAAAACGTGTTTTCTTTGTTAGGCCCTTGGCTTTTCAGCCCATGGTTAAACTTTCCAATAAGGTAGTATAAAAACAAAAACGTAAGTAGGTCAATAAAGTAAATTTAACAATCAAAAAACATTTTTGCTCAGAAAACTACCTTAAAATAGCGTATTTTATTTTGAAATTTAAATATTTATTATATATTTTTAGCAGTACTGGTTTATTCAAATTAAACGAACATTAACTCTGTCTAGTTACCGCATAGTCACATACTGCAGCGGAAAATAAATACTAACTGAGGTGTAGTAAGAGGTAACATGCGGAATTAGAGCAACACATATAACTAACCGTTTCGTCCACTTCTCATTTGGTCACGGTTTTTTAGGAGTTTGTCTGAACCCCCTACTAATATTATAAATTCGAAAGTTGTATTTTTGTTACTCTTCCACGTAAAAATTACTGAACAGATTTGGATGAAATTTGGCACACAGATTGTTTATTAGCTGGATTGTATCTCGGAAAAAATTTCGGTTCCCGAGGGATCGACTGAAAATATAAAAAAACCTGAAGATATAAAACCTACAGATATAAAGACTTAAAAAATAGCACATTCTATAAAGAAACTAAAATATCAAGTATTGTGATTTCATTTATTATAATCTGTCAGAGCAGAAGAAACTGTAATATTTTTGAAAAGATTAAACAGAAGTGAAGAGTTCACTTAAATTTAAAATAAGGGGTAAGTCAACGCCGAAGCAAAATTATGAAACTTACCTGAAAATGAAACAAGGACTTGTTGTTTTTGCGGTGTGAATATGAGCTTTTACCGATCAACTTTTAAAGATTAAAGCAAGCACTTGACATGAAACAACTAGAATTGATAAAAGTATGTAATGTTGATAATGTAATGATAATGTAATGTAATGTTGATAATGTAATGTAATGTTGATAATGTTATAGGTGAAAGAATTTTCAAAATTGGTCCAGTAGTTTTTGAATTTTGGAGTTTTTTATGAATAATATTAGTTATAGATTACATATAACGCCGAGATTTATACCGCAGTGACAATGGCGTCCATTTTTTAATATTTTTAGACGATCCCTCCTAACATTTTTACAAGATAAAAAGTATTTTATATGTTAATTCAGGCAAATCAACTGTGTGCCAACTTTCATCCAAATACGATCAGCCGTTTTTGTGTGATTGAGTAACAACATCCATACATCCATATTACATCCATACATCTATCCTCACACTTTCGCATTTACATAAAATGCTTGTTTGGGAAAAGTCATTTCTATTCGAGTCAATATGATTCATTCAGGTAACTCAGCGGTTTAATATCCACCGATATTTTAACGTTCCACAAATTGTGTTAGATTTGTTTTCATTTAAGGGTCCCTTACGGCAATCGAGGGTCGGGATTGTAAAAGAATTATATAGTAAACGATGCTCCACAACCTTGAAAAAAATAACACAGCTAGCCAATGAATGTTACTTTTTGTTGAAACATTCGAATTTAAGATAATGCTTATGGATAAGTGTAAAAAAATCCAGAAAATCACTAAAAACGTGTAAATCGCACTCCCGTTTTGTTACAATTGTGTCGGTAAGTATCAAGAATTATTAAATGAATTTTATCAAATAATAAAGTTAAAACTATAAAAAAATAGTTGCAATCTTCATTTCTTAATATTTATATTCCTATTTTGTGTAAAACAACCTTGCCCAATTTTTTCGCTCAAAATCTTCATACAAATTACTATGAAGGCTATTATTATGAAATCACGCTCGGGCCACGGTTCAGTCTGGTTCAGTCGGCCATGCGCCTCCGAAGTGAGAGCACGTCGCTTTGCGCCGCACTGACAGTTCGTGATAAAACCGTGTACTTACACAAAAAATGTCAAATATGTCGTCTTTGATGTTGAAATTATAGCCCAAGAGCCCAAGGCCAGACCTTCGTTCAGTGTGACCATATATGGCAGGATTTCCACCCACATAAGAGACGACGGTAAAGGTCTACCGGGTCAACGAAAAAACAAAAATTTTGGAAAAACCCTTCCCCCCTCCCTTAAACCGCCCTGTCTGTCCGGCGCGACTCAGCCGGGTCGTGTTTGGGCTCATCGGAGACGTCTCGACGAGATAAAAAATTTGAACCCCCCCCTCTAACCCTCTCAGCCGTAACTCGGAAACGGCGCGACTCAGCCGGGTCGTGTTTGAGCTCATCGGAGACGTCTCTCCGAGATAAAAAAATTGACGCCCCCCTCGGACCCCCTCAGCCGTAACTCGGAAACGACGCGACGCAGTGGGGTCGTGTTTGGGCTCATCGGAGACGTCTCGACGAGATAAAAAATTTGAACCCCCCCTCGGACCCCCCCGGCCGTAACTCGGAAACGACGCGACGCAGTGGGGTCGTGTTTGGGCTCATCGGAGACGTCTCGACGAGATAAAAAATTTGACGCCCCCTCGGACCCCCTCAGCCGTAACTCGGAAACGACGCGACGCAGTGGGGTCGTGTTTGGGCTCATCGGAGACGTCTCTCCGAGATAAAAAATTGACGCCCCCCTCGGACCCCCTCAGCCGTAACTCGGAAACGACGCGACGCAGTGGGGTCGTGTTTGGGCTCATCGGAGACGTCTCGACGAGATAAAAAAATTGACACCCCCCCTCGGACCCCCCCGGCCGTAACTTGGGAACGACGCGACGCAGTAGGGTCGTGTTTGTGCTCATCGGGGACGTCTCTGCGAGATAAAAAATTTGACACCCCCTCCAACCCCTCCGGCCGTAACTTGGAAATGGCGCGACGCACCCGGGTCGTGTTTGGAATCATCTAAGACGGCTCTCGGGAAGGCGAATTTTTTAGAGTAGACCAGATTTCAAATTTTGGCAGTTGCGGTCTACTCGTGTTGGGTATCATTTAAAAGGTCTCAACGAGGGTGATCAATTGAAACTAATCCCCTTTCCCTCCCCCTTTTAAGTAAAAGTCTCCTACCCCCAATTCTTTACGAATTACAAAACAAAGACCCTAAACCAAACCAAAACAATTAACTATAGCAAATGACAACACCCAACTCACAACCGCGCCCCCACGGACTACTTGCAGACCGCAGCAGCACGCACGATCTAGTATTTAAATAGCGTAGAACTAAACAACATGCTCTTATTTATAAATTATGAGGAGACAAAGCACTAAATAGTATTTTGAACACTAAATAATAAAAATGACCAAATCTCATTTGCGTATAACGAAACGCATGATGGCGCATCTGTCAAACCTAATATCATTAGTGTCAAAAGATCACGCCAAATTTAAAATACCTATGTCGTCTTTGATCTTGAAATTATGGTGTAAACTGCGCAACTAAAAAATTACTCCTCGGAACTATTTATCTCCGCAGATAGAAACTTTACAGAAAGATTTCTATCAGGCCAGAAACCCACGGCATTCTCGGTGCATGCAAATACGAGATCCGCCTTATATTATTAAATCAATGGAAGAAAGGAAAGCAAGGGTGCAAAGCGCGTCGAAAGATTTGGAACCGAATGCAACTGATGAATAGAAGGTTTGTAAGGAACAGTATGCCATAAGTTCTAGTCTAAGGAGATCCTAAGTTTTCTAGGAGTCAGATTTTTTTACATAATCATCATATTAAATTTACTACATATGGAACGTTCTCGAAAGCCCGAGCGTAGCTCTGGACGCAAGGAAAGTTCCACACACGTCCGCACTTTGAAGACGCAAAGCGTATAATGATTTTACGGCAAATTATAAAAGCGTCCAATTAGTGACGACTTTTGGCAAGTTTTACGGTTTTATTGGAAAGTAAATCGTGTTCTTATACCCCTAAACGACATTTTAACTTACCCTGTGCATAACCATATCTATTCTGATTTATACAAACTCATGCTCAGGATCATATAATTGACTCCAGTTTGAAAATTAAAAATGCTTACAAACGTTTTCAGTACAATATATTATTTTTGTAATTGGGAATATCAATTTCATTTTGCATTGTGCAACTAAAATAATAATTATACACTAACTAGATCGTGCTTGCTACCGCGGTCTGCAAGCAGCCCGCGAGGGCGCGGTTGTGAGTTAGGTGTTGTCATTTGCCATAGTTAATTGTTTTGGTTTGGTTTTGGGTCTTTGTTTTGTAATTCGTGAAGAATTGGGGGTAAGTAAAAAGGGGGAGGGAAATTGGTTTAGTTTCAATTGGTCACCCTCGTTGAGACCTTTCAAATGATACCCAACACGCAACCGTTTATCTAAAACCGTTGACCATGGTCTACTGAGTAGACCGCAACTGTCAAAATTTGAAATTTGGTCTACTCTAAAAAAATCGTCTTCGAGATGTCCCCGATGAGCCCAAACACGACTTTGCTGCGTTGCGCCGTTTCCGAGTTACGGCTGGGGGGTCCGAGGGGGGTGTCAAATTTTTTATCTCGGAGAGACGTCTCCAATGAGCACAAACACGACCCCACTGCGTCGCGTCGTTTCCGAGTTACGGCCGGGGGGGTCCGAGGGGGGCGTCAAATTTTTTATCTCGGAGAGACGTCTCCGATGAGCACAAGCACGACCCCATTGCATCGCGTCGTTTCCGAGTTACGGCCGGGGGGGTCCGAGGGGGGCGTCAAATTTTTTATCTCGGGGAGACGTCCCCGATGAGCCCAAGCACTACCCGGCTGAGTCTGCTGGTCCTCGCTGGTCGTTAATACCTGTGTTGGGGACATGCACCTAGAAACTTTTAGCTTTTATAAAATAACGAAGATCTGGCCGTCGTGGGCTCTTGCTCTATGCATACGTACGTGTGTGCGTGCGATGCGCGAGCCTCGATCGTTGTGAGAGTAACGCTAAAAACCTAAACTTCACGCGGCGCGTCTCCGAAACCGGCCCGTGAAAAAAATTACTTGTAAGTTTTCTAACTGTAATTATACTCGAGGTTGGAATTTCTAATATTCTTGAAAATTGTAAATCTAGTGACATCATAACGGTCGGTATCTGTGGCTGTGACCTCAGAAATTTGTAACCTCGGTCGCTTGAATTCAGTCACTTTAAAGAATCCGACGGGAAAATGCCAGTGAAATACAGAGATGGAGACATTTCCAGAGAGGTGACCTTTCATAATACTCACGCTGTGCCTCAATCGAGCAATGTGTGCGAGCGAATAAACGAAGTGTGTAGACCTTGTAGAGGGATGCGCGCCGGGGGTTGGCCGACGATACTCATTGCGCTATATCGGAACATTTTACTTACGAAAGACGTCTAATAATGTTTCGGTTTAGATTTTCATATGTCGCTAGCACTATGCTAGCACCAATTTAGCTGGCACTTTTTACTGATAACGAATCCCAACACTAAACCGAATTGCGCACACATTCTTAGTATCCTAATCCAAATTATAATCATGCTTAATTTAGTATTATTAATGATAAAGCTTGTGAGGATGCATGTAGGAGTTACTCTTTCACGTGAAAACGGCTCAACGGATTTAGATGAAATTTGACACATATACAGTTTATTATCTGGGTTAACATATAGGATACTTTTCATTCTGTACAAAAGTTAGGTTCCCGAGGTTCTGGACAAATGTTTATAAAAATACAAAAAGTTTTGCGCCACCGTCGACGTCGACACAAGGATAATTCTCATATTGTGATATATTTTACATTTTTTAACGCGGAAGAACACGCGGGTATTATTGTAAATACTCAAAGTTTGTATGGATGTTTGTCAATCACGCAAAAACGGCGAAAAGTATTTTTCAAGGATTTTTCAAAATTCAATAGGTTTCCACAACGCTCGAATAACTCCAAAATTAGCATCAATGTTCTTACACGGTTTGCGAAAGCATATAACTTTGTTTAAAATAGTCATTGTGTTCCGTTGCCGAAAATATTGATCACTGTGACAATTACAGTATAGAAAAAAAATAACATATTAAATGGGACAAACAGTCTAATTAGTTAGAGCCAACTTCGAGAAGGTCTATCGTCGAACTTCGAGAAGAAGGCAGTGTCCGAGAAGCTCGGCGTACTTCACGTACGTAGCGTAGCTCTCGAGTTGAGGGCATGAATCGGCAAGCGGAGCGCAGGTCGCGGCCAGGCTGCTTCTGACCGGTCCTATTGAAAATTTATGTAGGAAATATATGTCCAGCATTGGGCTTCCTATGGTTGAGATGATGATGAATATTTTAAATAAAATACTAAAATTAGTGCCAAATATGTTTTTTTAAATATAAGTCCCTATATTTGAGCTATAATTCAACTGATTCAATTTTTGGCTTTGATTTTTGGAATTTTAAAAGTATAATAAAATTAATAACTATTTATCAATTCTATCAATATAAACTACCTATATGTTGGTGGTTTTAGGTTGTAATTTCAAAGAATGTAGAGTGATTCAGTAAGAACCTTTATTAACATTATTAAAATGTTTCCCGCCACAATGACCCTCCACTTGTTTTTGATAAAACTCTCAATATCAAGTATCCTCGAAGATTCCTCCATTCTATTTTTCGCTTATATTATACGTATTTAACTATTTACAAACAAACATCAATATTAAAAGTGCAATCGACGTGAAACGCTCTCGGCTTCGTCCGGGTTTTATAAATACGGAACCTTCCCCGTTTATCCCTCTTTCCGTAAGTGAAGACTGAATTAAAATCACTCTTGCCATTCTTGAATTTTAGCTATACTACGGCGTTTAATTTTTATATATACATAAATTAAAGAAAGATTTTTTTTATTTAACTAGCTGACGCACGTGACTTCGTCCGCGTAACTTTATAAAATATATCCTATCTTTTAAGTTGGACCAAATTACATATAGTTACAAAGTTTGATCAAAATCGGTTCAGTAGTTTAGGAGTTCATCGCGTAGGAACATGTGACACATAATTTTTATATATATAGATTTTACTATTTAATGTATGCACCGTACTCAGTAATAGTTTTTTGTTACAAGTATTCAGTCTTTTTTTTGTTTATATTGGAAAATGACTTATTTAGATATACGATTTTAACAATGGTTTAAAAGGGAAATAATAATAATATGACTGCAATGTCAATTTTAGTTCAATTACTATTGATTTTTAGTATTAGATATTTTTATTTTTTTTTTAAATATTTTTATAATAAAAATGTATATGTTTAATAGGTACTTACTATGTATTTATTTAATTAGATTTTTTCTTAATGATTATTACAAATATATGCATATAATATTTTATGACATACTTGACGCCTTTTCAGCTATCTAAAAATAGACTCGTTCCCGGTGTAAGGGCGTATCTAACCAACCGCGCAGGGCCCGACCCTGAAGCGAACGTTTTCAGCGATATTTGTCCTTATCTTTTTGACAATATGGCTCGTTTTACTATACACATTGGAACATTCCGTTTACCGGACTGTCGTAATAAGATGTAAGGTGCATGTTTTACATGTTTAATCGGACCTGATTCATTTATATTCATATAAAGGAAGTGATGCGTAAAAAGCCTTTGCATCATTATTTTTTTTATAAAAGAAATAAAATGATTAATTCGAATATTTAACGCAGAAATTACGACATTCTAACCTATATTCACTACGATCACGATAACTGTATTAGATCATTGTTAAGGGTACCATTATTGCAGTGAAGACTGACTGTCTTACAATGAGGGAAGCGTTGATTACAAAGGCCGTTGACCCCATAAATAATTTAAAGTTTTCCAAATTCTTATGCGTAATTTTTATGAGTTAAAGATTGTTAATTGTATTTTGTCTTTAATTATGGATGTTGTATGTCTGAAACTAAATTGACGATTTTTCTGTATGTATGTATGTATGTTCCTCCATAACACTGAAACGAATTAACTGATTTTCATGAAACTTGGTAGATAAACATTTGGACACAGGATAGGCTACTTAATATTTTTTAACGCGGACGAAGTCGTGGGCAACAGCTAGTTGTAAATATATGCGTAGCAAAATTTGAATTAAACAGAATTCTCGAAACGGTTCGTAAAAGTGGGTTTTGAAACGAACGCCAATGTGGGTTGAATTAATGAATGCGTATAAAAAGGCTATACAAATGAAAAGTCCATAATATATGGCGAGCTTAATTAAAAACCGCTATTTGGTGGACATTATTGTGTTAATTTTACACAACGACTTTTCATCTACTTTTATATCGCTATTCCTTTGTTCGGCGACTATTGTAATATTGAAATTCAGTAAGTCAATATTATAACAACTTTTATTTTTAATTATGATTTACTTCCCTGGCGGAATTTCCGGTTTTACATAGATATTATTATTTATTGAAACTCCAACAATGTAAGAGATAGTTTTTTCTACGCATCTTTTCCTAGTGTATTTTTTTTTACTAGCAATCGCTTGCGTGTAATATCACAATATTTTTTTATTTATACAAAATAGCGGTCGCGATTTTTTTCTTAAATAGTGGTCAACCAGATAAAGTTGGGTCAGTTCATCAGTTCAGCCTATTCGGGGACTATATTGCATAAGTAAACAGATGTTACGGATTTGTTAAATAAAAATAAAAATAATATTAATATTATTATTTTCTAACCAAACATTTGCGGATTTGTAAAAACTACGATATCTGCTTCAGAAATTTCATTATTTTCAAACAACGCAAAGCCATAAACTCCTATACGGCTTTACATTGACAGTTTTACAAGTCCCCAGACTCATGTAGGTAATCTGGCAACGTTTGGTATACTGTTATATTTCGTTATATTTGCAAGTAAGTACCTGGTTGTTTGCATAAATTTGCATAAAGTAATCAGAATGATCTATCACAAACCACCATTAAATGGCTCTTCAATATCACTTTATAATTATAGTATATATTAATTTATTGATATAATGAATATTTTACTAGCCGTCTTTCTGTGGTTTTCTATTGAAATGCTAACCCTTATTAAACTAGATAAGGACCCTTACATAGCTTTAACAATGGTGATACAACAAACTGTCGCGTGCGTTGTCATATTCCAAAATTGTTACAACTTCTACAATGTTTCTGATAACAACATTGAAGCAAAGTCGTCACATTGTCTAGACTAGAAGTTAGAGAACGTTAAAATGGAGTGCGCAATCCACGGTGGTTTTATGGACTTGTGTTTAGCAAACACAGCATATGGAATGATATTAAGATTAAATATTAAAAATTTTAAAAGCACGGTTCACATATTTTTATTAACAACATAAATTTATTTTATACCACCCCATCTATTACCGATTCTTATATTTCTATTGAAACGGAATAAAATCCATACTATTTAAACTGTTACCAATAAATAATACATGGTTTATGTTTGTTTCCATAGTATATTTATTATTATAATATTTATATGATTTACATATTTTAATAAACATTTTATAATTTTTATAGTATTTTTATTACAATATAAAAAAATGGCTCATCCTGTGTAAGTTAGACGTACAACTCACCTCGCAGTAAACTTTATTTATCTACACTTCGGAAACAGAAAGAAGGAAGCAAAAAGCCTGTGTCATTCAATATGTTTTCTAAAAAGCTTCTGTCTATAAATAAAGTAAGCTCGTGTAACGTTTGCACAATGGATTTCAAAGTTTTATTGTTTAAATATATTGTTCGTATATTTAAATTGTTTAAATATATGGTTTAAGTAGTGGGCGGACAGGGCACACTGCGTTTCGCAGTCATTTGGGCAGCCCGTCTGGCGGCAGTAAACACCATCGAGAAGTAACAGCATCTGTGCTTTTGTGTTTGTAAGTGACTAAGGGATGCCAGAGTCAGTTTCCCTATCTCTTCCTAATTCCTTATCCATAATCTTAGTGAAGTCGGCAGCGTAGTTGCAGCATCTGTGGCGTTGCTTGTGTTATGAGGCGACGGCAGCCACCTACCATCCCCTTTCCTCCATCGGACATACAGACGTACGGCTGGTTACCATCCTCATCTTGTCGAAATCCCTTTTTTTCCGGACAAAGCGCTTTAAAACATCCTTTATAATGCGCACTGACAAGGCTTGGAACTCCCTGCCGGCGTCTGTATTTCCGAGCTCATATAACCCAAATCTTTTCAAAGTTCGAGTAAATAGGCATCTTCTGGGTGAGCTCGCTCCATCATACGCCTCATCCTTGCTACACAGCTGGTTGTTGGCCAAGAGCAAACCCAAGAGCAAGTGGACCTTAGCATGGTTTTTTTTGTCTAACCATGTAATGGCAAGGTATGTGTTTGTATCTCCTTATCCTTATTCTTTTTCCTGTTTGAATAGGCACGCACTTGCAAACCATATGGGCGTTGCTTATATTAAGAGATTTACTTAAGAAAATACTTACATTGACGATTTGAGCTTCAACGCTTATCTGAAAATCTGTAGTGCTTCGGGGATGTTTGCAATGATGAGCACTGATTGTTTCTATGCTAACATGCGTAAAAAATGTGTCAATCAAAATTATATCAATCATTGCTGATAGGCTAGACTGTTTATATATCCGACATTGTTGTGATAGACATGTTGGTGGTAGTTTTTAGTTTTTAGGCACTTACTTATTATTATTATTATTATTTTTCTTTTCTTTCATCTTGTATTATATCTTATTACTGTTAGTATTATAAACAATTTGCTTTTATTTTATATATAACACTTTTGGTCCAAATAACCCGATTCAAGAACTTCATTACTACTATTAACTAACTACTATTATTACATTATTATAAAGGTTCCCTCTCAGGTTGTATCTGAAACTTTGTGCCATCAATTAATTTTGAAAAAAATAAACAATACATTTACTTAACAAACAATTTGCAGTGACCCACTTTTGCAGATTGTCACATTTATTCAAATACAATGTACCGCATTTGCGTAAGTATACTAATTACGGACTGTGGTTGAAACTACGTCTCTCTATTTTAACTGGGTGTATAGTTAAGTAGACTATTGCGTGTAAGTTTCTTCCGTCGCGTGAGTTCATCGGCAATCGTGTATGCAAATAGAAACTTCAAAAACTCGTTCACAATGAATTTTATGTATTTTTTAGCATAATTCTTTATAACCAATTTGTTTAAAAAAAGACCTGAAATAATAATAAAATCCATAAAATCATGTTTTGGTCGTTCAATCAATGATAACAAGAATCAAAAGCAGTCTGAATTCACAGATATCCTACTATAGTCTAGTCAACAAGAGCCATTTTGGTGAAAACTTCGTCATGGTCATTCGATTCGGAATGACATCTAGAAACTTTTTGAGAAATTGAAGTTGCGCGGTTAATATTACAAGTTATAAACAATTTAGCAACAAAAAAGAGGGGGCTTGGTTATTTGCAAATATCTCGAAAAAAGATATCCGAAACGTCTAAAAGATCCCTGCAGGAAATTTCCTAAAAATAGTCTTACCTCCCGAAACTCTACCACCAATATTTATAATTTTAATTTAGAGTTGAAAATAGCGCTATAAAAGCGGGTGATGTGAGTTCCGCGCGCGTCGACCGATACGGACACTTGAACAATAAAAATTATTTTAACCCATTAAATATTAAAAATAAAAAAAAATTACATACCTTTCACACTTGAATAAACGAAATTCCATTGCGAAAATTTTTTTGCCGTAATTTTTTTATTAGATATGCTTTTGTTAATTAACTAATTTTTACAAGCTTTCAATTGACATAGAAATCCAAATAATTGTTAAACTAAAAACCTCAATTTTTTTTCACTTCACTTCTACAAGCTCCAGCTATTGTAGAAGGCTTTAGATAAGATCCCCGTTGAAAAAATTAAAAAATTTTGGTTTTCCTCTTTGTTATTAACAATCTAAGAGATTGAAAAATGAAAAAATGCCAATTTTTTTTTCAAATATTCCAATTTTTAATTATTTTTATTAAGAGTAATATAAAATTGATTTTTTATAATTTTTTACGCTTATTATTTAAATAATTGTTATTAACAAATGCATTGTTTATAAGATAAATGTTTTTTTTTGGGATTTCAATCACCAATAAATATTTTTCGGGTAGATATCGTTTCCGTGTGAAAACCAAGGAGGTTTTCACCAAAATGGCTCTTGTTGACTAACTAATATTATAAATTGAAAAGTTTGTAAAGATTGATGATTGTATGTTTTATGGATGTTTGTTCTACTGAATGGTAGAACAGTACTTGGATTAACATAAAGGATACTTTGTATCCCGGAAAAAATGTTAATTTCCCGAGGGATCATCTGAAAATATAAAGTCGCCATGGTGGCGCCACCGTCGTCATAGCGATAAGATGTCAGGCGTTATATTACTCGTATATTTTCTTTTTTGACGCGCACGAAGTTGCAGGCACCAGCTGGTATCGGAATAATAACACGCTATTCTTAGGCCTATACGAATTTACTTATAAACTTTATTTTGTAGAAATATTCTAAATATTTTATCTAAAAATAGCATTTATTTTGTTTTCAACTTTTATAACTAACTTTTAGCCATGCTTCAAATTTTATAATCCGGAAGAATCAAAAGCGCTTAATTTTATCACAAGTTTAGTAGCTTAGATTTTTACTTTAACTAAATAATAATTTGGAGAGTGGAATGTCTAGGTTTTTTACTCTTTCACGAAAAAACTGCTGAACAGATTTTGATGAAACTTTACACTGATATAGTCTCGGAAAATAACACATAAGCAAAAACATTAGGAATATATACAATGTGGTCGAAGTCATAGACAAAACCGGCGTTAACATAAAGAGTTACTTAACTTTTTGTTTCCTTTTGACGCGTTAAACATTAAAGAAAATTTATCCTTATTCTAATCTCTATACATATGATAAAAGCTTAAACGAGCCGTGACTAAACATTAAATATTAAAAAAAAACATTTGTACACGTTCACTTATGTTACCAAGTTGAATAAATAGTTTTAAATTTTTTGTATGTTTGTGCACGATAATTTCAGAAATAGCTTAACCGACTTGAATACGGTTTCACTGACGTATTTTAAAAAGATTCTTGTGACATCTAGTGTTTATTTTATTCCAATCGGTTTACAAACAAAAAAGTTATACCTAATATCGAAATACCAGGCGAACCACAACTACGCGTACGAAGTAATATTATAAATGCGAAAATCTGTTGTATGTTTGTAACTGAACCACGCAAAAACTGTTGAACATATTTAGATGAAATTTGGCACACAGATAGTTCATTATCTAGATTAGACTGCACATTTTGCGATATGCACATTATGTGCTATGTAACCAATTAGATTTATCCCAAAAAATGATATGTTTAATGTGGGATTAAAAAAACTATTTACAGAGCGTACGAAGTCGCGGGCACGGATAGACGAGTCGAGATATAAATCTGAATAGGAGATAAAGCTATTTTATAAAAGCAAGTTTCTAATAATTTTGATAAATAATTTCTAAATTTATATTCTTAATTTATATTAATAAAAAGCCGATATTTACAAAAAAAAAGTGTTTTCATGAGTTTGTATATTTGTAAACAACAAACAATTGAAAAAAAAAATACAATTTTATTTACAAATTCCGGTATAAGCAACTAGAACAGATTACAAGGTATACACAAAGGCGAGCTTATTCTTAAAATTTGACTTCTTTCAACGTACTTTTGAGAGTCTGAGTATAAAGCCTTTGTTGAAAGTAACAGAGCGGACACAAAGAATAGTTTACAAATATAAAAGCATTTTCTCTTTAAGCATATAAATATGTCTATGTTTTTAAAAGATTTCAATAATTAATTTGGTTATTTTCAAATTATATTTGGCGAAAGATTGTTTGCTTTTAACTTTACAATAATAAAAAATTCATTGTATTTAAATTTCAATAGATAGTTTATTCCTGAATAATCTTATTGAGGAATTATAATGTAAACAAAGTCATATTTATTTGTGTTCGTTTATATGCAATTGTTTGCATTTATATAGGTTTGTATATTATACAAATTGTATAAAATACAATGCATAAATAGAATTTTATAGTAATTTTTACAGCTTTAATCATGTCATTGGAATTTTGTATAAAATGTTCAAGTTGAATTATATTAAACTTTATTTTGAAATAATTTATTATTTATGAATACTAAACTTAACATTTTTTGTTATAATAATAATATTATAATTATAATCTTTGGCAGATATTATAATAATAATATTTATCGTAAGAAATTACAATAATATTGAAATGCGTAATTACCGAATTAATTGCTATATTATTTTACAAATGTTTTTGTTAGTTTTTAGCGACATGATTTACAGCCACCACAAAACGACTGGAAAGAAAATATTAGATACAAAAATGTTAAACCAAACGTCAATTGTATCTAGTTTGGCTTGTGTTCGGGGAAAGCTTTCGCGGCTGAATCTTTTTCGGTAAATCGATAGAGGCAGGACTATCACTTGAGCGACCAAGTAAATGTAGTCATATTTGGGTCTCGCTCGTTTCGTTGGTACTCGATTGTTGTGTAATAAGTTAAGATAAAATTGATTAAATCCAAGCTTCCACTGTATTTTTAGATTAAATAAAATAATAACAAGAGTAAACATAAAGAATATCTGTAGCATAAATTTTGGGTGTGTCCATTTATTTTACTTATTTTTTTTTTTTAATAATATAATAATTAATATAATTTGTTTAAAGTAATTTCATTAATCTTTAAATTAAGTATTATTTTAATTATTTTACTAGAGAACGTAATTTTGTAATTTGTGAAAGTCAGTTAGTTATCAACTTTATAAAGTTTTATGTAAACTTTTTATTAACTTACCGTATATTTGTTTTTTTTTTAAATCGTAGGTAATAAAATTTGATGCATTCAGTTTTAGTGCCACGCCGAGATTTACGATCGTCTCCGCTTATCGCCGGCGGGGGTGGTTCATAAAGTTTTACACCACTGGGGAAAAGTTGTAAGAATGCCGTGTTTTTAATCCTGTACTGTATGTAATACTCACGCGACATGGTCGGCTTGTGGTAGGAAGGCGGCTGCTAATAGTAGAAGCAGCGGCGCGCTGCGGGGACGAGCGCCGGTCATGCCGCGAGCGGTGGTCGCATCGAGGCGCGCGTAAATCTAACCGCCGCGACCGCGCTATCAAACCGCCGCCGATGTCTCGCGGCGGACTGAATGTCTGTAGTGAAAGGTTGTGAAGCGAGTGGCTGTCGAGCCGGCGACTGAAAGCACCGGCGACGGCGCGCTACTATTGATCGTAGCAGGCGTGACCCGGGCCGGCACCGCCTGTCGCTCTAGCTAAGCTATCGACCGTCGCGCCACCGCAGCCGCTGCGACGCGTACTCACCTCCTAATTACTAAACTACCGGACTCCTCCACATTAAAACTTCAAACCTGCGCGCGACACATCCCAATATAAATGTCTGCATATTTAGGCGCTGACTATGTTTGAAAAGTTTGATGTATTTTATTGCTTTTTCAATTTTTAAAAATATAACACGTAACTGTTTTTTTTTATCAGTATACTAGCTGAAACGCGCCACGCTTCCGTTGCCGATAGATATACTTACAAACATACACTTCAATTTTATTGATTTAATTTATTGTATTTCCATTATTTTTTAAAAAAAACGTCAATGTTCTTAAATTTTGAGAAGTCCTGAGCGAGGAGGTCGAAATTTTTTTTATCAGTATATTAATAGCGGATTCAGCCTAAGCTGCACTTGTCATTGAGGACAAGCCCATACACGTTTAGATAATCTCAATTAAAGTTAGGTAAACCTTACAGGCACCTTCTTGCAGACGGTGACTCCAAACATTTTTAAAAGAAAATCCAGACGGGTTTTTAGGGTTAGACGGGGGTTTTTCAAACAGGAAGGGTTGAAATTCTAAATTTTGCCAAAAAATTCAAATCAATATTCACGAAAAAATATTCTATGTGGTATGTGGTATCTAGAACTGAAAATAGATACACATGTTTATTATTCTCACAACTCCTTATTATTCGATAGGCGTGTTCCATAAAGGTTCAAAGTGTACAAAAGCATGACCTCGCTTCTTGTTGGAGAATCATACTGGAAATTACATCCGTTAACTTCTGTCATTTCATCAAAAATAACCTATTCGTGGGTACTAATCTAAGATTTGTTTCAAACTCATTACATACACATTTCAGTAATCTTTCATAACTTCTGGTCTATGTTATGTTAGACCTGTCCAGCAGACGTCCACTGTTGGATCTATGTCCAACCGGTCAGAATCACAACATCCATCGTTTATGCATCGGGCGTCGAGGGTTAAAAATAATTGGTTGCGATAACAGATTTCAGAATATCATCTGAAAGAGCACGGGAAGTGGTTTCAATTGCAGACCCCTCGGTTGTCAACCTTACGTTCTCGCTTCATTACGGGTCACCACTCGAGTCATAGATTTTCAATTCTCGTTAAATCGTATCAACTACGTATGCGTATGCGTACGTATGTTTCACTACTAATTTTGGCCCGTGACTTCGTCCACATCCCACGGGACCAGTACTTTTTTTCTTCTTCTTTTATTTAGATGTGCTGCGTACGGATTAACCGCCCGAGTAAACAATGCTTCACGCAGAGTTGTGGGCTGCAAATCGATCTGTGGGTCGATACATCGAAGGCGAGCTCTGCTTATTCTACTCGGCGACTGTAAAGACTTGTTGTTAGGATGCGGTACAGACGGTTTCAGCATCATTACACAGATTATTCGTCAGATTATTACACAGATTTAGCGTTGTCAGCGGGTGTACGTTTAGTTGCTTATATACTTACTTAGCTGGCTTGTTGCTTTTAACCCCCGGCTCAAAAGAGGGGTGTTATAAATTTTACCTGTGTGTTTGTGTATATGTGTGTCTGTCTGTGGCATCGTACCTCCCAAAGATGTTTATTTAGATATTTAAAAAATATTATTTTGATTTTGTGAAAAGAATAAAGAAAAGATAAAGATTTTTAAATGTCTAATTTGATCTACATATTATGTCTTTCGTAAAAAGGATAAATTAATATTGAATGAATCTATTTACATTAGCTACACAGTACAATAAATTACAAGAGCGGATTTCAAAACGGCCCTTTTTATTACAAACACAGCCTTCTCTGTTCATCAAATGGTCTGTTTACTAACTACTCTTTGTGAAAGCTTAGTTGAATTTTCTGTTGATTGTTATGGACACTGCTGTTTACTCACAGCTAATAGTTTCCGAAATGAATTTCCAGTAGTTTTCAATGTTGCTTAAAACATGGTTATAACGGAGAGTTTTCATACATTAAATCAAAAATTTTAGTTAAGTTCTGCGTGGTTTTGCGAATTTAGGTAAACAAATCAAAACAAGTTATTTTATTTTATTAATTTTTCTATTAATTTTTTAAAGTTAAGTTATTAACAGATTATGGTAATTTAATTCTATTTTAAATATGATGATATAAAATAACGCACCGCCACGAATAAAATTAGAAACATAGATCCTTTAGTATAAGATAAAGTCGCTTCCCGCCGTCTGACCCTATGTTTATGTACTTACGTACTATTTAACTACGTTTACGTACATTTTATAAACTACGTAACGAATTTTAATGCGGTTTTCACTAATAGAAAGAGCGTTAAAGGAGGTAGGTCAAATATAAAATTTTCAGAAAAAAAACCCTCTACTAATACGTAAGTTATGTAATTACGCAAAAACGGTCGAAAGGATATGGATTTGAAATTTGGATAAAATTTGGCACACATATAGTATATTACCTGAATTAACTATTGAAATTGGCTATATTAAAAAAACGAACTATAGCGTGTACGAAGTCGCGGGCACAGCTAGTATAAATAATAAAATAAAAGTAAATCAAAAAATGCTTTCATAGGTAAAAACATAGGAAAATAAACAAAAGCATAGGCTAAAACAACTGGCGCATGATCTGGTTCTATGACAGCGGAGAGCGTGACTGAGAAGGGCGGTTTATAGTCTTTGCGTATAGGAGAACAAAAATGAAAGATGGTTTGATGCAGATAGGAACTGCCCAGGCCACACCCTATCGATCCTTAAAGTATAGAGAAATGTACCATCTCGATTTTTGAATTAAAAAGAAAAGAAATTAAAAAGAAAAATAAAGATTGTCTTCATGGACTCATGACTTGATATACTTTGTTAGCAAATCAGACGTTCTGCTTACTATCATATTTTATATTTCAGACATTTTTTTAACCATAACATTCAGCAATCATTCATAATCTGGACTTTTTATATGAACCAACTCTATAAATAAAAATGTTTTGTCCTCATCGAACTATTCCTATTCGGTTTGAACTTGTTTAAGTTTATTTATTTAAACTATAAATAATTCACAGGTTTGACGTAGACAAGCCAAGCTTAGCTTCACTGTCAACCACTTTAAATATAGATAGTATTGAAGTCTAAGAATAAATTTAGACTTGATATGTTATACAGAGCCTTTTAGTACTGTCTATAAACTTTGCTTGAAAAGATATATTGGTGATATTTTTAACATACTGGAAAATAGTAGCATTTCGGTACAAAATTAAAAAAAAACTTAAAGTAAAACCAAGAGCGTATTAATAGGTAGAATTAATAGGCCTCCTCCATAATTTTCCATTAGGACCGGTCAGCAGCAGCTTGGATCTACTTACTGTCCGTGGCTTACACTCGAGAATTTCCCGCACTCCGTACTATGTTTCCTGCCCACTGTCACTACAACTTACTGATCGATCAGCCAGTAAAATCTATAACAGTAAATTGACCAGTATTGACTTTTTCTAATCAAATAAATAAAAATATATAAAACATTATTTATTATTTTAATTAATAAAGTTTGTAAATGTGCATGTACTACCTGCATTACTACCTGCAACCCGAATCTCGGTACTTCGCAACAAACTATTTTAAATTTGCTTTTTATGTACAAATGTATTACATTGAAACATATTAAATAAAACATATATTAACTATTTTTATTTTAATAACCTTTTTTTGTACTGCCTTTCCATTGCCGACCGTAGCGAGCGGTATATATATATATTAATCTAATTTTTAACTTTTTCAAACTCACGAAAATGCGGGCGAAATCACCATTTGAGAAGTGTAGAAATTATATATAGGTAAGTATTTATTTTGTTCAAATAGACATCATACAAAATAAATTAAAAGTCAAAGCATTATAAACGCTGTGTAATGTTAATTGTGAACAAATAACCCAAATTTAAATTAAGAGAAACACGAAAATGTTCATTTCTCTTATGAATAGAGCGAGGCCACTGTGTAATTTAGCATAAACCTACGTTCCTTCAACAATATTACTGAAATATGCTTCTAATTTTAGAGGTGGACTCGTGAATACGGTTATGAGAGGCTTTCTCTTGGCTCAATACATTAAAGCAATTATTTTATCGAATAATAATTGTTTTTATTTAAAAATATATAAAAGAATTGTTAATCTATGTATACTTCTTGTTGTGAGTGATTCATCAACGCAGTCCTAAACCATAGGGCTTAAAAACTTTAAATTTGAATAACGAAGGTTTTTGTATATTATATTTTCATATTTAAAAGTATTTTAAACAAAAAAATAATATTTTCGAAGTATCTATGAACGTGATATTTTGATGATGTACATATCAAACATATGATATGTATATATTAGGGTGTACTTATTAAATCTTTAAGCATCTTATAGGTATCATAAAATACATATTGTATAATTTTTTTATTTATATAATGACAATCTCTTTAAACGCCTTTAGAATTTTTTAAATGTTAAGCTGGATAAATCACCAAACTCCCTTTAAAATTAAATCATCGATATAAGATGATATTTCACAGGAAAACTAGCAACTAAATGCTGAAAATTCGTATCTAGTCACTCGTGTATAATTATTGAAATTTTACATATATTTAGAATTCAGAAGAATACTTCCTTTTGCAGTATTCTTTTTTATATAGCTTTATCTTTTTATGCTACGAAGATATTTTTCCTTAACTATTGAGGTTGTTCCCTTATTTTACAGACACGACTTCGACAAACACTAATTCGATCAAAAATTGTAATATGTACACGCACAAAATGACACAAAATATACGTAATCGGACATTACTTCCACATTAAATGAGCTAGTTTTGTGAAGAATGTATCACTAGAAAGCCAGTTTCATCCTATAATTCTATATCCTCTCCTAGTACCGAGGTAAGTTGAAACAAACAGAGAGATTAAGCTTTTAAGGACAATAAAACGTAATAAAGATATTAAAAACGTTTTACATCTCGCTGTTAACATTTTGCAACTTGTTTTTTTTCCTGAATGAAGCGGTATAGCCAAGAATAGTTATATGATTTTGCAGCATCCCGAAGACTTTTCCTCTTAAAGTAACCTTAAGTAAGTATTAAATTTCGATGCTTATTTCGGCTCTATCCGTCTTACGCTTGTATTTGTTCGTCATTCTACCTACAAAAAGAAATAGAAATTAAATTTAATATTAAATTGAAACTGAGCAGAGTTGAAACAAGGTGTTTCATTTTATTGTTATTTTAAAATACACGTCGTTACTTAATACTTACTAAACTTACTTAATTACACTTTAAATCAAATCTATGCACATCACAAAACTTATTTTGTGATTCTATAACATGGAAATAAATGGTTTGAAAAAAAAATGATGAAATGCTTACTTTTCGTGCAATTCACGCAACAGACGCTGTAGCAACACAATGTTTCGCCCGAGACCCAAGACGTAAGAACAAGTTAGAACCGCGTTTTTACCAAACTTCTAATTCCTATAGATGCCGAGATATTGAAGTTTTGTCAACTTACCACGGTCTCCCCTACATAACAAACCTTGTGCATTAATCCCTTTTTTTTATTAAAACGTAATTAAATTCCATTGGGTGGTTTAGAAGTATGTATGTAGAGATTAAAATTTTAATGAAAGAAATTAGTAATGAACATTTATTAATATTTGTTATTAAATTATTTATAGTGATTTCACCTAAATAACTATAATTATGAACGAATTGCATTTGAGAAAATCACTAAGTAAAATCAATCATTTTTAGGTACTAGGTAGATGTCTTGTGACAATGATCAATCATTATTAAGACATTCAGAGACTGCGCTACGGTGTCATATGTACGTACTACGTACGAGCATAATTACACTTAAAACTCAGGTTGCACTTAATAGGCTCGTCCTTACGAGTAAAACGACATGTGTCGTGGTATATTTTTAAAGTATACCATTCTTTAGATTCCATAAAGGTAGCACATACCAGAAATAGGAAAAAAGTGTTAATACAAAATGTGGTTGGTCGATGTGTGTTCGTTTCATGTTGTATATTTAAATCAACGTTACATTTGCGAAGTGGGATTTACAGCACCCCGGGCTACTGGCACGTGCGACTGGAGTTGGAAAACTATGCTCTGCATTGCGACTTTTAAATTTAACTTTTTAAATTTTGCATCATCCATTGTCTATATCAATGTTTAGTACCTACCCATAAGTTGTTTAAAGCGCATGACTTCGTAAGTTTTCTGGTTATACCTATTCTTAATCCCCGACGCCCGAGACAAAAACGGAGTGTTATAATTTTGACGTGTGTCGTGTATTTGTCTGTGGAATCGTAGCTCCCAAACGGACGGACCGATTTTTATCCGTTTTTTAGTTTGAAAACTAACTTGATAATTTATGATGACCTGTTCAAACATTTGAAGACTATCAGCTCGCATCACTAACTCCACAATGTTCGATAGATGTGAACTTTGGTATACTGTTACATGGGTGGTATTCCCATAACATGGTAACCTTGACCTTATGCTGCAGCTTCAAGTAGTCTGAAGGACATCAGCAGCAACATAGAAGAGCTCAATAGAATGCATTAATATTGCTTTTTATTTCATCTTATTTCTTAATTTTTTAATTCATTTTCTCTACAATTGAAATGATGAATTGACCGGTTAATCCGTTTATCCACCCCAAGGGGGACACTCGGAAATCTATAACCGTGAATTCGCTCTAGCTTGGGTAGATGAACGGAATGTATTTTTGATTATTATTTCGCTTTTTTATGGCTATGCAGTGATATCAGTTAAATTCAGTTATGCTCATATGATTTGAATAACGAAAGTGTATACGTATTCGGCGATGTATTAGATGAGCAAACTGAACTAAACTATAAAAAACATATTACGTGTAAATATTCACGCTAAAAGTCAGAGTTAAGGGCTTTTAGTCGTCTATTTCGTCTATATCTAATAAAAGGGTTTTGCATAAAATAAGTATATAGCGTGCGTAAAAATGTCGTTCGTAATATAAATCAGATTTTCAACACATGCAACTGCCACAAACTAACGTACCCGTACCAATGAGCGATCTATTATGCAAGCCTTCCACATGTACACGCAAATGGTAATACCTTCTAATCGTTTTTTTTTTCTTCAAAGCGTTTCCTTGAGTTTGCTATATTTTACTTCAACATTCATTACACAATGACCTGATTTTAATAATATGAAGTAACAAGTAAATAAAAGGTGGTCTAAACTTCTACAACTAAAACTTGTTAGGGTCTTTTCATGATCGTCAGCCGTAGGGCGACCACTGCTTGACTTGGCTAAATAGGGCTGATATTTGAATTTTCAAATAGGACCGGTCAGAAGCAACCTAGATCCACCGTCGATACAGTTTAAGAGTAAAGAATAAGTTAAGTAGACAATTATTAGCGATTGTCGACAAGAAATTTCTACGTAAAACTCATTAAAAAGGAATAACATGAATAGCAAGTTGCATGGGAACTTTTAATATTTATTCAATGTTCATTTTAATATTGCATTTTTACAAATCATCAGATTTTGAATTATATCATATAATGTTACATCGAATTAGCTATCGTGAGCTATGAGTTTGCCTCAATGAACATCTATACATACAATAAAATCGTAAACGCGTAGTGTCTGAGCGTGTACATTCAATATATTTTTTTCAAAAGACAATTTGTGCACGTTGTTTTTATGTTACTTGAGGTCGAAAAATAGTTTTTAATATCTTTGTCTGTTTGTCGTGTGCTGTAGCGTGTGTTGCACAGTTTCATTGATATGAGATCTCATATCATCTGTGTTTTGGAACGCAACGCAACTAGTACCTAACAAGAAAATTCCTAGTTTTGCAAAACGACCAAGCGGCAGCAATAAACGCTGAAATTTTGAGCTTTGTTTTGGGGATCGTGTAGAGCATATGTTCATTAACAGAGTTATGGAAGATAAAGAACCTACCAACCTTTCAGTTGAATTTTTGGAATCCCTCGGTGCTCCTGGATTGCTCGCTCATAAGGTAAAATTAAGGTATCGGCTTCAATATAAATAATACATATATATAAAAGTTTCTGTTGTTAAAAATGAAGATATTTATGATGTGAAAGTTTAGCGAGTAGTTGTCGTGCACTATGAAAGAATTATCTGCAAAAATGTCTTTAAGGAAAGGCAACTTCAAAAGGGCGAGTTTAAGATGTGATGTGAAAATTTATATTTTCAAGCATATTTTTCTTACAAAAATGTTTGTTAAAAATACACTGTCTTTGATGTCGCTTTTATGAACCTTGTGTTAGATATGCTTTTTAAACAACCCGAATCAACATGTCAGCCTAGTTTTTAATATCTCGTCATTCGTCATCACCGTCATCATCTTTGCCGTAGGAAGACCACTGCTGGAGCTATGTCTCCCCCATAATTTTCCAATAAGACCGGTCGGAAGGATCCTGGATCCACCGTGGACCCGCGGCCCTTATCAGGTCGTCTGTCCTCCTTGTGGGTGGACATCCTATGCTGATTACCCACATATATTTCAATGCCTCTCCCTTTTATTGAACTTGCTCACCCGCTATTAGAGGTAGTTGGACTACCCTAACACACTAAAACAAGCGTTCGCTATCGAGTGTAGTGTGGCAATCAGACTTTCAGACATACATTGTTTTGTTATAGAGATTTAATTCTTATGATTAACATCAATTGTAATCTACAATTTACAGGGTATTTCTTTTTAGATTTTAGCTGGTTTGATTCCCGGGTCTGGTAGGCGTATTTTTAAAAATCTTTGAATGCAATTTTGATTCTTTTATAAAATTAAGGCATGTTTCCATTGAGTAAGATTTGCTATGTCCAGTACTTTAGAGCCATCGGCGTCATCTCAACCAATGCAAGATAGCCTAGATACGGTGTCAACCTCGCGCCCTTTATTAGGTCAGTCAATCTTGTTGGACATATTACGCTGCGCTTGCCAGACCGTAATCCTACGGTCCACTCCACAAAAGAAAGAATATAATATCCAAACTATATTCTGTTAAAAGTTTTCAAAATAGTACTATTGAACGATATTAAGTGTTTTTCAATAACTTTTATGAATTTCTCAAAAAATATAAATCCCAGGATGAGAGGTTTCATTGTACCTTTCAAGGCTATTTAAATGATATACTAAGTCAATTGCACATACTTTGTAATATTTTATCACAGCAATCCAGATCTCTTTTTATATAATGAGCATTTGTAACAAAGAAGGAGATTGACATATAAGTGAGAAAACTAATTAATATTTTTTTATTTATGAGAATGAAATGTTTCTATATTTTTTGTAACAGTATTTATGTTAAGACTATGAATATTTCAATTATTTATACTTAATATAATAACTAACAAAGCAGATATTGTAAATTTAGATAGTAGGTATATTCAATTTCCAAAGGAACAACAACATTTTCTTCTCTTTATTAAAATATTTGAGACCATAGATTTAGGACAATTTTCAGTGAGGTGAGGTTCTAACGTTTGAAGATGAAGTTAAAATACTTAACCTACATTAAATCTGATAAAAATTCTTTTATAATTATTTATAGTTTCTAGCTTGCGCTGATGCATCAAAATCTGAATTAGAGCTAGAGATGTGATTTCATTGAAATCACATATCTTGATAGCTTATTCCATGACATATCACTTAGTCCCTTAGAAAAAAATAGTAAGCATTATTATTTTCCGAATTTCTTTCATTGCGTAAAGATATGAGGATATAACGAGTCTTTATGCGTATATTTTAGGAAAAAAAATAACACAGCGGTTTTCTGTCAGGAAGAGCCCAAACTTTGCGACTTTAAAATATTTATTTTTATTTTTTACGACTCAACTGGCTGAAATCCAATGGTGTGGTGTATATTTTTGGAATCAGCTTATGGAGACCTTGCATTTGATACCACTCGATAGGTTTCTGATTTCTTTTTTTTTTCAAACAAAAAATTAATGACGCCTAACTGGAAAATGTACCAGGTGGCGGATACTTACTAAGACTTCTACCTAACTTTCCTGAAAAAAAAAAATCTTCATACGCAAACTTTTTGTTGGATACTCATAGTATACTCGTAGGTTTGAATTCACTCTCCTCTCAAAAGCCTTAGTCGTGTATCTGTTATTGTCACCTGGAATATAGAATTTAGTTCAGCCATACTACAGTGATTATGAAGTTTCATTTAGTTCCTAATCTATAATATAAAAATGAATCCCGAAATGTGTTGCTAAGCGCAAAACTCGAGAACGGGTGAACCGATTTTAATTCTGTCTTCACTCATAGATAGAGGGATAATCAGGGAAAGTTTTTACGTAAAAAAAAGCACCCCGGGCGAAGCCGGGAGCGGGCCGCTAGTTTTAAATAAAATGGCTCCTGGCATTATTTCAGTGAAGTTGCTTGAAAATTTATTATTACAAAAACTCAAAAACAACGTATGGTTACGTATGGTTACGTCAATGTAATGGTTTTAATGTCAACTTATTAAGTGATTGAGTACATTGGGTCGAACAATATTGTCCTTCGAGTGTGTACAACGCTTGCTATTATTAACATTGTTGCATATGAAATCAATAATTGTTGCATTGTTGCAAATCCTCAACAAGAAGGTTGAAGTTATTGCTTTCTCACCCTTTCTATGTCTGTATCTCTTTCTGGTCCATATATGTACTTCTTTCTTCACATTTGAAGTCGCTTTTTGCGTCTATCTGTATATCTGCTAACTCCTTCTGAACTACGCAACGGATTTTGATGCGGTTTTCACCATCAGTTTGATAATTTCTTACCGAAGTTGCCTTAAAATAAATTGTTATGCCCTTACGTGGGCTATAAACTTAAGAGATACATAAAAATAATGTAGTAGAGATTTGTAATTTTTCTAAAATCTGTTACGGTTGTCTCACAGTACCTATCACCATTTCTTTCATTAAAATTTCAATCTATAAATTATAAATACGTCATGTCTGTTTCTTCGCTAACTATACATCTAAAACACCCAACGTATTTTAATAGGGTTTTCATTTTCACGAGGGAGGTTTGTGTATATAAAAAAATAGCATTTGAACGATTCCGGGAGCGGTTCACTAGTGTAAATATAAAAACGACATGTTTTGTCTTGAACTTGTAAAACCAAATTCTGTTGGATAAGGTATATTTTGAAAGGTGGTCTTCGCTGGCCTTTGAATTCTTTGATTTTCTCTGGCCTGAAGTTATTATAGTATACACTTTTCGAAACGTTAACAAACTTTATTTTTAATGAAAAAAAGGGATCTCGAAATCATGTAGAAATTTTCTAATAATAACTTCCCTTGCTAAGGATTCACTACATATTGCCCCTGTTTACGGAATGTCACGGAGAGAGGAATCTCTTTCATTTTATAAGTCTTTTTAATGTTACATCTATTATCCGTGTACAAAACGCATTTTTCCTCGTAATACTTCATTCACCTTAGTTCAAGCGTAATTTATACGTAACTTGACTTGCTCGTTTACGGTACCAAGTGCCAAATAATAGGTTTCAAAAAACATTTAAGCTACATGACAATAACAGACAAATGTTAGTCCTCCTTGGCAGTTATATATACATAGTTCTACTTATCTTCGATTCGTTCGTTTCTATGTGAATAGGTCCGATGAAATAATATATTTCATTGAAAAAACAATTGATTTACCTAAATTCCTTTGCGCGCTTACGGATAACGCGACGTGATTCTATACTCACAGAGATATGAGTAAAAGCTTTACAGGAGAACAAAAGTGGCGCAAAGTACGCTTTTGTTTTGTTTGAACTGTTGAGTAACTTAATCCACGATACAACATCTTTGCGCTACGTATTAAAGGGAACATAAAACTTTACAGGCTTAGCGTAAGAGATAAGCTCCGTACACATTTTTAATCTCGTGCTACGTTTATAGAAACATTACCGCTAGGTACAGTCAAAGTCTTAACTTAGTCGCAGTTACCAAATGAATTAAATATCCATTGAAAATAATCAATAGAAGTTTCAAACAACAAATCGTCCAAATATCGTACAATATACCAAAAAGTCACAGGCTTTTATGTATTACTTTTATATCTAAGCCACAAACACTAATATTATAGAAAGGTAATATTTATATGTAGGAGGTAATCTTCGAAACTACATTTCCGATCCAAAAAATTCTTTCACAAATAGTTAAAATTTCACGATTGATGGAAAGACCCCTGACACGTCTGTCTGTATATTCATGATGATCTCAAAAACTAGTGAACGTTTTCACTATTGGAAAGAGCGTTAAACGAGAAAGTTTTTATGTTATGATTTGCAGAAAAAAATTGCACCCGTGCGAAGCTGAGAGCGGGTTACCAGTTAATAATATAATAAATTACTACGTCCCTTGCATAATAATTACGACCCAGCTCACTAGATGCCAATGGTGTATAAAAATGTCAATTCCGGATTATAACGAGTCAACTAATCAATATACAATTATAAATAGAAGTGGCATTAAGATATTCCAGTCCTGTATCAGCGTCCATTATGCATGAGTAAAGTTTCCACCCTTTAAGCGCCTTAAAGGTTAGAGTTTGAGTGAAGTTACGGACTATAAGAACTTGTTAGGCTTTAGAATACAGTTAAGTTGTGTATGAACTTAATCTACGAGTATACTGGTTTCAGAGTAGAAGTTCAGGTAACAATAAGAGATGGATAAAGTGGTCCATACTTGACACAACCAGTACCTACTACTGCATATATGATTACTTTCTTATTACATTTTAGACAAAATAAGATTGTCGAGCACAAATAACTGTCATAACCTGAACACTCACTCTTATACGAGAATTCCGCAAATGAAACCAAGTAGGTACCCATATTCTATTTCTGTGCTTGACTATGAAGAGCCAATTATAGGTTATAATCCCCTTCTTCCTTGTTTTTGTACCGTAATGACTGGCAGCACAATTGCAACCCCTGAGTGGTGAAGCCACGAGATGATTTACAACCAATTATTATTATATTACATCCCATACAAGTAGAATAGTTATTCCATCCGTTGAAGTGGCACACTTATTAAATTGGTCGTGTTTTGACTGTTGGTACGATGCACACTGTTATACTATACAACAGTAGATCGATTTGTGTATCTTATTATGTCTGTCTTTCTGCTTTTCACCTGACCTTGAATTACAATCTGTTCCATTTAATTTTTGTTCCTGAAGATACCTAGAGGTTGAAGAGTTCTTAGAGATTCTAGAGATAAAAAGAGATTTTATCCTAATCATTTGAATACTTATTTTTAATGATAATTTTCGGTACCATCCTCCCAATTTAATGCAATATCTAATGCGAGTGGGCAGAAAATTTTAACAAAACATTGTAAAAAAATGCTATGTTTTGTTAAAAACTTGATCCTAAATAATAACTTAAGGATACTTTTTAAATTTCGCGGTAGCGCGAAGCCATCAGCAAAATACTATTTTGTATTGCAAGAGCTGAACAAAGTATTTCCTTAAATGTTAAATTTCAATTGTGAATATAACCGATCACAATTTAATAATTTTAAGGTTTTGTTAAGATAAACTTTTACTAACATGGCTCTTATAGAGCTTCATAGGATTACATAGGAACGATAAGCATAAATTATTAATTTTTACCACAAACTAACCGATCCCTGTCCAAAGTGGACAGGGATCGGTTAGTTTGTGGCTTTAAAAGTAACTTTTGTTATTTTCAACCTTTTCGATTTGACTAACGAAATTCATATAAAGTGACCTTCGCATTTATTATAATGTGTTGTCTATATATTATATAAAGAAAGTCGTGATAGTTACACAATTTAAATTACTCAAGAACAGCTGGATCGATTTTAATAAACTTTGATTTGTTTGATTTGTCTCCGGAAAAATATTTTTATATTATACATTTTGTAAGGAACGGGGTTTTTTATTCTTAGTCAGTATGAAGTTGTAGTTTTTAATAAAATATGGATTTTAATTTGCTTATATTATTACAAAACTTGATATATTTAATAGCAATATTATCCGCAATGCCGCATTCGGTTCACAAATAACATTCCCAACATGTGTAAGTTTTGAAAGATTACTCCATTTTAGTTGTGTCGACGCTTTTAGAGTAGCTTCATTCACAATTGTACTGAGTGATTGCCTCATGGTCTTAAAACATCTAAGTATGCTACTTTCTTTCAAAAAGAAATTCTATGTAATACACTTAGCCTTGCTATTTTGAAATTACACTTTTCGATATGTTTTTGACCAAACTTTGGTATTTGGACCTGACCATAAATATTGCAGTGTAGAACAAAAGAGGTAAGTGTTAAACGTTAATTACTACAGTGTACATTTAGAGCTTAAATCAAATGTATTATTTAACGATAATGTGATGGAATTATAATAATTGGTTCGTATACATACTGTATACGAACCAATTACGATTTGACTGATTGGATGTGAACACCCGAGTTGAAAAATAAAATAAATGTAACTTCTTGTTGCTATAACATTTTGGTCAGGCGTTAGTCTTTTTTATTTCATTTTACATTTCCTTGATAACAGTACTTTTTTACTGGATGAAAGGTACCCTGACAACTATGCGAAATTTCATGATCGGTTGAGTAGTTAGGGCGTGAAAATGTAACAGAAGCGTGAATTACTTTCACATTTATAATCTATATATATATATATATATATATATATATATATATATATATATATATATATATATATATATAAAAAATACTCGTCACGTGGTTTGGGACCAATGGACTCCTAACTAGTTATTATTATTACACATAGTTACGAAGTTTTATCCGATTTTGATAAAACTTCGTAACTATGTGTAATTTGGTCCAACTTAAAAGACGATAGTATTTGAACCCAGGCGAAGCCGGGAGCCGGCCCACTAGTATTAGTATAGAGATTTTACAAATTTTCTATTCTGTATCACGGTGCATTCACGGTGATTTTCTTATATGGCGCCTTGTCCAAGGAATGCAGTACGGTGTTAAAAACTTGACGTAGGCATGAAAAACTATCAGAGCACCCACTATTGTAAACCCGGTAAAACACACAAAAAGAGGCTATATCCATTATAAAACTAAGGGGTTCTTTCTAACTATTTTTGTGTGAGAATTTTATCGTCGGCAATTAGAACAACAATGGTCAAACTGATGTAGCAGTTTTCCATGTTGGGACTAGTAGAGATAGAGAACAAGGCGCTGTTCAATACAACGAAAAATACCACTGCTCTGTACAATACATTATTTTTTAGCTAATGTAGCGTTATCATATAAAATGACACGTAAATTCAATCTTGCTCGAAATGTCCATACTCAGGATACCAATGTTCTTTGATATTTCATAATATACCTATGAGCTGGTCCATGAGAATGGTCCTCGAAATGACAATACCCATCCTCTGGATTGGACCCTTATTTACATAACGAAATACCACAGCATATATGTTACGGTGGTCTTCTGTAAGTAGGTGGTGGTAACTGCGGCGGCAATAACTGCTTGCCAGACGGGTTGCCGAGTTTAAGACTGCTAAAAAACTGGCTGCTGCTGCCACCTAAAAAAAACTAAAATAGACCACTGCAGAACATCTGTTCCGCCTGGCACTTTTTAAAAATAAATCTCAAAAAGCAATATTGTAACGCACAGATATTTTGAAAAATTCAAGGTGTGAAAGATCGTCACACTATGTGATGGTCCCTGGTTGGGGTTTGGGCTTTTTAGAATGCCAATGTTTTTAATTTCTTTTGTTTCAATTTTTGTTTAAATGGCGGATGACACAGTTTCAGAGATTTGACAATCTTAAATCAACGAAACCACCATATTCATTTAACTCTGAAACTCTGAACAACACAATGCAACGGATTGCCCCCAGCGAGATCATAAAGTAAGTAAAATTGTCTCTAGTTAAGTAATGTATGAAACTGAGACTTTGTATGTGCAATTATTAGAATATATCAGAGAGTGAAATCAAAATATCAGGGCTTTTTCTATAACTGCAAGTTTCATTTTGTAGCTTTAATTTATCTAAAGCTGATAAATTAGTCACAAAATAGTGACAGGACCCACTGCCTTTCGCAGTCATAAATTGTGTAACACCGCAGCGAACTTAGAGCATCTAAGTATAGGTATAGATTTGCTTGTGTTAATAAGCTACAGTAGCCAGTTATTATCAAGTGAATTGCTAATCTACAACCGTAACAAAAAACAACTAATAATTAAAAACAGCTATTTTTTTAACTGTAACCGGATTTTTAGCGGGATTTATATTCGAAAGAGGATAAAAGAAATGGCAAGAGCAAGTTTAATTAATTATCTTGGATAGGCAGCAAAATTTTCAATCAACACTTTTGTTTTTCACTATCTGAAAATTATAAATAGGGTCAGGTGTTTTTTTCTTATGCGTCTTAGACGCGATAATAGAAAATTTCTGCTGACTCTTCATCTGCAATATAGGTACTCTTTTATTGATGTATAACTTGAATAACAAGTGAGTTCAAAAACTAAAACCAGACTAATGAAAAATCACGCCTTAAAAAGTATGAAATGTTACACGAGGAAGGTTTTTATATGTAATTTTAATATAATTAGTATTGTAAAGTTAATATAAGTGTAACTTACGCTCAGTATGATGCTGTGAACATTTGTATCGTAATTACAAGTAAGTACCCACCTAACCGACCGCCTGTGAAAAGTCACGTGACCACCTAAGCTACTAGCATAATTAAGCATGGTGCTTGTCTTTACGTATTGTCAAAATTCATATGTTAGACAGGTAATGAGAATGTATGACATTCGTTTGCTTATCAATTATTTGTTAATTTCAATTAAAAGTATCAATACTGGTATTTGTCGTAAAAAATATTGTGTTTTTAGTTTCATTTTTTACTGATAAAAGTGCTTGGATTTTTAGCAAAAAATTGTGATTAAAAAAAATCTAATATTTTTTTATGTTCACTAATTAGGATCCAATTATAAGTAGTAAGTCATACACGACATCACATGCTATTATTTATGCTATTTTTTTTCAAGTAAAATTGTGAACAGGCAAATGGTTGTTTGATACTTTTCTGAATTGTTGTGTTAACCTTTTTTTAAAATCAAACTGGGTTTATGTTTTAATTATATTTGCCTTCAGATCAGATCTTTTTATGTAACTATCAAATTATTTGGTATTCATGTTTTTCTCTACTCGAATATCTTTTAACAAACAAACGAATCACAAACAATATAAGAAAAACGAAATTTAATTTACTTACAGCCTGTCAGATCTAGCATTGAACACGATCTATAGCCACTTCAAATAAAAGTATTCGCAGGATTTTTTTTCGTATTAATATTTACCTACTACCTACTTATGAATAATTTTATGAAAGAATTATTTTTAATACTAACTAAGAACTTTTGTGTTAATATTTTCCCGCGACTACCAAAAAAAAAAGCTTGTTCTCTTTTCTCTTGCTAATTTACGCAATTAGCGTCCGAGCCTGCTAACAAATCCCTCAGGCGCGGGTATAGCAAAATGTTGATTTCTATCCAATTATAGTTGTGGAGATTCTGACTCACTTATAAGCTGCAAGACTTATTGGGTGGTGCGCTATAGACACAATATTTTTACATGTTATTGGCCGATTATAAGGTCCTCTGCCGCCACCACAGATCTCGCCTGTTCATTGTCATCCAAGGTGTGCTTGAGAATTTTAGCAACACGTTGACTGGTGTTTACTTACTAAAATAAGTAATGTTATAATGTCAAATCATATTTTTTTTCAAGTGTGATCTAATGCAAATAGATATTTTTAATCGCAATTTTATTCAATAGGTCACGATGCCTGTATTGCCAAGTTGGAAAGCGATATGAATAATTGCAGATATCCATATCGCTAACTATTCCTTCGTATCCGTCTAAATAGCTTTCCAAACTCCACAAAGGCATTTTTTTAAACATTTAAATGTTATAGAAACCTATCCGTATATTATAGACATACGCCATCATGGACAACTTTATAGACCTATAAAAGAGAAATAATTGCACCATACATTGTTGTTATATCTCAAACGGATTAGGCTGCGTTTCGATGAAAGCTAACAGGCTTGATTTTTCTGACATCTTCAACAATAATCGTCATATTTCAACAAATTAACAAAACAATATTAAACTTTACATATAAACCTTCCCCTTGAATCACTTTATCTATTGATGAAAACTGTATATAACTGCATATAAATGATTTAAGCGTACATCCGGAGGGACAGACAGACAGACGGCGGGAAGCGACATCGTTTTATACTATGTAGATTTTAAATTAAAAATAATTTCAAAACTATTTAACACCCCAAACATCTATAGGCGAAATTTTGGTTATCTTGTGTTACATTTTTGTACTCTGATATTTTAGCTTTGTATAGATGAAATGTTTTAATCGTTTTTGAGATTATCTAACAAACTTACAAAAATACAAACATTCAAGAAATTAAATCTTGGCTCTATATTATTAATGTAGATGTCGAATACTGTAGATAAATACTGTTAAAATAATAATAAGAAACAGTAGGTATTTTATTTGAATTGGAAAATGCTAATTATGATAAATAAATATTCACTCTATTTTATTATTTTCTTTTCAATTTGTTAAAAAAAATCTTGTAAAGGGGCGTTCAATGTATTTTCGTTATCTGCATGAAAAAAAAAATGAAATAATTTTTCAACGTTGTCTTACGTAACCTCAATGCATACCTATATTAAATATTGAAATTAACTTTTCAATACCCTTTAAAAAATTACTTCTCCTTTTCGGAAAAATGTGCTTTTATTGCTGCCTTCAGTTCTTTATCGTCGGAAAATCGTTTTCCGCGTAGATCTTTTTTTGTCCACTTTGTTTGCAAAATCCGAGATCGGCATTTAGCAGCAGATTTCGCTTGACGCCCGTGTCTCAGATTAAATAAGAGTTACTGTCGTACCCGTGTGCTTGCGCAGCTTTTAAACACAATTATTTTAATAAAAATTATTTGTGATGCAATAAAATTTTTCAATTTTTTTTTTCAGGTGATATGCAACCTCATATCTTATGTCAGTGACCTAATCTCAGATCTACTCTACGGACCGTTGCTTAGGAACGGTTTACTTATTGATAGATTATTATTGTCGTGAATGAGTGTATCTTAGGTTTTTACTAGTTTGTGGTACATATTAAACTATCGTAATATTTATCGTTTTTCCATCTGATCTTTCCTTGAAACATCCTCGGACAACACGAACGGAAACACAAACGTTCACAGGCTATCAATTTTGTTTGGCTATTTAACCGCGTGAAACAGCTAGTACTATTAATAAATTCGTAACTGACTACTTCACTATTTAATTTTTGTTTTTTAATGTTTACTGTGTTGCCTAATAAATAAATAGAATATGTATTCATAATGTTATACCTAGTTTCGACAATATTTCTATAAATCGAGTCGGTGGTATCAATTAAGATTCGACAAAGTTTAATGAACAAAATTACCATCTTCATATTTTAATCATTAAGTGCTTAAAATAGAACACGTTCTGAGCCCAGCGCTCAGAACCTCTTTATTAGTAAGCACACTTAATGTAACTTGAATAGAAACCAAACAAACAATTTTATATGTAAACGAAACATTTAAATGTTTAATTTTATTACCATCGACTAAATAATTGATAGATTATAACGAAAACTATACTTAAATTTGATGACCAAAATTGTATTAAATTTAATTCAAAAGAACTTCAGTAATAACCATTTTCACGTAAAATTGAAAATAAACGAGTTATTTATATTAATAAAAAATAAAAAAATCATCCCTTATTTTCGGATCTAAATCGAAAAATATCGATTCAAAGGAAATCAAAAATTGATAAGGACCAAAATGGTAGGAAATTTGATTACAATCTACTTCGGTAATTACCACTTTACGTGTAAATTTGAAAATGGCGGATAACAGGATAATATGGTGCGAATCCCGAAAACTAACTGTACTGCCAGTGCCCACCTCAACGATTTCCAAAGGAAAATTTTTACTCAGAATTTTATCCGTGTCAGTCACTAATTATTGCTCTAAGTAATTCGACTGGGCTAAAAGAGATGATTTCTATTTTTGTATTTTTGTAACAAAGGCAAAAACTACTAGACCGATTTTAAAAATTCTTTCGTCTATAGTAAGCTTCATTATCAGCGAGTAACATGCCTAGTGTGAGTAGCAGTATTAGCTAGTAAGTATTAGCGTGCGCCCCATCGTGCGCCGCCGAACCGGATCGGGGCCGGGTTCAACTGCTATTTAAAATTTGAGATAATCTGAATTAAGCGAATTGACTACATAATTCAAAAACTTGTTTGAACTTTGCCATTGACACAAAGTTAAGATCGCAACTAGTTTCAGTAGTTTATATACCTAGTTACTCCGTTGGATTATTCATGCCCTGATTATATTTTTATTTCTTTGAATTTTTATTTCCTTAGACATTGTAACTTTTAGGGGCCATTCATTTATTACGTAACTATTTAGGAGGAGGGGGGGTCAACTATGTATTATTTTTTCTTAGAAGGGGATGGGAGGGAGTCTTGATAGTTCTTACGTAAGATCACAAAAATGCGCAGTTAAGAAAAACTAAAATAAAACCAAAGTTGATTATTACCCAAAAAATAAAAATTACTAGTATCTTTGTAGGTACAAATAAATGTTTCTAAAAATTGTTTCATTGAAAAATAAAAATTAAGACAAACCAAACGTGTATTACATTTTTTTTTCTTTAGATTCTTGGATAATAAAATATTAAATAGGGAGGAGGGGGACGGTCTATTCTTATTTTTTCTTACATAGGGGTGGGGGGGTCAAAAACTATCAAAAATTCTTAATGTGTTAACATTTAAGATTTCAGTCGTTAAAGAAAATATATTTATTAAATTTTTATTAGATAATAATATTTTAACCATGGCTATGTATATGTAATAACGTTGTTGAAGTAAGATTACTATTATGTAATGTATACCTAACTAATGCGTAATTGACATTTTAGGTGTATATAATCAATGTCTTTCTATATATAAGCCGAAAACAGGAAAGCATGTCTAGCATGCTTCGTCCCTATGATAAATATTTACATCGTACATAATTACGTCAGTCTTCTGAGGTTACAATTTTTCTATTACCTACTTTTTTGGACCTGTGTGAACCTGGAACCCGACATGGAGTAATCAATTTTTTTTTAAATGCATACGTTTGTACTCAGTATGTACTGGTTTGTACTAACTTTTTTTTTGTTTGTACCTCAATGGGTTCGGAGATACGAAATTTTCAAAATACTCGGAACCCGACTTGAAGGAATCGAATTTTTTTAAAATGCAAACGTTTGTACTCGGTATGTACTTGTTTGTACCAATTTTCGTTTCGTTTGTACCTCAAAGGGTTGGAAATTAGGGGCATTTCAAAAAACGCAAAAATGGTAAATTTGTTATTTTTTAGAGGAAATCAAAATTTGCTAGCGGGGATAAATTCTTAGTCGTTTGTACCCATTTGTACCACCAAGAGATTCGTTTGTACCTCAAGGGGTTGGAAATTAGCGGCATTCAAAATGTGCAAAAATGGTAAATCTGATATTTTTTCAAAGGAATTCAAAATCTGTCAGCGGGGATAGATTCCTATTCGTTTGTACCCATTCGTACCACCAAGGAATTCGTTTGTACCTCAAAGGGTTCTGAGATACTAAATGTTCAAAATATTCAAAAACCAGATAATCAAAATCTGCGAGCGGGAATAGATTCCCAATCGTTTGTACCCATCAAAACCACTGAAAGATTTGTTTGTACCTTAAGGGGTTTGGAGAATCTAAATTTTCGTAATATACGGAAACTCAATTGGAGGAATCAGATTTACCATTTTTGCACATTTTGAATGCCGCTAATTTCCAACCCCTTGAGGTACAAACGAATCTCTTGGTGGTACAAATGGGTACAAACGACTAAGAATTTATCCCCGCTAGCAAATTTTGATTTCCTCTAAAAAATAACAAATTTACCATTTTTGCGTTTTTTGAAATGCCCCTAATTTCCAACCCCTTGAGGTACAAACGAAACGAAAATTGGTACAAACAAGTACATACCGAGTACAAACGTTTGCATTTTAAAAAAATTCGATTCCTTCAAGTCGGGTTCTGAGTATTTTGAAAATTTCGTATCTCCGAACCCATTGAGGTACAAACAAAAAAAAAGTTGGTACAAACCAGTACATACTGAGTACAAACGTATGCATTTAAAAAAAAAATTGATTACTCCATGTCGGGTTCCAGGTTCACACAGGTCTTTTTTGGGCATTCAAAAGCAACCAATTAGGCACAATTATAATAAAAACAAAATTATGTTTTTAAATGAGAATTTTAACAATATCATTTTCAATTTTTAAGGTTATTTTTAATTAATAAAATCAATTTATTGAATCAGCAACACAAAGAGCTATTGTTTGCAAGAATATTTTGATACCAAACTTGTATTTAGTTCAAACTTTGCAGAACAATACCGCTTCCGGTTAGTGCTAACAACTTTGTAACGGAACGTTCAGAGGAACTTCTTGAGATACCTATGCTTCTATGCAAGTTAGCTAGCTTATCAAAGCTTATTATACTGTGGATTTCAATAAGAAAGTGAAACAATATACCTTTTACCATCTAGTCAAATATTCATATTAGCTTTTCCTATTGCATTTAACATTAAATTTTTTATTTTTTTAAATCAAATTTTCTTCACACCATAGATTAATTTTGGTGCAATAGTGAGGTATAGGTATCCAGAATTAAACTAGACTCGCATACTGTTAAAAAATATATAAAAAATTTAGGGAATGACGTATACCTACTCTATATATACTTATCATTATTTCTTCATCTAACTCTTCTTAGTCTTTAAACTGTAATAGGAATATTTTACAAATAATTCAGAATAATATTATAATATTGTATCTAAATCGTGAAAGGTATTCTTTCCTGCAATTAAAGATTATCCGTTTGAGCGTGCTTCCTCGTATTACAGAACAACATATGTAAGGAAACATTACTATATACATATAAGGAACAGAAATGACGATAGTACATAGAACAGTGACTGGTTACCATACAACTGTTTCAGTAGCCCTGTCAGCACGTGACGCTCGGCATCAAAAACCTGTCGGGCCTGAGTCTGCTCTAAGGTCTCAGCAGCCCTGTCAGCCACGTGACGCTCGGCATCTAAAACCTGACCGGCTCGAGTCTGATCCTCAGATTCTTCGATTATAGCTACTTTCGCAGCTCGAGCTCTGCTAGCTACGCGCTAGATTAGATTTACGCTTGCGAGACATATCGAAAGCATAAATAATAAGTACCTATGTAATAAGAATAAAAATAAGCGAAAAAAAACTTTTTCTTCTAAGATAAAACTAGGTACCTAACTTTTACAAAAATCTCACACTGACTATATATTCAACCTTAGAAATGAGTGATTTTTTTATCGATTCTTATATCAACTATTTCCCGTAAGTACAGCTTTTTTTCCTGGATGTTTGGCATAAGTTGACCCACTATAATGCGTTGTACCTTGCTGTCTAGCATCGATCCATTTTTCTTCTTATTCTCAGTATTAAATTTTAAGGCTACAGTATTTTCTAGTAATCCTTCATCCGAGTGGTATTTCAGATACCTAAGGATGACATTTATAATTTTAGATCCTGACATTATATGTATATTATTCAATGTTAATTATTAAGCTTCTATCAATCAATAGTCTGTGGCAATGAATATGAATTTTCAGAAAGACAAGATCTATAAGATTTATACGCCTCCCTCCACTTGGCTCCCACGTCTAGGATCCCATGGGATCCTAGGATTTTTTTTTTCATTTTGACTCCCATGCTCATAGGAACCATTTATTGACATTTATGATTCATTATAGTGTCTTTCGATAGGATTCAGATAATTACTTAATTACCGTGGCTCCCATAAGATTTTTTTTAAATCCATTAATTTAAAAAATAAAAATAACAAATAAAAAACTTTATTAATATTTGAGCGATATAAGAATCTGTCATACGAATAATCCTATTATAGAGATGGGACAAGACAAGTTACACACAGTCACAATAGTCTACACAGTCGCCCTTAAAAATCATGAAATTTTATGATTTTAACTTGTGAAATTTTCAAGTCGTAGAGTATGCAAAATTGTAAAAGAACATTAGTTTCTGGGATAATATTTTTTTGCTGGGGCTTCAGAAATTAACTATTAACAACAATATCTTTTTATAATTTTGTTAATATTTTCATTTTCGGAACTGTGGGTCATTTTTGGCCATTTACCTATATCTAATATTTATTGGTGCATTTCCAAAACATGACCCAAACTTCGGGAGGCAAGAAAAATAAAAAAAATACTTTAGGATCCCATGGGATTCCAGACGTGGGAGCCAAGTGGAGGGAGGCAATTATACTTACAGTATACTGTCGCCGTGACTGGTTATCCACAGAACATTATATGTATATTATTAACATTATACAATTCAGCAAAAATAAATTCTATAGGTGAAATGTGTACCTATAGGCTGAAATGTATATGGTGTGGTATATTTTTTCATTTGATACCCCACTCGATAGGTTTCTCAAGAAATTTTTTTTTTGTAATTTTTAAAGTAATTTTGAGAAATCGGTCTATAATTAGCAGGATTTGTTGTATCATTCGACTTAAATAAAGGCACAACCCTGCTAATTTTCATTAGTTCATTGAACACAGTTGTTAAATTAGGTGCAATTATAACAAGTATATTTATTAAAGATAACTAACTAACAACTATTAAAGATTAAGATAGATCTATATTAAGATAGATCTGCAGATTTTTTTTATTTCAATTGTCTTAAAGAACTTTAATATGTCTCACCTGGGCTAAACTATAAATTCAAATGGTGTATCACATTCTTTTACATTCTAGATTCTCAGCAACAATTGACGATGAATTTAGTGTTTGAGTAATGTTAACAGGAATATTGGAAAAACATTTTCAAACTCTGTCGCCATATGCCTTAAAATGGTGATAATTTATTGTTAAATTAAAGCTGCTATAATGGGTTTGGTTTCTTCCAGTTTCCCTGTTAATGATGTTCTATGTAGTTTTTATTTTATTTGTAGAATTTTGCTTTTTTACATGAATTTTCCATATTTCCATTTTTTTTATAGTGCTGAATCTTGGATGATTCGATCTATGGAGCGTTTAAAGATAGAAGTGTAGTGCTGGAAACGGATGTTGCGCACTCCATGGACGGCCAAGAGGACAATCAGCTTGCGATTCGGAAAAGACTATCCGCCACCTGCTATCAAAGAGTTCTCAATTACTTTAGGCACATAGTCCTCAGAGAACCAGAAAACTTGGAGAAGCTGGTGGTTGTCAAGAACAAGATAGCCAAGATGGTCGCCAACCTTGTAAAATACACACAGGAGTCATATTAGATTTTAACTTGGGAAAAATTCCCTCCCGCATCTAACCTGCTAAGAGGGGCGCGGGGAGGGTTCGGGGGGAGAGGGCAGCGGGAGGGGTGAGGGGTAGGTGAGATGCGCTCCCCTGCTCCCCTCCCGCTACCCTACCTCGTTATTAAATGAATTAGGTTTTAGAATAATTGGTAATTATGTTTCCGTAAAATTTCTGAAATATACAAAATAAAATCTCATTACTTTCATATTATTTAATAATTGTTGTATGTTTTGTAGAATGACCTTTAAAGAATGACAATAAATAGGTATCTATTATAAAATAGTCAGCTATTTTATAATACTCTCTCGAGCAAAAGCGACTCGGGATGCACGCTCGTGGCACAAAAAATACTACATCAATTTTATTTTTTTTTAAATTCCACAAAGCCCTAAGCCATAGCTTTAAAATAAGTATAAACATGTTGAACATTTTGTTTTATTAATTACGTTGTTTTATTAAAAAGGTTAAAATTTTAGAGGCATTAAATCTCAATTTAGTGGGAGAAATTTGTAAAGAATAATCAAGTTTTAGTTAAAAAAATCTTTTATTTATCACAAAAACCTCGCCAGGACTTAGTGTTATCCCCCCTGGGCCCTAATTCTCTAACACCACTTGGCGATTCCTTACTTCTAAACCACGTAAATTCCTTAAATTGTTACGATATAACAATTCTGCTAAAAAGTTATTCTCTTACATACATATAAATGCCATGATGAGACATTGATGTGTTTTGGTAAGGTAAGACAAAAGCGTGAAATCATAATTGTCATACATAATCAGGGCCCTGGATCTAATTACATCTTCTAACCGGTTCATGGACCGGATAAGTTTTTTTACGATGTCATGCTGTTTGACGTCCCTTTCTTCAGAAATTCTGCTTAAAAGTCAGACTTCGTGTCTGGTGCAGGATTTCTAGTACGGATTTTCCTTTTGTGCTAGTTCCACAAATGTTCGATGGGTTTTAAATCCGGGCTACGCGCTGGCCAGTCCAATATAAATGCCAACATCTTGCAAATACTGGCGTACAGAAGTTTCGGTGTCTGGGTGGGCATTATCTTGGATCAGGATGAAGTCTTCTCCAACAAAACTAGCGTAAGGGACAACATGGTCCACTAGCCCACACCATGCAAGAACCTCCTCCAAAGGCGACATTTTCTTGGATGCAATTGCCATGTTCTGGCGTGGGGTGTCAAAAATAAGCTGAGGTTTGCACCAAGCAAAACAAATGCGATGGTGCTAACCAGAAAGCTTAAATTTGACACTCCGCGCCTGAGCATGGGCGGGGTCGACATTGGCATGCAAAAGGAAATTAAATTGTTGGGCCTAACCATCGATGACAAGTTGACCTTCAACAGCCATGTTAACAAGGTCTGTCGGAAGGCCATCGGCGTTTACAAGCAGTTGGGGAAAGCTGCCAAAACTAGCTGGGGACTTCACCCCGAGGTGGTCCGTTCTATCTATATCGCCGCGGTGGAGCCTATAATTACCTACGCTGCAAGCGCATGGGTGCCCGCAGTTGGCAAACTGGGGGTGGTCAAGTGCTTAAACGCTGTGCAGAGGGGTTTCGCTCAAAAATTGTGTAAGGCCTACCGCACGGTGTCTCTCCACTCAGCTCTGCTATTGGCTGGGTTGCTCCCCCTTGACCTACGTATCCGCGAAGCTGCTTCTCTTTACGAGGCCAAGAGGGGAGTACTCAGCCGGAACTGGCTGACAGAGACGTCGAGCGGATGGCCCCAGCAATCGAGGGTCCCCATCCCGCCGAACACACTAGTCTTGAGTTCGGAAGGCTGGTAGACGAGGATCAACTTAAAGAAAATAACGCTTACCAACTACGCATGTATACGGACGGCAGCAAGATTGACGGCCGAGTTGGGGCCGCGCTATCCATTTGGAATGGCGAGGCCGAAACGTCGGCTGTCAAACTTGGTCTGCCGTCCTATTGTACCGTCTACCAGGCCGAGCTCTTGGCGGTGTGTGAGGCGACGAGGGTGATCCTGCGACGCAGCGAAACTACCTCTGCAATCTACAGCGACTCAATGGCCGCCCTCCAGACCATCGCGGCGAATAGCTGCTTACACCCTCTGGCGGTGGAGGCCCGAAGGAATTTGAGGATAGCTTCGTTAAAGAAAAAATGCATCAAATTATTTTGGATAAAGGCCCATGCCGGCCTAGAGGGTAACGAGCGGGCGGACCACCTAGCTAGGGAGGCAGCGCTGAAGACAAAGACAAAGCCGAAGTACGACCTGTGTCCGATCTCATTCGTCAGGCGAATCATACGCATGCGCTCGCTTGAGGAATGGGACCGCAGGTACGTGCAAGGCGAGACAGCAACAGTCACAAAATTGTTTTTCCCCACTGCTGCCGGGGCCTTCCGTATAATTAGAAAAATTGGAATAAATAATATTCTAACGCAGGTATGCACGGGGCACGGTGGATTCTCCGAGTACTTGAATCGCTTCAAGTGCAAGGAGAGTCCATCGTGTATCTGTGACCCAAGCGTTGCGGAGACGGTTCCTCACCTGCTGACCGAATGCCCAATACACGATAAAGAAAGGATAGAATTGAAATTTGAAATGGACATGGAGATTACAGTAGAAAATATAAGTGAAATGATAATTAGTGAAAAGAGAGATAAATTTCTAAAATACTGCATTAAAATTGCGGAAAGGGTTAGGAAGAGGAACAAGACCGACTAATGTACCTAGTAAAAAAAAAATCCATATGAATAATGTGTTCAAATGTATATGTTTATATGTTAATGTTTTATTGTTATTATTGAATTATATTGTTATCTTAATTTTAAAATTTAATACTGCGTAATGTTCAAAATTTGTAATGTTTGCACAATACCGCAAATAAAGCAAGGCAATAGTTAGAATATTATAAGTTAGTTAGAGTAGGAAATGACAGACGGGCATCCCACCCGTATTGCAGACATAGGCTTCAGCATAGTGCTGGAGGGATTCTAGTAAAAAAAAAACTCACTTTCAACCACTTCTCGTATTTATTTGAGCTCCTGTTGGACTAACAATGAATCGGTCATATCTTTTTAGATATGCACCGCTTTCATGTACGTCTTTGAAAGTTACCAGTCTCCTGGTATCTTCGTCAAACTTTTGATACAGCAGACTGGCATATTCAGCGTAAGAGCGACTTCACGTTGACTTTGGTCCTGTTGCAGTAGCCCAAACGCTTATGCTGCTTCTTCGGTGGTTATGTCCATTTTCAGGTTATATTCTTGACCGTATACGAGAGAGATGTGTATCGGTTTACATCTGACGAGTAACTCATAAGAATTTATCAGATATACACCCTTTTATATGGCCTAATATCCCGCAATTAGCACGTAGGTCAAACAGGTAAAAAAACGTCGTTTTTCGGTTGTAGCACATTTTTAGCGAACCTTATTTTTTAAGGTTAACAAATTTTACATTTTCTTAAAGCTAAGACCTAGAACTATAATGTTAGTGAAGTAAAAATCAAGTTGAAATTGTAGTTTTTGTGCTAGGATGCTTTTTACTGGAAGCGTGCGGCTTGAGTCGATTTTTTTTGCTCGCGAGAGTAGATACCGTTTTATTGTAACAATTAACCACAAACAATAATCTTACAAACAAAATCAACGAAGGGCATAATATTTTAATCATTGTTGTATGTTTGTAGAATGACAGTAAATCGAAACATTAAATCGATACCCCGAATCTCAAAATCGAATTATCAAAATCAACAAAGTATTATTAGCTTTTACTACATACCTTATACATACAACTTACCTTTAATTGATTATTATGAATTAGTAATTAAATAAATTATTACATGATTATGGTCAGATATAAATTATTACATTATGAGCATTATTTGTAATTCATAGGTAAATTTAAGTAATATATTATTTAATAATGCTAGAAGAAGAAAGACATAACTCTACAGCGACATACTCTTCCTGATATTTTCAATTACATATTTTTTAAAATTCAAGATTAACATGCATTATTTATTTACTTACATAAATAAATTTCACTAAGCTTAAGTATATTAGTGATATATATCTAAAATTATTATTATAGGGAAAAGGGCGCTGAATGACTGTATGTCACCTTACGGCAAAGCGAAGGATTTTTTCCCAAATATTATTATTTTAACATTTTTCTACATTTTTTACACTCGTACTCCTTTATCTAAATTCCAAGAGGCCGTAGCATTCCTCGTAATAATACGTGATCATGATGCTGTAGCACGTCGCGCCATGCAAAGGAGTGCGAGTGCTAAATACATTGCAATAAGATAAAAATACAACATCATATTTTTAGGAAAATAACACAAATTGTTCCTTTGCTGTGCCGTGCCGTTTAAAATACAGACGATTCCGATGTAATGCAAGCTCGTGGCAGCCTTTTGAAAATGCAAAAAAGAGATTGCCAATTTGTAATACTCAAGCTCGTCAGATTTTCATATAGACGGCTCAGCCTAAATTTTTGATCGTGCTGATTCTTAATCTGACGATTATTTGAAGAATTTTTTTAATACAGCGGCTACAAAAACTTTTGAACGCCTGCAGACGCTCACCCCACCGTTGAAAAAGGAAATATCATATAACCTTTTTTCTTCCATCTAATCTTCAAAATCTAATAGGTCCCCACGGTGATCGAGTGACTCCATATTTAACATCGTGGGCTCCCTTACCATAAGTGGGTGTGGCGCTATCCATCTATATATTCTATACAATACTAAGAGTAATAGCAGTGCCGCCGAAAATCAAAAGAAATCAAGAAGTGTATAATATATTACTAAAGATATATGATAATATCGAATCGAAGGTCGTGAGATGAGATTATGGAAAAGGCCTTATTGCGCACTAATGATAGCCGATTGTTAATACTAACGCTAGAGGTTACTTGACTTGTTGTTTAAAAAACATTTTTTATAGTTCTAATATATTAATAGGATTATTATCGATAGAGAAACAACCCTTTTGTTGATTCTGAAACATTATTGTACGGGATCCGAGGAGAGGTCGTCCTTCACGTAGTACCATCAATGGTACTGGCTCAGTCGTACTACTCGGAATGTTGGGCACCCATCTGTTTACTAGAAAAGTATAAGATAACCCTAATTTAATAAAAACTATCAGTCGTATGACTTCAAGTGAAAACTTCTTAAATTTTCTCAACCAATTGACCTGAAAGTTTTTTCTTATTTTTCCAGAGCTGGTATAACCTAATAGCCTATCGTCTAATCACACACACACACACACACACACACACATCTATATATTTAAGTTAAAGCGTGACGGACACGCGAGTTCAGCGCTTTCGACCCTTATTCTTCAAAAATAAATTCCCAACGCCCCTAAAGAAGTTTTCATGGTTCACCCTGAACAAAGTACTGTTACACTGCACAATACGCTTAATGCTTTTTTGTCGTAGATCTTTGCTTGCTCCGATTTCCAAATTCTAAAATTATAGCTTCGATTGTAATAGTTGCCTGCAAAGATCCATTCAAAAACCGTTTCAAATATGAAAATCGGAGCAAGCAAAGATATTATGTGCAACAAAGAAGCATTAAACATACTGTGCTGTGTATTAGAGAAGGACGCGACATAGTGGCTAGTTTTTTTTAAGTTAAGGATATCCATGAGCATATTTAATAGGCAACACTCTATAATAATAGGATAGGTAAAGGACGACCTCTCTTCTGATCTTAGACAATTTATATTATTTGGAAGTTTAGTACTCTTTTTACGTTATTATTGTTCATAATAAAAAAGTGTGTGTGTCAGTTTACTCCTTACGAACCTCCTCCTCACGGTAGATGGTATAGGTCAACCTATTTTTTTTATGACAGATTGACTGTACTTCTTGTAACTACAAAATGTACGAAAGGTACAAAAAGTACAACGTACTTATTGCACTTTATATAATAGTGGAAGGTAATTCAGAAAAGTGATGATAAAAAAATCAGGGGATAAAGTTTTATGCTGTAGCTACTACATATCTACAGTACAATCAAATGGTACTAGAGCAACTACATCGTACTATTAATACCAAAATATCACTAGTACCATTAGTGATACTGGCGATACCAAGTAGTATCACTAGTACTATTAATGGTACAGTCCAATGGTACTAGCTAGAGCAACTACATCATCATGTACATCCAAAATTTAAATACACCACACGAAATAGCTAAATTATCAAATATTTTTTTGGTATATATGATATATTCGAGTTGGTTAGATATGCTAAAAAAATTTTTTTGTGGTAACGTAAAACACACGGCCGTGTCCACGACACAGTAAGGTATAACCCCAATTTTTGTCATTGTTCCATAGTTTCACAACTGATACAATTCGACGTTGTTCGGAGGCTTCGTAATGGACGACCGACGTATACTGCCGCAGCCGTCCTTTTCCGCCGATCAGACATGAGTAAAACTGGCTTGGACAGCATCATCCACTGACACCTGTGTACCAGCAGTGAAATACTGGAAATTAAAAACGAAAAAACATTGAACTATATTATATACTAATAAATAAAATTAAATGTCTGTTGGTAATATCAAAATAACTGTTTTTTACTAAATGTATATCAAAGCATATTCGGGTATATTTTTATGACAAAAACCAATTTTTAATTTTATGTCTGTGTTAGTTTGTTTTAGCTAATCTCCGAAACGGTTGGATCGATTTTGACGATACACGCGGTACAGGCAAAGTAGGCCAATCAACCTCCAATCGCATTGCATCATAATTGTTATTTGTTATGCGCATATAACTACACATTTTTTACACATAAACCGGTGTCAACATAACATAGCATAAAGTCGTTTACTTTGTTTTACACTTACTTTGTAATGATAACAAAATATCTCAATTTCGTTTTACAAACAAATTAACAATATCGAAATTCGGACGCTGAAGGAATCATTTTCATTGATTATTTAGAAAAAAAAAAGCAACAATTACCGGTCCATAGTATGTAACATTAATGCAAAATGCAAAATTAAGATGAAAAACGACGAAGAAAGTTACGCGCTGGTGTTCTGTTTAATCAAGATTGTGAACACATCCACATGTCTTACTCGCTTGGTTAAGAAAGCTTGGTTTCAATTGATGGAACACCCACCATATGCACCAGACCTCGCTCGTAGCGATTTCTACTTATTCCCTATAGTAAAAGAACACATCAGAGACACCAAATTCGAGAACAATGGCGAGGTCATGTCTGCAGTTGAGGTGTTTTTTGAGACTCAGGAACAAGATTTTTTTAGCCGGAATACGACAACTTGAAAAGCTATATTCCAAATGTATTGAAGTAAAAGGAATTAAAAATTAGATTAAAAATTAAATTAAAAAGTATATTAAAAATAAAATACTTTCTTTGATAGTTCTTGTGGTTTTTATGACATTACCCGAAACTTTTAAATCGCTCCTAGTAAATCAAAGTATCAAATATAGACTTCAATTTTCCATGCAAATAATTACATATCATCCAAGATAAGTAATGATATATTAAAATGTACCTATGCATCGTATTTAAAAAATCAGGGGCTTATTAATGATGTCAGTTTATTTACAACATATAAATTTATTAAGTATAAACGATTTTAGAAACATATTTGGGTCAGGACTAATTTTTTCCCATTGTTGAGATCATATTGGAATAATGTAAAGGTTGGTGCATATGAGTGAAATTAATATACCGTCATATTTATCTTCTCAAAATAAAGATAAAAGTTTTAATGTAGTTATTTTTTTATTGTCAATCATCTAGAAAACAACAACAGCAACAAAAAACAGAATAGAACAGAACAGGAATAGAATAGAATAAGATTTTATTTGTAACAAAGGACATTTAAAACATACATAGATAACGCCACAACACAGATTAATAAGTAGTTACTACCGTAACAGATAAATCACTCCCTAACAAAAAGACCATCACAACTTTTTTAAATGCCTACCGTTTTGCCTCGCCAACTGCTTAGCGGAAAAATATACCTTATAGTTCAAACGTTGAGTTGTTATTGCTCTGCAGCCGCACGCGCCCGCGTGACATTGAAGTAATAGTAATAAAGTCAGGGCTACTACTACTGAGTTTTTCTAGGCCGTCCCAAAATACAAAGCTAATTAAGCCGCTAGTAACTATTTATTAAGTAATTAACTAGTAACTATAAGCTTACAACTTCTCAGTTCAAGTTGATCAGAATAACATGATTTTTAAGATGTAAATAAGTACTAGTAGGTATCGAGCAATGATAAAAAACCTTGTAGGTACCTAAAGGTTTTCATATTGGTAGGTACTTATTCCTATTTCCACTGACGAGACCAAATAAAAAAGCTTAAATTGTGTATATCATTAGTCCACAAATCCACACAACACATAGTCGACCAAACATCGAGTTTTGATGAAATAGTCGGAGAGCTCGCTGCTAAATTGTTCTCGACATAAAATTATTTGGCGATACATTATTGTTCTATAGTGAAAAAAATTTTGAACAACGGCGGAGAGTATTTATGTAAAGTATGTAAGTATTGAGTAAAGTAAGTATTTGTTATGTTACTAAATAAAACTGTTTTTACAGATTTAAATTGTGTATTGCTTTATAACAAAACCCATCGTTTCGACACCTTTATAGCAGCCGTGGTAGTTGGGTTTATTAAAAATCAATACACAACTTATCAATATGAAACAGACAGACGGGACAGGCCGACAGGAGGAGAGTCAGAGATGACAGGCGGACAGGCGGAGAGGAGAAAATATTCAGTGTACACACACGCCCCTCTAGAGATTTATTATTATGTATGGATATGTACAAAAGTATAATTAATTCAATTTTTTTATTTTTACTTCACCAACGATTATTTACTAAAGAGCTTTTAGAACATTTTTTTTTCTGTAGCGAATAAACTGAAGCTATGTTTGAAAAATTAACGAACGTTCATCAAAAAACATGCCTGGATTAAACAAAGAAGATAAAAAAATCATACTAAAAAAACAATGCATAAATAAGTGTAATACACTCTTTATTTTTAATCTATCTTTAATAGGTACAAATTTTTTTACAGATAAATAATTTCGTTTAAAGGTAACTAGGTGATAAATTTTGTAGTCAGCTGTCAAACTATGTAGCGGACAGCGTGCGCGTGCCTTGTTGCCAGACCGCATAGCAACGCCACTTGGCAACGCGGCGGCGGCGGCCGGTGCAGCGCGTTGCCGTGCGAATGCTAATAATACTTATTACCTACTTGAGTTTATTTTTACTAAACATTGTTTTATTAAAATTTCGTTTGCACTAGTAACTTTAAAAGTTCCATTTCGTAAGTTGTGAAATTTATTTATTGTACAACCACATAAACAATGCACATGACCCGAAAAGATACGTAGGTAGATAGGTAGGTACGGATTTCACAAGTTCAAGTATTATAATTAAATACATACCTATTAATTATTAAATACAAAGAATATTTAGGTAGGTGCATGTCATTCAATGGATTTTAAAGTATTAAAAAAAGATTATGTAGGTACCTACTCACTTTTCTAAATCCGCAGGTAATGAGAAAAAATTTAAATTCTCCGTATTATATTTTTTAGTTTTCACGGATTTACATCCTTCCACTGCACACGTATTACGAGGCATAATACCTATTATTCTTTCCGAAATGTAAATCAAAGACACGGAACATAATTACTCCTGGCGGAGATCAAAGAAGAAAAAAATAAATGTGAATGCGCGCGCTCGCGTCGGTGGCAACCGCGTGAATGTGTACCTTGGAAAGTACAGCGGCGCGTAGGGACTTAGCGCGCGCAAGTACATGAAGTGAAAGAGGCCTGGCCACAAACCGTTGGAGCCGATGGCGAGGTCACGCACTTACTAAACAAAACAAATAAACATAATACATAAAAGCTCCAAAAACAACTTCGCCCAGATTTGGGCAAAAATTTGGTCTTTGGTTATATATTTATGCACTTGGCTTTAGTGCATAAAAATTGTTTTAGAAAAAAATATAACGAGACAACGGAATATTTTTCCCTGTCTTGGACAGGGGAAAATATTTATGTAGAACTCATACGTAAGCAAATTTCGAAAAGTCCATTTCCACGGTTTACCTTTCCAGTAATTGAACTAGTTTAGTGAGTTAGATCTTACCTCTGTCTCATTAACCTTACACCATCCAACTGACAGGTTCGTCGTAACGTAGCAAGAGGGTGAGGATTAAATTCTTCACGTGTAAGGTACATTGTATTGATTAGATTGGTGTAGAGGTAGTGATGGGTAAATATTGTGTCAGGCATCATACAATATTGAGAAAAAAATACACTATCACCAGACTGCACTATCACCAAACGAAACAAAATAGTACTTGTAACGAAAATGTGAATTAATCATAATTTTCAAATGTGACACATAGGGTATAATTTTATTGACACTAAGTCTGAAAGGGTTATGTAAATAGAGGGTAGGACACAATACGAACTTTTAAACTTACGTAAACGTGGATGCTTTCTAGTACATCTTGCGATGAGTAGGATTTCTTAAGAAATCTCTTCCTATGAGGAAGTCATACTGAACATACAAGTTAAAAAATAAGTTAATAATCATGAAGTAAGAACCCCTTTTTTAATTCCTATAAGACATATTAAGCATAAAAATTAAATAAAAATGGCAACCTTAATTCAAAGCGTAGTAACTTTATAATTACAAGGGTGGTCTGAAAAGTAACTGAACAAACAAAGATACTTTTTTTTTTCAAAGTAAGGTGAGTAAAAGGGATGGTTAAGCAAGTCAAACGTAAATCGTGGATTTTCGCCATGGCAACCGCGGATGTGTGAGACGGTGCAGTCTTTTGTTTTTCCTATTTGAAGATAATAAATTAAGATAACTCCGACTATCCCAAAGAACAGTCGTCATCACTTTCCCAGCCAAAAAAAAACTTTTTTGGAGCAGATTCCCTTCACAGTCCACTGTTTTTTGTCTGTATTTTTGTTTCTATGGTATAATGGTATCCAAGTTTCATTTATAGTAATTAATCGGCGCCAATACTCGGATTTATTGCGCCTAAACTGAGCCAACAGAGAGTTTGTAATGTTCATTCGAACACGTTTTTGGTCTAACGTGTGGACAGTTTTGATCTAAATCTAAATCTTGATTCAATATGTGACAGATACGTTCTTTGGAGATATTAATGGCCTATACTATCTCTCTCACTGTAAAAGTAAGGACTTGCGCAATAATTTTTCCAAACACACTACTATATACTTGTAGTGTATATATATATGTGTGGCGTTATGCGTGTGGCTATCATTACTACTAAATATCTTAAATGAATGCTCACCCCGGCGAATGCAGCGCCATTCCATCCAAGTCGATCGTGATTGCGCATCGGAGTCCGCTGAGGAGGGGTTTTGCGATCGCTGCGTGGGACCATCCTAGCTTTAGCGGTGAGTGCCGCGCGTAATGGGACGTTTGCCCGAGAAGCTTCAGCTCGACCATGTTGACAGAACTCTAAAAGAGCTACACCCAGAGCTAAAGCGAGACCACCGACCAATACGTAGAATATACCGGCGACTTGACTCAGCGTCATTTCTGTTATAGCTGTTTCCTGAAAAAAATATGTTTTTTTTTTGTAGTCTAATCGATTTTTTCAACTTAAGTAAATGCAAAAAAAATTAGGTATGTCTCAGCCAGTTTAGGATGTCGCCAGCTCATTTAGTGTGACTGAAATTGTATCATTTTATCTTTTATTTATTTAATAAGGTACATAAAACAGGACACTGACGTTAAATACATTGAATAGATATAATTACATCGAAGTGAACTAGACAGAGGCCCAAAATATGCGTAGCAATAAACGCGTGCGTACGGTCAGGCGAACTCTGTAACGATTTAGAATTTTCATACAAATGACGAGCGCGACCGACGTACAGACTGACGGTCAGGAGAACTTTGCAACTGGCCTAAATAGATTTTGACTCCAAGCTTCAAATATTTTTCACGTTAGCAGTTTATGAGTAATCGTTAGAAAACCAAGGAAATTTTTTTTTCAATTATTAGTTCCTCCTAAAATTGGTATTTTTTTTTTGGTAATTGCATGTAGTCTTTGCATTGCTCTCGAAACCGATTTCGAACCGTTGAAGCCGAGATGGGTCGTCCGGGATCGCGTGCTCGATGCCCAAATCGCATTCCTATGCTTACAGTTAGCTTTTTTAAAAAGAAAATTCAATGATCAAAGGCTTCTAATGAAAAAATATGGATTATTGCTAAAAAAAACCGTTTCTAAAAAATTGTAATACTAGTATGTGTGCTGTTTTTGTGAGTTCCTGTTCCCAGTGTTTCCCAGAGCTCTTTTCCTTATCCCTTCCTAATCCCTTATGCTTAATCCTACTAAAGTCGGCAGCGCACTTGCAACACCTGTGACGTTGCTTGCGTTAAACTGTCCTTCAAGTGGACCGTCCCTGTCTGTCTTCTTTATTAATGTTGTTCTGTTAGGGGGTTAATTATACTCATAAGTAGATTATATATATACTTAGGTACCAAAATTTGACAAAGATTATGCGCAGTGTGCCCAAGAATCTCTGGCGTAATCACTGAAATACAACAATACCTATGTGTGATATTCAGTACTTATATTCTAAGCAGTAAATATTCGGTACAATTCGATAGGAAACGAAAATTTTTATTGCTGCAATCATAATTTAGGCATAAACTGAGCGTGGCATAGAGGATAAGATAGCATCTCATCTCTAACAAAACACCTCACACCTTTCCAGTAGGTATTCTCACCTCATTTCCTCGCAACAACCAGTGTTAGGGACCCTGACATTTGCTACGGTATACCAAAGATCTCTTAGCTATGCTAACTTTGTCATAATTATACCCTTCATCTGTGTTGCCCATTATAAACCATTCAAGCTATTTATCATAAAAAAATATTTTCGATGTTTTTATGAATATATATCTCATATTTACCTCGTCTTTATAATCACAGTCAGGTTTTTGGTTATCCAAAATCCATTTACGCCACAGCTTAGACATAATTCCATTTCTTTTCAACTCCATGATAGCTAGATTAATTCCTTCCCTGAAATTGAAAAACAAAAATATTACTTTCAAAACAGGTATTGCAAAACAAAAGAAATCGTAGAACAAAAGAAAACATTTAATACTTTTACTTAAAATTAATAAATATCATTAACTAATTTAAGCAAATTACACTGCCTCAATATCTGAAGACTAGTTATATTATAATAAGTGCGTCCTGCCAGTATGGTGCCGAAATGTGGTATCTCACGGCTGGTCTAATACACCAGTTGAAGGTCAGCGGGCTATGGATGGCTATGGCTATGGGCTATATACCTACTTGGAGTTTCTTTGGTGGGTAGAATCAGAAAATTTGAAATTCGCCGAAGAACCAAAGTTGTCGACTTAGCCAGTAGAATTAGCAAGTTAAAGTGGCAATGGGCCGCTCACATCGATCGCAGAATGAATAACTCATCGGTTATTCACATCGGATAGAAAGTTCTCGAATGGAGGCCACGGAGACGCCCTGCGGCCAGGTTGACAGACGACCTGAAAGGCTTCGCGGAAAGGATGCGAAAGACAGAGAGAGACCGTGCCTGGTGGCGAGCCTTGGGAGAAGCCTACATCCAGCAGTGGAGAAGGCCGATGATGATGATGACGATAATGAAGCAATATAACATATTTGAATTCATAAAAGCTTTAATAACTAACATATATCGTGATTACAACTGATGTGTTACAAATTTACATAAATAATAAAAACATAAATCAATACTTTCAAATTTTTAATTTTGAGCTAATAAACAGCATAAACCGGTTTAAATCACCGTTAGGGCGGCCTACACAACACTTCGGAGTGTTTACAAAACCCCACATAAAAACAAGATGACGTGTGATTCGTATGAAATCAAATCGACGTGAAGCGTGATTGATTCGTAAAGCGACGTGGTCGTCGCGTGGCAACGCATCGGATTGATTATTAGTCATCATATTTAGGAGATATGTGTACCTACTTGTCTTGTTACGTAAAACAGATATTAAAACTGCTGCTATTCCACCCTTCACACACATTCCTAGTTATGTCTCTTAATCTGAAACAGCACCAGGTCGATTTCTTAGGCATCCAATATTTTTCCGTATAAGAGAGAAAAAATTTAAAACATTTTTGTTTTCCTATTATATTATCCTACTAGTGGCCCGCTCCCGGCTTCGCCCGGGTGCAATCTGTTAGATTGTCTTACACCGCCATCTGTTAGATTGTCATGGAACTCACAGATAATTTTAACAAATAATTGCTGGATTGAATATGTATCAACAGATGGCGCTATGTTAATAATATTATAAAATTTGCAAAAAAATAATAAACAAAATGAGATATAAGCTATCCTATCTTTTAAGTTGGACGAAATAACAGACACTTATGAAATTTGATCAAAGTCGGTTCAGTAGTTTCGGAGTTTATCGCGAACATACATCGTGACACGAGATTTTTATATATATACTAGTGGCCCGCTCCCGGCTTCGCCCTGAGTGCTTTTTTGCAATCCAGCCGATAAATTACTTTACACCGCCATCTGTGAGAACCTTATGGAACTCACAGATAAGTAATTGCTGTATTGAATAAGTATCAACAGATGGCGCTATGTTAATAATATTATATAATTTGCAAAAAAAATTACACAAAATGAGATATAAACTATCCTATCTTTTATGTTGGACCAAATTACATATAGTTACGAAATTTTGTCAAAATCGGTTCAGTAGTTTCGGAGTTTATCCCGAACATACATCGTGACACGAGATTTTTATATATATAGATATAGATAGATATTCAAGTCAAAATATAGAAGTAGGTACATACAAAATTAAATTAAGAATTTAGAAATTAATAGTGCAATCAAATGGTCCTAGAGCAACTACGTCGTACTGTTAATACCAAAATATCACTAGTACCATTAGTGGTACTGGCGATACCAAGTAGTATCACTAGTACTATTAATGGTACAGTCCAATGGTATAAAGCAACTACGCTAAAACTAATAAAATACTCTCATTACTAAATTATGGTTCTGATCGTTATTATTGGATCAAACATATGAAAAAAAAACAAAGCACTTGTTTACAAACGACAATCTTGTTGAGGTCTTTCGTGGGGCTGACGAAATGATAGAACTATAATCACAATTAATTATACATTTCGCTATCGGGAGTTATCGGGACTCGTCGTTTGCCTGTGAAGGCTATGCGCTACTGACGCCGTGACGTCACATGCATACAGTTGGGGAAGGCTTAAACTGCTGACGCTACAATATCAATTTTTAAAAACATTCTATGACCTACATATCTCCCCTAAGATCACCTAAGGCGCTTTGCGAATAACGAAGTGCCTACCGTTTATAAAAACAAAAGCAACTAGTAGGAATAAACCCACACTTCGTCTACACATATCTACACTTCACAAAAATTCAATTGTAAGTGAATCTAGGTTGTCATACTTCATCTAAGGCTATATAAAGTACTAGCTGGTGCCCACGACTTCGTTCGCGTTGAAAAATATTAAGTAGCCTATCTTGTGTACCGTACGTCCAAATGTTTATCTACCAAGTTTCATGAAAATCAGTTAATTCGTTTCAGAGTTATGGAGGAACATACATACATACATACATACATACATACATACATACATACATACATACATACATACATACATACATACATACATACATACATACATACATACATACATACATACATACATACATACATACATACATACATACATACATACATACATACATACATACATACATACATACATACATACATACATACATACATACATACATACATACATACATACATACATACATACATACATACATACATACATACATACATACATACATACATACATACATACATACATACATACATACATACATACATACATACATACATACATACATACATACATACATACATACATACATACATACATACATACATACATACATACATACATACATACATACATACATACATACATACATACATACATACATACATACATACATACATACATACATACATACATACATACATACATACATACATACATACATACATACATACATACATACATACATACATACATACATACATACATACATACATACATACATACATACATACATACATACATACATACATACATACATACATACATACATACATACATACATACATACATACATACATACATACATACATACATACATACATACATACATACATACATACATACATACATACATACATACATACATACATACATACATACATACATACATACATACATACATACATACATACATACATACATACATACATACATACATACATACATACATACATACATACATACATACATACATACATACATACATACATACATACATACATACATACATACATACATACATACATACATACATACATACATACATACATACATACATACATACATACATACATACATACATACATACATACATACATACATACATACATACATACATACATACATACATACATACATACATACATACATACATACATACATACATACATACATACATACATACATACATACATACATACATACATACATACATACATACATACATACATACATACATACATACATACATACATACATACATACATACATACATACATACATACATACATACATACATACATACATACATACATACATACATACATACATACATACATACATACATACATACATACATACATACATACATACATACATACATACATACATACATACATACATACATACATACATACATACATACATACATACATACATACATACATACATACATACATACATACATACATACATACATACATACATACATACATACATACATACATACATACATACATACATACATACATACATACATACATACATACATACATACATACATACATACATACATACATACATACATACATACATACATACATACATACATACATACATACATACATACATACATACATACATACATACATACATACATACATACATACATACATACATACATACATACATACATACATACATACATACATACATACATACATACATACATACATACATACATACATACATACATACATACATACATACATACATACATACATACATACATACATACATACATACATACATACATACATACATACATACATACATACATACATACATACATACATACATACATACATACATACATACATACATACATACATACATACATACATACATACATACATACATACATACATACATACATACATACATACATACATACATACATACATACATACATACATACATACATACATACATACATACATACATACAATACCTTCACTTACAGATTTATTATTAGTATGATTGTATGTCACGTTGAAATTTTATAAACTAAGCTATAAAGTTTATGATATTCACCGAAATATAGAGATTTTACAATTTATTATCTTCAGCTAGGTATAGGTACATCGAGTTTTCGACAACAACTTGATAGTTTTAGTTAAATTGAGTTATAGTTTCATAATTATTTTCTTGATTATTTATTATAACGATTGGCAAACAGTTGACAGTCCTTTTGTGGCGACAAAATAATTCTGAGTATATTTTCCAGTTATGATGTCTTCAATTTTTTGTATGAATATTTTTTTTCTTCAAAAACCTATCGAGCGAGTGGTGTATAAAATTGAAAGAGTGGAATATCAAGAGAATGGAAGCACGACGTCACTACTGTCTTTGAGCGCCCGGGACTTTCCTGTCACAGGCGGATTGCGAGGATGTCTGTCAGCTTCAGAACTACTTCTTTATCTAACTTAGTCACCACGTAGTAAAAACTTCGATCTATCGGACATTTGCTGCGGGTTCAGTAAGTACCATCTCCGACTGGAGAAACCGTTGCCCCCGCTAGAAATCTGGTAATATGTCCGTCACCGAAATCGCTGTCATCTCTGATTGCTGCGGTAGTGGTGGTGGATTCGTCTCTGACATGTTGCTCACAGAAAAAATTTGCGTACTCAAAGCGTCGTCCGCTCAATCGGACGAAGCAAGTCAAGTCAAGTCATCCGATTGTAAAACGTTACGATACTTTATAGGGACGGGAGAGGAATGCCTCGAGTGTATTGTACGTCATTTTTATTTTGTTCTCCCAAGTTGGCAACCCTTTTCGTTGGTAAAAATGGTCACTTGGTAAACTTAGTCTAACGTTTAGTTAGGGTCGTTACACTTTGCATATTATAACGATATGTACTTAATATGTGTGTTACTTATTGCGTCACCTACAACACCTTTTCAATGTATTGTTACGCGCAGAGTAAGTTAAAATGCCGTTTAGGGGTATAGAAACACGATTTATTTTCGCAGACCAGGATGACTTCCAATATTACAGAGCTTCTCCAATTAAACCGTAAAACTTGCCAAAAGTCGTCGCTAATTCACTCTACGTGTCAATTATGCACTGTCGCAAATATCTTCGTAAAAGCTCCCAAGTGTTGTTGTCGTATCGCTAGTTATCGCAGAACTGTCCTCTCGAGCGATCGCACCCGTATTTATACTCGCGCAGAAAGTTATGGATATTACTAGAAACTCGCCTTAAAGTCTAACTCGCTTTAAGAATTAAAAGTCGCCTTCTCGAAGGCTATTGCTGTTAATGGAATCTGAACCTTATGTCGCAACCATAAGGAACAGTTTGCTTTGACACTGACAAAAAGAGGGCCTGGTCACCTATTCATTGTGGGGCGCGACGAAGTGTGTGGAATTTTCCATTCGTCTAGATCTTACGCTATCGAGAATGTTCCATACCCTGGTCGTAACAATATTTAAATAAAACATTGAACATTTGTTCATTTAAATCATATTTGTAGGCACTCAATGGACAATTTGATGTGAAATTATAAACTGGATGTATCTAGAGTATTATAACAGATATGTATCTGGAAGCTAAGTATACAATTGTGATCACTTTACGAGAGGTATACTAAGTTAGTACGTTTCCAACAAGTTAGCTCTTTGTGTTCGCTTTGATGGTTGGTTACGTTCAACTAACTTCGCACATATACGTGTGGAATAACTTTAGTCGGAATTTATCAGTCATAGTTTTTGCATATCTTTGAGAAATCTTAATGACATTAATAAATATGAGTAGTATTATGTTTCCATGACTAAACTACAACGTTTTTTCGTAAAATTATTATTATAATCATTTAATAAGTTAGTTCTAGACCTGACTGCAATCCTGTGGAAATTTTCGCATCTGAAGATTTTTTCTCAGAAAAGTTTAGTAGGAGTAGTAAGTATATTTTAGAGATGGGTGGGTATGCGCCACTTGGTACATTTTCCAGTTATGAATGTACCATAACTGGAATAAATATGTGTGGCATCACCACAAACCTGCGTGTGAGTTTACCCCCGCGCCTAGGGTACGCACGCCGGCCAAAACTTAGTATGTTTTGAATTTATTTTTACGAAACAATATTTTTGGAAGATTTTTACGTTCTATTCTATTCTATTCTAAGTTTATTAGCAAAATTGGAAAATATGTGATCACAGTACCCAAAAATGTTGTCCAGGGTGCCGGTTTTCCCCACATTCAAATGTATTATTTCTTAACCAAGTGACATTAATTGTTTTACTTATTTGTCCACAGCTGGTATAACTTAGCTTATCGCCCCATGCCCGCTTGGCGTTAATTTCTGGGACACTCTATATATGTGAAGCTAAGTTTTCACTTCTGACGTGTCATCCTATGACTGACAGTTTTTTATTTTAATTTTATTAAATATGATGTAGTCACCATGTTGACTACACATGACAAATGTTCGATAGGTCACAGGCGTCTTAAAAAGTTCAGCAAATAGTTTACACATACATATATGACATATTCTGGAAAGATATCGTTGAACAAAATGTAAATATACGAGTAACTCACGTCAAACAGTATTTTAAATTACAACGTAAATTTTGTGCCGTAACAATGTTAGCAAATAGGCGGGTATGATGCTGGTTCAAATTCATGTATAGCGGATTACTGAAAGTTCGAGAACAGCCGTGAAATCCGAAATAGTTTTCACTTTGTATGACTGACTTTAGTTTATATTGTAGATAATGTAACGCTGTCATCTGACCGCTCAGTTGCGGCTATTAGTTGTCGATAAACTATTTTAGTGGCATATTACATTAAATTAACGTTAGTTACATGACAGTTTTGAATCTATTTGTCGTAACTTAATGACGAGCCTTTTGAATAAAACAATTACAAAAAACCTATTGGTGAACTTCATTTGTCTTTCTTTAGTCCTTAAGATAATAATCTCTTAATTGACCTTTTTTTTGCAAATTTAACAACAATTTATCTATTTTATTTTCTAGTACTGGGCAAGCGCGTTTGTTATAAGAAGGGATAAAAGACCACAGTGAAATAACAGCACGTGGGGTTTTATTTTTCAATACAATGTGATACGCCCATGGCTAAAAGCGGCTGTCCGATGAAAAACGAACACCACCGAGAAGACCGTGAGGGACATGTACAATAAAACGGCGGGTGAAAAAAAGGAACACAACTAGTAAAACACATATAACAGTATGTTAAATACGTGCTCAATTCAAATGTTTAGGAAGTCAGGAGATTTCATGATCAGCGATCGTCGATAGATTATTTCTGAGAAATGAGTTATAAAAAATATTGAAATATTATTGTAGGTATATTTATGAATAGTCGAGCTAAGAAAAGGTTCGTCACCTTAAAGTCGACATTTGCTTCAAGTCGACAGTTTATCAGTCACTCAAACGTTTCATTTCAAACGAAACATTAACATTTGACTAGTGCTTTAGTTTCAAAATGTAGTTACTTATGCTCTTATTCATAAAAATCCCTTATTAGAGGTTTAAAACGTTCATTAGTTAAAACGCTCATAAGACCTTATGAAGCTTATTATAAAACTAGATTTTGCGTGCTGCCGCGGACTGCAAGCAGCCCGCGGGGGCGCGGTTGTGTTGAGTGTTGTAGTCTTTTACCATAGCTATTTGTTTTGGTTTGGTTTTGGGTCCTTGTTTTATAATTCGTGAAGAATTGGGGGTAAGTAAGTAAGGTTAGGTTAGGTGAGGTAAGGTTAGGGGGGAGGGGAGGAGGACCTTTCAGACCTTTCAAATGATACCCAACACGAGGGGTCTACTTGTAACCGTTGACCATGGTCTACTGAGTAGACCGGAATTGTCAAATTTTGAAATTTGGTCTACTCTAAAAAATTCGTCTTCCCGAGACGTCTCCGATGAGCCCAAACACGACCGGGCTGCGTCGCGCCGTTTCCGAGTTACGGCTGAGGGGGTTTGAGGGGGGGGGGAGGGGTGTCAAAATTCGGGGCCCCGGTAGACCCTTTCCGGATCTACTGCCGTCTCTTATGTGGGTGGAAAAAAAATCCCTTTTAGGTGTGATTTTGTATGGAGAGGGGACTGAGGGGGTGGGCAAGTGCGCAATGCCGAAATTAGGTCGGACCCGTCGGATTACCCGCGATGAGCCCGATCGAATGAGCCCAAACACGGGGGGTATCGGTAGCACCGTTTCCGAGTTCGCACTGGGATGGAGGATGAGATGGGGTGGATTGGGGTGATTGAGTCTTGGCTGTGTCTAAATGGCCAAAAGGGATGGACTTCCGCGGCTCTATGGTCACCGTTGCCGCCGCTGCGGCCCTCGAGTCCGGGGGGGCGAATTCCTCGGAGGGGGGCCGGGGGGGCGGGTCGCGCTGCGCGCTCCCCTATCCCCCCCTATCCCCCCTCCTCGTCGTTCGCCCCCCCGGCCTCGAGACCCTTCGCGGAGGGTCGACCGCATCTAAATGTGCAATATCGCCATCGAGGTGTGATTTTGTATGAAGTTGTATGGAGTAAAAAAAAAATGTATGAGCGGGACGGGGATGAGTGATCCGGTGGTAACTACCGATGACCCTCTATGACATTCAGCAAACGCCATCCCTCTATCCCTCGTAGTCTCCGAGGACCTCTCACCGACTTTGTACCAGGTCGGTGGACCGAGGCCCGAGGAATTACCTGGAGTGCGCTACGCCACCCTCCATACGATGGGGTAGGATTGACTACCCGACATTGCCCCTTCTTGGTGAAATAAATCGCTTTTCCGAAAAAATTATATTTGCATGGAGACGGGATGAAGGGATGGAAATCTTGAAAATCGGGATAGCTTTTAAGAAACATCCCACAGAGAGATAGAAACGCGCCATGGCCACCAACCACCTATCCCCGATGGTTTTGGAGATATTCCCATCCCTTTCGCCGAAAATGCCACTTTTGTATGGAGACGGGATGAAGGGATGAGATACCCGAAAATCGGGATGGCCCTTAAGAAGCATCCCATCGGGGGATGAAAACGCGCCATGGCAACCGACCACCTATCCCGTAAGGTTTTGGAGATATTCTCATCCCTTTCGCCGAAAATGCCACTTTTGTATGGAGACGGGATGAAGGGGGCGGGATGGGAGGATAAAGTTTATCAGAGAAGTTGGACCTCAAGGAACGATGCCTATCCCCCGAAGACACCGCCCCTCCATCTCCGGTGGTTTTGGAGATATCCCACTTCTAAAAATCCAAAAAGTTGTATGGAGTTTAAAAAAAATGTATGAACGGGATGGGGATGGGTCTCGGTTTGGTAACCGCCGATGACCCTCTATGACATTCAGGACCTCTCACCCACTTTTTACCAGGTCGGTGGACGGAGATCGGGATGGCCCCCCAAAAAGCACCCCACCGAGGGATGAAAATTCGCCATAGGGACCACGTCCCTGTCCCCGACGGTTTTAACGATATTCCCATCCCTGTCGCCGAAAATCACATCCTTGTATGGAGCCGGGATAGACGGGGCGGGATAGGGGGATGAAGTTTATCCGAGAAGTTGGACCAGGACGATAGTCGATCGCTCCCGAAGAAACTGACCCTCCATCCCTGGTGGTTTCGGAGATATCCCACTTTGAAAATTTCGAAAAAAGTTGTATGGAGTTTAAAAAAAATGTATGAACGGGATGGGGATGGGTCTCGATTTGGTAATCGCCGTTGACCCCCTATGACATTCCGCAAACGCCATCCCTCTATCCCTCGTAGTCTCCGAGGACCTCTCATCCACTTTTTACCAGGTCGGTGGACCGTGGATGCCAAAAATGCCTGGAGCTCGGGAAGTCACTCTCTATCCGACGGGATAGGATAGACCGCCCCGCGTTGCCCCGTTGCAGGTGAAAGGGTTGCTTTTCCGAAAAAATAAAAATTTGTATGGAGGCGGGATGAAGGGATAGAAATCCCGAAAAACGGGATAATCCCCTGAAAGCATCCCGCCGAAGTATGGAAACGCGCCATTGCGACCACCCACCTATCCCGGATGGTTTTGGAGAAATGCCCATCCCTTTCGGTGAAAATGCCACTTTTGTATGGAGGCGGGATGAAGGGGGCGGGATAGGGGGATGAAACCTATCCCGGCACTTGGACCATCACGAGAGGTAATCATCCTCCAAAGACGCCACCCCGCTATCTCTGGTGGTTTTGGAGATGTGCCACTTTGAAAATTTCAAAAAAGTTGTATGGAGTTTAAAAAAAATGTATGAACGGGATGGGGATAACTCTTTTTGTGGTAACTACCGATGACCCCCTATGACATTCCGCAAACGCAACCCTTCTATCCCTCTCAGTTTCCGAGGACCTTTCACCGACTTGGTACCAGATCGGTGGATCAAGGGTGGCAAAAGTGCCTGGAGCTCGGAACGTCACTTTCTATCCGCCGGGATAGGATAGACCGCCCCGCGGTGCCCCTTTCCAGGTGAAAAGGTTGCTTCTCCGAAAAAATAAAAATTTGTATGGAGGCGGGATGAAGGGATAGAAATCCCGAAAAACGGGATGGCTCCCTGGAAGCATCCCACCGAGGGATGGAAACGCGCCATTGCGACCACCCACCTATCCCGGATGGTTTTGGAGATATTTCCATCCCTTTCGGTGAAAATGCCACTTTTGTATGGAGGCGGGATGAAGGGGGCGGGATGGGGGGATAAAGTTTATCCGAGAAGTTGGACCACCACGATAGATGGTCATCCGCCGAAGACGCCGCCCCGCTATCTCCGGTGGTTTTGGAGATGTGCCACTTTGAAAATTTCAAAAAAGTTGTATGGAGTTTAAAAAAAATGTATGAACGGGATAGGGATGAGCGGTCCGGTGGCAATTGCCGATGACCCTCTATGACTATCCGCAAACGCCACCCTTCTATCCCTCACAGTTTCCGAGATCCCGTCGCCAACTTTTTACCAGGTCGGTGTACCGAGGGTCCTGATTTAATTTCTCGATAACTTTTTTTCCTCTTTACGACGAGCCCCGAGGGGGAATCCCCCCGCCCCTCCTTCCCGGAAAACTTTGTACGTGATCGGTAGGTGGGGGTTCGGCTTTATATTTGTTTTTTATTTTTATTATTTTTATAAAATTCCTATTCATAAACGTTCAATAAGCCTGTCATAACTAAACATTCGCTATGGGTTAGTTTATAATTGTTATGTTGCCGTTCTGATGAATTCATAGACAAAAAAGCTAAAATCTCTCTATCCACGCCCTAAATGATATAATAGTAAAGTGATTATTGTGATGAAATTTCTTATGAAAACAAAACAATTCACAAAGGTTATCAAATTACTTACGTTTGATCCCGGTCGTTTTTAGTTACCAAAATTATATTTCTTTTACAATTAAAGTGAATAATGGAGACAAAAACTAACAAAAAAAACAAGAAAGACAAGATTAGAGTGTTTGACGCTATTGAACGTTTATGAATAATGTTTTTTGGTAAATTTCTAATATTTTTTATGAATAAGACCGTAAGTGTCTACGACTTGATAAAAGAATGAATTGTACTTATAAATTTAAATATGTCAAACCGATTGGCTTTATAATTTTTTTAAATGTATTTGTTAACTGTTATGCTGTTAGGCCGGTTTTAGTGCTCGACCGACCGTCGTCGGTGCGTACGTCGGTCGCGCTTGTAATTTTTATGAAAATTCCCAAGTCGTGTCAGTGCTCGACCGACCGTACGCCCGCGTATATTGCTACGCAGTGCGTACGAGGACCGTCGGTCAAGCGCGTCCGACGCGCTGTGGAAATATATTAACGCGTTCAGTGCTATACCGATCAGTGGATGGAACGTACGGATTCGCGTAGGATCCGTCGTAAAAAGCGATTTCGTAATGAATATTAATGTAGTTAGCTTTATCTTCTTTACATAGTATACTTAATATGAAATTGCTTTATCATCTGTCTGTATGGCTGTTAACTCCTAAACCACGCGACGGATTTTGATGCAGTTTTAACCATCCGTTAGATAATTTTTATGAAATATTTATATATGGTCTTACACATAGTCATATTATGGTATCTTTGGGTGTATGTGATGTATTCTGTTCCTAAAAAGTTTACGCAGCAATTAAACTATTCGTAAACGCATCCAGTTCGTGTGCGACTGTACTAGTCTAGTCAGTTTGTTCGTCAGGAGAACTCTGAAAGTTTACAACCTGACGGTCGGTCGTGCGTATCGTCAGGCCCGACCGTACGGACCGACGGTCAGGCGAGCTCTGAAACCGGCCTTAGGTTTGCTGAATAAATAAATATTTTAAAATGCCAAAGAACATTTCTCTCATGAAAGGTTTTTTATTACACAAAAATTGTTGTCAGGATGTGATATTTATTTTTTAATTCACTTAATGCTTGTCAGGACTGGGCGTTTGTTATGAAACGTGAATATATTTAAAATTTAATTAATAAAATATGACGTACTCGTGTGGAGTACCATAAAAGTGCAGTGATATAAATTCGATATGTGGAAAGCACCAACTTTCGTAGTGACGTGCCCATGTTTTACGACTTTTCAGTATTCAACTGGGAACTACAGTATAGAGGCGAGATCCCAGGTAGATAGTGGCAACTCAGCTACATTGAAAACATACTAAGTATATAACTATGTATTTACGAACAATCTACATTAGATTTCCGAAACTAACTCTAAATTAAAATTATTTCATTTGATTCTACATTATTAATACAATTAATAAATTACAACTTTAAAATTAATTATCTGTTTTAATTATAATCGCTTATTGTATTTCAAAATGGTACAGTCAAGTGTAAAAATATATAAGTGAAAAAATGTATATATGCAATGTTATTGACAAAAATTAAGGGATATTTAGGGCGCCGGTTTCCGGTAATTCTGCCTAACCTAGCTTTTGGATGTTAACGTTATGATGTAGTTGCTCTAGTACCATTGGACTGTACCATTAATAGTACTAGTGATACTACTTGGTATCGCCAGTACCATTAAAAAGAGGCTAGTTAAAATATCCATACTTTACTTGCTGAAATTAGATAAGGGGCAGTGATTACTCTGTGGCGACCTCCTTTTAACAAACTATTTAGTTTATTTGTACTTGTAATTCTAAAAAAAAAGAAACTAAAATACGAAACCCGCGCGCATTCGACATCTGCTGCAAAAAGCTAGTAGGTACGTACCGCATATGTATTATATATTTTAGTAATTTCTATGTATATAAAATCGTGTACTGTATTATTGTGGAGTTATTATTCATTTATTCACCCACAACTGTATAGAAAAATTTATCTTAATATATCCTGAAATGTGTTTTAAACTTCATTTTGCTGTAAAGTTTCAGAGCAAACTTCCCTTGCTTTTCTATCGACGTCATAGCCTTCGGAAGATGAAGTAATCATTTTACTCGACAAAGAGCTCGTACATTTTTATTTGTGGCGCGCTATCAAAAATTTAAATGTGTAATTTTAAAAGTTAAGTACTTATAAGTAGACCTAAAATATGTTGCTTAACTTTCATGAAAAGTTAGATTTAATTTAATAAATTCAAGAAGTTATTGACAAATATTTGATCACATCACATATAACAAAATTAATTAAGGTTGAAATAATTTAAATAGCTTTCCTTACGCCTATGTAATTATTTAAATCTAGCTGGTGCCCGCGACTTCGTACGCGCTGTAGTTTCGTTTATTCATAACCCCACAGGCACCTGACATTTTCCCATTTAACTATTAATATTAACAGTAATTATACTATCTGTGTGCCAAATTTCATCCAAATCCATTTCACTAAAAATAGCCTGTAGGTACCTACTTGGAAATTTTTAAGTCTATTGTAAAGTTTCTATTCTCGAAAAAGTATTCTACGAAAAAATTACAAAATGCTGACGGAAATATTAGTTTTTTAATAAGCATATGTATATAGGGGCGGATAGTGTACGTTGAAAGTAATAATTGTTTGGGTCACCGGTCAAAGCTCGGATGCTCTGCGTCGATATCATTTTATGTACCCTTCTGGCGCAGGTATTATGGAGTATCACTTTTATTCACGACATACGATACACTCGTATGTTTAATTTCATAAAATTGAAATGTAATTTTTTAAAATGGTAGGTAACCACATAAATTGTAATCCACATAAATAAAAACATTTTCAGATAGTTTTCAAGGTAAATGGAGGGAATTGATTGAAATTTTGAATTTCTCATTCGCTTGTGCTGAACGTCTGGCATCAGTAACCACCCCCTTACAGAAGATCGCCGTGAAATAACAGCAAATGTGCTGTTGTTTGTCGATGAGTGAGTAAGGGATGCCAGATCCCATGTTCCTATCCCTTCCTAATCTCTATCCTTAATCCTAGGGTCGGCAGCGTACCTGCAGCACTTTTTTGATCACTTTACAACTTCATAAAACGGCGCCTTATGCGATCTGCCTAGGCACATCATGAACTGCCGGATTATACGATCGGTCGCCGACAGTATAAGGGAAAAAAGTAAGACTACTTACCGAAGTGGAGAGCCCTTAGCAATGGCGATACCAAAATTTATGTGCTGATATTTGCAAACACGTGACATTGTTGTGCACATGATCTGCTTATCTTTATCCAACTTAAACTGATCGCTCGATTCAGTACTGCTTAATCTTGGATCTTCACCCAAATTTTTCAACGGTACTTCGTAACCACTCTGAAAAATTTATTTACTAATTTATGCTTTATTACAAATACACCAAATATGAAAGATTTATTAATTTTGAATTAGTTAAAAAAAACTCGACAATTCGGATTCAAAACACTAACAGCCATCCCCCAACATTATATACACAGTCTATGTCGTTTATTGAGGGAATATCGCAAAATGATTCCGATTTCTATAGTCGCTGATTGCAATTCACTGGAGAGGCTTTTGTTTGCTTTTATCCTTTCTCGGGCAAAAAATTTACACTACAAATAAATTGTTTATTTTGAAATATAACAAATTAATTTTATGAGTAGGTAATCTTTTTATACTTAGGCTTCAATAACCCTGTGTTTCCAATAAAAGTAAGAACTTTGTTCTTATTTTTATATATTTTCTTACTTATAAGCGTTGATTATGTAGTGAAATGACGATGATAAATGTATTTTAAGATTTTACATCGAATATACTCGCGTAAAATTAAAATTTAGATGGTCTTCAATCGCTGGTGCAATGCTCGCTCCATTTTTATTGGAAATAATTTTACCTGTATGGTTTAAAATGTTTCTTACTTCAATATGGGCAAAGCCCGCTGGGTAGTTCAAGGCTTTCGCCGGTTCTGCTATTCGCTCCACAATAAGATACGCAGCGAGGTTTGCGGTGTAAGAACAGACCAATATAAGAGCGAAAAACCACCAAACAGTTCCGACTATTCTTCCAGATAATGACCTAAGAACATATAAATTTGTGGTTAACATTGGTTGACATTTGTAATTTCAATATTATCTTGATATCCGTTGAGAATTAATCAATATTAACTGTTTTAGATGAGCAACTATCATTGATGGTTTGTAAAGGGAAGGCCTCGGGCAGGCTGGTAGTCCACTTAATGGGTGGTTGCAAGAGAGCTGCGGGCTTTAATAGGAAAACTAAATGATAAAAGATAATGAGGAAAGATTTGTGGCATCCCTTACGCACTCACCGAAAACACCATACGAGTAGCACACGTGCTGCTATTTCATTATGTTTTTCTGTAAGGGAGTTATTACTATCACCAGAAAGGCCAGTTATGACTGAGTTCCTATACTAAAAGTATATTAGATACTCAATGTAAAAAAGTGTATGTTTTTTGGGCACATTTACTTTGTTACCCCTCGTGTCTTTTAATACGTGTCACGGTTACTGGTTCAGAAGAGGCCATTCCCTATGTTCACAATTCCACTTTTCCTTTTCCGGGAATAACGGGATCATATTTTAGCATTATTATTTTTCACAAGAAGAGAATATAGATAAGTAATTTTATTACATGCGTAGCATCTCGCATCGGTAGACATAACAAGGTGATTATCGGGCCTTCTTCGTACCGGATGTTCATTTTTATACAATATTAGAGTATTGTCTTATATTTCCAGGAAGAGGCAATTTAACACAAGGCAAAATTCACTCCGCTGTTTCATAAAGGGCAGTAAGGTATTGACCGTTTTACAAACTGAGGGACCTCGCTGTCTACCTCCATTTGCATCTTGTTATTATGAAATGCAAATATAATAAGAAACGCGATATTGTAATTATAAAATAATGCATATTAACACGTACTTGGGCACCACGTCGCTGCCTTGTTGCATAAAGGAACCGAGAGAGAACCAAAATGAGTTCCAGATGCTGAATTCATTATGCAAAATAATCTAAAAAAAGTATGATTATTGTAATTATTCAAAATTCAAGATATGAGAATAATAAATCCGCATTTTATGGTAGAGATACATCACAGCTCACCTCATTAGTGCTGCTTACGGGATGATCTAAATGTGTGTCAGACACAGATATTGATCGCCATTCGTGTGGTGAAAATCTTGACACCAAAAACAAGACGATGCTAACAGCGAAAAAACTAAAGAGAATACAGAGCTGCAACAAAATTAGATAGTTTTACTTGCATTGAATGTTATTTAGTACTAGTGACCTGCTCCCGGCTTCGCACGGGATGATTTTTTTATACTTATACACAAACTTTCCTCGGTTATCCCTTTTTACATAAATGAAAACCAAATTAACATGGAATCCATAGAGGAAAAACATACTTGATTTTTTTAAAGGAGTCAACAATTAAAAAAAAAACATGTCAGTAGTAGAACTGCGCGTCAGAAGTGAAAACGTAGCTTCACAAAAATAATTGTATAGTATTTAAATTCCTTGGCATTATCGAATTAGGTAAATACGATTTTTATTGATCGCAAGAAATACAAGAGAAAATATGTGACACTGACACACAATGACAATTAAATAGAACATAAATATTTAACATGAACTTCATAATGAAACCATTAAAAAGGTTTGAAGTTGATATGAAACTAGATTTTTGGTCAGAGGTGTATACCATATTGATCCTTGTTATCATATCTAGTAAGTTTACTTTCATATGCAGTTGTCTGCTTAGTACTTATATACAGAGCTGTCAGTTTCGGTTACATCACATTACATGACAGTGTAGCGAGTTCAATGGTTTTTACCCATGTCAAAAATGCCCAACGCGCCTAAAGAAGTTTTCACTTCTAAATTCTAAGTGTCACTAGAGAAGTTAACTATTTTATTCTTGATTTTTTTTCCAATAAGCAGAGTAATGTGATATTATGAATATTATAATTTACTTTAAGAAACTTTAAGAGAAGTAAATAAAATTCATCTAGACTGATTTCAATTTGATACAACAATAAGTTTGAAACAAACAGAAGCGACTAATCTATATATATATAAAATCTCGTGTCACGATGTATGTTTGCGATAAACTCTGAAACTGCTGAACCGACTTTGATCAAACTTCATAAGTATCTGTTATTTGGTCCAACTTAAAAGATAGGATAGTTTATATCTCATTTTGTTTATTATTTTTTTTAATTATATAATATTATTAACATAGCGCCATCTGTTGATACTTATTCAATACAGCAATTATTTATCTGTGAGTTCCATAAGGTTCTCACAAATCGCGGTTTAAAGTAATTTATCGGCTGGATTGCAAAAAAGCACCCCGGGCGAAGCCGGGAGCGGGCCACTAGTAAGTGTATAAATTTAATTTAAAAATCACTTTAAAATATCTAATACCTAAAACAAACTTTGAGATATACTATAGTAAACGACATATATTCATGCACAAAACCTAGGTACGTGATAAGCTTACTGTCGGGAGCGACGAGGTAGCGAATCACAATAGCAAACTATTAAGTCGCACTGTAGGTTTGTTTTGTTCTCTGTCTTTCCCGACATGACAAACACACTTTAAACAATTAATGCACTAGCAAGGTATAATTCTGTATCATAGTTATTAGAACGTTGTCCAATGACAACTATCTAAACATTGTCATTAGACGTTCACTATTGGACATAGGCCATTATAATAATAATTTTTCATTAGACAAACAGCCTGGATCAAATGTCGATCTGCGCCCTTTATCAGGTCGTCTGTCCACATTTTGGATGGATGTCCTGTCCTATGCTGCACTTGCCGGTCCGGCCCATTCCGGCCCTAGCGATCTTGAGAATGACTAAAATTTATATATTGTAATCTACTAATGTATTTAAATTCATATTGTTATTGATTTAACTTTACAAGTAAAACAAATTTACAATTGCACTAATTTTCTGTTTGGGTCTGATTATGTAGCCTACCCCTATGTAAAGCTTTTAGGAAACTCGTAGTCGACGAGTAATTATAGAACTAAACACATTTAATTTCTATCTATGAAATTCATACCAAATATACAAATGTCAATAGATATCTGTAAATTAATCTATGTTCTTTTATTTGGAGACACGTTATTTTATACTTTTTAACAGAAAAGAGTGTTCTCGCTGAAACTTCGATAGAAAGGAGATCAATCAGTTTTGTATGGAGGTGAGGCCATCAGTTTGTTTTAGTTTTGATGGTTGACTTTAGGTAAGAAGAAATTATAGATTACTGGGAAAATATCGTGTAGGTATTTTGGTAAATGAGTTTCATAGATATTTAAGTTTGAAAGTATTAAAATATAGTACGTTTCCCAAATACAAGTCATCATTTTCATATTAATTTATGAAATCTGTAAATCTACATTTTATAAATCTGAATTTACTGAAATTGAGAAAGACTTTTACTATCAAATTTTCCAGTGTAAGTTAAAAAAGCAATGGCCTGGTTTCGAGTGATTTCCTTTGACACTTTATGTTCCCATTTGAAACAATAGATACTCAAAACTGTGTACCAAATTTAATTGAATACGATAACTGTCATAAACAGTTATATAGTGGCTAGGTTTTATCGGCAGTGTTTGGTTTCGCTTGTGAAGCCAGTTAGTTGAACTTTGTTGAAATAGTTAGTCGGTTTTATACGCTAAATTCACAGAAAATTTGGAACTAGCACAAGTGTTAGCAAGGTAATAGAGAAGGAAATTCTAATAAACCTCTATGATTTGGAAAGATATAAACAAACTATGGAAAGGGTATACTACGAATTGCTGGTATTTTTCCATACTCGTAGTTTCGTATTTGGAAACCCTGGTCTGGTATTGAATTTTGCAAGTATATCTCATTCCTAATGTGAAGTGAACCGAACTCGATCGAATGCACAAACAAAGTGCGTCTACTGTGGAATGGAAAATGGAAGTGTGGAGTTATTAAGGACTTTGGTGGACTAGGTTAGGACTTACTAGCTAAAGCGGTTATTACACTATTCAATTTGTAGGAAACCAATTTAGGAACCTAAGTAGTAGTTCTAACTGCGATTACACCTTCCGATTTCCAAGTTAGATTTTCTACAAATTGAATAGTGTAATAACTGCTTAAGCTAGGTAGCTAGACTACCTACCTGTAGGTATATTATCTATCTATAGCTATGTTATAGTACTCAACTCACTCTATAACTAGATAGATAGAATGTTTATTTTTTATTATTTTGTAGATGATGTATTAACATTGTGATATTTGTGATGTTAGGTTACTTCACCAATAAAGTGAAATGTAATGTTGCGTATACCGAGTGTTTAACCGGCGCCTTACGCTACCAAATGGAAAGGTCGAAACGATAGCGTGATAACCTGCCAGCACGACGCCATCTGTTCGATATATTATGAAACAAATCAAGTGATCAATGATTCATGCTTTATTGTGACATTTTTAGTTACTAATGAACGGGTAAATTAAATAATGCGTCGAAATCTTTGTTAACTGTTTACCTAATAACCACCGATACATCCACTTACCCATATTTCTTTCGAGAGCGGCCGAAGAAAACTGAACGTGTCAGCTAATTGTTTAGGTGTTCTTGAATGCGGTGTAGGATAGTCGAAAGATAAGAACGGTTCACTGAAATCAACCACTCTCTCTCGGTCTTGTGTAATCGCCAAAGGAGCGATAGCCATGTCTGCTTCCTAAAGGAAAAAGCGACAAAAATCAGATTACATTCCAAAGAAAGTAATGACTCCCAATATACCTTCTTATATAAATATAAAATACGTTCTTATAAAAGGTATTGGGAAATGTATTTATTAGATTTTATAATTATTTAGTAATCATTTTTCATCTTATTATGATTTGCATCGAATCTGAACTTCACTCACAATTATACAGAACATACGACGTATACAAAGCGGAGGAATCATAAACTTCTCTTGATTAGAGAATTTTTATTTGCTTACAAATCTTATTTAGTCACTCTATAACCTTGGATAAGTTGTCCATTTCATCTATATTTTATATAAAAATGTCGGCTTGCAGTTTTATCAGTTCTTGCAAGTTTTTATCGTAAATGGCGCCCCTATCTTTATTACCTACTAGCATTCTTGATACTTAATTGGGAATTATTGTCAATAAGCCGATTGGAAGTGCACTGCCGATCCCGAAGATGAGTAACCATCCCGAGATGTAAGAATATAGGGCTCTGGTATTATTGACTCTTGACACAGAAACACAGCTTTCTACAGATTAGGATACTAACTTTTGGAAAATTATTCACTATTCATTATTTGAATATATCAAAATTGTGATGGTGACATAAAAAAGTGTAGGTACACACAAAAACTTCCATAAAGACAAAGAGATTAGAGATACCCCTGGATATTATATTGACCGTCAAATTTCATCGCAAAGTTAAAGCAAACGAGTGTCCGAGGGCCGAGGGGAGCAAATCCTTTATAACTACAATAATATCCCCTAAACTCAATAAACAAGGACCTCTAAGGGAAAGATGCGGTCGCTGTGAAGATTGAACGGAGACGAACTTATACTAAGGTTTGACCTCTTTCTCAGTACCTACTATGTTTATTTGTTTTGGCAACTTGTGGGTAATTGTAGACAACGCAAATTCTATATAGGTACTAAGAATACTACTAAACTAATACTACTATTAATGGTACTATAAATGCATAAGTAATTAAGGTTGCGTTGTAGTTATTTACCTAACTGATGGACTCACATGTCAAACAGGCACATATCAAAAAGTGGAGTATTGTATGAATACTCATTATTATAATACTAAAAATGGTAACGTAATTCACAAGTAGCCTTTCTATAGGATTAAAGTTAGATACAAAAAATGAAAATTGTTGTGCCCATTGAAATATCTGCGAGTTAAGGGCCGGTTTCGGAGACGCGCCGCGCGAAGTTTAGGTTTTTAGCGTTACTCTCACAACGATCGAGGCTCGCGCATCGCACGCACACACGTACGTATGCATAGAGCAAGAGCCCACGAACGGCCAGATCTTGGTTATTTTATAAAAGCTAAAAGTTTCTAGGTGCATGTCCCCAACACAGGTATTAACGACCAGCGAGAACCAGCAGACTCAGCCGGGTAGTGCTTGGGCTCATCGGGGACGTCTCCCCGAGATAAAAAATTTGACGCCCCCCTCGGACCCCCCCGGCCGTAACTCGGAAACGACGCGACGCAGTGGGGTCGTGTTTGTGCTCATCGGAGACGTCTCTCCGAGATAAAAAATTTGACGCCCCCCTCGGACCCCCCCGGCCATAACTCGGAAACGACGCGACGCAGTGGGGTCGTGCTTGTGCTCATCGGAGACGTCTCTCCGAGATAAAAAATTTGACGCCCCCCTCGGACCCCCCCGGCCATAACTCGGAAACGACGCGACGCAATGGGGTCGTGTTTGTGCTCATCGGACACGTCTCTCCGACATAAAAAATTTGACGCCCCCCTCGGATCCCCCCGGCCGTAACTCGGAAACGACGCGACGCAATGGGGTCGTGTTTGTGCTCATTGGAGACGTCTCTCCGAGATAAAAAATTTGACGCCCCCCTCGGACCCCCCCGGCCGTAACTCGGAAACGACGCGACGCAATGGGGTCGTGTTTGTGCTCATCGGACACGTCTCTCCGACATAAAAAATTTGACGCCCCCCTCGGACCCCCCCGGCCGTAACTCGGAAACGACGCGACGCATTGGGGTCTTGTTTGTGCTCATCGGGGACGTCTCTGCGAGATAAAAAATTTGACACCCCCTCCAACCTCTCCGGCCGTAACTTGGAAATAGCGCGACGCACCCGGGTCGTGTTTGGAATCATCTAAGACGGCTCTCGGGAAGGCGAATTTTTTAGAGTAGACCAAATTTCAAATTTTGGCAGTTGCGGTCTACTCGTAGGACCATGGTCAACGGTTACAGGTAGACCCCCGTGTTGGGTATCATTTGAAAGGTCTCAACGAGGGTGACCAATTGAAACTAAACCCATTTCCCTCCCCCTTTTTACTTACCCTAATTCTTCACGAATTACAAAAAAAGACCCAAAACCAAACCAAAACAATTAACTATGGCAAATGACAACACCTAACTCACAACCGCGCCCTCGCGGGCTGCTTGCAGACCGCGGTAGCAAGCACGATCTAGTTAGTGTATAATTATTATTTTAGTTGCACAATACAAAATGAAATTGTTATTCCCAATTACAAAAATAATATATTGTACTGAAAACGTTTGTAAGCATTTTTAATTTTCAAACTGGAGTCAATTATATGATCCTGAGCATGAGTTTGTATAAATCAGAATAGATATGGTTATGCACAGGGTAAGTTAAAATGTCGTTTAGGGGTATAAGAACACGATTTACTTTCCAATAAAACCGTAAAACTTGCCAAAAGTCGTCACTAATTGGACGCTTGTATAATTTGCCGTAAAATCATTATACGCTTTGCGTCTTCAAAGTGCGGACGTGTGTGGAACTTTCCTTGCGCCCAGAGCTACGCTCGGGCTTTCGAGAACGTTCCATATGTAGTAAATTTACCATGATGATTATGTAAAAAAATCTGACTCCTAGAAAACTTAGGATCTCCTTAGATTAGAACTTATGGCATACTGTTCCTTACAAACTTTCTATTCATCAGTTGCATTCGGTTCCAAATCTTTCGACGCTTGATCTTTTGACCCTTGCTTTCCTCTCTTCCATTGATTTAATAATATAAGGCGGATCTCGTATTTGCATGCACCGAGAATGCCGTGGGTTTCTGGCCTGATAGAAATCTTTCTGTAAAGTTTCTAGCTGCGAAGATAAATAGTTCCGAGGAGTAATTTTTTAGTTGCGCAGTATACATCATAATTTCAAGATCGAAGACGACATAGGTATTTGAAATTTGGCGTGATCTTTTGACACTAATGATATTAGGTTTGACAGATGCGCCATCATGCGTTTCGTTATACGCAAATGGGATTTGGTAATTTTTATTATTTAGTGTTCAAAATACTATTTAGTGCTTTGTCTCCTCATAATTTATAAATAAGAGCATGTTGTTTAGTTCTACGCTATTTAAATACTAGATCGTGCGTGCTGCTGCGGTCTGCAAGTAGTCCGTGGGGGCGCGGTTGTGAGTTGGGTGTTGTCATTTGCTATAGTTAATTGTTTTGGTTTGGTTTAGGGTCTTTGTTTTGTAATTCGTAAAGAATTGGAGGTAGGAGACTTTTACTTAAAAGAGGGAGGGAGAGGGGATTAGTTTCAATTGATCACCCTCGTTGAGACCTTTCAAATGATACCCAACACGGAGGTCGACCTGTAACCGTTGACCATGGTCCTACGAGTAGACCGCAACTGCCAAAATTTGAAATTTGGTCTACTCTAAAAAATTCGCCTTCCCGAGAGCCGTCTTAGATGATTCCAAACACGACCCGGGTGCGTCGCGCTATTTCCAAGTTACGGCCGGAGAGGTTGGAGGGGGTGTCAAATTTTTTATCTCGCAGAGACGTCCCCGATGAGCACAAACACGACCCCACTGCGTCGCGTCGTTTCCGAGTTACGGCCGGGGGGGTCCGAGGGGGGCGTTAAATTTTTTATCTCGTCGAGACGTCTCCGATGAGCCCAAACACGAGCCGGCTGCGTCGCGCCGTTTCCGAGTTACGGCTGAGGGGGTTAGAGGGGGGGTTCAAATTTTTTATTTCGTCGAGACGTCTCCGATGAGCCCAAACACGACCCCACTGCGTCGCGTCGTTTCCGAGTTACAGCCGGGGGGGGTCCGAGGGGGGCGTTAAATTTTTTATCTCGGAGAGACGTCTCCGATGAGCCCAAACACGACCCGGCTGAGTCGCGCCGTTTCCGAGTTACGGCTGAGGGGGTTAGAGGGGGGGTTCAAATTTTTTATCTCGTCGAGACGTCTCCGATGAGCCCAAACACGACCCGGCTGAGTCGCGCCGGACAGACAGGGCGGTTTAAGGGAGGGGGGAAGGGTTTTTCCAAAATTTTTGTTTTTTCGTTGCCCCGGTAGACCTTTACCGTCGTCTCTTATGTGGGTGGAAATCCTTATGGTCACACTGAACGAAGGTCTGGCCTTGGGCTATAATTTCAACATCAAAGACGACATATTTGACATTTTTTGTGTAAGTACACGGTTTTATCACGAACTGTCAGTGCGGCGCAAAGCGACGTGCTCTCACTTCGGAGGCGCATGGCCGACTGAACCAGACTGAACCGTGGCCCGAGCGTGATTTCATAATAATAGCCTTCTTAGTAATTTGTATGAAGATTTTGAGCGAAAATATTGGGCAAGTTTGTAATTTTTTTACACAAAATAGGAATATGTTTATTAAGAAATGAAGATTGCATCTATTTTTTTATAGTTTTAACTTTATTATTTGATAAAATTCATTTAATAATTCTTAATACTTACCGACACAATTGTAACAAAACGGGAGTGCGATTTACACGTTTTTAGTGATTTTCTGGATTTTTTTTACACTTATCCGTAAGCATTATCTTAAATTCGAATGTTTTAACAAAAAGTAACATTCATTGGCTAGCTGTGTTATTTTTTTCAAGGTTGTGGAGCATCGTTTACTATATAATTCTTTTACAATCCCGACCCTCGATTGCCGTAAGGGACCCTTAATATGACTACGAATAGTGAGACGCGGTGGGTGAGGGCTTATGAACTGAGAGAGACGAGACGTGAATTAGTTCGTTTTGCGACATCGCCGAATGCATACGTCGGAACGCTGTCAAACGAACTTACAAAAAAAATATATTATTCCACATGCCTTCGTATGTTATCACGTAGTGCAAGAATCATGGGACCACCATCCCAAGGATAATGGAATCACTCTCCACCTAAAATTACACCGATAATTTCACAAAAACTTAATTCAAATATCTCACATTCTTGTTGGGGATGTCATTATGGCAAATGATGTAATGCATTTTAAGAGCATAATTAAAGGGTCTAAATATTTAATAAGTAAACCATATTTAGTTTTGCGTATCGTTACCCTTTCTAGGGATGGCGTTGTGCAGAATCGCTTGTACATATATTAAATGTATACCCTTGTTTTATTTACAAATATTACCTAGTTAATTACACTTTAAAATTAGATATACTTTAATTTTACATCTACGTTTGATAGGTAGATTTTCATTCAGTTAAACAAAACCTTTATATGCCAAATGAAGAATTAGGAAGACACGAAAGTGATTGGATGCCAAGCAAGATTCGAAAAAATGTTCAGTTCATATTAAAGATGAAATTTCTATTTATTAAAGAAAGATTCACGATGCTAAGCAAAATCGCTGTACCAATTTGTACTGTAAGTATTGATTAGGCTTCAATAATTTTGTTTTACTAATAGCTTAGTATTTTATCTAAGCCCCCCGGTAGTAAGCAATTCTGGTCATTTTTGAAACCAATAGAAATAAAGTGTTAAGAAACCAAACCACACAAATTAAAAAAATAGAAAATCAACATAGTCCAGTTACTTTAGACATCCTCTGCGAATTTTGGTCTGTCAGTACGAAAATTTGTATACACTTTCGTTTTTATGTTTCAAACATTATGTGAAAAGTCTATAAACCAGACTTTAAGGAAAAAAGTTATTCGAGGTCAAATGGCGCGAAATTCGATTTTTCGCGAATAACTCGTTTTCTATGCTCTTGATCACTTAGATACCCCATTACTAAAATTAAAGATCATAAAATTCTCTACAAGTTTACTGTAGATCATTTTTTTCTACGAGCAACAGATTTTGAGATACAGATTTTACAATGTCACCTCCAATTTTCGTCTTTTTGTTTTTTTTCGACAACTTTTTTTCAACAGCGAATAACTTTTTTTCTAGGCTTTTTAAGCCTATAAAACCTCTATAAAAAAACGTAGAGCGCAAAATTATCTTTAAAAATAGTGTTGGTGTGTATTTTTCTGATCAGCTCTGTTTCAGACACAGCGCGCTGAAAACACCTCTAATTATTCGATTTTTTGACCTTTCAGAAAAAACTTGATTTTTCGTCAATATCTCATTTTCTATGAATTTTTTTGATATAGACTGAATGGAGGAAGTTAAAGAGCGCAAAATTCTCTCCAATTTTGCTTCTACACATTTCTTTCTACGATGAACCGTTATTGAGATATGATTTTTTCATTTTAGATAAAAAAATTCGATTTTTCAGTAATTTTCTAAAATATTTGTTTTTCGTAAATATCTGTTTTTCTGGGCACTCAACGACTTCGAGACCTATTATAAAACTTATAGAGCGCAAAATTCTCTATAAAAATGATAATTGCAATAATTTTTTCGAGTTATTGTTTCTGTCGTGAAACCCGAGGAGCGGGGCGCTGCTAGTCGAACATGCTACAACACAACGTCAACTTTATAATCGAGTGTTTTTCTCGATTACAATACGTATTGTGACTGATAATATCATATATATTAACTATACTAGTTCATCTAATGATAAATAAGATATCTATAAATTTTATCCATGATTGTGTAGAAGCAAAATTGGAGAGAATTTTGCGCTCTTTAACTTCCTTTATTCACTCTATATCAAAAATTTTCATAGAAAATGAGATATTGTCGAAAAATCAAGTTTTTTCTGAAAGGTCAAAAAATCGAAAAATTAGAGGTGTTTTCAGCGCGCTGTATCTGAAACAGAGCTGATCAGAAAAATACACACCAACACTATTTTTAAAGATAATTTTGCGCTCTACATTTTTTATAGAAGTCTTATAGGCTTAAAAAGCCTAGAAAAAAAGTTATTGGCTGTTGAAAAAAAGTTGTCGAAAAAAACAAAAAGACGAAAATTTGAGGTGAAATTGTAAAATCTGTATCTCAAAATTTATTGCTCGTAGAAAAAAATGATCTACGGTAAACTTGTAGAGAATTTTATGATCTTTAATTTTAGTAATGGGTATCTAAGTGATCAAGAGCATAGAAAACGAGTTATTCGCGAAAAACCGAAATTCGCGCCATTTGACCTCGAATAACTTTTTTTCCTTAAAAGTCTGGTTTATAGACTTTTCACATAATGTTTGAAACATAAAAACGAAAGTGTATACAAATTTTCGTACTGACAGACCAAAATTCGCAGATAGTATGAAATTTGGTCTTATATGACTGGACTAACAAGCAGACCATTCAATCATCCATCATACGTCATTCATGTCAAGCAAACTTCAAACACATTTTTTCTATGTATAGACTCACTCCGTTTTTTGATACAAGCCAATTTTGTCAGATATCGATAATTAAACCACTAAATTAATGTGAACAATGGCATTCTAATTTTTAACAATATTTCCCTGAAGACCAGCAGTCAAGTTTAAGTTACACAAAGCTCTGTCGTCCGACGCTTCCTCCCTTGATGAAGCAAGATGGCTCACTCTGCAATGGAGAAATCAAATCCTTTGGCTTCTCTATTTGCCAGTAACTCGCGCCTCGTCACTAGCTCTCAGCAACTACCATCATTAGGTACCTCATTGTAAATCTTCAATGCCGGAGATCTCAATTCACAATAAAGAGGTTCGAAGAGCACTACAGAGCCTTGATGTAAATAAAGCACGTGGGCCTGATGGAATACCTGCAAGGGTATTGAATACTGTGGTCCTGAATTGTCTCCTGTACTTACACGCTTGTGACATCTCTTTCTCAAGACAAATACTATACCGGCATCCTAGAAGCTTGCCAATGTACAACCAGTGCCCAAAAAGGGTGGTCGTGCCGACCCCTGTAATAATCGACCAATCGCCATCACTTCCATACTCTGCAAGATTTTGGAGAGAGTACTGAATAGTAAGCTGCTGATATAATATATCTTGAAGCTACTCAGTGATCGTCAATATGGCTTTCGTCAAGGACGTTCAAATGGAGATCTTCTTGTGTATGTCCAACATACGGCATCCCATCTAGCCTCTGTAGTTGGATTTCAGATTTCCTGAGTGAAAGGTCGATTCGATTAGTCATTTATGGCTCTCCTCGAATCTCATGGCTGTTGATGCCGGTGTTCCTCAGGGATCTGTTCTCTCTGCCTGCTACACATAAATGGAACAGGAGTACGCAGATGATAGTACGTCGGGACGAGTGAAATTAATTCGGAGAGGCAATGGTTAAGCGAATTGAATCTACCTTGAGTCTTGTATCCCAATAGGGTGAGAGGAACCTGGTTAGTTTTAACACCATCAAAACGCAAGCGTGTTTGTTCTCTGCAAAAAGGAGCCCCTTTGACTTGGCTCCAACCTTCCGAGGTGCATCCGTACCTGTCGCTAATGATCTTGAACTTATTGGCATGAGGTTGAGCTCAAACCTCAACTTTGGCACATCTATCGAGTCAAAAGCCCAAATAACAGCCAAAAAGCTGGGCATCCTAAATAGAATAAAGCGATACTTTACGCCTGGACAGCTCCTATCTTTGTATAAGGCGTACGTCCGATCTTGCATGGAGTATTGCTCCCACCTTTGAGATGGCTCAGCCAAATAGCAACTAGCCGCACTCGACTCGATGGAACGTAGAGCTAAAATGCAGAGCCTGGCACATAGACTGGCATGGCACAAAATTGCCATGCCAGTCTATGTGTTTTTTATAAGATGTACTTCGGAGAGTGTGCTCAGGAGCTGCATGAGCTCATACCGCCTTCCCCTCTCTTCCATCGGACATACAGACGTACGGCTTGTTACCATCCACATCTTGTCGAAATTCCTCTTTTTCGGACCAAGCACTTTAAAACATCCTTTATAATACGCACTGCCAAGGTTTGGAACTCCCTGCCAGCGTCTGTATTTCCGAGCTCATATAACCAAAATCTTTTCAAAATTCGAGTAATTAAGCATTTTCTGGGTGAGCTCACTCCATCATATTTTGTCATATTTTGGCGTCGATAATTGACGGTAAATAGTATGAAGGGACTGTTTCCATGCCCTATTATCATGGTAAGATTTTATAGTGTCAAGATTTATTTGAATATTTTCACCGTCTAATATGGAATTTCTTTTTCAATGTCTGATTTAATTTTGTGCAAGACAAAACTAAATTACAGACATACTTTGAAGAAGCAGCAATAAACTGCATTATTTCATCTAAAGATTTATCCCGAGAACTCCGCGTAATGAATCCCTTTACGCAAACTTTTGTCTTTGTAGTGCAGCGGTTAATAGAATAGAGATTTACTTTTTCCGTACGTGCTTCCATCTCACGACTCGAAATTTAATATTATCTCTTTGAACTAAGAGTGCAAAAATATGTGTCATTTTCCTTGTTTATTAGCGAAAATACTACTAGTATTATTGTCGCGTCAGTCGTAAACTCAGCTATGTTGTCTTATCCACCGTCTCACGTGCGTCGTAATATTTATATTTACCACACATTTGCGACGTAATATTAGTATTTACCTTTACTAGAATAAGGGTTCATTTAATTTTGACACATTTCTTTACCAAGTTCAGACGAGTTTTATATCCGAAACTAAATATAATACATTCATAATTTATTATGACGTAAGTAAATCTCTCTTTTTTTCTCCGTCATATCCTAATGAATCTTTTATAAAACGACTTTGCAATATTTATAAAAAAATAATATCGATTACCAGAAACAACTTCTATTACAAAACTAAAGCTGCACAGGCTGTAGAATTTTCGCTATCAAAATTACTAAACAACCAATGGCTAAAGTAGCTCCAGTAAATTTTAGGTAGAGAATCTTCTCTTAAGAATTCCATTTATTGTTTAAGGTTCTATACTTACTTACGTAAAGTAATACCAAACTTCAAGTGGCACAATCTAATAAACATTCTCCTAGCCTCATGTTTCTATCACAGAATTCTTGGAACGACACGTCCTTTAGTAATACGAGTACCTACTTATGGACACAGGAAGCAAAGGAGGAGGCAGCTCATGAATCTCAATAATATGGTATCTGATCATTGAACTGTTATCAAGTTATTTGTTAGAAAAACATGAAATAATAAATTAAAGTTAACTAAATTAATAGGTACCTACTTTGTTACTAATTTAATATCAAATATTTTTTTGTTTGCTAAATTTATTTTAATAGAGGTGAAGTAAGTATATTGAAGTACCGTTTAGCGGGTAAATTAGTCCTTGTAAAACACTATATCTATTTTCTAGAAGAAACGTACGTAAAAAATATGTTAAGAACAGTTACAAGTAAGACTTACCTTTCTAACTATTTCTCCTATCAATCCAGACCATCCTTCGGTACCTTCGTTGCCGTATTTTCCGTCTTTAACAAGTCTTATCTCATCTAAAAAAAAAGGTACATGCAATATCATAATGATTACAAAATATGAAAATAGTTATTGAACCTAGTTATCTGTAGCACTAACAGTATTGTAATAATTAGACAACATATTTTATGTTCAATTTTACATATTACATATGTTTCAAATTTACATATGTTGATTAACAAATTAATGCTGGTTCACATTACGACCAAAACCTGTACATATAATTATTTTACTTACATTTGATACCAAGTTTTGTCGCCACAATCTCAGTGAGGTCTTTACAAAAACCTTGAAATTGATCGTCCTTAGTACCGAATTCAATTTGTTTCTGTTTCAAATATGGCTCCTGTTCTATTGACGTTATGATATATGTTTTGTTTGTATCATAACTTGCAGGCGAACGTAATTGTACGAATTTCGGTTTAACTAGTGTCAAACCTTGCATATCGGTCCAAGTAGCCACCTGTTTAAAAATATTTACACAAATTAAAAAACTTAGTGTAGAAAGTGTATCCCTTGTTTGGTAAAATATCTCTTTCTTATACAATTTTCTCTGATTTTTAAATACGTTACATTAATATTTATTTTTTATTTTTTACATAATAATTTAAAAAAATGCATTATAATATATTAAGTTTATCAGTATTTTATTTGCGAGAAATCGTGCTCTAAGCACCCTTTCACAATGGATTTAATTTTATATGTTCTATTCATAAGTTATTTATAAAATTAATTCAGTAAATATTAAAAAATCGGCAAAATCGAATTTTCGGCTTTCTTTATAAAAAATAGGTAACATTTTGGAAATGTTTCAAATAGCGACGTGAAGAATGGGGCGCAAAGTTTGAACTCATTGATTTATGAACGTCGAGAAATCATTAGTGAGTTGTGGAACGCTGGGGTGAAAGAAAGTTAAAATTAACCTTTGGCAAAAAGTATTACGGATGTGCGAAGTTTACTAAAGGTTTAAGTTGAAAAGTATTGAAGTAAACGAGTAAGTATATGCATGTAACATGGATACCTGTAACATGGCGCTCTGAACCGTCATTTCAACTACTTGCAAAGAGAAATTATAACGATGACCCTCTTCATTGAAAGAAATGTTTCCAGTGAGGCCTTCAATGTCCGTCTATATAAAAAAGAAAGAAGAAAAAATATTTGTAGCCAAGTATTTTTATTCGTTTTGGATCTGGGTTATGTTTAATAAAACTTATTGAGCGTATAATTTATAATTCAGAACTAAAAATTCATCATAATATCTAGAGCAATTGGTCAGCTAGTGTATTGCTTCTTAATTTAAAAATTAATCTCTTTGAAATTAACTTCTGTGCAACTTGTGCATAAATTTGGTCTTTAAATTCATATTTGATAATATTTAAAGTTTTAGTTTTTAGTTAAACTTTCAAATATTATCTAGGTATTTGCGGTAATATTTACGAGTATAATAAGAAATTATAAAGGAATAAATGTTTCTCGGTAGAGTTTCCTGTTTGTATAACAAGTCAAAGCTGACAAATTAAGCTTTATTGAATACAAGAGATGCCGAGATACTCAAATCGCTTTTGACACCTCAGCTTAGTACTTCTTGAGTCTTCTTGAAATATGGCACCGTAAAAATTCACGTGATTCAAGCCTTAAGAAATATTAGGCCTTAAGAAATTTTGGAAAAAAAATGTGCATATTTAAAAATTAAAATTCCAAACATGGGTAATTAAAAAAAAACAGTTACATCGCCCGTCTTGAAATTTGACGACATGAAAACAATACATTCCAACTTTCATATACAAATACAGATATTAAAGACTACTCTTCTATATAATCATTTTAAATACCTAATAACTATTCGTCTAATTTCAGTAGTATAATGTGTTGCTCTGGCACTTATCGCATAGAAAATATGACATTACTTATATGACATAAAAGTTTACCTTTTTAATCAACCGTGATATCTTGTCTCCATGCTCAAATGGAACCACCCAACTCTTTCCTGGGTTACAGTCGATCACTTTCGTTGAGTTTGATTGCATAGTAGCTCTTCGTAAAGCAGATCTTAATGCATCTGGCTTTTTCCTCCACAATCTTCCAAGGGCGTCCATTAATACTTGAACTCCATCATACATAAGTGCCGCTTGAGCCTACAAATTGAGTCATACATTGACACCTGTTTATACTTTTGGTACTGATCATCAATAGCCATAAGGACGTCGTCTGCTGGTCATAGATCTCCTTCATAATTTTCCAATAGGACTGGTCAGAAGGAGCCTGGATCTACCCTGGATAAGCCCGGATAAGAGCCCGCGGCCCTTATCAGGTCAGCTGTCCACCTTATAGGTGGATGTTTAATGACGTCTTACAGTCTTACACTGCACATGTCGGTCCATGGCTTCCACTAAAGAACCTTCCGGCCCCATAAGCCGTCGGACTGTCTGTATTATGTATCTTCCCCATTGGTACTAACACTTAAGTACCGATCAGACAATTAAATTAACGAGTATTTAACATAAAAGAAGTAAATACTGTTCCCATAATTTAAAATACAAGAAGAAATTTTGTGGTATTATAAACAGTGCTAGAATATTTTATAACAAAGCTGAGATAGTGAATTAGTGAAATGTTTAGTGAAAAAAAATAGTGCATATATTTTATAACTAAAACAACATAAGTGAATTGAAAATACTCGTAGTGACACCCTTTGCTAATCTTTAAACTGAAAATTTCGGCATATTATAATTTGCGCCACAGTTGAAATTCCTTTCGTAATTCGTGTAAAGCTGGAATGCAAAATATTCCTGCAAATATACATAATTCACACGAATATTACATTTTGTTAACAATCCCGATGAGTTTACTTCGAAACAATTCTCATGTGGATAAGTTAAATACGAAAAAGATCCCTATTCACGAGAAAGATCATACAGAACAATAATTTATGCGGTACCCCACTTACGATTTCATTAGGGCGTGTATGTGAGTTAGTACAATTTACATAAATACGGCAATATACTCGTACTTCTCGTCAAAATTCCTGTAGCCATGTTAAATTTCGTATGTTTCATATTTAGTAGCGGTAAATATATTCTTATTTATAAACCAAAAAGCGAAATATTAAATGACAAAAGCGTAAACAGATAAGTGCATAATTACTGTTAATCTCTGAAATTGGCTGTACTGATTTTAAATGAATAATTTGCTGCTTAGCAATTTTGATAGAAAATAATCAAAAAATAGAAAAAGATTGTTATGCAAAAATACATTCTTTACTGCACAAGCGAAGTTGAATTTACCTTAGAAAACGTTCCAAATAGTGACATATTAATATTACACGTAATTAGCCAAATGTACGAATACCATGAATAAACCAAACAAGTAACTTGGCATCAATAGTAGACAATAATAGTAAGTCCTGTCGCGTGTCAAACATTAGTGCAGTAAATGATGTCATAATTTAGCTGAACCAGAAACTTCTGTGTACAATTTAATAGTATCGATATGTATTTTGAAACGATATATTAGGACAACAATAGGAATACGTGAATACATGTACGTCACAAGTTATATTTTCTTTAACCGTATTGTATGTACTTATCCAACGAATTCGAATATACCATGAATTTGGTATATATTCGAATTTGAATGAAATTTGGCACACAGATAATTTATTAACTTGCATTGATATATAGCATACTTTTATCCTGGAAAAATGTTAGTTCCTGTGGGGTACAGCGCGTATAAAGTCGTGGCCACAGCAATAAATAATTTATAAGAAAAAATTCTTACATAAGTTAACCAAAATTTATGACTTCAAAGCGGAAATACTAATTTACTAAAATTGGGCTACGTACCGATATGGTGCCCTTAAAACGGGGGTCCATTCTTCGTAACCCATCCATGAAATCGCGAACAATCTTGCGCGAGTGGTCGACGATGCGGAACCCGGTGATATTGACTGCGCCAAACTCCGTTATTTCATTCTCCCAGTGATCGTCCATTACCTGTTCATCGATATTTTCATTAGTCAAAGTTTTACTTTAATCGTTTATCTGATTCTAATTTTTGTTTAAAACAAATGACCCGTTTCGGCAACGGCATCGAACGCATTTCTTTTCTGCAAATTATATACCTACTCAAACTTTCCTTCATTAGTGAATAATGCGTCAAAATACGTTAAGCGAGAATCAGACAAAGGTTAAATGTGTAAAGTAATTCTTTAGACAATTTTTAACAACATATTCGATCTGCTTTGAGATCACTGACTTAGTGAAAACCCAAGACAAGCAAAAAAGAAATACAGAATGAAAGTAGCAGAAAATAGTGCTAACGTCCAATAAAGTATACGTGCATAATCAAAATAAGTAGAGAAAATATTTCAAATTCTTTTTTTTTATATATAATATAGAGGTGGCAGACAGGCTGGCGGCCCACTTGATGGTAGGTGGTTACCGTCGCCTAAGGACACAAGCAACACCAAGGAGAGTGCTAGTGCGCTGCCTACCCTGTAGGTATTTGTACATTGTATTTGTATATTGTGGTATGCTACACATTTTAGAAATTAATTATATTTCGATAAAGGAATATGAAATATTGACTAAGCTCAACAAATTGGAGTCATATTGAAAAACTATGGGGGAGGCCTATGTCCAGCAGTGGACGTCCTGCGGGTGAGATGATGATTATGTAGATGAAGTTATGGACAGTAATGGACAGTAATGTTGTGCAGATACTTACCAGTCCACTTAGCATGTAGTGGTAAGTCCTCCGTCCCAAATGCACGTTACGCACGTGTTCGACCAAGATGCTTTTAGCGTTTCTGGCGTTACAATCCAAAACTATTCGTTTGTTGCCCCAACGATCATGCAATTCCAGTGCCAACAAGAATTCCATAGCTTCTGAAGCGTTGTTAATTCGCTTTACGAGTGAAATTCGGAATGCGGTTTGTCCCGGTTGCATAGATTGGTAAAGCTGTTGTAGTCTCAGCAATCCTGGGAAAAATAACATTTTTATTGAAGAATCGAAACCTTTAACTGATAGTGATGACTATTATTTGATTGATATTCCTCTACTTCCCTATTTTTGAGTAAACTTTTTTCGGGTAAGCCCGAAAATATATTGTTGTGAGGATATATTTTCGTAAGAACTACTGAAACTTACTTTCACGTAAGAACTACTGAACGGATTTGGATGAAATTTGATACATAGATAATAATATGATACTTATTATTCTGGAAAAATGTTGGAATTGTCTAACTCTCCCACGGGCACCAGCTAGTAAAATAATAACGCCTTACAAAATATAATATATTAAACCAATGTAGTGCTAAGCGTTGAATTTTTATTTTTAGGTAGCTGATTTTTTAGCCTATATCCATCCTGAAATTCTATTTTAACTATTTATGAAAGAGTTTTTTTTAATCGGATTTGAGTAGTTTCAAAGATTATCTACCACCTACATATATAACAACCGAACAAACAAAAAATTATGTCAAAGGTATAATATTAGTTTAGTATAGATATCAAGTTACAAGGTATGTAGCACTAGGTACGTCATCAAAGTTTAGCCTTTAGTCACTAAAGATTAGTAAGTCATTCAAATTTAATTAAAATAAATAATTCGTAGTTACATTAAAATATAAAATATACCTTACGATCTGCCTAGCGATGTAATGGTTTAGTAGATACATATTTTTACATTTGACTGTACCTACATACCTATTTTGCTAAAGCAGACCACATAATATCAGGATTTAGTAACTCACGATTACAGTACTTTGTGCTTATATTGTTTTATTTATTATTACACTGACATTACCTCAACAAATGGAATGGATACATTTATATGGCAGTCTATTTTCCAGCTCTCCTAAACCAATTCGACTCCATACGAATTTTATCGAATTAAACGCCCCATATAAAACAAGCGAAACGAAAAAGGGACAAAGCGTGCTCCGTGAAGGCAAAAAATAAAACTCTTTGCCTCTATGTGAGAGGGCGTCCCAACCGGAGAGATACATAGCTACTACACACACTTATATCTAATGAAACGAATGAAAATACGATACCTACCTATACTTTATTTTTGTTCACGAACAATTTCGTTAAGTTTATTTACTTATTCGAAAATATAAGAGATAAGAATAGCGGTGTTTGAAAAAGCCTGGAATAGAGTTATCCTTACCAGTTTTATTTTTATCTTTATTGAAATTTAACTCAAAAGCCAAAAAAGTAAATTCGTACGAGTATTAATCTGTACTAACACAAATTGCCTTGAAAATGTAGATCAGCTCACAAAACCGTATCTACGTATAAATGCAACACTCGCTGACCTACAGAGCTAGTTTTAGGTTAGCTCACAGCAATAAAGTGGAGTAAAATGAGAGATGAACCGCATCCCATTCGTAAGCGTTAAGCGGCCAAACGCAAGCAGAAATCCAGAACAGTTTTACTGTTAAGAGATAAATGTGCGGGGAGAGAGGCGGTGAAAGTTTTGTTCGCTCTGTGACTATTCTCACCATATGTCGCATCCCAATTCGTGACCCTTGAGGTTTTCTACTGTCGTCGGCCGACTAATGGCTTGTGACGTCAGCTGCGTGAACCGCCGTGTGCGCCCTAACATCAATTATGAACTTGTCGAATACGAAACGATCCCTCGCTTCGCACCTCATTTTTGTTCTTCCACTTCTATTTTCCAACACTTTCACTTAAGAACAGCTGGATGCAACTTTTAAATCTTAACAATAACAACATGGCACTAAATATTTTCTGTTCTAAATAAAAACGAAAAGTGTCAGCCAAGCGAGACATGACGCTCGGTTACAGACTGACTCGTGGAATCGTCTCCCAGTTAGATCTTTACAACTAAGATTTGGCCAGTTAATGAGAAAAATAATTGAATATAATGCACTATACGAATAGCAATTTACGAAGGCTATATGAAAATATAGTTCAGTAACTTAAGACGTTAAGACTTAGATGCTTTATATGCTTAATGCTATAGACATGTAACAAAGTTCACTCTCTAAGCGAAATTATATGTCTCGGAGACCGTGGGCAATGGTAATTGCGACACTTTCTCTACCTTGAGGTAAAGAAGATTAAGTTCTGTGTGGTTAAATTAAAACAATAATAAAGTTCAAATTACTAACCTGACATTATAACCATGTGAGCACGAATGTCGCAAAATAGTTTACGGAAACCTTCATAAGGAGAAGACTAATTTAACATAACAAAAAGTTTCGGAGTAAATCTATCAATTTTGAAAAGGATCCTAATATCGGTAATCGTTGGCCGCTGGGAAGAGTCGTTGCAAGAATTAAATGCTTCTGATTATCGCCCTGACAATGACTGCGGCTTTGTTAACCTGTTAAATTCACGAAAATTGCTACGAAATGCTACGACCGTCTAAATGCGACGATTATGAACAATGTTAGTTAGGAAAAGTACTTAACTTTGCGGTGAACTTCGCCACCAAGGCATTGTAAAGGATAAAATTCATTGCAAATTACGTGTTCCATTTTAGTGTATTTGAAAACCTGTATACGATTTTCTGCTACAGTAAAACTTATATTGTAGGTTATACTTATCACTGAGTCATCAGGGACAAATAAAATCAGTGCTATGTTATCCAATTGGCATCGGCAGCCGTCTTTCGTTCGCATCCGCCTCTTACTGCCTTTTCTACATTTTGCTTTGACTTCATTTTCATTTCTTTACCAATTTCATTCGATGAGATCTTGTGTCTTTCTTTCCTCTTTCGAAAACAAATAAAATGCTTATGCACCAATTTATATCTAAGTTACAAATTAGGTTAGAAAATCCACTTAAGTACCAATGATTTGATATAAATATATACTTGGCAAAGTTTTCAGCAACAATGTATTGTTATTTGTAAATACTTTAGTAATATGTAAGAAGTTACAAACAGTTAAGCAATTGACGTGTTTAATAGTTAAGCAACAAAGGTCTATTATCAGTCAGTTAATATCAACATTAAGTACCTATAACGGCAAATATTTCTCATTAGAGGCGGTTGTGTTGAATGTGAAAATAAAGGAGACTGCCCGAGACAATCGGCATTCAATATTACATTGAGAAATAAAAATAGGGCCACAGCACGAATTCATTTTTAACGCGTTGGATATAAAAATAATAGGGGTTAAAGTATGAAATTGCCGTTTTATTGTAATAGGTACTTCGAATTGACATAGAACCTTCATGGTTTGAGATTTTTGAGTGAAACTTTTTTCATACGGTACCTATGTAGTTCTTCTTTTAAAAAATGTGCAACATTCAATTATCAACTTTCAGTTGTTTTTTTTATTCAGCTTAGACAATAAAGATGGATACTTCGAAAATTCATGTGATTTTTGAATACGAGTTCCGACGCGGAACTAACGCGGCAGAAACAGCTCGCAATATTAATGTTGCGTTTGGAGAGGGGACTGCTAATGAACGCACTGTGCGATTTTGGTTTAAACGCTTTCGTGATGGAAACTTCGATTTGAAGAACGAACCACGTGGAAGACCGCCCACACAGGTGAATAACAATGATTTGAAAGAGATGGTGGAAGCCGATCCGAGCCAAACTACCAAAACTTAAACCATGCCGCTAATTCCTGGGTTACCTTACCTTACCAACAATATTGACTCAATTGCGTCAAATCAATAAAATAAAAAAATATGAAAAATGGGTGCCTCATGATTTGACTGATCTGCAGACTCTACAGGAACTGCAATTAGAAACCATTCGTCACCCTCCGTATTCGCCAGACCTTGCTCCAACGGACTACCATTTTTTTCGTGATTTGGACAATTTTCTGCATGATAAAAAGTTTTCTTCTCAGGAGGCAGTGCAAAATGCTTTCACACAGTTTGTCGAATCTAGATCACCAGAGTTCTATCGCAAAGGCATAAATGAGCTTCCTATTAGATGGCAGCAATGTATAGATAATAATGGTAATTATTTTGATTAAATAAATATGTTAAATTAAAAAAAAAACGAATTTTTATTTTTCAGTACAAATCGGCAATTTCATACTTTAACCCCTAATACCACAATGTACAGCTAGAAAAAGTAGATAAAATTAAAAAAGATAAAGAAATTTACATAACACCACTTCAAAAACATTGTTTTCCTAAACTTGCTTAAAAATTTGCCTTTTTACATGTTTGTAAGATCAGTGAGGTGTGTAAGTAAATGAGAAATCGACTGTGATTGATAGATTTTAATAAGTTTTCAATAAAATTTCAGATGTTTTCAATAACATATCGACAATCTTCTAGATTTTAAGAAAATTTAATTTTAAATTTTGTAACTTGGGATTTGTTTCTAGATTAAAGATTGCTGTCACAAGTGGAAATGCTCTTTCTGACATCCAACATCATTTGTTAGCTCGACACATTAGTTTTGTGGGGATACGAATAAGCGGAACATATATTTTGCGAACCTTCGTTCTGTTGTCAATTTGAATTACCATTTTTACATTATCGTTTACTAGTGGTCAATATAATCCTTGGTACAACTGTGGAGCAAGACGTTAGTTTGCCTTGAATTTGGAAGAAGTGCCGAGTTTTTACGAGTAGTCTTAAAAAATAAGGTATTTCTAGAACTGGGAGATGTGTGCAGTTTCAATATTTTTCTGAAAATCTTTGTTGTGTTAAATTGTGATATAAATATTTTTATATTGGAAACTGTCACGTTTCAAAGAATATGTCCGGGACACGAATAAGATCAGTCAAATAAGTAAAAATTTACAGACTTATAATTTATTAGTCTTGAAATAATGTAATAAGCACAATTTCCTGTTCGATAAGTACTACATCCCAAAAAAAACGAATTCAGTTTTGTTTTGGAAAATGTAAAAAATAAATCCAGATCGAATTAGCATGAGGCAGAAGTAATTAAAATGATTAACATTTACACGAGCTCTACACGAGCCAGATTAAATCACAGAGATCAATTTTAAATCACATTTAATTTTAACATTTAAAAATGGTGTTTACAGCCACACCCCATTTTTAAGTGTTGTTATTTTATCCTGTGTGATTTTTTTGTGTCTCGGAAATGGATATATGTTTTACGTGAATACGTGTAGTTTATCAGTAATATAATATTTTGTTTGAGCGTATTATATTTAAGTATGTAGTTAGGTATACAAAGAATGTACCAAAAAAATCTTTAATCTTTCAGCTATCGAGTGGCGTAATTAAATTTTAATATAGATAAATTAGATTTTGATTGTAATATATGATTAGATTATAGATATGGTAACTACAGCAACAATCTGTATACGCCGATTTTTTTATCTCACTTATTCAAAATTACCTTACACTAGTCTCACTGAAAAAAATATGTAAAATACAAAATCAGCTATAAAAGCAGACTTTGTTGCATTAAGTTGAGCTTTTACGACGTTAAATCATACTTCTCTTCAATACAAAATATAAATGAAGAGGGGTGAAGTGTTAGCGACGTTAATAGATATAGTTCTACGGATTAAACTTAAGAGAGCAGTAGTGTCAGTACTTAAGGAAGACGTCGGCAAATAGGCTTAAATTCCATTGAAACGAGGTGAAAGTTTCGTAAGACTTTAAGAGTATTGTGTTGTAAGTTAAAATTAATTTTGGTAATAAATGTTTAGTAGTAATGTTTGTAAGTGGCAGGGCACACTGAGTTTCGCTGTCATTTAGGCAGCTCGTATGGCGGCAGTAACCACCTCCTTATAAGACTTACGTGTGCTGTTGTGCTTTAGTTAGTGAGTAAGGAATGCCATCAAATGGGCCGTCAGCCTATCTCACGACCTGACATAAAAAACATAGGTGTAATAATTACGACTACTTTTTTAAAATTTTACAATGCATAACATATTCAGGGTTAAGAAATTAAAATATTTACTGGTAAAATTTCGAATTCAGTAGTGAAAGGGTGTAAAAATCGGTCTTCAAAAAAAAAACAAAAACATATTTTACACGTACCCCAAAATGTTAAGGGTGGGAGCACCCTTAACATTTTGGGGTATGAAAAATAGAGTTGGCCGATTTTCAGACCTACCCGATAAGCACACAAAATTTCATTAAAATCGGTCCAGCCGTTTCGGAGGAGTTTGGCAACAAACCGCGACACGAGAATTTTATATATTAGATATATATATAGTTGGGAACACAAAATCTCAATACATTAAACGGCATACGTACACATATTACTATGTTGTCCGAAAAAATCTGTATAGTTCTTATCATAACGAATGAGATTAAGAAACTAACAAACGTAGAGTACTCGTGACATTCAATAGAAGCAGTCGACTTAGATTTTAGACTAAGAATGTAATATCGGTTCATTTTAATACTGGCAATCTGCTTGCAGTAGGCGGGATTAATATCTGCCGTAAATTTAATCTCGTTAATTTAATTTAAATTTGATCTCGTGGCGATTTGCGAGATTGAAATCGATCTTTAGTTCATGTTTGTTGAATTGAGAAGAAATGAGATTTTTCTTAAGATGAATTCACACAGTGAAGGAGAAGGATATTAACGGTGATATTTTATAATGGGGCGGTTGCAGCCGCCAGACGCCATATTTTAAAAAAATATAATAATTTGTACACGTATCTACTTATGTTACCGAGGTAAAAAAAATAGTTTTTAGAATTTTTGTCTATTAGTCTGTGCACGCTTATCTCAGAAACGGCTTTACCGACATGAATGCACTTTTTACTAATTTTACATGTAAGCTTTCTGAAACATTTAGTGTTTGTTTCATTCCAATTGGTTTACAAACAAAAAAGACGAAATACCAAACGCACGAAAAACGCACGTTGCTGCTGACTTACTGACTGTTAATTGTCTCTGTTGCACGAAGTTGCTGACAAAGCTAGTTAATAATATTACAGTGTTAAATTATTGGTAATAAGTAATGTATCGCGTTAATTCACCTTAACATTTATTCTCCCTTCACCTAATAAAATTGATTAGAATAAATGCAAGCCCAACGCGTACAATCTGAAACCCGATCCTTTGATAGAATAACGAGTCCGCAAAGCTTTTTTGACTATAAGATCACAGGATTCGTGTGACGAGCAAAAAGGCTTGGCGGGGACATTTTATTTCACCATTTTCCTTGGTACACACTAAGCCCCTCCAATGACGCCTAAACACGGAGACGTAATAATATATACATACTTATCAACACCGATTGTCAATATTACAAGGAAAGTCACACCCATTATTTGTCGGGTTCATGAGATAAAAACATGTAATAAATAATACGCGTTACTGAGAAGAAAGGATTTTTACGAAGGTGTGGCTCGTTGATGTATTCGTGTAATAATTCGCCAAGTAATACCAAGAGGGAATTCTCAATACATCAATTAACGTGCGACATTTTGTATCAATATTAATGATTTAATGATAAAAGTTCTTATTCGGTATTCAGACGTTCGTTTGGTCAAAATTAAGTGGAAGTTTATTTTGTAAGGGAGCAGAAAACGCCATTAATATTCATTATTGTTCATGACTTAAAATTAATACAACTTCTTCGATAGCCTTCGAGCACCGAACAGGACTTGGAAGCGCCTCGAGCCAGCCAGCTGAGCCCTAATAACTCAAAGTAAATAACATCCAAAGGGAACTCTATGACTCATCGAATTAATTTTGTAAATCTTAATGACATTTACAGAACAATAACATAAACCGATAATATCTAACAACTTCGCGCGGTAATCATTAATCAGAAGTTAGGGATTAACATTATAGCTGTTACCGTGAAATTGAACATTTACACAATTGAATGAATGTAATGAATTTTAATGAATTTTAACTAGAGAGGCAGGGCTCACTGCGTTTCGTAGTCACCGTGAAATAACAGCATGTGTGCTGCTACATATGTTTTGATGAGTGACTATAAGGGCTCTGGCATCCCTTATTTACTCACCGACACGTCTTCTGTGAGAGCGTGGTTATTTGCCTACGGGCTACCCAATTTATGACTGAGAAACTCAGTGTGCCCTGCAACTATTAAAACACCCAGACCAAAGCCAATTATGAAAAATTCATTTCCTTAGTTGGCACTGCAGGGAATCAAACGTTAAACCCCTAAGTTAGAAGGCTTACGCACCTTAACCACTCAAGCAATGGACTCGTCAAAGATATATCCATGCTTTTTCTTTATTTTCTTAAAGATAATGTTATATCAATTTAAAAACCTTCTATCGCCATGTATCAACACGACGTTTTTTTATTTCTTAAAGAATTATAATATTATTTGATTGATTATACACTTGACGCGCTTAGATAAATAACAGTGCGAAGAAACCCCCTTTTTTGGAATTTTTGTCTGAAGAAATTTGTGCGGGAACATTACTAATGCCGCTCCTTAAGTAAGAAAAATAATGTAGCTGTTTTATAAATTAATTAATTAACAAGCTTTATTTACATCCAGTGTTTGTTATTGTTCCAAACAATCGTAATCAGAAGGAAGTGCCATTTAAAGCCAGTTAATACCATGAGTATTCGTGGCCGTTATTTATTTCGGAGGTACATTACGAACCACTCGAGTCAAGGTCTCCTTTCCTCGGTAGAATTTATTGCAGTGTATAAATATCAATTTCTCTGTTATTTGCAATAAATTCACATTTTGATGTTGCGGTCTGGTTAAGTGCGCCCGTTGCCACGATATTCTTTTTACCTTTCGGTAAAGGTGAGGCGGCGCGGTCGCTTTCAATCTGAACACTTGGTTTTGAAAATAAACTAGGTATTAGTTTATTATTATTTTTATTTAAAAATAATAAAAGGTTATCTGTAATTGTGACTCAGGTAGCAAATAGTAAAACAAAAACATGAGCACCGAAGAGTATGCAAATCTATAATAAGACACTGCGTTTCGCAGTTAGTTAAGCAGCCCGTCTGGCGGTAGTAACCATGCCTTATCACTTCAGCCTTACCAGTAACCCTTTTCACTTTCCAATCCCTTATCCTTAACCCTACTGTAAGTTGGCAGCGCACTTGCAGCACCTCTGGCGTTGCTTGTGTTTATAGGACGGTAGCCGCTTACCATCAAGTTGACCGTTAGCCTGTCTGCCGACCTTAACATAAAAAAGGAACTAATAACTAATATGGTAATATTTCTTAAAAAAAATCAATATGAATGTTGCATTTTTGTGTGCATAATAGTCTAGTTATTTATTGTGGCATCATTTTTAATACGACATTATTAGCGGAGAATAAGACACAGGCCGACAGCTATTTTATTATACTCGTATAAGTATACGAGTAATATGTATAAGTATATTTAATTTAAAATGTCAAAGGCATGCAAATTTCATATTTTTTCAGTGATTCTCGGTAGTATATAACTTCTTGAAGTATTGTGTACATCGCATATATCAACAGTGATTCCTGAAGAAGGTATAGGTTGATAGATGTTGGATAAAATCAGGCAGGCCGTTTGAGACATAACTTGTATGGTGTGATTGTTTCTCTTTTACAGGTCTACAAAAAAGTCCGCGATGATATAACTTCTAAAAAATGGTTTCGTATTTGTAAAAGATATTTAGACTGATACTCAAATTAAAACATGTAGTCACCTTATGCATTTTATTAACATTATAATGGTTCTTTACACTATATAATTTAAATGATTATCGTTTCTGTATAAAAATAAAAACTGAGGCCTATGTACGTACAAAACTGTACAAGGACGAAGTATAGATAAATTTACAATCGGGTTGAATTTACGGAGAGATATGGCTTCCGAGATAAAATTGCTTGTCTCCAGACGTTATTTGAAAGTGCTTCCTGATGCGGTTCCATTGCATCTATTTGCTAGCGACGTGTGACTCTTGTGGCCCTGCAGTGCGCCCAGCAGCAGTCCCGCCTTGAATAAATTGAATCCCGATATCATCTCAGTGTTCACTCGGATCGTATGGATTTTTATCTCCAACGTTTGAATACCAAACGTTGTTTTATCAGCACCCATTGAAGAAATTAAATAGGGGAGACGTAGAATTTTTTTAAATGAAAATACATATTTTTGTTATAAATGCATGATACCATAAAAGTTATTGCATAAATTATTGCATATGCAAGTAATACAGGTGTTCAATGACAACATAGTGTCCGCAAATTTTAATGGGATTGAAAGAAAAAAATAATAATACATTTCTTATGGGACATTTTGAGAATATAACTTAATCATTGATTTTGCATTCATTTTTTACATAAATATGTAAAAATCAATAAGGAAGCCTAGGGATTCATTCAGCATAGATCTCATTGTCCTGATAGGACTGCCAGTCCAATTAGGTAGAGCCAACTTCGAGAAGGAGGTCAATTGACGAATCCAGTTTGAAAGCACGGGAGGTCCCGAGATGTATATGTACTAATCTCGACCGACACAGTTGTTTCAATGCCTCCAAACAAAAGTTTTCGGTCTTATAATTCTTATAATTCTCTTATTTACTTACTCGGTTAGCTTACTTATAATTCTCTTGCATACTTCTGTGGGTTTATGTCCACACTGTTCGTATGTCTATAAATAAAATAAATTAAACACGAGGATTTTCCGGTAAACAGGAAGTAGCTTTATTATTATTACACTGCGAAAGATTTCCCTGAATAAACTGAAATCATAAACGTAGCTGTAAAAGTAAATTATTAATCGCTTTGACATATAGAGTATTTTAATTCTATTTCAGTACATTTTCTATTGGCTTTGATATGCTTAGGTAACATAGAAATAAGAAATTATTTCTACAAATATCGACGAACATTCAATATATCTTTTCGTCCCAACGTTTTAAAGTGGGTATATCATTTCGCTGGGAAATATTAAGCCGCCGATGTGGTTTAAATTTGTTTAGTATTATACTCGAACAGAAACGCTAATTCATTAGAAGTATCTATTATACTGTTGTAGTCGACGGATTACGGATAAGCAGATTACACAATAGGTAGAAGTACTCACTGAAAATTCAATTATTAATCTACGTACTGCAAATCTTATGTGCCTCTTCTCTATCTTCAGTTTTACCAAATAAATGTATGCATTAAATAATACTATCAGTTAACTTTTATTCAACATTGTATCGTCAATGATGCGTTACCTACCTTGTTGTAATTGCTTGTCATAAGAGAAGCCCTCTCACCAAGTGCCGTCAAATAACAGTTAAAACAGCTATGTAACAAAAGCGCTCTCATTCGTGTAAAACGTACTTGTTAAAAAGTTAACGCGTCGCCGACACCTGTGCTGTGGTATAAACCAACACCGACATATGACTGGGTTCATATTGTATGAAAATTCTAAAAGTATTCATCGAGTGTAAAAGGGATTTGCACTATTTTTTCATTTTTTTTTCATTCGAGCTCAACGTTTTATGCAAAATAAAAACAAAGTAAAAAAATAAAAAGTGCACAATAAAAAATAAATTATATGAAGAAAACGATTGTAATAGGGGTTAAAGTATGAAATTGCCGTTTTATTGTAATAGGTACTTCGAATTGACATAGAACCTTCATGGTTTGAGATTTTTGAGTGAAACTTTTTTCATACGGTACCTATGTAGTTCTTCTTTTAAAAAATGTGCAACATTCGATTATCAACTTTCAGTTGTTTTTTTTATTCAGCTTAGACAATAAAGATGGATACTTCGAAAATTCGTGTGATTTTTGAATACGAGTTCCGACGCGGAACTAACGCGGCAGAAACAGCTCGCAATATTAATGTTGCGTTTGGAGAGGGGACTGCTAATGAACTCACTGTGCGATTTTGGTTTAAACGCTTTCGTGATGGAAACTTCGATTTGAAGAACGAACCACGTGGAAGACCGCCCACACAGGTGAATAACAATGATTTGAAAGAGATGGTGGAAGCCGATCCGAGCCAAACTACCCAGGAATTAGCGGCATGGTTTAACGTTACCTTACCAACAATATTGACTCACTTGCGTCAAATCAATAAAATAAAAAAATATGAAAAATGGGTGCCTCATGATTTGACTGATCTGCAGAAAGAAACGCGTGTTGAAACTTGCGTTGCCTTGTTGAATCGATACAGAAATGAAGGAATATTGGATCGAATTGTGACATGTGATGAAAAATGGATTCTTTACGATAATCGTAAGCGGAAAATGCAATGGCTGACCCCAGGTCAAACGCCGCAACAGTGTCCTAAAGCAAAGCTTACCAATAAAAAGGTAATGGTAACTGTTTGGTGGTCTCAGCGTGGTGTTATTCACTATAGCTTTCTCCGATCTGGTCAAGCAATAACGGCAGATGTCTACTGCGCCGAACTCCGAACAATGATAGCGAAACTAGCAGTGAAACAGCCCCGACTTATGAATCGATCTTCACCATTATTGCTCCATGATAACGCGAGACCTCATACAGCACGAGAAACCGTTTTAACTCTACAGGAACTGCAATTAGAAACCATTCGTCACCCTCCGTATTCGCCAGACCTTGCTCCAACGGACTACCATTTTTTTCGTGATTTGGACAATTTTCTGCGTGATAAAAAGTTTTCTTCTCAGGAGGCAGTGCAAAATGCTTTCACACAGTTTGTCGAATCTAGATCACCAGAGTTCTATCGCAAAGGCATAAATGAGCTTCCTATTAGATGGCAGCAATGTATAGATAATAATGGTAATTATTTTGATTAAATAAATATGTTAAATTAAAAAAAAAACGAATTTTTATTTTTCAGTACAAATCGGCAATTTCATACTTTAACCCCTAATATTAAAAAGTTTTTTGTTTATTTTTTAAATTAAATTAATCGATCGTGGGTTATCGAATTTTTTTAAGATTTACCTAGAGAGAGTCTTGTATAAGATTTTTTTTAAAAATAGTTAATACTTTTTTACATATTTCAAGTTATGACTATTGATAGCTGAAAATAGGAAAAATAAATGAAACGTAGTGTACATAATTCTACTCAGAATTAAACTTAAAAGAAAATGTAACGAATTGTTTAAATTTAATAAAAAGACAAAATATGAAATAAGCGCGTGACCAATTCTCGAGATGACAATGATAAATTTATTAAAACCTAGACTAAAAAGCTGACAAAACCTAGACCAGAGACGTGATCTAATTTAGAAGATATATTGAATACAAAATAAAGACGTATAAAGAGGGAGCGAGCATAAAGTTTACAGTATCATAAGTAATAAAGTTTCCAAATAGAGCTGAAACAATTTTACTAATCTTTAGGAAGAAATTCAGACAATATTCACACGGCTTCTTTCTGATTTTATTATTTTCTATACTGATCTTGGAAGGTGATTATTTGTAGGTGATCATACTAATTGGGATCTGTGTAGTTTTAGATCTTTTCTAGTGAAGGAATTCTCTAATATTACTAAGTATTAGAGTACCCCCAACATCAAATACCCATGAGTATTTCATGTTAGATTGAACTGTAAAAGGACGTAAGGCGATTTTGATCTTCAACCGCCCCGTCCCATACAAAATGTATGAGAAAATGAATTTTTTTTTTGTGAACATTTCGGATATTTTAAGAGTTATTTTGCTATTCAGGGCGGAGATAAATTCAACAAATCATAAAAATCGGTCCAGCCGTTCTCAAGTATAATGAATGGTTAACTAACACGACTTTCTTTCATCTATGTTGATCGCTCGTTCTTGTAGGATTACATATTAAACCATGGTTATACTGCTCACACTAGGGAGATTTCATGCTTAATTCTAGATCGCGTTATCGTTGTGCTACACTTCACTTACTATATATAATAAAGAGACTTTATACCTTTATAATCGGTGGTCCATTTCTACAAAGGAACAGTTTGAATAATGAGTGGCTGTAAAAGGCTGCCATCACTGAATGCGCTTGTAGTAGGTCGATCTCTTAGTAAAGTCCAACTGCATTAATCGGGATTAACTCCTAGGGTTAATCCCGACTGTTGTAGATACTTTGACCACTTTTGTTATCGAAAATGCTTGTTTTTATTTTTATACGAGCAGTGCGCCCCGGATTAGCTCGGGTGTAATCGTCACACGGATCGTACATATATACGCAAGCGATACCAAGTGTGTTGCTTCGACAGAGTATGCGCGTGTGTTAGTATGCGACTTAGTGTGCGCACTTGTTTCAAGGTGAAAAAGGTCGGAGACTAAACTGTAATGATTACAGACTATCTGTTTTACAGTGGTTATTTACAACTAGCGACCCGCTCCCGGCTTCGAACGGGTGCATTTTTGCACGACAGCGGGTGGTGGAGCGCCGGCGGAGGGGCTGCATCAAGCGAGTCCCGTCTCGCTTTTAATTTCTCGCGCATATTTTTTAATTTATGCTAACTCCTAAAATATCAATTTTAATTGCGTGAAAGTACATATTACGATCGCAAACTCCCATCAATTTCACTCTTTACCCATAATCCAGCCATTGTTGTTTGCTACTCCATCGATATGACCGTACTCGGTCAGCTACTGTTCAAAAAAGCGTAACCCGAATCGAAGTAAAGGCTCACATTGACTTAAACAATGGCAAATATTTCAATTAGTTTAATATAATAATATTGAACGATATTCGTATGAGGTATCCATACAATTATTATTAAGGTCATCAGAAAGGCTAACGGTCCACTTGATGGTGGCTACTGTCGCCTTAACATAAGTAACGACACGTAGATAATAGGATTGAGGATAAGGGATCAGTAAGGGACAGGAAAATTGGCTCTGGCATCACTTACTCACCGAAACACAACAGCATACCTGTTATGTATTTCACTACCGCCATGCCCTGGCCAGAATGGAGAGGAGGGAAGTATTTTTTAATTAAAAGCAAAAATAATTTAATTGATTTCGTTTCAAGCGAACATTGTTTACTAAAAGCAAAGAAACAATTTTGATTTAACACTGCAGACCTAGGTTGTAGAAGCGAGTGTAGATTAGCGAGGAGCGAGTCCGGTTCAGTGAGAAAGAAAGACTTCGTAATACCATTAGTGCCGTTTAACGCCGAGGTGGTCTCGCAATTCAGAATGTAAAAGTTTACAATGAATGTAACATTTTGGTATTTAATAAAAAACACTAATAAAAATTAGTTTTTACCATTGATTTCTCTATTTATATAATACATTATAATAAGTGATTTTAATACTTTTGTTAAGCGTTTGATTTTTTAATTTAGATGGCTGGTGCCCTATTGGAATATTTAGCCTATGTACACCTTGAAATTCTAGTTAAATACCTACGTAAGAAACAATTTCATTTGATATATTAACAAGCGTTTGGATTTTGGAAATACAACATATTGGGATTCAACATACGGGAATTCAACATTACTTCCAGAGAATTCAACTATAAACGAATTCAATTTAATGGTCCGGAAGGAATTGTGTTAATTAATTAATTATGTTTTGTCGAAATTACAAATTAATTTATTTAGTGAAAATCTTTATACTAATGTTACTACATAAAAAGAGACAAACCACCAACTCACCTCTCTGGTACACCAGATACCAGAGATTCATATGTATAAAATTATATTTAAACTAACTTTTTTAAACCCTGACTTCGTCCGCGCTTTCTTTGGCAGGTGTTAAAACATTTATTAAATTTTTATTGCTCATGTAATTTTCTTAGGCGAGGAATTTTTTATTATTAATATATTTTTAGATGATCCCACGAGAACATTATATGTCTATGTCCTGTTCTGTATCACTGGACAACGTGTATGCGAAATTTCACTATGATACGTTGACTGATATTTTGCATTTATAATATTAGTATGTTATTATGTTACTTATAAAATGTGCAGCGATTAGTAACGGCAGTAAATTTAAAATGCAATGCACAAACAACGATTATTATTGGCCGAGACAGTACCAGTAGCGTTCTCTTTGTGTCGACATTTTATTATCGGGCAAGTCAGCTACGTTGTTATCCCCAGCGAACGGCACAATTTACGATTTGTAAAACCGCCCGTTGTTGTTTGTTGTAAAGCAAAACGATAAAGAGACTGTATAGTAAGCCGGGAATTCCGTGCAGATCCCGGCTCCCCGTGTACCTTTATCTTAATATTCACTGATATTAAAAAGTTAATCCAGAAAAAAGGAGTATCACAACGCCTCCTCGGTTACCGTTATCTTGGTACAAGAAAAACAATAGTGGCTTTCGCATTGTAATGATACAGTCAACAGGAAAGTTGACTAAAAGCTTCGTTGAAAAACAATAGACGCTTTCAAACTTAATACATTTAAGTGTAACACGCATTAGCCAACGGTTTGAGTGGTTTTTCTTGTTTCTAACTTTGTATTTAAACGAGGGGATTCAAGGGAAATTGTCGAGGCGTTTCTCTACGTACATTTACCCTAAGCTAACTGTGATAATTTAAACTTATTATTATGACTCTTTCTTTAATCATTAAGACGCTTGGACTCTTCAATGACGCCGCTATGTTGTGTTTTAAAGTACAACATATTTTTTTATTTTTCAGCGTGTAAATATTTCCAATCGCCGTACTCGCTTAGTGGTAGTAGGTAATTCAAACCAAAAAACACCTTTGTTTAACATTTTTTTTTTAATTTAGAAGTTTCTTTGATACGAAAAAAATGTACCAAAACTTTGATAATTTATATATTTTTTTTTCAAGATTTTTGGCTAAGCCATAAACGTGGAGTAGTCTTAAGAAAGACCCATTTACGGCACCAAGGGCCTTAGAAGAAAGAAGGTGGCATCTGTTGGCACAAGATACGTGGCAGTACCAATAGCATTCTGAAAACAATTATAAATAATGTCGAATGTCCCATACAAACATTTTGGATGGGACTGAATACGACAAAACAATGAAGTTGACAAATAATAACTAAGTAATTAAAAGGATGTATTAATATCTGAATTATAGGACTGTTATTATTATCAATTATTAATTTTAACTTGTCTCCTCCTCGAAAAGCCACTTCTGTTTCCAGAACTTCTATTTCAGAAGCCAAAAGGACTTCTGCTTGTACTTTGTACTTTTATGTACATGACTGTTTAAAGAAGGTTTAACACATTTTGTCCGGTAAATATTTAAGTATCCCGCTAAATGAAATGAGAAATGCTATCTATTATATCTACTTACCATCATGAGAATCGTATATGAAGATAATCTCTTTCCACCCATAATGAACGATAGTATCAACAACGGCTTTGTGATAGTCAGGCCTCATGCTTACAGCATGATCGATCAGACCGGACGACGGAGGTATTACCTGGTAAATAGAATGTTCACATAGTGATAAAAATATAAGAGATGTGCTGTAATAGGGGATTGTAAAGAATATTTTTTAAATTTAATATCATAATTATACACGCCACTCAATGGATGATTATAAAATTATTATTTACTACACTTTGTTTCAGGAGTCGAGCTCCCCAAGAAAATCACCCATGTGAGCTAAGTTGAATTTATACTGCAATAAAAATAGCAGATTTTTTGTTTATTTAGATTACTGTACTGTTTATATGATGTCTCATCCAAATTATCCATTGTAACGACTCAATATCGTAGTTTTGTACTCATATTTACCTGTGTTAGTTTCGCACACGTAATATTCTGTCATTCCGCTTTTGAAACTTAATTATAACTATGTAACTATGAATTCAAAGGTAATTTTTTACAGTACCAAAACACCTTCCTTTAGGAAGCCTGATAAAATTTCTAGAAAAATGCCACTTTCCGTGTTTTTTTCTGTTCATCATTGGAACTAAAACTAAAAAAACAATCTAAAACTGCATACTGGATATAATTACACGTTTTAAAAATCTGGCTCTCTATGAATATGTCACAAAATTGTCGTCATTGACATTACATTGACGAGCCCGTTGGTTGAGTGATTAGGAGTCTCGGGTTCGCTTCCTAGCATGATGAACTATGGGCAACCCGCCCATTTATATAAGACCATCGTGAAACAACAACATGTGTAGGTACTGTTGTGTTTCGGTGAGTGAGTAAGGGATGTTAGCGTCTATTTCCCTATCCATCCCAAACCCTTATCCTTATGCTCGCCAGAGCACTTGCAGCACCTTGCACGTTGCTTATGTTATAGGCGACGGTAGCCATCTACCATCAAGTGGACCGTCAGCCTGTTTGTTGATCTTAAAGTGAGAAACAAAAAGAAACATTACTAACTATGTAATATAATTGTAATGATTGTTCATTTACATTATTATTATACGAATTACTCGTATTATGTGAACGAACAAATCATTAAGAAAATGTGATTTGTTAATGTTAATTTGATAAAAACTACTAATCTTACTTTCCGGTTTATCACTGTAATAAGGTCTTTGTAGTATTCGAAACTTTGTCTCCAACTTTAAGCCTCGCCCGTGAGAAGTGCACAGAACGTCAGTTGAAACTTAGTTTATTACAATTTTACGCTTGGTATTCAGGCCAAGAAGATTTTACACAAATATTGCAGTGCTACCATAATAAAACTTTAATGTTAATTTATTTTGAGATTTAGCTTTTTATTAGTTCTACTGTCACTGTTATGATACTGAATTAAGCAATTTTATAAATGTATAAAACAAACTTGTCACAACACGGTTATAAACAGTAAATCGCCAAAGGGTACATAAATTCTGGCCAAATACACCAGTAGTCTCAACTAGCATTAGTAGCGTAGCAAAATAGACTGATAACTGATTTGGGTAAATGATAGTAAAACGTACCTTTTCAGGGAACCACGGCATGACAAAAGGCATTTGGAAGGTGTTAGTGTATGAATGCAATGTATCGAAAGACTCAGGTGTCACAGCACCTAACATCGCGAACACTCCTCTCGCGAACTGATTGCAAACTGTAAAAAATATTATACATTAGTTAATCATGTTTTATTAAATTATTTGAAAACAATGTTTCTTTACATAGTCGATTTTCGCGTGACTGCCAACTTCTCGTAAACCACGCAACGGATTTTGATGCAGTTTTCATCATCAGTTAGATAATATTTCAGGGAATTTTATAGATATAATAAAACCTAATTAAGTTTATATGTGGCAACCAAGTTACCAAAAATAAATTTTCATGGCTTAGGTTCGTAGGCTAAACCGTAAGATACATAAAAGTAAAGTGTTATTGTAGTTATTCTAAAATTCTAGATAAAACTCCGAGATATCACATCTCTATCTGTTACGGTTGACTCACAGTAACCATTTCTTTCATTAAATATTCAACTATGTATGATAATTCCGTCATGTCGGTTTCTCCGCTAACTACATCTGAAACACCCAAAGGATTAGTGCGATTCCCGCTTATGGAAATATGGATAAACTAGGAAGGTTTGTGTCTATAAACAATTTTCATCCTGGGCGAAGTCGAGAGCGGGTCGCTAGTAACCTATAATTTTGCTTAACCACTCATCTAACTGAGACATGCCTTAAAAGGACATTTCTATAGACGCCTTTTATAGGAATTGAACTTTAGTACTTTAATTTTTTAACAAATAGGTTAAATCTATTTCTTTTTTAAATGTTCTATTAATATTTTTGGTAAAGATTAACAATTTCAATCTATTTAATGTTTTTAACCTGGAACGAATGAATTACAAACATGTTAATTTGAAATACTTCAAATGAAATACTATTTATTGAACGTCAAAGAAATGTTTAATTTGAAAATTCGTGTTATATGCCAAACGTTAAAAGTGACATGTAAAAAAGTGGTAAAGTTTGCACCACCGGGTGCAATTTTGTAAAATATAAAAATATAAAGTCATTTACACTCATTTTAATTATTTACACTAAATTTTAATAATAATACATTGACTTAGCTCCAATTTAAAGATATTCGTTAAGTAATAATTTAATATTTAACATTTAATTTTCACATAAAAATGTAATCATATATAAAATAAACACGTTGTGAAGACGGATTAAATGAGACAATTCACTTTATTTTCAAGTTCATTAAATTTAGCTCCACTGACAGGCTTTTAAGGTAATTGTATTAGGGTATAATTACAATAGAAGGCATCCTCAGCGGATGTATGGGTGCTAACGAATTTACGGTGTCAATGACTTTTAAGTGCCTTAAGAAGTAAGCGTGTGCCTATGGGCAATTCAATAATTACTATATAGGGATAATGCCAAAAGCGTTTTGTATTTTACACGTAATAAGTATATTAAAAGACCGTTATAAATATATGAATAAAAATCTAGTTTGAATTTTTTTTCAATTCATAAAACAATCAAAGTACAAAATATGTATCAATATTTCATAAGCATATATGTATTTTTCAATATTTTTAAAATGCATATAAGCGATGCCTTTATGAGTAATAACTTATTATCTATATAAATAAAACATCATAATAACAAAATTAACATTAAACCTTTAAAACGTCTAACAGGTCCGCCTGCGGCATGGACCCTATTATATTACTTGTAATGTTACCCCTCTGTACTGCCAGAGCGATACGATGACAGAAGTAAGTGCCAGTCCTGAGGTCCCCTGTAGAGTCAACCAGCAAGGCCGACAGTGCCCTTACAAATTTCGCCGCAAGCTCGTAGTCCTTGAATAAGGATGAGTATTTGCGGCGCTTGAGAATCTGGGCCTGGTCAGCAGCAGAGCTAGCCTGTGTGCGGGTCGCTTTGATGTGGGACTGTGCGAAGGTGTCTACTCACGTTGTGTCCCACACCAGAGCTTTTCCGAAATTCCACGGCACTAATGTGGCTTTATTGTTCTCATATTCATCATCTCACATCATGTCGTTACATAAGAAACATTATTGCGACACTGCACATTATCGCCTGCAGCGGATAGTGTGTTATATTTTTTATTTTTCAACGCAGACGAATTCGCGGCACCAGTTATTATTGAAATAATTTTCTATTATATATATCTCTTAATATTCAGTTTTTGTAAGGACAAGGATTGTGAGGTACCTACCATTAAATTTATTATGGACCATTTTTGTGACCCTGCCGTCCAATGTGCCCGAGTCCTAAGGGACCGGACAACGAAATATTCTAAAATGATACTGAGCGACCCTCCCGCGCCTAGAGCTACGTCACCTGCTCCACTAAGAAAATTTAATAAATTAATAGCCCCACAATTTTGCATCAGAATTAAATGTAACTTTATTAAAACACCGGCCTTTGTCTTCACTGCAAATAAACGAAAGCGTCGCCGTGTTTATCTTGTCAAAGAAATTGTAAAATGAAAACCTTCATAATTAGGTATGATTTTTTATGAAGAAAATAAACAGAATTTATGTTGGACGCATAATTAAAACTATAGATTTTATCGGTCAGAGGTGTATACCATATTGATCATATCTATTAAGTATACTTTCATATGCACTTGTCTTTTTAGTGCTTTAGTTCCAAAAGGTACTAAGAGTCTACTACTAAAGGAAGGAATATGAAAACTGACGAAGGTTTTCGTATCACCACTGTACGTTGTCAGTTCGCCGTTCGCGCATAGTTCGCGCATAGTTAGCGCATACCGTCGCCTATAAAACAAAAAACGTTATAGGTGCTGCAAGTACGCTGTCGACTATAGAAGGATTAAGGGAGGAATGGGGTAACGGGCTTTGGCATCCACAGTGAGACGGTGGTTACTGCCGCCAGACGGGTTGCCCAAATGACGGCGAAATTTGTAATAAATGACTTATTATTTGTATTTGTTTGTTTCCTTGTTAACATTTTATTTGGTGGATGAAAATTCACTGTGTTTTAAATTTTTAATACCCTGTTTTCTGTTTTTATAAGTTACTGAATTTTCTTTCTGCTGAAGTATTTGCAAATGATAAATCGAGCACGTTTTTTTTTAAATTTTTGAACATATTATGGAAAACGGGAAGAATCAAGGAGGTTGTATATTAAATTATTGAAAAAAGGAGTGAACCAAGGAGGTTTTATATTAAATTATTGAAAATAGGATAGAAATAAGGAGGTTGTATATTAAATTAATGAAAGAAGGAGTGAACCAAGGAGGTTGTATATTAAATTAATGAAAAAAAGGAATGAACCAACGAGTTTGTAAATTAATAAACGAAAAAAGGAGTGAACCAAGGAGGTTGAATATTAAATTATTGAAAAAAGGAGTGAACCAAGGAGGTTGTATATTAAATTAATAAAAAAATGAGTGAACCAAGGAGGTTGTATATTAAATTAATAGGAAAAGGAGTGAACCAAGGAGTTCGTATATTAAATTAGTGGTAAAAGTAGTGAACTAAAGAGTTTGTATATTAAACTAATGAAAAACGGGTGAACTAAGAAAGTAGTCCTTTTTTTAAGGATGATGAGAAATTTGAGAAATTAAACATCCGTGCGAAGCCAGTGGTGGTTCGCTAGTAGAAAAGAAAACATCCCATTATTCATTGGAAACCGAATTAGGCAATGCTTATTTTGTCGTTTTGGAAAATTCTCGAGAAAATATATTTGGTTTCACGTACGTGGCCTGCCGTTGACAGAATACAGACAGGTACCTATTAGAGCGTTAGGGATGAAAGTAATATGTACCAATCTCAATGTTATTTATTGCTTACGACACACACACACACACACACACACACACACACACACACACACACAAAGTTTCGATATTGTGTATTTAATTCCGTGTATTTTTTAACTTAAAATTTACACTACCAGCAGTTTAGCAATTATAATTCAAAACAAGTTCTAAATCTTCTCGAGCCCAACTTTGTAATTGTGTATCGTTCACGCGAATGTTGGCGAAACTTTCCTACAAGAGTTTTAATAATATGCTAAAAATTTATATTTTTTAAAATACTGTAGGTAAAGTACAGCTTGCACCTAATGTTACCTACATATATCTTGAATCTTGAATACACATTAAATTGATTAAAATAATTTAATGACGAAATTTAATTTAATGGTAAATAATTTTAATTAAGTATCCGTTAAAACTAATTTCATAATAACTAGCTGCCCTGGCGAACTTCGAACCGTCTCAGAAATCTTAAACCCAATCCGTACAATATGTATCTTCACATATTTTTTGGTGAATATTTCTGTTGTTTTAATAGTTATTCTGCTATTTGAGGAGACAAATCAAAGATCATAAAAATCGGTCCACCCGATCTCGAGTTATAAATGATGTAACTAACACGACTTTCTTTTATATACTTACATACATATAGATATATAGATTAAGTATTAAGTTATCAATAATTTAATATCTGTTGTGATCCGTGGTTGTACATCCTAGTTCCATACTTATAATTTGCGATTTAAGTAAAGATGTGTCAATTTAATTCGAGGGATCTTGATATTTTATTTTAGCAGTAATACATACAAACATACATACGCGTCAAAATGACCCGAAAAATGATGAAAAACCATCAAAAAACGCAAGATTGAATATCTTGGCCACGTGCTTAGGCGCGATAGATGTCTGCTCCAATTATTTATCATGGGTAAGGTGGAAGGGAAGAGACGCGCTGGGCGAAGGAGAAAGTCGTGGCTCAGAAATATACGAGAGTGGACTGGGATTGCCTCTGTCGAGCAGCTGTTCCAGTTGGCTTTTGACATGGACCAGTTCAGGAAGTTGACGGCTATCCTTCAGGATTGAAGAGGCACAAGCGCACAAACAAACAAACAAACAAACAAGCAAGCAAGCAAGCAAGCAAGCAAGCAAGCAAGCAAGCAAGCAAGCAAGCAAGCAAGCAAGCAAGCAAGCAAGCAAGCAAGCAAGCAAGCAAGCAAGCAAGCAAGCAAGCAAGCAAGCAAGCAAGCAAGCAAGCAAGCAAGCAAGCAAGCAAGCAAGCAAGCAAGCAAGCAAGCAAGCAAGCAAGCAAGCAAGCAAGCAAGCAAGCAAGCAAGCAAGCAAGCAAGCAAGCAAGCAAGCAAGCAAGCAAGCAAGCAAGCAAGCAAGCAAGCAAGCAAGCAAGCAAGCAAGCAAGCAAGCAAGCAAGCAAGCAAGCAAGCAAGCAAGCAAGCAAGCAAGCAAGCAAGCAAGCAAGCAAGCAAGCAAGCAAGCAAGCAAGCAAGCAAGCAAGCAAGCAAGCAAGCAAGCAAGCAAGCAAGCAAGCAAGCAAGCAAGCAAGCAAGCAAGCAAGCAAGCAAGCAAGCAAGCAAGCAAACAAGCAAACAAACAAACAAACAAACAAACAAACAAACAAACAAACAAACAAACAAACAAACAAACAAACAAACAAACAAACAAACAAACAAACAAACAAACAAACAAACAAACAAACAAACAAACAAACAAACAAACAAACAAACAAACAAACAAACAAACAAACAAACAAACAAACAAACAAACAAACAAACAAACAAACAAACAAACAAACAAACAAACAAACAAACAAACAAACAAACAAACAAACAAACAAACAAACAAACAAACAAACAAACAAACAAACAAACAAACAAACAAACAAACAAACAAACAAACAAACAAACAAACAAACAAACAAACAAACAAACAAACAAACAAACAAACAAACAAACAAACAAACAAACAAACAAACAAACAAACAAACAAACTATACTTCCTTATAATATTAGTATAGATTAAAATACTATACTCGAAAAATAAATATATAATATTTAAAAGGTCAAACTATAAAAACATTATTAAACGGTGTCTTGTAGATTCGTGTCAGAATGGAAACACCTCGTCATTAGAGTAAATAGTCGAGGGTGGCCGCGACGGCCGCTTATTCTATTTTCACGGATAATTCGCCTTTCCCTATGTACTAGGGAAATGTAGTTCTTCTAAAATCTTTAAGAAAACTCCGCATCGGCATTGTCCATCTGTTACGGTTGATGCACAGTAATATTTTCATTAATTAAAACTTTAATAATAGGGGTTAAAGTATGAAATTGCCGTTTTATTGTAATAGGTACTTCGAATTGACATAGAACCTTCATGGTTTGAGATTTTTGAGTGAAACTTTTTTCATACGGTACCTATGTAGTTCTTCTTTTAAAAAATGTGCAACATTCGATTATCAACTCTCAGTTGTTTTTTTTATTCAGCTTAGACAATAAAGATGGATACTTCGAAAATTCGTGTGATTTTTGAATACGAGTTCCGACGCGGAACTAACGCGGCAGAAACAGCTCGCAATATTAATGTTGCGTTTGGAGAGGGGACTGCTAATGAACGCACTGTGCGATTTTGGTTTAAACGCTTTCGTGATGGAAACTTCGATTTGAAGAACGAACCACGTGGAAGACCGCCCACACAGGTGAATAACAATGATTTGAAAGAGATGGTGGAAGCCGATCCGAGCCAAACTACCCAGGAATTAGCGGCATGGTTTAACGTTACCTTACCAACAATATTGACTCATTTGCGTCAAATCAATAAAATAAAAAAATATGAAAAATGGGTGCCTCATGATTTGACTGATCTGCAGACTCTACAGGAACTGCAATTAGAAACCATTCGTCACCCTCCGTATTCGCCAGACCTTGCTCCAACGGACTACCATTTTTTTCGTGATTTGGACAATTTTCTGCGTGATAAAAAGTTTTCTTCTGAGGAGGCAGTGCAAAATGCTTTCACACAGTTTGTCGAATCTAGATCACCAGAGTTCTATCGCAAAGGCATAAATGAGCTTCCTATTAGATGGCAGCAATGTATAGATAATAATGGTAATTATTTTGATTAAATAAATATGTAAAATTAAAAAAAAAACGAATTTTTATTTTTCAGTACAAATCGGCAATTTCATACTTTAACCCCTAATATCTACATATTATAAATCCATCATGTCTGTTTCTCGCTAACTACATCTAAACCACCCAAAAGTTTTAAGTTTCCATTTATGGAAAGAGGGCTCAACGAGGAATATATAAATTATTGTATATGAAAAAAAAATGCATTCTAGGCGAAGCCGGGGGCGGGTCGCTAGTAAAATAAATGAGTGTTTGTTTTTGATTATTTGTTTGTTTGCATTGAATAGGCTCCGAAACTACTGGACCGATTTGAAAAAATCTTTCACTGTTGGGAAGCCATATTATCAGCGAGTAACACAACACAGGCTATATTTTATAGTTACGCAGACGAAGTCGCGTGAAACAGCCAGTTTTTCTAATAAAACATAGTTTTTTTTCGATATCGTTATTTTAGTTCGTTTTCTTATTTTACACTTCGTTATTTATTCGTTACATTTACGCTTTCGTTGTTTATTACAATAATTATTTAAAATAAGAAATTAACCATGAATCCTGTACCAGGACAGTCTAGAGTAGAATCTAATTTTCTTGTAGATTCGTTATTGCATATTCATTTCTTTTAATAATGGCGGAGATTTAATTCTATTTGACAATATACTTTTACATCTACTTAAAATACTTAAATTTCCATTTTAATATATGTTTTTAAAAATAAACGTTGGTTTTCAGTTCAGTTTATTCGAACTCAATGGGGCCTTTTTAGTTAGTTATGGCCGCCTAACAAAAATGTCAGCAGGTAGGGTAGGTCCGCGAAAAAATGCGAACACAACTCCATTGCAAATGGCGGAAGTTATATCCGTGAAGCGCTAATGAAAAACACGCTGTGAAAATTTGAGTCGTAGACTTGTAATTTAAGATAGCGTCGGTCTGGTCTTTTTTTTGTTTTTGACGTGACTACGTTTTTAAGTTTGCTTGCATAGTGGGAGGCAATTAAGAAAAGTGATCTAACATCTATCTATCATTTACATCCAAAAATTAATTACACCACTCGATAGCTAAAGGATCAAAGTTTTTTTTGGTATATATATGGTATATTATATACATATAATATACGCTCAAAGAAAATATTACTCGTAACGTATACGTATTCACGTAAAACAAAGACCGTATCCACGACTCAGCTACACCCTATTTTTTAGACTTTTTTCTCACGAAGGTTTTATTTTCCGGTTTTATTATTGCATTACATGCCATTCAGTTCTTTGTAAGGGTTCCTAGTAGACGCAAGAAGCAAAAGCTAATATTGGCTCGAGATTTATTGAAAAAAGTATAAGGGAATAAAATAAGGTTATTAAAAAAGAGATTAACATTGGAAATAAATAATGTACGTTTTCAGATTAATTATTTTCATTCACACTCAATTGAAATTGATTAATATTACTTAGATAATAAACTTGAAAAAAATTACAATAACAAAGGCGTTTCAATTTTAAACAATAACTTTAATATTATTTTGGATCCATTTAATCATATAAAAGGTATGTGTCTATTGAAATCGGATCCCTGTGAAAACCATATACTGGTATTTTTGATCGGATTATAAATGAAACGGAAAGCCGCAATAGGCAGTGGTGTTTGTATTTTAACTGTTGTATTATATATAAAAAGGTATGTAGAAATGTTTCCAATTTATGTATGCCCTGAGCGGTTATGTTGTGCCCACATTTGCTCTGTGTATATTGTTGTGTATCAGGATTATTGTATATTCAAGACGAATGACTTCTGACAGCCTATTCTATCTAGGTTAGGTTAGTTTACTAGGTTAGTAAATTAATTTAGTTCAGTCAACCCATTGTGTTTTTTTTTTAATAACTCTTACAGTTATAAACCAAGTTCAGGAAAAAAATAAATATTTTGGTGTCTACTTACGTAAGTTTTTTGCTGAGTATTTCACATTTAAAAGGATCTTCAGACTGTTTTTTTAAATGTCCGTTCTCAGAAGTTACAGGGGAAAGACGGACCTATATGGCTAGGACATTTTAAAATGGCAAAAGAATATTTCAGTGGGAAAAATTTTTCAATTTCAAATTTCTCAAAGTTGATGGAGGTTTGTAACGAGCACACGGATATTATTTTTCGACAGCTGAGCGTGGCTAACCACGCGATAGGGATCCAAATTTTCCATGTCCATAATTGAAGTGCAAATCTTATGTTAGAAATTTTATTTAGACAACTTATATATACTAGCTGGTGCCCACGACTTAGTCCGCGTTGCAATAAAAACTATTTAATTTTTCCGCAAGTAAAAAGAAACTACTTCTAAAACACCCAACGGATTTTAATTTGGATTTTAATAACCCAACGGATCTTTCTCTTACAGATACAACTCTCTCTACAACTCTCTCTTAAATGATTAAATGTGCGCTTGCACTTAATACATACAAAAAAATTGCATCGTGGGCAAATCCGGGAGCGGGTCGCTAGTTATATTTAAATTAGATTCTAATACCTACTAATCACAACAATAGGCTGCTGACACAACAACCTACGTGTAGATATTAATACGTCTTAGTTATACGTTTATTCGATTAGGTAAGGCCCCCATGCAATTAGTATAGTATCGGTTCCTAGTGTTGGTGTACAATACAAACCATTATTCAATTAATTTCAATAAAGATTTTTATATAGAATTGAAAGGCAAAAGAAGCGCAGAGGATTGTGCGTGGTTGGAAGAAACCTACATGCAGCAGTGGAGAGACATGGGCTAATTATGATGATGATTTATAATGATATTGGTATTACTGTAATTTTGTTCTAACTTCTGATACGAACAATGGTTAGAGTTCAGTACGAAAAGTGATAGACGTATTTTATTTAATCTTGGTAAATGTGGAAGTAGGTTCTAATCTTTTCATTGATGTAGGTAGAGAATAAACGTTTCATATGCAGTCCTTTCCGATTCAAAGTAGAGTGGTATTAGTGATGCACAGAGCGGAGTGTTAAATCGGCTTATGGACGTCATGAAGTTAGTATAAGAGCAATGGTTTTCTTTCACAATTCAGAAATACTGGAAAATTTATTTATGAAGTATGAGAATAAATAAAGCCTAATATACTGTTAGGTGTAGTAACACATTTTATATGCATTATTATAATTTCAAATCTTTACAAAATGTAGTTACAAGTTTTAAATAAAGGATAGTTGCAATCTATTATATAATTAATTTAAGGATATAAAAAATGACCCAAAATAATATCAAATTTATTTAATGTATGAATTAATGTCATTTATAAGTCGACTTCAGATTGACCATTAGCTTTCAATACTATGGAGAGATCGATATAATACGAGAATTTTTTAAAATAACTGTTTCTATGTTTTTTAATGAAAGGCTGTACTGCGCTCAATAGATGGGGAGTTCATCCGCTTTACTTGATTAAGTAAAGTCCCCCGCCGTATTGGTCGCTTCTCCCTTTACAACACGATCTATTTGAATAGCATAACATAGCAACCTTCTCACTAGGGGACCGTTTGCCCCCGATGGACGATCACTAAGGTTGCTAAGGCTAAAATTTATAAGCACGGTGATGCTTTCAAATTCCGAGGACCAAAACCGAGGGTAGGCAGCGCACTAGCACTCCCCTTGGGGTTGCTTGTGTCCTTAGGCGACGGTAACCACCTACCATCAAGTGAGCCGCCAGCCTGTCTGCCACCTTTATTAAAACCAAAAGGGTCATACAATTTTTTACAACACAAAATTTACAAAAAGAAAAAAAAAACGAAGAAGCTACATAATATCTGTTCATGTGTCTAACACATTCAATATTACGCTGATGAGTACAGATCTTCTCTTTGTGTCATATGGCATGTGTTATTCTCATTTAATAGGATCTAGAAGGTTTATTTATTTTAAAGCAGAATAAAATTCAACTTTTAATACAGACACAAACAGGTAGTTCAATATTTTTCTCTGTAAAGAAACGATATAAAGGAAAAACTACATCTATATATCCTTATATATATAAAAATTACGTGTCACATGTTTGTCCGCGATGAACTCCCAAACTACTGAACCGATTTTGATAAAATTTCGTAACTATATGTAATTTGGTCCAACTTAAAAGACAGTTTATATCTCATTTTGTTTATTATTATTTTTTGCAAATTATATAATATTATTAACATAGCGCCATCTGTTGATACCTATTCAATCCAGCAATTATTTATCTGTGAGTTGCAAAAGATTCTAATAGATGGCGATGTAAGGTAATTTTATCAGCTGGATTGAGTAAAAAATTGCACATCCGCGAAGCCGGGAGCGGGCCACTAGTAGATATATAAAAATTACGTGTCACGTTGTTTGACGGCAATAAACTCCTAAACTACTGAACCGATTTTAATAAAACTTCGTAACTATGTGTAATTTGGTCCAAGTTAAAAGATAGGATAGTTTTTATTATGAACCCGGGCGAAGCCGGGAGCGGGCCACTAGTATATTTTGGCTGAAACTCGAGCTGTTTTTAATGAATAGGTACATTTTTCTGTCTACACACGTTTTTCAGTTTATATGTTAGATAGCCTGTGATTTACAAAAATCAATAAAATAAATTATTCTTTCAAATTATATTTCAAATAAATTATAATTGGATTTCCTCACAAGGAGGCATAATTTAAAAAATATTCTATACATACTTGTTGACGAAACTAGTCTTCTAGGCCTTGGTTTTCATCATCATCATCATCACAGCTGTAGGACATCGGCCACCCCCATGATTTCCGACCTGGACCCACCGTCGACCCGCGGCCCTTATCAGGTCGTTTGTCCACCTTATGGGTGGACGTCCTACGCTGCGCTTGCCGGTCCGAAGTCTCCACTCAAGAACCTTCCGGTCCTAGCGGCTTTGGTTTTAGTTTTATATTATTATTATTTGGGTCTTCCGAGAATGGAACCGTATATACGTCCCTTTGAGCTATAAGTCGGGGTAACAATGATGAAAAAATGAATAACAATGATAAAGTATACTTACTAAGCCGCGATAGTTTGAAAGCATCTGCTGTATTGATGACATCTACATAGGCTTGTAGTTCTAAACGCCGGCTGCTGATATTTTGATTATGCATCGTCATGGCATATTTGAAGACGTTTTGAATTTCTTCAGTATTTTGGTCAAATATCGCACCTGAAACAAAGGATTCATTTTAGATACGCAATTCTTCCTAACTTTTTGGACAGACTGTTAAAGTGATATCTACCGCGTCCAGGGAGCGGAAAAAGGCAAATTTGAAAATACTTTCTTTAAGTTGATCTAGGTTAGGTTAAATTCATGTTATACACGTATAAACATTAGTATTCATTTGGGGCAAGTCGTTTTCTTGTCTTAAGATTAATATAAATAAGACAGAAAAAACTTGAAATTTTACCTGATCTCGATTAGTTCAGGTAAGCAAGAGACTTTTAAAAATTGAACCATCAAAATTTTTACATAGTTACTGCGTAACGGAGAACTTTGTGACTACATTTTTCCTTTTTTAAAATGTGTTTTATATTCATTTTTTAATACAAATATATCTATTTCTCGAAATTACATCGTATATAAAGTATACAAATTGGATAATACAAACTGTGGATAATACTCACAGCTCGTCTTTGTGTTCTAATTATTGTTATAAAATATATATAATAATAGGTACTACTTCCTATTATTATATATATTTTATATAATTAAACCTGATATTCATTGTTTAAGTATTTAATAGACTATCTGGCCGCTTACAAACAACAACATATACAAAGCTTAACCTTTGATTTAATATTCATCTTAATCTTTGTTTATTTCTAGGTATCAAAAAATAAACATGGTTGATTTCTTACAGACGGATGTTCGAGTATATCATAAGTATAAATTAACCCTAATAACGAATGGTTTAGGAAAGAATTATTATCATTTCCATTGAAAAGCAACTGAGACAAGTGGCGGAACACTTCAATGGACATCTTTATCGCTCATATGTAGAGAAAAAGCGACCGAGTCCGTATTCTGGAAAGCGTCATCGGCTTGATATATGAGTGCTGACCGAAACGTTTATCTGAATCACTGAAGGCGCAGCTCGCTGGCTCCTTTAATACTCTTTACTATCCGAACCCGCAAAGCCAGCCTTGCTTTACGTGGTCTCACACTATCGCTATGTCTTTTTTCACTCCCAGCGGTCGGACTTTATGTCCTGAGAGGCATTTTGAGGCGCCATTACTAGCAATATTTCTTCCATTTGCAACGTCATTTCTTTCTATATTACGTTCGAAACTTTCATGTAGAAGATTCATATGGGTAGTTGTTCGCCAATTTTTTTCACATTTGCCCACATCAAGAGTAAGGTGTAAGTAATTGTTAAGTGGAAACGTTCAGTGTCGGAAAAACGCTAATGATCTTTGAACGAACTTAAGTTCGTTACGTTAACTAACGCCGCCCTGTTTTTGGCATTGTCTGGAATTAGTTTTGTTAAGGGAATTAGATCTGTGTGTCTACAAGGAAGAAATCATTTGAAAGGATAATTATTCGGATAAAATATTCTTAGCGTAGAATAAAAAAAACTTCAATTCAATTTTCAATTTTAACTTCAAAAATTCGAAAGATTAGTAGCATTTGTTGTACTATTTTGAACATCTATCTTCATTATCTCTTAACCAATTGATCTGTTTTTTTTCTTATTTTTCAACTACCTAACGCGCCTGAAGAAGTTTTCACTTCAAAAATCAAAGTGCAGATATTTTATAAGCAACAACTTCAATTTACACTTAACGGCGCTTCCAGCACAATTTCAAGTATCTTTTAACAGAGTAGGATTTATTTGTGCTGCCAAGTGTCTTACCTGTAGGAAAACTGTAACTTCATTAAAAGAAGATTAAAATAAACTTTTTCAACGCTACAAAAGTGTTCTAAGCCTCGGGCTCTCTGTAACAGTTCTATGAATTTTACGAAGCGATAATATAGCAAGTTTAAGTATTACTGAGAAGAGGGATAAACGAGCCAGGTTTGTGTAAAAAAATTTGCATCGCTAGTTGTTTAATATACGAGTATTGATCTCAATTATTAGATAAAAGTGAATTCTTGTTTTAAAACTGCTTATCAAAAAACGGTGTGGATAATTGTCACTTTCGTAGTATCTTACAACAATAAGGTGCCAGTAACGAGGTAATGACGAGGAAATGAGCCAGCAAGCTTGAGACCCTGCCTAGGGGACCGAAGCTTTATACTGTATAGTATGTAAATATAATAAAAAATTTGTTTAGCCTTAAGTATAAAATAATTGTATAATTATATCTGATATTATTGTATATTTTGATAATTGATAATATATCCCGATGATTATATGGTATTTTACTATGCAATCGAAATGTGTTGATATTGCGGTTGTGGTACCTATTTAACGTCATTACGTCGCTCGTCATGCACAAATCCTACTACTGTTATTAACCATATAATAGTTATTTATTTATTTGATGAAGTACACAAACAGAATACAATTATATACATGATAATTATAAATAACAAGTGTATTGACTAATCTAAATTGCACTCCTAAACAGTGTACTTAACATGTTTAAATTAACTTAACTACTAATGGTTATTAATACATGTCTTAACTACTTAATTAGTTCTTAATTAATAACATTTTCTTATTTTCTATTTAAATATCAGTCTTAATCTATTTTTGACACGAGAAAACCTGCTGTCAAATATATCAAAAACGTCCTCACACCCGATTACCATATCATTATAACTTCGACACATCCTAACCAAGGGATTATAATAGGATGTGTTGTTTTTATATGCTTCAATGGAAAAGGGACCAGCATGAGGAGAACGTGATCTATATTTAATTTTGATCTTAATCGCGGAGAGAAGACTCGGACAATCCCAGGATGAGTGTAATATTTTATGAAGACAAATGATATCATACTTCCTTCGCCGATCTTCCAGAGATAACAAACCAAAACTCCGAAGGCGATCAGTATATTTGTTGAGTGTACGACCCAGTCCATTTCTATATGAAATTATTTTTAGAAGTTTTTTCTGCAGGGACTCAATCCTATTAATGTGAATAGCATAGAAGGGAGACCAAACTGGGCAGCAGTACTCGAGAACACTTCTCACCAAAGCACAAAACAAGGAAAGAGTGGAAGCCGGCTTTTTTTTATTTTTATTAGATTTTATTTTCATTAAAGAAAAAATAATCAAGAAACTGACAAAGGTCTTTGAATGAAATTTGGCTCAGAGGTAGTTTATTACCTATATTAATATTTAGGATACTTTTATTCTGTAAAAATGTTAGGTTCTAGGGATTGTCTAAAATATAAATATAAAATTGAGCGTCAACGTCGTCACAGCGTCGCGGGCACTCTAAATAATGACTACAATGTTATAAATATACGATTAAGATAATGGGTGGCAAAGAGCAATTACTATCACTTTCAATGTCAAAAATGATCACATATATATCATAAAACAATATTTTTAGAACTCGCTAAAAACGAATACAACCTAAACGGCCGAATACACACCATTTTAATAGTAAAAGTATTCAAAGGCTCTATAAGCCAGCATCATTAGGAGACTGGACGGGGGCTTTGGAGTTTTAAAGAGAGGGATTTAATCGATTTTCGGCGTAGCATCAAGCTGTTTTATCCTGCTATTCATCTATTACTGATTTCATGCAGACCACCTGCTGTCAAGAGATTTGGATAGTGCATTACAAAGAGATTTCGATTTTGCAAACGTTCGTTCCTTTTATTGTTGCTGACTATTTTTCAGTTTTTTTTTTTTGGTTTTCATAATTTTAAAAATTCATAATTTATAAAATTATGAATTAACCAAAAAAAATCTGTTTATAAATCAAATCAATTTATAAATTGTAAATTTTTTGCTGACTTTTGTCCTTGACTGAATTTGTTAGTTAGCTAAATAACATATAACAATAGATTACAAGAAAAGTTAATGAACTCGTTTTTTTAGCGTCATCACAAAGAAAAGTATACAATTTATTCGTTTGAACGCAGTAATATAAAATATTACATTGCCAGTACAAACTTCGTCCTACCTTGTAAGGACGTGCAAATTTACATATGGGAAATATGTGAGACTATGAATATAGGTAACGATGTTAAACTTGTTGTAGAAGTGCAGACGGCAGAGTTTATAATAGGTGTTATTAAGTTGGTAGATACTCTGTGAAAATACATTTGGGTACATGAGTTATGTATTAGGAACTACTGGGTAGGTAGAGTTTTTATTTATTTCGAGATTAAATAAAATTACATTTCTTTAAGTAATGTTTAATATGAAATTATCGAAATGAAATACTATATTATTGAAATATACTTTGAAACCTATGCTATGCTTAACTGCTACTCGATACTTTCTACGATGGCTCTACAAATTAAGTCAAAGTAATTTGAGCTCGTCGGTTAATATGCGTAACATAGCTCATGTTATACAACTTCCCCTGATTCCACCATCTTAATAATAACGGTTTCAAGTTTTTAGTGATAATGATAGGTAAACACCATTATTTGTCTCGCATTAGAGGAAAAAAAGTAATGTAGTGTTGATTTATATTTTCGAATTATCTGCAGTACTAGTTTTGTTAAACATTTAGTTTATTTGTAGTGAAATAATTTATTTGATGTAAAAAAGTTAAATTAAATGATAAAAATAAATTGATAGGTGATTATTTATTTGATGTGCAATTAATAATACCCCCTTAAAAAATTATGGATTCCCTATTTTATTTCACCATTGTTTAACATCATATATAAAAAACAACAAATATTTACAATCTTAACACAAAAACTTAAAAACTAATTATTTCCAAAAAATACTTATAAATAATTTAATCCTATTAAGCCTTTGATAGACGGAAAAGTGGCGAGAATGCTGGCGGCATTGCCCCGTTGAATGCATATGCTTATCTTCTGGGCAAAGTAAGAGCCAGCATTCTTGTCACCCGACGCCTCTACCAAACGTTTTGCCAGCTCCTTGTAAAGTTCATGAGCGGCTGGCCCCCTCGGACCCATAGTCTCTACCGCAAGCGGCACAAACATGTAACCCCTATCTAAGTTTACATATTTGCGCCGCTTGAGATTTTCGGCTTTATAAGCGGCAGCACCAGCCTGTGACGTGCTTCCTGAAAGATGAGAAGGAGCCAGGGTGTCTACACATGTGGCATCCCACACCAGGGGTCTTCCCAGCTTCCACGGAACAAGAGTCATGCCGTCGGGTCTCTTGCCGTCGTCTCTCATTAGTCCGTTAGGTTCTAAAACTGATGGGACGGCGGCACTAACAAACGCCCGACGAATGATGTTTAGACTGGCGTGTCGCGGTATGCGTCCTGCGCTCTTGATACAGGATAATCCGTGGTGGCCGAACCGATCTACTGATTCTCCACAATTACAGTGGTGAGGAACTGTACAAGGAGCGCCAACTCGTAGGGATGCTGCCAATCTAAAAGTATTATTGTCTAAAATATTGCCAATGTTACGGGACGGTAAAGCATGTAGCCAGAGGCCTGATTCCCGTCGCGATACGGCAAGTAGACGAGCACTCTCTGTATTAGAAATTGTTGAATTTATCAGATTGTTAAATTCAAAACACAGAGAGGATAGTCCCATTGCCTTTGGCGAATAATTTGGGTAGTTTGGCATATTTGGCAAATAATAATAATAATTTGGGCAGAAATTTTGTCAAACAGACTTTTTTCCAACTTTCTGTAGCTTATGAAAAATAGCATATTTGGCAATTAGGAATTGATTGAGCTAAAATAGAGTGCACCAATTTAGAAGTGCTGTATATAGAAGAACAGAAAGCTGGCAATGAAACACTAGAAATTTTGCGAATGCCGAGGCCACCTAACCTTATAGGCAAGGAGGCCTGGCGCCAAGCACGGTCATCAAAAGGTGTGTTTAGTATGGAGATGAGTGTATCTCTTATAATGTTGTCGAGATTTTGTGTAAGAAAAGGATGATTCCAAAGCTGACAACATCTAAGAGTATACATAAATTTTGGAACAAAAAGACAATGTTTTATTATAGTATAGGCTACATGTATGTTTATTTTTTCTAATCGCTCAGAAACAGAAAGGAAATTTAGAATTTTCTCATCTACACAATCTTGTATTGAGTCATCTAGAATTGGGGATCCTAGGAGGCGAAGTGATCTCTTGTCTAGTAATTTAATATTAGTAGCAATTTGTTCAAAAATATTTTTTACGGTATTCTGTTGTAAAATATTGGGTCCAAAAATTTCACATTTTGAAAAATTTAGAGTAAGCCCTAACTTATCGAATTCTGAAATGATAAACTGTAAATCGCTGTATGTGGTGTTAATATCACCTCCTAGCGTTCCGTCATCTAGGTACCACACATAAATTTTGACTTCAACTTTTGAATGGTTGGATGAATTACTAGGCTAAAAAGAGCCGGTCCGAGGGGGTCCCCTTGCTGGCATCCAACTTCAGACCAAATAAGGTTGTTTTTGTAGGTTAATTTTGTAGGTTTTCCATAGCATTGCCAAATAAAGCTATATAAATGAGGAATTTTGAGTTTAACTTGATGAAGGAGAACGTTTCTGTCCACAGAGTTAAAAGCGTTCTTCGCATCCACTTTCACCAAAACTTCACCTCCTTGTTGAGTTAGAAAAGTTCTTAAAGCGTGTACTGCTGCCTCGCATCCACCACGTGAACCGAAACCCAACTGTAAGGGTTGGAATTCCTTACAGAGGGTTTCTTTGATGCTCTTACAACAAATTTTGGCTGCGAGACGGCGGTGAACAGTTCCAACGGCAATAGGTCTCATACCTCCGTCTTTTTTAAGTAAGGCGCACAAGTTTGCCCCATACAGGATATCAACAATCTGTTCATTAACCTTGCCTTCAAGCATCAAATTTATGAGCAATGTAAACTCCTTAAGCAGAGCTTCCCCGACTTCACCACATCCCGCACTTATTAGATCTATCAAATGCTGTGGCGTTAGGGAGTCAAGGCCACCTGCAGAGCCACTTGGGAAAGATGTTATGGCTGCTCTCACATCTTGGGGCGTGGCCGTTACAAATTCCTCATTGATACCTGGGGGCAAGGTAGAAAAAAAATATATTTTTGATGATGGTGGATATTTGTTTTTTAAAGCCAACAAGATCTCCGTATTATTCGGCGCCATTGTATCATTCGAAAAAAGTATCTTTGCTGAACCTCTGATATCTCCTTCAGCCATTTTATCCTCGACAATCTTGTATGAGACTTCGTTTGACAGCTTACTAAATGTGTGACGATGTGGTGCAAAGGAGAAATCAAGGAAGCTACAATTTTGAACACAATTTTGTTTTATTTTGTTTGTTAAAGAATCTATTTCTGAAAGTTTTTTGGAAACATGAAGAATTCTGTATGGGAAAGTAAGTAAATTTTCCCAAGCCTGATTTGTTTTTGAATTTAAAACATTTTTGATATCTCGCGTAAGGCATTTTGCTACGCTCATGCGGGCCCCACGTGGAATCCTTTTCACAATCGACAAGTTACTTTTCAATTTAGATAGTGTTTCCCAAAAAATTGTTGATGACATTTTATTTGTTGGTTCACTTAAATTTGGTACTGAAGGATGTGCTTTACTTAAATGGATTTTGAGACCACGATTACCTTTGAAATATCTAGGTTAGGAGCACAGATCGCACTTGGTAAGGTTTTCCACAGTTACATTATTGCCGTTCAGATTGGAATTTTGACATATTTTGGTCGGCAGCATCCTCTAAAACCAAAGAAGTATTTATAAATGTAGGATCATCTATTTCTTGGAAAAGCTGCCGCCTACAACACAGCGGAGGCGGCATTTGTATCGAATCAGGAGGGGTAAGAAATTTATCTTCATTTGTGGCTTCATCTTCATCTTCATCAGCTGCAGAAAACATTCAAATTTGTGTTTCTTTTTTATTTATATTTTGAACAAAACCTTTCCTCTGCTTGGTGTCATGGCGACTTTGGTACAAATTGTGGTAGGAATAACAGCTGATCTCTTTGAAGTGGCAATGGTTCAGTAGTACCGCTGGATTTATTTTATGTTAAAATCAAATTTCTCGTAGTTGTCAGTCACAGCCTCTCGTTCAGAGAAAAATTACATTTATTCCAATTATTCCTTGGTCATCCAAAACTTATGTTACTGCAACAATTTAAGCATTGTTTTTGCACAATTTTCTTGTAATATATATTATAAAATAATAAATAATATATAAAATTATATTTAAAATTGTGAAATATTACAAAAAGTCAATATTTGTCAGATTATTTATGTTATTTATGTTATGACTTGTTATATTATTTAATTTCGACATAGCGACTACAGCTTTGGTGGTGCAATGGTAGCATAGTTGCCTACAAAAGCAGCTGATCCGGGTTCGAATCCCGGCCAATGGCAATAAAAATCCATTGTGGTAATGGTTTTTTGTGTTTATTCTCTTTATTATTATTTACATATTTATTTTCATCTCTTAATTCTAAATTTTTTACAATATAAATATTAAAAAACAATAAATATCGTAAAAAACCTAAAACTAGAACTCCGCAGGTAGCGGGGCAAGGCCCAAGCTACCGGTGGTTAGGGCTGCAGAGTGAGGAACCTCCTGACAATTCGTGCCGTGTCAAGAAGTACCGCCTTCTGTATCTGTCCCTTGGGTCGAGGCTCTTCGCTATAAGACGCTGATGGTCGAATCAACATCCCACATGGCGGTCACCTCGTGAGCCAAGTCTAAATATTTACTTAGCTTATCTTTTTCGGCTTTCACGAGGTTTTTGTCATGTGGTACAGTGATGTCAACAAGCATCGTCAGGCTATAAGTCAGGCTTATTGGCAACAATAGTCCTGTCCGTGATTATAGAGTGGTCCCAGTAGAGCGTGGCACGACTATTTTCGAGAACGGGCGTAGGCACGTACTTGTAGTATGGCACCTCAGATTCAATAAGACCGTATCGAAGGGCAAGTTGTTGATGTATGCAAGGGCGGATCCAGGGGGGGGTCATGGGGGTCATGACCCCCCCCTGGGCTGGCTCCAGGACCTAGGTGGACCACTAATTAAAATTATTAAACATAATGCTTTTATATATTTTTTGTCACAATATAGATTTTATTTAAGAACGCATTATTCGGGAACGAACACATCGAAAATTTGAATTTGAACGCGTAATTTTACTTAATTTGTATCAGCTAAGCGTTTTCATGCCAAAAAGCTAATACAGTAATCACGACATTGAAACTGTGAAACAACTAGCAACCGATTATACATTGTTACTAGATAATAATCCAGTTTCTGTTATGGATCCATATCCATAAACGAATATCGGCTGTGGATGTTGAAGTGGCAGCGGAGTCAGGACATACCGCAGTCGATTTCTGGCTTCATTTTAAATTGCGACAATAGTGGCTAAGAGCTTCAATGGTTGAAGAACGTCTAACCGGACTAGCACTTCTCCACGTCCATAAAAACGTACCCATTGAAGTAGATGAAGTGATAACGCTTTTCGGGAGAAGACGTAAAAGAAAAATTGATTTTGTTATTTAAATATAGGTAGGTATTTTTAAGTACAGTACTTACATCATCAATACTAATAATAAATCTGTAAGGGTCGGTCATGGAGTAAGTTACTTTGTTTTCAGAGATATCGTGTTATAAATGATACTGAAACTAAATTGATTTTTAGAATTTTTTTCTGTATGTATGTTTGTATGTTGCTCCATAACTGAAACGAATTAACTGATTTTTATAAAACTTGGTAGATAAACATTTGGACGTACGGGACACAGGATAGGCTACTTTTTTCTTTTTCAACGCGGACAAATTTGTTTTTATTATCTGTAGTTCCACAAAAATCTGATGGCGGAGCACGGGTACAGTAATTACTCATATATTTTCTTTTTCAACGCGAAAGAAGTCGCGGGCAACAGCTAGTTTATTAATAAAATACCTACTTTTTACTTGTATCTATTAAATCGCACAAAAATTAAAAGAGCAAAAAAATATCCAAATTTTTAGGTTATTTTCAACAGGCTATAACTTGAAGAGAAATTGTCGTATATTTTAAAAAAAAGAAAATTGTTGCTTCAAGTGTCTAGTTTTTGGATCTGACCTTCAAAATGTTTTTTCTGAATTTTTCTTTGAGTTATCTTGAGAAAACGACCGAAAAAAAAAAATTCAAAAATTTTGTTGGTTTTCTTTGGTATCTACGGACTTGGAATTTTTTTTTTGTCTTAACCATCATATGGACCAGATAACCTGTTCATTCAGCTTCAATTTGCTTTTTTTAAGATCTTGATACGACCATTTTTCGCTGAGATATCGGTCTTTAAATGGAAAAGGATCATTTCGTCTTTGACCATCAATATCTCAGCAACCTAAGGTTGCACAGAAAATTCAAGGTGGGTTTTGAAAACTTGAATAAATTCTCTACAAGAATTTTTCATTGTTTTTTTTGAAAAAAATTTTTTTCCATACTTTATATGAATTTTAAAAATCATAAAAAAATGGCTTTTGATAGCATTTTGAACAATTAAGAGCATTCATCAATTAGAATCACGCTGGAGTCAAAATTTATGATTTCAGTAGTTTCAGATGTTTTAGTTTGCAGATAAGATGTTAACGTCATATTATTTGTAGTTGTATAATCTAGTAAATAGCTGAAAAATATTTTAAAGTGAATTTTCATTAGAACATTTTTAAACAGCCCTTTTTTCAAACTACCGGTCGACGGCCTACGCAGATAAATATACAAGTTATTAAAAAAATTATAACACAATCTTATAGAACAATTATAGAAAGAATACATTCATGTCTGGTTCATGTAGACTTTTTAATGAAATTTTATTAGAGGATACAGATGTTGACCTGTTCCACAGTTCCATAGTTAAAACGAAATTCTTCAATGGCCAACTATAATATTATCGTTTTTTAGTTTGTAATATATAGTTTATATCTATAATTTGAAATCTAAAAGTGGATTTTTTTTATTAGGTTTAAGCTATTTACTCTGATTATTGTTATGTATTTGTACCTGTAAATTTCCCTAAAATAAAAAAATTAAAAAAAATTAATTAATGACTACATACTAGGTCCAAGAAAAAACAGAAATATCTCAAATTTGATCCTAAAATAACACGTTTAATATCACGAAAAATTACTAAAAGTGACACTTTTGATTATACTTTTCTTGAATGAAAATTTACAGAAATCGTATGTTTTTCGACTCTTATCTAATAAATGATATGAATTTTTGGAAAATCAATATTTTTATAAATTGTCGCATATAATTTTACTAATATCTCGCTTCTGCGTCGACTGTCGACCGCTAGTTATAAAAAAAGGGTTGCTTAAAAACTGTTCTAATGAGAAAAGTATCCCAATATTTTAAAATATTTTTCGACAATTATCTAGACTATAAAACTACAAATAATATGACGTTAATATCTTATCTGCAAACTAAACACATCATGGCATTATGATCCGCCGGCAATCATACATTTCTGATTCTGACTGTAACGCTCTTAAGCGCAGAATCAAAAATATGGAGAAAATCATAAATGTTAAGTGTGCCTTTTACAGTTCAATATACCCCAAAAAACCCCCACAGAGTTTCAATTTAATCCACTCAGCCGTTTTTTTGTCCCAGTCGATTGAATTTTTGAAAAAAATTGATTGATTTTATTTTTCAAATTCACCATGTGAGTAAAGTGATGCGGAATTGAGACAAAAAGTGTTTTTTTTTTTTTCATTTTGATAAAGATTACGAACTTTTTAGAGCGAAAATCTTGCTCCTTCAATTTTTTCAAAAATTTAATCGAGTGGGACAAAAAAACGGCTGAGTGGTTTAAATTGAAACTCTGTGGGGCTTTTTTGGGTATATTGAACTGTAAAAGGCACACTTAACATTTTTGATTTTCTCCATATTTTTGATTCAGCGCTTGATTTTGCAAAAAGCTATCAAAAGCCCTTTTTTATGATTTTTAAAATTCATGTAAAGTATGGAAAAAAATTTTTTTCAAAAAAAAAGTTCTTGTAGAGAATTTATTCAAGTTTTCAAAACCCACCTTGAATTTTCGATGCAATCTTAGGTTGCTGAGATATTGATGGTCAAAGACAAAATGATTCTTTTCCATTCAAAGACCGATATCTCAGCGAAAAATTATCGTATCAAGATCTTAAAAAAAGCAAATTGAAGCTGAATGAACAAGTTATCCGGTTCATATGATGGTTAAGACCAAAAAAATTTTTACAAGTCCGTAGATACAAAGAAAACCAACAAAATTTTCGATTTTTTTGTCGGTTGTTTTCTCATGATTACTCGAAGAAAATTTAGAATAAAATTTTTGAAGGTCAGATCCAAAAACTAGACACTTGGAGCAACAATTAACTTTTTTAAATATACTCTACGACAATATGTCTTCAAGTTACAGACTGTTGAAAATAACCTAACAATTTGGATATTTTTTTGCTCCTTTAATTTTTGTGCGAAGTATATTATTATCAAAATTAAATTATAACTTCTTGTGACTTGACCACGATTATGTGACCCCCCCCCCCCCCTGGCGCCAAAGCTGGATCCGCCCTTGGATGTATGATCCTGGCTACTTGGTTATGTCTGTGCAAATACTCGCCGTTAGAAAGATGAGCACAACCGGAAATAATATGCCTGAGTGTCTCTCCAGGACGGTGGCACTCCGGTAATTGTTCGTCTTAATAACTTCGTCCGCAATTGCACAGACAAAGCCTTCGGTTTCCCCAAAGAGGTCACCGAAACGTAGCCAGTTCACTGACATGAGCGAGTCTACATCAGGACCCGTCAGGCCCTTGTAGAACCGCCCGTGCAGCTCCTTGCCCTTCCATACTTTCCTTCGGTCTTCGGTGCTTAACACTACAGGCTTACGCCAATTATCGTTAGCCAGAGATAGAGGAGTGAGATTTTTGTCGATTGCTACAACGTCTCTATGTACACCACTCTCATTATGCAGGAAATATTCCCTAAGACTGTACACCTCACGGTTACGGAGGTTCTTGGCACTAAAAAACCGCGACCCCCCCAATTTCCGTGGTATGTACAGTCTCATTACCGATGAGCGTGGGTGTAGCATGCGATGAGCCGTGAGCAATCGACGAACCTTCCTATCTAAACCATCGAGCTCAGTTTGAGTCCACCTTAGTATGCCAAAGGAGTATGTGAGTAAAGGTATAACCCAGCCATTGAAAGCGCGCACCTTGTTACCTCCTGATAAAAGACTCTTAAGAACTTTTATCAGGCGTCCAAAGAAACGCGTTCTCACTGTCTGTTTTATATCCTTATCACTAATACCCAACGACTGTGACATACCAAGGTATTTGTATGTCTCAACTTCGGAGAGGGATCTAAAAGTCATTTCATTTGAAAGTTGTAAATTTGGAGAATTTACAACTTTTCCCTTCTTTACATGCATGACCGCGCATTTATCGACACCAAAATCCATCCTTATTGCGTTACTGAAACATTGAGTTATTTTCAGTAACTCTAACAGGTCTTTGGGTTTCGGTGCAAATAGTTTAAGGTCGTCCATGTAAAGTAGGTGTGAAATGACTTCATCCCCCCTCCGCAGTCGATAGCCCAGCTTTAAATTTCTCAGCAGAGTGCTGAGAGGATTTAAAGCCAGGCTAAACCATAACGGACTCAAACTGTCGCCCTGGAAGATCCCGCGTTCTATCTTTACCATGTCCCGCGGATCAGCGGCGCCTCCACGATTTCCTGGTTGACTCAGGACTGTGGTCCATTGCCCCATACACATAGCTAAGAAGGATCTCAGAGTTGTATCTATTTTATATAACTCTAATATCCTTCTTAGCCAAGAATGGGGCACTGAATCATAGGCCTTCTGGTAATCAATCCAAGCTACCGAGAGGGCGCCACTGTTGCGCCGGACACGCTGGCAAATAGTCATGTCTATGAGGAGGAGCTCCTTAGTACCACGGGACCCAATCTTACATCCATTCTGAGCAGTGTCCAAAATATTGTTTTCAAAAATATGTGAATTAATTTTTGCTGTCAGAATAGACGTAAGTAACTTGTAAAGGGTGATTTTTTAAGAGCTATCGGATTTAATTTTCGAAAAAAACACATAAAATTCAGAAACATTTATGAAATCTTTATTTGAGTCGATAGAACGATCGATATGCCGAGTCCAATTTTTACATACTCTCTCCAACATATCGGCCGGTATCTCACGAATAAATTCTTCAATATTCTCTTCTAGTGCGTCAATCGAAGCGGGCTTGTTGCTATAGACATGAGCCTTAACATAGCCCCACAAAAAATAGTCTAGAGGCGTTAAATCACACGATCTAGGCGGCCAATTGACCGGCCCCAAACGTGAGATAAACTGCTCACCGAACTCGCCTCTCAATTAGGCCATTGTTTCGCGTGCTGTGTGGCATGTGGCACCGTCTTGTTGAAACCACATGTCATGCAAGTCCAGCTCTTCCATTTTGGGCAAAAAAAAGTTTGTAATCATCGCACGGTAGCGCTCGCCATTCACAGTAACGTTACGGCCTTCGTCGTCTTTGAAGAAATACGGCCCAATGATGCCGCCAGCCCATAATCCACACCAAACAGTGACTTTTCCTGGATGAATTGGTAGTTCTTGCAATGCTTCTGGCTGCTCTTCACTCCAAATACGGCAATTTTGCTTGTTCACGTATCCATTCAACCAGAAATGAGCTTCGTCGCTGAACACAATTTTTCGATAAAAAAGTGGATCTTCATCCAACTTTTCCAGCGCCCATTCACCAAAAATTCGCCGTTGTGGTAGGTCGTTCGACTTCAATTCTTGTACCAGCTGTATTTTAAAAGGCTTCACACACAAATCCTTCCGCAAAATTTTCCACGTAGTGGAGTAACAGAGGCCCAATTGCTGCGAACGGCGCCGAATCGATAATTCACGGTCGTCACTAACACTGGCGGATACAGCTGCGATACTTTCCTCTGTCCGCACTCTACGTATGCGTGTTGGTGGTTTAATGTCCAATAATGTGAATTTGGTGCGAAATTTATTCACAAGAGCCCGAATAGCCGCCTCAGTAGGTCGACTAAACTGACCATAAAATGGAAGAAGTGCGCGATGCACTTTCTTAACCGAAAATTGCTAAAAAATCACCCTTTATAAATAAATATAATATGTTATGTATTATAATATAATATTTAACAAATAAAGTTTGGTTTTAATTGTTTCTATCCTCTTCAGAGTCCCGCAATATTATGTTAGCTTTCAGGCTTTGTGTTATCTGTAATGGATGTAGGAAACGCCAACCGTGGTCAGAAAAGATTATTAGGGAGCGGGGTTAATAATGAATGAGATTAACTAAACGTGGATAATGTTGATGCAATGCAGGTTAGAAGAAGAAAAACATTTTTACGTGTTAGCAAGCAAGAATAAGCTTCTTTAATATTGTTATATTTATAAACGGTTACATTTGATTTATTTATTATTTTAATATTAAATTATAGTCAACCAAAATAGTTTCTAGCGAACATAAATAAAAGTATTCTAGCGAACATAGGTTTACCGATAGACAAATCGTTCGATTTAGTACTTAACATTGCTAAAGCTAAGCTGTTGAATATAATTAAAAAAATGTATTTCATTGTAATTTTTTTTTTTGTAAAACCTGTGAAAGGACATTTTTTGTTTGTCATAAGCGAAACTGGTGTTTGATCAGCACGAATAAAAATTTCGCACCACTTATCGGTGTATCCAGAATGCTTCTGACCGGTCCTTTTGGGGGCACATGTCCAGCAGTGGATGTCCTACGCCTGAGATGATGCTGAGATGGCTAAAATAAACATCCGTGACCGCGACTCAGCCACACCATTTTTTTTCGGAATCAGTCATTTAAAAATAAGTAAAGAAGTATATTCGTTATCACAATACAAATGCAACAGTTTTATTTTACTTCTTTGTAAAGAAATATTAAAAATCAAAAATCTACCTAAGCGTTTATTGTAATAAAGTCAAATTTTGTTTGGAAAAAATATTTCGCTTTCTAATAAGGAGCAAAAATGATAGTAAAGTTTAATTAATAAGAGCGTTTAGAGGCGAGCGCAGAACGTGACCACTCCTTACTTTCTGGATTGTAACATTTTAACTCTCAACACATTTTTATGTTACATAAAATGAAATTACGTGAAGAATTCGCATGTAAGCCGTTGGCAAACAGCCAGCACCCACAGCGCGGACTAAAGAAACTGTAAAAGTTTAAAAATTATCTTCTCTGTATTAAAGTTGCGTTCTGAGATACACAGCTTATCACTTTTGCATTCTACACGTATTTAAATCTCAACTTTTGAACTATAAAATAACCAGGACACTGCATTGTACATTCATCGTCTACAAATACTGTTTCATAAAATTAAAGGGTCCAAAGTCCAAAGAATGAGCAACATCACATCATAAACTCAGCCATTTTGAACGACAGAAAAGAAATTTTGAATAGGACAACCGGTAAAGTTATGGCCTCTGTTTTTGGGATGTGAAAGAAATACTTTTTATTGATTATTTACTCGTACCTACAGGTAAAACGATTACGGGGTCCTTATTTATTGATTCCAAAAGTGAGTCAAGCAATAAAAAAAAACGCAACCCGATATGCACTTATTTTCAGGCATGAAAGAGCATGTCCGTGGAACCAAATTTGACGATGATAACTACATACTGCCGTAGTGGAATTTTTCGATACACAAGAAAAAAGCTTATTTTATGAAGAAATAAAAAAAAATACCTAAATTACCTTAACGTTACCTAAAGTGTATTCTCATTATTTTGTAGAAATTCGCTGTCCGTGATAACGGTTACAAATTTTAGTCGCAAGTATGAAAATATTTCACAATTCGAACTGTGAAATATTTTCTCTTTTGTGGTTTTCTTATCCCTCCACAAGATGGGTTTCTGAGAATAATAACTGAGAACTTCCGCTGTTACTCTTGTCCTTACATAGGCGACAATATACCTGCCGCTGTTAAACGAAAAATAATATACCAAATTTTTTTTTCATTTGTAACTAACTGCATCATGTAATTTTTTAGATACATATTAAACAGTGGATATGTGTGTATAAAATTACTCTAAGGATTTATTTCTTTTTAACTTATCGTAACAAAATATTTATATAGTAGTATTTTTTAAATACTTAGTATGTTTACGATATTGTTATACATCTAAACATTTTTGTAAATACATAGTGTGTTTTCAATATTGTGCTGGAGTCTTTTCTAGACTTGAGAGGCCATAAACGTAGGTATAGACTGACCGCCACCCTCCTATTTAAGTTCGCTACAAAATGGCTTTTGTGTTCCGGCAGAGTGTGAAATATGATTCAATTGGCTCCACAGAAATCCAACAACGTAGATAACGTTTTGGCGTTGCAAGTACAAGAGGTACAAATCAGAATTAAACGGATGAAAACAAAAAAGTATTAAACTTTTAGTTTATATAATAATATCATTATATTTATATAATAAGTTTGAAAGATTGAAAAGTTTTGCTTAATTAAAATTGTACATTTTTATATGCCGATTTAAAAATACCTTCTTTATTAGTAATATAAATCAGAAATTACCTGATACTAGTGACCGCTCTCGGTTTCGCCCGGCGACCATTTTTTTTTACGTACAAACCTTCCCTGATTATCCCTCTATCCATAAGTGAAGACAGAATTAAAGTCAATCCAGCCGTTATCGAGTTTTAGCGAGACAAACGAACAGCAATTGATTTATATATAATTATTTAGATAATAATAATTAGAAATTCACTTATCATGAAAAATTCAATTCAATTCAGCTAATAATAATAATAATATTATTATTATTTTTGACCGCTGTCAGTGACAAACGTGATTTTGTGTTTTCATTTATAATATTTTATGTTTTTCATAAATTTTCCTTTCATTTATACCATTTACTACACAAATAACATGCAATACAATAAAATAATAAATAATTAAAAGTGTGAAACCCGAAAATAAAATAAAAATATGGAATACTGCAATTCAACTTTCAGTGACATTGCAAATTTATATAGACAGTTTGAATTTGTTTGGATCAATATTTTATAGAAATGAATACAAAATAAAACATGGATAAATAAAACTGATAAATGAAACATGGAGTTGCGAAAAAGAGCAGCAAAACGGAGCGCACACCCACCACCACCGCCCGTATCGTCGTCTCCGTGCTCTTCGGCGGAGGAATTTTTAACCACCGACGACAAGACGACGGGCCGACGCCGTCTTCACCGCCAACAAGACCTGCGCGACGAGGACGACCCCACTGCCGGCACGCTTGGGGCCTGCGAAGCAATCAGCCTCGCGCCCGGCCCTCGCTACCGGTGGTGTAGTGCGGTGCGACGCATGCGATGGACTCAGACAATGAATGAGAACTGCATGCGGGCTACAGAGGGGGGAACTAACCTGACGGCTTACCGTGCCAGGATGCTGTCTCTGTTTCAGGACCTTGAACCAGCTATCACCGTCAGCGCTCAACGGCTGTCGGATCAGGTGCGGGCTATCCAACGGTGCCAACTGTTGGACCAGTCTGCACTTGATTAGGCTGCGCCTGGACTCACAGCCTGTTCGTGCGACTTCTGTGACGTCACAGATCTTATCAACTGCGGTGGCGAATGCGGAACCAACCGCCCATCCGCTGCTTATAGACCCTGTTGACGGCGAGGAAGATTGTGCGAGCGAGTTAGTAAGTACCCAGGCTTATGAGCAATTGAGGAGGACTCTGGAGGAGACGATTTTGAGATACCGTTCCACAAGTGAACTTAAACCGCGGTTACCACGTTTGCCCGCGAATAGACGTAGCTTTGTTTTAATGGAAGCCGTAAACGCTTTGCTGTCGCCATACATACAGGACAGCAAAGACTTAACCGATACGCACTCGATACTGTACTGTGGAGCTATTGCGGTGTGTCGCGTTGCCAATATTAGATTTTTAAGAACTAATCAAACATCGAAGGATATCGCGCACACCCCAATGTGGCAGATACGTATCGAGAAGCGTATCACTACGTTTAGGACTCTCATTGCAAAGTTACTCTGCTTCAAGAACGGCAATAATCGTCCGCGAGTCATGCGATTCGTGACTCAGGCTTTTCTAGGAACTGGTATCAGACCTAGAGACTACATGGCCTGTGTCACGGAACGTGTTGATTTCTTGAAGCAGAAAATCTATGCGTGGGCAAACAGAATACGTCGCTATAGGGAACGTGTGAACAGATTTCATCAGAATCGCTTCTTCCAAAGTGACCAAAGAAAGGTATACAGAGATTGGGAGAAGACCGACCTAAGTGTGAACGTCGGCCATCCACCTGACCCAGAAGTTATGTTGAACTTTTGGCGTAATATCTGGTCGGTGTCCGACGAGCATACCGAAGGTGACTGGATATCCATTGTTGAGCAGGCGTGCGAACCAATAACAGCAATGAAGGCAATCATCATCAGTCCTTCAGATGTAAGTTGTGCAGTCCGTTCTACCCAGAACTGGAAAAGTCCTGGACTGGACGGATTGCACAACTTCTGGCTTAAAATGTTTACTTGTTCGCACGGGTGCTTGGCAATGCAATTCCAAAACGTCCTAGAATTAGGTACTCTCCCAACCTTTATGACAACCGGTATCACCTTTCTGCTCCATAATCAGGTAGTACCAAGGAGGCTAAAAACTACAGACCAATTACGTGCTTACCCACTATCTAAAGGGTGATTTTTAGCAATTTTCTTTTTGGCCACACTGATTTTGACAGCTCACGCGGGTTTCGTGTCTTGCGTCACTGTCAACCATGGTCAGTTTGGTCTATAATTTAACCATGAATCGACTTACAAACGAACAACGCTTGCAAATTATTGAATTTTATTATCAAAATTCATGCTCGGTTAAGAAAGTGCATCGCGCACTTCTTCCATTTTATGGTCAGTTTGGTCGACCTACTGAGGCGGCTATTCGGGCTCTTGTGAATAAATTTCGCACCAAATTCACATTATTGGACATTAAACCACCAACACGCATACGTAGAGTGCGGACAGAGGAAAGTATCGCAGCTGTATCCGCCAGTGTTAGTGACGACCGTGAATTATCGATTCGGCGCCGTTCGCAGCAATTGGGCCTCTGTTACTCCACTACGTGGAAAATTTTGCGGAAGGATTTGTGTGTGAAGCCTTTTAAAATACAGCTGGTACAAGAATTGAAGTCGAACGACCTACCACAACGGCGAATTTTTGGTGAATGGGCGCTGGAAAAGTTGGATGAAGATCCACTTTTTTATCGAAAAATTGTGTTCAGCGACGAAGCTCATTTCTGGTTGAATGGATACGTGAACAAGCAAAATTGCCGTATTTGGAGTGAAGAGCAGCCAGAAGCATTGCAAGAACTACCAATTCATCCAGGAAAAGTCACTGTTTGGTGTGGATTATGGGCTGGCGGCATCATTGGGCCGTATTTCTTCAAAGACGACGAAGGCCGTAACGTTACTGTGAATGGCGAGCGCTACCGTGCGATGATTACAAACTTTTTTTTGCCCAAAATGGAAGAGCTGGACTTGCATGACATGTGGTTTCAACAAGACGGTGCCACATGCCACACAGCACGCGAAACAATGGCCTAATTGAGAGGCGAGTTCGGTGAGCAGTTTATCTCACGTTTGGGGCCGGTCAATTGGCCGCCTAGATCGTGTGATTTAACGCCTCTAGACTATTTTTTGTGGGGCTATGTTAAGGCTCATGTCTATAGCAACAAGCCCGCTTCGATTGACGCACTAGAAGAGAATATTGAAGAATTTATTCGTGAGATACCGGCCGATATGTTGGAGAGAGTATGTAAAAATTGGACTCGGCGTATGGATCATTTGAAGCACAGCCGCGGCCAACATTTACATGAAATAATCTTCAAACACTAAATTATATCGATCGTTCTATCGACTCAAATAAAGATTTCATAAATGTTTCTGAATTTTATGTGTTTTTTTCGAAAATTAAATCCGATAGCTCTTAAAAAATCACCCTTTATTATTATAAATTTGATTAACGAACGAAATTACAGGATGGTCAAAAGTGTCGTGAGTTCAATAAGGCGGATCAGTAGAACTCTATCGGTAGCCTGGATTTGTTATTATTGTTATATAAAACAGATCCGACTCTAAGATCTTTCTAAGCATTGTGTGTAAGGCAGTGGACCTCTCGGTCCTTCGTTAATACGGCGGAACATTAGAACTCTCTCGGTAGGCTGGATACACCACCAGAAGACCTTTTTTTTTGACGCGGGGAAATCAGCAACCCTGATTCGACTGCCAGCAATGGGGCGCTGCTACGTCATCGTCGTTTGCTACGGATGTCGCTAGCGAGGGCGGCATCCTCCCTCGCCCGCTCCGCCGCCTCCTTCAGCGAGAAGACTTCCTCGCTGAAGACTAAGAAGACTCCAGTGCTACTCTCTGCGCCGTGCGCACTTCTCCACTGAGAAGACTCCAGTGCGACTCTCTGCGCCGTGCGGCGCACTTCCTCCGGCAGGGGACCAGCAACGCCCCGAGTGTGAGCTGCCGCTCGACTTTCGTAGGCCGAGGACAGAACCTTGGCCTCCAGGTCCCACGGGGGGGTACCTGCCATCACGCACGCTGCATCGCACGATATGGTGCGGTATCCGCGTATCACTCTGGTCGCCATCACTCGCTGAGATCTTCTCAGGAGTGTGACGTTGTGGCGATTCAGGGCGTCCGCCCACACAGGCGCGCCGTAGAGCGCAATGGAGCGCACCACCCCCGTGTAAAGACGGCGGCAGCCGACACTCGGTCCGCCCAGATTTGGGAGGAGGCTACCCAACGCCGAGATGGCCCCGATCAACTTTGGGCTCAACCGCCGGAAATGCTCATGGAATCGCCACCTGGAGTCCAAGGTGAGCCCCAGGTAACGCATGTGCATTCCGACGGCGACGTCCACGTTTCCCATTTTAATGTGGGCTTGTTGCGGTGGACCCTTCCGGGGGCCATGGAAAAGCATGGCCTCGGATTTTTCGGGTGCCACCCGCAAGCCCAACAGCTCAATACGCTTTGCCACGAGAGCGACGCTCACCGTGGCCAAGCTCGTCACCTCCTTGTAGTCGTCTGCACACGCGACGACCAGCGTGTCGTCGGCGTAGCAGACGACATGTACATTGTCCGGGAGGGCGCCTCTCAGCGCCCAGTCAAATCCAATGTTCCACAGTCCTCTCTAGGTCGTCCCGTTTCAGCCGGAACACAAGATCCTTCGATCCCTCAGGTAATACCACCAGAAGACCTAGGATTTGGTATTAGAGTTCTATAAAATAGATCCGGCTCTAAGATCTTTCTAAGATATGTATGTTAGGCAGTGGACCTCGGTCCTTCGTTAATACGGCGGAACATTAGAACTCTCTCGGTAGGCTGGATACACCACCAGAAGACCTAGGATTTGGTATTATAGTTCTATAAAATAGATCCGGCTCTAAGATCTTTCTAAGATATTTGTGTTAGGCAGTGGACCTCGGTAATTCGTTAATACGGCGGAACATTAGAACTCTCTCGGTAGGCTGGATACACCACCAGAAGGCCTAGGATTTGGTATTAGAGTTCTATAAAATAGATCCGGCTCTAAGATCTTTCTAAGATCTCGGTCCTTCGTTAATACGGCGGAACATTAGAACTCTCTCGGTCAGCTGGATAAACCAGCAGAAGGCCTAGGTTTGGTATTAGATATATAGTAGGTGGCTATTGTCGCCTATAACACAAGGAACGACCATGCCGACCATAAAAGGACCATTATTTATTTATTTATTTATTTATTAACATATGCCGTTATTTCATAGTGGTCTTCTGCAAAGGGATGGTTACTGCCGCCAGACGGGCTGCCCAAATGACTTTGAAACACATTATGCCCTGCCACTACTTTCCAAATCCAGACCAGAGCTAACTTTGAAAGTTCATATTGATGAACGGTCTTTTAGCGAAGAGCCTCGACCAACACCTCAAGAGGCTCTCACTAGATAGCTGGATCAAGGGACAAATACAGAAGGCCGTACTATTTCTTGGCACGGTACGTATTTTCAGTAGGCTCCTTACTCTGCAGCCCTAACTACCGGTACCGATAGCTACAGCCCTAACAAAAGCTGGATTTTTCCATAATATGGAGAATATGGAAATACTTTTTCTCATATTTCTTTTGAATGAGATAATTTAGCTGGTGCAAACTGGTGGTTTTCTTTATAAAATAATCTTATTGAACTTATACACGCGTTTACATATGCGCCATAAAAAAAATCAATTCATCCAAATACCACATTTTCTTTCGCCGAAGGAAAACATGTACTTATTTTATTACATTTTCATATATTTATAATAAAACATGAATTAGGAGGCTTCTAGGCTATAACATATACCTACTCACCACTTATAAATAAGTATTTAAAAATCCTGAAAGAAAAAATATCCTGAATTATATCGTAGCAGTAGCATCACATTTCCAACCTGCCACCCTCTATAACATGCTGTTCATGTCACAAGTACCTATTCCATCCGAATCGGGAAGCATTGAGTTAGAAAGAGAAAATCGATATGCTCTCCACGACTAGAACCGAATGACAGAGAAAGATGGAAACAAAACACGTTTAACCTTTTCGTGAACAAATTTGATTTTCACTATTGAATTCGAATACGTATTTATCAAAAAAATTAAAATAAATATAGTTTTTCATTTTTATTTAAATGAAAGTTTACAAACTTTGACGAAAGCTTAAGTAACAATTAGAATGGTAAGCTGATCAATATATACCTACAGTTTGTTAGATGCTTTCTTGTTTAGAAATTTATATTTATAAAAACTTACCAACTGCAATTTTCTCAACGGGAAAAGGCTGTGCCGCCAACACCCCCACGTAAAACAATAACAAGCCGGCGACGAACTCTCCGCAACGTTTCTTCATCATCTTTACTTCGATACTCATGTGGCACATACAGTCAGTCAATATGCAATGTTACATGTTAAACGCGATGTTTTCACATGAAATTATCTATTGTTTTGAGTCGAAAGTGAGGCGATAAAGCGTTTGGATGCTGCGTGCAAACCTGAGACTTAGGGGCAACTGATGGCGACGCGATTCGACCGTGGCATGGGGTACCGGGAGAGCCCCCGCCCACCCCTCAAACTGCTCTCTCACTTACTCCCTGAGCACTCACAGTGAGGTACATATAAGCTACATACATCCATTTTTACCCAAATCCCTCTTTTTATCTTCTTAACTAACCGATCGTCGATAAAGACTTCATTTAAAAAAAGTAATTTAACATTTTAACTAAATAATAATGCAGTTGTAGTACGAGTATAAACAGTATATCAGGTGTTGGCAGTAGAGCGTCACTTAATTGCTCTATGAAGTGTATGATTGTGCATTCTTTGTTTTTGCGGTGATATGTTAATGCTAGTTAACCAGCGAGCCAACAACTTATGCGCGCGTCGGTGTTGCTTGTGCTTCAGGGACCGAATGAAAACCCCCCTCCTTCAGCACCTCACCCTTCAGTCCTGTTTTTCTCCCTCACGCATTAGCCACGGTGCTCTGTAAACCACTGGTTCAACTTCGCCCAGCCGATTTATATTTTAACCCTACTGAAGTGTCAAATTGTAAAATATTTTGTGCTATGATTACAAGCAATATCTTTATCAATATTAGCCCATGTCCGGGACTTCTTTCACATGGACAGCATCTCAAGATGTAATTTTATAAACAAAAACTAATATTTTAACAAAAAAAAAAAGTGGAGGTAACCAATAGACTAAGCGTAGGAATCTTTTCAACTTTTATTATTTTAATATCCGTCGTAACTTCTAACCTATCCTGGTCTGATTCGAATAATTTAAAGATCAATTTTTCATCCGTTTCATTGGAAAGGATCCTTGTCCTTAAACCTAATACACTTGCAATTGCACCACCTTTGGTGTTACTTGTTTTATAGGCGATGGTAGCCAGCTGCCATCAAGTGGCCGACCTTAACATACAAAAATTAATAAATTAAACAGCCTAGCCTTAATTAATTTTATCTATTATTCAAAAATAAGCCTTCCTCTTAACCTTTAAATAATAAAAATAAATGGAATATTCTGTCTGGTTATGTTTTTTTATCGACATTTTTGAACTATTCTTCAGAGATCAATACTTCTTTTAAGCTACGTATTGAATTTGATGTGATTGTACAAAAGCTGCATGCATTTTTAATTTAATCCAAAGAAGAAAACATTTTGATTTTCCGACTGCGAAATATGTTTATTAGATCTAATGTTACCCATAACTTTGTTATTTTCGTGTTCACCATCAATGAATATGAATGAATTTAATACAAATTATGAAAATTCATGTATGTGAACCGCTAAACATCACTTAAAATTCAGTAATATTAAGTGAGGTTTTGTTATTCCTAAGTACCTACGTAATATTAATGTTATTACACATTAATATGAACATTAACTAGCTAGCATTAAATTCGCATGTAAAATACAACCATATTTTCTATATTTACTTAAAATCCTAAATAAATGTGTTAAACATTTGTGACTAAATCCGTATTAAAATTTTAAATTTCAAATATCAATAAAAGTATTACTTTTTGGTAAACAAAACAAAATATCAATTTTCAAACTTACTTTCAACAATGAAGGAAACCTCTTACAGGCCTATATGTAACCCCTCATTTTTAAATATAAGTACATCTGACTAGGTATTTGAAATATATTCCAACTTACATATCTACAATATCTTTGCTATAAGAACTACAAATTTTGTGATAAATTCAAATCTCTCGTGGCAGTGATATGTGATAATATTTACTATGTACAATTAAGCGTCATATTGTTAGCAATTTAAAATTGCAATTTAAAAGTATTATATCATACACGAACATTCTGATATTCCTTTAACGCTATAAGCTGGGACAAACTAAGTATAATATGAAACCAAACTAAATATGTTTTATATAGTTTTCTAACGAAAATTGCCATTCGAAAGAACTAATTTTCTTTTACCCTTCAGAAAAGTGAGACGAGGGTTATTTAATTCAGAATTCTTTCAAGTCAATGAAAATTGTTTATTGAATTGAATAGCTTTTGTATCGAAAAAAACAAGTATCAGATTATCCCTTCTGAGTATAATAGACAAAACTTTAAGATGAAAATGGAAAAATGTGCTTTTTATATTTTTAATGGTTTTCTACACAGAAAACCTGTTATTAATAAAAAAACATATCATTAATTTAATACACAAAAAGTTATGTCTTAAAAAACCTTTTACTTTGGATATAAAAGCCACACTGACAAACAAAAAGTGTTCTCTAAAACAACGCGAAAGGACGAACGCTAGGAAGTTTAATATCCTTAAGCAGTTGACGACCCGACGTCCCTTTAAACCTTGAAAGCTCAAAGGGAAAATAAAAAGATATTTCCATTGCAAATTTGAGCAAGTTTGATTTTGATCGCTACTTCGGGAGGATGTCAATGAGAAACAAGCTGGGGTTCAGTTCTAGTTTAAAGTACGTAAAATGCAAATGTTGGGCAACTTGACACAACTATAAGCTTCGACATATTATACAAGTATCGATTGCTTCCAATAGATATACAAGTTTAATTTGTTAGCAACATTAGCGACGCTGTCATACAAACTTCAACGAACTTATGCTTTGGTACCCTGTATTCTGTTTAAACTTGTCAATTATACAATTCATCCAAATCACAGCTTAACAACTTAACTGTTGAACAAATGTATTTTATTTATACAAATACGATAGAAAAAAATTTTCAAAGTAATTTTTTAAGAAAATAAAATACCATCGTCATATAATTATATCACACCTTACATAGTATAAATTGAAGTCTCTTTTCGCGTCTGTCTGTATGGCCGTTAACTCCTTCTAAACTATGCAACGGATTTTGGTGTGATTTTCACCATCAGTTTTTCATGGAATTTTTTGATATATATCTAACCCTTAAGAGCGTTACAGAGTCAGAGTCGGAAATTTATGATTCCCGGCGGATCATAATGCCATGATGTGTTTAGTTTGCAGATAAGATATTAACGTCATATTATTTGTAGTTTTATAATCTACATAATTGTCGAAAAATATTTTAAAATATTGGGATACTTTTCTCATTAGAACAGTTTTTAAACAACCCTTTTTTAAAACTAGCGGTCGAAGGTCAACGCAGAAGCGAGATATTAGTAAAATTATATGCGACAAATTATAAAAATATTGATTTTCCAAAAATTCATATCATTTATTAGATAATAGTCGAAAAAAACATACGAACGTAAATTTTCATTCAAGAAAAGTATAATCAAAAGTGTCACTTTTAGTAATTTTTCGTGATATTTTACGTGTTATTTTAGGATTAAATTTGAGATATTTCTGTTTTTTCTTGGACCTAGTATGTGAAGTCATTAATGTTCTAAAAAATTGTGTTATTTTTTTTTAATAACTTGTATATTTATCTGCGTAGGCCGTCGACCGCTAGTTTAAAAAAAGGGCTGTTTAAAAATGTTCTAATGAAAATTCACTTTAAAATATTTTTCAGCTATTTATACTAGATTATACAACATACAAATAATATGACGTTAACATCTTATCTGCAAACTAAAACATCTGAAACTACTGAAATCATAAATTTTGACTCCAGCGTGATTCTAATTGATGAATGCTCTTAAACTGCTCGTGTAAAAAGTAACTAACCGTCAGAGCCTATCGCTCTTATGACGCCTGAGTTCTTAAATTAAATAGCACAATGGACCGATTCCTGTACCTAAATAGTAACTTCGGTCTGCAGTAAAAGCTCCAGACACGCGAATTTGACTTCCTATAAAATAGCCATCTTAAGAGACTCCATAAAGGTGCTTAGTGTAAAATTAAGACTGCATGAGCGCGATATTTCCTTACAATGTATAACAACATTTAACAAGTCGTCTCCCTAGAGCTCGTAAAATATAAAAGCAATAAATGTCAAGCACAAACAGCCAAGTTTCACAACATAAAAGTTTGTGAGCGGTCGTAGAGACGGCCTCCGAGACCAAGTGGCCATTCAGCATTTTTCTATAATATTGTTTAGCAACAAGCATGCCGCTATGAAATCACGTAAAATGAAAAGTTTTGTGGCTCTTTAATTTGTTCGTGTGTAAAATATTCTGAACCTAGATTTTGGTGAAGTTACTTTTATAACACCATATAGATTATACTTGTTTTTTAATCCTCATATTATATAAAAGGCGAAAATAAGGCTAATTTCCAGTGTCTTTATAGGACATAAATATAACCAGATTGGTTGTGAGAGTGCTAAAAATCCGTTTTTTTTTTAAACTGTATTTTTAAGAATCTGTCCATAAGAAAATCTTTTTGAAAATCCGTACTTTTTCTCACAAACCATACTTACCTCGGACAAATAAATAAAAATAGAGTATTCATTACACTTCCTTTCATTCGTTTGCTTAAACATCTATGAAAACTTGACCTTCATCTATTTAGAGAAAAAGTTAGTCGAATCTATTAAATTGCAAAAGTTATTCAAATTGTTAACACTGAAAGACGAAACACATAATAGCAAGTAGCTGCCGCGGGCGGAGCGCGCTCAAATTATTTCGGACGAGGAAGTTTGTTACTCAGTACCCGCTGAAGAGGTGAAGAAGTTCATTAGATATTCAGTCGTATTATTTGTGTGGCAAGGAGCTTGTCAGGGAAAAGTTATACTTTGAGATTGATTTCAGCCACGATCACAAAACTTTAATAGTTTCCTTTATGTCTTGGTGCGAATAATATACATTTGGAGTGGTAAGTGCAAAAAAACACCACGGAAATTCTAAATGCAAGATTTTTTTTATTTTAAATGTGTTTATATACAATATGTTTCTTTTATTTGTGTTATTGTTGATTATTAAAACTCGATGAAACGAAATGTGTATTATTTTTTTAGTTTCTTTATTTTCTTTGATACCCTTTCAAGCATCTTTTGGTGGTGAATTTGTGAGCACAATAAGTAATTGGCATTACCAACATTTTGGTCTTTTAAAGGGTATTGTTCAAAACCAGGTCAATGTTTTTTTAACTTACACTTTGAAGAATTTAATAATAAAAGTCTTTCTTAATTTCAGTAATATCCTGTGAACATTTCAGATTTTGTACATGGGGAAATTAGAAAATTAAAGACTTTAAATATACTTTCAAACTTTTTTAATACTTTCAAACTTAAATATCTCTGAAACCAAATTACACGATATTTACCAGTAAAATCTACAATTTCTTCTTACCTAATGATACAAGTTTCAACCGTTAAAAAGAAAATAATAACAAACTGATACAAGACTGATTGATTAATTTCTATAAATTTTTGTATATATTTTTTGTAATATTGTTCTTTGGAAGCACTCCTCGCTTTTAACCAGGTCAACTTTGTGTCTGTATAACTTGATGGCATAACAAGCAGTTTTTGTAAGCCCTCTCGTGTTGCTTAATAAGTGTTTGTTAAGACAGCACTAGGTCGTTCATAGCCACTGACCTCTCCGCTTCATTTGTAGGTTCGGGTCGTACTGGGATCGTGGTCAATAACAGACGTGCACTTTAATTAAAAGTCTTCACCGGTAAAAATTAAACCTTTAAAAGCTGCAATACTGTAACTACATTAAAATATTCCGGATGAAAATGAAACTATAAAACTGGCAGAGTTTTCAGTTCTACCTTTCAGTTCTCAGTTCAGTTTCACCTAAAGAGGAATTTAAAATAATCTTTAATTATCTACACTATATTACACTGAATAAAATTTCTCAAACTCTTTTAAATTTAGCTTAATTCAGCTTTAGAAATTTATGACGCCGTAATATTAAACTAAAATATAATTGAAATTATATATATATATATATATGTATATGGAACTTTGTTTTGATGGTATCTACTTAGATTATAATAATGTACTTATATGGAAACCTAAGTTTCAAGTTTTCAATTGGAAAAAAAAATAAGTTGCAATAAATTTTTTACACAATATTTTGTTATAAAACTAACCAACGTCTGGCAAAAATAAAACAAACATATTAAGGTTCACTTACACCGGTAGAGCGCCGTACACTCGTTGAATTTATGTTCGCACAAATTGCATAATTGAGGAAAAAGCTATGTTTGCTTTATTTTTCTTCGAAGCAAATAGAAAAACACCACAATACGTTCACATATATGTATATTTCTTAAGGCCAGTTTGCCTTAAGATATAAATTATTTTGTCTTAAGATAATAATTAAATTCAAGATTTAAATTAATAAAAAAAATGTTAAAAGTAGTGATAGTTCTTTGTACTTTGCAAAGTACACAAGTGCAAACGGTGAACTTAGGTTTGAGTTCGATAGCAACAACGAATCCGAAGTTTGATTCCGGGTCAATGCTGCATTTCTTAGTCTTTTCGTTTTCATGCGTAGATTATTAGAGACCAAATATAAATCTTTTAAGATTGTTAAGTTCTAGCTTTAATATTGTTTCCAAATCAAAGGTGCGTTCCCTCAACAACAACTATTCTTCTTTATATGTAAATCATCTTAATTATACATTTCATTATATACAATAAAAGTTTGAACAGTAACACACATGATTTTAAACGTGAGTATTTAGATCATTTAAAACCTCATATAAAGTGTAGATTTTAAATTATTTTCATTTGTTGTGCAAGTTGGCGCAATGCCAGTAATGAAGTCGTTCGCTTCACTTTGAATTAAGGAACAGATGTCGTCATATGGAACTAAATTAAAAACATTCTAATATCTTGCATTATTAAACAAACCCCATTTGATTAGAAAAAAAGGAAATTCGCAAATATTCTATACATAACTACTATTAAATTAAGTGATATTCCAAAAAAATATTGTATTTCCGTATGATATTATGATAACACTCCTCTTTTAATTTCGTACCTGAAATCGGCAGCAGCGACTCGGTTTTCTGTAATAATATATTTAGTGATGAATTGTATTTAGTAATGAAATCATAAGACCAAACAAACTTGTTATTTGAAATATTGAGCTTCAATAAAAAAGGTCAGCGCCGCGGCGTCGGTCCAACGCCTGTTCTAACCAAATATTGTCATTCAATCTTATTTTGATTGACACCCGAGTTTTTATGTCATACTTTATACCTATGTGTATATGTGTCAGTATAATATATATATATATATATATATATATATAAGGCAATGTGTGTATATATTTGTATGTTGGACTCCAAAACCGATGAACCGATTTTGATGAAATTTTCAGACAATCTTCAGGTCAGCCAGCCGATGATCCTGTGAAGTTTGGTAGCGAAGTTTGGGCAAAACCTAGTATATCATACAATATATTATACAGTAATTTTTAAATTATAAAAAAGAGTTAATAGAATTGTTACTTAATCAGAAAGGTAATTTAAAACTCATACAGTTTTATATTTTTTTCTTCTATTAGGTATACGGCGGTAGTCAAGCTGATGGTGATCTTCGTGGTAGGAGATACTATCGCCTAGTAACACAAGCAATTCCGAATTTCAATATTTTTCCAGCTCTTTTGTATGGGTCCACGTAGGAACGGAATTGGATCGTACGTCCGCGGGATAATCCCGATCCGGATCGGTCGATTGGATGCTCCTTGCTGAAGTAACGTGCTTAATCTTAGATACCTTCTTTTATATAAGTATATAAGAATAAATGTGTGTATGTGTGTATTTTCTTTGTGGACTCCAAAATATCTCAATCTTATGAAATTCTCAAGAAATCTTCAGATTAGCCCAGCGCAGCAGATTATCCTGTCAAATTTAGTAGCGATAATTTTTTTTAGGTGTTAAAATGTTTATTCGATCTTCATTGCTCAATATTTTTGCCAGGCGTTGATTTATTAATTTTATTAATTTTTACTGGATGAAAAGTAAACTATGTGATTTTTTATTCCTCATATTCAAAAGCAAAAATTTCAAGATGTGAGTACTTAAGTCGTGAAAGCGTAACAAAGATACGAACAAATTTTCGCATTTATAATATAATATATTATTTATTAGATAAATATAGAACAATCATCCCTTGGCTATAACTATAAAGTAAATTGTAAAGTAAGTAATATTTGTGGTCTTGGAAAAAAATTAAAAAGATTCTTTCTTGTACAACATCGCAATGGAGTTTATTCACGTTAACATTTAAATTTAATTTAATCCTCGTCATTTTTTTGTGAGAATTGTGGTATTATGAGATACGTAAGTATGTGGTTGTGGCTGCTTGTATATTCTGTTACTTTTTCACGATGAAACGAAAGAAAAATGGTATTTAATATATTTCATTTTTATTACAATATGTTTTTATAACAATTAAAATTCCTTCCCGTGTCGCAATATTCGACTTTTCTGCGAAACATGCCACTATGATTTTATCCCAAAAATAAGTGTAAATGATTCCTAGGTATTAACTGGGATTTCATTCATATCACGTAACAACACTTTTTTAACTTATTGCATTTTATTGTAGAAAGCTCAGTGCGCAATCATTCTGTTACGACCAGAACCGTCGTAAAGTGACTAGTTGGAAACTTTACAACCTTGCCGTGCTCCCCCTACACATTTAAAATTATCGAGGGCCAAAAAGTTAACACTGGAAATATATATAAAGTATTTACACAAACGTTGAGACATAAAGTACGCATTGGGTAGAATTTAGAAGACGTTACGAGATTTAAGCTCGTCTTCTTACGAGTCAGTTACTTGGTTCAGGGAGAATATCGAAAAAGGCACGGGTGAGATATATGGCCCCAGAGGTCTACAGAAATAATATTTCTAAGCTGCAGAAAATTTACCGATGAATACCTTCCACACGAGTTTTGATAGAGGGAATAAATTTCTAAGTATTAACGACAACTAATAGGGGTTTGAATTTTAGCAAGTTGTCTATATTTTTTTTATTTCTTTATGTTATATATTATTTGTATATATTATATTATAGAGGTTGGTAAATGGTTACTGCCGCCTATAAACACAATCAACGTCATAAAGATAGCAACTGCGTTGCCAACCTAGATAGGATAAGTTCATAGGTCTTCGTGGTTTAGTGATGGTGATGGTGAGTTCCACATATGTGTGGTGTGTGTATATAAATTACTAGATGGTGCCCGCGAATTCGTCGGCGTTGAAAAATAAAAGTATATACAGGGCGTCCCACGACTATGCCACATGGAGGGAAAGTACCTTGAATATTGTAGATGGAACATTTTACTGAAAGAAGACTTTATTTTAATTTAAAAAACAATTTAAACTGCATTCATAGATTTTTAAATAATTACATGGTTGAACCGGGAATCGAACCAGCTACACGAGAAAAAAAATTACCCTGTAGCTTTATCATACCGATCGAAAGGCTTCATCATAAAGATTATTTTTTGCTAAATAACATAGTGTCAGAAATAAAAGGAAGACCATGAATTTTAACATTTGATGTGAAATTTTGTTCAGAAAAATTAAAAGCTGACACTGCCGTAAGGACATACAACGGCATTATCATAAGTACCTATTACTATTACTAATAAATGTACCCACTTGAGAAGTACGCATCATTTCCCTATTATAATTTAAGTGCATGATAAAATGTAATTAGTAGGTAGGTACCTGGTTGTATGCAACAAATCGAGCTGTATCCTGACGCGTAAATTATACGCGTAAAAATTTAGTTTACAAGAACCAGTATGAAAGTGTCCACGAGCTACAAACAGAACTTAGACGTATTATTCTAAATATCCACCACAACAAGATCAAAAAATCGACAGGGAGTGAAATAATCAAAAGAGTGCGACTTTGTATTCAACAGTATGGGACTCATTTTGAGCATTTGATAAAATGATTAATTTTGTATTAAAAACGTTAAAATTCATGGTCTTCCTTTTATTTCTGACACTATGTTATTTAGCAAAAAATAATCCTTATGATGAAGCCTTTCGATCGGTATGATAAAGTTACAGGGTAATTTTTTTTCTCATGTAGCGAGTTCGATTCCCAGTTCAACCATGTAATTATTTAAAAATCTATGAATGCAGTTTAAATTGTTTTTTAAATTAAAATAATGTCTTCTTTCAGTAAAATGTTCCATCTACAATATTCAAGGTACTTTCCCTCCATGTGGCATAGTCGTGGGACGCCCTGTATAACGCTTGACGTTATATTGCTATATACCGCATATATACCGTCGCGTTGCTTGTGTTATAGGCCACCTACCATCAAGTGGACCGTCAGCTTGTCTCTACAGACACTTTTTTAGGTTTAGGTCTACACTTAAATATAAAAAACACTCGTACCATCTCCGATCTTGATTCAAACAGTCATCTGGTTTCATCCACCTAAATCAAGCCTTTTATGTGTGTAACATATAGCCGCATGTTTATATATTATTTCTTTTTGAAGTTATAAAACTAAATTTCATGTTTCTCTATAATATAAAAATATGTGATAAAAATTTACGTATTAGAATACTCCGTAGTAATGCGCATCAGGTTAGTAGTACGTAACTCTAAAGCGAAACCGCTCTTAAGAATTTTCAGTGCTTATTCATAGTCATGCACGGAGCGCGAGTAGTGCTCCTCCCACTGTAACTTCTTGACACATCATTATTACTATAAAGAGAACAATTTCGGGAATGTATTGCCTCTGCATAGAACATTCGCGACGGAATACCCGAGTGAGCAATTGAGTACCTTTCCCCGCTTTTAACGTTTCGCATCGCAAAGTCTTTGCATTTTTAAAATGCTTATAGAGCTCTGGGACAAATATTTTAACCTCTGCTACTATCGAGTACTCTACATGAATCTGATGTAAAACTTATTATAAGTATACTTATCTAATATAATTGCATTTATGATTATGTATAATTTATAAATAAAATTACTATCTTCATAAGAAAATATATTATTAAAGGACATTATTTCAAAATTGATTTTCTTACTTTCGCTTTGGAGAATGTATACATATTGGGAATGTGTCAAAATTGTATTAAACCAAATAAAATCGTAAACGAGCCGTACAAAAGACCACTGTGAAATAACAGCACGTTTGCTGTTGTGTTTTGATGAGTGAGTAAGGTATGCCAGAGACAGCGAACTATTGCAAAGATAATATTGCAAGATATGATAAAATAATTTCGATGACCAGTCCATTTTCCTTATCCCTTCCCAATCCCTTAAATAAATAAGAATTAAATATATTAAGGACCTCTTTCACCAACTACAAGTAAAGAGTTGATTAGTTACAAGCATCTTGTTTCAATTTCATTGAAATTACCTTTGAGTAATGAGTAACATTAAGCTTAAAGAGAGAACAAGTTTCCTCTTTTTATGTTCACGTGACCTCTCCATATCCGCAGGGAACCTGGAGAAGCTGTTGATGGTGGGAAGTGTGTGTCAAGCAGTCTACTAGCCGATGGGTAAATGACGTTGCTGCCCTTACAGGCCACACAGCTACGACTGCTATGAGGAAAGCTAAGGACAAGAGAGGGTGGAAACAGATGGTAGCAGATGTCACAAAGACCTTCAGCAATGAAAAGAACGTCTAAATGACTTAATAATATGAAATGAATAAATAAATAAATGACTTTAAGCATCATCCTCATGAATTAGGAATATTGAACTTGTAGATGAACAAATGTTTGGACACCAATCAAATTTAGTAAACTCGGAGATAACTAAAAGCCTTTGTAAACTATCAGCCTCCGTCTATTGAATGAACTTTGGTGTATTGACACTAATATCAAGTGCAATAGATATAAACCGAGAAGTTGCGTTGTGCAACACAACTAAATGACCAATTCCTTAGGGACATTCTCAATAGAGTCTCTCGTCCGCGGATCAAGCTATTCTTGTCATGTCTCGGGCTTATCGATCGACTACCAGTAGCTTTTATGCTTTATTACTGTCTTTTATTACATCCATTTCATTTATAACTTAAATGGAAACAGATAAAACCTCACATAATCAAGCAATAATAAAGCAACTAACCTCACATAATCAAGCAATAATCAGTCGTTAACAATTAATTCAACTAAATAATCATTACATGAGTATACAAATAACCTACATTATCACGTTGTCGCCTTCAGTTTTATTATTATTTTACGAGACTATACGAGACTATTTTATTGTTATTGTGTTTACTTGTGTTATATTTGTGTTTTTGATATGTATTTATTCAAAAACACAAGTATACATGTATGCATGTTTTTTTGTATGAAAAGTACCACATGTTTTTTTCTGTGCCCCCGGCTACTATGTAGTATCCATAATTTAATAATGTTCGGTTGAGTCATTAAAGAGTGAAAGAATAGTTGAATAAACCTGTTAGTAATAACTATTGATGGTTACAATATCTTGAAAATTTCTGTTACACATTATGCTTGGACAGTGCTATATAATAACATTATTTATTTGTTTTATTAAACAAGAATTGAAAAGAAATTTATTTTAAAACTGACCATTTTGTACAAAAATACACATTTATATAACATAGTATCTACAGTTTATACGTTGTAAATTGAGTACAATTTTGTCATATACGAGGTGCTGAAAGCGCGCTGCCGACATTAGTCGGATTAAGGATAGGGGAGTAGAAATCTAGCAATGGGCTTTCTGTCGCCAGATTTGTGACTGCGAATGCACACTGCCACCTAGACCAGTGTCAGATCTAGACCAGAGCCAACTCTGAAAAGTTCATTTTCAAAGTTAACCACTCGTCAATTCACAATTAACAATTATTACATCTACCAAAAATGAAACATTCTCTTTACAATCTCTTTTTAAATTTATTTATCGATTTATCAACTAACAATTACTGAATCACTTTAAACATAAATCGATAACAATCGAATTTTCTTATCAGGTAGCAATATTGCTGATACCTAATAGAAATAAATGCAAATACGACTTCAAACTGAATAAAGTTCGTTAGTGAATCAACGATATGCAGTTGTTAGTTATATGATACCGCGCGCCAACGAATTGAATGAATTATATCCGTAAATATCGATTTCAGTATAGGTATATTTTTAAGTAATGAATGCCTTAATTACTGATAGATATATAAATAAATTGATTCCGTTGTAACACATTCTCAGAGACGTGAGCTCGGTTTTCAGTAGGAACCTACTGGAACGTGGGTCGAGTAATGCCGTACAAGTAACACATAGTGCATATTTTGTAATAGTAACTAATTTCGTGCGTTTCTTTATCAGAATGTTGATGGATATTGGAGGTGATTCTTCTTAACAGGATGAATGCACTATGCAGTCTGAGAAAGAAATCTATTCATATAATCTCTGATAAAATAAGAACTAAAGATAGAGCTCTGTGGACAGCAGAATGAAGCCGGTAGAACTACGCCTTCGCCATGTAAATAAACAGTTACACAGATTCAAATACAATCAAACTACGCCTCTAGTGAATATAATGTAGGCATGGGCTAAAATATATTGTCACCAAAAGTCAGTCCATGATCTTTGAGACGGCAAGTGTTAAAAGCCCTAATAGGGTGCCACCTGTGCGTCTAAATGGCATTTCCCTTCACAAGGTTAAGTATTTAGGGCACATAATCACGGCCGACTGAAAAGAAAATGCTGATATTGAAAGGGAACGAAGGGCTCTGTCCATAAGGACAAATATGCGAGCTAGTCGCAGATTTTCGCGATGTTCAAAAAATGTTAAGCTAACATTATTTAAAGCATTTTGTACATCGTCCAATTTAACAACGCGTTTAGGGCGATGTTAGGGCTACCCCGCTTCTGTAGTGCTTCGGGAATGTTTGCAATGATGAGCACTGATTGTATCTATGCATTTATGCGTAAACATGCGCATCACTTGTTTATATATCCGACGATGTGTGATAAACATGTTGGTGGTAGTTTTTAGGCACTTACTTATTATTATTATTTTCTTTTCTTTCATCTTGTATTATATCTTATTACTGTTAGTATATAGTATATATATAAACTATTTTCTTTAATTTTATATAATTATTAAAAGAAAAACTGTCTAAATATAATAACTTAAAAATGTAAAATATGGGTCCAGTTGCCTGCAAATAAATGAATTTAAATTTGAATTTGAATATTTACTAGTGAAAATGCCGAATTGGGTAGTGAAAGGGTGTAAAAATCAGTCTAAAAGAAGCAGGATGGAAATACATTTCACATGTAAGTAAACTTAAAAACCAATATTTTCAATAGAAATAAGCAAAAATTGAGTTTATAGCTTGAAACACAAAATCTCATAACAGTAAGCTGCCTACGCACACATGTTTATAAAACAGGCTTCACTATCTTGTCTGCATTATAGTTCTTATTTGGTCTGAGCATATAATAAAATCGTAAACAAGTCGTGTCTGTATTTAATTTTTTTTTTTTTCAAAAAAACAATTTGTACACGTTGTATACTTATGTTACCAATATTTAAAAAAAAGTAGTTTTTAGTATATCTTTTATCTGAACGTTCATTTTAGAAACGGCTTAACCAATTTTATGCTTCCTGTAACATTATTTTTCGTTTCATTCCAATCGGTTTACAAATAAAAAAGTTATACCGAATAAAGTTCGTAGAGTGTTTTTAAATTCAAAAATTCTACGAATATTAAATTCTAACAATAAATTCGATTACTATACTTTACAGACCGACCAATCTGTAAAAGAACGTTGCATTTACTAAACTTTTGTTTTTTTCGTACTCCTTCGAATTTTTATTTGAAAAAACAACATTATTCGACCGCCGAACACATCCTTTGAATTAAAAATATAAGAAAAGTTTTCGCTAGTTTCTATGATATTTGGTGTTATTTTTTAAATACCTTAATCTCTTAATCTTTTCTATCATTTAGGATTTTTTGTAAAATTAATATAGATATTTTTGCGAAATTCTAATTTGAAAGGGTATTCTCGTGAACAATTTTTCATGCACACTCGGAAAATAGTGTTTTTTATTCATCTAGGTAAATAGGGTAATAGAATCTAGGTAATAGTAAGTTTTTTATGTAAAATAAATCGATAAATTGGGAAGGAAAAATGATTTCTCAGCAATCGATGAAAACCACTGTTGCCAGATCGCATTAGTCTGGTGTGTATTTTTCTACAAAATCAAGAAGTTCCTTTCATTTTATATGGCTTATATTAACTAGCTTTTGCCCGGTACTTCGTCTGCGTCCTTTTTTATTAGAAGGTGAAAAATCTGATTAATCTTGCTGATTAATATTACTAATTTTTTTGAAGCTTTATTAATTTTTATTTTTAGATGATTTTCCTTGGGAGCAAAACTGTTCCTAGATGAAAGGTAAACCACATGTCCTTTTATATCATGTGATCTATAAAATAGTTTCGAAAAATTAATGTTTTTTGAATGCTTTTTACATAAAAGACAATACTATTTTATTTTGTTTTTATTTAAGTAACTTGAAAAAAAATTAAGTTATAATTTATAAATCTTGTGTCACTTATATACCTTCGAATGTGATTGTAGGTAACTTTTAGGGTCTGCGCCTCTGCTAGCCGCCCCTGCGACCAATTTAACTTATCTCTTGAGAGTGTCTGAACGTCTGATACTCTCAAGAGAATTACAATAAGGTAGTTATTGTAATTCTGAAGACAACGGGACAGCTAGTTCCAAAAGTATCCGCCAATATTACACTATGTAAGCGACCGCAAGACATTTTCCTTTTAATAAAACTTCTGACTTTTGTTTCCTTAATTGAATTGGAATTTCAGCAATGGCACAGCTGCCACACTTCAAATCTTACCCAAAACTTAAAATTGATTTCTTTTGTTTAAATAACATATATTTCAGAAATTTTACTATTTATTACGAAAATGTTCTTTATTTTTTTAATTTCTACTTTTTCGATGAAGATGGTTTTAGTGGATTTCGTCGTGTATTTGTTTCAGCTTTTACTATACCTACGTAAAGATAGATAGATATGTCCATAATTGACAACATTTATAGAGAGATCTATCGATAAATAACAACGTAGTACAACTAGTGTAAGAATTATTGAAGTCTTTTTAAAAAGCTGGAAAGTTAACCTAAATTACTAAGAACTGAAAAAAAAATACTGGAGAAAATAGACTATGTTCCGCAGTCATTCCGTAATTTACAGACCATCAAGCGGTAGTAGTGCTTCCTCTTTGCGTAGATCTACTTAGATCTAAGTTATGTTAATAGTATCGCGTGTGCTTTTTTTTCGGTGGATGAACTACCGATTCCAGAACAGATATACTATCTATACATTGTCCTTTAACCTTTATAGTATTTATTAGTGGAGATCGTTATTCATCTATCGATACTCAACAGAACACATATCACTGTAAAGGCTGTAAAGGTGGTATTCTGAACACTCTTACGTACTTTGTACAGTCGACGTAATGTCAAAGAGCGATTTCGATTTATAGCAATATAGATTTATAGCTTGACATACACCCCTATATGTTACATATTTATTCAGAACTAGCGGTCCGCTCCCGGCTTCGCCCGGGGTGCATTTTTTTACGTAAAAACCTTCCCTGATTATCCCTCTATCCATGAGTGAAGACAGAATTAAAATCGGTCCACCCGTTCTCGAGTTTTGCGCTTAGCAACACATTTAGGGATTCATTTTTATATTATAGATTTATTGCTCATATATATTTTACCTTTAGATGGTTATTTTTTCTGGACGACTGATACCCTATATCCTTTTCTGTATTTCTCATGTGTGTGAAAAACATGTGTAATGTGTATGTGTATGATAAACTTACTATTGTATTTTTAATAATATATTAATAAAGTTAATCGTGGGTATGTTTCATAATTTAATATCGAAAAACAATCACCATTACATTTTAGTCAAACTAATACATTATATTTGATCTTCCTTATTAATACGGATTCAATAAGTAAGACGCCAATATCCGCTAGAGAAACAAAATGGAAAACTGTTTTCATCGACGTAACATTTGGAAAGTACTTAAAAGAATTAGTGGATAGAAAGGGGGATTACTACATCAGCCGGCGTTCAGGGGCCGGGTGGGCAGTAAAACCCGAAACTTCTACTTAGTGATCATAATTTCAATTTAAAAGTTTGACAACAACTTTGCTTATATTATACGCAAAACAGATAAGTCAGGGGAAAGACCACACATGGGACGAAAATAAACATAAAACAAATTAATGTGAAATAAATATTGACTGAAGACTCGTGTAATGGCGTCGGAAAACCGTACAGAGTTAAGATATAAAACGTATATGGTAAATTATGCGTTGTAATAGATTTTGCCGTAATGCGTCAAACAACAACAATTTATAGGGGAATATTTGGCAAGCAGCGCGCTCCGGAAAGCGTGATAATTCTTGTGAGAGGGTGCATCGTTTAAGGCGCCTTAACGCATGTTTTGACATTATTCAACTGAATACCTACTGCTTAATTGAATTTAATAACAAATCAATACATGCATATAATAAAATCGTATCCATACGAGCCATGTTTGTACTTTAAATATTGAAAAAAAAAATTTATATCTACTTGTACTTATGTTACCGGGATCAATAAATAGTTTTTAAAATTTTTGTCTGTTTGTCTGTGTAGGCTAATCTCAGAAACAGTCTAACCGATTTGAGTTAAGTTTTCTCTAATGTATTGCTTCCCATCACATTTAGTGTTTACAATCATCGAAATAATATCTCTTCAAGTTCGCTGTTTACTCCTTAATAATTCGATCAAGCTGGGCCAGCTGTATAGTGGATTATTTTATGTACTTAGTAGGTTTATATATCAACTGATACTATTTCTGAAAAAGCCTTTGTATAACAAAATGCCTTTGTGTATAGAAAAACCTACTGCATGATTTAAAGCTGCATAATGAAGAGGACTTCCATAACTACCAAAACAACTGCAACGTCAGCTACAAACTGCAAGCGATGTCGATGTCTGTCCGTAAATAAATAAATACTCGTATAATCTTCAATAGCTCTGAAGCCGCTGTTATCTCTTTTATGTATCAAGTATCAACTCCTTAAGTTCGTTCTTACCTTCATTTGATGGTAGGTGGTCACCATCGCTTAAGGAGACGAGCGTGTTGCTCCGACCTGCATAAATTTATTTACGAAGAGCTTGTTGTGCGAGTAAGGGATCGTTAACATTTCGAAAAGTTCAAATGGATTTCAATGGATTCAGCTAGTATCCATTGAGCCATCCCAGAGGTGCGAGCATAACACCATATGGAGCATAACACTTTTAAGTGGTTGTATTTATATACCTAGAATATCGCTAGTCCATGTCTGGACACAGTTAATACGTACCTATAATATAGGTCACAACAACTAGCTATATGACGATACTTCTAATTTAGAATAATAATAATAATAATGTTTTTATCTTAATCTGCACTTAATTCGAGTTATTTATTAAAATAATAGTAACACTTAATCGATGCAATATTTTAAAACATCACCATAAAATATAATAAAATTTGACTTGGACATAAAAACCAAATAATCTGGGAAGAAAACGTTGAAAAACTTATTGTGGGAGCGAGTAACATTCGAAAAGAAAATTTAAGAAGTTTCATGGAGCAACGAAATAGACCATTAAGGAAGATTATTAAAGAAAAATAAAAGTAATAAAACAAGTCGTGCGTATCTTGTAGAGAGAGAGGACGTCAAGGGGCGCAAGTGAGGTAGGGTCGGGAAGGGTGGGTCTGTGATGCTCTGCTCTGAAACGGCAGTCGCCAGCCGACATCCGTTTCATTCGCTGTATTCTCTTGCCGCTTTCCACTGAAACTTTGCTCCTCGATCCGAGTTGAGCGTTGCCGCGATCATTCAAATTCTTAGTGGCCACTTAATCTTTATACCTTTCAACAATGAACTTCAATTATTATATAAAGACTTTCAGACATTTTCAGTTTGTGTTCTTTTTAATTGTGTTCTTGAACTATAATTATTCATCACCAGTTTCTAGTGAAAAAATACCAATTGGTAAGTGGATTGTACTTAACTTACAGCTTTTTTATTTAATATATGTTGTTTTTAATACTATGATTTTTTTAAATATTTAATGGTTTTTTAAATTTATTTTTTGTATATTTTTGTCAGTTACATGAAAAATGATTTTTTAAAAAGTGAATCTGCAATAAGTGTTTATTGGACTTATTTATATGATTTGATTTGTTTCATTTGTCTTCGCTCCGAGCAGCAAATAAAAAAGAAGAAATGAAAAACTAAAACAAATAATTTTTTTTATAAAATATTCCATGAATTCTGAATTATTTTATATCGTTATTTTGGAAACTTTATTTTTTAATACTGTTATTTGTAAACATCTAGTTGTGTTTTAAAATTATGTAAAACTAAATATGTACAAGTATTTGGATGAGTACCAATTTTACATAGAATTTGTATATTGTACTGGAGTTTATATCAGTAAACATTCCTTTCTTTTCTTTGTGGCCAATATTTCAAAGTGAAAATATTATGCTTGGAAGCGGTTTTGGCGGTTTGAAGGATATTTTTTAAATTGAATGTTTATATAGTTATAATTTGAAGTCACTTTCCGCGTATGTCTAAACCACGCAAAGAATTTTGATGCGGCTTTCACCATCAGTTAGTTATTTTTTTACAGAGGTTTTATGTTTTAAAATCTCATTATATTTTTATGTACAACCAACTAACCAAAAAAAGAAATTTACATAGCTTACGTAGGCTAAGCCGTAGCCGTATGAGATACATAAAAATAAGCTTCTAAAATCCTAAATAAAAGTTTGCGATGGCATATTTACGGTTGACTCATCAAAACTTTAACTCTATATATTATAAATCCGTCATGTCAGTTTCTCTGCTATCGACTTCTAAACCACCCAACGAATTTTAAAACGGAATTTTCTTATGGGACGAGGATAAAAAAATTTTATTACGAACAATTATAAAATTTAATTTTCCCAATTCGAACACGCCAAAAGAAAAACATTGTTCTTTTTTAGATAATATTGTGTAGGTGGCGCAATATCTCTGAAACTTCAGATATTCTAAAATATTCAAAAAAAAAATAGAACGTAACTATAACGCATAACATAACGCATTCGTGTAGCAATTTTATATTTAACTCTCATAAATTTTCATAATATATATATGAACCGATTCTTAAGGAGTAAACTCCAATAAAAAGGAAAAAAATGTTTTATACTCTACTCATACATTATTGAAATGATTAACAATATTACCTAATGCGTAAAAGTAACAAAATCTATTTTATTATCTGAAATCATATTACAATCTGAAATCATTAATTATTATGCCTTCGGATGGTATCGCACCTTAATTAAAAAAAAATTATAAATACATATATTGCATAATAAATTTAAATTATGAAACTTCTGGTTCGTTGAAGCCCAGTCATTTTCCTTAACATTGTATTACCGGACATGATTTAACAACATTTTCAAACATTTAGAGTTTAGATTAAAAACATAATTGTTGCGACTTAAGAAATGGTTATGCATATAACAAAAATAGGTCGTGTTTACTTTTTGTACAGGATGTGGATGCATTACTAAAACAATTTGGCTCGGAGGTAATTATTTATTACGGCGTCAATTAGATGAAACTTCATGTCAAAACTGTTTACCCCTCACGGGAATATTAATGCTAGAATAGATAATAAGTTAATTTATGTATGTACAATCTCGACTAGAAGCAAATCCGTTTTAAGTTTTGTTTTAGAGGATATAAATCAAAATTAATATAAATTATAATCGATAATGTAAACTACGTGGATTACGATATAATCCTCTGATTATCGATTAAAATATTTGTAGTTCGATTGAAATTTAGAGCACGAGTAAGTATAATAATTGTATTTTAATTGCGAATTGTATGTATTGTATTGTAATAAATATTGGAGAATTATTTGGAGAGGCCTGTGTTCAGCAGTGAAAGCCGTGCAGCCAAGATGGAGATGACGTTTTTTTAAGAAATATTTATATACGAGTATGTATAAAGACATTCAGTTGAAAAAGGCGTTCTCATACAAAAAAATATTCTGTCACGATTTAATAAAATTTAATAGTATGCTTCTGACAATAATTCGTCAATTCTGACATATTAATTACTTAAATACTATGGTGTAAAAATATTTAGACATAAAAGCCTTGTTTTCGATTGCGTGAAAAAAATGATCCTTAAAACCTTCTACATAAATTGTGTATTTCGCATTTCTTACTTTATTTTATTTCATAAATAACTTAACCGTGTTTTTACTAAGACACATATACATATAACATTTCCTCAATACATACCTATATAGCTTATTCAAACCAATGGCATGTCATTAACTGTGGAAAGGCTCATTACGCCGCTAAGTTGGCCAAAAATAGGAGCCGTCATTATTAGTATGGCTGATTGAGAATCGTGGAGGCGAGTGGATATGTGCGGGATGGCGTGAATTAATCTGTGTCGCGTAAATAAATGTGGGGCGTATGTCAGCATGGTACCGCGGCGGCAGGGCGGCGCGCGTCGTCGCCTCTTACTCGTATGAAGAAACCCGCACTCAGATTGGAGAACTACATTCCGACACTAACTCAAAATTGAACAGTATGTTTTCTCTCAAAAAATTTAATATATTTATAAGAAACAACTTTGTTTCACTGAGCATGTTAAATTTACTTGTGGAATTTAGGATAATAAACTTTATAAGATGTTAATAAAGCATTACAATAAGGCAGGTCTATTATTCCTTATTTTTTTTAGAGATTATCAATAAATTTGAATACTCATCGCGTTTTGAAAGTTTCCCAATAAAGTAAAGATCACAATAAAATTACATTTGTAACTCCCGGGACAACGTCGACACTTTATTCAACTTGTTTTTACAATATTAAAATTTCATAAATTGAACATACTTTTATGAAAATAATCTTTCTTTAGCGTGATTTACAAATACTGTGGCTATTCATAGGGGTTTTTTAAATCGGTTCAGTAGTTTCAATGAATACCCGTTATTTACATATGAACAAACATAGAAACAAATTCTAGGGCTCTTTAATTTTTTAAACTTTCTTTCTGTTGTTCCTTACATAGTATAAATTGAAGTCGCTTTCAGCTTATGTCTGTCTGTATATCCGCACGCAAAGGATTTTGATGCGGTTTTTGCCTTCAATTAGATACTAAAACCCAATGATGTTTTTATTTAAGTAAAAATAAACAAATTTTTCAAATTGCAACGAAGTTACCGAAACTGACCACGTTTTTCCGCTAACTAGTTCTAAACCACCCAACGGATTTTTCTGTTTACACTAATGGAAACTAAACCATGAAGGTTTGTGTATATAAAAAAAAAATCCAGGGCGAATCCGGGAGCGGGTTGCTAGTATTATAAAACTTTAAAGATATCACTTAATTATTTGTTTACATTTTGATGATCAATACAATATTGATCAGTCATTTTGTGTTCATTTCAGATTGTAAGTTTCTTAATAGATATTACTGGTATAGTCGATTTTTTTTAGATCGACTATACCAGTAGTGATGTGATGTAGTGATTAGTTTTAGTGACAGTTTTAGTGATGTGCTACCCCAATTAAATATTTGAATAGAAAATATTCGAATTCGAATATTGTAATACATAATTGGGTTTAAGGGAAATAAAATTAAGTTCCAAGTGACTTCCTATTTAAAAACGATTATAGTGTAGTTGTATCATTAATTAAGTAATATCTTATAAAGTTAGTGTAGTAAGGGTACCTACTGTTCTATTTATATACTGGTGAGGTAGTATTATACAAGGTGCCGCATGACGTGTATTGCTTGCCAAATTATTCTTTACCCTCAAAATTGGAACAAAGCTCTAATCATTCCATGTAATACACGCCGGTAAATCAAGCCTGCAAATTGAAAATGCTACATTATATGTCGAGAATACACACGGTTGAGATTTGATACTGAATTTACTCAGGATTAATTGAGAAAATCTTCAACATTACTAACATCACAAAAATTAGCTTTCTTAGAAGGTCATGAACAACATATCTTCGTATCGTATTTTTGTCTTTGTAAACTTATCTTTTGTTATTATATGAAGTCGCTGTATGCCTCTGTCTGTTTCTCCGCTAAGTTCTACTAAATTACCCATCGGATACGGTTTTCATTAATGGAAACAGCTATAAATCGGAAAGCTTGTGTATACAATTTGCAGAAAAAAATTACGTCCTTGCGAAGCCGGGGGCGTCGCTAGTGAATATTAAAACGCGATAATATAAATTCGAAGTTCTTGGTGTGAATATCGGTCTTTATAGGTCTTCATTCTAATTATAATTTAAATGGTAAAGAATAAAAAATAAAAACGATTTTATTTGTCGGAAAATTTACAGTTTAACTTTTAACTTGGTTTATAAAAAAGTAGTGTTCAATAATAATTCAATAATAATTCAATAATAACAACCGTCTCCTTGTCAGAACCACGAAATATGTTGGCTGGATAAAATTATTTTTTCGTATATATAACTACTGTTACCAAGTGGGAATTTGTGAAACCATTTAATATTATTGTTCTTTTTTTTCGGCGAGTAAGCAATGTGAACGCAGATGTTACTCAAACCGCAAACAGGGTTCTATGAAATTTTAATATGTAATATATTTCTACCTATATTGTATTTTGACGATTATTTGTTAGTTTTTATTCCCAAATTTATCTGAAATCTAAGAAGAGAAGTGTCTTCATTTTAGCAGATAGCAGTAATGAATAGCAGTCGCCCTTATGAAATGAACCTTTGAAAAATTGCTCCCCGAGTAAAAGACTGCACGATTTGGAACTGTTTGTGAATCAATTAGAATTTTCTAGTTTCGATTGGATATACTGTTGTTCTCTTCATCGCATTTCCTTGACGTGTACTTAATGTTTTTAGGTAACTGGACAAATTTATGTAGGACTAAATCAAATCGTATAGACAATCCAATGAAACACGTTCAAACGACAAACAATAGTGCACAAATTGCTGTTACCCTGTATAGTGTTGCCCTACGTATTGTTTGAGGTTAGTGTTCTATCGACTAGATTATATATTAAGTCAACAACACTCCGCGCACGTTTACTTCTATACTCTGGTCACGCTAACAGATAATAAGTTGGATTACGTATATAATAAACTTTTTTATTTCTTTTTTATTTTATTTTTACCAGCACATACAACATGAAGTTTGTATGTGCTTGTAAGATTGTTTGTACGTTAGTCGATACCATCTAAAACGTATTCTGCGAATTAGTTTAATGCTATTAAAATTTGAGTCAATAACTTCGTTATCTGATAATGACAAACAACTTCTCTTGAGAAGACGTGCCGTAGATGGAAGCAAAAAGAAAAATTAGTGACTCACTATCCGCGTATTTACCTCATATACTGAGTCCAATGAACAGTATTATTCAGTCGCTCAAAGTAAATTGCATACTCGTGATATGTTAAAAATACGGACAGTTGTGGAAAAATTTGAATACACTTGTCGACTCTCTCTTTTATTACACGTGTTTAATATTTATAATGTAGTTGTATGTAATGAGTATTTAGTCATATAGATTTATGTAGCCCATTTTATCGAATACTTAATGTAAGAATTTACCGTATCTTTTTTTACTTTTATCTAAGCGACGTAGGTACACAAAACGCTACATTGGCAAGAACTAGTATTATCCAACATACAGTTTCCCTCAAGATATTTTCCTTTGCCATTAAAGTAAGTGATATTTTTTTCTAATCCATGGACACCGAAAAACACTCAAGTGCAGTCTCATGCGAGGTTTGAAACTGCGTTTGCCGTATCAGCAGCCTAGTGTTTGACTACATTTGAACATGAAAATATATTTTGTATATTAAGTATAAAGCCATAATCATTAACTACAACTACATTTAACTACAAAGTTAAATGTAATTAATTTCACTCATCTACAATTTTTTCCCATCTCGTCAGAGTTTAACAATATATAATAACTAGTGACCCGCTCCGGGCTTCGCCCGGAGTGCAATTTACATATCCTTTAAGTTGGACCAAATTACACATAGTTACGAAATTTTATCAAAATCGGTTCAGTAGTTTAGAAGTTCATCCCGGAGAAACTACAATTTTTTTATATATGTAAAGGTTATATAAATGTAGAGATAATATAACTTTGTGTAAATATAATGTGAATATAATGTATTAATTTAATAATTTACCACGTAGATAAAATACTCTTTTATGTATACTATTTTAATTTATGTTTTGACTTATGTGTCATTCTAATTGTTTTGAAAATATGTAAATAGATTACGAATTGAAGAAATTGGTAATATTAAACTTATATTGTCGTTTCTTTGATTAAATTTACAAAGCAACACAATCGTTTAATTTATTATCACATTATAAAACGACAATATAAGTTTAATATTAGCAATTTCTTCAATTCGTAATCTATTTACATATTTTCAAAACAATTAGAATGACACATAAGTCAAAACATAAATTAAAATAGTATACATAAAGAGTATTTTATCTACGTGGTAAATTATTAAATTAATACATTATATTCACATTATATTTACACCAAGTTATATTATCTCTACATTTATATAACCTTTACATATATATAAAGATTATATATTGAGATACTAATTAAAACTAACGATTTTGGTTTTAGCAGCCATACCTACATATATATCGATATTAAATGTGTTTAAAACCCTACTTTACACACAAGTTTGTGTCCAGATAACCGGACCATAACCAGTCTGACGTTCAAACCATAAACGGCCGTAACAGTATAACAGCTGTTCGCATCTTACCGCGATGTGTGGTCGTAGAACCATTTGTTGACCAAATCGATTTCAATAGTGCCTAGCAAATAGGTTAATGAATCCATTATGCTATGACCTATTTAATTTTTTCTAATACTTTATCTATTAACTAGATAACAATTATTATTAATCTGGTGTATTATTAATTTTATAATCCTAATAGTACGAGATCCGGCCGCAAGAATGCGTACCTATCGAGTAGTCAATAAAAATCATTTTTTTATGTACAATTATAAAAGGGACAATATGTTTTGGGCAGGGTGCCTATTAAAATTTGCCCGCTAATATTTTTAATTAAATTAATTATTATTGACTGTGAGGGAGAAAAATTCTTTACTAGGTATCAAAATAAACTATACTTCACACGACAGCCATATACATAGAGAACTTGAAAAGTGATGGGTGCCGTTGCTCACCTGGCCGCAACCTCTTGGCAGCCAGGTATAAACAGGTAATATTTTGTTACGTAAATCACCTATTAAGTAGATGAATAAGTTCTATTATCAAATTAAAGCTATTTTTTTCCTGTGTATGATAAACTATGTAAAAGTGCCCGGAAATAGGGGTGCCAAGCTGTTAAAGATTATTTAGAGTGAAAGAGAGTTACCGCGCTACATCATTTGTTAGACAGGGATGGCGAAATCCTTTGTGTTTTTGAAGCCATTGCTCATGCGCCAACATGAGTTCTCAACCAACAGTAGTAGAAACGAATTTGAATATTGCAAAAAAATATGGTCTATTCCCACTAGTTCAATTGGGAGTTCAATTGATTGAACTAGTGGTAATTTTTTAGCCTCAATAGTTCAATTGGAATTATTATAATTGGTTAAATAAAAATGACTTCAGGATATTATTTATTATATTTATTTTAATTGACATGATTGTTTTGTACCTTATGTCTGTAACTGAGGGGGCAGCTCAAGTCTCCGTTATGGGTCCACTTCACTTCTTATCCTATGTTAATGACATGAGCAACTGCATCAGATATAGGGCATGCATTCAATTCGCAGATGACACGTGCCCTTTAATTTCTGATAGAAATCTTAACAAGCCATGTGAACGCTTCAATTCGATCTGAATGCCTTAACAAGATGGTGTCATGATTCCGGCCTTGTACTTAACGCAAATCCTCTATACTAAACTTAGAAGCTCATGAAAAAAATTTTTTACACGCTGTCAGTGTAATAATCTGCAACTGTCCATCTATAGATATTATCAAAACCCTAACATACTTCTGGTTAACTATAAATGACAAATTTAACTGGAACCCTCATATCGAAAAAGTTTGCGATAAATTAAGGATTTTCCTTGCAAATATTACAAATATTAAAGCACTAACGCTTACCTTATTAACAGCCTACCTTCAGATCGATGTAACAATATAACTTAAAAATATTAAAATGAAGTTAAGGCAATATATTTTTTAATTGTACTTTTAATTCTATATAGTTAGAAAGTACCTAAAACCATTTTAGTAATAATTACAAATGATAACACAAGATTACCTAAACCTCAGTGGTTTGGTTTTTATTGTTATCATTTTACATATACATATCTTTATGTTTAAAGTTTCATCAAAGGTCTCGGCTATAATACTCTAAGCGAAGATTTAAATTAACAAAATAATTAACAGACTAATAATTTATCTATATTTTACATGTATTACAATTATATCATTAGCCGTAAAACTTTTGAAATATAAATAAATAAAAATCCTAAGTGGATAGACAAAAGGGGTTCTTATTTGTATCTTATAAGTAATCTCACTTTATATTACTTATTATTTATTTTTAAAAACCCAAGTAAAATTTAACAAGTTCTATAAAAATAATATTAAAAGCTTTTATTTGTCTAATCAATAACACAGAAAACAGTTTAAAATATTTGTTTATTTGGCAATAAATTTTTGTGCGGTTGCATTAAAAATCACATAAGCATAAAAGAACACTAATTATTAAGTAAAAAATGAAGTTTTTGTTCCTTTCTAAAATAAATATTTATGAAAAATAATAACAGGAACACAAAGGATTTCAAAAACACAAGGGATTTCGCCATCCCTGTCTAACGAATGATGTAGCGCGGTAACTCTCTTTCACTCTAAATAATCTTTAACAGCTTGGCACCCCTATTTCCGGGCACTTTTACATAGGCAGAGGTAGTTTATCATACACAGGAAAAAATTAGCTTTAATTTGATAATAGAACTTATTCGTCTACTTATGTAACAAAATATTACCTGTTTATACCTGGCTGCCAAGAGGTTGCGGCCAGGTGAGCAACGGCACCCATCACTTTTCAAGTTCTCTATGTATATGGCTGTCGTGTGAAGTATAGTTTATTTTGATACCTAGTAAAGAATTTTTCTCCCTCACAGTCAATAATAATTAATTTAATTAAAAATATTAGCGGGCAAATTTTAATAGGTTAAAACATATTGTCCCTTTTATAATTGTACATAAAAAAATGATTTTTATTGACTACTCGATAGGTACGCATTCTTGCGGCCGGATCTTAGACTATAACTAATAATACAAATTTGAAAATAAGTTTGTTTTATGTTGCGCATTACGCCTTAACTCCTAAACCAATCATCGTAAAATTTTGCATACAATTTGCCAGGGATACAGAAAAGGGTTTAATTCAGAAAAAAGTACTTTACTTATCTCGGGGGTCATCTAAAAATACTAAAATCAGATTGAGTAAATTTGTAGCAGGCGCACCAGCGTCAGCAGTCATGCGTTACCTATTATTTATTCGAAACCTCTAGTCTCGTAAGGATAAACGTGTAAGAACAAACACAACTTCTGTATTCTACATACCTACTTACTTACTTAATTGTTTCTCAAGCCTAAACAATAACTAGACTAAGTCGCTTTAAATCTAGTTAATATATGGCTTCTCAGGCTCACGAGGGTTAGTAAACGGCAATATTATTATATTTCAAACGAAACATAATATTTATTATGTTCTGTCCCAAGGCGTTTCGACCAAGTTATCTAAATTATGCTTTATTGGCTGCATAGTGTTGTGTGTAAGTTTGGACAGGGCAATAAATTTACCGTTTCCCATTCATGATTAATACACGCCTTATCAAATTCCTCATAGTTCATGTTTACCAATGTAATTCATTTTCATAATTGAATGAAACTATTAGCGACGTTCAAGGGTCATAAATAGCTGAATTGATTATTTTATTTAAACTATCCTACTAATATTACAAATGGGAAGTTTTACAGTATGTATCCATGGATATTTGTTCCTTAATAACGCAAAAACAATTAAATTTTTGTTACTACATAATATTTATTATCCCCGATTTTCCAGGATAAAAGATATCCCTATATTAATCCAGGTAATATCCGTCCGTATGCCAAGTTTCATACAAATTCGTTCGCCATCATTCGCCATCATTCGTTCGTCATCGTTCGATTTTCGCCATCAGATAATTTGTCAGGGAAGGTTTATATATTTATCTTCTTCTTCTTCTTCTTTACATAGTATAAGACTAGTCCCCCGCCGCGTCCGTCTGTCTGTCCCTCCACATGTACGCTTAGATGTTTTTGGAAAGAGCAATAAAGAAGGAAATTTTCTATACACCGTGAAATATCAGTAATTGTGCTGCTTTGTTTCGTTGAGTAAGTATGGGATGCTAGTGCCCATTTCCCTCATCATCATCATCATCATCATCTCAGCCGCAGGACGTCCACTGCTGAACATAGGCCTCCCCCATAACTCTCCAATAGGAGCGGTCAGAAGCAGCCTCGATCTACTGTTGGCCCGCGACTTGCTGGTCCGTGGAACTTCCACTCGAGAACTCGAGGGTGAGGCGATACTTTACGCCTGGACAACTCCTTTCTTTGTATAAGGCGCAAGTTCGATCTTGCATGAAGTATTGCTCCCACCTTTGGGATGGTTCAGCCAAATACCAACTTGCCGCACTCGACTCGGTGGAACGCAGAGCTAGGAGACTCATTGGCGACAGTACGTTTTTAAAAACTAAGATGCAGAGCCTGGCACATAAACGCAAAATTGCCAGTCTATGTGTCTTTTATAAGATGTACTTCGGAGAGTGTGCTCAGGAGCTGCATGCACTCATACCGCCTTCCCCTTTCTTCCATCGGACATACAGACATACGGCTGGTTACCATCCTCATCTTGTCGATATCCCCCTATTTCGGACCAAGCGCTTTAAATCATCCTTTATAATGCGCACTGCCAAGGTTTGGAACTCCCTGCCGGCGTCTGTATTTCCGAGCACATATAACCTGAATCTATTCAAAGTTCGAGTGAATAGGCACCTTCTGGGTGAGCTCGCTCCATCATAGGCCTCATCTTCGCTACACACCTGGATGTTGGCCACGAGCAAACCCATCTCTACTTAAAAAAAATAATACTCGCCGTTAACATTGATGCTAAGTCCTTGCCATTCCAGGAGCTTAAAAGCATCTTCCAAAGCGGCAGTGAACAGTTTCGGAGAGATTACATCTCCTTGTCTCACACCTCTTCGCAATGGAATGGACTTTGTGCTGTGCTCCTGTACTCGAACCGACATGGTGGGTGGCTTTATTGTTTAAACACTTCAATACCTCGATATATCGATGATCAATGAGACATCGCTGCAGAGCCTCGAGCACTGCCCATGTTTCGATCGAATCGAAGGCCTTCTCGTAGTCCCTATCCCCTCGTAATCCCTTTTCCGTAAATAGTAGATATATAAAAAGAATCACAGTGTAGAAATGAAGCCTTTTGCGATAGCAAGTATTAAATATATTTCAAGAATAAGCCTTTGTAAATAATGTCTTATTGTTGCGAGCTATGACTTTCACAATTTCGCTAACGACCAATTGACACGAATGAGCGGACTATTCGCAACGACCCAAGAATCGTTCTTGAAATCTCGGAGTGGCTTTTCAGATTACCACATTCGAATAAAGTCACGAACATCTTATTTTCTATATAGATTTTATGAAGGAACAAATAATACATAATAACGCGATTGAAATGATTGTTTGCAGTCTCTGAAAAATTTCTGTCTGTGCCGCTTTGAGAAATGATTTCATTGCATCGAAACTTATTAGATGTCGACTCTCATTCCATGTAAAACACGTTGCACTGAACGTTAAGCTGGAATAAGGCACATGAGAACCTTACTTGTAGCAATATTTATTCCTTATTAAACTCGTGTGAATTTTCACTGCAACTGCATTCCTTTGCATCTTACATCGATTGACTTTTATTAAAAAAAGGCCTTCCACCTTCTAAATCGTTCTTGGTATATTTGAACCGACTTTTGAACCCCATTGGCGAAAATATCATTCAGTCACTCGTTGATAGCAAACCCCACACCATTGCTAATGCTATCAACGATGGCAATCATGTTGCTTGATGGTAAAAAAATACAGTAAATTTTTCTGTGGGTACTTTTTTTGTATACCGTCAAAGAAATTATTTTGATTTTAATAAATATCCTTTCCCAAATCATATTTTAAAATAAAATAAATGGTTCTAATTAATTATAGAGTTATGACAGAGTTAAAGTTTGATATCAGCTTAGTTTTAAATGATTGTTTAAAGTTAGCTGGCTATAAATATTACATAGTTATCATCACACTATGCCCTACGGGGCGTCAATTGTCTTGTTGTCTTAAAGTAAACCTACGCTTACCTAATTGATTGCAAACTCTAATAAAACATTTTTAAGGTTTGTGCGAAAAACATGCATTCACATTTTAGATTATTTAACTACTATTTTAACTTAATTGGGGTCTCATTTCATTTTGTCTACAATAACTTTTTATTATACACTACAATATAATATTAGGGGTTAAAGTATGAAATTGCCGATTTGTACTGAAAAATAAAAATTCGTTTTTGTTTTAATTTAACATATTTATTTAATCAAAATAATTACCATTATTATCTATACATTGCTGCCATCTAATAGGAAGCTCATTTATGCCTTTGCGATAGAACTCTGGTGATCTAGATTCGACAAACTGTGTGAAAGCATTTTGCACTGCCTCCTGAGAAGAAAACTTTTTATCACGCAGAAAATTGTCCAAATCACGAAAAAAATGGTAGTCCGTTGGAGCAAGGTCTGGCGAATACGGAGGGTGACGAATGGTTTCTAATTGCAGTTCCTGTAGAGTTAAAACGGTTTCTCGTGCTGTATGAGGTCTCGCGTTATCATGGAGCAATAATGGTGAAGATCGATTCATAAGTCGGGACTGTTTCACTGCTAGTTTCGCTATCATTGTTCGGAGTTCGGCGCAGTAGACATCTGCCGTTATTGCTTGACCAGATCGGAGAAAGCTATAGTGAATAACACCACGCTGAGACCACCAAACAGTTACCATTACCTTTTTATTGGTAAGCTTTGCTTTAGGACACTGTTGCGGCGTTTGACCTGGGGTCAGCCATTGCATTTTCCGCTTACGATTATCGTAAAGAATCCATTTTTCATCACATGTCACAATTCGATCCAATATTCCTTCATTTCTGTATCGATTCAACAAGGCAACGCAAGTTTCAACACGCGTTTCTTTCTGCAGATCAGTCAAATCATGAGGCACCCATTTTTCATATTTTTTTATTTTATTGATTTGACGCAAATGAGTCAATATTGTTGGTATGGTAACGTTAAACCATGCCGCTAATTCCTGGGTAGTTTGGCTCGGATCGGCTTCCACCATCTCTTTCAAATCATTGTTATTCACCTGTGTGGGCGGTCTTCCACGTGGTTCGTTCTTCAAATCGAAGTTTCCATCACGAAAGTGTTTAAACCAAAATCGCACAGTGCGTTCATTAGCAGTCCCCTCTCCAAACGCAACATTAATATTGCGAGCTGTTTCTGCCGCGTTAGTTCCGCGTCGGAACTCGTATTCAAAAATCACACGAATTTTCGAAGTATCCATCTTTATTGTCTAAGCTGAATAAAAAAAACAACTGAAAGTTGATAATCGAATGTTGCACATTTTTTAAAAGAAGAACTACATACATGAAAAAAGTTTCACTCAAAAATCTCAAACCATGAAGGTTCTATGTCAATTCGAAGTACCTATTACAATAAAACGGCAATTTCATACTTTAACCCCTATTATTTCACATTCGCAAATTTGAAAAACTGTTAAAACACTAAGATTAATCCCAGCATTTTCCTTAAAAAATCCTTGAAAATCAGTTCATTCAAAAGTAGAGTGGTATTAGTGATTCACAGAACCGAGTGTTAATTCGGCTTATGGCCGCCATGAGATTAGTGCAAAAGGCGATGGTTCTTTCTACCATTGCCTTTTGCAGTTTGAAATACTCGAACCAACGTATAAAGGCTTAACCTAATTACATTTACATAAAGTAATAAGTTTTTTAGTAAGGACTAACATGGTTAAATGATTAACAAAAAAAATACAAGTCCGTACGAATTATTCCTTTGTAATGTCGTTTATTAAACGTATTATCCACCGTAGCATGATTTGTTTATGTTTTAATATAGTCGATATTTTTAGAATAGTTTTAAAGAGTAATAATATTTTTACTGCTTAGTAGGTATTATTAAAGAAACGATTACACACTGCTTCATATCCATCCAAGCTTGACTTAATTACAAAAGTTAATCCATATTTAGTCTAATATCGTAACATATGCGATTTATAGATGTAATATCATAAATGTATAATAGAAGATTGAGGATTACTTTAAAAGGAAATATGTAGGTAGTTCCCTGACATATTAATGCAAACATAATAGTTTGAAAAAACAGTACATGAAGGATGCCTAGGGACATAGTCACATATAAAACGTCAAAAAATATTCTCCGATTCTAAATGTAAGGAAGTACTAATAAATCTTCATATACACACATCAACCCGCTCGAGTAGTGACAGACTTAAATGATATATGATATCGTTGGCGCTGCTCTCAATGCGTTGTGCGTAAACAGGAGTGCCCAATGGCCGTTCACCTAGGCAACGATTAATTACGCATTTAGACTGTATTGACGTGCCCCTTGAGGGTTGGTGTCATAGTTTGACACAATAACATTGATCTCAGCTAGAGGACGCAATGTTGTTGAATCTACAGAATAGATAGTTTCGATCCTTGTATCTTATCTGCTCTTAGTGCCATCTCCTATCATGGCGCCTACGACTGACAGTTTTTTTTAATATTTTGGCACAAATCTGACGGGGAGGGGCCCGTCATATATGGTCAGGTCAGGCATAGTTAGGTTCAGGGTTTATGAGCTACTAACTGAATATAGACGACACATAGTTTGGGGTGAGGCAGTCAGGGGTCAAGAAAATTTGTATACATATTAGTCACGTGTCGTATTTACAAATTTACATCAATCCCACAAATCACAACGGGACAAAAGTTCTTTGTCCTGGAATGGTTGTATTGCATTCTCCGGACTCATTGCAAATACATCGCAACATCAAATACATACCTACATCGCAACCACACTACATCCCTCAAGTAAAACACCACAACATACAGCTTGCGGTAAGCTCAGCACGTGTGAATATGGAACCACAAGCCGATTGTTTGTTTTGTGGTAACTGCATTCCAACTGTTTACATAATTCTAATATAAGGTGTTTGTAATAATCGGATAAAAAAGTTATTAATAATTTGCTACGCAACAAATGTATATGATACATTTGTTTTATAAACAACTTTTATATAAACAAACCTTCCAAGTTTATCCCTCTTTCCATAAGTGAAAACCGAATTTAAATAAGTTTGGTGGTTTAGAAGTAGTTAGCGGACTAACGCACGGCGTAATTTTTATATACTTACTCGTGTAAGAAGATTATATTACGTATGTTTCCATATGTGAAAACCGAATTGAAATCGGTCTACGTACTCTCAAGTTTTTGAAGAGTACACAAACCAACCTAACAATTTTATTTATATAATAAAATTAATAAAATTCCAATTATATTCATGTGAAAATGGTACCAACATTTAAAATTTACGCGACAATAGCATGCGAAAATCTTTTGAGTTGAACTCGTAATTTATTTCGCTTTGTGATTTTTCATCGCATGTCTCGACCTAACCATTTGTGGAGTCACATTTCATCCGATGGCAGCGTTACTTTTTACTAGAGTGTTCACGCGATCTGTCACAATACAAAATATGAACAGTAACGGATGGAGGGAGAATAATGCTAGTGGTAATGAAAGTTACAAATTAAGAGAATGTGTCGGCGGAGCTTAGGGGCTGAGGAATAGTCAATAGCGGAGACTTTTACCTATGCGGAAAGAGAAAACACTCGGAAAGGACGTAAATTTATTTCTAAACTAATAAATATCAGCAAAAACCGTTAAAATTTATTTAGATACTATGTATGTACCTGCATGCTGGACATGCGACGGTGCCCAGCTATCGTAACAACGGTAGCTTGTGATATATGTATAATATTATATAACGTATTAAAGATGAATAAATGCCATTGAAATAGCATAATAAAAATAAGTAAGTAATGACAATTCACTTATGGTAAAGACTTTTGTATTTTTGTACAAGTACTTTTGCATAAATATATTAAAATTTACAACCAGCGAAATGTGCGAAGCCGGGGGCTTTATGTTCATTTTCGTTCCCATTTCCAGAAACTTGTCGGAATTCTCGAATTTTCATAATCTTTTTTTTTTACTTCAACGAAAAAAAATTCAGTATTTTTCTGTTCAGCCGTTCTCCGTTCGTTTTAATTTAGTAGAATAAAAACACTATATAGATTTCTCGTATGTAGAATATTACTTACTGCAAATATGTATACAAATTAATTCAATACTCATTTATCTGTAATATCCTTGTTGATTACGTTTATTTAATTTATTGAATCTACTTTTAGTTGAATGAACATAAATAATTATTGAAAACTTCTTTACTTCTTAAGGCGCATTTTTGAGATGGGAAAAAACCATTGAACTAGCAACACTGTCATATAATGTAATGTAATGTAATGTAATGTAATGTAATGTAATGTAACCGAAACCTCTGTATATTTTCAGATATTGCGTTTAATTTTAATTTAAATAAATTTTAAAAAAGAACAATTTTTGAGATTGTATAAGAACCATTGAACTCGCGACATGGTCATGTAATGTAATGTAATGTAATGTTTTTTTGTGAAGCTTGGTTTTCATTTCTGACCTGCAGTCCAACGACTCACATGTTTTATTTTTTATTTTAATTGATTCTGAATATTTGGATATCCACACCGCTATTTTATTGAACAACGCTGACATTATAAACACATGTAATAACTTTGCATATGTTATTGAAAATTATAATGGTTGGGTACCCACTATTTTTGCGCACCAAAAATCGTGCTCCATGCATCTGCAACTGCTCAAGTGGAGACGGTACGCGCATCACAACTGGTGAATATAGTGCTCCACAGTTTTCGTTCGAACATTAAGTGAACATGTCATCCTCAGAATTAGTAGCTAGCGCGGCATATATTTTAATTGATCGTGATGCGCGACACGTCCACACTAACGAGTTGCTTTGGTCGCGTCCACGAACACACAAAACAGCCACCGCGTGGAGCAATGCGAGTGATTGCTGCATGCAACATTGCACGCTCCAAATGCGTGAACGTATCTACTACTCGAGCAGTTGCAGATGCGTGGAGCACGATTGGTGCGCGAACTTAGTGGGTACCCACTCTTGTGTAACTAGCCCGGCCACGCTTCGATGCGGCATGCACGTGGGGTGCCCGCGGTAATAAACGCTGTTGTACATACATTATTTTTTATTTTTCCAAAATAAAAGTAGACCAAGTTACTTCAGATAACATCAGCTATCTGCAAGTGAAAGTCCCTCCAAAATCGGTCCAGCCGTTTCGGGGTAAGCCGGATCTGACACAGACGTAATTTTAAAAATTGCTATTTTGTTATAAGTACACTGATATAGATTAAGCAAAAAGCATTTATTTTGGCATTACAAACTGACAATTCAATTTCATTTATTAATATAGGCAAGAATAGAAGACGTCATTAATTATAAGCAAGAGTCACTTATGAAAATATTCTACACACAAAACTTACTGTTCTCTTTTAACATTGTGAAGCTTTCCTCTTCGCCCCCTCCTCTAACAGCCCCCGGATCTTGCTTATCTCCACCATTACTCGTTAAGTCTGCCCCCACCCGCATCACAGCCATGCGTTGAGCCGCGAACTGGTAAGCCAGAATTTGTCAATCTGTAACGTGATTACGGTAATTTGTTTGGCCACAAAATTCAGAGTGAGCCTTAATCGTGCTGCACAACAATGAGATTTATGAGGCTTCGATGATAATATAATGATATTTTTCCATGTAACACCGTAATACCCCCGTCATGTGCGAAGTAAGACATATACTTTATGTTAACTAGGTTCGCATAAAACTATTGTGAAATAAATTAGTTTGCTTCTCTATGACAATCTGTGAAGAGCTTAACATCAATAACTAACAAGCCTTTTTTCAATATGAGCCCAATCCCTCACCATCCCCCTTTTAATTCCTTATTTTTAATCCTTATTCTTAATGTTCGGCAGCGAACTTGCAGCACCTCTGGCGATACTTGTGTTATAAGCGACGGTAGTCACCTACCATCAAGTGGTGGTCTGTCAAATTTAACATAAAAATATTGCCCTAGAACAAAAAGTTTTGTATAGAGAATATTTTGAAGAATTCATTGTTTCCCATGTATCATGACTTCTACAGGAGAATCAACAAAATTGCAAGATTGTGTCGATCGAATAGGAAAATGGCCAATTAGGTAAAGTTTTTTTCTAAAAAAATTTATTTCCATTTTCCATATAAGTAAATCCTTATAACTAACTTCCTCTTGGTAATCCTTAAGACTAGGGAAACGGAGGGATGCTGAGTGCCAAAATATGTTGTAGATAATAAATTATGCACTTCTTTATTAGTGTCGGCCTTTCTTTCCTACTTTCTCCATTACCTGTCGAGAGAAAGCGTTAATGGATGTTAATTGAACTGAAAATGAGCGTTAAGTTTATGTTTATACGCTAAGTGCCGCGTGGCGTGCCTATATTTTAATTAAATGTTGAGTTCTCATTACTGCAAATGTATTAGATCCAACTTGATATTGTAAAAATATTTTAGTAAAATAGACTAATGTATTCTTGTAGCGGCTGGGCACGCTACATTGTATAGTCATAAAGTAAGAGCCCGTCTGGCAGTTTAATCTTTAAAAAGGCAATTTAAAGACACATTTTTTCTTCTTTTAGAAAACTTAATAGTTGCAGTTTGTAACAGTCGTACCCATCTGACGATTTACAGTGCTGTTAAATAAGATAACCATGAAATTAACAGTACATGTCTTGTTGTGTTTTAGGTAGAGTTAGGGATATGAGAAAGGCCTTTTCCCTCTGTCTTATTAATTACACTGGTTTACAAATTTTAACATTTTTCATGAAACCCTTATTTTCTTATTCTGTTACTTTTTACTAATAAGAGGTAATTTAAATTCTTTTTATTTCCTATTGCTAGTACGAGAATTGACTATTTATCTATTCGCGCTGTTTACGTTAATTCGAAATTCAATTTTGTAAAAGTTTTGTGAAAGGTTTATTTTTAATAAAATTTCTAATCGTTTTTGTTACGTTTGTGGGCAATTCATATTTGCAAACAAAGGAAGACCTATATCAGAATCTCTGAAAACAGCATATTTGAATTATTTTGGATTTTCAGTGAGTCACATGTATTTCGGACGCAAAACTAAAAGAGGGGATTTTTTTGGGTCCGCAGATACGTAAATTGATGCAAGATAATAACTTTGAAAAGCTTTTATCTACAAAAGAAAAAATGCTTGGAAATCCTTTGAAATGGTCGTCCAGGGAATCATACAGATAAGAATTATAAAGAAATTATTGCTAACTTATTAAAAAACTCATGCAATGGGCGTGAACATGTCTTAAGTTACATTTCCTTTATTCCTACCTGGACTTTTTTCCAAAAACTTAGGCGCTGTTAGTGACTAGCAAGGTGAGCGTTTCCCAACTAGCAAAAAAGTTGTATAATATTAGAATTATACAACTAACAGACATGTAAGGGCTTTATAACAGTTTTGCAGCAACTACCAGCAACTACACAGTTGTAAAGTAGTGTTCAGTTCGACGCATTAGTTATATATAATTTAAGTCATATTAATGAGTCTGGTAAACGTCATCTCAATAATTTATATGATTGACATAAAACGTTGAGTTGAGTAAACGTTTCAGTCAGAAAATAGTCATAAGTAACCATGTTTTGTAAATTTAGAACCTTTTATTCAACACTTAAATAACAAACTGTTATGACTTATGTAATGATTTTATAGTTAACTACTACAAAATCGTCTTGTAAAGTCATATACTTCTACCTTTAAGTAACTTTTAGTTTGCAACGTTATTTTAATATAACTTATATAAGTCAATTAATTATTTAAACGATAATGAGCTCCTTTTATACAACTTTCATCAATTTTATACTTTGATGTATTTTATATGGTAAAAATGAAAGTGGTTCCTTACATTTTTCAACATTTAATTCAGTAAATGCTGGATCCAGTCAAGATGAGTTCTACAAATCAAATTTGTTCCGCTCATCTTCTTTTACTAGAAGGCACACTAGATAGCGAAAGTAAGTTATTGCATAAAAAGCTCCTTTAACAGATTAATTCGTAAGTTTATATTACAATTTTGTTTATATTACATGTTTGTCCGCGATGAACTCCTAAACTACAGAACCGATTTTGATAAAACTTCGTAACTATGTGTAATTTGGTCCAACTTAAAAGATTTATAGTTTATATCTCATTTAGTTTTTTTTTTTTTTTTTGCAAATTATAAAATATTATTAACATAGCGCCATCTGTTGATACTTCTTCAATACAGCAATTATTTATCGGTGAGTTCCATAAGAATTAAACAGATGGCAGTGTAAGGTAATTTATCGGCTGGATTGAATAAAAAATTGCACCCGTGCGAAGCCGGGAGCTGGCCACTAGTTATTTATAAAAATATTTAAGTATAACTGAATCAGTGATAATGATTGGGTGCTTATGTAAATATAATTAAGGAAACTAATTCAATAATTTAATTATGCTGCTCTTATTATGGATGATAAAATGTTTGAATGTCGAATTAGTAGGATGATTACATCCATAGCACTCCTGTGATAACTGAAAGTGCGTATAACTGAAACTGAATATGAACTGTATAACTGAATATCCCATGGCCATTTTAAGTATTTGAGCAACTTTAAGTCTGTTTTTGTTAAAAACTTATCAACGTTAAAATATAACAGTATCACCATGATGTCCCTGTAAAAAAAAAAAACAGAAGTATTCACATGACTATACACAAAGGTTTTTTTCTATTTTCCAATGGAACCCTTATTGCCACTGTCATGGTGGACGCCATAAATTGTATAAAATCATGTATATGACCAATAGTTATATACATGTCTAAATGCAGTCGCTCAATATCTATTGGCAATATGGCGGACACTATTGATGAGAATTAATGTATTTTATTTTTATAAACAATATTGAAACACCAATATTATGAAGGCCCATTAAAATATTAACAAAGATAACCATCATATCATCGGAAATTTTAAATTCCCATAAGTATTTTGTCACCGCTTTTTATTTTCCAACACTTTCTTCCACAGCTTTCTTTACATTCATATTATTAATTCATATAGTTTTATAAGTTTTTTCACAATGTGTTGTGAAAAAACTTAAAAATATAAACTGTCACGATACAACTTCTAACTGAATGCCCCACTGACTGCGCGACCACGTCTATACGATGATTTAGTTATGTAAGCGTATTACTAAAAACTGTTACAAACCTTATTAGTTAAACTTACAATGTCTACGTGATTTTTACTCAACGTAATTGTCGTTGACGCGACCGCAAAACGACCCTTACACGTTTTAAATGTTATATAATCTGCGCCCAAACCTGCGTTATATTTACGTATAAAAAACTATTATAAAACCATTTTCATATCGCTGAAAGTTAAATATAAAACGTTATTGTACCCTTTACATGACACTATTTTGCTAGTTGGGTTTCATCGAGACATTAAAATTTTTGAAAATAGACAAAGGTTTTTGGGACGCAAGTATGTTAGATTATTGTTGGTCTGTTTTAAGATACTGACGAAGAAACTTAACCATTTTTAATATTTTTTTTTGTTTTTTAAGCTATTAATTTGATTTTTTTTTATTTAATAAATATTTTCTTAATTAGACGTGACAGAAATTTTTCATTATTTTTTCCGTACTCAGTACCGCTAAATCTATAAGAAATGACATATTATAAAAAAAGTATATAAACTGTGTAAACCAGTGTTATTCTTTATCGCAATTGAAATCCCTACAAACGATGTTAGAGCCATTTACTTGATGGTAAAAAAAGGGTGACAGATGGGCTCGGTCGCCGACACGACAACCGCGACCCGCCACGGCTGTAAGTGGTCTGTCATCGTACCTCAGGTCTTTTACAATAAAAATTTAAAAACCAACGACATTTAACGATAGGTAATATAATAATTATAAACATAAAAAGTACTTACTTAAAATTTTTGCTCAATCAATCAAACTATTTTGCAACTTATTAAAACACAGAATTAAATACAAATAAAACAGTACCAGCAATACTTAAGTTTTGTATTCTTTTATCTTATACTGAGTAGGGCTGAGTGTGCTACGGATATTCACGAGGTTTGTATGCGTGAGAAATATAAAATATATAGATATCTATGCTTAAAGTAGAACATACAGAAACAATAATATTAGGTTTCACGGAAGTACCAACAGATATAACATAGCATCGCAGATATTTAACACAGTTACAGCCACAATTACTTTGATGTTATTCCACAACAATACTCGTATTGGGGTGCTATGAATGCTCACACATTCTCAAAAACACCAGCGAGTCAAATGTGCACGCTTGTTATTAGACCAGCTACAGCTTCGAAACCTTTTTGATAGGTGTACCTATTGCATGGTGATGTGGACTAAGTCGCTTTATTAGCTTCATGTCTAGAACGGTGTCAGTCTGCTTTGCAGATTGCTTACTTTGTTTTAAAGCTAATCCTTATCAGACGTAAATACTCACTAGTTTAAAAACGCATTTTTCCCAAGCGTCCTTTTTTTTAAGTTACGTTAAGTATCAATACGTTAGTCTCGCAAAAACTCAAAAATGAATGAATAAATGAAATCCGATTTTAATTAAGTTTTCACTTATGGAAAGAGTGAGAAGCGGGGAAGGTTTGTATACATATACATATATAAATTGCACCCCGGGGATCGAACATTTGAATGAACTACGAATGCACCACAAATGTTTGATTTCAAAGGCATCTTGTATTATCAAAGTGACCGCCAAAGGACTAATATGAATGACAAAACCAAAGCTCAAAGAATCCATTAGCCAGAGAAGGAAGGGGCGGAACTAATCTATGGTGCAGCAGACGGATATTGAGTAAGAGAAGTCTGAGTTATTCAAATACAATCAATACATCCAGTGCTGATGAAATATAAGTTTTGTTTTAATAAATACACACGATTAATTCGGATAATAAAAACTAAGTTGAAAGTTAGTTGGATAATTGAGATATTTTGTTTCACACTGAACTAACGAGAGATACACAAGCGCTTATTATACAAGGCGTCCCAAGACTATGCGACATAAAGGGAAAGTACCTTAAATATCGTAGATAGGATGTTTTGCTGAAAGAAGACTTTGTTATTTTTAAAAGTTAGTAATACTGCATTCAAAGATTTTCTAAAAATTACTTGCTGTTCTTGAAAAACAAAGACCATTTAACAGCGCTATCTATATTAAAAATAATACTGAATGAGTTGCAGTCATCTAAATTAAAAAAAGGGTATAAATATTTTTGGTGTACACTGTCCGCTTAGATAAAAAGATACAAAACATAATACGAGCTTGCCTCTAACCTCGCTCCATAAATCGCCCGTCAATCGCACTCACAATCGCGCGAGTCTGGTGATTATGGTGAATCGTGAATCTGCTATAAATATGCGGTTACATTGCTAGCGGTAATTCGCAATTGGTTCTACATTTTTATAAATTTCAATATTGGACGTAAATAGATAATTAATGTAACGACATGTAATTAAGAAACTTATTTTATATGCAGGTAAGTAAGCCTAAAAAACTTAATTCGATTTTATTATATGGAGGTAAAACCGTATCTAACATTAAGTTTTATTAACAGATGGTGAAAACTGCATCAAATTCGTTGCATGGTTTAGAGGGAGTTATTGGCCATACAGAAAGACGCGGGAAGCGATTTAAAATTATAATAATTGATTATAACATTGAAGTCATTATTTTTATGTTTATTTTATAAGATAGATTAAGTTTGGACAGTTACTGAAAATAAATCAGTAGAGTAATAAATTAATAATAATAAAAATAAAACAAATCAACTGAAAACAAACCTGTCAAACTAATGACTATAAAAATTCTATCTAACAGATAGTTACGATAATCATAAGTAATAAAATTGTATTACAGGGCATTTTCTCAGTTCGTAAATTAGATAATTTATGATCGACATACGAGTATGTCCGTGTTCACACTGTACAGAAAATTCTTAAGCTATACCCAGAAGGGATGCAACTGCGACATTTGGTACTTAAAATACGCGGAAGTAACAATTATTGTGTTAATAATTTAGGAGCTGATATGGTTTCCCGGACAATTAATATTATACTCTAAACAATACCGTATTATATTCTTAAAAATAAACACTCTTATCAATAACAAAGCAACCAGTAAGTACCACACATGTCGCAATGTTTTATTTAATCATACACAAATACGATGACGGGAGCTGTTGCTAGAAAATATTTATCATACGACTATAATTCAAATTAAAGTCGGGTGAAACCGCGGGAAAAAGTAGTTATAAAAATAAAATAAAGGAGAACAAAGATAAAAAATATCTATCAATCTGGAACTGCCACAGGATTCACGACTATGTTTCGGTTTTACAACTCGTACATAGGCCATAACTTTAGCGAGGGGCTAGAACAATGTCTTTCTCATTGTTACTAAGCGTTATTCATTCTATTTTCAGTCCTACCTAAATTAAGTAGAATTTATTATAATAATGATATTGGCCCTGTATAGATTTCGTCCATAACTTTCATTTCTATTAATATTGTTCGAAAAAGATTCAAATTACAATTAAAATCACAGCGTTAATTGAACATCAAAGACAATTCTGTTTTAGTTTATTTTCATCAAACTCTTTATTGAAAATCTATTAGAAGTTAAAAATAATATGGAAGTAGAAGATTATATATTATACTGGTCTTTTATATATTTTATAACATCTTTATACATTATGGTTTCACAATAAATGAATTGAATTGAATTGAATATTAATATTTGCGGGTATGAAATTTAAAATTAAGACAAAATAATTTTCAGATTGGCCTAAACGATTCTTAAATAATGTTATAAGTATGAAATTCATATTAAAAATGAAGTGAGAGCCGCCAAAAAATACTTCTGCCTGAACAAAATGTTTATCAAACTCGTGCAAATTCCATGTTGGGTAATGCTTTAGGTAACGCTAATGTCGGCGATAATGAACATTTTTTCAAGTTTTAGACATCTTTGACAAAAAAAAATATTTTTTTGTCAAAAAAGGTGATCCTTTAATTTTTTCAAAAATTTGATCGTTTGAAACAAAGAAAGGGTTCGCTCGATCAAATTGAAACTTTACAGGGTTATTGGGGGTACATTCAACTGTAAAAGGCCCACTCAACATTAATCATTTCTTGAAGATTAGAAATTTAGCCGTTGATGTTCTGAAAAACCAAAAATTACCCTATTTTTTCCAGTTATTCCAGTTCCAGTTATTGGAAATATTATTCAGTCATTAGAACTGCTCTTAGATTTTCTGTGCAACCATTGGTTCTTGAGACATCGTATTTCAAAGGCAAAAGGATTTTTTTGATTTAAAATTCAATATCTCAGCCAAAAATAACCGTACAGAGGTTCGAAAAAAAGCAAATTAAAACTGAATAAACAATCTATCCGGTTTTAGACCATGGCAAAAGAAAAATCAAAAAAATCTGCAAAATTTTTTTCTCACGCTACTTCCTGTGGAACATGCTCTGATATTTTTTGACAGAGCTCAAAACTAGAAACTTGAAGCTTTAAAATGATTTAGACCTCGATACGAGCATTTTTCACGGAGATACAGCATTTTTAAATTCACTAAAATTTCCGAAAAAAATGTTCTTTAATTTTTTCTATTATAATTACTTTCGGATCACCCCTCGTATCTATATATTAAATTTTTAACCTTTTTTACTTCTATTTGGAGTGTTAAATCGTACTGGATTTCAAATTGTTTTTCAGTTGTGAAACGGACAATCCCCAGTCCCCACAACACAATTATTACGTGATGGACACAGCCAATGTAACCGTCTGCTGTTACAAATGTCTATAGGCGACACATGTTCCACTATACAACAACTCTCTATACAGCCTTGTTTACATCCCTTATCCAATTTGGGTTTTAGAATCCAACCTACTGTTGATTATGCTTTTAACTAGCTATAGTTGAATTTCAGCTGTTATTCTAAATATTATAAATGCAAATTTTAATTTTGCATAAAAGTTGTTGCATACATAGTAACCCTCTACCAGAAAAAGTACGGCTCCCTGGAGTACATTTAAAAATTAAAATAAATAGAAAAACGCCTGACAAAAATAGCAATAAAGATTGAATAAACGTTTTAACGGATGAAGTCTCAGGCAAAAGCTAGTTATAAATAAACTTCGGAATTTAAAAACTGATATTTGTTTGAATTCTGGTGATGTTTCCTTCAATACAATTGCAAGGAAAACGTATTTGTTCAGCAGATTGTAAAAGGATGTTTACCTAATACTTGACATTTTTGTTTACAGTCGATCCATGACGACTCAGTTTCATTTAGAACGCATACTATAGCTGATGTTAGGCAGAAATCAATTATTATTATGGTTAGATCATCTGCACTGTTATTACTTTCCGTTTTAATAATTAAAATTTATGTGGTAAGTGCTCAGATTTTATTATTCAAATTATCAAATTTGTAGTTTTCATATTTTCTTACAGTAATAAAATAATTATATTATATAAATTATTTGTATGGTGTACTTCAGATAATATACATTTTCAAAACTGTGTGTCTTCTTTCGACATTTGCTGAGGTTTTTTCGTAATCTCTTATTTTTATATAGCATGCGCCTTTTAAATTATTTATAAATTAATTTCTAGGTGAGTACAAATCATTACAATAAAAAGGCAGTTGAAGGATTAGTATCAAACATGCTTTGGAACAAAGTTTATGCAAAACAAGACGCCAAGTTAAAAGAGAAACTGATTAAAACGATAAAGCAATCCGGAGATTACATGAAACTGGTCGATCAACTAATGAAATTACAAAAGAAGAAGGTGCATCGTGTAATACAACTATTATCTGAAATCATGATTATATTTATAAATTAAATATCATTTTTTTAATTTTTAAGTTTATTATTTGTAAAGTGCACTTTTTTAGGCACGTTGGGCACTTTTGCTATGCGGAAAAACAATGAACTCGCGAAATATTTGTGAAGCTAAGTTTCCAACATAAAAACGATTGAAGCGACTTGCGCGTGCACAAGTGATATTTTCATTGGTGTTATTAATTTATATTTGTGTTAATTTCAAATTAAATGAATAAAACACTGAACCGTATTTTTCTGCAGCTATCAAAATGATCAAATGAAAGGCAATACATATTATGATATTACCTTTTAAATAACAATACTCCACAGCGTTCTTTTTTACTTTGGCATTGTCAACTTATGCCAACAATATCAAATTCATTTATAGTATTTGTTGAAGCCATAACGGTTATTTATTAGTTCTAACATCATTTATTTGTAAGTAAACTTTTGAACTCATACAGTTCTTTTGCAGGTTTACTTCTTTTTTATATAAATTCAGTGTTTATATGCCAGTCTGGTTGTAAATATTAACTCAGCACAGAATAACAGCACACTGGCTTTTTGTTAGCCCTATTACTGCGTTAATTAATTCGTAATAGCACCTAATTGTTTGCCCTATGATTGCACTAATTTGGTTTTTATGATTACTTTACTACTTTAGTAATCTTAGCTTAGTTTAACTTTAGCTGTAACACGTAAGTCTCAAACTTTCAAACTGAGACTCCGCCTACGTAAGCGTAGTTTATCGCAAATCCCGCGGGAAACACAGGCGGAGATAAAAAGCAACGTATGCGTTTTTTTACCACAATTACTGACTCTGTGAAAAGAGTTGTATTTTATATTTAGTAGAGAGTTCATTAAGAAAACGTCAGTTAAATAATTAAAATGAAATAAAACTTGTATAATGTGATTATATAAAAAAATCAGTATTTTTTTTAGCAAATTATTGGCAATATTATTCGCTAAATTATTGTGGTTTGGTTATGCTACTTCGTAATATAAGGGTATAACATTGTAGGTACATATTGTAGAGTTGTGTGTTAGTTACAACGTGTGTTATGTTACGCATAGGTATAGTGGTCAGAATATCTGTCGTTACTTTAAAATTATTATCCTTTTCCAAGTGAAACTAATCATAACAAGAACGCCGGTAGACGTATTAAAATAATTGCAAAATAAAACACTCTCCAAAGTGACATGTTTCTTTTCCTGGAGCAGTTTTATAAGAAACCATCTCATCTTGATAAGAAAATTAAAGACATAGTTTTTTTAATATTTTTATTTATTTATTGCTAAAAAACCTAGTCCTTTTCTTGTCTGTTCAAAGAAAATTTTCTATGAAAAGCTAATCCAAGTTAAAGAGCATTTGTTGCTTCTTGAAAACATATTTCACAAACTTATAACTGATGAAAAATTCTGATTCGTGCCATCTATTGTTAACAGTAAAAATACTTTTAAAACAGTAAGGTATCTAAGTTTTATTTATATGTACTAACATGAATAATAGTTTAATACCAAAACAGAGCAAAGAGATTTTATACTTACGGCTTATTGACAAAATCTAAATATACAAATATACATTAACGTTATAAAATATATATTTTTCAAATTAATTTTTGTTATAAAGAGCACTGAAAGGAAACGCGAAAGATAACACATTAAATTATTGTCGTTGTTGCCGCTGAAAATATTTCAGTAATTTCCTACAGCAGGTTATATGTACCTTAAGTTTGGTGGTTGATATTTATTCTATGGTCTCTATAAAATCTAAAATTCAACACACAGTCAATATTGATGCCTGGCTTTTATTTGAAAGTACCAATCGCGTAATGCATTGACAATGGAGAAGCGTTTCCGGTCACCTTAAAATTTCATGAGGAGACATTATACCGTCGTCTTTATGTATCTCAATGGAATATGCACTAAATGTGGTCGACATTTTCAACTCTTTGTAAGCGCATTTGAAATTTGTTTAAATGCTTAATACTTATTGTAATGATATATATAATGACAGGTAATCCTTAATGCTATTATGGTCGACAATGCACCTGTTAGGGCTGTTAGTGGCGTTGCTAGTGTTATAGGCGACGGTAATTACCTTTCATCACGTTCACCGTCAGCCTGTCTTTAGAGTTTTTAATTAAAAATAATAATTTAAAGAGGTATATCTAAAAAATTATTTATACCTTATCTTTTCTCATCACAATTTAATATTACTCTTAAAAATATTTTTATACAGATACAAATGTAACATATGTATATATATTACAATATCATTTTTTAAAAAAATACATTAATACATATATATATATATATATATATATATAATTAATGTATTTTCTTTAAAAAATTCAGTTACAATTTCATAATACACAAACTTGTAGATCATCTCCGACAAGAGGTAAGAGGTAAGACAAGGTTTCAGAGCACGTACGAAGTATCCAATATCTTGATATATTCTTTTAAGGTATCTATCTAATACCACTTCTAAGTCTCCTGGAGTTTTAACAAACTACATTGAAAGCATTGTTATTCATTGAATTGTGTAGAACACGAAACTAACACAAAATTTAAATATTTTAATTTTTTTTTAATTGCATTGGCTTTGTTATATTATAAACAATTCTCTTTATAAATATAGTTGTTGGATTTATTAGTTTGAAATTTGCACGAAAACATGAAAAAGTTAGGTTTAACATGGAATTATTATAAAAATAAAGAGTATTCACAGCGCCTCGGGTGTTATAACTATTGCTGGATAAAATTTGCCGACTTTGCCCTGAGTCGGTCCGTTTAAAGCAATAATTATACATTATGTTCCCTCTGTATTCCCAAGAGTTGTCTGCATTTATGTAGATTTATTGCAACTTCACCAACTATAGTGTGCCCGGGCATGACCGGCTCCTTGCCGCTTATATTACAAATACTGCCGCTGGTAAATTTTAATTTTACGCTGTGGTGCGATTTAGTGCATAGTTAATAATACGTTATATTCTAGAGAAAAAACAACTAGAACTTTGTTCATATGTTATTTTTTATTTTGTTTTAATAAATGTGAGGACTGTTGCTAACAGAACAAAAAACATGGCCTTATAGCCAGCGTTCGGGAAGCTCCGAGACATCTTCTTGTCCAAAATTCCTCAGTGTCTCAAGACAAAGGTTTTCGACCAATGTGTGTTGCCGGTTATGACATATGGCGCTGAAACGTGGTCTCTAACTATGGAAAAGGCTATGCTCGGGGTTACACTGCGAGATCGAATCAGAAATGAGGAGATCCGTAGACGTACGAAAGTTACCGACATAAGTTGGTGGATCAGTAAGTTGAAGTGGCAATGAGCAGGGCATATAGTACGGAGAGCCGACGGCCGCTAAGGCCGGAAGGTTCTCGAGTGGAGGCCACGTAGCAAGCGCAGCGTAGGACGTCCACCCACAGGGTGGACAGACGACCTAATAAAGGCTGCGGGTCAGCGGTGGATCCAGGCTGCTTCTGACCGGTCCTATTGGAAAGTTATGGGGGAGGCCTATGTCCAGCAGTGGACGTCCTGCGGCGGATGATGATGATGATGATGATGATGAAAGCCATGTGTGAGTTTATGTGTGTAATCTTGTCAATTTATATAATTAAATTTAATTATTTATCAAAAGATAATATTTATCTAGAAAGTAAAAATCATTATTACCGGCGATAACTGCACAAGTGATAATTCGCAACTTCCTTTGCTTTGCTCACCCGACTTGCATATACAGAAATGTTCGTTCACTATCGCATCTATATAATCTATACAAGACAAAGAAGAATAGACGTCAACTGTACAGCCGGTTCTAGGTACGGAGAACACAAGACTCAAGAGTGTCCAATGAGTCCGTTTTAATGGTTACATAAGAAAAGAAGGAACGTAATACGAATGACTTACAACGCATGAGTATGGCAGATATTTTTAAGAAAAAAGTTGAATGCAGTAAAATTAAATCGAGCGAAGAATGGACACTTGTCCATTGGACAAAATTTAAAGCTGCTGATACATATTTACCTTTGGTTATTTCGAATGGAAATAAAGATGTTACAGAAGAGGATATTACGGACTATATCATTGCTAAGACACAGGACAAGCTAACGTTGGAAAACTAAACACCCATATAACGCTTTTAAAGTATCAGTACCAATACAGAAATATACCTAAATAATAATATATAGCCAGACGGTATAAAGTTTAGACAATTTATGCATTTCAAGAAAAGAAGCTTGACCGGTGAGATTGGTTGGTCTAGTAATCAACCTAATCAACCTTTTATGACACAATTTTTGTGATGAAAGACAATGGTTATGTGCTGACATGGTTAAACTAATCGGATCATCAGAACCTCATACCCAAGAGTGAGGTTACTCACTCACAAGAGTGAGGTTCATGGTAGCAAACGATGTATTATTATTATTATTTTTCACACATATTTATTTTGATTCTTAATTATAATTTTTTTTACAATATAATTATACAAAGACAATAAATACTATGAAAAAACTTAATTTCTAGTAGGTAGTCCACAAGCAGCGGGGTGAGGCCCAAGCTACCGGTGGTTAGGGCCCCAGAGTGACTTATATATAATAATAATATAAATGTTTTAAATGGTTTAATTATATATATATACAAATAAATAAAAATTCATTTTTGCAAATTTAAGTTTTTGCGTTGTTTGAACTAAACCTGGAACTAACCTCAGGCCGAACACAATTTTTATTAAAATGAGCGCAACACAACCTATCTATCAATTAAAGTGCAGTACTGTAGTACAACAAACTTTTGTATCGAAGATAACTGAACAGATTTAAAATTGGAAGGCTTTTCAATATTATGTAAAATATGAAAAAAGAAATAAACGTAGCCAATTAAAACAGACTTAATTATTAAGCTTAAAAACAACTATATTTGTCGCTGAAAGTTGTTATTACTGTGACGAGAGAGGTTTCGTTGGGCAATAATTTACTTTTTTTTTTCTGAAAAGAAAAAAATCTTTGTTTACCTAAATCTGCCGGATTCAAACTTTTTTAAATATATAGTCTTATTGTGAATTTTATTTTTATCTAAGTTTTAATATTTCTCTAATAAGTCAAATTAGACGACGCTTTTCTGCTAAGTCTTCACCTTAATAATGAAATGATAAGGATAATGTTCGGGACAGTCTATAGTGTAAAAATTGTATACAATAAAGTGAATTATAGAACTAGTACATCTTGTAAATAGTAAGTGACAGAGATAGACATAGTGCACTTTAGTTATTATTATTTCGGGCGGTCGTGCCACACTTGCGCGCTATTGTCGCAAGCTAGTTCGACACATGGCGCGACCGCCACTAGTTCTACGTGTAAATATTGTATCATAAATAGGCCATTTTTGTTACGAAATCAGTCTTCTCCTTGCTTCAGCATAAAAAAAAACCTTGTACCATTACAAACTCGTTTTGGAAAATAGAACCCTCTCCTCCTCGACTAACAATCGCACGGCTAAACCAGTGAGCCCTCCTTAACCGGAGGCCCTGCCCACATAAGCCATCACAGCCAGGCCATACCAAATGCGCGGGTGCTACAGACCCGTACATTTTAAAAAAGACAAATTTTGTTGTGTCTTTGTTGTATAGTTTCCAAGTGAAACTCAACGTTTTAGAGGTAAGAGGTTGGGAAATATGATCACATTATAGGTATGTGTAGTTTTAAAACATGATCACAGTCCATTAGTTTTCTACCGTCGACCACACTATCGATCGCTGCTAATGTTCGCCGCTTTTAACGCTACATAAGAGTAATGGAAATAAATACTTACACTACGTATGTTTGTATCAATCAGTTAATAGCGGTCTATGACCTCCAACGCCTTGGTTGGTTAATGTAATGCGGTTCAATTGTTTATTAGATGTGCATATTGGGATATTTGTACAATTAAAATATTAGGAATTTGACATTATTTATTTGAATAATAAAAAATATTATTATCATTTAAAGTCATTTCCATACCATCAATGATTTAATCTAATAGTCTGTCTGTGCATTTAGTCTGTGCATAGGAAAAATGTCTGTGCATTTTTTTCACCAGATTAAAAAAAATAACAACTTCCTCTTAAATGTTAAACTGAGAATTTTATAAACACTCTTTAATGGCTCTTTTGCAGGCCAATACAGCCATATATAATTGATCATATTTATTTATAAAATACTAACCCTATCCTTAACTTTAATCCTATTGTAGTCGGCAACGCGTAACATAACTCTTCATTGAAGCGGCCCAGTCTATGACTGCCGAAGGCAGTGTGCCCTTCCATACGCTAATGAGAATTCTGCTTTATTAAGTCTAAAATGATGAATTGAAATTTTTAACACCATATCCTATTACATTTTCAATTTAGTGACAACAACATGGAATTAACCTTGTTATTAGCCTGCTATTGATGTTTTATAAATACATATATTAAAGAAGAGAATTGTTTTGTTGAGAAAGCATTCGTAATAATGCAAGGGGAAATTTAATCTGCATCGCACGGCTTTCAGAGCGCAGTGTTGTGCTGATCAGGCGAGTCGGCAACCGCATCTGCGGGTTTCTTACGTAATCGATGTTTTTATTGCTCTTTTATACTTCCCGCAGTCTTTCAGCCAAATTGGGAGCAAGAAAAGGCGTGAGAATATTCATTCGTGGGCCAAAGAGCCGCTCTAATTAAGCGCACTAGTTTATTTTTCGGTTAATGACCCAAAATGTCCAAATGTAATTGATGCCATTGAAAATGGGATTTACGTTGCAATCACATTTATATTATAAAATCTGGCATACATAGAAATGTTATGGAAAAGATAACTTTCCAACTCAAGCAGCTTACCAATTCCATACTACGTAATTCCATGATTACTCATTTGTTATTGATGGACACAAAAAACTAAAATTAATTTCATATCTATTATAATTATAAATTTCTAAAGTGTGCAGACATAAAATATTTAAATTTATTGTTCTACAAGTAACTGTAATTTTAATGAAAAAAATAGTAGGATATTTTTATGGTTTAAAAACTTTTCTCGATTTACACATCGCGGGGACAGTCACCGCAATTTTAAATACATAATAAATGAAGTCAAACAAACGCACGTACGAAGCCTTGCCTCGAACATTTTCTTCCAGTATATACTTCCCATACAAAACCGCTCACTTATCAGCTCTACAAATTCACTATGTAATCATGATCACTATGTAACGTAATTTACTCGTATTGATGATTTATATAGAAAGATTTGCATTTCGCACTCAAATTTTGAGGAGTCGTCAATCTGGTGGCATTAACCAAACATTGAGCGTGAAATAACAGCTGTTGTTATGTTAATTTTTAATCGTATCTCTTCAATAGTTGAAGCGTGTTTGGGTATAAACAATCAGAAAAAGTCTTATCAAAGTTCTATATATTTATGATGTAGTTGAGATAACTCTTTTCATAGAATGTTTAGGAGGGGGGCCACGATTCCAGACGATAAGTCATTAGTGGTTGCGCACACAAATAAAATAGTTTAGACTTGAGAGTACATTGCACGAGAAGATGCGTCATAATTGACTAAACGCTGCCCAGCCGAGTTGAAATCGCCGGTTGACCTGTTTCTCAAAGTTGGATTTACCTAGTTGTACATTTTGCTATCTCGAATAACTATATAATATTCAAACTTTATGCATTTTTTACAGTTGACTTTAGTTCAATGTAATTTAGACAACTTTGTAAGTAGTGTCATTGTTTCATTCAACTGATTCAAGAATGAGAAAGCCTTGACTATCTGACAAAATTCTGCATATTGATATACTTAAGATTAGTTAGTTTTATGCCTTTTTAAATTTATGTAGTCATTATTTAACAAATTCATTGATTTGCGTTCTTATATAAAAACATCATTCAATAAAGACAGCTGAAGTCCGTGGCCTTGCTTGCTCGGAATGTGAGCATGATGTATAATTATCCAAGACCTGGTAAAATTACAATTAAAGTTTCGTTCAAATCTGGTTTATGTCAAATTACCACAATATTTTCCAAAATCCATTTATTAAATTATTTCATTATAATACTAGCTGTCGTTAATGTCTTCATGATAAAATAAAATAAATTAATAAAAAATCATTAAAAATCTATGCAGAATGTTGACTGACGGAGAGACTTCAGCCACAACAGCCACAAGATTAAAAAGAGAGCAAAGGCCATAATGGATAATGACGAATTGTTCAAAGTTTAGTATTCCTAATGTGTTTTACTTGTAATTAGAGTAATTTTAAATCTAAAGAATTGAGTGTGTAAATTCAATATTAAATTAACATACTCCTAAGGTAAATTTTATTACATATATTGTTGCTTTAACACATCCACCATAACATTTAGACGCTAATAACAATTTTGCGAAAATGTATTAAAAAATCGACAGGACGTTACCCAAGAAGTATCAAAGAAGTCTATAATCATATATGTAAATACTGGCACAAAAAATCCACAGCGTTAACATGTTCTTTTTCATCACAACAATAATATGTGATACTGTTTTACTTAAAAAAACATACATAAAATATACTGCGGATGTTGCTTACGGGAAACTTTAGAAGTAACAAGAGCACGTATGGAGGAAAATAGTTAGAATATTTTAACAAGTTTGTTGTTCACATATCCTCAGATATAACAATGATCATTTTCCAATAAAACATTCTGATATTAAATGTGTTATTATTATTATTTTCAAATTGTGCAGTTACTGTGCAATCCCAACAAATAATACAAAAATTCAAAAATGAGTGCTTGTTTGTTACGCTTAAATATCACGCGTATTCATACTGAACTGATCATCATGAAATTTTGCATACAGAAAACGACACAAGGTACTCTCTCTTCTAGAAAAAAAGTACTGTTTCTGAGGGATCATCTAGAAATATATACAAAAATACTGTATATATTTTTGGCGGCGTTTTCATATATAGGCGTTTGCGAGAGATGTGATTAAAAATTGAAATAGGTATATGTTACCTCAATTATATTACTAAATGTTTCTTTTATTGAAATGAATAAAAGAAACATTTAGTATATTGAGGAGTAGTATTGAGTAGAGGAGTACTATAATAATTGGCCAGCCTTTTGAAACTTCGAGATATATTTGTCAAGAATTGTTCTAATAATCTCCAGTTTTAGATGGCCGTTTGATGACAAAAAGCGTATTAGTGGTTTGTACGTGTTTCTAAACTGCAAATACAAATGTACGTGCAGTTTCCTAAAGTAATGTGCAGACTAACTTCGTAAATATACTGAGAACTGAGCCAACTACTAAGTTTATTTTCAATGTAATTTCCAATGACTTTCCTTACAAATTTTCCTATAGTCCAGGAAAATTTACTACCAAATCAAAATTTGAGATCGTTAGGTTTTGAATTTTTGAGAATTTTTGTTATAAGAATTTATGTAATATCGAAAACTTGTAAGGCGATTGTAACTTGTAATAATTTGTTGTAATTTGTAAGAAGGCGTGGAAAAAGAAATTTAAAAAAAATCCTTAAATTATACAAAAACGGTAAGAGTTATTAAAGAAGTTTCAGACAAATATTGTAGAAAATTTAGTTACACAAAAAATTTTTTATGTAAATTTTTGCTATCATTAAAACTAACTGAGTTAGTGAGGTTAGAAGCTTATCTTCTAACCTCCTAACTCAGTTAATCCCCCAACTCGGTTTTTTTGGCTCACTGGGATTTTTTAAAAATTTACCTATCAACTTTAAGCTAAACTAATTTTAATTTTAATGCACACGCTTTTTAAAGCGTGTGCATTAAAATTATGGGCTCGTATTAACCCAGCGCCTGAAGCGTAATAGAAAATATGATATGATTCAAAACACAAAATATGGTTCGAATATTGAATATAGATAAGGTTAATTAATTTACTAAACTTTAGGTAATGACATAATTATCTCGCGGCGGCTAGTCTTTGTATGTATGATCGTATGTAGTTTAATTTCATCATCATGTCTAAAATTTTAATGGAAAATTTTTCAAGTGTTTTCAGGCGGCTCCCTCCAAAATTCGTCACACAAGATTGTGTTTTGCTAAGAAATGCTAACATTTGTAGATGTTAAAAAAATATGTGAATATTGAGGATATTATCGGTAATATCCTCAACAGCTTTTAACACACGATTTATAATACTTCACTACATATAGGTAATTAAATCTTAAAGTTGCCTTTAACAAGAAATATCAAACAAATTTTGCTCTTATTTTCTGTGTAGAACTAAAATATGACAGTGAATTTAAAAATATTTTGTCAGCTTTTGACAAAGTATTTTGAATCAAAAACCATAAAAAAATTTCACAATTACTTAGACGATTCAAGACGATTTGCTTATGCGTCCTCATTTACACCGCTAGGCTGACCTACCGAGTGTGAATGAGAACGGTGTGAATAAAGGGAACGGTCTTAATTAATTAAATAAATTTTAGTGGATGACATAATTATATAGCGGCGGCAGGTCTTTGTGTGTCTGATCGTGGGTAGTTCAATATCATCGCAGCTAAAGCTTTATTGAAGAATATTTCCAAGTGCTTTCATGTGACGGCGCACCAGGAAAACCTCAGTGGGAAGTTCATTCAGCGTTAATTAAATTTAAATTCCCACATAATCTTGTTGTGAGCTTCTCGCTAGACTCCTCCTTCACACACCTCGTAATAAATCATTTAACACCAGAAGCTACTTGTACAAGCGATGTTACACGCGATATTAAATATGATAATATTCACCATGCAGTACAGTCTACAACATATCAAGCCGTAAACGCAGCTATTAAACCTGAGCTTGTAATAGTACCTATGCTCGCTTGATAGCAACGCTGTACGCGTACATTATTCATGCTAGTGAATTAATAAGATAGGTACGTATTAACGAAACACTATAATATATACTGACAAGTGTAATTTGTTTTAAATATTATAATTCAATTAATTCCGAACAGATCTTACGAACAATGTTACGTTTTGATTAAGATCTATTATTTGAAAGACATTACAGAAAACGACCGTGATATAACAGCACGTGTGCTAGTTCTATTTTCCCTATTCATTCCTAATTTCTTATCCTAATCCTGCTGCTACGAGTATAGCTACCGTTATAGCTACCGCCACTTATCACTGTCTAACCCATCTGACGGCTTCAACACAATAAAATAATAAAAAAGAAAAAAGATAAAATAATAAACCATTTAAGAAAGATATTAAATGATTAAATTAAAACAGTGTTTGAAAGAAACATTATTCCAGATGTACATAGGGTATATGTTATGTACATATATATATATATATATACTGATCCCCTTAATTGCACCCTGGCGAAGTCGGAATGCGTCCAGTCTAGTCTAGTCTAGTAATCAGTAAAGTCGTATAAAAAGTTGCCACATATCGCGTTGTCACCTCATTTTAATAAATAAAGAAAGCAAAAATTCAACATGATGGCGTCGAAATAATTCTCTTACCCTCATTAATACTCTATACTATTTGAAGCCCCAAAAATTGTGAGCACAATAATTTCATTTCCATGTTTAAATTAAAATTGGATTTCGAATGTTTATTGTAGCTGTATTCTTTGTAGGCAACGATTTCTATATAAGCAAACAAGGATGGATCCTCAAACGTTTCAGATGTTTACAAAAGAAAATGTATTTACGAATGCTATACAATGACCATCAAAATGTAAAGTATTTTTTCGTTTATAATTTGTGTTTGGATGAGTCTGATATAGTCTAGTGGTTAAGGTACAAGAAATTTAAAGTAATTGACTTCTTCGATTTTTAACGTTTTTAAAACGATTTCGAAGCGTTTTTTAACAATGGAGATCTCTAAGCCAGACTCGATTTTAAAGGGTTATACTGGCGACCCGCACCCGGCTGGATTAATTATTTTATACACACAAACCTTCCTCGTTATCCGACTTTTTATTAGTGAAAACCATATCAAAATCCATAACAGGCAAACAGAAGCGAAAATCGACTTAAATTAAGGCATATATTATGTGCAGGTTTGTGTGGAATCAGACATAGATACCGGTGGAAAGGAAATGTTTTGCAACCAACAAAGCGTTCATTAGACACGAGCACAAACGAGAGGTCTGTGTATATTGCTCATTTTCTCAAGTACGAATAGAAGGAGGAAGGGAGTTTGTACGTGCAAGAACAAAGGAAGAATATTGAGTAGGGGTTTAGTATTACGTTAAACAATTAAATCTTCCTGCATCGCTGCTGTCGTGAAAACAATCGTCATAAGCAAGTTAGGCCTACACATTTAATATTACAAACGTTTTGTTTGCTAGTAAATTTAAATGAAATCATATCTGTATGACTTAATTGACATTTTGGAAGTTCCTTTTACTTTACATTTTAGACTTGTTTAGGCGCGTAAGGCTTTTTCTTCATACAAAAAGGTTTGTATGAAGAAAAAGCTCAGAACTTGCGTGACCGTTACGCTTTGATATTAATATGTAGATGTGTGTGTGATTAGTCATACCTAGCCTATCGACTAAACAGGTCACTTGAACGAAACTTTCAAATTTGTTGGTGCAATAACATTGTTATGACTGTGTTGCATTCTTACATGCCAATATTAACAGTCATGACATAATAAAATGACATATCATAATAAATGTAACATCCGACACTAGTCGGCATGCAATCTGACATTCTACTCTAAAACTCTACTATTTGTTACGGTTTACCTAACCATTTCTTTCAATAAAACTTTAATATATCTACATATTATCCATCTTGTCTGTTTCTAAGCTGATTGCTTCTAAACCACCCAACGGATTTGTGTAACATCACATTAACTCTCCTAACAAGAAACAATGGTAAGACAAATAAAATTTTATATTTTTCATCGTTCTTATTAAAGAATGTAGGTCGTATTTAACTCGAAATGCGAGATGTAAACTCGATTACAGCCTTAGGGAGGTAAAAAATTTTGTAAATCGAATGAGACTTTTCGACATCCTTTTCAACTAATAAGGTATATTCGGGCTGTATTGTGGACCTGAGCGTATTCTATTTGAAAATCTTGTATCTTGAATATCTTGAAGTAAGAGCGCATAGAAATGCACCGTTACACTATAGTTAACTAAGTCTTAGGACGTCCACTGCTAGACATAGGCCTCCTGCGTGATTTTCCAACAAGATCGGTCAGAAGCAACCTGGGTCCACCGGCCGGCCCGTAGAGATCAAATCATAATAATTATTAGTTCTTAATTTAACTGAGTGGTTAAAATAAAATATAAGGTCTAATAGAATAAATTTCATTAATTTTTTGTTTACCAACTAGCCCACCCAATAGACGTCGGCTCTGTCAAAAGCTATTGATAGTATTTCGATAGCTATTTTCTCCTCGTTATGAATATTTCCTGATATTTGAAAAAAAATCGTCTCGAATTTTACACTTAGAAACACATTTAGCTATTCATTTTTCTTTGTAGGTAATAGATAGGTATAATCACGCGACGTGATAAAATACTGCATTTTAATTTATGTATTCACATTTAAAACCTGCAACATTTAGGTACTTTTTGAAAACACATTTAATATTTGAAAGCATTTTCGAATATGATGCGTTTGTACAAATACAAACTTTCGTGTATAATGACAAATTGTTGCTCATAAACTTTCCTACATACATTAGCAGTTTGTTAGCAGTGACTTCTGAAAATGAAGAGCGAATTCATATGATTCATATGAATTTATCACAGGCAAAATTACATTTAAGGCATTTGCGATATTTTGAACTTCACAAAGGTATTGCAGCTGCGCTAAAAACAGTTTCACTCGTATTATAATTAAAATTTTAATGTGCAGGACAGGTGTGAACTGTATATTCTTTGTATATACCTACAGCTTTTGAAATAACTTTCATCTCTGTTTTACGTTCCGTAAAAATTTCATACAAAATTCAACCTTCATTTTCTTCGTTTCATATGGTAAGTATGCATTAGAAACTTATAACTTTGTCTAACAATGAATAAAATACGAGATTGCGAAACTTATGCAACTAGATATCAATCTAAGATTTTGGAACTCTTGCTGTCCGCAGTAAGCTAGTGCTACGTGTGGAACGCCATACCTGCCTAAACAATAATAGTTATTAGATAAACTGATGCCGATAAAAGTATATTATTATTTAATGTTGAATATACTACACAACATGAAAATACACAGTAAAAAGATCGGTAAAAAGCACCTGTCCATTTTTTCAACAGAGCGTGGGTCGACCATTCGAGTGCTCTCCGGCAGTAGTTTCATGCACACAAATGTTCTCGTATATACGAGAATTTGTATGTAATATCGTTATTACATACAAATTGAGGATGAAAGTTGTTTCATTCAATACGAGTGTGTATTTCATTTTTAATATTAATTAGAGGCGCAACTTCCTCTTTATGTTTCTACCTGAATTTTAGTTTACTATTGTAACACCAAAGAGAAGTAAGAGAAAATGTTAAGACAAATATGGATAATAATGCCTTTAGGTATATTTTTTATACAATAAATATTGTTAATTAGATCAGAATGAAATGATAAAAAATAAAATCATTAATTGAATATATTTTTGGTAATACATTATATATACAAATGAAACATTTAATAACAAACTTAATACAAAAAATTATAAAAAGAATACCCCGTCTAACAGGGCCGCCTGCGGCATGGACCCTATTATACTGGCATCGTTACCCCTTTGATACGTTGACAAAAGTATTATGTGCCTGCCCTGTGGTCCACTGTAGAGTCGACCAGCAGTGCCGACAGTGCCCTTACAAATTTCTTTATGTCAGCTGACTAGGGGCCTAGTGTCTCTATTGCGAGCGCCGCAAGCTCGTAGACTTTGAGTAAGTATGAGTATTTGCGGCGCTTGAGAATCTGGGCCTGATCAACAGCAGCGCCGGCCTGTGTGCGGGTCGCTTTGATGTGGGACTGTGCGAAGGTGTCTACGCACGTTGCGTCCCACACCAAAGCTTTTCCTACATTCCACGGCACTAATGTTGCTCCGTCGGGACGTTAGCCATCGTCTCTCGCCATTCCCATTTGTTCAAGGATTGCAGGCACAGAGACGGTGGCAAGCGAGCGACGGACCAAATCATTAATAGTGCTGTGGCGATACAAGCGGCCAGCGCTTCTCGCATAAGAAAGGCCATGTCGTCCCAGCTGGTCCACGTTTTTACCGCAGACGCACGCGTGTGACACACATTTTGGACCCGAGACTTAAACATATTGCTATCCTCAAGCTATCCGGGTCCAAAACCGTGCCCAACTGCCTTGACGGGAGTGCTCGCAGCCAATGGCCTGATTCGGGCGCTGATACTGCAAGGATGCGAGCACGTTCAAAATCGTCCTGACTATCAACGAATAACGAACTACAAGCTGCCTTAAGACAGGGGAGTCCCAAGCCCGCTGAATTTTTCGAGATATTATTAAATATATAATTAATTAAATAATAATGAATATATTGTCGCACGTTAGGATGGTTGGGCGCCAGTGTAGCCTACCACAGGAAATAAAACGGCGTGATCTGATATAAACAAATATATTATACGCTCGGTGGTAGGCAACACAAATTTGTGTAGGCCGTGGGTGGTCGGCCTATCTGTCTCCTCAACGCAGTGCAGGCACTCCCCTGTATGTTCCAGTCGACGAAGGTGGTAGATGTGGCGTGATGTCGTGGTGGTGTGTGTCCTGCCGATGCGCGTAGGCACGATGACGATAGGTGGCGGTGACTGGATGGCAGCCGGCAGCTGGATCTAGTGCAATCCGAAGCTGGCCGTCTATGATGGATGTGTAATTTAACCCGGGGGATACTTGACCCAGGATATACCCGGCCCGAGGGAAACTCGACCCGAGGGAAACTTGGCCCGAAGGAAACTCGGCCCGTGTAAAACTTGGCCCGTGGAAAACTCCTGGAATCGACAGTACCACGGGATTACGCTCTGGTACATCTACCCTCCGATCTGGATACTCCACGACGGCAACAGGAAGAAATTACCTGCTTGGCAGCAGTAGAATTGCCGCAGTGTTGCAACCAGAACGGAGTTTACAAAATAATAAATATGAAAATAAATAAAGCAATACGAAACAAAGCAATCAGAAATTTATATATAAAAAATAATTTAAGCATATTACAAAGAAATAAAAATAAGCTATTTTAAAATATGTTAAAATAAATATAGAAATTGTGTGCCATTTAAAACTTACCCTAACGCGGGAGATTCAAATACTAAGCCTCACAATTAAATTAAAAAAAACGTCGAATATAGCCTTTTAGTTTCAATTAATTCCCACGACTCAACTAATGCGCTGAGGAACGTGGACTAATCTTTTGTCTTCTATCCGACTACCTGTTGTAGAAAATAAAATACCGTCACCAGCGCGTAATTTTTTAATCTACCGCCGCTCATCGGTGCAGATGCACTCCGGGCGTAATATTATTTTAGGTATAGATTAAAAAAATATTATTAATTAATTTATTATTATTTTTATTTATGACATGTAACGCTTTGTTACAATATTATTAAAACTAAATTTGCAATAACAGTATACTAAACAGTATGTGAAAAGCTTTTATGGACTGTAGTTGAAATATTAAGAAGGAAATTAGAAATAATGACAAAGTGGATGTACTCGTACTTTGAGTGAAAGTTAAAATTTAAGAAAAGGGTGACAACCGAAAAGAAAAATGGTATAGAGGGAAGTTATCATAATGGCTTAAAGCAAAGTAATACGCAAAGACCAAAAAAGTGCACCAGGAAACGATAATTAAACTAGGTTCCAGATTTAAGTTCTGTAGTGTTGGATATCTCCGCTTTCTCAAGCGTGAGACCAGTTGATTTTTCATCACAGATCAGTAGTAGCGATATTCCAATTTAGAAAACTCGGCTGCCATCACGTTAGATGGAGATTGAAATACTAATTAATACTTCAGTAATACTAATAATACTTCATGGATGAGATACGTAGACAAACGAAAGTTACCGACATAAGTCGGCGGATCAGAAGTTTTAAATAGCAGTGATAATGATATAATGAGATAACGATGATAGAAAAACAAGCAACTGTTTCGTAAAAAACAGCATAACTAGAAGACATAATGAAGTCCCAAACATAGGCATCACCTCAACACACTTAAATGAGACCTATGAATAAAAATAAAATAAATGTGAAGGGAAGTTAATTTATTTCTTTGTTCATAATTCTGTCGTGTTCTTAATCTCTAGAATTTTCAGTAGTAGGAAGGATTCTCGGGGAATTTTTAATATGTCCAACGCGACATAATAATTTTTATTGTTATTGCCCGAACGCATAAGCCTCAATTCTCTACATACCTCCTCCATTTATAATTCACTTGAATTGTATGCAATTCCTCCTTGGATCAAACGCATTATTAGTTTTATTACATATTTTTATATTAAACCTAACAAAGTTTTTATATAAATAAAAATGAAAAATTACAGAGCTCACGTAGCCTAAACCTTAGGAAATACATAAAATGATGCACTAAAGAATTGTAGTTTTTTTAAAACAGTAATAAAAACTTCACGAGGGCATATCTCCATCTATGTTGACACGGTAACCATTTCTTTCATTAAAACATGAACCATCTCTATATACATATTATAATCCACGATCCTCACCGTACTTATAGCCTAAGATCCCACTGCTTGATCCTGCAGGTATCTGTTTTTTGATGAAATTAATCTATATAAATAAAATCAGAGTGTCTGTCTGTGATTTGCGAAAAACTGCCTCAAACTAAGCTTAGAGAGTCATTCGCATGCTGTTAAAACGTAAATAACTTTTTTTAGAATTTTTGTCTGTCTGTCTGTCTGTCTATCTGTCTGTCTGTCCGGGGTAATCTCAGAAACGGCTGAAGCGATTTCGATGAAACTTTGCAGACATGAAAAGGGGGTCGTCAGGAGTAACATAGGCTACTTTTTGTTTATGTAAATTGCGGTACATACACCAAAATAACATTTTTTACAATTTTTGTCTGTCTGTCTGTTTGTTCCGGCTAATCTCTGAAATAGCTAGACCGATTTTGACGGAACTTTTATTGGCAGGTAGCTGATGTAATAAGGAGTAACTTAGGCTACGTTTATTTTAGAAAAAATACACCCCGGACGAAGCCGGGAGCGGGCCGCTATAAACAATAAAAAACGGGATCTATGCAATATATTCGAGTTTTTCAAACGCGATATTTTTTCTTTTACTGAAAAAAAGTTACTAACCCTGTGACAATAAAAAAAAAAGAATTTTTTCATTCATAACAATTGCATTTGTTGTTAACAACTGAAACGAAGGTTCATGCAATACGATGAGTTCTCCTTGCGGCATATCTTTTCTTTGGCTGAGTCGCTCATTATGTATTATTAATGGGAACGGATTTTTTTTCGCTAACATTCTAGAAAGTTCTAGATGTTTATAGAAAATTCTAGAAGTTTCTCGAAAATTCTAGAAGTTTCTCGAAAACTTCAGAAGTTTCTAGAAAATTCCAGAAGTTTCTAGAAAATTCTATAAAAACTTTCTTCACTTTTTCAGATAATTTAATAAGATTTTTTGAAATTTCAGAACATCGTCAAAATTTTTAGAAATTTAAAAATTTGTTAAACCTGATGGGTGATTTGTTATATTTATTTCGAAGGAAGTAGAGTGAGGCTATCTTAATGCATAAGCATCATTCTCATTAAACTCGAAAAGTCTATGTACACGAATAAGTTGAAACATTTATCTTTTCTGCCTAACGATCATCACTATCAGCTTGATAGACAGCTTTAGTATTCATCATCGAAGTTTTGAGATAGAATATACCCATATTTCGCCGAACTGCGTTCTCTTATCTCAGTTGAACTAATATACACAGGAAAAAGACAAAGTTACGCACAATTAAACAAAAATCAATTCGCTCACGCAGACAACATTATTAAATTTACGTTTTTTAATATTATAAAACAAAGTCCCCCCGCCGCGTCTGTCTGTCTGTATGTTTGCGATTCTCAAAAACTACCGAACGGATTTTTATACTGTTTTCAGCGTTAAACGAGGAAGGTTTCTACGTTTAATTTGCAGAAAAAAATTGCACCCGTGCGAAGCCGGGAACGGATCGCTAGTTTTAAATAAATCTTGAGAATGTATGCAATGGATTAAGGATTGGTTGCCTTGTAAAAATTAGCCGCAATTACCTGTAATTAATTTTAATGTCATTAATTCACAAGTGTAATTTGCAGCTATATGTTTTTTTAGTCAATTTCATGTCATTTGAAAGAAAATGATGTAACGAATTGAAATAAAAATGGTTGCCAGTTGGACAATGGCCGCAAACAGAGGTTACCATGATTTTTGTGAACGACTCTCGCTCCAGGTAAGTGAAAGCGCAAGAGAGAAGGTGCACGCATTGTTACGTGCAATAAATAAGGACAAAGCATAGAATAAGTATAATGAAATAATAATGAATAACTTTAGAATAAGTATAATGTTAAACAAATAATATGTAAAAAAATGGATTTTTACTTTTACTATAAAAAAACTTTGAAATTAAAATTATTGTTTAACGACTTTATTTTATGTTCCAATGCTCTGATTGATTGATGTATATTGATGTGTAGTATTGTTAAAAATATGAATTATATAACAATTTGTCTTGCATTTTAGAAGGCTCAATTAACGATTAATAATTTGCAGTCACGTATCTCAAAATATTCTATTGCTCACTTGTTTACCATCAATAAAAATGTTTTGTCTATGTCTGAGGTAATTTGGTAATTTGTTATATCGTTTTTTAAATAAAATAATTAAATAGTATGTTACGACGTATTAATTCCCAAAGAAATGATTTAAATTTTTTACAATTCAAAGTTGGCTTTAGAATGATTTATGATTGTCAATAGTATTCATGAGTAAATGGTTTTTATAATTTTTGCACTATTTACGCATAAGAATATGTGCAAATATGAAATTGTGCATATGTAAGAGAAATAAAACGTAACAAAAAGTGTAGGGTAAATTATGAAAGTAAATATTTATTGTATAAAAAAGTCGCTAACTTGTAGCCATACTAATTAAATAATCAAGTAATAATATTCAATAACAATAATATATCAATCAATTAATAATAGTATTCATTTAAGATGAAAAATGAAGTCCATTATCTTAAGCCAGTTATTCATTGTTCAAAATGAATAGTCTGAATGGGTACATTTTATGTTTATTCACAAATAGCACAAGCATGCGAGTAAAATAATGATTTCATCATTGATTAAATTATATGTTATATAAAACCTACATTTTGATGGAATTCACTTTAATAATAAATGGACGATCTATTTCATAAGCATCAATATGAATAATATTGTTAAAATTAATAATAAAAGTAAAAGTAGTTTTTAATAAAATAAAAACAAAAATATTACTATCCATGAACATGGAAGAAACAAATGAAAAAACTCCAATTTTCTGTAAAGATCCTGTAGACAACTTTTCAAATAAAAAATGGGTCTTTCCTCACGCGATAAAAATTGTCATTATGCTCTAAAATTTGTGTTTAATAAATAATAAAACTTCATTTTCACAACATTATACTCTTGTTTACAGCACGTAACAATGCGTGCGCCTTCTCTCTTGCGCTTCCACTTACCTGGAGCGAGAGTCGTTCACAAAAATCATGGTAACCTCTGTTTGCGGCCATTGTCCAACTGGCAACCATTTTTATTTCAATTCGTTACATCATTTTCTTTCAAATGACATGAAATTGACTAAAAACACATATAGCTGCAAATTACACTTGTGAATTAATGACATTAAAATTAATTACAGGTAATTGCGGCTAATTTTTACAAGGCAACCAATCCTTAATCCATTGCATACATTCTCAAGATTTATTTAAAATTAATTTCATCAAAAAAACAGATACCTGCAGGATCAAGCAGTGGGATCTTAGGCTATTAGTTCATATACATGTAGCGTGTGTATTGCGGAGACTACTGTGTATAGCCGTTAATTTTAGCTCGAGATTTCAATGTTAATTTGATTTGTTAAATTAAATTGCCTTTAATAAACCAACCTTTCATGCATATTTTCTATACAAAATAGTTTCGATGTTTCACATCTACCAGACGACCTGCGACGGCTTTTTTTAGTGTATCCCTGAAGTATCCATTCGTATAACTAGTATAAGTAGCTTTAGCGATGACCGCAATGGTTGTGCTCGCGGCTCAACGCTTTTGAATAAAATGACGAGCCTCGGTATAACACAGTGAAAAGGCTCTCAGCTCATGTATAAAATCCTAGTCGAGTTTATTTGCCCCTTTATTTCATTGTTATTTTTTTGTATGGTCCCAGATTGTTATTTTTCTACATAATAACGTATTTTACATTACAATACAAATAATAATATAGTAAAAAAAAAATATGTGGAAGACACGCATTATTGCAATCTATACCTTCACACAACGCTCATGACGTCAGAGATCGTGTTACCGTTGGGTATCCATTTCAATCCAGAAATCGGAATTCGGAAACCTAACCTAACCTAACATTTGTGTGTTCACATGGGTTATAGATACTTTAAGGTGTCTTTTTGATAATATGTCATTTTGACATTGGGACCATTTGCCTAATTGGATATTGGATGTTGGGATATTGGGACTAGGCCACGTTGCTAGGACGAGTGTTTTACTTAAATGTCCTTCCGATACAAAAGCTTTTGTTTACAAGCGTTGATTTTTTTTAAATATAATCTCTCCGAGAACAGTACCATTTTTCAAGATTCAGGGTACCCTATGTCCTTTTCTGTATCCCTCATAAGGTGTGTACCAAATTTCATAATGACCATATTCATAATTTCATAATGATAAATTTCATAATTTCATAATGACTTAGTTAAGGCGTGAAACGGTAACAGAGAAACAAATAAACTCACTTTCGCATTAACTATTTGTAATTACCATTGGAAGCTGATACCTTTTGAAGTTCATCTTTCAAGATATAAGTTTACAAAAAAGACACAATCCTTGGTAATTTTATGTAAACTTGCTTTGGATTATGTAGGTTATATTTTGTGAGGATTAACATAAAACTTCAATATCTCCTTGACGCTTCACAAGGTATTTAAATTAATCCTGAACGTGATAGAAACGTAAATCGAGGTATAACAGGGGATGGTTCCAGAATCATCCTTATTACAACCTCTTAAAACATGTTTGCAAAAAATATATATAACAGGGTTGACATAGATAAGCATAGATACTCATGTTTTCGCTTTGGGATATTAATAACAGTATATCAAATGTAGGAAAAATACTAAAGCTAACCAAATACGAGAAGATTATTAGCAACTACATGTTCAAGTAAAATTTATTTAATATATAAATACAGTCAATTGAAGGAATATGAAACTATTATTAAAATAAAATAATTAAAACTAAACCTAGCTTAAAAACCTACTATAAATTAAAATCTAATCGGGGGCCCCTTGGGAGGGTCCCCATCACGCAGGCAGCATTCCCGCGCTGAATTGCAATTGCAATTCTTTGCGCGAGAAAGCTGCCAGCGCGAGGGTCATCTGTTGCCTCCCTCAGACGTTTGCAGAGGTCCCTATGGAGCCCGAGCGCACCCTTACCCCAAGGCCCCAGTGTCTCGACCCCAAACGGTATGAACTGATATTGGGCGCCGAGACAACTGTATTTAGAGACCTTGAGGAGCTCCCGGGCATCTGCCGCCGCACCCGCGCGTTTTGTGGTCGCTGGTAGGTAGGAAGCCGCTAGGGTGTCAGTGCAGGTCGCGTCCCAAACCAGCGCACGGCCCACCCTCCAGGGTATCAATGACATCCCGTCAGGGCGCTTGCCATCGCCCCGTATAATTTGGGGCTCCAGAGCGGCGGGAACGTTGGCACCGACGAGCGCCCTTCTAAGGATGTCGTTGAGGGCGGCGTGGCGGGACAGGCGACCGGCGTCCGAGGAGCAAGAGAGGCCATGGTGGCCAAGTCGGTCCACAGGGGCCCCACAGGAAGCGCAGTTGTGGCCAGTGCAAATCCCAGCTCCCAGGCGGAGACCGACAGATATGCGTAAAGTGTGCGGGTCGATGAAGGTTCCTGTATTGGGTGATGGATAGGCATGTAGCCAGTGACCTGACTCAGGCTTGGACACAGCTAGTAGCCTGGCCCGGTCTCTGCCTGTCGATGAATCTATGAGTGATTGTAGGGTGGCTACAGAGGCTATTGTGTCCCAGGCCCTTTGTCTTTGGGGTATCGGTGGAAGATTTGGGCTCGGTCCAGCTAGCCAAACATTCGTGGCCTCATCCAAGCACGCGATGTCACAGTTAATGCCCGCTGGGGCTTTAAGTATTTTACCTGCGAGATCTAACGTGCTGTGGATGGAGGACAGGAATGCCGGCAAAGCAATACTTGAAATTTTGCGGGTTCCCAAACCGCCGTTCCTTATCGGTAAAGCGGCTTGGGTCCATGCCTGCTCGCTAATGTGGATATTAAGGATATTTTCAATTTGGGATTTCATAAAACTGTCAATAGGTTGAATCAAATGAGGAAATTTCCAGATGGGGCAGCAGCGAAGCAGGTAAGTAAATTTTGGAACAAACAAACAGAATTTTAAAATAAATAAGGCGGAATGGCTACTAATTTTGACAAGGCGGTCCGAAAAACTGCTGAATTTTGAAGTTGATTTAGTTAGGAGGAGAGGGATGGCCTCCTCCATGATGGGGGAGCCTAGGAGGTGCAGACTGTCTTTTGATATTATTTTAATGTGAGGAGCGACATTGTTGAAATTTTGCCTGATTTGGGAAACTGTGAGTGAATCTACTTTATCGGAAAAATATAATTCACACTTATCAAAATTTAATTCCAGACCTATATTGTGGAACTGTTGTTTAACGTGTACCAAATCTGCTAGCACAGTCTGTGCGTCTCCTAAGGTCCCATCGTCGAGGTACCAAACATTTAATTTGGAATTTAGATTGTGGATAATCGAGTTGATAGCCAAACTGAATATTGCTGGACCGAGGGGATCACCCTGCTGACAACCAACGGCCGACAGAATCTCATTGGATTTGTGTAGTAGCTTTGACGGGCAGTGGTAACACTGGAGAAGGAAGTTATATATTTCCGAGACATGCATTCTAATTTCGTTGAGCAGGGTGTCCCTATTGACCGAATTAAATGCGTTTTTTATGTCTAATTTTAGGAGAACCTCGCACGAGTCGCTTTTTACGAAGGTGCGTACTGCATGCACTGCCGCCTCGCAACCTCCGCGAGTGCCAAAGCCAACTTGTGTGGGTTCAAAAAGGGCCTGTAATTTTTTTCTAGTGAGCCGGACGCAGATCTTAGCTGCTAGACGTCGAAATGTTAAGCCTACAGCAATGGGTCGTACGCCACCGTCCTTTTTTGTCAGGGCGATAAGATTTGCCCCATAGATGATAGGTGTCACGTCCGGGCAGACATCTCCCAGCAGCATGAGATTGACCAGTTTTGTGAGGCTGGTAGTCAGCTGTTCACCAGCCACACCTGTGCCGTAGTTGGTGAGGTCAATCAAATGCTGCGGGGAAATGCCATCTAGACCTGACGCCGATCCCTTTGGAAAGGAGGCGAGGGCTGTTAACACGTCCCTTTCAGCCGCGTGAAGGCAGGAGGGAGGGTCAGATGGGGGATCAACAAAAAAGGGAGTGGAAGGGCCTGGGGGGTGTTTTGACAGTAACGCGGCTGTAGTCTCCGGTGTGTCGGGTGCCAAAGTGTCGTTAGAAAATAACAAGCGGGTTGCTCCCTTAAAATCTCCGTCGTGAATTTTTTCCTCGACCTTCCCAAACAAGTCATACTTTTTTCGGTTCACTCCAGTCGGGGGGTTGGGATGTGGTAGAGATGGATTTAAAATGTTTTTTTTTTAATTTTTTGCATCAGAGAAATATTACTATGGGATTGTTCTGACACATGGAGAATTTGGAAAGAAAATGTAAGGAGGTCACGCCAAGAATTATCATTATTATTTCTAATGCAGACATTTATTGCATTCGCCAGTGCCTCCGAGACAGTTGCCCGGGCACCGCGTGGTATTCGTTTTACTACTGAGGTTGACTGTTTGAGTTGGCCGAGAAGAGTTTGGAGGGGAATGGCAGACGTGGAAGATGACAGAGGTGAGGAGCTGGGAGATGAGCTGTTTTGTGAAGATGGAACAGAGGTTATACGGACCTGATGGATACGTCCTTGGTGAATGTGTAGTCCTTTCGAAGATGCAAAGGTCTTTTTGCAAACACAACATTCCATTGGGGCAACAAGCACGGCACGTATACAAATGTTATGTTTATCTAAAATTACAATAATTAAAGACTAATAATAAAATGATTAACTGTAAAAATATGCTAATAAAATGCACGGTCACATATTATTAATATAAAATAAAACTTAAAGAATAAAATAAAATAAAACTTCACAACTAGTTATATAGCGTTTGAAATACTTGTTCTCGATATCAATGGTCTATCAATAAGTTGATAAGTGATAACACAGTACTCCTTGTCAGACTGTTTGGAAAGCTTTTAGCTTAAGGTTCCATTTTGGATTCTCCTTATCAGACTGTTTGGAAAGCTTATATCTTAAGGTTCCATTTTGGATTCCTGGTAAGGAAGCACTATATTTCCGTATACACTCTATTTGCTAAAATTTTAACGTCATTTTCGTATCCAGATATTTGTATTCAGGCAAATTATGGCTCCTTCCACTTGGATCCACAGCTTGGCTCCACATGTGGATCCGCGGATACCTTTATCTCCTCTTAAATCCACGTGTGGATCCATGGATAACTTTATCTCCTCTTAAACCCATGTGTGGATCCATGGATACTTCTTTTTCCTCTTCTATCCACCAGGTGGATCCGTCGATATTACGTATGACTGAAATATTTTTGTTTTTTATAAGTGTCACTTTAGGCCAAAATGCTTTTCATTTTGTTTTATTACCTTTTTTGACACAATAAATAATTAATTAAATCTGTTGTTTAAATAATATGAACCTACTTTAATACACTACTGTGTACCTTAAAAGACCTACTGTGATCTTAAAAGAAGATCCTACACAGACACTTGGCAAATCCTTTATTTGTCAAATTAGAGATTGGTCAAAACCTAAATTGGTCAATTACTTGATTCGTCAAATGAGCTATTAGTCAAATAAGCTTTGGGACAGTCAAGGAGAAATGAAATAAAAAGATAGGCATATACTTTTACCAAGTCTATTAACTTAACATGTACCTAGTTATTTTTAAACTAGAAACAAACAAATTTGTGAAAGTACTTTGTCTGTCTGTTACCTTTTTACGTCTTAACTACTCAACCGATCATCGTGAAATTTTGCATACATATTCTCAGGGATACAAGAAAGGATATAGGCTACCTTTCATCCAGAAAAAAAGTACTGTTTCAGAGGGATCATCCAAAATTAAGAAAACTATCACAACAATATCAATCTTCATCAGACGCAATATTTTTCTTCTTTGTGCTGAGAAATAATTAAAATTTTCGGGTCCGGTCATTGTCATGCTTGTACACTAGTTATTAGAAAAAAGAGGAAATTTTATCAAGGGGTTTTCAGAATAATATTTATGAGAAAAAGAACAAAGGTCCTGAATCATAGTGCTTCCTTCCACTTGGATCCACTTGTGGATTCAAGTGGCATAGAAAAATATTAGTATTTTTGGATCCCCTCGTTTGTGGATCGAAGTGGCATATAAAATTATGTGTATTCTTGAATCCCCTCAATGGTAGATTTAAGAGGAGATAAAAGTTTTCGGCGGATCCACATGTGGAGCCAAGCTGTGGATCCAAGTGGAAGGAGCCCAAATTATGGGTTTTCGGGTTATTTACATTACCAATTCTTCGGATCTTCGGTGACATATGTAAGTGTCAATTTCTTATTCAAGATGTAAGAAATTATTTCTTTTTCAATTTATTTTAAAAATAGGATTGAAGATCTTTTATTCTTTGCACATAGAATTTATTAGCACAAACGAACATGTGATTTATTTGTATTTATATCTCGAAATAATGGTATTTTCGAATTTTTCACAGGGTGACGTTCCGGATTGTTAAGTGTCAATTGTTAGTACAATTACTACATGTTGGTTATTGGACGTTGTTAGTTCCATGTTTGCAGACCGTCTCAACGGCTAAACGGTTGTACGCTTAGCTTCAGTAGGTAAAATCATTGAAATATACATTTATTATGGCGAATTTATTACAGTTACGGATTGCATATAAAAAAAAATTACAAAAAAAATCAATTAAACAAAATTGACTTACTAATCTTTTATAGATTTTTTTGTTATCTTCATTAGTCTCTTATGGTATTTCTCTTGGAAAGTTTATCTGAAGACATTATGACGACGCATACCTGGATTTTTACAGAGCTGGTATAACCTACCCTATCGTCAAATACACTTCTAAAGAAATTTTCCTTTCAAAAAATGGTTCACAAAATAGCAAGTTAAAACATACGATTTATTTAGAAATGGAACTCTTTCAAAATAGGATTCGATAGCAGTATTCAATCACCCGATGCAATAATAGGATGGTGTTCCACGAGGCTTTCGCCTATGGCGAGGTCGAGACAACTTTCGCTCGTAAATAATAACTTCATACATAAACAATGAAAGCCATCCCTAACCCGAGGCCCGTTCCTTCCCTTCCACCGATGACATCCATTCATAATTTTTAACAAAATATACCCCAGGGACAGCAATATTCCAAAATAAGTAATTTTTTTATCATATCAATGCTGTGGATTCATTTTTGTCATACCTCTAATTAATATTTTAGGCATAATTATGTTAATCTTACTAATGTTATAGGTAAATGCGAAAGTTTGTGATGATTTTCACATATTTTGTCACCTGGATTAACTTGGATATAATTATCACGGAAAAATGTTAGGTTCCCAATGGGTCGTCTAAAAATGTAAACAGTTAGGCGCCTCTCACTGTGGCGGCGCCACCGTCGTCACAGCGATAATGACGTTATATCAGGTGTTTATATTTTTCATTTTCCAACGCGTCAAGTCAAGTCCGCGCAAGAAATCGAGAAGTCTAAGTCACGCAGCCAGGCTGTGGCGGCTGAAATATTAAGAAACCATTAGGCTGCCGGCACCCTGCCTAGTGCGCGGGGGGCCTAAATGTGCACGCCTGAAAGGGTTTCAACTTCAACAAAGTGTTCAAACTTGCTTCTTTTTATCGCTAGCTGCATCCCACTGGGATATTTCTGCTTGCATATAAAATTAAATGAATTATTGCATCTGTATTATTTGTATTTCCTTATTTAACCAATAACTCAGTATACTACTGAAAAAATATAATATTGAGAGTCGTGAAGCAGAACCTTTTCTTTACGGACTTCTTTCGATCTTACCGCAAGCGTAGCGAACACTCGAGTCAATTTTAGTTGCCTCTTAAAACGAGCATAATACAGACCGAAATATCTGTATTTTGGAGTATTAGATCAACGAGCTATCCTTGGCTCCCGTACGCCTATCCAGTGAGGAGACTGCACAATTGCCACTCCAAACGCTAGCCATTAGTGTGTTCTCAACGACAAGTTAATTGCACATCTTCGTCCCACAAAGATCGAAATTACTTCGATTTCGGAACACAATTCACCTGATACTTGAGTGTATAATATTTTTTGCACAATCGTAAAATTCGAACTCAAAAGTAAAGCCATGGAATTGGTATATTTTACCTTACATCAAATGAGGTAGTTCTGATTTTTTTATATGTTGGTACTGACGAAATGGTAATGATAAATCCAAATATTCCACCTCGAAAGCCTTCCGGATCATTGATAAATTCATTAAAATTTAGGCTTTTTTAAGTTTTGGTCGATTTTTACTACCAAGGACCGGTGTTACGGCAAAAGTCACTAGGCATACTTTTTAATTAGGTTAAATTTGCAATTGAATGAGAATAATTTGACTTTGATAGGCCAAATTGTTTTAAAAATACTGCTATTTAAAGGTTTGCAAAATTTCTAAAAAATGGATGTTTTACAGTTGTTTTTACTGATGAATAAATATTTTGATTTTTTTATTTTGCCTACCAAAACTAATACAGCGCGTATTAAGTCGTGGACGCAGTTATATGTAGGGTGTTTTGAGCATATTAAGCTACAATTTTTTGCCATCATTCTGGTAATTCAAGAATTTTCTTAAACAAAACTTCCCCACAGGATTATGACTTTTTCGCTGAATAGAAAAACCGTAGCTAACCTAAGCACTGGGTTTGTTATTTTGATTCCTATGAGGACAAAGCAATAAAGCTATTTATACCAAGGTCCACTCTTAAAAGATTAGGTTTCAAACCCAGTGGCCAAACTTATTGATTACTCTTCTACAAAGTAAATTCGCTTATTTTTTTATCAACAATACATTTATCTATCTCATTGAATTATGGGAGAGCAGTGAACGCCTTACGGCTGCAATGATGATGATCGCATTAAATAAATAAAGAAAGTAAATAGAGTTCGTGTTGTATACAGAAATTTTCTTTGCTTTTTATCTAGTCATTTTAGCTGCATCCATACATCTTCATTTTGACGTTCCTTTTCACGTGACGCTTTCTAAACGCACATTATATATCGTTTGTTGAACATTTACATACGGCGATATATCACTGTTGCACGTAACACGAATATTGTACACATATCGCTGTTGAGACACAACAGCGTAGATATTATACTATACACAACGATCATTACAAACACATGCGCACAATTTACAAGCAGACGATATAAGTTTACTTACTCAATACTTAATCAGGAAGGAACAAGTGATGTTCCGCTTTAAGGCGTATTCTCTTGTAGATGCACTTTGTCTTGGTAAAAATAAACACGATAGCACGGTTAACCAAACGCTTTACTGTTTGATACTCAAATAAGAAACGCTGAAGTCTTCTTATGGGCCTCGTAAGAAAGATCAGAAGGAGATTCGAAGACGAACGAAAGTTAGCACCATAACAGACGACCACCGGGGCCGAAAGGTTCTCGAGTGGAGGCTGTTGTAATTGTAAATCAATAATTATATTTCAAAATAATATTCACAAGCTGTCATGGCGAACTTCATTTATTAACTGCTCATCCAAAATTGTTCAACAGGTAGATCTTAATATTTATTCTATATTAAGTAAATATAAGAGTACCATAACATTCACTACGGACCGGAAAGCGCAGCATAGGACGTTACGCTCAAGGTGTACAGATGACCTGATAAGGGTTCTTTCCTTATTGGAATATTATGGGGGCGGCCTATGTCCAACAGTGGAACTCCTACGACTGATATGATAGTCACATGATGAGTATCTGTTATTGTGATACAATAGTAAAACATTGAGGCGTGAAAATGTTAAAACACAAATCTGAAAACGTAAGTGGTAAGACGGTTGAGACATTTCTGCGGGACGTTTGTTCGCTTCAGTGCAATATCGCTATCAAATGCATGAATATTGTATGACGAGGTGAATAAAGGCCCAATATAGGTCCGTCCTTACACATCTAAAGTACGAGTAATAAATGGCGGTTTCAGCCTGATTGAGATCTAATTTATTGGCGCACATTCTGACTACAACCAGATTCTAAATCACAATAATGGCATACGAGTCCCGTTGTAACTCAAGCCAACAGATTAAGTGTATTATGCTAGATGTACCTTGCAATTGCATTCGTGAGTTGTGATTATTCATCTAATTAACGTCTATTAATTTGAGTGTGGCCTCTATTTCGCTTAGTCTAAGTTTTGGATGGATGGATGTTTGTTACTCTACGCAAAAAATGCTGATTTGGATGAAATTGCACACAGTTACCTGGATTACCATATAGGACCTTTTACCCTAAATCCGAAAGGATTGTCAATAAATATAAAAAAATTGGCGCCACTGTCGTCATTATTGGCGGTGCCACCGTCTTCACAGCGATGAAGACGTCAGGCGTTATAACTCATACATTTATTTAAATTTTTTAACACGTACAAAGTCATAGTAACAGCTAATATCATCGTGTAATTAGCTGGCATTATAGTAATCAGTGTACAGTACCGCACGGTTTTATTGTATATATAAAAAATCTATTAAAAATACGTTGCATTGCGTGCGTGGTTTAGAGGGAGTTAGCTGCCATACAAAGCAACTTCAAATTTTTCTACTATATAAAGATAATATTACAAAACAATAAAATTAAATAAGTGGATAGCTAGTGGATAGGTATATGTTCACACATAATATATTTCTAAATGACGTTTAGTATTATGAGCATGTCTCACGTTACAGCCTGGGGAACCGTAAAAATAAAAGATCAGGTGCGTATCCTCGCCGAGATGAAGTGTGTTTCTCCACTTATAACTCACTCCATTATTTAAGATCCACGCGTATACAGAGTAGAAAAGATTCGTATTTACATGCGGCATTTGTTACAGTTATTACATTTTTGCTTAGGCATTTACAAGCTATTGGACTGTATTTACAGATTTCAGACATATCTTACTCATAATTGTAATGTAACTTATGCCCATGCTGCATTTTGATTTAGACTAAATTTTAATATTAATTAAATATCCCAGATGTTTGAATTAATAACAAGCAGCCTACGCACGGATGCAATTATATTCTGAGAGTTATATATACACAACCTTTTCTAAACTTTATTCATTTGAGCGAGGGATTTTAGGTAACAAGATTTAAAAATAACAAAAAATTCATATTAAAAAGTATACTTTTCTAACAAATAAACAATTTAGTTAAATTTATAAGTTTTTGTAATTTAACGCTGTGATGTAGTCATAAATATTTGAAAATTCACCTTGTGAAAATGAAAAGAGTGAAGTAGTTGATCGCTCTTTCCATTAGTAAAAACCGTATAAAAATCTGTTGGGGGATTGATAACAAGTTAGCGGAGAAACAGAGAGACGTGTACAGTGTCTTCAATTTATAACATTTATGTTGATATTTTACTAGTCTAAACTAAAAAAAAACCTACTTCAAAAATTTAAGTTAAACACATCATAATCATAAAATACTAATAAACGATAGTGAAAACAGCAACACAATCCGTTGAGATGTTTGAAGAACTAAATATTAAAATTATGATTTCTACCCTCTGTGGTTAAATTGGACATTTGCAATTTTTAATTAATTTGTTACGTATAAATTTCCAATAAAATTTTAATAGTAAATAAATACGCAGCGAGGTTGAAACCGTTGCCGATATTTGTCGGTAAACAATAAGGTAAGGTTGCGTAAGTCGTACCACAGCCTAAGTCGTACCCCAGCAATATCTCGTCTGATACTTATAAAAATTGATCCCAGACTAAATTGTTTGTAGTTTTTAGTTGTTCATGTGATCTCTGATTATTAAGTGTTTTTCTTTATAGTTTTTAATATGTTTACTAACATTTGTTTTCTAAGTACGACTAAGGTGGTACGAATTAGGCGACTAGGTGCCTTAATCAATAAAAATAAAATACCTATTTTCATTAAAGAATTTCAAGTTTTTATAATTGTTAATTGAAAACCAATTAAATAAAGATTTAGTAAGTGTTAAAGATTTCGTTTTATTTTAATTGCAGTGAATATTACAGTGTAATTTCCTTAGGGGGTACGACTTGAGCACCCTTACCTTACTTATGTGACAATTAAAATATTAAATAACAGTAAACAATATCACTGTAATAAGTGGTACAGTAAAATTTAAATATACTATATTAACGTACATTTTCACACAAATGAAAATTGAGGAGATAGTACCAATTTCATAGGTTTTTAGTATTTGTAAGGAAGTTAACGTTTACAAGAAATATAACTTAGACGACGAAGGAAGGCTTAAGCCTTCCTTAGTACTTATGTATCTTACAACAACTTACAATACGAATATTATAAATGTGAAAGAAACACTATAACAATCTTTTCACATTTATTTACAGCTAACATTCGACATTGACAGCGTTAAAAAAATCTGAAATTGATTTTGTTAATGAAAAAGAAAAATACTGAATTTACCGTGTTTTTTTAATTTAGTGTACATATTCGTTGGTTACATTTACCTATTTTAAAATTTCCTGAAAGGAATTTGGATAACTTTTTTTGTAACAAAACGACATTAACTCCAAGCGAGTGACGCCGCATGCACAACAATTTAAATATGTTTGTATTAATTATACTTACAACTTATATGAAATTAACTTAAAATATAAACTTAAAACAAACTAGGGCACCTGCCCCGGGCGGCAGGTTTAGGAGGCGCCAAAATCATAAAATCTCAATCAATAAAAATGAATCCCTAAATGTGTTTTTATAAGCGCAAAACGTTATAATAAAATTGACAGCAGTTCTGACAAACTATGCTGTCATTCCCGTCGTGGCCTAACCGAACCGCCAGCTCAGAATATATATCTACAGATCCGGGAATTGGGTAGTTTAAATCGGGAATTTCCCCCTCTTTAAGAATCTTATAGCTGATATCGCTTATAGTTTTTGGGTTATTAGCGAAAAACTAAATGTCTTTTTCTTCTTATCTTAATTTGTTTAAACCTTACTTATGCAATTTTTATGTACTTTTAAATACATTTTTTTAGATATAATCCGGAATTCAGTGATCTGTTGCACATATTTTTACAAGCTATTTCAAAATATAACACCAATTTGAACTTGTGAACTACGATTGAAGAAATGTCTTGACTTTCCAGGTTTCTTTTCATTTCCAATGTATTTAATTTTGTCACACAAATGAAAAAAAAAATAGCTAGTAGTTAAAAAAGAGTGCAAAAAGTTCACCTATTACTTATTTGTGATTTTTTTACACAATTTATCTTAAACGCTGGTGAGAGGGGGGCGCCATTATCAAGTTTCTGCCCCAGTTCGAACAATTTGTAGATCCGGGGCTGCTATTTATACTAAGATTTTTATTACTAAAAATGAGATATTTATTATGTATTTATGTATTTTCGAAAACACACTTTTTTGATACTTTATCAACAAAAATTCGTGATGTGTTGCAACATTATTACATTCTGTCATATCGTGCCTTGACTATAGACTCCAGTCTCCGGGGATTAATTGAACGTTATGGATTAACGATAGTACTGTTTTCTTAGGCATTATATTGGATAACGAACTTTAGAGCGCATTATTAAATTGCTTTGGACTTCCTTCCTACAGTTTATGGCTGCTGCTTCTTCTTTTACTTTACTTGCACTGTTTCACAAATAATATAGTGTTTGTTTTATATTTTTTTATACACTCAACACTAAATTTACCCCTACATCATTCATTGTTTCTTTACTAAAAGTGATATTTCTCATTGAAAAATAAGAGATGTGGCTGTGTCGTAGACAAGGCCGTGTACATTACGTGAATACGTGTACGTTAGGAGTCATATTTTCTTTGAGCCTATTATATGTAAATATCAAACGAATTTGAATATACCATATATATACCAAAAAGTCTTTGATACTTTTAACTATCGAGTGGTGTAATTAAATTTTGGATGTAAATGATAGATATCTACATCATAAGAACGGTCTTATGATGTAGATATCTATCATTTACATCCAAAATCCCCCGATTTTGTTACATTTCCAAAGATTTTATCAAAGCTTTATTTTGTTTTTGTTGGTTTCCGTAAAATATTCTAAAACGGAAAAGTAACATTTTGTTCGCCCACTCCTCAACTGATTTATTTCACTATTTTTTTATAACTCGAATAATCGTTGCTATTTTGGAATAGAAATCCCTCAACAGATCATTGGTTTGGTTAAACCAATATGAATGTGTACTCGGTTACTGCAATATTTCCTCTAGTCTTGTGCGTGCATAATCAAACAACATACGCTGGTACGTGCGCCCTTCATGTATTTAGAGCTTAGACTGTTTACAGTTAAAGGCCATGAGACATTCTGAGCATTAATAATTTTATACGGAAAATAGAAAATAGAAAATTATTACATGTAAAATTGAATTATATTTTTTCTTAAAATACACAAGTTTATACTGTTTGACTATGAAGTTAATATATGGATAGACATTACCATTAAAACCTACTTTTATAAATGCGAAAGTTTGTGAGGATGGATGATTGTTACTCTTTCACGCAAAAACGGTTGATAAAATTTGGATGAAATTTGTCACACAGATAGTTTATTACCTGGATTATAGGATACTTAGTTTATATGATAATTTTCATCATGTAAAAATGTTACGTTCCCGAGGGTTTAACTAAAAAGATAAAAAAAAGAAAAGAACGACGGCGCCACCGTCGTCACAGCGATAAAGATGCCAGATATTTTCTCAGGTGTTATATTTTATATTTTTCTACGCGAACAAAGTCGCGGGCACCAACTAGTGTTTTATAAAAATTAAGCATTCATGGATATTTAATTTTCACCTACTTATCTGTAAATTAAAAATGAATTGGTAAATTGTCGCTCGAACTCGCTGGATCAATTCATGTATTTTTTAAAATATCCTGAAGTCAGAGAAAGTCATTGACGTCATAAAGAAACATATTGGAAAAAATTTATACGTTTATACGTTTTTTTCATCCAAAGTTTCTAGCTGACAATTCAAACATTTCATTCAAATATTGACGTCAGAATTTGATTTGTGTATATTTGTGCTAGGAAGGTTTGTGTACATCACTTGCAGAAAAAAATGCATCCGTGCAATAAGCCGGCAGCGGGGCGCTTGTTACATATTATATGAAATTGTAAATTATACTCCGTATAAATGTTAAGCAATATGCGCCTTCCAAATGACGGCAATTAAAAATTAAGCATATTCATATAATAAAATCGTAAACATTCAATATTTTTTCAATGTGAATATTGACCAAAAAAAAATTTTTACACGTTGATAAGAATGTCTGTTTATCTGTGCGTTATCTAACTACCGCTATCTCAGCTTAACGGATTTGGATGAAATTTGGCACACATATAGTTTTAATAGGATATATTTTATCTTTAAATAGTCCCAAGGAATCGTCTTAAAATATCAAAAAATTGGGCTACTCTGTCGCCACCGTCGTTGCAGATATAAAGTTGTCAGATATTTTCTCAAGTGTTATATTTTTCATGATCAACGCGTATGAAGTCGCGTGCACGAGCTAGTAATACATAAATATAAAATAATCAATTAAGACGCTGGAGGAGAGGGCGTCATAAATTGGGTAGCCCGTCTGGCAGCAGTAACCACCTTATTACAGAAGACCACTAGAAATATATGCTGTTGTGTTTCTGTGAATGATTAAAGAAGGTCCCACTTAAGAAATTAAGAAGAGCCCACTTCTGTATCTCCTCCCAACTCAGTCTTATATATGTGGCTTTGATTGTGCTAATATAATGGGCAACCGTACCCAATCCACTATCTGACTGGCTTTCCATATAAAAAAATAAACAAAACGCCCAACTAATTAATAAGCAGTATAAAAAAACTAACTAAAAAAAGGAAAAAAAAGGATTTCATGGATATATTCAAAGCGATAGTAAAATAAAACTCAGCGGGGGATTATACTAAAACTAAAAAACATACATTCGTAGTGGTCGTTAACATTCTTTCCGCCGCGTTCAGTTTAAAGTTACTCGGAGAATTGCGTTTGGAAGCTATAATCTTTAATAATATTTGAAATGAAAACTTCTTTAGGCGTCGTTGGGCACTTATTGTAATGGAGAAAAATACTGAACTCGCGGGACCAACACATTTTGATTATTATTTGATCATTATCCACCTGTATTTAGGAGATAATTTAGGCTATCCGCTCTGAAAAAAATAAGCAAAAATTCAGGTTACTTCGTTAAGAAATATGATTGAAAATGGGAAAAATTGAAAAATGGATCCTATGTGTGGGTGATGCCACACATTAAATTTTGGAGTTTTTTTTGTGTAATCCAAAATAATTAAACTCTTGATTGCAATCATAAATTCAATGTATGGTTCTTTATGTTTTGTTCAAAAAAATAAAGTTTAATTGAGTCATAAAAAATCTTTTTCAGCTAACTTTGACACTTCGTCTCTTAAAAAAAACTACCTACCTTTAATCAAGCTTTTTAGATACATTGGGCCCTTTTAGTATGGGGAAAAAACCACTGAACTCGCAATATATATATGTGACGACTTTTCACTTCTGACGATCAGTCCTACCGACTGACAATTTTTTCATCACGAACTGCTTCTATATTATGCAATAATTTATGGAGGACTTGGCCTTTACGCGTAGGTTTCCAATATAACGCGGTGCAAAGAATGCCGAATTGTTGTGTAAATAAAATCGCTAGATTTTCGTGGAACAACCCAAGGAGTTGACCTTTTCTACGTCATTAATTTCGCCCTACCCATTTATTGTGCGCACGTGTCGCGATCTCTAGTCTTAATACAAGTTGACCTCAGAGGGTAACATAAGGTACCTAATTACAATATTGCGTTCAGTAAGAAAAATAACAGAGAATTTACGAATAAAGAGATAATGTGATGTGATGGACAGGTAGACTTTTTATTGGATGTGTGTGTGTCCTATTAATGTATGGATGTATGGATGTATAAATGTTTGTTAATCTTTCACGCAAAACCGCTGGATTTGGATTATTTTGGCACACAGACAGTTTATTTACCTTCTTAATCGGAAAGAGAAGCCGTCTCGGCGATAAAGGTGTCAAACATTTTTCATTTTTCAACGCGGACGAAAGTGCGGACACCGGCTAGTCATTTTTTTATAATTATAAAACGCCTAATGTAGCTTCCAAGGTTTAATTTCTTCGAAGTAAACATTGAATATTCCTAATCCCCTTATGATGCGATAGTTCCTGTCGAGTTTCAATATTTTTTTATTGAACCATCAAATAACTTAATCAATAACCATTATTATTGATTAAGTTATTTGAGGGTATTCAAATAAACTAAATTATATATTTGTATTCAACCGCGCTGGGAATTCGCCGAGGGAATTTATCTTGATAGAACTGAAGGCGATGCTATTACTTAAAATGAAAAATATTTTAGATAGCGAGAAAAAATTATGTCTCGTGCCTTCACATTTATTTAAACAAGTATACAAAATGGATTTAGTATTTAACATTTTTAGATTCTGTGTTGAAAGTGTTGCATAAAAAAGCGGCCTACAAGACATTCGTCATATTCGCTTTTTACCACATTAGACATCGTCATATTCGCTTTTTACCACATTAGACATCGTCATATTCGTTATTGGTCACATCCATTTTATCGTAATGTACAGTCATTAACATTTTTATTTCTTTATTTAACTAGACATTCGTTATATTCGTTATTGACCAAATGACCATTCACTAAGCCTATACTGTACTGAAGTTCTATAATAATTTCCATTTTAATTAGAAACCTCCTTAGAATTAACAGCACCCTTTTCGTGCTGGAGTGGTGAAAATAATAAATAAGGTGAAAAACTCGTGTCATTTTCACATCATTGTATTTGTAAGAAGACAAAATTTGTGTAGTCAATTGAAAATCTGGTCCTTACTTTGTGTTGCACAATAAAATTATTAAAATGAATTGTAAATTAATTGTAAACGTAAATGGTCGACACATTCTAGATGCACAATGTGACCGAATGAGGATCAGGGATGATCATGCCGACGACACTGATATGCAAAGTTCGCATATCTCCTAAGGAAAACGAATGATCTTGATCCTGACAATCTCTGTTTATGAATGATGACTGAAGACTAAGCGCTTTAAAACATCCTTTATAATGCGCACTGCCAAGGTTTGGAACTCCCTGCCGGCGTCTGTATTTCCGAGAACCCAAATCTTTTCAAAGTTCGAGTGAACAGGCATCTTCTGGGTGAGCTCGCTCCATCTTAGGCCTCATCCTTCCTACACAGTTGGTTGTTGGCCAAGAGCAAACCCATCTTTATTAAAAAAAAAGTTTTTAATAAATAAGCAATATAAGTAAGTTCCCATTAGTTAAATTAATTAATGTAATTAAACTAGTGAGACTAAAAAGTCCCATTAGTTCAATCAATTGAACTAGCAATTGAACTAGTGGGAATAAACCATTAATTTCAGACAAAGTTAATAATAATGTAGTCTTTGAAAAAGAGTACCTACCGATATAGGGGAAAATATATTTCTTAATGAATGTACTTGGCTACGTCATAAATAGGTGTGACCAATAACGAATATGACGAATGCCTAATGTGGTAAAAAGCGAATGTGACGAATGTCTCGTAGGTCAAAAAAGCTACTTACTTATGACGGGAAGATCCGTTTAGGGATTAGAGGGATAGGATAATGGCCTCTGGCCTCCCTTACTAACTCACTGAAACACAACAACACATATTCTGTTATTTCACTGTGGTTACCTGTAAGACGGTGGTTACTGCCGCCAGACGGGCTGCTTAAATGACTGCGAAATGACTGAAATTCATGAGTAATCAATAAGCTGAAAATTATTTGCGGCGACAGGTTTCAAACCTTGTCGCCCTCAATTTGCGTCATAAAATTTCACAGTAACGTTATTACTGTTCCTTAATTAATTATTTACACCAAACCTTGCTCATGTTGATTAATAAATATAGAAATATTTCAGTTCAATATTTCAAAATAATATTTACAAAGATATATTATTTCGATGATATTTACGTATCTATATATAAATTTTAAATAATATTTAACTGATTATTGATTTTTAATAATATTTTTTGTATATGTTATAGGTCTTGTTTTAATTTTAACTATTTTATTTTCATAAAATTTATATATATATATTTGGAGTTTTTTTTTGTTTAGTAAGTGCGGACCTCACTCAGCTCTAACAGAAGACCAGCGCAGGTTTTTACAACCTGCATTATGCTGAGTTGGAACCCGTTTGTGGCGGGCGTTTGTGCTTGTCTTTCTATATGTTACCTATATATGTTTTTATAATTATGTCCTTTGCTGCAAATAAAATTTATTCTATTCTATTCTATTTTTTTGTTATATAACTAGTGACCGCTCCCGGCTTCGCCCGGAGACCAATTTTTTTTACTTACAAACCTTCCTTGATTATTCCTCTATCCATAAGTAAAAACATAATTAAAATCGGTCCAGCCGTTCTCGAGTTTTAGTGAGACAAACGAACAGCAGTTGATTTTTATATAATGATTTAGATAATAATAATAATTAAAAATTCACATTATAATAAGAAAATTGAATTTAATTCAGCTAATAATAATAATAACAATCATCGTCCCGATAGTCATATCGGCGAATGGTGTTATAGCGAAGAGCCTCGACCAACATCTTAAGAGTCTCTCGCTAGATGGATGGATCAAGGGTCAGATACAGAAGGCGGTACTTCTGGACACGGCACGAATTGTCAGGAGGTTCCTCACTCTGCAGCCCTAACCACCGGTAGCTTGGACCTTGCCCCCGCTACTTGCGGCATACTAATTTTAAATTTTTTATAATATATATTGTTTTTTTTAAAATATTTATATTGTAAAAAATTTAATGTTAAGAAAAAGGATGAATAAAGAGAATAATAATAATAATAATAAAGAAAATAAACATAAAATACCATTACCACAATGGATTTTTACTGCCATCGGCCGGGATTCGAACCCGGATCAGCTGCTTTTGTAGGCAACTATGCTACCATTGCACCAAAAAAGCTGTAGTCGCTTGTCATAACATAAATGGGGAATCCATAACTTTTTAAGGGGATATTATTAATTACACATCAAATAAATAATTATTTATTTGATCACCTATCAATTTATTTTCATCATTTAAATACTTTTTTACATCAAATAAATTATTTCACTACAAATAAACTAACGCTCTTATTCATAAAAATCCCTTATTAGAGGTTTAAAACGTTCATTAGTTAAAACGCTCATAAGACCTTAATAAGCTTTTTATAAAATTCCTATTCATAAACGTTCAATAAGCCTGTCATAACTAAATATTCGCTATGGGTTAGTTTATAATTGTTATGTTGCCGTTCTGATGAATTCATAGACAAAAAAGCTAAAATCTCTCTATCCAAGCCGTAAATGATAGTAAAGTGATTATTGTGATGTAACATTTTGACATTTCTTATGAAAACAAAACAATTCGCAGAGGTTATCAAATTACTTACGTTACCTAAATTATATTTCTTTTACAATTAAAGTGAATAATGGAGACAAAAAGTATCAAAAAACGGGAAAGACAAGATCAATAATAAAGCAGCCGTATATTAAAACGGTATCTTCTTTTGAACACGTCGGGCAAAAAAAAATGGATCATATCTCTCTTGTTTAAAGTAATTTTGATGAATATGTCTATATAAAGTTATAAATACATAGCTATGTAAAATGAAGTGATTAAATTTATGATATGGACATATAAGAAAGTTTTATTTAATTATCTTATGGTTCTATGACAAGTTTTAAAAGAAAACAGAAGTAAAAATAGAAAAATAGTCGGTAATTAGAGGCGTGTAGTAGGGTTCAGGCTTCAATAACTTTATGAAGGCGTTATTATATTAGAGCGTTTTACGCTATTGAACGTTTATGAATAATGTTTTTTGGTAAATTTCTTATAACAAGCTAATAAGCCTCCTATAACTTTTTATGAATAAGACCGTAAATGTTGAACAAAACTAGTACTGCAGATAATTCGAAAATATACTCGTACATCAACACTACATTACTTTTTTTCCTCTAATGCGAGACAATTCGTTTAGGTACAAAAATATTACAATCTTAACATAAATACTGATTCCACAGCAAATTAACCAGAGCGTCCATAGATAATACTCATTCTCATAGCAAAATAACTATCCGAGTAGCATAATATCCTAATAAGCACCTCAAAACTTGCTCATCATATTTGTCTTAGTTTTTAAGAACAATGCTCACCAAATTTAATAATTATTACTGCAACAATTTCTTTTTTCATTGCATTGTTTCTAAAAGCCGAACAAATTAACAGAAAACTGATTTCGCGCGCTTTTTGTCACTGAGTAGGTAAATTGTATCTATCTATGCAGATTGGAGCGAGCAAGTGAGACTAAGCCATGCCGGGATTTTAACCGTATATACTGCGTTTTTTAATTTGAAGGAGTAATTTCACAGGTCCTAAATGTCAAATTTTACCAGCGTTTTTTCCGTAGTGCTGTAAAAAATAAAAATATTTTTAATCTTGTTTTATTGATTTAACATTCGTATTATTGTTATTTTAATGTTTGAATTTCGTTTAAAGCTGGATTACTAATGTGTAGTATTTAAACGCATATCAAAAAAGTACTTATTGTATACAAAAAATAATCCGAATTCATATCAAAATTACTGATTGCATAGCAAAATACTCAACTCAAAATATTACAAAATAAACTACAATTTATATTCGTGACATACCGCTATTTATCATAAAGTATAGCTTTTTTATTAATGCACAGCTACATCCCCAGGGTATAAACAACAGTGTCAACTTTGAAGTTGAAAGTAAGTAGAACCTAAATCCAAATTATTGAGCAAATTGATGCAAAATTAAAACGTATGGCCGTATTTTACTTTCAATAGGGCTTAGACTATTCGCTCGAATGAAATTTTACGACGGAGAAGGTTTAACATTCTGTTAAATATAGCTAAAGTATATAGCGTTTTAATAATGTAGAAATCATGTATTTTTCTTTAGTGTCGTAAATGGAACTCGATAACATGCTTAGAGGAAAATCACGCTCAGTGTTATGACATTTACCACAATTACGTTCTGTTGTGGTTTTCTTCCCTTCAGCTTCACGTGTATAAAATGACGAAATTGTGTTTAAAATTTTCACACGTCAATAAAACTAAACAAGATTATAGTATGAAATAATTACTAACCGCTATTCTAATAATTTGCGTCATATTTTAGAAGCATGAAAAATCGTAGTGACGAGTCACCTACCTGACTAAGTCGTGTTGCGACAATTTATATGGACATGTTTTTCTCGCTACCTAAGTATTTTATTTAATAAATTCTTCTAGATAACAATTATCTAGAAGAAATTAAAAAAAAATAATAATATATTATTAATTTTTTTTTACGGCAATCGAAATTTTAAAATATAACATTTAGTGTTCTCTATAACTGGGATTAGAGGCTTTACGCAATAGCGATTAACCGCCTCCGCGGTTCGTTTGAGCGTTTGATTGGCCGCCATAGCGGTCAGCCGCGATGAAACCGCGTTAAGCGGTTGGACCGCTCGAAGGCGCGTGGCCCATAAACAAAATGGACGCCGTCGAGATAGCTTTATTTTTACTCCCGAAAACAACGAAAGAAAAATAAAAAAAGATACTGGATTCATCCTTTACTAGAAACACGCAACGAATTTGGCCAGTTCGCAAGTTGTTTTCAAGAACTGAAGAAGCACCAAGATAAATTTTAATTTGCAACTCACGTACAAACTCATCGGCGGCTCGCCGCAAACTAAAATCGCCAGTGCGTATAAACAAGATGGCGGCCAGCCGCGAAGCGGGCCGCAGCTCTCCATTCAACCGCCGCGGTTGACATTTTGTGGCGGTTAAGTGCGTACCTACAATCACAGGCGGTTGCATATTAAACTGGAAAAACGGCTAGCCGCGCGGTTTGCCGCCCCCGCGGTTAACCGCTAGTGCGCAAGGTGGCTAAAGGGTCAAAATTTAAACAAAATTGTAGAACTAAAAATATTATTTCTATAATATAAGACAGATATAGAATCTAGTATTAAATTAAGCTACCACCGACATTACAAATGCAATCTAAAGTAACTTCAATCACAGGCTTCAATCTCTCTCTCTCTCTCCAGGCTACAGCAAAATTTAACAATCAAAAGTTAGACCATTGCGTATTAAGTGCAGAAGAAGGAACTTAAGTCACGCGAACTCCTTCGGCAATTTTCTGTGAAATATGAACCTGTTATATCTAAATATTTTCTATGCTAAATACATTGGATTTTATAGCATACCTACTATATATTACGCTATTCTGTATCATAAACATTATGTAGAAGATACCTACTTAATTAATAATAAACATTTACTTACATAAATAATTGACTGATTTTATTCATAGGTGAATATTAAAAAAATTACATTCCGAAATCTATACTAATATATTATACCTAAAGAGAAAAGTTTTGTATTTTTGTTTGTAATGAATAAACTCAATAACTACTGGACCGCTTTTAAAATTCTTTCGATCTTATAGAAAGCTCCATTATTATCAGCGTGTACGCCGACGAAGTCGAGTGCAACAGTTAGTAATATATACGTACAATTACTTCATTTATTGAGACACGCGTTTCATATAATTTTAATAAATTAATAAAACTATAATGAAATTTATAATTGTTTTGTTTCTTCTGTTATAAGGCCTTTCTACTTTTAATAATCAACTATAAATTAAAAAATAACAGATTATTTATCCTTAATATTTATTTTTGTTTATATTGCTTTGTTGAACATTTCATATGATAGAGACGCTCAACCTAAAAATTCCCTCGGATAATAAACAAAGTGACCCAAGGCATTAAGGGCATCTGTCGTCGCGAACGTGAAAAATAGGGGAACTTCTCGTCGCCCTGAACCATTCGCGTTACAATAAAAAGTAAGTCCCCGGTTATTTTCCTCGTCAGAGCCTTTTACAGTTTCAAATAAAAGTCGAAACAAGTGCCCCCAGACAGGTTTATTCAACGGACCAGTTCAAATCCACTGATTTAAAAAGCGTTTCCATTTGATATGTTTCTTCGTTGGACTTTAATTAAAAATCTACTTTCTATTGTAATTAAAAGCAATTTCCTTAGAATTAGTTGACAATTAAGAGTGTTGATTGTCGGCTATTCGAAAGTGTTTTAGAAATAGGTCAGTGTCCATACTAAACCATACTAATATTATAAATGTGAAAATAACCTTTTCACGCCTTAATTACTCAACCGAACATCGTGAAATTTGATACAAAAAAGATACCTTTCATCCAGAAAAAAAGTATCTACTGTTCCCAAGGGATTATCTAAAATAAAATAAAACACTAACGCCTGGCCAAAGTGTTATAGCAACAAGGTTATATTACTTTAACGTTTTTTTTTTTCAACCAACGTGGACGCAGTAGCGGGCACCAGCTAGAATTATGAATCATGAAATTCATGGTAAGAAGGTGTATGTACAAGGAAATAGGAAACGTTAACGTCTTCAGCTATTATTGTAGAGGTAATATTATATCTGCCACGGTACCTACATATGCAAAATACTTGGTTCACGCACCTTATCACTGACCACGTGGAATAATCCTTGTATACACGGCGTGGTCGCACATAAATGTACACTTCCTCGAGTGACGGACAAACCAGCGCAATAGTAGGCAGAGGGATAGGTTTAGTCGAGTGTGGTTAGGAGTAAAAGAAGCAGCGAATCAAAGTCTATTAAAATGTTTCCTTGGCTCAATCGCATAAAATCAGATTCGCCTAAAACCAGATTTTTCAAATAACATATATTCATAAACTTCGATATGGGTAGATATATTTCCAAAATAATATATTACCGATTTTTAGGGATGACTGATAGTCTCGATCCATCCCATATTCAATTGAAATTTAAAAACAAAAACAGTAGTATGAACTTCGGTAGGGGTCACAATCTCTATGACGAGTTTTCTCAAATCTGTTATCCAGTTATCTAGTTTAGTCGTTAATAGGCAACAAATATACAGTCAGTTACTTTAGCAATTATAATATTACCTACAATGTGACCACATCTTTACATAGTATAAAACAAAGTCGCTTCCCGCCGTCTACCCCTCTGTATGTCACTTAGATCTTTTAAACTACGCAACATTTCTTATTTCACTAATGGACGAGGAAGGTTTTAAATAAAATTTGCAGAAAAACATTGCACCCGTGTGAAGCTGGGAGAGATTCGCCAGTTTGATATTTAAAATGATTAAATTATAAATGAACTTGATACAATGAAGTTTGATATAAATGAACCAAACTTTTGAAAATTAACCTCAAATATTATGACGTGTCCTTTGGTGAAAGTAATCTTTGTAGCTCAAAATTCTTAACATACCATGGAAAAGAACTTTTCAAAGTGTGCGTGTGTAGTTAGCTTTTGGTCTATCAAGGGATACTGAATTGTTATTCGCTTGTTGTCAAATAAAAACAGTTCTCTCTTGGACTTACGAGTACTAACTTGTGAATTTAAATTCACAATAAGAAAATCCATTTTCAAACAATGATAATAAAATGTTAAGAATTTTTATTTACTATTGTATCTAGAACAAATTGAATAGCCTCAAAATTTTCCTTGGAATAACAGAAGTTAAAAGCAATTAGGTTGAAACAATGTGTACTTACACAACCACTGAGTTTTATTTCATCGGGCATGGTCTAGCAAATCCCTAAAAGCAATAACGATTTGTTGCAAAGCTTGGACGATAAATCTATATTTTTCTCCAGCGAGACTAAAGCCATAAATTCCATACCGGAATACTACAAGCGCGTATGCTCGCTAAACAATAAATTGTGAATGCCTCGCACACACTAGTCATATTCATAAACCAATGGACAACCACAGGTTTTATTTAATCATTAGTATTCCACAGCGTTGCGTAATCGACGATTTTTTGTCCGTTGTTCATCCCTTGGTGCCACTAGGCAGGACATTTTTTCCTGTCGTTACACTTTTAAAAGGGAATCAGTTTTGCAACAAAATTGTATTATCTACTGTACTCATGTTTTAAATGCGAAAGTGTGTGAGAATATTGATCGACAATTTACAGTTCTATCTAGACGCCACTATCACTATTATAACCTTAATATATGTACAATCACGCGTTACTGTCATTATTTAGGAAACAACATAAGTCCCATCGTACCCTTATATGAGTGTGTTAAGACAGAGCGAACGAGAATTTTATTACCATTTTATTATTTCCTATTTTTTTCAGGACTCGTCTTCGAACAAAAGACAGATGAAATCCAGAGCTCTTTCAAGTTCGCAATGCTGCAGCACTCGAATAGGACCAGATTAGAGTTCGACTTATACGCCGACGTGATCAATACCGCCGATGCTTTTAAGCTCTCTCGTCTCAGTAAGTATTATAAAATACTACGTAAAAGATTCTCAAAATCATGTTTATTTACCTCCATTTCTAACAACATAGAGCATCGATTTATTTCATATTGTCAAAATTATAATGTGTAAACACAGTGTAGATCTATTCATATTATAAAATAAAGTCGTTCTCTAAATGTATCTGTTGCTCCCTTAACTTCTTCGGCCCTTATCAAGCACAGCGAGGACGTCCTACGCTGCGCTTGCCGGTCCGTAGCCTCCACTCAAAGATCCCTAACGCCGGTAACTTTCGCACGTGTACAGATCACCTCATTTCAGATTTGATCTCATAGTTTAAAACGAGGTATGGAGAGCATAGCTCTCTCCATATCTCGTTGGGCTTTCTTACGAGGTCCATATTTATGGTCTATAAATAGGTATGGACGTTTAAGCCTCATATGTCATCAATGACGCTATTAATAATTAAAACCTAATACCCAAATAAAAGTGTTTGATTTGACATACATTACATATGTGTATAGAATAGTGACGTCACAGGGATCGCTTAGCTCCTTGCGCACTCATTAAATGTGGTAACATCGCCGTTCTAAAATCTAAATTTAACAGAAAACACGGTAGAAACCTGAACAGGATTTTTTTTCATTTAGCCACAGTTTATGTCGTAGATATATGTATTTTTTTACACTCAGATCTATGTGAAGAGCCACCTCGTTAACTGATCTCCGCCAAGCTGAACGTCAAAATATAGGCAACGTTAATATTTCCGCAAAGATTTTTTACAGTAATAGTGCTGTAGCTGACCTCGTATTGGAATGAATAAAAATATTACGACCGGATTTTTATAATCCTTACTATATGTTGCAATCTCTCAGGTATTGTACAATACAATAAATCCCCTATTGCCTTCTGCAAATTCGTCGAAGTTACTCAGTGTAATTTTTATGTAACTACTACAGTTAGCGAACTGCTCAGGCTTTGTAATTTTTCTAATTTTTCGTTTCATACGTTATTTCGGGCCATTTTTCCGGTATTTTTCCGGTATTTAATGAAATATTGAAAAAATGGCCTCGTACTTCAACGAATATTTGAAAAACACTAGGCCAAATTAGGCCACACTCGGTCTCGAGTTATGCAAAGCTTAGCAAACGCTTCACTTAGCAACGCACATTAAGCGATTAATTTTTATTTATAATTTAATTGAAGCACTAAATCTGTAAATAGAACTAAAGATTCAGATCCTCAGATCAGATAACATTATCGCAGAAACAATTGCAATTAGTCTAGTCGAGAAGTGAGTTTCCTGCGAATAATAGAATAAATTTAAAAATATGGGGTTTGGTTTATCGGATTCAGAATTAAATTCTGAGAATGGGGAATTTTTGAATTTTTCTGCCATTAAAAATTTCAATTGTTATTAACAAAAAACGAAGAGAAAAAAAGATGGTCTCCGTTTTTAGCAATAACTATGAAACTATTAAAGATAGCGCCAATATTAAAAAAGATCCTAAAAGAGTTGTAGCTCCATTATATATAATTTTAATTTTACGTTGAAAATAGGGTTCCGCGCGGCCGTTGTGGCGCGCCGTCGCGTCGCCACCGAGCAAGGTGGACGTAAGAAAATAATGTTTTTATAATATTTAATATAAATTTAAGAATCTAAAAAAATTATAGTCTCATAGACTCAATTATAGACACTTGAAGGATACAAAAGAAAACCCGATATAAAAAAAAAGTTGATTTTTGTTAAAGTTACTCAATTGTTAACTAACTAATTTTTTATGTACTTTAGCTAATATAAAATATGTTATTAAAGTTTAAATAATGTACCTAAATTTTTTTTCTGGTAGCCTATTCTTATTTACACAATCAACAAGATTCCGCAGTAAAAATTTACTAAAGTTTGTTTATTTGTTTATAATGATTTTTCTAAGTTAACAAAAAATGAAAAATCCGGAAAATGTTATAAAAAATATTTTTTACAAAATCTATGTATTTAACTGTTTTTGTATCTATTAATTGCATTTAGCAGCTTAGTTGAAATTTTTTTATGTCATTTGTTTATAAATTTTTTATAAACTGTTACGTCTTTTCTCTCCGCCGGGTGGCGGACAGGCAGACAATAACAAAAATAAAAAAAATAAAAAAAAATAGGAAATAAATAAAAGAAGGTTTTACAATAATAGTGTTTAATTAAAAGACGAAAAACTATAATTTAATTAACACAAAAAAACAACAAATAAAAACAAATAAAAAGAAAGAAGTTATGCTATTGTGTGCCAGCTGTCGATCGGCTTGTGCCGAGCTATGACAACTGACTACACAGCAAAAGGGTTTAAACCAGGGGTTTGTGGAGAATGAATTGAAGACTTACCACCGAAGGAGAGCCGTATATAGAAAGGTAGCCGTCTAAAATAATCCTAGCCACCGTATAAAAAAAAAATAATCCGAACTAATATTAGGATAAAAATAAACGGAAACGCCAAACTTGAGAGGAACGCAGCTATTCCGGTATCGACCGAGGTAACTGGACTGGGTCGACGAGCTGAAGAGGCTCAGCGGTTCTGCGCGGAGACTCGAAGCCCGACCCGACGCAGGCAGACACTCGCAGTCCGTGCGGATTTGCTCGCTCGAAGCTCAGTGAGCACGGTCGACGTCTCGTACAAGAACGTTGAAATTTTCAACAATTTTTGTAGTAATAAAAAAAAAAAAAACCCCAAATAAGATTTGGAGGTTTTATTTGTATATGAACAGCCCTTGTAAAAAATGTGAATTGTAAAGCCTTTGTAAAGGAATTAAATCCAATTCCGAAACTGCTATTAAAATTTCGACGGTGGCTGGAAAAAACTGACAGCTAGCTCTCAACGCTGCTTCCTTCGTCAAGGTTCAGGCCGGAAAAGAGCCTTTCACCCACCGTCAGGTGTATTTATTAACAATTTCTAGATTATTCCCTACTTTTTAAAAAAAAAAATAGGATCGGTATAATTTGCTACTGCTATCCGTCAAAATCGACTTGTCACAGAGTAACGCCGCACTACAGCCCTTCCAGACAGTTCTCTGCATACATAAAAAAGGCATTGCGCAGGCACAGACTATCTGAAAGTGCCGTAATGAGCGCTAAAAAGGACGTTGACGCGACCTCTGGGGTCGAGTAGCGAAATTATGGAGACGAGGCTGCCATTACCAAAAAATAAATGTTACAGTACCCCCCTAGCCATCAGAATTTTACTCCTCGGAGGAAAATTCAAGCTGGTCCCCAGCTTCCAACCGCAGGAGGACAGCCGAAGACTACTGTGACACCAACCTATCAACACAATTTAAATGATACAATGTAAAAAAAAAACAAAATTAACTCAACTAAGAACTCATTAGAAAGAAGAAAAATCACTGCCCTTGACTGAAAATAAACTAAATAAATAATTATAATTATAAGATAAATAGAAGAGGATAGGATATATAAGATACTGTAAAATAAACTAAACGAAACGCTCTTGCTGCAGGACACCGCTTAGTGTTTCGCGATGTACTGGAAGCAAGAAACGCTCGGAAGAAAGATAGATATACATAAATACTATACAATACAATAAGTGAAGTTTGAATATACTACATACAATTACACAGAGTTTATATACGGAAGAGAGTAGCAAGAAGGCTTATTTTTACAGAGTTGCAATCCGCTCTGAGTGGGGTGAGTACATAAGTAGGCGTTAAAATATGCACAAGTGTGCACAAAATTGCACAAAGTGCGCATCGGTAAGCACCCTTTCTACTCAAAACACGTGCTTACACGATGCTAAAAGGTCTGTTGCACACAACGTGTACAACAAAAAAAAAACGCTGTCTACTTATGCACCACTTAGGCTTATTTAACGAGTCACTACCCGCTCGTAATAGGAAGAGTAGAAGAAGAAGTGGCGTAGGCTATTTTTTAAAGAAGTCGCGACCCGCTTCTGGTAGAGGCTTATTTTACGAGTTACCGACCGCTCGAAAGGCTATTAGAATAAATACAATAATATAAATAAATTACACACTATAAGGAAAGTATTCAGTCAAAGTGCATGCTCCTCTATTCAAGAAGAACAAGTTAAAAAAAAATAAAGAAGAGGATAATAAAAAAAACTACTAACTACTAAATAACCGTCAAAAAAAACAACAACAAGATATCGTAAATAAAAAAAATGTAAGTTCGTGCCAAACTACTTAAAATGCTGGACATGCCAATTTCCAATGCTTTTCCCGTCGGAGATCCGCTCTAATTGATAAACCAGAGGTGAAAGCTTCCCTATCACACGACACTTCTCGTATTTGGGAGCCAATTTAGCCATGAAATAATTAGCTGCGTTACTCAAGGGAAAGGTTCGTTTCCACACGATATCTCCTACTTGGTATTCCACATGCCGGCGACCTCGATTGTAGTATCGCTTACTGCGATGGTGAGCTTTTGCGATGGCTTCTTTTACACTGGCGAAGACAGCGCGCAAACCCCCCAATCGAGTAGCATACTCATCTCGAGAGGCACATGACAACTCCAACGGTTCGGTGGAAAGGTTCCCTCGGTAAGTAGATCCGCTTACAATAGGTTCCCTACCGTGCAATAAAAAGAATGGGGTAAACTTAGTGGTTTCATTTACCGCTGAATTGAGAGCGAACTGAATCTTGGGCAAGGACACGTCCCAAGTTCGGTGATCGTCCTCAACTAAGATGGAGATAGCGGTAACAACTGTGCGGTTGTAACGCTCGACGGTATTGGACTGAGGGCAATAACGTGGTGTAAGGTGGATGTTTGGTATCCTGTATTTTTCCCACAGCTCCTTCATCTCCCTTCCAACAAACTGGGTACCATTATCTGCAATGACGGTACGGGGTATTCCATGTATAAGGAAAACACCGTCCTCCAACTTCTGCACTACGGTTTTCGCCACAGCTCGGCGGAGTGGAAACAACAAACAATACTTCGAAAAACAACATACCACCGTCAACAAAAACGTATGACCAGCCCGCGAACGCGGTAAAGGACCTACCAAATCTACACTAATAGTCTCGAAGGGACGCGAACAAACTTTGGGATTCCCCATGTGACCAGCAGGCGGAGACTGTGAATGTTTGTACGCGCGACAAACTTCGCACGCACCTACAAAATTAATTACATCCCGGTACATCCCTGGCCAAAAATAATACTGCGCAAGTCGCTTGTAAGTTTTAAAAATTCCAAAGTGGGGGGACAACATGCCGCAATGGTGTGATTTAATTAAATCAGCCCGACGTTCTAATGGAACAACCTCCTTCCAATCAAACTCATCGGAAAGGTGAAATTTATTTTTAGAATATCTCACTAGCTTGTTATCCCGAATTTGGTAATTAGGACAAGAGCCCGGTGAGCGAGTACATCGATCTACGATCTTAGAGAACCAAGGGTCGCTAGAAACAATGTCGATGGTCAATACCGGGACAGCTCGAGACAAGGCGTCCGGTACGACGTTCTCTTTCCCCTTCCGATGCTCTATCACAAAATTATAAGGTGATAAACGACATCCCCACCGTGCTAATCGACCTGTAGGATTAGTGAGATTGAAAAACCATTTCAAACTCGAATGATCGGTGATAACCTTAAACTGCGGACCTCCCTCTAAATAAGGCCGGAAATGCTCGATCGCGAAGACGACAGCCAACGCCTCCCGCTCGGTTGCCGAATAATTTTGCTCAGCTTTGTTGAGCGACCGACTCGCGAACGCCACGGGATGCTCTTGACCGTCCTCTCCGGTCTGCATTAAAGCGCCTGCGATACCGTAATTCGAGGCATCACAATGTACTGAAAAAGTTGTTTCAAAATTAGGACAAGCCAAAATTGGGGCTGAAATCAATGCTAATTTTAGCCTGTTGAATGCTGCCTCCGCCTCCTCACTCCAATGAAAAGGCGGCGCATTCTTACGCGTGCTCGTCAATGCATTCAAAGGGGCAGCGATTGAACTAAAATCCTTAACAAATCTTCTGTAATAAGATGCCGTTCCCAAAAACATTTTGACTTCCTTGCGACAAGTAGGCGTAGGAAAATTCACAATCGACTCCACCTTTGAAGGGTCCGTTCGCAATCCTCTTTCGTCAACTACATAGCCAAGATATTTTAATTCCTTTCTAAAAAAAATGAGATTTATTTAAATTAATGGTGAGGTTGGCCTCCTCAAGACCCTTGAATACGCGCCTTAAGAGGTCCACGTGTTCCTCAAAAGTAGAACTCACCAAAATAATATCGTCTAAATAGACGAAGACTCGAGAATCGAACTCCGGTCCGAACAAACTATCCATTAAGCGCTGTTGCGTAGCTGGAGCACCTGTTAAGCCAAAACACATGACTTTAAATTGGAAAAGACCCCGTCCGGGGACAGTAAAAGCTATTTTTTTCTTCGAATTTGTCTTGTCATCCAAACAAATTTGCCAAAAAGCACTTTTCAAATCAATCGAGGACAAGAAACTAGCGTCCCGGAGGCTATCGAGAATGCGGGAGATGTAAGGAAGGGGGTACGCGTCGCGTTTACTGATGCTATTTAATTTGCGACTATCCAAGCAGAATCTCAATTCGCCGTTGGATTTAGGAACGAACAGGATGGGATTGTTCCAAGCACTAGTGCTAGGTTCAACCACGTCCTGCTCCAGCATCTCATCCAACTGCTTATTGAGTTCCGAAAGTCTAGCCGGGGACATACTGTAATACCGCTGTTTAATTGGCGTCGCATCACCAGTGTCGATCACGTGGGTGACCAGGTGAGTGCGTCCCAAACCTTTCTTCTCCGAAGAAACCTCTCGGAACAGCTCGATCACTGAATCCGCCACCAGCCGTTGGTCTGGCGACAAACTGTCAAATGGGTGCAAACGTTTGATTTCGTCAGCCCGAGGGCTCACGGAATGACAAGACATGAAAGACAAGTGTTTAAAAATTTTAGGAGCTAAGTTGAAAGATTTCCAGAAGTCCACACCGAAAATTAAAGGAGTTGAAATTTCAGGGATTATATAAAATTTTATAAGGCGGGTGACACCGTCGAAAATTACTGGCAGTGTCAGATAACCGCGAACCTTAACTAGCGCGTCGTTAGCGGTTGAGACATGAGAAAAACCTTTGTCCTCATGACGTACTATGCCCAATTTTAAAAAATATTCAGCGGTGTCGGAGCCCAAAATAGACACCACGGAACCAGAATCTAATAGTCCATAAATTTTTTTATCTAAAATGGTTACGTTCAAAAAAGGTCTATCATCCCCTATGGGGCCACTACGAATCGAAGCTAGTCTACAGAATGACAGGAAAGATTTTAATCGTTTTAGATGCAACTGCCATTCCGTAGAATCAAAGTTGGGATGAGGCTTTGACTCTTTGCTAAGATCCGTTGAAACTAGTTTTTTGGAGTCCGTTGCATCGGTTTAGGTGGTCTACAGGTAGGACAGCGAGACAAGGTGACGCCCGGCGTTCCACAAGAAAAACACGACAATTTCTTAGATTTACAAGTGCTCAAAGTGTGCCCTGGAACTCGACAGCGAACACAAAAGGTTGAGCTATTAGGCCCTGCCTCATGCACTGCCTCTACTCGATGAAGAGTCTTTCCCTTGAAGGCTAATTCCGGAACCAAGGTCGCTGGTCCGATCCTAGGTGGTTCCTTGTACGTAGCAGCTCGTAAGAGTCCACTCTCCAGCGAACGACACTTGGACTTCAAAACCTCCAAGGAAGAGATGTCCTCCAATGCTAACCCCGTTAAAAATTTGGGATGAAGGTTCCCTCTAATGGTTTTTAAAATGGTGCCCTCTGAGGCAGCCTCCGATAACCTACCAAAATAATTAAGCATAGTGGAAATAAAAACCGAACACGACTCTCCCGCTCCTTGGGTACGATTCCGAATCTCACCCCACAGGCGATCGTCATAGTCTGGCGGCAAGAACTCGTCCGTGAGCTTCTGGCGTAAATCCTTCCAATCCACCAACGAGTCTCGGACGCTACGATACCAAATCAAGGCTCGATCTGAAAACAATTCGACTGCTGAACGGAAGAGAGCATCCGAAGGTATGTTCCTAGATTGGCGCAACTCCTCTAACCTGAGAAGGAACGACAGGACACAAGTGGTACCGCTATACGTTAGGTTAAGTTTCTGAACCCCCCTAAAATCAAAATTAAAGTTATCCTGTTGTACAATTAAACGAGAAGGCTCTAAATTATCCACAGCAGGCTGTGGCTCTGGAAGTCCCTCATTAATAATCTCGATCGATCTTTTATAAGACCCAAACAACCTATCTATCCTCAACAAAAGTTCATCCAAATCCCGCCGCAAAATGTCGAGGATCGGATTATCATCCAAGCCCACTCGGCTCAGACGATGAAACAAGTGGTGAGCGATTGCCCTAGCCCTTCCAAAAATCTTGTAAGGGGGTGTGCCCTCTAACATCTGCCTTAATTCCTTCAATTTATCATTGATAATTTTAACTTCCTCATTGGGATCAAGAGTTGTTTCAAAGATTTCGTCGGACGGAACTGTCCGCGATAATTCTCTAATCTGAACTCTAAGTTCCTCCACTGTATTAAGGGGTTTCACATCTCTGATGGCAACCTCATACTGTAACTCCTCCTTCCTCAAAAGGTTGTACGCAATGGGTCTCTCCATCGTCGCACAAAAATAAATTAAAAAGATTCTAAAATAGAAAATATAAAAAAAAAATCTAAAATAGAAAAATAAAAAAAAGTCGAGAAAGGAAGCAAAAAAAATTTTAAAAAATATCAGTGGGGAGAAAGTCCAGCGAGAAAAAAAAAGGAAACTACTCAAAAGAAAAAATAAATAAATTGAAAAACAGCAAAGAAAGGTAACTAAAACAATCACTACACCGAAAGAAATAAAAAGATTAATTAATTATTAAAATAAAATAAATGAACAAGCAAATCCGCTCGCCACTACGTGTTAAGAAAGTTTAAAATATTTAAAGGCGCAAAAGGAAAAAAAAATTGTTAACTAAAATAAAAAAAACTAACCAGCAACGCAAGGTCCTAATGGCTGATAGTAATAAAAAATTGAAATAAAATTCTAAGTCAATAAAAAAAATAATTAAGAAGGGAAAATTAAATTAAGATACTAAGTTAAAAGAAATATTAATTAGGCTAATTAACGCAATTAATGAAATTGGCTCTCCGTCGGTCGCAGACTCCTCTCCTAAAGCACAAACAGTACACAAAAAAAAGTTATACAAAAAAAGTTTGTACACAAAAAAAATTCAAATGTTAAAAAAAATTCAAAGTAAAAAAAAAATTGGTAAATTATTTCAAAAAAATAAAGTTATGTAAGGAGACAAACGTCCCCTACAGTAACGTTCAATAAAAGAATTTAAAATTAAAAAAAAAGAATTTAAATTAACTTTAAAAAGAATTTAAGTTAAATTTAAAAAAAAAAGAATTATTTCTATGTGTAGGTACACAAAAACCAAAAAAAACAAACGTCCTTAATCTCACACAAAGCAAAAAAAAAAGGTAAAAAAAAATGATATAAAAGAAAATATAAGGTAGAAGAAAAATAAAACTACATAATAAAAACAAAAAATAAAATAAAAGTGGCTCTTCCCTTCGTGTGGTGCGGCTAGGCTAGTGTTGTGGTGTATTATCCCCCAAACAACTAACTTTAAAAATTTAATTACTAAAAAAAATGTTAAAAATTTAAAAAAAAAATTAAAAGCCCACTAAAAATATAAGGGAAGAGGAAGGGAAGGTAAGGGAAGGAATTGGTGTGGGAAGGATAAGGATGAAGGATGGGATTGGAATATGGATAGGGATGGGAACCTTTGGACACGTATCCACCGGACTATGAAAACAGCCGGCTGAACGGATACGTGTGTGGTACTTGCACCAAAGGCGAAGCTTGGGACTAGCTTCTACCACTGCCTAAGGAGGGGACAAGGATGAAGGATGGGACAAGGTTCTTTGGGACGCGTTTCCACCGTGCTTTAAAATGAGCCGGCTAAACGGAGACGCGCGTGGTACTTTCACCAAAGACGAAACCTGGGATTGGCTTCTACCACTACTAAACACAATACCAACCCAGCAACACCACACGGTCTCCTTCGATGAAGAGGGAACGAATCGTATCACTAGGAAGGATTAAAAAATTTAAAAAAGGGTAAAAAAAAAAATTAAAATTAAAAAAAAAAAAAAATTTAGATGTAAGTCTCCCTTTCAATTTGTTGTCTAAGCAGAAGGACTAGACAACTCTCCACAAATTACCGAGGTCCCTATGTTCGGACGCCAAATTTTTGTTACGTCTTTTCTCTCCGCCGGGTGGCGGACAGGCAGACAATAACAAAAATAAAAAAAATAAAAAAAAATAGGAAATAAATAAAAGAAGGTTTTACAATAATAGTGTTTAATTAAAAGACGAAAAACTATAATTTAATTAACACAAAAAAACAACAAATAAAAACAAATAAAAAGAAAGAAGTTATGCTATTGTGTGCCAGCTGTCGATCGGCTTGTGCCGAGCTATGACAACTGACTACACAGCAAAAGGGTTTAAACCAGGGGTTTGTGGAGAATGAATTGAAGACTTACCACCGAAGGAGAGCCGTATATAGAAAGGTAGCCGTCTAAAATAATCCTAGCCACCGTATAAAAAAAAAAAAAATCCGAACTAATATTAGGATAAAAATAAACGGAAACGCCAAACTTGAGAGGAACGCAGCTATTCCGGTATCGACCGAGGTAACTGGACTGGGTCGACGAGCTGAAGAGGCTCAGCGGTTCTGCGCGGAGACTCGAAGCCCGACCCGACGCAGGCAGACACTCGCAGTCCGTGCGGATTTGCTCGCTCGAAGCTCAGTGAGCACGGTCGACGTCTCGTACAAGAACGTTGAAATTTTCAACAATTTTTGTAGTAATAAAAAAAAAAAAACCCCCAAATAAGATTTGGAGGTTTTATTTGTATATGAACAGCCCTTGTAAAAAATGTGAATTGTAAAGCCTTTGTAAAGGAATTAAATCCAATTCCGAAACTGCTATTAAAATTTCGACGGTGGCTGGAAAAAACTGACAGCTAGCTCTCAACGCTGCTTCCTTCGTCAAGGTTCAGGCCGGAAAAGAGCCTTTCACCCACCGTCAGGTGTATTTATTAACAATTTCTAGATTATTCCCTACTTTTTAAAAAAAAAATAGGATCGGTATAATTTGCTACTGCTATCCGTCAAAATCGACTTGTCACAGAGTAACGCCGCACTACAGCCCTTCCAGACAGTTCTCTGCATACATAAAAAAGGCATTGCGCAGGCACAGACTATCTGAAAGTGCCGTAATGAGCGCTAAAAAGGACGTTGACGCGACCTCTGGGGTCGAGTAGCGAAATTATGGAGACGAGGCTGCCATTACCAAAAAATAAATGTTACAAAACAAATAGAAAACTTTAATATTTTTCAAAAATTTTTTTTTGCCATTACATTGTCACATTGTTCATTGTTTCTAATCGTTTTTTCATTTATCCGACCTTTGAATTATTAATTAAGGAATCGTTTTTTCTTTAAAAATCATAATTTGTTATTTTAAACAGAATAACCAAAAAAAAATTTTTTTATTTAGATTTTCATTGTTTATTTTATATACAATTTGTTATAAACAAATTTTGTCTTCCATATTATTTTTTTCCGTTACTTTGAAAAATTATAAATACAGCAACTTGAACTTGAACTTTGAAGTGGTGAAATATTAAAAAAAATCAATAAAAAATAGAATTATTTTTTTTCATTACTTTGATGCACATTGCTGTATTTATAATTTTTTAAAGTAACGGTAAAAAAATATGGAAGTCAGAATTTGTTTATAACAAATTGTTTATAAAATAAACAATGAAAATGTAATTAAAAAAAAATTTTTTTTTCATAATTTTGTTTAAAATAACAAATTATGATTTTTAAAGAGATAACGATTCCTTAATTAATAATTCAAATGTCGGATAAATGAAAAAAACGATTAGCAACAATGAAAAAATTATTTTAAGAATTTTTTTTTTAAAAAAATCATTATTTCACCGTGACAATGTAATGGCAAAAAAAATTTTTTGAAAAATATTAAAAAAAAACAAATAGACGTTTATAAAAAAATTATAAACAAATGACATAAAAAAATTTCAGCTAAGCTGCTAAATGCAATTAATAGATACAAAAACAGTTAAATACATAGATTTTGTAAAAAAATATTTTTATAACATTTTCCGGATTTTTCATTTTTTGTTAACTTAAACAAATAAACAAACTTTAGTAAATTTTTACTGCGGAATGTTGTTGATTGTGTAAATAAGAATAGGCTACCAGAAAAAAAAAAATTAGGTACATTATTTAAACTTTAATAACATATTTTATATTAGCTAAAGTACATAAAAAATTAGTTAGTTAACAATTAAGTAACTTTAACAAAAATCAACTTTTTTTTTATATCGGGGTTTTTTTTGTATCCTTCAAGTGTCTAGATGAGACTATAATTTTTTCAGATTTTTAAATTTATAGTAAATATTATAAAAACATTATTTTCTTACGTCCACCTTGCTCGGTGGCGACGCGACGGCGCCACAACGGCCGCGCGGAACCCTATTTTCAACGTAAAATTAAAATTATATATAATGGAGCTACAACTCTTTTAGGATCTTTTTTAATATTGGCGCTATCTTTAATAGTTTCATAGTTATTGCTAAAAACGGAGACCATCTTTTTTTCTCTTCGTTTTTTGTTAATAACAATTGAAATATTTAATGGCAGAAAAATTCAAAAATTCCCCATTCTCAGAATTTAATTCTGAATCCGATGAACCAAACCCCACATTTTTAAATTTATTCTAACTATTATTCGCAAAGAAACTCACTTCTCGACTAGACTAAATACAAATAATCACTTACGAATTAATATTTGAAATCATAAAATGAAATATCTTCTTCATTATACCTATTCTATCAGTTTGGTAATAAGCATAATTGAAGTATAATTAATATTTTTAAAGTAAAGGGCGTCAGCAGGCTGACGGTCCACTTGATGGCAGGTGACTACCATCGCCTTTAACATAAGCAACGCCACAGATGCTGTAAATGCGCTGCCGACCATAGTAGGATTAAGGGAAAAATGGCCTCACTTACTCACTCACCGAAACAAAACAGCACTCATGCTGTTATTTCATGGTGGACTCAGAGACGCAGTCTCCTGTCCCTATTTGCTATTTTTGTATTTCATATATTTATACATTTTCACGCCAATTAGAAGTAATAATCCAATCAAATAAGGCTTTAAATCGAAATGTGAGGTAAATACAGCTATTTTTGACATGTTCTTCTTTGAAGTATTTAAATTAACTTTAATTAACTTACCTCAAATTTGGATTTAAAGCCGTATTTTACTGGACTACAATCTTAATAATAGAAAAAAGTTTATATATCTTTTTTATGTAAATTTCCTGCTTTACAATTTTTCTTAATAACTTTTTTTTCTAGGACTTACAATTTTTGAGTAATCTTGGAAAAACAACTATTTTGGTTTTTTTCAACTCTTGCTCGGGGGTTCAGAAAAAAAATTATGTTGAAAAAAAGTTTTAGTTATATAAACAGGAATCATCTATTAGTCTTCTTAACAACACTTTTACGTTGTTTTCCTACTGCACATTTTCTTCGTCATGATTATTGCTTATTAAGGATACAATAATTAGCAACAACCGCTATTTAAAGGAGTAATTGCTTTACATTGTAAGTCTGAAAGTGCAATTAAGTTTGTCCTTTGTGGTAACAACGTCAGTGTTCGTGACACTTGTTATATTTTTATACAAAAACACTTGCTCTTAGTTATCTAAAAGAAATGCTCTTTAGTTACCGAAAAATTTTTTTTTATTCAGCACCAATGATATTCAATCTGTACAGCTTAATATAAAATTGTTTTGACCCAAAAAAGATAATATTTTTTTGTATTACTAGTAGCTTTCCCGCAACTTGTGTGGTAGGCACACTGCGTTTCTCAGACTTTTGGGCAGCCCGTGGCGGCAGTAACCATCATAAAGCATACATAAAGCTATCGTGAAATAGTCACGAAATCTCGTAAAATGGTAAACATGCTGTGTGGTGTTCTAATTCGGTGAGCGAGTAAGTAGCTTACAATCAAGTGAACCGTCAGTCTGTCTGTCTGTCGACCTTAAAAAATGTAATTCTAAAGCTTGTATAAAGTAATTGTAAAATGTATAGCTTATAGAATGAAAGTAATAGGAACGGAGAGCATAAACTTGTGATTCTTCTCAAGCAACGGTTTTCATAACATCATCCCAACTAAGTTAATTGCTTGTGCTACAAGTACAGAGTAGTCCAATAAAGAATATTTCGTCTTGTTAGCACATTGGGACAATCTCTAAATTACGTTTATTTTATTTATTATTAGAAGTAGATTCAAATTAAATATTATTATATTAGGTTTGAGAATAAAATATTTTTTTGTGATTTAATAAAAGTTAGCAAGATTAAGAGTTTTTAATTAAGTTTTTATTTACAACCAGGTTGCTTACGCAAGCTAAGCCTTAATAGATACATTAAAAATATGTACTAAGAATTAAAGATCTCCTAAAAAAAACTCCGCGATGGCAAATCTATATCCTGTTACGGTTGTCTCAAAGTTACCATTTATTTAATTAAATCTTTAATCTTTACATATTATAAATCCATCATGAATGTTCCTCCACTAACTAAATTTTTCACTTATAGAACGAGGGATAAACGAGGAAGGTTTGTATATAATGCATCCTGGGCGAAGCTGGGTGCGGGTCGCTAGTAAATTACAATTATAATGATTTCAAATGAGTAGGAAAGACCTTTTATATAATATTAAGTATGAAATTGCCGATTTGTACTGAAAAATAAAAATTCGTTTTTTTTTTTAATTTAACATATTTATTTAATCAAAATAATTACCATTATTATCTATACATTGCTGCCATCTAATAGGAAGCTCATTTATGCCTTTGCGATAGAACTCTGGTGATCTAGATTCGACAAACTGTGTGAAAGCATTTTGCACTGCCTCCTGAGAAGAAAACTTTTTATCACGCAGAAAATTGTCCAAATCACGAAAAAAATGGTAATCCGTTGGAGCAAGGTCTGGCGAATACGGAGGGTGACGAATGGTTTCTAATTGCAGTTCCTGTAGAGTCTGCAGATCAGTCAAATCATGAGGCACCCATTTTTCATATTTTTTTATTTTATTGATTTGACGCAAATGAGTCAATATTGTTGGTAAGGTAACGTTAAACCATGCCGCTAATTCCTGGGTAGTTTGGCTCGGATCGGCTTCCACCATCTCTTTCAAATCATTGTTATTCACCTGTGTGGGCGGTCTTCCACGTGGTTCGTTCTTCAAATCGAAGTTTCCATCACGAAAGCGTTTAAACCAAAATCGCACAGTGCGTTCATTAGCAGTCCCCTCTCCAAACGCAACATTAATATTGCGAGCTGTTTCTGCCGCGTTAGTTCCGCGTCGGAACTCGTATTCAAAAATCACACGAATTTTCTAAGTATCCATCTTTATTGTCTAAGCTGAATAAAAAAAACAACTGAAAGTTGATAATCGAATGTTGCACATTTTTTAAAAGAAGAACTACATAGGTACCGTATGAAAAAAGTTTCACTCAAAAATCTCAAACCATGAAGGTTCTATGTCAATTCGAAGTACCTATTACAATAAAACGGCAATTTCATACTTTAACCCCTATTATTAGGCACTTGAATATTTGATGTTACAGATGGCAAGAAAAGTTTTAGATATAAATGATAAAATGGCTCCAATTAAAATTGTGGGGTGCGGTGAAATGTTGGCGGCGCGGCGTTGGGCGGGCGGCTGGTCTAATATCTTTGTTGCGCATCGGATAAGAAGGCAACGAGTAGTATGAAAAGCGTTTAGAAATTATTATTTAATCAGGGGTGTGAACCAGGCGAGATGTTCAGTGAAGTGCTTACAATACGGATTTAATTCCATGAGTAAAACCCAAGAGTTGTGAACATGAAACGAGGGGAGCGAGCGCGGAGTGACCACAGCGGAACGCGCCGTACGAAGATTAAATTGAATCGGGCAACTTGCCAGCTATACCGTAACCAAAATTACGAAATATTATGCTGATTTTATAGCTTAAGTAAAATACATACACTACTACTAATACAATCATTAGCCAAATTCTAAGGTCGTCTGTTCTAAAGCTAAGTTCAAACCGCAAAATTCAGCCTATATACTTATTATTTAGTCTGACGTTTTTGATTAACAATTTTAAATGCAGTTCGTGGACTTTTAAATTGTAGCTTGTAAAACGAGGTAGCTATTTATAAATATTCATTTGTTGCGCAGTAATGCTGACACAAGCAAAAACTGTTCTATTATATTATACTTAATACAAACAACTTTGTCCAGCACGCAGACGAAACGCAATGTAAAAATGAATATTCAGGTCACATATTAAAAGAAACAGTGTTACTGCAAATATAATTTTCATCTTAATCGATATATGTATGTATGTTGGATGAATATGGTTATTAAGTGGATAACAGTAAGAAAAGATATATCGGCTTCTCAAATGGCAGGTTTGAGTCCCGGTGAGTCTTAGCACCATTGAAAGATTTTATTTATATTTCATTACATGGTCTACGCTATAAACGATAATTATTACTAGCTAATGAGGAAAGGCGTTTTTTTAAGAGACTCCCTCAGAAATAATTCTTTTTTCTAGATACCCTGTGTCCTTTCACTGTATGCCTGAGTATGAGTATGCAAAATTTCATGATAATCGTTTAGCTGCAATTGAAAGCGTTGAGTGAAAGCGTACAAACAAAAAACTCACTTTCGCATGCTCTGTGACAATACAATATTATATTGCAAACAGACCTTAGAGCTCTTAAAAGTACATACACGAGGAAACTATTCGTTTATACGGTTAGATTTAACTGACACTTGAAAATCCGTGGAACAAATAGAGCTCAAGTCTATTTTGGGGCGAAAATCCAGTTCTCTCTGGGGCGGGTTTTTTCATTTTAAATTGTGAGTCGAAGATAAAGGGAGAGGCGGCCCGCCTCGTCGGACGCTGCGAGCTCTGATCAAAACACGTCTGAGACTAATGACGACGACGCGAATTTTTATGGCAGTTCCCGATCTTTGGGGACTACTATTTGTTCACAGATACCCGCTAAATTTTCACTCTTAAGGCCGCTATAAAAGTTAACTCTCGTAAACTCCTCAGCAAATTTTATGTACTTTACATTTACTTTTCGAATATGCGTCTAAGTAAGAATTAACTATTTATATTTGAACTACAGATCCGTCCTGGTTTCCTCGGTTAAACTTGTAAGAAAATAAACATTAAATTATAAAATCATTATATTAATTTATAAAAACTTAGTTAAAACGTCTCAATTTGTAGAACCTTTTTTGTAAGTGATCAAATCCCTCGGTAACATTTTTTTTTGGATCAAAGATACTCTATGTCCTTTTCTATGTATCTATGTATCTGAATCATTTAGAACCTTATAGCATTTATATGTTGAATTCTAATTTATATCTGAAACTTATGACTAACCACAACTGTCCCAATCCGTAAGCACGCGATAATTTGACAATTTCAAAGTGTCATTTGGATAGTTGTGTCAAGAAGCAGATGTTACAACTGGTAAATAAATCGGAGCACGCCTAAAGCCTTGAGTGACTCGCTCGTTAAGTCTTTGCTACACAAGTGTTCACTAGAAACTTAGTTAGCGCCTAACTTAACTTCGGCTATTAGTTTCTAATGCCATTAAGGACAAAAACAGTTTTCTCGCTCTGGTGAGAATTTTATACTTAGTTCTGAAACGGAGGACCAAACCTGCTGCAGATATTAATGCGCCGGTCAGATAAGTGAAAAAAGGGTTAGTCGGTTGTAGATTAAACTAGTTCTGTAGTTTAATCTACAATCTACAATAGAACAATATGGACAAAAAAGTTCAAGTACTCGTAATTCTACTACAGAGTATGACACCATTGGACTAATAGTTATAATGGAGTGCCTATGTTCAAATTATTTTACTGTTATTTATACATTAGCACACAATAAACAAATATATCAATTTAGTTTTCCTGTCAATAATGGTCAAAAAACAAACAGTTATTGCTAGGTACTGAATATAACTAATTGGATTCCAGTTGATTACAGTGATAAACTAGATATAATTCAAGTATGTCATAGATATGTGCACTGCAGTTCAAATGGAGATTCAAGGAAATAGAAATATGTACTTACAATCTAGTAAGGCGACGTCCACACCGAAGTGACCGAAGAATCTCACCGAGATTGGCAGGCTAACTAGGGATGTCGCAATGTAGCAGCCAACTTATTCTGCCGAGGTGGTTATTATAGACACCAGGTAGTTTAACGAACACGTCTTTACGCGCCAGCGATATATAGCCTGCATAATATATGGCATGCCGCGTGCAGTCCCCACGAACTAGGAGGACTAGCAATGGCTCCCTCTTTCAAGAAGGATCATTTTTCTTGTAAGTTTTTAATCATCATCATCATCATCAGCCGCAGGGCATCCACTGCTGGACATAGGCCTCCCACATAACTTTCCAATAGGACCGGTCAAAAGCAGCCTGGATCCACCGCTGACCCGCGGCCTTTATTAGGTCGTCTGTCCACCCTGTGGGTGGACGTCCTACGCAGCGAATGCTGGTACGTGGCTTCCACTCGAGAACCTTAGCGGCCGTCGGCTCTCCGTACTATATGCCCTGCCACTTCAACTTACTGATCCGCCGGCTTATGTCGGTCGGTATCTTTCGTATGTCTACGGATCTCCTCATTTTTGATTCGATCTCGCAGTGTAATCCGAAACATAACTCTTTCCATAGCTCGTTGAGCGACATTGAGCTTCCTTACGAGGCCCATAGTTAGAGACCATGTTTCAGCGCCATATGTCATCACCGGCAACACACATTGGTCGAAAACCTTTGTCTTGAGACACTGAGGAATTTTGGACGAGAAGATGTCTCGGAGCTTCCCGAACGCTGCCCATCCGAGCTGGATTCGACGACTGACCTCCCTCTCGAAGTTGGCTCACGTACCTGGACTGTTTGTCCCAAGTATATGTAGCGTGATGGGTCTATAATTCTTCAATAGAGTTTTATCACCCTTTTTAAAGAACAGCACCACCACGCCCCTGTTCCATGCTTGTGGCGTTATACCGCCGAGTAGGACGGAATTGAAGAGCCGCTGAACTTTTTAATAAAAGTATAAAAAGAAATAGAAAAACACAATTCGTATTAACCATTATCCCTAAGAATATCATGAAAACAAAAAGATTATAATACAACATATTTCCACATAAATTCTATGCGGTTAATATGTATATAGACATTACAACGACAATCAATTTGAAATGAACTTCAAACGAACATTTTGTTTACAGTGCAACATCTTGTGTTTACATTGACCGTGAATCGGTATTGACAAAAACCAGATTAACATGTAAATTCGCAGTTATTTGTAAAGCATCTCAATTCTAATGATATTCATAGAATCGACGCCGCTTTAACTATTTACTCTGTTCCCTTGACTCGTGTTCAAATTAGTCATAATGAATGTCAGCAACCGAACAACAATACCAATTGTAAGACGTACCGTACGTACTGTGGAAGCAATTAACGAACAGTCATAGCTAAGTAGTTATAATGATGCGGCAGACGCTGGTTTGAATCCCAGTCGTGTCTGCAACTCTAAATCTCTTCGATTTCGTATGTGTAGTGGATTGTCCTTACCAAATATGTCCACACATGTTTTAAATGAAATAAGTGATAGTAAATCAATTTTTTCATTTACAACACTACATTTTACAATGATTTGATTCAACAAAGTTTGGCTCGTTGTCTTTCCATTGGTTTTAAATGAAGTCATGCAAGAATTGTTCTCCATTGTCTCAAAATTTCATTTAATAATAATCTGGAATATTAATTTATGAAAAGAGACGTGCTCAAAAGAAGCGCCGACTAAAACACAATTTTGGTTGAAATTTTAATATAGGACAATACGGATAAAGCAAATTCGTCTGTTAAAACAATCGGTCATATACTATTTATTATTATACTGTCAAGTCAATGTCAGTGAAAAGTAATATACAGTGTCAGTTAAAGAGTATATATGTTCCTTGGTGTCAGTTATTTAAAAGACATTTCCTGAATATTAGAATAATTTATTAAATACTAGCCTGTGCCCGCGACTTGATCCGCTTTGAAAAATGAAAAATATAACACCTCAGATCTCATATTTCAGTTTTTCATATTTTGAGACTATTCCTCGGCAACATAACATATTTTTTCTAGATAAAAAATATCTATCTACTATTACACAAATTGACTACAATTTAATATAAATTTCATACAAACATATAAAATTTACCTCAATATAATATTAATATAGACAATCGTGAATATTAAAGTCAACTTAGTATGTAATTGTTTTGTAACGGATTTGTATAGAAAATCTCTGTTTTCTAAAAGGCGGCTTAATTCCTGGAAGCTATTTCTAAAGCTGGATTCATCAATGTGTATGACATAGAAAATTATAAAGGATATTTGGGTAAAGAAATATATCTCGGTTACAAAGTTGAAAGCCGCGTAGGCATATCATCCATAGTCCCTTTTCCGCAACTCAACCGAGAAAAAGATTACATATATCTCTCTCGTGCGGCTATTTGTGACTTGGCTGTGTGTGGAAAAAACTTTACTTAAACTATAAAAGGGTTCATAGGCTATGATATAGATATCAACAGATAGCCGGCGACATAACTAATCCTAAGATCTGTACACGCAATTAAAACAATATTGCAAGCAGATACAGCGTATTTGGGGTCAATAGTCAGGGGTTTTAATTTTAGCTTGTTTAGCTGTTTAGCAATTTCTTCTTTAATTATATCGTTAGGCCTTTAATATTGTTTCTATTACAACCAAATTCATTATGTAAATGAATTTATTTGTATACATAAAATACTATTAAAGTTAGTTAACTTAAACAGTTCTTAATTGTACTTATATATATATATTTTGCATTTGAGGAATTTGGGTCTTAGTACGTTTATAACGTGAAAGTAAGTGACAGTATACCTCCGCATAAGATACTTCATCTAGAACTTCAGTCGAAGCATTTTTTTATAATTTATACGCAAATTAACTACTACGAATTTTAGTTTCATAAAAACAATTCAGCATTTTAATTTTCCATTATATTTTTTTCTAGATAAGTGTTTAATTAATTTTATTTACAAAATAATTCAATATTATGAATATGTGAAAAAATACAATTATTAATCAATACTAATAATAAATCTGTAAGTGTAGGTATTGTATGTATGTATGTATGTTCCTCCATAACTCTGAAACGAATTAACTGATTTTCATGAAACTTGGTAGATAAACATTTGCACGTACGGGACACAGGATAGACTACTTAATATTTTTTAACGCGGACGAAGTTGTGGGCACCAGCTAGTCCTAAATAAAACTAAACTAAAATCTAAAACTAACTAAGCCTAAAAAAATATCTAAAAATAGGGCGCCTGCGGCATGGTGCCGAGGATTCTGGCAGCATTTCCTCGCTGTATTGCAATGCTAATGCGTTGCGCAAGGAAGCTGCCAGCTCGTCGGTCACCAGTGCAGTCGGTAAGCCTTTTCGAAATCTCTTTGAAAAGTTGGCGTGCGCTTGGACCCCACGGACCAAGGGTCTCGACTCCGAACGGCATAAAAGTGTATCCGGAACCGAGATCCCGGTGTTTCGGTATGGACTTTAATTTTGCCTGCGGCCTGGCAAAATTAAAGACCATTTAGTGGGCCGCACCCATTTAGTGCGCTTTAGCTTTTGTAGACAATATAGTGGGCCATGCCTACTCGTTCCGTGGATGTGGGAAGGAGCCAGTGTGTCCACACTCCAGGGAATCAGGGATATGCCGTTCGGTGAGTTGGGAAATCCTTGCTCGGGCAGGCAACTGACCAACTCTTTCTGGCCTTCTCTGGTTCGGGCGGAGGTGCGACATTTTGGCTGTTACAATTTCTGTGTGATTTGGTAAAATGAATATTAAGCGCTCTTACAGATTTAAAATATCTAGGGGACAGGCTGCATATGTGATTTGACGATGTGCTGTCACCAGGCTAGGAGGAAGGTTGCATCCACAAATATCTTATCATACAAACTTGAAATACAATGCCTAAGGAACTGAAATTAAAACATACTAAGATATAAGATACACAATATAACTAAATGTTCGTCTAACTTAACGATTGTACAGTTGGGGTTAGGCCTTCTGCGTTGGCGAGGCGTTCGAGGAGTCATCTCTGGTAGCGAGTAGGTACGGGCCAGTCGGACACTCGGACGAACTAGTAAATCAAATTAAATCAATTCCAAAATTAGTTCTCAGAAATCATTCTTGAATTACAAAACTTTTTGTAACTGGTAAGAAAATATCATTGTTTGTACATGTTACATGTTACCTATGTATACATCAAGGTAAATCTTCATAGGTACCTACCGTCAGTGTGTAGATGCCATAGGCCTTTTTAAAGCCTAAATTATAACATATCCTATACTACGATAGGTCATCTCAATATTGTCACACTCGCTAGGTTTCATACAAATATACTTTTTAACATTAAATTTGAGTTTGTTTTTACATATTTTGGTGAACCTGTTTGTTCTGCGTCCGCAAGTGAATCCTTAAGTTAACGCGGTCGTAAATGAAACTCTCTCGGTACAAGTTTTATCGTTTGATAATAGATTAAAACGCCCATTTGGCTCAGTCGGGACTGTGTTTCATGCCAAACGAAGTGTTTCGAGTTCCCTAGACGAAACAACCATTAGTGATGTACAACACATCTTTAGTTCAGGATCGATTCCAGATGCGCTCTGCTTTGTAATGTTTTAATGCCTTTGTTATCCTTTCGTGTTTGAGATTTATATCAACTAGCGGTCCGCTCCCAGCTTCGCCCGTGGTGCATTTTTTTTAACGTAAAAACCTTCCCTGATTATCCCTCTATCCATGAGTGAAGACAGAATTAAAATCGGCACCGCCGTTCTCGAGTTTTGCGCTTAGCAACACATTTAGGGATTCATTTTTATATTATAGATAATTTAATCTTACAGCAGAACTTTTAAAGATTTTTTTGCTGGTGGTGCTTCCTATATGTATAGGTATGTATGTATATTAAAGACTAGTGACCCGCTCCCAGCTTCGACTAGGGTGCAATTTGAATGTGAATATTTGAATCCTTCCCCGCTTGTCCGTCCCTCTTTCTATAAGTGAAAACCGAATTAAAATTAAAATCGCCATTCTTAAGTTGATTGATTTTGTTTTACATAAAAAAAGTCGATACGTGAGTATTCGCCCATTGGCGTCCTTTCTACTCAAGGTGACTAAGGGGGACTCATACTCTAATATTTATTGGGTTCTGTAATTTAAATTGAAGCTCCATTCATATTTCTAGCTTATTCAGTTTCGTGACCAGGCCTTACGTATGTCAAACTCTCATTAGAAATTCAACCAATGGCATAGGATCGTATTCTGCAGTACGCAGTTATTCGGGGAAGTGGCATAAATACGGGAGCGTAGCTCGACTCGGCAATTCGGGACGCCAAGAATGTTTACGGCATGCGGCCTCTCTTATATAAAATCGAACCACTCAAGCAGGGATAGCAATGTACTCCTGTGTACCCCTGATAGCGGTCATAGAAGACGTGGCCGTGATTTTTTCGTGTGCGTCCCCCATGTGTATGGAAGATCAAAATGACTATAATAAAAATATAAAAAATCAATATTTTTGATAAGGATAAAAGTGAAGTAATATATTTGTTATTATAAATAGAGATTTAAAAACATAATATATGTACATTTACACTCAAAATAATGAAGGAAGCACTCATCTGATGCTTCTTTTTGGATTGAGCTCGCGGTCGCCTGCGGTCAAACTGCCAGCTATAATTACTGCATAATTGCTGTCGTGTTGCAGTGTAAGTATTAAAAGTCATTATTAAAGCTCGTGTCCACTAGGCTCATTAGGACTACGAGGCATGCCTTTTAAGTTTTGTCGTTTGAAGAAAAAAACACAACTAGAACCTTATAGTACTTTTTATTGTTTTTCAAAGTATTCACCACGTAGCTTAATACACTTTTCCATTCGCTCAAACCAGTTATTATAACATTTATTCCACTCTAAAGTGGGGGTGTTCAAAATGGCTGAATTGAAAGCGTCGACTGCTTCTTCACCGGACTGGAATCTTTGACCACGAAGACTTTTCTTAATTTTAGGATATGTAAAGAAATCGTTAGGGCTTAGGTCAGGACTGTATGGAGGATGGTCAAGAATTTCTACTTTTTCCTGCTTCAAATACTCAATCGTTTGACGAGCGCTGTGTGAGCTTGCGTTGTCGTGGTGCAGGATAATGCGTCGCTTTGAGTTAGATTTTCGAAGTTCGACGATGACTTGTGGTAAACAAACTGTGGTATACCACTCTGCGTTAACCGTTCTACGATCTTCAAGTGCAATAGTCGCAACATGGCCGGTTTTTCCAACGAACGTGGCCACTATCTTCTTTGAAGTGCTTCGAGAACGAACAGCTTTAGTCGGCTTTGGCTCGTCTTGAAAGACCCAGATTGTAGATTATTGTTTGGAATCAGGATTGTAGGCATAGATCCAAGATTCGTCATCACTGATGATGTCGTAGACGTGATTTGACTCTCCTCGGTTGAACCTTTGCAGAGTTTTCTTACACCATCTGACGCGGGCCGCCTTGTGATCGTCGGAAAGCAGATGCGGTATCCAACGGCAAACTAGCTTTCTCACACCAAGAGCTTCATGCAAGATCTTCTGAATGGTTGTCCCTGAGATGCCTAATAGAGCCTCTATCTCTCGATACGTCACATGACGATCTTCGAGAATTAGTTGTCTCACAGCAATGATGTTATCTTCAGTGAAGGCGGATTTTGGGCGTCCTTCGCGAGATTTGTCACTAACAACTATTATGTCCACGCTGGAATTCTAAATACCAGCGTTCGACAGTCCGCAGACATGGGGCTTCATCACTGAACACAGATGTTAGCTCTTCAAAACACTGAAGCCGTGTCAGGCCTCTTCTAAAGTTGTAGATAATTATTGCACGAACATTTTCCTTAGAAAGATTCATTTTCGTACGTAACCTGACAGATTCCAATCGACGCTGTGACTAAACAATAGCATTAATCCTAATACTTTCAACTGTTTTGAGATTCAAAATTTAAACACGTTAGAATATAGAACAGTTCCAAATTCAAAATTGCCGTGAAATATGGAAACGACAGAACTTAAAAGGCATGCCTAGTATTCGGTAGTCCGATAATAGTTTAACAGGGGTGTTAGAAATATTTCATTCATTCGTTAGTCCAAAATCTATCCTAAATTTATAAAGAAGTAAATTTTTTATGCTTGTTTTTATGTAGGAGGTAAACTTCGAAACTTTATGTGGAATGAATCTTCAAACGTTAGAATAAATATTCCATATATGTCAATACTTAATACAAAGTCGCGGGTACTAGCTAGTTTTAAATAAAGTAAGATTTTCTTTTTATATTGACAGAAGTAATACCAATACCAAGTAATACCAATACAATAGTAATACCAATAATACCAATAGTTCAGTTCCAATTCCTCCAAGATTTGGTACCTATTGCTTGTGTCATTGTCTCATTAGCAAAAAAACACTTTGTTAGAGATGGTTAATTGCTTAATTCATTAATAAAACGCAAACTTATTAACGAAATACCACACTATGTCAAGCAGTCATAAAAAAAGATGCTAGGTCTCACACTCGACTCGCGACCACTCTTTCTAGGTCTCCCTCGTTGCGCAGGGGATACTAGAAATTTCCGCCTATCCTATTCCAGAAATTCAACTTTATTTTTTAATTAAACTGTTGACGGCGTTTTACCCATATATCCACACACATAGCACACATACAAACAAACGCATCACACGCATATCTACCTACGTATTTATCTATTTATTATTCCCTTTTCCTACCCTTCAAATCAAGACAGACGATTACAAGTTGTCGCCGCGCTCGCATATCGATCCGCAAAAATAAAACTCTGTACGCGTGTGTGTGGTATGTGATATCTTTAAAAATCAACGCAAAATCAATAAAAAACTGGAGTATTGTGGTGGAACCGAACCAGCGCTGGAGGAGCAGGCGAACCTTAGTATATGTTACCGGTAAGTGTGTCTTTCCCCTTCCTACATTCACCACAAACCTTTAAATGAACAATCAAATTATCCGCTGTTACTTATAGCATAATAAAAAGTAGGTACAACGAAACTAAATCATCAAAGGGACCATTTTAAGATTTCTGGAAATATAGTGCACTCGTTCCTAAAAGAAGAAGAAGGGTTGTTAAAGCAGTGTGACAGTTGGAATTTCCATGCGAAAATATATAACACATTTTTGCCTTTCTAACAGCCGATAATTTGGCAGCCATTTGTTCCAAAATATACAATCGATAGCGGCCCCACCTACACGCGACCGCTGTCATGATATCCAGCCTTGCTGTCGCAATGTACTACCGATTTCATGTCGACCTTTATAGATATTAATAAATTCTTTATTTCTATTTTCATTTACAGCGATATAATGGTTTATGTTAGATTCCCGGCAGCGTCAACTTAGGAAATACACTTTTCAAATTTGGCTCTGGTCTGGATTTGGAAAGTAGTGTCAGGGCACGCTACATTTCGTAGTCACAGAAGAACACCGTGAAATAATAGCATGTGTGCTATTTTATTCGGTGAGTGAGTAAGGGATGCCAGAGCCCTATAATTTCTCCTAGCCCATATCTTTAATCCTACCATGGTCGGCATCGCACTTGCAGCACCAGTGATGTTTCTTGTGTTATAGGCGATGGTAACCACCTGCCATCAAGTGTACCTTCAGCCTGTCTATCAAGTTTTACATAAAAATATGTTGTGACACTAAAATCAGATTATATAGATTATTATTATATTTATTATATATTTTGTTACCTTTTTATAATTACTTGAATTTTTTTTTGTGTACTTATAAATTTCAATATGTCTAACGTTACATGCTGTAAGGTTAGCTATTAAATAAATAAATAAATAAAAATATATATTCAGTTTACACACAATGGCTTGATATTATTACGGAAATATATACCAATACGCCGCAAACAAAACTTAGGAAATTAATATTCACTACCACGAATAGAATCTAGCTATATTCGATTTTCACATATTTTGCTACAGAAATGAAGTAATAATTTTCAAAAGATAAGAACTTGAGAAAGCCAATAAGATTCCAATATTAAAATTTATACGGAGTGACCTTGTAATTATCCAAGGGATACTTATTCGGATAATTTAATATTAATCATCAAGTAAATGAGCAATACTCACGTCGAGCAAATATGATTCCTTTTGTGATTTCATACTTTATGTTTTCATACTTTCGTTACTTTCTTGTTAATCGAAATATACTTATACAAACTTGCGATCCGCTCCCGGCTTATCCCAGGCTGCTATTTTTTGAAAACAAAAAAAATGTGGAATAGGTCCAGTCGTTCTCGAGTTTTGCGCTTTAGCAAAACATTTTGCGATTAATTTTTGTTTATATAGAAATAGATTTGTTTTAGAAATGCAGAAAATAACTTTGCTGAACATTCCATTTGATTATTTGCGACATATTTTCTTACATAATATAGCTATATATTTTCTTAAATAATCTTACATTAATTTCTATTTACCAAGACTTTATGTCTGATAATTGAATTTTACTGTTAACATAACGCTGGATTGTGGATAGTGCTTACACAGTTAGTGGCAGCGATAACAGCGCACACTCCTAGTAATCCGATGCTGCACTTTTACTATTCACGTAATCTGGAATCGATAAAGTGTTCTCCACGATGTGAGCTTAGATGAACGCAACCATTAGCGTAGCGGAAATTAAAAATCTACCATCAGACGAATATGGGAAGAAAAAAATTTATGTACTTTCAACAAAGAACAAACCGCTTCCTTTAAAATATTTTAAAAGGGCCTGGAATACTTCAGGTGTCCTCAGGTGTCCTCAGTAGTGTAACATCAGCTCAAGTCTCAAATTTTAAATTTTATTAATAAAAATTGAGCCGTCGTGGGACACCTGGCAGATGTGAAACATCGAATATATTTTTAACATTTTTATTTAAAAAATACTAAGTATGACCGAATGTTGGCGCATTGTTCCATACTCTTGTCGGCTGCATCACCTGTCGCAATAGATATTTCACATCAAAACACTGAAAAAGCAGCCCAGCTAAGAACACAAGCAATCCCAGAGGCGATGCAAGTGCGCTGCCGATTTTGACTAAAAAATAAGTATATGATCAGGGTGAATTCCAGCCTTATTTACTCTCTATAGGTGCTGGAACACAGTGCCAGGCGAGGCGGCTTGCAGTATCCCCGGGCGGAATCACACTGTGCGAGCGGGACAGCGGGTGTTCGTGAGCGGAGCAGGCAGTCGTAAACTCATTGCGTTTTACGCTCGTACGCGCTAAATATGTATTTAATTTATTTATTTATTAAATGAATAACCTCTGAAAGTAATGCGAAACTCAACCTCCGCTACCGCCCATCCCGCACAGTACTCGTACACGTGCGGATCGTCTTCCGCTCTCCGCCATCGCTACCGCTCCGCCGGCACTGTGCTCACTATTAAACTAAAATATAAAGCACTTTTTCTTTATTTATTTTTTATGTCGGTTACTGTATCCTTTTGATAAAATGTTTTTATATTACTTACGTTTTAAAATAAAAGTCACAATATATGTGTCACATCAAAATTATGATGTACAAAGTACCAAGTATTACCAAGTACAACAAACTTTTCTCTATATAATTATGTTGAACGTCAATGTTTTTTTTCTCTGAATTTATAAGGTACCTAACCAATGAGCGAAAATTTTACACAGACCAAAAGAGAAAAAATAACAATCTTACAAATTAGATATTCACGAATCTACTTTTAAATTGGTCGGCAGTTGATTATCTTCCTCAAATTCCTCCCTAAAATTTAAAACAAACTGAGACTACATTATCGTTCTGCAACGAAGAATCGGAGCCGGAAATAAAAAGAAAAGTGTTATGAACTTTTTGTAAGAGTATAGGCGGGCACTAACAGTTTAGTTAGAGTATCTGCAAGTATGAGTCGCCCGTGATGCCGGCCAAACGTGATCGGCATCCGACCGTGCTCCCGCGGGCAGACCATGCGATATTTGCTTCTTTTTATTACCGCATCCATATTTCAACACGAATATACCCCCAACAATATTTGGAAGTAGGTACCGTGAGCACTAATGCGTGCGTGGCAAGAAAGACGATTACGTTCACTCTGTTCAATATTCTCAACGAAACTTACAAAACCCACAATTGAATTGTTAATAGTGAGAGAGGATATCCTCGGGTATTTGCGAATATCCCTTACTTTTTATTTGCCTATATCTATTTTTATCTGATAAAACATAACCACGGTTATGTGACATAACCACGGGATAAAAATATTTATTACCTCTATTGTTTTTGTGCAATCTTCTTCACATACTATAATCTGTCCGTCTGTCTGTATGACAGCTAACTCCTCTTAAATCCCGCAACGGATTTTGTTTTCACCATCAGTTAAATAATTTTTACGGAAGTTTTATATGTACAATAAAACATACAAAGGAGTAAATAATTGAATTCAAAGCGAAACAATATTGCTGATTGCTGGAATCGTTTTCACTCCAACAATATTTATTAGGGTGGCCATAGTTTGTTGAAAATACAAAATATTTGCGCAATTTGTATGCGCTAAACAGTATCCCGAATAAATCACGAACGCTTTGCTAATAATACAGTTTATCTGTGGGCCTGTATCAGCGCGCAATTCGCCACTAAATATTCGAGAATAGTATTGTCACATTAATATGCTGCACGGCTCTTCTTAGAACAAACCAAAACAGCAGTACGTAATAATAAATTCATGTTTACACACCGGCAATTGTGTTTGAATAGCAGTATATAGGGGACAGCGTTAATATAAATCCATTTAATTTATTACCAACTACACTGATAGCTCAGTGGGCTGTACGCTCGGCTTTCGATACAGCAGATGCACGACAAAAATGGTCATAGACAACAGAAGTCCAGCAGCAGAAGAAGTCTGTGACTTTAATTAATCAGTGTGCTTTTGAATGAATATAAGAACTAACACTACTAGATAATAATTCATTCATTTTAAAATAAGAACCTTTAAAATTACTTGGTAGAAGAGAAATATCATTTTATGTGGGTGGTATTCTAGTGGCCATCGCAGGTTTTTACTCTAAAGTGCACTTTAAGAACAGTTAAGGCCGAGTTCTCCAGAGTAAACTGTAAGCAAACAACTCCAGCCCAGCATCCATATCGGCGACGTGCCGCTCTATTCGTAGTCGATGCCAATTTAACCTTAAGTAACCCTACGCTCTAAAAAGTATGAAACAATAAAATATTCTCATCTATCAATGAAATTTCGTGAATTTGTATGATTCATTTTAGCTCGAAAGATATCATTTATGAAGCTACGCAGACGAAGCGGAAATCAAAAGATAGTATGATATAAAATACCCATCGAAAAAACATTTATTGCTTAAAAACATTAATATTTAATAATTAACATATATAATTTACATATTAAACATGCTTATATATAGCGAAGCTCATTGAAAATTTGGCAAACGCAGTTTGATTATATCACGTATAGTTTCGTCCAGTTGAACAAATATAAGCAAATAAAACAATGCAAGCAGCTTAACTTTACGTGATTCATGTTTATGTAATTTTATTGTTTTTTTTTAAATATATATTTTCTTATTAACGTCTATTTCATTCAATTTCACTTAATAACTTGTACAATAATTAAAGTTGCTTGTGTTTTGTTAAAAAATGATTGCACTGCTGCTGGACATAAACAACCAAAGCGCACGTAAAACCGCAGCCAGCATTATTGTTTTGTATTAGTCCATAATAATATCCCCAATAATTTTATAAATGCGTTGTTGTTTGTTTCTTGCCTTTAACTACTCAAACGATCATTGAAAAACAGAAAAGAACATAAGGTACCTTTCATACATAATAAATAATGATAATAACAACATTTTATTTCACACAATTTATCAAAAAAACTTGATTTTAATAAAAATAAAGTTAATTTTATATTTTGTTAATCCATCCTGTTAATTTGATACTATTCGTTTACACATTCTGTTTTGAAATGTGCAAATCAGACACGTTTATTTAACAAGATGTCACTAATAAAATAAATTTCACATTTAAACTTTACCTTCACACTCGTGCATTTATTATGTATTAATATTATTAAATTTATTATTTTATTGCACACTTGCAGTTATTTAGAGGAAAAACACATACACGTGATTGTTATACAGTAGGTACCGCAATACGTCACCAAAAAATGTTGATTTGAAAACAATATTTAATCAAATATTCACAAAATGAATAAATATCACAAAATCGGAGTTTAGTATGTTGAAATACAATATGCGTGATCCTAATAGGATTTCACCGCAAATAGTTGTGGTTTGACTTGTCTATATCAAAATTAATACGGTATACCTAATGATAATGACAACATTAATTGTCCTTTTAATATAGAGATAATTAAATATTTGATTATTCATGCAATATTTTTCAATAACGTTTTTTTAAGTAATTGTAATATTATAAGTGCAAAAGTGAGCTTATTGCTTATTTATTTGTTTTTGGTTACGATATCATGCCTTAATTGCTCAACCGATCATCATAAAACATTATATAGACATAGTAAAATAAATAGGGATAAAAATTGTCGGTTGAAAAGGGGCGCGGATGAAGCCGCAGACACGATTTATATTAATTAATGATTCAACATCAAGTTTAATAATAATCATGTTTGATTAACAGTTGAAGTTGAATATTATTAAACTACAGTAATTAGTTACTGTAATAACTAGTTATGTTCAGCCAATGATCAGCGTGCCTCTCTTTACGCCCATATTTCAAATATTTAAAAAGCTCTTTCAGGGTTCATTCATACTTCATATACGTATGTAAAATATAAGCCATACATGAGCGGAGTTACATATTTACATAAAACCTTTCGTATACGCTGCGATGAAGTCACATGTTATTTTCACATACTTTTCCACATACCTATATATATGCTTGTCCTAGATGGCATACTTGATGGCCACCCGAATATGAAAAACTTAAAAAGCCCTTTCAAAGCTTTTTCATGAAGCTCTATTTTGTAACAGCAAGAGGGAACGACGCGTCGCGTCGAAACTATTCATTTCATTTTCAAGGGCGGGTGTGAGGTCTAATGGTGCGTTTCTATTTGAGATAAAGTTTTTACTGCATATGGACTTTCACACTTATGTATATTCGCATGTCATAAAATCGTTTTTTGATGTACACATACCTTTTATACAGCCTCCTATTTAAACTGCACGTTTACACATGTAGACGCTTTTAATAAAAAATAAATATTTTACGATGCCATTTTTTTATCTTAAAGAAATGTTCATTCATCTTGATGTCTACATATAATTATTTCTCTAGCTTAAATATAATTGGGAACGGTACCAAATTATTTTTTGCATTTGCAGCAAACCGCGTTTGCTGAATTTTCTGAGATTAGCGTGCACATACAAACAGACAAAAATTCTAAAAACTTTTTTTTTATATTTAGTTTACAGACACGGCTTGTTTACGATTTTATTATATGTATGTATTGATTAAATATTTTAAAACATCCACTGTTATGATAACTGTTAAATCCAATAGAAAAAGCGACGCTTTCTTTGTAATACACTACCATTATTAATAAAATAAAGTCGCTGTCTTCTTCTATTTTCTTCTAAATCATTCCCAACGGATTTTGATACGGTTTTCAATCAGGGAAAGAACCATAAACGAGAAAGGTTTATTTGTGTAATTTTAAGGGACTAGAACACGACTAATTTTCAGCTCTGATGATGTGGTATTCACGCTTGTCTGAATCGATCTTCATGCCCATTGCTAATTCTTGCAAGAAAACTAGTTACGGTACGGAACATGATATTGTTAAGAGCCTTTCCTAACTTAAAAAGAATAGTAACTTGCCTATGTTTTAATACATATATATTTTTCACAAAATTGTCAAACAGTCACTTCTTGAAGTTAACACCTTAGCAAACTAAGATTCTAGCTAGGTGCTAAATAAAATATCTCGATAAAATATTTTGCTTCCGGGGAGGATTTTTTCGGATTCCTTTCTTCACAGCTTTGACCGCCTTTTATAAAACCTGCTTATATTGTGTGGACAACCTGATCTTTTTCTATTGCAAACACAAGAATTACGTTGGATCTGACAAGAGCAAGATACGATGCTCGTATTAAAAAATAGCAACCGAATGGAAAGAGTTAAAGAGTGTACAATGCGTTAAACAATTGTATTTGTCTTTTGTATTTGTCTCCTTACCTACTTTGTTTAACGCTTTGTACAAATACTCACAAAGCAGGACACAATCTTTTCTTTATATGACACAATTGTAACAACTTCTGGTAGAGATTAACACGAAAATGGAAAAATCACTTTATAAATAATACACTTTATAAACACATTATGTATAATCTAGATTCTAAATTTAAATTTTATTTATAATGAATGAATAACATTATCCTATTCATAAAAAAATTGATAAACTCTCAGGGTTTCAGTCCGACTACTTTAGTTAACTGCTTTACTTTCAGTATGAGATAATGATTGATAATGAGAGAGAAATTAACGAAGCCATATTTTTGTTACAGTTTGTAATCAATTTGGCCGAGGTGTCATTACAATGATGGGAGCAGTAAGTCCAGACTCTTTTGACACACTTCATTCGTACTCCAACACATTCCAGATGCCTTTCATCACTCCATGGTTTCCTGAGAAGGTGAGCTCTATGCATTGTTATTATTACATTATTTAATAAAATATAATTCAAATTTTTGGAATTCGTGCTACGTTTTCCTTGTTTTTTTTTTTTTCTATTAAAGAGAATAATTAATCAGTAAATCGCTTATCCTCAATCATAGAAAATGTGCAGTTATAAATCGTAATAAAAAGTTTTTTTTTTTAAAAAAACAGTGGCACTCCGGGTGTGCCGACAGAAGTGAAAACTTAAACAGTTACTTGTGTATTTTTTGAATCGTCAGGAAAATTCATACTTATAGTATACAGAGGTGTCGGTTACGGTAACAGTGTCGCGAGTTCAATGGTTTTTTCCCATCTCAAAAATGCCCAACGCGCCTAAAGAAGTTTTCACTTCAAATATTTGTATAAAAGCCGAGAAGACGTAAAAGAACACTGTAAAATTGATGTGGAAATATGTGTAAGAAATAAAATAAAATTCTCCAATTTATGTTCACGTGAATACAGAAAATAAATAATTGAAGTTAATCGTGTTGAAAAACACTAAAATATTATGAAATTATGATTTTCAAATCATGTATATTTTATTTATTTATTAACCCTCAATTGATAAAATTTTCATAGCGTATTATTCAGGCAATATGAATGAATTCATAATTTCATTAAATAATTTGCATTCTTTCATTATAATTGTATATGTTAATGCAGTATAACGTTCTGAAATACTCTTGAGTAAAAGGGACAGTTTAGAAATATTCCTTTAACAAATTTTAAAGTTTGCAAGGTAACATTTAAGAAACGAACGTCAATCATGTAAAGCGGACCAACAAAGTGCTTTATCAGTTTCGATAACAAATTCCATTCATTTTAAATTTAGCTAAGACTTAGATTTGAAGTAGGTATTGATTACTGATTGATATAATTGATCATCGCTAAGCCAATCATATGTGGGTTAACAATGCATGACATTTTAACCTTTGTTATATACATATCACATAGGTGTATTATTACGTTCTACCACTAAATCTCTCTCTTGAAGTCAAACACTTTGTAACAACAGTGGTATATAACCTCTTTAGTTTTAAAAGATTATTTTCTTTTTTGAATTTAGCCGATAAGCAAAAGTCATATCAATTTGTCAAGTAAACATATCACGAAACAACTATTGCTGAAAGGGCAGAAATTATTTGTTTACACTGTTTGGGTCGAAATGTAAGCCAAATTTCGAGAAACTTAAATATATCGCGGTATACCGTACGTTTCTGAATTACACGAGAATGCAATCTTTAAGATCACAGGCGGACTGGTCGTCCTTCTGCGATATCAAACATTCAAAGAGAAACTATGAAACAGGCTCTTGAAGAAAATGGTTTCCCACGTACGGCTCATTACGCAGCAGAGTTCGATGTCTGTACTGAGACGGTGCTGAAGCACTTACACGGCATGGATTTGCACTACAGGCGTCATCCCAAAAGAGTTTACTTGACCGAAGCCCATAAAGTAACACGCTTGAATTTTGCAAGAGAGTTTTTAAATTTTAATTGGGCCAATGACTTTTAAGTCCAGCCAACATGGTCGAATAAATATGATTATTGTTGTGACGTTATGATAATACTAGATATAGCGAAAACCATACCATACCAAATATGGAATCTGGTCGAATCAGTACAAACCTATGGGGCTGGATGTCGGCTGATGGAGTAGGTGATCTGTTCAGCTTACCTCCAAGAGCAAATGCTCTAAATTATGTAGAGATTTTAGAAAATTGTATGCTACGTGAATTTGGTTTTTTACAAGACAACTGCCGATTACATACTGCTAGAGTGACCCGCGACTGGTTTCAATGACATGAGTTCATTCATTTGATACCGTGGCCTTCAAGATAACCAGATCTAAATCCGATAGAGAACCTTTGGGACTTATGGTGCAACGGTGGGACACGCGATGAAATTGTATCACACTGCAATCAGGTATGGGAAGGTCTGCGGGGTACCTACGGATATTTTTTCACGTCTCGTTGGTTTGATGAAGAGCCGATTGCTGGAAGCTATTGAAGCTAATTGTGGACACACACGTTATTGATTCTAGATTAATTGGATCAAAGTTTACTTAATTAGCTTTGCTAAGACAGAAGAAAATATTTTTATTATTAGTTAGTTTCTATGGTTACGTTAGAAATTTTGATGTAATATTGCATCAAATATAATAGTTCACATGTAACCGCACATGTAACCGCATGTAACGAGTTTACTCTCTAAGTAACCTTAGAGAGTAAACTTTCTAAGCTTACTTAGAGAGTAAACTCGTGTGAAGCATGTATGTTGTGTTGATATTACGACTAATAGTCCAGGAAACACTAATAGTCCAAGAAAATTTAATACCAAATGAAAATTTGAGATCCTTAGGGGAAATTTTGAAATAAGTTTGTAAAATATATGTAATATCAGATGGATGAAAGAAATTTTCGAATCCTATCCTCTCAAGATATATAAAAATGGATAGTGTTAAAAAAAGTTTCAGACAAATGTTTTAGAGAATTTGGTTTTACATAAAAATGTTTATATAAGGAACTATTTATGCTAAAATTAAAATTATCACCTTCTACAAGTTGAATTCGAAAATTTATTTCACCCATTGATATTACATATATTCTAGAAATTTATATCCAAGTTTTGATTAAGTAGTAAATTTTCCTGGACATAAGCTCTATTGAGGGATTTGGTCGCTTCGATTCACACTAGATGTGTACACACCCTTTCAATCAAGTTCAAATAAAATTAATGTAATGTCAATAATGTCATGCACGATATGACAAAGATAGCAATAGAAATTGTCACTGAACTTTCAAAGGAAAATAGATGTTATCCTTTTGCAACATACAAAGAATCTTAGTGATAAAGCACTTTACTGGTCGAGCATACATTAGAATTCAAACTGCAAATGTTTTGAACAACGCCGTGCTCCGTTCTCAGTGACTATTGTAGGAAATTTCTAGGAGCACAAAATATTTTAACTTCGGTCAGGCAAGAAAAAAATTAAAATTTAAAATTGAATTTTATCAACTATTCCCAGAATGTCTATTGTCTACTAGAATAAAGACAATCGAAACGTGGTATGCGATGTGGTATCTAAATACTCTTATTTACTAAGAAAACATATGTTTGAAATGAATCACCATATTTTATGAAAAACCTAGTTATTTTATGAAGAAAAATAACACCTGTCATATTTATCTTAGTCACGAACGACGGCGTCGCCACAGCGATATTTTTTTAAATTTTTTTTTTTAAATTTTTAGGCGATCCCTCGGAAATCTAAAATTTTTCCAGGATAAAAACTATCCTATATGTTAATCGAGGTAATAAACTATCTGTATGCCAAATCTCTTCCGAATCCGTTCAGCCGTTTTTGTGTGAAAGAAGATAGTAGGGTTGTTTAATAGTAATAGTTTATATTAATAGCTTCGAAATAAAAATCCACACTGAAACTTTATTTCATCATTGGCAGATCTTATTTTTTTACACATGGATGAATTCTCCATGGAAAATATACAACAAATTAACGTCGTATTAAAATAACTCTGTTCAAAATGTAAACTTTACTAATTATTTTGTTTTTATAATATTACGGACTGAGGTCCTGGCATACGTTGACATACCATGCCATAATGACATAATATTATGGATACAAGATATTGAAAAACATTGACAATTATAAAGGCAGTAAACATACCTACTGAAACTTCTAAATTTTCTCTTATTAATTAAACAAAAGTTACCTACTTTGTTTGTGTAAGAAGTTTAAATGTTTTATGAAATTAAATACAAACCGAGCATTGTAATAGGTAAAAAGATACATATCAAGATTTATTCGCAGGTTATTCCACCATCATCGAAAACTGTGGATTATGCACTAAGTCTACGCCCGGACTACCATCGAGCAGTTATTGACACCGTCTCTTTTTACGGCTGGAAAAATGTTATATACATTTACGACTCCCATGACGGTATGTATGAAAATATTATTATAGTATATTATCGCTTACATAGACACGACAGTAGGTAATTTCTATTTTCCTTCCGTATTTATCTTCGTATTTGTGTTTTAGATGTACATTTTACTCTTGAGACTAATAGGTTTCATAAGTACGACAAACGAATAGGAAAAAATATTTACAAATAAATCTTTTGGGATCTTTTATCATATGTAGGTAAACATTTATGTCAGAAAGTCTAAATCAAACCTTTTGCCATGAACATTTTGTTTATTAAAGACAGTTGAAGGTTGAACTTAGTTTACCTAGCTATTTTATATAAGATTGTTTTTACAATTGTTATACAATTTATTATTATTATTATATTATTTATTATTATTATATTCACATAATTTATTTTTATTAAAATTATCTTTTAATTCAAATCTCAATATTAAGGAAATTTCATTACACTATCGTTTGATCCTATATTTTATTTCCATAAAAAGAATTTCAATGGTATCTTAAGGGAAATTTTGAAAATACTGCCACCGGAAACTGAAATCATATATTCTGTAGGTAATCTATATTATAGTTTAATTGAAACATTCATCGAAACTATCAGGCGATTATTAGAAGATACAAACCACAACTAGGCGTTGTCCATTCTGTGTAGGCAGGTATTAGGCATGCATGCACTTACACCTACAGAACAGATTATATAGTGGTGCATACAATTCGAATGCACAGCTAATAGCAGTGCAACATCATTCCATCTACTGTGCTCTCAGCATCTACAAGTTACGTAGTGTTTTGAATGTTTGATATGTATACTTATTGTATGTTATTATATACTAGCGACCCGCTCCTGGCTTCGCCCGGGGTGCAATTTTTATATAAATAAACCTTCCCGGTTTATTCCTATTTCCGGTCTACCCATTCTCGAGTTTTTGAAGCGTACATAAACTAACTTGAATTTTTTATAAAAAATACACTATGGCCTGGATTTTGAAAATCATAGAATTCAGGCAGTTGATTCCCTCTGAGGCTTCAATAAATAAAATAGCAACAGAATTCTATGTTAGGAAAAAGGCTTAGGGAAAATTATTGTAACATGGCCTAATCTTTACAAACTCGTATCTCTTATACATGAATCGAAATCCTAATCGTAATGAATATTAATTCCAATTTTACCCAATCTGGATGAAATTTGTGTGTACTCACCTAATCTAATGAACATGGTTATGATGTATAGTATCTTTTAATATTTTAACACAACTTTCCGGTCCCTATAACCTTTTATCCTTTAATCAAAATATAGAAAATGCGGCGCCGTACCTTTATTTAAGGAAACGCTTAATATAAACAGGTGGGATTTGTTCTCTCATTAATATTCTAAAACGGGTAAAAATATTTAAATGTGCAAAGGTTACGCCTTCATTTCTGAGGGAAATAAGGAAAAAATTTTAAGTAGTCGGCGTCTAGAATGTTAATTGTAGCGGAGAGGGCACAATATTTTTAACTCTCCTCACCGAGTAATGAGTGCAGTCGTTACTATAATGACTTGATTCTGTATTCATGCCGCGCGTAACTGATTGAACCATGCTAATATCTAATGAGTTTTCACCGTCCCTTAAGGCTGTGAAAAGAAATATTGTGTTAAGAAACAAAAACTTGAGTGCAATTCATCTACAACTATCAATACTTATTTATAAAAATGTAGATTTAATCATTTGTCAACAATATAATTTATACGAGAGATTATATCTCGTAGTAGCTTTGTAATTACTTTTAAGTATATATTTATAAGCAGTTTTTATATAACAAGTTTTTTTGTATTTTTGGTTATAAAATATAACCAATTGCAAATAGCAAATAAATAGCAAAAATATGAAGTAATATAAGATAATTAAGATAATTCACCCAATATGAAAATCATAAAATTATACAATTAATTTGTAACAAAATTGTTCCTAAATTACATATTCGTCAAATAAATGGGTCTCTATTATAAAATTATACAAACATATTTATAAGTACCATTATATTAAAAGAATAGCTTCGCATTTCTAACCTCGACACTTAATTTTAAATATTGTGCGTTTTTCTTGTATTTAATGTAAATGTAATTTAAAACGCTGAACCCTTTAATGTTTAATTTTAAAGCGCTTGGAGTCACCCAAAACCTAATTAGTATAATACATATATCTCGATGTTTTAATTGATTGATTTAATTTACATTGCTATGTTAAGTTTTTAAATACAACAGATTCTTTACTTTTTTAGCGTGTAGATATTTCCAATCGCCGTCCCCGCTTTGGAGCAGTAGGGAAATCAAACAAAAAATAAAACCACTGTTTGGTAAAATACTGATCTCGCTATGGCAGTGGAGTATACGGGCTTTTCTATAAGAGAGCGATCATATTTTTATGCTAATATCATGAAATGTATATAGTATCAAAAAGAAATGCATAGTTACATGAGGTTATTTTATGTAAATTTATTTTCGTCCCTTAAGTTATGTCCGTATTATCATAATTTATATTTATTCCCCCAAATGAGCACATACTACATACGCGATGTTGTCGTGGACGGATAAAATAAGACTTCCCATAAATAACCATGATTTCTCCAACCTTTTTTATATATCTACATTCACTTCACTCTCGCAAAATGAAGAAGGGCGGACGAAATTTCAATAAAAACTTCCCGCCTTCATTTCGTAAGATCTAAAAATGATTTTTACGAAATAATTTATACATCTAACTTTTTAAATTAAGTATTTTTCAAGTTTTCTTCGGCTGTTTCTTTTTTTAAACAGTAGATGTTGTACCGTATAAAGCCCGTCACACACGTAGCTATAATATATATTAATATAAATTATAGCAAGGCATATTACGATATATTTTTTATACAAATATTGGAGTGACCTCACACGCAGCTATGATATATATTTCTATGGCAGCCATTACACGGTCAATCTAGATCGTGATCCGAGCAAGGTCGCAAATCGCAGTAGATTGAAGAAGCTTGATTAGACATTAGACGCTCAATCCAAATCATGTCAGTCCACTGTTCGCAACTATTAGATGAATACGCGTTCTCTTCTCCGGTGACTTCGATTTGGGATGTCTTCATGTCAGGACACACTTTCCAATAAATAAAAAGTAGAAGAATACGCGTTCATAAACACATAATGGATCTGAATATATAATTTATATTATTGCATATATGGTATAGCAAGACATATTACGTTACGTCCAAATGAAATGAAGGCAAAATATATATTATAGCATCGTCTCCGTGTGTGGTAGCTTGCTATAATACGATATATATTATAGCACGGTATATTAATATATATTATTGTGAAGGGCTTAATCATCGGGTTAACATCAAAATATGAACAAGTAAATACAGTAATTACTATTTATGGAAATGTTTTTTTTAAATAACGAATTGAAAAATTCGTTTGGATAGTCCATTTATTTATCCATATAACATAACGCAGGCAACAGCTAGTTAATTAATAAAGAAACGTTTTTACCAAATCTTTTTAATCAAGAATTAGTAAGTCGACACGAAAAGATTAAAACAATTGAAATTCGGTATATAAAAAGTGTCAGTTACAGATTAATTTAAAAAAAAAACTGTGTCAATAAAGTTATAACACTATGTACTTTTAATAACCTTTTGATTCACCCTCATACACGATTAAGCGATTTTCTAATTAATAATATTTTATATTGTTTTAAATCCATAAAGAAAACATCTGTGCGTCATATTTATTACATGAAATATACAAATTTTTACAGAATAGAAGATTACATACCAAAACGTACCACATGAGCAGTGCAAAGCCTTCTGCGGTTTCATCAGAGTAAAAGAGTAACTAAATGAAAAGATTTACTGGCTAATACACTATGTAAGGTGCATTATGCAAATTAAATGCACGCGGTTTTTCCTATAACAGTTGAGCGACTTAACAATCAATCTACTTATTACTTGCAAATACTAATTTCTTTATAAGTGTTATAAAAATTGCAAATACTTAAATCTCACATGGCTGATAAAAGTGTAATCTCTTTGCTCTCAATGTAAACTTTACCTATATTATAGCTGGTATGTAACTATATAAACATTTTTTTTAAAACTACACAAAACTTTTACCTGTCAGTTTATTAACTACGAAAACATCGAAATAAAATGTTTTCATTTTATTTCGCGTAATTAACGCTCTTGATAAAACAAACTGCCGTTTTCAAAGTAAAACAACGTTTATTTCCTGTTGGAATAAAAATATTCCAATACAGTCTAGCTAGTCCAATACAGTCGATTTTTAAATTTTGATATTAATTGCATTAAATTTTAGCTTGATCATCTTTATGCCATTTCAGTAAGGTTTTTTGGCTCCTGTTAGCAGATAAGTAAGTAGACAGTGTTCAAAATATCTCCAGACCAAAATAACTATACTTATACTTTCGCACTTACAAATGTTAGTACAGTATGAATATAGTAGCACGGTATATAGGTATAGTATAGATACTTGACTACCGCCACGTTTTATATGTAAATGGGCTTTTCCGTTTGCAAAGTGCTCTTTTCTCAGAGGTGATCCTACGACTGTGACATGAAATGAATTTTACGTCGCATCGGATCCGTGACTACAGCTCTCTGGAACCTATTTATGTCCATATTTGTAAGATTATTTGAATCCCCAATTACTTAACCAAATAAATGTAAGAATACTGAAACATTCCCTATGTATTTACAGTGTGAACTAATTTCAAGAAGTTGTTATGATAATATTGAATCGTCGACGTACAAAAATGACTATGACATATCAATATTAATACCCATAAAATTAAATATAACCAATTATTTTATTGATTACATTTGGGTTACAATTAGAATTCGTTATGTTCTTTTAAGATACTATAATGTTTGAGTGTTGAAGTTATTTTATACGTGAATAAGTAGAGCACGCTAAATATTTTAAATAGATGATTATTCCTAATTTAAATTGTTAATACTAATATTATATCTAATAACCTAATACTAATATTATATCTGTTTCAAGTCAGTTTATTTGTTACGTTTTCACGATTTTATAACTAAATGGATTAAGTATGAGAAAATATGGTAATGTTTTATGCGGGCAGAACTGCGTGAAAAGTCTAGTATGAAATTAAAACTAAATGAAATTGAAAAACCATACGCCAAAGTCTAGCATAGCAGCGGGTAGCTGATGTTATCACAAAAAGAGCAAACTTATTCGCATAAGAATAAAAGTAAAAAAGACATTAAAAGCGAGTGCGGATGTCATAGCGGCATCCTGTCTAGGATAGCGGATATGATGCAGATGTTAAATGGAGGTGGGTATAAAACTACAATGAGTGTTACTTAAAAGGAATTGCTGCACTAAAACAACCCAAAATAAAGGAAGGGTTTGGTTAGTAACATTAAATTATACGAAACAGTAGGATCCGACAAAATAAGCTTACAAATACAACGTATTATACAACATGTAGGAAGCTGCTATATAGATTAATTGAAATAAGTAATCTAATAAAATTATAGATTTTATGGAACATTTTTATAAAATAATCAATATCGCGTTCCTTTTCAATCGATTTCAAAAAAGGAGGTTCTCAATTCGACTATGTTATCTATTTTGTATATTTGTTACGCGATTACTCCGCAAAATATGAATTGATTTTTATTGTAGATGTGTGGGTTATTGTTCATATTGAGTTGGATAGTTTTTTTTTTACGAAAATATAATGAAATTCTAGAACTATGTTAGCATAAAACTGAAAAAAATAAAGTTGCATTAAAAAGGGAGTGAAAAAAATAAAATAGAGAATTATATCAATAGAAGTGTTTTAAGCGCGTTTTTATATTAACTACTTTCAATAATAAATACAGATCAATTATGTAGCGAAGCGTATTTTTTTATTGTTTATCAATATAAATATGTTTTTAGATCTTAAGAATGAAAGACCAAAATTCCTTCTTTACGTTCTCTTTTGGAAACAAATATTGATTTTACTCTTTACGTGCGAGACAAAGCTTCAACAATTATTGTTAAGGCCTTTACCTTAACAAATATTGTTCTTAAAGCAATAGTGTCGTAAAATTTCTGTAAAAATATTGTGCTGAGAGCTTAGTATGTACTCTTATAACGGAAATAAGAAAGAAATCGAGTTCACAACGAAAACGGAACGCAGATTGTCCGATACCCGAGTAAACACCCTCTTCAAGTTGGCTGTCATATCAAAGCTGATCTACAGTGGATACTAATTTGAATATTATTTAAGTTAGTATATGGGTGCAAAATATAGTAACTAACATATTTTCACAGATGAACATCAATAGTCAGAGCCCATTGTTGTCTTACTGCTGTGTGAAAATGCCAGATAGCGTATTTTATGGTGTATTGTAATGTAAAACCTAGTTTTTACAACCATACTAAGGGTTTACACCTTAGTTTTTACTAAGGGTGTAAAAAATATTAAAAAAAAACTTGTAAACCATTATTTTCAGTAAAAATACACAAAAATTGAGGCACAAAAAATCTCAATAACAGTTAAACTGCATACGCACAATATGTTTATAAAATCTTATTCCGTCCATAGTTCTTATTTGGTCCATATGTACGATAAGTTATTCTTTTCTTTTATAAACCAAAGAAAAAGTTTAAACATAAAATGCTTATAATGTAGTCATTACACTACATTAATTAAAAAAATATACTTTAATTTAAAAAATGATATGAAATTTAGCTCGTATAGTACAATTATGGAGACTGTTGAATCAAAACACACGTTGTTTTATTCTGTTTTGTACGTCACAATATGTTTGTTGTTTTTATAAAAGGCGCAAACTAACGTGCATCGTTTGTATTTGTATCCACTTTGTATAAAATAATAAGTTTCACGAGTCTACGAGTCTTATAAAATCACGAGACAGTTGAATTATCGCTCTGTTAAAATTGGGTGATATTATTTTCATGACACAAAATCTATGAAAGCGTTTTATAATATTAAAAAACCTTTTTTAAGAAATTCGCGATGCTAAAAAATTCTCCTTTTTTATTTCGATATTCGCCGGTTACGGATTTGCAGCATCATCATTTACTGACGTCATCATTATCCGAGTCGATTACAGTTTCCCCGTTGAATATCAATCGTTGGCACTTTTAAATTTCCTTTCATTCACCGAAACCCTTGTTCGCGATCGAGTTTACTATATTCATTTCATTACTACAGTTATTCGGCCCGAGTGTATGTTTCGTTAATATCTGCTTTTGTTCTCGAATATTATAATGAAGCTAGAATCACGGTTCACCATTTGCGCACAAATGCAAAACAAGGCGGTGTGCGGTACACGGCAACAATGCGTCTTTGAAGGCAATAAACGGCATCCCCCCGCTGGCTCAATGCCTCCTTGCCTATTTATCGCACGCTCTTTGCATTTCCCTCTTCTGTAATGTCGCCTACTTCGTGCCTATTCTTAGTTTGAAAAAGATTGCTTAGCGAACGTTGTTTGAGGTCGAATAACTTTAGACGGTATATTTCTTGATGTTTTTTTTTTCTTTAACAAGTTTGTTATTTATGTAAAGCGCGGCGAGTAACTTTGCAATATAATCTCAGGATGGAGTGCAAATGCAACGTTGCCCTGTTAGTTTATGAACTTTTCTGAATAGCTTCATGTTGTAACGCGATATAAGAATCCCTTTAAGGTAGTTTGTACGACAGTTAGTGGGATATTATTCTCAATTGCATTATTCTCGCAGCTGCTTATCGAAATAACTTTCGCTCACAGTGCTATGGTATAAATCATAGGGTAGACTTTAAAAGTCCCTCAGAAGTCACAAATTTATACGTTTTAATTTGCAAAAGACATTTTTACATATATTTTATGCATAGATTTCAAACCTAGAAAAGTTTCTGCAATGCCTCTCGCAATTTTAATGTTACTTACTATGTATTAATGGAAAATAAAAGGTTCAGGAGACCTTCTAGCTAGCTGCTAGAGCATCAGTTGATTGGTCTACGAGTCATTTCGACCGTAACCTCCACTCTAAGACTCGTTATCCTCAAAATCCATCCACTGCACGACAGATATGTAAAAATTATGGCGTCTTACTTCTGACGAGACGACTAATGATGATGATATGCCTACTTAATAACCATTGATCAACAAACGTCGTGGCGTCTATTATGGCGCGAGCTCTAATAACTTCAGCATTAATCATTTGAAGCATATTTGACGGGCCTAAGAATTTAAGGAACGATAGATTAAGCGAATGTCGCAAGGTCTGTTATTGAAACCCCTAATCGTCTAACTCGATACAGGCAACAATAGCAAGGTGATCCCGTGTATTGTCGCAACAGAATAGAAAGGATTTACCAAGACTGAATAAAACAAACCAGCGTCTCGACTCAGTTGGGTAAATGCCATTGTAATCACATGGCGAAAACGTTTGTGGGTCAAATGTGTGTGAAGAATTAAGGCTTAATTATTATTAAGCCATCAACTTTATGTAAAGACTGGCTGTGTCTGTGACTTCGCACGCGCTGTATGAAGTTCGTTTATAGAAATTCCCACATGGTCCTAACATTTTTCAAGAATAAAAAGTATTCTATATATTAATCCACATAATAAGCTGTGTTGCAATTTCCTCCAAACCGTTTTGGAAACCGTTTATGCACGCGACTTCGTCCGTGAACAGCGGCGTTTAAGAAATATAAATTTTAATTATTTCTGTATCCAGTTCGATTATTATTATAATAAACGTTATAGTAATAAACATGTTTTCTTGAAGTACAGTTGAATTTCGGTTTATTCAATTCTAAAGATAGTTTCAAGTTCGACTGTAATTTAAATACTAATTTGCCATTTTACTTTGTCGATAGTTTCACTCCAATTTGATGTCGAATAAATTAATTGTAAGGTATGGCCGGCAGCAGCTATTACTCCAATTTATTTTAGAACAATTCGAAATTTTCATTTAAGTTCTCATGTGTGGTGTGACGATTAAAGGATTAGTTACGTACAGCGCTTAGCTATTTGAAAGACTGAATCCCCACGTCTTATAGACGGTGAGTAATTCATGCTTTCAACTAATGTAATTAAACAAATTAACGAATATTTTACTGGTTCGATATCTGGTTTAAATTATGGGAGTACTTTAAAAACTTTGAATGCAGTTTTTCTTATTTAAAAAATAGAAAACTTTTTTCTTGAAACTAGAAAATAGGAAACTAGTTTTTTTAGAAAATTAACTAAAAAATAATAACAATAAAAACTAGGAACAAATTTATGTATATAATAAAATATCAGATTTCCAGGCACGATTATATAAAACTGACTAGCTGTTGCACGCGACTTCGTCCGCGTAACTTTATAAAATATAGCCTATGTTGCTAGCTTATAATATAGCTTTCTATGGGTAAAATAATTTTCAAAATCGGTTTAGTAGTTCAGGAGTTCATCGCGGACAAACGACGTGACACGTAATTTTAAAACTTTTGTTATATTTTATCTCATTTACATAGTTTGTATAGATACATATAATAAATAAAATCGTAAACGAGCCATGTGTGTACATGTTACCAAGGTCAAAAAATAGTTCTATATTCTATGACTATAGTTATAGAATATGGTTGTCTATACATTTGTAGAGCAAAGTATATATTTACGTTAACATATGTAAGTGAAACCGTTTTGTATATAGAAAACGTTTTAACACCACTCCACGAGACAACTCAGTGTGAAGATGCAGAATATTTATTTACCTTTTGTCTACGATGAATATTTCATCAGTGTGGAACCTGGAACTCAGAGCCATATTTCACACTTACTCGTGATTGTTTAGGCAGAAATAAAATACTATCTAGTAATCGAACTATGGGGAGGCCTATGTCACGCAGTGGACGTCCTGCGGTTGACATGGTGATGATGATGATGATGATGATGATCTTGTAATCTGCTATATATTTTATTTCGTCAATAATATCGAAATAGGATCCAAAATAACTAGGCAAAATAATTTATTGCAAAGGCCAAAATGTTGATAGAACTATACAATAGAAATGTTTATGTTATGGCAATTTAAAGCATACAAAAACTACCTAATAATATATAGGAATCGCCGGATCCTTAATTTACAAAGAACTTTAACAGAATGGTTATTAAGACTATTATGATTTTAAAGAATTTTTTAATAATTACGTTAAAACTTATTCGTTTTTTTTTTATTAATGCAGAATCAATACCTATCGTGTTTATTATAGGTTCTATACATGATACTGAAACTAAATTGACGACTTTTAGAATTTTTTTCTAAAAGTCTTTTTATTCTATTCTTTTAGAATGAATTAACTGATTTTCATAAAACTTGGTAGATAAACATTTGGACGTACGGGACACAGGATAGGCTACTTTTTTCTTTTTCAACGCGGACAAATTTGTTTTTATTATCTGTAGTTCCACAAAAATCTAACAGATGGCGGTGTACGGCGCACGGGTACAGTAATTACTTATATATTTTCTTTTTCAACGCGGACGAAGTCGCGGGCACCAGCTAGTTTTATAAAGTCGTCAGCCACGCTGATGGTCCACTTGATGGTAGGTGGCTACCGTCGCCTATAACAAGCAATTATATCAAGGTTTCCCAGATCGAATTCATCCTAAACGTGTATTATAAAATATTAATATTACAAAATAGGTGAAAAATTATAAAGGCGTTAAGATGTTTTCTAATAAATCAAGGGAAAGCCGTTAAGTTAACCGCTATCCGACAAAAAAATTAAGCAAACATAAAAAAATAAACTATAATTACTTTCATTTACTATCATACTCTTTTAAAAGCTTAAAATTATCTCAAATCCAAGCTTACTCAAAACAAAAATTAATCAAAATACGCTCAAATGACTATAAATGACTATAAATGCCATGTCTTGACTATATTGTATAATGTAAATGTATAGTCATAGTTAAATTTTATCGAACGATAAATAAATTTGAAATATTCCATCTAGTTAATACTAATAATAAATCTGTAAGGGTCGGTCATGGAGTAAGTTACTTTGTTTTCAGAGATATCGTGTTTATAGGCTCTATACATGATACTGAAACTAAATTGACGATTTTTAGAATTTTTTTCTGTATGTATGTATGTTTCTCCATAACTCTGAAACGAATTAACTGATTTTCATGAAACTTGGTAGATAAACATTTGGACGTACGGGACACAGGATAGGCTACTTAATATTTATCAACGCGGACGAAGTCGTGGTCACCAGCTAGTATATAATAAATTAGTTTAAATACAAATATTTTCATACCCTTGTCGGTTAGAGCCTCCTTTTGTACTGTTAACTGCTGTTAAATTAATATCCCGGGAAAATGTGTTAGCCCAAATAATGATTTTTATTCATTTTATTTAAAAAAATATTTTAGAGATTTTATTTTATATTTAGAGATTAAGCGGATAATTTACTAAGAGTTTTAAGGTTTTAAGTTACAGAGAGTTTTGTGTGACGCTATTCTTTGGGGAAATTCACGAACCGTGACCAATCGACTTGTTGGCCAGGGCCGAAGGCTTCATTCAGCTCACACAATATAAGAAAAGCCGTAATCATGTCTAGAGAGGAATCACGTCCAACGAACGACGATGCCGGAATTCCGTCGGACCCGACCAGTCTTCGCTGTGGATAATTTTCTTTACAAAAAACGATCGACCACCCTTGCTCTCCTTTTTTTCCTGAATTAGGATAACAAGACAAAATAATTGATTGCCTTTCTGCCAAGTCCGGACAGTAATGACATCAATCGAAATAAAGGGAAATTGACCGAAGCGACAAAAATAAAAATGTATTATCGAAATGAAATAATTCACGGATTCGAAGCGCGTTCGTGTATCTCTTATCATAAATATTAATATTTGGTAAATTAAGGTTTCCTCATTTCGTTAAATCGTTTTTGCACTTCATGAACGAGTTTTAATAACTACGTCATGAAAGAATGGAACGTTATCGAGTGGCGGTTACATTATGATCACTGGCTGACTCTATTAGGAGGTCTAAGTATATAGGACAAGGGATTCGGGACTGTGGCAACATACAATATTTTTACACAATTGGGCCTAAGGCTGTGATGATTACGGTGACAACAATAATAGTGGTTAAATATAATGAAGGAAAATAAAAATAAACAAGTATAAAATAAAATAAATATTTCATGCGATGGTGGCATTATCGTTTCCTTATTTTCGGCTTAAAATATTTAATAAATACAATAAATAAAAAAATGGACTGTAAATAACTAACATACACATATAAAAAATAAAAAAACATACACATGTTAGAATTTGTTTGTAACTGACAATTAATATAAATATTATACCTACTTACTCTAATAATATTTTGTAAAGTTAATAATTGCCCACATACACTCCGATGATACGAGTAACATACAAATTAGGCACTAGGCTTATATTATTGGTGTAGACCAAGATCAGTTTTAGGTTAATTTCTAAATTTGATCATATCAAGTATCAAAACCGGAATGCTTAAATAAGATAACTCAGTATTAAAATCTAACCACACGACTAAAAGCTCGTTAATGTTTTACGAGCTAAGAAATTATTTAGTTTGACTTCAAATAAAACTTCACGTTCACATCGTTATGCAAATATATTATTATTATGAAGCTCTCATATATGTTTCTTCAACTTTTCCTAGTGCATTTGATACGCCAATAAGATATGACTGTAAAAGTGATCGCTCTCTTCAATACTCTTAAAAGTTAGTACCGATCATCAAGTGCAGATAAGCTTCGAAGCGTTACCTAACTGGACTTTAAAAGATAAAGAAAAAGTTCTCGATTCGAATTTGGCAGATGCTGCAAAAAGACGTTTGAAAAGTTAGCGCTGCTTGCGATGTACGGAAACGTCCTCAGTCCACGCCGGTAACTCTGAAAACTAAAGAGCAAAGAGTTTTTCTTGTACGAAATGGATTCCGTACTCGAGTGGAGAGAGCATCTTGTGTATTATCTTAGGGAACTTGTTACGAACGTGTTCGTTCGTGAAGTTCACAGCAACCGACCAACTTTTATTTGTGCTTTGCGACAAAACTTTACCAATATTTTGAGTCAAGTGACAACGACCAAAATACTCAAGTAAATCCCTATTTACACTAAAATTCGACTATATTTTATATATCGTTTTGTATCCTTACATTACATAATATTTGTATTATATTCAGACAAATTTGTACGCAAGTAACATTGTTAGCTTATGAAATCAAAATTATTATATTATTTGCTTTTTTTTTCTTACGTAAAGTGTAAACTATGATTTCATTGTTATCGTGCCTTGCGACTTTGTGCTACATTTTATGTTAAGCTCGACAGACAAGGCTGACTGACCGATTTTTATACAGTTATTTTTTGTTTAAAAGCTGACATGATCGGAATTGTTTCTAGGTATAATTTTTGAAGATTCGTTTAGTCGTTTGAAGGCCATCAGTCCATTTCCTAGTTGACGAAGGGATTTCACAACACCCAACTCCTCAGCAACTTACAACAGATATAGTGTGTTTAGGGTCAAAAGAAAGTCTTGGGTTATTTTGTAATTTTAATTAAAGCTTGTTATTATTATTATTATTTTAATATATATGTTAAAACCGCGTTAAAACTTGTGTTATAAAATTGTATTTGAGATTGTATCGGCTTGAACGTGTCCATCGATCGCGGGTACATATGTTTGGCTTTAATATAAAAAGAGGAGCCGGTGGCCGGCATGACATGATATGAAATTGCAATGAGATGGGGTCGGAGGGCCTAGCGGGAGATAGTCGTCGTCCGACAAATCCAACGATAACGCGTTCATTACCCACACGTCAACCCTCTTCTCCTCGCGTCTTCGTCACGCCTTCAATCTTTTCGCGGATATTACCCTTAAATTATGACAAAAGCGCCAGATCGGGCGCTGCATAATGAATCCCGCTATGATGAATGGCGCGTTTCATCTTCCATTGACATTTCCATCAAATTTTATTTTATGATAATGACCTTGATTATTACTTTCATACTTAGTTCATTTTATTTTCAGCTTATGAGCTTGAAAGTAATAATAATATAAAATTTTCACTACCTTTTTTACACGTGAGTGCCGTGGGAGTGTATAAAGAAATTTCTATAAAGGCATAAACAGAACGTTGGGGTTTATTGAATATACTCGTATACCAATAACTTATCTGTTTAAAAGACGAAAAGTTTATATTTATCAATCACTCTTAAATATCGTGTTTAAGTTGTTTTTACCGTGTAAGAATAACTACTATTATGTACGTAAACATAATACGATAATTTACATTGAACAATCGGCAAAAAATGCATATTATTTCCATGCAATTGCATACTCAACCGAATTATTTTATTGCATGAACTAGAATTATAATGCCATGCATTATGCAGTCAAAACTAAGCATCCTGTATAAAGTCATAATTTCTGTATTTCGATTAGTGAGAATGGAGCTAACGCTGTCCCGGGTTCGATTCCCGGCAGGGTCAACTTTGGAAATGAACTTTAGTCTGGATTTGTAAAGTAGTGGCAGCAGACACTGCGTTTCGCAATCATTTGGGCAGCCCGTCTGGTGGTAGTAACCATCCCCTGACAAAACCACCGTGAAATAACAGCATGTGTGCTGTTGAGTTTCGATGAGTGAATAAGGGATTCCAGAGCTCATTACCCAATCCCTTATGCAACGTACTTGCAGCACCTGTGGATTTCCTTGTGTTCTAGGCGACAATAGCCACCTTTTTTTACAACAGGGAATCCATCATGTATACCCACCGGCCTGGGGACTGACCGGTGGGTGAAGTCGGACTCCCGCTCCGAGATGATATTGAGGTAAACCTACCGACTAAACCTCTTGGTGTCCTCCGCGTCCGCTCGAAATTGCGAGGTCGGACGAACACTCTTCATTGGGACGCTGCTCATTGGGACGGCGCACCCGAACTACCAAAGTGCGCCGAACCTCTCAGGATCGGCAATAGTCACCTACCATGAAGTAGACCATCAACCGTCTGTCTACCTGAACATTTAAAAAAATTGTCGAGATATCTTTAAATATATATTTTTTAATAAACAAGCAAACGATAAAAAGTCGTTACGTTTATTGTATAGCCTTTTGTATCGTTTTAAAGTTTCGCTCTGGAAACTGTAGAGTGCTGACTTTTGTTTTATTTTTAAGGATTGCTGCGGCTACAGCAGTTGTATACAAGCCTGCATCCGGGACGAGCAACGTTTCGCATTTCAAATGTGAAACGGGTCGCTAATGGAAGCGATGTGGTCGAATTCCTCAACTCAATAGAAAGACTTGATCGTTGGAGTAATAAATATGTTATCCTCGATTCAAGTACACAACTTGCTAAGGAAACCATTATACTGCACGTGAGGGATGTGCATTTGGGACGAAGAAATTATCATTATTTCCTCAGTGGACTTGTGAGTAAAGCTTTTATTTTATTTTTAACCAAATCCATATATGTATATTTTAGAACTAAACATCTTTGTATTTTTTTTACTTTGTTCATATTTATAATATTAAAAGAGCACAGCTTACAATATTCTCACACAGTAAGTGTTGCCCAATAGGTTCAGATTCGTAAACCTTCCGATTTAGTAGTAATATATTCAATACATAGTGACGTTTGTGCCAAATCGGAAAGGAAATTTTCAATAGCATTAGATGGTATCAAGACATCTAATGCTTTTATATTGATATTTTTATTTATATTGACTGATTTATGTTTATGAGCGATGATTGTCACCGACTATCAAATCAAATCAAAATATTTATTTATCACTTAGGTTTCTCAAGAAACTCTTATGATCGTCATTATAAATTTAAATTTAAATTTACCAAGGTTTCGGAAAAAGCCAAGATGACGATCCTGAGAAGAAACCCCGAAAGAAACTCAGGATCTATTTATTCTTTTTGTCATCTTTAAAATATAAAATTACAAAACATAGTATGAACTCCGAATCCAAGCTTTAAATCCAGGCTTCATTGTATCGTTGTGTCAAGTATCTATTAACAAGGACATTAAAATATGACATTTCACAAATAACTCATTCATAGTGGAAAACATAATGACATTATCTGCCCCTAAAACGTTTAACTCAAAAATGCCTTGTAATATTTTAAAATAATGAGGTTTTTTAATAAAATGGACAGTTGCGTGTTCTTAATAAAATGAGGTGTAAAATCTTTAGTTTGGTGGCACTCACCGGTATTGTGATATAGCTCGGCTTAGTCGTGCATTGAAAATGTATGTGTTGATGCAGGTGATGGACGACCGTTGGGATAAAAGAGTCACAGAATTTGGTGCGATCAACATAACGGGCTTCAGAGTTCTAGATCGTTCGAAACAAGTGCTGGATTTTTTCACGGCCTGGAAATCAGATTCGATTTCGGTATATATTTAATATATTTCTTTAATAAAAATAAGCAATAGATGTCGGGAGTCATTAAAAAATTACATAAAGTTTTATGTACTTTGTACATAATATATTATGTGGTCAGGGTTAGGGCCTGATTAAACGCTATATATCTCAGGGGTACTGGGATCGATTCACACGACATGGTCAACTTTGGAAACGATAATCGCATTAAGGGGGGACGATTTTCATACTAATAAAATTTACCAAATATGAACAAACGGAGCAAAATTTTACACTGAAATGACATCCTACAGCGTTTAATTTAATCCCAATTTCCGCCAAATTATATTTCCCCAAAGAAAACAATAGATAAATAGCTTAAATGAGACCGTAATTTTTGTTCATTTTTGTCAATGTGTGAGTGAACACCGATAGTGTCGTACGCTTTTAGCTAAGATCACGTGTACAGCAAACAAGTACATTGCCAGATCGCACTTCGCCGTCCGCGCATAGTTGCCAATATTCAACACCTACTACTGTTCATTGCTGTAGTCAGAGCGAGATAGGAGGTATTGCACTATTTCACTGTCTACATTACAATATTCATCGACTATTCTTTCGACGACTGGACACCTGTGTTGCTAACTGCAAACATTTTAGCAAGAAATAAGGGGAAATACATCACAACAAAAATCCGTTTCTCGTTATCTTTCGTATATTGTAAATAATCTTTTTATGACTTTCCAATCATATTAGTCATTTTAAAATGTCACAGACACAAAATTTATACTTTTCAAATTGTTTTGTCTGTGGTTTAATATTTGTATCAATTTATTTAGGTATATAATTATTAAACGATAATTGTTGTAACGACTCCCGGCTATATGACGTAATATTACAATTTTATTTTCCAAATAGAAATACCTAAAATAAATATTTTAGCAAAATATGTTTAGGGAAGAAGTCTTTATAGATACGGCAACACTGAACTGAACCCATTTGTCTATCTGTAGTGTCAACGTCACTTTATTTATAATTGATAATATTGCTCACGATTATTATCTCAGTTATTATTAAATAAGTTATTTATTTGGTAATTTATTAATCTGAATTTTTATTAGTTTTGCATTTATTAGTGTATATATATATCTAAACTATGGAACTGTTCTGCAATCTAGTATTGAAAAATCATTAGGCAATGTTTGGAAGGGCGAAGGGCCATCTTACGGCGGAATACCAATGGGTATACCATGATACCACCAAGAATCGGGAACAGGAGGAGGCTATAATAATAGGCATATCGTTGGCTCACTATTACAAGGTTCTATATTACAATTTTTGCACTTTCTGAGTTATGAATGTCATGTAGTTTTATGTTCTATGTATTTTTCTTTCTATCCTTTAAAAACATGGAACTTTATAGTGCTAATTAATCTACGAGAAAAATGCATTTGAACATGTTCTATGTTGAACAACTATTGTTGCGACTCTCTCTAGTAGAATTTTATTTATATTGCTAACATACCATTATTGAATAAGTACATTTATTATTTATTTATTTAAACAAGTAGGAAAGAAAGTTTGTAAGGTAAATTAAGTGAATTTCTAATCACATTTAATAGTTTTTTTTTTAAATAATAAGACTTATACCTCACTTGGTATACCTTATTTATAGTAAAATTAAATTTAAAAGATTGACTTTATTTCAAGTTTGCTGCATGAATTGATGAAAAGTGTCAAAATATGCAACATCAAGTAATAATAAAAACATACTAATTAATTACTTATTTCAAAATCAGTGTTTTTATTACTTATTTATTAATATTGTCAGGCAAAAGTATTGTTTACAAATCAAAATATTTTACATGTTGTAAACAGAAACAAACTATTCGGTAGTAGTAAGGTTGTGTCCTCGGTTTCTCAAAATCACAAAATAAGAGTATTTTAGAGACAAATAACAGTTCTTCAAGTTTAGATAATTTAATCTGTAAGATAAATCAATTGAAATAATAATTTGAGTGGACCTCCCCATAACCGGACGGTTCTCACATAGACCTGACGTGGCTCATAGGCAGGCATACAATGACCCCATGTAAACCTTCTCAATCCGCTAGTGGTTAGCTCTCGCATATTATATACACCCCTAACATTCTCTCTTGTTTCAGAAGAAGACTTCGACAAATCCCGATGGACTGAGATGACATCATCACATCACCAATAGTTCAGCACAATTAGACATTTATCCTGTCATAATGAATAGATTTGAATGTTTTTTTTTTTGTTGGGTTTCTAAGGGCCTAAAATAAAAAGTACCTATTAAAAATTGTGGCTTTTTTATTATTATTTTTTACTAAAATACTATTATAATAAAGAGAGAAGATTTGTATTTTTGCATGTTTATAAACTCAAACTCAAACTACAACAACAACTAGTCTTTTATAAATATAATAGCACGTGACTTCATCATGTAACTTTATAAATAATATATAGCCTATGTTACTCACTGATAATGTAGCTTTCTATAGGTAGAAGAATTTTAAAAAATCAGCCTAGTAGTTTTTGAGTTTATTAATTACAAACATACAAAAATACAAATCTTCTCTCTTTATAATATTAGTATAGACAAGCTGGTGCCGGCGATTTAGTCCGCGTTCAAATTTAAAAATAAATAAGCGATATAACGCATGTCATCTCTATTGCTATAACTCTTCTGCCAGGTGTTAATTTTTATAATTTCATATGATCCCTCGGCAACAGTACCTTTTTCTGGACTAAAGGTACTATAATATGCCCTTTCCGGTATCCCTGACAACGTATGCAAAAATTCATGGTGATCAGTTGAGTAGACGTAAAAAGGTAAACAGACAGAGTTATTTTCACATTTATAGAATAGAATAAGATTTGATTGGTAGTAAAGGACATTTAAAACATACATAAGTAACATATGGAAAGACAAACACCAACATATAGAAAGCCACAAGGTCTTCCGTTAGAGCCGATGGTGAGGTTATGCACTTTCTAAATAATACATAAAAGCTCAAAAAACAAAGAAAATTTCCAAAATAAAACCTATGTACAAACAAAAACACTTATATTTATACAAAGAAAAAGAAAATATAATCTAATACAAGAAGTAAAAATATATTCAGAAGGCACTGGTGTCGTTCCGCAGTTGCTTCTCGCTTTTATGGTGTTCGTATATGAGTATGGATGTTTTGTAATTATAAAGCAAAAAAATAATAAAAAAAGAAATAAGAAAGGACCTACAGATTGGAACCGGTGTTTCTTTATTGTGAGCGCATAGTCAACTCGTTGGCTCTAACACGCGTCTTAGCTAGCCGACGAAATTGGCAAACACTTTAGTACGTAATAAGTTCTTAAAAGTGTGCGTGAGTGACTACTGCGGGGATGGCGATATTGTCCTTACCAATTACAAGTAATTTAAAACTAATATATACTTGAAATATACTAAAATACATTACTAATATTACACTTTAACCGCCTACCCTATTCCAATTAAATTATATGCTCATTTTCATTCAAAAAAAAATTAAAAACATCAATTTAAAAAATCAGCGCCATCTATCCGCGCTGCAGTTTGTTCGGAGCGAGAGAAACCACCTTAACATAAAAATATATCTAATATATAATAAAAATATATTTTAATGAAAAATTAATTAATTTTTTTTACTATTTCATCCATTGGTTAAATTTCTTTTCAGATATAAATTTCATATATTCAGATATAATATTCATAATTCCACATGACCTCCAACGACACTTAAATGTAAATTAATTTAAAGAATTGTTGAATTAGATTTAGGTAAAGAAAATTAGTAGTAAAGATTCATTGTGATTCGTAGCAGTAAGGTGTTAGGTACGATGAGGTCAAATTGAAGAGGCGGTAGGTCGCCATTACATATTTACGTGATGGCAATGTGAAATTTGCAGCCACAGAACAATTTTCCGATGAGGCACGTTCGCAAATCATTATGAATATCTAATTAGGATTCAGTGGACGAACCTGTTAACCTCTTTTTTAAAGGAACCCGCCTTCAGAACTGCTGTGGGATAATTAACCGATTTAAAATATTTAATGAATATTTTAATCTTTTTGGAATACGATTTCGTTTAAAAATATATGTACAAAATGTGTCAAGTTTTTTATAAATTCGTTTTAAAATTATTAAATTTAACGAGCCCCCTCTGAATGGGCGGTTAGAGTGTTTGTCATAACGCTCCGTCTCAGGGCTCCCGGGTTCGATTCCCGATAGCGTCAACATGGTAAATGAAATTTTCAAAGTTGGCTCTGGTCTGGTTTTGAAAAGTAGTGGCAGAGCACACTGCATGCATGTAAAGTTAAACCGTTTATTTAACTTAATTATCTTTGTGTTGATTCTATCTATTTTGTACGTCGTCAAGTTATAAGATTAATATTTCTTTATCTTTATGCAGGCACAAGCGGCTCTGATGCACGACGGTGTACTTGTCCTAATTGATTCTTTCCAACGATTAATGAAGAAGAAACCAGATTTCATTAAGGCAGCCTTACGACGCACACCTGGTTCGAACTCTTCCAAATTTATCGATTGTAATCCTTCTAAGGACATTGTTTCTCCTTACGAATACGGCGAGAAGATATCAAGGATGATGAAAAAGGTGCGTGATCACTTTACAGGTTTTCTTTATCCACGAAGTCTTAAATAATTTTAATTAAAGCTGGCTTTTCATTATAGGATATAATTTATCATATAATTATATTACATCTCGAGATATAAATTAATATCGCTCACCGTACATATGGATCCGTTTACATTGATAAATATAATATAATATATTTATATCTCAAACGCTCTCAGTTTTTATCTCTCATAATGCATAATCACTTAAAAAATATATCTTGCATTGTGAATTTGTATCTCGGAAGATTTATATTTCGGGGTATAATATAAGTCTTAATGTTAACCTGACTTACCTTACCCATTTTCTTTTACAGATGAATATATTGATTTTATGTAAAAGTGCATAAAGAGTTCACATTGTAAATTTATTTTTCGTTCACCATGGCGCAAGCGAATAATTGATATCAATTCACACATTAAGTTGCAACTGCGAACGTATGTTACATTATTCCTGCATATAGGACTTAAAATACTTAAAAGCCGTATGTAATAGTTTGCACTCTATGGTGGTGCTGGTTTCCTATTGGTTGAAAGTAGCCGAGATAAAATATGACATTATTTTTTTAAGGCTTACACATAATTTTAACAACGCAAACACAAATTTGTAAGACAATTTCCACTTATTTACAAGAAATGGAGTAGTATTATTTTATAATATGGTTTATGAGTACCCGCCCGAAAAAGGTTGTTGAAATGGTTTTTATGACACTGTTTTCAAAGCGTGTATTAGAAGTAATGTAAACAAAAAGTGCCAGAAAAACATAAAAATGATAGCGCGTCACTGTTCGGTTGCATAGCTCCGAACACATAATAACCTATAAAAGTTAGACCACAAAAACCTCTATTATATTATATCTGATTGAACGTAGTAGCCGCGGCACCAATTTTGTCATGATTACATTTGGTTCCTAATGGTGCGCGGCGTTCTAAGTATCACTCCAACCTCAAGCGTGCTTCTAACGAAATTATAATATAACCTAAATTAATTAACAGGTACCCTCACATTACATAAACTGAAGTAGCATTAAGCGACACTCAGTTTAGTTTACGCGTAACCTTTCTTACCCGCACCACGTTAAAATAAATTAAGCAAAATATTCTAACAAAAATTTTAAATTTTAAAACTAGTAACTAGTAGTAGTACTACTAGTGATTGGTATAATACTTTTTAATAATCAACAAAGGTGGTTTTTTTTTTTTTGAAAAAACAAATTCAATTGTGGAGAGCAGAATTGATGGCGAATAATGCTATTTTTAAAATAAATACAGTTCGAATGTTCCATTAATAAAACATTTGTTACGCCCAAAGGCTTATGTTCTGCTTTTTCATCAAACAATTCGCTATATGTTTTTGACTCTGCGAAATATGTTCAAACCGGAAAATAGGTACGAAAATACGAAATTTCCCGTTCTTCTCGACAAAGCAATATATAAGTACTTCAGTGACACAGCATAGTCCGATTAGTCCGTTCTTTTTTTATCTTAATCTAGAATTCTTTTATTCTCTCAAAATTGTGATCCCACTTGCTTAACTTGGTCTAAGTAAGTTTATTCGAGACGGTAGACATCTTTTAATAAAATGTGGCGGTCAACTGACAAGCCAGACTATAAAATGCCTGTCGTTTGTCACAAAAAAAACTCAGCCGTGCTAACTACTGAGCTAGTACATATTACAATCATTTTTTATCTGTAAGATATACACTTTTGTACTTATAGAACGGCTTGGAGGGTTCAAAGCGGAAACGGAACGGAATGACGTTTCGCTTTATATGCCAAGTGTTCTTCCCTTTGTGAAAACATAAATTGTGAAGGGATGTCTCAAGTTGCACTATTTTTACTCTTTCGATTACGTGAGAAACTACATCCAATATAACGAGAAATATTTCTTAAAAATAGACATACATTACTTATATATTTTCTCGTAAAAAAAAAAACTTTATATAAAACAATATTTTGACAACTCAATCTGACCCAACTTTATATATAAACTTTTCAAAGTTGGCTCTCGTCTGGCAGGGCATACTGGGTTTCGCAATCTTAATTGGGCAGATGTCTATTTGGAGACAGTAATCACGCCCTTACAAAAAAGCACCGTGTTTCAGTGAGTGAGTCAGAGATGGCAAAACCCACTTCCCTGCCTCCCTCCTAAATCTTTATTATTTTGCCTACTAAGGTAGACTGCCAAGTGGACCGTGACCCTGTCTTTTTTTATCTTTACATAAAACAAACTTGTTTGCTAAATAAATACATAAAGAAAAAACATATCTCAATATAGGAAAGGAATTTTTCTCTTCAAGTATTTCGTGAATTAAATGTTTATTGTCTGTGGTTGATTTAAATGTGGTCTGCCGAATACAAGAGTATATTTTTCTAGATTTTCTCAATCCATATTAAAGTAGCCTTTTTTGCATTTCGCAACATTTAAAGAACATGTTAAGATATAAGATTTCAAAAAAAAATTCATTTTATATTGCTTGATAATATAGTTTGAATATATTAAACTCTCACCCCGCATCATTTATACATGTTTTTGACGTATTTCCGTTGTAGGTTCATCGGGCTTTCGAATAAAATCTAGGCAGACCAGTAATGAAGGTTCTAAATTTAAATGGAGCGAAATTACAAAGGTGAACACAGGTGCTGATTACGGGTCTCTCTTTTATATCGCGAACGGTGGCTGGAGCACGGGTTTCGCGGCTCTGGCGATTAATTAGCTTTGCTGGGTGACGCCTAATTAACTCCCGCACTTTGCTAACTGGCCCAATTCGTACACGGAAAATATGAAGCCTGTTCGTATATATATGAAACTGTTAGTTTCCTGCCTAAGGGTTATATTTTAGTGTCTATATGACATCAAAAAATGTGTACATTTTTCGCACTATTTAATGCTTATTTAACTACACTATTACAACTTCGTGGAAGTCATCCCTTAAAATAGATTAAATATTCAATCATTTGTACCAATATGTAATCGAGTCGGACCGCTAGTTCTTGTATCGATCGATATATTAATATTAATCTAATTTGAAGCAATATTTTAAGTATTTAAATAATATTTATAAACTTATTATTATTATATATTATTTTATTTTATTTTCAAATGCAATTCTAATTCTAATTCAATTAAATTACAAATGTACTTTATTAATGTATATTTTGTTGTTATTGTGAAAAACTAAGTGTTGAGTCATTTTGAGTATTAAAGAAAAATGTTAGAAATATTTGCTTCAGGTGGAGGTTATAGGTCTAACGGGCCACGTGCGCTTCGACGAATTAGGACATCGAAAGAATTTCACGTTACAAGTGATGGAAATGAACATAGATCGTGATTTGATAAAGGTAACAATAATTTTAGTCTTATTTTGCCTTAATCTAACTTAGTCCTGCCCTAACTAAACTGTTGACACGTGATTTGAAACAAAATTCTAACCTATTGGAGATAGAAATTTCGCTTTGGACCCATCTCGTCAGAGTTTCAACTCGTCAGAGTTTCAAATCGTCAGAGTTTCAACTCGTCAGAGTACAATCAAACAAATTATAATTCAAATTTTATTGAATTAATTACAATAAATCAATTTTAAAATTAAAATAAAACTAATAACTACAACATTTCCCTTACAACACCTACTCATGGCGATAAAAAGAAAATTTTACTTGTTATACATTTTTTGTTCTTTGTAAATTAATTAAATAATTAACAGGTTGTTCTTAGACCAGAGCTTAATGAAAGATAAACAGGGCTTAAATGCTGTTATTAAAAATTATAAACTAATTTCCGACATTCTGTTGAGACCATTCCAATGAGCCCAACAAGCTACATCTGCTGTAAGTTGCTGAAGAGTTGGCTATTTCGCAGACTACTTGATGCTGTAGAATCAAGTCAACGTTACCATGTCATGGACATACCACCAAGTAACAGTACACCAAATTACAAATCAATCAAATTTGTGGAAGTTAGTGAGATCCCTTCTTGATGATCTTCAAACAGCTGAACAAATCTTCATAAATTATATGAAACTACTTCGAACTAATTAGATTTCAAACAAAAAAAATATCAAATTTGGTCTATCCTATTGGGTTATTTTTATTTTAAAATTGATTTATTGTAATTAATTCAATAAAATTTGAATTATAATTTGTTTGATTGTACTCTGACCAAATGAAACTCTGACGAGTTGAAACTCTGACGATTTGAAACTCAAAGTCTGACGAGTTGAAACTCTGACGGGTTGAAACTCTGACGAGTTGAAACTCTGACGAGATGGGACCAAACCGAAATTTCTTAATATAACATAAGATTCGGTAACTTTCAGATATAAAGTAAAAATGTACCTACTTACTTTTTAAGACCACATAGACATTGTTGTTAAAAGTGGATTGGACCAATCCATCCACATCGGACAACAATTTACAAAAATTATGTAATGTCAGTAGTTGAAAACTATAAAATGAAAACTCAAGAAAACTATAGAAGTTCCCAAACTACCAAAACTCAATTTAATGTGACGATAATGTATTTTCTCTTTTTCTACCATAAACAATTATAACTAAAAAGTTATCTTATATTTAATTTAATTCAATACCTACCTTCAATTCACATTGAGGTGGGACTTCGCTTAAAATAGTCATCAAACTATTTTAATTTTTTTATTGTATAAATAGTATTGTATTGCCCTCAATTTTAATAATACTGTCTTTCATTATTGCATTCGCCAATTATGGATTGCACTTTATGTATATTCATTATTATAGTTATGTATGTATATTCATTACTATATTTCGTTTTTAATCAATCGTTCTGTATGGGATTAAAAATATGTATAATGATTCTACGTATCCATATAGCAATATCTTGTAGTAATTGTATTAAAGTTTTACTTGTTTAATGTAATAAAGTCTTGTCGACGTATACGCCCACTTAGATGAGCGTGTAAGTTTGTATAGGACTTAAAGTAACAGCGTTCCGCTGCAAAGTGAGAACTTTGTGATGTAATGAGAGTGTAGCATTACCTATTTATTTTATATAGTGGTGGTGGTGGTATATATTGTGTTTGTGAATATAGTGGTGAGGATTTTGGAACTTTGTACCTATAAGAATTTTCTGTAATGTCAAGGGTCGATAATGATGTTAAATGTTGTGTATACCTGTCATTGGAATTCACATCAGACCATGACCGAATGTAAAATTGTATTATTGTGTTGTATTGTTGTGTCTTCTGTTGGTGTACTTAATAAATAAATAAATATTTACTTTGATACAAACAAAAATTATTTTTTTTACACTGATAAATGATCAATTTTGACCTAATCAGTATAAAGACAAATTCTGAATATGACCAGTCCTGCACAAAACCTCCCATCTTACTACAATGATAGTAGCAGAAGGACTAGTTATCAAATCATTAATAGACTAGATTTTAAGACGACAAGGTAGCAAAATATCTTATTTTGTTTTTCTAAAGTACAGTTAGCTGATAAATTTCCCTTTCGATTAATGAAACATTAATATATATATTAAAATGTGTTTACTAACTCCAAGTTAGTTCTGTCCTAAATCAAATTAACAATTCCACTAATTTACAAACTGTAATTAGCAATTGTGTGTACAATTTTGGGTACAGGTCGCGACTTGGTACGATCATAAAGGGTTGATCCCTGAAAAAGGAAGGGAGCCGGCCATTAACGCGCCATTTATTTACGACCGAAACAAGACCTACATTGTATCAACAATTGAAGAAGCACCATACGCTATGCGAAACTCTGGCGAGAATTCCGCTAACGACCCTCATAAAGGTTTCTGTGTGGACCTCACCAAAATGTTAGCTGACGCCCTAGAGATTAAATGTAAGTACTAAAACAAATTTCAAATCCATTACATGTGAGTTATCTTTTTAATCGAATCATTAATGAATAAATTAATCTACTTCTTTACTTAATCGCCCACTAAATTTCACGAATTGGAAAGTTAAAATTCTGAGCATTCTGAGCATTATTGCACAGGACCAACTGTCTAATTATAAGGCAGGCGTTTTACCGTTATACCGGTCGCTGATCTCATAATTATGTAAAAGCTTTTTTGTTATTTGTATTTTGATGTGTTGTAGTATTTAATTATGGACGAGATGTCTCACATAAAATATATAAATAAAATAAGAGATATACATAGTTTCAGGTGGATCTTATTAATCTATTCAAATCTCAAGAAAATAAATGTTGTTTTTCCAGACAGATAATATGTTTTTCCAGCTATATTAATGATAAAGATGTTCATAGTTCGATAATCACAAAAAGAAAAAAGTTATGTTACGTTGATGGCACAATTGCTTTTTTATATCCAGAAATTTAAAAATAATCTTCAACTACTACATCGTCTTCCTTTTTTCTTTTTTCTTCTTTAAATCTTTAGCTTGTCTAATCTCTGGTAAAAATTGCAAATCTTGTCATCAGCCGTGAACTTAGATTTATTCACATATCGAGCGATCACATAGGATGCGTTGTATATGAAACAACACGTCCGCTCTGTGACGCGTCTTGTCGTTGTCGTTGGCCAACAGATACAGTCAATCATACAAGTAACGCTAGAACATTAAAATGTGTATGTAATTTTAAACGTTTGCCGAATAAAAGAAAAGAAGTATGATTATTTTCTTGGGGTTATGTTATGTTCAAACTATTTGGATGAAATAGTTGTTATTTTTTTATTTAAATAATCTTTTCATACCGTAAGTAACCATTGTGTAAAATATGACATATTTATGTGCAATGTTAGGTACATTATTAACTTGTATGAACAGAGAAATCTTCTTATCACACACCATATTCATACAAAGAATTATCTCTAATTTCTTTTTGACGATAGTTCAGTCCTTAATTCACAGCATTTAATCTTTAGTTAAAAAGAAAGAATTTTATTCACGCAACACAAAGACACGATATAAAGCTACGATTTCATATGTAAATAAATATTTTTGGCTATACAGAAATTTTCACAGTATATAGAATAAATATACTGATTGAAAGAATTGATAGAAAGAATAAAAAGTAATTATAATAGATATTATATTATACACTTTATACACTTAAAATGATAAACGTTAAATGAAATTTTGCCATGTAAACAAAGAAAAAAAATCATCTTATACAGAAGAAGTATTTGTTAATCTTTTATATTTATTTATGTTGTTTTTACAGACGCTATTCACTTTGTCAAAGATGGATTGTACGGCGCTGAGAACCCTAAACGAATCGGGGGATGGGACGGAATGATTGGAGAACTTTTACGAAAAGTAATTGCTGTTTAAACTTTATATAATTTATTCTATCGTGTTCCTGCTTCACATTTCATATAATCACGTCCATATTTAACAAGAAACATTAATTTACACACAATCATACATATAGGTCAAGACTTAACTGGTTATGTTAATTTAACCAAAGAATTTTTTAACTCTTTAAACAATCTAACATTTGTTAACGTAAATGGTTATTGCAGTAACTTTCATTTTAAACATTATAATTGTTTTGAGTCCTTTAGTTACTTTGGAATTTAAGAAAAAATCATGGTTTAATGTTTTCAAAAATATCAATACTAATAATAAATCTGTAAAGGTCATGGAGTAAGTTACTTTGTTTTCAGAGATATCGTGTTTATAGGCTCTATACATGATACTGAAACTAAATTGACGAATTTTAGAATTTTTTTCTGTATGTATGTTCCTCCATAACTGAAACGAATTAACTGATTTTCATGAACATTTGGACGTACGGAACAGGATAAGCTACTTAATATTTTTCAACGCGGACGAAATCGTGGGCACCAGCTAGTAATTAAATATTTTCGAAAAATAGTTCATATGTTTGATATTAAATTAATATGAGCATCAAAATATGAGAGTAAATCAAAATATTATCAGAGAAAGGCTTGAAAAAAAGACGAAATTTATCACAAATAAACCAGCTGATAAACACTTTAGAAACAATACCAATAAAAATAAAACTAATATATAAATATCAATAAAACAACGAGTAATGTGGGCATTAAAGTCACCACTTTTTATATATATATATATTCTGTAAGCGATTGTACGTTGGAAAATATCAAGAGTTTCCTATAATAATAACCCCTGTAAATGGTTTCCCTTTTCATACGAACCTACGCCGCATAAATCTCAAACATCGTTCCCTTATCGTAAGCATCTATAAGTTATGTACGTTATATACTTGTGAAAAAAAATATAATATGTAGTCGTCGTCTCTCTACAAATACGCTCGAAACACTACCCACTTTTCTATTTTAGTTCCACATTCACGTTAACAACTTGATGACGTTAACGTCAAGTGAATAATTTATACGACGATAAACTGTCTATTGTGGAACTGCATTGGATAACTGCTTTTAAACGATGTTAGAGATAAAAGGAAAAAGTGAGATAAAACATTTAACATTAACATTTAACATTTTTAACATGTTCTCGGGCTTTTTCATTTTAATTTTAAACTGGAAACATATTATTTTTGTTTCTAAAGGGATTTCATTTAAATTGAAATTGAACTTAATTTTTGAATTCAATGAAAAGTGGTTAAGTGTCATCAAAATTCGATAAGTACCAAAATAGGTAATAACCTATTACCTAAATAACCTAATAAAATAACCTAAACCTAAATATGTAACCTAAATAGGTAACTTGAATGCAATACCTATATATTATTTCGATGATGATAAGTTAAATAATAAAAAATGTAAAACTTTTTAAGTATACTCTACGATAATTTGTCTGCAGGTTACAGCCAGTTGAAAATAACCTAAAAATTTGGATATATTTTTTGCTTCTTTTATTTTTGTGAGAAGTGTATATTTGTAATTTAATCCCAAACGGAAATATTACGTATATTTCCGTTTGTGATTAAATTACAGGTGAAACAGATACACCATAACCATACTTTTTTCGGATTTTATATGCCTTTTTGTAATCAAAGTTCATTTTTAAGGCATTATCATCGAAAGATAATTTTGACCTTAATATTTTGACCTATATTTAAAAAGTGTAGGTCAAAATCATTCTCAAAAATATAATGTCAATATTGTGAGGCTCATATAATATATAATCATATAATATATACGTACCTACGCTCAATCTTGTATTACTAGTACCATGAAAGTGGATATTTTTACAACAATTCTGTCTATTAATATCTTTCTTTTTATTACTAAATGTTACTATATATACTATATATGTTACTATAGACTTGAAAGATGTTTCTATATTCATCTAAGATGAAATATAAAATTATGGAAAAAAAAATTTCATGTGATTATACATTATATTCTGAAAATGGTATATTAAATGCAATAATAAATTCATCTTGTTTGAAAATTTCTTAAAATTATTAATACTTTAAAAAATTTAGAATTTCAGATCAAAAGAAATTAAAACAAACACAGCTTAGCTAAAGTACATTTTCAATTTCGATAGGAAGTATATAAAAGCAGATATAGGCTTCTTTGCATCTGTGATTTGATATAGACGCTATATGTAACAAATTGTAGTTATATGTAGCGATATTGCTACAAAACACAATTTCCTTTCATATCTCAACGTCGTTTAAATATTTAGTCAATAAATGACGATTGTTGTTTGCGTCAAGTAAAAAGTCCGTCGGTGAATATAACCTTATTTTACAGGAGGTGGATTTAATAATAGCGCCATTAACGGTAACGCTACAAAGAGAACAAGTGATCGACTTCAGCAGACCGTTTTTATCTTTTGACATAGAACATAATTTGAATAATTCCAGGGGATCTGATTCTATATTTAGTTTTCTAGATCCATTGTCAACAGAACTTTGGGTATGTATTTTAATTTCATTGAAACCGTAACGTGAAAATATTGTATTATAACTCTTAACCACTTTTGTGACGATTCCTACTAATATTAAAAATGCGAAAATTTGTGAAGAAAATTGAAATATAAAAAATGGGCGCCACTGTCATCACAACGATAAAGGTGTCAAATATTTTCTCAGGTGTTATATTTTTCATTTTTCAACGCGGACGAATACGCGGGAAAAAGCAAGTTCAATGCTATTAAAAGTTTATACGATATACGAGTTTTGAGCAGAATTATATAATAAAATCCCGTACGGTATACGACTTTATATATATACTTTTTATATACATAACCAAGTTATGTAGTAAGGTCTAGTACGTTAAGGGTGGGTTGCACCATCTAACTTTAACGGTAACCATATCCAAACCAGTCGTTAAATCTTCGGTTAAGCATAATATGCGTTGCACCGTTTTTACAACGGTAAAAATGACGTCATAACTTAACGATAACCGTAACCGCTCGATATTGGCCGGTCAATGTTATTGTTACGGTTAAGTCAACTGTCAATTTCAGTATTTTGTTTTTGTCTGAAAATTTTGATATCATGTCTTTAGTCCGTGATATACTATGGGAATCTAGTTCTTCTGATGATGACAGTGAATACAATATAGTGGCCGAAATGCGAAAGAAAAAAGTTTATCAACCTCGAATTGATCGATTCCGAAAATGTATACATTTTTGTGTTTATCCAATGTCCACAATTATTTGAAGTCTATTAACTTCTTCCTTGCGTTCTCTAAAACCCAATAATGAAAAACAATGAGTAGAGTAGATGTACCGGATTATGAAGGTACGTAATATGTCTGTGTGCAATATAGTATATTAATGTATTTTATTGTAAATTAAATACAGCTGGTGTATTAAGATCAATTTATAATTAAGCTTATAATAAAGCTACAACTTAATACGCGTGGCGTTTATTGCACTCATATCTAAAGTAAGTAAATAAATCTAGTTAATCAAGGTTCAACACATTAGAAAAATGTAGGTAAACTTACTTTAAGCGGTAGTCTGCCATAATAATTTCATCGGTGCTCGATCCGGCACAGTCCATTATTTTATGTACAAAATAAAATGCTTTATTTACTCCTTCAACACGTTAAAAACACAAAACCTCAAATATTCGAATTTGTTTTGTGACAGGTGACTGAATGTTGCCATAATAAAAAAAAATATTACCACAACAACTTACGAAAATTATATGTTTTTATAATGGCAACCCCTTTAACTTTGACAGTGACGAACAATATCATGGTGCAACATGCGATTGTTAATTTCGACTGTCACCGTTAAAGTCACCGCTAAAGTTAGTTTTGACTTTAACAATAACCAAGCCTACGGTGCAATCCACCCTAAGAGTTTGCAGTTGGTCCGAATTATATAATAAAATCTTATACGGTATACAAATTTTAAGCTAAATTATGTAGCAAAGTCGAGTTTTAGCCGAAATATATAATAAAATCTCGTTCGTTATACGAGTAAGCATAACTACTTTAAAATTGTCGTTCTTTATTTTCAGTTGTGCATAATCTGCAGCATATTCGCTGTCAGTATTGTTTTATACATAGTATCAAGATTTTCGCCGTACGAATGGAGATTAGTATCCTATACAGACAGTCAGTCTTCAGAACAGGCCGATGTAGTCGCCACTACGAAGGTAAAATAAGTAAGCTAAGTTAATTTTTACAGAGAATATAATTTTATATTGAAATTTACTTAAAAAACATTGTTACAGACAACGGTCATTAACGAATTCAGCTTTTGGAACAGTCTGTGGTTTTCTCTGGGCTCCTTTATGCAGCAAGGAAGTGACATTACGCCGAGGTCAGTGAATATATTCATGTGTGAATGTTTTAAAACGGTAATGGTTTTAATTTAAAATTCCACCTATAAAAAAAATTCCGTGCCGTGCCACACTTAAGAAACTAAAATTAAGTTCATATACTCTTAAAATAGCTTAAATTTGATTTGAATTATATCTTATTTATTTTCCCGACCTTTTTGACTTGTGCGATTATTTATTTGTTTTAGATCCATATCAGGAAGAATTGTGTGCATAGTCTGGTACACTTTTGCACTAATATTTGTATGTTTCTATACTGCAAATTTGGCCTCGTCTCTTACATTAGCCCGAATGTCGGATAACGATTATTGCAAAGTGACGTCTTGTCCTCTGGTAAGGTTTTAAGAAATGTCTATTATACTACAATAGTCGCATTGCGTACGACAAACCGCGTAACAGTTTGGGTCACATTATAATCAATATTTGACTTCTAGTTCTCACCTATGAGCCTTATAGAACTACTGTGAATGTGTGAGCGTGTAATGTAAAACTACTGACATACTAGCTGCAATTACACATGCGCGTGCGTTTATCCACATCAACATCACAAACGAAATATTTTTGCGCATCCTTACTCCCATAATTATTTAAGGCCCAAATTTTGCGTTCTTCATGTGGCTACTATAGTGTGTTTTCATGATTCATGATTCAACCACAAAAATATGGAATCGGATAAATTGATAGATTGATTTTTCACGAAGACTTCAACCCTGTAGTAACGTAAAATTTTCTAAGCAAGCGAAATTACTGAACCTTGAACGAAATTTGTTATAATAATTTCAATGTGAGAAAATTAATTGAATATGGAGTTATAGCGATACTGTTATATTGTAGGACACCATAGCTGTCACTAAGACAACACACCATAATCAAGAATCAGACGACTACGGATGGTTCGCATATCTACTCGATGGTTCGTCTGAAATTGAAGAGACAGGCAAAATAAAACCATGCGAGATGATCGTTACACCTAAAAATAATGGATTTAAAGAGTTTGCAGTTGGTGTTCCGAAAGGTTCTCAATTGCGGTAAGCATTATATTTTTTGGCTATGGAGTGAATTTGCCATAGTAGTGAATACCATACAGCAACTGCGAAAATATAAAAGCGCGAATGTACTAGGACCGCATTGCCGAGCGAAGTGTGTAACCTAGTTTTATATTTGATAATATTTTCAAATGCTTATTTATAAGTGTTGTTGTAGAGACGGAGTGAACCTAGTATTGAATATTTTCAAAGAAAATGGCCAAATGAATAAATTAATTCAAAAGTGGTTCGTCAAACAAGAGTGCGACGGAGCTCAGCAGGTGAATGTCTTAATAAATGTTATATATTCCAAATGACGGAAGGCGGGGTAACAAAATTACTTACAAATTAACTTGAGAATTAAAAAGACCTAATTCCTTACACACAAACTCTTTACAAAATATAAATCAGTGTCATAATTATATAAGTATACGTATGTATGTATATGTAAAATTAAAAAAAAAAAATTTGCTATAGTGTATCAAGCTTCGTTCCCTTATATACCATATTTAAACGTAAAACCCCCCATAAATAAAAGCAGGCCTGCATTGTATTTCATTGACAGAAGTAAAGACTATTTATCCCTTATGTTCGTCGTAACTATTTATCAGAACGGTTTGTGCCCTAAAAGTTTTCAGTGAAGTAAAGTCTAAATGTTTTCAGATTAACCAGGGTAATGAGTTGACGTTGGGTAATTTGGCCGGACTCTTCTACGTATTGATGGGAGGCATGGGACTGAGCTTAATTGTAGCACTGTTGGAATTTTGCTACTACGGTCGAGCGGAAGCGGCTCGGGCCAACGTACCATTACGCGCTGCTTTGACGGCCAAGGCTAGACTGGCCACTCGCGCTGAAAGGAAATCTCCGCCAAATCGCACATTGCAACGCGAACACGACCGGCTTGGATGGAATGGTGGAGCTTACGCTGGAGTGAGTATATGATCCCACATAATACATTTTATATTTTAAAAATCATCACATAGTTCAGACCAAATAAAAACTATAGACAGATCTTTGCGGACAACATAGTGAAGCTGGTTTTATAAAAATGTGTGAGTAGTATAGTAAACATACTGCATTGAGATTTTGTATTCCAAGTTATAACCTAAAGTTTTGTTTATTTTTATTGAATATATGTATTGGTTTCCAGGTTTACTTACGTGTAAATGTGATTCCATCCGGCTTTTTAATTTTGACACCCTTTTACTACGCAATTAAAGTTAATTTCTTATCAAGCTATTGACGAAGTTAAGCTTATTATTAACCAAGAGGCACGGAATAATTCGGGTAGATGTCGCTTATTTAAACATCACTGAGGTTGTCGCTCACAGGCCCTGACGGGGCGAATTCACTGTACTAAAAGTATCCAACGCGTCTTTAGTCAATGGCACTCATAAATAACCAAGCTGTCGTCTTGAATTCACTGTCTGAATATGTACCTATCTTAGTACATAGTATCATTTCAAGTATGATTTTTTGTAAAAAAAAAATACATTACAAATGTTTGTTCCCAGTATTACACTCCAGCTAATCAAATCGGCCAGGAGGAGACTGCATTGCAAGCTAGTTTCACGCAAGTTTGATGTTCGGCGCGGGACGGGTCGACCATGAGGGGGCCGTCCCAATCCGCTCGTAACAATATGTCGAGCTCGGTTGACTTATATCAGTTGTAAGCGCCACGTTAATTTTGGAGTGAAGATTGAAATGACTGCCTTTTATATTAGGAGTGACATTATGATGTCAATAAATAATTTGTTCTTAGATGCTTATTCTTAGCCTATATAATTAAATTTGTTCATAGCTCAAATGTAATTTTATTAATTTATGCGGAACAGAACGTTAGACTAGGTTTCCACTATGCCGGACAGGCAGATTTGCTGGGGACCGGCGCCCGGGCTAAGGTGAACATTGAACCGGATCCCGCATCATCGAAGTTTGGTTTCTATTCTAAACTGCTAATTTGAAAGCGTCGAGGGAGCGGTGGACATTGATATCGGTGTAAAGTGTTTCATACTACGGTCCGGGCGTTCTGCCGGCGCTCCGCAGTGGCAAAAGGGGGCCTTTTACAATGCCGAGCTTGGCGCTCTTGCCGAATTTTAGTGTGAAAAGCTTCATATAAATATAAATTATCCATTCACATAAATTGTACAGCTACTGGAATTGCCGGAAGATTTACTTGCCTGGTCAATCCGCCGGTACGGCAGGTGGGAATCTAGTCTAATGATTTAGAAAAAAAATATTATTTCCTATATTATAATCAGCAACTGAACTTTAAAGAACAATATTTTACAAACGCTTTTATTAACTCACTTTATTCAATATCAGAAAATATTTGGATAATTGATTTCTATTTGGATAGTGAAATTAATTCTAATCTTGTAGTTAAATATCAGGGTCTTATGTAAGATAAAAATTTTCAACTAAATAATTATTATTTTATGCTTTTCTTGTTGATTGTACGAGCGCGATATCCTTGCTCAGTTTTCAGCTCGAGATGAGAAGAGACGAGCTTCCTATTCATAATAATTGTAAATATTTTCATTTCTTAAACGTCACCGTCGATTTAAACTATTTTTGAATTTACTTGTGAACGCAGCACTTCATCATTACCTTAGCCAATAAGCAATGTAGGCGATTGGCTAAGGCTAATTGATTATTAGTGATTGAATTAATTCAGGGTTAACAATCGCAGATTAGATGTATCCGTATTTGAAAGCAAAAAGAAAGATTAGTGACTCAATATCCGCGCATGGACCTCTTATACTAAGCCCAATGAACTCTGTAAAATTCAATCGCTCAAAAGATACTGTCTTGTGATCTTTTGCTTCTATCTACGGATGTGGCATACAAAATACGAACTTAGTATGAAAAGCTTCATAGATAAGTATGACGCAACTATAAATCAATACAATGTTCAGTGCCGATACTTGATGCATTGTAAAACTGATGTTGTTTACAATAATGTTAAAATTAGGTTTTCTTTTTGATGAATTGTATTTGTCGTGATTAGTAGGTATTCTGACATTATACCCGTGTCTATTTCCAAATATCTAGACGGGTTTGGTTTTTGATTGCATTGGGTGTGTGGAAATATTTGTGATACGGGCTGTACACATTTTTGACGTTTTTGTAAATACATGATCCGGTAGAAAGCCTATATACATTTCCAATAGTAAAATAGACTCATTAACATTTTATATGTGTTCGATGTACCTATTATAATAATATAATAGTATAAAGTATAACACAATTTAGAAGTCGTTGTATTGAAATGAGAACCGTCTTTTTTATTTCCATAGTGGGAGGCCATTCAGATAAGTGATGATAACAAAATTTTGGGATGCGCTAAATAGATAAAGGATCAAAGATTTATTCGATATATGCTATATTATGCTATATTCCAATTCGTTGGGTATTATATATAATACGCTCAGACAATACTACTCGTAACGTACACGTATTCACATAAAAGACACTGCCGTGTCCGTGACACAGCCACAGCCCATTTTTTTCTACTAAAAGATTTCTATAACTTTAATTGGAAAATGACTAGGCATTGATAGAAAAAGTACTGTGCAGATTATTGAGCAAAACGTTCGATTTATTAATCTTTCAGATATGAGTCTTTTAAATTGTGTTACTACTATTAAAGTAGAATAGATAAATGTGTGCTTGTTTATCTCATCTCGAAGCTTTCATTAAATTCTATTGATTATTAAGTGCATGGAATTCGCGAACGTATTGAGTAGCATCTGTTGTTAGTAACTGGCTGATGATCAATTGTTAATATTAAAAGTAATAGCTGTTAATAATAAATGGTTAATGTTCAAAAATTGTAGTCATTAAAGGGTGTATTCAAAACAATTTTTAGAAATACAGTAAGCAGTAGTGTGTCAAATGTTTTCAATGATATCGTATTTCTGTCGTCGTCTATAAAAAATAAGAATTGTCCTTTTGTAAACTGGTCACAGAATCATCAGCATGTGTGCATATTAAGGATATATATATTAATTGGTGTCAATGAAAAATACTATCACTACAATAGAATTCTATGTAGATTTACTATTTATCATTAAATCCAAAGTAAGTCATTTTCTTAAACAATAATAAACAGATATCGTTCATATTATAATCACATATTTTGTTCAATGTTAGGTAACTTCTAAATAAATAAGTTAAGGAATGTTTAAGTGACGTTTGGAATTAACAATTTCTACTTGTTGTAATTTAAAAAAAAAACATGACATTCATATCAAATTAAAATAATTTTAGACAACCAATTCAAACAACGTTAATAAATTTTGATATTTTATTGTTATTTACCTCTAAGTATATTAAGTTTTAAATTAGTTAATCGTCCGTCCTAAAACTGTGTATGAAACCTCTTTTTTACACTTTTTATTGAAATTTATAATTTTATTCATTGCCAAAGTAATATTGAGTAGCTATATACGATATTCGGTAAACTATTAAAATATCGTAAAGAGCATTGAAAGATATAATCTATATGTATATATTTCAAAGAATTATGGCGAAACTGGGCAAAACCCTGACTGAAGTTAACTCAGATAAGGAATACCTATAATTTTCCTTAAATTTTGCATATTTTGTAGCTATTGTAATAGCAATTTATATAATTACGATAAGTCTCTTTATGCGCGTAACATAAGCTAGACTTCAAGTAACTAATCTCAGTTATCTACAGCGCCATTATTCCTTGAATAAAAATCAATTATGCTAGATATATTATTTAAAATGTTACCTTAAAATGTTACCTTAAAATGTGCCAAAGCTATATAAATCTCTTCTTTCTATATAACATAAGCTAAGTCAAGTCAGCTTAGTCATTTGTGTCGCGCGAGTTGAATAAAACGCTGTTACATCCGTCCGTCAGAAGTCTGAACCCCGTCACGGTGTGAAATGCGTTTAATTAAAAAAATATTTAAAAAGATTCGCTGCCATTTCGGCTGTGACCTGTTTTTCCTTTAAAATTATAACCTCACGCGTTATGTAATATTTTTATTTTTTCCATATGCTTGTGACGAGCAGTCATAATCGTTATACACTGAGTCCGGTCCATCAACTAGCAATATTTTAGATACAGTGGGGATACCTTCGTCAGTTTTCAAATTCATTCCTTTATTAAGTAGTACTCTTAGTACCTTTTGAAACTAAAGCACTAAGCAGACAACTGCATATGAAAATATACTTACTTGGCATGATAACAAGGATCAATATACTCGTTTTTAATATAGTTTTGTTAATTTAAATAAATTTTAACATAATTAGTAGTATTAATTTTATTTCTTTAAAAAAAAAAAACAATATAAAATAATAAATATGGACATACATTCGTCAATAATTTAATATACATAAATTACAACTATCCATTATTATTATTTTTCTTGAGATATTCTCTACGTGTGTACCAAAAAAAAATCATATCTCTCAAAGTTTTGGTCTTACTGATATCGTTTAAATTACGAAACAATGGGTTCACATTTTCGTAACTAAAAAAAATTGAAAACAAAAATTGTAAATTACTGCAAAAACAAGCTCTGTGACCCTTTTAATTTTTTTAATACATAGAAAGATTTTGTGCTGTATTCGTGTAAATATAATAGTTGTAATTTATGTATCTTTATTGCTAGTTCATGACCGGGCATACATACCTACTACGCGCTACGCTATGCTACTACGCTACGCTACGCGCTACGCTATGCTACTACGCTACGCTACGCGCTAGGCATAATTTTTAAAACGCAAATTAAGGATTATAATATCATTTTTTCTGACATATTTTTATGTCTTTAGAAGCTCAAAAAGCACAACTGCTAGACGACATAGATCTAATCACGTAAACTAGCATAATATCTTCCAAACACTTAAGGAATGTGTCCGTTTTTCTTTTTTATTATTAAGTGGGGCACACTTGCTGACGGTCCATTTGTATGCAGGTTAATCTCAGTAGTCATATAAATTAAAATACACTAGGAAGATATTATCAATTCCTCATTTATAAATGAGTAATAATGTGAGATTACGGGAATCCCTAAACTCCGAAACACAACATAACAAAGGTGCTGTTATAAGCTTAATTAACAAGTTCTAAAACGTGAATATTCTTATTACAGCTAGTGAAATACATGCGATGGCTCATTTGATTCGTAATGACTTCTAAAAAATGTGCATAAGTTTTAAACCCGCAGACAAACAATTGCAAAAGTTATAAACAATTCAATTTCAACAAGAATTTTCACGTTTTTCAATCCGTTAACTAGGGCTATTATTTCAATGCTCTGTAGGTGAGTTGTCACTGAGACCAGACAGGCTGTCTTATTATCTAACAGCAGACGATTTGCGACCAACTTGCGACAGGCGAAAACTTTCTATCAATTTGTGCAATATCACACTAAATCGTGTTTTTCGTACCACGTAACTCATAACAAAGGTATGGTTTACGATAAGCGACGGTGCTGCCTTTTACGGACCATAACTAATATTAAAGTGCTACATTTCTGTATACAGCACACGCGATCGCAAGTCGTCTGCTGTCGTCTTCTGTTAGATAAGGCAGAGGCTTCTTTCCTTTAAATTTTCATTATCTACATATCTAAATAAATTCAAATAAGTTATGTAAGAAAGTATAGTGAACAATGTAAGAAATGTTATGTTATTTGATCTATATACTACTCAAAATAATTAGCGCGCCATGACGTCATAGAATGAGATGGTCATCTTCTGTGGCCTATCATTACTAAAAAAAATGTTTGTTAATTAAAATTAATTGTTCCTTTAACTTCATACACTTGAATATAATTTAAGTGTCTTTTATATTTTAATTCTTAACGCATTCAAGCAAGCAAATGAGATTATTTTATTTTATTTAATGATATTTATTAAATATTTAATCCGATGAAATTTTACTTCACTAATACGGAGTATTAATACAGAGTCCTAGTAATTTCGATTCGAGTGTGTTGCAGTTATATGATTGCGTCGTTCAATTTAATAAACCCGAATCTTAGCTCCCAAAGCTGACGTCATCGGGATGGCTTTTAGCTATAATTTGTGGAGAACTGTTTAACCCATTTCGTAGTTGAAGAGATTTCACCAACTTCCACGAGCTCGAATGATTTGAAAATAGGTTTTTTACTTCGGCGGTATTTCCATAACATGGTACCTTACCTGACCTTGACCTGACGTTGCAGCATCTAATAGTCTGAGGGATGATAACCAAGTCCTCCGCAACCTACAGCAGATACAGCGTGTTTGGTCTCTATAGAAAGTTGTGGGTTAGTTTATAATTTTAATTATAATTAATATAATACAAACGGTTCACATTTATGATACATTTCAAACGTGAGCCTCGAAAATAAATAATATTTACATTATGAGTTATTTTATACATTTCTATGATTAAAATATTAGTCAAATAACGTTGTATGCATGAACACCTTGAATTAAAATGTCTCATTCTATTTTCTTTGACATTACCCAATTTTATTTTAATAATGTAATATGTAAATAGTTATAATATAACTTTAAATGTTATTTCTCAAACGACTGATTTTAATAGAAAATCATTTCAGTGATTAAATAGTATATGAAAACTTAGAAGATAAGTTAGTTAAGTTAGATTTACTTTTTATTCCATCAATGTAATGTGAAATTAGGCAAAATCATTTAAAAATATTTGCCTAATTAATGTAGGTCAATAACTCGATATGTCGATATCTAATATTAAATGTTTGTTATTATGAAGTAAATAAATAACATTGAAAATATTTTGTTCCGTTTTTACTTTTTACTAAAGGCCTTTTTTTTTCTTGTTTGTCGCTCATTCCTTACTTAAGTAAAACTATATCAAAATCCGTTGGATGGTTTAGAAGAAGTTAGCTAAGAAACAGGCAGAAGCGGGAAGCGACTTTGTTTTATTATGTGTAGAGAATACAATGTGTTAGTATGAATAGTATAAAAAGTGTTAGTATGTTAGTATGAGTTTATATGAAAAACTGGAAGTAAATTCATATAAATTCAAAGTGTAGAAGGCAACTAGCAACGTATCATAATTGAAACACGCAAAAGCATTGTCTACTTGATGTCACATTGTAGTTTTTTATATCTTTCGAAATAATGATATGAATATACAAAAATTTTTACTCTTAATGATATTGAGAAATTAGTAGATAATAATCATTAAAATTATAATAAAGAAATACATTACCTACTTGATATATATAAGTGTAGTAAATAGTCAGGGATAAAAAAAAATGTAGAAATAGTCGGTATTATTATGTAGATAATTATCACACAGTGTTTTAAGAAATATTTATTTAAAAAAGACTCCGATCCGATTTTTTAAACGTGTAATAAAGTTTTTTTTTAATGTTAGATCGGCAGACATGGCGACAGCAACATAGTCATCTACCACTAAGTGGACCCATGATGGTAGGTGACTACGTTGGTTATAAACACAAGATTCTAAATCCTACACACCTGTGGCGGTAGTATAGGATTTAGAATAACGGATAGGGAAATGGGCTCTGGAATATATTTACTCACCAATTTTTAAATACAAATGATAATCTTTTTTAATATTTTTTTAATAATTTAGAAACACAGGCGTCGTTATTGCTTTTACAATGCGAACGAAAATAATTTTTGACATTACTTTTTTTGACAGATAGAATTGTATTTCGTTGACGACACAATCGCGAAGTGTCTCTCAGCCTACGAATTTCGTAGCTCTCAGCACAGAAGAGCGTATTCTCTCAGCGGTCGCAGTAAAGAATATGATGCCTGCATGCATTTCGTATTTAAATACTCAGTTGTGTAATGGTAAAAAGGCGGAACGGCACGGCGTGTTTTGCTGATTTTTTTTTTGTTGTCTATAATTGTCAGGACAAGGTTTGTAAAAATGATTTTTTTTAGAAAATCCACAGGTATTCTGAAAGGTGTTGGTCTTTTTTATACGAAATTAGAGCTTTATTTTGTGTGTTTTTGAATGGGCCCCTAGATGGTTTAGATTCACAATGGGACGCGATGGGTGGCGCTGCAATAACAGATTTATAGGTTCGAGCAGAAAATTTCTGTTGGGTCCGCTATAGCTCTACTGTCCCATTAATATTATAAATTACGAAAGTTTATGACGATGGATGTTTATGGATAATTATTTGTTACTCTTTCACGCAGAAACAGTTTGATGGATTTTGATTATTTTTGGCGCACAGATAGATTAACATATATAGAGTATTTTTATGCTGAAAAAATATTATGTTAGGTTCCTGAAGAATCACCATCGTCACAGCAATAAAGAAGTAAGAAACCTTTTTACAAATAAGCAGAATATGAATCTGAAAAAGTTATTAAGTCTCGTATGAGTCTGACTACTTTCTTCTTTTAACTACGATAACGAGTAAAACTTTCAATAAATCTTATCAAAATGTAGGGTTTCATCGTTAAAACCCGTCTTAACTAGCTGATGTGGTCATATAATAAAGGTACAGTTATGACTTATACATTGACAAATACTCTAATATCTAATAAATACCAGGTAGTATGAAGTGAGCGTCAAGATACTAATGTCTCGATAGGGAACATTTGTTGTGAATGAGCCATTTTTTTTGTTTGGTTGCTATGATATCTCTCAAACATATTTAGTGTATCGTATATTATATTTAGGGAAAAAACTACCAGCATCTAAAAAACACAAAAATTACATATTATAAAATTATATATTATTACTTTATGTTAATTAGATGATTAGTTTTTTTTAGAAAAGTGTAAGATTCCTGTGGGATTTTCAAAAAACGAACTAGAGCTCGTACGAAGTCGCGGGCACAGCTAGTAATTACATAATAAAATTTATATTAATACATGAAAATGTCAATGTAAGTTTTATATTTACAAAGTATTATTATATACTCTTCATGGTGGGCGACTTTATCAAACTTGTAAATAAATAATTAAGTTGCTACTCTGAAAAGAACATAAAAATCAAAGTAAAATCTGATGACATCACTCAAGCGACGTTGTAAAACTGCCGTCCCATCCCAAGGCGATATGCAAATAAGTTTGTAACGAAAGAAAGGGCCGGGTTATAATTTCAGACACGTTCTTTAAATTTACCTTTTAACAGCCTCTTGATATTTTTACTACGTGTCCTCTCTAAAAAATTTCTGTACAGAGAAGAGAAAATAAGATAAAAAAAGATAAAATTTCGCGAGTTTACTGTTACTTGATGATGCCGGTCACGGCGTAAATTTATCACAGGTTTTTCTTAGTACTAGGCAAGTAATTTCCGGATACCTCATGATCTATAAAACAGGAAAACATTATAAACTCGTCTCTGTTCAATGAAACAACAGTTTTTTTTTTTTTTTTTTTTTTTTTTTTTTTTTTTTTTTTTTTTTTTTTTTTTTTTTTTTTTTTTTTTTCTCGTTTCTGATAGGCTTCGCCACTGTAATTTGCAGCGCTTGCAAAACAATATTTATTTGTTAAAACTAAACGGAAATATGTTTTCAGATATGCCGATAGACCCTAGCTCCCACGAGAAAGGTAGTCAGGGTCTAAGGGCATTTATATGAATATTGTAGACATACATATACCTATACACATAAATTATACATACACATATTTAAATTAATTAATTATCAATAATAGTCAATTACATATTATATAATATATTCTATCGTTCCTATGCTATAGTTTCGAACCGTTCCTTCCGGCGACAGATTGAACGATTCTGTCTGCGAACCGAAGGAAACGGTTCCGGGTGTCCTTGTGACCTAACACCATAGGCAGAGAGTCCAGGTCCAACCTTGTGTCCAGGTCCATTTCAGTGTTGAATCTTAGGAGGGAGTAAATTGGACATTCAAGGAGTACATGAAGGGTTGTCTCCTCTGTCACCCCGTCACATGGACAGGCCGGATCGTCTGCGAGGGAAAACCTGTGAAGGTAGGACCTGAATCCTCCGTGCCCAGTGAACAGCTGTGCCCTTAGGTTTGTTGCCAATCCCAGTGCCCGAACAGTTTTGTAGGCATCTGCAACCGTGGGGAAGAAGGCCTTCGTAGTTGCAGCAGTTTCTGCTTCCATGTATCGTTTCTGCCAAGCCTCAATCGTGGAGTCCCTGATGAGGCGCTTCGCCTTGGACAACGGGAACCTGTCGCAGCACGAAGCCCCATTGCTGTGGAGCGCGGCTTCCTTGGCCAGTTCGTCAGCTCGCTCGTTCCCTTTGAGTCCATTGTGAGCTTTGATCCAATAAAGCTTTGTGTCACACCCTTTTCCCTTAAGTTCGCGTATGTATCTTCTTATGTCGAGGACAATCGGGTTTAAGGATGTACCCGAGCAAATAGCTTCCATAGATGATCTGGAGTCTGAGATGATGTCTATTTTGGAATGTGAACAGAATGTATTTAATGCTTCTCTTATAGCTATTAGCTCAGCCTGATATACCGAACAATAATTTGAAAGATTGATATTTATGGTTCGTATTTCCCTATCTTCTTTCCAAGCTGAGACCGCAGCACCTACTCTCCCCTGGATTTTACTGCCATCAGTATATAGTTTTACAGAATCGCTTGACATTAAAGATAGATCTTGTTGTTGTTCTATTATATCATAGTTTAGGACTTCAACTGTAGCAGGGTGTCCCAAATCAGTGATGGCACCCTTTCTTTGGAGCAGTCCGTCCGGAAGCTCAGCTAGAAGATGGCCCTTCTTGACATAATAAAGTTTTTGCGATTCAATTGCCCTGAGGTCCAACGGTATAATTCCAGCCAACAGAGCAGCCGCGTTGCCAGACACTGTGCGATGCGCTTTGGCTATTTTAATGGTGAACATTCTAGTAAGTCGGTTCAGAGATTTGATCGCGTATTTTTTGTTTACTATGTCAGCCCAGACATTGGCACCGTACAATATTAGTGGCTCAACAGCTGCTATATAAATAGTTCGCAAAATTTCTGAGTTCAGTCCCCATTGTGCTCTAGCAGCTCTGGCCATGAGTTTATGTAGGGCGGTGGCTCTTTTAGTTACTGCGTCAAGATGAGACCTAAAGTTTAATAGTCGATCTATTGTTAGGCCTAATATTTTGATGGAGTTAACAACAGTTTAGCAGAATTTTAATTGAAATTTATTCCTTTGTTTGTAAACAACAAATATTTCATTGTTGGTTGTACTATACTGACAGAAACTATTTACAATGAATTGAAATATATGTACGGTAGATTCCGTTAAAAAAATCTCTTTTGATTATTATATCATTTCTAATGTATTTTTTGTACAAAGGTATTTCAATAATAAATTTCAGGTAACCTAGATTAATATCTAGGTTAATGACTAATGTCGTTAACAAATAAATAATGAAAACTTTAGTAATTAGAAATGATATTTGTTTGGATGTACAATAATTAGGTACAACCTAAAAATTTATCTATGAATAACATCAAATCAAATATTTATTCTTCAAATAGGTTTTCAAGAAACTCAATTGTCATTTCATATTTTACGTCATTAGTTTCGGGAAAAAAATTGCCAAGTCAGTGACCATCCCGAGTAGAAACCCTGAAAGAAACTCGGTTTACTATTCATTTTGTTGTATTTAAAATAATAAATATAGCAATTACAATTATACGAAATATAATATGAGTTTGGAATCGTTTAATTCATTATCGTTTATAATCAGCGATTTTATAATAACCTTACAAAAAGAGTTTGGTTTTGATTACAGTATATAAGTTAATGATTCTATTTAAATTCATACAACTTTGACGTCGTTGTAACATAACATGATTTGTTGAATATCGTTAGATAATATCAGTAAATTTAAAAGTCCCTTAAAAATTATGTCGATTTAAGTAGATTAAAACCCATAGTAAAAAAAAGTTCACGAAATAACCATTCCGTGAAGTGATGTATTAGTGAATTTTGTGGTTTCGCGGTCTAAAGATCAATACCCTCATATATTTTATCCAGATCTATTTACATTTCAGTCCCTTCGTAAATACGACTTACTATCAAGGAACCAGTAATGAAAAAGAAACTTCAAATATTGTATTTGTCATTTCAAGAGTTTGTTATTTAGTTTAATGCAGTTTCTTTTATGTTAAGTTCGTCAAACAGGCTGACGATCTACTTGATGGTTTCGCAAATAACTCACACCATAACAAATATACAAAAATAAGTAGGTAGATAATATTTGTGACAACTTGTAATACACCTTTCGACATCTATTTTCCGGAAATAAATGATGGCTAACTTGAATTGAACGATTTCCACACGTGCGGTCCGACCCACGTGTATTATGAATATTTACCACATATCAAGGAAATCAATTGTATAGGGTTTTGTATGGAGATAAGGCCATCAGTTTTATTTCGTTTTAACGGTTGAAACTTGTACCTTTAGGCAAGAATAAATTCTAGACTTATCTTATAATTTGGTAATGGCAATTGATATTTAGTTTGAAAGTATTAAAATACCGTGCATTCCCAAATACTAGTAACTACCATACTAGTTACTACGAACCGATTTTCGTTTCTAATAAATTTATTAATCTGAAAGCCAGATTGTTACGCTTCCTTAACTATTCAATTGATCGTCTTTAAATTTATCATACCTGTTGTTAGTGGTAGTAAAAATTGTAAAAATTCGGAAGTAGAAGCAGTACCCTTAATCAATACCCAATGTATTATTGCTGTGTTAAATCTGTTAATAATTAAGTGGTATTATTCAAATGCAGTCTAACTTTATTACTATTCTAAACATAAGCGGAGGTTAGCAATGACGTGCATTGGCTTCAATGAATAACTAATGCAACTAACGTGAGCGAGTTCCCATTACATGATATATTCATTTGCATTTTGGTGCAAAATTGACTAGCGAAGGCTTGGACGGTCACGCAGCCAATCATATTGCTGAGGGCAAGTCATGCGATACAAAAGCTTCATCAATAAATTATGAAATCCCAACCGATTGACTCAGATTGTAAAATTTGCTTCATAATCCTACTTCATATATTGACATATGATTGACAGTGAACTTGCAGAACCTGTGGCTTTGATTGCTCGGGTTTTAGGCGATGGTAGCCTATAACAGAAGCAACGCCAGTAGCAAGTAGCCACTTACTTCAACCTGCCTATTTTTTAAAAAAATGTGATAACTTTGAAGTTACTACACGCAAAAATAATCGATTAATTTATTAATTTAAATCATATTAGTCGTTTTTTTTTTAAATCGAAAGGCTATAATAAAGAAAATGAATTAATACGTATTAACTAGAAATATTTGCACGCCCTTATCGAGCAGAACGTACTTTGTACTGTAACTTCGAATATAAATTAAAATCCTGCAATATAGGTATGAATTAAATAATTCTGCAAGCTTTCATAGTATCTAGAAAAATATGTGGTTAAATCGTTATATTTATTTCTTTCTTTAACTTAGTGTTTAATTGTTGATTATGAAGTCTAAAATAACTTAAAAGGCTTCGAATTATATTAAAAGAAAAACCTCAATACATTTCTAGTAAGTCGTAAATTCATACACGAACTACACAAAAATAAAAGAGCTATTGCAAAGTTTTGCTGCATTCAAATTTAAACTGGAAGGCTTTTCAATTCAAGTTTTGTAAAGAACAGTTCGCAGCAGAACATCTTCCGGCCTACATAATAACAATATTTTAGTTTCCTTTAAGGTAAGGTTTTTTTAGCATCTAACTTCGCCAGTACAGCTGCAGTGTGAAAATTATGTCACAAAATTTTCTTTAATTCTTTGCATTGGTGTAAAAGAAAATAAAATTAATAACAATGTAACTATCTAATATGTGATGTATACACATTATGGAATCGCTATTCAGCTGAATGGACGAATTGAAATGTGCAACAGTTGATAACGGTGAAATTGCTCCGTTGTTTGACATCAACAGCATCAACGACACGTAGGCTTGAAACGTAACCATTGTTATTTAATAACCCTTTCTATTGGATTTTTAAGGATACATAGAAAAGTTTGCCAGAAAAAAGAGGCCGCAGAATAAAGCATAAACAAAAATAAATATAATCATAAAATGAGCCTTTAGGTTCACAAAGTGCAATAAGGTTTATTCTCTGTTCCTCTTGGTTTCGAGATGTTAGAGCAATAATAACTTCGGCTCATAATAAACATTTCCAAGCGGTTACTATCGCGGCACACGGCCCTCTCACCGCAACCACAAAAAATGGCTTAATGCGGCTACTATAGTAGGCTAGGTTGTGTGCGAAGGATAGGAATGAATTGAATTTTCTATTGAATGTATTATTTTCGACCCTGTTATAACAATTTACTTTTAAATATGCTTAAGTTGTAAACTGGAGTGGTATCACAGTACAGAAATGGAATTGAATAAAATCTATTTTGAAAAAAAAATTATAAAATCAAAAATACAAATTTGTATTTCACAATCTATCTGAATCTGTTACACTCGGCTTTCTTAAAAACAGCATATCATTCAATGGGTCAAATGTATCAACAGTTCAAAAACTCACTCTAATGACAGCAGTAATAACACACAAGTGCACATGCGATAACACAACTGACGCTTTAGGGGAAGTGAAAACGTACTATTGCTATTGACTATATTTTATTATGAATAACATCATAAATATCCATTTTTATGATACAAAAAGTTCAAGGTTCAAGTTAAACATAAAAAACTTTAATAATAAAGTTTTTAAAAAAAGTCAATTATTTGTTCAAAATCCCCTAAACTACCAACCTTTAACTCGAGTATTCCTATACTGACGTAGTGTAGTAAGCAATATGCGTGAAGCAAGCAGAAGTGGCACGAGTCAGAAAATGAATTCTTAATGCTAATTAACCAATTCAATGCAGACGTCTTACAAAATATAAACAAGCATAATTACCATTTTGCAACTTTATGCGGACGCAATTTTATGAATATTTTGTATGACACAAAAAAAAACTTCATCATAATAAACACCCACCGTACACGACAACTCTAGGACTCGTAAATTTTTGAAATATAAATGTGGAATTGTAGCTATAAATAGAAATATAATCTAATAATAACCTTTTTTTCACATTATAAAGGAACGAAAATATTCGGTGTAACCATTTGACTGATTTGGTATAAAAACGTTTATTACTTTTTAATTTGTGCACTTGTGCACGCTAATATCAGAAACGGCTTTTGACGATTTGGAAGCTTTTTCGCTGAAGTATCGGATTACCTGGATTAAACCACAGCATACATTTTTCCTACAAAATTGTTAGGTTACTTTAGGATTTCCAAAAAACGAACTAGCGGCAAACTTGCGGGCACCAGCTAGTGTCAAATAAAAAATGAAAATTCTGTTAACAAAGGGTTCAATTCTCATACAAATAAATATTAAATCCTATAGTAATTTTCCCAGGAGGTAAATTAAGCCTTGTTACAACAACTTTTGACATTGACATTCTAGGAATTGCATGAGAATAATTTTGCAATAGCAAATCCAAATTGCATCGGCAGGTTAGCCAATGCAGGATATGTTGATTTCTGTTTTTGACATTACCAATTTGCACGTAAACTGCCTAAGGGCTAATATAGACAGTTTAATATCTAGCACTCTATGAATACAAGTTCTGTTTTGAACAACAGACACCCGAAGCAGAAGCCCCCGCTTCTGTTTATAAATTTGACTTTTTCGTTTAGGTAAGCTTTTGTTTTTTTTTAATTTTTTTATTATTTATTAGTTACACATTTATTAAAAAAAAGCTGCTCAATTCAATTAAATTGCTCCACTTTAATTGTTTTCTTAACCAAGTCATTGTAGCAATTTTGATCAATTAGCTTGAAATTTGGAGTGAATATATAGGCAACTAAACTCATGTAAATTTAAAAAAAAATCTACTGAACCGATTTTGACGAAATTTGAAAGTATCACAATTATAATTGAGATTTATACATTAGAAAAATATGCGGGTGAATACGGAGGCAAAAGCTAGTTTATTATATATTTTAGAATTTATATTTTGTTCGTTAACAGTAGACAGACCAAGACTTTCTAGTATTTGACCAGCCTGTTATTAAAATATATATCTGCCTCGTATGCGTATAATAAAAAGGGAGTTTTTATATTGTCTGTTTCGCCAGAGTTGCGGTTTTAATCTAGCGATAACTTTTTCAGTTCGGTAGATAATTATTCACAATGTGAAGACCATCGAATTAAGTTGAAAATTTACGGGGTCGCGGGAGTGCAATCAAGATGAAAGCCTCGCTGTCGTAGATGACGGCCCTTACTCAACACCCTCGCCCCCTCTAGCAACTCTCGTGTTACCCCGCCTTCTACCACGCGTAATAATCATGCACTGACAGGAGCAATATTTTAAAACAATTTCACAGCCACTCTCGCTGAACGATATTGACGAGGTTTAAATTTGTTTCAAAGGGATCGTAACGAGAAAACTATTCACTTAGATAATTTGACTTAATTTTATGGAAAATTTATCGAGTGCGGTTGCTAAGTAAAAGAGATGGTTTATTTTATTAGTTCTTTGCGAATTACGTTTTTAGGAGTTTATTTTTTACATTTAACAAGCAATATTAAAATTAAAGAAAGTCGGGGAGTTACCCCCCGACATCGGCGGTTAAAAGTTTAGCTTCCATATGTTTATTTTTCGTTAGTTTTTGTCCACAAAACACGAAAACTGAAGAAAACACGAGTATTGTTATATATTATTTTCTACATAACGGGATTATAGGGTAGCCACAGCGAAGCGTGGCCGGATTCAGCTTATAGGTATTATCTGAAATGTGTATAAAATTGTACAAAAACAGAGTGAATCATGAAAGATACCAAAAGTAAATTCACCGCCTTATTGTCATTTACAGGAAGTAAAGTATTGTAATAAATTAATAATATTTTATGCATTCATTTTACATGACGTAACTATACTTATAGGTTACTGTTCGTTGGACGTTGACGGTTTCCTAGTTTAGGAAGGCCACTTGATAAACCTCCATTATCTGGATTGCAAGTTTCCTCACGAGGTTTTATTGACATGAGCTCATATATGCAAACAGGAGCGAAGTACTTGAGGCTACACATTAGTGCCACCCGTAAATTACTATCTGCCTTCCAGTTACTCATTTTGTTTTGACACACCAATATTATTGAAGTAAAAATATATAAATATTGCCAAAATTCTGTTAATAAACTATTTTTTAAACATATTCTATTGCCGATTTATCAATAAAATAAATTTTCAATACATGATGATTTATGAGTGTACGAAAGCCGGGATACGAGGTTGCGGGCACAGCTAGTTTATAATAAATATCAAGCATCGAGACTCACAAAGAACAAAGAAATATTCTTCTTAAAGTAGCCAATGTCCCCAGCCTACTTTAGCGACTGTCTTGTAGCAAATTCTAAGTTGCCGTTCCACTCTCTATGATTAATGAGCGCATTACGTCGAGATTCATAATTAAATGCCAGCAAAAAGTACGTATAATCAAGACACTTTATTCAGCTGAGTGACACTTCCTCTTGGGAACAGTATTTCACCTTGTTTTATTAGAAAACATAAGAAATTGTTTCAGACTGCTGTCAATTATATTTGTTGAAAATAACCAATGATGATTAATTTGTTCCATCATATAACATTCGACAAATGTTCTTTAATTTAGTGGCATTTAAAAAAAAAGTTTGTATGTGTCAGCTCCGACACACGACTGGAGTTTACTCTTTACGAACGATTATAAAATTTAAATTTTCACAATTTGAACACGCCGAAAGAATAATTTAATGCTGGCACTTCACATGGCTATTTGTGTTCGCTATTGGGTGTTTGTTGTATGTGGCAAAATATTTGACGTTCTGGTAATCATGCAAATAACGGCAAATATCAAAATCCACACATGGCAGTCAAATAACAACCACACAAACATTTGGCAGCAGAACGCAAGGTGTTTACCAACACTATGGACGTGTCAACTTGCAGCGGGATTTTATTATTTAATTGCATGTTACTATTACATGCTATGCGTCAAAAAACACAAAGTCTTGAAAAGACCCTGGAGAGCAAGGCGCTGGTGGATGCTGACTATGCACAAAAATCGAACCCGGTTAATAATTGCCAGAAATTGTTGTTTTTTTTTTAAATTATTTTATAATTTTAAAAAAAAGAACAATTTCTGGGATGGGATAAAATCATTGAACTTGCGATAGTGTCATGTAATGTAATGTAACCGTTGATGTAGCTGATATTAATTTGAAATAATTTTAAAAAAGAATAATAAGCAGACAACTGCATATGAAAGTAAACTTACTAGATATGATAACAAGGATCAATATGGTATTCACCTCTGACCAATAATCTAATTTCATATCAACATCAAACCTTTTTAATGGTCTGTCATTATGAAGTTCATGTTAAATAATTATGTTATATATATTTTGTTTGTGTGTCAGTCATATATTTTCTCTCGTATTTCTTACGATCAATAATAATCGTATTTACCTAATTCGATAATGCCAAGGAATTTAAATATCATACAATTATTTTTGTAAAGCTACGTTTTCACTTCTGACGTGCAGTCCTAGGACTGACATGTGTTTTTAAATAAGATTGTGTATATGGCGGAATATCTATGAAACTTCAGATATGTTCAAAAAAATAGAACGTAACTATACGCATTCGTGTTCGCTATTCGTGCTCGCATTCGATGTGATAATTTCGATTTTACTCCCATAATTTTTCATACCACGGGCTTATTATAATTATATTATATTCAAATAGAAGATTGTTAAGATTCTTAGATTTTTAAACTCCAATAAACTCCAAAAATAATAAAGGTGTATCACATTGTATTAAAAAAACAGTTCGGACGCTTATTACCACATATTTTAACATACGCGATCTATGCAAGGGCGGATCCAGGGGGGGGTCATGGGGGTCATGACCCCCCCCCTGGGCTGGCTCCAGGACCTAGATGGACCACTAATTAAAATTATTAAACATAATGTTTTTATATATTTTTTATCACAATATAGATTTTATTTAAGAACGCATTATTCGGGAACGAACACATCGAAAATTTGAATTTTACCGCGTAATTTTACTTAATTTGTATCAGCTAAGCATTTTCATGCCAAAAAGCGAATACAGTAATCAAGACATTGAAACTGTGAAACAACTAGCAACCGATTATACATTGTTACTAGATAATAATCCAGTTTCTGTTATGGATAATAATCCATAAACGAATATCGGCTGTGGATGTTGAAGGAAGTGGCAGCGGAGTCAGGACATACCGCAGTCGATTTCTGGCCTCATTTTAAATTGCGATATTGAGATGTATCCTAATATAAGATTTTTTTTATGTATTATGGCTACACTACCTGTATTAGTGTAGGGACAGCGGAAAGATCTTTCTCTACGTTACGAAAAATCAAATCGTGGCTAAGAGCTTCAATGGTTGAAGAACGTCTAACCGGACTGGCACGTCTCCACGTTCTCCACGTCCATAAAAACGTACCCATTGAAGTAGATGAAGTGATAACGCTTTTCGGGAGAAGACGTAAAAGAAAAATTCATTTTGTTATTTAAATATAGATAGGTATTTTTATGTACAGTACGTAAAGTAATCGTCAATACTAATAATAAATCTGTAAGGGTCGGTCATGGAGTAAGTTACTTTGTTTTGAGAGATATCGTGTTTATAGGTTCTTTGACGATTTTTAGAATTTTTTTCTGTATGTATGTATGTTCCTCCATAACTCTGAAACGAATAAACTTATTTTCATAAAACTTGGTAGATAAACATTTGGACGTACGGGACACAGGATAAGCTACTTTTTTCTTTTTAACGCGGACAAATTTGTTTATATTATCTGTAGTTCCACAAAAATCTAACAGATGGGTGTGTACGGCGCACAGGTACAGTAATTACTCATATATTTTCTTTTTCAACGCGGACGAAGTCGCGGGCAACGGCTAGTATATTAATAAAATACCTACTTTTTCCTGTAACTATACTTCGCACAAAAATTAAAGGAGCAAAAAGTTTTTGTGTAGTTTTTGGATCAGACCTTCAAAATGTTTTTTCTGAATTTTTCTATGAGTAATCTTCAGACAACGACCGACAAAAAAAATTCAAAAATTTTGTTGGTTTTCTTTGGTATCTACGGACTTGGATTTTTTTTTGTCTTAACCATCATATGGACTAGATAACTTGTTCATTCAGCTTCAATTTTCTTTTTTTAAGATCTTGATACGACCATTTTTCGCTGAGATATCGGTCTTTAAATGGAAAAGGATCATTTCGTCTTTGACCATCAATATCTCAGCAACCTAAAATTGCACAAAAAATTCAAGGTGGGTTTTGAAAACTTGAATAAATTCTCTACAAGAATTTTTCATTGTTTTTTTTTTGAAAAATTTTTTTTTCCATACTTTATATGAATTTTAAAAATCATAAAAAAGGGCTTTTGATAGCTTTTTGGAAAATTAAGCGCAGAATCAAAAATATGGAGAAAATCATAAATGTTAAGTGTGTCTATTACAGTTCAATATACCCAAAAAAGCCCCACAGAGTTTCAATTTAATCCACTCTGCCGTTTTTTTGTCCCAGTCGAAATTCTGAAAATTCCGCAACCTCCGCGTGGTATACATTTTGGGTAACGCTAATGCCGGCGGTAATTTCAATTACCTTGTCATTAATTTTTTTTTTTAATTTTTGATCATTTTTTTCAAATTCACCAAGTGAGTGAAGTGATGCGGAATTGAGACAAAAGGTGTTTCTTTTTTTTTTATTTTGATAAAGATTACGAACTTTTTAGAGCGAAAATCTTGCTCCTTCAATTTTTTCAAAAATTCAATCGAGTGGGACAAAAAAACGGCTGAGTGGATTAAATTGAAACTCTGTGGGGCTTTTTTGGGTATATTGAACTGTAAAAAACACACTTAACATTTTTGATTTTCTCTATATTTTTGATTCAGCGCTTGATTTTTCAAAAAGCTATCAAAAGCCCTTTTTTATGATTTTTAAAATTCATGTAAAGTATGGAAAAATTTTTTTTTAAAAAAAGTAATAATAAAAGTTCTAGTAGAAAATTTATTCAAGTTTTCAAAACCCACCTTGAATTTTCGATGCAATCTTAGGTTGCTGAGATTGTCAGTCCGATTCTTCCAAGTCCGTAGATACCAAAGAAAACCAACAAAATTTTCGAATTTTTTTTTGTCGGTCGTTTTCTCAGGATTACTTGAAGAAAACTTTAGAAAAAAAATTTTTGAAGGTCAGATCCAAAAACTAGACACTTGGAGCAACAATTTACTTTTTTTAAATATACTCTACGACAATTTGTCTTCAAGTTACAGCCTGTTGAAAATAACCTAAAAATTTGGTTTTTTGCCTTTAACCTTTAATTTTTGTGCGAAGTATATTATTATCAAAATTAAATTATAACTTCTTGTGACTTGACCACAACTATGTGACCCCCCCCCCCCCTGGCGCCAAAGCTGGATCCGCCCTTGGATCTATGTTTCGCTTTTTTATGTGTACTTTTTTTCTAATAAGTTATTGTTAATAAAAGTTCTGTATTAAATAATTCTACAGAACTACAGACACAATAAAGTAAAATGTACGAGCTAATATTAAGAAAAGCCACAGCCAATTAGTGAGGGACCCGTGGAAACAATAAAATAGTTGAAAAGGTAAACTAAGCCGTTTGAACGTCACTTTAAGATTGCAATAAGTGCACGGACCACAATTTGCGAGAAAAGCAACCACAAAACGAGGCTATCTCGTCGTTGTGGCAACCGCATTTCGTAGTCTACATGATTACACCACGACCTGATTTCGTCCTCATCGCTTGTTACCTCCCGCCTCGTACGCATAACCTACCTATTTAATTGTACAAGCAATTTTATTACATCAATCATACATTCATACATTTATTTCAAATTAAAGCAACATAACAAAAATACATTCACTGACTTAGCACTATTATTACTATAACATTCGAGAAATATTCCTTGGATTGGTATGGGATTGGTGGTACATATTAGCATTAAAATATATTTTTTTGGCAATCATGGTGTAATAATTAAGAATAATAAGTTACTCAGAAAATATCTAGTACTAATAATGAAGTACGAGTCTTTGTTACTTATATATTATTATTATAATTTAAAAACTAGCCCGCGAAATTCTATTGTAAGTTGCTGAGGGGTTGAACTACAGCATCAGGTCAAGGTTACCATGTCATATGAATACCGCCTAGGTAACAGGTATACCGAATTTTCTAGCAATTAAACATGTGGAAGTTAATGAAATCCCTTCATCAACTAGGAAATGAGCTGATGATCTAAATTAACCTAAATTAATTAATTAAAGCACATATAACCTAAATCTATTCAAAGTTCGAGTGAATAGGCACCTTCTGGGTGAGCTCGCTCCATCATAGGCTTCATCTTCGCTACACACCTGGATGTTGGCCAAGAGCAAACCCATCCCTATTTAAAAAAAAAAAAAAAAAAAATATTATTAAGAACCATCTCGATATCGTCATTTTTCAAACAAAAAGAAACATATTAAAATTGGTGCATCCATTTGGGAGCTATGTTGCTAAAGACTAACATCCATCCTCACAAACTTTCGCATTTATAATCTTAGTGGGACTAGAACAACCCTTGAAAGTATTTATGGTTAACAAGGATAAACTTTGTTTTCACGTGACATATTAGAAGCTTGGGAGATGTAGGTATGTAATGAGGAAAATTTTGTTAAAGCAGGTTAGTATATGGCTGTGGGCGGACGCCCTGGATCGCCACAACGTCACGCTCCTGAGAAGATCTCAGCGAGTGATGGCGACCAGGGTGATACGCGGATACCGCACCATATCGTGCGACGCCGCGTGCGTTATGGCGGGTACCCCCCCGTGGGACCTGGAGGCCGAGGTTCTGTCCTCGGTTTACGTTAGTCGAGCGGCAGCTCACACTCGGGGCGTTGCTGGTCCCCTGCCGGAGGAAGTGCGCCGCACGGCGCAGAGAGTCGCACTGGCGCGGTGGGCCGAGAGGCTCGCCGAGCCAACTGCCGGCGCTCACACCATCCGGGCCATCGCTCCAGTCCTAGAGCAATGGTGCAGACGCAGGAAGGGTGTGATCACTTTTAGGCTTGCACAGATTCTGTCGGGGCATGGTTGCTTCGGCAGATATCTGTGTAACGTCGCAAGACGAGAGAGGACACCCTCCTGCCACCATTGCGGTGGCCCGGAGGATACAGCGTACCACACGCTGGCAGAATGCCCAGCATGGGACCAGCAACGGGGCGACCTGACGTCCGTTGTAGGTGGAGACCTATCGCTGCCGGCCGTGGTTCTGTCCATGGTCGGCAGCAAAGAGGCCTGGCAGGCCGTGATCTCCTTCAGCGAGGACGTCCTCTCGCTGAAGGAGGCGGCGGAGCGGGCGAGGGAGGATGCCGCCCTCGCCGACGACATCCGTCGTAAACGATCCGGGAGGCGGAGAAGGCTGTACGGCCGACTCCAAGCGCCCCCGTGATCGGCCGGAGGGTGAGCGGATATGGGGATCCGTTCACCTACCAACCCGGCTCCGGTGAAAGACGTGTTCGTGTTCCGGCACGTCTTCCCACACCCAGCCATCCGGGGAGGAGGGAGTCTACCGCCCTCCTCCTACCGATGAACATTTGTTGGCGCCCAATCGGGCGAACGCTGACGGGAGAGCAGGACGAAATGCTCGCGCTGACACCTCTCTCCCGTCCCACGCGTGCGTGGAATAGGAACACCGCGGGGTTTTAGCGGGTAGAAATCCCGCATATCCTGCCAGCGCCCCATTGCTGGCAGTCGAATCAGGGTCGCTGATTTCCCCGCGTCAAAAAAAAAAAAAAAAAATGGTTAGTATATGGTGAGTTTAGGAAGGGACAAGACAGACTTACCGGTAATTTATACTAAGGTTCGCCTGCTCCTCCAGCGCTGGTTCGGTTCCACCACAATACTCAAGAGTTTTTTTATTCATTTAGCGTTGATTCTTAGTTAGCACATACCACACACACGCATACAGTTTTTAATTTTTGCGGATCGATATGCGAGCGCGGCGATAACTTGTAATCGTCTGTCTTGATTCGAAGGGTAGGAAAAGGGAATAATAAAATAGATAAAAACGTAGGTAGATATGCGTGTGATGCGTTTGTTTGTATGTGTGCGATGTGTGTGGATATATAAGTAAAACGGCGTCAACAGTATATACGATAAAACCTTAAGTAAGAAGGGTCACTCACTTTCAAAATGCATGTTGCAAATGATATTCAATTTTTATAATGAGGATATTGCCATAAAATGTTTTATACGCTATTTTGTTAACAATAGCAATATTTTGATATTGCTCTTAAAAGTAGTTTATAAACAGGGAAAAATGCGCTGGAAGTAGAAGCTCCCACCTTTTTCACGTAACACTTTGTCTCAAGAGTGCGGTTAGCTAGAGATACTGACGTACAAAGAATGCAAACTATTTGAGAGAAGCTGCGCGCATGTAAAGACCCCACTTGTAGGTAATACAGATGAAAGCTACTGCTGTATGTAGATAGTAGGTATATTTGGGGTATACCACTTTAAATTGCCTTACATTACTGCTCAATTTTGTCATTTTATTCTTTAAATATATATTTTAAAATATGCATAATATATTAACAATTTTTCTCAAAAAAATTCTCTGGAGCATATATACGATAGGATATTTGGATAATAATTATAATCCTATTATATTATCAGAGGTCTGAAATCAGAGATAATCGGAGAACCAAGGTGAAAGCTATATTTTAAAGCTTCGCGTTCAGGATTATTGGGGGTTGCAATGTTGAAAACATTACATAATTTTTAATATTTTTAATTTTTAATAAAAAAAAATTAATCTTTTTTTTAATACACTCAAAATTTTAGAAAATTAAATATTACCAGGCAGAAATTGAATGAAGGTAAGTGAAACTTATTTGGCTCACCTCGAGATAGGATAGCGAAACTGATTGTGAATCGCTCATGTAGTCCACTCAAATCACACACACAATACATCCAATTCCTGGGTCTCATCAACTTATAAAATGGGAACGAAGAAAACAATTATAATTTCGATTGTTGAGTAAGTAATTATATTTCATTTTGAGTCTTCAAACCGCTTATAGATCATTATTTAATTACACGATGAAATTGATATATCTTTACAAAAAACCTAAAAACTACACATGCGATTTTTTAATCATACGTCTGCCTTTCGTTTCAAACGTATGGGACGTTTGAAACGACTGAGTGAAAATCTACAAAGCTCTCATTTGTATTGAAAATCTACAAACGAAAAAAAGCCGTAGGCAATCGCTAGTAAAGATATTAATAATTTGAATATTTAATTATTATATTAATATTTGTATATCGTTAAAATGAATATACAAAATACGAGGTCTGTTTAAACAGAATCGCCGCCGGTGCCGGAAGCCCAAGCACGTCAACAACAGACGAAAGCAAAAACATTGGCCAATCGTCGAATCATCGTTAGAAAAGTTGCTGAGGACCTAAACATATCGATTGGCTCCTGCCATTCGATTTTTACTAATGATTTGGGCATGAGACGGGTCGCCGCGAAATTCGTACCAAAATTGCTCAATTTCGACCAGAAACAGCATCGCATTAACATTGCTAAGGAGCTGTTGGACTTTGTCCGCCACAACCCAAATTTGTTCCAGAGGGTTATAACTGGTGATGAATCATGGGTTCATGGTTATGATTTCAAAGCTCAATCATCCCAATGGAAGCTGCCGCACGAGCCAAGACCGAAAAAAGCGCGCCAAGTTAGGTCGAATGTGAAGGTTTTGCTTACAGTTTTTTTTTGATTGCAGGGGCGTGGTGCATCATGAATTCTTGCCACAGGGTAGAACGGTCAATAAGGAATATTACCTGCAAGTTATGCTCAATTTGTGCGAAGCAATCCGCCAGAAACGCCAGGATTTGTGGAAGAACACACTAATAACGCCGTAGCCACCGTATCCCCAGATCTGACCCCCCATGACTTTTTCTTGTTCCCGAAACTGAAAAAGAAACTGAGAAGAACATGAAAGTACGACGCTACGACTTGAACGCTACGCTACGCTACGCTATGAAGTAGATAAAGGCGGCATCGAAGGAGTAGCTGAACAAGATCACAAAAAATAATTTCGCGAGGTGCTTCGAGGATTGGAAAAACGTGAGCACAAGTGTATAATATCTGGTGGGGATTACTTTGAAGGGGATAAAATAGATATTCTTGAATAAAAAAATAATTTTTGAAAAAACAAAAAATTCGTGATACTCTTTGAAAAGACTACGTATGTACCTAATATTAAATAGGCATATTCTATAACAATTAGTAACTCGTGGGAGCATTTGTATTATAAACGAGCTGGTGCCCGCGACTTCGTTCGCGTTGAAAAAGAAAATATATGAGTAATAATTATTATACGATGAGATATCGCAAAAACAAATTTAAAAAATCAATTGCTATTTGCGCCATCTGATGGGATGAAAATAAGACTTTTTGTTACTGCAGTCCACCAGTATTATATATAACGTCACTATTCACTGATAGATGGCGCTAGTTGACGCAAATCGAAATTATACTAAAATTATGAATATATATAAGCGTGATGTTATATAGCCTAAAGCCTTCCTCGATAAATGGACTATCCAACACAAAAAGAATTTTTCAATTCGAACCAGTGGATCCTGATATTAGCGCGTTCAACCAAACAAACAAACTCTTCTGTTGTAATTTATATAATAGTATATAGATTAAGAAGCTAAAACTAAGCTTTAATTATTGAGGGTAAAGAGCATCATACCACATATGCTGAAATCCAATCCAACTATACGGTGAAGCTGAAAACTGTTGCAAAATGAATTGTAAATTCGCCAGCCCGCACTTGTCGGTCACAGCTCTGGACTTTAGGTGGGTTATTCTGGTTCTTGCACTATGAAACTGATTAACATTTCATGTTATGAAATCACGAACTTTTATTCTATGGGAAAACACTCTTTTCTAAATTAAAGAATAATACAAATTTTTTAATACGTCCCACAAAGTAACGACGTCTCTTTGTTTCAATTTTAAAGTAAAAGAAAATCTCGTATTCAAGATCCTCAACTTATAAGTATTAAAATATTTCGTGATCTTTTTGGTAGACCTCAAGGTCACTAGATTATAAAATATAAGAGACTCGATTAATCTCAATTGAAAGTTTTATATTTTAAAGTGTTTTCCGTTTAATTAAATAAATACTATTTTTAAAGCGCAAAATTAAATATTTAAGAGAAATGAACAGCGTGCTCATGAACAACAACAAAAAAATAACTTTTCATGTGAACAATGATCCCAGACTTAAAAATACTTAGTCTTAAATGAGTTTTTGTTTTTTTTTTTTACTTATCGCGAGAGGATCTTTATCCTGAGAAAGTATTGCTTCGAAACAGTGTCCGTATCTACGCTGCCGACGCCGACGCCGGATGCTGCTGGACTATGCTCCATAACAGGTCTTATTTTGTGATTGCGAGACACAATTATTAAGGTTAGGCAATTTTGAGATGGGGAAAAAAGGTTTTTTTTATCTAAAGGTCGACACACACTGTCCTGTCACATACATTCCTACACGATAGAACTGTTGCATTCGTGCCTTTGCTACAATAAGTGTTGATTTCATGAAGCTCTTCTGTAATCGGTGATTACTTCCGTCATATGGGTCCTGTCCTGCCTAAAATCGTCTCTAATCTACATCTTGGAAACAACAATATAGAAATTCGGTAAAAACAACATTGCCATTGGATTTTCAAAACAGTATGTCTATTATTCGGAATATCGGAAGAACTTTTAATTGTTAAATCTTCAAAGAAAAACGTTCCTGTCATAAGATCCGTAAATTTTAATAACCTTCGAAAAATACTTGAATTTTTTTGAACAAATAGGTAGGTATTCATAAAAACTTTCAGTAAGCGACTTATGACATTCTCTTAAACAATTATTTGCTTTAGTTAAATAAATATTTACACTTAAAGTTTAGACTCCAAGGTTTAGATTAAAAAATTTGTTAATACGAGTATTATAGACACATTTGTAATTAACTAAGTTTTTATTGTTCAGTTGTTTATTATCCTGAGTAAAATAATCTGTGCCTATTTATAAAATTGTTTCTCCTGACAATTTCAGCGCACAGTCAAAACTACTAAGTCTAGAAATCAGAAATTTGGAACATAGGTTTATTTTTTAACGTAATCAACCGCTAAGAAAGGATTTTTGAAAATTTCATTTCCGTGCGAAGGCGGGGTAAGTCGCTAGTATAAAATAAAATAAATATTCTATAATATAAAAAACCTATTAAAAATCCTATTCTAATAATGTGTTTAATAATTGTAGTAATGAAAATATAACAGAATAACTGCACAGCGTGTGCGAAGCAACACGTTATTGAATGTCATACTTTCACAATTTGCATACATAAACAAGTGCATTGAGGCCACTACTCTATCAACGTTTCAGTATGCCAGCACTTAAATTTAAATTATGTTGTTACGGTCAAACGAATTCGGGACAGTTATTATGTTATAAGTAACAACCCCCTTACAGACCACCGTGAAATAACAGCATGTATGCTGTTGTGTTTCGGTGAGTTAGTAAGGGATGCAAGAGCCCATTTCCCTGTGTATTCCCCAGCCCCTTAATTCTACTGTAGTCGACAACGCACTTGCAGCACCTGTGGCGTGTGTTTTGGACGACAGTAGCCACCTACTATAATTAATTACTATTAGCAAAGTAAATTCATAATACTAAATATTTTCGAAGCGATAACGTAGAACACGACTCCATGGACACGACTCCTATATGTGGGCATTATTAAACTTGCGTGTTGGTCGAAAATTACAGTTAAAATAGAATCCGGGTAGATAATCGCAGCAAAGAATTATACCAAAATAAGTAACGTACGGTAAATGAAGCACAATTGAAAAATTATTCATATAAGTATAAATTCATTCAATAATTCAGTGTTCGATTCATTGCCTCTGTAGAAAATTTGGAAATAATTTTCCATGTCCATTCCATGCTTCAAACTTTAAATTAGTTTTGTTGGCGAGTGCAAGTCACTGGCGTCATTAGATATTATTCTATTAACGCGAGATATAATGTACAAGAGAAAATGGCCGCCTTTTACGAGCTATTAAATATTATAGAGCTCGTCGATGCATCGTTGCAGAGTAATGAAGGTAGACCAATTAATGTCCTTCTATGTCAATTCTCTTTGTTAGTATTTTGAACTATATTTTAAATTTTGAAAAAGAATTTCGTGTTTTATTAACATTTTTATAATAAATGAATGTTAAATATTTACTTATATATATAATCTTTTATTTAAGAAAAAAATATTGGCTTCAATACTTAGTGAGAGGCAATCAGAAAACTGATGAAAGCAAAATAAAAAAAAAAGTGTTGCCACTACTTATCTATCATCTACTTCTGCTCGATAGCTAAAGGATATGGTATATTCGAAATCGTTGGATAATAAGCTCAAAGAAAATATAAAGTATTAAAGTATGGAGAAATTTATTTTAATGTAATGAAAATTTAATTCTTGAACGCAGATTGTCTCGCATGAAATCAGAAAGCCCAGCAGCATTTTGAATAAACCGTAACTGTGTTGGCGGATCATTATTTTTTGAATTATTATTTTCTGTGATGTTGATATTGTTAATAATATAGTTCATTGTGAAGCCAAGTTATTAATTTCGTTTTAAATAAATGTTCATGTTTCATTTGTAGTAGCCTCTCCTGTGTCCCGTACGTCCAAATGTTTATCTACCAAGTTTCATGAAAATCAGTTAATTCGTTTCAAGTTATGGAAGAACATACATACATACGATACATACATACATACATACATACATACATACATACATACATACATACATACATACATACATACATACATACATTCAGAAAAAATTTCTAAAAATCGTCAATTTAGTTTCAGTATCAGCCTATATACACTATATCTCTGAAAACAAAGTAACTTACTCCATGACCGACCCTTACAGATTTATTATTAGTATTGATAAAATATATAAACTCTTTATAATGTAAAAAAATTCAGGTCCCTTGAGATTTTCAAAAAAAAAAATGAACTAAATTACGGACACCAGCTGTTACTCATATATTTTCTCAGATGTGATAATTTTAATTTTTTTTAACGCGCACGACTTCCAGGCTCGAGCTAGTGTTAAATAAATTCGGAAACAATGACGAAATACTTTGTAATACTAGCACGTTAATACTTTTAAGCATTCATTAATTAATAAATGTCTCGACATGTTTCTGCTACAAATATTTATTGTGAACTTTGTTAACGGTAACAAGGTTAAATAAAAGGTTTTATACAAGTACTAACGATTTCCGACACTGAGCGTCGTTTATAATAAGCAAACGTTCATATAAAAATAATCTACAGTACGTTTATATAAACATTGTAAACTTTTATATAACAGTCGTTTATATATTTAACGGTCATTTATATAACTTATCAGAAGATAATAAAAGTCATGAGTCGCTACCCTTTTTTTACAAGGGGAAATTCATCATGAATACCCACGGGCCTGGGGTGGCCGGTGGGTTATGCGGACTCTAACCGACTAAAACCGCCTTGCTTTTCCTACGCGCTGCCTATGATGGGGGACTGGAGAAATGAAGTAACGGCCGTCCGAGACCCTGTCCGGTAGCTGTCCGTAGTCTGACCCTTCGCGGAGAGCTTCCGCTCTCTTGATTTGGCGCAGTGTGACCTCCGCGCCGTGAAGAGACGTGGCGGAGACACCCAGCACGTCTCCCCTCGTTGCCCGGTGTTGTGATGACGGCGGACGACCACGGTGTGCGCGGTTCTCTGCGGCACAACCCACCGCAGAGTCGGAGGCCGCTTCCACCAGAAAATTCGCCCGCTGCGACCCGCGCCGGTCTTTGTGCGCAGAACCGAGACCCACGCCTCCGTCCGACGCAAAATGACCGGGAGTGCCGTTCCTCACCGGTCAACACCCGCATGGCCGAGTACCCGGCGAAGCACCAATGGACAGTTGGAGTCTCCAACCGATGCTCCGTCATGAGCTCCGATGATCGGATATTTAATAGAATTGGGAATTTTTAAGTGTAAAAAATCTTTTAAAAATGGCAAAAATGGCAAAAATAAAGTTTTTTTTTCTGGAAAAACATTAGCCTTGGCCTTTCCTAGATCTAACTTTATGCTAGTTTGTTAATATCAACAAAAATAAAACTAATTAAAAATAAGATCAAAAAATTCTTTATAATAATGAATTACTCCGAGGTCAAAATGTCGGCTCACTTGTATACTGGTGACTTGTACAACAGTGAAAAGATGAGCAAGATCATGTTGCCTACTTGGCATATAAATCGACCCTCGCAAACGATCTCCTCTAATCTCTCGCAGTTATCTACTTCTGGTGATTCTTTCTACCCTTGTAAGGAAATTGACTTCCATACATTTTGCAATAATCCATTAGAGTATTTTTGAACTGTTTCTGCAAGTTGCAAATAGTTAGTATACAATCTTGAATTATCATATTCTATATTCGATTTTTTTCCTGTAAAGTCTGTTTTGTTATGGCTAAATTAATAAACAAATTTTGAATTTTCTCTATGCTCGCGAGTCTTATACCAATATTTTTTCTTTTGCATACTTAATAACCAACTAATCTTTCCGACCACCATCTAGTTTTGAATGGAACATTAAATAATAATCGAACGCAACTGATAAATTAATGGATACAAACTTATTAGACGAAATCCTTATGGATCTCATACAAATCGAGCTTCACTAAGAGACGTCAATGTCGAGAGGAAAATGAAATGAAGTCAGACAAAGGATATAGAAGCCAAGCCCAGTCTCGGGCCACGTGAGATTTGCTAACGATAAAACGAAGGGCATCTCTGAACAAATGCACATCACACGATTAACGAAAGCAGTAAGCATGTTTTCTTTTCGACTTATTATATTTTTGTTTTATTTCATTTTATTAGGTAAATGAAACAATGACACCATAAGTTAGGAAAAAAGAGAAACATACATAATTGCAGATAATAGTGTGTAACAACATTTTCCACGAATTAGTAAACAAACTTTATACAGAAAGGATATACAAAAGTACTAGTAAAGAAGTTAAAACACTTTTAATATATCCTTTTGGTTCGGTAACCTAGCACGAATTTTCAGTACCATAGGATATAATTTTATTTTGAGTTATTTTCATGTAGAGAAAATTAGAAGAGAGAATGAAGTATTAACAAAATTTCATTTAAAGATTTTAAGCTAAGCGAAGCAGACAGAACGTGGCTGTCTGATTATGGAATTATAGATTCAGCCAGAGAATTTAAGAGCGCTTGGTTCTATACGCTTTCTTATATTGTAATTTATGTGCAAATTTAATATGGTAAACATTCTTTTTCCGAGGTTGTAAACATTTGTTTCCGTAGTTGATCTTAACATGAATCGAACCTTTGACCCTGACTGAAGCCATAAACACAATATAACCAACAGATCAAAGGATTAATCATTTTATAATCTTCGTATTTTATTAAATTTAGATATATCTTAGATCAGCTTAATCTACTTTTGCTAATAAATACATTTTTATAATTTAAATAATTTAGTGAAATTATATATGGTATATATAGGGATTCTCCTTTCTGTAATATTCTGCTTTTAATGTGTTAAAGATTCGATATGTCGTCTGGAATCCTGTTCCATGAGAAAATTGAAAAGATTGACTGCGCTCTCAATTATTGTGGTGTCACATTATTGGCGGAGACCAAACGGTTTCTGCCCTCTGATTAACATCTAATTTATTGCCACATTCTAAGTACAGTCTCCCATAATCAAGATAGATTGCTTCTTTTGTATATAAAACCCGTATCATAATGTAATAATGCCCAGCGATAATTAAGGTCGTACTCGTATTTTACACGTACAGCAGATAATGTAATTAGTGTTTCCGATATTATTAAAATTTCAGTTGCGTGTTGTTTTTCCGTTCTAATAAATAATATCATATACGAGTATTATACTTTCGTTGCATTAGTATAGGAATCAAATTGAGTTTTTATACTAATATTTCAAAGAAAAATGATGTGTATTTTTGTAATGAATAAACTCAAAAACAAAAAAAACTGGCTACTGGATTGATTTTAAAAATTCTTTTAAAATCAATCTTAGGATAGGATAGGAAGCTACCTACCTATAGGAAGCTACATTATCAGCGAGTAACATAGTAACACATTCTATAATATTACGTGGACAAAGTCGCGTGCAACAGCTAGTTCTATGTAGGTGTAAGTAATTTTGCTATATATTAAGATATAATAGCATCGTTCGTGGTGCAATTGTTATGTATACAAACCTTCCCCCGTTTATTGAAAAGTTGTTCATAAGTGAAAAGTTGTCATTCTTCAGTTTTTGCGAGACTAACGCAAAGCGATTGATTTTATATATACTTATCAAAAAGATTTTTGCTTGTGTGTTAAAATATTTCCACAGTTTTTCCAAGTTTAGCAAAACAAACTTCCTCTAAGTATAGCCGACAATAATGTGGACTTTGTAGATTTTATATCAATCTTCAAAATTCTATTACGTGTCTGATGTAAGTACTGATTATATTTTAATACTATAAATTAAAATATTATTTGCAGTAATACGATTATAAATTTTCCGATTATAATTTTATAATTATAATTACGAATAGATATTTTCCCTAAATAACTCCAGATCATTGTCGTTTTTCTTGCGGTTCAGAGAGCATCATCTGAATATGGTTGGAAAATTCTAAATAATTATTGTGTGAACGACCGACATCTCAGAAGTGAGAGTAATAATAATTCTTTGCGAGCAACATGGCAATAATGGTGTAGGTCAACACCATCTGCCGCCTTCTGATTTATGACATCTCGGGAAAAAACGCTCTCGAGAAGTCGGCTCGTTTCGTTTCTTGCCTTTCTACAAATGACGAAAAAAGATTTTAGCACATTTCAGATAAGTTTAGCCGCCTCGGTCGCCCCTGGCACTTTGTGTATTAATAGCTTTGCAGTCCCTACTTTTATTAGTTCCTCGCGATTTGTTACTATTACAACGTAAGTACATATTATACATCAAACCAACTCAAATGTTTCGGTGATATCTCACTGAAATAATATACTATTTAACTGCTGATTTTCTTTCTTACGCCCGACTTCCGACACAAAAACGGGGTGTCATAAGTTTTAAGTGTACCTCTGTAGAGATCTGTTCAATCTTTTGAAGACCATCACAGCCCATTGCCTATAGTTGACGAAGGGGTTTCACTAACTTAACTTGCACATGTTCGATTGATATGTTTGGTATGTTTGGTACTTCGCTGGTTTTTCCATGACATGGTAACCTTGACCTGATGCTACAGAATCAAGTACAGCAGATATAACGTGTTTGGGCTCAATAGAAAGTTCAATCAATAGTTTACGATTTTTAATTATAGCTTGTATGTTAGGTCGTCAGGCAATCCACTTGATAACACAAGCAACGGTATATGCAACGTTATAGGATTTTCTGTGAAAATTTTCAAAAATTACTACTTTACATTTTTAATTAGTTGTAAAATTTTAACAATAATTTTTAATTAAATGGATTATTACTTGATTGAATCGAAATATTAAAATCACGCATAAAATAAACAGAAGTCAAAGAGATTAAGGCATTCTTTGACTAATAAATACACTCAATTATTAACATTAATTATCGCGTATTTTATTTTGTTAGATATAATATTTTGGAAATTTTTAGAAAATTTTGGAAATAATTAAGAATAATATAAGACAGTGCCTTAAAATTAACTACATGTACTCCAATACTCTCAGTGATAGAACGAGCAACCAATATCCGAAATTAGAGACGCGTAAGGTTATGTTGGACTAATTGTGTGCTATTAGTTCTCTTGTGTAAGTTATTAATGTGCAAACCGCTTCAGTAGACGTCGAATGATAACGTTCATCCGACATTTCATCTACTTTTATTAGCACATGCCAGCGACTTCGTCCGCGTTGAGAAATGAAAAATGTAACACCTGAGAAACTGCTGAGACTGCTGCTGACTGCCACTGCTGACGACAATGGTGTCGATTTTTTAATATTTTTATACGATCCCTCGAGAACTTAACATGTTTTCAAGATAAAAAGTATCCTATATGTTAATAAATTATTATTTTTGTGCCATATTTCATCAAATCAAATCAAAACAGGTGACATAAAGTAGTTTTACATAACATATTTAGTTTTTATTATATACTATGTTTTATACTAGCTTTGCCAGACATGGAGTAAGCGTAGGTAATAGGGGCTGGCACGGTTGCCAATGCTTGTCTCCAACGAGTTGTACTATTTGTCTAAATCACTAATTCCGGAAACTACCTGTTGTTTACACCCAAACTAACTAAAAATATAAAAGCTTATGTAAAAAACATTTATTCATATTCGCGAAGTACTGCGTGGAATTTTCTAGAACAGTTTTCAGTATTTCACGATAGAATTCTTTAAAACGTAGCGATTATTAAAAAAAAAGGAAAAAATATTCGAACAAAAGGAACGATAATTATTTAGTTTCACGACCAACTGATTTCTGAAAGGAATGAATCAGTTTCTTTTGGACTTTGGCTAGAGTTTAATTACGGAGACGACATAATGCGGTCGTTATTCATTGTGAGGTAACAGAGAGTGTCGGCCAAGATCCGAAGCTAACGACGCGTACAGGGCAATCACAGCCTCCAATCACGTCTAAAGACAACTTGTTTCATCTTACTTATATTAACATCGAGCCGCGATTTAATGAGTACATTTAATTTGAATTTTTACTAATATTTCTTACTTTTAATGGAAATAGAAAAAAAACTATTTGATTGTTTTCTATGTACATAAATGAAACACTGTATGTACCTAGTTAATTCTGAAACGTTACCGACTAAGTCACTCTCTTCTCTTACACAGTCTGTTTCTGTCATGCTTTTAGGTGAACCTATAGAAAGAGTATATGAAGCGCGGAATTTAGGCTTACTGATGGATGTTGAATTAAGCTACCAAAAACATATTAGTAATTGTACGAAGGATTGCTTTTATAAACTCAAAATTTTATATAGAATTAGACCTTATCTAACCGAGCAGCTGCGTGTTCAACTCGTTGAGTCTCTTATTTTATCTAAGTTTAATTACATGGACACGGTTTGTGGTCCTCGTTTGTTGGCAAAAACCCAAAAATTAATTCAGCGTGTCCAAAATGCTTGTGCTCGTTTCTGTTTTGATATTCCTTGGCGATCACATGTGACTCCATATTTAAATAAGCATGGTATATTAAAGATGAAGCATCGCCGCAAACTTCATTTGGCGTGCCTTATGTTTGGCGTCAATAAATATAGGGAGCCTTCTTATCTCTATGAGAAGTTGTCGTGGAGGGATGCTCATCCTCGCGGATCTTCGACGCAGCTAGTAATAGAGCGCCACAGTACTGCTGCCTTTAGAGGTAGCTTTCGTTATGCTGCGTCAAAGTGCTGGAATAACATCCCGCCGCCTATTAGGGACCTGCAAAGTACTAATAATTTTAGAAATAAATTAAAGAAATTTATATTCGAACACCAAAAAAGCGAGGAGCAACTGCGGAACGACACCAGTGCCTTCTGAATATATATGTATTTTTAATTTTATATATTATTTTTTTGGTAGATGATATTTTCTTTTCTGTATAAATATAGGTGTTTTTTGTATTATATATTTATGTTATATTTTTAATTTTAAGAGCTTTTATGTATTGTTTTATCTTGTAAGTGCGTAACCTCACCATCGGCTCTAACGGAAGACCAGCGCAGGTTTTTATAACCTGCATTATGCTGAGTTGGAGCCGGTTTGTGGCGGGGGACGTTTGTGTTAGTCTTTTTATATATTTGTATGTTTTCAATGTCCTTTGCTACAAATAAAATATTATTCTATTCTATTCTATTCTAATATTTCATGACTAATTCTTTGCCGGAATATGGAAGACTACTCCTTTTATGCATATTGTCTTGTCTATACAAAATAGTTTTGAGGTTTCACATCTACCAAGCGTACCGCGACGGCTCAATTTTTTTATATTATTATTATTAACACAATGAAATATTAAAAAAAACCAAAACAACAGAAATTGTAAGATGCTTTAACATGATAACCAGCGTCGTTTGAATATACTCATTAACTTATGTAAATTTCATGTGTGTTACACGATGGCTATTTGTAATGTGATTTCCGTGCATCAAAGTTTGTTGGACTTTGTGGAAATAGGCTGCCGGCAAACTAATAAATTCTTCACTTATAACTCGCGTAAGGGCAAGCTTGAGGTATCGAAGTAGTTTAAAGTTGCGTGAATACAAGTTCGCAAACAATTTTGATCACGTACACGTCTTTGGCGGGTCTCGTTCTCTCGCCTCCGAACTCTAACTTCTGACTCTTTAAAAGTGAATATCGTGTTATTGTTATGATCTTTTTGCGTAATAGTACGTATGATGTAATCATGATGCTGTGTAATAATAGCATACTATTATTACACAGTGTACACATACCATAGTGTAGAATCCAGCTCGCAGCCCAGGCAAACCCAGCGTAAGGTGGCCGGGAGTTAACGGTGGGTCCAGGCTGCTTTTGATCAGTCCTATTGGAAAATTATGGAGGAGCCAATTTCCAGCAGTGAATGTCTTGCGGTTGAGATGATGATGATGATCATGATCATGGTGATTAGATATAATTTAATAGTTGTATTCTAGGCGACAGGACCCGACGGCCGTCATTTTGTCAAAAATTGGGCTGTGGCACCTGAAGTGATGTAACAAAGTTAAATGTGGTTTTTACGTTTTTCTAATTTCTATGCAATTTCAACAATTCTCTTCATCGGACTTTCGTCGAATTTCAACGAATATTTAAAAAAAACTGAATTGATCTTGAATTTTGCGTTTAGCGACACATTTAGCATTTTTTTTATATACGAGCATATAGATTAGTCTATACAGTTATCAACGGAATGATTCATATAGCCACCCAGTGACTTCGTTCGAACCCCTTTCTCTTACGCATTTGTAATATTTGTTGGAATTTACAACAAATAAGTGAGGCTTCAAATAACATGTTCTTAAAGAAATGACTGTTATTTATATTTTAATTCTATTTTATTTTTTAACAAAATTAGACTAAATCGATACGCATCTTTTATATTAGTCACGAGGATTCACGCCGCTTATTTTTGTATACACTGTGGTTCTGACACCGTGAAAAGGGATGGAACGACATCTGCGTGAGGCACTCATCTTGATTACACACTCTCAACTTTGGAATTTCATGTTTTATACTGAACAGTTTGCGTAATAATACCCTTGATTTAGGGCTTTGTGGTTAAATGATTTCGACAGTCATTTGTTTCACGATGTAATGCAGATGTAACAATGGCATAGCCAGTTCGTTAGCATGACTTGTATTGGAACAAGTTAGAAATAACATAAATCTTACGTATTTATGACTTTCTCACGTCTCATGTATTTATGACTTAATAATAGAATGTATTGTTGTCTGGAATGATATCGGCACTAAAGAAAAAAGTCATATATTTAGGTTTATATCTGTTATAAGATTAATAATAATTATATATTATATTTAAATTACATTTAATGTAGCAATTGTATAGCAAAAACATTGATTTCACATTTTTATTAAATAATAATTATTAAATACACCAATCGTATACTATGCAAACTAACTCTTCAGGCTTTACACCCAGTCTGCGCATGGAAAAGTGTAAAAAATATTATTATATCGATATTTTAACTAGAGGAAGGAGAAAGATGTACCAAACAAAGAAACAAACAAACCATGTCGCGCAAACTGTACCTGACCCACAAAGTTATAATGTCTCACAAAAGAGAAAATCTTCCGGAGTTGAAGCGATGAATATTTATAAAATTTCAATTAAATCGGATTAGGACTTTGAAGTTTATGTATAATAAGCAGTGTTGCCAACCCTACCCTAAAGTAAAACTGTATATATGCTTTAAAAAACTGTAGAAAACTGTAAATATAAAAATAAAAAACAGTAAACCTACAGCTTTTTAATACTTAAAAAAAAACTGTAGAAAACTGTAAATATTAACATAAAAAACAGTAAACCTACAGCTTTTTAATAACACGCTTATGTGCTTCGGTTAACCAAAATATTATTCAGGCAAAAAAATATTGAATTTTTACCAACTAAATATTTGTTTGAACGTATTGAATCACAGATTTAGTTGATTCAACTAAACTCAAACTTTTTTTTCTCCGTGTAACTAGTAATAGATAGAACGCATATAGGGATTAGGGAAGGAATTATTCAAGAAAAACTCACGTGTTGATCGACAAACTTTTAATCAGATTAATAAACTTGGAAATAAAATATAATCATGAATTATTATCATTATCATAACAATTTTTAAGATATTAATTATCAGATATGTCATCAGCTTCAGCTAATCAGCTGCTTCTGTTATTTCATTTTCAATTTGCAAATCTTCTTAATTTTCCGTTTCATCTTTGTTTTTGAAATCATACATATTTTTATTAATTTTTTTTAAATGATCATTTGTCACATCGAACTCGTAACAATGTTGGATTTCTGATTTTGTGTGCAAAGTACCTTTTATTGTGGTCGTAGTTGACTAGTTGCGTACAGCGTACTGCGTAGTTCATTTCAGTTTCAGTGAAATCCACCATTACTATGTAATTATCGATCGGTTTAATAGATGGCGGTAAAACGCCATATTTTAAATTGATTGATAATTACGTAGAAGTGGTGGATTTCACTGAAACTTTGTACGAACTATACAGCAAATAAAATGGATGGAGTTAGAATCTTATTAAAAAACTGTAGATTTGAAGGCCTAAACTGAAAACTGAGAAGATGTCTAAAAAACTGTAAATCTACAGTTAAAACTGTAGGGTTGGCAACATTGATAATAAGCAACTTGACTTTTAAAATAATAATAAAATATTAATAATAATAATATACTCAATAAAAACTTCACTAGACTTTAGATACCTAATTTATAATTATCTTTTATTTGTTGTAAAATTTGTTGTTTTAAAAGCACAAATTCATATAATTATAAATATTACAAATATATTCATACAAAGTTCATAAAAATGATACATATATTATATCGTATAATACTTTTTCACTCATGATTATCAAAAAAACCGAAATACCCAGCGTAAGAAGTTGCGGGCATAAGCTAGTTGAAGAATACCTAAATTTAACAATAAAATATTCATTCATATCACCACAAAAAGGGAATGAGATTTCGTTTGCCTATTAGTTCCCGCCTGCAAAATCCTCTGCTCACATTTCCCAAGTCTCCTGCTCCGGCAATCTCCGGCCAGCTTTGAAAAGGGCATCCAGATCGTCTCGCCATCTCCGTATTTATTTCCGCTGTGAATTTTCGCAGCGGTCGGGATATATCACGTGGGAATTATGAAAACACCTCAGGTTATTAAGAGACAAATCAAAATTATAATTGCGGCGCATTTGCGGCGTCACACCTACTCCCACTATTTTCATTTTAAAAATAAACTATTTATCTTTTATTCGTTCAGATTGTTGCTTCATTACTCTTATTTACAATAAATTACCGCTCTTTGTCTAAAGGTCCTATCTAGCCCCTTCAAAGGAGGAAAAGATAACGCTATTTTATTAAATCACTTGTTTTAAACGATGTATCGCTTAATTACAACTATAGAATTTTATACTAAACACATTTATTTATTTATTACCTTATAAACACATTAGCTATTACATGAATATGTAAAAACAAATATTTGCATGGCCTTTGTCGGGTAATACACACTTAGTAACTGCTGTATATGTAAGGACATAACACTATCAATACTATAATTAAAACAGGGCAAAAAAATATTGTTATTAACTACAACTTTTCTATAATATCAATGCGGTCCACAAAATACAACTTTCCTGTAGCTACGAAAACGTCACGCCATCTATGGCTGGACTACGAAACTTTTAAATTCCACGGAGTTTCATGGAGTTTCATCCGTGTAGGAGCTAAGTAAGTACTTCTTTAGAAAATTGTGTCACAACATATAGGTAATTTACTTAACTCGCACCTGAGCACCATGAAACAAAGGTTCCAATGACGATTTAATGAGAAACCGTTTCTTCAGTATAAGCGAATTATAGGGGAATACTCTTTTGCGAGGATATTTTTTTATGCTCACTATTTCCTATATTTCTGTTTTCTATATAAACATTCACTTGAATCTTCTAAGTAAAAGCTTTTTTTTATGTATAAAAGTTTGCAAGTCGGTTGACGGACCACTTGATGGTAAGGTGGCTCTACCGTCGCTGGTACACACAAATAACTATAAAGGTTTGAAAATTGCGCTGCTAACCCTGATAGGATAAAAGGCAAGGAATAAAATGAAATAATAGTTAACTTACTCATTGAACGAAATAACAGCACGACATGTGCTTATATTTTAAGTTATTATTCTGTATAACACAGTTCGTAATACCATTACGAGCGTTTTTGTTCTAAAATAGGACTGTTTCTACTCAAATGTTCAATAATCGACCTAAAATTTTCCATTTTCAATGGACAAATTGTCAATTTTCCAAATAAAATTAACAAAAGTACATATAAAAGTATACTAAATACAAAGTTGAATAATTACGAGATAGTTTATGTCTATAAGTCTATACATAACCTTAGTATTGTTTTCTTAGTACTCGTAGATTTAATCTGAGGCTATGACACGATGCGAACTCCATCTACTTTTGTCATCAGCTTTAATGTCCCATTTACGATAATTTCATTTTTGTTCCGTCGGTATGGCTTGGAAGCATTTGCGAAGACACTGTGCTGCAAAGTGCTTTCCTTTTAAAAGTTTTAATGTGCCTATACTTTAGCATCTTTTCAATGTGTTTTTCCTTGCTGAAATTAATTTCCTTAGAAACCATTGTCCCTCTACTGGACCAAGTGGAAACTATCCTCTGTTATTATTATGTAACTTATAATTAGGTACATTGATTATATTCAACTTGTCATTTTATATTTTACTTCGGTGTCATTCAATTGCATATTATAAAGTAACACACTCTTCTTTCAATTTTTTTAATTTTTTTTTATTTATACTCGACAGATAGGCTGACAGTCCATTTGATGGTAAGTGGCTACCGTCGCCTATAACACAAGCAACGCCACTGGTGCTGCAAGTGCAATGTCGACCATAGTAGAATTAGAAATGGATAGGGAAATGGACTAGGGAAATCTATATATATATACTTATTTTTTGTTTTTTCTTAGTTTATATTTATCTTAGCGTGTTTCTCCCCAAGCTCATGACATCTTAGATATCTTAATGTCTGCTAATAATGCAACCTTGATGACTTTCAGAATAAGCTCGTGTTGTTTCATAATAGCCCATGAATAATTTGTGATTATCATTGTAAACAAAACCAAAAAATTTGTGTATTAGACCACAGAAAATACTAGTAGGTACATACCTCAACTTATTATGGAGGTATGTACGTACACCTAAAAGTGCCAGGCTCTTCTTATGTTGGCAAGGTTTTGAAACATTAATCAAGTTAGGGGCTCTTGTCATCGAACAAATTGTCTGGTTAATTATATTACAATTACAAAGTAAGTGCTATAAAAACATTTATTTGCTATTATTCAGGTATAAAATGCAAGTTTAATTCATAAATTTATAGTTATAACTAGCGACTCGCTCCCGGTTTCGTCCGGGGTGCAATTTTTATATATAAAAATCTTCTCCGTTTATCCCTCTTACTATATGTAAAAAAAAATATTAAAATAAATCAAATTCTCGAGTTTTAGTAGCGTAGGTACACAAACCAACTTAACATTTTTCTATTTAAGAGACTTAAATATTGACCTTATTAAAATTTTAAATACTTTCACTTCAATGGAATAAAGACAACATAGGTATGCCAAACAAACAGCTTAATTTGTTTTTTTCCCATCATTTTCAGAGGCGTCTTAACTATGTGTGCAGGGTGTGCGGGGCACACGGGCGCAGCGGTGTAGGGGGCGCCGGCTGCGGCACCCCTGTGGCGGCACCACTTTCAATGAACCTGTGCCCTTGTTACGACGCCGGGTGTTATAACTCAATCCCACGTAAAGGAGCTCCCGTTGCATAAATTTTGTATGGCATCCCGAGCTCTTCTTATATGTGTCGAGTCGAGTTACAGCAAAGCAAGGCGCGCCACGAGAACGTCTGTCAAGCTAGCATTGTAAAGTCGGCAAAATCAAAAAGTTTTAGCTCAAAATTTAGTGCTAATTGAGTGCTAATTTAGTGCCAAACAATTAAAAAAGTGCTCTTATAAATAAACAAGAAAACGATACAATGCTAGCTTTATATCAAGCTAGCATTGTAATAGTCGGAAATCTATAACCTCAGATAATTAGCGTTAAGTTTTTGTAGTCAAAATTAAGTGCTCAATTAGTGCTGCTAATATAGTTAACGACATAATCGCTGCTTAAATTCAAAAGTGCCACAAATCAAAAAATTCCAAAAATGTTTTTATTGAAAAAATACAATCACAATCCGTCATATCGTATGTTGCAAAAAGACTTATGGTTGTTTTATTCCATACAATTCCATATTTAGTATATTTTGATATATTTTTTTATATTCAAAAGTAATTTATATGCTTACATCTCCTCTAGTATTCAGTTTATTATAAAAGTACTTAAACCATTTAATGCTACTTAAAAATACGATTCTAACGATGTAAATATGCATATATTTGATATATATCTAATAAGAAAAAATAATAGAAAAAAAAAATTTTTTTTGTCGATTAGCTCTCCTGTAAAAAAGTGTAATTTTGACTTGTGACACTTTTGAATTTAAGCAGCGATTTGAAAAAAAAAACTTATTTTTCCATAACTTTAATACACTCAATAAGACTGTCATAGACCGCGTGATTGGTTAGTTTCGGCCGTGCGCCAGGAGGCATTTTTTTACAATTTCCATTTTTTAACATTGTCATAAGTATAACATTTATATAGACATGTTAAAATAACATTTGTACCTATTCCATTTTGACCGCGCGCTTCCTAAAGGGCGCTAGAGTAATGTTTGCACACGGGCGCTACATGGGCTAGAGACGCCTCTGATCATTTTCATTATCTTGTGTGGATTATTAAGGCGCATATTTATGCTAAACTACATACAAAAGAAATGTGTCTTTGAAGGCATAGGATCTCTTAAACTTGTAGTTCAAATAATCTAAAAAAATATATGTTATATGTCCCGGCTTCGCCCGGCGACCATTTTTTTTTACGTACAAACCTTCCCTGATTATCCCTCTCAATAAAAAAATCGTAGTTCATTTTTCTTTTATGGTTGTTACTTTTAAAATTTGTTACAGAAAAAATATCTAATGTAACCTATATTTTTTGCGAGAAATCTCTTCCAACTTCTAAACCCCTGAACCGAATTTAATTATTTCTTCACAGTGTTAATTAGATGTTAGATAATTTAATTTCTAAAAAACTTATTGTTTCAAATTTTTTAAAAAAATGTTAACACGGAACAGCAAGACGAAAACTGTGCTGCGTACACGTAGTTCTTCACCGAGCTGCAGACGGCTGTCCCAACACCTACTATGGTCGCTAATGCTCTTAACAGCTATAAGTCTTCTAGTGTGTATCAAAGTATATTTTTTTATAGAGAAGACATTTTAATTTGAGAAAATATCCTTCCTTTATAACGGAACAATGAATGAGACTTAATAATTTGCAGAGGACATTTAAAATTTTATATATAGATTTTACTTCGCTAAATAATGCCACGTCGATTTTTAAGTTAGTTTTGAAATCGCTTTCCTTATCTAACTGTATGGCCGCATACTCCTCGTAAACCACGCAACCGATATTGATGCGGTTTTAGCCATCATTTAGACAATTTTTCAAGGAATTTATAATAAAAAAAATCAATTTTTCCTGGGCCAAGCCGCGAGCGGGTCGATATAAGGAACGGTTATTCACAGTGAAAGTTAGAAGCGGTCACATTGTAATATTCGGACGAGTACCTTCGTGTGTTTAATGATAGCAGACACCTTACTGCTCCAATAAAACGTGAGAGAAGACAATTGAATTATCTCAAAAAGAAACATACTTCGCATAAGCGACACTAGTTCGCTTATACAAAAGATTAACCTTTTTTTATGTTGTATCTCGCACTACTTCTTATTACATAATAATATCTGATGTCTTTTTGTATCCATGTAAACATGTACCTACGACATAAAGGTCATAAAGGTTAGTGGTAATAAAAATAATCGTCAGCCTAACGGCCTCGGAAAGCGCTGGACTTATCCTAATTGGAATGAAATAAAGGAAGTAAAACTTCTTTACTAGGACCAACATTGGAAAGTTCATTTGTAAAGCTGTAAGCGTCTTCAGCTTTGTTATATGCAACTATTTATTTGTGGAACTATATGTTAAAAAAGTTTCAATATTTCAAAAAAATGCCTTAAATATTTATTTTGATTATTTTGACTAAATATTTTTATTTACATACCGATTATATCATTCATTGCGGGATTATTATTATTTTAACTGAAGTCCTAATATTATTAAGTTGTCTTTAGTTTTATTATTGTGTCTCGTTGAAAGAAGAATATCTTTTATAAATGAAATAAATTTTACCAGTTGTTTCTTAGATTTTATTAGTTTGATTATTTTTAGAATTCTTTATTTGAATAGACAAAAAATATTGCTATTTTGCTATAAAAATATACTATTAGTTTTTACCGAGATTTATACCGAGTAGTCAGAAATTTATACAGACTAGACTGATTAGATGGTGAATAAATAGGGTTTTTATTTTATTTTATTAGTACCTACTAAAAAAATTCACCAATTCATTTACATGTCCAAATCGAGTGTTCAACTAACTTCTTTACAGAACCAGCCATCTCTATTGTTTCACCGAACTGAGTGAGGCCAAAGCCTAAACGTGTTAAGCCGCAGGCGATCGTTGATGTGAAAATAAAATGTATCTATAATACGAGTTTGATGGATCCAAAACACAATTGTAGCCGACACAAAACGCGTCGACATGTATTAATTTGTAAGGGCAAAAAGCAATACTTTTATTCGGATACCTATTGATCTTAAATAGGAATCGGCCGTAACCGAAAGCTTTTAAGCGGACCGTAATAGTATATTTGGCCGCGTTCGAGATCCAGCCACCATTAACTTAATTGGATTCCGTTCGGATCTGGTGCGGCTATGCCGCTGGGTCAATATTCGTGCCAAAATGTTCATTGTTTCCCTTAACATTATTAGCGCATCCATCGATTGCTTTTGCCTACACCAAAGGGAAACCGAGAAATACGAAAACATAGGGGCATCAAGAGCAAACATTGACAGTGTTCTAATAATAGCACACCAACGCAAGGTGGGTGTGGTCTTGTCTCAGTAAGAAATTACTACTTCTAAAATAGTTTAAAGTTTAATGAAAATTGGAACGAAATTTTGTCTTTAAATAACAAATAATGTAACTAGAAATGTTAGAATATTTAAAATGGCATACTAAATTAGCAATAGTAATTAATTAATTGAAACAAACATTGTTATTAAGTATAAATTCTTAAAAACTTTGTATACGAATATATAGAGAAAAACTCAAAAGACTGCTATGTGCACTTGACTAGTTTATTGTAAATAGGTAAGGGATACAAACACCAAACACTCACATATAATGCTGGCACTTCACATGGCTATTTGTGTTCGCTATTGGGTGTTTGTTGTATGTGGCAAAATATTTAACGTTCTGGTAATCATGCAAATAACGGCAAATACACATGGCAGTCAAATAACAAACACACAAACATTTGGCAGCAAAACGCAAGGTGTTTACCAACACTATGGACGTGTGATTCCATGCATCATTGACACGCTGTCTGTTGTTATGAGATTCATTCTGGGGGTCCCATATACACGAATTCATTTGGTACAACTCCAAAATTTTTAGCATTGTTATTTGGTATTTGGTATTGGCGTTATTTGTCAAATAGACAAATAAGGGTAACACTTTGTCAAATAAACTGTCCACACGTGGTAATTGTTTGCCAAATATGCCAAACACACAAATACAAATAGCCATGTGAAGTGCCAGCATTACATACGGACATTGTCAATACACCTTCACTTTACTCGAACGCCCCAGTGCTTCCCAATGTGTTGAGAGCTTCTATAAAAGTTGTAACATACTAAGTTCTACTCTGGAGACAAACGAATTGGTACATTTTATGCATTAAGGGGAAACCGGACATGTAGGCTACGAGCAATGTATGTTGCTATATGTAGGGAAGAGAGATTGTGGTTATTGCATATATTATATTATATGCAATCATACACACTTACACACATACATACATACATACATACATACATACATACATACATACATACATACATACATACATACATACATACATACATACATACATACATACATACATACATACATACATACATACATACATACATACATACATACATACATACATACATACATACATACATACATACATACATACATACATACATACATACATACATACATACATACATACATACATACATACATACATACATACATACATACATACATACATACATACATACATACATACATACATACATACATACATACATACACACATACACACACACACACACACACACACACACACACACACACACACACACACACACACACACACACACACACACACACACACACACACACACACACACACACACACACACACACACTTGCACACATACATACATACATACATACATACATATATACAGAAAAAATTCTAAAAATCGTCAATTTAGTTTCAGTATCATGTATAGAGCCTATAAACACGATATCTCTGAAAACAAAGTAACTTACTCCATAACCGACCCTTACAGATTTATTATTAGTATTGATTATCTTCTGTTAAGATAAACTTAAGTATTCATTTAAGAAAACTAAAGTGATTTTTGCACAACCAAATCTAGGTTACTATGAAAAACTTATGTATTATCTGAACGAGTTCACGTTACATAAATCCATTAAATTGACTACTAAGCTTTGTCCTGAAAGCACATCGCGCGAATTAACATACTACGTTTTAAGGAGTTTGCAAGTTCAACACCGCGGCTTCTTAGCCAAAATCGCTTTCATCCATTAACGCTTTGTTATTCTACGCACGGGCCCTCGCTCGATAATCTGTTATTTTATTTGACACTGGCGACGTGACAACTCGGTACTATGCAATATTTTACCTTGCGGGTATGGTTACAAATTTTGAAACAGCTCCAAATATTGGACGACATACAAGACATAACACCTCGATATTATACAGGCTTCGCTTGAATAAGTATTGAACCTTATATCAATCAAATGTCGGGTCGTTTTGCTAGGTCATTTAAACTTCCCCCCCTAGGTGGGCCATGACCTCGTCGTGGTGGGGCGGCTTACCCTCGCCAGTTCTTGGCGGGGGGACCAAGAAGGCCCACACCGGTGTGCTCCGAGCGGGCTCCGCTTGCGGAGCTCGTGGCGGAATACACAGTTGGAACACGATATCGAGATGCTTCGGCATGCTTAAGGACGCCTCGGCATCTCTAAGGACGTTGCAGCATGGCAAAACATAGTTTCTGAGAGTGTGCGCTTGCATGTAGGGATGCTGAAGGATCCTTTTTCTTGCCGATGCCGATAATGGGCGCCGAGTCTGACGTTTACTGTTTGACATAAGCCTCTCCCATAATTTTCCAGTTAGACCGGCCTGAATCAAGCGATTGTCAGACCAACTTGGCAATATAGTGCTGATTTTGTGGTATTTCTGCTACTGTGAACGGGCTCGGATAGTAGCGAATTTTAAAGTATTCCGCTCACAGTAAGACCATAACTTTAGCGCTTAAACCATCCAGCTAGATAGTAACGTCTCGATAAACACGAAGATAAAGATTGCAAAAACTAATTGCAACATAAAACTAACTAAACTAATTCATTCTAAAGTACGTGTTAGTATACGTACTTTAGAATGAATTAAGCCAAAAAATATTTATTTTTTACAAGATCACTGGTATTTTGTACATTTGTATAGTTTGTCACCGAAGTAGAAGTTCAAATAGAAATGGTTTAAAGCATTTCAAAGGAATGGTTGAAGTATGGAGTCAAAATCAAATGCTTCTAACCATACCTTACACATAGTTAGCAGTAAAACTACGGTTAAACTGTTACTTTTTTATTCAGACTTCAGCCAACCCTCTCTCCTTGGTGGATCCCTACCACCCTCCTTTGCGTTTCGACCTTGAGTGCTCAGTGCGACGAACTTTACAGCCCGGTAATGATATACCCAGACCTTGCTTCTTTAAAGCTGATTACGAAGCTATAGTTAAGCACTTACGTGAGATATGTTGGGATGATTTGTTTTCTACTTGCTCTAACGTTAATGAAATGCTAGATCTCTTTTACCTTAAAATCCGTGAAATTATTAACTCATTAGTTCCGAAATTTAAACCTGTAAGAAAGAAATTTCCTCCTTGGTTCTCTAGGGACCTTATGGGTCTCATCAGTGAAAAATACAAAATACGCATGAAATTGAAGAAATTTAAGAGTAACCCTCGCGATGTTTTATATTATGATTTATTGAGGAGCAAATGCATCAGGCTGCAGAAGATATGTTATAAAGAGTATTTACACAGAATGGAGTCTTCACTTAGGTCCAATCCAAAGCTGTTTTGGTCGTTCGTTAAGAGTAGAAGGCGCACCCGTGGGTCCTACCCCGCTAGGATGTCTCTTGAGGGTGTAACTGCTACTCACGGCTGTGAAATCTGTAATCTTTTTTCTACTCACTTTGCGAAGGTATACAATTATTCCTCTAGCCCCTCAAGTTCCCACTCTTCCAGGGCTGACGAGGCTGGGTGTGTTCAAACTGGCGTTTCACTCCGCTCTGCTGTTTTGTCTCCTTCTGTGGTGAGTGTTGCTCTAAAAGGACTGGACCCTTATAAAGCGGCTGGTTCTGACGGTATCCCTTCAGTATTTGCTGTTAGGTGTGCTGGGTGCCTTGGGGTTGCCTCTGACAATGATCTTCAATGCATCCCTGAATGAAGGAATCTTTCCTTCTATTTGGAAAGAAGCATTTATACTTCCCCTTTATAAGGCTGGCGACAGCTCTGACGTGAAAAACTACAGACCCATAGCAATCCTGCCTGTCTTCGCCAAGGTGTTCGAGAAGTTACTGTGCCCACTTTTCAATAGTCACTTTAAGCAGTTGTTTTCTTCTTGTCAGCATGGATTTATGAAGGGCCGCTCGACATCTACAAATCTTTGCTCTTTTATCGATAGGGTGAGCGGTCTAGTGGATTCTCGTCACCCTGTCGACGCCATCTATACTGACTTCGCCAAGGCGTTCGACAGGGTTCAACACCACATTATGATGCGGAAGCTTGAGCGGTATGGATTATCCGGTAATATCCTAAATTGGTGCGGGTCATATCTGAGTGGTAGGGTGTCAAGAGTGGTCCTTAAAGGATATTTTTCAGACTCCTTTGCAGTAAATTCCGGCGTACCCCAGGGCTCTCATCTTGGCCCTCTATTCTTCAGTATTTTTATTAATGACATAGAGTCCTGTTTCCGAAACTCGCAGTGTTTGCTCTTCGCTGACGACCTCAAAATTTTCTCAAGTGTGGCATCTCCAGAGGATGGTGCAGGGCTTCAAGAGGATCTTAATAGGTTGTCAAACTGGTGCCGGATTAATGAAATGTCGCTTAATATCGATAAATGTTTTCATCTGCATTTCTCTAGGGGTCGGTTCCCACCGGGGCAGACCTACCACTTTGACGGCACTTATCTGCGGAGCATGGATTCTGCGAGGGACCTTGGAGTTCAGATCGACTCAAAACTTCGTTTTAATGTCCACATTGATAATATTGTGAAAAAGGCGTTCAGGTCCCTCGGTTTCATTATTAGAAGTTGCAGGGAGTTCAAAAACCCGTCGACAACGATAGCTCTTTATAATGCTTACGTGCGTTCAGGCCTGGAGTATTGCTCAATTATATGGAATCCACACTATGATGTATATATCAAGCGCCTGGAGTCGGTACAGAAGCGATTCCTTTGGCATTTGTCTTATGGACACGGTCTAGCTAAGGAGTTGTCAACCTATCCGGCAAGACTGAATCACTTTAAAGTCGATTCTCTGCAGTCCCGGAGGCTCTTGTTGGACGTTTTATTTTTGTGTAAATTACTGAGGGGGACAGTTGATTCGCCCGAGCTCTTGTCACGTATAAACTTTAGTGTTCCTCGACGAGTGTCTCGGCCGGGCAGATATACACCTTTCCAGCTGAACCATTTCAGATCAAACTTGGGCCGTTTTTCGCCACTAAATCGTATTATGGGTCATGCGAACACTCTAAGACATGATATAGACCCTTGCAGCGATGCGCCGTCGAAAATTAAGAGAGTCATCCTCGTCCGTGGTTCCGACACCTGACATTTTAATTTTATTTATTTTAATTTTATTTAATTGTTTTGTTACATTTGTTTATATTTGAATATTTAGTTGTTGGTCCTGACATGTAATGTGACATTTTTATCATTATTATTATTTATTTCAATTATTTTAATTTTAATTTTATTTTTATTATCATTAATATTATAGTTTAGATTAGATTAAATTTAGGTTTAATACATGGGATGTTGCTTGGAGCTCTTACTGGTGCATGTTGAGCCTCCTATAATTGCGGCAGCATCCGCCTAGTGCCAATTATTCTGAACAACGTGTTTTAATTTGATGCCTGCCTCGTTGGGGGCCTTGTTTAATAAATAAATAAACTCAATAAATACATCTCGAAAAGTAAAACTTAAAGGAAGCTTAAAGCTACACTACGAAAATTAAGAACGACAAATTTAGGTATAAATAGAATAAATACCGGATAAGTCATCAGGACGTGTCAGCGAGTGGAAATCCGTAAACAAACTATGTACCTACAAATAAGTCAATTCCAACAAACCTTTTATTAGATTGATAAACTATATTATAAAAGATAGTTTATGGATGGAAAGAGCGTTAAATGAGGAAGGTTAACGCTCTTTCCACACACGCGCATACATACATACATACATACATACATACATACATACATACAGAAAAAAATTCTAAAAATCGTCAAGGGATATAGGGATCATATAGGGATCTTGTATATCCAAATTTTAGTTTCACATGGCCCACATGGGTCAAACACACATTTTCTAGATGTGTGCTTTAAATATTTCTATATTATTTCAGGGTTTTTTTTTTATTTGGGTCATAAATTCGCACCCTAGTTCCTTTTGGATCCTTGAAGCTTTGCACTACTGCAAGCACGCTGTATAGAAGAGTTTCCTATGGCAGGGGCCAACAATCGAGACTCAAGCCTGTTGATTCCGTGGACGACTCGGGTTCCGGCCGTTAAATCGAGCGAATTATAGAACATTCAGTTAAGTTGTTAATAAGGAATAGTGATTCAAAAATAATTTATTTATATATATATATATATCTCAATATATTTTTATTTGCTAACTTCCGTTTTTTATTCTTAGTTAGCTGGCGCCCATTTTAATTTATCTTAATATTTTTTTCCCTTTAGCCGATTACGTTGCTCAGTTGTAGCATAATTTAATACGTAACACCGACCCTTACAGATTTATTATTAGTATTGATAATAAGCAGAAAAAATCCGTGCGATGCCAGGAGCGGCCCGGTAGTCTATACTAATATTATAAAGAGAAAAGATTTGTATTTTTGTTTGCAATAAATTAACTGAAAAACTACAGCACCGATTTAAAAAAAAAATTAAATTGATCTGAAATTACGAGTATATTAAGATATATAATACCTATACTTTTTACGAAATGAACCTTGTCCTAAGTAATTCTCTAGACAAATTTAGCAAAAGGTCCTTAGATGGACCCGCCCCACAATTAAACAATTAAGAGCGGTTAACTCTTCGATAATTCAATAAGCTTTTGCTGTAAAAACAGTTTTCATTCTGAAAATAATTAAAATTACGTCAATTAATACAAATATAATTTAATTCTAGTAAGAAGCCAAGTAAAAACAATTCATCGGCTTTTGACTTGGCAGATGCAGGTTCTATTCTTGTGAGACCTTTAGATTTGATGTCAGTAACTTTCGTACATCTTCAGATCTCCTAATTTCTGATTAGACCTCGCAGTACCTCTCCATAGTTCGTTGAGCGACGTTTAGCTGGCTTACCATGTTTCAGCGCCAGATTAGATTAGATGAGATGTAACTGTGAGGAATATAGGGAACAGGTCTGTTCCTAACACTGGGAGTTAATAGGTATATTGTAATGCATATATTCTTATACATTATAGTATGGTATATTCAAGTTTCACAGAAGCTATGTGATACGCAATAACTACGGGAACAATGTTAATTGGTATGTTGGAGAGAACTTAATGTGTAAGTTAAGTGATCACATATCCTTTTAGACGTTTTGCTTAAGTTTGCGCCATGTTGGGTTGTGTGTTTATTTATTTTTGTAGCTCAATATAAAATATTTTTTTAATATTCATTTGGATGTGCAAATAATGTGCAATTATTTATTTGGTACAATTATTATAAGAGAAAAAAGAACATAATTAACTTGCTGACCAAGTATTAGACCCGTGAGGAATTTAAAGAATACCTGAAAAGCATGTACCCACGATACGACTCTTTTTTGCATTACCAATAAATATAGTAATAAATGCAGGGAGCGGCTTATTTCCTATTTTTCAAAATCATAATATGGTCAAAGCTAATACCATGGATCTAATATAGTAAGCAGGATTGATTACTTACAGCTAAAAAGCGAGCCGAGCAGGATATTTAGTAGAGGCTGTGTGTCCCTTTCTGTTCTCTCCTTCTAAGGGTGACAATAAGATTTTTGTTATGTGAGACAAATTTAAATGTTGTAATATACCTAAATCGGTAGGTATAGTAGAAGGTTCTTATAACTATTTTTTGTACCAGTTGTATTTTTCGCATTGTTCATTGTTTATAATAGTTTTGCACCAATTGGACATAATCATATCCACCAACACTACAAATTTATGAGCATTTACCGTAATGTCACTTTAAAGGGATACCAGTAGAAAATAAAAAATAAAATAGGCTTGAAACAATAAATATTAACTCTTTGTAATTTAAGAATATGTATAATATAACGAAATTAATATGATTAAAATTTATTAAAATAATTGAAGTACAATTAATATACAAGTTTTTGAACTAATTTTTGAATCCAAATTTTTAATGAAATATATTTTTTTAGTCTGCCAAGATGAAAGAAAGGGACACACGGCCTCAGTTTGGCTATCTCTGTCTTCTTGGATTAGAGTCTGTATAAGGCGCAATGAAAAATATACTTGAACTATTCGTAATACAGTTAATTTTCGTAAATACATTTCAAGTAAGCGGTCCTAGGCCCGTAGCAAATATGCAAACACTTCATTGCGTATTTCGGAAACGAAGTGTTTGCATCTTGTTATTTTATCCTACGTCCATGGCTAATACACACACACATACACACACAATATACGAACACGTACACACACACGATCGTACGACGACGACGATCGACGACGTACGAACGTGGATACACGAAGTAATACAATCCCCAACTTCGTTGCGTATTGTTTGTACCTAATTCAATAATTAAAATAATCCTAAACAGAGCAATGGACCAACAGATGTTAAAAAAATTTCCCAATTTTACTTTAAAATGAAATGAAATCAAAGAATTATGTGTTGTTTTCGTTTCAATTCCTTCCCTCATTTATCCGGCACAGATAGATTATAAAAATAATTATAAAACATAAGATATAATTATAAAAATAAGTTAGTTTTGATATAAAAGTCGGAGTAACAAGTACTAAGAAAAAATAATCTTTGAGCAGCGCGAAAACAAGTACCTGTTAAGCTACGTCGAGTCAAGTCAAGATAAACCTACTTACCTGAGTGTCTTTTTATATTAATTTTATCAACTTGAGTTATGATAGATAACATTCTTATCAAAGCTCTGAGTACCATTACTTTATATTATAACAAGCTTTTTAAACGTAGATAATATCATTTTGAATAAAGGAGAACATACTTATTTTCTCTTGTTCTTCGTAACATTTTCAGTTACAAAGTTGTGAACATCAGAATTGTTGTAGAATTCTTCATTGTTTATGAACAAATTTTTAATTGCAATTTTTAATTTATGTAAACACACACTTATTAAATTTTTTGTACATTGTACTAATTGGTGCCCGCAACTTCGTCAGCGTTGAAAAATTATCGCTCTGACGACCATTTATTTATATTTTTAGAAGACCTCGGATGTTATACCTAACATTTTACCAGGATAAAAAGTGTCCTATATGTTAATCCGGGTAATAAACTATGTGTGTGTCAAATTTCATCCAAAAAAGTAGTAAAAATTGTTAGTTAATAACAGTTAGTAGGATTATTATTGTATTGTTTATACATTATAATATATTATTTATACATTACTAGCGATCCGCTCCCGGCTTCTCACGGGTGCAATTTTGCACTACAGCGCCAGCGGGTATAGTGGAACGCCGCGCCGGCGGAAATGGCTGCATCAAGCGCGTCCCGTCTCGTGTTTATTTTCTCGCGCATAATTTTTAACTTATGATAACTCCTAAAATATTAATTTTAATTTCGTGGTGTAAAGGGAAATTATTATGTACATGAAATGCAGCGATGAAAGTTCCCAGACAGCTTGGTTTTTTTCCGACATCTTCAACATAATCACTGCCCATCCGAGCTGGATTCGATGATTTACCTCCTACTCGAATTTTATTTTGGTGATATTTAGTTTGATAACATTGGCACAAAGGAGTAATTCACTTACATCAGTTAAATTCATTAGAACATTAAAATTATTCTTCACATAAATGAAGGCCAAAACGAGCTTTAAACTTGTATTTGTCAAAGTTTATAGTTAATACATACCAGAGTTAAATTGAAAGAAGTTCGCAGGAATCCGAGATCGCGCTTATCAGTATAATTAAGACTTACCTACCCCCTTTCATTGGCTTCTCTTTAGACTTATGAACTAAGTTATAGTAGGCAGATTGAGAAGTTCACTTGAATAACATCGAAGTTCGAGTATACATTCTGTGCTTACGCCATTATTATTTTTTTATTCACCTTTAGCGTCTTTAGTTACCTGTATTGGAATCATAGAAGTAAAAACTCTTCTTTAAGCGCACTTGGCACTTGGGTACTTTTTGTATGGGCAAAAAATAATGAACTTAAGTTTAATTCAGTCATAGTTAAAAATAACCAACTGCCAACTGAACCAACTGATAGCCAACTGAAAAAAATGGCCCATTAAATCAAGATTACAACACATGCTACTAATTACGAATTTGCGAAATGAAAAGTGAAAACTTTATGATACTAATTATTTACCTAAGTCGTGCTGTCTGACTGACAGCTTTTTTTCAAGAGGGTGTACTTAGTCTAATTAGTGAGAAAAGCGTTTATTTACTATCACTTATTAGATTGTAACATTAATCTACACATTCTCTGCTCGAAGCCGATAAAACGCAATAACGCGTCACATCGATTAGCTTTCACTGAGTCAACAGGAAGTGGTAACAATATTACAGATATTGTGACCAATAACGACGCCTCGCTTTCGCAGCTATAACGTAAAAGCAATTCTCTTTTATCGGCCTAATCTACTATATTATACAAAATCGTATCAACCATTGATTGTTTTCCTTGGAGTGTGTAACAATTTTGAACCTAAGTATCTAAATACCTACCAACGAAGTAAGTTATGTCGTGATTTATCTTATATCTTCCCATAGTTCCAGCGAACTTTTTTCTTTTATCCTCACATCATTACGATTATTTATATTATTTGTAAAAACGTCAGATATCAGATTACATGATGGATGGTGCTTACGGTCTTCTATTAACAAAATCAGTGTCACACACGAGCTGCAGACTGATAAAGGACTAGGACATGATAGAAAAATCGGGCATTCCTTACTCACTCACTGAAACTCAGCAGCACACATGTTTTATTTTACGATGGTATTTTGTAAGCGAATGGTTACTGCCGTCAGATTTTTGCATTTGCATTGTATTGCGAGATACATTTTATATATATACATGTGTTTCTGCGTCAGTACAAAAAGGTAAATTTAATGTGTGAAAACTGAAGTCGTTGATTGAATAGATTTTAAAAAATAATTTTCACTAATATGCAGCAACATTCCTTAGTAAAAAAAGGTTACATTTTATTTTTATAACATGTATATTTATAGACTTACGAATTATTAACAATTTTAAAGTTGTAAATTTAGATTCGCAAAGGTCGAATGAATTTAAATTTTATATGGTTCAATAAGACTAATATAACTTTTGTAACTTCTGGTTACGTTAATCAAGCAATTTCGGATTCGGATCTCGAGACTAGGTGTCTCCAAGATGTCTCTTTTGTATATAATACTAACTGTTGCAGGCAACTTCATCCGCGTAACTTTAAATATAAATATAGCTTTGTAAATATAACTTATATAATATAAATAAATATAATTATATTATAAATATAATATAATATAAATAAATATAATTATAACATAATGTAATATAATTTATAAATATAGCCTTTGTTACTCGCTGATAATGTAGCTTTTAATAATTAAAAATATGAATTTCACATACATTCCGTCATATTCGACATTTCATCCATTAGGTTTATTCAAATGTTCCGTACGCTAACTATAGTTTTTTTTCTTTTCGTGGTATAATGAGGTAAGAGCCTCATTACCGTGCGTCGCGTACAAGAGCCGTCTCGCGTCAGTGGCTGACAACCTACTTTAAGCTCAGACGTCTTATTAGTACCACTTGTGATATGCAAAGGTTTCGATCTTTGAAATATCCTTTGCAATCGAAATGTCTAAATGTTCGAGATCATGTATGGAACATCCAAATCCTAATGTATAGAAATGTCGAAATACGTTTTGCAGCCACAACGTTACTGAAGTCTTTATTTTTATTAAACATGAGTTTGCTCTTGGAAATCATCTATTAGCCGTACAGCAAAGAAGAGGTCGATGATGGTGCGATCTCACCCAGAGGATGTCTGTTCACTCGAACTTTAAAATTTTTTGGGTTATATGAGCTCGGAAAAACAGTCGATGGGAATTCCAAGTTATATAACGCACTGGAGAAGTCGAGGCGGAGACGCGGCCGAGTAGGGGCACGGCGCACTTTCTACTCGTCGTCGCCAGGGCAGCTTGCCTATATTTTCCATGTAATGTCATATATAGGACGCAAAAGACGAGGCGGAGGTGCGTAGTCCCTTAGTACTATTCATTCTATTTTCAAACCTCCCTACGCTCGACGCAAAAACGGGGAATTGTAGCTCCCAAACGAAGGGACCGATTTTAAAACGGTTTTTTGTTTGAAAGTTGGTGTGATTGGGATCGTTTTTAACTGTAATTTATGAAGATCTGTTCATGCATTTGAAGACCTTTCCTAATTGTCGAAGGAATTTCACTAAATTCCACATGTCAGATTATAATTTAGGGGGTTAGTTTGTATTTGTCATCTAAACAAAATTTTTAAACGACATAAAATAACGAGAATTGCCCTAAACTACATAGAAGTAGAAATTTATACGAATGAGAATACTGTACCAATATAGTGGCACTCTTCTTTGTGTAATCAATCAATCAATTTCTAGCGCCACTGTGAACCTTTTAGTGTTGCACTAAGCTTATAGTAAAAGGAATTCGGAAAATATTGATGCTTACTATTACATTTTTTATTCTTTTCTTATAAAAAAAGAAGAAAAAGAAATAGTAGGTAAGCAATTAGGAGGAAATTTATCATAAAAATAACGGAAATGATTTTTCGAAATGACAAGTAGAGGCAGTTGGCAGGCCACTTAGCTCGCAGAACTCATAGTTATGGGAAGACAGTGGATCCGAGCTATGGTGCTTGGACGGTCTATGTGGAAGGCTTTATTCAACAGTTCCGTTTTCTTCCACAGCTATCAATGACGATGATTGCGACGCAAACAAATAATTTGACGAATAGACTAGCTAGAGCTCTAACGAAGTTTGTATGAAAACATTGCAAAAGTTACCGCTTAAGTAAATCACTGGTAATTAATTAAAAAGTATTAGTCGCGGTTCACCGTAATACTCCTAATACCGATCGTACTCAGAAGATCATTTGACTTGATTTATAATGAATCCAGTGAAAATGTTATAGTTGGAAATTAAACTTGGTAAAACTAATTTTTTGTTTGTGTTTATAGTACCTACCTACCAATGAATTTTGCAATACGTCTTACTTTCATGTTCTCTTACTGTTGGCAACTGGCTGGTTGGTGGCCACAACGAATAGTAAGAAAGGAGTGGACTGTATTTAGTGAAATGAAAAGATGATGATAAAATAACAATAAAAACTAACACACTACCGATCTCTCTGCTCCAACTTATGACTGCCAACTGACATATAATATATTACTTTTCTAATTACAATATTCTTTTTTTACTATTCGTTGTGGCCACCAACCAGTCAGTTGCCAACACTTACAATTATTTGTCTATCCTACTAATATTATAAACTAACTGGTACCCGCGACTTCGTCCGCGTTGAAAAAGAAAATATATGGGTAATTATTATACGATGAGATATGGCAAAAACAAATTTAAAAGATCAGTTCGCTGAGCACAACCGTTCCGTAGGGGGCCAACCACGCGTCTGAGCCGCGCGGCATGGTACCTCGCAGAGCTACCAGCGGCCGACCAGTGAAATGATGCGCGTGCGTGAATTGAACCAACCCGAACGTTATCATACCTATTTTGTTGCGGAGTAATTTTAAAATTATGATATCTCCTAAGATGTTGATTGAAATCATAATAAAAATTAATACGTTAAATAACGTATTAATTTGGATAAGGGTTAATATTATTTGATTACCATAAAAAAGGTTATAGTGAGTCAATCTTAAATGATACACATATGCTGTAGTGATTACTTTTTAGAACTTTTGAAGAGGAACTATTCCATCGTACATGGTTTTTTCGTAACTTAAACCGTTTACGCAGCGCACGCAACGGAAGCTCTCAAAAAGGAATCATTTTTCCCGTTTTTGCAACATTTTCCATTGATGCTCTGCTCCTATATTGGTCACAGCGTGATGTTATATAGCCTTCCTCGACGGACTTTCTTAGACAAATAAGATATATGTTGTTTAAAAGTTAAACACTCATCAATTTCTATGCCGACATATTTGGTGAATTGAACTTTGTATCGCATATACTATCGCAGTTTCACGAATCTGCGTTAGACGTACATTGAGCATGTAATTTTATTTTGTGAAATGAAGGTGGACTTGATGCTTGTGTTTTATGAAAACAAATATAGTTGGTCTTTTTTATATTTAAAGTTAATAAGTTCCAATTTAGCCATTCAGTAATTTGTGTTAGGCCTCTCTCTACGAGTGAAAATACACCGTCCCATGATTGATCATTAAAAAGTAAAACTGTATCGTCTGCATAACATATTACATCAGTGTTTGTCAGGTTTATTGTATGTATGTCATTTATATATAATATGAACAATGTAGGACCTAAAATACTACCTTGGGGAACACCAAAGGATGTTTTTTGTATATTACTAATGAATTGACCTATTTTTACACATTGCTTTCTGTTTTGTAGGTAGCTTGAAAACCAATTTAAAGCTGATCCCCTGATGCCGAATTTTTCTAGCTTTGTTAATAGAACCTGGGTAGACACAGTGTCAAAGGCTTTTGCTAAATCCAGAAATATTCCTATGCAGTTTCGGTTTTTATCTAAATTGGATGCAATAAGTGAAGTTAAAAGAGAGATAGCATTTCAGTAGACTTTTTTGATCTGAAACCAAACTGACGGGGAGAGAGCAAGTTTTCATCTTCAAGGTAGCATATAAGTCTTTTATTAAATAGCTTTTCAAGCAGTTTAGAGAAAACTCCAAGTAAAGAAATTGGACGGTAATTGTTTGGTGTTTTTTTGCATCCACTCTTATGAATGGGATGGACTACTGCTATTTTCCACATTTCTGGAAAGACACCAGTGTTGAAACTAATGGCGGTATGATGTAATTTTTAATACGTTTAATTAGTTCATTTCTTAAACCATCCATACCTGGAGCCTTGTCATTTTGAAGGTGGGCGATTAGGTTGCTTATTTCAGATGTATCAGTTGGGTGCATGTAAAATGAGTCACACAATGAGTGGTTAATTTTGATCCTTGCTGCTAAGTCTTTTCATTTATATTTAGTTTAGTTAGAAGGTCATTTGCAAGTTTGTTTCCGATTTCAGAATTCAAACGGAACTAATGGGAATAATCCAGATTAACGCGTGCAACCAAACAAACAAACTCTTCAACTTTATAATATTAAGTATAGTATTGATATTTGTTACTCTTTCAAGTGAAAACTACTGAACAGATTATTTTAGCACTTTTTTGTTTATTTAATTATTCATAATTCATTTTTGAAATATTTAATTTTTTATAACTTTTGCATTTGTTTATCTGGTGAAAACTTTCGCACAATTTTCTAGGCGTCATAACGAATTGAAAGAGTAATCGCACATATTTTTACTAGCCTTAGAATCAAAACGTTTTTCAAGTTGTGAATAATTAGTCGTCTATCATAGCGATAAATATTTCGGGCGTTATATTACTCATATATTTTCTTTTTTCATGTTGCAGGCACCACCTATTAGGTACGCTATTATACGTGGAATGTGTTATAGGTACGGAGAGTTTTTAAATAATATTTCAATTAAGTATACCTATATAACCCCATTTCCATCGGCTTTAATTTATGATAGATCGAGGTCTCGTTTGTTATTAATACCTAACTATAATTGTTACTAATATATGAGACCTTGACATTACCTACATATTACAATAATTTATTGTATATATATGTCGGTATGATTGTGTCTGGTTGAGGCGCAACACCCGAGAGGGCGCTATCGTCGCGTGTAACGGAACGTCGAGCTGATGGGGCTTGGTGCTGGCAGGACTCGGGCTGCGCGGGCGGTCCGGGAGTCTAGCGCACGCACCCGCCGTAGCCGCGTCGTTTGCTCCGACGGATCGTCGTGCCTCAGATTTTAGTTGTCGTCTACTGTTATTTCGATTGTAATAGTGATCAAGACTGTCGAATTGCCTCCGCTCAGCTGTTCTACGCTTTATTCGATACTCACGATGTCGTAACCGATAGATATAGACTCCCACGCCGGCCATCGGACGACATATATTAAATTATTATGTATTTCAGTTAAGACTTTTTTTGCTTTTCAAACAGATTTTCATTATTCAATGCCTACCACATTAAACGCATGGAAAAGGGGAATATATACGTTACGAATGTTCAAAGCCTTAACGATAGACTTATACTATGGTAATCATACAACTAATTGGAAGCGATATCCAATACATCGTGACCAAGGGCAACTTTGAAGAGCTCATTTCCATAGTTGACCTTAACAGGAATCTCACCCGGGACTTGAGGAAAGTCCTTAACTTACTTGAATTGACATAAGATAGTCAGAGGGCGGACGCCTCGGTCCACTATATCGTAATAGCAGGCTGCGCAACTAGTTGTAACATTTAATTGTGACAAATTACTAAAGCACAATTTCACTGTGCTGCACTGTGAAATATGTCTTTTTTTATAAATATATAAAAGGCGATGTGTCTGTGTATGTTCCCAAAATCGCTGAATCGATATTGATGACACTTTCAGAAAATTTTCAGATTAGTCCAGCGGGTAACACTGTGAAGTGACGCGGGCGGGTCACTAGTAATATACATAAATTATTCACACTGTTAGATATATCGCAGTTTGCGGTATGACAGACACGACTGACGCGAAATATATCTTGAAAATATCGCTTGGTCGATCGAAAAAATAATAGAGAAGTAAAATTTATATTAGTATTTATATAAATTTATACTGTGTAAATGGTTCCAGTCTAAAGGTGGAAAAGAACGGATTGCGATATTAATTTTATTTGTCAAAATTTCACTATGTTTACATAGTATAAAATAAAGTAGCTTCCCGCCGTCTGTCCCTCTGTATGTACGCTTAGATCTTTTAAACTACGAAACGAAATTTAATGCAGTTTTCACTAATGAAAAGAGCGTTAAGCGGAGACGGTTTTTGCATATAATTTTCAGAAAAAAATTGCACCCGTGCGAAGCTGGGGGCGGGTCGATAAATTAAATTTTATCCCTCAGTGAATGTAATATTTATTTTAATTTAAAATAACTATTACAGCAAACTTGTAACTAAATAAATTAAAAGTGAAACAGGCACGCGCTCGACTTCCGCTAAACTCGCATACATAATACGAGTATGTTTAAATTCATTAAGAGGCTTTGTACACGACAAGCTATTGTGAATGTGCGCAAACCGTGAACGGAGGAAAAAATGTGTCACAATCAGACATTATATATAGTTACGAATACACCGGATGTTTCCCGAAGGGTTGATACACAATGTGTCTAATAACTAACATTCTATTTTTCTTTAAAAAGCCAACTTGAAAGTAATGTACACTCCTCAGTACAGGACCTGCACGAAGAATGAAGCTCGCCGAGAAGAATTTCAGGTCTCTTAACTTTAAAAGGTAGGTAGAGAATAGATGGCATCAATTTCCAAAATCGAGCTCACTCTTACCTAACTCTTATCAGCTCACTAACTAGTGCCTGCTACTTCGGCCGCGTTGATAATTGAAAAATGTACCGACATCTTTATCGCTGTTACGACGGTGGCACCGCCACTGTTTTTTATATTTTTTCCGATATAAAAAGTATCCAATATTAATTCAAGTTAATAAACTATCTGTGCTGGTTTTGCGTGTTTGAATAACCAACATTTAATCAGACATACAAACTTCCGCATTAATAGGATACGTATTATATGAAGTTACATATCAATAGAAATATAAGCCGTCTGGTTATCGGACTAAAATAGATTGCCCATCCGACCCAAAGCTTCTTGCACTTCCTTTCCAATTATTACTAATGAAATAATTGTTATTCAACTGGAACTGGAGATGGCAAACCAATTAGAACTGAAAGTTTATTGTTCATTGAAGTAATAATATCTAGATAAGAAAGTGCTCCAAGCAAATAAATTTGTATTTTGTAGCAAAAAAATGAAATTTGACAATTTTCTATATTTCAAGTCGCGAAAAAAAATGATAGAAAAAAATACGAGAACAAAAAAGATATTTTCGTCCTGTCCTTCGTCTGTATAATTATTTATAAATACATTACCGAAAGTTCGTACGCGATGTAGTTCGTTTTTTGAATTTACAAGAGCCTAACATTTTTCCAGGTTTTTATCCTGGAAAAATGTTAGGTGATTACCTGTTAAAATGATGACATACATAAATATGTCAATCCAGGTAATCATCACATCACTGAAAACCGTAATTAAATCGGTTAAGCCATTTCTGAGATTAGCGTGTACAACCGCACAAACTGACAAAAATTCTAAAAACTATTTTCTTGACTTCGGTAATATAAGTAATATACCACGTGTACATTTTTTTTTTTTGGATATTTAATGTATAGGCACGGGGGCGGGTCGCTATTGTTTGATAAAAATCAATTTAAAACAATAAAAATAATGTTTGTAAGCATTATTCGTAAATTTTAATTTCACTTTATTTTTATGACATTCTGACATGACACGTATTGTTATTTCCATGGAATCAGTTTAACGAAACTGGTGAAGAAAAAGTGGGAAAACAATTAAAATGAGTCTATTGTGATTGACAAAAAAACTATTTTAAAAAGAAAAATACATATTTAAATAAGATTTCTTTTTAATACGGGGGTCAACGGTGGATAAAGATTTTTTTAATATATAATTTGCAAAAAAATCATATTAACTAACTTAAAATGTGTTTTTGTTTACAACTTAAAAATATTAATGCTTACAGGTACTTACAGGCGTCTTGATGCAGGGTACCTATGATGCAGGGTGTGCGTTACACACGGGCGCAGCGGTGTTAGGGGGCGCCGGCCGCGGCATTCAATGTAAGGCCAGTCACTGATGACTAGGTCTAGATCGCAAAAAATTGCACTGTTTTGATTTTTTGGAATGTTGTTACGATAGATACCCATAGTCTAAAACCAAGTTTTCAGTTTCGAAAGACCTGTGCTAACTGCACGGTGCTCGAAAAAGCTCGAAATTTTCACTTTTTCAGTTTTGGCTTATAACTTTTGAAAAGTGCATTCTGTGGAAAAGTCATCTACACACTCAAAAAATAGACAAAATTAGCTACAATTTTTCACTGATTCATGTCTTTCTTATCCTTTACAAAAGTCCTACAATTCGTCAGATTATATTATTAATATTAATATATAATTATTAATATTAATATATTAGATTATATCCTTATTATTAACATTTGACCAAATAACAAGAGAACCATTGGTCCTACAGAGTTTTGCTTGTGCTTAAATTAAAGCTAAATAACTTCTACAACTTCATTTCCCGTGACTTTTCTCGTAGAATGATTATTTTAGACGATTTTTTGTTTCGAAAGACGGCTAACTGCAAATTTCTAAATGAGAAAAATGGCCATATTTTGAAGTATTGTATCTCGGGATCTGTTTGACACACTGCGGTTGCTCAAAAATTGTAGCTAATTTTGTCTTATTTAAGAGTGTGTAAGATGACTTTTCCATAGAATGCACTTTTCAGAAGTTATAAGCCAAAAACTGAAAAAAGTCTAAAAATTTCGAGCTTTTTCGAGCACCGTGCAATTAGCACAGGTCTTTCGCAACTGCAAACTTAGTTTTAGACTATTGGTATCTATCCTAACAAAATTCCAAAAAATCAAAAGAGTGCAATTTTTTGCGACAACGCGATTTTTTTGTCTTAGGTGACTGGCCTAATAAACCTGCGCCCGTGTCGCCGGGGGCGCTAGGGTAATGATATAATGATTGCACACGGGCGCTGCATGGGCTAGAGACGCCTCTGTATAGGTGCAGTCGTAACAAGAAAATCCCTTGACGTGCACTTTCGCAAAATTAGTGTGGTAAATGAATACATATTTTATTGATCGTATAATAATAAAATCAACAATTATTAAACAGCAATTTTATTGCCGAATATGGCTTTGTAGCGTCATCTATTACCTAATCTTGTAAATAAAACAGCTAATAGTGCTGGAGATAGCCAAGTGTTTGAGGTTGAATTGCATAGATGTCGCGTTTAAGTTATACTTGAATATGTAGTTAGTTTCCAGTTTGTACAGTTATTAAAAAGTGTTAAATTGTAATCTTTTATTATTTTTTATCGTATGTAGTTAATACAGTCTCAGTCTCCTAAGACAAAAAATCGCGTTAGGTCGCAATAAATTGCACTGTCTTGATTTTTTGGGATGTTGTTACGATAGATATGTATGTGTACGAGTAGTGTAAAACCAAGTTTGCAGTTTCGAAAGACCTGTGCTTAACTGCACGGTGCACTCAAATTGTAGCAAATTTTGTCTACTTTGATTGTGTCATATGACTTTTCCGTAGAACGCACTTTTCAGAAGTTATAAGCGAAAAACTGAAAAAAGTAAAAATTTCGAGGTTTTTCGAGCACTGTGCAGTTGGCACAGGTCTTTCGAAACTGTAGACATGGTTTTACATTACTGCTATCTATCCTAACAACATCCCAAAAAATCAAGATAGTGCCATTTTTTTGCGACCCAAGGTCTTCAGTGACTGGCCTATTTCGCTTCTTTTCAACTTGTCATCTTGTTGACCTTGTCTTGTCAATATGGTTTGCTTTGCATATTTTGTATTATTGACATAAAATAATTACTTCATAAAATATAGTTTATTTAAAATCAATCCATCTACAATTTTTAATAACAATACAATGAATTGATATAAAATTAGTCCAAGTCTTCAATAATTACAATTTTGTCAACAAAGAATACTTAATAACTAACGGTCTTACTACAAAAAAATAAGTAAATTTACTTAGACAATGTCAAACTATTTAAACATCGTTTAGCGAGCGTTTAAAATGTCCCTACCACAAAACCTTATTTAGCGCTTGTTTTTGTAAGCCAGTGTTAAAGTACGAGAACTGGCAAACATTCATTCATTCATTCGTGTCGTTTTCATTTTACGCAGATCTGAGAGGCGTATAAAGATGAATTTTGGTTTTCACAAGCTATCATTACGAACTATATTAATGATATAAGCAAATTATAAGATTGGAATAAGACATAAATTACAACAAATACGTTAGATTATTTATAAAATTTTGTTATCCGAAAAAACATTGAGCATAATGGAACGTAACTGACGCTGGCGTAATTGTCAAATGTCAAGTTTAATTTGTTAATTTAATATATTTTCATAAATTTCATAGTTCATAGCGTTTCTCTTTTAAGCATTTCGTTGATATTATCGAATTAAATTTAAAATATCCATAGTCATTTCAAAAATCAAAAGAAATTTTTAATATTACGCAAAACGATTACAAATTTGACAGAACACGTCCAAGGAATAGAAGCCGCTAACTAGATAGACACTCGTTAAACTAGCATCTGGCGGTGTTTAAATTTAAACAATGCTTAAGCATTGTCTAACCCTAAATAATGCCTAGATACTGTTTTGTAGTAAAGTTTTATTTAAACACGCGTTCAACGCATGTTTAAAGTGTGTTTAATGTTTTTGTGGTAAGACCGTAAATGTTTTACTTTACAATAGACATTAGAAATGTTTTAGAGAGATATACAGACATAGAAATTTTAAAAAAAAGTGGTATGCATTCATTCACTATCAAGATAATTTGAAATTATGGTATATTAATTTAGATAACCTAGTAGTAGATAATCTAATCCAATGTTAGATAGAATAGAACAGATGTATAAAATAGAACAAACAAATTGAACATAAAATTTTACAAATACACAATCGCTAGTTTATCAGTAGTAATAAAAAGAATAGTAAAAACTTAATCACTAATAATAACAAAAGGGATTATTGTCTTATAAAACTAGTTGACTGTCATAGTGGAAATAATATTCAGGCCATCTTCAGACCGAAATCCCTTTGCTTGTTGGGTCCTGGCCCTCATCGGGAGTAGGCTCCGCTTCATTGGCCACGTTGTCTTCGCTATCATCGGCTGTCAATATTTCATCATCGGGGTAATCACTACTGTTCAAGTTCATCCTTCTATAATTCGGAATGATGCCGTTGTACGCGCACGTGCCCAATATGAGCAAGGCGAAACCGATCAGATGGGGCCAATGAAACTTTTGCCATTTCAAACCGATTGATACCATCCAGATGACGATCGTTCTGAAAAAAATATATATATAATTTCATTTGAACATACGAGCATATTTCACATTCGACATCCGCCTTAGGGGTCTAGTAAAATATAAAGATCTAAGATTCGAAGAGTTACCAGACGAAAAGTATATTTTACCAATTGTTATCTGAGAAAATAAATCGCAATTGTGTTTCCTATTCAAATATGGTGAACAGGAAACACAAGTTCATTCATCAATAATTCGTCCTTTTCTGTCGTACATCATTGCTCGCTATCATTTTAAAATTGTAGCTTCGTAGTATGTAGTTGCCTACGAAAATCTGTTAGCACGAACTATTGCAAGGCTTTGAAATTAGAAATTCGGTGCAAGCAAAAATGTGCCACAGAGAAGCATACCGTGCAGTGTAATAGAGAAGGATGCAGCATATTTGAATAGGCAACACAATTGCGATTTAATTTTCTCATAGATAAAATATACTTTTCGTCTGGTAAGCAGATGGGTGAAAGACGATATCTCTTCGAATCTTGTCATACTACAAATGAAAAATGTAATAAATCAAATGGTACCTTATAGAATCGAGAACCATCCTGGTAGTAGCTGACATCTCTTTGGTTACACTGATGCCAGCAAAATTGAAGAATGCAATGGATATCATATTGCCCAATATTGATATAAACAACCAGGGACTATTCACTGGAAAATGAAAAAAAAAAAAACTATGAGTTTAAAACCTTCAAAACAGAATCAGCAACTTATTGAGCCCATTCTTCTATGATGTTTTCGTATAACACCGATATAGTTAACAGATAATGAAACATTACTACACTAATTGTTCAGACATAGGATATTCAATGGTGGCAAAAATATGCCGAAATATTTTTTTTATCAAATCATTTTGCTACACGTAATTTGAAATTGTTTCTTACCAATCTGTACGAGCCCATCAATTGCGTCTTCCACTGGACCTCCCGGGTATGGAGCAAAGTGTGGGGGAGCTGGTATCCAATAGAATATTATCAGGAGCACAGACAGCACAGAGAAACCGAAAACACCCTCCCAACCCACAGCTTGCAATGGTGGAATGTTTAAACCTGTACGAAAATATACAAATAAATATCACATAATCCTGACACATTAATAACAATAACATTCCAGACCAAAGAATACATTTTAATGTATTGCTACACAGGGACACCTCAATGAGGAATTGTATTTTAATTTATTAGAAAGAGTCTCTTTGTAGGCACGATGTGGATACCGTCATCTGTATATAAGCTACGTCAAACTACGTCGAGTCTAAATGCATTGGCATTGGTATGAGAAAGGATAAGGCATTTCTTAAGGATATGACATTGGCATGATAAAGGATAAGAAACAAGGAGTTTAGATTAAATACATTATACTATACAAATATTATAATTTTCATATATTTGTTGAAGTCTCAAGAAGGAAGTAAGAGAAAAATTGTAAAATATACCCGAAGCCGGGAGCGGCTCGTTCATCTATCTTATACAAATATTATAAAGAGAGAATCTTGTAATGAATTTGTATCTTTGTAAAGAATAAACTCAAAAACTACTGGACCGATTTTGAAAAAAGTTTCACCGTGTTAAGTATAAAGTTACGCGGGAGACGTCGCGTGCAACGTCAACGTGCAATGAATAAAGCAGCATCATTTACCTGAGACGAATTTCTCTTCATACACCATTTGACAGGCAGAAATCACTTGCGCCAATATAATTAGAAGATCGCCAGTTATTAAGCTGTTGCGTCCTTTGGATTCTTCAGGCGACAGATACAAGGCATCAGTAATACCCACCACGGTCAGGCCAAGAATGACGTTCACTGAAACGCAATCATATTAACATCATTATTAGGGATTTTTAAAGTTAATATTATAATAGCTTTATTGAGCACGTAATTCATGGCTCGCGAATTTGCCTTCTAGTCAGAAATATCGTTTTCGCTATCTTTATGTATGTATGTAAAGTTCAATGAGTCCAATGAATTAGCCATCAACACAGACAAATATTTAATTAAATCTGTATTGGTTTCAAAATAGAAAATGATAACCTAATTAGACAAGACATGTTTATAACTTTGATATAGTAACAATATGAATTACAAAGTAAAGGAACTTCTTATCTAAGAATAGTGTTTAATATTTAACTAATCATATAATACTCATTATGCTATTATTAATTCATTGATTAATTAGCAGGCGTGCGCATGGGGCGCCCGCGGTTCTATCCCCTTTTAATCCCTGGCGTTGCTTGCGTTGATAGGAGACAGCTACCATCCTGAGGTCCGTCAGGCTGTCTACCGACCTTTTACATTAAAAAAAAAAACGTGGCATCAACGTCGGCCTGATGTTTTCAACCAATAGAACTCATAAAAATTAAAATTGATAAAATGTATCGTTTACACAAAATCTAAGTACTTACCAATGCCAACCCATTCGCGTCTTATGATTTTCTTGTTAAGGAACGTCATAGACAGTATAGCAACAAAGATAATTATAGAACCCCTCAGCATTTGAAAGCTACTGGGATACGTAAGTATGAGTCCAATGTACATTATCGACGTACCAACCTGAAAAACGTATTATAGCGAATTTATTGGGTCGGGCTGGGGCTGGGATGTTGGCTTGAAGTATGTGTAAAAATATTTAACTTACTAAATCAAACATAGCAGCCGGCATCAATATGAATGGGTTGATGTGTTGGTTGCCCTGTGTTAAGGCGTTTGTGTTCCTCGAGCTGTATTGCAAAACCTTGAAAGTCAATAAGCACAGCATTTCCCCCATGAACATGGCAGCAGACTGTAACAAAAATAATTTTCAATTATTTTACACTGTAGACTCTGTATTTGATTATTTGAGGTGATTATGTCTTTCAATTCGCTTTTGGTGATAGCAAAACAATGTTGGATGTTGTGTATATCTATCAATCCACATCCAAAATTTAACTATACACCACTCTATAGCTAAAGGATCAAACAATTTTTTCGTATATTTGAAACACACAGCCACACCGCATTTTCAACTGACTTCATATTAATAAATTTTTAGTTCAGTATTACTACAGTAACTTACCTGAACAAAGGGGTGATGGAAAGTTCTTTTGTTGCCATCACAGCCCTTAGATTCAATATAGTCAGCCCATTTCACGCTAAGAGTATTCAATGAGCCCGTAATGATCAGTAGTAGGGCTAAAAACTTGTGATAAGTTGTCCAATTGGCCATATTCTGTAACAGACAATGATTGGTTAAGCGTCTTTTATAACAATTTTACACTGCTTCCTATGACTTGTCTATGGAGCTCATTGCCTTTGACTTTTGTTTATAGATACCGAAAATATATCTAAAGTATTAATATTTTTCAAGTCAAGATTGACAAGACGGTCAACTTGATATTGGGTGACTGATGTCGCCTATAACATAAGCAAATCCACAGGTGGTGCAAGTTCATAGTTTCATAGATTCATAGTTTCATCATTATAGCCGTAGGACATCCACTTCTGGACATTGGCCACCCACTTAATTTTCCAAAAGGATCAGATCGTCTTTCCAACTTGTGGGTAAGCGTCCTACTCTCAAGAACCTTCCAGCCCCAGCGGCCCAAGGCTCTCCGTACTAATCACAAATTAGAGCAACAACTCTAACAAGGTTTTGTGAAAGAAGATGGGCATCCCATGTGTCGCTCCATTAAGCTAGTATTTTAAGGCAAAGTTTAGTATTTTAAGGCATAAGGCGAGGCATAGTTTTACTGGCTTCACTCTGCCCTCCACAAGACTCCATCTTCAGTTCTTATTTTATCTGAGATCGTGATATATTATTATGTACATTATATTGTGTGCCGGAAAAAAAATCTCCACTAATCATTTGAAAAATCATAGGAGTACAAAAACCTCTACATCATTGTTATCATTACTCATACTCATGTATTGTTTGTACTTAAACAAACAAAGAGGTTCTGTGGTTCATATTATAGTTTATACAAATCAAACTATATTTATTTCAGGCACACAGTCTTTATTTCATATAGGTAAGGTCTTTATTTCATTTTGATTTAATTCTTACTTACTATTTATTTCTACATTACTTTTGATTTAATTCTGAAATGCTGGTCTTCTACTCCACTAAATTAATCACTTTAACTTCTGTGTGAATGTAAAATATAAATATAATACGAACTAATTATTTAAAATAGTTAAAAAGGTACTAACCTTTATGCACCACGTGGGGACGAACTCCAACAAACCCACAAAGAAAGAATATAATAGAAACGCAATGTAATTTATTTAACAAAACACTTCTTTTCACCTTCTCTCCCAGTGAGACAAAATTTTAAAAACAAAACAATACTACAGACCACTAAATAGTAGCTAACATAGGACATATAAAAATTGTATTAGTAATAAAGAACAGAATAGGATAATTAATAGGCGGGAATCCCACCCGCAATGGAAAACGAATGAGGATGGATGAAAGAAAGATCAAGTATGTAGAATGAAAGTGCGAGAGGAAAGCGAGCGAGAACTGGTATGAATGAGTAGTAAAAATAGGCTTCAGCATAGTGCTGGAGGGATTTTAGAAAAAAAAAAAAAAAAAAAAAAAAAAAAAAAAAAAAAAAACATAGGACATATAATTACGGTGCCACAGAATATATAATAATTTATGTCCACAACTAAACTATAAACAGAATGATCGCTTTGTGAGTTTATAAAATTAAAAATCACAAGGATAATAGAATCACTTTTCACCTATAACTTAATTACTTATAACTTAACTTTTATACTTCACAAAAACTTAATTCAAATTTCTCATATTCTTGTTAGGGACATTATTTGCATACATATGACGACATACAAGACTACGCTACGAGAAAGACGAAATTATTATGGTTTTATATGAAATGAAATAGACAAATGAATGTGTACACCTTTTATTTTACGCCTATATAACTACCCGCCCTCTAGCGACAGCGGCATTGACAACTTTTGATTTCTTCTCTTTTCTTCCTGACTGCCACTTGATTAAGATTTTGGAGTTATAAATAAATATTTACTTTGAGAATATATAAAGTTGATGGAATGTTGTGGAATATAAGACAATATAGGAAAAACTGATATTTATTAAAAGAGTTACTTATTGATATACTTATTATAACAACATTTCAGAGCTACGTCCATTGGAGTTATGTAGAGTTGATGTTCTGTTGCCCACTTCAACAATCCATTCATACCAGACACGACGGGAACTCACACATCGCCAGAAAGTTGCTTTTATTTCTTCACCTTTCTCCGCGCGCATTGGAGTCTAAAGAAGACAATAAAACCGATATATTTAACAAGAAAATAATACTACAGATGTCACATGAACACTGCGTTTCGCAGTCATCTGGCGGCATTAAGCACCAGAAGACTACCGTGAAATAACAGAACTATTTCTCTATCCAATCCCAATCCCTTACCCTCAATCTCACTATAGTTACTATTATAGGCGACGGTAGCCACCTATAATCAAGAGAGCCCACCTGGCGGCGTAACCGCCTCCTTACAGAAGGTTTGGTCCCATAACGTCAGAGTTTCAAATGGTCAGAATTTCAAACGCTGTTGTGGTCCGATGAGAAAGAGATGCCTGAGATAATTTCTTTATGCCTTTCTAAATCCCTTATCCTTAAATGCTATATTAGTTCCGAAAAATATTTGTCTTTAGGTTTCACCACGCAATTTGTGGGTCGTACATAATATTAGATGGAATGAATTTCCACATTTTAATTGCTCTTTTTTTGTAAATCTATTTTTTGTTACTCTTTTTTGTGTATATTGAGTTTTATGAGACTGTTTTTAATGTGTGTTCACAAAGACTAGAAGTAGCGTCAAAAATAATCTCCATGATTCGCTTACCTTAATGGGAATAAACAGTGGGAACCAAGAGATCAATGAAGGAGTGTGGGTGGACGGGACAATGCTTATCATTTCATTTCCATATAAGGAACAATCAAAATATCCTCCAAAACCGTGAAGGATGGTGTCTTGAGTAACTTTCCAGGTCACCGTCTTCGACCTTCGGTTGTCTGTAACCGGTAAACCTCTAAAATCTACTATAACTTCTCCGTCTTGATTTTTCACGCCTTCAGCAGGATGCTCAAACGTAAACAGTGGCTGGTACAAGAAATATATCAATAAATTACACATATTTATGAGGCATGCTTCGAAAAATAATTCTGGTAGTTACGAATTTAGTTTCGTTCGCGTAGAAAGTAACTTTGCTGTTTTTGTCTACACAGTTTTCACTTATAAATATTTATTAACTTTTTCACATATTACAATTTATTATACACTATCTGGTGTACGCGACTTCGACATTTAAAAAAAAGATATAACGCCTGATAAAATATGTAAATCTAAAACCACAATTCTTTAAGAAACGTAACATACAAGGCGTTATATTAGCTAGTTATAAATATTACCTGTGGTTCTGAAATATCGTATTTATTCTGCATATAAACAACCCAAAGAGTCTCCAAGTTCTTGTTGCTATCGTAGAGTAAGTTGGGAGCGGCCGAGGCCGTCTTGGCGGCGGCCCAAAGTCTCGCCGACGATATGGGCGCCACGTACGACGTGTACTTGTTGGGAATCGATATACCGTCCGCCTTCAACAGACCCGCAGCGCCGTCGAGACACTCCGGCGACAGCTCGTTGTCACCCCAAGACCCTACAAACGAAAACTCAAATAGGTATGTGCCTATTTGTATAGTAGGTACATTTATTTAATATAGAACATAATTTTCATTTTTATTATTTATTCCTCGTTTTTTTTTCCACCGTTTTCGATTCTGTGCCTTTCTCATATTCCCATATACCATTCTGTCCAATGGGTAATATTGTGTGATCATTACAAACATACAAAAATATAAATCATCTCTCTTTATAATATTAGTATAGAAGTATAGACTAGCTGGTGCCCGCGACTTCGTCCGCGTTGAAAAAGCAATATATCGCCTGACATCGTTATTGCCACTTAGCCAGGAGTTAGTTTCCTTAATTTTAGATGATCTCTCCGGAATAGTCCTTTTTTTCTGGATGAAAGGTACCCTATGTCCTTTCTGGTGTCCCAGACAACGTGTATGCAAATTTCATGGTTATCGGTTCAGTAGTTTTTGCGTGAAAGAGTAACAAACATCCATACATCCAAACAAACTTTCGCATTTATAATATTAGTACGGATAGACTATCTGGTGCCCGCGACTTCGTCCACGTTGAAAAATAAACAAATATGACTTGACAAAATATATGAGCAATATAACGTCTGTCATATTCATTGCTGTTATACTTTTGCCAGGTGTTAGATTTATATTTTTAAATAGATATTTACCCAGTAACTCGGAGACAATAATGTCCGCTTTTTGTGAAATGTTGAGTTGCCTCATGTCGCCGGGAACTATGGTTACGTCTCGTTCGCGCCAAACCTCCCTCACTTGTGCTGTCAACGCGACCACAGCGCAAGGGTTCTTTTCCACGACTATCACCTAAAATAATATTATAGATGGTATTACAAAAACTTAAGTTCTGAATTCTGTCAATAATTCTGTTTTCTAGCACAAATAATACTTATTAAATTATTATTATTAATATTGAATAATACTTCTTTATTGAATCTGTTAATCGGCTAATTTTGTTAACAAAATCCTTGCACTATCCAACTTTATTCAATAGATTGGCTCAAAGGTCTAGTTGTAATTATGCTAGACGTTAGATTTTAATTCCACCCTTGAGAACGGTACTTTTTTCTGAATAAAAGGTACTCTATGTCCTTTTCAAAAATTCCGTTACGTAATACTTGAACGCCCCCAAAAGTAACAGATAGACAAAGTTAATTCACATCTATAATATAAAAATGAATCCCTAAATATGTTGCTAAGCGCAAAACTCGAGAACGGGTGGACCGATTTTAATTCTGTCTTCACTCATGGATATAGGGATAATCAGGGAAGGTCTTTACGTAAAAAAAAGCACCCCGGGCCAAGCCGGGAGCGGACCGCTAGTTTATAATATTAATTAATGTATTGACAAATTACCTTGACTTGAGTTTTTGTAATATCAGCTGCGTTAAAAGTAGCCCTCACCAACGGGCCTCGTCCCGCCCCCAGAACCATCACAGTCACAGGTTTATTCTTACAATCTACTTGGCCCACATCATGGTTATGATTTTCAATATTTTCACTTTCCTATAAACAAAAAAGATCCCATATATAGTAATAGAATAGCCATATATTATATACACATAACGAACATATATAGGTTACATTCATTCATTTCAGCAAAAGATTTTATTTAAATAGTGGTGATTGTACTATTGTGACAGATTGCAATATCAAGAGAAAAACAAAATATACAAACACACTTACGCTAATACTCTTTTCTTTCTTCTGTATGTCAATCAGCGCTTGCACAATAGCATGCTGGTACTTCTCATACTTTACGGCATCCTTTTCAAACATATTGTAAGTGCATGTATCCAAATTATCAGCTAATGGTTGCAAAGGTGTCAGAAGGTAGTCTTGCCAGCTAAAAAAAATTGCATCCTACTAATAATTGCGAAATGTGCGAAACGGGCGATATAATACTCAAATATTTTCTCAAGTGTTATATTTTTCAATGGGCGTTGTTTGTTTGTGTTTTTTGTAGTCAATGTGAAGGGAATATTATTATTTTTTATTGAGTCACGGCAGCGCTTGGCCGCGATCTCACTTGATGTAAGGTGCAGATGCGGCCGAAGGTGGGGACCACGCTTACCTAGTAAATACGATGAACCTTATTAATAAATATTAACCATCAACTTATCCTTACATAGTAATGTGATTATGGAAAAAGAAATAGGTATAATATGTAATGGCATACTGCGTTTTGCAGTCATTTGGGTAGCCAGTCTAGCGCGGTATGTTGTATTTCAGTGAGTGAGTAAGACATTCCAGAGCCTATCCCTTTTAAATATCATATCCTTAATGTTACTATGGTTGGCAATGCATTTGCAGCTACTGTGGCTTTGCTTGTGTTATAGGTAACGGTAGCCACCTACCATTAAGACGACCTTCAGCCTGTCTGTCGGATGTCGACCTAGATATAAAATAGAAAAATCAGATGAAATTATATTAACACACCTGGTTCAAAACTCTACTACAACCAAATATTGTGATAGAAAATTGAGAATTAAACATGGTAAAGATTAAAAAAAATCCAACACAAATAAGAATAGAATTTAGGAAGGAATAGTATAATTTTTTTAAATTAATAATTTCATTACCCTCGAGCATGTGTTAACATAGGATTGTTGAGTTGGTTTGGGCGTTTCTTCCACATACTTTGCATAAACATCCAATAATGCTCAAGGTTAGCCGCTCTTGGAGCCCCACACAGTATTAGTTGAGCATCTCGTTCAACCATGCTTATAAACAATTGCTTATGAGGTTTAGACAATATTGGAAACCTGATGAAAAATTGGACATTTTAGTAAACACTAGAATGAGAATTATCAAGTTACTTTACTAGGTAGTACTAAATGTCATATTTTATATTAATTTAAAAATGGCAAGAATTTCTCAGGGTGGGTTTCTTTTTGATTCAATCAATAAATGTTTTTATTATGTAACTTTAGGCTAATTTTACCATGTCGCACGGTGGCGCGCGTTTATGTGGACAATAAACACTGTTTAGTTTGATCTTGTACCGCACGGTCATGAGGACTTAGCCTTAAATCCGTACTAATATTATAAATGCAAAAGTGTATTTGAATGTATGGATGTTTGTTATTCTTTCACGCAAAAACTACTGAACCGATCACCATGAAATTTTGTATACACGTTGTCTGGGACACCATAAAGAAAGAAAGAACTATTCCCGAAGGATCATCAAAAATTAAGGAAACTAACTTCTGGCTAAGTGTAATAGCAATAACGATGTCAGGCGATATATTCCTTTTTCAAATACTATTTTGAAACAAAAAATAGGACAATTTCGTCATAGTAGTAGAACAACGACGGTTTTGATAATTTTCAATTTTTATTTTTTTGCGTAAACTAACTTTATATGTCGTGCTTTATCGACCAAATACATTTTTTGACAAATATTATTTAAAACTTTGAAGATACAGAGTTGGAATACTGGCGGATTTGATTTCCAAACACAGTACAATGGTGTATTAATCATTTCGCCAGTGCCATACTGTAAATTTACTTGTAAATTGCAGAACCATCCTTGTTCTACGGCTATGACGATTTTATAGTGATAGTGATTTAAATATTATATAATACCCCCTTTTGTTGTTTTTAAAAATAGACGTTGGTATCATTACAGCCTTGATAGGCTCACCCAGCCAGCGATTTATTGACTCCTGTGATGGCAAATCAGCTGATAGTTCTAGAACAACACCAACACTCTTATTAAATTCAAGACGCTCGTGAAACTTTGACCACCAGTGCCAAGTCTCATTCCAAGCTTCTTCATTGTCAATATCAGTTTCCGTCGATTGGCGTAATGTTTTATAGTCTACCATTGGTACTTTTATCCATATGCGAGACAAATTATAACTGAAAATAAAGGAAATTTAAATAAAATTAAAATATACATTCATAAAAATGGATGGATACCCAATGGATTTTAATTCGGTTTTCACTCATGGAAAGAGGGATAAACGAGAAGGGTTTGTTAATATAAAAATTGCATTTCTGACAAAGCCGGGAGCAGGACGCTAGTAAATAATAAAAGCCATTACCTAGATTCCAAATAGGATTGAAGGATTCGTGCTAAATTGTTGGTTTCTCGTCCATGAATTGACAACATAATAGCAAGGACTCCAAGTCCTTTGCAATATTCAAGCTCCTCATTCAAACAGTCTTCGTTACGTTGACGAGCGATCGGGGAAGGAGAATCCACATCTAGGTAAGGCGACAGTTTTCCGACTACTTTTGTAATCCAATCTTTCGGTTCCAGTATCATATCGGATCGTGTAAATCCGCCAATATTATCGGCACCACTAACATTTCTACGAAAACGGGGATGCACTAAAGGAGATACAATAAAATTGTAATTAGCAGAGAGGGCTTTTTCTAAGCATGCTTCTAAATCTGGAGTCACTGTATAATCCAATCCTATTGAAATCACCATCTTAGACATCAGTTCTATCCACTTAATTAACTTTAATTAAGATAAACTGATTATAACAATTTGCCGAATATCAATGCCATTAAACCAGATCAAACCAGACCCACACCAGACCGTTAACCATTAACCAATACTGTTTAGAGTGTTTAGCAAGGAATATAGTACTCTCTATAAACGCTCTCACCACAGACTATACATTGATGCGCTCTCACGCAAGCTCTCGCTAGAGAGTATATATCAAATATTATCCCATATGCTCATCTAGATAATTTTTTTATAAACGTTTATTTCAGATTCGGGATAAGGAACAAATAAAAAAATTAGCTGTAATCTGTAATAAACAACGAAGCAAAATGAAACGACTTAATGGGCAAGTATGAAAGAGGAATAAAAAAAATCGCTTTATTGAAGGATATCAATGAATTTAAAAAAGACTAATAAAATTAAAAATGAATAGTCTCTGCTGTTAGAGGAATGTGCAGGGCCAGAAGATTTCCTTAAAAGGCATATTGCTAAATCAAGAGAATTGCGAAATAAATAGAACTAAATATTTGAAATGAAAAGACAAATTGTAGACTTTTCATGTCAGTGTAATTTGTTTAGTATATTTCGAGAAGTGATATTAGAAAGACGTTTATAAGATGTTGTATTTTGATATGTTTTGGTGATGAATAATTAGATAAAATGAAGAATAAATAAACAAGAAATTATGATGTGCACGGATCAACAAAGTTTTATTTAATCATTCTCATTGGTCCCACGACATTTGAGGGAAAATAAAATAAAACACCAACAAGACTAAATAAAAACATTTTTTGAAAATGATTTATATTTATTTGTATTATATATTTATTAGCTTTGAACTTCTTTTTACATTTTTTTCTTTCAAAATTAAGTGGAAGATTACCATAAATGCTCTGTTGTCGGACATGCAATGAGTATAAATTTCTGCATTCTGATGTTTTATTAAATTTTATAAAATTTCTAAAAAGTGCTGTATTGCATCAATAATGTGTGGTTTCAATAAATCTCGTTTAGTACTTTATGTGAGAGAGATATATCGTTACTTTTTTACGGATCTTTTTATTGACTCTGGCCAGTCTGTACGAATGCCAACATCTTGAGATTACTGCCGTACAGAAGCTGCAGTGTGTGGGTGGGCATTCTCTTTTTATATAGAATGAAGTGTGACATTTTCTTGTGTAGAATATTTTGTGTTATGAATACCTACTTCTGTTCGTTGTTAACTTTTTTCTTATTATTTACTTGAAAAAAGAATTAAATTTCACTGTTGCATGAAACATCCCCGCTTGTCAGCTATAACATTGACCAATTTCTACAAACTTATTTATAAAATATAGTAAGTAAAAAGTTCACCGAGACATGCTATCATTAAAATTTATTTTTAAGCACTGATTGTTTGAAGCAAGTTTGAAGGTATAAATAATTGCTTTCTTAGACGTATATTTGTTTTTTGGCGTTGACAATTTAGGGTAACTAGTATGAAGGGACTGTTTCCATGCATTCAAGTTCCGCTGGGTTAAAGAGTTCGTACGATCCAAATAATTGTTTTTAATTTTTTTATTTAAGTTTTTAATAGTTGACAAAGCCAATATCCCGGACTGTTTACATTGTCAATTTCTAAAAAATAGACTATGATAGAATAGGCATGATGACTGATTTTGAAATTCTTTTCCATTGCGTAGGTACATATTTACTATTTCCGAAAAAAACAATATTTCAGCAATAAACTAACTTTTAACGCAAATTATTGCATTTTTTTCTATATATTTTTAATTTAAGCGCGAAAACGCTCATAGGTGTCATGGCGTCCGCTTGTGAGGTCACACCTATGTAAAAATATTTAGGTCTGTGTTCGAAACAACAACTAACAAAATTACGCAACTAATAAAATTATCAAAACAACTAATAAAATTACGCAAAAATTAAATTGAAACGCGAAATCACAACAAAGGTTCATGAGCATAGAGTAATAGTGTTCTGTGGTATATAATAAGTTGCTCTATGGAGTAAAGTAATATATATAGCATAAAGTAAAATATATTAATAAGGGGGCCTCTGTGAGATCTACATAGGTATGACGTCATTCGATCTGATTGGTGTTTCAGTTAACATGGCCGATTGCTACATTTTATACTTTTATTTTATTGAAAATCTTATTTAATCGTAATGTTTATATTAAAATTACGCAATTTTTTGAAACTCTTTTAACGTATATTCTTCTCTAAAATTATTTCTTCTGTGATTTTTTAACACCGTCATCATGCCTACATCTAAAAACGTTTAATGTAAAATTAAACATTTTGAATCATTTTCAGACTTTTCATAGAATAAGTAAAAAAGGGACAACGATAGAATAACTAAAAGCAGGAGGAATCTATTAAATTTAAAATGAAATAGACACAATTCGGCTTTAATAAGAATAAAAATGGCTGATCTATTTATTGTCTTCTCAAATTTACACGATTAATTTAAACAATATAGTAAAATACGTGCTGTTACTATTACTATTAAAAACGTTAGATAATTCTTTCAATGGCAACAAGTTTGAGTATACGATCCACCTTTAAAGACACAGACTATTTAAACATTAATTACAATTCGTTACTGTTGCTACATGAATTACATAATTTAATAATATTTAAACTACAAGAATTATTATAGAGATAAACAGATATGATTGAGCAACCACAGTAAAATGTAGTAACATCAAAAATTCCACGGTTTTGTTTGGCATATTAGGGAATTTTTATGGTTTTGTTTGTTTGACTGCATTGGCTGCGTTCGCTAGTGGCTGACCGTGATCCTGACTTTGGACGTAAGCCTGTCTCTCTTGCCTGCCGTGGTTTTGGTTTTCTGGAATATTCTGAGCAGCATTAGGTATTGGCTGTCTTTGTTCGGGTGCTGAATTTTGCGGTTGAACCATTTGGCCGGCCTGGTTTTGCCCTTGACCTACTTGTCCTTGGCTGATTTCACCTTGAGACATTTGTCCTTGTGGAACTTGACCTGACGGAATCTGTCCTTGAGGGGGCTGCTGAACTTGTCCTTGCGGAACTTGACCTGACGGAACCTGTCCTTGAAGGGGCTGCTGAACTTGTCCTTGCGGAACTTGACCTGACGGAACCTGTCCTTGAAGGGGCTGCTGAACTTGTCCTTGAGCTGGATATTGTCCTTGCACAAACTGTCCTTGAGGTGGATACTGCCCTTGAGGCGGATACTGTCCTTGAGGAACTTGACCATGTGCTGGATATTGTTGAAGCATTTGACCTTGCTGTGGGTACTGTCCTTGTGGATAATGTTGTTGATACTGTGGTACACCATGCTGATATTGTTGCTGGAAAGCGCGTTGGGCTTGATATATCTGATGTTCGGCTCCTGGTAATGGTCTTCCCTGAGCGTCAACCTGAAAGTAGTCAACAACCCTCTTTACTTATTACTACTGGAAACACTAGTAGTAGTAAAAGCGGGTAATCTTATAAGCGTCCTGCACACTAATCTACAACTATCTTCAGAGCCGCCAGTAAGTTTGAATCTGACTATACCGCCTGTCACAAGTTGCCATCATCGATTATTAAATATTATATGTTGTCTGACAATGTATCAAAAGGTTTATAGGATTGTAGGATTACAATATTTGGCATTAAACAAATTATTAAACTTTCGTCATTTATCAAATTACAATCTTTTTTTTTAAAGTAGAGATGGGTTTGCTCTAGGCCAACATCCAGGTGTGAAGCGAAGACGAGGCCTATGATGGAGCGAGCTCACCCAGAAGGTGCCTATTCAATCTACAAAATTAGGAAGTTACAACGGTGTTGTTACAACAAGTCTATATTACTAACCAGACCACGTTGATGTAGATATCTAAACTCCTCCATACGGCGTCTTTCGAATTCAGCGTACTCTTGTTGAGTGTAAATTTGATTCTCATCAATTGGTTTCCAACCTGTGAAGTTATTAGTTTGGTAATGGTGCAACAGTCCAAAAGAAATACAAGGTGTGTGTATTATGATTCCACAGTGATTCAAGCCAGTCAATATCCAGCGAAAAACCGCTTGACTCATAAAACTAGAGCAAACAATTTAAACTTGTAATAACTATGCGAACTTTTATATTGCAGTATTAGATGAATATTAAATATATTATGTATTAGTTCCATTATACTAAAATATACGACAGTGCTATCCTCAAAATAACGAATTTCATGCTAACGATGTCTAAATTATTTTTCTTTATATGAAAACTAGCTAGTGGCCTCGACGTCGTCCGCTTTGAAAACGCCAGACAAAATATATAAAGAATATAACGCCTGTGATATTATACTTTTGCCAAGCGTTGGATATTTATTTTTAGATATCTGGTGTCCAGTGGAATGTTTATTCTATGACTACCCTGAAATTCTATGGTCGAATTAAATAATTTATTATAATAATAATAATACAAGCTTCATTGAGGTTCTGTAAAATTTCTGAAGAACATGAGTATATTTAAATAATATGGCCACATTTTGAATGGTAGAAATGATCACTTTCAAAATCAATGTCAGAATGGTTTAAACTGTTATCAATTATGATTGAAAACTAGTATCAGTGTAATAAATTTTGTTAGGATAATTGATCATGCTAAAAACTAAAAACATGGCACTATTAAAACAGCAGTAACAAATGGGTATAATTGAACTTACCTTCATCCCTGTTGAAATCAGCCTTCTGGGTTTCCAACATGAATTCGTGGAAATCAATCAAGCCATCTCGGTTGCGATCATTCTCTTTGAAAACGTGCTCACGCATTCTTTCCATTTCTTCGGCTCTTTCGTGAAGGTCTTTATTAGGTCCACCAGGACCATATATTTTGTCCAGCTCTTTAATAAAAAGTGCTTTCACTTCATCAGCGTCCCACACTCCATTTCCATCGACATCTGATACAATAAAATATTTACATTGCACAAATAAAATAATTGCAGGTAATTTAAATCAGTCTCGTTTAGAGCAAACGCAGGCAGTTAATGAAGAACATGATCAGTGTGAAAAAGTTAATGCTCATATCTTTGATTGATTGGGTTTCTAACATTCTTGTATCTATCTTGATTTTCTCCTTATATTTCTAGATATAGTAAAAGATTCTCTTAAAACCAATGATATATAGTATACTACTTAATTACAAAGAAAATAGAAATGGACAATCACAGAGTATTATACAGTCAGAAATAAACTTGAAGAATTTAATGGTTTTGAATGAAATCAACGAAACTAGTGAAAAATCAAATATGATTACAATGATAATTTATAACATGCGTTTTATCAATCAATCGTAGTTGTTACTAAAGACCTACAGAAAAGAGATAGATATTGGCCGCACGATTGCTTTCTCCCTATCTAGAGAGAGATATCTATGGGTAAACCACAATGTGAATAAAAAACCAAAAACACATCCATTTGTCATGCAATAAAGAAAACTAGTAAAACAAGCAATATGATTGGTAATAATCTCAAATTGCATACAATATTAAGCAAATCATAATCAACGAAATAATAAACGTGTTGTCAAAATAAAAACATATATTCAATCTACTCTATAACAGTGTGGCGTAGCCAGTTGTGACCAGTGTGAGTGGTATACTCCTACTAAAGCGCCGAATAGTTCGCAAATAAAATTTTATTAATTATTTAATTCTTAAAATTATTGTAATGTCTAACTCTGAAAGAGTACTCTCAAATGCAATCTTGACTAAGCCCAGATATCCCACGCTATTCCACTGCTTTAAATAAAATCTAAGGCAACTTGTAAAATCCAAAGTAGCGTGCGTTAATAAATTTGACAATTTTTTAATGCTTCCTTCATACCATAAACTAGCCACACATTTGCACGCCTTGGTCTTACCATGCATCATGAAAAACACCTTTGGGTCGAAATCCGAATCATCCATTCGGTCCACAGTTTTCCATAGTTCTAACAACTGTTCCTTTGTCACCGGATGGTGAAGCTGTTTACAAAATAAACACAAACAAATACATTAATTTTATCAACATTCTTCTTCACTTACCGTGCATCATGAAGAACACTTTAGGGTCAAATTGTTGATCCATGTGGTCCTGTTTCTCCCACACCTCTTCTAGTTGAGGCTTAGAGCCGGGGTGGTGAAGCTGTGTTGTATTAACAAACGAGTGATTTAAACTTTACATAACATTACATACATGCGTTGGCTCACTCAATGACCACTTTTGTGGGAAATATCTTTCAGTAAGAAAAATACTTTCGTTAGATGTGAATTTTCAAATGCGAAACTATAAAAAAAGTGTATTTTTATCCCAAGCGAAAACTGAAAAATTGGAATAAAAAATTGTTCTTAAATCACATGTTGGTAGGTACCTACGCTTTCGTCATACTAAGAGTAACAATAACAAGCGATAAAGAATTATTGCATTTTTTCCATTAGAGTTTGACGTAGTATGACTCAGGTCTGTTTAAACTTTTGCTAAAATACTTGTACTGGTTTAATCATTAATTCACTACAACATTAAATCAATTTATTACGCTGAGTGAATTTTAATAAATGATTCCGTTACAGCTTTAATTATATTTTACATTACTTAGCTGTTGCACACGACTTCGCCCCCGTTACTTTATAAAATATAGTATATGTTACTCACTGTTAATGCAGCTTTCTATAGGTAAAAGAATTTTCAAAATTAGTCCAGTAGTTTTTGAGTTTATTCATTACAAATATACAAATCTTCTCTCTTTACAGTAATTTCTAAATACAACTGTACTTTGACATTTTTACTAATATAATTACATAAATTTTACAACTTACCGGCTTATGATGCTTTTTGGCTTCTTCATCAGCACTTTGTTTTTCCATAAACTGCTTCTTTTCGGTCTCGTTCATAGTTTCCAATTGCTTTTGTTTTTGATACTCCTTTTGCATTTCGTACTCCTAAAAATGTAGTCAGTGTTAAAAGACATAAAACTTTAATACTAGAGAAGTTTCTATGATACATCATGAATAATATTTTTCATAAGGTTAAAGATTCATATGGATCCTTTTAAACTAACCTTGAATTCTTCCCTCCTCTTCTTATCGGCTTCTTCTAAATCGGCAGTCGTCTTTTTGATAAGTCTCTTAAGATCCTCAATCTCGAAGGTATGTGGATTGCCGTGATCCAGATGCTCATGATTGGGTGACACTTTTCCCATGTTTGTGTCTAAGTCGTTATTTAACTCATATTGCTGAAACATTATTAAATAACTCAACTCAGTTTCAAACACACGAACATTACAGATTTAATACTTTTTTAAACAATATTTTCATGTCTTTTCAACCACAATAGTCATTTAAAAAGGTCACTGACAATTTTCAATGTATGTTGTAATGAATAAACTCAAAAACTACTGGAGCAATTTGTAAAATTTTTTTACCTATCGAAGTCGCATTCAACAGCTAGTAATTAAATAAGACATAGGTTTATTGTTTATATATAACTAGCGGTCCGCTCCCGGCTTCGCCCGGGGGCATTTTTTACATAAAAACCTTCCCTGATTATCCCTCTATCCATGAGTGAAGACAGAATTAAAATCGGCCCAGCCGTTCTCGAGTTTTGCGCTTAGCAACACATTTAGGGATTCATTTTTTATATTATAGATAATATAGAATGCAATTATAATGTAGGTTAATGATTGGTTCGTTCTTGACCAGCAAAGACAAGGTCGACGTTGGAGCGAAATCACCCAGAACATGTGTATTCACTAAAACTTTAAAAAGTTTTGGGCCATAATATAAGCTCGGTAACACAGACGGTTTTTATGAGTAAAGAATTTCAAGTTATGACTTAAATCTTATCATTGTATAATGACATCAACATGTTAGTACAAATTATTACGTATACTAAAAAAATAATGTTGTTTTGATTATTTAAAATAGAGATTATAATCAATTATGTAATATTTATCAATAATACGTAATCTCTGATTATACATGTACGTATTTAACAGGACGATAAGTTAAAATCTATCAAATAACTTGTACAAGCCTTAGGCCAATACAAGCCTTAGGCCAATACAAGCCTAAGGAATTAAAATTTTGCAAATAAAACAAAAAAAAGAAGCAAGAAAGAAACTAGAGAAAGGCTGGATTAATTCGGTATTAAAAAAAATGTTTATTGAATAGTCCGAGGAAGGTTTCTTATAAAGAAGAAAATTGGAAATGCCAAGTTATCATACAAAGTAAACAAACAAATTTGCAATGTCTTTCAAACTAAATGTCGACAAATAGATGATTTATTTCTAGTGAAATGTAATATATAATATAATATTTAAAAAATTGGTATTTTCATTTATTTATAAATATATGTTTCTTTTGGGAAAGAGTAGCGGACAAATTGACGATCTACTCAAAATGAGAATAGGTCCTGGCCTACCTTTTATGTAATGGTGTTTAAACAGTGGTGGTCTTTTCCAAGAGGGACGGTTTTAATAACTCCCAATTTTATCACAAATCCTGCTAGTTTACCTCACCAAATAATATACACAGAATGCTTGTACTAGATGCGCTGTCAAATTAATCAAAAAATTAAAACTTCAACTGAATAAATAATAAAGCATACCTTTGTCGCCAGATGTTTAAGTCTCTCCATTTCTCTGCGTTTGATTTCATCCAAGCGTGTTCTAACATTATGGTTTACAAAATCCAACTTTTCAGCTATCTTTCCTGACTGTAAAAATATATAAAAAATATATTTTATTACCAGTCGCCCGACAGTAATTCAGGCCTGCAAGGTCACTCCTGATGTTGCTGTGTTAAGCTACGGTAGCCTCTTTAAAATATGAAGTCAATGTGCCCTTTTAAAATCCTTTTCGAAATAATTTAAATTATTAAAGAATTTCCTTAAAAAAAATTATAAGGGTTAATTAAAAAAATATAAGCTTGGTTATAATTTCAATAGATAGTCAATAAAAATTATATAACCTAGAATTACGATACATTCGACTTAACAGCAATATAAGTAAAAGTGAATGTATATTTTATTTCATGGACAAATTTTTGGAAAATATTAATATTTTAAGTTTATTACTTTTATAAAAAAAGCATTTTTATCCTTAGCAAGCCTAAACTAGTTTTCCTGTATGTGCCTATGGTCCAAATTATTTTATCCATACAAAACAATCACCATATAAGTTCTAAATACACATCTTTAAGCAAAATAAAATCTCAATTGATTTGTCCATTGACAGAACCTAGACTTCTCAGCACTTTACTTTCTAAATCTGCACGTCTAAACACCTTATAATCTTGAAAATGTGTGTATATCCACTGTAGAGTAACATAATGACATTTTAATTTAATAAAATGTCATATGGAAAGCCTTATATTATAAAATTTTATTATCATCATTTCAGTCACAGGACATCCACTGCTGTCTTCAAAAGGACTGGTCAGAAGCAGCCTGGTTCCACCGTAAAAGAAAAATCAAAGATTAAAAATGAAAGAAATTTAAATAGTAACTCACTCGCACATCTTCTTCGTCTGCCTGTTCCAAGCGCTCTCTAAATTCAGGATCACTCTCCAATGCTTGAACCACTTCTTTCAGATACCTATTGTACTCCATAGTATCCAGCTGGTTGAACAAAAAGATGAGAATGCAAAATATACCTGTATATTTTTATTAAAATATGCTTCTCGTATCACACCTTATTAACAATATTTAGTTACAAGTATTTAAAGAAACCTTAAGAGAACAACTATATCTATATCTATACTAATATTATACAGAAACGATTCGTATTTTTGCTTGTTTGTAACTCAAAAACGAGTCTACTTTTTTTAAAACTGTTCTCAAAATGCTACAGTTTTGAGTTTAACAATAACAATAAATATCGAGTTATTAACAAACCTATATCCTTCTTGTTATATTATTTTAAAAATATTAATTAAGTGAAAGACTTAATAAGACAAAAGATGTGACACACATTTCTCTGTAAGTTAATGTGGCATCTTAGTTATCTTGAATTAGTTTTTCCAATGGTCACACTCTTGAACTAATAATGTGTTATATTATAATGAAGGTCAACATAGGTACATACAAACTTTATGTCAGCTAAATCCCACTGTTCAGAAAAAAATAATTCCTCAATTGATCTTTGAAGTGTGCGTATTTGTTAAGAAGAACATAACACTGTTTAGACTAACAAAGTACCTAGCTTAAACCAAAAAACCATTTATGACTTTGTGACAATAATGCTTATATGGTAATCAAACTTTTTAATAAATATCACCTGCTGGAGTACTATTAAATTTGTAAGAACTGTACATCTACAAATAAATAGATTGAATTGAATTGAATAATAATAGCATAATTACCAAATCATCCTTTATTTCACTGTCTTTTTCTGTAGATTTTTCAGGGGTGACCGGCGGAGCAACAGCACATTGCAATATTGCCAAAGTTAAAACTAACAATGGCACCACACCTCTCATTGTGATCTAGAAAATATTTTTTCTCTGGAATTAATCTTTACAAGTTGTATTGACACGAAAATTGTTTATACCTACACACTTAAAAAACCCGATGCAAGAAATTACTGAGATGGAAAAACACACAAAAAAGCTGTTATTAACACGTGTGCTAAATTAAGTAAGTCGATTGAAAATTAAGATTATTTTAACAGGAACACTTCGTTGTCTGAATATTATGCTATGACAATAGGTATACATATTATTACAGAATCAAATTGACACTGTCTTTTGCCTATAATAAATATACAATTAGTCTAGTTGTAGTTTCACTTAGTTACAAATAAAATATTTGTAAAAGTTGAATTAATATACTCACAAATTTAACAAAGTTGGCGACACAATGTAAGTAATGATCTCAGTTTTGTACCTCACGGACGACGGAGACAAGTACAGACCGAAAGACAGCTAGAGTATATATGTTCACATATATGTTCCATATATGTTCCTTGATGTAAGTAAGTAAAAATAAAATCATTAAAAAACCCCGTCACGTCATTTATTGCCAAACTGTCATCAAAAGACAAAATCACAGTCACAGACCAGTTAAATGTGAAATAACAGAAACTTTCACGATTACATTGTGTCATACGTCAACGAATAACCAATTTAGCTAAGAACATAATATATTATGTAGTCATCAATACTAATAATAAATCTGTAAGGGTCGGTCATGGTGTAAGTTACTTTGTTTTTAGAGATGTCGTGTTTATAGGCTCTAGTGTTTTTTTCTATATGTATGTATGTTCCTCCATAACTTTGAAACGAATTAACTGATTTTCATGAAACTTGGTATAAACATTTGGACGTACGGGACACAGGATACTTAATATTTTTCAACGCGGACGAAGTCGTGGGCACCAGCTAGTTTATTAATAATAATATAAACAAGTTAATTAGTTACACAATAGGAAGTAACGAAAAAGTATGAGTTTATGATACAACGGTTAATGGCCGCACTCACTCGCTCTAGCGCAGGGGTTCCCAAACTTATTTTGTCTACTGCCCACTTTGAGAGTAAATTATTTTTTAGCGTCCCCATTTTTTCACCTACTTAAAAACTACTATAACTTCAAATTATAGTTTTATTTGTTTGTTTGTGTCTACTTTCATTTCGAAACGGAGCGACCGATTGACATGATTTTTATTTTATATATTCAATAAAACAGGACAGATATATGAACTACGCGGAGAGAAATATCGAACCGAGTTTGAGCAATCTCTTATGCCCGGTTTCTGAAGTTCCCAGTTAAACTCTCACTTACTATTGATTCGATAAAGTTAAACGTAAGATAAACGTCGGATAACTGTCACTGCGTTTCTGAATACACAATGTGCCGTTCAATAACTATGAAACCGATATTCAGTTCCTCTACTTGCCACTAGATAGGTCTCGTCAACAAAATAAGTCTTAAATTGATTTTATCATTTCAATTCATCATTAGTAGTAGTTACAGTAATGGTAAATAATATTCCGAGATAAATAAGTGACCAAAAACTATTTTTTAATATAAATTACTATAATTCTTTATTTATCATGAATGACATCGTTGTCAAGGAAATGTCAAATGCGCTAGCATCTTGTAAGGGTCAAATAAAGTTATGGAACCGATAAACGGCACACATTGGCCAGTTAACATAAACGGAGTTTATCTCACATTGGGGTACTCGGAAACGCATTTTCAAAAGTTATCGAACCAATAGCGCTAGCGAATAGATAAACTACCAACAAAAGTACCTCAGAAACCGGGCATTAATCAACTAATATTAGTTGATGTTCACAAGTTGTAGTTGAGAGTCGAGAACTCATGCAGTCGGTGTCTAAGAGGCATCTTAGCTAAATGAAATTACAAATCACCCCCCCAAGCCTCTACACAACGCCCCCATTTTTTTTCTGGGTCTCTTACCGCCCCCCTTTAGGCCTGCAGCGCCCACAAGGGGGCGTTATCGCCCACTTTGGGAAAGACTGCTCTAGCGAGTAACTATGTTAAGTTGGCGAATAATTTTTTTTTTTTAATTTCACCAATGTTAACTGATTGTTGATGATTTGTTGATTATTGTTAATCTAATTTTATTATTTGTTGATAGTTATTTTTTTTGTTATAAACTATTTAAAATTTATCTGTGAAGTTGGCGAATAAAATGTTTGTTTTATTATTTTTTTATTTCTTTTTTATCTAATCGATAGAAAATCGTTTGTTGAACACATATCACACTGCAATTACGTTTATTGATTAGTTGTTTATAATAAAAAAAGGAAAATAGTTAGAGTTTATATACGTCACATTGTAGTGTGTACGCTCACGCAAGTTGGTCGTCTGAATGGCGGGACAATTGCATCAATCCAATATTTAAAAAAAGTTCTTTATTCATTGATTCTTAATTTATCATCAAACTTAATAGTTCATAATTATTAAATGTCTAGTAAGATTTTCAATAAAAACTACTTCCGGTGATTGGGGAGTCTCAATACACTGACGATTTTATAAGTGTGTATTGTTAAGAATCTTTCTGTGCAGGTAAATCATCATAAATCGCAGAGGTTATTTAAAGGCGTCCTGAGCCAGTTACTTAACAGGTTATTATACCGTTAGTTACCCTTCCATATTTCTCTAGTATAGAAAGTGTAATATTTATTTGCGTTTGCTTTTTTTGTGCTTCTTTTTTCAAACTGTGATTCAAAGTTACGGTTGCCATCCGTCCGGGTTTCCCCGGATTTGTTCTAGTTTACAGGGTGTCCGGAGAGCGTCCGGGCGGGGTTTTAAAGTTTTGAAATTGTCGCCGCTCGGCAATTTTTTTAAAATCGGTCCAATAGTTTTTGAGTTTATTCATTACAAACAAAAATACAAATTTTCTCTCTAAATAAAAGAATAGAGAAAGAGAGCAAACTGCGTTACGCAGTTAAAATTGCGCAACTCGTTATAGAGGATGACCCCTTGATCGAGTGGTTAAGGTGTTTGCTTTAACTCACTGTATCAGGGATCTCGGGTTCTTTTTCCGGTTTTGGAAATGAATTTTTCACAATTGGCCCTTATCCATAATCCTACTGTAGTCAGCAGCGCAATTGAACCATCTGTGGCATTGCTTGTGTTATAGGCGACGGTAGCCACCTCCCATCAAGTGAACTGTCAGCCTATCTGATAAACCTCTCACGGAAATGTCACTTAAGCAAGTGCCCTGCCAATTTTAATAGTACAAGGGCTTTGGAAGTGACAGTGAAATAAGCTCTGGCATTCGTTACTCACTCATTAAAAGACAACAGCACACAATATGATGTTATTTCACGGTGGCTTTCCGTGAGGGGATGGTTACTGTCGCCAAACGGGCTGCCCAATTTTGACAGTTAAAAGAGAATAATTTTTGTTTTTAAGTTTCTTAAAAGGTTAAGAAGATTTTTTGTCACAAGATTATAATTTTTGTTTTATTTAAAGAAACTAAAAATGTATGTAAGACTGCTAATAGTTTCTAAAAACTTCAAGATTTTTTTTGTGTTAAAAGAGTATATTTTTTGTTTTATTAAAAGAAATGATAAATGTATGAAAAAATGAGAGACTGTCCTTAAGACCTTAAGACTTTAAAAAGATTCTGTTTTATTTAAAAAAATTCTTGTTTTTATATACATGGTACATCATCCTGGTACATCATCCTTTTCTTTATCTTGACTTTTATTGAAAAATTGGTCAAGAAATTTGTGAGATTTTGATTCTTGACTCCCTGATGCAGCTGTAGATTCATTTTTCTTGCCATCTTTTTAGATTTTTTTATTTTTTGCATTTTCTTTGTCTGCTTCTTTTGTGTCTGTGGCTGTCAATGGTTTATCTTCTGAGACTGCATACAAAGTAGCTATTATTAATTTTGAGCCATCTAATAAGTATTCGGTCAATTTTGACTTTCCGAATTTCATTTTCGTTTTTTTACGTAAATTAAAGAAAAATTCCTCATTCCATTGAGGCCATCATTCATTTTTGGCTGTCGTTTCAAATTTTTCTTTACTTGAAAAATCTTACCTGTAAAAATGATAAATTAATAATCAATGAATAAAGAACTTTTTTTAAACATTGGATTGATTCAATTGTCCCGCCATTCAGACGACCAACTTGCGTGAGAGTACACACTACAATGTGACGTATATAAACTCTAACTATTTTCCTTTTTTTATTATAAAAACGTAATTGCAGTGTCACATGTGTTCAACAAACGATTTTCTATCGATTAGATAAAAAAAAGAAAATAATAAAACAAAAATTTTATTCGCCAACTTCACAGATACATTTTAAATAGTTTATAACAAAAAAAATAACTATCAACAAATAATAAAAATAGATCAACAATAATCAACAAATCATCAACAATCAGATAACATTGGTGAAATTTAAAATAAATAAATTATTCGCCAACTTAACGTAGCCCTAGGTAGCGAGTGCTAGCGAGAGCGTAAAATGTCACATCAATTTGACATTGACAATTTTCCATTGAATATAGGTTAAACCATAGGTTAATTTCAAGTTAATTTGCCATTTGCCATGTCTGTAGTCTCAGAACAATCTGTATACCACAGCGAACTTGCTTGCAAATATTTCGATGTGTTTGACAACATAATTATTATTAATTCGATAATCGGTAATTTGGATTTGTATAATGGTAACTCATTTGCATCGATATACTCACAATATATAAGAATCTGCAAGAGAAACATATTCTGTTACAGTGTTACAAAGACTAATGTCCGGTTTCTGAAGTTCCCAGTTAAACTCTCACCTACTATTGATTCGATAACTAAGATAAACCATAGAGTAACTTATTATATACTGAGATAAACGTCGGATAACTGTCACTGCGTTTCTAAATACACAATGCAACACAATGTGCCGTTCATCAATAACTATGAAACCGATAGCCAGTTCCTCTATTTGCCACTAGATGGGTCTCGTCAACAGAACAAGTCTTAAATTGATTTTATTATTTCAATTCATCATTAGTAGTATTCCGAGATAAATAAGTGACCAAAAACTATTTTTTTTAAAATAAATTACTATAATTCCTTATTTATCATGAATGACATCGCTGTCAAGGAAGTGTCAAATGCGCTAGTATCTTGTAAGCAAGGAACATATATACTCTTTAGGAAGAGCTTGTAAGCGTCAAATAAAGTTATGGAACCGATAAACGGCACACATTGGCCAGTTAACATAAACGGAGTTTATCTTACGTTGGGGTACTCGGAAACGCATTTTCAAAAGTATCGAACCAATAGCGCTAGCGAATAGATTAAGTACCAACAAAAGTACCTCAGAAACCGGGCATAATAGAAGTAATAGCCCTAGTAGAAAAATCTATATATATAAAAATCTCGTGTCACGATAAACTATGAAACTACTGAACCGACTTTGATCAAACTTCATAAGTATCTGTTATTTGGTCGAACTTAAAAGATAGGATAGTTTATATCTCATTTTGTTTAATATTATTTTTTAAATTATATAATATTATTAACATAGCGCCATCTGTTGATACTTCTTCAATACAGCAATTATTTATGTGAGTTCCATAAGGTTCTCACAGATGGCGGTTTAAAGTAATTTATCTGCTGGATTGCAAAAGAGCACCCCGGGCGAAGCCGGGAGCGGGCCACTAGTAATAGATAAAAATCTGGTCTTTTATTTTCTCTAGTCAAGATATTTCACAAATTCCATACTGTCGGTTCATGAAATAATTTTTCTGGAAAAATAAGGGTAATTTAAAATAAAACAGTTTCATCGATATACATAGTAAAGATTAACAGTCGGGTCACAAAACCACACTCACCTAAATGACGGCGTACGCCGTCATTACGCGTCAGTCTACGGAAAGCCCTTGACAGTGTTGTACGTTTTTGTTCTAAGCAGTTTAAGAGTATAAAAATGGGTAAATGCGTAATTAAAGGTTGTAAAACTTATTCTGAAAAAAATAATAAGCTATTGAAAATCACTTTTCATAGGTAAGCAAATAAAATAACAATAATTCGAATTAAAAACTAAGATTTACATTTTCACGTATTCCCTAGTATCAGTGTTGCACACTAAGTTTTAGGGAAATTTCCTTAAATAGTGGTATTTTTTAATGATAACAAAACTATTAGAGAGTAAAGTTACAGTTTCTTAACTTTTAATACTCTCATTTACGAGATCGCATTTTAAAGAAATTTCTTCTAATAATTGACTCTTCTAAAATAATATTAAAATCATTGCAGTTAAGTTACAGTTTTCACTTTAATTTATTTACTTTTTTAATATACAGCATAATATCGTAAATAAGTAGGTACCTATCTATATTTTTCAGAATACCTAAAGACCTAAGAATACCTAAGATTTAATTATGTAACATCCAAGTTTGTTTAATTATTTTTGTTTTTATTTACTAACATTATGCCAAATCAAATGAAACTTTGTAAGAATAGCAGTCATGTCTTTATCTTAAATTTTTTTTTGTTTTATTATTATTGTACTTATGTATGTAGGTATGTTATAGCTAAACTCGGAGACCGTTTGACCGATCACCATGAGAGTTAGTATGTATACCTATGTATATTTTCATGGAAACATGTTTTAAGCTATCTCCGAATGCGTGTAAAGCCGGGGGAACATAGCTAGAAAAATCCTAAATTACACACACATAAGGTGATTATCGGCATATTTATGTTTTTTATTACGAAACATTTTGTTTGTGTCTTTAGAGCTTTTGTTTTCATTTATTTTATTTTTTTGGTTTAATAATAAATAATTAAAAACTCAAGTATTTTTTATTATTTTAATTTATATTTCTATTAATAAATTAATATAAAATAATTCAGGGAAAAAAGTTAACAGCTTGCAACACTGGCATTAATAAGAGCGGTTAACGTTCTGTCTCGTCTGCTGCGTTATAGTGGCAACATATGAGCAATGCATTAGAACGAGATAAACATATTTCTTTATATCTGATATAGGTACTTTTTGTTTTCGTTGCTCCGTCATCAAAGCCAACTGTTTGTCGAACACGGCGTTAGCGTATCGCCTGTATTGCGATTGTTAATCTTTACTATATATATCGATGAACAGTTTACATAAAATTCGAAAATATCGTTTATTGAATATTATTATTATTTATTTATTTATTTTCAGACAATATCCATATGTCCTTAGACTCACTGGTAACACTTATAAAATATTGTGTACTACTTTCACAACATTTAAAATTTGAGAGTAATATAAAAACTTAATGACTAGGAAGTCTTAATAACGTATATAATTATAAAATGTATCTCTTAAATCTTAATACTGTAACATGGATAAACTACAGAAACGCAATCGCAACATCCTTTCACTATGTGAATGGGTATAACTAAGGTTTTCAAAGTTAATACAAAAATGAGGATATTCTTACACAACACAAATAACTATACATTTAGGACTACAAAATTGAATGGAATGATATCTTTTTATAAGTTAAAGTTAATAAGGCAGAATTTTAAGCAAACAATAAAAAGAAAATGGAAATAGGAATGAGATTTGGCTGTAAAACTTTACTATATGTACTTAAACTAATAATTACTTTTTACGAATCAGTCTTCATAGTGACCCCTTATAGGATATAATGTAATCTTTCAATGGGTACTATAGGCTTATAATAAACGAGGTATGGCAATGCTTTTCTTACTTTTTTCTAGAAATCATTTAATGAATAAGTTGCTTTCATGTATGAACGGATGGTGAATAGTATATTAGAGAGCAATTAAATCGATCTGGAAAGTAGTGGCAGGACACACTGCATGGCGCAGTCACTTGGACAGCCCGTCTCGCGGCAGTAACCACCCTCTTACGGAAAACCACCGTGAAATAACGGCACGTGTGCTGTTGTTTTTCGGTAAGTAAGGGATGCCAAAGCCCATTTCCCTATTCCTTTCCAATCCCTTAATCCTAATAAGAGTCGGCAGCGCACTTGCAGCACCTGTGGTGTTGCTTGTGTTATAGCTGACAGTAGCCACCTACCTTCAAGTGGATAGTCAGCCAGTCTGCCGACCTTAACATAAAAAAATAGCGAAATTACCACCATTGATGGAGGTAATTCTTAGTTTTTGCGACTGGGAGAAATAATTCCCATACATCCATTCAAACAAAAAGCCTCAAAAACCTTAAACTTAAAATAAATTGAATTTTAAATTTAAAAAAAATGACAGTTTAAAGCTGTTCTTCTTCTTTGCCTTTAGCTGACTTCTTCTCAAACAGAAGGCAGTTAGATGTCAGATTGATGTCATGAGTGGCAAGTGCCCAGAAGCAGGCTGACCTTCTGGGATACTTAATGGTTTTGCAAATGACCTGTAATAAATAAATACATTCAATTTAACAACAATATTAACAGTCCATGACAAGATTTGGTGGCTAGTGAAAAATATTAAATCATAGAGTTAATAGATGAACCAAAAAAATACGATACACTCAGCGTTCTTTATGTCCAGTAAGGGATGTCCATGATCCTATTCAATATGTCACTGATTTTTGAGAGCAAGTGTCCAAGCTGCACTGTAAAAAGAAGGGATTGTGATCCTTCATATTGTGTTCTTTTGTTTTGTATTCAATGAGTCCTTGTTTTGGAGGTAGCTACATTAAATATATTGCCTACCAATGAATTCATATTCATTTAAACACAACTGGAGAGTGAACGTATAATAGATTTTATTACTATTATTACCTATTAGCGACCTGCTCCCAGCTTCGCCCAGCCGGGATGTATTAATATATACTAATATCATGAAGTATCAGTACTACATTATCAGCGAGTAACACAGAAACAGTATGAACCTGGTCATGCTTCGCTGTGGCTCAGTCAGCAACATTCTACAGTTGCCATAACAACGGTCAACGTATGGAAATTGTTTTTTTTTTGGAAAACAATCGGTTTCCGTTTAAATTTGGGGGAAAAGTATATTATATGTACAATGTGTAAAAATTTCAAGTCAATCCGTCGGGTAGTTTTTGAGTTTTTGAAGCATACACAAACCAACATAACATTATACACAGATTGGTAACGCTGAGGGTGTTTGTGAAAAAAATAAAATAAAAAAAGGACACTTACACAAACACTTACGTGAAAATCTTGCGGTACTTCTTCAACAGCTCTATGGATCAATGTGCCATTTACATAGACACAATTAGCCGCATGCTGATTTTCCACAGTTAGTATAGTGTAGGGATACTGAGCTTGCATTTTAAGCCTCTTCAAAATTTTTTGGGCGTGAGGTTCTTTGCTTAAGCAAAGCACTTTGTCGCCAGCCATGGTAACATGCCTTTTTAACGGAGCAAAATTAGCTGGGAGCTGCAACATAATTTATACATATGTTACATAAGCTAATGAGGTAAAAATATGCTAACCTTACAAGTATTTCAACAAACTAACGGTAGTTTGGTTTAGTTTCAGTTAGAGTAGTGAAACTACAAATCTTCCACTGAGAGAACGCACATTTGACAGACCATTTTTGTAGTGATGTGCTATACTTACTTAAATATTTTGTAAAACGTATTAATAAACCAGTTTATTCGTAATTAAACAGAAATTTCAATATATAATTAAATTAAAATTAGTTAGAATTATGTAAATGTCGCTTTTGTGTTGGCGCGGCATGGTCCGCAATTAAGTGTCACAAAAACCTTGGCGTTAAATTGTGAATTGTGTTTTGGATTTTTGTTGTTTAATAAACCACGAACTTGTATCTAAAGGGTGAACATTTAATACCCAGATAAGTCTTGTACGTGAACATGTCCTGTCACCTGTTATTTATTGTAACCATCACCCATCACTAATGTAAATCTTAAGCCATTCACAAAGAGTTGCATTAAAACAGTAATCAAAAATCTTATAACATTTCTTTAAGAGAAGTTAAAGGGGTCTGACAGGGTGTTAATTTTAATTCTAACAATTTTCCAAACATAGACATAGCCATATAGTAGTGTTACGAGGAAGGCACAATGGCTAAAAGTCCACATATGTGCCACTGCAAACATTTCCGACGCAACACAAAACATCGACAATCCTAAAGCTCCGAAATTCTGAAGACATTGTTATTATTGGACGTGCAAAAAGACTGCTGCTGTAGAAAGATAACAAAATGCTAAACAGATAAAATTGCAGACATGTACTAAAGCATTTAAATCTGAGTTGCGACTTGAGCTGTGAGGTGAGACTTGTATTATTTTATTTTGTAGATAGGTATATTACACATGATTGCTTTTATATAGTGTATCTTTACGTATTTGAAAAACGGACTACTTTGTACAATTTAATATACAGGTAGAATACTTATAATAATTATTATATGTATCACTTTCTGTATTGAAGTATTCTAACAAATAAATGAATTATTATTATCATTATTAGTAATACAATACATCGTGTGAACCTTCCAGTTAGCATTTTACAGCAGCAGTCAGCAACCTTCGTTCCCTAACTAATGTGTAATCAATTGATTGTTTTGAAAATTTTCACTTACCTCGAGCATATTGCAAGGGTAATCAGAAAAAATGTTCGCGATTTCCGTTGCTCCCTTCATGTTGGTCCAGGGAGTTATGCCAACAAATATTTCATGTCCTAGAATTCAAATGATTATAATTTATTGCCTTGTTTCATTCAAACTTGCCTCACTAACATCACATAAAATTTTACAAAAGATTTTCAAAATTATAGTGTCACTGAATAATAACACAAAAAACTGATGATCAGCCAAAGAAATGGCTTTTTTTTTTAAAGAAAACAGACCACCGTTTTTCTACATTAATTATATAAAAATATTAGCTTTCTCCAGTAAAACTTTAGTTTATTCTCTACATAATATGAATTAATTTATTACTAATAAAATTTGAATTTGATAATGGAAAATCACCTGTAAAAAGGAAATCTGACCCTCTGAGTTTTGCCTCAGAATTATCAATTGGGATAACAATTTGACCTAGGTCTTCAATCAAAATGTCCTTGATCTTCTTCATCTGAAACAAAAATGACAATAATTGTCATTACAGCAGTTACCGAACAGCAACTTATCTAAGTATCACTATAAACAACGAGTGTCCTCATAGAAACCAACTAAGTTGAAATCTTATAGTATAAAATATCTTATAGTATTCCTATAAATAAAATTAGAAGTCACAGTTATGCCGCTATGCTTTTGCAACATGCCAACACGCCAGTGAACGCCAACACTTGCAGCATCTATGGCATTGCTTATGTTATAGGCGACAATAGCCACTGACCATTCGTCATATAAAGCAATAGCAATTAATGCCAGTGCCAAATCTAATTAATGCCAAGCTAAAATACATCTTTCCCTTTGCACTACACTAGCATGTTAGCTTTGTGGAGCTGTCATGCTTAATACATACAAATTCTGTGCTAGGATTAAGAGGCCTAATACAGAAATTGATACAAAATGAAACACAAACCATTGGGTATTTTTGCCAAATTTAATTTAAGAGAAGTTTGTGTTTGAATCATAAATTTAGAATGAAAGTACTGTAATAGTGCTACAAGTGAATGCTGTATGCTTCATAAGTGAATATAATATCAATATTTCAAAATTTGTCTACTGCTGACTCCTGGATGACTCATAGTTGAGAATAAGCCGCGTCCGTTGGCGCGCGAGCCATGTGACCTCATGCGCTAACGGACGCGACGAATATAATTATCAATACTGAATTAGGTTTATTGGTTTGGTTTTCGAGAAGGATGATTTTAAATAACGTATTTATAAAGAAAATCTGTTGATTGCAATAGAAAAGTACCTACCTCCTTTAATAGGTTAACTCACAGTGCAGTACCTATGTGAATAAAATTATTCTAATTTATTATAGAAATAAGTTTATTTACACTTACCAAGGTTTTGAGGTGTTCTCGTTTTTGGGTTTCCAAAGATGGTATGATGACCACCCCATTGCATGTCACTAATAAGTCTTCCAACATAAGTTTTTCACCAATGTCAATTTCAATAACTTCCAGACCACACTCCTGTAGTATTCGCTTATATGATTCGTATTGGAGTTTAGCTTGGGCAGGGTTATGGAAAGATTCAAAATTTATTTTCGCCAATAGAGCATGAGTTGCCTTCATGTTTGCAAAACTTACGTGCACTTACGCAAATCTTTAATATAGTTATTGTTTTGTTCGTATAAGTGATGAACCGCTGATTGTAACTTGAATTAGATGTTAATAAAGCTTAGCTAATCTCAAGAAAAAGAAACTCGAAATTAACCAATAACAAAATGGCAGTTGGACCTGCACAGCAGGCTGGCGCAACTCAAAGGAAGGAAAGAAAATGATGTATGAAACACATGGATTGGGTAATGCCGGAATAACCCGACTAAGTAAAGGCGATTGCGAAACCCGGCGAAACCATTAAGTTATTAAAGACATCGCCGATTCTCGTTTGGCCGTATTATAATCAAAACCACAAACAACGTATATAATAAGTTACTCTATGCAAACAACCATCGGCGCCATATTGATGTGTTGCAATATCAGTCTTGCCAGAAGGTTACTTTTGTAACCTTTTAGGTGATTTTTTAACTCCATTGGTTACTTTTAGGTTACACTAATGAAAAGGTTACTTTTAGGTGATTTTTCGGAATTTGTAGATTCAACTTTTAATTTAAGTATTTTTCATGTTGGCAAGCGTCATTCGCGAGTAGGTTTCGTAGAACAACACGTCGTTCTCCTTCACACAAACACTATATATTACTTTTACTCTATGACCAATTGTTTACTCACTCGAATTGTCTTGTTCGTTTGTTACTGTCGGTCGTCTCTTTCTCTGTACTAGTGTTCTGTGCGTTCAAAGAAAGTTTTGACATAATAAGCGCTTTCCAGTTTTAAAATAATTGAAGAGATGAAAAAAGAAAAAGTTTTTATGTAACACTATTTAAGATCCGGTTGGTTATTTATTAATTTTAATTTTCAGGTTCACAAGTTGATTATATAAAATATAAATTTTGAGTCATAATAACCGATGAAAAAATTTAAACTCGTGTACTGTATCAATAAGAATAAGTCGAGAAATGCGGGTAAGTGCTCATTTAACGCATCACACTAACATCTATTCCATCAACTTTTAATTTAATACCTTTTCACTGGAAAAAATATGGGAGGTTATTTTTGATTCAAAAAGGTTACTTTTGTAAATATTTCAGGTAACTTCTGACAAGACCCGGCTGGCAACACTGTGCAATATGGCGTCTTTCATTTCAACTGCTTTGTTTGTTTGTTGTTTATTTTCGGATTTTTCGGCAAGCAGAGTATTGATTTTTATAAAACTTGCCAAAATTTTAGTGTTTAAATACTCTTTCTTCGTAGTGTTATATTTGGTGTATAGTGTTTAGTGTTCTAGATGCCGAAAGTAACCTGCGAAATATGTGGCCGAAGAACGAGTCGCATTGATAATAAAAAACTAATTTTTTTGGCCCAATTCCCGCTGGATGAAGATAGGTTAGTACATATTATATCTTGCTGCTGTTCTAAAACCATGTATAATATAGTTTATTGGGAGTTTAGTTCAAATTTTCGAATAAAATTGTGTTGCATATGTGTTGCATGTAAACAATAGTGCAGTGCCATTTTTTATCGACAATCGGCAAAAAATTATTTTTTATTTTATTGCACTGAATGATAGGAGTACAAACAATAAATTAAATGCTGTTCCATGTATCGGAATATCTGCGAATCCATTGAACGATGAAGTTTTCAGTGAATTTACGCTCCATATTGCTAAAAATCCTGTACAAACAACAAATGAAATGCTGTTTCATGAATCGGGCCAATCCATTGAATTACTTTATGAAATTATTATTACGTTATACATGACATAATCCAATTTTTATGTGTGTTACAGAACCTTCAACGTCGACCTTGGATACTGCCGTAATTAACTTAAAAATAAATAGATCCTGCAGTCCTCAAATATTTTATATGAAGTTACTCTTGTGGCTAGGGAGCTGGGTGCCAAAATTTCTATATGATTTGTTCGTGTTAGGATGATTGTACCATAAAAAAACATTAAGGACCGCGTCTGCCACCATGACAGCCCTGCGTTGTCAATTGACAGCACTTTGAAAATGTAAAAAAAAAACTGTGTGTTAAATCATTTGTTCGTCTGCCTCTTGGATTGATAGAATCATCCTCAAAACGATAAACATCGAAGAGGCAGACGTGCATGGCTCTGTTTTAATATGAACAACGAACATGGCACCCAGCTCTGTAACCATTGTTTTTTTCGTTCACTACTTCTCTGCTACTCCGTCAGTCGGCGATAACCGTAAACTGTATGATAGTAATAAAGCAATTATTTTAATTATTTGATTTTTTATTTGTCAATAAATAATATTTAAAATTATGTAAGGCCTTTTTTTGGGATTTTCATAAAAGCATAGACTATAGAGTCAATCATACTATCGACCTTATTTATCGTAACAATAGCACATCCTTATTTTTTGTTCGTTATGTTGGCAGCATCGTACTTGTTAATTTTGGTTAGTTTGGTATTGGAGCAGTCCATGTTTGTCATAGAACAGTGGAATTCATTTTCAATGTATGGGAGTCCCGTCTCTTAAAACGTAGTGATTATATACTCTTTGCTGCACAGCACCACAGTATAATATAAAGAGTACTTAGCAGTACTTAGCGTAACAGCACCAATCACATCGCACTATAAAATATGAAGTTTCAACGTTAGCATCAAAGATGGCGCGGCGGAAGCGGAACCAGTGTTGCCGTTTTATAATTAAGAAGTTTCCATTTTTGTTATGGATTATTTATAAAAAAATAAGTAAAATGAAACAAAAATGTCAAAAAACTATTAATCTTTTTCACAATGATTTATTAGTTTGGATCTATATTTCAATTCTATCACGTGAAATTTAATATTAACAGCATCATGAAACTTTTGCAATATATGCTTACAGGCTCGGCTGTTATTTTGTGACGTTGAGGGTCCATGCGATTCCTTAGTACTTCTTATCTTTTTAAGTACATGTTCAAGCATATTAAGTATATGAATGACAGAACTTTCCTGATATTTAAAGGCTATAACTACTTATCCAAAAATAAGTTTAATGTATTTAAGGATATCTGATTTCGAAGTTTAGTTCTAACCACGTTCATTTGGCTAAATACTCTTTCTATTTCTGCGTTGGAGTGTGGAAGACAAAGGATTGACATTACTAAAGAAGCCAATTCCAGAAATGTTATCAGCAGAGTCTTTGTACTGAAAGACTTCTGACCAAAACTCAATAGAAGAATTTTTGATTTTCCAAACTACATTGCTAATGTAAGTTGTATTGCACAACAAAATGCTCTTTAAAATCATGCCATATGTTAATTACATTTTATACATGGTAACTAAGGAAAAAATATGCCAAATTTAGCATTAAAAATGGCAAAACGACACACTGCGGCACCACAGACCAACAAACCAGAGAGGCAGCGCCTCCTGTTTATACAACAAACCATAGGGCATAGATTTAGCGAAGCCCGCCGCCGGCCGCCGCACGATTGGCTAATTCTATGCCATAGAGAAACTAATACGCGGTGACTGGTTACTACAAACTAAATAGTAGATATTAATGTAGTCACGGTATGAAAAAGGTTCGTCACATTAAGTCGACATTTGCTTGTACCAGGAACAATTCATTCATACCAACATTTCATTTAAAAAAAAACCATATCATTGACGTTTTCAATAGCCTAGGACTGACAGGACAGGTCAACTATACTCCGTTTTTTAATTCGAAGGAGTAATTTGGCAGGTCCTAATATCAAATTTTAAAATAATGTTACCAGCGGTTTTTCCGTAAAGCTGTACTAATATCGGTTTAACAAATAGTTATATTGATATTGTTTTATTAACATTCGTATTATTGTTATTTTAAGGTTATATCTCGTTTAAAGCAGGATTACTAGTGTCGGTTTAGAATGAATAAAAAAACAATTCACAATTTAATAATAATTAATATTAATTCTAAACTAATTAATGTTCTATAAAGCATTGATTACGGTTTTATAAGACCGTAAGTTTTTTAATAAGTTCTATTAGGTGACATCACTATTTTTGTGTGGTCAAAAAAACCTGCAACCCAGGAAACGTCAAATTATAAAATAAAAAATAAAAATAAAAAAGCCTTTTATTTCAAGCCTTACATATTAAAATTCACAGAATTACAGTTTGATATGTATGCACTATTTTTGAGTATTTTAGATCTTAAATTTGTTTTTATTTTTATTTTAGTACATTCAAGAAAATAATAAAAGTAAAAGTAAGTTTAGTTTAGTAATCGCTAAGAAATTTATAATAAGATTAGCAAAAGCAAGAACCCTCTCAATGAAAGGTAAAGGCCTCCTCCAGAGATGACCACTTAGTCCCTATCTTCTGCCACTCGCATCCAATGAGTACCTGCTACTTTTATGATATCATCTGCCCAACGTGCGTTTGGTCTTCCTCTTTTTCTTTGTCCTAGTGGGCCTGTCCATGAAGTTGTCTTTATAGTCCAGCGATTATCATTAATCCTCGATACGTGTTCAGCCCACCGTCATTTAAGCTTTTGCGAGTAGCTAAGGGCGTCTGTGACTTTAGTTTTCAATCTTATGTTAATGTGGCGGATCTTTTGGATTTTCTTGATTTTCAAAATGCTTCTTTCCATACTCCTTTGACAAGATGAAATTTTATTTTTTACTTTTCTTGTAAATTTCCAAGTTTGACAGGCGTATGTTAATGAGGGGAGTAGGCAAGTATTCATAACTTTCGTTTTCATCCGTATGGGCATATCGCTTTTGAGTATTTCTTTGAGACTCCAGAACTTTTTCCACGCAATGTTGACTCTTCTCTCTACTTCCAACTCGTTGTTTAGTTGGTTGAATGAGACTTGCTTTCCCAGATAGATATAAGCATCTACATATGTTAAAGATGAGTTTTCTAGGTATAGGTATAGGTCTTTCGATATGGTTCGTCATGACATTAGTTTTGATTAGGTTGATTTCTAAGCCCATTTTGCGACTCTCTTCGTGAAGGGTGTTTATCATTATTTGCAGTTGCTTAGTACTTTCTGAAAGCAGGACTATATCGTCGGCAAATCTTAAATGACTCAAGTAGCATCCATTTATATTTATGCCAACTTTTCCCCAGTTCAGTTTGCCAATGATGGCCTCTAACACCGCTATGAAGATATTTGGCGAGAGTGGGTCCCCCTGCCGAACTCCTTTGTTTATTTGTATGGGTGGCCCTGAAGTATCCAGCCTCACCCTGCTAGTGCTGTTGTTGTAGATATTTTTTATGATTTTTATGTACTCTAAGGGCACTTCTTGAGAGAGTAGAGTTTCCCATATTGACGAGTGGAACAGAGAATCAAATGCTTTTTGGTAGTCGATAAAAGCAATGTAGAGTGGTCTCTTGAACTCTTGGTATTTTTCTATCAGCATTTCTAGCGAGTGTATGTGGTCCACAGTTGAAAAACTTCTTCTGAAGCCCGCCTGTTCAATAGGTTGATATTTCTCTGTGCTTTCTCTTATTTTTTTCTCTATTATTGAGGAGAACAATTTATATAGTAAAGGTAGCAGGCTTATCGGTCTGTAATTACTTATGTTATTAGGGTCGCCTTTTTTGTAGAGCAGGACGATATCTGATTCTGACCATTGGCGAGGAGTATACGAGCTGTTCAGTATATGATTGAATAGTAGAGTTAGTGGCTTTGCTAGAGATGCACATTTTTTATGACTTCATTTGTGATCCTGTCGGGGCCTGGACTTTTCTCCATTTTCAATTATTTGATTCCATTAACCGCTTCGGACTCGTCTATGAATGCTCTCGTCTCTACTCTGTTTGTGTCCGGTAATTTATAGGCGTATTGATTCGGTGCACTGTAAAGTTTCTTGTAGAATTCTGTTGCTATTTGTTGTATTTCTCTTCTATTTTGGGTATTATTTCCTTTGTCTTTCAACTCTTCAATCCATAATTTGTGTGTTCTTAATTCTTTGTATGCTTTCTTGGCACTATTTGTAGTAGTAAGATGTTTTTCGATGATTCCTGTGCGGTGCGTCTTATAGTCCAAATTTATACGTTTACTTATGAGTTTGTAGAGTGCTTTTAGTTCGTTTTTCATGGTTCTTGATTTCGGTTTAATCTTCTGCAAATTAGCGCTTTTGTGCGTGCTGATAGTATCGGTTTTTTCCCTGGATTTATACTGGATGAAAGCTCATGAGCTTTTTTCAGACTGGTGTTTATTGCGTATAATAGCGGTTCTGGACGGTATCTTCGTCTCTCCAGTACTCTAGTAGGTTTTTTAAGCAACTATCCAGCGTTTGTTTGTAGTCTTGCGTTTCTTCTTCGTTTTGTAATTGGTATTTGGGGCATTGACCGAACTTGGTACGGCTTTTTAGACGTCATATCGACATTTTCGGGGTGGTGGACACTCCATACGCAGCATGATTTTTGTCGGACAAGTTGACCACAATTTTTAAATTAACTTTACTAAACAAATTTCAAAAAATGAAACTTGTATGTACGAGGAGTCATAGTGACGTCATATCGACATTTTTGGGGTGGTGGACACCCCATACGCAACATGATTTTTGTCGGACAAGTTGACCACAATTTTTAAATTAATTTTATTAAAAATTTTTCCTAAAATCAAAGTTGTATATACGGAGAGTCATAGTGACGTCATATCGACAATTCCAGGAATCGAGCATTCGAAAACGCAGCAGGCGCCGAAACTTTCGCATTAGAAAAGTTTGTCGGACTCATCGCAAAAAAGGCACTCACAAAGTTTTACATTTGTATGTGTCAAAAAAATTTAAGTTCCTTGTACTGGGGACTATACCTCATAATTTTAAACATTAAATATTCTAAAATGTAAGTAGTTACATGCAAAGATAATATTTAGAATAAGATTAAAAAAATTGATTTGTAAAAAATGTATTATTTAGTGGTAGTCTCTGTTTTGATTAAAAAATACAATTTTATAAATTAGTACTTACACTAAAAACTTTTTGGGTACAATTTATTTATGCCTATAAAAATATGGGAGTGACAATAAATAAATTTGACATTGGCTAATCAAAAAATTGTGAATGGAGATAGAGTACCTACTACAGATAATTTCTTTGAAATCTATCAGTATGCTTTTTAACCGTGTCATGACTTTGGACATTCGTTCAGTATCGTTTGCATCAAAATTATTTTTCGCAGGAAAACATACATCTACGTGTCCCACTGTTAAAAAAAGCAGTGAATCCGTATCTAGATGTCCTGGTTCTAAGAGTGGTGGAGGAGAGTCAAAAACACCAACCATTACTCGAGCAATGTATAGCGACAAAGTTCGTTTAGTATTTATACCTGAGGAATGGTTCCTTTTCTTTCATTCAAAAACTGGAGTCAGTGGACCATATATTTTCGGCATCGTACTTGCTAACTATTTAGCAAGCAAAGAAATTTTTGTCATGGAACACGAGTATTATTTAGGATTGTCATGGATTGTAATATTATACATTATTGTTAATAAATTGGGCCCTGGCATTGCTGCTAATCTGGATAAGGAAGTAGACGACGTGACAGAAAGTTACGAGAAGACTAGAAAGGATGAAACGGCTGCTTACGAATCCACTATTAAAAATTGTAAAGATGCTCAGTGGAGAGCAGAAGGACAGAAGTTACTAATGGATGCTAAGAAAGAAAATGTCGCAATGCAGCTAGAGGCTATATTCCGTGAAAGATCCATGCATGCATACAAAATGGTAAAAGGTCGGATGGATTATCACGTGAAGCGGTATAGATCAGAGGCTCGCATACATCAAAAATGGATGATTGAGTGGATATTAGAGGAAGTTAGAAAATCAATCACACCTGACTTTGAAAAACAAGCCTTGGACAAAGCTATTCAAGATTTAGCTTCTCTAGCAAACCGTTCAAATTGACTTATATGCGTATTTATCGCAAAAATGACTTTATCTATTAAATGGGTACATAAATAAATGTTCTTGATACCTAGTGATTCTCAAATTTTATTTACATAACATCATTTGCGGATGTTACTGTAAAGCGGGATTTCCCTGAAATGTTTATAATGATCTACTTTTCCTCCTCAAAACTTTAAGATTATTTTTACCTACAAGGTGATGTGGGCGTTAAACAATGAGACTTCGCTTATGTAGAAGGAAACAATACCAACGTTTACATCACCGATTTGAGTCATATCGCTAACTAAATAGTCTTTGTATGCTGAATGCATATAAAGTGCTTTGGCAATCTACCAAACAATAATGTTCACAGCACATGAAAAAAAAACGAAATATAGTTAGCCATTCATGTTTATATGAATATATTTCTAAACACGTTTACTAGTTTTGTCTTATTTGATAAAACTGAATTTACATGTAATTGTTTCTTACTTTATTGAAAAACATAAATTTGAGTTCATAATACAAGTATTTCGGTTGACTAAATACACCACTCTCTGTGTAAAGAAATATAAATTTTTCACCAAGCCACCCCAACACAATTTGCCATGACTCCACTATGAGTCCCTTGGTCAGAGGTGCAGACTCGATTCAAACCTAGGTCTTCAATTTGGACAGTTGAGCGTTTATAGCATAAATTTTAACTTAAATTTTAAACTTTAATTGCCAATTGAAAGCGACTTGTGATTATGACACATTTAATAAATGAATGTTTTGGTATTTGGTAGATTTTACCAGCAAAATTCTCCGGGAGTTTTGAAAATTGGTGATTTTATAGATTTCATTCCGAATTTCCACTTGCAAAGATATAGTATATCGATGTTTGCCACCTCGTATTTTTGCCGTTCACGCCGCCTTATTTTATAAACAGTTTTTTTACAATATCTCATTTCCGTTCCGTTTTACAAAACAGTTATACAATAAATTCCTATAGCTTATGTAATAACCCAGTTTTTGTAAAATGAATAGTATCAGTGTACTTGCGCCGCCAGCCGCACAATACTCTACATGCATTTTGACCAAAAAACTCATTTCCACACCACCATAAAGTAATAAGGTACCATAAGGTAGGAGCAGTGACGCTTATATTTTATTTTTGAACGCGGACGAAGTCGCGAGCACCAACTAGTTGAAAATATTTAAGGAAAAACATTTAATATATATTATTAGGGGTTAAAGTATGAAATTGCCGATTTGTACTGAAAAATAAAAATTCGTTTTTTTTTTAATTTAACATATTTATTTAATCAAAATAATTACCATTATTATCTATACATTGCTGCCATCTAATAGGAAGCTCATTTATGCCTTTGCGATAGAACTCTGGTGATCTAGATTCGACAAACTGTGTGAAAGCATTTTGCACTGCCTCCTGAGAAGAAAACTTTTTATCACGCAGAAAATTGTCCAAATCACGAAAAAAATGGTAGTCCGTTGGAGCAAGGTCTGGCGAATACGGAGGGTGACGAATGGTTTCTAATTGCAGTTCCTGTAGAGTTAAAACGGTTTCTCGTGCTGTATGAGGTCTCGCGTTATCATGGAGCAATAATGGTGAAGATCGATTCATAAGTCGGGGCTGTTTCACTGCTAGTTTCGCTATCATTGTTCGGAGTTCGGCGCAGTAGACATCTGCCGTTATTGCTTGACCAGATCGGAGAAAGCTATAGTGAATAACACCACGCTGAGACCACCAAACAGTTACCATTACCTTTTTATTGGTAAGCTTTGCTTTAGGACACTGTTGCGGCGTTTGACCTGGGGTCAGCCATTGCATTTTCCGCTTACGATTATCGTAAAGAATCCATTTTTCATCACATGTCACAATTCGATCCAATATTCCTTCATTTCTGTATCGATTCAACAAGGCAACGCAAGTTTCAACACGCGTTTCTTTCTGCAGATCAGTCAAATCATGAGGCACCCATTTTTCATATTTTTTTATTTTATTGATTTGACGCAAATGAGTCAATATTGTTGGTAAGGTAACGTTAAACCATGCCGCTAATTCCTGGGTAGTTTGGCTCGGATCGGCTTCCACCATCTCTTTCAAATCATTGTTATTCACCTGTGTGGGCGGTCTTCCACGTGGTTCGTTCTTCAAATCGAAGTTTCCATCACGAAAGCGTTTAAACCAAAATCGCACAGTGCGTTCATTAGCAGTCCCCTCTCCAAACGCAACATTAATATTGCGAGCTGTTTCTGCCGCGTTAGTTCCGCGTCGGAACTCGTATTCAAAAATCACACGAATTTTCGAAGTATCCATCTTTATTGTCTAAGCTGAATAAAAAAAACAACTGAAAGTTGATAATCGAATGTTGCACATTTTTTAAAAGAAGAACTACATAGGTACCGTATGAAAAAAGTTTCACTCAAAAATCTCAAACCATGAACGTTCTATGTCAATTCGAAGTACCTATTACAATAAAACGGCAATTTCATACTTTAACCCCTATTATTTACTATTAAATTACATGCAGACAGACCTAAATTTTAGTATTCTGAGTAGGGATTTCGTTTTAGTTTTCTATTAGTCTAAGATTACCTACTTATTTATAGCACACTTGTCATTAAGGTAACTAGACGTTTGCTTAAGTTATTAAAAATTACTTAAGGTTTATGAGTATTTAATGGTTTTTTAAAATTCTTTGATAACAACGATTCCTTAGAACGTCTTGAATACCTATCAGAGTCCATGCGCTATGTATATTATATGCCTTTGTTTGTATTCTATCGAAAAGATATCGTAGTCCACATTTTGGAAAATGATTCTCTACCTTATCAAGGTCTGAATATACTTGGATCTTCCCTTTTTATATTTTTATACGAGCCTATATAGCCACCTCATAGCCATTCATGTTCATAAGAATCAACACTACGACTGCTTTCCGCCTTTATAATAAAACATAGGTTTTTAACAGAAACTTACCTTCTGGTAAGTACCTAAGTAGGTAATTGAAATTTGGAGAAATCTGCCTCTGTGTTCTCTTGAAACAATTTTAGATTTGTACTTTAACAGTCAATAATAGAGCACGTATACATAAATCACGTTCAAGGTTAATTGTAAGAGGCGATTAAACTTTATGTCGATTTCAAGGTAAATTTAATGAACACAAAATAAACAAATTAAAAAATGGCCGATTGGAGACGTTATTTTCAATGTAATGTTAAAATGATGAAAATTTATGTTGAACTGAATTTAGGCCACACGTTTAATTCTTATCAGGTCTGATTATTAGAGAAGATGGGTTTATAGAGTAAGAGCTATGAGTCCCCAGACCTACGTTATTTTGGAATGGCTTAAATTTTAATTATGAATACTGTTATGTACTTATATACTTACAATAAGAGCAAGGCGATAGGCGGCCTATTCTCAGGTAGCAGGTGGAATAGTTAAAAAAATATTACCTACATACGTTAAAGTGGAATGGCTGATTTTTATATATGTTTTATAAAATATTGTTAGAAAACAATTTTCATTGGTGCCAGACAGTTTCAGACTTCAATAGCTTATTTGAACTATAATATTTTAAACCTTACTTTAAGTAGCTAGACTAATCTGATGGGCGAAACAACCCCTCTTACTCCCTATAACTTACTTGAAGGAAAACCCAGCGAGGCGAGGCAGATTTATGAATTTCTTTCAAACTACAATCGGATGGAATAGCTTGATGAACTACTGCCCATATCTCATCACGATAGGGAAATTTCTAAAATATGATTAGTTGGGTTGATGATAATTTTTTCGTCGTTTATACATTCACCACCTGGGGAATTGAATTCCAGTTTCTAAACCTCGTGATAATTCACACACGAAACACAACACTCTCCAGTACGAATGTAACGTGTGATCCTACGTGTGATCTTATTATCTCAATTGGGGAATGATTGGACCGGAAACGTCGTTCGCCGCGAAAATATATTGCTGGTCAATAGAGGAACTATTCGGGAGGGCCCGAATCATCAACGCCATTTTTATTCCTATTATCATCATAAAAGACGTATTATTATTGTATTCGTATGTATCCTATTATTATTATATTAATTATATTCGACGAGTCCGTTAAGCGAGCGGTTAATGTGCTTGCCTTAACGCTCTGTTCCAGGGTTCTTGGGTTCGATTCCCGGCAGGGCAGGAAATGAACATTTCAAAGTTAGCTCTGGCCTGGATCTGGAAAGTGGTGGTAGGGCAGCAATAACCACCTTTTACAGAAGGCCACCGTGAAATAACAGCACGTGTGCCGTTGTGTTTCGGTGAGTGAGTGAGGGATGGCAGAGCGCATTTCCCTATCCCTTCCCAATCCCTTATTCTACTGTAGTCCTACTATCAAGATACATAAAAAAAGGTCTAACATTATCCATCTTTATCTAAGAGACAGTTTGTAGTAACCTTAAAGGCGTCACAGTCGTTGCTTAGACGCTGCGAACCGTGTCAAGTTTTTATGCTATATGACCACTGATCAAGTTTTTTATGTACATAGATACAATCCCCTTGTAATCTCATATTACTGAAATTATATTAATATCGTAAGAAATTATACCCGTACTAACATTCCTATAAATTTTCAATCAAAAGCAATTATTATTCTCTTAATATTTTTCTGTTAATATTGTTTTATTTTTATATTTATTATATACTAGCTGGTGCCCGCGACTTCGTCCGCGTTGAAAAAGAAAATATATGAGTAATAACGCCTAACATGGTTATCGTTGTGACGACGGTGGCGCCGCCACGCGAAAGTGGCGCCCAATTCTTTATTTATTTTTAGACGATCACTCGGGAACAGTACTTTTTTCCTGGGTGAAAGGTACCCTATATGTACTTTTATGTATTCCTGACAACGTGTATGCAAAATTTCATGATAATTGGTTGAGTAGTTAAGGCGTGAGTTACTTTCGCATTTATAATATTAGTATGGATAACATTTTATCGTTCCAACACTTTCCACGCTCATTAATTAGGTTTCTAACATTTTAACTCGACTACATAGGTACTTACATCATCTCTATTTTTAATTAAAGTAAACGTTTACTTTCTTTATCATAATAAATTTTCTATAATTTCTCATGTCATGTCCAGTCTTTCAAGATTTAATCTATATAAATTAATCTATTTCTGTAAATCCAAATAAAATGTGAAAGATATCACACGAACAAAAGATCCTGGTGACCAGAAACCAATATCTGATTTTTTTTTTTTAAGTAACAGCTATCGCGGCAGTTTTAATAAAAATAAACCAACGATTCGTTATTATATCAGTGCCATATTTGAGTGACATCCAAATTTCTGTTTGACCTTTACTTAGTTAGCTGTTACTATATTTTTGTATCATTGGAGTGTTATAGTTGAAATATATTTTTATTTATAATATATTTATTTTTAATATTACTGTTTTCATATGTTACATATACAAGTAAAACTGTAAAAAAACATTAGTCAGATCCATAATGACGTCATGTTATTTGAAACATGAGATCATAGACTAGTGCTACCTAAAGCGAAATGGCTCCGTAGCAACTGAACAGATTCTCAAGGGGACGTATTCTCAAGTGGACAGATTCGAAACTGGACTAAATAATATTTTAGTACTTTTACTTTGTTAAATATGTATTGCATCAAAACAGACTCTTTAAGGACAGGAAATTGAAGCAATAAATAAATAAATTTTATTTCCAAATCTGATATAGCTATTTGATTTTCTTGAAAATTGTGCTTTTAGTATATTATTGTTGATGATTTTATTAGTTAGTTTCCTGGAATTGTGTTGGCGTATGGTTAACGACCCAGAAAGGGGTCAGATAATATTGTAGTTACCACTTCACATCGGTACCTACTTATAACTTATTGAAAAACCAATAATAACTGATTCCGTGAAGTCAAAACATGTGATGTTGTCATCGTTAGTCTTTGACCTCCGGGCGGCTCCGCGCGGTCAACCTTAGTTAGTTAGTTGGTGATACGGATTGATCGCATTCGCCACATACACTCCGTGGTGATCAGTCGCGTTATGGTCATCAAAATGAAAATCCTCGTAGCCTTCGCTGCGGCCCTTGGCGTGGTCGTCGCCAACACACCTCCAGCCAAAGTCCTTTGTTACTACGACAGCAAGAGCTACGTCAGAGAATGTAAGTTGCTTTAATTGTTGGCTGAGCGTTATTTCTTTTCTTTCCATAAAGCATAAAGTAGGTGTACAATTAGCGAATTTCATTCAGTTTGCATTCGGAACAGGTTTCGCAACTCTTATTGCCGACTTTTCGGGTTTGACTTAGATGTAATGAATAATGTATGAGCTTCGGTGCGAACATTCGCGGATTTAACTCACATAAGACAGGAGTAACCGCGTCAAATGCCTTTCTATTTATTCAGGATTTATTTGCGTAATTGTAATAGGTATTATACCTAAATTAAGTTCCATCGACTTCACTTTTAAATAGACGTATTTTGCTTCGTAGTGTTCGTAGTTTTATTTTTAAAATTCGTACAGTTTGTTACGTATGGCTCAGTTGATTCAAATAAATGTCGTCACAATTTTTATAGCCCGTAAATCGATCACGATAATCTCACCAAATGGAATTTACCGTCGAGTTATTTCATTGCGTATATAATGTAGGTTTATATAATAGTCTTATTATTACCACCAAATAATTGAAATCATAGTATGGTATAAATAAAAACTTAAATTTATTTAATTCGGAGAAGAAGTTTTATAAGAGATAGATGCTTGCTTATAGAAAATTATGTAAATCTTATTTTTCCACACAGAAAAAAAAATATCTAGTAAAATTAAGATATGAATTTCTTGATAAAATAAATTAACAAATATCGTTTATAATACTTGCTGAAATAATTGACATATAATGTGAATAGAAATGTTATTAGTTACATTCATGAATTATGATTAAATGTGATTTCTTTTTTCATTTAAAGTGTGAAATTTATTTAAATGGTGTATAATTTTACATTATTTACTTGTAAAATGTTAACTCGAATACGATTAGGTGTCATTAAGTTTAAGTCCCAGGAAAATTAATGCATATAATATGGATACTTCTAGTGGATGATACTTTTTATGGAGGAGCAGGAGGTCTACGTCCAAAAGTCTGTGTCTTGGCTGTTGTTCACGATGATGAAGATTTAAGACGTCTTAACTGCTTTTGAGGATAGAGAGTTTAGTTTTCAATTCACGCGAGTTCTGTAATCCGAGTACTAAATAATTCTTTCAGAATAACACTACTGATCTACTATGAGCGCGGCAGCAATAGATTATTTAGCAATTTTCAAATACAATTTACTTATTCACAAAACTTGTAAAGTTAGCACCAATTTGAGTTTTAGTGATAAAAAAACAAAGTGAAACAACTTGCTATTGTTACGTAAAGGTACTTTTTTCAGTAGTACCTACCTACTTTTCAGTAGGATTTAAGTAATAGCAAAGCCTCCAAGCAATAGGATTTAAGTAATTCCCAATTTTAAGCTTTAAAATTTTAATTTTAATATTAAAATCGAAATTAAAATCATATAGGTATTTGAAAATCAAATAAGTATCGCATGGGTTTTCGCTATATCTTTTTTATTTTGGTTTCAACTTTTGCACTTTTTAAATAGTATGTAGATTATTTAAAAAGCGCAATTAATCTGGTCCTAAGATTATTTTAAATTTTGTAAAGAAAATTTTAGGTATATAACGATTTTAGTAAATTTAGTATACTTAGTATAGTAGATTTTAGTATACACTTTTATAAAAAAATCTGTAGGGCCCTACTTCTGAGTAACACAACTCGAGAACTCGTTTTGCAAACCCAAACAGTATTCATGCAACATTCATTTTGAAGATTATGACCTAGTGGCCGTTGTATCCGACCGATGATGTCGCAAAAAACATTGCGATCATTATTTTCCATTATGTTATTATGTGTCCCACATTTACGTAGGAATCAGGCAAAGTCGTTGTCTTTGTCTCGTAAAATACCTACAGTATTTTAAATAAATTGTCTTTTTACGTATTATGTAACGAATAAGAAAAGAAGTGAATTTTATTAAATAGAATAAATTTACCCCCTGTTACATGTGATTGAGAAGTAAACATATAAAAATTTTACTCAGGAATCCAGGTTATTGCTAGATACTAGATTATATAAATTAGTAAAAGTAACTGTTCTTCTAAAAAAGCTTAGAATCCTACACTATATAACTCCCGATGGGTTAAAATTTAAAGTACGTATTTGAAATTAATAAAAACGGTTACCATTAGATACTTTTAGAAATTAGGCCTATGTCCAGCAGTGGACGTCCCACAGCTGAGATAATTATAAGCATTGACTTATATATTACTAATGATAAGACTTCACGCAGGATTTCTTACGTTTTCCTTTACCACAAGTTTAGTGATCAACATTTCAAATCTTCCCATGAAATCGAATTCACGCATAAGTGCGGTTTTGATTTCAATTTAAGGATTCATACCTTTGTTTTCCATGTGGACAACCGAGCGTTGTTTGTTGACTGCTTTGACTGCTCTTTATTTAGATATAAAAATGTATTATTAATGTAAATACAAATTATTACTTTGATAAAAATTAAATATTTATTTTAATCTTATTTAAATACAAATTTTACAAGGTAGGTATCAGTATTTTCCTACAGATATTGATGAAATTATTATTTCATTGTAAATAATTTTGATAAGTTTGAATTATTGTTATTGTAACAAAGGCGTCAATTATGAGTATCACTTGAGGGGAATAATGAAGTGTGACCTTTGTATCACCGGTGTCAATAGGTGGCCAGAAGATAAACGGAGACAAACAACTTTGTTCTAGAGACAAATAGAATTGTATTTGGTTGATTTGGAATGGAGTATCTAAGTGCCTTTCCACATAATGATCTGTTTGCTTCGGATGTTACGTAACGATGTGCTGTCTTATTATCGATAAATCATAATCATAACACATTTGTTTAATAGAGGAAAAATAATGTAAAATTACTAAGATATTGCGAGAAAGCGTTGGAAATATAATGCGAAACGGTTTTGTTTTTATAATTTTGCTAGATGTTATTCACCCATTGTAACTGATTAAACATATTTACGTAAGTAAAGTAGGTATGTTTCAATTCGTGATTTATTCTTTATATTTTATTTTCTTTTAAGTCTTCCTGAAATCAATCGAATTTTAAGATTTAAGATTATTTTAATATTCAATTAATGTTTAAAGCAAAGTTTAAGAATATGAGAAGTAATTTATAATTTATTGAATCTTTATTGCTGTTACAGTCTTCGCAGCCCTAGAATTTTATTTTTCCTTTTTTCGCTGGATGAAAAGTACCCTATGTCATTTTCAGTTACTTTTCAGTAGATGATAATTTTATTAAATTTAACAAAATGCATCAAAAAGCAACTAGACGTGGTATTTGTAACCTCCATATAACCAGTCAAGATGATAATCAGATTTGATTATTTTATATCTTAAAAACATGTGATAACATATGATTTTTCTTACTATTATATGGAACGATATTAAATTTTTTCTTTGAGAATTCCAAGCAAGCCAATATTGTCACTCAACAGTACATCCACACATACATACACACATACATACAGGTTATAAAGTGAGTAATGTCGCTTCAAATTAATGAGACAGTATTTGTTTCGCCTACACTCATTATACATACATAATAGGGGTTAAAGTATGAAATTGCCGTTTTATTGTAATAGGTACTTCGAATTCATGGTTTGAGATTTTTGAGTGAAACTTTTTTCATACGGTACCTATGTAGTTCTTCTTTTAAAAAATGTGCAACATTCGATTATCAACTTTCAGTTGTTTTTTTTATTCAGCTTAGACAATAAAGATGGATACTTCGAAAATTCGTGTGATTTTTGAATACGAGTTCCGACGCGGAACTAACGCGGCAGAAACAGCTCGCAATATTAATGTTGCGTTTGGAGAGGGGACTGCTAATGAACGCACTGTGCGATTTTGGTTTAAACGCTTTCGTGATGGAAACTTCGATTTGAAGAACGAACCACGTGGAAGACCGCCCACACAGGTGAATAACAATGATTTGAAAGAGATGGTGGAAGCCGATCCGAGCCAAACTACCCAGGAATTAGCGGCATGGTTTAACGTTACCTTACCAACAATATTGACTCATTTGCGTCAAATCAATAAAATAAAAAAATATGAAAAATGGGTGCCTCATGATTTGACTGATCTGCAGAAAGAAACGCGTGTTGAAACTTGCGTTGCCTTGTTGAATCGATACAGAAATGAAGGAATATTGGATCGAATTGTGACATGTGATGAAAAATGGATTCTTTACGATAATCGTAAGCGGAAAATGCAATGGCTGACCCCAGGTCAAACGCCGCAACAGTGTCCTAAAGCAAAGCTTACCAATAAAAAGGTAATGGTAACTGTTTGGTGGTCTCAGCGTGGTGTTATTCACTATAGCTTTCTCCGATCTGGTCAAGCAATAACGGCAGATGTCTACTGCGCCGAACTCCGAACAATGATAGCGAAACTAGCAGTGAAACAGCCCCGACTTATGAATCGATCTTCACCATTATTGCTCCATGATAACGCGAGACCTCATACAGCACGAGAAACCGTTTTAACTCTACAGGAACTGCAATTAGAAACCATTCGTCACCCTCCGTATTCGCCGGACCTTGCTCCAACGGAGTACCATTTTTTTCGTGATTTGGACAATTTTCTGCGTGATAAAAAGTTTTCTTCTCAGGAGGCAGTGCAAAATGCTTTCACACAGTTTGTCGAATCTAGATCACCAGAGTTCTATCGCAAAGGCATAAATGAGCTTCCTATTAGATGGCAGCAATGTATAGATAATAATGGTAATTATTTTGGTTAAATAAATATGTTAAATTAAAAAAAAAACGAATTTTTATTTTTCAGTACAAATCGGCAATTTCATACTTTAACCCCTAATAGTATAGTATAGTATAAAGCATATGCATATTTATATATGGCTTTATTACACGTGTGTATTCATTTGGAGTTCTGGAAAGCACGAAATTTAGTAATTCGTATATTTTTAAGCAAGCTTTACATATTTTATCAGGCGTTATATTTTAAATTTTTCAACACGGACGAATACGTGGGCGCCAGCTAGTATTGAACATTTAAATATATATATACATAGAAAAAGGAAAATAACTAAATACGTAGAACGCTAATTGCAGGCGGCTTCACTGTAGCGAAAGTGGGAGCGATTATGCTCTTAGCGTTTCATAACTGACTTCAGTTACAATAGTTGAACAGTCTAGCAGCAGCTATGTACCATTCATTACACAATACACATACTTTCATAGACGAAGCTTCACGTAACAAGAGACGTTGTAATAGAAACACAGTATACATTTCGAAATATGTTGACGTATTTGAAAATACAACATATTTGCACGTACAATCTCTGATTATGTTATTATTCACCTTGTAGGTAATGAATCATGAAATTAGTGACTAATTTAGAATGGAGAATTTTAATAATATGTCAGAATTGAACAGTAAACAAAAGCAAATATTATATATATTAACATTAAAAACGCGAAAATAGATGGACGTTTGTTACTCTTTGAATGGATTTGGATGAAACTTGACATACAGATAGTTTATAACTTGGATTATTATATAGGATACAATTTATCCTTGAAATAAGTTAGGTTCCTGAGGGATCCTCTAAAAATATAAAAAGTTCGGGAAGAATAATACAAATCATTCATATTGTTGTTCCCTTTTCCTACTTGCTAATCCGCACTCTTCAGTGTACTGGTTTGAATTACTTTTTCAGATTTTGTTTTATCCTCTGAAAACCTTTTGTGCATTTGGAACTGGATTGATATTTAAAAGATTCCGAAGATACTATTTCAATATAACCTATACTTACCGATAAAAAGAAATGTTAAAAACTGATTCCTACCTAGTTTTTTCATAATGATTTAATTTCAATATCTTATTCAATTTCATTAATTTCAATATTCTGTAGTTGATACAATTAGGTGAATAATCAATTTTTGTTCATTTTAGACCTTATTTTATGCCTGATGGGCATTCCGTTTAATTACAAAAATTAAATGTATTTTATTAATAATTTTAGTTATTTTATTATTATTAGTTAGTCAGTTTATTAATAAACTTAGTACGCGGGAAGGCAGAAAATTCTAGATTGAATCTCGTTTGCCTTAGCAGATACGCGAAATATAAGTAAATAAGGAAAGTGTCTTGTGTTGGTAATTCACTACAAAGGCCTCAAGGTGTACTCTTAATCTTTCGCGTCCAGTGTGTCATGGTATTTACGCAAATAGGCTTAAGTGGTTAATGTTAAGGAAGCAATATATTCTTTACATACGATAATATGTTCGTGCATCAATAACAGTTAGGGACGATTTCACCAAAGTCTAATTTTTACCGGTGTAACTATCCGAGAGTAGTGATACTCTTTCAAATTTAATCTTCGGATAATACTATTACGTTTCACTGCACTACTCCAGAGTAAATTTACTCTTGTTCACTATTCCTTACTATGAACGAACGAAATGATCGAAAGTATAAGTCGATAAAATAAAGAAGTCGTGTCATAAAGAACATTTCAAATGATTTTGACATTCTTTGAAATTTGTTGGAATAATACCAATGTCAGACAGACTTCAGATAAAAACGGCCGATAGTTGTCATTGTATTTTGCAGTTATTTGGTTTCTTGGTTTTGTTTGTTTGTATTTTCGATGTTTGTAAATGTCGAGGAAACGAAGTCCTAACTGTAACTCACCGATCAGACATGTATTCCAATTTATTTTCAATTTTTGAAAGCAAATATAATGTTGATGCTTTCGACAAGCGAAACCTTTTTACGAAATCATAGTTATCGTAATTTTGAAAGAAATCACTCCTTTCCTTGAACAATCTAGGACGCGGCCATGGGTAATCTTCTTCACTATCATCAGACTTATTTATCATTATCCTTAAACGACGTGACATTTTACTTTATAAAATGTTGTTCACGTACCAACTCAGAACACAAAACTAACACGTGATAAAACAACAGCTGTTATGAAAAATTGTCGCCATCTTAGTTATTTATTCCAAGAATAAGCAGTTATTCCGTCAAAATCGGCGGTATAAAATTTTTACCTGGGTTAGTAAATTTATGCTAGGGATAATGGTTGGTGAAACAGAATACTTCTTTACTCTTGAGTAAATAGTGATTTAGTCTGAGAGTATATTTTACTCTCCTTTGGTGAAATCCGCCCTTAGTCTTATAAAATACATCGCACGCCTATACGTAGTCTCATATTTATTACGAATTATATTTAGTGAATTAAAAACTGTCTTAAATTTCGACTTAAAATTCAATAGATTGATTCTTATTTTTTTGCAGTCAAATTCCCTCCCTATTATAATGTCATTCTTCAATTATATGTATATGTAATATATGTATATAAATATATGTACCTAAACGTTTTTTCTTACTTAAAATTATTTTATACCAGAAGTAAAACATTAAGGAAAGAGAAACGTTGCGAAATCTAAAGCAAACTCCAGCAGAAAGGAACATTTTCTCTAAATGGGAAATATTAAAGTATTTTAATTTGGAGAATAAGTAAATGTTTTGTGTCCACTTTGTTAAAATGACAAATTTTATTGAACAATTAAAAAAACTAGTGCTGAAGCTGCCTTAAGACTTTTCAAAATCGAGAGAAATATTTTGTTTGATATTGAGTATTCATTGATATTCAGTCGAAGGATGCATTTATCCAGCCCAGGCTCGCATGCTGCCGTTGGATCTGGACCCCGCATTGTCATTCTGTACACATCTTCTCTACGGATATGCTGGTGTTCAACCCGACACTTACAAAATGGTGCCCCTCAACGAGAACCTGGACGTAGACCGGTCTCATGCAAACTACAGAACTATCACCAATTTCAAAACCAAGTATCCAGGTCTCAAGGTGCTTCTGTCTGTTGGCGGTGATGCTGACATTGAAGAAGCTCAGAAGTATAATCTTTTGGTAAGTAATTTCTTTTTCAACTTTTTAAACGTTTATATACATATACGATACGACATATATATTTATATGTCGGTTGGAGGAAAGAATACGGGGTTGACGTGTCGTTAAATCGCTCATATTCCTTGTATACAATATTTTAATTAAATCAAAATGCAATTGTTTCATACAGTTGGAGGCGCCACAAGCCCGTACAGCGTTTGTCAACTCAGCTGTACTCTTAGCGGAGCAGCACGGCTTTGACGGTATTGACCTTGCTTGGCAATTCCCTAAAGTTAAGCCAAAGAAGATCCGCTCTACCTGGGGTATGTAAAATTTCTCTTAAATTAGGTAATGTTCTAGTAAGATTACATAGGATATAGGTATAATCCTACTGTTAAACTCAACTACTCGTACATTACACGAAGGAGTTTTCTGATATGAATATTTCTACGAACTAATTTTGTTTCTTAAATAACATGAATTAAAAGGGATATGATCAGCGAACTAAAAATATATTATTTAGATGGATATAATACTATATCTTGTTACGACGTGTCACAATGTATGTTCGGGATAAACTTCGAAACTTCACCGAAACAAATGTTATGTAAAAAATTCAAGTCAATCCATCGACAAGTAACTTACTTTACTGTAAGTAATTGAACACTATTACTGGTATGTTTAAGGTTCAATATGGCACGGAATTAAGAAAACTTTTGGCACTACTCCCGTTGATGAAAAGGAGTCTGAGCATCGCGAAGGTTTCACTGCTCTCGTTCGTGAGATGAAGCAAGCACTCAGTGTTAAACCCAACTTGCAACTCGCCGTCACTGTTCTTCCCAATGTAAACGCTTCAAGTAAGTCCTCTAAATATTATTATTATTAAGATTATCATTAATCTTCTCATTAAGACCATCAAATCATCTGGTAGTCTTCAACTGTGCTCATAGTTGTTTTGCTGAATTTTATCTGCTTGCGAGACATAAGCAAGGTCAGACCACAATAAATGGTGCAACATTTAATTGTGTACAGGTTTTTCGTCTGACCTTCTGATGATATCATCAGAAGGTTATTATGTTTCATCTATTTCTTTCTACAGCTCAGGATATAGAATAAACCAGGAATCGCAATTTCGTGTGTCCAAAAACCAGATGGAAGCTTACATTGTTAATGTTATAACAACTTAATCGGAAATAAATACTACTAAATAAATGAACACTAAATAAAATTATTTTTATTAAAAAGCAAAAATCGACTTCAAGACTATACGACTATTCGTCGATTGTTTGATACTTATATACCGATTTACAATTTATAATCAGTTAATTTTGGAGTCGATGCCAGGCCATGGATAGTTTAATTCTGCAGCTTCTCCGACTACAACTTTTCGCCAACAAAAACTATAATATGGGTAGATTCTGCGCCTCTGTTTTATTCGCGTATTCTGGCTTATTTAGTATTCAGAAAACATAAAACATAAGCAACATCGAAGGAATCGAATTTGATAGAGTAAGGTCAATGGAGTCTGGTATCCCTTACTGACGCACCGAATAAAAATATCATAACTGCTGTTTAGTCGCGGCGGTATTCAGATTGTACAGTTTACTGATACAATACAATAGTAAAAATATTTTAATTTATTTTTCAGTTTACTTTGACGTTCCTTCTATAATCAATTTAGTTGATATGGTGAACATCGCTGCTTATGACTATTACAACGCTGAACGTAATCCCAAAGAAGCTGACTATCATGCACCAATTTACGCTCCTCAAAACCGCAATCCGCTGCTTAATGCTGACGCTGCCGTTTCATACTGGTAAGATTTTATTTACTTATAGGTACAGTTTAATAAATATAAAGATCGTTGGCCGGCTGAAGGCCTAATTATTTGCAAGTAGCTACCGTCGTCACCCATAAACAACAGCAACCTTAGGGAGCATGCAAATGCGCTGCCGGCCACGATAGAATAAAGTACACGGTAGGCCATGGGAATAGACTGCCCCTTTTAATTTATTTATTAGACTTCCAATGTTTATGTACGATTTATGTATTGTATTTAATAGGTTCCAAAATGGCGTAGGTTCACTACTTTTTTACGACCTTTTTTGGTTTTCTTTTAGCTGTCTGACTAAATCTCGGGATCACGGAAACAAATTAAAATTGTTTTCTAACAATATTTTATAAAACGTATATAAAAATTAGCCATTCCAATTTAACGTAAGTAGGTGAGATTTCTTGTTACCTGAGGATCGGCAGCCTATCCAAGCTCTCTAGTACCCATTCGGTTATCTTCTATCTATATAAAATTCTTGTGTCACAGTGTTTGTAACCAAACTCCTCTGAAACGGCTTGACCGATTTTTATGAAATTTTTTGTGTTTATTAGATAGGTCTGAGAATAGGTCTTAAACTATTTTTTATATCCCTAAGTGACAAGGGTGGCCCACCCCAATTTTTTTTTAATTGTTTTTTTCCGGGTCATCTAGTACCGGACATTTGGCCAAATGCCAAATGCCAATTACCAAATGCCTACCATTAAATAATAGCAACAATTCCCAGGCGCACGTGTCGCTATGGATGCTTTGGCAGATATAACTAGCTGAAAATATTATATATCAACATAAAGTATCGTTGTCGTTGTTTTATATCGGTGAATATTTTGAGGTGAAAATAAATTCCTTGGTTATTGATAGAAAATCATCTCTGAATTTCCATAGTGGGAGGCAATTCAGAGAAAATGGGTTGACGTTGTAGCTGATATCTATCATCTATACCTACATCCAAAATTTAATTTCACCACTCCATAACTAAGGGATCAAAGAATCGTTTGGTATGGTATATATGGTATATTCGCGCTCGTTGGATATATACATATAATACGCTCAAAGAATATATTAGTCGTAACTCGTAACTTGAACACATATACACGTAAAACACAAGACCGTCTCCACTTCACAGTCATATTTGTTTGAAACGAAAAATTGTTATTATATTTAGCTAAACCGTTTACAGGCTGCAACAAGGCGCTCCTAGTCAGAAGTTGATCTTGGCTATTGCTACCTTTGGTCGCACATGGAAACTCGACTCTGAAAGTGAGATTGCTGGCGTTCCGCCTCTTCATACTGATGGACCTGGTGAAGCTGGTTCGTTATATACTTTTTTAAATAAAGAAAATAAAAATCAAATATTTTACATTTTTATTGTTGAATATATGGGCCTATTTAAATATTTTAGGACCTTATACAAAGATTGAAGGCACTCTGAGTTACCCAGAGACTTGCGCTAAGCTCATCAACCCCAACAATCAAAAGGGACTCCGCCCTCATTTGAGAAAGGTTACAGACCCCAGCAAACGTTTCGGTATGTTTTTATATTATTTTTCCGGCTAAAATAAGTTAACTAGTTTTATTATACTTTAAATTTTTTTAATTATAACCTAAGCTTATCAAAAATTACTTCACATTTAACAAACAAAACGCAACTCAACCATTACCTACCTACTGTGGCTCAGCACCTTCAGAACCCGATATATTTAACTTTTCAGAGAAGCCCTTAACCAAGGATCCAGATTTAACGCTTATATTTGGTTGGTATTTTTTGCAGGATTTTAGCTTGAAATACACCTTTATGTGTTTATTAATAAATAGTTTAAATTTCGTTTACGGTGACGGCATCTTAATATTAAATATTGTCTATTGAAACTAATAATAATTATAGGTTTCTTTAAGTGTGTATTCTTTAAGTGTGTGTTCAAAAGTGTATTGCATGTTACCTATCTACGTGTATTTAATAAATATATTCAAATTATTTATATATAAAATACCAATTATTATTTCTTTACAAAATATATAATTTTAACTAAAAAAAATCTTCTTACCTATAATATATTATATTAGTTATGTGTATGTGAAATATCTACACATTGTAAGATTTTTAAAAGCACTTGCTATGTTGCGTTTCTACTTAATTGCATGTGTTATTATTGAAATTATATTGCAATTATTTTCATTTAAAAGGTACATACGCATTCCGTCTTCCCGACGACAGTAGCGAGGGTGGCCTTTGGGTAAGCTACGAAGATCCAGACACAGCTGGTCAAAAAGCTAGCTATGTGAAGTAAGTTTATACTTATATATATTTCACAGTATATTTGTTTTTATATTAATCTAGCAGGCCGCTCCTGGCTTCGCCCGGATTTTTCCTTTTATATACACAAACTTTCCCCGTTTATTCCTCTTTCCATATGTGAAAACCGAATTAAAATAGGTTTATAAATTTTATAATCTAGTTGTTAGTGTTTTATAAGGTTTTCTTCTAAATTATGAGATATGGATCCTTTTTGGGTATGCATGTTTTTAGATAGGCTTTTACTATTTTCTTTTTTATATTTTTTATTAGTTATAAAAACAATTAAAAACTCCTTGTTTCAGATCCAAGAACCTTGGCGGTATTTCAATCATAGACTTGTCGATGGATGATTTCCGTGGCCTCTGCACCGGGGATAAATACCCGATTCTCCGTGCCGCTAAATACCGCCTCTAACATTATTTTTATTTCAATATTTATAATATTATCACACCCTGATCTTTATAACAGGGTTCGTATTCAAATTAATATCATATCATAAATACAACTAATAGTGTCAACAATGGTTTTTACCGTATGTATATTTAGTCATTGTTATTAAAACGTATTAATTAAGAGCCGTTTTGTATTTTACTTCCTTTCTTAAGTATTATGAAAATATATATATATATATAAATATTATGAAAAAAATATAAATATAAATATTGTGAAAACTTAAAAAAATCCACCAAAAATTGTAAAACGAAACAAGTCGAAACCAAATTCCACACTTTTGGGAACCTTTTCGCTTCTGTCTGATTTCCGGTTAACTTCTTCCAAATCACCCAACAAATTTTAAAACAATTCTCACTAATATACAATTTGTAAAAAAAATGTATACCTATATGAGAAGTCGGAGGCCGGAGGCATCTCATCTGAACGTGGTAGCTGAAATGAACATTGTACCCACGACTGTCAAACATGTTTAGTCTGGAATGAAATATGTAATTGATTTTTCCGACTGTTATTTGAAAACCATAAAATACAGTGTTTTCGCTCAGCAGTTAAATAAATTTTTATTCCCAGTCATTTCCATTTATTTGTTTTTTTTTTTTATTACAATATTCAATGTTGTGAATTGAATTGCGGAAACTGTGTTAATATTGCAAGATAAAATGATTTTCTTAGCATATATTTTCGAAATAATTCTATATATACTTCCCCTTGTGCTGACACAAGATGGAGTGGATACAACAACCGATGCTGTAACCGAAGAAGCTTTAGTTACGGATACAAAAAAAACAACTACTCCTGAAACTGAGACTGCGGTCGTCACCAACGCGACGATTATGACGACTTCTACCACAAGAAGGCGTTAGTTATAGTTTTATTACGTGTCTAAAACGTCCCCGCGACCCAGCCCATCTGCGGCCGCGCTAGAAAGTCTTTGGATTTTAGCCGGTATGAGTCCGGCATGGTTATGGATACGTGGCAGCGGTACCCTGCAGGATATCCTAACGTTACAAAAAAGGTAGCTAAGACTACTGTGTACAAGATCCGACCTGCACTGAAGGATCAGAGATCAAATGGTCAAAGCCTTGACTGATTTTATAGATGCCAAATGTGACGAGACCAAAATTAACACCCAAGTATACAATTCCTTAGCATTTGAAGCTATCGAATTAGTTCTTTTTATGTGAAACGTCTTTTGCGGCAGGTGAGACCGACTGTAAGCGTGGTGAACATGGCAAAACTTGTAAATCTACGACTACTTGGCTCGGCTATTCCCCCGGAGCTCGTATACCTAGCTATAGCATCTTGCTATGCTTGTATTCCTTCTACAATATTATTGTAAAAGCATTTAATATTAACAACTTCATTAGTTATACATTTCTTTTTTAGCGTTCGCAGGAGAATACGACGTGAACTTGTGGTGTAAACTGCAGGCAAATCAATTCGATTGCAATAAATTTGGCAAAAAAAGATATATGTAAGATGAAATTTGGATATTTCTTAATCATTTATCATAGTTTAATTTTATCAATCAAATAACTTGTTATCAGCCAGAAATTATAGCAAAGAAAGAAGCGATGTTGCTCTTAATAACACTTTGGATTCGCGATGACTTGGTGGTTTCCGAAACTGCGCTAACTGTTTTCTTTTTTAAAGAACTCTTATAGTGGATGCTGCTTTGTTTTGATGCCATCGTATTATCCATTGTCACTAAATTCCAAAGAAAAATTAACACTCATTCAATGAATCCGATCAAATTAGCATTGCGTAAAGTTAAATACGTGATTAGTTTTTTAATACGTTCTCAATCAAATCGTGTGAAATCTACCGCGAGCACAGCTTAAACCCATGTCTGTGTGTAGGATTGAATGTACACATGAATCAGTCATGGCTATAGCTATTTAAAGAATTCTCCATCTTATTATAGGTCACATCATACTTTTCTGTCTGTACTGTAAAAGCGCACAGAATCAAGGCGCAGTAATACCCTGATTGCAATTGCGTACAATTATTATTATTCGTAACCTTAAGGCGAATATGCCATATCCCAAACAAACTAATGAAACTTGTCCATGAAAAGGTTTCAGTGGTCTCTGTACTCGAGAGATTTATTGTAGAATTCCTAGAAGATATTATTGAAATGTAAATTTTTTATTAATAGTAACCATTTTAACAGGTTTTATTATGATATACGTTTAGAAGATTGTAAGACTTTTACATATGGCGGTTGTCCAGAAGCTTTGAATATGTTCCGCACGATAACAGAATGTCACGATACTTGTCGAGGTACGTAGATCTATGACGAAGGCATTCGACTGATAAAGTTTACAGTATTGATTAAAAACTTAAGCAATAAACGTATTCTCTTTGGAGTTAGTGTAATTAAGAGCTATCGTAATTTCTTGATACCTTTAAAACAAATACTATTCGACCCTACTAGCTTTTCTTCAGAGATCAGAAACACACGTATGATTTTGTGTTTCGGTGTTTCAGGAGAGGAAACTGGGGCCTATTTACTAATCTCCATTTTGCAAATACGTTTTATTATATCAGGGTTTGTATTGCACTTGTACCTCCTCTAGAATGTTTAGTCTGTCAGCCTGCCTCTTTCCTGAATAAAAATATATTAGTTATGAATATACATAGTAAAGGTTATCCCAACCAACTTATTTATGCTTTAGGCTCCTAGCAGTATTATGATAAGTGCTACTGGATACTCGAAACGAACAATAAGTAGACATTACTATTATAATTCGGGTACTTTTTATCTTTCAGATGTTCCTAAATCCTACTATGCAGACTTACCACCAGCTATATATTGTTTGCTACAACCGGATTTTGGAAATTGCCATGACTATAATCCAATGTAAGAGTAATGTAATAATTTCGTTTCCTATTGTTAAAAAAGAGTTTGGATAAGTAATACTTTTAGAAAACATAACAAAGATCTTAAACGTACCATTGTTCTTAGAAGGAAAAGGCTCTGTTGCTCTTTTTTTTTATTAGTTAAATTTTATATTTTAGGTAATTCGTAATTCTAAAGTTTAATATTAATTTAATACAGACCCATTTAATGATAAGGGATGCCAGAGTTCATTTACCTACCCTTTCCTTATTCTTAATCCTACTTTTTTATGTTAAGGTCGACAGACCGACTACTATTGTAAGCGGCGCATATGTAGCACCTGTTGCATTGCATTGCAGTCACACGCCTATCAAGTGTACCGTCATCCTGTCTTTGCACCTTTTCTGGGGCAAGATATAATTATATGTTTGCGCAATATATATATATGTTTGAAGAAAATACTTAAATTTAATACGTTTTCAGGTTCTATTTTGATGTATCATCAGGTCAATGCAAAGGATTTTCATATAGCGGATGCGGTGGCAATCAAAATAAATTTAAAAATGTACAAGAATGTACAACAGTGTGTGCTGTTATCATTGAATCACTGTTGCAATGAAACAAGAAACGATCACAACTAATCATATTAATTTGTTATTTTTAAATAGTAAACGAAACTATTTTAAAAAATAAATTCCATTTTTAATAATTACAAAATTAGGCAGTATGATTAGTTGAAAATTACTTAACGGCTAACTAAAGGCGACGTCTCAATCTCATCTTTCTCTATAATTTTCAATAGTATTTTATCGCATCGTGAACTGCGTTGATACACTTTCCACATTCGATACATCTAATGTATTAATTTGCTTAGGTACCTATAGGTAATTCTTTTTTTTTTATAAATATTTGCAATTTTCAAAAGTGATAATGATAAATTCCTTTGTCGTGAGTTTGTAAAACCCTACTTCTTTTATTATTATTTGTATTACATGATTACATTGCATTATTATTATTACACTGTAATTATTTTACAATGACATCATCACCATAATCTTCAGCCTCAGGATGTTCATAATTTTCCACGGATCCACGGTCGACCCGCGTATTATCAGGTCGCCTGTCCAACTTGTTGTTGGACGTCCTGCGCTGCGCTTGCCGGTCCGTGGCCTCTACTCGATAACCTTTCGGCCCCAGCGGCTATCGGCTCTCCGCACTGTGTGTCCTGCTTATGCCTACTGCCCCTTCTGTTTAGTGATACGGCTTATATGTATAGGTAACTTTCGTACGTCTACGGATCTCCTCATTTCTGATTGAGCGACGTTAAGCTTTCTGACGAGGCCCACAGTTAGAGATCAGTCTTTTAAATAAAATTCCTCAAGTTTTTTTTACTAAATTATTTTTCAAAATTTTTATTTTGAGTAAGATACGAATAATTAACTTCGGTTTTAAGCTTTTAGTTAAAACTTTGTACATTACAAAATAACCCAGCCAATTGTGGATGTAGATAGGCACCCAACTCAACCCAAAGTGGTAAGAAAATTAATCGTTACGCTGAACGGCGTCGATCCGTTACTTTCCTGCTCAGTGAGCGTAAACTTCGAAATGTATATAATATAATATACACTTACTCATACGTTCATAATATTCAATCTACGACTGTTTTGTGGTTTCCTGCTGATACATGTCCTTAATAACAAGAATTTTTCAAAAGATATTTTGATTTGATTCCATATAATTTGACTTTGATTTAATCATCAAATTAAACTTTTAAAAGTTCATCGTACCTTTCAGGTGATATCTGTCGAAAAGAAAATAGGAACTAGTCGTGTTATTTCAGCACAGATAGTTTAGATCATATTATATGGAATAATTAGATAGCTAAAGCATTTTATTAAATAAATTTTAATAAAAGACAATTACACATTCAAATCATTTGGACGTTCTGTCATGTGAACAGACATGTACCATTTGAACTTCTATTTGGGCTATCATTGACTGAAAATTAGAATTTTCAGGAGATTTTCCTTCTATCTATTGTAAGCTTTCAAAAAGCAACATTTTCTCATAGAGCTGTAATGGCCATGATGATAGATTTTGAAACTATTCTATAATGTTCGGGAATATATATTATTTATAATAATAATTTCTGCAGCTAAATTAAAGGTTTGTAAGAAAAAAAAATACATTTTAGTATTAACCAATATCTAACATTAAAATTCGCAACAAAACGGTTGTTAGTGTCATGGCGTCGCTTTTGACGCCACGTTTCATTAATCAAAACGTAAACGCCTGAAAAATATATTTGAGCAATAAAGATTGAATAAATGTTTTAATGCTTAAGAAAAAGGAGCGCGGACGAAGTCATGTTAAATTAATAAAGTAATTTTTCATTGCTTAATGAAATCCGAGTATTACTGTGTGTACGAGTCTGTAAATCAAAAGATAACAGATACGGGTTTGTACAAGAAAATGTATACACACATTTTTGTTGAAGTTAAAATTACACAGTCGCCGGAGCTTTAGCGAAACTTTTCCGCATAATTTTCAGTAACGTAAACAGGAAAGCGTGAAGAAAAGAAAACCACAATGATAAATAAGCAAACATAAAAGTTTAGTAATATTACAGATGTGGAAGCGACGTGAAAATATCTGTTAATATTATTAATGTAAAAGTTCTAGAAGATGTTTGTTTTTCTACCACGGGTAATCTGTTCATAAATGGCACATGGGATATCTCTCATCTTTTTATTAATTATCACTCATAGTATAGTATCTGTTTATATTTTAGTTCTGAACTTATTCAATAGTTGAGTTCTTTTAATAAAATACATTAACAAAATGCATTTGATTTCAAATAAAAACACTGTAACCGGAATTTTTTAGAGGTCCAACGTACTAAATGTGTAATCCTTTCGCGCAATAATAATAATAGGAATTCGTATATATTACAAAAAAAAATCTTTTGTTTTTTCATTTTTATTTACATACATAATAAATAAATAAATAGGGTTTAGCTGTGTCGTGGACACGGCCGAGTGTTTTATGTGAATATGTGTACTTTACGAGTAATATTTTCTTTGAGCCAATATATCAAATTGGCCAATCAATCAAATTAAATCAATCAATCAGCCAATAAATTATATATCCAATGAATTCGAATTTACCATATTCTATCGAGTGGTGTAAATAAATTTTGGATGTAGCTAGTAGATTATGTAGCTACAGCAACAAACTCTATTCCCCTTTTTGTTATCATCACCTTTATGATATGTCTCCCACTATGAAAGCAAATTTAAAAACATATTTACGTCAAAAGAATATTTAATAAGCTGCGCTTAAGTATATTACGCGAAGGAAAATTTGCATTTTTATTGTACAAACTAAAAGTTAATAGCTTCTAGTTAAAGTTTTAGTTAGTGGGAGGATTTAGGGCTCAAAATGTCCATAAGTTAATATGTGACTATTTGTATTGAGGCTGTTTCTACTTTATAATGAAGTGCGTTAGTTAAGGGAGGCTATGGGACGGTGCCCGTTCAAGTTTGCGCATAAATTGCGCTCTCGGGGCGTTTTGTCGTTGCTTACACATTGAACATCACCAGGAGAAAGGGAGGAATTTTAGACAAAGGAATTTGGGCGCTCCTTACTAGGTGGTGAACGTACAAAGTTTTATGAAGAAGCTGAAAACCGACATTTTTCATTTATCTAACAAATAACAATTTCAGGTATTAAAATGACACCTTAACTCTTAATATAAACAATAATATAATGCAGAATGACCATTAATGAACATGTCAGAGGCTGCTAGCTCCCAGGAAAGGATATGTTTATTAATTATTTTTCTTATTAAAAACTATCTGTTGCACGCGACTTAGTCCGCGTACCTTTATAAAACATAGCCTTCGTTACTCGCTGATAATGTAGCTTTCTATAGGTGATAAATTTTAAATATTAGTCTAGTAGTTTTTGGGTTTATTCATTACGAACAAAAATACAAATATTTTCCTTTTATAATTTTAGTAAGTACCTATACATTCCTTTTGAATTAGTCAAAATTCACACCGAGGAAAGTTGAGCCATGGCGTGACGCATGATATTACTTTTATTGTTAGGCTTTTTTCATATTAAGGCTCAGACAGGCTGACGGTCCACTTGATGGTAGGTGGTTACTGCCGTCTAAGACACAAACAACGCCATATCGCTACCGAGCTTGGTATTGAGGATTAAGGATTAGGGATTTGGTGATAGGAAAATCTCTTACTCAGTTCTCGAAATACAAAAGCACACATCGTATTATTTCACGGTGATCTTTTGTAAGAGTGTGGTTACTGCTGCCAAGCGGACTGTTCAAATGACTGCAGTAACTACTCGAAATTAGGTAATATCGATATTCGATTACGTTGAACATAGAACATATTGCAAAAACTATGGTCCAAAGTTTAACAAACAAAACGATATGACTACTTATCACAAGTGAATAAAAAATATTGAAGCTTTTATCGACGTAAATATATTAGTTTTTCTATTATGACGTGCTAAAACTCTTATGACTTTTATATTGCTATAAATATGGAATGTACATTAGAAATTAGTATATGAAATAGTTTTCAAATAACAAAATATTTCTACACACCTGTGTCGCAGTGCCCGCGTGTTAGAAAATATCTCTGTGAACTTTTTCACGTACTGGCAGACAAAACTTTTGAAAAGCATACCATACATTTTTGTCCGCCAGCGAGAAGGGTCGAGAGAATAAGAGCGAAAACGTGTACACTTCAGACGATTTCACTTCAGCCGAAATTAAAGCTTGACTGGGATCAGCGGTTTTTGAGATTGCGTTGCGAGCTCTTTGTTGGGGGAGTATAATAAAAAAATACGTGAAAAGGACCTCTCTGCTGCGAAGTTCTGTTATTCTTTGCCACTTTGGACTAATGGTGTCCTACACCTTACAATACAAGCGTATGTATATATGAAAATATTTTTCTATTCCTTAACTTATACTGATTTTATATATAATTTACTAGCTATTTTACTCAAGACTTCTAACGTGTACCTTGGATGAATTCTATTCTATTCTAATTGTTCCTATTTTAGTTAGTAGAAATAGATGACCGATTTATTCAACACTAGCCGGTGCCCGCGACTTCGTACGCGCGTTCGTTTTTGAAAATCCCACAAGAACCTAACATTTTTTCAGTATGAATTTTTCTCGTTTACTGAATCATCACAAACAGTATATATTTTATGTTTTAAATTTTTTTTTCTCTATCCCTTGAAAAGGTGTAAGCAAAATTTCATGAAATCATGAAATGAAAGGCGTGAGGGTTTAACAAACAAATACAATGTCGCATTTATAATCGGTATTAGTAAGGATATCTGAACATATATTGCAGCTATAACGTATATGGTCGCATATTTGTGTAATGATTTGTTAGACTACTAGAAAATGCGTTCTCACCTTGATATTTTCTTATAAATCAATATCTAAATTAGGTAGTGGTAGGCAGTTACAAGTATAGAAAAAAATGTCATTAGCAATGAAGCTACGAGCTCCTTGTCTTAAGAACAATTTTGTCTAATCCGTTTCAAAAAGGTTCTACACACTGTAAGTTTCACATCTAAATACAATTAGATATGTACAAGCAATATTTATATTATTAATGCGTGAATGAATTTATATTTTTTCTTCGTTACTTAAGTAACCTGCTAACCCAAGCTCACTCCCAACCCCTTCGATTAAATTACGAATTTATATCTTACTTTTGAATAAATGAAAACACATATTGCTTTTTCATTTTCCTCTACAAAATTGGAGCACGTACGCGTATTTATCTTTTTGCAGTTAGAATTTTACACCAATGGTATCCAGAATCAGTCTTCGGTTACTTTTTGTGGCTGACAACTTTTCTGTTCTTTTAAACATATCGCCAAAATGGTTTCAGCGAAATGTTTTTGAATCCCATAGAAGATTCTTCTAGAACATAATAATCCCTATAGTAGATTCTTCTATCTAGGAAATAGTAATATCAATAGTAGATTCTTCTAGGAAATAACTTGTACTATAACTGCGCATTACTCAGCTATGTTAATATGAGTGATACTTATACGTTACATATTTGCAAGCATAGTGATTAACATTATTGATTATCGGTTACAACTAGATAATAGATTAATCGTACAGATCTGCTTGTCAACTAGTTCAAAAATGACGTGATTGTGCACAACAGTGCGTATATTGTGTCTAGTTGTCTACCCATCAAGGCGACACCTAAGTCCTATAATTTAATTTATACTCATTTAATTTATATCCTAGAAGGTCAATTGTTCAGTTTGTTAATTATTTTTTAAATTTAATTCGCATATTTATCATATTTTTATAGAGCGGCAGGCAGGCTGTCGGTTCAGTCCAGTTGATGGTAGAGGTTCTTACTGTCGCCTAAGGACTTGAGCACACCAAGGGGGTGTGCAGGTGCGTTGCCGATGTTATAGGAATTTTTTTGTTAAATAAACTACATATCTCCTTGTGCAATTAAGAAAGCATTTTCATTTAGTTTTAATGGGTGGATAATAAGCATTAAATGTAAATGTGACAGATAAACCCTTTAAAATGAAATAATATGATAATAAAAGTAATGGAATAAAAGTAATGGAAAAATGAAATGATTATTAAAGTAATGGAATAATTAAAATGAAGTATCACTGTGAAATACCAACAAATGTGCTATTGTTTAGTTAGTAAGTAAGACTAGGCCCGTTCTCCTACCTTATATTTTATTGTTGTTGAAGGACGGACACACTTTAATCATCTAAGGCTACTATAAAAAAATTCAATTCAATTTTAGTTTTTATATTAAAAATTCGGCCTGATGACCAATGCTGAACTAGTCTTTAATGCTATAATAATTATATAATAATATATTACGCTATAATAATTCATTTCAATGTGTTGCTATGTATAATTGACATTATATACTATGCAGGTAGTATCCAATAGAGATCTGTTGCTTATAATAAATAGAAAAAAACATAGAATATTTTATTACGTTTTCTGAACCCGAAATAAAAGGCACATAAGACTAATTTAAATTATTATGAGAGTTTAAAAAACGTTTTATGAATTAGGGTGAGATATTATGTAATATAAAGAGCCAGAGATCTCTATCACTAACCAATAATCTCTTATCACTTTTATCAGCTGCCTGTCCAGTGACCCGCAATCGGGTATTATGATATATCAAATATACTAGCTAGTGCGCGAGACTTATAAAAGATAACGCCAACATTATACTCACTTTAGCCAAGCTTTGGATAATTATTTTTAGATAGCTGGTGCCTGCGGCATTCTGAAATTCTGTTCTAAGTACGTATTGGTGAAACAATTTTTTAAACCGGGTTAAAAAACCGGGTTTTTGGTTTAGTTTCGAAGATTACTTTCTACATACAACCACTGATCTAAACAACATACAACAGAATTTACCTCTATAATATTCCTATCGTTGTTTGACGCCAATGAACTCCTAAACTACTGAACCGATTTTGATAAAACTTCATAACTATGTGTAATTTGGTCCAACTTAAAATATAGGATAGTTTTTATTTTGAACCCGAGCGAAGCCGGGAGCGTGTAGCTAGTTACACACTTTTTTTAGTTACACACACTTTTAGTTTTTTAGTTATAGCTATTGTATATAACTAAAAAAAACCTCGTAACTACAGAACCTGTTAATTTAATCAGAATTGGGAAAATTAGTCTTGCTTACTGAATAAAAACATTCTACCAGTTCTTTTACCATACAATACGTCCTGATGGTATTCCACCAATTCCACCGTACACGGCTGACCAATAGGAAGTTAAGTTATAACGGCCTTTGCTGTTGTAAGAAAAGGACAGAGATAAATTCTTATTGAAATACCTTGTGTGTGTTTCACCTGTTGCATCGCGCATGCGTGACTCACTGACTAGTATTATGTTATACTAATACCTGCGCTACAAAAAATACTTCTCATATCAAAATGTAGATTATGTATATTTTTTAATATAATAATCTCAAAAAGGCCGTTAAGAATTAAATTTTAATTCATTAGTATATTTTATTGACTAAATTAATAAACTAATGAATGACGCTGAAATTTAAAATGAGTTTAATCATTTTTAAAAAGAATTGAGCCTATTGCAGTTTAGTGAAGCATCCGACAACCCGTTAAGTAATCTCCGTTAAGTAAAGTAATAATCTTTGAGTTGTTAAAACCTAGTGTTCAATATTATATAATTTTAAAAAATTATATAAATTATGATTATATAAATTATTTTTATATAAATCATAAAATTATATAAATTATTTAAATTATAAAAAAATATACGTGTATAATATAATACAGAATTCCACTAAAGCTTTCGTTACATCTTTAAGTTTTAATTTAAGTAAAGTAGATACATACATAGTTATTGGTTATGTTGTGAGTGTTATTAAAAGATAACACCATGATGATATAATGATAGCGACATTTCCGTGGAATATACCAAGGTAGGAGAGACGCGCCCGTATCGCCTCCACACAGGCTCGAGCTGGCCTGCGCTGCAGTGCATAGAGCTCGCCCCTCGTTCGACAGTGTTACCAACTTTACGCATTTCTCGTCACATTTAAAAAAATCAAGTCTAGATTGCTTAAAATATTTTTTTCAATTGACTTATTTAATAATATTATCACTATATTTTTTGCGCAAATTTTACTGTTTTGCTTGGAAGAATTGATTAACTTTAAATAAATTTTTACATAGAAGAAGAGAGGATCTCTAAGGATAGAGATCGTGTATTTTTCTTTAAAATATAAAGCAATAGTCGCTATACGATAATTGCGGATTCTTATATAGTTGTGCTCAATTTCATTTATCATAGACTAGCAACTTATCAATAATTAACCATAGTTAATTTATTAACTCAGTAACCATAGTAACTTTAATTAGGATTCGTTTTTTTACTGTTCTTACAGGATACCAACAGTTCTTACAGGGTCAATCCCGCAGCTGCTTGTTTTCCTTTATTCTTCTATCGTTTATTATGAACTATTTTATTAAAAAGTATACATTTCAATTGATTGCTTTAGTTGGTAGAAACACGTTACACAATTTAGTATTTGTAACGAAATTTTACAATGTAGTCGGTTGATTTTCAAGCTTGCGCGTTGGCGACACAGGCTCGAAGTCGGTCCGTCCGTCCGTCATAGCGCGTGAAACCTTCCACGGGGCGCCTGTGTACCGCCGCTTTTGCCCCGCATCTCCGTCGCCAACAAACTTACAAACTCACTTTCCGTCGCTATCGGAAACCCGTTTAACAAGAAAAGAATTAAACCAATCCTTTAACAACACTGGATCTATTTAATACTACCCCTTAACTATCAATTAACCTTATTCGTATTATATTTGTGATAACTTTACTGAACGTTTGAAGTTTGTTTTAAAACTTTCGTTCGTTTTGTGTTTACGGTGAGCATAAAGTGTGAGCTTTAAGTCATGGTCGAACGAAGTTTACAATAAACCGGTAAGTGAAACGAACTTTACTGGAAAAAATATTTAAATTATTATATTTATATAGCGATAATTTTGTGCAGCGAATGTTTCTTGTTTCTGTTAGATAAATGCTAATCGATGTTTGGCTTGTATTATGGGACTATTTATTTAGTTGAGGGCCTGTCTGCGGTCGCTTTGCATTCCCAAAGTCCGGGGCTCAACACAAAACAAAGCCGGTCTATCAACCTATCAACAAAGAGTGTTTATATGATAGGATTCTACGAATTGTGTCGCGCTGTTAATATTGACGCGAACTCAAGTGTCATGTTTACAATATTTCTTAAAAAAAAAAACAAAGGTTCTCATAAAATATTCTCATAAAACATTTCATAATATCCGACTAAGTAGTTGTGCAATATTGAGTTTCATTTATTTCCAAGAAAGCACTTACTGTTAGTCATCCAAAATAAGCAAGTAACAAGTTTCACCGTTTCTATATACGTTTAGCATAAATACAAACAAAGAACTAGCTTTTGTGTAGTTTAGCTAGCCGGTGCTAGGCTAGATAGCCAGTAGCCACTATATTGTAATGAATCACTAACGGCTGACTAGTCGACTACAACTATGTCTAGGATAGTTAATTTTAATGAACCGCGTTTATTTAACGATGTAATTCTGACATAATCTAACTTTTATTTGTAGAAGATCATCTTTACATTATAAACTTCGAAAATGCATTCGAAAACAAAATATTAGTTTTAGATTGATGTGTGATATCAAAATTTGGTTGAAAAGTTTGAATGGTCACCTAAGAAATTTGGATAAAAAATGGGATTTTTACCGCGTAGTAAAAAAAATGTGTGTTTCACGACACACGACTGGAGTTTACTCCTTACGAACGATTATAAAATTTAAATTTTCACAATTCGAACACGCCGAAAGAACAACATTCTAAAATATTTTAAAAAAATAGGACGTAACTATAACGCAGAACAAAGCATTCCTGTGACAATTTTGTTTTTACTCGCATAAATTTTCATACCGCGGGTTTATATATACAAATCGGAATAAACAACGACACAAGCAATATAACGCCTGACATATTTATTGCTATTACACTTTTGCAAGGCGTTAGTTTTCTTAATTTTAGACGATCCTTTTATTTTGATGAAAAGATAACATAATCTTGATACTAATTTAAATTTTATGTTAAAAACTTTGACAGTAGATTTTGTTAATGAACACCATGGTGTTGGATTCCAAAAGAACTTAGATCTTATTAGAGGCTTAATGAAACAAAAAACGTATTTAAAATCTTTAAATAAAATTATCTGTGTATTTTTCGTACACTTTTACGAAACATTAGATTTTAATGTATAAATCGTAAATTTAATACTTTGTTTCTTAGATTATCCATAATCACAACGAAACACAAGAAAATTTCGTTTTGATGAAATTAACACTGGAGATCACTTGACAAACCCATTTTGTTTTGTATTTATTCACTCCCTAAATTATGATAGGATCAAGCGTTGATAGGATAAAGGGCAAGGTTAAAGCATAAAGGGGATAGGGACCGATACGCACTGCGCTGCAGACGTGGTTTTATTTTACATTGGTAAATAGGTTACTTCCTTCACATTGCGTGCCCAGTTTGTGATTTTGAAAAGCTGTGTGAAGTGTGGTAGGGGCGAAATCAAGTATGTATATCAGGAAATATTTCCTATTTAAAGAAAAGTGATTACAAATATCAGAGATTTAACAAGATATCACGACAAAAAGTTTTAAATAGTTAAAGGTTTCTATAAATTGAGACAGAGTAAGATATTATGAATTTAGAACCTATGTTAATTATAACTGAAAAAACATAGGCAAATATTCAATTCTCCAGGCAAATATTCAATTCTCCAGGCAAATATTCAATTCTCCAGGCAAATATTCAAAGAATATTTAAACATAAATAGCCGAATTGGTCTAGCCAGCCGTTCGCGAGCTTTGCGCTTAACAAAACATTTAGCTATTCATTTGTATTTATATAAGATAGAAGCTAAAAGGTTTTATTTGATTTCATTAATTTCTGAAGATAGAAATGTTTCCATTCTTGTTTTGGACATCTAGTTAGAATTTCTGTGACTAATCAGAGTCTTATAAGTTTCAATTATTGTCATACTGCTACATATAGGTTTGTTTTTTGTTTTTCTTAGAGCCGCAAACATTTGGTAACCATTTGGTACACTGTAGAAGACGATGAAGTGGACAACCTGTCATTTCTGTCTTGACTCAACAAACTAAACTCACATTTTTAACACCAACGGGTCTATAGTGGATTTACGTTAAAAAGTGCTTGAAAATGTATGGTTTAATGATAATTCCTATTCATCGAACAAAAGGGTCGTTGAGACAGGAATACTGAAAGAGGACAATCGTGGAATAAATCATTTTTTGTTCGTGTTGCTGAATAAAACACGAGATATTTGTTTGCTATGATAACGCTTATTGGCTAATGTTGTTGGGATGTAAAACCCATTAAATAATAGCGTGTTCGCCTGAAGATTTATTGCTAGAGGGTCCGAGTGTACTAAAACGAACAGATGTAATTAATCGCCATAGATGTACTCCAAAATTTGTTAACTTTGTCTGGTTTTTATATTTTATTTGTACGTATACAGTATATTTGTATACTATTTCAATCATATCAATATGACACTTGCGAAATCGTCTCAGGAGTGTTGAAAAACATACAAACGAAATTGAGTGTGAGTCGTATTACCATAATTTTATGAATAACTCCCACCCGCATATGTATCAAATAGCAGTGGCACCAAAAATGGGGGGAGATATAAAGTGTGAACCAAATAAAAACTTAATATAGGTAATATTTATTTTGATGGCCATGAAGAATAGATTATGAAGATATTAAGAGATATGAAAAGTGGCTTATCTATCTATTCTATACATATAAAAAAATATATGTAAACGTGCCTTGTCTGTACCTACATTAAATATTTTTTACATAAAACAATTTGTACAAATTATCGAGGTCGAAAAAGAGTTTTTAGAAATTTTGTCTGTTTGTATGTGCGTTTGTATGCTTATCTCAGAAATGGCTAAACATTTGAAAGTAATTTAGCAATTGAAACCCTTAAGGCTATGTGATGGGGAGTAAAAGTATCATTTTTGTACAAAAACTTAAATTTACTCTAAATTATTATACGATACATTTTATTAGGGTAGGCAGTAAAAGTTGACTCAATGTTATAACTCTGATAACCCCTTATTGTGGTTAAAACTTAATAACTGGGATTTTGTTCGCATTTTCTGAAAAGTTAGATTATAATTTATTTCAAAATATTATTATCGTTCATTTATTTTAAAAATCAGGCACATTAAAGTAACGTTTCTTATTGTAGGTAAGTATTATTAGGACGTAAGTATGTTAAATCCACAAAGAAAAGTCAAATTTCATAAAAGCATAATTATAAAGTAGCATTACAATTATTCTTTTATTAGACAATAATAGTTTTATTATTGTAATATTTCTTTGTCTCACATCTCCTTTAATTAAATTTTGACTCCTACTTAATAGTGATATCAATTCTAGAGTTTCTATAAGATCAAAATATGATTTATAATAATTTCTACTTGATATCATTTACTGACACGGCATTTATTCACAAGCAAAACGACAATAATATTATCTGAAATAATTGGAACTAGTTGCGAAAAGCCATGAATATCAGCTAAAGAAGGATCTCACTACAATAGTTATTTAAATTAAAGTCTCTCTTTAATTGACATATTCTTTTCTTAATTTTATTCTTAATTATTTGAACTTTTCTTGCAATTCGTTAATAAAAAAAGCGTGGTGTAATAATGGTGACTATAAATTTGCCAATTCACCATGTTAAATAAATTTTGATTTATCCCTTCCCATCCCTTCCCATTCCCTATCCACCCTTAATTCTATTAATTTAATCGTATCAACGTCACGTCAAATGGGTAAAAGCAGAAGCCTATATAAACATTTTTTTAACATACAAACACAGCCTAAACACGTGTAGCTTACAGCTGACGGCAATTAAACTTGCCATGTCTCTTTTAGGGTTCCATGAAAAAATACAACGTAATAAATAGTCTCATAACTTTCAGATTTGGTTTTGTTCTTGTATCTATATTTTAAACTATGTATTGAGTTGTGTATGTATTGTGTTATAATATCAATTAATGATCTATCTATAGGTATAAATAAAAATGAATCTAATTATTAGCATGAAAATTCGACAACATATATATTATTTTTTAAATTTTTCTTGAATTCCAAGGAAGGTTTTATGAGGATAAAAATTGGAAAACTTGCCCAAAAAAACGAAATACCCCATTTTTTTTTATAAATCTGATGAGTAGTTTCGAAGCTTTCTTCTATCAAACAAACAAAAATACAAACTTTACCTCTTTAAAATATTAGTAAAGATTATATACTCGTTATATACAATACGTAAGTGCTAACATTAATTCAACAATGTTGAATTGATGTGGTGATAAAAGTCTGCTTTCACTATTTCACGAGAATGGCTCTGTCAAACACGGATTCTAAAATGTTAGCATTATACCCACTGTTCAGACTTATTCAAAAATACTTGTTATCTATTAATAGAGGAATAAGAATAGTTTCATCGAATGTCTAATTTTAATGTTGTTATGAATTTAGGCCCCCGTGCCCACTTATGACGGGTAACACAAGGAGCGTCCAGATTTAAACAAATTAAATTAAATATCTGAAATGACGTTATGCGATGTGAAATCATTCTTACGACAGATAAGTATGTAGATGTAGATAGACCAAAATGTAAAAATCGCACGCTGGTGATCGTGTATTTTAGAACGGATAGCTCTAACTCTTACAATATCATTTCACTAATGTTGACATTTTTAACCGGGTTTCACTGTGAAATCGAATCAGAAATGAGGAGATCCGTAGACGAACGAAAGTTACCGATATAAGCCAACAGATCAGTAAGTGTAAGTGGCAGTGGGCAGGGCATAGAGTACGGAGAGCCGACGGCCGCTGGGGCCGGAAGGTTTTCGAGTGGAGGCCATGGATCGGCAAGCGCAGCGTAGGACATCCACCCACAAGGTAGACAGACGACCTAATAAGGCCGCGGGTCAACGGTGGATCAGGGCTGCTTCCGACCAGTCCTATTGGAGAGTTATGGGGGAGGCCTATGTCCAGCAGTGGGCGTCCTGCGGCTGAGATGATGATGATGATGAATACAATTTCTAGTACTAGGGTCACTAATCCGTTGATTGATCTAACAAGTATCCTTATTTACAACAAAAAAAAAGTGTTAGTTTCGGCTAATTTTAATATAAAATAAGTGGTTAACATTAAATATTTGAAAAATGTTTATTTTCTACGATTACTTGTAGGTACAAGCGCAATGGATTTCGTAAATGGGATTAAAATGTTCCAACTACTTTTAAAATTCGAAATTTAAACGTTGCACAAGGTGTATTTAACTCGTATATATATCGTATATTCGTGTAAATGTTGCAAAATCGGCTATACAATAAAATCCAATAATCGGATTTTGAGGCTCCATTTGCTGTCCAGTTTTATTTGATTTAAAATACTGTTAATGTGTACACGCGAATGTTTGTCGTTTTATACCTAGACAGAGAATTCTCGTCGCCTAATTTGCTTCTTAGAGTAAAATTAAAACTTCAATAAAAATAAAGTGCATAACAGACTATATTTAAAAAAGTTTGAATGGTGTAGGTGAAAAAATATTCCATTTTTTTAGGAACTTAAATAGTAAATTACTTCTTAAAGAACCTTTCTCGTCAAAATAATACAAATTTTCAGCAACTACTACATTTGTTTTTAAGCTTATTAATTTAAATTAACTTCTGTACTGCAGTTTTAATCCATATTTAGGGAAATCCTTCCAATTTTTTATCTGTCGGGTTATCTCTGAGAACCTTACAAAAATTTCCTATGCAAGTGCACCTTAATTCACTGGTTTCTCTTATTTTGTTACTTTGTTCGTAAAAATTGTTATTAGCTCTGAGCTTAGTTCGATATTAACTTAGTGCAGTACAATCAGAACTATGAGATCGACTTCCTACTCCTTGGTATAAGACTGATGGTACAACTAAGCTACCCCGAAGGTTTGCAGTAAACAGCAATGCAGCAATACTTCAGTATCAACGAAGTTATATGTGGTCAGGCCTTAAAAAGTGTTAATAGGCTGCGCGCGTATGAGTCATGCATAGAGCGATGCACTATGGAATAAAGAAATATAATGTGTGTCTGTGTTTATAGCTCGCTCAGAGTAACATTATTTGAATAATATTTTTAGTGCATCATATCTCACAAAATGCAATAGTTATTTCCACCAAAAATTTTAATTTTAAATAAACTTAAAAGTTTAAGTTAAATAAAGTCTTAAATATGAGATTTTTTTAATAATGTCGAGTAACCACCAGGAAAGTAAAAGATTTTATGAAATAAACAACTGAATCATAATTTACTAAATCAAAAAATGTAATACACTTATTTTTGATTTATGTCCTCAATTCGAAAAAGTTGAAATAAAATTTTGCTTCTTATGTTGTTCGTAAAACAGAGCGTAGTCCAAATTGCTTAAAGCGTTAATTGCATTCATTGAAACACTGTGAATGAATTTCATTCACTCGAGGTACTCGAGATATATACCGAAAACCCGTATGAAGTATCCGCATACTGAAATATAGGGATTACTTTTGCTTTTACATTAAACACGATTCCGCTGCTTTTGAAGGATTAACGAGAAAGATATAAATTTGACATAGCTAAAAATAAATTTGGTATAAGGGTTCATTCCTACCCGACGGGACGAATTATTCAATTGGTACACAAAACATACAAACTCGGGGTGACCGTTAGGTGTCGCCTAGCTGTCTTAATCCGATGAATGTGTACCGAAACTATTTGATTAAATTATTTAATCAAAACTTTTCAGAAGTAAAATGCTTGCCAAGTCATGCAGTAACCTGCGGAATCCCGAAATATCAATTTTCCGCGGGAATATTCAGTATTTCGAATACCAGACATATTTACGATATTGTACTCTCTATTCGCACCCATTCAACTTTTTTTGAAGTTGGTTCCGCGTTTGTACAATGTAATAGCCACACTGTTTTCTATGAGGGCAGCATAGTAAGTACCACACTGGAATAAAATTAATTTAAGCTAACGGTTAAGTAATTAAATATTTTTGTATTTATTTAAATTGTATAAAGAGAACTAAGGTACCTTACACAATAAACATGAGACACAGAAAAATACAAAGGACGATTCATAGGGAGAAAAAACAAAAAAAAATCAAATCATAACAATTAATTTATAATAATAGGTACTAAATAACAATGAAAAATTTAAAGAAATAAAAACAAGAAAGTATGTGGGTGATCTCTTAAATTATAAGGGTCTTCTTCAAAGCTTACTGAGCGAATTAATATGCAACGCTTGAAAGAATATAAGGTACACAAGGAAATGTCACAATAATTATGTAAATGTAAAAAAAAATGTTGAAGAATTTAGGAACACAAATATAAAAATAAATTGCTCTTGTGGAGAGATTTAGAAAGTGGAGATGATTTAGATTATGGCTGGGACGGATAAGATGGGTGGAAATATTTATTTCAGTTAAAATATTTGGACTGAATATTATATATATTTTTATATATATATATATATATATATATATATATATATATATATATATATATATATACTTATATAGCTCTTAAATTAATTTTAAAAATAATATCTTGACGAGTATGATATACGAAGATGAAGTCATTAAATGATGTTTAGATCACAAGGTTTCGTGATTAATATATTTTTCTTTCAGTTTGAATGTTTTTAAAGTTCAGTTGAAGTATTTAACGATTTAATGTTGCAGTCTAACATTGAATTCAAGAGAGCAATATTCAAGAGAGCTTCTGACATAACAAGAGTGCCATAGGCTAGTGTTTGGTGAAGAAAAGCTTTTTTTACCTACGCTAAACCCCCTTTCGAAGAATAATTATGTATTCGTTAACCCAACACAGAATTTAACAAAAATATTAAGAAAATGTTAATAGGTACGTTTCTCAAAAGCTTAAACACAATTATACCCAAATTATAACATTTTCGTCCCAATATTAGGCGCAACAAAATAGAAATGATTTCGCACAAATTTATTATTCCAGGGTAGCGGAATCGAGTCGTTTTTAGCTTGTCGTGAAAATAATTTGTAACTCGATTACATACGTAGCAGCCTCACTTGGATTCTAATTGCGGTCAAATAAATTCTGCCCAATTCGTCTAAAGATATGGTAATTTTAAATTAATTGAACAACTCTCACATATGGAATCCTAGTACTTTTTGCGAAATAAAACTAATTAATCTCATGTAATATACCTACTCTAAAACAATAACCAAAAACAAGGAGAGTATCCATTTTACCCATCACAGGGATTTTTGTTCCAAATATTTTATCAAATAGATTTTTCAGTTAAATAGCAAAACGTATTTGTTTACAGAATTATTTATAGTAAAATCCACTTCGTTAGATTACTTCCAATTATAATTTGAATTATATTACTCAAGTTTAGAGCGTCTCAATAAATTTGATACATTTGTTAAATGTTAGGTAAAATTATCAATTATAAAAGAATTATATATATAAAAAAATAATTAAAACCAGGAAACGGGAGAAGAATGTCTTTAAATTGAAAATAAAACAACACAATGTTATCACAAAAGTCATCAAAAAACGTTCTCAAGTCTCAAGAGGCGAACGGCAACCTCTTCTCAGGATTCCGACCGCCCCCGCTTTTCGAACCGGTTTTTGAATGCACGTGCGTATACTGCACAGACGCTGCATTACGAGTAAATGCTCCAAGCGTTAAGAGACTACGCACTGCACAGATCACTCGGAAACACACAAATTACATTGTTCATAGATTTTTCATATTCAACACTTCCACCAAGGATTGATTGCTTTAGTGTTATTTAATCTATACTATTATAATATTATAACATTTTGAACGCGTACGAATTCGAGGGCCCCAGCTAGTTTATTATACGAGTATGATAGTTTTTTTTAGCTACACCATTAATTACGTTCTCATCGACAAAATGTTGAGCAGAACAAATTGGCAGGGGAATAGTCGTTTACTCCAAATATAATCATAATTAATAACAATATTAATTTGTTTTACAATATTGATTATAGCATTAAGCTCGTGCCCGCGACTTCGTCCGCGTTAAAATATAAAATACGATATAAAAGTTATAATGCCTAAAAAAAATAATTACATATATTGTTATAATGTCTACATACGACATGTGATTTAATCTATATTTATAAAATGGTTTGTTCTGAATGACTATCAATGCACAGCCAAAACTACTACTAATTTTGACAAAGGAACGGATCTGAATATTATTGTGGAAGTTTTCAAAGGTATTCTAGTCTAAAAATTCAGTAAAAGGCATCTATTGACGAGTACAAAAGCATTACCGCTAATAGGCGATGCAGTTACTACGGTTTTACGTTCAATTCACACCGCCTTGGCGGTGGTGTTTGGATAGCGGCAGTAATTTTTGGAAATTACGTACAAAACTTTCCCTGTTTATAAGTATTTTCATAAGTGAAAACCGCATCAAAATCCGTTGAGTTGGAAGAGTTAGCGGATATACACACTTCAATTTATAATATGTAGGGATTTCTCTTTTATTAATAAAATTTCTTTCAACTAAATAACTGGAGATCGCTTGCGCTTAAGTTACAATGACCTTGCTCGCCTTTAAATCAGCCAGCGCTACCAGTCTGTTCTACCCTTCAGTTACCACGTAGCAACGGGATTATTTAATGACAATGCGGAAATAAGATGCATAAGATAAAAATTATACGCCGAACATTTTATTATATAATAATATACATTAATTTATTTCTACCTTAAGTTACAGTTATTAAAGTGTTGCTTGTTTATAATCTATCATATCTTTACAAAAAGTTAGTTATGTACTTAGGATTCATGAACAAGGAGAAGGCTTAAGAAAGTACCCAATTGACGGCACTAAGCGCCTTAAATTTTATGTTACTGACAAATTAACACAAAAATATCTAATTAAAGAATTTCATCACTCTTGTTCTAAAAATACAACGTAATAATGTATACATTTTTCTCGTGAACATTTTCTTATATTTTGTCAAATTATTAAATTAGCCATAACATCAAAAGAGCTTTACGAAGCATGAACAAAATGAAGCTGGAAAAATTCATTTTACCACAAATCTTTTGTTTGTACCCAAAGGAAATAAATAACAAAAAAGACAAAATGTTTTGTTTCTTAGACCGTGAATAAAAAGCCCTAGTGTACGTCAAAGTACATAAAACTTTCGGCTCTCTCCTGCGTCCAACTCTGAAGGGCGACGTCTACTTCGAAGAATAATTCATTATTTTGTGATGTTACTTTCTAACATACCTGTAATAAATATATCAATTATTTTTATTAACATTCTTATCCCAAATATTCACTGTATTAATTATAATTGATATTTTATATCTGTCTCCCTACTACTTAATGGACCTGCTGCTATTGGAAATACGTAACGAAAAATATAATTGAAATATAATTTATGTATTATAAATTAATATAGCATATTTGAAAAACGATTTATTGAAAGAGCTGTTAAGTTTATAAGATTCAATCTAAATCCTTAAGCTCACTGAATAAAGGAGACATAAAAAATTTCTATTCAAAAAGCTCTTAGAGGCGAGTGATTTATCTAAACCTTGTTAAAAGTAGAAACGGTAATAATATAACACCTTTTGTATATCCTGTTGAGATAGAACCTGCGCTAAGGGTAAGGACGGCATCTTATTACGATTTTATCTTAGTCAATGAAGTTAATTTACGAACATTAAATATAATAAGACGCAATTATAGTTAAAATAAATTTTTAGTTTATTACTTTCAATTTTAGAAAATAATTTAAAACATATATGTATTTATATTACTTTATAACTAATATTAAAAATATACGGTCTTATTCATAAAAAGTTATAGGAGGCTTATTAGCTTGATATAAGAAATTTAGCAAAAAATATTATTCATAAACGTTCAATAGGCTAAAACGCTCTAATAACGCCTTCATAAAGTTATTGAAGCCTGAACCCTACTATAAGCCTCTAATAAGGGAACAATTCAAGATGGCCGACTTAAAACAGCTGTTTTCTGAATGACGTTTGATGTAGAGATTAATGTTTGTAAAGGAGTTGGTAATATCTAAGATATTTATTTATACAAATAATTGTTTAAATTACTTAAGTAAGATAACATAATAAGCGATATAATTCTTATTTATATATTTTCTATTTTTACTTCTGTTTTCTTTTAAAACTTGTCATAGAACCCATAAGATAATTGTATAAAACTTTCTTATATTTCCATATCATAAATTTAATCGCTTCATCTTACATAGCTATGTAGGTATAACTTTATATAAACATATTCATCAAAATTACTTTAAACCATCTCCAAGAGATATGATCCATTTTCTTTGCCCGACGTGTTCAAAAGGAGATACGTTTTTAATATACGGCTGTTCGACCGGCTGTCTCGACCTCATCACAACACTGCTGCTCTACGGACGAAGCTGCTAAACCACTCCTGTCGGCCGTCTACCTACAGACGCGTGCTGCCAGCTCACGTCCCTGCTGCTCTCCGGACAAGGCTGCTGAATCACACTCCTGTCGGACGTCAAAAATTATAGCAGACATTCTGAAAACAGGCTGTCGGTAAGATAATAAGGAAACGAGAGGAAAATATGATGTAAATGATACGTAAATGACATGTAGGCCGAAAAATATATAAAATACAGGATCTGAGGCGTTATCCAGGTTAGTAGCGCATCCAGGAGTGATAAGTGTATGAACACGCTACAGAGCGTTTTAACTAATGAACGTTTTAAACCTCTAATAAGGGATTTTTATGAATAAGAGTGATAGCCTTTTAGATACCTTTTAGAAGAATATCGATTTATACGCTTGCCGGCTTCACTGGCTGTGTGAAAATCTCGGATGTTTATGAGGAAGCTTAAAGTTACTTCGATACGTGATCCCATCTTGCGATCTTTCCAATCATCTTGGCATTAACGATTATTTTCCGTGAAGAAAGGGAGTTGTTACACTTAGTTGCATTTTTAAATAAAAAGCGGGCTGTACCAAAAATACATATATTCTGTATTCTATAATGCTTTCTGTAGATTGGAGAATTACATTTTGGTACGTGGACACTAATTAGGTTAGGATTGTCATTTTCTAGTTACTATGTTAACAAGCGTTGGCAGATATCCCAATTTCGTTGGAAGCCTTCTTTCGATAGTGCTAGCAAAATTGTCCGTTCAATGTTCTCAAAGTAAAATGTAAGTTTTTATTGGAACATACCAAGCTTATTTTTTAACTAGCTGTACACGCGACTCGGTATATCATCCAATACATTACAGCCAGGATGTTTTTTTGCTTTTTTGGCTTTTAGTTAGTCATCGCAAGTATTCAATTCGCGAAAATGTCACACTAGCACTTAGTTAGCATAAAAGGCATTTATTTATAAAGGCAAGATTATAGTTAGGGCCTCTTTCACCAACTACAAGTAAAGTGTTGATTAGTTACTTTTCAAGTAACGCTAATTGGCGAGTAAACGTTACGAGTATCTTGTTTCAATCTCATTGAAATTACCCTTGAGGAATGATACTCGAAGATGGTGAAACTCGTACGCTTTCTTACTGGTGACTTTAAATGGCTGTTAGCCTACCTGACACTTTACTCAGAGATGGTGAAAGAGGCCTTTAGTCAATTAAATTAACAAATACTTAACATAATAGTCAATGTACCTAGGTGTAGGCGGCAATAACCACGCCATTAGTAGTGAGTAAGGGATGCTAGAACTTACCGCAATGGCACCATCTATGGCTTTACTTGTGCATTAAGCAACGAAATATACCTAGCACCAAGTGAACCTGTCTGAGACATAAAATAAGCGATGTAAATAATTATGTATCACGAAGTTATTATACTCTGAAACCATTTGACTAAGTTATTTTTATTTAAGCTGTAAAAATAAAAGGAGTGTTTTTACAGGAAATTATATTAGTCGACTACAAAAGTGTTAGGTTATAGTTCATTCAGTACAGTAAAGTATTGTTAAACAAAGGCCAACTACGATTTATGTTCATTTTCCGCATTGTACTTACAGAGACGTTGAGAGTTACAATAAAGAAAAGTCCAAGTGCCAACCAGGAAACAGCTTGAATTTAAAACCCTATACTGTATTATGAAATAGTGGTGTAAACATAATAATACCGGGAATGGTATTAGCGACCCGGGAAGTAAAAGTCAATATAACGAGATTAAAGCTAATGAACTTAAAGTTATGGTTTTTTGTATAATATACCTACGTTAACATTTTCTTGAGCTGTTAACGTTATATTTTATAATTTCGAATCAGAAGAGTCGTTTATTAACCTCGTAAAATAGTATTTAATGAAAATTTAAAACAGGATAACATGTTATAGACTAGGTATGCGCCATATTTTCATCCAAATCCATTAAACAATTTATACAATCATCTAAACCACTTTTGTAACTGTTGCTAAGTCGTTAAAAATGAAATTGTCTGGTCGTCTATTTGGTTCTATACCTACTGGTAGAAGTCATAACACTGTTTTCTTAAATTATATAATATATTTTTATGCTTTAATAGGTTAATTACACAAAATATCAGATATGTATTAAAATATCAAATATCCGGTGTTTAATACACAGAAAATCAGATTTGTAGAAATTAACTTAAAATATAATCATAGATAATGAAGTTAATAAGCTAAAACACAGTTGATATTATTAAATTTGGAGCAGTGCAAAAGGCTTCTGGGGGCATGCTTTTAAAATCATACAATGCCTACCTACTCTCTACCTTTATTATTTCTCATGTTAACTTCCTTAAATATTTAAGTACGTCTCCCGGGTCCATTAGCTTTGAAATTTGCGCCTGACTATGTAACGTGGGGTCCGACATTAATAATACTCCAATATTGCAACTTAGATATACCTTACTCAGTTCTGTCCCAGTTGGCACTAGTTTCAAGTTAAATTCGTTATAATATGTACTGAATTATGTATTTGAACGAAATAAATAAATTGTATTGGCAAAATGTATATTATAAACAGGTGTTTCTTTATTTGTTTATATGTTTTATTGTTCGAAACTACTCATCTGATTAAAAAAAACTTTCAACTATGTTCATCATAGGCTAAATATATATTCCATCCTGAACTGCCCATAGGCTAAAGTACCGCGGGCGAAGCCGCGGGCACCAGCTGTCTGAAAATATGAACGGCCTAGATGGCGTTCGAACTAACGTTTGTTATACAATGGTATAAAAAATAAAAAATGAAACTAATATAACAATTAAATCGCAAAAAAAAACTGACAAAAATATTATTGTAAAACAAAAATTGCTTACTCCTAACAACCGCGACTCATAACAGTTGTAAAATTTATCACGAGAATAGTATACCGCCAAATTTAAATAGGAAGTTGTTTACAATGAAAGCACGTTAACGACGTAATATTTCGCTCGAAACGATTCTTTTGCATAGACAACAACTTGCTCTAATATCTGGAAGCAATAATTATTCTAACATCAAAGTAAGGGCTCTGGTGAAGCTGTTATTTATTCATAACTAACTGATGCCAGTAACTTCGATCGCATTGAAAAGTAAAAAATATAACGCCTGACAAAATATATGAGCAATATCGACTCCATTAATGCTGTTATAACTTTTTCAGGCCTTGGATTTTTTAATTTAGATGATTCCTCGTGAACAGTGGATTATATTTTCCGGATGAAATGTCCTTTTCTGTAACCCTGACTATATATGCAAAATTTCATGATGATCGGTTGAACAGTTAAGGCGTGAAAAGATACAGATAGACAGACATCGCAATAAAAACGATTACATGTCACTTTTGTGTAGTCCTTCTTTGCATTTACGTATAATTATTTCGCTGTAATGCACAAAATCACCAAACTTGTCCTATATAAGACTACATGACACGCATTAAAAGCTTATTATGTCTTTTATGAGAGTCGCCAAAGTGTGAACCAGCAGCGCTAGGTATTCTAAAAGCGCTAGAAAAGTCGCTAATACAAAAAGTATTGTATGCGATTTGGGCCCAAACTGAGTTAACGTTGCCGGGCGAGTAAACCAACGAGATTGTCGGTTACCAAACTACAATGGACACATTGTGATAAGATATTTCATATCTACATTGTACTACCGGCTCATTGAGTCATTACATAGAGCGGTTGATATAACAATAACAGCTCTCTTTTTGGTGTGGTACTATATATGTAGAGTCAAAGTGCAAATGAAACCTATAAATAGTTTTTAGAATTTTTGTCTTTTCGTTTGTGCGTTTGTGCATGCTAATCTCAGAAATGGCTTTACCGATTTGAATGCAGTTTCCACTAATGTATTGTAGCAAGCTTCTCGTAACATATAGGTAGTGTTTGTTTTATTCTAATCGGTTTACAAACAAGAGTTATAATGAATATTGATATACCAAGTTTATTAAAAAGACAATAATTGTTGTTTACAATTTCTATTGACTATTATTTTTATTACTATTAAAATGTTACGAACACTATAACACTGCTCCTTTTTATTAATTAGTCATCAATCTACAACAACTATAGATTTTGCGTCACAAATGCCAAAGCGGCACATAAAAAGTACGCCTAAAACGGAATCATGGCGGAGCGATTCGCCATCGATGGTAAAAGGTACTAACGACCAAGTTCTACTATTCATTTTTAACTCCAATGTGTTGACGTAAATTCACATTTTCCTTAAAAGACATAGGTTTGGTTGGTTTTAAATGACTGATGACAGAGTTCATCCTCTACGCATGTCATTTTTAAAAGTTCCATAAAGTTCATAGTGTTTTGTATGGCATGCGTAATCAATAGTTGTAGTAGATTTATGGAATTAGTCAAAAACAATCATAAGTTAGCGCAACGACAAGTTGATATACAATTCGCGTACGTATTGAGAATTTGACGCATACGAGAGATCCAATTGCCTCGAGCCTTCACTGTCCACAGATTGCAGTACGAATGCACTGTTAAATTGGATTCTGGTTTCTCTGCTAACAATGTTTGTCTACTGGACTCCGTTAATTGATTGATTCCATTGTTTACAGTTGTTTTGTTCTCTGAAGCATTTGTGGTGAGCCAACTTGTTTGCGGAATGTTGTCTGTTCGCTCGCGCGTCCTTTCCCTGCATTGATTGTGTACTTACTTATCTTCAATGTACATACTCTTTTCGACTAAATACAAAACTCTTTATTGCTGCGAAGTAATGGAGCGGTTGTGGTAATTTGTTCGTACTAATGAAACATTAAGTTGGTGCATTGAAATGTCTATTTTGTAACATCCTACTAATGTATAAATGCGAAAGTTTGTGAGAATGTATGAATGAATGTTTGTTACTTTTTCACGCAAAAACGGCTAAACGTATTTGGATGAAATTTGGCACACAGATATAATATAAATTTCAACTGGCAACTTCGCACGGAATTGAAATTTTCAAAAATCTTTTCTTAGCGATCGCTTACCTGATAAAATATACAAATTATGTTCTATTCTAAACTACTAAGTCTAAAAAAACCTATTTTATACTTAGTAGAACTTGGGTGTGTCTTGACAGTCAGATCAAACGTCAACAAAACTTGACAATTTGGTGCTAGTCGATCACGATATCTATTCCATACCATAGCAGATCTAAATTACATTTTTATTTTTTATTACTACAAAGAGGTTTCTGATGATATATCAAACCAGTTTTGTTATAAGCTTACGTTAGTTTCGCTTCGACTGACTAAATTGAAATAATTTGTAAAACAATCGAATAGGAATGTATCATACAAAACATCAATGTTTGATGGATGAAGAAAAAATACCCACATCCATTACAGAGAATCCCATTTCCCTATTCCATTTCGAAAATTAATGTCACATATTTAATTAACTCTTGCCTCACGCAATGATGTCGCTACCTACTAATACCTACAATCTGCATTAAAGAAATGCGTCAAGATAGATAAATGTAATTTAATATAATTTCATTATGTAACCTTAATAAAATAATATACGAAGAACGATAAATCTTCTTTAAATATTTTATTGGTACATGACATAACATTTCGAAAATTTTATATGCAATTAATAAAAATGCAGTCAAATATTACAGAGAAAAAATGACGCTATAAAAGTATACATTTTTTTTTACGACCCCTCGGTTGAGTCAGGCCCCCGTCACTCGCGCCATGGAGCGTTTTAAATAACTACCGCTAAGTAGCGCGCGGGCGAGCCGAACGACAGTAGGTTGCCGACCGCGAGACTGAGTGCGCGCGTGCACGTTTCCCGCTCAAAACGCAGCGATACATATTTTATCATTAAATTATTGACTAATAAATTATTTACCTATGCGTAAAGGTAATAAAATGCAATGAAATCCCGTTAAAATACTTATATGTTTTGAACATTTGTATTGTAAGTTATTTTTATTATATGAGTTATATTGTAGTGAGTTAGTAAAAAGTATAAATAACTTGCTACCTTTATAATAAGGTTCTAATTTAATTATCTAACTGTTGTTATACCTAATGAAAAAAATAAAAAATATAACATATTTAAATAATATAGAAAGTTATAGATATTTTTTTATATAATAACTAGCTAATTATTTATATAATAGGCCATTTAATTTTAATACGTAATTACCAAAAGTTGACAAAATTTTACATCTTTTTTATTTTAAACTTTTTCTCTATTGTTAATATTTTCTGAGATTAGTCGATTAAAAAAAGCCAAATTTTTGTTTTTGAGAAATATCTCGATAATTTTTGGAAATCGAAAAAAATGTAATAATCAAAGTGTAATAGATCTACAATTTTTGTATGAAACTTTTTTTTGTAAAATCAATAGTTGCTGAGTTCCGTCGCTGTTTTTCTTTACTCGTCTTCAACTTTAATTGCGCTTGCGGCACTGACATAATCCAATCGAAAAATCAATTAGCAGGAGTTTTTGCAGACCGAATATCTAAAAATCTTGGACTAAGCCATTTTGTTTAATTTATATTCTTTGTAGATTTTGTACAACCCTAACGTTTTCGCTCGATGACGTAATCGCGCTGTGTACGCGGGAATCTCGATTCTCGGCGCGCGTCCGTAGAGTACGTTTCTTCTTGCAGCGTCTTTTGTAGGCTAATATAGCGTAGGTATTTTAGCTTTTGTATGGGAGTGACGCATCTGTTACGATAGTAACTCTTATTTTATCTGTGGTTGAGTGGTTAAGGTGCTTGCTCTGTCTCAGGGGTCCCGGATTAGTACAGCCTGTCTGGCGGTAGTTAACATGTGTTTTGTTGCGTTTCGTTGGGTGTATTAAAGATACTTTTCACTAAGAGCCATTTTTTACAGAGTAGCAATCAATGTCCATTAGTAATAAGTAAACATTTTACAAATGTGTTATTCGCTTTAAGTACTTAATCGTAGAGAAATGGCTACTTAACTCTCTTGATATTATTTTCTTTTTCTTTCAAACGTAATACGGGATAAAAAGAAAATTCCAGTGGACTGTCTGACGGGGTGTGTCGTTTTGTCATGTACGACCTACGTGATTTCCGTATAATAAGATAATAAGAATAATAAGGCATGCTTCCGATTCAATTTCAGTTTAATTTTACTGAAATAGAATATCGTAAACATATCGTATATAAACACACTAGCTAGTGCCCGTGACTTCGTCCGCGTTAGAAAATAAAAAATATTACACCTGCGTAAATATCAGACATCTTTATCCCAGTGACAACGGTGACAGTGGCATCCAATTTTTTTAAATATTTTTAGACGATCCCTCGGGAACCTGGGGCCAAATTTCATTCTAATCCGTTAAACCGTTTGGCGTGAAAGAGATACATCCATCTTAACAAACTTTCGCTTTTATAATATTAGTATAATTATGTAATTGTTTTAAAACAGAAGACTGGCAATGACTTTCGAAAAGTACAGACGCACCAATCGCCGTATACCAAATATAGTATATATATATATATATTGAGTGTGTAACAAACAATCTCCTAAATGAGAAAAAGTTTACGACATCTCATTTTTATATTAGTCTTAGGGTTAGCTTACGATGTCCATAAACGTTATTTTATTATGGAACCCATCATTAATTGAATTCATACCGAATTCCAGTAGAGGAATGATATTTATTCATTCCTCTACTGGAATTCGGTACTGTTTTTATAGTGCCCATTTTGATCTATTAAAAATACAATTAAAAGTCTAAAAGTTTGCATATACGCGTCTTAAACAAATATAACGCGTATTAAGAATTTAATATCAAAAGCAGATTTATAATATAAATTGCGTCAAATGATATTGTCACATAAATGTTGTCATGAAGTATTGCAACGTGGAATTCCGCACTTTCCTATTCGTTTTTGAATCGCAATCATATCAATGCAATGGAAAATACGCAATCACGTGCGTAATGTCGCTTTCTAAGAAAAAAATAATTAATTTTTCTTCTGGTTTATTTATAAACCAGAAGAAATAATTTTTATAATTTTTATAAATCACATCACACCTGTGAAAAATATACATGAGTAAAAATTTTAATATAGCGATTTCAGTATTAAGTAAGTAAGTAAGTATGAAAGATTTAAAGTATAACAAAACAGAACGATTTCAGTTTAAACTCTGAATAACTGATTCAATCAATAAGTGAACCAATTATCGTTATTATTTATTCGTCGTCACCCATACAACATTAACTTAATCTAATCGGAAGGTGTTGAATTTAGATACTTGAAGATATAAATCGTGTAAAATTTTATTCAAATAATATCAAATGCAAAGGAGACTGCAAAATAGACTTAGGAAACAAGGCAGCAAAGACCTTTTTTTTAAGTGGTAAGTTAGGATCCCTACCAAGCGAAGGTAACTGATACCTACAAAATCCTGAGCTTAGAGTGGAATTTAAAGCTACCAGAAACAAATCTTCTGATACACTACAGTTTTCCACCACACTTACTAGAAAATTAAATAAAAATATTTTTTCAATTTTACTTCATAGAAATTTTTATTGCGACTGGGATTTTCTCGTCTATGTTCAGATTGTTAAAAAAAATTGCACGTGGGTAACTACACGTGACGGACGTGTTTGTTGACACTGTGTAGTATTTTTATTTGAAAAAAAAAAAAAAAAATTTTCGTAGCTCAAAGATAAATGGGTACGAAATGTAACGGCTGTGATGCCGTCATCTACGATATATTATATATGAAATGTTCTCAAGAGACATGCGGAGAGTTATATCACCTGAAGTGTCTTGCTTTAACAACGGAGAAATTTGAGGGCTTCACGCAAGAATATAAACGTCGTTGGGTATGTCCAGAATGTGTGTGCGCTATACCAAAAGGAGACAATTCAAATACGCCGGTTCGAGGAAGCATGATCATGGATAATACTTTTACACCGAGTAGCTATGTAAACACTAAACGCGGCGGTTGTCCCAATCCAAACGAGATATCCATGCCAGATAACGAGCAGAAGATATTGGAAGAACTGCGAGAATTTAGGTTGGAAATGAAATTTCAGTGCCAACAGCAAATAAAGGAATATGAACTGCTTCAAAATAGATTTATAAACACGGAGATTGAATTGAAAGAATTACGAAAAATAATGCAGGTAGTACAAGAAAAAGCCGACAAAGTTGATATGTTAGAATCCAAATTAAAGATTTTAATGGAAAGAAATGATCACTTAGAAGCATGTCTAAAATTAAAAAGCCCCCGTAAGGATGAAACTAAAAGGCCTGAAGATAATTCGTTGTCATTTGCTAACGCAGTTAAGAAAAATCCGATAAACAATGCTTCGAAGGAATGTGTGGCCACGAAACAACCAAGTTTATCTATTAATAAGGATACGATAGAAACAAAGAATGCTGGAAATGTACCCAACCGGGCAAAAGTCATTGAAATGGAGAAGACGGGAACTGAAAAGGGAGAGGATTGGACGGTAATTAATAGGAAAAAAACAAGATACCCAATCAGCGAAGTAAAAAAAGGAGGAAGTACGAGTTCGGCAGAAATACAAGGGACTGAGCGAAAAAAGTACTTGCACGTGTGGCGTTTAAAAGTGGAAACTACAGTAGAAAGCTTAGAAAAGTATGTAAAGGAAATATGTGGAAAAGAAGTACCAGTGAAAGTAGAAAAAATTAAGCACAAGACGGAAAGAGACTACGCGTCGTTCATAATAGGTATTCCGGAAAGTATGTATGACAAAATATGTCAACCTGAAAATTGGGCAGTAAATATTGAATTTTGCGAGTGGATTTGGTTTCGTAGACAAAAGCACGGGTCCAAAAATCCCGAATAATTTCATTGAAATCTTCTATCAAAACGTAAGAGGACTAAGAACGAAATTGGACGATTTTTGTACAGGAATTGCATGCTCAAGTGCAGATTTATTTGCAATTACTGAAACGGGTTGCAATGAATCTATTCACGATGCAGAAATAGTACCACCCGGGTTCAAGATTTTACGTTGCGATCGAGCGGATGGACGTAAGCAGGGCGGCGCTTGTCTCGTGGCCACACAGCGGTTCGAGTTGCGACGAGTGCGGATACCGAATGATGTTAAAATCGACGATTGTCTGTTCGAACTAGTTTGTGCTGCCGTTTACCTGCGAAATAGGTTTTTGTTTTTGTTTTGTGTTATATACATCCCTCCTAACAGTTGTGATAATGAATATATGTTATTGTTTAGGATTATCGAAGAACTTTCAAATAAGTATAGTGAAATAATAGTTATAGGTGATTTTAATTTGTATACTTGTAGTGCAAACGTAATTAATTATTTTGAATTCTTTCAAACGTATTGTGGGTTTAGTCAGAGTAACAAAGTAGGTAATAGTAAAAATCGGTATTTGGATCTAGTGCTGAGTTCGTTTGTGGACGGTGAGAGTGTGTATGTGCGCGCGGCGGAGGAGCCTCTCGTGCCGGTGGATGTGTATCACCCGCCCCTAGAAGTAAGAGTGCTCGCTCATTCCACCCACCCTGCTGCTATAACTACCGATAAAACGACTGACTGCGATGTGACATTGGGTACCTATCCGAAATGGAACTACAATAAAGGTAATTTAGTACTACTTTATTCATTAATAGCAGCTACAGACTGGTCTCCCATGTATGAATTAAATTTAGAAAATAGTTTAAAATTTTTTTATGACACTATTAATACAATCATAGATAACTGCGTTCCGAGGAAAAAGCAAATTCGTTCAACTTCGAGGTACACTTACCCCCAATGGTACTCTGTTGAAATAATTCGCAACATAAAGTTAAAAGCTGTTCTTCATAAACGTTACAAAACGAGTGGGAATAGGACTGACTATGAGGCTTTCGCTCAGTGTAGAACTAGGGTCAAAAGTATGATAGAATCTGCAGAAAAATTACATCGCCATAATACCCAAGATCAACTCCTAAAAGATCCAAGGTCATTCTGGAATTACACTAAGTCCAAAACAGGTAGTAGATATCCAAAAAAGATCTTAAAGGACGGGGAGGTGTTGAATGATGAACAATGTGTCAAAGAGTTCGCGAGTTATTTTCACTCCGTCTATCGCCAGGGACGAGCAGAGCTAAATGTTGACAAGGCTGTCAAGGAAGCAGGAGGCGAAAATGGAGCGGCACGAGTCCATTTAAAAAAATTGCAACTAGACGAAGTACTGCTTGCGCTCCGACAACTTAAGCCAAAGCGATCGGCTGGACCGGATGGCATACCGCCTTTTATCTTTAGAGACTGCCGGTTGATACTAGCTAAACCATTAACCTACATCTATAACCGATGTCTGGAGATGGCTACATTTCCTGAAAGATGGAAACTAACCAGGGTAGTTCCGGTGCCAAAAGGTCGTGGAGGGGCAAAGGTGGATGACTACAGACCGATTGCAGTACTATCGACCCCGGCCAAGGTACTAGAATCTGCGATCCAAAAAATCATACTTGTTCAGGTGGAAGCACAGCTTTCGGATGCGCAGCACGGATTTCGACCAGCGAGAAGTACCACTAGTAATCTTCTTAGTTACATGGCTGAAATCCTCCCTGTGGTAGACAATAGAGGGCAGATAGATGCCGCATACTTTGATTTTAAAAAAGCTTTTGATCTGGTCGACAACGACGTGTTGCTTAAAAAGTTGGCGTATGTCGGTTTCACCCCACATCTACTGCGTTTCTTTGCCAGCTATATGACAGACAGACAGCAGTATGTGGAATATGCTGGCCATGTGTCCGAACCATATTATACAAGGTCTGGCGTAAGCCAGGGTAGTAATCTTGGACCTCTCGAGTTCATAATAATGATAAACGATTTGCCGAGCGTAGTAAAAGATGCAAAGTGTTTGTTATTTGCTGATGATCTTAAATTGTGTCTTAGTATTAGAACCGTTGAAGATTGTGTGAGGCTACAGAGGGACATAAATAGAGTTGTCACCTGGAGCAAAGACAACTTCTTACAATTTAACAACTCGAAGTGTATGGCCATCACGTTCTCTCGTACACATACACCCGTTGAGCAAAATTATAAGATACAGGATATGCCAATGGCCAGAGTCGGAGAGGTTACAGATTTAGGGATACGTTTAAATACAAGACTGAATTTTCGTGATCATATTGTAGATGTTTGTAAAAAAGCGTACAGAAATTTAGGGTTTATTCTCAGGAGGATTCGTGGCTTCACAAATGTTAAAGCTATTGTTACACTATATAACGCTTTAGTTAGGAGTAAATTGGAGTGCAACGCAGATATTTGGGCGCCGCATGAGACGAAATATAACCTTATGTTGGAGCGGGTACAAAATAAATTTATTCGGTATCTTTATATGAAGCTGTATGGAGTGTATCCATACTACCCGCTGATGTATCCTACCTTATTCATTTTGGGTATGGTTGGATATAATGAGCTCCGCGTTAGAAGGGATCTTAGTCTAACATCATATATTTTCAAGGTACTAATAGGGAAAATACATAATGCGGACATATTAGCACAAATTAGTATTAGCGTTCCTGACAAGTATGTGTGGCGTAGGCGCGGACCTAAGCTGCTGGCGGTGCCGCGCGGGCGCACAAATTTATTAAAGGAGGCTCCTCTGACGCGCGCATTTCATATCCTCAACCGTATATATAGTAAATTGGATGTTTTTGGGTGTACTCTGAATGAATTCACAAAAATAGCACTACACGTAATTAGTTATGAATATTAGAATTGGTTTGTATTAGTATTAGTTATGTATTGTATTAGTTATGAATTGTTGCATTTGTATATAATAGTATTGTACATATTGTTTGCTACACTACCGCATGAAAAACCTGTAATGGTAGAATGTAAGTTTGTGTAAATAAATAAATAAATAAATAAATAAATAAATAAATAAATAAATAAATAAATTAAGCTTTTTTTGATTTTATGACAATATCATTTTGAAATAGTTTTTGAAATCAGCATTATAAATGCAGTAAGAATTGTAGCTTCGTAGCTTACAAATATTTTTGGTAGTGGTTGACTTGATTCACTTGAATTTAAAAATAATACAAACAGACGACATACATTATATTATACAACAGAGAAGCTGCCTTTTTCATCTTTTCTTAACGAATAACCCATCAAATGCTAATGATTGATTCCCTTTCTTTTGCCAGCGATCTTCATAATCTCTGCCACAAAGCTCTTCGTTACATATTTGGAACTCATTCCAGAATTTCTATCCACCTTACTCGTCATATTTTCACTAAAGACAGATAGATAGTATTAATTGAATGGAAACATATAATAGTCACGAGTACGCCTGTACCGATGTGTAGTTGTGGTTAAGCTTAGATTGTGTACTTAATGTTATTATAATGTGTGTTGTTGCCAGCCATATTAATTAATAAAATCAAGCTGTTCGGTGTAAACCTGTAGCAGAACTAAACTGAAAGTAAATGATACATCGACATTGTAGTTCAATTACGAAAAGAGCTTATGTCAATTATATTTGTGACAGAATAATCTCGTTTATAGCCTTGTAATAAATAGTGTATATCCGCAGATGGGAATGCACAACTGAATGTTCCGTATTTAATACTAATTAACTGAAATTATAACCGCACATCCCTAATTTAACATTGGCCTCTTTGGGTTTTAGCTAATGTAACAGGAAAATTTTTGGCCTTTTTTGGTTTTATCCTTAACATATATTTAAAGTTGCGACCACAATCCAAAATGCAACTATATGATTTTAAAAGAATATCTATAACAACTTTGCTGCTATGCTACAGTAAACTAAGAACCGTGTGCTTTATACCGTGAAATTAAAAAACGGTGTTTTTTGAGGACTTCAGCCTCAAAAACATTGTCTTGTCTCTCCGTTCGAACAGTACCGTTAGAGAATTAGTTACAAATTCATTATAGTCGTGTCACTCTATAATTATTAATTTTGTATTTCTTTTCATTTATATAAAATATTTATACAAATAAAAATTAGTTATAATTTTAGTACTTACTAAAATATCTAGCTTTTATAACAATTTTTAAATTACGTTTCACAATCAAACAAAAATAAAAATCGCTAAATAAATATTTTCCTTTATGAAATACATGATTACTGTTGCAAGCATAACTTATTTTTTCCTTAAGCTTCCACTAACACTCGATATGTGTAGCCATAGATTTTTGAAAGGAAAAGCTTAATTTACTATATTAAAATAAAATTAAACGCGGTCCCTTTTTCATGTTATAATTCAATTAAGTCCGCATAATTGAACTACAGCGTGCCTCCATGGTTGATAGTAAGTCTGGAAGCATTGTCTATTGTGTTCCCGCCCGTATATGTATAAGGTGCCACGTGTTCTATCGCAGTGACATCGACCGGCGGCGCTTAACACGCTTCTCTTACAAAATTTTCTAATGTGATAAAGGACTCGCTTGGAACGATAAAATAAATAGTGGTTAACTGTACTTAAATTTTATTTAATGTTTTAAGTCATTATGAATACTTTTTCGGGAATGTGTAGTAGCATCACATATCAGATAATACAATAAAATATACATATAATAAAATCTCAAGTACATTAAATATTTATTTAAAAAAATAAAAATATAATTGTGTTGCCTGGGTAAAAAAAATAGTTTTTAGAATTCTTGTTTGTTTGACTGTGCGTTTGTAAATTTTTGTTTATAATTTAATTTATAATTTGTTAAACTTTGCTATAACAAACTATAATTGCGTTTAAAATTTGTTGTTTGTTTTTGACACCTATAAAAAAAAATAGTCGCAAATAAGTAAGTAGAGCATGTCAAAAAAGCAACTAAAGTCGGGTGCAAAAGCTAGGCCACAATATATAGAAATATTATAATTTTGGGATAGTTACCTGAAAGCATTCAGGGCTAACCAGACGGCACTCAAAATATTATGCTATTTTATGCCATTTGTTATGTACAGCTTGAGCCCTGGGGAAGGACATAGGTTATTTTTAAACTTTTCATGAGGGCGGAATGCCGTTACAAACGTTTTTATTACATAAAATATACAACTTTTAAGTTTTTAATAAAAATATTTAATTTCGAATGAAGGCTGCGTGAATGTGATCAGTATGTGAAGCAACTAGTCCTTTTTAATTTCTTATGAAAAAGTTACTGATTTTTTTTAAAAACACATCCGATGAAAAAATCTTTCACCAATAGTCAGATTAGAATTTCAGGATGAACATAAGCTAAATACTCCACGCGGGCACCAGCTATTTAAAAATAAAGATCCAACGCTTGGCCAATGTATGTCAGGCGTTATATTGTTTTAAATAATTATTTACGCGAGCGAAGTCGTGGGCATCAGCTAGTAAATAATAAGACAGTGATTTAAAAGCTCGTCACATATGTAATCTCAGAGCTCGTAGCTTGAAACAGACATAGCTTCAAAGTGTAAGAAGATGTGGAGGTTGCGACTCTTGATACTTTTCAATACTCGTTTGGTGTAGAATAACTTTGTTTGAAATATGCACGTTTCTAAAAAGCCTATCTACGAAAAGATAACAAGTCTTATCAATGAGCAGTAAGACACACACACACACACACACACACACACACACACATGAAAACATGTAATAAATTTCAGCTAGGATGTGAAAAAAATAAGAATAATATAAACACACATCACTGTATATACAAATACATTATGTTTTATGTAGAATTTCACTGGTTCCATTGGGTATTTTACTGATATTCCTATTGCCTCGTTATTGTTCAAATAAAATTAAGGGTAAAATTAAGCTTGTAAAATATGGTGACACGATAAATAACTTATTTATATCTCCATTCTTTTCGTGACAGCCATAATTGACAGGGGAGAAACGTAGGGAACCCGAGCGGATGTGACATCCGCAATCTCTGATTTTCCACCATCATGATTCTTGTTATAATACATGTTCCTTTACGTATTGCGCAAGATATATTACTTTAACCGACAGATGTATTAGTATTTCTGCGAATGAAAGCAGGGTTACGTGATGTGATGTCGTAGCCTAAATAAACGGCGAATTCAACTTAGTGCATGCTACTCATACATCTATTAGGGAATTTTTGTGCGGGGTCATCATTTATTGCTATATTCTAAGTCATATTGAAAAATCAATTATAGTAGGTAATGAAGAAAAATATAATTTATAAGTATTTAAGTAAGAAATTATTTTTATAGACAGAAATCATCCTCGTTTATTCCATTTTCCATCCGTCAAAATCGTATCAAAATCCGTTGTGTGGTTGGGGAGTTGTTAGCGAAGAGAAACAGATAGAGGCGGATAGATGTTCATTTAAGGCAGTTAATATTTTCTCTGTAAACTGAAAGGAACTGAACAGATATATGAGATTATAATTTACTTACTGATAACCGCTGCACCATTTGGCTTCGTGATCCAATTAAGAGGTTTCGAGTTCGTCGACTCCTGTACAGTTAATGTCCTTAAGTGGTTGAAAGTTTTTTAGTTCAAAAATTTGGTTGTAGTTTTTTACTTACAATCGTAAGTATAACTTAACATGATGCATTTTTTACGAATCAAAAAAGGATTACTTATTAAACGAGCATTATAAAGTCATTTCTTAGCCGCGTTATTTCTTTAAAGATACAGGTTATACTTCTTTCCAAGTGTGACCTTCGGCGGCAAAGGTGATTGAACTGTTAGACGTAAGCACCTGTCACTACAAAGCGCCATTGACGGCACCTTCCATTTCGATAAAGCTTATTCGACATTATTGTGCCACAAATTATAGAAAAAAGGTTGTCATTTTTTTTAATCCAAAGCAAATAATATTAATAAATTAATGTTGAAGCTTTGAGCTTATTTGGTTTATGATTATTGAAAACTAGCTGTGTCTCGCGTATTCGTCAGCGCCCTTTTTACTTAAGTGTTAAAAATATTTATGAATTTATTCCCATACATTTTGGTCATGTGTTGAATTTTCTATTTTATTTTAAATGATCCCTCGTAAACGTATTCTTACTGGATGAAAATGTATCCCGTGACCATTTCTGTATCCCTGACAATGTGTATGCAAAATTACATGATAATCGGTCGAGTAGTGAAGGTATGACACCGTAACAAGCAAACAAACAAACACATTTATAATATTAATTACTGTTTAGGCGTTTTATCATTTTAATATATTTAAATAAGTAGTTGCTAAAGTGAAGGCGAGATGTCGCTAGTTGTCCAAGATCATCGGTGTGTTTTTGCCGCACGTCAAACGGCTTGTTTATATTTTAATTCAAATTATGGTCTAAAGTGTGTTATCATAAACAATCTGTATATCGGGTGAAAGAATATACCATTGTGTGTATGTGCGTGGTTTTATTTATCTTTTTTGGACAGGCTTCACCCGAAAATACTCAAACAATTACGATTGCCAGTATCAATGCGAAGACGAGTTAGAGCTCTTTTTAATTATCATTTAAATTAGTCTTTACATAGTATAAATATTGAAGTATTTTGAAGTCGCTTTCCGCGTCTGTCTTTCTGTATGGCCGCTAACTCCTCCTAAACGTGGTTTAGTTCCTTAACGTGGCTTTTAATTGCGGAAAACACCATTAGTTAATTAATTTTACATGGAAATTGTTAATAAATAATAAAACCTACTTTTTTTCTAGGCGAAGCCGGGAGCGCGTGATACGCTAGTAAAGATATAATACAGTTCTTACAAAATGTATGTCTTATAAAACCCGTAGAACGTAATGGACTGCCGACACAATTGTACACAAAGGAAGACAGAATGACGTACTGAGTAGCCTTTACTCAACGTGTCTTTAGTACATTCTATTCCCAATATAAGCTAGATAGATATATATAATAAAATTGTTAACATTAGAGAAGACACAGTCAGCTCCAAATATCAAGCGTCGAGTACGCTTTCAAACAAGGGCGGATCCAGGGGGGGGGCCTAGGGGGCCATGGGGCCGGTTACCTTTGCACATTGCATTGAATTTTGAGGCTGAGTAATGAGCTCATGCTATCCTGCTGACCGTCGAACGAATTTGGAACAGTTATTATGTTGTAAAATATTTTTCTTGAGGCATGAGTAAAATTGCTATAATCGGCTAAAACGGTTAAATAGGCACACTGTAAAAAATGCGCCGAGGCTCCCCCCAATCTGAAATTCTGGATCCGCCCTTGCTTTCAAAGTGAGTTCACGGCGCAATTGCTATTCACATGCCACTTCGTAGTGAAGATTGGAGAAGTCAGGTTGTGCTACACTGAGAGCGTATTGAAATCCCACCAATATTATATGTACATTCGAAAGTTTCGAAATATGCCGATGGCCGTTTGTTACTCTTTCACAAAAAAAAAACCGCTGAACGTATTTGGATTGGACAAAATCTGGCACTTCTTCTTCGTCGGTTTCACTCTTGACAGAGTGGTCGTGGTCATCATTGCAGGTATTGGTGGCAAGCTTCACAACACTCCGCCATTCTCCTCTGATGGCCGCAGATAGTTTATTATCTGAATTAACATGTAGGAGGATATTTTTTATTATGAAAAAAAATATGTTAGGTTGCCGAGAGATCGTCTAATATAAAAAATGGGCCCCACTACCGCCGTGGCAGCGTCACCGTCGTCATAGAGATGTCAGATATTTTCTCAGGTGTTATATTTTTAATTTTCCAATGCGGCCGAAGTCGCGGGCACAGATAAGTAGTTAATTAATATAATCAATACTCATTTAATCTATACTTTCTTACTAATCAATACTTAATTTATTTTCAATTTTAATATTATATTTACTTATAAATAAATGATATTTAACAACTACAGTGTGAAGTGGCACTGACCTCAGTTCTTAAACGACCATTCTTAAGCCGTGGCTTCGCGTAATCTCCTTCTCGTCAAAGTCCGGTATAGCTTAAAAGGTTTCAGGACATCAACCATTAGGTCAGGTACCTAATATCGAAACAACTTGACGTCTCTCTAACGTGCGCTCATAAAATAAGACTTAAACTTACATGTGTATTCGTAATATAGCTTGCACGTTTGGGATTTTAAAACTTAAAAATCTTGTGGTTTTTAAGAAAATTACGAATCTTTTTTACAAGAAGCGTTTTTAAAAATCTATTTTGTAAATGGCATACTCTTATTACAAATAAAAAATATTAATTATAAGCAAACCAATAAACGTTTCTTTCAAAAAAAAACTTGATGAAAACTAAGCTATTAAAATATTTTACATAAAAATAACTATTAAACTATAAAAAGCCGAGGCGAAATGCAGTCAATCCTATTATCAACATTGTGAATTTCATTTCCAAATTTAATTCCACTTTGATTGCCATTCAGCCTTTGAGTAAGAGGGCTCGGAGCCAAACGACATAAGCTCTGTTGTGATTATTAACTTCGAGCACTTCTTAAAGCAGAAGTTACTAAGTTTTTACTCTAAAACATTACAAGCGATGAGGTTCAAATTTTCAGACAACTTTCAGATATACTCGTATCTAAAAAGGATTCCCATTAAGAGTATCGGGAAAGGTTACAATATAGGTAAGAGCAAACAACTTCTGACGGACTAGCAACTAAACTACATACAAAAATGTGAATTCAAAAAAAATCAAAAAAATCAAAATCAAAATATTTATTTATCAATTAGGTTTCTCAAGAAACGTCATTATAAATTTAAATTTACTAGGGTTTTGGAAAAAAAGCCAAGATGACGATCCTGAGAAGGAACCCCGAAATTAAATTAACCCCGAATTAAATTTTTAATTAACCCCAGTTGAGCGGGAGTGAAGTAAATATTTAAGTGTTGGTGGTGCCAACTCAGTTTAGTCAAAGAACAGAGGATTTTCTCGTAGAAATTTATAGTGTAATTTGAAAATACCTAGATGATGTATAAAAAAAAACAACTAATTCACTCGATAAGTACTTAGAATATTCACAAACTAATTCATAATTAATTATATGATTACTTACCTCGTCAATTAGAAAATTTATAACTGGCAATAAATTTCTTAGTCGATTCACTCGACTTGGGCAAAATCATTTTTTTTAAATATTTCAAAACCGATACATTAGAACTGAAATTGACATTAAAAGATTTTTGAAGTGAAAACTTCTTTAGGCGCGTTTAAGTTAAAATATTTAAAAAAAGAACAATTTTCGAGATGGGATACAATCATTGAACTCGCGACACTGTCATGTAATATAATGTAAGCATTGATGTAGATTTAGATATAGATTTGCGCTTTTCTGAAATTATTTCATGATATCCATGATTTGTCATCTGCAATCTGTTACTCGACTTTAAAATTCTTGATTATTATTATAGGTATGTATGACCTTATAACTGATTCGTGCGCCTGAGTTACGGCTGCAGCAGATGACGTCATATTGCGTAACCTTTGTAAACTATTTGCATTATTTGCCTTTGTATTACTAATTATTAGTAATAAATAGTATTACTAATTTATACTTTCAATTAGCAATTATTAAGTAAAAAGTAATTTAAATAAATAAGATATAGTACCTATTATACTTATAAGCGATAAATATACCTTTTTATCCTGTTATTAGATTTTCTTTAAGGCAGCTTTTTTTGAGCATTATCTATATAAATAAAATCGGAGTGTCTGTCTGTGATTTGCGAAAAACTGCCTCAAACTAAGCTTAGAGAGTCATTCGCATGCTGTTAAAACGTAAATAACTTTTTTTAGAATTTTTGTCTGTCTGTCTGTCTGTCTGTCTGTCTGTCTGTCTGTCTGTCTGTCTGTCTGTCTGTCTGTCTGTCTGTCTGTCTGTCTGTCTGTCTGTCTGTCTGTCTGTCTGTCTGTCTGTCTGTCTGTCTGTCTGTCTGTCTGTCTGTCTGTCTGTCTGTCTGTCTGTCTGTCTGTCTGTCTGTCTGTCTGTCTGTCTGTCTGTCTGTCTGTCTGTCTGTCTGTCTGTCTGTCTGTCTGTCTGTCTGTCTGTCTGTCTGTCTGTCTGTCTGTCTGTCTGTCTGTCTGTCTGTCTGTCTGTCTGTCTGTCTGTCTGTCTGTCTGTCTGTCTGTCTGTCTGTCTGTCTGTCTGTCTGTCTGTCTGTCTGTCTGTCTGTCTGTCTGTCTGTCTGTCTGTCTGTCTGTCTGTCTGTCTGTCTGTCTGTCTGTCTGTCTGTCTGTCTGTCTGTCTGTCTGTCTGTCTGTCTGTCTGTCTGTCTGTCTGTCTGTCTGTCTGTCTGTCTGTCTGTCTGTCTGTCTGTCTGTCTGTCTGTCTGTCTGTCTGTCTGTCTGTCTGTCTGTCTGTCTGTCTGTCTGTCTGTCTGTCTGTCTGTCTGTCTGTCTGTCTGTCTGTCTGTCTGTCTGTCTGTCTGTCTGTCTGTCTGTCTGTCTGTCTGTCTGTCTGTCTGTCTGTCTGTCTGTCTGTCTGTCTGTCTGTCTGTCTGTCTGTCTGTCTGTCTGTCTGTCTGTCTGTCTGTCTGTCTGTCTGTCTGTCTGTCTGTCTGTCTGTCTGTCTGTCTGTCTGTCTGTCTGTCTGTCTGTCTGTCTGTCTGTCTGTCTGTCTGTCTGTCTGTCTGTCTGTCTGTCTGTCTGTCTGTCTGTCTGTCTGTCTGTCTGTCTGTCTGTCTGTCTGTCTGTCTGTCTGTCTGTCTGTCTGTCTGTCTGTCTGTCTGTCTGTCTGTCTGTCTGTCTGTCTGTCTGTCTGTCTGTCTGTCTGTCTGTCTGTCTGTCTGTCTGTCTGTCTGTCTGTCTGTCTGTCTGTCTGTCTGTCTGTCTGTCTGTCTGTCTGTCTGTCTGTCTGTCTGTCTGTCTGTCTGTCTGTCTGTCTGTCTGTCTGTCTGTCTGTCTGTCTGTCTGTCTGTCTGTCTGTCTGTCTGTCTGTCTGTCTGTCTGTCTGTCTGTCTGTCTGTCTGTCTGTCTGTCTGTCTGTCTGTCTGTCTGTCTGTCTGTCTGTCTGTCTGTCTGTCTGTCTGTCTGTCTGTCTGTCTGTCTGTCTGTCTGTCTGTCTGTCTGTCTGTCTGTCTGTCTGTCTGTCTGTCTGTCTGTCTGTCTGTCTGTCTGTCTGTCTGTCTGTCTGTCTGTCTGTCTGTCTGTCTGTCTGTCTGTCTGTCTGTCTGTCTGTCTGTCTGTCTGTCTGTCTGTCTGTCTGTCTGTCTGTCTGTCTGTCTGTCTGTCTGTCTGTCTGTCTGTCTGTCTGTCTGTCTGTCTGTCTGTCTGTCTGTCTGTCTGTCTGTCTGTCTGTCTGTCTGTCTGTCTGTCTGTCTGTCTGTCTGTCTGTCTGTCTGTCTGTCTGTCTGTCTGTCTGTCTGTCTGTCTGTCTGTCTGTCTGTCTGTCTGTCTGTCTGTCTGTCTGTCTGTCTGTCTGTCTGTCTGTCTGTCTGTCTGTCTGTCTGTCTGTCTGTCTGTCTGTCTGTCTGTCTGTCTGTCTGTCTGTCTGTCTGTCTGTCTGTCTGTCTGTCTGTCTGTCTGTCTGTCTGTCTGTCTGTCTGTCTGTCTGTCTGTCTGTCTGTCTGTCTGTCTGTCTGTCTGTCTGTCTGTCTGTCTGTCTGTCTGTCTGTCTGTCTGTCTGTCTGTCTGTCTGTCTGTCTGTCTGTCTGTCTGTCTGTCTGTCTGTCTGTCTGTCTGTCTGTCTGTCTGTCTGTCTGTCTGTCTGTCTGTCTGTCTGTCTGTCTGTCTGTCTGTCTGTCTGTCTGTCTGTCTGTCTGTCTGTCTGTCTGTCTGTCTGTCTGTCTGTCTGTCTGTCTGTCTGTCTGTCTGTCTGTCTGTCTGTCTGTCTGTCTGTCTGTCTGTCTGTCTGTCTGTCTGTCTGTCTGTCTGTCTGTCTGTCTGTCTGTCTGTCTGTCTGTCTGTCTGTCTGTCTGTCTGTCTGTCTGTCTGTCTGTCTGTCTGTCTGTCTGTCTGTCTGTCTGTCTGTCTGTCTGTCTGTCTGTCTGTCTGTCTGTCTGTCTGTCTGTCTGTCTGTCTGTCTGTCTGTCTGTCTGTCTGTCTGTCTGTCTGTCTGTCTGTCTGTCTGTCTGTCTGTCTGTCTGTCTGTCTGTCTGTCTGTCTGTCTGTCTGTCTGTCTGTCTGTCTGTCTGTCTGTCTGTCTGTCTGTCTGTCTGTCTGTCTGTCTGTCTGTCTGTCTGTCTGTCTGTCTGTCTGTCTGTCTGTCTGTCTGTCTGTCTGTCTGTCTGTCTGTCTGTCTGTCTGTCTGTCTGTCTGTCTGTCTGTCTGTCTGTCTGTCTGTCTGTCTGTCTGTCTGTCTGTCTGTCTGTCTGTCTGTCTGTCTGTCTGTCTGTCTGTCTGTCTGTCTGTCTGTCTGTCTGTCTGTCTGTCTGTCTGTCTGTCTGTCTGTCTGTCTGTCTGTCTGTCTGTCTGTCTGTCTGTCTGTCTGTCTGTCTGTCTGTCTGTCTGTCTGTCTGTCTGTCTGTCTGTCTGTCTGTCTGTCTGTCTGTCTGTCTGTCTGTCTGTCTGTCTGTCTGTCTGTCTGTCTGTCTGTCTGTCTGTCTGTCTGTCTGTCTGTCTGTCTGTCTGTCTGTCTGTCTGTCTGTCTGTCTGTCTGTCCGGGGTAATCTCAGAAACGGCTGAAGCGATTTCGATGAAACTTTGCAGACATGAAGAGGGGGTCGTCAGGAGTAACATAGGCTACTTTTTGTTTATGTAAATTGCGGTACATACACCAAAATAACATTTTTTACAATTTTTGTCTGTCTGTCTGTTTGTTCCGGCTAATCTCTGAAATAGCTAGACCGATTTTGACGGGACTTTTATTGGCAGGTAGCTGATGTAATAAGGAGTAACTTAGGCTACGTTTATTTTAGAAAAAATACACCCCGGACGAAGCCGGGAGCGGGCCGCTATAAACAATAAAAAACGGGATCTATGCAATATATTAGAGTTTTTCAAACGCGATATTTTTTCTTTTACTGAAAAAAGTTACTAACCCTGTGACAATAAAAAAAAAAGATTTTTTTCGTTCATAACAATTGCATTTGTTGTTAACAACTGAAACGAAGGTTCATGCAATACGATGAGTTCTCCTTGCGGCATATCTTTTCTTTGGCTGAGTCGCTCATTATGTATTATTAATAGGAACGGATTTTTTTTCGATAACATTCTAGAAAATTCTAGATGTTTATAGAAAATTCTAGAAGTTTTTAGAAAATTCTAGAAGTTTTTAGAAAATTCTAGAAAATTCTCGAAAATTTCAGAAGTTTCTAGAAAATTCCAGAAGTTTCTAGAAAATTCTATGAAAACTTTCTTCACTTTTTCAGATAATTTAATAAGATTTTTTGAAATTTCAGAACATCGTCAAAATTTTTAGAAATTTAAAAATTTGTTAAACCTTATGGGTGATTTGTTATAATTATTTCGAAGGAAGTAGAGTGAGGCTATCTTAATGCATAAGCATCATTCTCATTAAACTCAAAAAGTCTATGTACACGAATAAGTTGAAACATTTATCTTTTCTGCCTAACGATCATCACTCAGCTTGATAGACAGCTTTAGTATTCATCATCGAAGTTTTGAGATAGAATATACCCATATTTCGCCGAACTGCGTTCTCTTATCTCAGTTGAACTAATATACACAGGAAAAAGACAAAGTTACGCACAATTAAACAAAAATCAATTCGCTCACGCAGACAACATTATTAAATTTACGTTTTTTAATATTATAAAACAAAGTCCCCCCGCCGCGTCTGTCTGTCTGTCTGTATGTTTGCGATTCTCAAAAACTACCGAACGGATTTTTATACTGTTTTCATCAATGGGAAGAGCGTTAAACGAGGAAGGTTTCTACATTTAATTTGCAGAAAAAAATTGCACCCGTGCGAAGCCGGGAACGGATCGCTAGTTATGAATAAAAAAAGTGTGTGTCAGTTCCGACGCACGACTGGAGTTTACTCCTTACAAACGATTATTCAAATTCCAATTCCAATTCACATATATTTTACATTTTTATACATTAGTTATTAATATTTATCTAAACAGTTCCTAATTAAATTTAAAAATCATTTTTTATATATATCTACTATATACTAACAGTAATAATACAAGATGAAAGAAATGAAAAAAAAAAAAGTAAATGCCTAAAAACTACCACCATAATAATGAAATAATGAAACATTGTTGTCTATTACAACAATGTTTCATTATGGATATAAATATGTATTGAAGCATATTGTAACCCATAACGCGTAACGTGTGACATGTGACATTTTACTCCCATAAATTTTCATACCCCGGGCTTATATATGAAAATTGATTCTTAAGGAGTAATTTCCAAAAAAATTAAAACTTTTTTTTCCACCTTCAAATTTATCATCAAAAGCAATGCTTTTATTTTGATCAGTAAGCGAACACTATTTATTATTTAATCCGCGAATTTTCAAATAACGAAACAGTTTAAAATTGGTTAATAGATTATGAAAATTTAGTTACAATAAAAAAAACCCATATAATTTATTATTAATTATATTGTTCGGTCTCTACCGAACATTGAAAGCTTTGTAGATTAACGAATTTCTATTCTGGATCTTATTTAAGCATAAATTTAATCGAAAATTAGTGAGTAAAAATACAAAGCCCAACGTTTTTCGTAATCATATTTAGTAAAATTGGCAGAACTCCTAATTATACTGTCACTGTTCAGCTGTGTAAATAAAGGTTAGGTATCTAAGTACAATTAAAATAATAGATAGAATCAATCTAGAAAAGGTTGATAAATATTGCTATAACAATATTTATCATTGGTTTATCGATTGGCCTTTGACCTTGTATCGGGCTAACTGCCGCTGGATATAGTTTTAAAACACCTCTGGAGTTTATTAATAAGTAAGTTCCGTCTGGTGTTGGATGAATATAAACTAGTTAAGTTGAAGGTCAGCCACTCCGAAGGCTCGGAAGTCGATTTATATGTGCATATGAAACGCTTATTGACGCGACCCGTACAATGACACAGTATCATTGTTATGCAATATATTAGGCATACTAATTACATAAAGCGTGTGACACGTGAAATAATAAGAATTAAATAGTGTTGGCTTCCGTTTGGAAATTATTTATTTAAATGAAATAATATCTTAACTTATCTCAGTCAAAATCGAAAATCAAAATCTGTAGCCGTATTATTGATTATTTACTACTAGCGATCCGTATTTATTAAAAATTTAGAAATTTACTATTGTAAGAGGGCGGTTACTGCCGCCAGTGCAAAAGACAACCATAAAATAACAGCAGTTGAGCAAAGTAGTTGAGTGAATAAGGAACGCAGAGCGTACTTCCCTCTCCCCTCTTAGCCCCTTATCTTTTATTCTTAATAGGAGACAGTAGCTTACCTTCAAGTAGACCGTCAGCCTGGCTGCTTACCTTTTCATAATATAACTCAATGTGATTTAGACTAAAATAGCTTCGGTTTCCCAAAGAGGTTTAAAGGAGACCAATTTGTATAGAGATAATTGTATAATTTGTATAGGCCATCAATTTTTTATTGTTTTCACTGTGTTATTCACGGTGGTCTTCTTTTTATAAGGGGTGGTTCCTGTAGCCAGATGGGTGGCCCAAATTACTGCGAAACACAGTATGCCCTGCGGTCCCTGCCACTACTTAAAATACTTAATATTAACGTATTTTACTTAATATTAATGTACCAGGTTATAGTAAACACATATCCATAGACGAGTTCAGTTTCGTTCAAAGTTTTATTTCAAGTTTCCCAAAAGAGCTGTGATTTGGGATTAATGTGTTTGAAAAAAAAATTAGATTGTTTTATAAAAAAAATATTAACTCTCCTAAAATTCAAAACTTTACGAAACTATTTAATTATGAACATGGGCCCATACATAGTTCAGGACCTCTATGAGTTCGCTGAAATTCCCTACAATATGTACTCATCATTTGCCTTTGTTATAAGGCATCTCTTGTAAACATTTTATAGAGCGAGTTTCGGGAGTTATGTAAAAGCTAGCCTTTGTTTTCCCGCTTTTCACTAATTATGCATTGTCCTCTCTATTTATTAATTATTCATTCTGTAGGTCCTATACAAGTCGGCATCACAATGTTATGCTGTAACGATTTGTTAGTTTTAATCTAACAATTTGGCTAATCTTGGTATAAAGAAGGTTGATTTCTATTCTAACGATATGATAAAACAACGGATGTGAAGTGTGTTTTGTGTTAAGTTTCACACACTGAGAAGTCTACACCCTGCTCCTTATAAAATAACAAAATAAGGGCAAATCACCTTATTATTATTAGGGTCGGCACTCGTCACCAATATTCCGAAACTTAAAAATACTTGAATCACATCATCTACTCACTTCATTGTGATTTAGGCCGTGTTTTATCAAAATTAAACTTAAAATTAGTAAGGCTTACACACACTTTATCTTAAGTTAAGGCTTACACTTTAACTTAAAATTAGGGTACGTCTAATGTTAATTTAAAGTTATGAATATAAATAATAAAAGTTATACGTTTACATGATTTAGTCCGATGTTATAATGTTTTTACAGGCGAAAAAAATCTTGAGAGTGGTCCATATATTTTGCTGGCAAACCAATTTCTTTTATCATCAATCATTTAATTTAATCTTGTTGTGGAACGTTATATAGGCATTTTTTTTAATAAATATTGAAATATGTTCTTGTGCCTTTATATTCTCATTAGTAAAATAGTTACTTTTTATATTTTTACCAACTAGTGGTGATGCTTTTGATTATGCTTAGTGCGTGATTATGATTAGATGCTTGTGATATGATATGATGTTATGATGATAAGTAGTTATGAGCAACTTATCTGCACGATAATAATGACAACTATTTCTTTTTTTTAATATTAAAAGTTGGCTGGCTGACTGGAATGCCCATTTGATGGTTAGTAGCCATTTTTCTCTATAAACACAAGTAAAATCGGAAAGGAAGGGGATGCGTCCTAAAAAGGACAGATGAAACGACGAGGACAGTTCTTACTGAAACTTTAATTTTAAATTATTTAAAAAAATCTTAAAAAACTGCACACGATCTTTAAGGGGAAAATTACTGTCGCAAGATGCCCCCTTTCCTCAGCAAATTTTCTATTGTCTACATATAACTCGGTATACCAATTTGTTCGTACCAACTGTACATACAAATATGTTATTATACTATAAAGTTGTCGTCGCGTTTCGGCTGCACAAGGGAGTCGTATTACATTGAACAAAGACTAACCAACTAACCCAGTCGGCTTTTGATCAAAAGTTTAGATTACAGAGGGTTTTTACATATTTAAGTCTGTTTTTTTAAATGCCGTCTATTGTTTGATCGGGGTAGGTTTTTAATTAATTAGCTATAAAACTACAATTATTGAATACGATTTTTTATGATAAAAGGTAGCATACTATCGGATCATTTTGTGGTATTCACAGATTTTCTTGCTAGGAACACTAGGATAACGTTAGAGCCATGCAAACTGCTGCAGATTCAAGTAGAAAAAACTGAGAGGAAAATTGAGAGTGAGAAAATACATACAACATATTGTACTACTATAGAAATTATAGAATAAGGATGTTCACTCAATATATATTAGTAAAAAGAACAACGAATCCCACTTTCTACTAACTATGAGTATAATATTATAAATCCGAAAGTTTGTGAGGATGGATGTTTGTTGCTCTTTCACGCAAAAACTGCTTAACGGATTTGGATGAAATTTGGCACACAGATAGTTTATTACCTAGATTAATATAATATATTACTTTTTAATCTAGCAAAAATATTAGGTTCCCGAGGGATCGCATGAAACAAAAATATAAAAAAATGAGTGTCATTCTGCCGAGGCCACGCCACCGCATCACATCGATAAAGGTGTCAGATATTTTCTCAGGTGTTATATTTTTCATTTTCATGCCTCCCACTATGTCTTCCTCATCCGGAATGATATGTCCTCCCCACCAGGTCTTACGTTACTATCCTGTTCTGTAGGATGAGGCATTGGCATTCCTTTGAGTATCGAAATAAAGTACAATTATTGCTGCTATTTATCTGTGGTCTTCTGCCTGTGTGAGGCTGTTTACTGCCTCTAGACTCGTTTCCAGTAGGGCTGATTTATAAGTTAACTGTGTGCCATGCCACAATACCATTACGAAAAAAAATAACAATATATTTATTGAGTTATATTATTTTGTGTCAACCCTTATACCTCCTTATTTGCAACAGGTAGAATCTTCTGAAGCATTTCCTGTAACCTTATCAGCTTATTTATGTTACATACATTATTTCTCGCTGCTCGTTACCACTCTGTGTAAGTAGTTATGTATGCGTTATAGTCTGCTAAGCCCGTACACTACTAACTGGAAGGTTTTAATTTTTTCAAAAATACTAGTCTTGACACTCATACAAATTTTATTATTTACAATGGTTTCTTTCGTTAAAATTCAAGAGCCTAAGCATTCAGATGTGCAAGTATACCGAGACTAACGAATATCACACTTTCACCACTCTTAGAGAAAAATCTATTATTAACTAGCTGTGACCACAACTTCGTACACTTGGTATTTCGGTATTCGGTATAACTTTTTTGTTTTTAAACCTATTGGAATGAAACAAACACTAAATGTGACATGAAGCTTGCTATAATATATTAATGAAAAACACATTCAAATCGGTTAAGCCATTTCTGAGGTTAGCGTGCACAGACAAATAGATAAAAATTCTTAAAACGATTTTTTTGTCCTCGGTCTACATTTTTTTTTTATAATTAGTGTACAGCCACGGCCCGTTTACGATTTATTATATATATTGACGTGAATAAAATAAAATTTCATCAGGCGTACTTAAATATGGAAAGTATCTTTAAAAAAGTAAATTCCCCTTTGCGTAACTATGTAGGTATTTAATTGTTAGCGTACAGTACAGTTTTGAATTCAATTACAAATTACATTTGCGGAGCATAAATAGAATAAATGCTATGCAGCTAAAGTAATGAGTTCGCTGAATCCATTGGTTGGATTATAAATGAGTGAATTTTGCATCTGGTAGAAACGTATTTAACAATTTGAAGCAGCATTAATATTTACCTACAATACATCTATATAAATAAAATCGGAGTGTCTGTCTGTGATTTGCGAAAAACTGCCTCAAACTAAGCTTAGAGAGTCATTCGCATGCTGTTAAAACGTAAATAACTTTTTTTAGAATTTTTGTCTGTCTGTCTGTCTGTCTGTCTGTCTGTCTGTCTGTCTGTCTGTCTGTCTGTCTGTCTGTCTGTCTGTCTGTCTGTCTGTCTGTCTGTCTGTCTGTCTGTCTGTCTGTCTGTCTGTCTGTCTGTCTGTCTGTCTGTCTGTCTGTCTGTCTGTCTGTCTGTCTGTCTGTCTGTCTGTCTGTCTGTCTGTCTGTCTGTCTGTCTGTCTGTCTGTCTGTCTGTCTGTCTGTCTGTCTGTCTGTCTGTCTGTCTGTCTGTCTGTCTGTCTGTCTGTCTGTCTGTCTGTCTGTCTGTCTGTCTGTCTGTCTGTCTGTCTGTCTGTCTGTCTGTCTGTCTGTCTGTCTGTCTGTCTGTCTGTCTGTCTGTCTGTCTGTCTGTCTGTCCGGGGTAATCTCAGAAACGGCTGAAGCGATTTCGATGAAACTTTGCAGACATGAAGAGGGGGTCGTCAGGAGTAACATAGGCTACTTTTTGTTTATGTAAATTGCGGTACATACACCAAAATAATATTTTTTACAATTTTTGTCTGTCTGTCTGTTTGTTCCGGCTAATCTCTGAAATAGCTGGACCGATTTTGACGGGACTTTTATTGGCAGGTAGCTGATGTAATAAGGAGTAACTTAGGCTACGTTTATTTTAGACTAGCGACTCGTTCCCGGCTTCGCCCGGGTGCATTCGTGTACATAGACTTTTCGAGTTTAATGAGAATGATGCTTATGCATTAAGATAGCCTCACTCTACTTCCTTCGAAATAAATATAACAAATCACCCATCAGGTTCTGAAATTTCAAAAAATCTTATTAAATTATCTGAAAAAGTGAAGAAAGTTTTCATATATGCGAGAATTTCCTAGAAACTTCTGGAATTTTCTAGAAATTTCTAAAATTTTCGAGAAACTTCTAGAATTTTCTAAAAACTTCTAGAATTTTCTATAAACATCTAGAATTTTCTAGAATGTTAGCGAAAAAAAATCCGTTTCTATTAATCTATATAAATAAAATCAGAGTGTCTGTCTGTGATTTGCGAAAAACTGCCTCAAACTAAGCTTTGAGTCATTCGCATGCTGTTAAAACGTAAATAACTTTTTTTAGAATTGTTTGTCTGTCTGTCTGTCTGTTCGGGGTAATCTCAGAAACGGCTGAAGCGATTTCGATGAAACTTTGCAGACATGAAGAGGGGGTCGTTAGGAGTAACATAGGCTACTTTTTGTTTATGTAAATTTTATAGAAAATTCTAGAAGTTTTTAGAAAATTCTAGAAGTTTCTCGAAAATTTCAGAAGTTTCTAGAAAATTCTCGCATATATGAAAACTTTCTTCACTTTTTCAGATAATTTAATAAGATTTTTTGAAATTACAGAACATCGTCAAAATTTTTAGAAATTTAAAAATTTGTTAAACCTGATGGGTGATTTATTATATTTATTTCGAAGGAAGTAGAGTAAGGCTATCTTAATGCATAAGCATCATTCTCATTAAACTCGAAAAGTCTATGTACACGTGTTAAAAAAGGTGTTCTAGAATTTGCTCGCACAGATTGTTTGTTTGCTTCCATTCTTCGCCCTTCCTTTAGTTTCCAGAGGGTTCTCCAAGCGTCATAAACAATAAAAAACGGGATCTATGCAATATATTCGATTTTTTCAAACGCGATATTTTTTCTTTTACTGAAAAAAGTTACTAACCCTGTGACAATAAAAAAAAAGAATTTTTTCGTTCATAACAATTGCATTTGTTGTTAACAACTGAAACGAAGGTTCATGCAATACGATGAGTTCTCCTTGCGGCATATCTTTTCTTTGGCTGAGTCGCTCATTATGTATTATTAATAGGAACGGATTTTTTTTTGCTAACATTCTAGAAAATTCTAGATGTTTATAGAAAATTCTAGAAGTTTTTAGAAAATTCTAGAAGTTTCTCGAAAATTTTCAGAAGTTTCTAGAAAATTCCAGAAGTTTCTAGAAAATTCTATGAAAACTTTCTTCACTTTTTCAGATAATTTAATAAGATTTTTTGAAATTTCAGAACATCGTCAAAATTTTTAGAAATTTAAAAATTTGTTAAACCTGATGGGTGATTTGTTATATTTATTTCGAAGGAAGTAGAGTGAGGCTATCTTAATGCATAAGCATCATTCTCATTAAACTCGAAAAGTCTATGTACACGAATAAGTTGAAACATTTATCTTTTCTGCCTAACGATCATCACTATCAGCTTGATAGACAGCTTTAGTATTCATCATCGAAGTTTTGAGATAGAATATACCCATATTTCGCCGAACTGCGTTCTCTTATCTCAGTGGAACTAATATACACAGGAAAAAGACAAAGTTACGCACAATTAAACAAAAATCAATTCGCTCACGAAGACAACATTATTAAATTTACGTTTTTTAATATTATAAAACAAAGTCCCCCCGCTGCGTCTGTCTGTCTATATGTTTGCGATTCTCAAAAACTACCGAACGGATTTTTATACTGTTTTCATTAATGGGAAGAGCGTTAAACGAGGAAGGTTTCTACGTTTAATTTGCAGAAAAAAATTGCACCCGTGCGAAGCCGGGAACGGATCGCTAGTTTTAAATATTTATTATAGAATACCTAATAGTTTTTTTACAAATGCCTAGAAAAAAGAGCCCCCCCACTCATTGCGGATATGCTTAGTTACTTAAAACACTGTAATATTGTGTAAAACACTGTAAATTATTTTATTAATTGATTTTATATGGTGATATAAACTTTTGAAGTTTAATATCATACTTTTCAAAGTTGGCTCTGGTCAGAATCTGAAAGTAATGGCAGGGCACACTGCGTTTCGCAACCATATGGGCAGCTCATATAGCGGCAGTAACCACCCTCTTACCGGAGAGCACCGTGAAATAACAGCACGTGTGTTGTTGTATTTCGGTGAGTGAGTAAGGGCAGAGCTCATTTTCTTATCCCACTATAGACGGCACTTGCAGACCCGTGGCGTTGCTTGTTTACATATAGGAGACGGTAGCCACCTACCACCAAGCGGACCGAAGCCTTAACATAAAAGAAAATAAGTTATAAAGAAATATCTAAATGTTAATGATAATTTCGGTGTGTATAAACGAATATTTACATTGTGATAACCTTGGATATTAATTGCAGCCTTTTAAAGCTGTGGTGAGATAAAAGTATAGCATCAATTAATTGATTAAAACCTAATGGAGGTGCTACAAAAATAGTATGTATCTTAATTTGCCTGATTGCCACCATTAATGTATTTACCTTCGATGCTTGAACCAAATATTAATGTACGTGAAGATGCCAAGAGACCTGATGGGATGTCACTAGTTCCATGGAGCATGAATCGTCCATTAATGTGGGATGCTATCTTTGACCTTCTTAATTTGTATGTATTGCACTAAACTTTTTGTTTCTAAAGCATAATCATATTTAGAGCATATTAAAAAAATACTTTGATATGAGGTTTGCTATTTCATCACATAAGGCGAGTTAAAACAAGTTCATACTAAAATATTTTTTTAGATAACACAGAACGTTCAAGTTCACCAAATATTATGCAAATGACACCTACACTACACATATACCCCACTCGGTAGGAAATTCACATAAAATTATAATGAAATGTGCTGTTATTTCTGTCGTAGCCCGTAGCGTGAAAATATTCTAGGGAATAAGAACCTTAACGGCTACGAGCTTTAATATTACGTACAACTGTATCGCGATGTACCTCCCATTTGTAGAACACTCTTAGGTGTGTCAAAGCTGAGAAGTTCACAAGGCTTTGTTCTCTTTCGTCTTTGATCTGTATCCATTAAGTTCAAAAGGAAACTGCGTCGCAGTCACAATATGTTTAAGATTAATCATTAACCTTCTTACTTTTTGCTAATTGAGAGAATTAGGTAGGTACATTATTATTTTATGAATATGAATTTCATCTTTAATTTTATGAATTTAACTGTAAACTTATTGGTAATGTTAAAAAATAGGTATTCTCGCAGCCTTGTCCGTGTGGATTTCTTGAAAAATTATTTAACTATTACTTCTATCATACTGATTAAAGTGATTCTGTGACCATAAAAAAATGTATAATGTTATTTGAACTTGGATTTTAGATTTGGATATGTAAATTTTAGAAACCATTTGCTCAATAAATATGCCTCACTTTAATGCCCTAATAGAAGCGCATTTAAAAAACTAAACTTTTATTCTGTTACTGTTATTCAAAGTTTCCACATTTCTAATTTCAAAGAATATTAAATTTTATTTCGTATTATACCTTCCCAAGGTGGTGTAAAATCATCAGAATTAATTAAATAGTTAGTTACACTTGACAACTAGATAGTCAGAAATACAGAATAATTTTCGTAGCTACAATTTATAATATCTACTTGTTTTGATCATATAAAATACTTTTATATAAATAAAAAAAAAAAGATTTTATCAATATTCAATATACTAATAATAAATCTGTAAGGGTCGGTCATGGAGTAAGTTACTTTGTTTTCAGAGATATCGTGTTTATAGGCTCTATACATGATACTGAAACTAAATTGACGATTTTTAGAATTTTTTTCGGTATGTATGTATGTATGTATGTATGTATGTATGTATGTATGTATGTATGTATGTATGTATGTATGTATGTATGTATGTATGTATGTATGTATGTATGTATGTATGTATTTTCCTCCATAACTCTGAAACGAATTAACTGATTTTCATGAAACTTGGTAGATAAACATTTGGACGTACGGGACACAGGATAGGCTACTTAATATTTTTCAACGCGGACGAAGTCGTGGGCACCAGCTAATATAATAATAAATAAACTCTTTATATGCAAAATTTATTAATTATGCAAAATTCTTATTTCTATGAAACTACACAGGTACGAAAACAACATACTGTCTCTCATTTATTATTTTAATGAAGAGTCTCACAGTTCTAACTTCTCAATCGCAGTTCTAGTCTGCACGAGAACTTTACCTTGCAGACTGTCGTTTCGTTTTAAATTTATTAAGTAAGAAGCTTTAAGTAGTTTTAACTTGAAAATTGGACAAGATTCTTTGTAGTTAAAATTTGTTAGGTAGTGACTAAAACTGTATTAAACTTTAATAGTCTTTATTGAATATTACCTACTTACGTCGCTACGTAATATTACGTAATTCACTTACTTCGTAAGTTGTAAAACTACAATTGTTATAATTTAAACCGAAGAAATTCACGGTAAAAAAATTCTGTCTACTTGCAGATTTATCCATTGATAGTTTGCACAATTAAATTATTAGTTTTCTGTTTATTATAGTTATTAAATATTATATCTATACTAATATTACAAAGGGGTAAAGTTTGTATGTTTGCTTGTTTGTATGTAGGAGGTAATAGTCGAAACTACTCATTCGGCTTAAAAAATCTTTCCCCAATAGTTAACTCGTACAATAGAATTTCATGATGGGCATTGTACTCGGGTAAAAGCCGCAGGCATTATCTATTTAAAAATATTCAACGATTGGTAAAAGTATAATGTTAGGCGTCAGTGTATGTCAGGCGTTATATCTTTTATTTTTCAATGCAGACGAAGGCCGTTGGCATCACCTAGATAATAATAAGTGTATCATTTAATGTAGCAACTTTAACCAAAACGGAAGCGATAAGCGAACACAAGCTATCTCCTTACTCTACAATTAAAACTATTACATATGTTTATATTGTAACTGAACATGAGTACCTGTTCCTCCATTTCATTGTCGCTTAATAAATTATGACGATAACGTTGAAAGGATATCATATTCACCAGTAAAACCTCTTCCTGGTATCTTGGTCAGTGCTTAAGGGATTACGTGGATTTAATAAAGCGTATTTTCTCTAATTTTTGCAGTTCCAAAGCCTCATGCTTCTTGCTGTCAATAGCAGTCGCTATACATCTGTTTTGAGAAGCTCAGTGAACTGCACTAAATGCATAAATTCGCTAATCTGTTAATAGATCCGCAACTGAACACCATCAATTTTAGCTTGAAATTATGAAGAGTAAATTATTATTAATTTATAATTAACTATACTAAATAGTTATATTTCCTTAGTTGAACAAATTTTTTTCATTTAAGATAGGAGCGTAAAAATATTTTTGCTGAAAATTATGGGCTTTCACTTCGGGAATAGATCAAGTACCTTGACTTTTTTCTAGAGTTTAGCCCAATACTCCCAATAGTCAGTTAATTTTTTTTCCATCCATCTTCCACAAAGTTTTATGCATGGTCATATGTACAAATATATTGTAAACTATAATAGTCAAACAAAATTTGGTTTTAAATTAATGACGCGAATGATTGCAAGAGGGGCGCGGAGCTAACTGTTCCACATTGTCCTCATAAAATAAATGGTGTGAATTGTGTGCAAGTGTATGTTAAGCGATGTGGTAATATAATAGGAATTGCAAGGATATAATATGTGGATATATAGTGAGTAGGCTTTGAAATGTGTTAAAATAGAGGCCCTCTGATATTTTTTTGAATTTTTTTTTTGATGGATATTTTCTTTCGAACGCCTCAGAGTATAATTCTTGAGTAAAGTAGAGGTTCGGTACTATTTCCAGGCAAACGTCGTCGAAAGTAATAAAAGATAAGTAGGTTATCAGTGGTCATTAACTATATATTTTAATTATGCTGTTAGTATTTAATTATTATTAAATAGCAGACTATTTATAACTAAAATAGTTACTAATGTTATCACGAATGCCGCTATTTAAATATCTATTCAACTAACTTGTAAAGGGCTTAAATGAATGCCAAAAACAATACTATAATCGTCATTATATGAACTGAATATCAACGCATAGCCAAAACTACAAAAGTTTAGTAAGCTTAAATTATGAATATAGATTTTAAGTTATAGCTAACTGGTACCCGCGACTTCGACCGCGTTGAAATATAAAATAAAAATATATATAACGGTATTTTATTTTGTATATTTTTAGACAATTTTGTATAATTTCTGTGCGAAGCCGAGGGCGGGTCCGTTATTTAAGTATAACGTCTGTTACCTATCTAGAACAGCATTAGCAGTAACTCTTGCGATGAATCTAAACCTAAACCATCGTATATCTATCTACATGTAGAGTTAGCGTAAGCCTACAAAACCACTACATTTTATTCTCTACCGGTCACGGTTAACAACGCATTATATTGTTTCAGTCACCCGAACGACTACTCTGATTTTAATAAAACACGTGTTTTCACATACTATCATACTTACGTTAAAAGCGTTCAATCCTGCTAATATTATAAATGCGAAAGTTTCTGAGGATGAACTTATGTACTCTTTTATCTACTCGTACTGAACGGATTTCGGTGAAATTTGACATAATTTATTTCCTGGTTTAACATGTAGTATACTTTTTATCCTGAATTTTTTTTAGGTTTTCTAGAGATTGTCTAAAATTATGAAAAATTGGCGCCACTATGTAGCGGCAAAACCGTCGTCACAGCGATAACGATGTCAATTATTTTCTGAGGTGTTATTTTTTTCATTTTTCAACGAGGGCACCAGATAGTTTTAATATAAATTTTAAAAAATCACATGTTAAATTATGAGCAAACATAGATAGAACAAAGGTTTATTAATTTCGAAGTAAAGAGAATAATTACCGAGCGAATTTCACGAAGTGGAGCTAATTGGTTTTCAGCGTTTAATTATTCATGATTTTATGTGGGATCTTTACTTTCATTATTACAATTTTTTTTATGAGACTGGCTAAATTCTTTAAGTACATCGAAGGCCATTTTGTAACGTCATCAGTACGAATATTGTGGAGATGTGTTATACTTACGTGAGCAATTTTTCAAGCCTTTATTTGCATGTAAAAGCATTCATTTTCAGTAACATGTATCGTCATATTGCAAGCCTTCACTTAGGAAGAAACATGAAAATATACGGCGTGTGCATGTTCGCTTACCGACAGACGCTTTTGTAAAAGCTCTTTCGCGATTCATGGCTATTTATATAAAGATTTCTCGTATTTCTATTCTACATACATGAAGAACAACATGAACAGACTAACATGAAGAACAAAGGTACTTTGAAAAATATATCACTTGTATATAATGTAATTTTAATTAATAATTGTACATATCCTTTTTATATTTAATTGTTGTAATGAATATAATTTGTAAAATGCATGTAAAAAAATTGTAAAATACAATTGCCAAATATTTCAAAGTATCCCTAGTCTTGTAATTTCTAAATTTGTTAGTTGACTCATGCTGGTTATAAAAAAATACATTCATAAGTTTGTATTATTTTTTTCAAACTTTTATAGTCTTTATTAAAAAAAATCTCCATAAATACGTGGCAGCTATTAGTTAATAATAATAAATAGTTAGGAAAAAAAATTACTGCAATATGCTTCAAATTTCGGTGTATAAGTATATAATTTTTTCATAAGAACTAAACTATTTTCCCAAAATTATATGACGATTTGAATAAAATATGACCCAACGCGCTTAATTTTTTAAATATCTTATCAAAACGTTTGGTCGACATAATCGGCGATTCTAAAGCTGGCTATTACCTCGGTCAACAGATTAGTATTGCCATACAACGAGGTAATGCAGCCAGCATACTTGAAACCCTGCAAAAGGAACCGATACTTTATTATATTATATAATGCGTAAATATATATCTTAGTATTAGATTTTATTTTAATTAAGCTTATTTTTAGTTTGTATTATAGATTTAAAGTAGAAAAAAATGTATAATTAATATATACATAATCGATTACCTACTACTAAAAGTTGAAAATGTAATTTCAAAACAATATTTATATCACACATTGATATTAGCATTCATAAATTATTGCTTTGTGGTAGATTTATGGCCTAGAATTAGGTTGGATTAAGGCAAAATATATTATTTTATAAATATTTTGTATTTTGTATTGTTTTTTTTTTCTCAAAATAAACTACAGTTACTATTAATACGTAAATTATGTAAAATTATCTCAGTGCTTGGTTTTATGTTCTCTAAGAGATTTAGCTTGCGGCTTCGACCTATTTATCAAATGTTACAAAACCCCTTTACCCGTTTTGGGATACAAATTATTAATTCACCTACTTTATAATGATATGAATCATTGATTTGTCAGCTGGTAGCTAGACATAATTTGGTCAGCGCCTGCCGCATAGTCCTAGTAATAATATAATAAATGCAAAACTTTGTATGTTTCTATGTTTGGATTTTTGGATGTTTGTTACTCAAAAATGCAAAAACGGCTGAAGGGATGAAATTTGGCACACAGATAATTTATTACCTGGATTAACATTTAGGATACTTTTTAATTAAAAAATATTAGGTTTCTGAAGAATCTTCAAAAAGATCAAAATTGTGGCGCCACGTAGGGTTAAATTTTTAGTTTTTGTTTTTGTGTCCCAAAAATTAACAAAATAAAATAAAAAATTTTAATGCGCACGAAGTCGCGAGCAAAACCTAGTGATTAATAATTAAATAAAAACTAAAAAGTTATTTATAATTACATTATAGGTTTCAAAGAAAATACTATCTAAGAGCGTGAAAATAAAACTGTTGCTTTTAAATTTCAGTAGTCAAAATTTTTCTGTGCTAGATTATTACATTAACAAAGAAGTGTACGAATGTATAGAATTATAAAAAATATAACATCAGAAGGTAAAAGGGGTCCTAGTGAAGTAGCTGTACGCAAGCCTTGGGGGCCTTAGAAAGATTAAAAGCGTGGGTGGTACCTTTGATTTATTTTGCAATTAAATGTTAGCGTATGTTTGTACTTTCGTATAGTTTAGCAGCTTCCTCACGACGACGCTAACCCTGGGTTGTATTTTCGTTATAAATCTTTGTATTCCAATGTCGACTTTTCACAGAAGATTCCTTTCTCTTTTCAATCCCTTATGCATAACCCTACTGTAGTCTGACTTGCAGCACCTATGAACTACCATTAAGTGTTAATAGAATAGAACCTACCATCAAGTGGCGACCATGTTCCTGATTTGACAACCTTTAAATAAAAATACAAATATAATAGCGGCATTTTCATTTCATTGTAATTAATTTTCAATGAGCATTGAAATTATTTATTTAAAAGGTTTGTAATGACCACATTTAGTATTCTGTCTATACGTTTAAATTTTTTCAGAATGTAAACGCATCAGATCGTTCAGTCTGAGTGAAACTGACCACCGAGCGCATAAATTCCGAACCGTAAATTTTCACATAGGGAATTTGCAATTTGCAATTGCATAAATAATAGCAAAAACCGGTCACCCAAAGGTAATCTGTGCCTGCAGTGGTCACCTTAATTCTGGTACAATTTTATGATGACAAGTTTGACAAGAGTCAATCACAGTGGGGCTATATTCACCTTACATTTTAATAATGCATATAAATATATTACACTAGCGGCCCGCTCCCGGCTTCGCCCAGGGTGCATTGTTTTTACGTAAAAACCTTCCCTGATTATCCCTCTATTCATGAGTGAAGACAGAATTAAAATCGGTCCAGCCGTTCTCGAGTTTTACGCTTAGCAACACATTTAGGGATTCATTTTCATTTATAAAGATTTGAAACATCTTTCCATAATGATTCAGTTAATCATGAATAAGTAAAACCTTTAGAGACCCACATTTTGAATTCATTCACCAGTTAAACACTAACTACGATAGAACCACATAAAATGATATACTCGTAAATAAATAAGTAGGCGATTTGTAATTACATTATTAAAGTGACCTTAACCATTTATTCTAATCAAGTTATTTACCAGTACTCGTGTTTCATCTAATCAATCATAAAAGTTACCACTCCAAGTTATCCAACTGCCTGAAACTATCTAGTCAGACAGTTTTTCTTGTGTATGATATTGATAATGTTTGTTTTTTGCTGTTAACGAATCAAACTTTAATAGATTTGTTTGTAGAATTGTTAACAAGAGCATGCATAGACAATTATATAGAACAATCGGATGTTTCCGCGACAGGCGCAGGTTTGTTACTCAGTCGGGCCTGAACTTTAATAAATATGACTGCAAATATTATACCGATCATACTAGAAATTATTGGTCGCTTGAATTTATGATTACGAATTAATAAAATGAATTTACGGAGATTTATTACGACACTTATACCAAAATATAGAAAGAACTTATGAAACTGAAGACTTTTCGCTTAATTTTGTAGTAGAATGTTCGAATACCAGTAGAGGTTTAATTTAAGTATTAACCAGCCTTAAAGTAATTGTGAATAAGATTTTTAAAGTAAAGCTTTGTGAGCTAAGCTAATTATAAGTGTAGCTTATATCAGTTCTCAATTTTTGGTTTCAGGTGGCAGGGCTGCAAACACAACATCATTTAAGCGGTGGAAGATTTCAAAGAATGAGTCCTGATGTTTAAAAGAGGCTACAAAACTCGCTACGTACGCGTGGTGTTAAGGGCGAGGGCTTGGAAGCGGTTTCCGATGAAGCTACTAAAGTGGGGACGAAAGATGCCGTCAACCAAACAATATAATCTTGTGACGAACGACGAGTATGATACGAGGATCCCGCTCCACAGTGACGAGGCTTTCCAGTATGGAATCACCTTTCATGCTAAGGTACCTGTTTAAGAAATTTGTATTTAAAATTAGTAATTCAGAACCTCAAACAAAATAAGAACTATAGACAGAATTTTGCGGAAGCCGGTTTTATAAACATGTGTACGTAGGCTATTTACTGTATTGAAATTTTATGTTCCAAGCTATACCTCCATTTTTGTTTATTATTATTGAAAATATTGATTTCCAAGTTTACTTACGTGCGAAATGTTATTCCATCCGGCTTTTTATTTTTAGAAGATTGGTCTTTACACCCTTTCATTACGCAATTCGGCGTTATCACTATTAAATATTTTAATAAGGCGAGGCGTAGTTTGTTTGCATTTGTGTGCTATTCACCTTCTATGTACACGTCGAAGACGTATAGTTTTACCGGCTTCACACTGCCGTCCAATTATTATTTCATCTGACTGTAGAACATTTTTAATAGTCTTCATAAATATTAACTTTGTGAATGATTAGATTACTGTCACCCAACATTTGAAACACTCGCCAGCCGTTGAAAATTTTAAACTTTTCATGTTCCATGGATCCATAATTAAGATAAATTCGTTGTCATAATTAATTATTACGCTATATAAAATTTGAGTAGGGCTTCATGAAATGTCGCCCCATAAACGCAATTTCGGTTAAGTTAGTTTGAGTAAATTAATGATATCAAACCTCTTTGGAAACAACGTTAGGATGTAACGACTACATTGTCAAAACGACCAAATCATCATAAGGTCTAGATCTCAAAAGGACCATCTCTGTAGAAAGCCCATATCTCTGAATGACTAGGTAGCAAAGACCTGGGAGCAAAACGACTAGTTCTATAGTCCACATGTCAATAAGACGAGGTAGCAAAATGACTTAAGTGCATCGCTAGCCAAGGAGAGTATTTTGAAGGGGATTAAATAAAATTTGATGTAAGCTTGTTGTTCACAATAAAAAATTTCACCATATTTATTGATCAACCCCCGTACATGCCATTGACTATATACCTTGAACAGCACAAGACGTTTCTCCTGGCTTTTTCAATGGGTCATTGAGTCAATATTAAAACAATATAGGATATTGCTCTGTCTTCTGCTGGGCTTACGCTTTCTTTATAGGTAAATAGCTGGTGCCTACGACTTCGTTCCATGGCTTCCAATGGGTTCTGGGAAGGATTCTAATTCTATGGAAACACAACAGTACTCTTGTGCTGTGTTTTCACGATGAGCTTCTGTAATGGGCTGCCAAGTATACTTTACGTAAGGGAAAATGTTTTGGTAGAAGTATTGAAATATTAAGAATTATAAGAAGGCGATTTATTGTATCCAATACAAAGCGTCATAAATGCATCTTTCATTTGAAGATATTTCATCGGTCAATTTACAGTCAAGTGAGATGAAAGAAATCTTATTGGCCGCCCTTATTGTGAACCCTTATTACGTAGTCATAACTACACTGTACCCTTATTCAAATAGATATTGAGCAAAACGGGTGAATTGGGAAACCCTTACAGGTAAATCGAGTTTCAATGTAAACAACTTAATAAAATATGTTAATAAAATGACAGAAATATAAAATTGCTTCAAAAGAGATGGTCTTTTGCTTTTAACAATATGAAAGAAAGAAATCCTTCTTAATATTCTGTAAAAGCTGTTCAGTTAGACATATCTCTCAAAAGATCAAAGAATATCAATATCATTCAAAACTAGGCCATTGTTTATTTTATTTTTTTTAATTTGTTTTGGAGAATTTGGTAATAATGTCTTTCTTAATTTCAGTAATTTCCTGTGAATTAATGTGGGGATAACATTCGAAAATTAAAAATACTTTTTAATACTTTTATACTTTTTATACTTTTAAATTTAAATATCCATGAAACCCCATTACGAAATTACACGATATTATCCCAGTAAAATCTATATTTTTTTTCTTACCTAAAGGTAAAACTTTCAACCGTTAAAACTAACATTATAAAAAACTGATGGCCTGATCTCCATACAAAAGTGAATGATCTCCTTTATGATGAACTCATCCTTAGTAACCTAACTCGTGAAAGTATCTAGCTAAAATATAAGTTAGATTATATCAAAACAATTTCTACCCAAGAATATTATTCATAATGAATATTATCCCACAAAATATTTCTTCCGCTGTTATTATTAGAATATTACTAATTTTAGCTATGATAAAAACGGGGTTATCTGTGGAACCCTAATAAAATAAAAAGCTGGCTGTGTGCAAAGAGATCTGTGAGTACATAGTCCTTCTATTCAAGTTCACCTACACAATAAGGCAGACACAAAGAGCTTATTCATGGAATTTCCCTTACAAGACGTCGCTCGTCACACCGACCGCCTTACGTAGGGGCACTTTCCCTGTTCTTATTTGGAACTTGAGATCCAACAAACATTTTTGAACACCTGTTAAATCTTAAATCCAATTATTTAATTTCTATAATAACATTTATAAAAATGTGAACAGCATAACTGCTTTTTAGAGTGCAAAAGAAAACCTAAATGTAGGCTAACATCTCAAAGTAAACTAACAAAATATTATGTGAGTTTGTGTGTCGTCCAACTGGGATTCCTCTAAGGGATCACCAATTACTCCCTTGTGGGAAATAAATGTGTTTACCGCAACATAATCCTGATACCTTTTCCCAGATTTTTTTTGGTCGATACATATTCGTGTGGTAAAAGAAATTGAAGTACGTATATTTTTTTTTTGTATTCATCACGAAATGGATTGACAAATCTGTGTATATAAAAATCGATATGTTATATGGGTACTTAGGGTGTTCCCCGTGTACTCCAAAACCACTCAATCGATTTTGATGAAATTTTCAGGTAATTTTCAGATTAGCCCAGCAGTTGATAGATACTTCACGGTATCTCAGTTTAGTAGCGCAATAAACAGATTAAAATAAATATATATTATTATTTTGGTAATTTTGTGTCATGTTTTCCCTATAAATTAAAACAAAAAGAGATTAAAAAACAAATTATTTAAAAATTAAATCAAAATTTGATTCGCGACAAAATTATATGAGCAATGATAACTGAATAAAAGTTTGGGGCGCGGACGAAGTCGCAGACTAAGGCTAGTATATAATGAAAAGTGTTGAGAAATATTTTCCAAGTGCGAAGGCACGTAAATGTATTAAAGGAATTTAGGTAGGTTTGGCGGTGAGCGACATCGATCGGTGAACAAGCAACGTCACAGTGACAGATGAGGCTATTTGTCCTGGCAAGCGACAAGCGAAACCACGACGATCACTCGCGATATATAGATACCGCCCCACCTCGTTCCGCTCAACACTATCTATTTTTTCCTTAATTGGAACGTATGTACCTTCATATGAAAGGGTTAATGTGTAACCCTTTCATTTATCACCGAACCCTTACAAAAATAATTAGTAGGAAGGTCATATGCGATGCTCGCATAATACGACATCGTAAATAAGACAAACCCAATTTCGAGAATGTCCACGCAAGATCGAAACCCATCTATATTTTACCTATATCAAATGATATAGAATTAAAGAAATGATGATATGCAATCATTGCGAAGAAGATATATCATGAGGAAACCTGCATGTTAACAGAAACTAGAAATTATCGATTTATTTTTGTGAATCTTAACAGAGCTCACGAATTGTACCTAATCCTTCGACAGATTATGACCTAGCCTTTGTTGTATATGCACAGTTTCTTATTATACTTATGACATTTTTATATAGGCTGATACAAAACAATCTTATTGAAATAAGACCACTAAAAGCACGAGTCCCATATAATACCAACGGTAATTAATTTTTATACGAGGTTCTATTAATAAGTCCCATATTTCAAGTGAGCTGTAAACAAATTTTTTAGGGTCGCCACCTCCCCTACAACTACTCTTGTATAGTTTATATTCTTAACGGCTCGCTACCATCTAACGGGCCTTGACTTTCCAATATAAAAAATCTTAGAATTTTATTAATTTAATTAAATACAATAGAAATTATTCAGAGAAAAATAATTGCAAAGACCATTTCAAAATTCGTTGTGTAATGCGTTCAATCATAATGCAATCTTAATCATAATGCCTTCAATCATAATGAGAATGCAAAAGTAAAAATATTTAAAAAAAATACTTTACAAGCTCGATAAGCTCTTATAAAATCAAGTTATAATAAGTTCAGTTGGTGTTATATCTACACCCTTAAAACTGTACCAGCAATGCTTTCAAAACGTCATAAATAGAAGCTTAAGGCTAGGACCTTTTCCAATTTTGAAGTAGAAATCAAATTTTAAAATGTCTTTATCTCCCGATACTCTTACTGCGCCCCAAATAAGGTTGAATATAGTGTGAAATTTTCAGGAGCCACGGGGAAGCACATGATTATCTATATATTTTATGAGGTTATCTTACAATATTTCAAACAAAAAAGAAACCGGTAAACGTTTATTCTAATATACGAAAATGTATGACAAAAAAATGTTTTATGTGACCAATTTACATAAATTTTAACATTTTTATTTATCTTTATAGCAATTAAAATATTGCAAAATTGTATTTTACTTATATTTTATGTGTGAAGAAATAAAAATATATTGTGTAAGTATTAAAAGTAAAAGTGGGATGTAAACTTACCATTGTCCCATTGTTCTTACTTATATTCCAACAAATGAATTTAATTTGAACTACCACTCAGCCGTAAGCACGGTTGGAAGAGAAGACTAAAGCCATCAACGGCGTAGTTTTTCACTTAAGCCCGGCCTTACCCTAAACTTAGATGACGAGGAAACTTATAACCACACGATATCCTCGTACGAATTTTTCTCTTGCATTTTTTTTCTTTCTAACAATAAATTACGTCTGTATAATAGACGTATTAGATGAACGGTAAGTGTAACGATAATTATAAGTGTCCCGCAGACTACTGGGGCATCAGGTCAAGATTACTATGTCATAGACATACCACAGAAATAACAGTACACCAATTCCCATTGTCAATTAGGAAACATGCTGATCTTCAAACGTCTGAACAGATCTTCATTAACAGATCTTTTAAACCAAAAAACTGAATCAAAATCGGTCCATCCGTTTGGGAGTTACGGTTCTATATACATTCATAGACACAACGTCAAACTTATAACACCAAATACCAAATGTAATAATACCAAATGTAATAGTCATGTCAATTGCCAAGAAATGTTATTCATTTTTTCTCAGATCCTTTCAATGTTCTGACACACTTTAGTAAGAATTTTGACCATTCAACAGTTCCGCACGTCCACGACGACAACCCTTGCAATATCCACGCTCGGTGAGCCGTGAAACATTCATCCCAGTTTCGAAATCGTTTCCCCGACACGTCACTCTACGTGTTTATTTTTTATATGTTTTATTTTTTAATACAGCTCAGGAAACTACTGCCATATTGACGTCACAGCTCTCTATTGATTTGTTGCTTGTTGTTGTTTGTTGCTTAAAATTATATAGTATTATTTCATATTAAACTTTATATTTTCAGACTTCAACTAAGTGTAATAAAATAAAATATCAAATGTAACTAAATAATTTGTTAATCGCCATTAATTTAGTGGATTTGCTAATTTAATCTTCATGAAGTTTTTATACATATATTAATTTATTTGTAGGAACAAAGGTAAATTTTTTATTAATTATTTAACCAACATATTAAAATTTAGCAACAACCCATACTTGCCAATTTTTTTTATTGTAAAATGACAGGGTTTATGGGAAAAAAATTCTTTTTATTAAGAAAATGTTACGAGTGGAGCGCTTCCCCCCTTAACTCTTACAAACAAAACAAACTCGTTCTTATATATTAACTTAATAACATAACAAAATATCTTATATACTAACTTAATCCAAAGGAAATCTCACAATGAATTACCGGAAGCAGTACCTAACTGCACCCGTATGAGTGGGTTTCCGGGAGACGCAATCATAAAAGACCTAATCAGTATTAGGTATTACTATACTTTAGGTAGAAGAGGTTCGCCGATGGTGCGAAGATTTTCTACTTATCTTTTATTGATAATGATTTATTGTTATAATTAAAATACTTAATGAACAAGTATTAACAAGTAAAAAAAGAATTGAACAGCGTCGATCGTACACATATACAATATAACGTAGTGCAAGTATATCGTAGTCAGTAGACTGAATTGAGTAATGGCCATTACTAATATAATTACGTGAATGCTGACACGTCACATGTACGATATTTGGATCGTACAATAATATTACAGCTACAGTTAAACCTATATCAATACTAAAACGAAATATATTTCTTTGGTGCATGTCCAATTTGTCCATATATGTTTAATTAATGCTAAATTATGGTATAACTTATATATATAAAATATAACTTGAAAATATAACCGCGTAACTTGTAAAATATAGCGTATGTTACTCGCTGATAATGTAGCTTCCTATAGGTGAAAGTATTTTTAAAATCGGTCCAGTAGTTTTTTTTAGAAACAAAAAAATCTTCTCTCTTTATAATATTCGTATATACAAAATAATTCTTTAATTGTAAATACTGATTTAGATGAGCATTAAAAACGGACAGAACTACTTTACTCGGCTCACAAAGAAAATGGCCTTGAGCACCGGCTAACTCCCTCGAGCCCCTAGAGAAGCATCACTTTCGTGTGCATTTGAATAAAAAGTCGCTTACGCCAGTTTTATTGAAAATAAAATAAAAGGAAGACTTATTATTGAAAACATTATTAAAATTTACTAGCGACCCGCTTCCAGCTTCGCCCGGGATGCATTTTTTATATAACAAAAACCTTCCTCGTTTATCCCTCATTTTAATAGTGAAAGCCGTATCCAAAATCCTTTGTAAGGTTTAAAAGAAGTAGCGGAGAAACAGATATCTCTACCTGTTATCTCTGTACCTTATCCCTTATTTATTGTAACTATAGGCTTACATCGCACTTGAATCACCAGGAGTTCCTTGTATTTGTATAGGGTAAGTATTAGGCGCTGTCCTAACTGGCCACAATCGTGCGATGCTTTCGTTTTTCGTGTTTTTTTACAATGTATACATTGTTAACAAGTTCTAAAAAAATATAGTATACGCACTCACCATTTTATGTCGATTAGTCATTGTATATGTAAAACGAAATCACCATCGTGCGATGGGATCGTACGATCGTGGCCAATTAGGACGCCCCCTTTTAGTAATAAATTCAAAAAAATCATCAGGAACACCTGATGATTATTTCTTGTCATTATATACTTGTCGCCTTTGCTGCTAGAAAATCTAATTATAATTGCCTAATAATCTAATTATAATCATAATTGCCGGGTTTCGATCCCCGGTAACTTTGAAGATACATTTTAATAATGTCTCTATTTTGGATCTGGCAAGTGGTGGCAGGGCACACTGCAATTCGCAGCCATTAGGGCAGCCTGTCTTAGGGAGGTCACAGCATGTTGTGTTTCGGTTAGTGAATAAGTAATGCCAGAGCCTAAATCCCTATCCCGTCCCTAAATCCGTTATTCTTAATCTGTGGTGTTGTTAATTTTATAGACAACAGTAGCCACTTACCATCAACTGCACCGTCAGCCTGTTTGATGACCTTAACATTAAAAAAGAGTCATATCCTAATAACAATAGACAATATTTTAATGCGAAGTTCTCCGCTTTGCGCCGAATTCCCCTTCTATTGTCTTTTTAAAACCTTTGTTTTTCGAGCAATTCAATTTTAATATTTATTTCATTGACCCGAGCCAAAGCATAGCAGCGAATTTTAATGGAATTTGCGCTTAATAGTAACCTACAAATGTGAAAAGCAATTTGTTAAATATATTGCAAAATTTCTAGTTCATATTTTGATTAGTTAATAAATATTTTTCGCAACAACATACGTAATCTCGTTAAACACTCAACTATTGTGGAGAAAATATTGTTGCGACCGAGATCCAAATACTCTTTAAACCGTTTACCATTGCAAACCGTTGGCATTTGCAGACGCCTTGCAATCATACTTAAGTGTCTACGTAAATTAAGAAAACAACGTCTGACATTTTCTACCTAAATGTAACTTGTAAACGACCTGAAGCAGATTGTACAGAATAATAAGACTTACGCCATTTCTCCTTTTACAGTTAGTTAATGAAGTCAAGGAATTTTTTAAATAATAAATAAATGATAATTAATTTATATTTATGAAAAAAATGTATTTGTAGATACGATTAGGTATAATTTTAATATAATCAAACAATTATTCATGTATTATACATTATATTTATAACTAGCGGTCCGTCCCCGGCTTGGCACGGATATTTTCCTGTATATTTTTTCCGCGCGGATTCTGAAAATGCAATTTTTCCAATCGCTAGAACTGTTTCCAAGATACGCGAAATAAATTTATATAATATAACAAGAATTGCTTGTTTCAAGTTAATATACAAGTTAGATACAAAATAGAGAAGGAACATTATTATATTATTACCAAATTTTATTTGAACAATCACTAACACATTTCAAATCGTATTCAATAAATTTTTAATCAGTACGAACAGCATTGACAGCTATCTTGTAAAGTTATGAAGGGTATCTAATAGGTAGGTAACCTTCATGAATCTTCTAAAGCTAATGACGTACGTCTATTATAAATGTAGTTTAATAGATGAGGTCCATGTTTGCAACCCTCCTAATTTATGTTTCGTAGACAAAGCAATAACCGAAACTAGAACAAAGTGCCAGTTTTGGACAATACAAAATAATTATCAGTTTTCTCGTAGTAAGTATTTGTTCGGGACAGCCTATAGTATAAAACTATGTACAATTTTACACTGTAGGTGTTCGAACAACCTACAGTGTAAAATAGTGAATATAGAACAATGAATTGTGTAAATAAAACGAATTGTTGTGTAATAAAACGAATGGCTTCTTGTCTGGCGGCAATCTGGCCCCATTACAGAAGAAGATTATCGTGAAATAATATCATGTACCTATACTGTTGTGTTTTGGTTAGTAAGTAAGGTATACCAGATCCCACTTTTCTATCCGTTCCAAATACCTTATCCTTAAACCTATTATGGTAGGCAGCGCAATTACACCATCAATTGGACGACCAGCTATGTAATTTTTAGTTACCTATATAGTTATATTAAGTCTCAGTACTTACATAATAACAAAAAATTATCACTAGTAAAAATCTGATGATCATCTACTTAATGATTACAACACATTCCAAAGGGCAGTCGTCCACTCACTGCAGATTGATAAGGATCAGTGTTGGTATCAAAACTCTTCGTAAGCCGTTGGACCTTACGAAACCTTTCAGATTTTGGGGAAGAGCAAATTTATTGCTCCCCTTATTTCCCGCCTCCCGGGTCACAAGCTTTATTGCAACATTTAGGACTATTTACGAGTAACAAAGGTATTTCAGGAATGACCGTTTAGTGACCTCCACTCTCTAACTCTTCCTTTTTTCTCGAACGTTTTATTACCTTAAATAAAATTTCTTAAATTTTTTGTTTTCTGCTCAATTTTAATTAGAATGTTAAGATCTTAACATTAAAAAATCTTAACATTAATATTAAATAATTTTTTTCAAGTAATTCAAACTGTAACGTTATCTCACCATCATAATATTCTAAAATGATTCCCAATAAATAGGAATGTGATAGAGTTGACATTCCATTGAGGCAATCCCTTGAGACCCACAGCGACTACATGATTTGCCCAACTACACAAAGCTATTATAATTCTCGTTTAAATGTCAATAACAAGATAAATGTGCCGTACAAAACTACATATACTACAAATAAATCAATAATCCTACTAATAAATGCAAAAGTTTGTGTATTATTACTCTTTCCCACAAAAATGGCTTAACGGATTTTTTGGATTTGGCACACAAACAGTTTATTACCTAGATTAAATGTAGGATACTTTTCATCCTGAAAAATGTTAGGTTTACGAGGAAACACGTCTAAAAATTAAAAAAAAAAATTGGCACCACTGTCGACGTGGCGGCGCCACCACTGTTGCATCGATAGAGACGTCATATATTTTCTCAGATGTTATATTTTTCACTCTTCAATGCGGACGATGTCGCGGGCACCACCTAGTTAACAATATAATATTATTGCACAATGTCCACCTTTCTAGGTCAATATTAGGTAAGAGCAGCCCCACGGAAAGTGCGAGTTGTCCCCTTTCCCAAATTACTCGGGAAACATTTCTTCCTTGTAAATGAAAATGTTTTTATCATTATGTTGTACATGGTCTGTAGAAATAACATATTTCACGAAATTCTTAAATTAAGCGAATCTAAACTAATGACGCTAAAGTTAGGTTCTTCTTCATTTTAAGAGACATTTGAGTCTTAATTACAAAAAATGAATCATAATTAATGTTCTCAAATAGAATTATTTTTTCTTAATTATTATATAATTTATAATTATTTTGTCTGTATAAATAACAATGTTGCTAAACGCAATAATTGAGTTGAAGTCGGAGGAAGGTTTTTATGAATAGAAAAATACCGGGAGAATTGAAGGTGTGCGAAGCCAATTCGCTAGTTAATAATAATATATAATTTAATGTTCTTTATTATTATTAAGGTTATATAACCCTTAATAAAGAACTGTTTATGCTACTTTTTTTTATCTCTAAAGAAATAAAAAAGAAATAAAATGAATATGTAAATAATTTAATATATAAAATTCTGGTGTCGCGTGTTTGTTGCCAAACTCATCTGAAACGGCTGGACCGATTTTGATTAATTTATCAAAATCGGTATGTCTGAGAATCGGCCAACATCTATTTTCCATACCCCTAAATGTTAAGGATGATTCACCCCAAAATTTTTTTTTGGCTAAACAACGTTTGCCGGGTCTGCTAGTAATATCTAAATCTCGCTCTGTTATAATTTTATCAACACATGCACAGACTAAAGTTAATACTATTAAAGTTAATGCAATAGCATATTATGATATAATTATTATCTCTTACAATTAAGATCTTATAACATATTAATATAATTATACCTACACTATCTCTAATGAGGTCGCAGTGTTATTGAATTGAGTTACTCGACCTCACAGTCTCAATATCGGTTTAGCTAAATGTTCGATTGGAAAATTATGGGGGAGGCCTATGTCCAGCAGTGGACGTCCTACGGCTAAGATGATGAATTGAAGCCGTATTAAGTGTTCTGTAGTAATAAATTTTGTTGCTCGTGTGACCTCATTATTAACCACTCGTTCACTGAAAATCACCGTGAAGTAACGGCAACGAAACACGTTAACACTTTATTCAATGTGAAGAATTATTGTGAAATATAAATTTTAATTGAAAGAACATTTGTAATTGAAAACCAACTTAGCCGAATGAGGGTATCAATAAGTAAATATTATTTTTGAATAGGCAGTCTAAAACTACCGCACTTAATTAAAAAAAAAAAAATGTTCAAACTAGTATATTACCCTGCCCTTATTCTAAGTGGAAGTATTATTGGTGTTTTATTGAAGTGAAATCATCGCAGATACCCTTTCAACACAGGATTACTCGTCGCTACACGGTTGGTGCTACATGAGCCGCATACTAACATTCTGTCTTGTAACTTATACACGTTTATAGAAAAGTATATAGCTCCAATTGTTGGGAAGGACATTGGATTGCTTAGATGTCGCATCACTTCATTCAGTACACACAATATGTCTTACAAGAAGATCAAATTATATACGCCTCTTAATTATTTTCAATTAGTTTATTTACATATTTAATTACCTACCAATTACCTACTTTTAATAATTGGTAAAATATGAAATACGAAAAAGTTTTAAAATTATAAATGTAAAAGTGTCTGTCTGTCTGTTACCTTTCACGCCTTAACTAATCAACCGATCATCTTGAAATTTTGCAGTTTTCAGGGATACTGGAAAGGATATGAGGGGTACTTTTCATCCAGAAAAAAGTACTGTTTCCAAGGGGTCTTCTGACATAAAATAAAAAACTAACGCCTGGCTAAAGCGTAATAGCAATTACGATGTCAGGCGTTATATTGCTTTGCTTTTGTGTTATTTATATTTCAAATCGGACGAAGTCTGGGAGCAGCAGCTAGTCGACAATAGCCTAGTAAGAAGTTCTAGTGTTTTCGGAAACAAGTGTTGATTAGAAATTAAAGATCAGAAATAATGTTTCAAAATCTGCGTGTGAATCTTGGTAATACGTATTATATGTAAATAGTTTTTTTTTATATATGAAATCCAGAAAAGTTTATAAAAATTCATCCTTCAAATCTTTTTTAATCCTTTAAAAGTGCATTTCATGAGGAGTAAGTATATAAGGAATTAATACGATAGATGACCTGAAAAAAATTAAAAATATTGTTTTATATAGTATTACACTAAAAAATCAATATTTCTATCAGACGCGAATGGGATTGTAGATATTCCTGAAAATAAATAATATTTGTTTCCTCGTCGAATGCAATGCAATAAAGTAACAAAAGAGAGAATTCGAAATGAAGTTAAAGAATGTTTTGTAGCCATTCAGAAATATTGACTAAAACTTTTGTATATACTGTCTACCAGTTCTATTGACAAAGGCTACAGAGCAAACAGTGATCACTTACTATGAATAGGCTGCAACTTTACAGTGTGAAATAGCGAAATCTCTTAAGGGGGGACGATTTTCATACTAATAAAATTTACCAAATATGAACAAACGGAGCAAAATTTTACACTGAAATGACATCCTACAGCGTTTAATTTAATCCCAATTTCCGCCAAATTATATTTCCCCAAAGAAAACAATAGATAAATAGCTTAAATGAGACCGTAATTTTTGTTCATTTTTGTCAATGTGTGAGTGAACACCGATAGTGTCGTACGCTTTTAGCTAAGATCACGTGTACAGCAAACAAGTACATTGCCAGATCGCACTTCGCCGTCCGCGCATAGTTGCCAATATTCAACACCTACTACTGTTCATTGCTGTAGTCAGAGCGAGATAGGAGGTATTGCACTATTTCACTGTCTACATTACAATATTCATCGACTATTCTTTCGACGACTGGACACCTGTGTTGCTAACTGCAAACATTTTAGCAAGAAATAAGGGGAAATACATCACAACAAAAATCCGTTTCTCGTTATCTTTCGTATATTGTAAATAATCTTTTTATGACTTTCCAATCATATTAGTCATTTTAAAATGTCACAGACACAAAATTTATACTTTTCAAATTGTTTTGTCTGTGGTTTAATATTTGTATCAATTTATTTAGGTATATAATTATTAAACGATAATTGTTGTAACGACTCCCGGCTATATGACGTAATATTACAATTTTATTTTCCAAATAGAAATACCTAAAATAAATATTTTAGCAAAATATGTTTAGGGAAGAAGTCTTTATAGATACGGCAACACTGAACTGAACCCATTTGTCTATCTGTAGTGTCAACGTCACTTTATTTATAATTGATAATATTGCTCACGATTATTATCTCAGTTATTATTAAATAAGTTATTTATTTGGTAATTTATTAATCTGAATTTTTATTAGTTTTGCATTTATTAGTGTATATATATATCTAAACTATGGAACTGTTCTGCAATCTAGTATTGAAAAATCATTAGGCAATGTTTGGAAGGGCGAAGGGCCATCTTACGGCGGAATACCAATGGGTATACCATGATACCACCAAGAATCGGGAACAGGAGGAGGCTATAATAATAGGCATATCGTTGGCTCACTATTACAAGGTTCTATATTACAATTTTTGCACTTTCTGAGTTATGAATGTCATGTAGTTTTATGTTCTATGTATTTTTCTTTCTATCCTTTAAAAACATGGAACTTTATAGTGCTAATTAATCTACGAGAAAAATGCATTTGAACATGTTCTATGTTGAACAACTATTGTTGCGACTCTCTCTAGTAGAATTTTATTTATATTGCTAACATACCATTATTGAATAAGTACATTTATTATTTATTTATTTAAACAAGTAGGAAAGAAAGTTTGTAAGGTAAATTAAGTGAATTTCTAATCACATTTAATAGTTTTTTTTTTAAATAATAAGACTTATACCTCACTTGGTATACCTTATTTATAGTAAAATTAAATTTAAAAGATTGACTTTATTTCAAGTTTGCTGCATGAATTGATGAAAAGTGTCAAAATATGCAACATCAAGTAATAATAAAAACATACTAATTAATTACTTATTTCAAAATCAGTGTTTTTATTACTTATTTATTAATATTGTCAGGCAAAAGTATTGTTTACAAATCAAAATATTTTACATGTTGTAAACAGAAACAAACTATTCGGTAGTAGTAAGGTTGTGTCCTCGGTTTCTCAAAATCACAAAATAAGAGTATTTTAGAGACAAATAACAGTTCTTCAAGTTTAGATAATTTAATCTGTAAGATAAATCAATTGAAATAATAATTTGAGTGGACCTCCCCATAACCGGACGGTTCTCACATAGACCTGACGTGGCTCATAGGCAGGCATACAATGACCCCATGTAAACCTTCTCAATCCGCTAGTGGTTAGCTCTCGCATATTATATACACCCCTAACATTCTCTCTTGTTTCAGAAGAAGACTTCGACAAATCCCGATGGACTGAGATGACATCATCACATCACCAATAGTTCAGCACAATTAGACATTTATCCTGTCATAATGAATAGATTTGAATGTTTTTTTTTTTGTTGGGTTTCTAAGGGCCTAAAATAAAAAGTACCTATTAAAAATTGTGGCTTTTTTATTATTATTTTTTACTAAAATACTATTATAATAAAGAGAGAAGATTTGTATTTTTGCATGTTTATAAACTCAAACTCAAACTACAACAACAACTAGTCTTTTATAAATATAATAGCACGTGACTTCATCATGTAACTTTATAAATAATATATAGCCTATGTTACTCACTGATAATGTAGCTTTCTATAGGTAGAAGAATTTTAAAAAATCAGCCTAGTAGTTTTTGAGTTTATTAATTACAAACATACAAAAATACAAATCTTCTCTCTTTATAATATTAGTATAGACAAGCTGGTGCCGGCGATTTAGTCCGCGTTCAAATTTAAAAATAAATAAGCGATATAACGCATGTCATCTCTATTGCTATAACTCTTCTGCCAGGTGTTAATTTTTATAATTTCATATGATCCCTCGGCAACAGTACCTTTTTCTGGACTAAAGGTACTATAATATGCCCTTTCCGGTATCCCTGACAACGTATGCAAAAATTCATGGTGATCAGTTGAGTAGACGTAAAAAGGTAAACAGACAGAGTTATTTTCACATTTATAGAATAGAATAAGATTTGATTGGTAGTAAAGGACATTTAAAACATACATAAGTAACATATGGAAAGACAAACACCAACATATAGAAAGCCACAAGGTCTTCCGTTAGAGCCGATGGTGAGGTTACGCACTTTCTAAATAATACATAAAAGCTCAAAAAACAAAGAAAATTTCCAAAATAAAACCTATGTACAAACAAAAACACTTATATTTATACAAAGAAAAAGAAAATATAATCTAATACAAGAAGTAAAAATATATTCAGAAGGCACTGGTGTCGTTCCGCAGTTGCTTCTCGCTTTTATGGTGTTCGTATATGAGTATGGATGTTTTGTAATTATAAAGCAAAAAAATAATAAAAAAAGAAATAAGAAAGGACCTACAGATTGGAACCGGTGTTTCTTTATTGTGAGCGCATAGTCAACTCGTTGGCTCTAACACGCGTCTTAGCTAGCCGACGAAATTGGCAAACACTTTAGTACGTAATAAGTTCTTAAAAGTGTGCGTGAGTGACTACTGCGGGGATGGCGATATTGTCCTTACCAATTACAAGTAATTTAAAACTAATATATACTTGAAATATACTAAAATACATTACTAATATTACACTTTAACCGCCTACCCTATTCCAATTAAATTATATGCTCATTTTCATTCAAAAAAAAATTAAAAACATCAATTTAAAAAATCAGCGCCATCTATCCGCGCTGCAGTTTGTTCGGAGCGAGAGAAACCACCTTAAGTGAACATAGAGCTAATAAAATTTTTGATGTCTCCTGCGCGTCCCGCGATTGCGCGTTATTTTTATCCTACGAATATCTATTATAAATTTTGTGAGAACGGATGCATGTTTGTTATTCTTTCACGAAAAAATGGCTAAACGGACTTTTGATGAAATTTAGCACTCAGTTAAAGATTAAAAACATATTACTGCTGAAACTATTATATAGAAATATTTAGTAAAATTTTCATAGCTACAAATTACATCAGGTATTAGAATAAAAACTAATTTTGTGTTCTTCGAAAATCGTAGTTTTTATATTAAAAAAACTCATTGTTTTTGTAAAAATTAGTACGATAGATCAATTAAAATAAAAATAAAAATTATTGTTTCAGGCCTATATTATATTTTATTTTCTACTAATATTCATTTCGAGAATCATGGCAGTAAACGACCATTAATTTGTAGATGGCGCGACACAAACAGTTACTAATTGTAATTGTAAGATGGCGCTGGTTTAACTTTTCATATACATTTCTTTTTTTATATGGAGTTCTAGATCGCGGTATCAAAGTGATCTTACCTGTTAGCATATATACCAGAAGACATTCTAATAAAGCACATCACAATTGGTAGCTTTCTTGAGCGGAGGCCGTGAATGCCACCCATGGTTCGAGCTCTCCATGGTTGTCAGGAATGGTTCTTTGGGAGGGGACACTGCCTTTATGCCGTTTTTAACACTTATTTTACGACCTGATTCAACAATTTAGCGTTACTAGTGTTCGCCCACTGATTGCAATTTGACCATGGGAGGTTTACATCGCAACAAAAGCCGGCATAAAAAGTATATTTAGAAATTTAGCTTAACAAGCAGATTATACAATAACCAAAGGAATGTAGAATAAGCACGTACCTATATGATTCACTGGAAAACGTTTAATAAAATTATTAACCTTGGTGTGTGGTACCATGTGATGATAATGAAATTAAGAACATAATATTATAGTGAAATCTACGTAGAGATTATCTAGTGTTAGTGTTACTTTTACGTTGAAGCTACTGTAAGCCTGAATATTACCTAACCAAAGGAGACAATACTACCTTATGATAAAATACGAATTCGTGGCAAGCAATAAACATTGCATTATAATGTCAAATCTCACTTCGTGGAGAGTTACTGATAAAGGGTAGAGAATTTTTAAAGAATAATTAAGAGAGCCCAATGGTAACTCCAATATCAAACACTATTTGCAGGACAGCCTGTATATTTCGGTTTATAGAACATATGTATATTGTATTACCATCAAACGTACTTTACCAAATTTTCAGATGTTTTCGCTCAACACGGTCGGTCGTTTTATTAGGAATATTATTCCCAAGATTGTGGAGTTAGCAACGAGCCAACCTTCGACAAAATTGTTATGTTTAATACACTTGGGAAATATTCGTTAGCGAAACTTATTAAAATTTATTTGCCCCTTTATCTTATTAATATGTTAAGATTAATTTTAATTACTTACCCCAAATTATTTCATTCAATAACTTATTTTTAAATTATATTTTTTCAACCTTTTTCATTTCTCCTAATATTATTGCGAAAGTATGCTCAACGGATTTGGATGAAATTTAGTATACATATAGTTTAGTAGCTGGATGACAAGGAACTGTCTTAAAATATGAAAAATCGCCGTACCAGCGCGACTAAAGATAAAAATAAAGATGTCGATAAGGATGTCGTGCGTTATAATAGGTAGATTCCTATATATTTTCTAAGGTTTTTTTATTGAAAAAACCTGAGAAAATATAATAATCAAATTGTTCCAATCATATTGGTGCTAGTAATTCATACGGTTAACTTGATTATAACTTTATCTCCAAATGGGATTAGTAACAGTTTTTTGACGAAGTTGTCTACCCCCCTCGTCAATATTCTGTCACTTCAATTCAAAATCCAATCCGTGTTCAGCCCTACCTAACGCCGAGACTCATTTATTATTTTCAAACAAGCTTTTCTGGCTTGGAGCTTATTTGAGTATTGCTTTTACTAATACTTAACTATATTATATGGTCGTTTGATATTGTGTTGATACATCGTACCACATATATTTTTGACATTTTTGAAGTGAAAATTTCTTTAGGCGCGTTGGGCATTTTTGAGATGGGAAAAAACCATTGAACTCGCGACCTTTTACCGTAACGTAACCGTGTAACCGACACCTCTGTATATTTTCCGATATTGTGCCTTCTACACAATACCACTGAAACTATAATATGTTACGTAATTTACGTCCTTGCGAAAACTAATTGAATTGAAATAATGCATCAATGCGAACAGAGATGGCGCTGATATTAATTTAAAAAAGAGATGGCGCTGATTTAGATAAGTATGTACTTTCCTGACGATTCAAAAAATATACACGTAATTGTTCAAGTTTTCACTTCTGTCGGCACTCCCGGAGCGCCACTGTTTTTTTAATCAAAGATTTGAGAGATAGACTATAACTTGAAAATATTTATTTATTTATTTATTTATTTATTTATTTATTTATTTATTTATTTATTAGCCTTTATTTGCCAACTTTTTATAGGTAGGTAACAATTAAAAGTTATTTTTAGTCGGCGTGTCTTTGCGACACGAAGGCCTCCTCCAGCAGCTTCCAATCATCCCTCAGTAGAGCTTTTCGGTGCCATAATGGTCCCGCAACCTTATTGATGTCGTCAGACCAACGTTTTCTTTGCCTTCCTCTTTTTCTTCCAATCTGTTATGTCCTTAGTCCATTTATTTTTATTTTCCCTGAGCATGTGACCCACCCACTTCCACTTGAGCTTTTTAGTTTTAGTTACAACATTTTCCACTATTGTCGTTTGTCTTATTTCCGTGGCCTTTTTTCTATCTCTTCGTACATAGCCCAGCATGCTTCTTTCCATTTCTCTTTGACATGTGATAAGTTTTTGTTGTTGTTTTTGTGTATTTGCGCAAGTCTGGTACCTATAGGTTAAAATAGGTAGAACACACGTGTTGAATATTTTCCTTTTCATAGCAATGCTATATTGTTTACTTTTCATTATTTCTTTGAACGACCAATACCTTTTCCATGAGCAAGCAACCCGTCTCTCTATCTCTAACTCCATTTGGTCGCTGAAGGCTGTTAGCTGACCCAAATATATATAGGTGTTGACATATTCTATTTCTGCCTCGTCTACTTTGATCTCTTTTTGGGATCTATTTGTTAGTATTTTAGTCTTTGTTTTGTTCATTGTTAGACCCACCTTTTTACTTTCATATGATAGATCTTGAAGCATGGTTTGAAGGCTTTCAGGGTTATCTGCTATGAGGATTATGTCATCTGCAAACCTTAGATGATTTAGGGGTGTACCATTGACGCTAATTCCAAACTTGTCCCATTCCATCTTCCTGAACACTTCTTCCAGCACCGATGAGAAAAATTTTGGTGAGAGTGGGTCTCCTTGTCTAACTCCTCTTCGAATTGGGAATGATTCCCCCTCGGTTTCTAGCTTTATTTTCGCTGTGCTGTTTGAGTATACATTTTTTATTATTCTTATATATTTCTTTTCAATTCCTTGATTTTTCAGGGCTTTCCAAATATAGTGATGTTCTAAGGAGTCGAATGCTTTGTTGTAGTCTACAAATGCCATATATAATGGGTACTTGTATTCTTGGCACTTTTCGATAAACTGATTTATCACATGTATGTGGTCTATTGTAGAAAATCCAGATCTAAATCCAGCCTGTTCTCTAGATTGATGTTCGTCTAGTTTTTTTGTAATGCGATTGAGTATTACTTTACAAAAGACCTTGTATATCTTAGACATTAGCGATAGTTGCCTATTTCATGTCTGTCTCCTTTCTTGTAAATAAGAGTTGTGAGGCTTGTTTTCCACTGTGCTGGTATTTTTTCAGACGTTAAAATAAGGTTAAATAGGTTTGTCAGCATTGAAGTTGATTGTGGCAGTGTTGTTTTCAACATCTCGTTGGTTACGTAATCTGGTCCAAGAGCTTCCTGGTTTTTCTGTGTCTTTATAGCATGCTAAACTTCCGCTTCGAGGATTTGGGGTATTTCTTCAGTGTTATCTTTGAGATCAATATTACTTTCATAGTTGTTTTCGGTAGTGTATAATTTGCGATAGTAGTTCGTTGCGATCCTTAAGATAGTCTGTCTCTTTGTTTTTTGTTTGTTATTAATGTTTTTCATTTTTGGTATCCACACCTTCTCCTCTTTTAGTTCTTTTAACGCTTTATTTATGCCTCCTGTTTTGGTTATGTGTTGTTCGATGCATTTGATTCTTTTGCTTGCTTTGTCCTGTCTTATGCTGTGGCTTATTTCTTTACTCAGTTTAATTATTTCTTGTAGTGTGGCTTTATCTCTTCTGTTTTAAGCAGTATTTTCCTCTTTTGTATGAGGTCTATTGTCTTACTTATAGGATCTCACCTAAATATAAACTGCTTGAAATGGTTATTGTTATTCATAACTGTTTACAAAACAATATTTGGAAAAGTGGTATTACAATTACACAACAAAAGGCAACAGTCACTTCGCAATTACATAGATAAATCAAGTAGAGCTCCTTGAAACAGCTGCCTACAAACCTAATAACGATTAAAGCAACAGCAAACGAAATTGCTATATTAAAATCTGGACGAAAGTTGTTACTTTCACAAATTTAATTTAAAACACCGCCCCCAAAAGGTCATTAAAATATTTATAAATTTCAATTTAGGTTCGAAAGGTATTCAAACACTCATTTTCTTATCGATATAACAACTTGTAAAGGTTTTCGTCCAATAACTAACGCAATTCTTAGCTTGTTATGATTTGTGAGGCTTTCATTATTTGACGTCATTTTCATTAAAAATGGTTATTGCCTTACGTATTATAGGCACGGTATCAGGAGATGAAAGTTATTGCAGCGTTCAAGTGGCACCTGCTTGTGACAGCAGCGAATAAAACGAAAAAGGATATCTAAGAGTAAGAAAATATTTCCAACGAAGTCTATAAGTGTTCATTGTGGACACAGTATTAATTTACTTTTATAAAACTTTTATTACTTATTTTCATTGCAAAAAGTACTTATTCTATTATAAAATGTTAGGTAATAAGAAAAGTTTGTAATTTGAGAGAAGGTATACCTACCTATTTTTAACTTTTATAAATTATTAATGACTAGCTAGTTATTATATATTATAAGCTCGGACGGCTAAGTTTAGTTAGTTAAATGGCTCGTTTTTTATATTGTGGGAAAACCTTCGACCGCGCACATTTTCCTTAGTTGTTAAAAGATTCATCCAATCCTAATTGTTCATATGTTTAGTCAAGCGATTATGTCTTATTTTTATTTTCAGATGATCCCTCTGGAACAGTATTTTTTTCTGGATTAACCTTTGTCCTTTTATGTATCACTAACAACGGTATGCAAAATTTCATGACTATCAGTTTTTGCTGACGATTCATGAGTAGTTAAGGCGTGAAAACGTACCAAATAAAAAAAATTGTGCGTGGAGTCCCTCCGCGCGGAAGAAGTGAAACTTCGTAATATTGGACGCTAGTTGTTGCTAACGCTCGCGCTGGCCTGTAACAGGCTACGCGCATGCGTTAGAGTGCCACGCATTCACTCTCGCTCTGTCTCTTTCTATTCCCCCTCCCCAGGAGAGTTAAACGTTTAACGCAACCTTGTTGGAAGTCGCTTTAAAAGTTTCACTTCAACAAAGAAACACTTTCGCATTTATAATTTTAGTTGGGACAGGACAAAAATGCACCACAATTTATAATGGAACTAGGTTCGTTTAGGCCACGTTTGACAATCTGGATTTTCAATGCAGCTTGCGCTTTTCATTGGAACTTAGTTGCGGGAGACATTTGAAATTAGAACCACCATAATGTTTAAAGACCACTCGTACAAGTCTTCAGGTTTTATAGTAATGTTCATTTATAATATAATTTCATTTTTAAATGTATAATTTATATTTTCACGTTGACCGAATTTGCAATAATAGCTGCTAGCTGTGCCACACTATTGCGGCCCAAAATTTGGTTTTCAACATCCAACAAATAGTTGAATTCAAATTTCGAACTAAAAACATACGTTTATCGCAATATTTTGCTGTTTGTACAGTTTGTTTCTTATTATGCTACTGAGCGAAATATCGTATATCTTTTTATGTTTATGTTTCTGTATAAAGTATTACCAAGCATTTATAGATCAGCAAACATAAGAAAAGTATATGAACCTCTCACCGGTACGGAAATCTATTTCTACAGGAAGAAATCTATAAGAAAAGAAACTTCTGTAAGCTCTTCTTTTCAAATAGAATTTTCACTAACAAAAAAATTTATATACATTCAATGTCAATATAGTAATTTTGTGAACGAAAGAAGATTATTGTCAGCAACTAAAGCTAGTAGTAGTAGCTTTGTCAGTAGCTAGGCTAAGTTTTAGTTTTTTAAATAAAAAATATGAATTTGATTGTTAAACTAGTATACTTGTGATTATTGTGCACAAATTGGTAACTTGTAGTATCGTAACATTAGTCTAGCTAGAACCATCGAAATAATATGTATACTCTTCATGGAATATACATATTATTTCTACTCTTCATGTATACTCTCTCTCTATGAGCATCATTATTTGTCTATAAAAGAATTTTTGAAAAATTTCTAGAGTTACGCAATTTTCTACAAACAAATTAATTTTTTTTTGTAACTATTACAATATTTATATAAATGCCCTAATACATGATGGCACAATTTTATTTTAATATGTAAATTTTCACAAACATTCATTGCACTTGACAATGCGGTATGAGCGACGCGCTTTCCGCGACTGACAGCCATTAGGTCCCGCAGTCAACACTTTGATTTTAACAAGGGGCCCGCGAACCCTAGTAATCCGTTTACGCGTCGCAAGAGGCCCTTGTGGCCCAAGTGGCGACGTTTTGTCAAATCTACTTAGCTTCCTCCTTCCCAAAATATTTGTCTTTCATACAATAACGACCCGTTTTATCTGAAGCATGCGACGTCTCACATTTTCTTTGCGGCTCTTGAAAATTATCTGTGTTAATTTCAAGAGAAACATAATGTTCGCAAATTTATTGCTAAACTGTTGTGAAAAGAGTAATTTTCCATTTAAAATTGAAAGTAGTGTCAGCTAAATCAAAACCCGGTTCGTGCTCAAACGAATTCCGCACTAGTGAGCCCAAGCGCTTGTGAGGCAAATGAGAATGCCTCATAAAAGCTTCTGCATTACCCGCCACCGATTACCAGTCTGATTCACTTGCATAACTTAAAATTGCATCAATTATGTGTTTGTTGCGTTTGAAGACTATATATATAACCTCATTATAGTCAGAAGAGTATATGATTAAGTAGCAACCCGCCCCCTGACTTCGCACGGAGTTTAATAATATTCAAAATAACTTTCATACCAGAGCTTACGTTATAAAATATACCTACTTGGCTGAAAATTTTAGCTTAATAGTTTAGGACATAGTTTTATAAGTATATGTAGATTAAGCCAACATATTATGCTGAAGTTCGGCAGTCTGCTAAGCGCAAAACTCGAGAACGGCTGGACAAATCCGGCTTTTTTTTAAGAATTCGTTTAAGTCCAAGGAAGGCTTACTATGAAGAGGAAAAATTTATAAAATATCCCAGAAAAACGCCCAGAGGAAAATTAACTCCATTTTCTTATTCATTTCAAAGTTCCTAGTTGACATTTCAAACTTTTCAATACAAAGAATATTTCTGCTCTCTTTTTCAATAAAATATTGACGTCAATTTTGTTTAAATTAATATCAACTCCCACAGCTTTGTAAAGAAAGGCGTCTATCGTATCAGCTAGTATGATATAGAATCTGTATAATCTGATTATTTTTATAGAATAAATAATAAGGAACGTCCAAATTATTATGAATAGATATTTTAATAAATATTTTATATTTTTCAGGTAAAATGGAGTTTTATCTTTACCACACCAGGTAGGATACACTTCCCTGTTCTGTGCAACCCTTTTGTGCAGCCATGCGAATGATGTAATTGTTTCTGCTCTCATTTCGTTACCTGGTTGCATTTTGTTGTGCTGAGCTTCATTGCTAAGCGAACCACTTTGTAATGAATGCGCTACAACTTGCTTGCGTGGTTAATTCCACAGACTTCACAAAAGCAGAAGCACACAAAAACAATTTGAATCGCATTTTGCTGTTATTTCACTCTAGTCTTATGTAAGCGGGTGGTTACTGTCGTCATACGGGATGGAGTTAAATGACTGCGAAATGCAATGTCCTGCTACTACTAAATAAAATATCATTGCTTCGTGATATACAACCATTAAATGCTTAAAACTCCTGGAGTAAGATTGTATGGTCTGATATTTTGTCTGCTATATTTTTTTAAGTCTGAGATTATTCAATGGTTAGAGTACTTAACTTACTCACAGAGTACGAGCTACCTTAATCTTGTAGATTTTGGTGAGTGTAATCGCTATCTATTTATAAAACTAGCTGACCCAACCCAGCAGACAATAACTATTGGTGTGTAAACTTAGTCAAAAATTAAATGATAAAATATTTCAAAAATTATATACGATTCCGAAAAGTGTGGAAAGATAAAAACACGTGCGGATTAAATGTAGACACAGTAGAGATCTCACCTGATTGTAGTTACCCCGGATCTACTGAAATTAAAGCTGAATTGGATTACTTCTTAAGGCGTCCGGAGGGAGACGTGAGGAGGAATTGCACGGTTAGAGCCCTAACCAACCTTTATCTAAACGACTTTATCCCTCCTTGTAGAAGGTACCTACTTATTGTTTGCTGACTTTCAGGCCCGAGCGTGTCGTTTGAATACGCAACTTGTTTTTTCTAATTATGCAATGCCCCATAGAACGTTCAATTTTCAATGTGCTTTAGTTCTCAATTACGTTACATGAACTTTTTAATGAACATATATATTTTTTTAATAATAATGTTCACTCAAGATTTATACTCACTTAGGATATTTGAGAATTATATTTCAAATTCTCAGATATCCTATATCCTATCTTATCCTATTTTATATCTAATTTTGTTATCCATATGTTATAATCTTATTGATTTAATATTTGTTATCTCGGCGCGCACCCTTAGGTTGCCGGCACAGTATTTTTCTGAATGGGCCCGTTCGCTGAATTACCTATAATTCAGCGAACGGGTTTTTGACAGTGGCATGACAACTTTCCTTGTGTTGGAAAGATCTTGGTGTTCACATTCATTTCTTTAAAAACTTTGATAAGACTATATGGAACCCATACTATAGTGAAAGTAAAAGTATAGATATACTACAAACTGAATCATACACGTCGCTAAGTAAAATTAAGCATTAATCATGAACCATGCGTAATACTCATCAATTCACTGGTTTGGAAATTATTAAATGAACTGAAAAAATATATAATGTTTAGCAATGAAAAAAATATTTGACGTATTTTACTTGTAAATGAAAAAATGTTTAACGTTTTCCAACAATACTGCAATAATAATGTGTTTCGTGTTTGCAAGAAGTTTTTTCGCGAGTTTTAATATAGTTATGTAAGTTGTTCAAAACTTTGTTAAAACTCTATACCTAAAGTTTGTGAAACAACACAAAGAATTAATCTTTAACGCATTACTCCCTTTGTTTTGCGAGTAGCAAAAAATTATTGTATCGCTTTATTAAAACGTTCTGAGTGCTGAAACTCGATTGAACCCGCATAAAAACCAATTAAAAACAAGGGGAGAGTTTCCGCACACGTTTCGTTTGCGCATTCCTCCGTGAAAACAGCCCGCGGATTATTGAAATAACGCCATAACAAACCACAATGGACGATTTAACGCAATACGTATTGTCTCAAAATTGGGATATATTTAATTACAGTATCCGGACGCGCTGCGGTTGTGTTGTTACCGAGCCACCTACTTCTCACGGGATGGGTAAAATTATTTCTTGAATAAATTTATTTTATATATAATGATACTAGCTGGTATCATTATACCTATATAAATTCTTCCGCCTTGAAAAAATGAAAAATAAACACCTGAGGTAAAAAAAATGAGTAATAACGCTTGACATCTTTATGACTGTGATGACAGTATCTTCTAAATATTATAGATGTCAATTCAAGATTTTTTTATAGTACACTTATTAATATCTGTTACCGTTATTGTACACAAAAAGTCTCTCTCCGTCTATGTCTGTTTCTCCGCTAACATCTTCTAAACTATCCAACGGATTCTGATACGATACGGTTTCATTAATGGGAAGAACGATAAACATGGAAAGTTTGTGTATATTTTGCAGAAAAAATATACACAAACTTTCCGTATATAAAATAACTCTTAATTCAATTCTTACATTCCGTTGTCAGTATTGATGTCACCCAGCATTTAACATTCAAATCATTGTATTATTAATAAGTGTCGGTTCTCAGAAACAAGAGGTGATGGAAATCGATCAGTAATCTCATTGAATAATTTAACGATTTATTTAAGCAATGGAAACCTAGCAATTTCGGTCTCTGTTTAGAGTCTTCGCGTTGAATATAAATCAACCTCGTACAATTTATTCGCTCGTACAATAAGGCGTCGTACGCACGACAACACGCTAATTTAGTGGCTGTCAATTTCTAAGCCGAATATTGCTTGTCGATGACACGAATTCACTTGACTGAGTGTGTTCGCACGTCGGTTATACGGTAATATATCTTATTATTGTGCCCATGCTCTATGAATATTTGACCGAAAATTAACACACAACTGTTTAAAATATAGGTTGGTATATGAAAAATAACAATTTATTGGCCTCAATTTGAGACTAGGCCTGTAGATGTTACAAGTAAAACTACTTTATCGAGTTATTTACTGGTATTTTTAGACTAAAAAGAATCTCTGGATTCTATCTAGAAAATAGATGTCATAATACTTGCCTATACTGTATTGATTGAATGAAATATTAATTAATTCCTCAGTATCATATTATGAAGAACGTTCAGTAATTATTTATTCTATGAAGTTAAAAATTAGTTTACGTTTGTCACATACGTCGTGATAAATGTATTTACATACTAAAGAGACTTCTTGTGAACATATGAAAATTTTGAAATGTCTTTTATTACAGAAAATAACTGCGTTTAATGTTTACCCAATATCACTCACACTTTTTTAAAATATATATAACGAAAATACATATTGGATAAAAACTATTTTTTTTTTTTAATTGAACAAGAAATGCAAGAGAAACAATATAAATTTCACCCTCATTCTCTCTTGACCGTTTTGCGAATGCCTTGGGAATTTTTAAATATGTTTTAATATTGTTATGCTCAACAAAAGGAATTCGGAAGCTTTCGTAAGCACGCTTTGTATTCTGAATACAATACTGCGATGACATTTAAAAAAATACAATTTTCACGCCACCAATAAAGAAAATTATATTACTTTACTCAATAAAGATTGAAAATAAAGTTGGTTCAAGATAAGGTTCATTCAAGGACCAAGGTTCATTCATAGATACAATTAGAAGATTTTTTTTGTATATTTCAGGCATTTTTTTTGTGGCTGATAGTCGTTTCCCTTTTAGGACAAAGCAGTAGGATGAGTCCTCATCCCAAATTGCCTGAAATGTGAACACACCTGAATCCCAACTGAATTTTAAATCGACGGAATCCTAAATCGATTGAATCTGAAATTGACTAAATCCTAAATAGAATATATCCCAATTCTACTGAATGCCAAATTGACTTAATTTTAAATTACTAATGTAAGCCGCACATTTTTTTAATTTTTATGTTAAGGTCGACAGACAGGCTGACGGTCCACTCGATGGTAGGTTGCTTTTTTTATGGATGGTGGCTTCCATAGCCCCCGGTCCTTGTGCGTAGGACCGAGGTATGGGTATGGTGCGGGTCGCAGGGGGCGGAATCTCTCGAATAGCTCTGTCGCTCAGTGGTAGTAGAGCAACGCGCACGAAGACAGACGGAGCTCTAGGGCAGCGAAGGACCGTCTGGCAGAATACTGCAATCGCGGCTTTGTGGAGGGTGGTGATAACCCGGTAGTACCTGGCCGGCCTAGTAACCGCCCTCTGCAGTGGTCCAGAAGAGTGTACATACACCCTGTTGGTATATCTTAAAAAAAACCAGAAATGTTCTGGCGGAACCCCCTTTATGCCGTCCACTCTTAATGCCTTAAAAATGAGCAGCCACACGAGCAAGGGTTAGATGGTCGGTGGGGATCTGGTTCGCAGATTTTCCCGCGCAAAAAAAAAGGAAAAAAAATTTAAAAATAAGGGTCGACTGCAAATAAACTTTTTTTCAATTGCAACTTTGCAAATAACAAAGTTGGCTCTGATAAACAATAAACACTCATAATATTTTTCAATCTTCAGTCAATTTGGCACTAGGGCATTTCGGATTTCAGTCATTCTGGGACTAAGACATTTTTAATATTTGGTTGATTTTGGGAAAGGTCAAAATCGGTCAGTCATTTCAGCATTTCAGTCAAAATGGGAAACAGACAATTTGGGATTAGGTTATAATAAACCGGAAGCGTACTTGAAAATTTAATAGCGACCGAAGCTTTGGCGTCAATAATTTCGGAAATACTGCATCGATTTTGATGAAACAAAAACTATTGACATGTACATAACCATAGCTCTTATATTAGTCATTTTCAAATCCATCCGTCAAACTCATTTGGGATTTGCTTGTAATGGACCGGAAGCTCATCACCCTGCTTTAAATACTGTTATTAATTTGTGGTATTCGTCGACTTTTACTATCTAATCCTTATAACCCCGGTGAAGATTAACGATTAACGAAAATGTTTTTGGGCTTCTACGGCACGAGTTTCTTATTACCATAAAGCAATTTATTATCCAGCAAGCCACGATACAAGGTGCTTTAAGTGTTATTATTAAAACATTCTGACATAGCACGTGGAACCCTGTATAGTTTAATTTCCGTTGAGACATTGTATACGTGATTCGAATTAAATGATATCTTTTAAGGTGTTTTCATACATCCGTTTCGCAGTTCTCCTATCATTTATATAATATACTTGTTATTATTTATCCTGTATACTTATTAACTTACTCTGTGTCATGTGTACTTCAAACAATCTTTTGCCGGTCAAAAAGTGTCTTAACAATTATTTGATAAGACCTAAGTTTTCAGTAGAGAATTTAGGTGATGCTGATGAATAGTTCGTTTGTAATTATAATTATTATAAAAAATGCAAAGTAATAATTTTTTTACCTATTAAATTTTAATAACCTGGACTACAAAAAACTAAGAAGAAACCTAAAATATTCTTTTATTAAAAAATGTAAAACTAATAAAAAAAATTGTTATAAACGCGTTGACACTGTTTTTAATTTATTAATTCGCGGCTTCTCGTACGCGTAGGATTTTGGTATTCGGTAGGTATAAGTGCAAAAAAAGAAAGCTTTTTTGATTTAAAAATACATAATATGTATGAAATCTAGTACATAAAATATTTTTTTCATTATTATTATTTTTTGGAAAAAAATCTTTACCCTCCAATTCTTCACAGTAAAGGTAAATACTTCACAACTTATACTGTGTAAATCTCTTTCCTATACAAATTTTCTTTTCTATGTATTTATATGAAATTTTGCAATTTTAACAAGTGTTGCAAGGGTCTAAAAGCTATTACCACCTTGTCTAGATTCCGTTTGCTTGTCGACTACAAAATCACGTAAAAAAACCCTTACAGGTATTATGAGTTACAATTTGAAATTTATAACCAATGTGAATAATACCTTAAATTTCGTTTAACATACCCTGCCATACATTCAACAAACTCGTAATTATGGAGGCTTACAAACTCATCACGTCTTAATAATGACGCGTATGTAAGTACTATAAATTTGCCGGAGTGTCAGATCGACGAGTAGGTCGATACTCATGAATGTATCCCGAGTGAATCAAATCACGATACGTCAGCAACGTACCCATGAAAAGATTTTAACATGTAAACATGATGTTCATGAAGCGTACCTTTCAAAATTTACGAAGCGTAAGTATTTAATGATGCTTAATTTGCTTTCGAATCGCGTTTAACCCTTCATTTTAAAAGTGGCGTGGAATATAATGTTTATCTATCAAATTTCTGACTAGAAAGTATTATAAAAAAGTGTGTCTAATTTGGAAGTAGAAGTCCGATTTAAAAATACTTTTGCCTTGCGTTTAAGATGATATTGTCTTTTTCTTGCTTCTAATTTTTGTTTTTAACTGAACATAAGTAGGATACGTTGGTTGGTGACCAAAATCGAAATTATTAGATACTAAAAATAATGACTAAAGACTGGCTTTGGCACTTGGCATTAAAAAATCTCTATAGCTAGGTGTCTTAGGTAAAACCTTACCGGTTACTGTAACTTTTACGAAATATGCTGGTGTTTACTTATTTTTAATATTTATTCTTCGTATTGTCAGAAACTACTTCATAAAGACTTTTTTATTTAGGTATATAGACGTGGTTGGAGCTTTGATCTTGCTGATAGAAACTAATTTTCTCATTAAACTTTCATGCATGCAGAGATTTTGCCTAACTAATCATTACACGCTAAGTGCTCTGCCCCTCACGTTTTATTCTCGAGCTTTGATCTAAAGATAACTATAGTCATTTCATTTAAGTCAATACAACAAATGTAACAGCGTTGTTTTCTTTTGACTATAAGCATCATATAGTTACAATTATACAACAATTATACACATAATAATGAAGTAGCATAACTCGCAGTCAAGTCAGCATAACGCGTCTTGCTACTTCGATTTAATCGCCTCCATTGATATACCAGGGTTTAAGCTAATCACCAGTTCTCATTTGCTTCTGAATATCTAGCAGTCTAGCCGTTATGATCGTGCACTGTAAATATATTCACAAATTTTTCCACAATAAGTTATTGGTAGAGATGATAAAAACTTCAAAATTCCCTCTCAGAAAATTATCTCAGAACAAAAAATTGTGTAGCCAAACATCTGCCGAGAGGATCGACTTTCCGTTCTAGGTAAAACAATGTTGCAACATCTCTTGCTAAACTTTCTATTACTTGTATTACGAAGTTTTTTCTAATAAAAATAGCTCTTAGACCGACCTCTCTTTCTGTCACTAACTTCAACGGTTTTATTATATATTAAATAGGTATTTCAGTATTTCACTTTAAACATTATAAATTTTAAAAAAAGCAATGAAAATAAATATATGATGAATATAATAGTAGTTTCGAATAAATTTGAATGAACATTTAAACTACAAATACGAGTACGTTTATGAAAATGTCAAGAATGAAAAAATGAAATATTAAAAATCAAACTTTAATTTAAGCACTGAAAATTTGGAGGCAGGAATTTTTCGATGTGAAAACCAAGTGGCTCCGGAGCTTTGTCCCAATAAAGTAAAGAATAATGAAAATGAAGATTAAACAGTTTTGAAAATTTAATAGATTGAATACGAGTACTTTAACATCAAATTAAGTACCAGTCTTGCAGACAGGCAACATAATTATTGCAGAATCATTGACAAAATGATTGCATTTGCATTGGCTCCGTTCTGGGGGTCCAAACTAAACATTAAACTCAGGCCAAGTCTGAAGCTGGAATTGGATAAGATGGTGGCTTTGAATAATATTTAACCTGAGGAGAGTATTACTTTAACAGTGAAATGTTCTGACAATATTTAGTTATTTGTTTTAGCCTACATTTATTATAATATTTTATAGCAGTCTACTGCTATATTATTAACACATTAGCAGTGGGACTACTGACCTTATAGTCCGGCGGAAAAATCTAAAAAAGCGCCTTCTTTCAACATTTCGAACGGCATTTAGTGAAACTTTTTGCCACCGGGACTTTTTAGACTAATTCAACCATGCCTGTCAAATGATTTATATACGATTATTGTAGAGAATTTAATGCAGATTATTTTTGTCATTGACAGTTTTCTTTTATCTCTAATAGATTCCGAAAAAAATCGAAGAAACCGCAGATCGGGACACGTTTGGGGGGAAAGGGGGGAAGGGCGCGGGGGAGGGGTTGACACCGGGCAGTATCGTGTTCAACAGGGTCGAATTAGTCTAAAAAGACCCTGTGTCAAAAAGTTTCACTAAATGCCGTTAACCGAGGTTTTTAAAAAAAAATTCCACCAGTCTATTAGATTATTGCTATTTTTTCTATATGTCTTCGAATACTGCTAGCCATTTCACGCACACGGTTTTCCTCATTATTTTGCCTTTCACCTTAACAAGTGATGATTTGGATACCGCAAGTCAAATCGATGATGCAACTTACAGGAGTCCGACAGGGGTTTTATCATTGCAAGCAATCCATGCGGCGAAGTGAGGTGCGATCTCAACAGTTTTTTCAATAAACTCACATAGATGCTAACAAACGTTATTTTCATCTTAGATCTGTGCTTGGTCTTCTTTAATTTGGGATCTTATTACAATATCTATTTTGAACCCATGAAAAAAAAATGAAATGTAACTTCTTTTTCATGTTTTTGTAACTAACTGAAACGTCGATTGAATGAATCAGGCTATCGGAGACGAGTATCGATTTTTAATCCAGATATTGGATTTAACTCTGATGCTAAAACGAACAGATTCACGGTCTCGTAGGTACAAACCCGGTAACTAAATCGACACAACCAATCGTCAACGTTGATAGAATAATGATATTACTAGATTATACTCGCTCGTGTATCTTAGGACCTTAGGGCCATGAACACAATATCATTTTAAAGTAATTTTTGTTTAACTAACTTGAACTCATAATATCTTAAGTAGACGAACAATATTGCTACCTCATATTAAATATATATAGAGGTATAAAATTCTTAATTGAAACATTTCTTTTGTATAAATTTTTCATCATTACTTCACAAAATTCGAAGACAGAATTAGCGGACTTTTTACTTAAACAAGAAATTTCTTTCTCGAGACAATTGTTCCAGTAACTAAAAAGTTTAACTGTAAACCTTTTGTAAATTTGCTTAAAACCGTAATCTGAGAGAAAGTAAGGATTCGAATTGCGCGGCCCACCTCTCCGAGGGTAGTATTTTTTACAAATTCCCGACAAATCCTGCGGGTCGTTTGTTTAAAATACGGAAAACTCTCTGAACAATTACCCTTCACTGCTTTTATACTTTTTGCTCTGAAATAGAATTTTCAGTCACTTTGGGAATGTAATAAAACCGCGTTCACATTCTATGTGTAAACAATTTTGACAATATTTACAGTGTGACCTGAAATAAATTAAAATATAGACCCTTTAACGAATCAGTAATTAATTCCAAATGGTTTCAATTAATTAAAATGAAAAACAAATTTACTGTTATTTTCTAACAAAATTAATCGAGCCAGCAATGTACTGCTACAGACATAATGTGTCCAGTCGGAGTATTTGACATTGACATTTACGATCGTTGTCGACCCAGTACCCTGTACCAAGACATCTTACGACTGATAACTGACAATTTAGCGATCATGAAATTCATTGATTATGTATTGTAACTGGATTGCTATATCTCTGATGCTATACACTTTGGAGCATTATGATCAGGTTAAGGTAACTGCGTATACTCTATAGAATCATCGTTTAAATTTATTGCTATTTTAAATATAATTTAAATTATATTTAAATTTAAATTTTAAATACAGGCCACACCTGTATATACTAGAACGACGCGATCACACTTCGCTCAGGCTAAAATTGGGGGAGTAAAATTAGTATAGTAAAAGAATTTTCTGACATTCCTGAGATACTAATGAATAAACAGCGAAGGAACAGGAAAGCCAAAGGTGTCTAGTTGTCGTGACTCGTCGCGACCTTGGCCTGAGGTCGATTCACACAACCACAGCCTAGACCTACACTATTCAGTAATATCGAACATTCCCTTCCCCCGCTGTTTCGCTTAGGGCAGGCATCAAAAGGGGAAACGATCCAACGTCGAAGACATTGCTAGGTGGTTGACATAATCTCATGAAAGCTTCGAGAGGCATTTTACCTGCCTGCTCTTCGAACCGATTTTAATGCGGGAGAATACATTACAAAATCTATTAAACGGGCTTTAGCGATGCTTTACTTCAAGAGTGTTGCCGTAAATATTATTCATGCTTTCTTTAAACTTTAATAAATTATTTTCTAGACAATTTACTTTTCACATTAATTACTAACGACCTGCTCTGGCTTCATAGAGAATGCGTTTTTTATTATTTACTTATTCATTCTATTTTATTTTAACCTTTGTTTAATATAATCTTTTAACTAATTTATAAAGTATCTTATATAGTGTGTTATGTTATAAAATAAAATATTCTAATAACAGAACTGATACCGGTTTGTAAAAATTGTCTTGCTTTTCAACATAGGTCTCCCCTAGAGCTTACGATATTACAGAATGGTATATAATATGTGTTTATATTTTTTTTAAATAAATGTAACGAGTTAAAGGACCTCTGTTGAATTGTTTACTAAGTACGTTAAAACATTACATAATATTTAAAAAAACTATATATACATTGAGGATGAAGTCAATGTATATATGTATATATAGTCAATGTATATAGGATGGTTGCGTATGTCATTTTTTTAAATTGAAGTATAACTGAAATCTGTACTCGTAATAACAAGTATGTAATTTCCTTTTCACCTCTCCAGCACGAAAAGGGAGCTTTTGGTGCCTAAAAACTCGCAGGAAAATTGATTTTAAATGCGAGCGTGATTCGAAATTCAAACATGCGATTTAACTTATAGGAATAAAATTTAGATTTTTATTAGTGTGTCCAGCCATACCCGACTAGAGTTGGCCTAGCCGTGAAGATAGTTTCACAGCCGCTCTCTGAGTAAAGTGTCAAGTAGGCTAACCGCCATTTAAATAATAATAATAATCATTTATTTCAGATAAGTATATCCATATTATCTATTAACAAAATAATAATAATAATAACAGTAATGTCAACAAGCATCGTCCGGCGTTGGGATCGGTTAATAACCACGATGTCAGGTTTATTGGCGACAATAGTTCTGTCCGTGATTATTGAACGATCCCAATAGAGCGTGGCATGACCATTTTCGAGAACGGGCGCAGGCATATATTTGTAATATGGTACTTCAAATTCAACAAGGTGATATTGAAGAGCAAGTTGTTGGTGAATAATTCTGGCTACTTGGTTATGTCTGTGCAAATACTCGCCATTAGCAAGATGAGAACAACCGGAAATAATATGTCTCAATGATTCTCCTGGACGGTGGCATGCTCGACAAATGTCTACCGTACCGTCTTTGAGAATATATTTCCGGTAGTTTCTCGTCTTGATAATTTCATCTGCTATTGCACAGACAAAACCTTCGGTTTCCCCAAAGAGGTCACCGAAACGTAGCCAGTTTATTGAAGCGAGCGGGTCTACACCGGGTCCGGTGAGGGCTCTATAGAACCGCCCATGCAATTCATTGCTCTTCCATATCTCCCTGCGATTCTCGGTATTCAAAATTATTGGCTTGCGCCAGTTCTCCTTAGATAAGCAAAGCGGAGTGAGGTTTTTGTCAACTGTCACGACATCATGATGTATCCCGCAATCGATGTTAAGGAAATATTCCCTGAGACTGCATATTTCTCGGTTATGAAGGTCCTTGGCATTCAGAAAGCCGCGGCCCCCCAGTTTCCGAGGGATATACAGTCTCATAACAGACGAGCGCGGGTGTAACATCCGGTGTATGGTGAGCAGTTGACGAACCCTTCTGTCCAAGGCATCTAGTTCAGTCTGTGTCCATCTTAGTATGCCAAAGGAGTAGGTTAACAAAGGCATAACCCAGCTGTTGAAGGCGCGCACTTTATTGCCACCCGATAAAAGACTCTTAAGTACTTTTGTCAGGCGGGAAAAGAAGCGCTCCTTCACCATCTGTTTTATGTCCTTATCAACGATACCCAACGACTGTGACATACCAAGATACTTGTAGGTTTCGGTTTCAGATAGAGATTTAAAGGTCACTTCAGTGAGTTGTAAATTAGAAGAATTTACAACCTTGTCCCGCTGTACATCCATAACCGCACACTTATCTACACCAAACTCCATCTTTATAGAGTTGCTAAAAGTTTCAGTTATTTTTAACAACTCTAACAGATCCTGGCGTTTGGATGCAAATAGTTTGAGATCATCCATGTACAGTAGGTGAGAAATGACCTCTCCCTCTTTCCGTAACCGATAGCCTAGTTTTGAATCCTTCAGTAATGTGCTGAGAGGATTCAAAGCTAGGCAAAACCACAGTGGACTCAGGCTGTCGCCTTGGAAGATACCTCGCTTGATACTTATCTCATCTTGCGGACCAGAGACGCTCTGTAGGCTGCCTGGTTGACGAAGAACTGTGGTCCATTGCTCCATGCAGGTACTTAAGAAAGATCTCAGAGTTCGATTAATTTTATACAACTCCAAAATCCTTCTCAACCATGAATGGGGCACCGAGTCATAGGCCTTCTTATAATCAATCCAAGCTGTCGACAGAGTCCCTCTGTTCCGCCTGACATTTTGACAAATGGTCATGTCTATGAGGAGGAGCTCCTTAGTACCACGGGACCCAACTCTACAACCATTCTGAGCTGGGGCCAAAACGTTGTTAGTAACAATATGAGAATTAATTTTTAACCTCAGAATGGATGTGAGTAGTTTGTACATTGTTGGTAAACATGTAATGGGTCTATAGTTCTTAGCTTCCGTGGTACTGCCTGATTTGTGGAGCAGGAAGGTGGTGTCAGTTGTAAATAAACTAGGAAGAGCACCAATATCGAGGGCTCTTTGAAATTGCATTGCCAAACATTCGTGTGAGCATCGAAACCATTTAATCCAGAAGTTGTGCAATCCATCCGGTCCAGGACCTTTCCAGTTCTGGGCTGCATGAATAGCACAACTAACATTATCGGGGCTGATGGTAATATCCCCCATGGGTTCGATGGGTTCACATGTCTGTTTGACAATGTTTATCCAATCGCCTTCCGTGTGCTCGTCGGAGACCGACCAGATGTCGCGCCAAAAGTTTATCATAGCGTCTGCATCTGGACGCTGTCCGGCGTTCACACCATTAACAGTTTCCTCCCATTGTCTGTACACCTTCCTTTGGTCACTTTGAAAGAGACGATTCTGTCTGTACCTGTGCACCCGTTCTTTGTATCGTCTCACACGGTTTGCCAACGCATAGACTTTCTGTTTAAAATAGTCAATGCGTTCCGTTGCCGAGGCTAAGTAGTCCTTTGATTTTATACTTGTTCCTACAAACGCTTGGGCAACGAAACGCATAACTTTGGGTCTATGATTTCCCCTTTTAAATGAAATTAATTTAGCGATGAGAGTCCTAAACTTACCGATACGTCGCTCGATTCGCACTTGCCATGTAGGGGCATCCTCGGCGTCACTGGTTGCCCTGTCATTGTTTAAAAATCTGACACGGGCAACGCGACACGCCGCGATGGCCCCACAATACAGAATCGAGTGAGTATCAGTTAAGTCTCTGCTGGTCTTTATGTAAGGGGTCAGCAGAGTGTTTAGGGCTCCCATCAATGCAATGTTTTGTCTATGCATTGGCAAACGCGGTAGACGTGGTCTGTCTTTAGGTTTGGTACGATACTGCACAATCGTCTCCTCCAAAGCCCTCCTCAATTTCTCTTTCGTCTCGGTACTTAGATTCGTGCTCGCACAATCTGTTTCCTGATCAACAGGATCATTAGGTGACGCTGCCGATATTGGGATACCAGTTGATTCTGGTATCGGCAGGGCGGCGGGTAGATCCTGTGTCGGTGTAGATATTGCGCGAGCATGTAGTGAGTCCGAGCGTAGCCGATCAAGTGCAGACTGGTCCAACAGTTGGCATCGTTGGATAGCCCGCACTTGATCCGATAATCGTTGAGCGGTGACGGTGACGGCTGGTTCAAGGGCCTGAAACAGAGAGAGCATCCTGACACGGTACGCCGTCAGTTTAGTACCCCCCTCTGTGGCCCCGTAATAGGCCCGCATGCAGTTCTCATTCATTGCTTGAGTCCATCGCATGCGGCGCACTACACCACCGGTAGCGAGGGCCGGGCGCGAGGCGGATTGCCTCGCAGGCCCCAAGCGTGCCGGTAGTGGTGGTCGTCCTCGTCGCGCAGGTCTTCTTGGCGGCGAAGGCGGCTTTGGCCCGTCATCATCACTCGACGTGCTCTCACCATCGGCTGTTAAAAATTCCTCCGCCGAAGAGCACGGAGACGACGATACGGGCGGTGGTGGAAGGTGTGCGCATCGTCCCGCTATTCTTTTTCGTAGTTCCATTATTATTCACTTGTTTAAATTGTGCTTCTTATAAATTTTAATTTTTTTATATATGTTACGGCTAAAGATAGGTGTGAACATAAACTTAAGATTAGCCGGCTAAACTTAGGTTTATCTTCGAGGAGATGTTAATGTTAGTTTCATCTATCATTAGCCGGCTAAACTTAAGTTTAACTGCAGGCCCTTGGCTAAAAATGTAGAAGCAAATGAAAAAGGAAACGGTATAATAATGTTTACTATTTCGACACGAAAACTTTTATTAAAAAATAATCACTCTCATTACACATACTTATGTAGGTATACAAAATTACAAATTAAAACTTCTGCAGCGTTAATACCTTAAAACAATATCTATTCATGAAAATAAATTAATAAGAAACTATTTGTTCATTACAGATACTTCTGTATTTAAAATTACAAAAACAAACTTCTGTAGTGTTAATAACTTAAAACAATATCTAATCATTAAAATAAAATAATAAGAAGCTCCATCCCTCCCTTATCCTTAATCCTTCTATGGTCGGCAGCGCACTTGTAGCACTTATGGCGTTGCTTGTGTTATAGGCGACGGTAGCCACCTACCATCAAGTGAACCGTCAGCCTGTCTGTCTTCGCGCATCGTCTCCCCTCCGCCCCCTCAAGCGACATGTTCGCCCCGGCGCATGCATCGAAACATTTTTAGCCGTTTCGTTTCGGTTAATGTGCACATTAACCGGCTAAAGATGGAAATTCACGACGCAAACTAACATGATATCGAACTTTAGCCGCCTCTCGAAGATAAACTTAAGATTAGCCGGCTAAACTTAAGTTTATGTTCACACCTATCTTTAGCCGTAACATATACATTATATAACAGGGGTCTCATGTTCATTACTAATCGTTTTTTATCCATTTTTATAAAATATTGCTTCAAATTTTTCTGTTTTCCATATATATAATTTTATTAAACTCTGACGTATATGTTTGACATGTTATTCGTGTTCTAGATTTCGTAATATAGTAATGATTCCGGGTTCCTTCACTTGAAATATAATTTATCACCTTTATTATACACCAAGAAAACATAAAATATTATATTTCATGGTCTGTGCCGTCGGCTTGACCTGTGAGATTACATCCTTCGATTTTCCTTTTGAAACACGCGTGTATCAGTTCCCCGCGCCGTCTAGCCACGCCCCGCGCTCCCCGCGGCCGCCGGAGAGGTGCGAGCGCGGCGCTCGCCAGTACGCTTTCGATTGTCCTACGCGTTACACTTGTGTTGACTAAAGCGAAAATTTTAACGACGTGGTTTCGTTCGAGATCATTAAAATTTATTCGTGATCGTCAGTGTTACCTCAATAAAAAAGGATTAACACTTTAATATGGTAAGTGGAAGTTATTTACTTAGAAATAGTAAGTGCTTTTATTTTTGTTTAGAAAGATGCTAAACATTTAATTTAAATTACATTTTACCTTTATCTAAATTCTATTGAACTAGAGTAGTTAGATTACAGATATATGTTTGTTTGTACCTACCTTCTGTCGTCTGCAGGGTTGGTACTTTGGTTCAAATCTGCGTGCCACCCAGCCCAGATTCGCAATGTATTTGCTTTTAGCCGTACTCACGTACGAGCAATGAACCATACGGGTCGAAACTACGAGCCATACGGGTCAATCCCGTGAGCCGTAATGATCGATTCCGTGAGCCGTACAGGTCAATCTTTTGAGCCGTACGGGCCGATTTGGCGAGCCGAACGGGTCGATTTGGTGAGCCGTACGGGTCGTTTCGGTGAACCGTACGGGTCGATGTGGTGAGCCGTACGGGTCAATTCGGCGAGCCATATGGGTCGGTTTAGCCAGCCACACGGCTCCATTTCGTGAGTACTGGTTCAACTTTTGGAACGCTCGACCCAGTTTAATAAGTCATACGACTCTTATCATGTGAGCTGCTATTGTTGACCTCACTGTCACAAGCGCTCTATATATGTCCATAAGAAGTGACTATAGAGTTTGCTCGCTTGTTCCAGGCGGCTTCTTCAGCAACCATGTCGACGCTTCAATCGCTTCTCGCCTGGGAAGCAGATGACCCTGTTGACAACGCAATTTTGAATAGACTGAAAATACTGATCAGCGCGCATCTGCCACTGGGTTGGAAGGAGTGGAGCGTCAGAATCACCACGAAGGAAGACCTGCTGGGCAGCGAGATGGACCCACAGATTTTAAATAAGATAAGATTTGCCATACCAACAGTGGGCCTAGCTAAGGCTTTCTCCCCGGACTGCGCTTCCTTGCCCGAAAAAACCTACAGGCATATTAAGATAAAACTATTAGAGTGGCCGTTATGTGTCGGCCTCATCATCCACCCGATGTCCCTAGCTGCGAGGGTGAGGGGCTCCGCAGTCCAGAATGAACTTGTTATTGCGGCAATATCGGACATGAAACCGCTCCTCAAAAGCAGAGAAGCAGCTAATAGAGAACTATTGGGCCAGAACGACCTATCGGAAGATGAGGGGTCAATCCCCTCATCAAGATCTTCCATAGGCAAAACAAAAAACCCTTCTCGCTTGGATAAAATTGAAAAAAGACAACAAGAGCTAAGTAACATGATGCAAGATTTCATCAAAAGCTTTCAGCCACCGTCATCTGGTGGCTCATATGGCTCAGAAAGCGAACCTGCTTCTGAAGATGACGAGGATCAACCCATGACATCCCCCCCAAATCCATTCACCTTTTCAGCAGAGGAAGAGCTTGAATGGGAGCCTACAACAAAACAGCAAGAACCACCAATCCCAACTCCTAAACCTCATATTGCTGATCAAGGAATCAAATGCCAGCAATTAGGCGATAAGGCTTTTAACCAAATTCGATATGTCGAGGCACAAATGAAACTCCACGCTAGCCCAGTCTTCGGTCCTTTAAAGGTTAATCCTATCTTGACGACATACACAGCCTCAAGTCAAGATAACCTAGCCCGCATGGATTATACTCTGGGGACTATTACTCACGGTTTACTTCTTCAGAGAGAAGCATTAACAAATGTTCTGAAAGATTTAGCCAATAAACATCCAACTGCGAAGAACGATATTAAAGGTATCTTATCGACAGAGACGCCACTAAAGTCACTCTCCGAGGACCTACTCCAGTTTGTGTGTGGTAAAAGAGCTGAAATAATCGAGCAGAGAAGAAACAGCTTTCTTCCAAAAGACGAATATCAAGCAGCTCTTCTTAACTCCATTCCGCCATCAGCGTCTCATCTGTTTTGTGAAACACAGTTGGCTGAGTTACTCAAACAACCATCTCATCAGAACTTTTTTCGCAACCCCAATAAGAAACCATTTCAGCCAAAATATTCCAATGCTCCATCAACTTCACGTCAGTCTAGACCAACAAACAGAGTATCGAAAACGTCGAAGCCATATAACCGAGCTCGAAAACCAGGTCCCGGTAAAGAAAATGAGGCTTTCAAACGACCATACTACTCACATAACAGGACCAGAGACCAAAATCAATCATCGTCTCGAAACAAACCCTCCAAGGCCAATTCCTCCAATAAGAAGCACAGAAGCTCCTGAAGTATTCAGCGGGGGGCGACTCCTAAACTTTCTAAAGGTTTGGAAGAGGGAGGGGGCACCATCAAGTATCCTTCATACAATAAAAGGGTACACAATCCCCTTCGTGAAAACACCCCCGCTAATACCATTTCACCGAGAGATTCTCAAAAGATTCGAAACAAATCGGTTAGATTCAGAAATTCAGACTCTGATTCATCAAAAGGTTTTAGAATATTCCAAAGTCCAGACAGGTTTCCTGTCAACCATGTTTCCAGTCTTGAAATCCGACAGCAAAATTCGCCCCATAATCAACCTCAGTCGTCTAAACCGATACCTGGCCCCAAAGAAGTTCCGACTTTTAAACCACTTCAAAGTTCCACATTTCTTGCAAAAAGGAGACTTCCTCACGAAAATAGACATTTCCCATGCGTATTTTCATATCCCCATAGCCAAACGACATCGAAGGTTTCTGTCGATTGTTTACCAGAACGATGTTCTACAATTCACATGCCTCCCGTTTGGCCTGTCAACGGCACCTTTGGCTTTCGCAAGAGTGACAAACTGGATAGCGTCACGCCTTCGTCAGATGGATATAAGAGTCATAGTATACCTCGACGACTTTTTACTTGCCGACCAGAATCCGGAAAAATTACGAAACGATGCCATAGTGACGGTAAATTTCTTAAAGAACCTGGGCTGGGTAATCAATATGGACAAATCTCTGAAAAGTCCCTCACATCGCATCGAGTACCTCGGTATAGAATGGGACACGTTCAACAATACAAAGTCTCTCCCGAAAAAGAAGGTTGCCTCCCTGAGAAAAGATCTGGACAAAATACTTTTAAGTCAAAATTGGAGTTGGCAATCCGCGAAAAGTCTCTTAGGCAAGCTAAACTTCGCTTCCTTCACAATTCCACTAGGACGGCTTCACTCCAGGGAGATCCAAAGGTCAGCCAATATTTTACCGGAGAGCCTTCGCAGAAGAAAGTTTCCTATCCCGGCAAAAGCACTGCAACAATGCGACTGGTGGGTCCAAAACCTCGAAAAGAAGTGTCATCTTTTCAGACCATGCCAAACTATTTTCATCACATCCGACGCTTCAGACCAGGGCTGGGGAGCTCAGATAAACGGAAGACACATCTGGGGTGTATGGAACAAAGAGCAGCGTCGGTGGCACATAAACAAGAAGGAATTGTTTGCCGTTATCCAAGCATTTCATTTCGGAAGGAGATTGATAAAAAACAAAAGGGTGGTAGTACAATCAGACAACCGAACTGTAATAGCATACATAAAAAACCAGGGCGGGACGAAATCGCCACAACTGACTATGCTTGTTTCCGAACTCCTGATATCAGCAGAGGAACTAAATGTGACCATCCATCCCCAACATATACCAGGGATTTACAACGATGTAGCGGACAGTCTATCGCGTCAGAAGACCCTGGCAGACTGGCACCTGTCGTCGACGATTTGCAACCGCATTTTCCAGAAGTGGGGTATTCCCGAAGTGGACCTATTCGCCTCAAGCGCATCGAAGGTAGTTCCAGCTTACGTATCCCGGGACGCGAAAGACGAGCGAGCTCTATTCACAGACGCTTTCAGCAGGACGTGGGAGTTCAGGCTGGCTTGGGCCTTTCCACCTCCATCTCTAATCCCCCAAGTGTTGGCCCATCTGAATCAAGCGAAGGGGACATTCATTCTGATTGTCCCACGCTGGGACAAAGTCTTTTGGAAATCAGATCTTCGGTCACGAGCAATAGACCGCCCTTTTCAAATTCGGAATCTCCACCACCATCTTCAAGACCTAAAAACCCAGACAGATCTAACGAAATTTCGAGCCCTACGTTTGGAGGCTTGGAAGGTACGGGGTGGTCGATCATAACTAAGGACTGGTCAAATGAGGATCGAAATTTATTACAAAAAGCATGGCGTAATTCATCACTTAAGACATACTCTGCTCCTTGGAAATTGTGGCTGATGCGTTGTCGCATTTTGGGTCTTAACCCCAACAAACCTAACGCATCTTCGATAGCGCAACACCTAAGTTTCTTGTTTAAAGAAAAGAAATTGTCCCCCAGCACAATAAAGCTTCACAAATCAGTTATCGTTACTTTTGCTGACCCACTGAATAAAGATATCACAAATAACCCATTGATTAAAAATATTTTAAAGGCTATCGAACTGTCAAAACCAGGTCCAGTTAAGAAACAAATATGGGACGTTAAGCACTTACTCAATTGGTTAGAAAAAGTTCCAGTTGAGGAGGACAATATTTTTCAAGTTTCACGACATTTGGCTATTTTGTTATTGCTAGCATCAGGAAGAAGGATCCATGATCTGACTCTGCTCAAAATTGACGACAGCAGTATGTCTAAAGATGAATCCTCAGTAACACTTTGGCCGGATTTTGGTTCAAAAACAGATAGCCACACTCACAGACAATCCGCTTGGAAACTCTTGAGGGTTCCCAATGAGAAGCTTGACCCTGTTCGATGGATCAATTTATACCTTGATGCAACAGAATCAAGGAGAAATGCCGGTGGCCATAGAATCCACTCATTATTCATTACTACTAGAGGTAGGGTTGCAGCGGCGTCCAGAGCCATTATCGCAGGATGGTTGAAGACAGCTTTTTCGGAAATAAATATAAATTTTTCCCCTGGCAGTATTAGATCCGCAGTCGCTTCATCAAGAAAAGACAATGATGTTCCTATCGATATAATTTTAAGAAATGGAAACTGGAAAAGTGATAAAAATGTGATTAAACATTATTTTAAGGAAGTAATTAATATTCCGTCCAAAGATAATACCACTGATTTAAGTTTAATTAATACTAGTTTTACAACATTGTAAAATTGAACATACTTAAGTGATTTGTTGTGTCTCATACTTATAATTCCTATAATAATAAAAAGTCTTTCGAATTTAATTACCCCTTTATTTTAGGTTCACAAGCACTTACTACTAAGTATAATACTTAATAGCTTTCACAGTACGCTTTTCCCGCGTCGTCAGAACCCAAAAATGTCTCACAGGTCAAGCCGACGGCACAGACCATGAAATAGCAAACGTTTTTCCCCCGAAGGGATAAAAACGATATATTTCATGTCTTGCCTAGGCTTGACCAGGTAAGGCCTTGACAACTTTCTTGACAACCTCAAGGTACTGGCGAGCGCCGCGCTCGCACCTCTCCGGCGGCCGCGGGGAGCGCGGGGCGTGGCTAGACGGCGCGGGGAACTGATACACGCGTGTTTCAAAAGGAAAATCGAAGGATGTAATCTCACAGGTCAAGCCTAGGCAAGACATGAAATATATCGTTTTTATCCCTTCGGGGGAAAAACGTTTGCTAAATTTATAGACTTGGCTCACGAGGTGACCGCCATGTGGAATGTCGATTCGACAATCATCGTCCCGATAGTCATATCGGCGAATGGTCTTATAGCGAAGAGCCTCGACCAACATCTCAAGTCTCTCGCTAGATGGTTGGATCAAGGGTCAGATACAGGAGGCGGTACTTCTGGACACGGCACGAATTGTCAGGAGGTTCCTCACTCTGCAGCCCTAACCACCGGTAGCTTGGACCTTGCCCCGCTACTTGCGGCATACTAATTTTAAATTTTTTATAATATATATTGTTTTTTTTAAATATTTATATTGTGTTAAGAAAAAGGATGAATAAAGAGAATAATAATAATATTTTACATCCATGTATTATAATAAAAATTATATAAAATAATAATAAAAAGGTAATAATTATTATTATAATACTACATTTACAAGCGAAATTAAAATAGGTATTTAAAATTCACTGATGCTGCAAAAATATTCTATTCATTTATTAATTATTATTATTATATCCCATCCAAAATGATTGTATGGGACAGTCTACCTTATCTATAATTGTTTTCAGAATGCTATTGGTACTGCCACGTATCTTGTGCCATAGGGACGCCACCCTCTTTCGTCTTATGGCGTAAAAATCATCTGTGTGATTTTGGGCAAACATTTCTGAAGCACTACAATAGGCGTGGCAGCCTCAATAACATCCTGAAGGCATTATTATATTGAATGCGTAGTGCATTGTACGCTCTTTGAGTATAAGACACCCACAGACTGCTCGTGTAAAATACTTGACAATATGCCTTAAATAGAGTAATTTTAACTTTATTATTACAACGAGCAAATCTGCGGGCAATCATGTTAGAACGTACTGATAATGCCCTACGCTCCCTGTCTAAATCAAGATCATCTTTAAGGTCTTCAGTGACAATATGTCCCAAGTATTAAAATTTATGTACTCGTTTCAGTATATTACCATTCAGTACAACTGGAGGTACATAATCGAAGGCACATCCCCTGGACCGAAATACCATGATCTCCCTTTAATTAGGATTATATTTTAAACCATGACAATTCGCATACTCTTGACACACTTTCAGCAATCTCCTCAGGCCATTAATCGAGGGGCTTAGCAGCACCATGCCATCTGCATAACTAATGTTATTAATACAAGTACCGTCTATATAGCAACCTGCATGCATGCTGCTGAGCTTCTCTATCAAATCGTTAATGTACAGATTAAAAAGTCTAGGTGAAGTGAGCCCCCCTGTCTTACTCCACATTCCATCCTATACGGTTTGGACAATGTATCACCCCATTTCAAGTAATTTGTTTGATTGCTGTACCAAAATTGAAGAATATTCAGCAATTCATAAGGAGCACCGGTTTTTATTAATTTGTGCCACAAGATATCATAAGATACTGTATCAAAAGCCTTAGATAAGTCTAAAAAGCAAGCATATACTGGAGTTCCTCTATCTGTGTAGTACCTAACGGTATGCTTTAAACTAAACACTGCGGTCTCAGTAGATAGTCCCTTCCTAAATCCAAACTGTGCGTCATGCAATTTTAAGTGTTCTTCAAGGCGGGCATCCAACAAGCCGTCAAGTACTTTAGCTAAAATAGTAGCAAATGAAATGGGCCTGTAATTATCTTTATTGGATTTATCACCAGTTCTATTCTTCAGTATTGGTACAACCAACGTTTTTGTCAAATCTGTCGGCAAATAGGAATGCCTAACACAAAACGTGTAAAACATAGCTAACACACTTGGTATATGTATACCCGCATTTTGAAGGTGTTCAACACTAAGGCTGTCAAGACCTGGTGATTTACCTCGAACCATGAAGCGAATCACTTTTTTTACTTCTTTGGCTCTAAATCGAGAGAACTCGCTACATCCATGGAGCCCAGTATCGAACACCCCCCGGGATGGTCCCAGTGAAGAAGATATACCAAGGTGCTGTTTAAATGTTGCAGCAATTTCTTTAGGTTGATTTAAACCATCGACACTCATAGGCAAGCCAGGTCGTATATTGGCACTATTAGTAGCCTTCCAGAAATTTTTGAAATCTTTTTTTGTTAATGTGCATTTAAATCACTCGCTGCGCTCAGTAGTCTATATTAGAGTCACTCGCTACTCTTGTGATTCAATTCTAGACTACTTCGCTAGTTCGTGGTTTAAGGTCGGCACTCGCAGCAAAATACAATTTTGCTCTCTTGTTGAACAAATAACTATTATAGTAAAATTATATTTTGACATTAATTCAATGTAAAATTATATTCAAGTATTCCTAATAATCACACGGAAAAGTGAAAAAGCGATAGCTACCAAATGATTTTATTACCTATTGTTTCGGTGTACAATTTGGTGCGGTTTCCTTTTACTCGTTCGTATCTTGAATCAATATTGTTCATTCCCTGCTCGTATAACTTACAGTGTTTAGTATCTGCGAACGTATTTATATAATAATGTATTTGTATTCCAGTCAAGGATTAACCACAAACATTGTTCGATGTTACAGATAATGTTCTATTTGATATGCTCATACCCACTAGCACCACTGTGGTTACAATGGCATCTTAATTAAAACAAAAAAAAAACCTATTCACGTACACAGATGTCATATTTTTCATTGAATCAAACGCGTGAACATTCATTTTTGAAGTACGATTTTTTTCCAGCTTAACGAAAGGTTAGCGTTATCGTTGTTCACACACAAAGGGGTTTATGTGCTCGGTTATTAAAGACATGTGGTGAAAAAATAATTGTGGTATTAAGAGCAGGCCCCACGAAAAAAATTCCTACGCTCGCTCCGCCCACGTCCCGCCACCCGAGAGTTACAAGTTGCTCGGCGGCTCTCTAGGATTTTTTTTTAATATATCGCAAGATACAGCTTACGTAAGGTTGAATATTGCGTACATTATTTGAAGCATGATTTGGTGTGCACTAGCTCGGAACTAAACAACGTAAGTCTCAAAATTGTTTTCGTTAATTATAGGAGTAAAAATAAACCTAAGTTTATTTTATTTTGACAATCACTGGTAAACAATGTTTCCTTGCTACGAGCAGTTTTTTGGCGATATAACTCAAGCCGTTTAGTAGAAAAATGTAATATTCTCCGGAAAAGGCGCCGATTTCGATCAAAAAATGTATCGAATGAAAATCGCCTAATTATGTTTCTGACTTGATAATCTACAGATAAAGGTCTCAAAATATATATATGTAAATTCCACATTGATCAGATATGTGGTTGACTCAGCACATTTATTTAAAGTTCCCTTAGTTTCATAGGGCCTGGCCTTAATGCCAAATGTTAAAATTTAATTAATTTTCTACAATTGCATAGAGTAAATAAATTATTCTGAAGTAAAAGCTCTCACATTCAAACGTCTACTATTATATCTACTATTATATAATAATACTAGCTGACCAGTAATATTTCAGCCCCGATAACAGATTATTATATTTTTGTAATAATAGTTTCATATTAGGCTCATTTAAATTGTGAAATTCAAGTCATCCACAATGGTATTATTTAAAGAACGTGAAACACTGAATTTTTAAGATTCATGCGTGGTATAAAGTGGTATTATCTTAACTGATGTATCGTTTGCCGCCCTCAAGCGAACACGCGCTCTTTATACACATTAGGCGTCCAAACAAATAGAGACAAATGGGCTTCCCGCAGTATTGCCCCCACATTATCCATATACTCAACCGAAATGACAGTGACGACGCCGACAAATACAAATTAAATCAATTTCACACAACAAATAGGCACCGTAATGTTCCTTGTTAGACAATTCTATAAACGTTAGTATGTAGGGCGATAATATATTTCCACTAAAGCTTTCTTAAGCTTTTTAAGTGCCTTTTAGTGACGGTCTTATCCATGCTCAGTTCAGTTTTAAGGGTTTTATTAAAACAATAGTCAAAGCAAAATAGTCAAGATGCGGACAAGTGGACAAAACATCCGAAATTTTTGTTCATGAAAATTAATAAAAAATGTTGAAGTGTTTTTATTAAATGTAATTGTGAAAATAAATTTATTTGTGTCAACATTTGTTTACTGTAGGGTGTTAAATATTATGTTCATGGTAATATGGGTTGGTTTAAAAAATCAATATTTCATTTTTAGATAGTGTCGAAGTCCTCACCTCCCAAGTGAGTGTCGCCAGCGGTGGCAGCCAGAGTGTAGTCAGAATGAACACAAGCAACTCCATTGACATAATAAATTACAATGACAAGATTAAGACAATACGCTTCCAATTGAGAAATTGTATATTTTGATAATAACCATTCAATCGCTTGAGAAATGTTGAAAAATGTATAAATTTTCGATGCACAAATTTCTATTGTTATCTAACGTATTTCCAAACATTGCCTTAATAGATACGGATAGCATTTCGTTTGCAAAAACGAATGGCCTACGTATGTATCTACTTGTAGGTATACATGTGGACATGTTCGTAAGCTTTTTTTATCTGAAGCTGTAAAACTCATGCATCGCCGAAGATACAGATGTACATTTAATACATTATTTCCAATAACAATAGAAATTCTCTTTAGGATAATTTAATTTAAAATAACGTCCCATTCGCCTGCAAGTTCACCCGAATTATTTTTTTTTCCCAACGGAGCATGAGGGACAAAGAATGTCCCTTTCACCCGAATATTAAATTGTTAACTATTTTTCCCTGCTCACCCGAATTAATAGGTTCTACCCACACGCGAATGTATTTTAATAGCGATATCAGAAACAACGTGATTTGAATATTAAAGGTGAGACCTTTACACTAATTATGGACATAAAAAAAGTATTAGCAAAAGCATGTTTGGGTTCCTTTTGATATACTCATTTAACAAATTACTTATTCAGTAGTAAATAAGGATAAGGGGGAACAGCGAAGTCTATCTGCCAGAGCAAAGTAGGAGATACCATTTTGCCATTAATGACTTTAAGATTCAAGAGTATACGACGATTTTCAAGAGAAGGAATTTTAAAACGGCAAGGCGGGTGACATAATCGGCCTTATACGGCCTCTGGATGAGGGCGTTGTATAAGTATATATATATATATGAGTACTAATATGATTGAAATCCTTGCATAAGCGTTTGATGAAGCCTAACAACTTTCAGTATCGGGTCACTATATTGTGTGCATGTGCTTAGTAAAGCTCAACTTAGTGTCTAAGATTACACCAAGGTCGCAGATAGTCTAAGATTCTTTTAAAAAATCACCAGATATACTATAGCGAGAAGACAAAACAAAGCGGAATTAAGTTTCATTCTATTTAATTTGCACCAATCATATATACAATATCTTTTTGCAACAATGAAACATCACTTTAATTTGAAAATACAGTTAAATAATTTCACATCATCCGCAAAAACCGAAAATAGACTATTTTTAATATAATGGAAAAATATCATTTATAAAAACAAAAAAAAGATTGGAACGAAGTGCGACCCCTGAGGAACACCAGAGCTAGAGCCACATGAATACCTACTCTACCGATATAAAAACCGTGTCCTGTTAACATTTAGACGTGAACTCATATTTTATATTTTATTTTCTACTAGTATTCATTTTGAGAATCATGGCAGTAAACGACCATTAATTTGTAGATGGCGCGACACAAACAGTTACTAACTGTAATTGTAAGATGGCGCTGGTTTAACTTTTCATATACCATTTCTTTTTTTATATGGAGTTCTAGATCGCGGTATCAAAGTGATCTTACCTGTTAGCATATATACCAGACGACATTCTAGTAAAGCACATCACAATTGGTAGCTTTCTTGAGCGGAGGCCGTGAATGCCACCCATGGTTCGAGCTCTCCATGGTTGTCAGGAATGGTTCTTTGGGAGGGTACACTGCCTTTATGCCGTTTTTAACACTTATTTTACGACCTGATTCAACAATTTAGCATTACTAGTGTTCGCCCACTGATTGCAATTTGACCATGGGAGGTTTACATCGCAACAAAAGCCGGCATAAAAAGTATATTTAGAAATTTAGCTTAACAAGCAGATTATACAATAGCCAAAGGAATGTAGAATAAGCACGTACCTATATGATTCACTGGAAAACGTTTAATAAAATTAACCTTGGTGTGTGGTACCATGTGATGATAATGAAATTAAGAACATAATATTATAGTGAAATCTACGTAGATATTATCTAGTGTTAGTGTACTTTTACGTTGAAGCTACTGTAAGCCTGAATATTACCTAACCAAAGGAGACAATACTACCTTATGATAAAATACGAATTCGTGGCAAGCAATAAACATTGCATTATAATGTCAAATCTCACTTCGTAGATTATCAGAGTTACTGATAAAGGGTAGAGAATTTTTTAAAAGTAATTAAGAGAGCCCAACGATAACTCCAATATCAACCACAATTTGCAGGACAGCCTTTGTAACGAAGTGCGATCCCTGAGGATCACCACATGAATACCTACTCTACCGATATAAAAATCGTGTCCTGTTAACATTTAGACGTCAACTCATTTGTTATAACAAGCAATAAAATACGGACATTGATATGTACCCACTTTTTAACATTAATATCTAAGTAACTTTTAATCGCTCAAATATAATTCGAAAAACATGTGTTTGAAACCTATCTAAATTTATTTTCATTAAATACATATTACTTTTTGCCATTAAGTACTAAATTAATTTTCTTAATTAATTTTCTAAAACTATCCAATGCTTCTAAAATTTCATTGGAAACTTACAAACATTTCAATTACACATGAAATCAAAAGCCAATATCAAAAGCAGCAAAGTAATTTCTTAGAAATGTTTCCTTCAGACAATTCTTAGCAGGAAACATAAAATAGAAATATTATTTGAAATGTGTATTTACAATAAAATTATTGAAGTGCTAACAGTAAATTACGAATAAATTTTAATTACAACCTAGTGTTTTGTTTTTTACATTTACTTTCATGAAAAGAATTGTTATATGCAATTAACATTTACAAAGGAAAAGGTTTTAATAAGATCGTTACCTATACACACACTAAGTATCCATCTAGCTTAAGCGAAGTAAGAATTTATTGGAGCAATGATAGAAAAAAAACTCAATTTCACTTACGCATCCCGGCGAGATTCCAATCGGTGTTCACAGGACACAAGAAAAAGTCCTATTTGAAGTGGGTAATCTTTGCAAAGTCAAATCGACATTACATTACTGTGCCCGACTTCCTTTTGGCGGAAATCGACTGGAATTGCTTATGGTATGCGATGTTATATAGGAGAGGGCGAGAATGTATTTTCTTTTCAGAACTTTTTATCCTAACATTACGCTATTGAATATATTCGATCTTCGACTACAGATATGTACTTAACGATTGTGTACTTACGTCACATTACCTTCGCTAGGTAGGCTAGGCTAGGCTTAAAGATATAGATACAATAAATTCGGTGTCGGTTATGACTATTCCAAATACTACGAAAATATCTTGGTTATGCGATTTTACTGAAAGATTTAATGAGTTCTTAATCATAATAAGTAAACATATTTGGAAAAATCATTGAATGATCAGATAAAATAAACTATACAATATGTATCTATGTTAAGCGCCTATTGAAATAAAATAGCAATAATTTGTACAAACTTTTTGTTGCAATACTTTTCAGGCGTTCATAATATATTTAAACACTATTATATTTTATAACTAGCTGGTGCCCGCGACTTCGTCCGTGTTGAAAAAGAAAAAGTAGCCTATCCTGTGTCCCGTACGTCCAAATGTTTATCTACCAAGTTTCATGAAAATCAGTTAATTCGTTTCAGAGTTATGGAGGAACATACATACATACATACAGAAAAAAAATCTAAAAATCGTCAATTTAGTTTCAGTATCATGTATAGAGCCTATAAACGCGATATCTGAAAACAAAGTAACTTACTCCATGACCGACCCTTACAGATTTATTATTAGTATTGATATCCAAATTAACTTAACTATTCTTAAAAAAATGTACAAAGGCCGACCTCAAGACTCAAAACCTATTTGTTTTGGTATGTCCGCCACAAATTGCTCAGCTCTTGATTTCGCCATTACTGGAGCATTACTCCGACTAAACGTGACTGTCGGGTTATTGGATTCGTGAAGTCCTTGCGACACCTCCACATTATCTTCTTTTTCACAAAGCCATACTAATTCAAATTCTTACAGAATTAATTTTTTACAAAAAATCCGTACTAAACGACGATGTGAATAGATCTCACGACAACGTGTCGATATGAATAATCCAAAAGGTCTCAAGACAATCCTATATTGACCTGTTTGCCTCTTCGTAACATTTTCACAACAAAAAACAGCTGTAGGATTTATGAGGTAGTTAAGAAGCTATATAGCTGTTTCGTATTAGTTTATCAGCATAACTTACTTATTTGAGGGAACTTTGATTCCATTCTAATTAATTATGAGGGTCTTTGATGTACATTTTATATATGCGTAGAGAAACCTGGTTTGTACATGACTGGGACCTTGTAGGACTCTGAATAAATTAAACAGTGAATTTAGAATTACAAATAGTTTTTCATTTTTTATGTCAAGAGAACATAATTAGTTTTTCATATTTAATAAGAGCTGAGGCCTAATTTAAAGCTATGCTTTGATCTTGTATATTTTTCATTTAGAATGTGTCTAATGTAAGAATTCCCCATGTTTAAAAATAGAATTGTCAGCCCAATTTGTAACTAACACGTTTCTTATGCCTACCTTATGTTTTGATCTCTGAATGTTTTGATTATTGTACTGTCGCGTATGTACTAAAAATTGTTAATTACTTTTGAATGTTTAATAATACAAAATAAATTATTATTAATATTTTTTTAGAGAAATTCGTTCAGAAGGATGTATAAATTATAAATATACAATAGGAAGGACTCTCTATTCGACTTGTAGAAAGTGTTAACTATTTATAAATAAACTTTTTTTATTATTTTATATATATATAAAAAAATCAATTGCCGTTTGTCCCGCAAAAACTCAAGGATGGCTAGATCGATTTTAATTCGGTTTTCACTTATGGAAAGAGGGATGAAAAGAAAAGGTTTGTAATAAAAATTACACTCCCGGTCGAAGCTGTTACTAGTTACTAAAAATTAATTACCATGAATATTAAAGTGTATTTTTTTCTGAATAGCCAAGCGAATTATTAGTGTTACATAAAGATTGTTGACGTCGGATATACTAATACATAGGAATTGTAAAGATATAGAAATCCATTTAACAAGTGTCTCGCGATTGTACCTCCTTCACCATTATTAAATTTTCAAGTAGCTACACGGAGAACACTAAACTTATACTTTTTATTTATCAAATATTTCACTAAAACAAAATTATTCTAGTCCATAATCACATGAAATAGAAATGATATTTAGGGATTAGAAACTAGTACGTAGTCGGGCGGAGGGTTATAAGATAATGAAATAAGAGATAGATAACTTAATGTAACTATTGTGCAAATTTTGTGTTGCAGTATATCGGGACTATGGATGTGCCTCGTCCGACCAGCCGTGTGGAAATAGTAGCAGCGATGAGACGTGTTCGTGTGAGTTGACATTATAATGTGTTTTCCTACCCATAGACTGAAGTGTTAAATCTGTTTCCATAGTGGCATTCAATTAGGAAAACTGATGATAACAAAAATGGGGTATTCAGTTGGATTCTATAGCTCGTTGGATATATACGTATGATACTGTAATATGCTCAAAGAAATTATTACTCGTAACGTACACGTATTCATATAAAACTCGGCTGTATACACGACACAGCTGTACTCCTTTTTAAAGGAACATTATATGGTCTTTTCATAAAAATTTAAGTTGACAAACTGGTAGGTAACTTAGATAGCAATCAATGGATTTTCCTAAACAAATTATCAGCATCAAAAATGATAAATATGATGTAGAGAAAACATATATTTTCTTTCGTCTTTCATATAACGCTATCCTTTATATATGTAGATAAATTGATATCTATTAGTGAATGACCATATGTCTTCACCAATCTCTGATTTAAAGTCAAGTAAATCTCAAACGAATGGTGCGTCAAATGACATTGGATTGGAAAACAGTTTAAATGATTTGTACTCTTAACGCTTCATTCTACGTGTCAGTATCTGTATTTGTTAGAATTTTGTGTAGGAATATAGGATTGTTTTTGCGGCTTGTCTGTAGTGTGAATGTGAATATAACATTTCCATTCGTATTATGAAATATCGCGCTGACTAGATGGTTTCTTTATAGGTTATAGTTACCTATTTTTCTCAATCCTATTCCATTTATCGTTCTTTACATTGGTGAAAACCGTGTCAAAATTCGTCAAAAGTTGACAACGACTTCATTTTATAAAATTTACTATCGCAACTGATATTTTTTAAATATTTTATGGCAATCGGCTTCGCACAGATGCAATTTTTTTTGCAAATTATATACACAAATCTTCCTCCTTTATCGCTGTTTCCTTTAGAGAAAACTGTATCAAAATTCGTTGGGTGGTTTAAAAGAAGTTAGCATAGAAACAGACAGAAGAGGACACTACTTTTTACGGCGTTATAATTTCTTTCAATGCATTCACAATCAATGTTACATACCATATGTGTCTCCCGATCAACTTTTAGCTCGTATATTTGGAACCCAATATGTGCAACGGTACTTACTGGATGTGTCCAAAACGTGTTGTCATGGATTGTATTTGGCCATCGTCACAGGACGACAAATGTAGCAGAAGGCTGGCACATTCAATCAACAATTAAAGCAGATGCGAATTATGCTGTTCGAGCAGCTGCATTCGAGGGTGCAAAAAAGGATTAAAAAAGATATAGACAATGACGATTATAAAATCATACAATGCAGTTAATTAACGGGGAAATTAAAGTTTCATTATTTTTAGAAATCCTCGCTAATAACTAATTTATTTACCTATATTATGTTAACCCCTTACACCACTTAGTGAATATTACAATTATTATTTTCAAATAACTTCTCTTTTGTTATGGCACAATTACAATAATGTAAATAAATAACGACGACCGGAGCCAGCCCACAGAACTACAGCACAGAACTAGTAGGAATAAGCCAAAATTTTGATTTAACTCTCATAAATTTTCATACCACGGGCTTATATAATGATTTCGTTTGATCAATTAGATTAAATTTAATGTATATTTAATGACATTGAGAAAACAGCTTTAATTTATTTTAAATTCCGCAAATAAACAAAATTATAAGATTTCTTCCACACCCCGTAATGCATGTGACGAATTACTTCCCGTACCAAACGATGTCATGTCAATAATACTCTTTCGTCCGTATTTTCATAACCTTGTAAAACAAATTTCATTATAGCTCGTTACCGTGGCAAAGCTAAGTTTGTTATAAGAGATGAAGGACCTAAGTACCTTACACGATAGTGAGAATATGTAGTTTGAATTCCGATATAATCATATAAGCATGAAACCGATTTATAAGCAATGAAATTGCGTCAAAATATACAGCGTTAAATCTCTAATAGTAGAAAAACAAAGTCCACTTGATGGTAGATGGCTACCATCGCCAGCAAAGTCTCAGGTGCTGCAAGTGCGCTGCCGACTATATTAGATTTAAGTTAGGTTTACGTGCGTTCTTGCACGCTTATATAATAATCTCAGAAACGGCTTAACCGATTTGAATTCGGTAATTGATGATTACCTGGATTAAACTATAGTAACTTTATATACTGGAAATATGTTAAATTCCTGTAGGATTTTCTAAAAATGAACGTTTTTTTTTTGTTCAGCATATTCTGGCACGATCCCAGATCCATGATTCGTTAAAAAGCATCTATAGTGAAAGTTTCATTAGTATATCATGATTGTGTATCGGAAAACAATAGGTAATATTTTTTTTTAAGTGTATTAAGGAAGATATTATAATTATGTTATATGCGAGTAGGTCTAATACAGCTTTAGATGTACGTTATAGTGATGTAATCATTTGTAATTTGAAAAGAGATAGGCAAAGGTTGAAATCGCTAGGGTTGCGGCTCGGGACATTATTATCGTATAAGCGAGGTATGCGCTACGAAGACGGTCCCGATCGCGTCACATTGAAATATGAATAATGACACGCGCCGTGACATAGCCTCCGTCTGAATATAAATGAATCACATTGGCCCGTATATACCCCAAATGGAACGCGCCTATACAAAGAATAAATTTTGTTACATTACGCATACTTAGCGGAAAAGATTTATTGAAAATCATTTTCAACAAGTGGCTGTGATAAGCTGTGCTTTATCAATGATATCTTGTTTAGTTTAATATATAGTCTTGTAGTCATTATCAGAACGTTTATTACTGAATGAGTAATGAGTATCTTGTTGAAGCATATCTGAAATAATGCCTTGCTAACCTTTGACAACAAAATTCAGTATTTACCACTATATCAATAAATGTAGCTGCAGAAAAAGGCTTTAGGCAACTATCATTATTACTTCTGAATGTACATGTATAACGATTTTTTTATTGTAGTTTTTGATAAAGTGGTCGTAGAATAGAAAATTTATGAAGGGTATAGTTTTTAACTTAATAAAATAATTTCTGTGGTACTCACAGTGGTACTTTGTTTGGCATAGATTTATTGTAAATTTTTCAATAATGTTACGTAGTTCAAGAGTAATACTTTAATTCTCAAGCATCCTCCAAAATAACGTTTTCTTTTAAGAAGGACTAGAGCACGAAGCCTTGTTGAAATCCTCTTAGCTTATAAGACGCGCTCCGCTTAATTGTTCACAAATTTTTATAATGAACGCATTGTCTTTTTTAGGTGAAACAATAGTAGGTAATCAAATAAAATTGTAAAGGTTTTCCGTAAATTCTAGTCATTACCGACTTTTTTAATGATCGACAGGCAGGCTGATGACGGTTCACATGAATGTAACATCACCTAAAAACAAATAATTGTAGCAGGGTTGTAAGTGCGCTGCTGACCTTGATACAGAATAAGAATAAATGACAGAAAATAAGATAAGGATAGGAGATAAGGAAACATTACTCATGCACCGAAACACAAGAGCACTGATGTTGTTGTTTCAGGATCTGTTCGTCTATAGGTCGGTGGCAACTGAGGCCATACGGGATGCCCAGTTACTTTGAAGCAGTGTGTCCTTTCTTTTCAAGATGCTTTTCAGCTGCGCAATTTCTTTTCAAGATTACTTGTTTTTTTTTTCTTTCTCAAAATATCAATCAAATGAATCGAACTGCAGTGCTTAATTAAAAAAAAGTCGTAATATATTATAATTACGACTTTTTAGTTTCTCGATTCTCATTTCTCTAGTTCTCATAGTTGACTCATCTAGATCTGGCAAGATTTTCGCTCTTCACAGTCTTTTGCGCAATCCGTCTGGAAGTAACCATCCCTTTATAGAAAACCACCTTGAAACTGCATGTATTGTACGACCTCAACAAACCCATTGATCCTTTCGCTATTGTAATGGTGTAATTAAATTTTGGATGCAGATGGTAAATGTGGTAAATACATCATCAAACTGTATCCCTCGATTTGGTTATCATCAGTTTTCTGAATAGCCTCCTATTATGGAAGTAAAAAACAAAAGAAAGTGAAAGCAAGACAATGAACAGATTTATTTCTTGCATTTATTTCATTCTGAACCTTCGTAAAGTTGTAATGTAGTTTCGTTTTAGTTCATACGAATATTAACATAAGAATTCCTTTACAGTATGAGTTCAAAGCGAGAGGGGTGAAAAAACGAAAAGTAACTGTCGACGTATCAATAGATGGAGTTCGGGTCACAGCTCGAACAAAGGCAACTAAGACTAAGGTGAGTTATCAGAAATACATAAACAATACGATAGAATCCTCCTTGAAGTATGGCACAAACAATAAACAACTAGCAAGACATTCTCGTACTTTCTTTCTTTCAAATCCTTTCTTTGAAATCCTATTAAACCTCTCATCGTCCTTTGCATAGTAAATAGCAATTTTAAACTTTTTAAAATTCAATACGTTCTAGAATAAAGTTAAACGGCAAAAGGTGCATTTCGTATTTTATTCATGAAATTGTAATAAAAAATTGTCATTCGAAGCACCGCAAACTCAACTCGAATTCTACACCAAGTTAGATTGAAATCTTATACAGGGCGTCCCACGACTATGCCACATGGAGGGAAAGTACCTTGAATATTGTAGATGGAAAATTTTACTGAAAGAAGACATTATTTTAATTTGGAAAACAATTTAAACTGCATTCATAGATTTTTAAATAATTACATGGTTGAACCGGGAATCGAACCCGCTACACGAGAAAAAAAATTATCCTGTAGCTTTCATACCGATCGAAAGGCTTCATCATAAGGATTATTTTTTGAAATAACATAGTGTCAGAAATAAAAGGAAGACCATGAATTTTAACATTTTTAATACAAAATTAATCAATTTATCAAATGCTCAAAATGAGTCCCATACTGTTGAATACAAAGTCGCACTCTTTTGATTATTTCACTCCGTGTCGATTTTTTGATCTTGTTGTGGTAGATATTTAGAATAATACGCCTAAGTTCTGTTTGTAGCTCGTGGACACGTTCATACTGGTTCTTGTAAACTAAATTTTTATGCATATAATTTACGCGTCTTTCGGCTCAGGATACGGCTCGATTTGTTGCATACAACCAGGTACCTATCTACTAATTACGTATCTCTATCATTTTATCATGCACTTAAATTATAATAGGGAAATGATGCGTACTTCTCAAGTGGGTACATTTATTAGTAATAGGTACTTATGATAATGTCAGTTGTATGTCCTTACAGCAATGTCAGCTTTTCATTTTTCTGAACAAAATTTCACATCAAATGTTAAAATTCATGGTCTTCCTTTTATTTCTGACACTATGTTATTTAGCAAAAAATAATCCTTATGATGAAGCCTTTCGATCGGTATGATAAAGCTACAGGGTATTTTTTTTTCTCGTGTAGCGGGTTCGATTCCCGGTTCAACCATGTAATTATTTAAAAATCTATGAATGCAGTTTAAATTGTTTTTTAAATTAAAATAATGTCTTCTTTCAGTAAAATGTTCCAACTACAAAATTCAAGGTACTTTCCCTCCATGTGGCATAGTCGTGGGACGCCCTGTATAGTGTAGTGCATAAATTTTTGAATTAAATGCGGATGAACTAGTTGGTAAAGGAAAACTACTTCAAGAAAAAATCTTTTCAAAGTTATTTGAGTGAATATTATTAACTCGCCAACTAATATCGTTAAATGCAATATAAAAGTTTGGATAGTGATTAAAATTTCAGCCTGTGTAGGTATACTGTAAAGGAAATTGTGTTCCGGAAACAATGTCACAAAGTCCTAAACAATCAGACCCAAAACATATTTGACTTTACAAGTGAGTAATTATTATTTGTATTGAGGAAATCAAAGTCTTCAAAACTAATTGCTATAGGTACATATCCGTACTTATCTCATTGAGCTATTATTACTAACATCTTGAAATTTTTGTATTAAAATATTTTCTAATACGAACTTGATATGCATTTTGTGCCTCAGACTAAATAAGAATTACAGACAGAATTTTGTAGACAACAGATTTTGCGAAGCCGGTTTTAAACATATGCCTACTAGGCCGTATTACCTACCTCAATTTTTGTTTATTTTTTATAAAAATATTGGTTTTCAAGTTTTCTTACATGTGAAATGTGATTCCATCCTGATTTTTATTTTTTAAGACTAGTTTTTACACCCTTTCAGGAAATTTTAACAATTTTAATTTTAATAAGGCGAGGTGTAGCTTCATTGCATTTGTTTTCATGTATGTATCCGTGTATGTACACGGCGAAGGCGTAGTTTTACTGGCTTCACTCTGCCGTCCTTAGGGTTGAAAACCGTCCTAAGGGTCCTTCCTGTTGAAAACGATTTTTAACAGGAAAAAATCGAAAAAATAGATTCCAACAGGAAATTAAAGAGATTGTACTGAAAGATTTAGTCAGAGGTACAAGCCGTTCTCTCTAATAAATAACAATTTCTTGTAAATCACTTCTACCTTAATATAAATTTGAAAAAGTTTTTCTTTAAAATTCAAGATTCAATATAAGATGAAAAATTTATTGCGTTCCTGTGAATGCAATAAAAGTAGACGGAAGTAAAAATGTACGACAAAATTCAATGTTATGAAGACAGGGACTAAACTCAGAACGAACACATTTTTACGCACAAACTAACAAAATAAACGACACTTGTGTATTTATGTTGTGCAAAATTGTAGAGCAAACTTTTATAGCTTCTCGGAAATAACTAAACAGGTTTAAAATTGGAAGGTTTTTCTTAACTATTGTGCAAATACTGAAAAGAGAAATAAAAGTAGGCGATTAAAACTTGGGTACAGATTTTAAGTTAAACTATATGCTTAAAAACAAATGTTGTCACTGAAAAGTTTTATTACTGTGACGAGAAGAGAAAGGTTTTCTCATAAAATTGATTTTTTTGTATCAACCTGGCCTTGTTGCGTCAGGCGACGGTAGCCACCTACCATCAAGCAGACCGTCAGCCTGTCTGCCGACCTTATATGTATAAAAAAGTCCTCAGAGCGAATCTAGGCTACGTATTTCCAACTGCTGATTTTGGTCGATTAAAAGTTAATTTTTTTTTGTAGGTCATTAATCACGACGGCTGTAATGGAAAGCTGTCAACTGGTGTCCGTGAAGAGCCGCAAGGCACAGACTCCTTTTGTTACCCCCGGTCTCATTGATGCTCCTAAAAAATAATACTCTTTCCTCCCCTGACACCTTCAACACACGTTAAAACCGGCCAGCCTTCTCTCGCATAAACCGTTTTTTCTCTCTTTGAAACGTGTCTTGTTAATGAGAATCAAATTTACATCACATTTACAACAGAAATGTATTGTTCAAAGGGATTTATCTATAATAATAAATGTTTTTATTAATGAAAGAGGAGGAATTTGTATAGTTTATTATAAACGCTCAATTGAAAAGTTGATGCCAAACAAATACTTAGTCGTCATTACCCAATAGTTCTCTTTACATGCTATAAATCACAATTTCTACTTTAAAGATAAATTTTATTAAAAAATTAACTAAGATAAGAAAATAAGTAGACTACACTTTGACTGCCACACACACATTATGTAATTGGCTAAACAAATTTTTAAGTTCACATTATTTATTTATAAGATTAATTACCCCTAAATGTTTCCTGTAATAAATAAATGTAAATTTTATTAAACCCCTAAATAAACAAATAAATATGTATTAAATTTTCGATGTACCTTAACAATAACTGAAATTTGTAGATATTTTCCATAAATAAATTTGTAGTTATGATTTTTGTGGTGGCCCAGTTATCGAAATTTGACTGTAATTCATTTAATTTTTAAGTAGGTAAGTACTAAGTAAAGTATATCAATCTCTTATCAGTTTGACCACAGACTTAGTCATAAACAAACAAGAAGAGTAACAAGAGTATACATTATTACCTACATAGAGTGGGTAATGTTTATTTTAATTAATTTAAGATATTTCTAATGCATATTATATAAAAAAATATCTATCTCCACTACGGTTGATCACGTGATTTCATACTCTTCCGTCCGCGCAATTTTCTTAAAAAGGGAACCCAAGTTTTCGCTTCACGTATTAATATTACATTTGTTTTTATTCTTTCGTATAACACACAATACTTATCTATATTAACTTCTATGCGCTTGTTTCGTATATTCCCCATTTATAAGTTATATAATATTATAATCTTTCAAAAAGTCTGCTCTTAATCAAAAAATTGCTTCTTAAAAAATCGAATAAATACGAAAAGATAATTTTCGCAATAACGAACATTATAAACTCACTTCTTCGATTTATTTCAGTCGTAAACATTGCTAAGGACAATATTAATAACTTTAGATGAACGAGCTACGTTTTTATACTTCCTCTAGCTCGTGATTCGCCCAAGGCAATTTGTTGTCATTATAATAGGGAAAGAAGAAAATGATTTTATAAATTGAATCTGTTTTTTTTATAACCGTGTTCTAATGTTTTTCAGACAAATTAGACTATAATTCCAAAACTGTGAAAACGAAACTTGTTATTTTATAACTAGCGACCCCTCCCGGCTTCGCTCAGGATGCAATTTTTTTATTTACACAAGCCATTCAAGTACCCTATGTACAATGTTAAAATTATGACTAAAAAAGTAAATTAATTTAACATCAGAGTTCCAATTTAATCTAAGTAATCTGTCTGCTCTCTCATCATTTCCGACAAATGTCATTTCTCATTTTTGTTTGCTGTGGGAGTTTCAACAGTACTTAATGGGAACAAAAACGTACATTACAAATCAGTCTGTAAGTAGAACTTTGCAAGAAGTGATCTTTATTTTACTTTATTTAATTAATTTATTTATTTTACTTTATAGAGTAGATTAAGAAAAAAGGACCTGTAGATTTCACTATTCACACGGATGAAGCCCCGGGAAATTACTAGTATCGAAAAAAAAATTTACAGCTACTAACCACGACGTGTTGTTATCTGTATTTCCAGACAAAGGCTTAACCTATCAATAACACACAATATTAAATATCGTTGTGTACTTACGTACAAAAGGCTAATTTATAAAGCGACCGCAAATATTAATCATACAAATCTGTTGTTTTAGCTGTTTCACTGGTAAAACATATTAAAAAGCTTTTATATGAGTTTAGTAATTTCCGTATTGGGCAACCCGTCTGGCGGTAGTAACCACCCCCTTACAGAAGACCACTGAGTAGTGTTGTTATGTTGAATATGTGCTGTTGTGTTTCGGTGAGTGAGTAAGGTTACTTTTTACTTATCCCTTATCAAATACTAATGTATTCGACAACGCACTTGCAGCACATGTTGGTCATGCAGCACGTGTGTTTGCTTGTTTCCGTGTGTTGCTCAAGTGGATCGTCAACGTGTATTAACATTAAAAGTATAACTAATCAAATACAAAAATTTACGAAAAGTAAATATATGAGTTTACCGTAAGAGATATCGGTACGCTAATGAAGCACCTAAAGGGTAAATATTTCCTTTAGAATAGAATCCTGTAGAAAAGAGAAAAATATTTTTAATTTGAGAATAATGAAAAATAAAAAAAACCTATGAAAAATAGTCAAAATAGTGCTGTTTTCATAACCAGTTACGAAACAGGTAAGAAAAATTCCTTTTTCATATAATAGCTGGTTATGGAAAATAGTTACGAAAATCGATCAAAGTGATTCACGAATGTTTGATAAACTCAGTCATAATGATAGTTTCAATAATGAATATGAGAAATTAATATTGAAAAAAATAATAGACTGATTTAATAAAACGTTTGTCACTGGACACAACGTACTGTTTTTGCATAGAGTTGTAACGATGGCTTGTAATTACGTTCCAGCCGGCAGAGGGCTAATTGAGAGCTATTTCTTACCCTCTAAAGCTACATCACACCCTTGTTATATCTACAGCAACACAGAAGATATGAACCGCCCACGCTCTTACGTTTAATACGTACAAGCCAAATAAAACCTAATAAGGAAGCCTTGATGAAGAATATATTGTTATTGCTACCAGTGTTCAAATATGTAATAAAAATATATTGCTTTTTTGTTAAACATTAATAGTAGATAATAAAGCAAATTAAATAGGCCCATTTCCTTCTCGAGTGTTTAAAGTTGTACCACTCCATAAAAAAACTTAACCAAAGTCATTAGATCTATGGTTTTATTAACACTATAGTTTTGGATAATTTACACTTTAATAAATAAATTACGTAAAAGATAAAAGACAAAATAAGTAAGATCATTTGAGTAAAAGTGATTTATCTTGTCTCATTGAATTTACAAGTGTGTATAGTTTTCATGGTTTTCGTTTCATTTAATTTACCATGTTTAGACATTTGATCCTACGCTTGATGCCATAAAAATACAAGCTGTTATTTTTTGGATTTTTGCCGGTTTGATTCTCCGATGGGTCAAGCATATTTTCAAAAATTAAGGAATGCTTTCTTTCAATAAAATTTGCTCCGGTCAGTATTTAGAGTACTTACTTTTCCTCCAGGAAAAAGAAATTCCATCCTGTATCCTGTATAGGCTTCAAACACGCTAACTATACATAATTAAAACACATGCGCTATAAAACATGTATTACAATTTAACGTATTAAATAAATTTTTCTAATTTGGGAAAAATTTAATTAACCAGTTCGATTACCTGAATAAAAAATTTTAATAGTATTTTTATTTCGACAGGCCCACGGCTCAAAATTGTTTGGACGCAAGAGCAGCAGTGTTACTGAACCCTCCGAAATAATGAATCACCCAATCTACCGCATCTTCTACGTGTCGCACGACAGTTCCGATTTGAAAATATTTTCCTACATCGCGAGGGACGGTGCTACCAACGTTTTCAAATGCAACGTTTTTAAAAGCAACAGAAAGGTAAGTAATAAAAAATAACTTCAACTTTTTCTTATTTATTTTAATTAATATTTTGTAAAAATTAAATTACTTTAATGATTATACCCTAAACCTAACTTAAAAATACTTGACTGGAAGTTTCAAAGCTAAACATTGTTCAAAATTAAGCCTCACAAGAATGATTACAGCATTACTATAATTCGAAGGCTACCCATAGTACCTACCCATTCTTCTCATATAATATCTTACGATCTCGACTCAGAAGGCAACAAAGTTACATTCGTTACTCATTTCAATATCCGTAACATTCGTCTAAAAATTCCCAGTTTTAATAATTTTTTAAAACGATCGCAACACTGATCATAATTTTATTATGAAAAATGATAGGGCGAAAAATTATAATATATTCTGATGACATGACAAAAAAGGATAAGTGCTTTCAATAGATTGTAATAGGTACAGCCACTTATGTATGTTACTATTTTACTAACCATATTTATACGAAAGTAACTCTGTATTCATTGGTTACATTTTCAGGGTCAAATCTTGAATCTATGATAAATTAATTATTAATTTTGGTATAGAGATCAGACAAAAGAAACTGGAAGGCGCGTTCAATAATGAATAAGCGTAGGCTTTAATAGGTTTAAGAAAGAGTTAGCGGATATACAGACAGACATACGCGCAAAGCGACTTCAATTCATACTATTTATGGATGTTATGTATACATATATTATACATATATTAGCCTGTAATAAGAGCGATAAGTTTAAACGATGATTCTATAGAGTATACGCAGTTACCTTAACCTAATCATAATGCTCCAAAGTGCTTATATTCAGAGATATAGCAATTAGCTAATCCAAAGTTACAATACATAATCAATGAATTTCATGATGGCTAGTAAATTGTCAGTTATCAGTCGTTAGATGTCTTGGTACAGGGTAACTGGGGCGAGAACGATCGTAAATGTCAATGTCAAATACTCCGACTGGACACATTATGTCTGTAGCAGTACATTGCTGGCTCGATTAATTTTGTTAGAAAATAACAGTAAATTTGTTTTTCATTTTAATTAATTGAAACCATTTGGAATTAATTACTGATACCTTAAAGGGTCTATATTTTAATTTATTGCTCTTATAACAGGCCACATCCTGTATAATATGTTGATATGGAAGATATAAAAATGTGAATAACATTTTAATGAATAAAACTTTTTTTCTCGTCAGTGAAGAAGTGTAATCTCCTAAAGGTAAGAAATAAAGTATGTAGTTATATACTAAGTTCTTCTATTGAGTTGAAAATGGCCAAGAGCGAGTGCCGTTTTGGTATGAACATTGCAAGGATCGTAAACACGGCCCAGCTATAAACCGCAGCTGCCGTGCCACACGCCCGCGGAATATGTGAAAATTACCGCTTTTTAGAATAAAGCGCGACGTACCAACGTATAACGTCGTTGATGTGCGGCCGATAAAAGAATAAACCCGTATCTCACCAAGACATTAATTTACTGAAAATTCTTCTCACTTTTTTCATACATTATACGGTAAAGAGTGGCCGACAGGCTGATGGGCTATTATCAAACAATTATTCAGTCAAATCCACCAAACACATAATTGGAGCAGCCTGTTACGTAGGTGCCTTCTATCGTCAAGTGGGCATTTTTTACAAAAAAAAATTGATATTAAATGCATTTTAGAGCATCTTTTAATTACCTGATTAACTAATATGAAATATTGTACAAACAGTAATCTAACTCCGAAACATAAATTAGAAAAAAAGTACCCTAGGAATCATCTTATTATAAAAATAAAAAAATCCATAATATAATTATGAGCAGTAAATATGGCATAATGTTTAATCAGTAAAATGTGTTACACGGGTGCAATATTTTCTGCAAATTATAGGTATATAAAAACTTCCTCGTTTAACGCTCTTTGCCTTGGTGGAAACCGCATTAAATCCGTTGCGTAGTTTAAAAGATCGAAGCATACATACAGAGGGACATACGGCGGATTGCGACTTTATTTTTACTATATTCAAGTTGTCTCATAATAAAACTTGCCAGTCAATAAGCTTGCTTGAAGAGTTTTATAATCTACGTGTTCTGTTAATGAGGATGATTAATTTAAGGACTAATCCTTACAAAAGCTTTCTCGTATGTCTATTTCATCTCCCCCAGTAAAGATTTATCATGGCTCTGGTCGTCCATTGATAGTTGACCACTGGGATTTATTTCTGGTGACGTTCAATAAAGCTGCCGCTTCGCTCTCACACTTGCTCTGTCTTTGTAACAAGCTTAGTGATTCCCATTAATTAAAATTTCCAGCAATAAATATGTTATTTATGCTTTATATCCTTAATGAATTTAATAATAAGTGTCTTGTTTACACGCTTGTGTCTTGTAGGTTTGCCAGAGTGCAAGTAATTATTTTTATTGATATTTCTAAACTCGTATTACGTTTTTCGAAAACACGATAAGTTAGATAATTTAGTGAAAAATTATCTAACATATGGTAAAAACCACGTCAAAATGTTGCGTAGTTTTTGAAAAAAAAAAAACAATATTTTTGAACCAAGTCGCCGAAGCTCTCCGCCTCTGTACGCTTTTTGGATTCGGTTCTCACTAATGAACCTATAAAAATATGCATCCCGGACGTAGCCGAAAGGGGGTCGCTAGTTAAATATGATTTCATTTTGAAGCCATTTTAAGATGTCATCTAAATGTATCTAGATTAATATAATTAAAGACTACATCATTCCTTGAAAAATACCTAAGTATTTATTTTCATCATTTCTCGCCTTCTCACTATACTTAGTTCCCAATATTTCGTGTTTAGGTACATACAGAATTTTCTTTTTCGTATCTAAGTATTCTGTGTGCACAAAATGTCGTAAAAGTCATCACATCGTGAAAATAAAAGTAAAGGAAGGTTGTATTTAGAAGCGCTGCCAACTTTCAGACCAATTTGCAAATCTTCGATGTGGAAATCCGCATTTCTTTACTCACTCCCTCGGACGTCGTTTCTGTTTCACTAACGTTTTTAGTTTTTAATCTTAGGTGATATATAATTTATTGTTAAATTATTTGACAAAATCACATTGACGATGTAGGTCATGTACGCGTTGCCACGTGACGACCGCGTAAAATTTTTGAAGAAGCAGTAACATTTAAATTTATTCCTACTAATTAAATGTCATCTCGCCGGGTTAATGTGGATAACATTAATGAATCCGTAACACTAAACAGCGTAATAAAATTTCGTAGAGAAATTTCGCAACATGTCCCAGATCATGAATCAAGATGAGTAATTGACTTGTTTCCACCGATAATTAACTGGTTGTGATCTCAAAATACAACGACGGAATCGTATTTCTTGCTGAGTGAGGCTATTGCACGCTCATAGATTGAGATTAGCTTAGATTATTTACGTATGTGAGGTGAGAGTATATACATTTAGAGCAAAAGCTAACAGTATGTGAGCTAACCTAATATTTCTAGGACTATCTTCCCTAGCCGATCATGCAAACCACTAGTTTAGAATCACAATGCGACAGTTTACCAACGAATAACATATTCAGGGTTGTAGCTGTGCTTGCACATTCTTTGTTGATTGATTTGCTTGTGTACTTGAGTAGCAGCTACTGCCACCACACCACCGAGATCAGCTACCGTAAGGCGTTTTATGATCGACGAAATCATATGATGGAAGATGTAGCGTCTAGTAGACTTTACGATTTGTATAGTCTAAAGTAAGGCGTGTTTTGTATATTAGGAAACATTTATGCATATCAGTATACATTTAGGAAGCTCCTAAACGGAGATAACGAATGTGCATATTTCACATACATATATACTCCTGGAAATCTCATTAAACAATAGACAAACAATTCTGGTCACGAGTTGTTACGATCCGATAAAAACCTTCAGCGGACTCACGTCGACGTTGTCCTTCCACATTCCAACATCTAATTAAAACAACTCTTACTAGACGTAAAGAGCCTCAATACCCCAATACTTATGTATCACTGATGTATTTGATGATTATCTGGATTAATATATAGTATACTTTTTATCTTGGAAAAATGTTAGGTTAAGATGATTAGGAAAAATCTACAGCGCGTACGAAGTTGTGAGTACCAGCTAAGTAAATAAAATAATGATTGGTGTTGGTGCGTGTTATATGAAGCTAAGTAGATGATAAAACAAACGTAGTATTAACGACGAATTTGAAACAGACCTGTCGGCGTTTGTCAGTTTATTTATTGCTTTGTACTAAATCAGTCTCTGTGAACGCGGGCGCCACGCCGCGGGTGCGTTGGTATACGCCTGTTGAACTGTGGTTATACATTCACCTCCTGTTTATAGTCTATATAAATCTCCGAATCCACAAGCTCTTCGACTTTTATAATCAATTACCGTCTTCGATCACTCCCACCGAACACCATAAATATTCAAGAAGAACTGCGTAAAGTTACTCGCATTGAACTGTTTGTGAGGCCTTCTTTAATTACACAGATTGATTACTGCCCGGGTTTTATTATAGCAGTATTACGATTATGACTTCTTCATTTATATACTAAGTGGCCGTTAAATAAACATGAACGGGATAAACAGGTGTAAAAATTTCAAGAACCGGTAACATAAACAATCCATTCGCACTACAATTATTCTCGAAATACGGTTAGAGAAATAAATTCGAGAATTATAATTATAATTAGAGAATAATAATTCGAGAAATAAATAAATTTCTCGAAATTCTCGAAATTGCTTCAAAGTATCCAATTTGTGTTCACCGATAGCAATTATAAGAGTAACTACTTATTTTCTACATTAATCTATACATATTATAAAAGAATTTCGCTGTCCGCCTCTGTCTGTTTCTTCCCTAACTTTTTCTAAGCCGCACATGGATTTTGATACGGTATTCACTAATTTGCAGAAAAAAATCGCATCCCTAGAAAATCGGGGCGAGTGGCTAGTAAATAAAATATTTAATCTTCAATGGCCATAATTTAATATTTATGAAAAATTAAAGAATATTTTTAGCCAGCAAAATACAAACCCTATTATAAATGCGAAATTTTGTGAGGATGGCTATAACTATAATTTCATGTTACAATAAGTAATTGTAAATATCGAATAAGACAAAGCTTAATAAGTTCGTTGATTGGTGTTGCATAGTTGAAATTTATAGATACAGTTAGTTAAAGCAAGTTGGTCCTTTAATAAAGCCTCCGAGGGTTGAAGTTCAGCTTGTCAGGAGAAAGAAGGGGCGTTACAACTTTTGACTAGTTAGAGCAATGTTGATCCCAATCGGCTTTTGTACTCATTGTTTTCAATATTCGTCGTGGTTTTAGGGTACTTCCATTTTGAATTCTTATGTGCCTCTAGTTTATAGGTTTTTTAATGGCTGATTTTTAGAAGTGGAATAAAATATAGTTGCTTCATAGTTCTTGAGTTTGTATAATCCTTTTGCTAAGCAGAAATGGGTGGATTTATGGGATTATTTATACATATTAGGAATAAAATAACGTTGCTGTCCGCATTTGTCCGTTTCTCCGCTAAAACATCTCCTAAATCACCTAACGGATCTTGATACAGTATTCACTAAAAGTAGGAGCGATAAACGAGAAAGGCTAGTGTATATAATTTACAAAAAAAATGCATACCTGCGAACTGGGGCGGTTTTCGGTATTTAAAGTCTCACAAAAATCTTGAGGGATGCAGATACTTCCGCGGGTTTCACAATATTTCTTTCCTTCAATAATCACAATCAAAATTGTCTTATGGGATTGCATTCTCTAGTAGCTACTGAAAACGTATATAGTATAGAAAGTATGTGAATATGTTTATTTATGGTGCGTGAAGCGACTCACAACGACGTTCGTTGATCGTTCATGCCATGCTGCCGCCTCTTCAGTTGTTTCGTAAGGAGCCGTGCGAATGCCCGCGCTTTTGATCCACATAAATCGTAAATCCGCGAATACAAACTATAATTTATGCACTTGGATCAGCATCCCACTCTTAGAAAATGCCTAACCGCAGAGAAAATAATATGAAAAATAGACGAAATGAAAATCTTTTAAAGAATCTACCGACAGAAGTTCTTTTGAAGGCACGAAGTACGTTAGTTTCTTTAGGAGGAGCACTGAAATCTAGACAAGAACTACCGAAACTCTCTAAGCAGCAGACTAAAGACAAAAAGCACGAGGAGAAATTAAAGGTTAGCCGCTCTGAACCTGAGTTCAGCGAAATGAAAATCAAGCACAGAAGTAGAGTTGAAGAAAGCGCTTCGAGGGAATATAATGGTCTAAAGACCAGGCCCCTGTCTGTAGGGGCAAACAGGCGATACGACAAATGTGTTGAAGATTTTCAATTTGGAAACGCTACAAGAGATATATCTCCATTGCGCAGAAGAAAATATGACTCTTCCGAGGAAGTGTGTGTACAATCGCGTCTAGTGATACCTCTAAACGACAAACGGAACAATCAAGAGTTACTGACTCAGGAAATAAGTGAGAGACCTCGAAAGAAGCTATCATTTCGTGAACCAGAAATCATTGAAAGCGGTAGTGCTTCTTTGGGTAGGTCTCATAAATTAATGGGTGTAAACAGTCTAGCTCAACGAACCAACAGGGTCTTATTGCGACCTGAAATACACGCATCAAATCTAGACGGTATGGACTATGATTTAGAGGTGGGTCTGTTTGAATATAATTTTTTTCATCTTTAATTTACTGCTTAACATGAATTATCTATTTAAATTGATTTAAATAATGCTTGTATATACTTTAATCAGTTAAAAAAGGAAGTAAACCGTTCTAGGTTGCCACTTGTGTTATATGATTGTCTTTGTAGTCGTCTGCGACGATGTTTGAATTACTAAACCCGAATATCTAGTTCAGGAAACACCATTAATGCGAAGCAATTACGTCAACCCACATTGGCTGATGTATAGGAAAACAATCTATCGACGACGCATTAATGTAAAAAACAATTGTAATCTATGAAGAAACGCGAGACTATGGAGTCGAAGTCACACATCAAATGTTATAGAAGCTTCCCATTCGTGTTTATTTGGACGCGCGGCCAATCAAGATTAGCGCACGTCTATTTTTTTGTAAATCATACTCTCCATTGACATTTCTGTGTATTATTTTAACGTGTTGCGGTCTTACGTCAAGGGCAATACTTCCGTCGTCGAAATCATTTATTATTTAGAAAACTTTAGACGAAATGGTTATGTTTCCATGAGATATTTTGGAACTGCCGCCGTCGACGACGTGTGAATTACACATAGTTACTGAAACAGTCTCACTATCATTAATTTTGTCGGTGTGTTTTGTTTACGTTTGAGATCAATATATAAGTACTATTTGCAGTGGAGATGGAGAGAATACAGCGGTGAACATTGAGCAGAAATATGGAGTAAAGTAATCTGAAATTTATACTTGACTAATGCTAGCATAAACTGGGCTCGGAGTGTTAGTCCCAAATTTGATTTCGACAATGTTACTTTTGTTGTTTTAATTGGGGACCGAAAAGTAGACGCTGAATCCAGGCTCATTCATAGTATGGTCCTACCAGAAATATGGCAAAGGCCATATTTCAGGCCACAGTATGGCCCTTTGGTCGAGATAATTAAATGACTGAGTCATTAATCATTAATCAATGGGCTAACTATGGTTATTCAGGCCAACACAGACTCTAGTGTTCTAGTCGAATAATGCAATAACTAATGGTAATCTTGATTATCATTCCTAATAGAAGTAACAAATGAAATATGCACGAATATCTAAAATATACATATGATTTTAACAATCATGTTAACAATCTTCTCTCATTCTTCCATATATCGGTTTACGTAATATCGCAACTATATTCAAAGTATCTTTAATCAATGAATATTAAAATTTTAATCTTATCAATTAATTATTTTGTGCTTTGTATTTTTGATTAACATTAAGCTTGGATCTTTTAATCTAAGCTTAGATATCGCAGACATATTTAAAGATGACCCAATTGTGTCTTGAGTATTCGCGTTTGTTCGGTGAAATAGCTCAATAACTTTTGTTTGTTGAGTTTTATGTAATAACCAATATTCGGGTATTGCCCGTGGTACACCTAAGTGAACAGGTGGACCACGGGCAATACCTGAAACTAAAGTATTATCTAAATCACAAACGTAGGTAAGTCTTTTTTTCTCAAGTTTGGTGTAAAGTGAAATGTAAACTACACTGATTATACATCTATTTCTCGTCGCACCGCATTCAAAGCTTTTATCCTAAACCAAACGTATTTCTTTAACCTCTCTCGAGCTTGTGACGACTCAGACCAAAATAGATGACTGCTGACGTATACATACGACCATGAGGTAGCCAAAAATTATGATCGACAAAGGTCATTGTCAGCGCGACCAACTATCAAATGCAGTAGTGACGTAGTTACACTGATTTATTGAAAACAATAAAAATTTAAGCCACTTTGTTTTGTATGTGATTTCAGGTGTTAGTGGAGGATTTATTTTATAAACACTGTTATCTTTATCATAATTTTTATGCTTTGAAAATAGTGGGTATTTCATGGAGTCCAGTCAGTATTAATATTACTTTATATCTATCTGTTTAGAACTTAAAATACCTATTCATATCCACCTAAACACTTATTTTATAAATGTAAAAATTACACCTTGTCACTTTGTTTGTTACGTCTTGCCTAATCTATTGAAATGAAGCTAACAAAATTTGATATTTAAAAAGATTTACGTTAAGATTGCAATAGGTAAAAGACGTTTACTAGAGTACTACAAGCCTATGTACGGTTTTTTAAAATAAAAGTAACTTCGTTGGTATTTGAAATAAAAAAATGGGGAAAAATTTGGAATAAAAAGTAATTTTTAAATACAAAAATTATTTATTTAGGGTAACACACCCCCGGTTTCCAAGCATTTTATTTTTAACTAAAAATATAACCGTGATTGTGTCACAAAGCGCTTTTCATGTGATCAAATCCTCAAGCAATATCTAGTCCCTAATGATTTTGTTAACTCATACCAATTAAGCTATTTGTTCTACCAGAGGTGAGTTAAATTGAGTTGTATAATTAATCTGCATTAGTTTACCATGTGTTACTATAAACTTGTAAATTCTAAGAACCGTTTTCAATCAAATGTTGTGTACATGATAGATTAGTAGAAATGCCGCGCAATATTGGCACTGACAATTTTAAAACGGAGAAACAAGATTTCAAATGAAAATCTGTTTTTTTTTATCTTCAGTTTTCATATTAACGTCAGTTTACGTCAAATTTATATAGAATCTTCCACGGTGTCGTGACAAGTAGTCATATTTCTTCTTTTAAATACGTTTTACGGTATAGTTGTCGAACTGGCCGAAGTCCAAGGACTGCGTCAAAAGTAGGTCAAAACTTGTCAAAATTGCGCCAAAACTCAATTGCACTTATAATTCTTAACTTACAATTTAATCTATTCCAGACGCACTGCGTTTCCACAGTTTCATATTCCTATTTATCTTTAGACACTTGGCTATAAATTTAATCTATATTTTCGAATGTTTCGCACTTCACAGTGTCCGTGGTGTTCTCGTAATTTTAATAAAACAATTTATAAGTTTTTGCTTTTAAATATTAGATGTTGATCTGAACATAATTGTTTCGTTTTGTAATTTAGATTGGTAAGGCAAATTGCGGTATATTTATCAAGTATTTCATCAAGTTACGCAATAAGGGTTTAAATAGGTAATAAGTATACTTGGTTATGGCATAAGAGTTAGATGTAGTTATAAACTCCTATAATAAAATATAGTAGATAAATACTTATAAAGTAATCCCTGTTCAGTTATTAAATATACTAAATTAGCATTAAATATATATCGTGTAGTTGACAAGCTATCCACAAAAATATGTGTATACCTAACTACTCGCTCTGTTGGTTGCGGCGCGGCGCCTCAATGAAAGAGTGATTAATTAAACACATGTCATATCCCAGACTCTTTACTTCTTCCGAAATATCATTTATCGTCGCACGCTTTTATTCTTACGGTGGCTTTCTGTTTTTCTTATAAACACAAGGAATATATAATCTATACGGTTTTACATTTGGGGTAATTCTCCGAGGACATCTTAACGGCTACTCTTATTTGAATTTCCATATATTTTATTTCGTTCTTGTATTTCTGCATCGAGATGTTTTCTAATGCTGTTTTTGTTGTTGTCTATAGAGTCAAGCTATGAAAATCGTGCGCACCGTTGGTCAAGCGTTCGAGGTATGCCACAAGATGCAAACCAATGGGCCCGATCAACCAGTGCCTTCAACGTCTTCTGCAGCCGATGATCCATATCCTTCGACAAGCGATGTACACCCATCTAAAGGTAACTTAATAGTCATATTAATTACTAAATTCAATCTTTTTTTAGTTGCTATGCGTATTTTGATTGCCTATTTAAGTGCTTGTATTGTATTTAGGTACTTTTTATAGTTATTTGCATTGCGACTACAGTATTTATTGTTATAATTAACTAGCGACCCGATCCCGGTTTTGCTCGGGCCGCAATTTTTATGTATATTATTTACCATCTTTCATTGAATTAGTTAGAATATATCTAACTAATTCAATGCGGCTGCAGTGACCTTAACATCCATAGCGAATGACCGCAAACAATTATAGATACAATTATAGAGACTAATATTCGGCGGTATATAGGAGATATACCTATATTAGTATGGTGCAATTAGCCCAAAAAGCGGCCTAACAACATCCAAAGTAAAAGTATCATTCCAGCTCCAAATTGTTCTATATAGTCCACATATTGGTTGGTAAAAAGTTGCACCATTTTTAGCGTCGGGTTTGGGGGGGGGGGGGGGGGAACAAGTTGTGTTTTATCAGTTTTTCTTAAATATTTCGAAAACTAGGTGGCTTAGGGCAAAAGTGCCAAAAATGGTCTAAAGCATCTTGCTTAGGTGAACGGTTCCAGAGTTACGGAGGGTGTAAAGTAGCAATTGTTCGATTTTTTTTAGATTTTTGAAATATATGACATTAACAAAGAAACTAATTTTTTTATGTTTCTTGTATTTGACACATGAATTTTGAATAACTTTATATTCAAACTATAGATAGAATGGAGACAATATTTATTAAATAAAAAACTTCATTCAATATCAAAGAGATTTTGGGACAGTATGTCGAGCTCGTAAGTCAAATAGGCTTTTAAATATATGGATAAACATGTCTAGACAGAGCAATGTCTTCTGTCTTCTATGAATGGCGTAGATTGGTACAAAATATGTTTCAAAAAAATATCAAAGACCTAACAACAAAATTTTGTTTATATTGAACCGCATCTTATTTAACGTCTATTCTTTTTTCACTTCCAATGTAGAATTATAATTAGCTTTTATGTATCGTTTTATGACATCCGACGCAACAGGCTCCAGCTGGGCCAACTAGCCACGTCATAATTTTATGGTCTGTACCATAACGTGTACACACCTTTCATTGCCAATGTAACCAAATGTTATCGCTGTGTTTTATTGTAACAATATTTTTATTTAGAATAATATAAACACTTCATTGTTTCACTGCTTCGAATCAACAATAGCCCCTAAATTAAGATTTCATAACTATTTTTAAGTAAAAATAATTACTATCTAAGATTGATTGATGTAGAAATTGATTTCATGTATACAAAAATATATTAACTCGAGACTTTTCAGTGTGAGTATTTTTAGTAAATTTTGGTAATTGAATCTAATGATAAAGTATATATGTATATGATAAAATGAAACATTTCTCATGTAATATGAATTAGATTTCATTAAAATATTAATCAATACAGTTTATATATTGTAAGAAGAAATTCAGTCGAGTTGGATTCTTAGATATCGATGAGGAAGGATTTTCAACGCCGATTGCGTTATATAATTGAATCGTTCGTATTCGAATCGAGTTTTAATTAAGTTAGTAATTTCAGAAAGCGACAGATTGTTATAAAATTCTATTTATTTTCTCAGACATAAATTGAGAAGAAAACCGGGTATGTTGATTTTCTGGCTAAGATCTATAACTGAGTCAGAAGTTTTCTCTGTTTAGCTAGTGTGTTGATAAGCATCAGAAAATACTATTAAAATTATAATAAACTATTAGAATTAGATTGTGATACGTCTACAGAAGCTGTATCTGAATGCGAAGCGTCAGAATCCGGCGCTGCGTCTACTTCGAAAACTCATGCAGAAGAAAACCCAATGAAAACCGAAAATTCCCTTAGGCCACAACATTTGGAACTCTTACCGCCACCACCACGAAAAGAAGGACGCCGATCTCCACAAGTAAGTTGTGTTAATATTAATCTGTACATACAATATTTTACTACAAGATTCGAACGAATAAACCCCGGCATATTAGTTTGTCAGGACTTAAAATTGCGCCCGGATGGATGTTTCAGATAACATTAAATTAGAACTTTCATTGGTGCAGTCAGTGCCTCCAGTAATTGCGGCGGCATCCGCCAAGTGTTACTAGACTTAGATGAAGACGATTTTGCTTGATGACTGCCTCGTTGGAGGCCTTAATTAATAAATAAATAAATAAACATTTATTGACTTATAATAACATTGGAATGTTAAAAGGTGTTAAGAGGATTAAATATGATCAGAATGAGAATAAATTAATGGGCTTTGGCAACTCTTACACGTGCATCGATCACCACAGCACCAGTATTTTTATTAACTGTGGCTCTCTGTAAAGCGGTGGTGACTGTTGCCAGTATGGCTGGCAAGATTGAGATTGAGTTTCATGATTGAGACGCAGTTTGATGTGCCATTACTAAATTGTATCAAATTGGTATCAAATGAAGTTAGATTATATCTATAAGTGAAGTTATTGTTTGCTTTAAAACAATAAAATATAAAAGAAATCCTAATACTATAAAGGCGAAAGTAAGTTTGTTTGTTTATGCTTTCACGCCATAACTACTTAACCGAATATCACGAAATTTTGCATACGCCTAGTCAGAGATACAGAAAAGGACATACAGTACTTTTCATCTAGAAAAAAACTAATGTTGAGCAATAAAGCACAAAAAACATTTAAGCAATAAAGATTGAATTCCTTTTGAAATACCTAAAAAAGGTATTTAATCTTTATCCTTTCCATAGTTCTACAGAAAAATAAAAGAAATGTATATATAATAGTTAAATGATTAGAAAAGTTTATAGGACACCCGCTTTGAATAATGCTTCAGTAAGTCTAGCAAGAAACATTGTAATAAATTTTTATCTAGGTAATACTGAAAAATAAATGTATCATCTACGCGTAAATATTTTTGTAGTCGTTCTTTCTTATATAAATATTTTTATTGCTTTCTAGCTCGGGCTTATTTAATTTTTCTAATTCAGTTACAAAATACGGTAAAATCAATACCAAGATACAAATAAACGCTAGTCTTTTGAAGTTCTTTATAATAATTTTTAGACAGAAATTCACTGTGACCGTCAACAACAGACCTAAATTGGTGCGTCTACTTTGCTCGTGGCAAAAAGCCTGCTCCGAATGGATACCCTTTTTATCTCAATTTTACGGTCGAAAAACCCCACTCCAAGCGTTATTCGCTATGATTTTTTTAACTTGAATAAGATAAATATATTATGTTATTCTAAATAAAAGAAGATTTCCTCCATATCTTTACAATGTTCGTATAATTTTTGTGAATAGTAATTTTGTAAATTTAATTTATTTTAACAAAAACAAACGGGGTGTGGCTGTGAAGTGGCCACGACCGTGTCTGAATGAAACGTTAAGAATAATATTTTCATTGAGCGTTTTATAAGTATATATGCAACTTATTCGAATATAAAAAATTTAATAAAAAATATATTTGATCCTTTAGCTATCGAGTGATGTAATTAAATTTTGGATCTCCCGAATTTAGTGATAATTACTTTTCTGAATTGACTCCCACTATGGAGGCAAATTTAAAGGGGACTTAATTCACCTGGGCTAACTCACTTAAGCAGATGAATTAAGTATACTATTTAGTATAAACTTGAACACCCTATAAGTATAATTATAATGTCTAGTTCCCAGTGAATTGAAATTTAAAGGTATATAGAAATGTCCACATCAAAGCGTTTAGAGAAATAATAACTCGGGACTTTGTGCGATATCATAAAAAATTTTATTCAATAACTTTCCAACGTCGGAAATAAAATAATTAAATGTTTTAATTATCTTCCACTTGAAACTTGTAATGTCTACGGGATTTTGTGGGGGAACGCAATAATGCCGCTAAAATTTTAATTACGTCTCCCAGCTATCAATATAAATTTCCGGACGCCGAATTCAAGTATCTAGGTACGTAAGTAATTAAGATTTCATAGCAGCAATATTTTAAAATTATTACTTGCACATTAATCTGCTAGTTGTAATGATTGAAGATTGATTTATGCTTTCAACTGAAACTCTCCTAGTAATAAAAGTGATCTTTTTGATGATTTATTTACGTGGACCCATAAAATTTGATTAGTTGCAATATTTTGATTGATTTGATGAACATTCAATAAAAGTAAAGTTTAATTCACTTATCTTTTATAAATTGTTATAATTTTGTTATGATGATTTATGATTAAGAGAAATAATACTTTTCGAATTCTAGCAGTGAAAATTTATGATCACTTATTCTAACGATTAATTCAACGAATTCGAATTATCATACACTGGACCGCAAAAAAAAGGGTCGATTAAAAAATCTTCAATATCTTCAAAAGTACCTGACCTAGCTTTATGAAATGAAGACTAAATTAAAGCTAAACTAAATAGTTTTTATTTTTATTTAATCACATTAAAATATTCTTTAATTTCGTCTTTATTTCATTTATAGCTAGGTCAGATACTTTTGAAGATATTGAATATTTTATAACCGACCCTTTTTATTTGCGGTCCAGTGTACTTTTATATCAAAAAAAAATTTGGTCCTTTATCTATCGGGTGGCGTCATTAAATTTTGGATGTATAAGATAGTAATCTACAGCATAAAACTGTATCCCCCAATTTTGTTATCATAAGTTTAGTGAATTGCCTTCCACTATAGATGCTAATTTATTCTCGTCAAAATTGCCAACATATTATGAAATCGTTCTAATAATATATAAGTCCAGAGTAGTCAATTAGACAAAGGAAAGACACGTGCTTAACAGTCGGTATAATCTATAAATCAATAATTGTATATAAGCGATCAATGTGTTTGTCCTCTATGGAGTCCCTAATAGCTTCACCGATTTTGATTCGGTTCTCACTTATGAAAAGAAGGATAAACGAGGAAGGTATGTGTATGGTAAAAATCGCATCCCGGGCGAAGCCGGGAGTGGGTCACCAGTATGTAATATAGAATACACTACTCACAATAATATTTACAATAAGCTAAGATTAACGTTACAGTACAAACTCAAAATTAGGTAGTGAAAATAGACACAAAATTAAGAGACCTGCAAATAGTATTCTGTGAATACTTACTTCCTCAAATAAATCGCCTTCTCGCATCACATTCATCGTAACAATAAATTGTATCAATAATAATATCTTCGGTATGAGAACGATTTAGATTTGATATTCAATGGGAGCTCAGTTCACTTCTTTAGAGCAATATAAATAACAAATATTACGTAAACACTTATCAAAACCTACATATTACAATTTCTATATAAAAAAAGAAATTACATGTTATATGAGTTTTTGAAAATTGACTCTTTGACAAAGATTTTGTTCTTTAATAAAATAAATCGCTCGCTGATATATTTGTATGTTTGTTCCTCTTTTACATATCAACATCGTTTTCAATCCACGTGTATCTGAGACTCCAGACTATTGTTCTATGCAAATTCCACCCGTCCATTATACTGAACGCAATTTCAAACTTTACTATTGCATTTCTCTTAATATAACATATGACTCTTCTAAAAGCAGAATACTCGTGTAATTTATACGAAGTATCGAAAAATATATTAACGTCTAAATTTTATTTACCTTATTTACATGTCTATCTATAAAATCTTAAATAATTTTAACTAATTATAGATATGTCTATATGTAGACAGAATTACATAGCCAAATGCTAAGGGATCGAATACATAACAGAAATTAAATTAATTATAATTAATTAATTAGATCTTGAGTTAATTTATTTTTAATTTACTGTTAATTAATTATTTTGAATCCATTATTTAATTCTTACTTATTTATTAATTACTTAATTATGAATAAATACTGTAAATACTATTTATTTACCGTCAAACGGGGTTACTTTGACTTCCAGGGGAACATTGACACATTTTGGGGCTAAATTGACTATGGGTTACAGGTCTGTTGGTGTCTTAACGACTCATAAGCGCGGGAAGTCCCGGTAAATCACAGCGATGCATCCACTGTGTTGCCATAAATATGTGGCGGGGGAAGGGTACGAAAAAAATCCTAATAAAGAAATGTTGATTGTTTTGGTCTTTTTTATTCAATTTTCATAAAATTTTCACTCAAAATGATGAATATTGCTTCTTATTTTTGTAGAAAACTAATAAGCAATGTAAGCTTTTAAATGTTTACTTTTTCAGTGCATTGCAATGCCCCTCACTCTGGGTAACTTTGACACCTACAAAAAACAGTAAAAAAACTCCCATTTAAGCATTAGACTGTATAGCCAAAGAACTAATTGTACTGTAGAGATAAAAAATATCGAATATCACAGAAACGCGTCTTAGGAACAAAAATCCCTCACCCTATTAAATTAACCCCGTTTGACTGTAACTAAGTATAGTGGGAGTACTCACAATTTTGAACAATTGTATCTCATGAACTAACAGGTCTATGTAGACCAAATTTATCTCATTTTATTGGAAATTTAGTGCACTTTAATAATTTGTATGATAACTTTTGCCATAAACCCATTTCTTATTGGTCAAAATTGTCGAAAACAACTGTAAAACATCCATTTCGCCTGATTTTTTTTTTGCCTACCAAAACTAAATTGTTCTCATTCAATTGCAAATTTAATCTATTTATAAAGTGTGCATAGTGACTTTTGCCGTCAGACAGATCCTTGGTAATAAATCGACAAAACTAAAAAAAGTCCTACATTTTAATGAATTTAACAATCATCCGAAAGGCTTTCGAGGTGGAAAATTTGGATTTATAATTACCATTTCATCAGTATCAACATATAAAAAAAATCAGTACTATCTTATTTGATGTAAGGCAACGCCGCTTGTTTAATACGATTTCCATGGACTAAAATATTGATTATTCTAAATCGCAAAATAACCAATTTACACATTTGTGTTTACGCACCGGTTTTCATGTATAAATTACGAAAATACATTTCGCAATCAGCCGTAGAGGGTTTTATTTAGCCATTTCACGCTTTAAGATCAAAGAGGCTAAAAGGAAAACGTGGATCTTAACGAAATATAAACTGTATCTAAGTATTCTTTTATCCCTTGTAAATCTTTCAAAGGAATGCAAATAAGACAATTATTTTCACAAAGAGAAAAGACTTTTAATCAACAAGTTAATTAAACAATACAGCATTTTTTAACCGTCAATATTATTTTGAACTAGCTGCTATACGCGACTTCGCCCTCGTAACTTTATAAAATATAGCTAAATATAAATTACATGAGTAACTCGCTGATAATGTAGCTTTTTACAGATTTAAAAAATCTAAGGTTTTTAAAATCGGTCTAGTGTTTTTTTTTATTTTATTCATTACAAACAAAAATTCAATTTTTTTTCCTTAAAAATATTAGTATTAACTTAACCAAAAAGATGACATTCGAGTGATGTATGTGATATCCAGTGCCTACCCCTACCCCTACCAAATGGAAAGTCAAAACGATAGTACGATATAACCTGCCACAAAGTTGCACCGTGTTGCTCCGGCGTAAATGAGATTTAGCCTATGTGACGACACACGACGAGTATTATTTATTCGTAGCACACGACACATTGAATAGAATATGTATTTTAAGTAACTCATGACTTGTTATCATTACATTAATTTGTGATTTATTTGCAGCGTACTACACCAGCACCTACCATCAATCTCCCCGATCTTCCGGAGTGTGTTATGAAAGTGGAAGTTATAGGATTTGATGGTCAAAGTGAATCGGGAACACCCCTTAGCTCGCAGCATCAGCTCCAACTACTTCAGGAACGTCTAGAGCAACAGGCACAACAGACCAGAGCAGCAGTTGCACAACTTTTGCTACTTCGAGATCAATTAGCAGCAGAACAAGCTGCGCGATGTGAAGCTCAGGTATTTTTGAACATTTTTCTTAATCTTTATGACCGAACAGCCACTTTTGTTAAGGTGTATAAAAACTATAAACTATAAAGTGAAGGTGTACCATATTTTAGGCATAAAAACGAGCAACGCTACTTGTAACTCGCAATGCGGTGTTGCTGTAGGTAGATTAAAAGGAATAACGGACAAAATATATTCCCTCTGTGTGAAGTAAGGAGTTGTGGCATCTCTTAGTCTCTCACTGAAACCCACGAACTCATAGTGGTCTTCTACAAAGGAAGTAGTTACTGCCACCAGACGGGCAACCCCACTTAGACTGCGGTACTTAGTATGCCTAACCAAGCCACTATAATAACTTTAATACAGTATCCCAAATATTAGAATACAAATGAACACGGCTAAAATTATTAGATAATGTTGAACATGGCTGTCGCACTTGTACTAGTACATCGTGAAGGTTTTTCTAGAATTTATCGACAAATATTATGTACTTTTTTATACCAAGACTAGATTATTCAATTTAGTAAAGCTACATTCGAGAAAGAGGTGAACCGACGATCTAAGTCGGTGGTAAAACATTCGAAACATTACAAAACACTTGTAACGTGTTATCTGAGGTGTCACTACTACAGCAGACGATGTCACCCAGTCAATGAGACACGGATCCATTGACAGAGATTGACATAAAATAGAAACTATTTAATTGAACTAGGCTTTTGCTGCAATTTTTTTATTTTTTTCTCCTTTGTTTTCACTGAAACTTGGAAATCTGTCAGGATTCCAAGTTTCAGTTTATTTTTTTCCTCTTTGGACTGGAACATCCATCGATTTCCTATCTCCCAATTACAAATCTGTTCCCTAGATTGGGAACACTGTGTATCTTTAATCGAGAGTGTCTTATGCTCCCTGACCCTTCCAGTTTCGTAGCCAGTTGATTTATGTGGGTATGTAGCCGTTTTTTATAGTGTTGGCTGTACTTAGTAACCTCTTCTCTGTCAGTTCTTATATTGAGATCCATATGAATGTACTTGTTACAAACAAAATATGGAATGTCGAACATGCTTCGCAATGCTTTGTTTTGAAATCGTTCAAGGATCTCGATATTGGTGTTACTAGCTGTTCCCCAGAGTTGGATACCATATGTCCAGATTGGTTTGAGTATACTTTTGTAAATCGCCATTTTACTACTGTGACAAAGCTGTGATCTTAAGCTGTAAGCTCACACCTGTAAGCTGTGATCTTTTGCTGCAATGAACACAGCATTTCGTATAGAAATTAGTCAACATTACTGACACACGACTTGACGGCTCTCAGACCAAATGCCAAATCGGTAAGTTCCGCACCGAGCACGCCTGTGGTCTGAAATCTGGAAGCGCAACACCAATACTACTTCATGAATAGCTCTCATTTGCGTGCATACCCAGACTGAATTTGGAATGCGCGTCAAAGGAAGGCCCAGCTACGCCACGGTCGAGTGGCTTATTGAAGTTAAAACGCACCTAACGTGCATAGTTTCAATTTATAGCGAATAAAACTATTGACACACAACAAATTACGTTAATCGGATGATGCCCCATTCACCACTTCAAATCCGATTAAAAAAATCTAACCTGTCCTCCGCTCTAGCTGTCTCAAACGGAAGTCCATCTCATTTTCAGTTCTTATTGCGTAAATAGATACAACACTATGAAATTAATCAAACACTGGTTGATATTAATTATATTAATTAAGTAACTTCTTAATTTTGATATTTCGGTACTTATCTATTTTTATCCATACTTCATGCTAATATTATAAATATAAAAGTAACTTTTTCTGGCTGTCTGTCTAGTATCTACCTTTTCACGCCTTAACTATTCAACCAATCATCATGAAATTTTGCATTCACATGGGCAGCGAAAAGGACTGGTGAGGGATCATCAAAAATAAAAATAAAACTAACTGTCAGGCGGTATATTGCTTAATATATTTTTTTAATTTGTCAATTCCGACGAAGTTGCGAGCACCAGCTATTTTTCTTATAAAAGTAGTTACACGTAACACTCCCAACTCACTAAATCTTACTAATATTATAAAGACAGAAGGTTTGTATGTTTGTAATGAATAAACTCAAAAACTACACGACCTATTTAAAAATTCCTTCATCTATAGAAAGCTACATTATCAGCGAATAACATAGGCTATTTTTTATAAAGTTACGCGGGCAAAGTCGCGTGCAACAGCTAATATATTATATTTTAATTTATTTAAATCAATAAGCAAAGTAAATTTAGTAGAATTAGCTGAAAGTTTATTTAACTATAGGTATGTGTTGTATGTGTATAATACCTACTTAATATGTAATTTATGGCTGTAAAATAAGTGTAACCTTATTATATGGGATTTTTACACGTTGAACTTATATTATCGAGGTCAAAAAAATAGTTTTTAGAATTTTTGTATTTTTTCTGTTCGTTTGTTCTGCACACTAAGTTGGATTTGGATGACATTTGGCACACTTATAGGATGTTCTTAGTCATAGAAAAATGTTAGGTTCCTGTGGGATTATTAGAAACAAACTACAGCGCTTATGAAGTCGCGGGCACAGCTGGTTAGGTATATATTTTGTGGGCATAGTTCCTACAAACTAAAACCCATTCTTATAGACATGTAAAACGAACTTATTGAACCTTATCCCAAACCGTATTACTTGTGCTTACTTATTTGTAATCAGCTCTAAGGTTAATACGATCAGGTTTAGTAGCAGATAAAGTATAATCAATGCGTGTTAAGCTAACATAGAGAGTAAAAGAATGCAAAATCGCTCATAGATACCGGAATAGTTCCACAGGCCTTCACTTATGAAGGCACCTCAACAAGATATAAAGCAGTCATCTGGCAGCCCTTCCCTTCTGGCGGCAGTAACCACCCTTAGGAAGACCACCGTGAAATAATAGTTCGTGTGCTGTTGTGTTTCGGGGAGTGAGTAAGGGTTGCCAGAGCCCATTTTCCCTATCCCTTCCCGATCCCTTAAATAAATAAGATTTAAATAATTACTAAAAATTTAAAAATTAAATTGATTATGAATTAAATTGCGATTATATTTCAAATATTCAATTGAATATTGAATTGAAATTACAATTTCAAATATGAATCGTATACGAGTACAGAAAAGTATCATAGCCAAATTCTTGAACCTGGAATCTTCTGATCCGTAGTCAGACGCGTTATCCGTTGCGTTATCCGGGGCCTTGAAAATATACTGCATGTTTCTATCCTATTGTATTCTTTTTTATGTTGACTTTTAATCAGCTTTTAATGGTTTTAGTTACACAAATATTATTATTTTGTTATAAATTTGTCCTGAGATACATATCATACAAATCTACTAATATACTAATACTAATCTTCACATAAACAATATAGGTAATTTGAAGTCGCTTTCCGCTTCTGTCTGGCTGTCTTTATAGCCGCTAATTTCTCCTAAATCATGCAACGGCCTTTGATGCGCTTTTCACCATTAATTAGATAATTTATCAGGGAAGTTTTATATATTTATTTTCTTTTTCTTCTTTTTTACATAGTATAAAACAAAGTCCCTCGCCGCGTCTGTCTATCTGTCCGCATTCAAATCGGTTAAGTCATTTCTGAGTTTAGCGTGCACAAACAGACATAAATTCAAAATAACTTTTTTATCTGGGTAACAAGTACTACAACGTTGTACAATTTGCTTTTTTTGGAAAAATATTTAATGTATATAGGTACAGACACGGCTCATTTACGATTTCATTATGTATATAAATCATTCTTTATCGTAGGACTGAAAACCGATGGGGAAGAAAGACCATGTACGGAAAACCTTTTATTTAATAAAGATCCGACATGAACTCACTGGAAATACAAATAATAAGATTTAAGAGCTCTAGGATCCATTCTTCAAGCAAGCAATGCTTTACGGAACGCAGTAGATATGTCCTGATAATAAATACTATAAGAATGATCCTAACAAAAAACCTCAGATGAGTTTTACTTTCACAAAAAATAATTTATTGTGAAAGCTAGCTGATGTACGCGACTTCGTCCGCGTTGTAAAGAAAAAAATATGTAAGCAATATAACGCATGTTGCTATAACACTTGGGCAAGGCGTTAGTTGTTTATTTTATTTTGAATGATCCCCTCAGGAACAATTCTTTTTTCAGGATAAAAGGTACCCCTATGTCTTTTCCTATATCCCTGATAATGTGTATGCAAAATTTCATGATGATCGGTTGAGTAGTTAAGGCATGAAAAGGTAACAGACAGAGAGAGTTACATTTATAAATTTAGTATGGATTTTTGAAGATAATAATTTTTGATTTTTGGAGTAGTTTTTTAAAAAAAATTTTTTTTACAAAACAGAACATAACCACACATGAGAGTTACTCCCATTCAGACACCTCATTTATAATGACTTGATTAAATGTTAAAAGGCCCCGATACTAATACCACAGATAAAATAAGAGTTACTATCGTAACAGATGCCTCACTCCTATACAAAAGCTAAAATACCTACGCTATAATAGCCTACAAAAGACGCTGCAAGAAGAAACGTACTCTACGGACGCGCGCCGAGAATCGAGATTCTCGCGTACACAGCGCGATTACGTCATCGAGCGAAAACGTTAGGGTTGTACAAAATCCACAAAGAATATAAATTAAACAAAATGGCTTAGTCCAAGATTTTTAGATATTCGGTCTGCAAAAACTCCTGCTTATTGATTTTTCGATTGGATTATGTCAGTGCCGCAAGCGCAATTAAAGTCGCGACGGAACTCAGCAACTATTGATTTTACAAAAAAAAGTTTCATACAAAAATTGTAGAAAATTTCTTGCTCTATTACACTTTGATGATTTTTTTCGATTTCCAAAAATTATCGAGATATTTCTCAAAAACAAAAATTTGTTTTTTTTTTAATCGACTAATCTCAGCAAATATTAACAATAGAGAAAAAAGTTTAAAATAAAAAAGATGTACAATTTTGTCAACTTTTGGTAATTACGTAATAAAATTAAATGTCCTATTATATAAATAATTAGCTAGTTATTATATAAAAAAAATATCTATAACTTTCTATATTATTTAAATGTGTTATATTTTTTTTTCATTAGGCATAACAACAGTTAGATAATTTAATTAGAACCTTATTATAAGGTAGCAAGTTATTTATACTTGTTACTAACTCACTACAATAAAACTCATATAATAAAAATAACTTTTACAATACAAATGTTCAAAACATATAAAAACTATTTTAACGGGATTTCATTGCATTTTATTACTACCTTTACGCATAGGTAAATAAATTTATTAGTCAATAATTTAATGATAAAATATGTATCGCTGCGATTTGAGCGGGAAACGTGCACGTGCGCACTCAGTCTTGCGGTCGGCAACCAACTGTCGTTCGGACTGCTTGCCGTCTACTTAGTTATCTATAAAATTTAAAAAATCTTACTATTTTAATAAAGACATTATGAGTGTTGTCTTCTATCATTTCAGGCGCGAACTCATCAGTTACTAGTTCACAACAAGGAACTCTTGGAGCACATTGCTGCACTCGTATCCCACTTACAGGAGCGTGAACGTGGATCAACACGTCCCATAAGTGCCCAGCAGTTGACACTTTTGCCACAGGTATGTAAAAAAACCACCAAACATCTAGATGTCAACAAATTATGAATTCCCACCAGCATTCGATCCCTGTTGCGTGTTGCTTATTTGTCCTGCATAGTCACTTTCATTCCAAGAAAATGTTTACCACCACATCATTTTATTTTATACCATCAATAGATCTCCGCTCAAGTTTTCATACTAACATAGGCACAACTCACTTTATCCACAAATGATTTTAAAAAATCATATTATTTTAGGTTACATTGTTTGTTTAATTTGCATTTTATGGATTTTTGTTTAATATCAATACTATAAAACTATAAAAAGGAATGCTTCTCTACATATTTTTAATATATATTTTATTTTGCTTCAAGTCGTAAAATGTGTTCAATAATTGGTTCGTTTGTTTTGGTATGGTTTTTTGAAGAGTTCACCTGTATGTTTCTTTGTAAATATAGTAAATATAGCAAAATGGCTTCCGGTCAATTGCAGCCAAATCCCAAATTGCCATAAATGTGAATACGCCTGAATGCCAAATTGACTTAATTTTTAATTACTAATGGAAGCCGCAAATTTCTTTAATTTTTATGTTAAGGTCCACAGACAGGCTGACGGTCCACTCGATGGTAGGTGGCTTTTTTTGGTAGGTGACTACCATAGCCCCCGGTCCTTGTGCGTAGGACCGAGATATGGGACTCGGTTCTGCGCACGAAGAACCCTCTGCATTCGTCCGGAAGAATGAACAACCTGTAGGTGTCTTAAAAAAAATGGGGCTACCGCGATTGATGTGGAAATGTTCAGGCGGAAACCCCCTTTGTGCCGTCCACCCTTAATGGCGTGAAAATGAGCGCCATCCCGAGCAAGGGGTAGATGGTCGGTGGGGATCTGGTTCGCAGATATTCCCACGCAAAAAAGAAGAATTATTTTTTTTTAAAAGGGTCAACTGCAAATAAACTTTTTTGCAATTGCAACTTTGCAAATAACAAAGTTGGCTCTGATAAACAATAAACATGCATAATATTTTTCAATCTTCAAATCTTCAGTTAACTTGGCACTAGGGCATTTTTCAATCATTCTGGGACTAAGACATTTTAATATTTGGTTGATTTGGGAAAAGTTATTTGCATTTCAGTCAAAATGGGAAACAGGGACTTTGGGATTTGGTTGTAATGGACCGGCAGTGCAAAATGTTGCTCTAGAATTTTCAATTATTTTCCTAATGCTTCGAATTTTGGCAACCCCTGATTTGTATGATCCGAATCCTTATTTGTATGGGTCAATCAGTTTTGTATAGAGATCAGGCCATCAGTTTATTGTCGTATTAACAAAGCAGCAAAGCAGCAAACAAGCAAAGTTTTAACAAACATAGCATCTAAGGTAGAGCCATAATGTTATATAGCGATGCTTATTTCTCGATATGAGAATTCCATATGAGAATAACGCTAGTTTTGCCGCTTAAAATGAAAATTCTTCGGAATCAGTTAATAATCTCAATAAAGTTTTAACTAGAGCAATATTTAGTGCTTTGTGTTTATTGTATAATTTATTATTTGATAAATTCGATGTGCTTAATGTATACTTACTGATGAGCAAAACAATCGCATATTTACTATTTAATGCCAAGTCGAAAGAGTGATCGAAAAGCAAGATGTTACATTACTATATTTTATTTGGTATTATTGTCTTAGCGATGAGAAGACCTTAAATGCTAAAACAAGACGTTACCTTTCTCTTGTTAAGGGATGTGTAAAATTTTAAGTACCCAAAAAAACTTCAAATATGCGATAGTTTAGTAATCGTTTCTTAATATATTTTTTTTGTTGGCTGTTAACTTGAATATTTGGTCGCTGTTAACTTGAATATTTATCACGGTAAAAAGATAAATAACCCTCAATCATCACGTTCTATTATTACAAATATAATTAGACTCACATCCGCGGAATATGTTTTCCAATAAGTATTTAAAGTACGTGACAGTATTTAATAACAAATTGTTGTTTTGTCGTAAGTGTAACCTAGTTGAAATGCCCACACGTTGCAGTTCTCATACATATTATATTACCTATACTTTCTAAGAACACTTGGCATGTTTACTGATTTTGCAGTTTTTAATTTCATTTACGTGACACAATATGAAAATAATTAAATGATTACTTAGACAATTCACGAGTAAATGTGTTACCAACCAATGCCTGTCATACATGTTCTGCATGTGGGAATTAAATTTAATGTATGTAACATGTACATAACAATAAAGAATCCCTATTTAATTTACTCACAAGGGTCTAATTATGAAAAATTTAACAAGTTGATCATATAAACAAAACAATCCGAATAAGTTAATAAGGTAACATCTTTCTCGTAGGTACCTAAAATATAGATTTTTTACAAGACTTCAAAGTTTCTCGACTATAGTCGCTTTTTTAATGTTTATTAGCTTATCTTTTTGTTAATTAGGTAGAGTGTTAATACATGAAGTCTATTCCTAAAACCCTTTGCTGCCTATTAAATAGTAATTATTAGTATTATAGTAATAATTTGCTGAAAGCAATTAAATGTCTTGTGTCAAAACACAAAATATCTCCGTTATTGTTTGAGGCTTAATACTAAAATATTATTTTGTGCTTGTCGTTCAGGTTTTTTTTTAATTTAGTTTTTGAGCTTTACATACATTGTGGCTGAGTGTTTCAACGCTTCATGCTCGTTTTTATATAATTTATATTAGTTTAACAAATGTATCGCAAAAAAATCAATGATTATGTTACAAATAGTAGGAGAGCGCCTTCACTTTAGGCGGCATATCATGCTTGAGTCTCGTTGTACCTCGTTGTATACAGGCAATTTTGCTGACTAAAGTAATAACCAGTCGCTAGTTTTTTCGACTAAGCATTTGGACAAAATGTTAAAAAAAATATCGCGCTGGGACCTAGAAATTCGATATCGAAGGAAATAGCCGCGTCTGAAGCTATGATGATGAAAACAGTTCTATAAAGATAGGACGGTTGCTATTTCTTTTCCATAATATTTAATCATTAAAATATGAACACTAAACCAAACAATGAAATATATATATTGAGTAAACTCTATAAGATAAGCATGCATTGTTTAGCCACACAACTAAGCTGCCTTAAGTGAAAGTGCCCCGAAGAAGTTTATACTAAAATAAACTTTCATGTAACAAGAAAAAAAAAGTTTTAAAAAATTGTATGAGATGATACTTACTTGAAAACCATTTTTTCCATGATTGTCTTATTTTTTAAAAACATAATTTTCATGTGAATTAAAATTAAATTTATTATCAACTTATAGATATATACATTTGTACGAATATATGTATATTATGTCCCAAATCTGGGCACAGGTTTTTTCCATTACTACGTAAGCGATATTTCTTTAATTTTTTTAATAAGACATATGAAAAGAAAGGAATTCAAAGAATACTTCTAATAGTTTAACTAGACATTGTTGTATTGATATTAAGTAACACTGTTTTTATGCTGCTGGATTTAGAAAAAGACTACCGAAGGAACGGCTCCGAAAAGTGAGGAGTATTCAGCGTGCAACGGGAACAGGCAATCTTCACAAAACGACAACCTAATCAATTTAATCGCTCAAACCAACAAGCTCACACAAAACGTAAAAAATAACAACGTCACATTGAATTCCCAATTCTCCTTGAATTTGTCTCCAACACTCACCAACAATCTAAACGGGCCTAATTCACCTACGTTCGCAAACATGACCAATGAGGAAATACAAAATTATCTCATATCAAAATTCCAAGATATGGGTGGCATTACGGACGGTATGAGCGAGACGAGGAATGGCAATCAGCAATTCTACCAGAACTCCAAAGCTTTTCCTCACATACCCCCTTTAGCGAATCACTGCAATAACACGGATTTGCAGTGTTTTTTCAACATCAAGGGTTTCAAGGACGGGTACAATTCTGTAGACGAAATTGGAGCTAAAGCGCAAGCGATGAGTTTGGGTCAATCGGAAAACTCTTTGTGCAGCACAAGTCAACCTACCACATCCAAAGACTCAACGCCTGACGCTTTCAGTTCCGATTCGGAAGGAGTACCTTTCATTATGCCACTCTCGCATAATGGCATGTTAGAAGCAACCGGGGAAGACGGGCGTGTGCGACTAATTGTACCAGTCAGCCCATCGGAGAGCACGAATGATGTCCCAGATGTGAAACCCGACACAGCGACGACATCTGGAGCGACTCTCCAAGTACCTGGACAAAATGTGGCCGTAGGCGCACCTATTCTCAGATCAACTAGCGAAAAAGTGCCAAATCGAAGCGAAATGATGACTACACTGCGATCGCAGTGGACCCGGCACACAACTAAGTAAATGCGGGTCCAAATTTGTACTAAAAATTGAGTCAAGTTACCTATAGTCTTTTTTTTAGAACTTGTCGATAATGTAAACAATCCGCCATATTAGCTTTGTGAATGGTGGGATCAAAAAACTAGTGATGGGAACTATCGAAAACTATGAATGAAAAATCGCATCTGTAAATTTATTACTTTATAATTTATTACCAAGCAAAGTCTGAAATGAAAGAGATTTTAGTTTTAAGTTTTTGAGGTTATGTAAAATAACACCTATCATTTGGATTAAAATATATATTCAGGATATTTTTAGATCAAAATAAATTTTACTATACAACTACTCTCCAATTTTAAATTTTTAAATTATACTGTACTATTTAAACACTGGAAATACGATTCTAGTGTTATAGTGCATGGAGAAATAAGAACAAAAGTGTTTGTTTACATTGTTGACAAGTTCTAAAAAAATTCAATATAGAAGCTACTCATTTATGTAAAGCAATTTTTTATTTAAATCTAATGAAAACTATTTAATGTTGGTGATGTTTGTTACAGAATATGAGAGTGTATATTTATATACTTTTAGTCGGAATTTTAAAAACCTCTCTTTCAAAGATTGAGAGTTAAGACGGTGCCAAATTAAGCCACTAAATTATCGGCGTTAACTACTTATTAGGATAGTAATTATACTCACTTGTTTACATATCAGAAAGGAAAAAAACAGAACAAAACATTGACCTGTATTGCTATGTTTTTGAAAGAAAGAAAAAATACAATTCAATCCCATTTTAAACATATCTTGTATCATATCGAGATCGGTATAGGGTTGGTTTTTATGGTATAAATCATAAAAAGTAGGTAGGTAGACAAGAGTTCGATATCAAAACATTAAATTTCAACATTAAATTTCTATCTTGTCAGATTATGAGCGATAATTTTAATATTTCGACATCTTCCGATCGTAAACGGTAACGTATGAGTTGTACAATCAGCATCATAATTTATAATCTTTATACGTAAAAATGTTACGTTGGTTTGTGTACGCTTTAAAAACTCGAAAATAGGTAGACCGATTTTATATCGGTTTTCACATAATTTATATATAAAAAATTGCACCCCAAAAACTGAACATGAAAAAACTAGATTGTTGGTACTATACGTAAATAAGTTATGATGCTGATTTTACCCAAGAATGAATGTCACGCGAGATAATCCGGCCCTTGTTTACACAAGTTACTGCTATCTCTTTATTTACTTAGAGTATATTAATGATAATATGCCTTCTGTCTGTGCCAACTTGCTAAAGCCAAATATTATTCGCCGCCTATATTTGATATCTGATTAAATTGTATTGACGCATATAATTAAATGTGTTGTTTGAGTGATATATTATTAGGTAAAGGATTTGATTAATTTTGTAAACTTTACGAAGTTATTCGTGTAAATTACGCTTGTAGAATGCCAAAGTAATCTATCTTTATGTCGATATGGATATTATTTATGATTGCTATTTCAGCAACCTCATAAATACAACTGATCAAATGAAATTGTTCAAATTGTTTATTTATACAATCCGTCGGAAATATTTTGGCACCTTAAAAAAATGCAATTTGGCTTGCCACGGTCGGCACTGAAAAGACAGTCCATTTTTAAAATTTATATTTTAATAAAAATATTTAAATTACATTTAACTAAAATCCAAGTGAAAATAGTTAGTTCGTTGCGAATTTCCGACGGGTTCTACATATTATTTTTTTTTAGAAAATTATTTTAATTAAATTAAGTAAATTTGGTTCTCTTGTAACCAACTAACAATTATTGACGTAAGTTCCTATTATTTGATGATTTATTTGAGTAAATTTGTATTATGAATGTTTGTTAATGAGAGAACTAGTCTTTGGTACCTTTAGTTTTAACCATACTGTTTAACTGATTAACTGTCTATACGAGTAAACCTGTAAATTTAATATCATAGTAATAATTCGACTACAGCAAATTACATTATAATCTGTGTTAGAAAACTGAAAATATTCGTCAGTGTTTAGTGAACGTAAACCAAATACCAAAAATAAATTAATAATCGTTTAGCTACAGAGCATACACATAGGTATTCATGTTAAATATTCACACATACATTATTAATAATAATTAAATATTGTAATCGACATAAGTACACGATTTTTTTTTCTAAATATGGACTTTTATGGTGTAAAGCTGTTAGTAAATAGAAATAGAATATATCAAATAAAAACATTTTAGAAACTCTTTTATATATGCAAAAGAGAATTTAATGTTCCAATACATAGATTTTACTGTTAAAAACATTTACACACCTAAATCCAACGTTTTGAAACTACGTTACAGAACTTAGTAGCAAATATTCAATGAAAAGGTATTACGTAATTTTAGAAAACTCTTTACAGAAAATAGCTATAAGTGTTCCAATACTTTAAAAATCTTTCTGGACGTAATAAACAATAGTGAATGTGTTGTTTTAGTCTTGTGTTATTTGCTGACATTCCATTAATGTAAACAATAAAATATAAATTTAATGGATTTCTTATTTTCCCATTACCCATTAAATAAAACTATGCCAAAGCAAGTACGCGTTTCTTTGTTCGTAATGTTCTTTGTGAAGCAATTTGTATACTTAATACTTGTACACATTTCGTTCCAGTATATAGTTGTAATACTACCACGTAACTTTGGTCCATTGTCATAATCATTTTTTAACCAGCTATGAGAAAAAGAAAAAAAACCTTTTCTGTTTCGTTGCCAATGAAAACAGAGTATATTTTCTTGTTTCTTAACTATTTCAGTTATTTTATGCGAAGGTCGTCAGACAGGCTGATAGGCCTCTTAATGGTAGGCGACCATTGTAGCCTTTTAACACAGGTAACGTCACAGCCACAGCACAGGTGCTTTCTGCCTTACAGCACCTGTGGGTTGTCCACTACCAAAACCATTTTCAAAGTTTAAAAGGATCAAAACAAGGAGAATGACCAAAATTATTCCACAGTAATTTATCAAAACAAACCAGTTATAAAAACTAAATTTGTATATGTACTTATGTAATAATAAGTAGTTACCTAATACCTAGAACAGATTTTTTTTATATACTATACGGTTAAATACGCTCTGTAAACCAACAATGAATTAATGCTCGTACAGTAAGTGTAGTCACATCCACATACCACATATTGCCTTTAAATTGCTCAATTATTGTTCCATTAAGATTGTTAAAAATAATTCGAGTTGAACCGTTAATAGATTGTCTTGTTTGGCGATCCGCTTCCGAAATGGAAGTATTTTCAGCACTTTTCAGCACTCCACTTAATTTTTTTTTGTATATTAATAAATAACTTGTCTTTAGAAATATTGTATTTTAATGTACTTTCTTTCTAATCTTTAATTGTGAATTTCAATTCCTATACCTAAAAGATCCCTTTTAATTGGGGACATACGTAATTAACCACACAGGGATAGTTAAATGTTTTGATTACTTTAAAAGTTTAAGGGATTCGATTGCTTTACCTGAATATCGCCAATTTATGTTATTATCGAATAACTTAATTAATCCTCTAACTTATTCTTTTTTCATTTCTACAAAAATCTAAAAATAATATGAAGTAGATAGTGAATCGCATTCCGAACTTATGAACTATATTATAAAATCGTTTGTCTGACTGACTATCAATGCACAGCCAAAACTACTAAGAAAGCTACTAGAAAGCTAAAATTTAAAATAGGTATTTGTTTATTTATATAACGTAAGAATAACGTAAGAAAGCGGAAAACAGTCTGCTCTTCCGCTACAGCGACTTAGCTTTAGTGTTGTTAACTAATAGATTAACAAGATACGCAGTGAAAATACACTCTTCTGAGCAGTTCAGAATATATTGTACAACGGCACGGTATCGCAAATTCGCCAACAGTCAATAATAATGATTGATGCGAGCGTCTACTTCAGAACATTTGGAGGCTCTAACTTGTAAAACGAAAAAACATGTAAAATATAAATTGTAAATAGTTTGAACCCTTTTATATCGGAGCCTATAAACAATGGACAAGTGACACTTTTATTGATAAGAACAATAGATGGCCTTTCAGAAAACAAACACGTTAGAAGCGAAACGGTAAAGTAGGCAATACAAATATGAACACCCTGAATCACATATTTCAATAAAATCCAATATGCTTTGTTTAAAATATCCGAACTTGGTTTAAAAATATATAATGGAGATTTCAGTAGGTATAAATAAGAATTGGTGAGAGATAAATAAATAAATAAACTGACTCAAAGGTCTTAAGCTTGTTTACGTCTATATCAGAAACAAACTTGTCAAATTTCAGCCCTTACTCAGAATGTTCCATGATAGAATGTTAAAAACTTAAATGTATATTTTAGTATACATAACAACCAACAAAGGATATCGAAAAAAAGGATATCGAAAACAAAATAATTCAATAATTTTTCTACCTTCCTCCTGCCCCTTGCAAAAAGGTGTTTTCCCAATTGCAAATACTTGAATTATCAATGAGGTACCCTTACGTTATGTTCATGAAATTGGCAACAATTATGAATGCCAATGGTAAGAAAAAAAATTTTTTTTTATGCAGATAAAGGCCTAAGACAGACGGTACACTTGTCTTGATGGTAGGAGGTTACCGTCGCCTATAACACAAGCAACCCCACGAGTGCTACAATTGAGCTGGCGACCATAGTAAGGTTAAGCATGAGGGATTAGCAAGGCATTGGCTCTGGCTTTTATTCACTCACCGAAGCACAACAGCACACATGTTGCTACTTCACGGTGGTTTTATGTAAGAGGGTGGACCACTGCCACCATACGGGCTGCCCAAATCACTGCGTAACTTGCTAGATCCAGACCAGAGCTAATTATGAATAAAGCATTTCCAAAGTATATCCGAAACAGCCACAAATCCCTTTTTTACTGACAAATCGTTTTAAAAATTCTTTCATAATGCGCTCTGCCAAGGATTGGAACTCTCTTCCGGTGTCGGTGTTTCCGAGCTCATATAACCCAAATCTTTTTAAAGCTCGAGTTAATAGGCGTCTCCTGGGTAAGCTCGCTCCATCGTCGGTTTCGTCTTTAGTACACGGCTAAATTCTGTTCAAGAGGAAACCCATTATTATTTAAAAAAATCTCGATTACGGAAAAAAAAAGATTTCTCGAAATATATTACAATTACGGTTACGATAGCGTAATAGAGACCAAGTAAACTTAAAAGTTTAAAAACAAACTTTTGGGACTAGTGGATGAGTATATCGCTTAGAAATTATATTCTTGGTTATACGATTTAGCATTCTTAGGTACCTATTTTATATGAGAAATATAATTTTAAATGTAAGAGATTATTATATTAGCGTTTATATCTTACAACTAGCCGAAAGCCACGTTTCGTCAAAGTAATTAAGTATACAAAATTAGCCTAAGTAACTCCTTATAACATCAGCTATTTGTCAGCGAAAGTCTCGTTAAAATCGGTCCAGACGTTTTAGAGATTAGAGACAGGTAGGACAAAAAAATATTGTTATTTTGTTTTGAGTACTATTTATACTTTGATGTACGTACATTTAGTAAAAAGTAGTTGTTTTGCCATTACAAACAATTCAATTTTATTAGCATAGATTAATTGTTAGTACAAATGTTCAGAAGAGTCAATTTTAATGTAGGCATGTAAAAATTTTTTTTCCGCCAGTTGTCTTCAAGTGCAAAGATAGACCGTTGGTTTTCGCTGCTACCGTCTAACACACCAGCGCTGTCACGTCCTGAGAGCGGGTTCGTGTCTGGTGTGGAAGATGGCACAGACGCAGCAACCCTCGCAGAAGCCAAGCGGCTACTTCTTCAGTTGGGTGCTAAGAAGAAACGTCGACTGCTTCCTTTACGCTTCACACGAAGAAAGGTGCTAGTTAATAAACATACGGTGCTGTAATAAGCTGACAAACCGTTACTGTGCTAATTATGTATTTATTTTACTGAGGAAAGATGATGCTTTTATAAATTAGAGGGGCTAATTAGGCATACTTTTTCTATTAGGAGGAGTAGGAAGGTGAAGTTGTATGCAATTACTCACCAATTAGACAAGAAATTATACATGCTAAACGATTTAACAATAAAATTTCTTCTGTTTCCTTACATTTAAGGTGCTTAGTGCCGTCAAATGGTGACTTTCTTAAGCCTCCTCTTTTATGGATAGACCAAAAAGTTCGACAAAAAACAATGAATTATGGATGTTTAGACAACATTTGGTACTATTATTTTCGTATCACCAAAACTTCTATATTTAAAATGTCAATGAATTGGATTGAATTTCCTACTAAGTGGGTTAAAAATATTTACACTAAAAAAATAAGAATCTGTTGTACTTTAAAAACAACATAGAATATGTAAATCAATCAATATTTTCATTCCAGGCTTGAGGGCCAAACGCCAATTAATAGAGATTTCCTTATAGTAACTGAAAGGGGGGTATTCATGTCTGACCGACATAAGACTGGCGCGGGCCTTTTCTACAGAAACTGATTAAAAATGAAAATAAGAGCATTACTGAAAATAAATTAAAGCACAAGTTTTTGTAGTTAAAAGTTTGTCTGTAACGAGTCCATTGTTACAAATGAAGTGAAAATCTTTGTTGAATATTAAACATAATTTCAGTCAGTCTCGAAGTCAAATTGTACAACCCTTTGTGGTATGACTTGAATTTAATTATGACGTCATAATTAAATTCAATTGTAATTATGACATTGATTGATCTGACATTTTCTTTAAGTAGGATTTGTTAACAGAACATAGAAGCTTTGAATGACAGATGTAAAAACAATAGAAGGTGAGAAATATATTATTTAGATGGGTGAGCTCATGGGTGAGATGGTGAGATAGTTTAAGCAAATGACAAATTTAAGAGCTTAAGTTAATGACAGATTGACGACGCTACTTGAATACTATGTTTCAGAATATAGAATAATTCAGAAGGAACGTTCAATCGAATTTGAATGTATGCTAAACCAAGATGAATGTTTCATTTATGTTAGCGATATGTGATAGTCAATTGAGAAGTGAATTGACTACTTTTTCATTAGGTTAATATATTTTTAGGGAATATTACACCCTAATTTAAAGTTTACTTTCCAATATTTCTATGTATACATTAAACAAAAATATTTAAAAGTCGACAAAACGAAAACGTAGGCATCGTGCTACAAAATCATTTAAATAGCTGATTTCACTATTAATATTCAATGAGGAGCAAGTAAACTATTCTATATGAGAATATTTTCTGCTCAGATTTACGTGTTCGCGCCTTCTGTTTCTTTTTTCAGTATTCTTTTGTTTGTACGCTCAATATTATGTATAAGCTTTGGTAAGATTTCGTTTCAGCTATGGCCTAAGTATGAATGAACTTTAATTTAATTATTAATGTGTTTAGTGCAATTATATCGAAAGAGATGGCAAGTTTAAGATTAAATAAAATACAAAAGTATTATTAATTTTACTGTACACTACGCCATCGTAATCGTTAAATAATATATTAATTCTGATTAGAATGATACTTAACATAGACCAAATCAGTAAGGGCTCAAATTTTTTTGAATAGTATCAATCTTTAATCTTGTTTTGCTAATAAATTTTTCAATAGGTACATACTTCTTTATTGTAATTATACAGTGTCCTGTCATGGACTAACGATATTTTAAAGTACAAATTAAAAAAATTAAAAGGGTGATAGGGTTTGTTTTGCAGTAATTTAGCACTAATTTTTTGGAATGCAATACGTATATATATTTTTGAGCTACGAAAATCTCAACCCATTGTTTCTTAATGTAAACGATAGATAATACTGTTGCCCTCCGAATTATCTCAATAAGAATAAAACTTTGATTAATATGTTACTCTCTGTACAGACGTAGAAAAATAGAAAAAAAATATGAGAGGAAGTGGATTGAACCTCAGTGTGTGTGTATTAAAATAATTTACGTAGGTGCCTACCTAGAATATCGCTAGTTTATGACCGGTTACACTGTATAACATTTACTTTGTTTTAAGTATTACCTTTCTTTTCAGTTTTATTTTTTATATAATTTCAATGTAATTAAGAACAAGTAATAATATATCTGCCTCATCTTATATTTTATTATTATAACTGTTAGTATTTAATTTTAGTAAATATATATATATATATATACGTACAGATGCATTTGTAGTTTCTATAATATATTGTTAAGTTAGATCAGACACTTAAGTGTAATCATTTTTTTTAAGTATTGCATACAGCAACCAAATATTTTGGAGATACTTTTATAACTTTGTATGTGAAGTATACGTGTACCTACTGTAGTGGAGTGTGTTTTTGGCACATATATGGTATTAATATGGTGTTTAAAAAAATCGAAATTGTAGCGACTTTTTTATGACTCCACTGTGTAGTATTAATTAATTATGATTAGCAAGTTATCAGTGCCATAAAGAATATTTTTTAATGCCTACTTAATTTTGTAATTAAAAATTATATATACCAGGATTGTTGAGGATATTCGTATCCGCACCCACAAATGCGGAAGATCTATTTAGACATGCGCAACCGTAACCGCATCCTTAGATCCTTAGGAGAATTTTTGATATAAATTTCAAGAATACCGATAGGTGAAAGAAATTTTCAAATCCAAATTGTAAGGGCGGATCCTTTAAAAATCCGTATCTGCGTCCGCGGATGTTCAAAATTCAAATCCGCAACAATCCTTATCTATATCGTAAGCCAGAATAAAGCATGTCACAACTATCATAGACAATACATAAAACAATTTTATAATTTTACAAATATTCGATATCTACCTATTATCGAGTTTAAAATAAACTTATTATAATTTATCGACCTAGATTTAAAAAAAGTAATCATCATAATTTCATTGTTTACTTGACACACTTAATCTGTCAGAAATGCAATATTTAACATAATGTTTGTGTTCTTGGAAATTATTTCGACGAAACATGATTTCACAGTTTTGCATTGTTTTCAAAGAATTAATATACAGCAGTTTTTATTAATTATAAACTAGATGTATTAGTGAACTTTGTACCACCTATAGTTGATTCTATTGAAACTCTTTATACCTAAGTAAATTATCAATCCTATCCAACTCTTAATATTAACATGTAAAATGCTGCAGAATTCTTTTCTTATTTTTTATTGTAAAGTCGGCAGACAGGCTGACTGACGGCCCAACTTGATTGCAGATGGCTACCGTCACCAACAACATAAGCAACGCTTCAGATGCTGCAAGTCACTGCCGACTACAGTAGGATTAAGGATAAGGGATTGGGAAGTTCTCTGGCATAATACTTACTCACTGAAACACAACAGCAAACGTGCTGTTATTACACGGTGGTCTTCTGTAAGGGGGTGGCTACTGCGCAAGACAGACTGCCCAATTTTTTCGAATTTCGCTGATTAATGATTATTTCATAGAACCGCAATGAATAACAGCTACGCTGTGCGCAGGTGTCAAACGATAAATCTGCCACGAATGCCATCAAAAGTAATCAGAAGTGGAAATTCCAATATTTCAACTGTCCCTTTGGGTTTTACCAAATTTTATTTTTTTCCTAAACCATCCCAGTATTGAGGGGATATAACGAAAAAAATATTCAAATCGGTCGAGTCGTTTCTTAGTTTTTTCGATACTAAAGCACACAGATTGATTTTTATACTTATGTATAAAATTATGAATTGTTGTGGATATCGACTTTTGATTTGTCTTGAATGTTTAACTATTTTTTTCCTAATGATCATTTTTGTAATTTTTATGATACTTTTTATCTTGTGATTAATATGTAACGTATGAATTGACTGATAAAATTAATTGATATTTTGTGTTCTTTAATTAATAAATATTATGTTTAATTAAATACGAGCTTCTTATGAAATGTTCGTGTTAACTCTAATTAAAATCGTACCTAGTAATCGCTAAAATTGCAGTTTTATTTTGTACCCACCTCAATTTATACATGACTAGTGACCCGCTCCCGGCTTCGCCTGGAGTGAATTTTTATATCTTCCGTGTTTATCCTTCTTTCCATAAGTAAAAACCGAATTAAAATCGGTGTAGCCATTCTTTAGTTTTTGCGTGACTTACACACCACTTTTTGTATATAATAAAGAAGATATATAAAGATAAAGATTTATGAAAAAAAATCTTACAGAAGAATACAGTTGAATTGTGCAGCATTGGGAAACTTCATCATATCTTTTTTATTACGTATGCTTTAAAACAAAGGTCTATCTATAACAGTGCAGTTGCCAGTAAGTGAACTCTATGAACTCTATGCTCAGCGAACTAGATATGTATATGGTCATGCATCGAATTATTCTGAAAGTTATGATACGTATAGTGCGGATATATGATGATTATTATATGATATATGATGCTCACTCAAAATGCGAATATCGGTGCTCGCATAAACTTTTCTGGTCATTGATTCAATACAACCCCTTTGTATGCACAGAGATAGAATAGGTTTTTGGCTTGGGAATCTGATCGTTAAGATCTGTAAATCAAAAGCCTTATCTTAAGATCTCTCAAAAATATCATTATCGTACGCAAATTAATATCGAGTTTTGTCATTTAGTCGAGGTGGCAATGAAGGAAGAACTAAAAGCCAGATGAAGAAGTATAGTATAGAAAGTATATGTTGTCATTTTTTAATTTTTATTGCCAGTCCAATTGAAGCCGCATCATCGCTGCAATTAGACAATGTCGTTAGAAATAACTGAACATTTTGATTACACTTGATTTTGAAAACTATTTAAAAAATATTATTGTATGTTTGAAATCTGTTATAAGCAACATTTAACTTTTTCAACGATTAATGATAAAATTTTAAAAAGTTGTATACTTATTCCAATTCTGATAAAATAATTTGGTCAGATTTTTTTGTATAAGTAACTTTTCTTAAGTAACTTTAAATCGATTACAAAGAGCAAATATATGTAAAAGTATGAGATTTTTTCATGACATGACGGAATTTTAATAAACCAAAAAGGATATTTTTAAATATCCTCAATTATTAGCATAGAAAGGGATATTAAGGAATCCCTTATAAATACAAAGGAAATTTCGTATGAAAATTTATTATGAACATGACGAGCATACAAAATTAAGGTTGGCTACTCTGCGGTAAATAGTTAACAAAAGTTGTTAAATTTGTGTCTTTATGGGAGATTCTAATTCACAAATAATTTATATATTAACATAATTTGAAGGATACCTATATCTGAGTGAAAGGAAATCTTCAAAGGGAATAAAGTTGTACAACATATTGTACATTTTACTTTCCAATAAATTAAAAAAACTAGAGGCTCAGATTCTGAGATGAATTACACAGTATAAAACAAAGTCTCTTCCCGCCGTCTTTTCCTCTGTATACTCGCATATATACGCTTTGATAGATTAGATCTTTCAAACTACGCAACGGATTTTAATGCAGTTTTAACTAATTCAAAGTTAGTGAAGATTGAGTTAATGGAAGAGAAAAACAAGGAAGGTTTTTTATAGATAATTTGCAGAAAAAATAGCTCCAGTGCGAACCGGTTCACAAGTTGGTAAATAAATGTGGCAGTAAAAATCTAGCCAGTGCTTGAATAAGACTGTTCAACAAAAAGCGTATAACAAACAATACTTTCAATATGGTTCTAAAAATAAATCGTCTATTTTCTGACTACCTGTATACTGTGAATTATTTTTCATCTTTTCATAGCCTATAGACAATGAAAAGAATTATGCGCCAGTAATTAAAATCATTCGGCTTAAGAGATCGGGTTCGCAACAATACATAGGTTGCTACCAATACATAACCATGTTGAAAATCCGAGCCCATTTTTATGTTAATTACTGACGTCATTAGCATCGCCTAAGTCTCTGTTGTTACATTTAAAAGGTACCTACATAATAAAAGGCAAGTGAACCGAGGCGGCTAGAAGAGGATAGTAAATGCGCAATTGATCAAATTAACGGTAAGTGGCCATCAGGGTCAATATGCAATGAAACACAATGTATGACGTTGTAATAGCAAATATTTCCAACAGGATCCGAAGGTATTAGACAAAATACTAGTATTTGCCCGTGACTTCGACCGCGTCCGATCGCTACCAAACTTCACAGGAACACCCGCTGGACTAATCTGAAGATTGTCTGAAAGTTTCATCAAAATCGGTTCAGCGGTTTTGGAGTCTATAGGAGACATACAATACACACATAACCTTTTATATATAAAAAGATAATATCTACATATAAAATTTAAGTCGCTGTCCGCATCTGTTTGTTTCCCCGCAAACTTCGATAGACTGGTCATTTTGGAACAATGGACATTCTGAACCTGAACCTTCTAAATTCTAAACCACCCAACGGATATGGTTTTCACTAATGGAAAAAAGGATCAATGAGGAAGTTAAGCCGCAAATTTTCGTTATCTGGTTTTAACGATTTATTAACATTTTATAAACTTTCGCAGTTAATATATTTTTGGCACATTACTTACTTTATGTGGCAAATCTTTAACAATTGTAGTCAACCCCTTATTCATTCGCAAATTATAAATTCTCTAAAACTGTTCTGCCATTATATGTCAAATGATAGTTTTCTTATAAAGAATTATTAGTACTTAATCTAAGTATGTGAATATTCAGAATACGAGTATGAAATTAACTTATAAGTCTATGTGGTTTTGCTCTAGCAAATAGTAAGTTTGAAAGAATTTCATGTGTCTTCGACAGAGTTAGCTAGCCCATTCTTAGTGTGCTATAGAAAATTGCCTATACATTATTACAGTTACCAATACTTTTAGCTTACTGGTTTCAGTATATTTTATTTTATCCCAAGCTAACTTCATTCGAACATAAGCGAATTTGACATAAAATCCATTTCATTTCTAATTAGCAAACCCTTGTGCAACAGTTAGGTAACATCCTGTGAAATGGTCAAAGGTAATAATTGTAGCAGTCGGCTATTATTCTCTTGTTAGAACCGTGGTCGGAGCTGCTACACATGTATGTACGTACGAGAGTTTAATTATGTTCGTTAGTGAGTCCGCATAAAACCTTTATGTGATGTGATTTACTACAATTTTAAAGTTTTATTCGAATGTAAAAAAAAACATTACTTAAATATGCATTTTTATAAATCTATTTTTATTTTTTATTCTCTCAATTTAATTAACGAGCCCGTTCGCGATCAGTGGTTAGGGTGCTTGCCTTAACTGCGTGGGTCTGAAAAGTACCTTAGTGGCATACTGGCGGCTGTCACCAACCCCTTACAGAATACCACCGTGAAATAACAGTATGTGTGCTGTTGTGTTTCGGTGAGTGAGTAAAGGATGCCAAGACCCATTTCCCTATGCCTTCCAAATAACTTTGTCGGCAGCGCACTTGCAGAATATGTAGGTAGCGTTGCTTGTATTATAGGCGATGGTAGCCACCTCCCATCAAATGGACCGTACGATCGCAACTACGTAAAAAATCCGAAACCCTGATAAAAATAGAGCGGCGGCGGATAAAAAGGGTGTACTCCCATCTCGGCTACTACGAAATTATTTTATAATGATTGTTAGGTACAGTCATCGAAATAATAGAAACACATATTTAGATAGTAAATTTATAAGATTATTTATTTAGGTGTTAATTTTTTTTTAAATTTATTAGAGATCTAAATAAAAAATAAATTTACGGGACTTGCAACATGCCCTTGTAATAAAATCACAGTTATTTGTACTGTAAGCAATTGATCAGAAACCTATTTAATGAATAAATTACTGTTTCACTGTATAATATATAGTATGATAGCTTCTTGACAAAGAATAGAAATTGAATTTATTCGGTGGTATAGCGCCGCCGGCCTAAATGCGATTCGAATCTGCATCTACCCTGACCGCAGTTCCACAGAGATTCTATTCTTCCTGATAAGCGCCCAATCGTGATTCCCATGTTTATTGACGTGACGACGCATATAATACCTACGTTTACTGATACATAAAACTATCTTTAACCTACGCGTGTCTTTGTTCCATTTTCAACCCAGCTCAATAACAGAAAATGAGAAAAGAAAGCTAAATTAACAAAATATTTTATTAATAATTCAAATCTAAGTATTGTTGAATATGACGTACGGGATTTGATGACATACTTAATTTTGCATTTTATTTGTTGCGTAAGGAAATTAATAGTAAGATGTCCCCTACTATGAACTCGCATTTTTTATCACTTTCTTTATTAATTTAGTCATTGGTCATTTGTGTCTAGAATTTTTTTTAGTGTTTAGAATTTCTAATTTTATTGTACTTGTAATATTTTTATTAAATAAAATACTAATCGGCATTTATCAGTACTATAATATTTAAAAAAAAACTGAAACTCGATATTATTGATTCCTGAAAAGAAATGCGGTTTTTGAAATCATGTAACGATATCTTCAATCTTCTAAAATTTCGTTACGTAATACTTGAACACCCCCTAAGTATATACAAAACACTCATTCATATAATCAGAAAAATTGTAACATAATACTGTAGGGAAATGTAAATCATAAGAACCAAATCTATCCGAGGTCTACTTGCATATTGATCGAATTATTTTTCAATATTAAATAATATACTCGTATACTTGTATATACATCTATTTATTTTCTTATTAGGATTTAAAACTTAACCTGTATTACTTCCTATCCTTTTCCTATTACAAAATATCCGAAACATTTCTTTCAATTAAGTACATTAATTTATTTCCTATATCCACTTAATAAAAATCAAAATAAATACACAAAAAATGTAATTAACGCTTTGAACTCAAAAATAAAAAAAGAAATAAAATATAATTATCTAAAAAAATGCATTAAACTTCTTGTCTTATATCTTCATCAACTTGTGAAGGCTACGCTTTTTCGTGATATGTGCATTAGCGAGTTTCCATTGGTAGGGGATTCCAGTGATCGTCATTTTCAACATTCATGTGTGCTCTCTGTATCCACATACGACACAAAGCCAGTTTGTGCCTGCACGAGGAGCTGCGCGGACGCAAATCTTGTTGCGAACTTGCGATCGATATCGGGTTAATCTGTTTATTTTCTTGTGGTGTGTCCGTCGGGTGTGTATTATATTAGAAAAAAAATTTAAGTGATCCTTCGGCTTCAGTCGTATATATCAGGTAAGTTTTCATTAAATATTATATATCTAATGCATATTATGCACTATTGACTAAACGAGTCCGACGACCTCTCTTACTGATTTGACCTCATGTTTCTTAAGATACGTAATGTTTATTATATTGATATCGTTTGATACAAAAAACTTTAATTTCATTAACTCAATTTACTAAGTAGAAAATAAGATCTAGGAAATCTTTTTACATAGTTTAAAATAAAAACGATTCCCGCCGTGTATCTAAGTGCGCTGAGATCTTTTAAACCACGCAACGGATTTTAAGGTGAAGGTTTTTATATTTTTTTATATATAATTTGCAAAAAAAAATTGGACTCGTACGAAGCCGAGAGCGGGTCACAACTAATCATATAAATTACAACTTTTTACAAATATCTTATAATCTGGACTGCGATCTATAATTAATTTACCTATAGTGTGAAACATTAGATATTTAATCAAATTTAATTTTATTTGAAAATTCTGTGTACGACCGCGACGCAACCAAACGTTACTAAGTTTCACTTTTGTTAGTGATACTGTTTTAAAAGGGCTTTCACTAGTTTCCCAAGATCAAATAAATTATATTCGTAACATTATTTGGACATAAACATTTTTTCTTCAGTTTTCAATAATAATATAATATAATTACACCTAATAAAGGTGCTAATAAAATAATAACTTTCAAAAACATCACATACCTTTACACAAGTTACAAGCAAAACGCAACATTTTGGAAACAGATTATCGCAACGAATTGACTTATTTTCTACAAGTAGGCAACTGCTTATTTTTAGTTTATTTTTTTAATTAATAAAATTATGATCTGTTTGATCAATTTCTTAATTTAATATGTGAAATACATTACTCTTAAATAAGTGCTACTTAAAAAATACTAGTAGTAACCCGCTCCCGGCTTCGCCCAGTATGCAATTTTTTAATATGCCAAACTTTTTTTCTAAAAGTGAAATCCTTTGGGTGGTTTATTTAAAGAGAATTGTAGTTTAATTTAAAGAGTTAAATACCAAATAAATTCACTTTGTACTTTGTTTTTAACAAATCCGTTGAAATCGGTCTTATAATATTACCTACCTTTTTTAGCTTGGTTGGAATTTTCTTTAGGATTTGCTTTTATTTTCATCATTATTTCTTAGATGGTTACCAATAATCATCTCAGCGATTATATTATATTATGTTTTTAATATAAAGGTCGTCAGACAGACAGTCGATCCCCTTGTTGGTAGGTAGCTACCGTTGCTTAGCAACGCCAGGTGCTGCAAGTGCTCTCGTCTTCTCTCGCTGCCGATAGTCGTGAAGCGATATGGTTGGCAGTAAACTTGCGTCTCAAGGAAGCGGCGGACAGCCAGCGGGAAGAGGATCCCTTTCCCAGCCGATTCACCGGAGGAGTCTCGGGTGCAAGCGGCTGACCTATGTCCGCCACCTTCCCCCTTTAACCAGGACCTAGGTCTTAGTCCTAAGGGAGACTATACCGCCCCGTCGTCGTGAGGTTATCCGAGATGGCCGGCGTACCTCCATTTTCGAGTACGCCGAGGTGCCGACAGGGAGCGTAGTATTCTATGCGCTGGACAGCCGTGGTTGGCAGCGGATGACGTGTTATATCGTTCCCGCGACCCCCCTATTAGCCCATGGAATTGGTACATTTTACCTTATATCAAATGAAGTAATTCTGGTTTTTTTATATGTTGGTAGGTTGGTACTGATGAAATGGTAATGACAAATCCAAATTTTCCACCTCGAAAGCCTTTTGGATCATGTTAAATTCATTAAAATTTAGGCCTCTTTTCAGTTTTTGTCGATTTTTACTACTAAGGACCTGTGTTACGGCAAATCACAATGCACATTTTTTAATAAGATTAAATTTGCAAATGAATGAGAATAATTTAGTCTTGGCAGGCCAAATGGTTTCAAAGGTTTGCAAAATTTCTAAAAAAATTGATGTTTTACAGATGTTTTTAGCTTTCGACAATTTTGACCACTATGTAATGGGTTTATGGTAAAAGTTGTCTTATAAGTTATTAAAGTGCACTAAATTTCCAATAAAATGAGATAAATTTGGTCTACATAGACATAATAGTTCCTGAGATACAGCTGTTCAAGGCATACACTAGGCTTCTTCCATAACACGTTATCTCGCCTATTCCCTCACTCAAAGATTACTTTAAGGTTAAACTAGTCAGCTTTTCCTCCATACAAACGTAGAATGATTATTACTCCGCTGTTTTATGTTTAATTTACAAAAGTAAGCATGATATCGATTTACCTTGTCGTTAACTAGGTTCGTTGCTATACAAAATAGTAAAAAAAGTATTAATTTAAAAAATTTGTGTTAAAATATACACAAATTTAATGCAATTTTGAAGGTGAATAGGTCACTCTAGTGTACAAAAACTCCAAAATACCTTAATCACAGACATTGATCAGTTATTCAAGAGTTCAAATAACTACAAGAAATAGATACATGCAGTAGTTTTGTCAAAAAAGTATTTTCCCAGGGGTCTATTTATGTTTTTTTCTAGGCTCATTTTTTATATGAATCATTGTGCATTTCACTCGACTGCTTTTCCCGCGCATTGTGCTGTGTGACACAGGATGCATTTTAACCACACCCGCCGATGAGTTCGAGCCGCCGACTAGTTTAACCTTAAGGAGGAAAAATCATTGTTTCATATATATATGCACCTACATCAAGTTTATTAATTTCAGTTATATCAACGATATTCTATACCATCTAAATGGCGCCCGCAATGAACAAAAGATCTACAGGAAAGACTGGGGCAGGATTGACGGCCAAGTCTAGTGGAAAGTATGGACCCATAAAAAAACCCAACATGGCCCCAAAACCCGTAATTGCTGGATCTTCCACGTCCTATAGTTCCCCTGGACATTTTAGACGGGGTAGCTTGACGCTGTACGTACCACCGGTTACAAACCGGTTACAAACTTATTCCAACCCAATGAAGGGCACTCCAAGGCCTGTGCCTACTCCAACTGGAAGATTTTATACAAGCCCCGTCATGAACACTCCGAAGACTAGAAAATCAAGATTCGGAATATTCTGGTTACCAATTAAGAAACGCAACCAAAACAAGGATGTTGTCTACAATTCGCATAAGGATGTTAACTACAGGGAGAGAGCTTCAACCATGTACAAGTAAGTTTAACTTTTCTATTTTACACAAAAAAATAGTTCTTGGTCTTACGGTTCTAGCTTTTCACTAGACATACTTCTTTAACTATGACCTTCAACTTTATATATATTTTTTATAATATCATTATTACTTGTGCAAATTTAGTGGTTTTGTTGTGGTGACCATAATTGATTAACAAGTGGCTTATTCCCACTAGTTCTGTACACAGAACTAGTGAGACTTTTTGTCTCATTAATTCTGTACAATATAATACTATTCTAGACCCAGGCTCCGGTCGTCGTTATTTATTTAAATTAATGTAATTGTAGCATAAGAGCAGAGAAGTTGTTTGAAAATAATAATACCAATATTGACTAAGTAGGTGTGAGGGGTTAACATAATATAAGTAGGTAAATAAATTATTTATTAGCGAGGATTTCTAAAAATAATGAAATTTCAATTTTTCCATTAATTAACTGCATTTGTAAGGTTCTATATCATTGTCTATATCTTTTAAATGTTTTGCATTTGTTGTGTAAGAATAAGAAAATTAATATATACTTACCCCAATGATTTAAAAAAAGTAATCATACGAAATAACCATTTATCAAACTAATTTGAAAGACAAATATACAGCAATTAAACTAAATACACATTTTAAAAAAGCATACAAAATATTTACAAATTATAAATCACATACATACTTACATTTAATTAAAAATTAAATTACAAAATTAGCCATATAAATGAAATCTTACATTATAACAACAACGAAACGTGAGAATATGGTATAAGCGGTAAAGGCACGTCTCATCGCGCCAATTTTCTCGACTCGCTTCGGAAAGTTAACTTTATGCATTCTTTCTTAAATTATATATTTTATATAAATACGAATTACAATCACATCTTTATGTTCCCTAAAATAAGTATAATTATCACAGTATCCTACTCTGTCAAAGCATGAATGAATGTGTTTATTTTGAAAGCAGTGTTTAACCGTGGATCTCCAGAGAAAGTACCTACTATAAAATACTATAAAACCTTTTTTCATCAATATGTCAATGCCTTTTAAATATATATCATTGGCATTTCATATAAAAATTAAATTTGTGAACAACTTATACTCTCACAGTAAATTCTACGACTCATAAATTTCTCTAGAACAACCCCGTATTTCTATCGAGCCCAAACACACTATATTAGCTGTAAGTTGCTGAGGAGTTGGGTGTCTCGCAGACTAGGTCAAGGTCACCATGTCATAGAAATACTACCTAAGTAACAGAAACCCCTTCGTCAACTAGGAAATGGGCCTTCAAATATTTGGTCTTTGCATATTCAATAGATATTTGTTATTCTTATTTTTCACATTCTCTTGTAGTATGTGCATCTGTTTAAATTATTGTCAATTGTTTCTTCCCCAAATAAATCCATCAGCATCATCTTTCCTTCCAAAACAACACTACACAATAGTTTCAGCATTATCTGGAAACAATTTAAATTATCTTGTTAAGTAAAAATTAATTTTTTTTAATTGATTAAATGAAGTTACAAGACTCATGTATACAAGAATTAGATTTTGCAACGAATGTGGGGCGCCGATTGATACGGCCGACCACACGCTGGCGGAGTGCCTAGGTTGGGTCAATGAGAGAGACAGGTTGGCTCTGACGGCAGTCGTGGGACAAGACTTGTCCTTAACCGCTGTCGTCAGGGCAATGATTGAAAGTCTTGACAGCTGGAATGCCATCAAGATGTTTTGTGAAATGGCCCTGAGGTTGTCACGCACATCGAGTGACAACCTCAGGGCGTCAGAAGGGGACATGTCTGACACCCTGAAACACCCAACAAGGACGCGTGGTGGCTCACGGTATTCCAGTGGGCCGCCACATTTAAAGTGAGGCGAAGCCATCGCCTAGAGCTGGGTTTGAAGAGAACCTAGGGGTGTGTGGGGATCCGAGGATAAGGCCTCGCTGTGAACTTGGATCCGCACATCAGTGCTGATGGTGGAATCCGTGGGGGTGTTAGTGGGTATTCCCGGTGATAAGTCACTTCACCGGGCGAGTCCCACACTCCCCCTCGTCGACTGCGTCGACGACGATAGTGCGTAAACAACACAATAAAAAAGGAAGGTCACTGCCTTATCTATCATATAAAAAAACTGCTAAGTGCTTATGAGCACTTCATGTTGAACTACATCTTAATAAAATAAGCCGTGTGCAGCAGCAAAATAATGCTTCATGCTTAAAAAGACAAATAAGTTCAAAAAGGAAAAAAAAATGTGTGAAACCAAAAAATAATAAAAATTTATATGCAGCTTATTTTAATTAAAACAGAGATATTTCGATTAATAATGGTTATTAAACCTGTCTCGTTAACGTCTTAGGCGAATTACAGAACTATAAACTTAATGATTAATTTAAATAAAAAAGGCAATTAGGATTAATTAGGATAAAAGGATCACCGTGTAACTCACCTACTGAATACTTTACGAGCAGTTCAGGTATTCCTGGGAATTCATGAAGTATAAAATAAATTTTAGTATTCAAATTAAATGCTAATTACTTCGTATTATGTATTCGAAACCAACAAAACTTAGGTAAATCAACAAACAAACATCAATGTTTATTTACATTTTACAGTCTAATCGGCACGTCAATCATAGAATGACATTTATATCTTATGTCAAAGTCAATTTCATCACAGTATTCGTAGTGTTGCAAGTAATAAAAAATATTATTACCTGTGATCTTTTACAGCAGTTATTAGTAAAATTCCTAATGAAAATTAATAATTTAATAGTTAAACATATTAGTTAATTGCTTTTACTCTTTCATAAGATACGTAATTACAAATTTCTATTTAGAAATGTGTGGACCGATACACCTTTTTTTAAGATAATTTTATAATTAATTTTAAAAAACCTAATTAAATATTATTTTGAATGGTTAAACATATTAGTTAATTACTTGTACTTTTTAATATAATAGTACTGTGAATTCCTTTTGTAGTTGTATTATTAATTTGATTGACGTTGGGTAGTTAACGTCGCAAAACAAAATAGACATTAACATTTTTACTGAACGGACTTGACCTGACTGCTTTGGACTTGACGGACCTGTTTTGGAAATCTCTAGAAAAATTAGACTTGACTTGACTTGACTGACTAGTCTCGGGATCTGCTATTTTTGATTTTAATTTCAATTTAGTCTTTTTTATTTAAAAAAGACTTACAAATTGCTATTTTTACTAATGACACTGGCAAAATCATCGGAGAAAATCTGATGGAGCCAAGACATTAAAAAAAGAAGAAGAAAGAACATTTTTACTATATTGTGTTGCCAACTGTAGAACTTTAAATGTAAATAAAGCACATTAGCGACCCACTCTCGTATTCGCCAGGGATGCAATTTTTTATATACACAAACCTTCCCCGTTTATCCTTTTTTCCATTAGTGAAAACCGTATCAAAATTCATTGGGTGGTTTAGAAGTAGTTAGCGGACGAACAGATAGATGAACATGTACAGGTTCAGCAACTTGGTTGTTGTTGTTATGTTGTTTTTTTTTTTCTACTTAAATAGAAATTTAATCAGGTTTTGTATATAAATTATTGGTGAAATTATCTAACTAATGGTGAAAACGATTGCAAATTATGGTATTAAAATTATTAATAAGAATTGATTTAGTTGTTGTAAGGTTAAAATCGAATGTGAAAATGGTTTTTTCTTCTTCTTAATAGCAACTTTATGTTTATTATTATTATGATTGAATTGAAGCAATATAATATATATTTTGATAATCTCATTTCCCTCATAAAATACGTAATTTTTATTGATGAAAAAAAATTTTTTTTCACAAACAAATTCTCACAAAATTTGAATTATTTTTTTTATTTTTTATTTTACATAAAGATTAATAAAATAATAAGAAATAGATTATTTTTAATGTTTTGTGTAACTTTATGGCTTAGCGTAAATTTCATTTCAAATTTAAAGAAAGTCCTTTTTATAAAATGTTCAAACTACAAACTATTTTCATCTATGATGGGATCTTTCTAAAATGTAGTTGGCAACATTTTACTCCCACCCACCCACCCCACGTCCGTGCTCTGACTTGTTTTGTTTTGTATGTTTATATTTTGTTTTTTTTTTTTTGAACGCCACACAAAATAAAATTAAATGTTAATCTATGCTATGTTAATTTTGAAAATTATTTCATTACATTAACCTTTCGAGAGTTACTTAAGTTGCCAATATTGTAAAATTATTATTTATTGCAACTAATAAACTCAGTAACTAGTGTTAACAATTTACTTCAGTTCATAACCGTTGAGTTTAAAAGTCCGCTATACAAACTTTTTGTTAATTTTCTACATTTTTTAATTTTTCAATACAAATGGAAGAAACAAACGATTTTGAAACTATCAGAGACGGTTGGCGTCGCCTGTCTGGTGAAGACGTTGAGCCGGCGACAGTAAGGTGATGATCGAGTAATTTGTTAGCTTTATGCAAGAATTGTGTTTTGTAAATTAGCTTATGCAGTGTAATTTGAAAACTGTTTCCGGCGACCCATTCGCAGCATGATATTTGACCTACACGTTTATAACCGTCAGTCATGGCGCTCGTGTGCATTTTTAGCTATGCTATATTCATTTGCTATTTATTTTTATTATATTTCTTACGTGTGTTTTTCTATTCAAGCATGTCTGGCGATTCGACTGAAAGTCGCCAAGCTAAGAAGGATAACGTGGAGCCCACTTCTCTGGCACTTGAAAAGATTAAGCAAAAAGTGCCTCCTGTAGCCAGTGTAAGTGCCGCAACAGACACCTCGGACATAACATCAAGATTGGAAGAAGTTGTCCTTGAAAATAAATCTGATTTGGTAAGTCTTTTTAAACATATAATAATAATATTCAGACACTTAAAGTACAATGATAAATTCTTATTTTTGGTGACTCCAGTGAACCACTTGGTCAGTGGTGCCTCCAGTGACCGACGGCTTGGTCTGATTGCCCACTCCATATCCTTCCACTCCATTCTGTTAAGCGCTCTTCTGGTCTATGTTTTTCCTGCTACTGTCCTTATTTCGTCTTCCCAACGTTTTATACATATACCTACTTATTAATGTGGACTTAGTTTATGGATATTTTTAATATCATTATTCAGATATTAGGGTTTATTTTATTAAATCAGTAAAGTCTAATTGTTTTTTACTTCATTATATTATTTATTTGTCCCGTAGCATCCCGGGTCTTTGATTGTGGGTTGTCTCGTGTCCCGTGACTTTGAAACTGTCTTGTTTCACAAACTTAATGAAAATGTCCAAACTTTAAACGTCATGATATCTAGTTTCCATAACATAATTATGCTTTATGGGAAAGAAAAAGTTAAATAGTTTATGGAGTATTTTTGAATTGCAACTTACATCTTGTGTGGAATAAAAAGACAGGCTTACCGAAGGGCTGTAATCGACTTGATTATGGACATATATATATAGATATTACGTAGAGTGGACATTAACAGTTATTTTTTATGTAAAGTTCAGCAGGCAGGCTGACAGTTTCAAAAACAAGCAAAATATAAATGTGATTCACATGCTGTTATTTCAATATCGTTGGGGGGTTACTGCGACTAAAAGGACTGTTAAAAAAAATTACACTGTTAAAAGGCTTTGAACTGTTAAAAAAAATATTATCTGCACCATTGCTAGCAATTGTTAGCATGTAAATAATTTTTTGAATTTTATTTCTTATTATTAAATGTACTCTTTATTATCTATACATATAATAAAATAGTTCAATTCAATTCATTTATTGCAAAACCATAATGTATAAAGATGTTATAAAATATATAAAAGACCTTAATATTTTTTGATTTTTGACAAAATAAAAATAGTTTTTACATTTCTTTTGTCTATTTGTCCGTGTGTTTGTGCACGCTAATCTCAGAAACGGCTCAACAGATTTGAATGCGGTCTTCGCAGATGTATTGATATTTGCCTGCCATCTACTATATTATTTACGTTATAGCATGGTGCGTATGACAGCTGTCAGTAACACACGTTTAGGGAAGTGTCACTGACAATGTGCTATAATTTTACAATTATAAACTTAAAAATCATAGTAAAACATATTTTTAAAAACATTTTTGCGTTCCTAAAACACATTAAGATTACTTATTTTCTATAAAATATATATTTTTTTAATAAAATATGTATGTTTTGTTTATTTATTTACCAAGATATTGAACAAATAACAATTAAAATAAGTACGATAAACCGCCTTCTCTGTAATAAGTATCTTATCTATAATAGCTATACCTACAACGCATCACTAAACAAGTCTAGGACGTTACGTTACGCGCATACACCTTACGTCACTTTTCTTGCAATTTTATTTTATTTGTAAACATTTGTATTTTATTTATTTGTAACAACAATCATTATATAGTTACTACTATTAATAATGCCAGTTTGAATTTATTTAATTTACGCTTACAATAAATGTACGCGTGAAATATTAGACATCATGTTTGTAATTCGCGCCAACTTTCGACGGTGAAAAGGAACGTCGTCTAATGTCATACGCACCATGCTACAGCGCAAATATTATATAATAGTATTAATATTTAGCATTTGGAACTAGATGGTGCTGTGTGGAATGTGTGACGATATTTATTATTATTGTTACTGTTATTACTATCTACCATCAAGTGTTGTCATACGTGCCGACAGTCACATAAACATATGTCCGCACTGGTAGAGGAATTCTATTTTCTTTTCTTTCCTTTACCCCCTCCAATGGGGATGTTTCAGTATCATCCAATTAAAAGCAAATTTTAAGCACAGAGTCTCACCTAATTTATCCAAACTATTATTATATATTTTTATTTTATTTTTAAGTATTTTTAGCATTTGACCGTCAGAACATCTGAAATAACGACTCGAATTTTAAATGTGTATAGTTTAGGTCTGTTGAACAATTCGCTAATGTAAATGTTATTCATAAATGTTTCAGGAAACTGATGATGCAGATAAGCAGATTGGTGACAATGAGGAACAAAAGTTCCTGGATAATGAAGATGATGAGAAGTCTCAAGAAGACACGCTTGTTGTCAAGCGTAAGGATAAGAAGGCTCTCGATAAAGTAGATGGTGTAAAGATTTCGCCAGTGCGTAATTCTGAAAACGAAGAAGAGGCGAACAGCTGCATCACCTGCCTGCATTTCACTATGCAGTGCTGTGAATGTTCGATCGTATAAGTTGCCATATTTTTTGTGATAACCAGACCGGCTCAAAACGGTTTTGCCAATATAAGATAAAAATATTTTTTACTATTTACATAAATGTTTGAATAAATATTATATTTTAATCTCCCCTTATTTCTCAAACAGCATAAATGTAATACACTTATACTTTTAACACACACATTTCCACTTCATTAAATTTTCACTTTTTTTATCTTTTACAATGGTGACATTTCAATAATAATAATAATTAGAATCAACAATGAATATAATAATATGTGATAATAATAATATTTACATCTTAAAAACTATCTTAATATTTAAATAAATAATAATTAATAGGGCCACATTAAAAGTATCACAGTAACTTTTGTGCTCCAATTTTAATGAAAAATATTTAAAATATCATTGAATTTTATCCATAGACTAACATAATTTAAATGAACTACAATAAATATTCCCTTTTAACGTAACAGACATTTATCATTGGACTAAAAGGGCCAGTAGTCCGATGGTCTATATCAGGGTTCCCCAAACTATTTTGGACAAGTGACCCCTTTTCAACAATGAACTGTTACCTCAGACCCCCATGGTCAAATTACCTACTTTTAAGACCAACTCCCTTATTCATAATGGTCCGCTAACTTAAAGCAGCTATCTATCTTAGTCTATCTTTAGTTTTTTCCTATTGGTACAAAATACCTAGGTACTAAGGTGCCAATTAGAAAACTTTGCACTTGGTTAAGTGAGTGAAGTTGATTTCATTTTCTCGTCAAAATTTAACAAAATAAAAAGACAATCCAATTCAGTAAATATCAAGTTTAATTTATAATTATTACAAATTAATACATAAAGCATCTTAAGTTGGTAGGAAATTATATTTTAAAAACTATTAATTCGCAAAGAGAAAATAAAACATTCAGTGCGATGGATGAACCTGGTGACTATCTACCAATCTAGCTACATCCGGTTCAATATTAGTGAGTTGCAGCCTTAAATCTCCACGTTCGTTGATTTTCAAACGGTTTCTTTGTTTTGTCAAAATGTTTGTTACCACACTGAAGCTTTTTTCAACTAGATATGATGATGGAAAAGCGATAAGGTATTTTTCAGCAATGTTCCACAATGTAGGATACTGTGTTTCAATTTTGCGTTGCAACCAGAACTTCTGATAGCCTTGGTTGAACTTTTGCTTAAGCTCTTCGTCTGTGCTGATGGTAATCAACTCTTCTTGCATTATCACATTGGCTTCTTCTATGGCTGTGGTGTTATACGGATTTATTATCCATTGAGGAATTTGTAAATTTAAAAGATCATCAAACCTCTCCGTAAAATCCTTGTGTAATGCGTCCAAGTGAGTAACATATAATAAAATGTCATCATCTTGAAGCATTTTTGGTAATTTTGACAAATGCGGAAACTGCGAATATTCTTTTCTGCCTAAATTTTGTTTATAAAGAACTAGTTTACCCACGAAGGCCGATATTATTGATTTTGTTTTAATCAAGTTAAGATCATCACCCTGTAGTTGCAAATTAACTTTGTTGAACATTCCAAAGATATCAGTCAAGTAATAAATATCTGTTTTACAATTGTTCAGATTTTCTTTCAAATTCGGATCTTTTTCTTGTAAAAACTCCAACACAGATTCAAAAAGGGCTGAAAATCTTTCTAAGCAAGAGCCTCTTGATAGCCAGCGAACTTCAGTGTGCAGAAGTAACCGAGTAAAGACTTCGTCGTTTTCGTCACATAGTTGAGCAAATAACCGAGAGTTCAAAGAATTGCTTCGAATCTTGTTGATAGCATTTATTACATATTGTAAAGACTTATGCAATCTAGGACTCAGCTTTTTTGCTGCTAAATGCTGCCTGTGAATCACACAGTGAATAACCAGTACATCAGGCAGTTGTCGCTTTAAGTGAGCTATAAAGCCACGATGACGACCAACCATAGACGGTGCACCATCAGTCGCAACAGAAACAATATTCTTCCATGGAATAGCTTTATCAGTAAAAAAATGTTCCACGGCCTGAAAAATCGATTCTCCTCTAGTATCAGTCTCTAAATATGCAGCAAAAATCAGTTCTTGGCACATATTTTCATCTTTGATAAATCGAACATATCCTAACAATAGAGCTTCATTGCCGGGTAATGTAGACTCGTCCAACTGGAGAGAGAATCTGCGGGTCTGTAAGAACTTGCATAAAATGTTTTCCACATCGCGTCCCATCTCATCTATGCGTCTCTGAACGGTGTTGTTGCTCAAAGGTATTCTCTTTAAAATATCATGTGCGGGTTTGTGCAATACATTGTTAAGGACCTCCGCAATGGCTGGTAAGATAAGCTGCTCTCCAATTGTATGGGGTTTCCCCGACTTCGCTATTAGTAAAGATATATTATAGGACGCTCGTAAACCATCATTGTCTCGAATAGATGATGACGCAAACATCGATCCTATGGATGGCCTTTTGTCTAGTTTTTCTTTCAGTGCTTGAAAATATGACAAGGGCTTACTTTTTTTGTTAGCATGTACTCTTGATAAGTGGTCATCCATTTTTGAAGGCTTCATGGCATCGTTACTAAATACTTTTTCACATATGAGACACATCGGGAAGTGTTGATTTGATGGAGATGCAATAAATCCGAACTTCAAGTAGTCCAAACTGTATTGTCTGCATTTTTTTTTCGTGTCCGCCATCATAAAACTTTCAGTAATTCTGCAAACAAAAAAATAAGGAACCTAAATAAAAAACAATAATAAACTGTTAAATTTGCACACTATCTTATTTTTATCACACTCAGTTAATGGATTCTTGTTAAGTATTACTGACTTACTCTGATAAACTTTGATACCTATATTGGGAAGTAACTACAGTAGGTAATTAGGTATAGAAACTTCGTATTAGGTAATTAGGTAGAATAAGAACGAAAACCAAAGACTTAAGTGTTAGTAATTTTTACAAATACAATTATACATACCTATTTAAAATATGTTGTATGTTGTGTTTAACACTTTTTCAGTCACTTTACTTCACTTAATTTAGCTTTGTAATAAGTTTGTAATCTCTTGAAATAAATGAGTACTTAGCTATATGAGTTTTTATCGTTCAAGCTCCAACGAATTTCAAAACGCAAATGAACTTTCAACCTAAATGCAAGCTCGTTAAATAGTAAAATATCAGGAACATGTTTGGACTTGATCATGAATTCGTTCGTCTTAATTCGCGTAAAGCCGCTATCACACTATTCAATTTGAACGATTCCAATTTAGGAAATCGGAAGGTGTGATCGCAGTTAGAACAGATTGGATTCAATTAAGAGTTTATCCATTTTCAACTCTATATCTTCGATTTAGAAATCAATTTAGCGTAGTGTGATCACGAGCTCACTACTTAGATTCCTAAATAGGAATCGTTCAAATTGAATAGTGTGATAAGCACTTTATCGTCAAATAGAGAGCAAGTCAAAACGCCGCTGAAAGACGTACGCTCCAACTCAATCTTGCACAAACTTGTCCACATAGACTTGCCGAGTTTTTCATCTTGTACGAACTTGAAACTTTACATTCCTGGAACATTATTTCCTACAAAAATATTAATTATTCTTAGTACACGTAACACAACATAAACAATACAGTAACTACCTACTTACCTATCTTGAAAGTTTTAAATAAGAACTTGTGTTAATATAATAGGGGTCGATTTTTAGACCTCGTCGACCCCCAAAATCACTTTTCGTTTATGTCGACCCCTAGGAAACCGATATCGACCCCAAGGGGTCGATATCGACCACTTTGGGAATCCCTGGTCTATATCATCGGACTACTGAGACGAAAAAGTCTCATCAGTTCGATATTGGAGGTTGTATTATTATTATTTTGGGAAATATGGGGAGATGTTTAATTGGGTTATCATATAAGATTTATTATTTTTTCCTACTTAATGTTATCTAGGCCATATTCTTTGTAATTCTAAACCCTATGTTTGTTATTTTTTTGAAAGGTTGTGTACTTAAGCATGAAGCAATAATTAATTGACTCAAATTTAATTTAATTAAAAAAGTTTGGAAACTAACTTTTTGGCTAATAGTAGAGATTAATCTCAGAGGATTCCATATTAAAAAAAATTTAAAACTTTTATATGCTGCTAAATCTAAATGCTGCCAAATAGCCCTCTCGTAAGATAAACTATCTTTTAGCATTTTCAAGTCAACATGTTTCCTAATATGTGTATTTTACTTTTAATATAATATAATAATGTTATTTTGTTAATTTAAAACTTATGTTCTCAATTTAAAAGTTCACAACCTTAAAACAACAAATAAATAAATAAAACAAAAAATAAATAAGTAAATACCATCTAACCCCAAAATTGATATTGTTACAATTAAACCTAATATTGTAAATGAAACATAGCAGACCCAAAGTGGAACAATTTATGCATTTCTAATTATAGACTTCTAGTCGACATTCAAAATAATCCTTATCAGACCGACAAGGATTACTAGGCGACCTATTGTGACCAATGTGGTATGGTTATGTTTCTAAACAATAAATACTTATTCAGTTGCAAATAATATATCTTGTATACACTCTTTTTTTGGGGTTGTGAAATTTTATATTTACCTATTGGGAATACCTATTGTGGAGTCCAAAGTATAGACGATTAATGTTGGTTTAAATAAAAAAAACCATTAAAATAATTTTATAGTTTAAGATTAAATAATTATAAAAAATTTGTTCCTTATAAGCATTCCATAAATATTGTCTCCTTCCGGGTAACTGATTAAAAATTATTTTAGATATTACATATCTGATGACTGATTAAATAAATAATTAGTGCCTAGGTAACTCAATTATATAAGTATTTTTTATGTATTTTTATATTAACAGTCAAGTTGCCCTCCGTCCATTGGAGTTCTTGAAGTTTATAGTTTTTACAGTCATCTATTATAAAGAAATAAAGGGGATTTTTCAAATTCTTGTTTTATTTATTCAAGCCTAAGTTGCCCTGTTCAACTTAATTCAACCTAATTCAATACATTAGGATATATAATCGATAGTAGTGATAATAGTAGCAAATTCTATATAATATATTATAGCGAGATGAACGAACAGCAATTGATATATATATATGTATATATACAGCAAGTGATTTATCTCCCTATAACATATTATATAGCTAGAAGATAGATTCAATAATTCAATCTATAATATAAAAATGAATCCCTAAATGTGTTGCTAAGCGCAAAACTCGAGAACAGCTGGACTGATTTTAATTCTGTCTTCTCTCATGGACAGACGGATAATCAGGGAAGGTTTTTAAGTAAAAAAAATGCACCTCGGGCGAAGCCGGGAGCGGACCGCTAGTTCAATATACAAAAGCTGCTATAGTGGCGACATAACGGTTACATTTTGTACTAGAAAAAAAAAACCTGTAGTTAGTACTGCGGTGTTACTAAAACACCACCGAATCTTAATTTCAGCAATATTCTCTAGATGGCGCCACGGTGCACAATGTTTAATATATTTCACACTAGATAGAGCTAATTACATGATATATTGTTATTATTTTTGCAACGTTCATAAAATTTTATTTCTAGTTAATATTAAAGTGATTATTATATATTAAAGTGATATTAAGTATTATTATTATTATCTAATATATAAAATTCTCGTGTCACGGTGTTTGTTGCCAAGCTCCTCCGAAACTCTGAGAATCGGCTAACGTCTATTTTCCATACCCCTAAGTGATATTTTTTGTATGGCAAAACAACGTTTGCCGGGTCAGCTAGTAATAAATAAAATAATATAATATATATATAAAATATTATAGGTATATATCAATTGCTGTTCGTTTGTCTCGCTAAAACTCGAGAACGGCGGCACCGATTTTAATTCTGTCTTCACTTATCAGGGAATCAGGGTAATCAGGGAAGGTTTGTACCTAAAAAATAAATTGGTCACCGGGCGAAGCCGGAAGAGGTCACTAGTGTATAATAAATATGGCCCTCATAGAGCCTTTTTTTAACAAGAGGAATCCATCATGGATACCCACCGACCGGCCTGGGGACAGACCGGTGGGTTCGGTTATATCGGACTCCCGCCCCGAGATGGTATGGGGTAGACCTACCATTAGGTTAGGTTAGAATATTTTTGACGTGGCTATCGACAAATCGACATTATGCCTTATAATAAATACTGATAGTACATATATGTACTACTATTTGACTGACGGTTTCTGTATGAATGTTGGTAGTGATGAAATGGTAATACAATTTTTTCCACCTCGAAAGCCTTACGGACTTTTTTCAGTTTTTGTCGATTTTTACTACCAAAGACCTGTACACACTTTTTAAATAGATTGAATTTGCAATTGAAAGAGAATAATTTTAGTCTTGGTACACGAAAAAGTTTTAAAGATACGGCTATTCAAAAGTTTGCGAAATTTCTAAAAATGGATGTTTTACTGCTATTTTTAGTTTTCGACAATTTTGACTTCGTTGAATGTTCACATTAATTAGAATACTTTGGAGTGCAGATATAATCGGTCCTCAAAGCGTGTAGTGTAATTTAAGTACCTAGATAGATCCGATATATCTGATGCTGACTGTAATAAACCAAAATAACTAAATAGGATTTCAAGGTGCTTGTAAAATTAAATCTCCCCTAGATAGGACATAATATAAAGATTTTTATGTAAAACTAAATTCTCTACTATATTTGTCGGAAACTTTTTTCGTAACTCTCACCATGTCACAACAATATAAGAATAGGTATATAATGACATTATTGTCTGACGAAAGCGGAATCTGACAAATGTGTTCTGAATCCCATCATCAGTATTCGAATATACGAGCCTCCCCCATTTGACAGTCCAGCATTCTTCTCACTGGGCTTACACCGAATTCAATTTACTCGAAAATAAGCAAAGATGGTTTTGTCTTTTGTTGTTTTGTCGTTATAATAAATTCTTATCTTTTTTAAAAATATATTTTTATTAATAAATCATAAATAACACGTCTTCTTTTATTACCATAAACTCTCTAGCTAGACCTATAAGTACGTGGGTACTTAGGTATATAGGGAAACATATTATGTGTCAGATTAATCTTATATTCGTGATTTTGTATTATGTTGCCTTTCCACCAGAGGTAAGCTAAGCTAAGCTAAACGTTAGGTAAGCTAAGCTAGTGTCTATTTAGCAAAACTAAGTGGTATAGCTGAGCAGTGTCTTCAGTCGGTGACTAGGTTTTAATGCGTTGTAGGTATTTACCGCTAGACCCACTCGGACTAGCTATTGATGTAGGTAGTAAGTACCTCCCTACGTCATCTACACAAGTATGCTCAGACATCTCTACCTCATTCCCTCAGCTTTTATCTCTCAATATAAAAACAGGTAAAATGAACTCTTTGCCACTGAGAAATAAAAGTAAGTAAAGCTATGAAAATAAAGGCAAAGAATTGGCAAATCTCTGGGGAATAGGCACCCTAAAAGTTACAAACGCGTATAGGTATAGGTATTATTTTAAAGCTGCAGCACCTGATATGATTTCTATAAGTTCCCTAGTAATTACAGCTTGACGTGTTCTATTATATAGTAATGTCAGCTTTCTGATCATTTCCGCTGCATTCTTCGTTGCGTTGTCCATAGCCGCCATCCTAGCGGACTGCTCTGAAGCGGCTCCTTCTTTCAGCGCATAGAAGAGTAAGGCCGCTAGAGTCCACTCAGCATAACTCTCCAGCTGATCCTCTTCTACGTCATCAAACGCTGTCATGTTTGGCGCAGCCTGCAAGTGTTACCCTTTGAGAGACAACTAAGTTATTTTTTTAATTTCTATAAATCTTACCAAATATTCTTAATAGTACTTCGAGAATAAAGACTTTCAATAATGGGCATAGACATATAGATGGACTGAGCGTTCCCTATTCACCTGTAAAGTAAATACGGGCAGAAAGTATGGTAGAGAGAAGCGATCAAGCGGGCAGTAGTTTTCTTGATCAAATTTATTACTAGACTTACCTCAATTTTGTATTTATTAAAGAAAGGTATCACAGTCATCTCATATTTGACAGGCGAAAAATATTTATTGTAAAATATCTCGCCAATCTCATAAATATACCCGGAGTCTGTGACAGCAGCGGCAATCTTTGCTGCATCCGCGAATGTGGGTGCAATGCGTCCAATCTTTATAGAAAACACATAATTAATAACCCTTATACCTGTAAAGTTTTTCATACCAATTTTGCACACGTAATTGCTACATTAATCCTATCAGGTTTACCTAAAAAGTCTAAATATTATCTACTTTAATTAACTCTCTGTAAATATAATATATAAAAGGCGATGTGTGTATGTATGTCTCCTATAGACTCCAAAACCGCTGAACCGATTTTGATGAAACTTTCAGACAATCTTCAGATTAGTCCAGCGGGTGATCCTGTGAAGTTTGGTAGCGATCGGACGCGGACGAAATCGCGGCCAAATACTAGTACCAAATACAAGTCTATGTAATGTGCAACAAATAACAAAAGCAGTCATCATGAATATAAAAATTCTGCATGAAACCAAATAAGGAATTCTAACCATTCAAAATAATTATTTTTTTAATCTCAAACCGGGAAGCTTATCGTGAAGTGAAAGATCGGAATGGATCGAAGACCGACTACAATTTTTCACGAAAATAAAATATTGTTAAGGATTGTGATGGTAGAAGAAGGAATTTAAAATTGTTCCCAGCGTTTCTACTTACTATTTCATTTATTTCGTGATATTGTTATATTTTAATAATTTAATTAAGTTAATTGCAAGCGGTTTTAAAATGTCACAGAAGTGACAAAAGCGGCTTCTTTGGCGATCAAATATATTATGTAGGTATATGTCACGCAGAAACTTTACAAGAAGCGACCCGTGATCGTTACACAAAATTCTACTTTTAAATTTTATTCTCATAGCGCGCAAAGAAGTTTCGCTGCCAGGGCCTGCCAGCCCTTAGGCTAATTAGGCTGCAGCCTAGGGCGCGAGAATCGGAGGGGCGCCTCACGAGCGGCGAGGGTAGGGCGCGGTTGGGCGACCGCCCAGGGCGCCGGATATACAGGGGCGCCGCGGTCACAACGACTATTTTTCACAGATTTTTTTTCCACTGCTATCTGACTAGATAGTTTCTTCAAACGCAGTTACCTATTTTTTCGAGAAGTTAAGCGAAAAAGCCGTTATGTTGGCAAAATTAGAATTGAACGCAGTGTTCAAGCCGGGAATCCCCGACCATAGAGAAACACATTATCTATCCCTACATAGTCTAGTCACCGATAACTTAACTTGATTAAAACTCGAGTTTTAAGGTTATGCAATTGTCAAAACATATTTTGTTGACATCGAATTTGTTAGGTATTAGATGTGCGGACGGCAATAAAACGCGGTTGACATTCAAACGTATAATTGATGACTGACTGACAACTTATGAGATACCCTATCTATGAAATCATAATAATAATAAATACCCTACATTACATCTCTCCACCTTAATTAACACTACCTAATAACATAAATAAACATATAACATAACATACAACAAATATGATATAGCAAAAGTTAAAGTTTATACACATTAAAATCTAACCTTATAATTAATATTCTTTAACCTACACTTTCGAATTGGTCGGGCTTCGGGCGGTACAGGGGCGGCAGGTGGCGTAGTGAAAACCTCTTGATCGTCACGAACCGGTGAAGGAGACGCCACGTGAACCGGCGAAACCTCCGCCGTCGGCAGCTCCGACTGTTCCCCGCCTGTGCTCTCGTCCCGTCTACAGGGACTAATAGCGACCGTTTGCGGTCGTGGTGATGGCAGCGATGACGAACCTGTAGGGACCACAAGCGAGCTCCGCGACCTACGCTTTAGCTGATCGACATGCCTATGCCACCGATTCCCATTACTATCTATAACGCTATAGTCGTTTAAACCTGCCGAACTTACGACCGTTCCCGGAGCCCATTTCTCGCCCTTAATGTACTGTAATGTCCTCCCCCTCTTTTATTTCTCTGCTCGTCCCCCCCGCACATTCTACCTGCTTCTGTTGCGCATTTCCTACCCTCGCCTCTCTATCGGGTTTCAGTGCGTCCAGTCTTGTACGCAATCGCCTGCCTAGAAGTATCACGGAAGGGGGTTCTCCCGTTGTAGCATGTTCCGTATTCCTATAATATAGCAGATATGTGTTTAATGCTTCATTAATATCAGTTTTTTCTGTTAGGGCTTTTTTAATTACCCTTTTTAAGATTTTTACGGCATTTTCAGCCGCACCGTTCGATGATGGGTGATATGGAGCAATAAACACATGTCTGATTCCGCAATATTTAATAAAATTTGCGAATTCTCTACTCGTAAATGGCGGTCCATTGTCGGTAACTATCTGCCTAGGTATACCCCACCTACTCCATAACTCTCTAAGTTTCCCTATGGTGCTACCCGCGGCTGTACTGGGAACTGGGAAAACTTCCAACCATTTAGACGTTGAGTCTACGACTACTAAATAAATTTTACCAGCAATCGGGCCCATAAAGTCCAAATGCAACCGGGTCCAAGGTCGCGGATACCAGGGCCAGGGCTTCGGTGGCGCGCGCGCCGGTGCATCCGCCACGGCCGCACATACCTCGCAGGCACGGCACTCGCGCTCCACTGCCTCGTCCACGCCGGGCCACCACACGTAGCTACGCGCCAACGATTTCGATCTTACGATGCCCATGTGCGGTTCATGAATCATTTTTAATACTTTACTGTAGCAAGCCTCCGGAATGACAACCCTGTGTCCCCACATTATGCAATTTAGTTCCTCATACAGTTCTTTTCTACGATTAAAGTAAGGTATTAAATTCCTTATTTCGCATGTTTGCGGCCAACCATCCCTTATGTAACTCAACACCCTACCTAATATTGGATCTTTTTCCGTTTCTGTTTTTAACTCATTATAATCCAACAACAAGGCGTCCTGTGCGAAATGTAAATACGTTTGCTCCGGGATGACATCTTTAACTACTGACTGGTCACCTGTGCTCACCGGTAGGCGCGATAAACCGTCAGCGCAGTTTTCGTCGGTTCTAATATATTCTATGTCGTAATTGTACGCTGAAAGAATTACTGCCCACCGTTGCATTCGACTGGCCGTCATAGTAGGTATACCGGTATGAGGTCCGAATATAGATACTAGCGGTTTATGATCCGTGCGTAATACAAACTTCCTTCCGTAAACATACTGATGAAATTTTTGCATACAAAACACTATCGCCAATGCTTCCCGATGAATCTGTGAATAATTAGCCTCCGCCTGTGTGAGTGAGCGCGACACATAGGCTACCGGCCGCTCCCCACCCCCGTCCGGCTGCGATAGCACTCCACCGATTCCTCGTGCGCTTGCGTCGCACGTCACTATCAAAGGTCGCTTTGGATCATAATGCGCGAGTACATCTGTACTAGTTAAAACCCTTTTTATTTTTGTAAACGCCTCATTACATTTATTGTTCCAATGCCACTCGACTCCCTTTTGCAATAATTTGTTCAAAGGTAATAATAAAGAGCTAAAGTTTTTTATAAATCTAGAAAAGAAATTTACCATTCCGAGAAAAGAACGTAACTCACTCACGTTTCCGGGTGGTTCAATTTTCAGAATTGCTTTTATTTTTGATTGATCGGCTTTTATCCCTTCCTTAGAAACAATGTAACCTAAATATTTTACTTCGTCGACTAAGAAAATACATTTTTGTTTTTTTAATTTTAAACCGTTTTGCGACACCCGTCTAAAAACCTCTCCGAGCGCCTTTAAATGTTCCTTCCTAGTCTTCCCGCCCACGATCACATCATCTAAGAAGACTTGGACGTCTGGAATTCCCTGGAAAAGATTCGTCATAATCCGCTGGAAGATACCCACACTCGAGGATAAGCCATATACTAATCTATTGTAACGGAATAACCCCCTATGGGTATTTATTACGGTATACATTTTAGACTCGTCTAACTCCACCTGGTTATATGCTTGTGAAAAATCAATTTTACTGAAATATTGCGCCCCATTTAACCCTACTAGTACGTCTTCGATTCGGGGTAACGGAAATCGGTCGATCAGCAAAACGGGGTTAACGGTTGCCTTGTAGTCCGCACAAATTCGCAACGTACCGTCAGCCTTATTGACAGGCACCAGCGGCGAGGCCCAGTCAGAGCAGTCGACCGGCTCAATTACGCCGGCGTCCAGCATGGCATCCAGCTCGGCGTCGACGCGCTCGCGCAGTGCGTACGGCAACGGCCGCGCGCGGTGAAACACAGGCACCGCCCCCTCTCTCACGCGCAGTGTCGCCCTGCCGCCCGTATACCGCCCGAGCCCGCCGCTGAACACTTCTTTATATCTGTCGAGTATATTATACACATCCTTGTCAATATGTTCAAGACACAAATTATTTAATTTTGTAACTTTTTTAAACATTGGAATATCAATATTTAGTTCCGCTAACCACTGTCTACCTATTAATGGAGTGGCACCTTGGTTCATTACAAATAATTCTAAATGCTTTCCTCGTTGACCTTGGTACTGAACGTAGGGCCGTATTATACCTAACGGCTTGACCCTTGTGCCATCGTAAAATCTTAAAACAGTATTGTCTTTTTTAATGGGAAATTCCGGAAAATATTTATTGTATGTCTCCTTGCTTATACACGACACCGCTGTCCCGGTGTCTATTTCCATGTATATTGTGGTATTGTTTATAGAAATGGGAACACTTACTGCCTTATAATTGTTCAGAGCCAGGAGGTTCAGACTCTCCTCAGCATCGTGGTCTTCCTCGCTAGACTCGCGGTCCACACCGCCGAAGTGAAGTTGCCGCCGCTGACCTTGACCCCTCGCACCACTATGACTGCTGGGCTGCCTGTCACGCTCCGTACAAACTCGACGTAAATGTCCGATACGTCGGCACTTGCTGCACATGAATTTCCGGTAGCGACAAGTGGCATGCGCATGGTCGTTGGCTCCACACGCCCCACAATTAACCGTCTCATTTCCCGCTGTATCAGCAGGGCCTGTCATCTTCGCGCTTCCGTTGTTGGGTGCGCGTGCGCACCCCCTCCCGCCGCTCGTCGTGCCCCTCCAGCCGCCCGAGCACTTCTGCCTCTGCCCGTGAGCCAGTGCATGTACCGCACTGGTAACTGCCGATGACAATGGTGCCCCCTCGACCTCCGCTGCATCTCTCTCCGCAGCTTCCAGGGAACTCGCCAGACAAACGGCCCGGGAGAACGTGATTGAGTCATCCTCCGCGAACAACCGTTGCCTAATCAAATCACTCTTGAGTCCGCACACAAACTGGTCACGTAAATTTTCATTTAGATTAGCAGCGAATTTGCAGTTACGTGACATCTTCTTTAAGTCCGCTACGTAGGCCGCCACGTCTTCCGACGCAGCCTGACGCTTCTGTCTGAACCGGAATCTCTCCGCTAACGCTGATGGTGTTGGTTGTAAATGGTCCTTCATTAATTTAACGACTTCTGCATATGTCAGTTCCGATGGCTTATTTGGACTAGCAAGGCTTACCAGCAGCTCATAAGCCTCGTCCCCCATGCTGGCTATTAATGAGGGTAAGTGTAAATCACCCGCCACATTGTTGGCCTTGAAATACATTTCTAGTCTGTCGATGTATGATGACCATTGTCCGTTATTTATATCAAACGTACTTAGCTTTCCGATCGACATTTTTTTTCCTTGTACTTTTAAATAATACACGCACAAATTAATTCGATTTCTCGTCGCCAGTGTTAGGTATTAGATGTGCGGACGGCAATAAAACGCGGTTGACATTCAAACGTATAATTGATGACTGACTGACAACTTATGAGATACCCTATCTATGAAATCATAATAATAATAAATACCCTACATTACAGAATTCATGATCAGCGACCCAAATATTGACACCATTTTTGATGCTTTTTTAGTTTAATTGAACTCTGATTCATTTGAAAGGCAAAAATCGCATAACATTAAAACTCGAGTTTTACTCAAATTAAGTTATCGGTGACTAGACGCAACCGAAGAGAGTCTACTTGTAGAGTAAGACCGTATCTTTCAACCACGTTTAGCCCGTAATTTTTGATCAAGTCTACACCTAAATACCATGGACTTATTTCTAAAAAATCGCGATTTTTTTTTACGAGTTTTTTGCATTTAAAGTTAAACCAAGGGTAGTTTAACTTTATAGAAAAATCTGAAACAATTCAGGGACTATCTACACAACCTAAACAAATTTTTATTTGCATTGAAACAGCTAAAAAATTAATTTAAATGGTCTAAAAAATATATTATCTAAAAAAACACACTTTTCGTTTATGTGGTTTTCGTCTAAATTTTATTTACGGCAACAAAATGATTTGATAGCCCATTGCCAAAAAAATATTTAATAGTTTTAAATAAATATTTTGTGACTTCCTAACGAATTAATTATTAGAGATTAAAAAATATATAGTAAAAATAATTGTGCGTTCACTGGCGAGCATGAAACCATATCGTAGTAACTATAAAATATATTAGTTAGCCTTAGAAAATGAGTTATTATGAATATGTAATTAAATATTATTTCAAAATGAAGAAATGTTTATTTAGCTATTTATTGACTCGAACGTTTTTAAAAAATAAAAATAAAAATTTTACTCAACGCTCCGTTTTTTATGTTATTGGGATTTGTTTTATATTTTGTCTCGACACTTATGTATCTTAACATTTTTCACTTAAATAAATATATAATTAAACTCTAGCGAAAATTCGAATCTAAGAGCCTAACGCACGCCGGCTTAACACTACACGTAACAGCCCACTCAGCCACGACACCTTATGAGTAACAAAAGTTAAATTAACTCTTTTTAATAACTTCAATATCCAGTTATTGCAATAACCTTAGGGTTTGCCACCCTAAGGTTAAATGTCGGGGGCGCGTCCTCATAATTAGCCTAGGGCGGTCAGAACTCTTGATCAGTCCCTGTTCGCTGCAATAATTAATATGTACTTACATCTTTGATGGAGACTAGCATGTTTTCTGGGAATGTACGTTGGAGCATCGCCCGTGATTTGTCCCCAATGCAAACCAATTTGTTATTAGCGGGCTCTCCTAGACGAGTCATTTCGCGCCGAATCCGCCGAGAGACTCCGCTATGAACGCCTCCGCAAAGACCTGCCAATATTTAGTGGGATACAGTCATTTTCTTCTTAAATTTCATTGGCACATGTGACATCCTACTAGGTAATATTATAAACGCCAAAGTTTATGTTGTTATGTTAGGGCCCGAAGGTTCTCGAGTGGAGGCCACGGACCAGCACGCGCAGGACGTCCACTGTCAAGGTTAAAAGACGACCTGATAAGGGCTGCGGGTCGACTGTGGATCCAGGCTTCTTCTGACCGGCCTTACTAGAAAATTGTGTAGAAGGTATGTCCAGCAGTGGACGTCCTGCGACTGAGATGATGATGACTTGAAAGTTCGAGACCTACCACTTCCAGTTCTTACAAGTTCAACTTATACTACTACTTGTAGTAGGTACTACTACTTATTCTGTATACTTACTTACTTAAATGCATATAGAGACAAATTAGCGACACATATAGAGAGAAAGAGAGTTGAATAGTATCTCACTCACACTTCAACTCTTTTCCTTCCGATAAGATGCGTCGTATAAAATCTAATAGTTTACTTTTACATGTTTTGTTGTTTACGATTCTTATTCTGAAATGCTATTAATTATGTTAATATAGGGTAAATTCCATTGAATTGATAATTTCAATAAACATAACGCATTTAAGTTCATGTGATGCAACAAATCTGTTTGCTTAAAACATTTAAATTAAATCCCATCGTGAAATACGTTAATAAACTTACTTCAAATAAATATTTTAAAAAATGAAGGTTAATTAGACTTGCGCACGTGATTAAGATAATTTTGTTTTATGAAAGAAATTTGAATTTATTTTACTTCGACAACTAAACTAGTAATTATGTAAAGGGCTCAATAGTTCCATTGATTCTTATTACCGAATTACTGAGACTAGGCCTGGAGGTTCGTTTACATTAAAAAATCGGATGTGAGTTCACGTTCCTACCGCACCAGATAACCCCTCGCCATCTGAAGCTGCCAAAAGATAACGCCTTTTCCGTTTTCTTTTTTTATAAAAAAATAAAAATAAAATGCTGTCGCGTTATTTATTGGCATTACAATGAGAATGAGGCCAATGTCACCTAGGTCGATAGTATATATTTTTTAATTTATCAATATTAGTGATATAAATTTTTAGATCTTCTGAATGTCAACTAATTTGAAATCTTTCCTTATTGAAATGTTACGGAATAGTAAATGCAGCCACGGTATCCCATAGTATCAACGCAACAGCTGTTAAACCGGCCAGCCACCCCACAGTGGAAGTTAAATTGAATTTTTCAAAATCCAAAATAATTTTGAAAAGTACATCAATTTCTAGAAAAAAAATAAAAGTTCCATGGTAGAAATAAGTAGCTTTTGCTTGGGGTATTGTACGCTAGAAGTAGCTAACTTCAATTATGAAGTTCCGTTCTATAATATTGGTGAAGGATTTTTTTTAAATGCAAACCTTTATCTCTTTATGATGTTACTGTGGTCCTAAATAGTTTTAAACATTCTATTAAATTATTTATACAACTAGTATATTAAAACTAAATGTCATTCATCGCATGATTTTTGTTCATCAGTTATGAGAAATATGAAAATAAACCTCTGTCCGACGTGACTGCTATATAAATTCTTTTAGTCTTCTTATCGTCTGCCTTTTCATCAGGTTTGATGGGTTCAGGGATAGCTTCCTTGCCTTTGTCGTCTTTTTTAGGATCGACTGCTACTTTTACCAATTGTGATGCTTCATAGAACTTTCGTGGTCCGTACCCAAACGGACGTGCAGCTTGAAGCTCCCGTTCGGCTTTTGTGAATCTGTTATAAGTGATGAGTAAAAAATGTATCCAATAGATTCTACTACAGCTAATCTGTTTGTGTAAAATAATAGCTTATTAGCTAAAAAAATAATAATATAAAGAAAATTGTAAATAGAAATGGGAAATATATGTTAAGAAGAAAAATAAATGGTGTTCCGCCGGTAACTATTTGTGGTATATGTTATGTATTATTTTATGGGTATTTAATTATTTTTTTGTATGTTTCTACTTTGTACATTGTGTGAAGAATAGTTAAATGTTATTTTCTTTCTTTTAAAGGTACATATAGTTTTTAACAAGTTAAAAAACTAACAAATCGTTTTCTTATAGTTTATCTATCCTTGGGAAATTTCATACTCAATCGAAATGTTTGAACACGTTGAAGTTTTTTCAATTACTTTTTGCTCTCTTTGTTTCTGCCACGTAAGAGAATTTTTCTACCAGAATTTTTCTATTAATTGCAATATTTTGCGATCGAAAACGATAGAACGAAAGCTCTCCAATTGTGTCCTAAATATGAAATTGAATTAGAAATGTCTTCAATTAAATTATATTGTATATTTTATAACAAACATTCTTTTATTAGTATTTGTTTTCAAGTTTTCTCTCCAAAGTCTTTAATACCAGTTTTAGGTTATGTTTATGTGAAGATAAGTGTATTTATTATACAATAAAAATTGTATTATATTATCTTATATTTTATGTGTTTTTGCGTTTATGAAAATATTATGACAAGCCCGGTAATGAAAATAATAAATAAGTCATTTACTTGCTAGCTGACACCATCTTCATTGTTTTAGTAATTTTTTGAATGTTTTTTATGGATTTCAATCGAATCGACACTTGTTTGAGTTGCACCATTTCGTCATTCCAAAAATTTTCTACTATGCACTATGCTTTCATAAAATGCACATCAAATACAATTAATAACTATTCGCTGTATTTAATACTTTGAAATGGCATAATAATCGAAAGAGATTATTATATGAATTGCTTTCTTTTATTGAAATAAATACATGAAAATTGACATTTTATACCATAAACTATAAGGATAATACCTACACTAGTCTCAGACAATTGAGTATTTTATCTAATCAAGATGAAGGAGTATGATACATAAATTTAGGGGAAGTTATGATACAAGATACAATTATTACTTAAAAACTATTCACTCACACTTTGAAAAGATTTGCGTTATATGAGTTCGAAAACACAGACGCCGGCAAGAGTTCCAATCCTTGGCAGTGTACAAAAGGATGTTTTGTTCTTAGATTGTATGTATAAATTGTAAATTCGAGAAGACCGAAAAAAAAAATTAGCGTAGGCGCTGGTGAGTTTAAACTGGGCGAGTGTAGGACAACAGTGGCATTTCTTCTCTTCTCTCATGTATCGACGACGACAGTCGTTTATCATCAAGTCGACCGTCGATCCATCAATCTACATTACGCCCTAACTATAAGGAAGGAGATATTAGGAATAAGGAAGATTTAGTTATATCACATATAAGAAAGATTTTTTGAAATTTTTTTATAGACAAACAGTATGAAAACCAGTGTCGAAAGCACAAATTTACAATTGTTAGATGTTGTTCGGGAATACTGTTATTTTCATAATAAACTTGATATTTTATTCATTAGCCTCGATTTTATTCATTAGCCTCGAAGTTACGGGACGTCCCGGGTAGTCCCGGGAATTTGATCATGAGTTGTCTCGTGTCCATGGACTTTGAAACTGTCGAGACTTCCCAAGCTTTAAATCCGAAACAATAGAGGCGCTGTTATCGCACTTTTGACTATTCTTATTGAACTTGTACTTGAGGGTTTATTTGATATGTATTTAAAAACATAAACAATTTAGATTTTCTTAACAAAAACAAGCCACTAACCTTATAAAACACTCGGCTTATCGCTGCGATATCTTATTATACTTGTTTATAAACAAATGGGAAAAAGTACCTACACCTGACAAATACTTACGCTATGTTTGAGGTATTTTAAAACTGGAGACCGGCATCTGACTTGGTACGGATGCATTGTAGGTACCTATGTGGAAAATGCTGCATAATTGTCTTAATGTTAAATTTTTAAACAAATAAGTTGCTAAGGCTAGAATGTTTTAAATGTCACAATATATTGTATCATAATAAGTTTTGATAACCTTACATTTTAATTTGTATTATTATTAATTTACAGAATAGTGACGAATGTGTTGTGATATTTAGGTAAGTAATACCACAGAATGACCGTGACTTCGTTCATTGAATAGTGACTTCCTTGTTTGTCCTAGTGAGTCAAACAAATCCTTGTTTGAATACAGACTACCTAGGTTTCCCATATGTACTTTGTATACATGTTAACTAACATAACAATACCTATATAATATTTACCTATTAATACTAATTTCATTAATGTCCAATAGCCGGTGAAGTTTTATAATAGGACCAGATAGAAGCAGCCTGAATCCTGCGTCGACCATTATTAAAATGTATGTAAAAATATTTATTTTACTTCCATAGTAATGGGTAAAACACAGTTGAATAAATGTTGGCCTACTCTATAGTTATCGGACGAGAAATAGTTATACTGTGTCGTTAATTTTATTGCAAAGCTATTGAGAACCAAAATAAAGCTTTTTCTTCTGACTGTATAGTAAATAAAAAAAAAACTGAGCTACTAAGGTGAAGGAGGTTATATAGACAAGAAATCGCAAATTCAAGGACTACTTCACAGCTTTAATCTCAGTCACAAAAGTGACATTTGTATAAGAAGTGTTCTCAGACATTATAATATTTTATGGATTAGCAGATTCCATCTCCATATCATTATCTTGTCCCTTCCGCTGTACCTGACAAGATTGGCAGCGCACTTAGCATCTCCCTCTGTGGCCACATGACAGCAGTCACCCACCATCAAGTGGACCGTCAGTCTGTCTTTCACCATTGTGTATCTCAAAAGAGGATACACGTGGAACTGGAAAATAAGGTCATTGCGATTTGTTTAATATTGAAAGAACAATTAAAAAGGCAGAAGTAATTATATATAAAAAAACGTAAGAATGACGCAATTCTGAGAATAGTTACTATATCTACTGATTTGAACAGGAATTTTTTAATGATATTAAGATTAAAAATATGCAAAAAAGTCCTAACATGGAGTTAAAGAAACCGAGAAAGTTTTTAAAGCTGTTTAAATGTTTATCGACATGAAAATCCGACGCGGTAAACAAAATATTTTTTATCCCTGTAATGCATTCCCATGCCACAACAGTTAAAATCGTACGAGACAGATTTCTATTGAAATAAATAATGCAAATTTCTATTGCATTTGATATTAATGTAACATTCTAAATTTAATCATGGTTTTTTACTTTACAAACAGTTTATTTTATTACTAGTGTTGAACGCTACGCACTTATCTTGAACCAATCACTCGCGACTTAAAACAGTCAGGGCATACATAAAAGCCGTTCGAGCTCTAGTGGCTCCGTTTTTCAAACAGAAGCTTTACAAGCGAACGTCCTTTTCTGTGAGAAGCTGCTTTTAAGATGGAGGTACCAAAACAACCGAGGAATGGGCAGCCCTTGTCAATATCTCCTCCCGATAAGGTACGCATATTGTGTATAGCGATGAATAACATTATTTTATGCGAGGTGCGAATTTTTGAACTTCTTAATAAAAATCGTAAACATTTACATAATACACTGTACCTGTCTTGACAAGTTTGTTGAACACTGCAACTTTTTTAACGCAATCTTTTTCCGGAAATTGTACAATATCCTTATAGAGTGTAAAAATGCATAATTTATAATTTAGCATAATTTATTTGTATTTATCGTACGATTTCTGTTACATGTTCACCTTGTATAAAATGTTTTTATAACTTTTCCTCGCTTAATAGTGTCAGTACTACTGACTCAGTAGTATAGTATAGTATTATAGTATATAAACTGAATGACAGCAATCAAAAGATCAATGAGAAAAAGCCCACTTCGACTTATCCTAACATAAGTCGTACGTATTAGAGTTAAAAGCGCAGCGCAGTACACTTGCACCCTCCAATTGTTTATGGTTCGGGAGACGGTAGCCACGTATAAACTACTTTTATGTTTGCCACTAGGAAATCTTTCTTTTTAATAAAGTTATCGGTGTCGGTGTAAAGAACACACAGAAGTTCGGAAGTGGTATTTTTTTTTACAACATTGAATGTAAATGTTTTTAGTGATACGTCATACTGCTTTTGGCATTGTGAATCTACCAGGGGGGGGGGGGGGGTCAATAAGTCCTTAAAAAATAGTCCTAGGACCGGCTACATAAATGGAAAGTGGAAACTTATACTTAAACTTTGTTATCACTTATGGTTACCATCAATTTAGCAATTGTAATCTTAATTGAACCAATAATGATTATTATATAATATAATATTAAAGCTTGAGTTAAGTTAAGCTTTCTTACGAGACATTGGTTGAATACATAAATACTCAATATCGTCTATAAGTTACATCATCACCAGATAACTTTTTATATGAATGATTTGTTTTCATTATAAAAAAGAGTTCAATTCGGTCGTTATCTAAACAAATTAAAACAAATACGCAAAAGCAAACATAGCAATCACGCGACGACGACGTTTTTTTAAAGTTGTCCTTAAAAGGAGCGTGAAAGGTATCCCACAACGTGCAATGTTTGGTCGTACTTGAATCATTCAGCCGTATTTGCAACGCAATTATGAATCAAAGGTTTTAAATAGGCATAAGTAATTCAAAAGCGATCATTATTCCACAATAAATCGATCAGAGCCATTCGTAACTGGATAATATTATTTTTCTTTGCAAATTACAATTCAGTGTGACGTTAATAATAATATATATACATATATCAAATATTGCGGACCAGTTTCTATCGGTTTCCCTAAGTGGGGTGGCGCAAGGTTATCTGCTGAGTAAATTATCTGTATAACCCAACTTGTTAACTGTCCCATTTGAAGTTATCTTTTTATTTTCTTATCAAGACCTAACAATTGTTTGGATATAACAAGAAAAAGTATAGGGCTATATAATAAGGTATCATCTGTTTCAGTAGTTAATAATTACAATTTAAAATTAGTGTTCTTGTCGGTTTTAAAGTTACATACTAGTTAAATGAACGATTTAAAACTGTCGTGTTTTTTTTTTAATTTATTCAACATTTGTTGACTTCGAGGTAGATTGAAGCCCCTTGGTGGAGTGGTTAAAGTGCTTATTTTAACGCGTTGTGTCTGTAGACTCGGATTCGATTACCGGAAACTTTGGAAATGAACTTTCCTTAGTTGGCTCCGGTCTGCATTTGGCATGGGCACACTGCATTTCGAAATTTTAGCAGTCCGTGTGGCCGCAGTCTTCTGTAAGGGTCCACCATGAAATAACAGCATTTGTGCTGTTGTGTTTCTGAGACCTGGCATCCCTTCCCTTATCTTTAATACTATTATGGTCGGCACCGCACGGCAGCAGAACCTATGGCGTGACTTGTGTTATGGGTAATGGTATCCACCTACTATTAAGGGACCGTCAGCCTGTTTGATAACAAATGCTTTAAAAGAAGTAGTTAGTGGTTTGAAAATTAAAGCAGAAATTGAAAGAATTGAAGCTGAATTGGTTAATTTAAGAATGCAGATGTATCACATATGTATAGTTATGTCAACTTAAAATAATTATGTAAATATACGAAATTTTCTTTGCAGCCTAAACTAATGGAGGGTGGCAACTACATTCGTGAAGGCCGAGACTCAAGTAAGTCAACGTGGCTGTTGTTTTCAAATTCAACGCGCGATGAGGCTGGCTGCCTCGCAAGATTCCTCAGCATTTTTTCCTCTCACGGCGTCAACCTTAGTCACATCGAGTCTCGGTCATCAGCTAGAAGACCTGGTTACGAATTTATGGTAGAATGCGAACATGGCACTGGCGACTTCGGATTAGCACTTCAAGAACTGAAGCAGCACGTTTGCTATTTGAATATAATTTCCAGAAACTACAAGGATAACAGATGTAAGTTTATGCCTCTATTGTTTTATTTACAAATACTTTGTCTGTATTTTTAAAACTTTACTTTATTCTCTGAAAGTTTCTTCGTAATCAATTATGCTTTCTAAAATGTTAAGGTCGTCAGACAGGCTGACAGTCCACTTGATGGTAGGTGGCTACCGTCGCCTATAATACAAGCAACGACACAAGTTCGCAAGTGTGTTGCCGACCATAGTGGGATTAGGAAGGGATAGCGAAATTAGTTCTTCAATCATTTACTGCACACTGAAGGCTCAATCATTTACTCTTTACTGAAGGCTGTTGTGTTTCGATGAGTGAAAAAAGGGATGCCGAAGTCCGTTTTCCTATCTGGGCCGGGTAGGTGGTGAGTATTAAGTGATTTAATTAAATGCAATGTTTACAGCTGCCGTTCCATGGTTCCCTCGTCGTATCCGCGATCTGGATAGGTTCGCTAATCAGATTTTAACTTACGGCGCCGAATTGGACGCGGATCATCCCGGCTTCACCGACCCTGAATATAGAGCCCGGCGTAAATACTTTGCTGACATAGCATACCACTACAGATATGGTCAGCCACTCCCTCGCGTGGATTATACTAAGGAGGAGATCGCTACTTGGGGTACGATCTTCAGAAAACTGACAGAGTTGTACCCTACACATGCTTGCAAAGAACACAATCACGTGTTTCCGCTGCTTATAGAGAACTGTGGTTATAGGGAGGATAATATCCCGCAACTGGAAGATGTATCGAGTTTCCTCAAAGGTAATCTTTTTCCTCATTTAAAATTACTCTAAATTTGTTATTTTAGAAGTTTTGGTAACTGTGCAGAGAAATTTGTTCGCACGAACCACGACAATGTATTTTGAAATAAGACAAACTGTTATCATTAATTGTTTTATTAAAGTCATAATACAGTTTCAAAAGATGAAATTTAAAAATAAATAAATAATTTTACTAAACTAACAAAGTATGAAGGGCTGGCTTAAAAAAATATTATTATAAAAAAAAAATTGTAGGGTAATCAGTTTTCTATCTATCTAACTATGTCAGGGGAAGAGTACTTACGGTTCCGATTAGCGCATCTATTTTATTGTGCACGGGGAAACTCTCATCCGCGAGTGGCACCCCTGATAAGTGTGATAAGACAGAAGTGTCTACCACACACAACTGTGGATAATAAATCGGCAATTTGGTCAACAACGAGCTACGAAATATTAAAATTAATGTTGTTGTTGATCGAGTTACTTTTAATTATTTTCTCAGCTCCACCGAACTCCTTCACCCAATGAGCTGGGCTGAGTCATCGAAATAATATAACTGTGGGCTGAGTACGTTCCAAAACCGTGGCGCGGGAGGTAATAAAGTCGACTAAGATCTAATGAAGATATTTTGGAATCATAACAACTCGAAAGCGCGGACAGTATCTATCTACTAAGTCTATCTTCTTGAGCCATATATGAAGTATGATTAGGTCGCTCAGATTATCTAACTTAAGATTCTTTAAAGCGTGCAATGCAGTTGTGAAGTTATCTGTAAAAATATCAAGCTTCGTCGCGGTGGCAGACTTTAAAGGCTTGAACTCGAACATTTGATTTAAATTTAGCTTCATATTTAGCTTGCATGATAGCTAGTTGCGCATCGAGAACACATTGGAAGTAACCTTTGTAAACGGCATTATAGAATGCAAGCAAATATAGTTAAATCAATGAAATCAAATATTATGCGAAAAAATACAATACTACGCAGAATGCGCGAACGATAAGCGCGTGACTTCGTATAGCGGTAGAATAATATCGAACAATTTACGATAACACGATTTAATAACACTGTGGTAGGCTAGAATATTATTTCATAATTACATTTAAATATCAGTTTTATGATTAATTAGCGATATTATATGTAGTGCATATAATATCGCTAAATTATAGCTAGACGGGACATAACGTCTTAATTTGTTATGGGCGGTATATGAATAAATAAGTAGTCTATGTCAATTTTATGCGGGTTGATTAAATAATATTCGCAATGAATACTTAAAATCTCTTACTGGGGCCTAATAGGGGTGGTGGGATAGATGGAAAATACAAGTCAGAATAAAAAACTGAAAATGCTACTTAAACATTGAACTGGTGCAACAGTTGCCTAAATAGCGCGTCATTTAATTTTTTAAATTTAATTTTAAAAGCAGAAATGTAAAAATATCTTTTGAACCGTGAAAGTGCGATAGACCAAAAACTTCGAAAAAGAATTTTCTCTAACAAAAGTCATACTTACATCACTTTAATATTGATAGAAGATATCATAGATATTTAATGTAAGGTTTTAATAATAATATACTGAAGAATTTATTTTTAATAATATACAAAACAACAATTTATTTAATAAATAAACAAGTATTCTATATCTAAAACTAAGTTATATATATTTACAAATTGTGTAGTTATAATATTAAGCTTCGGTCTTCTAGACAGGGTCCCAAGCATGGCAAGGCTAATTTTGTTGACCGATTTAATAGCTGGTTATGTCGATCGTTATATGTTTATGTTATGTTATGTTATGTTATGTTAATACAATATTATAAATATGTTTCACAGATTGCACAGGCTTCACTCTACGACCAGTGGCTGGTTTGTTATCGTCCCGCGACTTTTTAGCTGGCCTTGCTTTTCGTGTGTTCCATAGTACGCAATACATCAGGCACCATTCGAGACCTCTCTACACTCCGGAGCCTGATGTCTGCCACGAACTGCTAGGACATGCGCCACTCTTTGCCGATCCGGCTTTTGCACAATTTTCACAAGAAATTGGTTTGGCGTCGCTAGGCGCACCCGATGACTTCATTGAAAAACTAGCTACGGTGAGTTCACTTTGCAAATATTTCTAAGGCAAATGAATAAAAATATAAACGTTTTTTACCTAATTACATCCCTTTAGAATTAAAATCTAGTTTAATTTTAATTAATATATAATGAGCAATTTTAATTTAACCTAGGTTACTAAATATTAACACTTCATTATTAACACAAAATAGAAGATAGAAGAAAATATAGAAGGGAAGTGGATTGGACCTCAGTATTTTTGTATTAAAATATGTAGTTGTATTTTGTGTATTAAAGTCGATTTTATTATAAATTTTAATGTTAATAAATATAAAGACTAATATAATAACACATTTTTATATTGCAGTGTTTCTGGTTTACCGTGGAGTTCGGTCTGTGCAAACAAGAAGGTAAAATGAAGGCTTTTGGTGCTGGACTTCTGTCTTCGTTCGGTGAACTGCAATACAGTTTATCAAGCAAGCCGGAGTTAAGAGAATTCGATCCGGAAGTCACTGGGGGACAAAAGTATCCGATTACTGAGTACCAACCAGTTTACTTCGTTGCTAACAGCTTCGAGGATGCCAAAGAAAAAATGACGTAAGTATATTTCATTAAACTTTTTCACCTACATTCTAAATGTTTATCTATTTAAATTATACACGATATTTTTCCGACATTGCTAACGCAATCTATTATTTAATTTTATAGAACTATAATGATGTTCCAATTCAAATAGGGTAAATGCATGCAGGATATCTTATTTCGATGGATAAATAATTACTGCCTTGCCATAAATGATGCCGACTGATAATATTTACTTGATCTGTTTTTACAAGAACCGAAAAAACTTTAGTGTCTTGAAATATTAAACTTGATATTTCACATTGTATCTTTGTTTCGTATTTTTGTATACATAAGTATAGAAGGTTGCATAATATTTTCATTTACATATTTTGGAGATTGGGTCAATTCCTTTTATCGTGTAATTTGTTCAATGACAAAAAAAAATTGACATTATAAAATTTGTCTTCTCAAACTGCAATATGATTACGACAATAAAAAATAACTAAGGTTTTGTTTTGTTTACAGAAAATTCGCTAAAACAATCCCACGTGACTTTGGTGTCCGGTATAACCCTTACACACAGAGCATTGACCTTCTGGATTCACCGAAACAGATGAAAGACTTGCTTCGCGGAGTTCATCAAGAGATGAACCTACTTCTAAACGCTATGGAAAAGTTATAGAACCTTACTCACCTCCTGTCGCTGTGTCACCTGATAGTTAAGAGTACAATTTAATGAGAATTATTTTTAGTAAAAACTCTAGAAAAAAGAGTAATTATGTTAAACATTTTACTGAAATCACCTACGGGCAATATTAAGAAAACTAAATAATAATCACCGATACTCCTAGCATATCATAAGCAGAACTTGTTTGGAAAACTGTGATTAGTAGAAATACTTAGCAAATTATATAAATATATTTGTATAATTATATACAAATATATATTTTATAATTATAATTATAAAAACTTCTAAATAATACTTTGAAATAAAGGAAGCCAAGAAATACCTCATTTATTTTTTAATTATGATATTTATGTTTTGAGTAGTTCTCAAAGTAGAATAGAAAACTGTAATGAAAAGTAACAATCTTAAATGATTCGCTGATATTTATATTGTGATGTTAATCATGATACATAGATAATTAACAGTTACTCGTATTTCTACTTTTAATAATCATCATTATTTATATTTTATGATGTAAACTTGTAACCCCCTCTGGTGTTGCTTGTGTCCTTAGCTGACGATAGCCATCTACAATCAATTGGACCGTCAGCCTGCCTGCTACCTTTAATAATATAATAATATATGTAATTTTTATTTTAATATTTTGAAGTCTTATTCTCTCTATTATTTCTAAGCGTAATTTCTTCTTTAAAAAAAAAACTATTTTATAGTTTTTGATGTGTAACATATTTGCTTTCGGTTTCGTGGTAGTGATTTCGTGCAAAGGGACGGAAGTATGTTACAGGAAGCCAGGGAAGTGCGCGCTATTCGATTTGACCAATAACCGAATTAAGGAGCATAATAATAATAATAATAAATAACTCGTGTTGGTGAACTGGCTACGTTTCGGTGACCTGTTTGGGGAAACCGAAGGTTTTGTCTGTGCAATTGCGGACGAAGTTATCAAGACGAACAACTACCGGAAATATATCCTGAAGGACGGTACGGTCGACATTGTCGGGCATGCCGCCGTCCTGGAGAAACACTCAGGCATATTATTTCCGGTTGTGGTCATCTTGCTAACGGCGAGTATTTGCATAGACACAACCAAGTAGCCAGGATCATTCATCAGCAACTTGCCCTTCGATACGGTCTTATCGAGTCTGAGGTGCCGTACTACAAGTACGTACCTACGCCCGTTCTCGAAAATGGTCATGCTACGCTCTACTGGGACCGCTCGATAATTACGGACAGGACTATTGTCGCCAATAAGCCTGACATCGTGGTTATTGACCGATCCCAGCGGCGGACGATGCTTGTCGACATTGCTGTTCCGCATGACGAAAACCTCGTGAAAGCCGAGAAGGACAAGCTGTCCAAATACCTAGACTTGGCTCACGAGGTGACCGCCATGTGGGATGTCGATTCGACAATCATCGTACCGATAGTCGTTTCGGCGAACGGTCTTATTGCGAAGAGCCTCGACCAACACCTCAAGAGGCTCTCGCTAGATGGCTGGATCAAGGGACAAATTCAGAAGGCGGTACTCCTTGACACGGCACGTATTGTCAGGAGGTTCCTCAGTCTGCAGCCCTAACCACCGGTAGCTTGGGCCTTGCCCCGCTACCAGCGGCTACCTAGTTTTAAGTTTTTTATAATATTTATTGTTTTTATATATATATTGTAAAAAACCTAGAATTAAGAAAAATAAATGAATAAATGTGTATAATAATAATAATAGTTTTCTTAAATGCGCCATCTAGTCTCATATTTTGGTAAACCGTAGGTAAACTAGACAGCTACGTGGTGATCTTACGTAGCCATGTAATAATTTTATTTAATGCTAATAGATGGCACCACCAAATAAATCTAGAAGGAAGGTTAATAAATGCAACTACTGTAAGGCTCTTTGTTTATTTTTTATTTTATTTTAAATACTACGTATTTTAAATATGGAATAAATTTTGTGTTGTGTAAGTTTTCGTCTTAATTTATGTTAAACTAGCTGACCCGGCGAACTTCGTACTACCTTAGAATCAATAAAAGTTGTATTTTTTTATTATAATAAATGAATACTTAAAATTAATTATGTACAGTACCTAAGTGTACATAAATCAAAATTAAATTAAATTAAATTAATCAACGATTCTTTTCTTATTCATTGCTTAATTGATTGTAAGGCACCCGTCTGGCGGCAGTAACCGTCAACTCCTTACAGAAGACATAGTGAAATAACAGCATATTTGCTGTTGTGTTTCAGTAAGTGAGAAAGGGATGCTAGAGCCCATTACCCCGTCCCTTCCTTATCCCTTATCCTTAATCCTTCTATGGTCGGCAGGCACTTACAACTCCTATGCCGTTACTTGTGTTATAGGCGACGGTAGCCACCTACCGTCAAGTGGACCGTCAGCCTGTCTCTCGACCTTAACATGAAACAAAAATCGATCATTGTGTTGAGTTCTCTTATCGACTTACCGAATTTAATTCATTTCGAGTAATCATTTATCATAATAAGAAATTAAATTAAATTCATCTAATAATATTATTATTAAAAAAAGAAAATAAACAAAAAACCATCACTATGGACTTTTGACGGCATCGACCGGGATTCGAACCCGGATTATCTGCCACCAACGCTGTAATTGCTATGTCTGAATTAAGCAATATAACACGCCATAATGCAAGTTTTTAAGTTTTTAATAATCCGTAATTTTTTTAAATAAGAATAATGATTTTAACAAATACACTCTTTTAAAATTATAAATCCGTAAGTTGTGCAATGGGTGTATGGATGGATGTTTATTAGGTATTCTTTCACACAAAAACGGCTCAACGGATTTAAATGGTGTAACTAACACGACTTTCTTTTATGTATTAAGATAATGTTCTACTTTAATTTAATTAATTTACTTACTTGTTTAAGTAAAGATTTCATTTTAATTATAATTTTTCATAAAATAAAAAAAGTTCGTTATTTTTTCACTTTGTTTCCCATTTTATATTTAGTTTTGGTAATCCTGATTATATTCACATATTACATCAAATATATTTATACCCAAAACTTTAAAGCTAAATATTTACAAACTTAACTATATTATTTACTATTGTTAACACGTTCTCAGAAAATAATTTATAACAGTTTTAAATAAATTAATCAGTTCTCAAAGTTAAATTATAGTACATACCTACGTATAACTGAAAACTGTAATCAAAACTCTTGAGAAATATACAAATTAATATATTGTTAAAAAAGTTTGAAATAATTTGGAAGTAAAATAAGTCTTAAAAATGCCTTATATTAATTTTTTACTATACTCTCCTATTCTATAATATATTCTCTTGTGGTTGATTTTTTAACTATTAAATCCATACTCCCCTGTTTTGATGTTTGGAAAAATAGAGTAAAATACTTATATGTCATACTGAAAAGTAAAGACGTGAGTTTTATGAATTAAAACGCCAATAATTTAACCAACATAGGTTTAATTTGTACAGAATAGAATAATATGAATTACAGTATTAAAATCATAAATCGATATACATTGATGTCGGTCAAACGATAAGTAAGTATACAATAAAAATAGTCAAACTATGAAAATGATAACATTTACAATACAAAATGGCTTTTTTATATTATAAACACGGTTACCTCTATAGAGAAACTTCAACATCTATAACTATAATTGCAATTTTTCAACTACTAGTGTACGTACAAACAACTTTCTAACTTTACAAGTTGTTAATTATACTTATTTTAGATTTATATAATAGTTATATGATAAATTAAGTGTGTCATACCCCCCATTAATTTTGCTATTATCTTGTGAAGAATTGCGTCAGTATTGATTCGCTTTAAAAATGTTTTCCCTTTTTTTGTAAAAACCTTTTATTCAATCTAAAGGTGGGTTTTTTGACTTCCAAACCTCAAAGAAACTACATATTATTAAACATTTCGTTGATATTGACAGGCAGAAAGAGAAAACTATATTTATAACGTCGTTTACGTCTTTAATTTTTTTTACAGGCAAATCATTCATATCTGAACTATTAATTTATTCAAATCTTGTATAACATATTGTTGCGTTTGTAGATATATACTTAAAATATAAGTGACATTAAACATTATTTGGCACTGTTACATGCTATCAAAGATAAAACTTTACACAATATTAATTAAGAGAGAAATTAAATTTAAATTTAAGGTTTTTTTAATTCAATCTAATTAAGAAGCAAATAAACACATTTGTTTATTCAGCGAACGTATCACAGTTACTAGAAATAAATAGGTAAATAAATATATCTATATACACGGGACTAAATACAGTTGAACACTTACGTTATATATTAATTATGATCTACTTATACTAATTATAATTAATTAGAAAAGAGATTTATACATACATAAATTGATGAAGGTCGGCGATATTATTATTATTTTTTTCTTATATCAAGATCCCTCTTGATTGGTAGTCATTGGATTTTAAGGCCTAATCTGCTAAAGTATTTATAAGGTTAATACATAAAATTTGCTTTTTAGTTTTTTTTTTTTCTAAACTAAACTTCACTCTGCATGCAGTGAATCGACGAGTCCTCCGATAGTTCGTCCATCGAGGAGTCCGTGAAAGAAGTTCCATCTGTAAACACACAATGATAAATTTTATTAGTGTTTTTTTTTAAATGTTAGCATTTCAATTTTAACTGAAAGTACAATAGACCATGGAATTGTTATTATTTATCTTACATTAAATAAGGTAGTTCTCATTTTTTTATATGTTGGTACTGATGAAATGGTAATGACAAATCCAAATTTTCCACCTCGAAAGCCTTACGGATCTTTGTTAAATTCATTAAAATTTAGGCCTTTCCACTAGTGTAGTATATTAAATGTAGTAAAGGTTTAATAAATGTAACGTAGAAAAATGTAGTGCACTAAATTTCCAATAAAATGAGATAAATTAGGTCTACATAGACCTGATAGTTCCTGAGATACAACTGTTCAAAATTGTAAAAGTACTCTCACTGTACTGTACATTATATACGATGAGGTATTTCATAATACTACATTCATTTTAAATATTAATGTTTTAATTACTAAAATGTTTATTTTTATAAATTAAAATGCTTATTTCACTAACAGAGAAATTTTTACTTTATTTTATAAACCCTTTCTCATACTACCTCAACAACTTTGAACAGCTGTATCTCAGGAACTATAAGGTCTATGTAAACCAAATTTATCTCATTTTATTGGAAAACTAGTGAACTTTAATAACTTATAAGATAACTTTTGCCATAAACCCATTCCTTAGTGGTCAAAATTGTTGAATACTAAAAACAACTGTAAAGCATACATTTTTATTTAGAAATTTTGCAAACTTTTAAATAGCCGTATCATTAAAACCATTTGGCCTACCAAGATCAAAATATTCTCATTAATCTAATTAAAAAGTGTGCTTGGTAGTAGATAAAAATCGACAAAACCTAAAAAAAGACCTAAATTTAAATGAATTTAACAATGATCCGAAAGGCTTTTGAGGTTTAAAATTTGGATTTCATTACCATTTCATCAGTACCAACATATAAAAAAATCAGAACTACCTTAAATACTGAATACGAAATTTGTAATCGGTAGTATGATGCGTTACCAGTATTGCACCGAACTCAGTATTACAAATTTCGTTGGGTCGCTAGTTAAGAATGTTTTTAAGATGTTTAATCAAAATAACACCTTAAGCCTGGTATAGACGGGGTCAGTAACAAGGCAGTACAGTAACCCAGTCCAGCGCTGACTTGCTACTGGGCTTCTATAGACACTAGTTTCAAGTCAGTCCAGTGCTGACTTCGCGCCCTCAAGTCAGTCCAGTTGACTAGCCTGCCTGTCTATTTTCGGGCCCAGTAGCTGTCACGTAAATTAAATGACTTACTGGCGATCCAGTCCACATTATAACAGTAACTGGGTCCGAAAATTCGAGTCACTGGGTCCAGTCACTGCCATCGTGTAAACGAATTTCAAAAAGATGACGTGATCGATGCCACGATATTTATTAATTTTCCTTAAACATTTTGTTCCGCTAACTCGACCGAACGAGTGCAAGGTTGTAAATCTTTTGAAAAACTGAACTTGAATTAATTATCACTCGGAATTACCATTTGTACTGAGCAGCTTAAAAGAGCTAATGTATAATAAAGATGCCGACGTGTCTCGCTTTGTAATTAATGTGCGATCGATTAAATAATTCCGTTTTGTGTTTTTATGCGCTTTCTCCTCCGTGAGGCCATTGGGCAGGCGCAGGCGGCAGGTGTACGTTCAAAGTATTCCTATGCGTGTATCTAGGTACTGCATAGGCCATTTTATAAATACATTTATACGATCTACAAATAAATTACTCATGTGACATAAGTGTAGCTGTAAGAGCTTCGTAATTATTGTTTGTACCTACGTGTACTAAATGTTTTATTTTTATTTTTATTACGAACTCGCATTTAAAGTTAAAAAGTAGGAAGCCTTCGTCTCCGAAGTTCATGCCTCTGAATACGTAACCAACCAGAACACGGAATCTCATACAAATGTTATTAAATCTACATGTTAAACTAAACTACATGTTTAACTTTAGTTTCACATGTTTGTAAGTTGTTACTCTGTGGTTATAGCACGCATTACATGAATTAGTTAGGGCCTCTTTTACCATCTCTGAGTAAAGTTTCAATTAGTCTAACCGCCATTTAAAATCACCGGTAAGAAAGCGTACGAGTTTCACCATCTTCGAGTAGCATTACTCAAGGGTAATTTCAATGAAATTGAAACATGATACTCGTAACATTTACTCGCCAATAAGCGTTACTTGAAAAGTAACTAATCAACACTTTACTTGTAGTTGGTGAAAGAGGTCCCGTCAAAAGCCAAAACCTCAAAAGCTCAAAAGCTCGTCAATTATAAACTTCTTAAAAAATGGATTAGAAGAAAGTTTTATAAATTTGAAAAAGATATCTGAAAGTTTCACTTCAGATATTAATGTATAATTTAGCCTACACATTAGCCTCACATGCCTCAATATGTAGGTATTTTAGACAGACATGTAAATCATTATTTATTCACGCGAGGAGAAAAATACCAATACTTAAGCAAGTAGATATTAAAGTAAGTATATGCGTTTGTAATAAATTGCTTTCTTTCTTTGTATTAAAGCTGTATACCTACCGCATTGACTATCGCGGAATTCGCGGATATGCAAAGTAAATTAAAAGTTCGTTACAAGAATTTGCTTTTAGTTTAGTATCGTTAGGTTCGTTTTATTAATGTGAATTGTAAGGATATTACAATTTAATTTAAATTGCTTGTAAGACAAAGGAGTCACGCACTGTACACCAGCTGTTTATAAACCCACAACTTGGAGTTTCTTTTTGTTTTTATATTAAAGAGCGGTCGTTAGGCTGATGGTTACACTTGGTGGTGGTAGATGGCTACCGTCGCCCTTTAATAATCAACATCAGGTGAGATGCAAATTTTAATGTACTGCTCACATGTATGCACTGATAGGATAGAATAAGTGAGGAACAGAAAATTATTTATCATACTTAGTTAGTTAGTTATGAATCGTAAATAACCTTCACAGTATTTTTTATAATAGTGGGAAAGCAGTTTGAAGCAATGCCATAGATGTTGCAAATATGCTACTGAACTTGATTATTTTTCTGCAAATTTGTTTACCACGCCAATTACTTACGGTTAGTAGGTAATTACGGGTTACGTAATTTCTATAAAGGTGTTATCTTTCTCCGAATGATTATGACTGTGGTTATGACAAAATATCCTAAATTTCATTGAATTACTATATCCAATCCACCCTAATTATAAGTAAATTAGTAATTTAGAAGATGATTAACTTTAAATGATTTTATAAGAACCAAAATATTCTTCGATAAAATAAGCAACAACGAAATTTACAGTAGTGAATCAATGAGTTAAAATTTAGATTTGTTTCTGGAAAATATTAATGCTGAATCTTAAAGACAAAATGTTGAAGTGTGTGTGCATCATGTGCCAATTTACTAACTGAGCATTTATAGTGGGAATGAAATATAACATCTATTCTAACGAATCAATTATTTACTTACCAATTGGCACGAAAGGAGGTTTATTCTGGAATGAATAGGTGAGATGAAGGTTGATTGGGCGACCAAACCCCACTGGATCAGAATCCCTCGACATCACTGTTAACAAACAATATTTGGAAGATTATTATCCAACTTGTTTTGACCGAGTTGTTAAAGTTTGTGACGTCACATTTAGTTCGCAATTGCACATATTAGAATTCGCAATAACAGCATATTCGCATACATAATATACTTGAAATTTATAAAAACAATAGCCGACGCTGATTTTTGATTATCAATAAAATAAAATATAGTAATGTACTGCATATTATGTAATTGTCGGTGTAAGTACTAACGTTGATTCTGTTTTCCTTTTCCGGTGTGTTGATGTTTCTTTTGCCTGGCGCGACTATTTTGGAACCAGACTTGCGTGACCCTCTTGCTCAGTCCGGTGACCTGGGCGATCCTCTCCAGGTCTTGGCCGTCGGGATTTGAGTCCAGTTGGAAATTCGCCTGTAATACTTGCAGCTGCTCTTCGGTGAAAGTTGTTCGCACTCTTTTCGCCTTGCTCTTGTGGTAGCCCTCCGAATCGCAACCGTCTAGAATGAGAACAACATGAATCATTAAGATACTGATTAACACACTATTATATTATTATTTCTGTTTTATTATTATTTCTGTTAATTACTGTTAATACAAGTGATCTTGTTATCCTATTTTTGAGAAATAAACGAAATGATTTGATTTACTTGGATGGCTTAATAGTTTTATTACGATTAAAGGAATATATGAGGCGGTCATAATCGGCAATAAATATAAGCCAAAACATGTGGGCAAATGTTCTATGAAACTTAACAGGATGCAACATAAATGCTTGTAGGATGATTTACACATAACCGTATAACAAAGACTAACCAACAACAAGTTAACTATTTATTCTATTTAAATTTAAATTTCAAAACAAACCATCAGAAGATATGGATCCTCCGTCGAGTGTTTCAAGGTAGTGAGGTTTACAGAGGACCCTGTCCTCGTGCAACGCGAATTGTTCCCCGGTAGAGAGCTGACGGCCGCACGCGTCACAAGCAAAGCACGCCAGATGGTACACTTGCTCGCGCGCCTTCCGCACCCAGTCCGAAGACGAGATGCCGCGGCAGCACTTTGAGCACTTCGCACCGAAACTCCTGCACAAAACCACGTCATAATCATATCAATCACTTATTCATCAAATAGGTTTCCAAGAAACTTATTTAATGGTCAATATTTTACCGGGATTTCAAAGACTCAGGATATTTTTATCATGTTTTAAATTATAAATATAACATTTACGCACTAGTATACGATGTATAAATAGTAGTACGATGCTTAAAATACAAACATATTTCTTATGATATAAGATCTCCATTCAAGTTTAGTTAAATCTTCTCGACAAGTGTTTTTATTTGATTTTTTAAATACAAACATAGTTTAAGCATCGTACTATTATTAGTCTTTTTAATTAAATATTTTAAAAAAATCAAATAAAAACACTTGTTGAGAAGATTTAACTAAACTTGAATGGAGATCTTATATCATAAGAAAATCTAGAGACCAGCCATTTAGTGTTTTGGCGAATTTTTGGCGCCATTTTTTGAAGAAAAACATGATGTTTGTTTGCGTATATAGGTAGGTAGGTGTACCTTTTACGACTTTTCTTTGATAGATTTAGGTTTTGAAGTTTTTTAGGTTCTTCTTTGAAGTAGTTTAGGTTTTCAATTAGGTAACGTTATAAACAAGTAATACCAATAAATGTTAGACCACTTAATTAGCTCGCTTTGGGTAGGCACTCAGTCCATCTTGTATACCTACTTACAAACACAAACACTGTCAATGTTCTATCTATGTACAAGTATTTTTTTATAAAATTGCATATAACAACTTGATTAACAACTTAAGTCTTCAGTCCACAAAAAAATTCAATACGAAAAAGGTCACAACTATATTTCCGTTGGTTTAACACTTCCATACCTATACAATCTTGTGTCTCCAGTACAGATGGATCAGAATTCGTTGAATCACATAAGGTAAGGCGCGTAGTCAATATCAATTCGCCATGCTATATTAATAAAGGAAATAATTTACGAATAACTTACTTATAAAACGGAACATGTTCGCAGAGCGTATTAAAATATTAATTTCGCAATATGTGTAATTAAAAGATATAAAAGCTATAAAATAGGTTTGGATGAATAACGATTAATGTTGCCTGCCTACGAGGGCCACACGCGCGGCCGCCGGCTTTTATTTAATATATTATACCAATTACTTTGTTGTTACATATTTAGTTACATTTTTAAAAGAGCACTCGGCAAACGAGTAAGTGTACGTATGCGTATATACATGCATGTAATAAAAGCCATCAAGGCTCTGCTACAATTTCACTGAATTACATTTACATTTTTCCCTAATTAAATTTTTTATTTGGGTACCTATATTATGTATTTGGGTCTTCGGTTATTGCTGGCTGTCCAAAGTTTAAGAATTGGTTATTGTTGTAAATAGTACTAATTGTATAGTTAACCTTTAAATATATACATACTCTTTTGTGTTTCTTTGTACCTACTTTAAAATATTAAGATATAATAAAATAGAATCTGTGTGCTGTAACTATGGACTTCAATAAATAACATGTTCGTAGCAACACGTATTATTTTTTCTTTTTACATTAAATACTTATATCATCTTCCCTCATATTACAACACGTTATCAGCAAGAAGGCTCTGATAGAAGTAACATTTAAGAAGTAACATTTTAATGCAAAAATAAAGAAAAAGTAAAAGTTGTAAATAAACATGTTAGAACAAGGATTTGGTGAAGTAAATTATAAGAACTCTTCATCTATACCGACCTTCACTCTTACAAATAGAGATGGATATTCCACATGGAAATTTAAGATGTCTAATTTAATCTTTTACATGAGGATTTATGGGGAGCAATAAAAGGTTATCCACAAGATGACACCACCCCGGCATCTATTAAGGTACGAAATGATAGAAAAGCATTAGCAAAAATATGTCTGACTCTTGATGGTGCAGCCATTACCCACGTACGATGTGCAAAAAATGCTGCAGAAGCGTGGACTTCATTGCAAAAAGCTTTTGAAGATAAGGGTTTAGGACGGAGACTTGCATTAGAAAGAAAATTATATAGAATGAGTCTTTCAAATTTCGATAACATTGAGGCATACATTAATGCTGTATTGTCTACGGCTCAAGATTTATGCGATATTGATAAGGTTATCGATGATTCCTCTGTTATAATTACTTAATTAAAAATTAAAATTGAAATTTAATAGAACTTTAAATATTATTTTTTATTGTAATCAATGTAAAGTGAAAAATGTATTTCTACATTGAAAATTGGATATATTTGCCTGCCTTTTGCGTGATTTAAAATAAGCACCTTTACACAGGATCGTTTTCAGAATCTGATGTTATCTTGTGACCGACGCACAATCGCGTGTTGTATACAAACACTTAATTCAATAGTTACATTTCTCCCACATCTGTTATCGGCGCTATCTGCGATAATATTTCAAAAGGGCGATTTGCATTTGAGAACGCGTTGTGTGTGAACCCAGAAGAGGACAGTAGTCGCTAAAGCACCACTGCTCCGCCTTATCACCTCTTATTAACATTTTGTCGCCGGCTGAATCAATTAACGGTGGCTCTCGCATAATAATTAACTAAGTGACAGATTAACAAGTTTTAACACTCGACCGTAATGAAGATGTCGCGTACTCGGACCGATAAACATTCAGCTGCTGACTATTTATGCGGCCCGTATGCGTCGGACCTTTCGGGTGGTCGGATCTCGTATACTTTCCAGATCTACTAACTCATAGTGTCGCTCGTTATCTTCACATTATCTTTATGTATAATGTGTGCGGTATGATATCCTTGCCCGACAATACAGTAGCAGTTGTCGACTTCATATGTATAAACATTTTGAAGGGAAATGTGTTGTAGAACTGGTGGTAGTGGTGGTATAAACAGACCTTCGAAAAACTATACAGTCCTGCCCATCCGCAGTATCGAAATTATACGACAGTAGTATTATGAATGCGAAAGTTAATGAGTTTGTGTGTTTGTTATTGCTAATTTTCACACCGTAACTACTCAACCAATCATCATGATTATCATGAAATTTTGGATACAAATTGTCACAGAAAAAAAACAGTGTTCTCAAGGGATCATTTTAAAAATAATAACGGCTTACAAAAATGTATAAGCAATAAAGATTGATAAATGTATTATCAATTAAGAAAAAGGGGCGCGGACGAAGTTGCGCACTAAAGAGACTATAGAGATAGCTCTATAAATAATTAGATAGGTAATACGACTTGACTACCTTCCAATTCATGGTTTCATCCTGTTCAATTCTTTCCAAGTCTAAAGGCACTTTTACAGTCAAGACGATATAATTTAAATATAATATTACTTAAAACGTATTGTTGATTGATATCAATGGTTCGAACACTTGCAAACACTTCAAACAGGTTTCGATGCCTGGTGGAACTCTGAATGTTTTTCCAATTTTATGATAGGAACAAGTTCACTTGGTTTTAAGGTGAAGTAAAGCGTATCCTGTGGCCCTGAAACCCATTCATTCCACCCAGCATGCCTATCAGAAGGGAAGGTCCACTGAGACTGCTCTGGTTCAACTAGCTGACAGGGCGGAAAGGGCTCTGGATGATAAACAGATAGCTCTGTGTGCATTTTTGGATATAGAAGGCGCTTTTGACAATACTCCCACCAACACACTAGTGAGGGGACTACAAAACAAAAATGTGGACCCGACTACAGTTAGGTGGGTGAAGGCCATGCTATCCAAACGTAAAGCGAAAGTCGAACTACACGATACAGCGCTTACTGTAGCAACTACAAGAGGATGCCCGCTGGGCGGTGTCTATCGCCACTGATCTGGACTCTTGCAGTTGATCAGCTTCTGTGTAGGCTGGCGGAACAGAAGATCGACACCCTAGGTTATGCTGATGACCTAGTGGTGATCATAAGAGGCTTCTGCCAAAGCACAATTTCGGCCCTATTACAGAAAGCCCTAAATATCATTTGCGAATGGTGCACAGCAAATGCACTGACAGTAAACGGTGACAAAACCGTTATTGTTCCGTTTACCAAAAAGAGGCTGCTGGACAAATTAAAGCCACCTCTAGTACATTTACTACGAGTTGAATTTTGTTGAATTGTTGAAGTTGAATTTTCCTCAGAGGTCAAATATCTGGGAGTTACTTTCGACCAGAGACTAACGTGGAATGCACACATTGGAAATGTGATTAATAAGGCTAAGGCAGCTTTATGTATCAGTCGTCGAATGGTAGGGAAGAGTTGGGGCCCGTGTCCAAAGCTCACCTACTGGCTGTACACTGCTATTGTGAGGCCGATGATCGCATACGCCTCTATAGTATGGTATAGAAAAGCCAACCAGAAGACGACTATGGATAAGCTTAATGGCCTACAGCGTTTGGCATGTCTGATGATAACAGGAGCCATGTCGAATTCCCCCGGAGCATCTCTGGAGGCAATTTTGGGCTTATCGCCTCTAAATCTATTTTTAGAGAAAGAGGCGAAAACCTGTATGCACAGGATGATGAATCGGGGTAAACACAATTGGCTGTCCGAGGTACTCAGAGCTCTAGAAGACTCAGTACTAAGGGATCCCATCCTAGGCATGCCCACTGATACAATGTTACCACAGTATATCGAAGAAAAATCTTACACTGTGGAGTTACTCTCAAGAGAAAACTGGTCAGAAAATAAAATCTCTTGGGAGGAAGGTAGCCTTTCTTGGTATACTGATGGGTCCAAATCAGGACCTGACGTAGGCTGTGGAGTGTATGGCAGGGATCAGAATTACAGGACCAGTGTAAATTTGGGACAATACGCCAGCATCTTCCAAGCAGAGGTCTTCGCCATCCTAGAATGTGCGGAAATCAACCTGCGAAGAAACTACGTCAACCATTTAATTTATATTCACTCGGATAGTCAGGCTGCACTTCAAGCACTGGACTCGGACTTTACAGTCTCAAAGCTGGTGCAAAACTGTGTAGACTACTTAAATACTTTAGGGCGCAAGAATAAAGTGGTCCTAAGTGGCGCAAAAGGTAGGCTAATAGGTCCTGAACCTATGTGCGGACTACCTAACAGCCTAGCTCGCTGGACCATATGGAACCAGTGCTTTACTAAATCTTACAAACGCTGGACTAACTTGCCAGGTCTGAACCATTCCAAAGCGCTCATAAAAGCCTACAGTCGAAACGTGACGAACCAGGCTATGTCGCTTAGTAGGAGCAATCTGTGCATGCTAACGAGGGCACTAACAGGGCATTGCCGCCTCAATAGGCACCTCAAAATAATGTGTCTCACCAGTACGGGAGAGTGTCGCTTCTGCCATGAGGCAGAAGAGACACCAATGCATATCCTGTGCGAGTGTGGCCCCTTGATGCACAAGCGCAGTCACGTCCTAGGAAGTCACACAATGGCTTCTGAAGATGTGAGTAATGCCTCTATCAAAAAAGTACTACAGTTTCTAAACGCGGTAGGTATAGGTAGAGAGCTTTAGTTTACGTGGCGATCAGACAATATTTCAGCAATGGACGAAGTGATACTGGTTCTCTAGCAGACCAGAAATAGCCGCTAGGAAGATGATAATAATAATAAAGCGTATCCTCGAAGACGAGCAATATTCAATATAGGGTTGCAACCGCATCCGCAAATGCGGAACAGTCGCAACTATTTAGATATCCGCAACCGTATCTGCATCCACAATAATCAATGCGAATCTTTTGCGGACGCTCATAGGGAGCTAGTCCTAAACCTCGCAGATTTCTCCAAGATAAACTGGATTGCTTCAGTTTTTTTAATATAAATTGTTTCAATTTCTATTTACCTAAAGTTGAATTTACTTACTAAATAAAAATTTATTAAAATGATCAATTTCAATCATTTATTTCTGCATTTAAAATTAAATCTATTATCTATCCGCATTTGCGGATGTGATCCTGTAAAAATCAGCATCCGCATCTGTATACGCGGATAGAAATTCTTTATCCGCGACAATCCTGATTTGAATCAGATGTGAATCCCTGCTTATCCGCAGTATTTAAATGTGGTTGATGGCCAAAATTCATATCTTTTCACTTAGTACCTACTATCATTGATGAATAATACTGAATCTATGAATGAGCTGGCAAGTGAAGTGAAGTTAGGCGTTCGACAAAATTGTGTGCGTGTATTGTGCGGGCGCAGAGCGTTCCGGCCGTTGGTCGTCGGTCGTCGCCGCCTCGGGCGCCGACATAAATCTTTGCTCGTTGATTGCTTTCCGCGCGGCTGACACATCGCCTCTGCTCCACTACTCTACGTCTTCGCCGTTGATCCACTATCCCTCCCCACCACCCCTCCCCCCATATTTTAATATCCACACAACCCGTCTATTCAGTGGACGACATGATTTAAATTATTTGTTTTAAATACAACTCGCGGCCGAGATTCATTGGAATATTATACGAGAGTTTGTTTTAAAAATTTCGAGGTACCGAGTACCGTCTGTTATTCGCTGCCGGCGACATTCTGACTAATATTTCGAAGGCTAACATAATGTTGGACTAACAGTTACATATTTATAATAACGTGTAGGTATATGAATGATTGCTTTATTACATTCCTTAATTGTTTTTGTATTGAGTCGGTGTTAGGGCTAAGTTGAAATTTTACAAAATACGTTTTATCCTTATATCTATATATATAAAAATCTCGTGTCACGATGTATGTTCGCGATAAACTCTGAAACTACTGAACCGATTTTGATAAAATTTCGTAACTATATGTAATTTGGTCCAACTTAAAAGATAGGATAGTTTGTATCTCATTTTGTTTATTATTTTTTTGCAAATTATATAATATTATTAACATAGCGCCATCTGTTGATACTTATTCAATCCAGCAATTATTTATCTGTGAGTTCCAAAAGATTCTAACAGATGGCGATGTAAGGTAATTTTATCAGCTGGATTGAGTAAAAAATTGCACCCGTGCGAAGCCGGGAGCGGGCCACTAGTAAATGTATAAAATATATAATGCGTTTCCTAATATTCACTTTTATGTTTATTTTTTATTTTTCTCTACAATATTTTACATAGTAGATATCTTTTAATCTACTTGAAATAGTAAGTACTAATTAATGTTCGCCAGTAATTAAGGCTTATCCTTCCAAAAAATTAAATTTTTGCAACATTTTGTAACAGTGTTATTCATTATATATACGCCTTTTCTTCAGCGAAAAAAAAATGTTTATCTACAAAATATGAGGAATGATTTGTTGGGATTAAAATTTTTATTTTATTGAAATTGATTAAGGAAAAAAATTCTAAACTCACCCCTTTTATTTTCAGTTATAACAATCTCACTTCTACAATATTTATCAAAAGATTATGAAATTTTCATACCTTTGTCGTCTAGTCTCCATACTACTCTTTGCCATCTCTGTGCGGTCGATCTCTTGTAGAGGGTGGCGCGGGGAAATCAGCCTAATAATTCAAGGCCATTTCGGCATTATACACCTTAATACGTCATTTTCCACATCTATTATTTCACTACCTATTATTTCATTCGGTTTCACCTTAGTTACAATAGGTACTATTATGTTTTACGATGACAATTTGATAATCTTTTATTTATAAAAAATTACCTTCCGTATGTTAAACCCACAAAACTCGAAAACACAAACCTTTTTTGAAATTTTTACACAACATTGCATTTTAATAAAGTGTTTTATATACTTTTTAATGTTTTTTTTTTTAAATGAAAAAAGCGTATTTAAATATAGATTAAAATTCCATTTAGTACTAGCGGGGATATGAACAGCAGAAACAACTTTCGTGTCCAATCTAAATATAAAGTCGAGATAACAGCCGTCGCTACCTGCGTTCGCGCAAGAATCAATTCTGATCTGATAGAAGATGCAATCGTAACGTCCCGAACTCAATAAACAAAGCTCACTCAACGTGTCCATATTCCGTTGGCGCATACATCGTTTCAGTTATGACAACCACACAGATCGAATCGAATTCTCATTGTTTAATATAGGGGTAAATCGATCTAAGGTGCGTTTATTTATACGGCTAGAGATTAATTAAAGTGAGAGGCGACATGGTGCATTAACATAAGACATGGCGCGCGCATTTGCAGCGAGCCGGTGTGGGCGAGAGACATCGCGTGAGAGAGACGCGAGGCGGCGGTCATTCCATGCTTTGCGGAATCCTAACCTAACGCACCAGATACGCGCGGATGCTCCCGATTAACTTACAACATGCTGAATGCGATATGAAATGCATCCGAGCCCTGTGAGTGTTTGCGTGTGTGTAGCGGTACCCACACACCAACACCCACAGTCCCAAAAGAAACTGTACAAACATCCTGTTAAAAACAAAAGGTCCAAGGCTGAGAGAGCGCGTGTCCGCGGCTACCAGACAAAAAGGTGACTTAAATAAACAATGAACGGATGATATATAAAAGCAATTACTGTGTTGCCGCCGGCGAGCGCAGATTTACGTTAGTGGCAACACCGTTCGTTATACACCTACCAAATACAAATATTATTTAAATTGTGATGTGGCCGCGTTTAACGAGCCTTTGTTATTTTGCATTTTTATTATTGCAACATTATTGGCATGCCGCATACAAATGGGATGCGGCATGCTGCCCTATCGTCGGGCTGAATTTATTTGCAAAAACACAAACAAAACTTTTAAGACGCAGTAAAAAGTATACCCAGTGACTAAAAGCCCGTAGAACTGTACAATTCTAGGTGGTATCACCGATCGACACTTAATGTCAAGGATATGAATGATACTCGAATATTGTTCGGGTATGATGTCGGCAGCGTTTTTGTTAGATGATATTGTGGCTGACAGGGCAAGCCGCGGGCCGCGTTGTTAAGTATTGTACAAGCGATGACGCGCGGCGCAGTACTCGACTCGCGTGACCTTATCATTACAATCGTATTGATTCGAACGATATCAAATCAAGATTTACTTATTAAATCTGAGTGACTGAGAATCTTATTTAGATATATGTACATTAATTTACGGCCTGTCATTTGGCACCCAAAGAGGATCCACCCAGGTGGACATGCACCTAAAAATTTTCAATGAAAATTCATACTAATTTTCTTATTCCTATACATCAGATAAGAAGTAGGCAGTGCATATACTATGGAGAGCCATCATCTGCTTAAGCCGTAAGGTTCTCGAGTAGAGACCACAGACCGACAAGGCTTAGAACATCCATTTGAAAGATGAAAAAAGCGTACGACTTAATAAGGGTTGCTAGTAACTTTTAATCGATCCTATTGAAATAATTATGTGGAAGCCAAAATCCAGCCATCAACTTACTGCGGCTAAAATTTTGTGAGATATTGGCTGATGATGACGAAGTGGTAAACAGTTTTGTCTTAACTTCTATACCCCATACCCTCACATATAAGAATGGTGCCCCAAAAATGTGCTACGAGTAAATAATGGTCGGCTGGTACTGATGCCTGTAGTTACTGGTTAGCCCAACCTACCATCTAAATACTCCAGATATCTCGATTAAAATATGTGGTTTCACGTCAAATCCAGTTATCACAATCAAAATAAATGACAAATGAAAACGTCAATGTTGCAAGTCACGGTGTACACTCATATTTTTTACGATGGCAACATTCCCCGTCGCCGCTTTTGTTGTCCACATTTGACCGACGAATTTTCAATAAAATCTTTCTTCGGGACGTTGGCCTCGATGTTTTTTCTGTAACAACGTTCCCGGGTGGTTCACACGCACCTGTCGCTCTCTTATACGATCCTTGTTTCCCAGGTTTAAGTGTATTTATTTATTTGTTTATATTGGAGTGGCGGGGCATATTGAGATGCGCAGTGAGCTGGGCAGCCCTATTGGCGATAGGAAACTTCTTACAGAACTCTACCTAATTTTGATTTCTGCTCACACCTTTTGGGTTTTTATATTAGTTCAATGAAAATTCTGCCCACCCATAAAGCAAGAAAATTAAAAAAAAAGTCATCATAAGACTGTAAGGCCCTTCGCACACTACGATACTATACTCATTAAATACGATACTCCAGTCGAGTACCACTTGCATACTCAAAATCAACATCAAAATATCTATTTATCCATTAGGTATCTCCAAGAAACTCTTATGATCGTCATTATAAATTTAAATTTACCAGGGCATCGGAAAAAAATACATCATTTCCAATTGCACAACGCAACATTTTGACATCTTTCATCTTTTTAATTATGTTAAGTGACTAATGATGAAGAAGCATGTGTTACGGTATTTCTATTTTATAGAAACTGAAGACGAATTCGAAAAACAAAAAAGAAAATATACTTATATTAACAGAAACAAAATTGCAGAGCTTTTGTCGCCTAGAAAGGTAAAAAATGACCTAATAATAGGTAGAAAATGATAAAAGAATTTACTGCTATTATAAAAGAACTGTATAAAGATAGAATATTTGCGGCGGGTATCGTAATCGTAAGACTAGTCGCGAACGCGCAAAATACTTACCGGTAGCGAAATATGTGATGCACCATATAAATGTATGTGAGATACTTCGCGAAAACTCAACCTCTAGTCTTTGGCCTCGATTCTATTAGTCGTATTGTGTATTGTAATGTGCGAAGGGCCTTATTGAGCGGGTGTGTTGCAAAAATTGTTAAAATGTTTACAATGCGTGTTATCGATCAAGTATTGTTCGCTCTAATGTAGGGGGCAGAAGGGGGGAGCTGCGGTCTGTCGATACTGCATCATCACTGCCGCCACACAGCGAGTAGGTCACAGGTCACCTGCACACCGGACCGCCTACCCTGCGAGCATTCCACCAACATACCTCAATATTACCCAACCATCTTCACTATGCCGCCGACCCGATGCACATCGGTATTCCATACGCGCATCTCATATCATTCGCTTGTTTCAACTTCACGGATCACTTCGAAAATGATGACTTTGGATATTTCTAATACGTCGAAGGTTAATTGGACGTAGGCAGTGTATTGTAAAGGAATTAATGCGCGCGCGCCGACTAAACGATTGTGTATACCTACTTCAAAACTTCGACATTAGAGCTTACATTTTATTAATTTAGTTTTAATTGTATGATATTTGTATTTCTGATATGACGTTCGGAAAAACCATGACTTATTATACAGTTGTTGCAAAAAGTAGCATTATATATATGATACATTTAGAAATCTATTAATTTTTATCTATTAAAAAATCTTAGTAATGATTAACGCAATAAAGCAATAAGAACAATGGCACAATCAACAAGATGTAGGAGTTACTACCACTGAACGTAACACATACAAATAGACGTTGCAGGCTAGCGAGCCCACGCGTGGGTTGTCTGGGCGACCGCCTGCACCGCCCGCTTGGTCGAGTCTTTACGTTCGAGGTGCGTAGCGAATTGTGGAGGTACTATATTCAAACGACTATCAATAATCATAGATATTAAATTATACAGTAAATTTTTCTTAAATATTTACGTTTTGTAATTTATTTTGAATAACCTTTTTGTAAAGATAAAGTTTGGATAAAGTCTGGTAACGGTCAATAATTGATTTAAAGAATTTCTTGAACAAAATTTTGAGTTTTAAAATAATTTTAAAATAGGTAATAATAAAAATTGTTTTCGTGGAGAACAATTTCGAAAAGAAAATAGATGCAAAACGTTCCAATTCGCCTTGTCATAAATTTAACTAACTTGACATATCAATTAAAGTTTTATTTAATTGCAGTTTTCTTTCTACATTATAGCGTGTTGTATGGTAGTGTGTTAGGTGTTACGCGTGGCGAACATACTTGGCATAGTCCTGTTTGCAGTAGACCTGTCTGTCTCGCAGGAAACAGGAGGGGTGTCTGTCTAGCTGCACGGCGCAAACGCAGCACCTCAGACAGCCGGTGTGCCAAGCGCCTCCTCCTCCCACCTCCAGCAGAAATCTATCTGCTATGGGCTCACCGCAGGCGCAGCAAGTGCGGTGCTCCGTCTATAATAAAAAGAAAGCTCAATTAGTTTTGTAGCTTGTGGACACAAAACGATTTGTTCAACCTATTTTGCAGCGACATAGAACAGCGGATCAGTAAGTTGATGTGGCAGTCGACAGGACACACAGTACGGCGAGCTACGGTTTTCTCCGTAATATGTGTCCTGTCTGTCCGTTCTAAAAGTTCTCGAGTGGAGGCCACGGACTGACAAACGCAGCGCAGGACGTCCACCCACAAGGTGGTTGCTGTATTTACATGGTTACACAAGACCTTCGTCGTTGTCAAACCAAAATATGCTATGTGCACTTTTTTGAGATCCTAACATATTCACCATAGTGTAGTTTACTGCCATATCTATCGTATAAAAAAGCTGCTAAATGCCTTGTGCTTTCTGTAAGGATGTACATAAATAAAGTAGGTTAATGACTATATAACGCATTATCTCTACATACATACATTCACTACAGGTAATAATAATATCTTCTTAGCGGCTATTTCTGGTCTGCTAGAGAACCAGTATCACTTCGTCCATTGCTGAAATATTGTGATCGCCACGTAAACTAAAGCTCTCTACCTATACCTACCGCGTTTACTAACTGTAGTACTTTTTTGATAGAGGCATTCCTCACATCTTCAGAAGCCATTGTGTGGCTTCCTAGGACGTGACTGCGCTTGTGCATCAAGGGGCCACACTCACACAGGATATGCATTGGTGTCTCTTCTGCCTCATGGCAGAAGCGACACTCTCCCGTACTGGTGAGACACATTATTTTGAGGTGCCTATTGAGGCGGCAATGCCCTGTTAGTGCCCTCGTTAGCATGCACAGATTGCTCCTACTAAGCGACATAGCCTGGTTCGTCACGTTTCGACTGTAGGCTTTTATGAGCGCTTTGGAATGGTTCAGACCTGGCAAGTTAGTCCAGTGTTTGTAAGATTTAGTAAAGCACTGGTTCCATATGGTCCAGCGAGCTAGGCTATTAGGTAGTCCGCACATAGGTTCAGGACCTATTAGCCTACCTTTTGCGCCTGCTCAAGCCAGTTGGTCGGCATGTTCATTGCCTTCAATCCCCATATGGCCAGGTACCCATCTTAGGACCACTTTATTCTTGCGCCCTAAAGTATTTAAGTAGTCTACACAGTTTCGCACCAGCTTTGAGACTGTAAAGTCCGAGTCCAGTGCTTGAAGTGCAGCCTGACTATCACTACAGGTAAGTAAAAGTTAGACAGTACAATATCGAGACCTATGACGATTTTTTACACATCTTTAAAAAGGGTCAATGGTGTTCTATAAAAGTAAAAGGACAACCCCTGTTTTTGCCTTGAACGTGTAGTTTTGAAACAATTACATTAACCAATGAAAAGATAATGCGATTGTCCGTCGTGTGTTTCGCACATGTGCGCGGGTTGGCCGGGACTAAAGGACACAGGAAAACGGGACAAAGCCGCGCAACAAACATTAGTTCATTCGATTGTACGCGGATAAGGGGTGTGACCGAGCGGTAATCAAATAAAACTGTTGCACAAATACAACACCCCTTCCTTTGATTTGTACGCGATGCGACGCTATAATCAAACGGTTGAACGAATTTATCCAATCAAATATTTGTACAATAATTATGCAAATTTTGTTGGCACTGAAATTTTGCATTTTAAATTTAGTTAAATATTTTAAAAGAGCCAATATGTTACGGCCAACTTTTCAGTTATTTAGGTACTACACTGGCCGTCAAAACTAGGTACCTACTACACTTTTGAAATAAAAAGGATTCGAAAAACAATTAAAAAATTTTATATATAAACTTCAAGGAATGGCTGCCTTCTTTTAAGGAAAGGCTGAAAAAAAATTATAAACAAAAAGACTTGTTTTCAAATTTGCCATCTTACTTTCGACTTTTTGTCCCCGAAACCTCGTCTTCAGTTAGCCATACTGGCTGGCTCGAAGCTGTAATCAGAGTCCGAGGAGGCAACAGCTAAAAAAATTAAAATAAGGCGTAAAACTTACTTATAAATGTTTGCGTTTTTTGACATTGGCTATTTTTTTGGTTTTTGGTCTTTTTTTAAGTTAAGAACGTTACTAATGTGTAAGCTTAAAAGAAAGGTGATGAAATTTATTATAAAACGTTTTGATTTCCAATCTCTAACTTCTGTAGTTTAGGAGAAATAGCAATTTTAATAGTGTAGTACTTAGTTTTGACGGCCAGTGTAGATGCATGAACGAATAAAGACAGTTTGTGGTCAGAAACTACAATAATATACTTGTTCTAAATATTTCAAGAATTTTAGTTAGAATTAAAGACAACGAATACTTGGATATCTGAATCTCAATGTGTTTTTTCCTGGACAGGATTTTATTTCGTCTATATTGTTTAAGGACATTATAATATATTAACGGTCTTATATTTTTTTTCCTTTTCATAATAAAATCTTTTCAAGAGTTGTCACTGAACTTGCATTATCTTGTCTAATGTTCCTTGTGTTTATAATTGAAGGTAATGTAAAACGTATGTAAAAGCATTGCCACCCTTTATCAAGAAAAAGATTTGAAATCCGCAAAATACCGCAAAATTTCTGAATCCTCCGAAACGTATGAACAGTCCTTCAGTTAATAATATAACCAATAAAGTTGATATCATTGCGGTCCTTGTATTTATTGTAGGACTATTGACTGTTAGAGTGATTCCTTACCCCGCACATCGTATAGGGGTGCGATGCACGCATCAAATAATAACAAACAATACACGAACAACATCAACGTTTAGTAACGCTCAGTCACCCCAAAACAAATGTACAGTTTTGTAAGCAATAAATAAGTTAGCAACACCACCGGTTCCCGTTGCCTATGCGCGACAGAACATACGTCTCGGGTCCCCATAAATAATGTCATATATTGTAACAGCCTCCCCTGTCATACGTTGCGTTCCTGTCTATGAACAAAAGCAGTTGCCACCTATGAAAATCTTAGTAACAAATTTCTTAAGGGCTCCATTGAGCGCGACGCATAATAGATCCCCGGTGGCCGCATTGTCAAGGGAGTGACTTCAGCTGACTAATATCAATTTTTTTCCGCTAACCCAATCGAGCGAGCTACTCGACTATAATGACGTTGTTTGAGTGTATTTAATGCGTCATTTAGAAGGGATTGTTTGCTCTGCTTTTTGGGTAGAATTATGCAAATTACGAACCTTTTCGCTGTCAAGTAAAAAGATCATTACACTGGATTTCTGGCTACTCTTTTTATGAAATGTTATTTTTATGTGATATGCACATAAAATATTTATGCTCTACATTTTCTATCATCTTTAGAGTATTCTAAAATTTTATTTTTAAGAATATTTAGTGATAATTTATATAGGAAACAGAACAAAACAGCACTCGTTTTGTACAGCACAGAACGAATTCAATTTAAAATACATAAATTAATAAGCAAACCATTGGTGACTCACCATTAAGAACACAAGCCCACTGCGCTAATACAGTATCTTTTAATGCCCTTATAGATTGATGGTTTGCTCTTAAAAACGAAGCATATCCGTTCAGGTAATGATTTTGATTTCATGTGGCATGATATCGATAATACTCGTAAGAGGCATCATTGAGGCTGGATCAGAAATCGTATAAGTCACACGACCGCCGAAATTTTATTTTCGTTGAGTTTATCATTGTTTTATGTACTTGTAAACAAATATCTATTGTCTGTATATTCATGCAATTATTTGGTGTTATATGAAAATAAATATTCCTTTTGCTTATTATTGATTTTGTTTTTAGTAACATTTGTTTTTTTTTTTTACAATTTAAACGCCTATGATGTAGACTTTTTAATTTAAGCACGATAGCTGTTTTATTCGTAAAGGAAACATGTAAATGATATACGTCACACCTTTCAAATGTCACCGTCGCGTCATCGTTTGTGATTTTGTGCGTGTGTATGTCTGTGTGTGGCTGTTTTTGGTCCGCGAATAGAAACGCATCACGCTGTTCAACCACAACCGTTCCGTAACGTATTATATTATTGTCCTATAATTCGGCGGGCGTGACTTGGGGACTCAACATCTGACATGCGGATTTGTTACACGTCTATATTTGAAAAATTTACAACAAATTTTAATGCTTTGATATTTTTAACGCAATTTATATTATAGCTGGCATTTAATGGCGCAGAAGTTAGGTAGATAATAAATGTAATTACTTAGGTAATGTTTACATAGCTTAATTTAAATTCTCCTCTGCGTCTCTCTGTATACTTACGCTCTTATTCATAAAAATCCCTTATTAGAGGTTTAAAACGTTCATTAGTTAAAACGCTCATATGACCTTAATAAGCTTATTATAAAATTCCTATTCATAAACGTTCAATAAGCCTGTCATAACTAAATATTCGCTATGGGTTAGTTTATAATTGTTATGTTGCCGTTCTGATGAATTCATAGATAAAAAAGCTAAAATCTCTCTATCCACGCCCTAAATGATAGTAAAGTGATTATTGTGATGTAATATTTTGATATTTCTTATGAAAACAAAACAATTCGCAGAGGTTATCAAATTACTTACGTTTGATCCCGGTCGTTTTCAGTTACCAAAATTATATTTCTTTTACAAATAAAGTGAATAATGGAGACAAAAACTATCAAAAACGGGAAAGACAAGATCAATAAAAGGCAGCCGTATATTAAAACGGTATCTCCTTTTGAACACGTCGAGCAAAGAAAATGGATTATATCTCTCTTGGAGATGGTTTAAAGTAATTTTGATGAATATGTTTATATAAAGTAATACATAGCTATGTAAAATGAAGTGATTAAATTTATGATATGGAAATATAAGAAAGTTTTATTTAATTATCTTATGGGTTCTATCTATGACAAGTTTTAACAGAAGAAAACAGAAGTAAAAATAGAAAATATATAAATAAGAATTATATCGCTTATTATGTTATCTTACTTAAGAAATTTAAACTATTACTTGTATAAATACATATCTTAGATATGACCAACTCCTTTACAAACATTAATCTCTACATCAAACGAAATTCAGAAATCAGCTGTTTTAAGTCGGTCATCTTATATTGTTCCCTTATTAGAAGCTTATAAAAGGGTTCAGGCTTCAATAACTTTATGAAAGCGTTATTAGAGCGTTTTACGCTATTGAACGTTTATGAATAATGTTTTTTGATAAATTTCTTACAACAAGCTAATAAGCCTCCTATAACTTTTTATGAATAAGACCGTTAGACGCTAACTCCTCCTAAACCACGCAACGGATTTTGATGCTGTTTTCACAATCAGTTAAATGATTTTTCACTAATTTTTTTTATATATAATAAAACTTATTTATGTTGTTTCCTGGGCGAAGCCGTTAGTGGATAGTATTGGTTGATTTAAATCAACCAATGCGACAAAAACCCCATCTGTCGTCACTCATGTAAGCTTAGAAATAGGTTTTCTAGTTTTATTATGGTCGAATTTTTTATTATATTAATACGTGAAATAAAAACTTCGGATCCCTTTTACTAATGGCCGCAGAGTAGTGGATAATTGTTAATTAAATTAGATGCGCCTTAAATGTAACATTTATCTAGAGTTTATAAAATTATAAATTTTAAATATAAAGTTAATAAAAACTTAAAAACATATTCTAATAATGAAGAAATACGATTAATATACTCCGGGAATCCCTATATCTACACATAAAAGTGAGTTCATATTCCACAAATAGAGCATAGAGCGTGACGTGACAAGGCGTGATCGAGGGCATTTGTCCACAATAAAATTTTGTGCGGTCCGCCTGTGCCCATAGGCTGCCATTGTGGCTTCCAAACATTGTCCAGGAACGCGGAGCCCAAAGGTGTAATCGCGGCGCCTGCCTACGCTATTGTCATGAGCTTACGTTTGCAAATCCGATTTATATTTGAATATAATTGACTTTCGGCCTCGTATCAGGTACCGAGAGCTTGTATCTCATTGTGTACGGCTGATCTCAATGGCATTTTTATCTGCTCAACATGATAAATGTATTTTGGGAGATTAAGTTTTGTGGGTGGGTAGATACTCTTGTAGAGTATTTCTTCAAAATGTTTTGTGATTTTTTACCATTACTTAATAGGTTCAAGTAGTTTAATAATTTATTGTATTAAAACCTAGAAACATTTGGCTTATTTTGAACTCTGTATATAAGAATCTAAGCTTTAATAGTCATCTCGCTTAATCTTTCTTAACCACGCAACGGATTTTGATGCGGTTTTTCACCATCAGTTAGGTAATTTTTCATTGATTTATATATTAAAATCTAATTAAGTGTTTTTCTGGGTTAAGCTGGGAGTGGCTCTCTAGTTCCACTAATAATTTTAAATGAATTAAATTGTAGGTATTAGAAAATAGAAATTTTGCATGTAAAAACTAAGTAAGTATAGAACGAAAATCTTGTAAATGTATATTTATACTTTAAATTATTTTTATACGATTTGAAATCGTATATTTGCAAAATTAAGGCACGGTGTGTGTATAAAAAAAAACAGTTTTAATTTTCCATCAGAGTAATTTGCTTCGTGAATTGTAAATTTCTCGTTTTATTTTTTACATTGAAGAAGGAAAAGAAATTTTCGTGAGCGTGAGGGATACGCGAGAAAATTGAGCTCGATTTGGGTATTCAAAATATTTGTACCAACAACCTTTCTTTGTGAAACTTGAAATTTATTTCCATTTTCTGTGTTTGATGTTTACCCTCGCAAGGCAACACTTACACCGAACGAATATCGACGTTTTCTTTTTATTTATTTTTTATTTTTATTTAATCAATTGATCGAATCAAAGTTATTCACCGGTTGATTTGTGCCGAGCTCGATGTATTCGTAAAACCAACTGGCGAACAAAAAATCGTTGGTTATAAATGATGTGTGTACGTCAGCGAGGCAATGTGTTAGTTGTGGGTAGACGTTTCGAAGAGTGGTACGGCTGTGTCTGGGTGGCTGGATCATACCATCACAGTGCGAACAAAGGGAGACCAAGAATGGCGCAGCGGGGGCCTGCCGCACGATAATGGGCTCAGTTTCACACCATTCATGTATCGACCAAGAGATTTTTTTACTGTGACGCGGGTCACTCCAGCGCGAACGATCCGTCATTTGGTACGAGAAGATAATTTACTATATTATATGCAAATGTTACTGTATCAGGGATTAAATTTATTATAAACTATAAACTGTTGTCAGCTGTTGCACGTGACTTCGTCCACGTAATTTTATAAAATATAGCCTCTGTTACTCGCTGATAACGTAGCTTTCTATGGGTGAAAGAATACATATTTAAAATCGGTACAGTAGCTTTTGAGTTTATTCATTACAAATATACAAATTTCTCTCTTTATAATATTATTATAGATGAAATACTCATATTACTTACTGAAAAGTTATTTTTTTAGGAGACGAAATTATGTTTAGAAAAATCTTATTATATATCTTATCTTATTATATATATGAAACATTGTTTTCCTCGACATCGTCATTAGTGGTTGCAGGCCTAGTGGGCGTCATTAGGGTTAAATGCAAGCACAAAACACAATAAGCACTGAAAGCACAATAGCACAACAAAAACAGTAATTTGTCACTTTTACAATATTTAGGCCGAGCAGCGGGTTCAAGGCGCCTATCTTACTTAAACAAACAAAAAAGAAAGCTAATACAAGAGAAAAACTACAACGATCCAACTCGATCGATCTTTTTCACTTACCTATTCATCTCCAAAAAACTCAACTACCGCATCGCCTCGAGTGCAGCGCCACGACTCCGCTCGAAGCATGTGCTTTGCTCTGATTGGTCGCGTTACGTAAACAATATTCATTACTTTTATTAGATTAGTAAGATTTTTAAACATAAGAAAGATGTAACAAATGAAATAAAATAATATTAAGATTTTTAAAGGTAAATTACATATTTTGCGTTACGCATACAAATAACAATCAACCAGACTCATAGCTTCCTCCGACATATATATATAATAATTAATGTGATAATTAAAATTATTATTGAGTATTTACATATACATATCTACCTATGCTGTCAAAATAAGTTTTCATTAATGTGAGAGCATTTTTGGTATTATAAAAATAGTCGAATCTGTTCGAGTCCCTATTAAATTAAAATAAATAATTTGTAATAATAAAATAATTTTTAATATAGTTTTAAGAAACTTTAGATAATATAATTAATTAAGCAATCGAAAACTGTAGGTATACTTATACTGTATACTTTGAACCTAATTTTTTTTGGTTAAAATACTAAATTAATTAGACTAAATTTGGTAACAATTATAGTATAGTTGTTGTTAGTTGTAAACTGAAGCTAGTTGTTAAAACGATCAAAATGTATTAATAACTTGTGACCTCTGACAAAAAATAAATGTGAGGCTCGATGTCTCGTGATTATAGTTGAAGGCAAGTCAAACAAAGTTCAACCAGTATGGTTGAGATGAGATGAGATGAGACAGGAAGGCAGTGCAGGCAGGCGCGCGGCGACAGGCGGGGCGGGGCTGGGCGTGGCGAACGATCGCCCCTGCATCTATACGCGTCATGACGTCACGCGTCGCACACCTTACTATACTAGTGTACTATATAAATACGATACCAAAACTGCTCAGTGTTCTTCCAGATTCTGGGGTAAACAGCTGTTGATTCGAGCATTACGTTAGACGTTTTAACAACAAATATAAAAATAGTTTTCTATTCATTGTTCGTTAGTCAAGGCTATCATATTAATATCTTCGGAAAAGAATACGAAGATCGACTCAACTCACACATCGCGAGACGAAGTGAAGAATTATCCACTAAATCTAACAATATCACATACTCTTGCGAAGAAAACGGCGCCATTTTAATGTGCTTCTCTGTTGCTTTCAACCGTCAGTGCTTCAAATCAATTCATACGAAGCCGTCGCGGTCTTAGGTCACTGTCGTTGCAGTAGCTAGCGCGACCGGTGAGCGCGGCCAGAGAGCGGCTTGGCGACCGCGAACCCGTCGCACCAGACGCAGAGCCGTTGCGCGTCGCTGCCAAAAAACTCATCAAAATAGCGGCATTTTCTTTTCAGGAGGACAAGATATTGATTGAATTAGTGGATAAATCCTCGCGATGCGTAAATTCTTCCCCTTTTCCGGAGGCATGAGCATCAATATGACATATCATCTTCTTCTTCATCTTCCAATAAATGCCAAATAACTCATTTTTAATCATAGTTAAAATATCTGGCTTCAATACTTGGAAAACTGCTTTTCATAGAAACTGCAAGAACACTTAACAGTTTGGGTTGGGCATTTTGTTCGTGGAGATTCGTAAGCTAGGAGACGCCCCGCGAAAGGAGTCTAACAAATTTGCCGATAGGCTGCCCATTTCAAATAAGACTGTATATAGGTATGTAGTTTTGATTATTATTATTTCACCCCTCAGCTACTCTATGCTCCCTGCGCTGTTGCAATGTTTTGCATCGCAGCCAGACACTGCCCTATTCATATATTATTTAATTCGCTTTTCATCTCGGCGTCCTTTCACTCGCACACCAAATCTGAAAAAATTCGACGCGCAGAGTAATGCAGCCACATTACGTCTCACATATCCCTCGCCACTCGAGTGTAGCTGCAGCATTATATTTTGCATGCATTAGCCAACATGTACTACCTACAGCGTCAATTAAGCTCGCCATGAAGGTAGGTACACTCGTCGAGCGCGCTCGATCAATGTGTACTGGAACCATAACATTTATTAATTTGTACATGAATTATGTTCGATACTACAATAACTGTATATTACTACACGCTGTACGAATATGTAGGCGTATTAATACGTATTATATAGCTATAGTTACAAATATATTAAGCTATAAACAGCATGTAAACATTATATAAAAGATAGACGGTCTCGTGGCGTGGCGGCATTGCAACGGACAGATTATCATACCACGAAGCGCTAATTATAAAGAATTAAAACGACATCTGATGCCCCCCGTTGTCACGGACAAAATTTTTTTACAGTATAGTTCATTGAATATTAGAACACCACTCGATCATAATTTTCAATATTTTTATATAGTTGTGCATTTCGCAATTTTTTTATCTAAAATTTCTACTTAATTTTTATTTTAATTATGATTAAGTGCCTAGTGATCATTGTTTACCAGGCAATGTTTTTTTTTTTTTTCTAGGATGGTAGGTGACCCCCCCCTAGGTGGGCCACGACCTTGACGTGGTGGGGGGGCTTAACCCTCGCCAGTTCTTGGCGAGGGGACCAAGAAGGCCCACACCGTGCGCTCCGAGCGGGTTTGAGACACCAAGCCCGTAGCGGAGCGCACATCGGAGGTTCCCCTGGCAGCTTGCTGCCAGGGTTTTTGTTGAGGGTGGGCGGAACTTGTTCCGTCCTCTTCGGCGTTCTCCTGGCGACAGGGGCGGGTTTGGTATCTCTCCCTCTGCCTTCTCGCCTCTGTCGCCAGGGGTTTTTTGTTGTTTTTATTTTTAGTTGGAGTTCAGGGGAACAGGGAGGCCATGGAGGGTGGCCCCTGGTCCCCTGCTCTAGTTGGCGGTCGGGCGGGACTTGTCCCGCCCTCTTTTTTGACGGTGGGGGAGCCAATGGACATTGCGGTGTCCATTGAGTCCCCCATTAACATCTCGTAGACGGCCGGGCAGGAGAGGGCGGGCACCAGCCCGTCTTCAAATGTCCTAGGGGACCTGCGCACACAGTTGCTAGCTGTGTGTGCCTGCACGGGTCCCCTACGTCTGGGGATTGCTCGGGTGTCTCCGGGCAATCCCCCCAGTTGGCGTTACCCTAGCCAGCAATGGCTAGGTTGCCCGAGGGGGGTGGGTCGGAGCAGTTGGTTCGCCAGAGCCCGTCCACCCCTCACTCACGGGCGAGGAGACACCGGGGAGTTTTAGTGGGTAGGGGCAGTTCCGCCTGCTATGTGAGCAACGCGGAGTATACTGTCGACCCCCACATACCCCTGTCGCCTAGCAAGCGGCAGGGGATCAATAAAAGGATTTCTCCTCGACAAAAAAAAAAAAAAAAAAAAAAAAAAAAAAAAAAAAAAAGGATGGTAGGTGACGCCCGTACTGCCTCCTATAACACAAGCAACGCCACAGGTGCTGCCAATGTGCTACCGATTATAGAAGGATAAGGGACTGGGAAGAGGTGAGGAATAGGGCTCTGGCGTACTTGACTCATTTACTGATAAACAAATGCACACGTGCTGTTATTTAATGATGGTTTTCTATAAGGGGATGATTAATGCCGCCAGAAGGGCGGCCCAAATGACGGCTAAACACAGACTGTGGGGTAAAAAATATAATTTCTTCCTCGATTCTATTTTTACTTTAATACATGAATTAGTTCAGGATTGTACGGAAACTAAGAAAACTTAAAGAGAAAATTAAAACTTGATATATAAAGGATCTTATAATCATAAAAAAACAGGGCAACCGTTCATATATGGTATCAGTATTATTACATTACAATTGTGGATAAGTACACAAAATTATTGATAATTCAACAAGCGAACACTTGTGCAAATAAAATTTTAATTTTATACGCCTTAATTTCATAATTATAATAAGAAAGCTGACAAGTATCTTATACGTAAAATTTTTAATAGAGATCGCGATAAATCACGCTTTTTTATAGTTTTATTTTTTTCCTTTTTCCACACCATACACAGATACATGATGTGTGTCTGATATGTCAAACTTATAACACCCCAGGGGTAAAAACTAGTCTACGTTTGAACATACGTTAAAACAATAATAGATATACCTTCAAGACTTCACGTTTTGTGAGTGGGGGCGAAGGCATAGTGATTTCCGCAGTCATAAATCTCAATGCGAGCAATAACCACGTTGTAAAATGCGAGCAATAGAACACCGTTAAATAACAGTTAGGTATGTAATGTGTGAGCAAAGGATGACATAACTAGGCCATGTCCTTGTCCTCGCCTTCATGGTTCTACCAAGAAGGACAAATCACGATATAAACCATAGGTAATTATATAAATTACCACGAACTTTGGTAGTTTGCTGAAGTTTATAAATAATTTCGTCACACTTTTAACTGTATACGGTTTTATGTATTTTTCAGTGTTCTAACATTCGACTTTTTTTAAATTTTTGATTTATGTATTTGAATTTTTTGAATTTGGATTTATTTAGTTTTGTACCTTTGACATATATTTTCCTTTTTCCTTTCTTTTTTAACATTTGACATAATATAAAAATTCTTTGTTTGTATTAAATGTAATTAATTTAGTTTGGATTCTGTTTTCTTTTTATTTTATTGTTTAGAATTTAAATTTATTTGTTACGAGTTTATGTACCATAGTGAATAATGTGTTCAGCTCTAATTGGCTTGTACACTGGACCTAGATGTTAAGCGATAGGGTTGGAATCATTCCAACCTAAGTGTGCTAACTTGTTGCTGTTTAATTAAATAAATTAATAAACATTAGAAAATATTTTTATATTATTTATAGACGTTCTTTAGTGTATAGAAATGTGACTAATTCTCTTGAAAAGGTTACTCTGCGTGATTGGAAAAAGTATGCTCGGGGTTTACTAGTAATTTATATATATATATATATATATAAGTACTAGTAGTATGTGTATATAGTCACATACAATTATCAAACTGAAGTGTGTAGGCTATTTATTATACATGACGAAATATTACACATGTACGGATAATGGATTAGCACCCTTTTTTGCTGTACTATTACCGGCTAAAACCTCTCCTTTCTCCCAGTTATCCATATGTATACCCGCCGCTAGAGCCTTTGATAACTTTGTTCGCCTTACAGGTTAGCTTTCTTCAAAAGAGGTTTCAAAAACCTCTTTTGTTTTTCTTGACCAACTTCAGAAACTTTTGAATGCTTATTTTCTTACATCTTTTTTTTATACATTTTCTAGTCTTAACACTCCTTTCTTCAGAAACAGCTTCCTTCTCTCGCACTCTCATTTCTTACTAGCGAAGACAGTGTGCTCTGCATCATGTGTATCATGTCATATCATCAAACAGATTATTAACTGGATTCACATATATAATACATTCTACCCTGGAAAATGTTTGGTTCCTGTGGAATTTTTAAAAACGAACTAGTATAATTTTAAAAACGCGTAAGCATCGAGCATTTCGATTTTTCATAGTAGGTCCTTTTGAATACAAAGATACAAATACTGTTCAGCTCTTCAAAGGGCACTTAAGGAACGATTTTATTATAGATATTAAATTAAAAAAAATACGCTTTTGCATATTATTTTTAATAGTTTCGACTGGTCTAGATGAGTCAGGCGTATGGCGCGCCGGGTGTGATCGGGCGCTCCGATCAAGAGAAACGCAGAGGGCGCATAATAACTGTCCAATAATTCAAGTGTTAATAGGAGCGGCTCTCCAACAAAAACTATTACACTATATGATGATGATGTCCAACAAACTTGACGTATAAAAATAATATTTTCGTTTTTTATCAAACAGGCAAAGGCGCCAGTTTTGTTTTTGATATTAATGCGACGATGCTAGTTGAGTTTTTGGGTTTAATTACGTCGGCGGGCCACGAGTCGATACAAAACGCACTAAATGGATGGAAAGTAGTCAATTGATCGGCCGGCGAGCCGAATTAATATTCATAGCGTTTTCATTTGAAAAATATTAAACTAATTAAAAGATGTTCCAATACTATGGGTTAAGTTATAATGAATAACCAGTCGCTTGCGGCGTTTCACGGCAGCGGGCGGGCGACACAAAATTCTCTTTGCGGTATCGAGTCTTGGTATTTAAAATAATGCAGGCTGTAATAGATAATAAGTAAGCATTACTACGCAGAAAAACTACGATGTCTTCGTGAGTCATATCGTTTCAAAATACTCATACAAGCCCACGAAAGAAAAAAGAAATCGTAAACATTTTCTAAGCACCAAAATTTTCGTTTATGGTAAAATGCATTTATATTTAAATGCATTTTAGTTCGATGTAAATTAGTTCGAAAAAATATTGGTCGTATAAGGTAAAGGAAGGTACGTATAAGGTAAGCATTAAGGTAAAGGGCCCCAGTTTCGTGGTAGTACGTAGTTTCGTTAGTTTTGTTTGTGGCGCAAAAAATAAGCTATTTAAATATTGTTTATTTAAATTATACATTAATACCAACACTATAATTTAAACTGTAAAAAATCAAGTACCAAAACTTTAGCGACTAAACTGAGAGAAATATGATGCTCGAAACTCTGAGTCGGCCGCGAATAGCTGTGTGGCGTGCGTGTATATCTTGTAACCTTAAGGTTAACGCCCGTACTTCTTAAGCTTATAAACAAGCAAAGGTAAGTGTATTTGAATAGAACTTTTAATATTCCTCTTTTTATGTTCCTTAACAATGGATTAGACAAAAAAAAAGTTATATGCAAGCATAGAATTTCTTTAAAATTGCAATAAATCGACTCACGAAACAGCGGTAATTTTTTTTACTTTGATCCCCTGATTCGTGACACTACCGAATCAGGGATATTCTAAATACATTTTTGTTGCTTGTGTATTTATATAATAATTAAGATAATTTAAATGTAAATTTAAAAACAATTAATGTATTTATTTAAGTTTCTTATGAGCTAGATTCGGTATATGTTTTGTTTACTAAAATTCTTATAATACGAGTTTGAAAGTAACCTGAATTTACATTTTTAAGGGAAATGTGCATAGGTACTACCAATTTAATTTTGTTTGTTATTCGATTTATTTCATTTATTTTTGTATATATTTATTATGAACGGGACAAATAATGGTTAGTATATATAATTTTAAAATAATCTACAAATTTGAGTGCGGGATTTTCCAAAAATCAGTATCACGAAACAAGAAACTCAATTCTGTTACATTTCCCCAGGTTCGTGACAGATAAATCTATTGTGTTATGACCCTGAATCTGGCGGACATCCGACAAAAAAAAGTTTGCCTAAAGAAAAAATAAAGTTACTGCAAATGTTAAAAATGGATATTGTTCTTTGACTCGACAATTTTTTTTTATAAATAAATTTTTATAATCAAAAATAATTTTATATTATCTCTAAGATTATTGAATTATTAAAAAGTTATTTCGACTTATAGTAACTATAAGTCGACTTTTTAAATGGGTTTTTTTAATTTTTTGAAATTTATTTTAGATTTTTTACCTACACATGAATTTTGAAGAATGCCTAGATTTTGCTTCACTCGAGCACACTAAAAAACTTTAATATTTGAGTAATAAAGAAGTCCCATATTATTTGTATAAGAAAACAAAGCCGCTGTGTGTTTCTGTGCTAACACATACCAAGCGGCTTCCTTCAACTGAACACTAAAACAATTGACACAAGTGATTCGAATCCCATGCAAACATGGAGCTGAAGTGAGACCTCGCGCACCTACTTTTCACTGATAGTAATCTTATTATATTACTGATAAAGTTTTAATTGGATTGTATCCTCATGGAACTTACGATGGTTTGCAAGTGTATATAGGTGATTGAAGTAATATTAAGATGTCAGGAGAACGATACGGCTGTAAGTTTGCGTTTCACACGCACTCAGTACAACAGAAGGCAGCCGCCAGCCGGCTCAGCTTCTGTAGGAAGGCACTTCAACTTCGAAGCGAGTATATTTCATAACTTGCGTATATATTACATCTGACACATTTGAAGGTTATAAGGATATCCGTAAACATGTCTACAGGATATTAAACCATATATAGTTTGTTAAGATGGCGTAGTTTATCACTTCTTGCTTGCAAGTCAGTCACTGCACAGTTTTTTATTTTAATTATTAAGCTCCACTGATGGGCTATCGGTCCACTTGATGAAAGTGGCTACCGCTGCCTACAAAAGCAACGCCACAGATGCTGCTGGTAAGTAGGCATCGAGTTCGCTGTGAGTTCTGCAGTCAACAAGCTATGGCCAGTGCATCTATGGCGATAGTCATTTATATAACTACACCTATTCACCGAAGATTTTGACAGTTAAAGTAATTTTTGTGTGTGAGCATACTAAAGCTCTCAAAGCATATCAAGATCAATGCGTATATCTATATCCCATATCAATCCCATCAAAAGTTGTTTGTAATCCGAGTCGATTGTGTAGGAAACAGTCTCAATATTAAATATTACTTAATAGCGAAAAATATTCATAAAAACTTAGTTAAAAAAATAACCAACTCTTTTTTCTTATTTGGTCCAGAGCTTCTTCTTATTTATCTTATTTTTATAAGCCGCTTAAACACATACACACATCTACAGATAAATAGCAAAACAAGTCGGTTCGCGAGTTCAGTGTTTTTCCCCGTACAAAAAGTGCCTACAGAAGTTTCACTTCAAAAAAAAAAAATTAAAAACAACATTGTTGTCCATAATTTTGAAATTTAGATAGTCAAACCAATTGGTAGATGTTAGAAACTCAACAATGTTAACAAAAAGTTAAATAACGTGGCCAATAACGTAACTAGTTTTCAAGGTAACACACAAATTGATAAATTACACTTATGTATAATCCTATCGAAATGAACACTTATGCGGGGATTACACCACTCTGGCTGCGCCCTGTGCTGTGCTTCGCCTGTCGAATGGCATTAACCACATTTACCGACAACGTACGCGGGTTCGGAACGTATACGCTTAATGTGTTGCGCCAAGCGGCTGATAATATATCGCTTCTATTGTGCCCTGTAGCCGAACGCATTTGTAAGTAAGCACGCGCTTCAAAAACGTACCTACTCATACATATAAATTAAACCACAACACCTACCTACTTTTTACAACACGTTTTTATTTTTTATTTTAAAAACCACTCATAATGAAAAATACACTCGATAAGCTTTATATTAAAACTAATCGAGTTGTCGAAGAAACTGTTTTATGGCCGATAATCTTGAATGTTAAATTTTAGCCAGTATAAATATATCTAGATTTAAATATTCTATTTCTAAATTTTATGTGTAATAATAACACCGGTGAGGATATCAGTTGTATTTCAAATTACATATTTATTAGAATTACATCGCTAACTTTTATAACGTGTGTTTTAACACAAAAGTGAAAATTGTGAAAAAAGCCTAGATTATTCTCTAGAAATATATATTATGGAACAAAGAAATATGTAAACGGCGCTTGAAGTATAATTTCTATAATGATTGGGCTTTATTAACAAATAAAATATGTTGATAATATTTTTATTTTATTTTATTTTTACAAATTATTTATTTAGTAAAAAAATAAATAAATAATATCTTTACACATTCCACACAGCAGCATCTAGTTCCACACTAAGCAACTAATGCTTGTATTATGGATACCACAGTTAATATAATACATAGATTACTTTTTTTGTAAATATATACATAAATTATAAATACAAACATCCATGACTTAGGTACAAGGGTAAATGTTAACATATAAACATTGGCCCCATTCGGAATTTGAACCCGCGACCGTTTGGTTAACAGCTTACTAGACCAAACGTGTAGTCAAAAATAAATAAATTTTGTTGGAACGCTTCATACACGTTCATAAAAACCTTTCATAAAAATATCAAAAGGTTACGACGTTTAGCGATTTAGAAACATTAAGCTGACACACAGAAAAATTAAAATAATTTAAAAATTGCATGGTCAAGTCTTCATTCTCATTGTGTTCATATGTATACTATGTAGTAGTATGTTTCTTCTTAAGTATTGTAATATAATGTCTGAGGTAAATTAAACACTTTAGTGATACAAAAACACTAAATCAAAAATAATAAATGTAAAATTATAAGAGTGTGGAAAAGGTGTTTATTAGTTTAGTTGTTAATTGTATTAATCGCGTGCATCGCATTGCGTCGCGTGTCGCCAACTCCGTAATAATATCCTACTTAACCAAATAACATTAAAAAAGTGTTCCCGGACCGGCCGCGGCCTCTATTCTTCAGGTGGTCCAATTTACAAGTTACAAACGAATCCAGAATAAAGTCACGGGCGTTATATAATATTTTATCTTAGTAAAAAATAATAGGAGTATAATTTCAATGTTTAATTATTTTTTAGTGCTTACAGTGTAAATGTATGGCCTAATTTCGTATATTGTGATGGGTTAGATAAAATGGAAAAGAGATTCTGATTAAGCAGCTTGCTTACATTTTACAAGAAAAATGAAATAGAAGACATTACGATCGTTGAATACAACATTCTAGCTGTAGATAATACAATAATAATGAACAAGGAAATAACAATGAACATTTGCGGCACTAAAGAGAGATTGACATTAATTGATTATACATTAAAACAAAAGTAATAGATGAAATCAATAGAAAAAGAGAAAAATATTACGGAAGGGCTCCATTAGTTTTGTAATCCGGCTTGTCATCATTCGCTTATGCGCTTGCACCAACAACCACAGTCGCTCCGCGCGCACTCAACCGATAGGTGCTAAATCATCCCACACAAAGATTCCTCGTGTTATTGTTGCTTAAATACTGGGAACCGTTTTATATTTATCATAGCCCATGTTTAAAACTGTTCATAATTCAGGCGGCTTTTTATTCCTACAACACATAAGCTCCGAGGAAAGCTAAATCATTGAACACATCACCTACACGTATAAAAGTGAATATTATCATACACACTTTGATTTATAATAAGAAGCTATCGAATTCTTATAAATTCAAGGGTTTCCCGACGACCTAAATTCTTTTACAAACACTTTAAGTCGCTTATGCCTTGTAATCAATCAATAAAATCGTGTAGCTTCACACCTGTGGGAGAAAAATGGTGTTTTTAAACGATCAACAATACCAAGTGTAGGTTTTTTGTGATAGCACGGGCGGGCGGCTGCGGTCGCACCCATCGAATCAAACATTCATAATGTTGCCATATTCACAGATCAAGGGCACAATTAATAATATAAGAACATTATCTCGGAACTATTTGATGATATAGAAATATTGGGATCCCGCGTTCAGTGTGTGGGATCAATGCCACTTAGTCTTGTAAATCTAGTAGCTATTTGTAGCAAGAAACGATTTTATCATGGTATTGAGAATATGTCAATACCAGGGTCGCTGGCAGTTATAAGTCTACAGACACTATATTCACCTAATTACCTAATCAGACCTACATCACCCATTAAGCACTGCCAGTATTATTTCTTTTTCTAATTAATTAATTAATAACATTTCTTTGGTGTGACTGTAAATAAATAAAAACACATTTATACGAATGATGAAACTATTTAGTATTTTGCAGGTTTCAATATAATAACTTTTCCCTATTTCAGGACACATTTATCAGTTTCCATTTAACACCCTATTACCCTAACCTAAAGTGTCCACAACCTCAAATAAAAGATACGTAACGAAGTAGGTAAAACTCTTTACGGAATTATGCTTTATTTGCAAAATTTCAGAGAAATCTGCGGGATCCCGCTAATAAACTGATCCCGCGGATAGAGCCGGTCAAGTCCCGTAAATACCGCGAGATATTATAATACTGTGCATCTTCTACATAAAATATTAATAGGGTCGAATTCCTGGTGTGTCGATAGAGTGTGCGCAGCGCTGATTGACCGCGTACATATTAATCACTATGATCCTATAAAGGTATATTGTTGTTTGGTGCACCGCACTGTATTGGATTGGTGCATCAGCCGTCAACCACACGTGCTCGGTCCGTCAGACAATCACTAATGTTCCTCGCACTACAAACAGAGGTGTAAAATGTTTGTAAGTGTGAGGTACCTCCATCTGTCAATGTCCAAACGCAGTGTTCACACACTGAAGAAACAAAGCGGCGCATCAACATCAATTTACTGGCAGTTTCGCTACTATAACACAGGCCGTATTCTTGTGGGCGGTATTTTAAAATTGCTTTTCTTTTTAAAAAAATTGTTCAAAGATTTTAAAAGTAGTGTACGCCAATTAATATGGCACTGAAGAAAGACATCAACGGGTTAATAAAAGTGTTCTCTTCTTATTTCTAAATTCACTAATTTGTTCGGTGCAGCGACATAGTAAAATCCACATACCTACTATCTTAAATATAAATATTTTACTAACGGTGCCCCGCAACCTAGTATACTTCGTTTTTTGTAAGTCCCACAGGAACAAACATTTTCCACGATAATCCTAAATAATATGTTAATCTAAGTAATAAACTATCTGTATGCCAAATTTCATACAAATCCGTTAAGCTGTTTCTGAGATTAGCGTGTACAGACAAAGAAAATAAAATTGTTAAAAAATATTTAATGAAAACTTTGGCTCCTTTACGATTTTATTATATAATATGTATAGATATATATACAATAATATTTTACATGTGAACAAGTTGACAGTTGATATTTCCGAGTTGTCGATTGGGAGAGACCTGCGACAAATTCATCGTATGTATAAAAATATATATCTCTAAATAAATATAGAAAATATTCTAAGGTCTTTGTTCTATTTGCTAAATATGTTGTTAACTGCATAGGTAGTTAACTCGGAATATATCTTAAATCTTTTAAAAAAATACAATTTAATAAAAATTGAGAGTTATTCAGTTCTAATTCACTCAAGGTCGTATGACAAAGACGGTTAACTACATCGTAGACATAGCATCAGCAAATTCTTATCGGTGCTTGCACGTTCACGGCTGTCCGGCGCGCCGGTACCTATGCACATAACTAGGTATACACACATCACAACTTCTCAAACCTAAACCTAAACAGACTAGAAAAAGTATAATGTAATGAATCTTCAAGGTATTCAAAGAATTTATAAAGTGATGGACTATCACACAACACATGAAGTAAGAATGCTCGGCTGCTAATTATCTACCTAAGAATACCTAGTTAGGTGACTCAGGTCGCTGTCGCTCCAGGCTGCTTTTGTTCGAAAACTAAAGAGTGAAACGTTATCACAAAAAAGCTCCTATGTCTATTTGTTAGCAAGTTTTCAACATCACTTCAGGGTTTAATCACGCAAAAATACATCCAAATATTTTGCGGTATTGTAGGTATTAGTATTAGTAAGATTATTTCCCTCTTCAATTTATAATAGACTAGCTGACGCACACGACTTAAAAGATAGGATATCTTTTAAGTTAGACCAAATTACATACCTATAGTTACAAAGTTTGATCAAAATCGGTTCAGTTGTTTAGGAGTTCATCGCGGAGGAACATTATGTGACACGTAATTTATATATAGAGACATCTACTATTTGTTGTTAACATTTATAAAATCTTAAGGCAACAAATTGTCATAAGGACAAACGTATGTTCCGACGTAGAAATATGAAGATAATAACTAATTCTAAAATTATATTAAAGTAATTAATTTGGGTATTCACGGCGGTATGTTTTTTTATCGATCTAAAATATCGATCGTTATTCATTCAATTGAAAGAGCGATCGTTTATGAAGGTCAAAAAGAGCGACACACCAACTTGTGTACAAAATATCTATAATAAAATAAATTCAACATTTTACAAATCAAAGTCCGGGCGAGACGGCGAAGGTCTGAACGACCTTTGAGAGGACAATTGATTAGTGAGATGCTCCTTCCACATATCAACACGTCGAGAGCAATAAGCGACGGGCTTATTAAAAAATACGCCTTCAACTTTGTTCGTCACCGTCCAAAGTGACCTGTGTTCCGTACATCCTGCCGAAAAAACTTACTGCCTATGTTTTAGAGTAGATGTTGGTAAATGTTTCTCTAGGGGGTTTATTATTGCTTGGTTCATGTTACCATAGGATAAAATTTTCAACCATCTCTGAACGTGAAAGTTATGAGGATGAATTTTTCATTAGGAATGCTCAGTACAGTCACGTTGAATCCAGATTCTTCTCGTCCAAAATTTTTCAGTGTCTCAAAACAAAAGTTTTCAACAAATGTGTGTTTGCCAGTGATGACAATGAGACGTGGTCTCTAACTATGGGCCTCGTAAGAAAGCTCAACGAGCTATTCTTCTTATTCTTATAAGTGGATGTGGGCAGGACACATAGTAGGTACGGACGGAGAGCCGATGGCCGCTGGGGCAGGAAGGTTCTCGAGTGGAGGCCACGGATCGGCAAACGCAGCGTAGGACATCCACCGGGTCGACGGTGGATCCAGGTTGTTTCTGACCGGTCCATGGAAAATTTTGGGTAGCCTATGCCCAGCAGTGGACGTCCTATGGCTGAGATGGTGAATATAATGACAGAACTTGGGCTATCGGATGTAATCTAAAAAACTCAAAAATACATGGCAGACCAGAATTCAAACTAACATATTATACGTGTCGCAGTAGTACTTTATGAGTATATGTTTTATATTCTACATTATTATCAATGAATCATTTGCATAGTGTTTTGTTGAGTTTGTTCCTGCGGATCCCTACTGGGTGAGTCGAGTCATTGTGAACTATCCAAGTCCACACACCGCCCCGACGTGCGCTCAATGCCTCAATCTCACCCGTGTTTATTGAATAAACAGACAAATCCTTGGGTCGCCTCGACTTCGCTTGTCTTTTTGTCAACTTTTTTGTTCGTCACTATGAGTTTTAATTCTCTACAGAGCCCGCTCACAGTAGCGACAGTTTTAATATTATCCCACGCTGATCCCGATTGGAAGTAAGCAACAGTGCCAGCAGATTAATTGAACGCGTCGAAGAAGACATTCGCCAGTTGAGCCTTGACGACCGGTGATACATTCCTGTCATTAATATCGGCATTGAGGTGGTGGCGGCACTGCGGGATTCCGTGCCGCTCGCTCGCTTTAAATAACATATTAGTCTCCAAAGCGGCCGCCGCCATATTTCTCATATATCGAATAAGTTTTTCTGTAAATCGAAACGTAACGAATCTGTGCCGACGACAGTCGACGCCTTAGACGATTTATCGCGTGCACCCGATCCTACTGTAATCGGATTTCATGTAACGAAACGTGCGCGGGTGCAAGCTGGATTAAAAACATACAACTTCGGCTTTCTTGTCTTTCTCATGAGTCATTGAATGTTTTTGGATTCGTGAACTGAAAGACTTCCTTCAGATTTCATGATAAATGATGAAACAAAATTCGGGTCTCTTATTTGTGAATTTAGCGTTGAAAACGAAATTTATAAGTTGAAACTAATGATGAGCCTTAGTATAAAGCTAAGCTAACTACTTAAAGCTTCACATGCCTGTCTAACGGTCACTTTATAGGGCTACCCCTAAAATACTATAAGTATTTTATAGGGCTACCCCTAACAAAGAGAGCTTGACAACAAGTTCATTTAGACACAAAAGGTATATTATTTTCTATAGGGTTAATATAATATACCTACTTATTTCTTTATACAATACCCTAATATTTTAGGTAGATATTATGTCAAAAATGTTATGTATGAAGATTAGATATTATGTATTTAAGGTTTTAAGTGTTGCATTCGTAAAATAAACGTTTTATTAGTATTCATTTATTAGCATTCAATTTGCACGTCATCTCTATAAAAAACAGACAATTTTACTTTGAAAAGAATTGAAGCACACTTATTCCAAAACTTACTTATATTTAAAATATTAAAAACCTCTAAAGCTAAGTATAATACTTGAAAGGATTTATGAAATCGATGTTTAAGTGCGAAAATAATAAACCTTTTATAAAACGAAATTTGGCTTTGAAATTGATGGCTAATTTGTATTCATTTAAAATGGTGTGAATCTATAGGAAATCCGCATATGAACTAATACTATCAGAATATATATTTACACAAGGTATTAAGGTTTTATACTTACGTAACAAAGCCGACTTAGGTAAGTTTAACATACATAATGTATTTAATCAATAATTATTATATAACTAGTGACACGCTCGTTCCCCCCTCTTTATCTCTCTTTCCACAAGTGTAAATAGAAATAAAATCGTTCGTGATTTTTCAATAAAATCAATATTGTAATGTGTTAGCAAAATATGTGAAATTAGTATTAGGTATGTCGACTACAATGTATGACGTATAAGACATATTATTTCGATGCGTATGTATGACTATCTTAACTATACCTACTCCTGAGGGTGGTGTAACCTTTAAGGGAAAATACATTTATATATAAAAAAATATGACCTAAACAGTTATGCAAGATAGATACTTATGCAAAAATTGCTTTTAAGCTTCTTCAAGCTTCAAAGTTTCTACCTAGTTAGTTAATTATTCATTACATTCATTATGTATTCTTTTCATTTTGAGAAGCAATTAGATGAATAATTTGTTTTTATTCATCATCATCTTTGAGCATTTTTGTATGGCGGTTGGGCATTTGTCTTTGCATAATTTAATTTACCCAACATTAGATAACTACTACTGGCGCATTCATCTGCTTAGCAATAGCTCACACATTACTGTTTACATTACAAATGTAATACAAGCCTTAAATGTAAACATTTAATACAGTCGTACCTACAATTGTAACATAATCCTAATGAGATACTCGTGAGTTATGCTAATTGTTTATACGAACGAAATAAATAACGAGACAAGCCAAGCAAATTTGCGGCGGATGTTAATCTGTTGTTTTTTCTACGAAACGTTATCACAAGATTGAGTTTGATTGGTTCTCGGAACTTCAACGACAAGCAAAAATGTGTTGTATCTATATGATTTTTATCTGCTTCTCAAGGTGTCACTTTTATACGTAGGTTGGCGATCCTAATGACTATCTTAACCTTGGTAACTGCTGCAAGAAAGAGAGAGTAAGTGCTCATACCAAACCACTCTCTTAATTTCTTAAACCAGGATGTCTTTCTTCAGCCTCTGCTACGTTTGCTCTGAATTATTCCACGCATCATTATACTAGTTGAACAATATGGTATGTTTCGCCCCTCATTACGTGCGAAATGTTGTAGCTTCCTCTCTGATTTCTATCGAACCAATGTAGGTAAATATATAATAAATATAACATGATTATCATTGATATATTATCCGTAGCTGTAACCACCGCCTTACAGAAGACCATCGTGAAATAACAGTATGTGCGCTGTTGTATTTCGGTGAGTCAGTAAAGGATGTCAGAACCCATTACCATATCCCTTCCTTATCCCTTATCCCTTATCCTACTATGGTCTAATATTTTTTTAATACCTACTATCTACTACTATTACAAAAAAGAGATTTGAACAAATAATTATTAAAAGTACTTCGAAGAGAAAAAAAGACCCACAACTTATAAGAAATGCATTTGAGCAATTCAGTAGTTATACCTACCTATGCTAAATAATAAATTTACCCACAAATAAGAAATAAGATAATGTAGGAGGGAAATGATTTAGGAATATTTTGGTTTTAAAAAGTTAGAAGGAATTCATAATATTTATTACGAATTTGTACAAAATTATAAGTTTATTTTATGGATACATTATGATTAGGAGTTTTGTAACGCGCATGCGTATTTTACACTATATGATATACAAGGGCGAGTAGATTTGTAAGTATATAAAACTATGTAGATTGAATTTTTTATTTTTTAGTATAACCGCGACAAATCAATAGGACTTTATGTATTTTTAGCGTAGCTAACTATAAGTGTAGGCAGAGGATACGTTTCCTTTACCCCATCACCCCACTTGTTCGGCATAGCCGCAATAAATAATGACTATAAATAGTATTTTTCTGCAATAGAGTGTATCGATTTTATATTTATTTTTATTTCTTTTAAGTTATTTCTGTTGATAAAACTCAAATCCGTTTTTTATAAAATCAGTTATATCAGCTTATTATTTTACATATTTTTTTAGATTTAAATTTACAATATAAATAAATGAAAACGATTAATATTATAAAAAACGTAAAGCTAGAGTGCTGCAAGTAGGGGCAAGGCTGCGGCTAGCGGTGGTTAGGGCTTCACAGAGAGGAACCTCCTGAATACGTGCCTTGTCAAGAAGAGTATTTATACCAAATATTATTAGAGTAATAAATATATGCAATATTCTTACCTTCATCTCTACCTTTACACCCAACACTTTGACGCCGTTGTACTCAATTTGCCACAAAGTAAAATAAACCAAACATATAAGTTATTTGCAAACACCGTCATTAAACTGACTAAAACATTGCGAGTTCAAGTTTGACGAGCTGTACAATAACCCTACAGGGCTGTAAGTCTGGAGATGATTGGCACAATAAATATATTTATTATAATAGGTAGAGCGGGTCTCTGTCGCGTTCATGCGACCACACGGTTCGGATATGTCGAATAAACTAAGTTTTTACTTGCATCAAGGCGGAGTTCCACAGAGGCCCCCTTGACAAACCCGCCGCGCGATTGGCCGGCGATGCTATATGCTCCGGGGCGTGGCCCTTATCGTCCCACAGTCGCGTTGAAATAATCCGTACTACCACTAGAAGCCAGTAGCAACTAGTAACTCTCCTGTGCAAAGATCTGTTGGATAATGCAGAACATCGGGTTTCAATTACAAATCCCTATTGAAAATTAACATGAGTTAATTTGAGTGTAAATATAGCATACGTTGACAAGAATCTAAATCTTCACATTACTGACATTTACCTATATGTTATATAAACTCCTTGTAGAATACATATAACACGTAATAATAATAATACAGTTAATCGGGTTTCAACTACAAATATATATATAGAAAATTTACAAACGTTACCTAATTTGAGTGTAATAACTTTTATATGAAAAAGCTTAAATATGTAGGTACCTACATTGTAAATATTGTCAACGTTGTAACTTTGTTATACCTACCTGTTTTTTTTTGTTTTTTTTTTTTATTTTTTCTTTTTTTTTTTAATATTATTTATCTATGTATTTCAGTTGTTTGATTTGTTTGTTTCCGTATATAAATAATGTCTCAGTTGTTTGTTTGTTTTTGTATAAAGTATGTTTGTTTAGTGTATTGTATAGAATAATTATGTTTGTGTAGCAATATGTTGTGTTAGAGTAGAATAATTATGTTGTGTAGTGAGTCCCAAACGGTGCTGGCTGAAAATCAGCGCTGCAGGTGCTTATCGGGCACCTCAGCACAATGCTGAGCAAGTAACCGATTCACTGCCGAGAGGACACACACATCTTTTACCTTTATAATAATTTTTGTTTTGTGGTTTTTGTATTATGTTTGTGTCTTTGTCTTGCGTGAATAAAATTCTTTCTTTCTTTCTTTCTTTCTTTCTTTCTTTCTTTCTTTCTTTCTTTCTTTCTTTCTTTCTTTCTTTCTATATACCTATTCAGACGACAGTGGCGCCCAATTAATTATATTTTCAGACGATCCCTTGCGAACCTAACTTTTTTAAAGTATGGACTGTATCCCATAAAAAATAATCGAGGTAATAAACTATCTGTGTGCCAAATTTCATCCAAATTCGTTCAGCCGTTTATGAGTGAAAGAGTAACAAACATTAATCCATTCATTCTCACAAACTTTAGCATCTAAATATCTATAACCTTTACGCCTGGAATGATCTTTTTCATAACAATATGAAAAAATAAATAGCGAATATGATTCATTTTCTCATACATTTTGTATGGAACGGATTTTTATTCTTAGGCCATACGAACTTCGCCTGGTCAACTAGTACGTATAGGATGAATGCACACCCAATTTAAAATAGTTATACCTACAATCACTTAGGTAATAATAGTACACAATAGAAAATAAATCAATAAATAATGAAATTATTAAAAAGGATAAGAAGTTTTTTTTAAATGGAAGATGGCTGGCAATATGACGGGTGTACGCAGCTGCACTAGAGAACCTCGCAGATTAAATGGTAGGTAAGATAGAAATGATAATAGCGACTTGGCAGAAACACAAAAAAGGTTACTTCCACTCAGAAGAACTAAAACTTTTCTGATTTCTGGGCGATAAACAAACGAATAAACGTTTTTTACGCTATACGATGGTATATGCGCGCAATCAATATTGCTTCACTCTGTGGAATAGTTTTGTGATTGCTTTAAACTGGTGATTTTTTATTACTGCCATTTATAATGGACCAGAAGCTGTTCGACTTACTATTTGAGTAATATCCCTTTAGGCTCCAAATAAAAATATGGCATATATAATTGATAAATTGCCTGATCTGATCTGTAAGTAAAGATAATAAAATGCTGCCTGTCACCCTTAATAAAATATAAATAAAAAAACATGTAGTGCAAACGTGCCATGAAATATTTAAATAAAATTTTCTTTTTGTAATAATTATGAAATATTATCTAGTCTACGGAAAATGCTACATTGCTACGAATTGCTACGCGACGTTGTGTTGTGAACGTTATGGCTATTAGGATAACACCGATTTGGATAACACCGATTTTTTTATCCTTATACCAAATAGTCCATAATCGAATTTTAAATGTAAAATTTTATAAGCAAATATCGGGCCCTGGAGGGAAACTACCTTAAATCCTTAAGTTAGCTCATTTTACATAAAGGAAACATTCCTTTATTTTTAAAAAGAAACAAAACTGCATTCAAAGATTTTCTAAAACTCGCTTGGCTCGCCCGGGACTCGAACCAACTAAAAATAAAAATGATCGTAAAATCTAACATTAACTTTATTTTGTTAACAATTTGTTATACTTAAATTATTTAACTGATAAATTGTTCGAAATGAGCCCCCTCGTTCCGGATACAGAAATTTAGTCTCCGTTGAAATTCATTTCTTGTAGCCTTCAGCAAAGTGTTGTGGTGTATGCCCCTAATAACATTTTTTTTTTAAACAAGGCCCCCAACGAGGCAGGCATCAAATTAAAACACGTTGTTCAGAATAATTGGCACTAGGCGGATGCTGCCGCAATTATAGGAGGCTCAACATGCACCAGTAAGAGCTCCAAGCAACATTCCATCCCATGTACTAAACCTAAATCTAATCTAATCTAAACTATAATACTAATGATAATAAAAAAATTAAAAAAATAATAATTGAAATAAATAATAATAAAAATGTCACATTACATGTCACATTTTCTACAACCCTTAGCTCTTGCACGGTGTCATAACAGGTTTCATAAATAACATTTTTTACATTACGTTCATTAAAGAACTTGTGTACTAAATAGGTATTCTTTATGGATATCTTGTACGACAGACGAGAGTAAGACCAAATGTTTGTTAGAGAAATTTTATCCTGAATAATAATCCTATCGATTAGTATAATAAAATAGTGAGTGTTTGTTTTTTTAATTTTAGTTGGTTCGAGTCCCGGGCGAGCCAAGCGAGTTTTAGAAAATCTTGGAATGCAGTTTTATTTCTTTTTAAAAATAAAGTAATGTTTCCTTTATGTAAAATGAGCTAACTTAAGGATTTAAGGTAGTTTCCCTCCAGGGCCCGACTTATCTTTCCACCCTGTATTTGCAAGAACAAAGAAACAAAGAAACGGTATATTTGACTGTATAATTTTGTCATCATTTAAATGATCATTTAATGATCATCATCAATCATGATCAGTATAAGAATCTAGACTATAAGAATCAAGAGTAAGGTAATCTTTCGTAAAAAATAATCTTCGTAATTCGTAAAATCTTCGTAAAATTTCGTAATATATTATAGATACAACAACGTAAATTGTGAACTTTTCGTTGGTTTGAAGTAAAAATTAAGATTAAGAATATTAATTTTAATAAAAAAAAGGAAAAGAAATATTCTGAACACAAATAAAAAAAAATGCGTTTTGAGTTTTTTGATGGTAGGTTAATTATTACGATAGCATCATAGGTCATTTTGCTGTTACTAAAGACGAGCCTTACAATTCGCTTTGTTGCGAGCATGTAATGAGAGGATTACAGGGACTAAGAGAGCAATCAGCGCCCTACCGGGTCGGTTGCAGTGCCGACTCGATGACACTCCAGCCAGTAATTTGGGATCATTTCGTGGTCTTGAGAGGTGTCATCTAAAATCCTTATGATTCATAAACGACATACCTATAGTAATTGGTAGAAGTACTAAGAGACACCGGCGAAGATTCGAAACAGCTCAATTGATTTTGATGAAATTTTGAGGCAATCTTCAGATTAGCCCAGCCCGGTAGCCCTGTGAAATTTAGCAGCGATCAGATAAAAAATATAATTTTAATTAATTAATTTACGAGTATTTATTTGTTTATTAGGAAGCCAACACAATATTTTGGGTTTTTTTGGTAGTTTTGTGTCATATTTTCCCTACAAATTAATACAAAATAATTATTTTTTTCTCTTTAAAAATGAAGTATTCAGTGCCTAACAAAAATATATAAGCAATACAGACTTTAAATGCCCTGAACACCTAAGAGAAAGAGCGGGGGCGATGTCCCGTAAAAAAAGCTAGTATTTAATAATTATATACAAACAGATTTATAAACAGATTAGATTGACCTTTAGAATTATTTTAAAATAATAAAAGCCCAAGATACGTGTGATTAAAACATAAGAAAAATATAATTATATAATAAATGCCCGATTATTTACCGACTACTGATAGCCGAAAGACTACCGATAGCCGAAGATTATGGGCGTATGAACCTCGTAACTTGGGCCTTGTCCTTGACCTACCAGATTGTTTTGAGTATTTTCGTCATACGTGACATTGATGAAATAAATAGGCCTGTTGTGGAACAGAGATGTGTTACGACAGGTAATTCCCATTTAAATCCAGATGGTTTATTAGCCTTAACTTAACTTCGCAGCGTAACATAAATATTTATTCACTTAACAAGACTATGTTTACGTAGCCTCTTCAACATACATTTTTTGTAGTAACCTAATGGGCCGACCCCAGCCTCGCACGGATTTTTTCTTGTAAATTATATGTAAGAACTTTTCTCCTTTAACGCCCTTTCCATTAGTGAAAACCACATTAAAATCCGTTACGTAGTTTAAAAGATCTAAAAGTACATACAAAGGGACAGACGGCGGGAAGCAACTTCATTTCATACTATGTAAAAAAAAGAAGTAGATGAGGAATTAGTAATGAGGGCTATTTAATTGCCTTTTGACGACCCCTTTGGATGAGTGATTAGGGTGCTTGCCTTAACATTGTGGGTTCCATTCCCGGCAGGGTCAACTTTCGAAATGAACTTTTCAAATTTGGCTCTGGTCTGGAACTGAAAGGATACCAGAGCCTATTTCCTCCCTATCCCAATCCCGGCAGGCAACGGCCGATCAACGGTCGACAGTATCAGTGGAGTTGCTTGTGTTATAGGCGACGGTAGCCACCTATGTACCTTCAAGTGGACTGTCGGTCTCTCTGTCGACCTTAACATTAAAAAAATCCAACATATGCAAAAATAATTTAGCACGTGAAGAAGTTTATTAAAACAAATAATATGTTTTTCATCCGGCAGTTTATTTCCAGAAATCATATTGGAAATGTCACGAATGATACGAAACTGCATAGGAATATTTCTGGATTTAGCAAAAGCCTTTGACACTGTGTCTACCCAGGTTCTATTAACAAAGCTAGAAAAATTCGGCATCAGGGGATCAGCTTTAAATTGGTTTTCAAGCTACCTACAAAACAGAAAACAATGTGTAAAAATAGGTCAATTCATTAGTAATATACAAAAAACAACCTTTGGTGTTCCCCAAGGTAGTATTTTAGGTCCTACATTGTTCATATTATATATAAATGACATACATACAGTCAATCTGACAAACACTGATGTAATATGTTATGCAGACGATACAGTTTTACTTTTTAATGATCAATCATGGGACGGTGTATTTTCACTCGCAGAGAGAGGCCTAACACAAATTACTGAATGGCTAAATTGGAACTTATTAACTTTAAATATAAAAAGACCAACTATATTTGTTTTCATAAAACACAAGCATCAAGTCCACCTTCATTTCACAAAATAAAATTACATGCTCAATGTACGTCTAACGCAGATTCGTGCAACTGCGATAGTATAGACAAAGTTCAATTCACCAAATATCTCGGCATACAAATTGATGAGTGTTTAACTTTTAAACAACATATATCATATTTGTCTAAGAAAGTCCGTACTATAGTTCACATAATGCGCAAACTCCGTAACATAGCTTCACCTAGTATTCTAACAAACGTATATTTTGCCCTCTGCCAATCGATCTTAATGTACTGTAATTCCTGTTGGGGAGGATCCTCTAAAACAATCATGATAGAAATCGAAAGAGCTCAGAGATCGGTCCTTAAAACAATGCTGAAGAAAAACTTTAGATATCCCACTACAGAATTATATAAAGAAAGCAAAGTACTTAGCGTTAGAAAACTTTTTTTACTGAAAATGACTCATAATGCTCATAAACAAGTTATCAATTCTCGTCAATACACAGACCTTTTAAAAAAGCGAGTATATAAAATTCCTCTGCCACTAGTACGAACAGAATTTGCAAAACGTTTTAATCCGTATGTACAATTAAGCATTTACAACAAAATTACTAAACATTGTGACTTTAAGCAATATACCATACGTGAAGTTAAGGTTAAGATTAAAAAATGGTTGTCCAGTCTTAAATACGACTATGTTGAAAAACTATTTAAGTCAATTTAAAAACGTAATACCTACCACATATTTCGATAGCCTCAATTTTTAAATTTATTGTGTCTTTTACTTTTATATGTAACTACTTATTATTAGGTAATTTAGTGTATTTAGTCATTTATAATTTGTTATTATTTGTACTTTTAATTATTATGATTAATATTTTTATTTTTTGATATTTATTTTAAATATCAAAAAATATATTACACTTATGAAGCACACGATACAGGCCTGCATGCCTAGTGTGTGTCTTCATAGTTAACTATATGAATTATGTTCCTGTAAATAAATAAATAAATAAATAAATAAATAAATAGCTCACATTAATACTCGTTGACTGCGTTATCGGAAAACCCGAGATAAAAGAATTGCTGTACATTTTAACATGGATAAAGTGAATGGTTAAATGATGACGAGCTTCGGTAATCAGAACGGAAATCGTATCGACTGCGTGCCTCCTGCTGTCGTCCCTCCACCTCTCCCCTACTGTCCCCTCCCGCCTCCCCACCGAAATAGAACTCCAGCCCGCACGAGGAGGAATAATTTTCTGCTTACGTGTCCCGAACCATGCCCACCCTTCCCTACAAACGCACTTCAATGCACTACATCTATACATTTACAAGTATTAAGTCGGAAAGCTCTAAATAATTTCACAAATTACTATTTACTATAGTTTAATGACGGCTTGTCCGTTAATTTCTGTTGAATAGAACTTCAATCAGTTTTGTATCGGGATCAATCCTTCAGTTCATTTTCGTTTACCTAAAAAAAAAACAGTAAAATTTAAAATAATAAAATAATTGAAAAATTAAAAGGGAAATTGTAATATCTATATACTGTAAGTTTTCAAGTACTTTAAGGGCCAGTTTTATAACGATCCGTTAGTTAAATTTTATATCAAATAGACGAAAAAAAGATCTAATAGTATAATATAGTGTATTATAAACAACTGTTCGTTAGTCAACAGTATAATTTGACAGCTAGCGTTTACTGCCTCTTTACTGACTATGATAAGGTCGGTTTATCTTACGTATCGTTTATTTTGTTATTTATGTAAATAAATGTGTTTGTGACGCGACACTTGACAGTTCTTGACAGACTACAACGAAACCATCGACAATATTCATAAACTTCGGCGTATTTTTACGGGCAGCTACCGAATGTTTAATTTCTTTTATAGAACCACCGTCAGTAAACGTTATTGACAGACCGTTAACCGTTCGGTTACTAGCACTGTAACGAACGGGAAAAAGGTATGTCATTTATAAAACTGGCCCTAAAAGTATCAAATGTTGTTATCTTAGAATTAATACAGAAATGGAGCTGTGTAATTCCTAAAACAAAAGAAATGCCTACATATTTGTACCTACTTCTTTTGATTTTGGAACTCGTGTAACAACTCTAACACAAAAATGAAAAGAATAAAAACGTCAAACTTGTTATTACCATTTCACCATATTAATCGGAGTCTGAGTCCCCCTCCAATTAAATGTCTTTCATCCCTCATCCCGACATCCGACTGTCTTCCGGTGCCACGGTCACACTTTTAAACTCAATTTGCGAATCATTTTTTTTAGAATATTTGCCATAAGCGGAAGTGAGACCGGAAAGATCGTTTCTTTTCTTTTTGAAATTGGTAAGTATTTTATTATATGGAAATTCGGTTAAATAAGTCTCAAATGAAAACATCAACAACGTTAATTTTGTAAATACATTCTTTGTATATACCTAATATTTCTTTATGCTTTTAAATTAAGTGTAGCAATTTAGAAAAATGTTTATATTAAACTACAAAACATTTAACTAATGTAGCGTCTTGTATGATTATGAATTCTTTTAAATTACATTATTTTATTTATTTATTTATTATTTCACGAGCCCCACGGATAAGTAGTTAAGGAGTCCCGGGTTCGATTCTGACAGGACCAACTTTAGAAATGAAATTTTCAAAGTCGGCTCTGGTCGGGAACTGAAAAGTAGTTGGCATTGCACAATATGTATCGCAGTCATTTGGGCAGCTCATCTGGCGGCAGTAACCAACTTCTTACAGATGACTACTGTGAAATAACAGCATGTGTGAATAAAGGATGCCAAAGCCACCATGATAGTATTATTTATTTGTTTTTATTATTTATTTGCTCTTGGCCAGCATCCAGCCGTGTAGCGAAGATGAAGCCTTGGTGGAGCGAGCTCAAGACAGAAGACGCTTATTCACTCGATCTTTGAAAAGGCAAGTAGATCCAAACTTTGGCAGTGCGCATTATAAAGGATGTTTTAAAGCGCCTAGTCCAAAGAAGAGGGATTTCGACGAGATGAGGATGGTAACCAGCCGTACGTCTGTATGTACACTTGCCTGTGAAGCTGCTTGTGTTATAAGCGACGGTAACCATCAAGTGGAACGTCAGCCTGTCAGTCTGTTGACATAAAAAGACATATAATATCGTATGATTATTTGAATGCTTAATTTTTTAAAATGCTTAGTAAAAGATTTTGCGATTTCGTCATCTACCTACTTTCTTCACTGTTTTGATTTTAGTACGAAAATTTTGTCGTTTCATTGTTATTAGTCATTAGCCCAAAACACAAAAATGCAACATTTATCTGTATAGTCAACTGTTTATAGTCAACTCATTCTGATGTACAATGTATATAATGTAGGCTGTAGCAGATACAGAGTATTAACATAATAATTAAAATCACATTTAGATTTTGTGTAAAACTATAATATCATCACTTAGTTCAACTTATATTGTCTGTACGCCTGTCACCCACAAATCTAACCGCCCTAAGCTATTGTGTTGGTACTAATGTCGCCAACAATAAAGCTACATGTACAAATTATGATAATTTAAATTATCGCTTATCTGCTTGCATTGTGAAGTGAATAGAGGACAGGAATTGTTTACAGGTGCGTGTAAACACACCCGTGGCACTGGGCACATGCGTACCTTAATCAATTTATGTAGTGCAAAAGGAGATTACAATCGGAATTTAACTTTTTTATTTGTATAATTATAATTTTTTAACAATTCATTCAGAAAAAAATACTGTTCGCGAGCGATCACCGCGTGACCAAACACCTAAGAAAAAGTGACACGGATGTAGTCAAGAAGCTAGCTAAGTACCTAGCTAATATATTTTTAAAACTGTTCTAATTGTAACATTTGGTAATGATCACAATGATATGACATTATATAATAACATCTTTAACTTAATTATTCCTTATACGTCGCATAACAATAAGAAATGTTAAAAGAACATTTCCTTATTAGTCTACTAATTAATTCCTATAAACATCTGCGAAATAATATAAATATAACAGCAGTTGCGCAGTCGTTACTGGGCAGCCGGATTGGCTTCAGTGAATTATCAGCAATGCCAAATCACAGTCCTATACTTTTTATAGCTTCTTTATTTATATAAAGTAAAAATCTATGTAGGTAAGCAATTTGTTCTCTATGGGCTCCTAAATCGCTCAACCGATTTTAAATCCACTTATGGATAGAGGGATAAACGGAGAACCTGTATTCTTTTTACATAGGCATGCATTTTTTTTTAGCTCGATGGACTTGCTGGTATTTAAAGACAGCGGTTGCCACTTACCATCTAGTGGACCATCAGATATACTCATTTTAAAATAATCTTTGTAATTATTTGTAAAACTCGTAGGTACTTTCCTGATCAAATAATTGAAAGGATCATGTTACTTAATAGATTTGATCAATGTTCTTGTCACCTAAGTTATAATAACAAAAGGCAAAATAAACGAAATTTAATAAAGTGTCAGGATTGATGTGTTTGCGCGGTTGTGTAGTATGAATAGAGATGCAGCCGCCTTCTGCCGCTCCGCTAAGTTATACTACAATATCGAGGCCCTTACACAATGGGTGAGGCCTCTTGTGGGACTATTAACGACATTTAGTTCCTCCCAGGGGGTGACTATTGCTGCCGTGCTGACAATTGATACTCAAGCGACGCCTTTATTTTATTAACTGCCGGCATTCTTCCGGTGTTTAGGACATTATGCCGTGCAGTGTTTTACCCACAGCTGTTTTATCTACAAACTATTTGCGTGACTTATTTGAAAGATTGTTTTATGGTGTTGAAAACCCATTCATTGTGTAGGTATTTCATAAACTTAAATCTGACATAATTCAACTGAAGTTCATCGGAGTTATAGTGGTTAAGGCTATCACTTGAGATTGTGTCCAAAGCTTGAATGGAGTTAGAATTATGGTTAGCCACTTCGGCAGCCGTTTAGTTTGTATCATTTTATAATTTATTAAAAAACCGCCCCTGGGTTCGCCCAGAATGCAGTTTTTATACATAAAAGTCTTCCCCGTTTAATCCCTCTTCCCATATGTGAAAACCAAATTAAAATCGGTCTGCCCATTCTCGAGTTTTTGTATAATATTACGTAGTAACTACGGCATACTTCAATGCCTTTAAATGCCTAAAAAAATTGTGAGTTCGGTAGCCGAGTATTCTCCCATTATTCTGTGATATATCTAATCATATAATATAGACGTAGTATACTTACATGTTTAGATGTACCACAGGTTCACGCAGGTATAATTTTGGACACGTACCTACATACTGGATAGATTCTAGTTAACCAATGTAACTGCAGAACTGACCGAGCCAAATGAAGCGGTTACGACATTTGGCGCGTCAAATTTACCGCGTTTGATCAGCCCTTTGTAGGCCTTAAGACTATTAGAACAACGAGATTACACGGACGGGAGGCGCGCGCGCGCGCGCACCCATCCGGACAATGCGATTACGATGTCCCCCCTGCCCTCCCCCCTGGCCCACGACCGTCTGTCCATTCCGCTGCGAATTCTACAATTGTTCCAACAAAACAACCCTTATACTTTTTACCTTTAACTGGATTTCGTTCGAAAACTAGTAGGCGATTCGTCGAATGTCTAACGATTATCTCATCTGTATGATAGTTTTTATTGTTAGTATTGTGAGTATTGTTAAAGTAATTTTCACGACTTACTCGTTGATTTTAAATTTTATTTTAAGCCTAAATTTATTAATCGTATTGGTAACGCTTTATAACAGACATAACTAATTATTTTAATTAAAAACTAATTATTGTATAACAGACAACACAATTAATTTATTACAACACAATTTTGTTACGAATGTTAGTCATAAAAAGAAAAACTAATATATAGGGATTATTATGTCTTTTCATAGAAAAGAAAAATAGGAATGCATATATCGTGAATGAGTACGAATGTGAATAAATACTTCCTATGAAATAAATACATTACATAGAAAGAAAATGTCGCATATATCGTACACTCAGTATATATTGTTACGTATACTCACAAGTAATTTAAAAAGTAAATAAACTGTATTTAATTAACCTTAAGGACCATATTTATTTGTCTGGGGTTGTTACTGGAGTAAGTGTGAGGTCAGGGGCTGTGTTTGAAACGTGATACACAGTCTCTTGGGACTTGTTAACGATGAATGTTTGCACATGTGATCTGTTGAAATTTGTGGCAATATAAGCAACAGCAATAAGCGACTCCTTCCCTATCCTGTTCTTTTTTTTTTTTAAGTAGAGATGGGTTTGCTCTTGGCCAACATCCAGGTGTGTAGCGAAGATGAGGCCTATGATGGAGCGAGCTCACCCAGAAGGTGCCTATTCACTCGAACTTTGAATAGATTCAGGTTATATGTGCTTGGAAATACAGACGCCGGCAGGGAGTTCCAAACCTTGGCAGTGCGCATTATAAAGGATGATTTAAAGCGCTTGGTCCGAAATAGAGGGATATCGACAAGATGAGGATGGTAACCAACCGTATGTCTGTATGTCCGATGGAAGAAAGGGGAAGGCGGTATGAGTTCATGCAGCTCCTGAGCACACTCTCCGAAGTACATCTTATAAAAGACACATAGACTGGCATGGCAATTTTGCGTCTATGTGCCAGGCTCTGCATCTTAGTTTTCAAAAACGTACTGTCGCCAATGAGTCTCCTAGCTCTGTGTTCCACCGAGTCGAGTGCGGCAAGTTGGTATTTGGCTGAACCATCCCAAAGGTGGGAGCAATACTCCATGCAAGATCGAACTTGCGCCTTATATAAAGAAAGGAGCTGTCCAGGCGTAAAGTATCGCTTCACCCTATTTAAGATGCCCAGCTTTTTGGCTGCTGTTTGGGCTTTGGACTCGATAGAGGTGCCGAAGTTGAGGTTTGAGCTCAACCTCATGCCAAGAAGTTCAAGATCATTGGCGACAGGTACGGATGCACCTCGGAAGGTTGGAGCCAGGTCAAAGGGGCTCCTTTTTGCAGAGAACAAACACGCTTGCGTTTTGGTGGCGTTAAAACCAACCAGGTTCCTGTCACCCCATTGACACAAGACTAAGGGTAGAGTCAATTCGCTCAACCATTGCTCTTCTCTCAGAATTAATTTCATCGCGCGTGGCCCCTGCGCTGGACAAATATCTCTCCATGACCGTGCTATCATCTGCGTACGCAACTACTCCTGGTAGGAGCAGGTCATTTATGTGAAGCAGGAAAAGAGTCGCGGAGAGAACAGATCCCTGAGGAACACCGGCATCGATAGCCATGAGATCCGAGGAGCAGCCATCAATGACTACTCGAATCGACCTTTCACTCAGAAAATCAGAAATCCAGCTACAGAGGCCAGAAGGGATGCCGTATGTTGGAAGTTTGCTTAGCAAACTTGCATGCCAAACCCTGTCAAAAGCCTTCGATATATCGAGTGACACAGCGAGAGCCTCGCCATGTTTCTCGATGGCTTCACCCCAGTAGTGCGTGACATACACAAGAAGATCTCCAGTTGAACGTCCTGGACGAAAACCATATTGACGATCAATATGGTTTTTATTATTATTATTATTATAATCATCTAATCCCTTATCGTTAATCCTACTACGGTCAGCTGTGCACTCTAGCTCTACATAACAAATCTAAAAAAGAATAATTTAGATGCGTTTATTTAAAATATATTTTGAAAGTGTTCATGGATTGTTTTGAAATTTTGACGCATTTATTATTTTCTTAAACATTTATAAACTTGAACCAGAGCTTGAGAAAGTCTTCGAGTAGTCATTATACCAATTATACATGTATATAATCACTGAACTATTGTATAACGTACAATTAATAAAATTATTAACCTCAACAGCTTCGAACGACACGCGTCACTCCTTTAATTGTGAATTCACTGTTTTTGTATAAGTATTGAATGGGATCAAAAAATCATTGAGTTACATTGCATTGAGGGATCTGGGATTGATATGAGTGAGTTGCGTGGGATAGATCGTGACACGTGACGTTTGTCCACACATCGATGGACATGAATGATGACTAAACCGAATTTAGAAAATTGTTTATTCTGCACTATCGTAATACTTAATATATCTTTGCAAGCATGCATTTACGACTAAATAATTTGTGTAGATACTGTTATGTTAAATCGCTATGTGACTGAAAGTGCATGGCAACATAAAAACGCATGTATGAGGGGAAACCCGAACATTGTTTCATTAAATACGAGAGACCCGGGTTAAACTTTTTTATAATATGCAAACTTTACTCGTTTATTTTTCTTTAAATAATTGAAAACTTAATTAAAATCGGTTCAGCGGTTTTGGAGTATACAAACATACTTACATTGATTTTTATTTATATAGATTTATACTATTTGTGTGAATTTATTAGCATTACAAATGATTATTTCTGTAATTACTTACACTTCATAATGATAAAATAATGGTATGTAAATGTGTAACTTACTATAAATGTATTATTATCTAATTAAAATTATCACAATCACAATAAAATATTCTTATATTTATAAAATACGCCCACAGAAATATAAATAACGACATTAAGGTTCGTAATGCACGGAAACCCATAATTCGGCAGATCATTTTATAAGTCACATAATTTAGTCGGTCTTTTTATGTTGTTTACGCACTTATTAATGTTAAAAAGACTTCTATTAATCAACAAAAGTTTCATCAAATTTGATTTAGTCATACTAATAATTGACAATTTTTTTACAATACCTAGTTGATAATTTTTGTTAGCACGTAAAAACATTACGTGCTAACAAACATTAATTGCATAAAAACAAATTTCTTGTAACCATATATTGTTTTGAAACTAAATTCAATGTTCTGTGATATACTTCTCTACATATCATTGCAATTTAAAATTCAACTCCGTGCAAAGCTGGGGGTTGACTGCTACTTTCATAATATAACTACGACAAAAGTGCTTTTCTGTTGTATATTAATTTATTAAATATTTAACAATCAACATTAATAATAATAACTCCAGAATGACCCGACCGAAATGTTGAATGTCGGAGCTTGAATGTTGAATTTTACGCAGACATATTCCAAAAAAAATATAAGTTACGTAGGTATCATGGTGATTCGTCGTAAATCTGTAACTGAACCTCGCAATACGCAATACGGCGGGCGGTGATATCGATCATCTGTTAAAGATTCCCGTCACGTTCACTCCAGCTCTGATACTGGAATAAACATCGAAAAACGTTACAATTTTGCCGATGCTGTGCCCGTGAGGGGATAACGGACAGGGGGCACCGGAGGGGAGAGGACAGAAGCAGTGGGAGGGGGGTGGTGATTAGATTACCTGCTCCCGTGGGCTGCAAACAGTTCGTTACCGGTACGGGCATAACACTAGTAACGAACTCATTCTATATTGAGACACCACCTGCAGACACAACCTCATTTGAAATTGCGTATATACATTGCTATAATAATGTAACTAATTACTTAATATCAGTCCATCTTTGCTGGACAAAAGGCCTGTAAACTGTTTAAAGTACGGGCTATAAGGTACACCATGTTCCTCGCCTTAGAATTTTCAATAGGTTTTTTAGATGTTTTGTTTCCATATTTATAATATTTTTTTATAAAATGTTTTATAGTATTTTTGCCCTAGACTGTAGGTACTATGAAGATTCAAAAGTTCAACGATTGCTAGTTAGTATTCTTTCAAAAACACTCATATCTGCCTGCAGATAAGACATTGGACTATCTCTGGAAAACTATTAGGTATATTTCAGAAATAATTATTGAGTACGGCAGGCACAAAACGAAAATTTTGAAAGTGCTTTTGCTTATTGAATTTATTGCTCAAAGCAATAGAATTCAGCAATAAAACTGTTTCTTTGCTACTAACAGAATATTATTCTCTACCACTATTTTGCAAATATCTAGTACATAGATTTTAGTAGGTATTGTGAGAAGTGAAATAAGTGATAGATATAGTAGTCTAAATAAAGAGAAATAAGCCCGGGCTTCCCTCGGGCACTGCGCCGCGCTCACCGGGCACACCACAGCTAAACAGAATAAATTTGAATAATGCGCCTCGTAATGAGGCGCCACCAGCGGCTGATGAGCGGGAATCGAACCAACGCTATAACACCACAATATAAAAACACATTGGTGATCGAAGTTATTCCAAAACAAAACTTTTCTATCATTTTTTTTTTCTGTGTTAAGGTCGACAAAAAGGCTTACACAATTCACTCGATAGTAGGTGGCTACCGTCGTCTATTAACAAGTGCTGCAAATGTACTGTCGATCACAGTTAGGAGCAAGGATAGGGAAATGAAGGGGATAACAATGGATAGGGAAATGGGATTTAGCATTCCTTACTTATTCACCGAAACACAACATAGCACGTATGCTGTTATTTCACGGTTGTCCAAATGACTGCGAAACTCGGTGTGCCCTGTCACTACTTTTAAATCCCAACCAGAGCCAAGTTTGAAAAGTTTATTTCCAAAGTAGACCTTGGCGACGTTGGAATAAAACTTTTAAGTTTTATTCCAAGGGACAGTCTAAAAAAGATTAATTTGTGTTTTCTCATGCATTTAATTAATCTGAAATATTAAGGCCAGGCCCTATGAAACTAAGGGAACTTTAAATAAATGTGCTGAGTCAACCACATATCTGATCAATGTGGAATTTACATATAGGTATATATTTTGAGACCTTTATCTGTAGATTATCAAGTCAGAAACATAATTAGGTGATTTTCATTCGATACATTTTTTGATCGAAATCGGCGCCTTTTCCGGAGAATATTACATTTTTCTACTAAACGGCTTGAGTTATATCGCCAAAAAACTGCTCGTAGCAAGGAAACATTGTTTACCAGTGATTGTCAAAATAAAATAAACTTAGGTTTATTTTTACTCCTATAATTAACGAAAACAATTTTGAGACTTACGTTGTTTAGTTCCGAGCTAGTGCACACCAAATCATGCTTCAAATAATGTACGCAATATTCAACCTTACGTAAGCTGTATCTTGCGATATATTAAAAAAAATCCTAGAGAGCCGCCGAGCAACTTGTAACTCTCGAGTGGCGGGATGTGGGCGGAGCGAGCGTAGGAATTTTTTTCGTGGGGCCTGCTCTTAAATTAGCCAAAAAGATGAGAACATACTTACGAGCATAAATAATCATACTACAAAAATTATACTTCCCCTTCTGTAATCATCTTACTGTTGGGGGTACAATAAACAATTGTCACTCATTTAGCCGCTCTCGCGGTGCAATCCCTTTAAATAAAAATAATGTATCTACCCTTTGTAGTGTAAATTGTTGAAACTCAGCGCAATTACTTTATTTTACACCGACTACTTCGTGTTCGTTAAGTGTACTGAATTACAATCATCAATGGTATTCACCATATCTGTTCTAGGCTAAATTTTCTACCAAAAGTTTCGTCAGTGTTAAAATTTCATTGTTTAAAAAAAATCTGTACACCTTTTGTTTATGTTACAATTTGTACATAGACAAATAGTCAAAAATTGGAGAACCTCTCGACTGAACCTCCCACGATAAATTAAAAGGCGCTGGAAAATAGATGATGTGCGTGTTGACTAGGTCCAACAGTGGATGTGTCTCAGCTTATCACTATAATAATGTTGTTAAGATAAATCCAAAAATAAAATCAGAGAAAACACTAGAGATGTAGGCTCGACCAACATTTAAATTTCACTGCAAAATCGGCAGCCGAAAATTCTACTCAAAACCGAATCACGTATTTTCCAAGGAGTTGAGGATTTTTTTTATTGGGTAAAAGGTTTTGTGAAGGTTGGTCGAGATATGTACAACAATATTACCATAAAAAGGCGGGGGCGGTATGACGGTGCAGTGAGGTGTGCGGGGGTGTTTACACACGTCGCGATTTATTCGCTCGCCGCCGTAAATAACCTCACTCGCGAGCGCCGACAGATATATGGAGACCCATATTTATTGCTATTTGTTCACTAGTAGTACCATCAGCAACAAAAATCATTATTTACATGCTGGACACAAGAAATAGTAGGTACACTTAAAAATAGACTTAAAAAGTCAGTAAACTGGAATACTTTGAGCATTCGGGCACGATATGGCAACCATGGTCGAAATACCAGATTGCTGCTTCGAGCTGCCGCCTCGAGGGTTAGGATAGCCAAGATGATAGCCGACCTCCGATAGGAGATTGGCACTAAGAGAAGAAAAATAAGAAATAGTGAAATCCCAATGACAATGGTCCAAAAAAAATATAGTGAACTCCCGATCCCGGCTTGGCATGCACCTATAATGCTTTTTGATTTCATGCGATTTTTGAGAGAACCTGCATGTATGAAAAGACCCAATAGTTGGAAATAGACCTATGTCCAGTAAAGAGTGGTGTTACAGATAATATAATTTTATATTATAGTACCTACTGTAGAGAAATAAATTCTGTAAATCGCACAAGAAATATGTACCTGAAACATTTATACGTATTACCATTTTAAATTAAGTTTTTATTAAAATTTTAGCCTTGATTTTCTATCACTACCAACATACCTACAATTTCTGAATGAGAGCCGTTTTTTGAACGCAGCAGCACCGCGATCTCGTCATGTCTGTAACGTTTCATTGTAATACTTAGATATTTAGTAGTTGTGCAACGAATAAATTAGCTTATAATGAAAGCGAGTTTTTTCACCAACATCGGACAACATTTTAAGCTGTTATCAACGCCTGGCCGCTTGAATTATGGGCACGCGGCGATGCTGCTCCGAGATGGACCCGCTTTTTGCCATATTCTCATAATCAAAATTTGATTTAGTGCGGCTCGCGTTATTAAAATCGTTTTAGTTCTGCCCCAGGACGGACGCGCAAGCCGGTTATTTTCGGATATTCATATTGAATGTCACAATGTAACGTAATTGAAAAACACTTTTACATCGGAGCGCTATCTCCCCATGTAAATCATTGAGGGCTTACGCTCCTAAAATCGGAATGTCGTAGTAAATCCTTCGATGGACTTCTCATAAGGGTTCTCTGGCTCGGATAAGGAATAAATCGCTTTTTCTTGGCGTGTCAGATCGCGATCGAGCTAAATCATACTTATTGGTAACGAAGCGTGGCGCGGCGCGTGCGCTGACACCTTCAGGCGGGAGGTGGAATGCGACAAGCGACTTGTCGGAACCCACTCACTGACCACTCGCGAATCGAAATATAAATATACGGATAGAAAAGTGAGAACCCGGGACCCTTGGAACAAAATGTTAAGACAAGCACCCAATCACTCATCCAACGAGCTCGTCCAGTTTAAGTCACGTCAGTTGTGAACAGATTTTCAGTAATACTTTATCATCGACTGGCAACATATTATGTTGCTATAATTTGTAAGTTGTCTCAGAGGCTCATTAGCTCAGTTAGTTAGAGCGTCACGTCATGCTAATAACGCGAATGTCGCAGGTTGGATCCCCTCATTGGCCATAACTCCAAATCGTTAACTTTTTGTTGTTTTATTTTATGTGTGATGATATGAACTGTCGACAACCGCATTAACCCACTCGTATGAGGACTTCATACGGATGATTAATCAATAAATGTAGTCACACCAGGCTTGACTACCTTGTTTTCCGAGATTTCGTCCCACTGCTCTCACAGAATAAATTTGTTACTATGAAATACAGCCCTAATGAACTTGTCGACTCGCCTCGATCCGAATAACTGTTGCGGAGGGGTGGTATTTATCGAATTAGTTTTGTGTAATCACCGCTCTGTGTTCAACAGTGCTACACAATTCATGAATGAGTGCTGTACACTTTTTTCAGACTTAAATTTTTTAAGCGCACTGTAGTAGGTAATGCTCTATATCAACTAGAAAATCATAAATTATCTAATTCATTAGATTTTCATTACGATGATTAGATTATTAAATTAAAATTATTTCAATTTCCAGCAATTGGACCCATGTTACATAATTTGTTATACATTAATTTTCCTATCTAGACAGTTCCGTAATGAATAAAATAAAAGCATTTTTTTATCATACTAAATTTTACCCTCTTTCACCATCTCTGAATAAAGTATCAAGTAGGCTAACCGCCATTTAAAGTCACCGGTAAGAAATCGTACGAGTTTCACCATCTTCGAGTAGCATTTATAATCCGTTCAATAATTCGAAAGAGTAATTTGACAGGCCATAATGTCAAATTTTAAAATAATGTTACCAGCGTGTTTTCCGTGTTCGGTTTTACTTAAATAGTTATGATATTTTACGGTAAAAATATTTTTGATATTGTTTTACTGATTTAAAATACGTATTATTGCTATTTTAAGGTCTGAATTTCGTTTAAAGCGGTATTACTAATGACCAAGTCGATTTGGAATTAATAAAAAAACAATTCACAATTTATATGTAAAGTCAAATAAATAAAAAATAGTATAATGCATTCCATAGCATTATCACCAAATTATTTGGTAATAATTTTATGTCACCAAAAAAATTATAATAATCGAAAAAATTGCGAGTTATAGAACAGACTTTGCAAAAAATATAATTTAAACAATTAAATAATAATTAATATTAATTTTAAACTAATTAATGTTCTATAAAGCATTGATTACGGTTTTATAAAACCGTAAGTTTTTTAATAAGTTCGATTAGGTCACATCACTATTTTTGTATGGTAAAAACTTGCAACCCAGGGAATGTCAAATTACTCCATCGAATTATGGCAGGGTAATTTCAAGGAAATTGAAACAAGATACTCGTAACATGTACTCGTCAATTAGCGTTACTTGAAAAGTAACTAATCAACACTTTACTTGTAGCTGGTGAAAGACACAATAAAAGATAAAAGAAGAACAAATTAATAAGTGAATGCCTAAAAACTACCACCAACATGTCTATTGCAACAATGTCAGCTATATACCTATATATAAACAATCTAGCCAGAATCTTGCAGGATCATTGATAGTTCTTTGTTAGAGCTGTTCGGCACCCGTCTAACGATGATTATCATTAAAAAATAATAATAATTTAAAAATTCTATTATTAATTAATCTAATATTATTAATTAATTGATCTCGACACTAAGTTAATATGATACAATTGAAAATTCAACTAATTGATACTATTATTTAGCTACGAACATCCTTGAAATTAATTCAGATGTCTTGGTTTTATATAATAGATACACATAAAAATAGTTTTTGATGTAAGAATAACAATACTTTAACTTAATCTTCTATATGCAATAATGCTATTACATAATTAATGGGATCATTATCTGGTTAATTAATATTGTATCGATCTCATAACTAAACATACAATAATTGTTGTTTGTACTCAAATGTAAATACTGCTAGTTGAGCTACTAGTCAACTCAAAATGACCAATGAAATGAGGTGGGGTGGAAATAGCCGCGAAGTGCAGAGATACCTACCTGCCTGTTACAAGCAATCAAATTATCGTATTAGATGCCTATTCAAATAGACGACGCGGACTGCTTCGTGGGCAGGGCGTTAATTATTTTTTTTTTAATAACAAATAAATAAACGCAATGTTTAGTGATATTATGTAATGTGTGTGTGCCATACATTACGTTTGGTTATGGTGTTCTGATTATTGATGGTGTGAATTCTTTTTATTAGTGTTCTGAGTGATTTAGCAAAAACACATTTAAATGGCAGAAAACACTTGTTAATATTTGCCGAGATATAGTCGATTAAAAAGACCAAATTTTTGTTTTTAAAAAAATATCTCGATATTTTTTTGAAATAAAAAGAAGTGTAATTATCAAAATTGTAGAGCATAATTTTTTTTACAATTTTTGCATGAAACTTCTTTTGTAAAATCTGTTGCAAAATCTGTCAGCAAAAAAAATAATTTCAGAGTTCTATTGCAATTAAAGTTGCCGTCAGGTAAGAAAAACAGCTATTTTTCTGATTTTTCTAATTTGACTGGGCTATAAGAAAGAAAGTAAATACTTCAATAATAATAATAAAAAGAGAATAAACAAAAACGCTTCCATGGACCCTTGATTGGCATTGGCCGGGATTCGAACCCGGATCAACTGCTTTTGTAGGCAATAATGCTACCAATTACACCACCAATGCTGTGACAGCTATGTTGGAATTAAGCAATATAATACCGGCGCCACACATTGGATATATTGGCCCCAAGTTATATTCTTGCATCCAATACACCAATGTGTGGATCGGTCTTGGACAGATATTGGACATAAACGGAACATTGCGTCCAATAGCCAATGTCAACCCGCCATGGGTTTTTTGTACACGATCAAAGGCGAGGTGGAGCGAAGGGGGTAGGCGGGCGGGCAACTTGGGTCCAACGTCGCTTCTCGATCCACACATTGGTTTGTGTCAGTACGCGCTCTGTTACTGTTATTGTGCGTGTTGCACGTGCGACATGGACTCCACGAATGCCGAGTGGTCGAATGAGCAAGTGTTGGATTTTATAGAACTATATCGAGCAGAAGAAGCTCTATGGAATCCAGCCAATAAATACCATAAAAATAAAAATCATTCAGAATCGCCTTTTCCTTGGTTTCTTTTTCCCTGCAGGCTGAACTTGATTGAGTAAATAATAATAATATGTGCTCAATGCGTGGGCGTAAGTAGCCAGAGCCAATAGGTTCCGACATGTCTGCTGCTCGCAAAGAAACTTGCTCGAACCTTCCACGGTCCAACCTTCCAATGCTCTTGGCTAGTGTGTTGGCCAAAAGATATTGAATCCAATGTGTGGCGCATTCCCTTGGTTACAATTATTGGCCATTCAATTCGTAGCCAAGCTTGGATCTGAGTTGAATCCAATGTGTGGCGCCGGCATTACACGACATAATGCAAGTTATTAAGTAAGTTTTTAAGAATCCATAATTTTTTAAATAGAAGATATCAGCAAAAATCCTCCTAAAATTATAAATCCGTAAGTTTGTGAGATGGATTTATGGATGGATTATGTTTCGTCTAAAAATTTTAAAAAGATGGCGCCACTGTCGCCGTGGGGCGAAACAGTCGTTACAACGATAAAGATGTCGGTCGTTATCCATACATTTTGCACACAATATTTTAAGCTTTGTTTATACACTCATATTACATATTATGTTGATTACACTTATATTACCTACTAAGTTTGTACAAAACTATGAAAATAAATTTACTAAAATTTATGTGTCGAATTGTGTGTATTTAAAATGTTTTTTAATAATTTTAAGTTGAAACTCCAAATACTAACGAAATAAGAAGCAATTTATATTATTCTTTGATCAGAAAGGAGCTATTATCAAAATTAGCTAAGGCAAATGAACATGCAGATATTGTCCAGATCCAGATACGGAATTTTCGGGTTTCGCAATAGGTATATTCGCTAGTTAGATAAATTACAGACGAACGACACTATTAATTTATTTAAATGTCAAGATATTACCTAAGTATATTTTTTTTATGTAATCAATTTTATTTAAATAAGTATTTTGTAGATTATTCCAAGCTATAAAAGTCTTTAAACATTCTTCAAGTTACTGTTGACAATGAAGCATGTATCTAATGCAATTTTCTCCTACAATGGTTAATAATTTGTATTCGGAGGGTCCCTTTCTCTGTCCCCCTCCTACCCCCCTTTCCATGCAACGCTCCTCCCTCCCACTCTGAACACTTGTAACAACGTTTGTAACTGCAAACATCGACATATATGCGGGTGAAATACAAAGAATATAAAAAAATAAATCAATGCTTGTTCTAAGTGTATATTTGTAAGATATATTTATATACTAATATTATGAATGCGAAAGATTGTGAAGATGGATGTATAGATGTTTGTTACTCTTTCGTGTAAAAACGACTCAACGGATTTGGATGAACTTTGGGTCATAGATAGTTTTTTACTTGGATTAACATATACTTAGGACACTTTTTATCCTAGGAAAAGTTAGATTTCCGAGCCAGTATAAAAAATTGGCGCCACCGTCGTCACAGCGATGTCGGGCTTTACAATACTCATTAGGTATTGATTATATTCTTAGGTGGTATATTTTCATTATCCGACGCGGACGAAGTCGCAGGTACCAGCTTGTATAGTACATGAATACTACAAAATACATATACTAGGTAAATGTTGTCAGTATTGACATAAGGTGCTGAAGATGGATGTTTCGTCCACAAATTACAAGTCGCTCAGCGAGATATGGAGATAATTATGTTTGACATTTGTCTAAAGCATATAGATTTGATTTTGAAATACGGAAATTCGTCTAAGAATTGAGGTGGTCTAAGATCGATCAGCTGAATTCACACGAATGGGCGGGACACGTCTATCGTGTAGCGGAAGTGCTTTGACGTAGGCGATTCTTGGAGTGGAGACCACCGACCACTTCCTTGGTTTAACAATGTTCTCTCATAATCTGGTTATTATGAAGGTTATGATGAATAACTATAAACCAGCATCACCAGAGTTTACAGTCAAGCATTTACATAGAGAATATGTACAGTTTTATCTGTCATCTTCGTACACTATCATTCGCTACATTCTGGAGTCAAAGTTAAGTGAGGAAGTATATAATTTTCACCGAGCAAATTACAAGGGGGTGCCCGAATGCCCAGTTGGAAGGAAGAGATTTGGCTTCAGTGTGGTGTGGCGCGCAGTGCACAATTTGTCGTAGATTGAGGGCACGCGCGTGGCCTTCTATGCACCGACACGCGACCCGCCGACCGCCGCGATTAAATTATCCCAATGTTGATTATAGTCCTCCCGATAACTAATTGATTACAAATCAGCTTACGCCTTTTGATATTGCTCGTAACAATATTTTATTTACGCAGGGAATCTATCTAGTTCATTGATAAATTCATCATTAGCACGAGAATATCATAGACAGGTAGGTATGTAAACGTAACTCTCCTGACGCCCTACGCAAATACGGGGTGTTATAAGTTTGACGTGTGTATCTGTGTGTCTGTTTTTACGGAATCGTAGATTCCAATCGGATGAACCAATTTCGATTCTTTTTTTTTTGGTTTGAAAACTAACGTTATTGGGATTGTTCCTAGGTATTCAGGCATTTGAAGACCATCAGCCCATTTCCTAGATGGAGAAGGATTTCCACACGTTCGGTGATATTTTCATATCTTGGTAACCTTGACCTGGTGCTGAAACGTCGAGTAGTCCGCGGAAGTCTCACGACATTCGTCACCAAATTCCCCTGGCAAATTACAGCAGATACAACGTGTTTGGGCAGAATAGGAAGTTACAATTTTAGTTTATAATTTTTAATAATGTTATTAATATTGAGGAAGTGGTAAAGTAGGTGGACCACAGGCAAAACCCGGTTTAATTTAGCACCGTGAAAAAAAAATTACATGTGCTCTTGCTCTTGCTTTTTGGTATAAGAAAAGCAGGTTGCATACAGAAAAATAAACTATGACTTAGTTTAGCTTAGCTCGCCTATCTTACGCAGTTTTTCATATATTAGTCTTGTGCACACAACTTTACATAGTTTGCGGTCTGCATACAAGTATGAAAAACTGCGTCATAGCTATGCGATCTAAACAACAAAAGCAAAGCTAGCTTTTTATATCCAGCATTTATTCACCTAACTCCTTCTAAACGGCTGAACCGCTTTGGATGAAATTTTGTGTATATTTAAGTGGGTCCCTGGATGGTTTCCATTAACAATTGGCTTTAGAATCGGGTTATACTTTTATTGATATTATTGAATTCCACTACTATTATTATTATTTTATTATTATATATCTGTTTTTGTTAATTTACTTCTGTCAGTTTGTTTTTGTTGTTTCTGTTTCTTATGCAATGTTATGTTAATGTCCTTTGTGCAGCGAATAAATGTCTTTCTTTCTTTCTTTGCTTTTGAACTGCATCCAGCCTAAGGGATGCCAAAGCTTAGTCACTTAAACTAATTATTTATACTTGTATTCTATCGTAGTTCTGAGCATTCACTAGGTATTGTACAGACAGGTCTATTAGAGGCATCTAGTGATATGTCAACAAAATCTAAGATTTGTTAGATATTTTTTCCAACCAATGTTATTACTGAAACTGTTGTACATTTTTCTATACCCAGCCGATTAATAAACAGTTAATGGTTGAATTTATCCGAGTCGCATGTCATAGAGTTACGGTGATCCGACGGCGGCGGGCGGCCCACTTGACGGGCCATCAATGCACCACGTCATATTCTCTCCATATATCATTCTCAGTTGCCGGCCATATCAACCTATTCATGTCACCAGCAACAACAATATGAAAACAGAGTAGCGCACACACCCTCTCAATGTATTGCGATGTTATTGACATCGCAATGCGAAATATTGACTATTGCTTTCGATTACTAAGCATATACTATGGAATTTAAGACTGAATAGCATTAAACTGAATGAAACAATATGTTATCTATTTATACAAAATTAACAAAAAGCGCTAAGATATCGTTTACGATGTGGACTGGCTGAATCTACATATAATGACTGCACGAGGCTGTACTTTGCGTGTCTTTCTTGGTGCAATTCCAACTTATTCATAGTAATTATCCTATACCAACTTTATCCTAATACCTATACACGGTTTTTTCACTCAGTCTTTTAATTCTCCAACAAACTGGTTGATAAGATAGAATTAGATAGTATAATTGATAAAATTTTGTTTATAGCGAAACAACTGTACAATGAAACAATATACTGTATGTCGCACGAGGAAGCTGATTTGATCTGATGAATATAGTTAGGCGGTCGACTTACACCTGACTAAGGACTAATCACTGAACCAATCGAGATGTGGATTGCTCATTTTTATAGTCACATAAAAAAAATAGTCCAGTGGTTAAAGATAGCTTTCTCTTATCCTTAACCACTTTTCTTCTCCGATCGAATTTTAAGGAAGCCCTGCTTGGACTGTCTGTATTGGGCTTCGACCTTGATTCAATATTTTTTATACAGCAATCCATGCTTAACAGTCATACGCCATTTATATTTATCATCTTCAAATGTTTAACTCGACGCCATATTTGATTGATTAGGACAAACATAAGGTGTCCACTTAATGTGGATACCGTTTAGAACACAAGACCTACCTAATACCGAGAAATCACTGAAATTACGTTACAAGAGCCGTATACCTACTCATCTCGACTTACGAATGTGAAATTATTTTTGAAGTAGTGTTATACAAACTAAGTTGAAGTTGTGTTGTGTTGAGTACTGGTAAGGGGTGGTAAGGTTCAAGGTCTTGGCATTGTTGAAATTAGGTATGGAAATTATTGAAGACAAATTGGAGAGAAGTTACCCCGATGGTATTTTAATCAATAAAGTTGAATTTATCAAGTATAGGATTATTTTAAAACATTTTTATGTGTGAATGCTTAAAATGAAGTCTCTAAATCGATATATGTGTCTGTACGGTACCGTATGGCTAGTGGTCGACGATTGTTGCAAGGACCACCGCGCCTCTGCAAGTCACTCACCATAATCCTTCACCTTCTTAACAAACATCGCTCTTATTTTTTAACAATAAGGTTTATATTTTCACGAACACCAGTTAATTGTAAACTGTAGGTATACGTTCCAAAAAAAAAAACAGATAGGTATATTGGTATTCTGTCGATTTATATTTTGGTAATCGAGCATCCAGCCGTTACATCACGGTTTTTTTATTTGACCAGTGTAGATTGTTACTCGAAGAAATACCTACTTCTATGTACAGTGTACAGGGAGAATGATGTCATTGAAGAAAATAAGGTAAAAAGTAAAGTAATTTTATAATAAATAGATGATTTCCGCATTCACCTAAAATAGTTTAAAACACATCTTAAAACGTATTTCTTGGATTCTTCAAAACTTTATTACCTACATCTCTTTCTTCCCTATAACAAAAAGGACGATTTTTTTTAAATATCTCATGCCGCCTGCCAGAACTTTACATTAAAATGAAATGTTTACAAAACTTTCTACTTATAAAATTACTATAAAATAAAATAAAATAAAACTTGGCAGATATACACAATGACATGATGGTAGCATGATGGTACCACAATGATGATACAACATTGATTGTGCATGACTGAAGATGAGCCAGCTATGTATGTGCTTTTGGTTGAACACAAACCGAAGAGTTCGAGCAGGTATATTGGTATGGATTTTTTACTTCTCTTAGAAATACTTACTCTAATTTCAATGTAGGTAATATAAGTAAAAAATGATGTGATGATTTTAGATTTTTTGTTGCATACGAGGCCTATGCATCATCACTACTCTAGACCTGTAAATCTATTAAATACCTAGGGAGTTCACCAAACGTATATGGACCTACCAAAATTAAATTTGCTACACGGATTGCAAATTAAGCTTAAAAAAACACTTTTCACGCCAAAATAAATATTTTTGGTTAGATGTGCTTTTCAACTATTTCAGTTTGATAAAATGGAGTGAAGGCGAAGCCAATTACACTTAAAGCAATTTTTTACAAGTTCGTTTTAGAAAAAGACAAGAGTCCAACCTGCTTCGACCTCCTGTTTATGGTCAGATATTGCCATGACGATCATGATAATATTTAATGAAGACCATAACAATGTAGAGCTAATCATTGGTTTAGGGGCGTGGAGTTCGATCAGATTGCGAACCGCGCCATCGGCGTGGACGCGATCCGCCCGCATCCCGCACCCTGCACCCACCATATTTGCATAGTTAACGAGGGCACCCTGAACACCCACTAGGTATAGCCATGCTACCCACCCTTTCCCCAGATTGCAACCCGCCCCCGTCACCCGTCGACATAGCCTTGGGTCATGACACCAATATCACAAAAATAATACCTATATAAGATTGCCCAAAATTATATTAGTATTTAAATCAAATGCCCATTAGCGTGACCAATAGCGTATAGGCTAGAGACGTAATTAATTACGTAAAGTATGAGTATATACCTATTTACAATATCATAATATAAATAACTAGATATATTAACTACAGTAGGTAACCCTACTTTTACTATAGGGGATTAAGTTTCAATATTACATATAGGTAAGTATGTAGAACATTGGATTTGAAAATGATATCTAATAAAAGTAGGTAAGTACATACCAATTTCATTTTTATGGTGAAATATTACATAAGTAATAAAGGTATATAATAGTGAGTTTACTAGGTAATAGAGATAAATATAGGCAATCACAAACTATATAGTGATACTTACGTATTAGGCAATGCTCGTCATTTCTTGAAATGACAACCAATGACAACCAACATAGCCCATAGAAGTTAGAAATTGAAGTAACCTTATCGTGGCTTTGGAGTGATGAACTTAAAGAAGCGGCTTGCAGACAGACGATGGATGCGGATGGCAGACAATCAAGATGTTGCTTAGTTAGAAAAAGCTTATATTCAATCGTATTATAATACTAATCATATTATGATATTATAACTAGTGTAGTATTAAGCACAAAGTACTATAACTATATACGGAATTAAGCCATCGAAGATATCGAGATAATATCGAAGTCAGCGCCATCTCTTACGGGACTACGCAACTAGTAAAAAGGCGAAAAAGGTCATAAGCAAAAAGTGAAAATAGGTATATATGATTACTCCTTCCCGTCCCTCGTTAGCCTATGAAATAGGAATACGAATTTCAGTCCTTAAAGCTATAGTAGCGCCACCTATATAGCCATTTTCGTTAGTATCTGTCGTTAGTAATCTGTATGTACCACTTTCCGTCATAACTAATGAGGTGAGTAGTAAAAGCTCAGAGTAAACATAAGCAAGCTATAGAGCGAACGTTAGCGAGTATGAACTGTAAGCACAGGTTTGAACAGTATCGAAATTGCAATGGCGACGCTATTAATCACAAATGTCACGCGCGCTGAATATTTCTCCCACCGATATTTATTTAAATTTAATGTTATAATGGTGAATGCGCAGTACCAAGCTGTAAGAACGATTCACGGAAGCAAACTAATAAGAACAATGATTTTTCTTTTCATCGGTAAGTAATATTTTGATTAGAAAACACGGATTTTAACAAAATTACTCATGGCGAGAAAGGAGGTTGCGGGAGGCGCGGGGGCGGGTCCACGCCGGACGCGTTTCCGCGCCTCCCGCTTCACACCTCCTCCGCCTTGAAGATAGTGCTGTACCACGTTGTACTCGAATATTGTGTAATAACATGATTTCTTCCGCAATAATGATATGTAAGTATTAGACATTAATATTGTTTGTATTATCTACTAACAAATTATGGATTAATATTTAAAATAATTCCTCCTTCACGTCGTTACGCCCCGCTGTCGTCCAGGCGTGTTGCTTACTGTAGACAACATACAATTTTTTTTTTTACTTTGAAATCATTATTTCATTCTAGTTTTACAAAATATGAGATTAATTATAAATACTTACCTACATGATTATGTTACGTACCAACATAATAGATACTTATAAATAATAAGTTATTATAAGTACCATACCAAATTAAGGCATTTATGTAAGTATTACTTACCTACAAATATATAATAAAATACATACAAGATCGTACAACAAAATAATACAAAAAATACATACATACAAAATACATACCTACTTAATACTTAAACTAATGAAGTACTGACATTTACGCACAGACATTAATCGTGGCACATCACTATTCAACCGCTACATCTATCTATCAGTATCTATAGAACATCTGCTTACACTTGGCATAATGGACAACAAGCGACGTTAGCGCTCTATAGCTTGCTTATGTTTACTCTGAGAGTAAAAGTTTATCTATTTTCGTTCTAATGTCTTAAAGTTAAAGCTATCGAATTTTTAACACTTCAATGGTTTGCAATTTTTTTTATTGTTAGCTTAATTGTTTCCATACCGAGCCGCATTTGAATTTAAGATGTTTTTGACAGTGAAAGACGTTAAAGTTTGCGGGCACCGCGGAAACTGGGAGCGGGGCGGGGTTGGGCGACTTCATTTTGCGACTACGATTGGACTACGACAAACTGACGAACCACGAACTGAACAGTTGAACCATTCATAAACTTTTAATAGTTGCGTTGATTTTGTTATGATTTTTGTCTTATCTGTAAATATAAGCATAGATTGTTACAAACATTAATCACAGTTGTTAAAAGCTTTATTTTGTTGTTGTTTGTATCTTTGTTTTATCGATTTCTTAATTTGGTTAGCAAATATGTCGGTTAGTGCTGAAAACTTGTCTACAGATGCACAGGTATGTAAATTTGTAACCTACTATAACGACTAATATATGTATAGTTATGAGAAAGTTTCTTTATGTTTTTATTAATATTAATGTCTAAACATTATTTATACTTATTTATTCCTTTAGTAATTATCTTAGAACAATTGTAACTGTGAGTCACATTTGTAAGAGAGGGGGCGATGTACGGAAATGGTGACCTATTACTTCCATAACGACCGTTCTTATTATTATATAGAAATGGGCACAAAGACACTAGGTACTAAATATCAAACTAGTCTTTCTTTACAAAGGTTAAATGATATCAACACTCAACTAAACTAAATAGACTAGTTTGAGACAAACTAACTAAATTTGTCTCAAACTACTCAAATTAGACACAAATAAAGCTACTGTAAATAGTATTAAAAATAAAAACTGTACTCAAATGCAATAAAGTTATATACCTATACATGTTTAATTAAGTAGATATTTCAAGTTAAACTTACCTGTTAAAGGAATGAGGGCACATAACCAATAACTACATAAGCACATAACACAAAGAACAATGTTATAATTACAAGGAAATATAACCATCATTACTAATAAGTAATTAACATTTAAACAGGTTGTTTACCAAGTGTGCTATGTCGGGACGGGATTGTATGGATTAATTTTTATTTTCTCTTTCCCTTTAACACCAACGATGTATTTGACGGCCTTAAAACAACTTGGTAAATTTAAAAGTCAAAACTTAAAGATTATATTGAATACTAAATATACAGCACATTCCAAATCTGTGATCTTGTTTTTTTGTAGGTATTTGGTAACATCTTCATTGCCTTCTTGTTAATCCCATCATTGTCTTACCAACAAATAATGCTGATGGCATTAAAAAGTGCCAATGTCACCACCAGGGGGAAATCACAGTACACAGAATTGTTTTAACTGTCATAGATTATTATTATAATAGCCAGGTGTTCGATTTTTTTACAGTTGTCGGCAGAGAAATATATACAAGCCCAACCCGTCTGACATTTGTTAGTCTTTTGGTTTTTGGTCAAGGCTTTTGATAAGATCACTGTTGATATTTTAATTAGTTAGGTCCTATAATAGATTTAATATATAGCATATATTTGATCGATACACTCAATGGTTTTCAGTCAAAGTGGCCATACTTTGATTATATCATTATCATTACAACCAGTACTTACATGCTGATTCTATGAGGATTTCTAACCCCACAATTTTTCTTTTTAATTTTTTTTGTACATCACAAATGAAATTGAACAGTGACATCCACCAATACTGATGCAATAGTTGCCACTGCTATTAGTCTCCAGCAGATTTATCTGATAAGTAATACACGAGTATGCTGTATTCATATAGGAGTATAAATATTCATGACTTGAATTTACTTGTGGTAACTTTCCTATAAACTTTGAAATATTGTATTAAATTTGAATTGTTTTTAAAATTAAAAGATTTACTAGTAAGCCAAGTTGTTGTTAACAGAGTAAATATATTTCATATAAGAATTAATTAATGTTATCATAATAGACAGGCAGGTATTTTAAAATACGTGGGAGCGCTCTAGCAATCATTTGGACAAATATTGCACGAGCTAGATTTGTTCGATGGTAATGGGACAACCTATATTAAAATCTGTCACATTTCACAGCTATCCAAGATTTCCCCGATTTAAAAGGTAGAAAAATGTTTCTCCATTGAGATGCAATCCATAATGTGAATATTTATAAAACTAAAATCATATAATAGCAAAAGTCTTCCGCAGAATGATCTGAGGATAATGGAATTTTTGGTGTCGACTGCTACTTGGCAGTCGCTTTTACAATCTAGATCTGTTTACAATCTAGAGACATATATCAATAGGTTATGTCGAAGCTTTATGTAGAGTCAAGTGCATAAATATATGTATATGCAAAAAATCGTTCCAAAAATATGTTTTTAAAAATGTGTATTATAAATGTGCACATATAACTAACTCATTTAATATTTTAGAAGTAGGTAAGACATATTATTGTTTGCGAAGACATATTAACCGTGAGAAAAATATTATGTATATCCTGATTCCTTTAGTACATTACATGTTATAGTAATAGTTTAGTAGATACATATTTTTACACTTGACTGTACATAGGACATAGATATAACAGTGTACAGCACTAAGTACTGAATGTACTGGTAATGATAAACAGGTTGGAATGGACACTATGAGTGAGTGTTTTAATAAATTTTACAAGAAATCGTTCTTTCTTTTTTCTTTAGAGCTGCGATGGAGGATCCATGTGTTTGGAGTTGGCTTTGGAAGGGGAGCGGCTGTGTAAGGCTGGTGACTGTCGTGCTGGTGTAGCATTTTTCCAAGCTGCTATCCAAGCTGGTACTGATGACCTGCGCACACTCAGTGCTATATATAGCCAATTAGGAAATGCCTACTTCTACTTAGGAGATTATAACAAAGCTATGCAGTATCATAAACACGATTTGACATTGGCACGGTGAGATTATATTTAGATATTTCTTATTAAAAATGGCATTTAAATAATGTTTTTTATTATGCAATTAATTGTCCACATGATAATTTGTATTTATAACTAGTTGAACCCTCCTCTTATTTAATTATATATACATATTTAATTATAACATCAGCTGTCTGTCAGTGAAAATTCTTTAAAATCGCTTCAAAAAATGTTTTTTGTTATAAGTACTGTCTTTACTTTGATATACCTATATACGTTTAGTAAAAAGTAGTTATTTTGACATTACAAACACACACTTAATTTTTTTTTATTGTTTGGCTAATTTATAATATTGTTTATTACACAGAACGATGAATGATAAATTGGGTGAAGCGAAGGCATCGGGTAATCTTGGCAATACTTTAAAAGTGATGGGCAAATTCCCTGAAGCAATACAATGCTGTAAGCGTCACCTCGAAATCGCACGATCCCTCAACGACCACTTAAGCGAGGGCAGAGCGTTATATAACCTTGGCAATGTATACCACGCGCAAGGGAAACATTTGGGACGCGTAGGTCAAAATGACCCTGGGCACTTTCCGCAAGAAGTACGCGACTGCCTGGTTCAGGCAGTTGCTTATTATGAGTAAGTTTTGCATTTTTGTGCTCAGATCATAGATAAAAGCAAAAAAAAGATACGTGACACACTATCCGCGCGTGGTTCTTATAAATTGAGTCCAGTAGTCTTAGTTCTGTTCGGGGAACAGATCTCGTTTGGATGTGGATGCGTAGCCATTACTCATATGGTTATCTCATTCTAGCTACCGTGTTAAAACATTTGCCTATCTCCCTCTTTACACATATTTGATGTTAGTATTGTACCTGTGGGAGTATTTAACTATTTACGCATATGGATATGTAGTAGGCCATTTGTCGATTACGCAATATAGCAACGTATCTTTCTCTTTCTCTTCTCTATGGCTCAGATAATGTAAATTACGAATTTTATTTAATATGTTCATTTAATTTTTAGAGAAAATTTGAATTTAATGCGCGAACTAGGGGATCGCCAAGCTGTCGGACGCGCTTGTGGCAATCTGGGCAATACTTGCTATCTTCTCGGTGAATTCTCAAGAGCAATCGGATATCACACTGAACGTCTGCAGATTGCAAGGGAGTTTGGGGACAAAGCAGCAGAACGAAGGGCTAACAGTAACCTAGGCAATTCGCACATATTCCTTGGACAATTTGAAAATGCTGCGGAGCATTACAAGTGAGTCTGATATGTGGTGGTTAGGTAATTATCTATTGAATAATTTATCTTTGCCGTTCGACATAACCAATTCTCAACACAATCAATTCGAAATTATACTGAACTTGCTCTATATAGAAATGGACTGTCCTTTTTCATTTTTTACTCAGCTAGATCCATTCAACCCTTCCCGCTCATCTCAATTATCTTTGCAGTTGAAATCAACAGATCAAATTGTTTGTTGGTGAAAATGTAAAATTAATTTATGTAAAAACGAGTCCATTTAATTTTCCATCCCTTTTGCGATGGAAACCTCGCTTAACACAATGTGAAAATGATAATAATGGCGAATGTACGTGTCACAGACGCACACTAGCTCTCGCCGAAGAGTTGGGAGACGCCGCTGTGGAGGCGCAGGCCTGCTACTCGCTCGGCAACACGTACACCTTGCTTCGGGAGTATCGCGTAGCCGAAGAGTACCACTCGCGGCACCTAGCCGCCGCCAGGAAGCTGCAAGACCGCGTTGGCGAAGGCCGCGCTTGCTGGTCTCTGGGCAACGCACATGCAGCGCTAGGCAACCACGAGAAAGCGCTCTATTACGCCACAGAACACTACAATATTTCCAAGGAGGTAATTAGTATTCAGTACTTATCAACGGCTCTAGTAATAGTTTATCTACCTATATTTCAATATTAAGTGTTTAAACTTAATTATTGATCAATTATTTAAAACACTTTTAAAAAAATAAGCAATATACCCCATTGTAGATTATGATGCATGGAACCCATTATTCTTCTATCCTCACTGCCCCGCCCCTTGAGATATATCATCTACAAACCCTTGAATATCAAACTCTGAATATAAAACAACACCTTTGTTTTTAGAAAAAAATCGCTTATAATGGAAAAGTCACTTCACAACGCACACTAAGTATACAGAATGGCCGGTAATTAGTGGATAATCTTGGAATCTAAGATAGTTCTAGTCATGACCTATCTATAACCAGATTTTCGTTTTAATAAAAATTGCAACAGGTTTTTGACATTTTTTTCAAAAAGCGAATATCTGTTCATATATTGAATTTCAGAGTTGTCCATTATTTACCGATTTAAAATTTAAATTTCTAATTTTATTTTTGTACAGAAATTCTTATAAATGCATCATTTTGTTTTTCAACACTGCACGTCGCGCAATTATAATTCGGATTTGTTGTATATTTACTATGTAATTGCTAAGAGTGCTCTTACAATAATTTTATTTTGGTTGTGAATCAGCTGGGCGACGTGTTGGGCCTGGCTACAGCTCAGATGAACATTGGCGACCTTCGCAAGGTGCTCGGTCTGCCTGCTGAGACCGAGGCGCCACTCGTAACCCCCGCCTCCTCCCCGCCAGGCGAAGGCCCCCGCACGCCTTTCAACGCCCTTCGCGTTAGGCGACAAAGCATGGAACAATTGTCGCTCATACAGGTCACTCCACTAATCCTACAGTAATGGACCTTTCAATCATATCACCTTACAAGCCTTCTTTTTATTTTGAAATGTTCTGTTCACAGTATAAAGCTTGTGTTGTCTTGTTCTGGTAACATTAATTAGGGTGATGATACACACAAGAAGCAGCAAAAATATTTTATTTATTAGATACTTAACAGCTCAAATGCAAATGTAGACGCATCAGCACAAGCTGCTACTCGTCTTTGAAATAAATGTCATAAAATGTAAAATGTATGAATCTATATTCGTGCGAGTGTAAATAAAATAAATACATTTGAAAATATTTGCCATACCGTTTCGTTTATTTAGTGTAAATATAAGACAGCATATATTAAAGATACTCTTTAAATTGTAGCCTGCAATTATAATGAAAATTAGCTGTAGATGACATCAAATAAAAAACAATATTGATGAAAACTATGTGGATGGACGGACAATAAGCAATCTGGTAAAAGGTTTTGTTCTAATAAATGTATTAGTTATATTCTTTATTGCATTCTAACAGATAACACCAGATGCGAAGAAGAAAGAAGAGCAAGAGCAAGAGAAGGATCTGAAGACAGTGGTGCGTATGGAGTCTGAGGATAATCCTGCTGAGTCGTTCTTTGATCTGTTGAGCCGCTGCCAATCTGAACGTATGGATGAACAGCGCGCGGTGCTAAACGCCGCAAAAGATAAAGAAAACCGACCCAAGAACAAACCAATTGTCGAAACGAAGAAGCTGCAGCGTTCAGCCAGCAGCGGTAATAAGACTGCCACGTGAGTATTTTTACTTCTATACTTCTTTAAATTTGCTTCCATAGGCAATTCAGAAAATTGTTAGTAAAAAAATCTTGTTAATGTTGTTGTTGTTCATCTACATCCAAAATTTAAATAAACCACTCAATAGCTAAAGGATCAATATTTTTTTAGTTTAATCGAATTCATCCAATGAATAAGTAAGAGTAATAAATCATAAGTAGGTACCTATTAAATAAGAAAATAAGAAAGAGTAGTTGGCTGACTGGCGGTGCATGCAAATCGTTGTAGGTGGTATCTTTTTTCTAAACACCCATCTCAAATTTTAATCGAAATAATATATCTGCAATATGCAACAGAAAGAAACCGTACTATGCAAATAGGTTCGTGGCTCTAAGGCGGTTTCATACATCTGCTTTATCGTCAACTGTAACGTCAACTATGTTTGTAAGAAACCTTTTAACCATTAATGCCAATATTTTACTTGCTTTGTATGAGCCTTAACAAGCTGTCTATCACATAAGATTTTACAATAGCTGGCAAAAAGAACAGGTGAATGAGATGAAATGATAATAATGGGTAGTTGGACACCGTTAACAAGATTCAATAGATAAAAATAATGTAGGTAAAATACATGAAACATTGAAAAGAGCGAGACTCGCGTCTCGAGGCGTCAGTCTTATCTGTGTGCTTGACGCTTATCGTTCTTACAGACGAGCTATCGGGTTGCGATTGTACAAACGGAAATTTTCATTTTCATTGCGGGTGCACGTCGTAAGACATTTTCTTGATTGGCTTCTTTACATTTTCTTTACTTGGCATTTTTTATATTTCCCCGTTGTGTTTTGGGAATAGTGTAAACGGCGCATAGGATACGTGAGTCCAAATACTAAAATCTAATTGAGACGCCGCCCAAGAGATTTCTTATAATGTGCACTCTACCTTGTTTGTTTCAGCTGTGGTCAAAATGAAATCAAACTTGAAACGATCAGAGTACGTACAATTATAATGATCGCCTTAAAAAACGATTATCTAGTACTAGCCACCCGCTCTCGGCTTCGCCGGAATTCCGTGGAAAAATATCTGACTGATAGTGAAAACCGCATCAAAACCCGTTGCGTGGCTTAGGAGTTTGTTTCTTCTAAACCGTGCAAAAGATTTTGATGCGGCTTGCACTTTCGTTTAGACTTTAGAGAAATTCATCAGGAAAACTAAATTGTATAATATTTTTACTAAAATTGCTTTTATTATGAAACTATAAGGCTTGTGTTTTTTCTCTAAATATTGATTTTAACCAATAATTTCAATACTTAAATTAATTTTTAAATCGATTGAGTAGTACAATCTGAATGGCAATTGGAATTCGTCAAAACAAATTACGTTTTATTTTGTGCCTAGGTTAGGTTATGCTAAATGTTTTTTTTGCATGTGAGCGAACAGGGAGTAAATATGAACTTGTACTTTGTATTTGAAATATATGTATGAACAATAGCTCTATTTCGGTACACAAGTTCAACTGAATGTATATACATTGCAATTTCGTTTTTCAATCTAAATATCTCAATATCAACATTCGAACATTTATGCTAAAAGCAATTTTAATTACGTCACCTCGCAAGATATATTATTTCGATGCATGTGACAGCGCCCCCGATCATCCGCCAATGACTATTATCTCTTTATTTTTAAAACCGATGACACGTGTAAAACCTTTTTATGTATTTTACAGTTCGAGCGATGCGCTCTTGGACATGATCCACGAGATTCAATCGGACCGTATGGACTCTCAGCGCGCCGAACTGCGTCCGCTGCCTCGCAATATAAGCACCGATAGTAAGGGAGCTTCATTGCCAGGACTACGCAACCAACAGACCATCACCTCGAAGCCAGACGACGATTTTCTGGATATGATTGCCCGTGTACAGGTAAATCAGCTTTTATTAACGTCCGACGCAAAAACAGGCGTGTTTGGCGTGTGAGTCTGTGAATGTGTGTACTGTGTATGGGTATTCATTAATACTGTTATTACATGGTGATCTTCTGTAAGGAGGCGGGTACTGCCGCCAGACGGTCTGCTCGAATGAATGCAAAAAGCAGTCCAGCCTTACTTTTCAGATCAAGGCCAGAGACAACTTTGAAAACTTCATTTCCAAAGTGGACACTGGCGGGAATCGAATCGATTTCAACATATCTAGATCTAACTTAACAAAAACTTTGTGCATGATCTAAATCTGGTCACGGATGCTATGAAGATAATGTGCAATGGAATTGGAAGAATGATAGTGAAATCTCTGTTAAGGGATCTCGGTTGGAGGAGCAACGGACGGAACTGCCTCGTGCCAAGCCAGAAGAGAGGCCGAAGACAGTGCCGGATGATGACTTTTTTGCTTTGCTGATGCGCGCTCAGGCTGGCCGCATGGAGGATCAACGTGCTACGGTAATCATTGCTATCTCGTACATAATCTGTGACTTGGGACTACTGTGTCCCACTGCTCGTCACTGGCCCGTTCTCTGAGGATTCCATACTTACTTCACTTTATCACTTACTAGCTAAACGCAGCGACGCGTGAGGCTCCGCCTTCTTTGACAAAGCCTTGATTAGGCTCGGACTTATCCGTGATTAGTACGGAGAGCCTTAGGCCGCTGGGGCCGGAAGGTTCTTGAGCGTAGGACACCCACAAGTCGGAAAGACAACTTGATCCTTTTGGAAAATAAAGGGGGAGGCCTATGTCCAGCAGTGGACGTCCTACGGCTGAGATGATGATGAAATTATGAATCAGGCATCTCTGCTTCGGTGTAGTCACTCTTGCGGAGATGTGTACTGAACTTTTAGAAGAAAGGTTATGTTGGAGCTCTTATTACATAAGTATCGTATATTAAACTATAGTTCTCATACCTATTTTAAATTTTCTATTTTACTTCCTTTTTTTAATCAAATTTTCTAGGTAATACTATCGCCCTTTTGTGCTTCACTTCTCAAAAAATAAACTCAATAAAAAAATCAAAGTTCTAGCTTTTCATACCGCTGAATTTCTTAATTTTAGAGGTTGCGTCATGTGGAATGGACCTTAAAAATATCTTATTATTATATTTTCAGATTCCTCTGCAAGAAAATCGTTTGAATCAGACTGGATCCGGCTCCAAGAAGTAAAACAATATATGTTTCTTTCAATGATAACCTTACTCCATATACTGAAGATATTAAGTAATCATAGATAAAGAATTTTGACCAAAAGAACGTCTTTTTAGGCTCATAGCGAGGCTTTCTCAAAATGAGTAGTCAGCAAAACAGGCATAAGTGTAGTTCTACCACTTAACGTCACATTTCAATTATTTATTCATAATAAGACAAAAGTATCGGTAACTAAGAACAAAAAAGCCAAACCGTCCTACTACTCGTCTGTTATTTGGTATTTTTAGTGTCGTCTTCTGACTAAAAAACAATAAACGTAAAACAATAAAACACATGTGTTTTGAATCGGACCACACTTTTTTCATTTTTTAAAATATATTTTTAGCCTGTTTTTCTAACTCCCATTAAGATACTACATATTGTGAGCCTAAACAAAGAACGTGTATTTTTTGTTTGACCGAAGAATATTACGTTATAGTATAGATAGAGTAATTAATTAATATCTTGACTCATTGTATAATTTCGCAACTGCGCTAACAGGTGGCGCCAGTGAAAAAATTAGATGCGCTATCGTTACGTTCTAGTTATGAAGGGTAGAGGTAAGGAGGACCGACTTACATGTCGCTAGTGTAGCATTGGTGTTTGATATGGTTGGTTGGTTGCGTAGTTCATTAAATAACCGTAAATAAAATGCTACTAGTGCGTCACATCCCAATGCTACTACAGCGCCACCTAATTTAGCGTATTCGGCGGACACTTTCTTATGTTGAGTTGGGCCAACTTACCTCTATTCTCTATGGTTCTAGTAATTCGGTAGGACAAATTGAAACACTGGTCTGGTTATGTGGGGTGGACGGCGCCTGAACATCATCAGAAACAGCAAGACAGATGCTGCCACATCACACCACATTGACGATACGTTCCGCGCCACCGGCGATGATAGCGCGATCTAAATTTTCCACTTGCGCCATTATGTTAGCGCAGTTGTGAACTGAACTTGTGAATGTTTCATTATTCGAAGCCTTCTTGTATCAGCTTCTTTAGGACACATGCCGTTTTCTCTTTTGAAACTTTAACTTACTCAAATATTTTTTTCCTTTTTCAAGATGCAAATTACACCTTAGTAAACAGAGATGGTATAACATCTGGCATTTGGTGCATGCGCACTTGTACAGCAACGTCAGTCTTGTTATTTAACCCTTTAACCGCTTGGTTTTGTAGGAGTTGTCGCTAAGACCACAACTCCTGACTCGTTTTTTTTTTATTTTTTTTTATGAGAAAGCAATGATTTAAAAATAAAGATTATACAAGTAGAGGAATTTGTCGTACATATATCCGGCTCTGACGAAATGGACACGACACCTCATATTTTATGGTATAAAAAACATTAGTTTCTTTAGTAAGTTTCAGTAATAAGATAAAGAAGTTATTACACTTTAAAATTGTCCTAAAGTCTGAAAACACCTCGCCATACACACCTTTATATTTAGATACCCTCCACACTATGTACTGAAAATTTTGACGGTTATAGATTTTCGTTAGAAAATTGAAACTATATTTTTGTTTCTATTTATACAACCTTTATGACTAAAAATTTTATAGGAACTACTGATATATCTAATTTAGATTAATAATCCTCCAAATAGATTTTGTATCTTTTGAAACTATAAATCCAACGGCTGGTCACAATATCTAACAACTTTATTGTGTTAGGCTTAAGAACTTTTTTAGCTTATAATTTAACTTATGAAATAAACGCTAGGAATTAATTTTATTAAATTTTACTAAGTATTGACTCCAATATTAAATTAGCCACCTGTCAAAAGGTTTAATAGGCTAGTTGACAAAATTTGGAAATTAGTTTAAAACTATAGCTTAGCATCTATTTAACCCCAAAAATACATTATTTTAAGAAAAATAGGTCTTTTACATTAGTATTTTGAGTTTTTAGAAATGAACTTGAAATTGACCGCGAAAAAGGCCAAGACTGCATGGCGTCTTGAATGACGTCACACCTCGCGAAATAGTCGTGATTGTTTATGACAGTCAATTGTGTCAATGACAGCTACAATGGCGTTTCGCGAGGTGTGACGTCACGCTTCCATGCCTTCTCTGATCGGTGTTTAATGTCACGTGATTAAACGCCTCATTTTGTCGATTTTATTTTCCAAAAATATTATTAATCTTTTATTATTTTAATAGAAAAGTTGTTTTTTTGTTTACTAATTATCATAGTTAATCATTAGAAACTCTAAGCCATCCGATTTATTCTTAGTGGAAACAAGCCTATTGTTGTGTAAAAAAGTTCAAGAATATACAAGATATGAAGAGAGTGATAAATAAATTCAGTTATCTCTTATAATGCCGTTGTTCTATTGGGATTATTTAAAAAAATATATTGCTTGAGATTTTTTTTAAATGGCCGATGTCAGTTTTATAAACACGGTAAAATATTTTTAAATCTTTTAATAACTTCATCTTTTTTAATAATCATTATATCAGTCAATTATTTTTTAAATTAATTTTCAAATAATTATTGCGTCAGTGTCTCGGGGTTTCAGGAGTACGGTAGTGCTAAACTCTAATTAATTATTGTATTTATATTTTAATTTCATGAAAATTAATTTTGTTTAACATATTTTTCATTACTTAATTCGTGTATTTAATTTCAAAATGTCCTTGACGCATCCCGACCCTAATGGACTCTGCTGCCTTAGTATAAACTATTTGACAGCATAACACAATTAAAGAACTTATTGACATTATTTTTCTGAAATATTTCGTGTAACCAAAATTATTGACCTCTGCACTGGCCTATTTTCAATTTGTAATGTATAGCAATAATAAATTATAACAATATTTTTATATAAAAATTTATGTCATAGTGAGATTTTATTATATAATTTATACAATGGTGCACTACTATTTGGATCATAATTTACCATAAATAAGAACAAGTTCGTGTACTAATTATACATATATTAAGAATAATTTTAATGTGCTACATTAATTTTGTTTTTAACAATTGTATGTAGGCCCTGTTTTATTTTTTAGAAAAATGTATCGGTAAATCTCGTATGCAAAGCCTATTTCGCTTTATGGCTTTTAACAAGGTTTTAACAGTTGTCGAGTTTTTCACGAAATAAGAGACCTTTACAATAAGCTCCGTCTTCACCCATCAGTAACTTTAGTATGTTTAGCACACCTTTCACTAAAACTGTGCCAATATTAGCTTATATTTCCTATTTGGCCGTTATTGGACTTTGTTAGTTGGACTAAATAGTATTTGAATGGGTTTTAGTTATATAAATGGGTATAGTTATAACACATGTATAGTTTACCTGTTTTCACCTTAAAATATTTACATTTAATATTATAGTTATATTCCACCTTTATCCCATGAATAGCAATATATGAAAGAAAGTTATTATTTGTATCATTTTTTTTCTATATCGTTTGGACCAGTAAGACAAGATGACGTATTTTTGTCTTATCTTTTTTTTCATTCCATCTGCATTTAGTATTTAATTAATTGCTAAGGTATGTTCTTGAAGGAATTGATTTAAATGGTGCGTTATGTATCATATATTATTATACTTGTGTAGGAGTTAAGGTCAGTAGTTAATGTTAAGTTTTTATTTGATGTGTCAAATACGATTGTAAAGTCTGCTTTAAAACTGCGTAACTTTTTAAGCTTAAGACGAAATGAAAGTCTTGTATTGATATCAATGAAGACCGAGTGATAGGCGATAACACTTAGTTGAACGTCAGCGGAAACCAATCATTTGTCTCTGGTGCCACCATAATAATAACTCCAAATATATTCGTAACCATCACGTAACCCGCATCTTCCATGTATGACATAATTGTTACAAACTTGCTTAAGTTTATTACGTAAAGCAAATTTCCAAAGTGTGAGTGTTATAATTGACGTTTGTGAGAAATCCGGTTTACTTGTATTGTAATATGAATACAGTGCCTAGAAATTCAATGGAAACCGATATTATATACATTTGTCGTAAATCTATAAGCGGTGGACAATTAATTAGAAAAATGTCATCTAAATATTTGGTTGTCTCTTTTTTAAACAGAAGATATACTTAGTCTACGAAATATTTATTTTATATAAAAAATATATATTTAATCTATGATTTTGTCCAATATATAAGACATTCGTTTGTACGTCCACCGCTATACATATCTAATTACTAAGTAGGGATAGAAGTATGTTAAGGAAGGATATTTAACGCACATGAAATAATTTTAATTAATAAATACCAACCAAACGTTGTATATTAGTGACTAAACATTTCATTATATTGCCAAATTATTGTAACGTATATTATATATATATTCGTTATTAAATAAATTATACTGGGACATAAATTTGTTTTTTTTTTAATTTTTTTTTATAAATCTCCTATTGACACAGCGACAAGATATCACGCTTCTCGTTCATAATTCCTTAATGCAAATGATGCATGTTTAACATTTTTGCAAGTGATACCATCTGTCAACAAAATATTGGAGATGGCCAGAGAGAGACGGTAGACATTTCTGGGTAGGTATTTGAGGCAAGAAGTATAGGCTTTTCCTATACTTCTTGTATAATACCCTAAAGCGAATCGTCCACTGCCAACTAAACTAACTGGAAACTAAGCTAACTAGCAAATATGTAGTCCGTCCACAGAAAAATAAGTGTACAAACATGTTCAAACAAACAACACTAGCGACAGGCGCTAGAGGGGTGAGGTAAGGGTGTGAGAGGCGCACAACTAAGTTCGACTATAGTTGGGCTATTTTACTTACTTACGCACATGTATGAAAAATTGGCTCAACTATGCGATCTCAGCTAAAGTAGGTAACTTAGTTTAGTTAGCGGTGGACGATCGGCTTTACACTTTATACGATGCATTATTTGGCATTATAAGTAGGTATGTATAGATAAAATAATGTATTTCTTACCTGTAGCTCGCTCCCACGTTCGTATTACTCGATTCCTAAAACTCTGGTCAGCAGTTTACGCTTGCTCATGATAAGTGCCCACCAACGGTCACATAATTACGAGAGATGGTACATTTCTTTATTTTTTTAAGATTCATATTATTGTCTCAAGCATACACTCTTAAGTAGTTTTTAATTAAATTTGAATGAGAATAGTTTAGTGTTGGTAAGCCAAATAAGTACTTTTAAAGATACGGACGGTATTCAAATAAGGGCAAAAGTTCTAAAAAAATGGATGTTTGTGTGTTTGGGTATTATAGAAGAAGTATAAAACAAGTTTTCAGTTTGCCTCAAATGAAATGTCTCACCATCTCTCGGAAGAAGAGGGCCATCGGGGTGTTATTTGCGAGAATTTAAAGAGAATTTGAAATGAAGAGATCCGTAGACTCTTCATTTCTAATTCGATCAAACATTTTGTTAATAGCTGGCGATAACGATAAGTAAGCATTTGATAAGTTCGTTCGTTTCTTTGCATTATTCTTGAAGTGCCCGGTGCACTTCACGTAAATCACATTTCTAATCTATTAGATAGATTAAAAAAAACATACACACTTGAAAAAAAAGGTCAGATGGGTGAAAATGCGGTGTCAATTGTTTTTTACGCAAACACCATGAATTCCAATCCATTTCCTACCACATTAAATTTACGACCACTTGAAAAGTGTCAAAATGTTTAGGCGCATTTAATAACAAACAACTAGTGTTTCAAAATCGTGTGAATGGAATTATTATAACTTTACTTAGCTGCCGTACGGCTAACCTCACTCAAACTTACCTACATAAAAAAAAAATTTACAAGATTAGACAAATTGAAATTTATTAGTATAATTATAGTAATTTTATAGTATAACCATAAACCATTTTATATATAACAGCGACCAATTTTTTTACCTACAACTCTTCCCATAAGTGAAGACAGAATTAAAATCGGCCCAGCCGTTCTCGAGTTTTAACGCGACAAACGAACAGCAATTGATTTAAGATAGTAATTTTATAGTAAAACTAGTGTCCGCTCCCGGCTTCGCCCGGTGACCAATTTTTTTACGTACATACCTTCCCTGATTATCCCTCTATCCATAAGTGAAGACAGAATTAAAATCGGTCCAGCCGTTCTCGAGTTTTAGCGAGACAAACGAACAGCAATTATTTACATATATAATATCTACCTCTTCTATATATATAAGAGGTAGATATTATATAGTACAAAAATAATAAACAATATACACATACCTACATTATAGTCAATGCTTTTTGTTATCAGTATATCTAAAACATAGGTGACTTGATAAAAAAAAAAGTTTTTATTTTTTTCCTATCTGCAAAAATTACTGACATAATATATTAAACGTTAAAGTAAGCTCCGGCCAAGCGACCGTGCTGACGTGTTACGTCACGCCGCGAGTTAGCGCTTTCTTACCTACATACTTTGGCTCGTTGCGCTCGCCGACATGACACTTGCGGTGTGACGTCATCGCAGTAGCGAGCGAATTAACGCAAATTAAAAAAAGCCAACTTTACAACGCTTTAACTTTGGAAATCCTGGCCCGATTTCGATGAAACAAAAAGTATTATTTGCACGAGGACGCGCATTATATGCAGTAACTTTTATAGTGATATTTTGATGTGTTGGTGTGACTCATTATATAAACATTTATTTATTTATTAACTCACTTACGCCCATAATTACACATACCTAATGTGATAGCGTAGCGTTATCGATGTTACTAATATTAATTTAATCCAATTGTATGTAAATACATACATATAAACACATATGTGTTATTGCGTGTGTGTGTGTGTGTGTGTGTGTGTGCGTGTGAGTTTGTCAATGTTAATGTGCGTGTGTGTTGTGGAATAATAGCAATTATAGTGGATTATTAAGGTATGCTGACTAGCGGTTGCATCATGTTCTATTATTGTTTGCATTTCTAGACGTCAGCGGTCATTTACCATCAAGTAGACTGTCAAACTGCCTGCATTCTTCGAAAGAATTCCGTTCGTATTACACAAATGATCGCCTCTCCAAACAAGGGTTCAAACATATCGATAATATCACATTACATACCTAGAATGAACTAATATTATTACAAGGTTATAAAAATATTATTTCATTTAAACCATGGGTGGTCAGGTCAACCTTTTTGGCAGCTGGGCCAAATTTTCAAAAGACATTTCCGCACTACCTAATTTAACCAAAGCAAAAAAGATTTTCTGAGGAAAATGAAACAAATTTTTTGAAGAAAATTAAGCCCCGCATCTAGTTTTAGCTAGAATCTAGAAGAAATTAACAATAGAAAAATGTTTTGTTCATGTGACCTAACTCCGCGGGCCGCGTGTTGGCCCACCCATGATTTAAACAGAAACCATTCATAAGATTTATTTATTAAACAATGCAACTAAGTTTCAACTTTTTTGAGCTATTATTACTCAAGGACCGGATGCCGAATAGCCATACAAACAATATGTTCAAGGCCCAGCAGTTTTGTATTTGAAATAGCTACTTACTAATTGGGTGACCTCGTCAGGCTATTAAGTGCATATTTATAAACACTGTACCTATTTTGATGTCGATTAAGTGTACTAATCTTTTTACAATATTATATTACTCTGGTGTAAGATAAAAACTTTAATAAGTTCATGTTGCACCTAAACTGTGTACAACTGTAATTGTGCTGTAAAGCATAAAACAGCATCTATTTTATCATAGTTAGCATAGATCAACTGCTTGGAAACCTGTAATGCCTTTCAAGCAGTCAATCCGGGTTCAATTACCGGCCGACGAAATAATATTAAAAAAACAGTATCTTTTTCAAACTGTTTTTTTTTAGTGTACTATTGTAAATGTACTTTTTTTTGTGTAAAATAAATCAATAAAATAAATTGACCTCTTTCTCAAAGTTCTACTTCTAATCGCGTAAAGTTTTATGATTCGTAAGAATAAATGTGTATTAAATAAAATACACATTTATAGATATATTAAATACATTTTTGCTTCTTTGTTAAAATTAAAAAGCTTAGCTTCTTTATAAAATTAACCTTCTCTATCAACATAAATAAATTAGCTTAGATGCAAATACATGAAACTAAAGAGTTCATGAACCACCATTCCTTCAGCTTAGATGACAAGACCCAGGTCCGCCAGTGATCCTGCCTTAGATGGATAAGCTGTTTAAGATATCCATCTAAGGCAGGCGCACGGCGCTGACCAGCATGGGCTACTTATTCCAATTCGGCTACAGAAGCCTGAAGTAAACAAATTAAAAATAGTTCACCTTCTTCAAAACTTGTAATTACGAGTAAAGATTCTTAGTTGATATATTCATAATATTTAATGAGTTCAAGTTATGTTAGTGTATTTAATATTTGTTCTAATTACTAACTTAACTGTTATACAAAAGTACTGCTTCACAAAATTGTTTATTAAGTACTCCTAGTTTTCCAGAACTTACTTAAATATCTATGCAGCAAAATTATACAGCATATGGGATATACAGACCCGGAAAAAAGGTCTACGCAAAAAGGTCAAGTCGATCATTTTGAAAAATTTAAGCTGCCTATGGACAATTACATGCGTCATTCTGAAATATTTAAATAAATATATATAAAAGGTAAAACGACAACATCGCTTTTAGTGTGCGAAAGCAACACTGTTTTGTCGTAAGTCAAAATAATAAAATGTCCCAATTTTCGGATATTTAATCCAAACATTTGTTTAAAAAATGAATAAAGAGAGAAATAAGTTTTAGGTAAATGTGTAAATAAATCTGTTGTTAGAGAGAAATGAAATAAATGAATAAAATTTGATTACATATATTTAAACTACTTTATTTTGTGCAAAATTTCTACGAAAACTTCAACACTTTTTGTTTTTTTTTCGTGTTCTTTATACTTAATAACTACCTTTATACCTAATAATTTTAATTCAATGGTAAAAGTTCTTGATTTTGCTCGGAAAAAATAATGGTATAGAAATATTTTTAAAGTTCAGAGTGAATAGGCATTTTCTGGGTTAGCTGGCCCCATCGTCGACCTCATCTCTTCTGCACGGCTGGATGCAGGCCAAGAGCAAAACTTAAAAATATTAATATATATAAAAAAAGAAAAAAAAACTAGTAATATCTGAATCTTACATATTTAAAATAGTAATTTATTTATCTTTTCATTTACCTACTTTACCAATTTTATTGTCTTACACGACAGTACTTACATTTTTTTCTTCTATAAAAAGACTAGTACTACTAAAAATATATTTAAATTTGAAGTTGGCTCTTCGGACAATTCGTACGAGACGACTACTAAACCGTTCATACAAATAATAGGGGTTAAAGTATGAAATTGCCGTTTTATTGTAATAGGTACTTCGAATTGACATAGAACCTTCATGGTTTGAGATTTTTGAGTGAAACTTTTTTCATACGGTACCTATGTAGTTCTTCTTTTAAAAAATGTGCAACATTCGATTATCAACTTTCAGTTGTTTTATTTATTCAGCTTAGACAATAAAGATGGATACTTCGAAAATTCGTGTGATTTTTGAATACGAGTTCCGACGCGGAACTAACGCGGCAGAAACAGCTCGCAATATTAATGTTGCGTTTGGAGAGGGGACTGCTAATGAACGCACTGTGCGATTTTGGTTTAAACGCTTTCGTGATGGAAACTTCGATTTGAAGAACGAACCACGTGGAAGACCGCCCACACAGGTGAATAACAATGATTTGAAAGAGATGGTGGAAGCCGATCCGAGCCAAACTACCCAGGAATTAGCGGCATGGTTTAACGTTACCTTACCAACAATATTGACTCATTTGCGTCAAATCAATAAAATAAAAAAATATGAAAAATGGGTGCCTCATGATTTGACTGATCTGCAGACTCTACAGGAACTGCAATTAGAAACCATTCGTCACCCTCCGTATTCGCCAGACCTTGCTCCAACGGACTACCATTTTTTTCGTGTTTTCGACAATTTTCTGCGTGATAAAAAGTTTTCTTCTCAGGAGGCAGTGCAAAATGCTTTCACACAGTTTGTCGAATCTAGATCACCAGAGTTCTATCGCAAAGGCATAAATGAGCTTCCTATTAGATGGCAGCAATGTATAGATAATAATGGTAATTATTTTGATTAAATAAATATGTTAAATTAAAAAAAAAACGAATTTTTATTTTTCAGTACAAATCGGCAATTTCATACTTTAACCCCTAATACTAGATTTACAAATACTTTAATTTTATTTACAGGTCAAAGAAAGAATTAAGAAACAGTGGATGTTTTTAGTTTGACTGTTGTTTTTGGACCTAACTTGGCGTAGCCATTCAATAGGACCAGGACCAAAAAACCAAGAGGACATTTTCATCATATAATTTTAGCCAATACTTCGATATTCGAGTACACAAGTAATATGATCTTGTGTTATTTGATAATGTAATCAAATTTTTAATGTAAAATACATGATTAAAATGGAAGTTTAAAAATAAAAACATATGAAAATATACTTAAATATTTTTTTATTGTCATACTAAGATTCATCCCAGAAATAAAATAAAAATAGTACTAATTAGACTTCGATGTACTAAGTAAATATAGAAATGACAAGATAGAATAATAAATATTCATACCAAGTATATAAACTTAAAACAACTTAAATGCTATTGAAATATTTTAAATTAAGAATTAAACATTAACTTCGCAATACAAAGTTTTGGGGCAAACATAAACATAACATTATGAACTTTCTTGAAAATGAGAAAATTTAGCATGCTTAAATAGCCAAAATTTTGCGTCATATTAGAAATAATTTCTTCTTAGAAACTATTCTTAAATTTAACGAGCCTGTTGGATAAGTGGTTAGGGCGCCTGCCTTAACTCTCTTTTCTAGGCTTCCCAGGTTCGATTCGCGACAGGATCTACTTTGGAAATGAACTTTTTAAAGTTGACTCTGGTCTGGATCTGGAAAGTAGTCCGTCTGGCAGCGGCAACCACCCCCTTACAGAAAATCACCGTGAAAATCAGCACGTGTGCTGTTGTGTTTCGGTGAGGGAGTAAGGCATTCCAGACCCTACTGTAGTCGGCAGCGCACTCGCAGAACATGTGGCGATGCTTGTGTTAAAGGCGACCCTTCTGATCGTACATGTACGACTAATTATTAAAAAAAGTATGGATGCTTTTTTTGGGTTACGGAGTTTATGATCGTGAGATCTGATAAGCAGTTATATACTGTTAGTACAGAAGGTGTTTGGGGGCCAGGCTCAAATCCTATAGTGCGGTTGCGGCCTTACGGTGAGCCTTTAAACGAATATAGCGCTCGAGATGGTGTTTTATGAGGGACTCCCTGCAGCTGCACTTCTTCTTACAGAAACTGCAACGATAGCGGCTGTGACCCTTGAGTTTCCCGCTCTTCTTGCAGATGGACCCCTGAGGCGGGAACGGTTGACTGAGCTGAAATAGCCTGTAGGCTGCCTTCACGTCTTCGATGCTCATCGTTGTCAGAAGTGGGATCGGTCCGCTCAAGTCCAGCAAAGCTTTTGCGGATTCAAGGTGTTTCTCGGAACGCCTTAACCTTGCGACACCTTGAGAAGCGGCGGATGGGCCGCCGGGGGCCGGGCTCTCCTTGCTCTCCGGAATTTTCGCGGTCTCGGTGTAACCTGTCCAATACCAAAATATATATTTATTATACAAACAGGTAAGAGGGATAGATAAAAAAAATAGTAAAAAAACACTAAACACAAACGAACATTACGAAAGAATTTTGAATAATCAGGTGTTTGAACAACCGGGAATCGAACCCGCTAAATGTAAAAAAAAACTGTAATTTTACTGTACCGATACATTTTACAGATATCACGCCTGACAATTTTGCGTCGACTTTGTTGCAAATAAAAAGTTAATTAGGTTCTACATATTATATATATTGATAAATTGTCTAACTGATGGCGAAAACCGTATCAAAATTGGTTGCGGTGTTTAGGAGGAGTTAGCGGCCATAAAGAGAGACGCGAAAAGCTGGCGGAAAGCAACTTCAAATTATACCATGCACTAAATACTATGCAGCATCCCTAATACTATACTAACCAGAAAATAACCCTTGCTTTTGTTTTGATGATGGACAAAACCGCGTTTTATGTCGTTATAATTTATATATGTATAGATGCCAAGATGTGTTGCACACTGCACTTATAAAAGAAAAACTAATAAATAGATAATTCTTACCGGTGCTTCTCGACCCACTGGGCTGTCTCAACCGCCATTGAGACTCACTATTCATCTTTCTTGAAACAATAAATTAATATGGATTAAGATGTGCACAACTTTAATTATACACAATATAAAATTATTACATTTTGTTACGCTTTACTTACTTGCGTGCCTCGACCGACGTACAGAGAAGTTATGACTCAATACATATTGTAACTATTTCTCAGATTATTCGCGAAACATGAACTGCTTCGCTATTTTGTTGCAATCCAAATTCTCGGAACTCGGAACAATCCTCTGATAAAAATTATTTAGAAGAAACATAATAAATAAATATTATTTATTAAATAGTAGGTACACTCGAAAGCAATAATTCTGGGTCTTAGTGAAATAAATTGTATTTGAAAGACAATTAAATACCACTTAAATAAAAGTAATAAAATTTATTTGCCATTATGTATTTTATTCATAAACACTTAATTAGACAAAAAAATTCGTTAAACTAAAACAAAAAAGGGAAAACCACATTTTCCTCCGATTTTATAATTTTTATTTATTTAAATTGAAAAAAATGTAAAGCTTAATTTAATTTTAAAGCTTCGGTCCCCTAGGCAGAGGGTCCCAAGTCGCGGGCATCATCTAGTTAATTATCAATACTAATAATAAATCTGTAAGGGTCGGTCATGGAGATGTTACTTTGTTTTCAGAGATATCGTGTTTATAGGCTCTGTACATGATACTGAAACTAAATTGACGATTTTTAGAATTTTTTTCTGTATGTATGTTCCTCCATAACTCTGAAACGAATTAACTGATTTTCATGAAACTTGGTAGATAAACATTTGGACGTACGGGACATAGGATAGGCTACTTAATATTTTTCAACCCGGACGAAGTCGTGGGCACCAGCTAGTAATATTATAAATGCCAAAGTTTGTGAGGATGAAAAACCGCTTAACGGATTTGGATGAAATCTTACACAAACATAGTTAATTTTCTGGATTAACTAACCTATATGATACTTTTTATCCTAGAAAAATATTAGATTCCCGAGGCGAGAGATAGTCTCTAAATATATATATATATAAATGTTGTGGTACTCAAAAACTAGCCGACGGATTGACTTGAAATTTTTACACAACATTGTATTTAAACAGAGGAATGATATACTTTTTCCCCCAAAATTCCAACTAATACAGATTTTTTTTAAAAGAACAAACCTAATTTTCATGCGATGAACCTCAGATCTGTTTTACTAATCTGAACGTTGACCGTTGTTATGGCAACCATGGAATGTCGCTGACTGAGCCACAGCTAAGCGTTAACGCAACAATAGATTTAATATCCAAATTTCAAATTAAAATTATTTTCACATTTATTTTCAGGCAACTGGACCCATATGTTACATTTTTATATATTAATTAATATATCTACAATTCTGAATTAAAAAGTATAAATAAAATAAAAGCTAATGTAACAAGACAACTAGATGAAATATAAGAGAATAAATAATAAGTAAATGCCTAAAAACTACAACCAAGGTGTCTATTACAACAATGTCGGATATATAAACAATGTAGCCTATCAGGGATCATTGATATTTAACTGTCCCGCACCCGCCTAACAATATGTGTGATGCACATTTTTACGCATAATGCTTATCATTGCAAACATCTCCGAAACACTACAGGGGCAACCCTAACATCCCCCAAACGCGTTCAGGCCAGTCACCTAAGACAAAAAAAGACGCCTTAGGTCGCAAAAAATTGCATTAAAGATATATTATTATTGCATTCTGAAAACACATTTAGATAAGGTAGACTGTCCCATACAATCATTTTGGATGGGACTAAATATTGACATACAGCAAAATTAATAAATGAATAGAAAATTTTTGCAGCATCTGTGAATTTTAAATACCTATTTTTGTTTCGCTTGTAAATATATATTATAATAATAATAATTACCTTTTTATTATTATTTAATATAATTTTTATTATAACAATTATAATACATGGATGTAAAATATTATTATTATTATTATTTTGTTAATAGATAATATGGATGTTATACTTATCTGAAATAAATGATTATTATCATTATTAAAGAATGATTATTTTAGACGATATTTTGTTTCGAAAAACGGCTAACTACAAATTTCCAACTTTCTGGGAAAAATGACCCATTTTTGAAGTAGTGTATCTCGGGATTTGTTTGACATACAGAGCTGCGGTTGCACTCAAATTGTAGCAAATTTTATCTTCTTGTAAGAGTGTGTAAGATGACTTTTCCGTATAATGCACTTTTCAGAAGTTATAAGCGAAAAACTGAAAAGTCTGAAAATTCAAGCTTTTTCGAAACTGCAAACTTGGTGTTACACTATTGGTATCTATCCTAACAACATCCCAAAAAAACAAAACAGTGTAATTTTTTGCGACCTAAGATGTCTTCAGTGACTGGCCTAGTTGTTAAATTGGACACGAAGGGCGTTGTAACATTTTTGTGTGTAATTTGCCGAATTTTTCCGCGGTGATGACGTAGCCGCTGCCGACCTTAAAATTAAAAACAAATGTTAAAGTGTAGAGCCAATATCCCTATCCTTAGTTCGACCATCAAGTGGACCGTCAGCCTGTCTGACGACCCTTATATAAAAATGACCAATACGTGCAACCAAACCAACCCTACTATTAATACCTAGGTAAGTACTCTCTAATAAAGAAATCTTAAATAGAGTCAAAGAAATCTTGAAATTATATCGAACATTGCATCACAATGTTAAGAATTGTTATTATAATTTTGTCCACACATAAAGAATAAAGAACGTTACAAAGTATACTTATTATTAAAGTACAATTTTTAGAAAGATGACGAGGCTCCGGTCTGGCCGTTGGCGTCTCGGATCAGATTACCTGGTTGTGCAATGTAAACATTCTTTCCTTTTACACACAATAATTTTAAAATGTCATGCAGGCTAATCGTGGATTGGATTGGCTTGGTATTCAGTGTTGCCACTTAGCGGATTTTTCGTCAGATCTGACGGATCTGGGTGGAAACGGGAGTCATGGACTGCTGTTTCGTTTCCGGGTCATAATGATGAAGCCATATTTCGATTTATGTCTCGATTTATAAATCGAGACAAAAATCTATCAGAATCTTGCTACAACAAATCCACAGCTTCGCGAAATCCTTAGTCCGGTTTATTTCTGCGCGTTCGTAAGGATTCTGGATGTTAACATATAGTTCAATGCAGAGCGCGGACACTTTTATCATGCCTAGGTGGTTGTGCATAATATTATAGACACTCCCTATCGAAATCTTCATTTCTTCATCTATAAAACGAACTGTAACACGACGATCCGCCAAAACAATTTTTTCAACTTTTTTTATAATTTGTTCAGTTACTGCCGTCGCAGGGCACCCCGAGCGTGAGTCATCGTTGGTGGAAGATGTTCATCGCACTCAACTTAAACTTACTCAGCAAACCAACGAGCAACTGTAGAGTATGGAGGAGCATGAACCCCTAATGTTCCTTGCAAGTCTTGATTTACTTGCTCCGTAGTAAAAAAATGTTCTCCATTATCGAGAACACGTTCCGAAACGTAGGAAACAAATGACTAAAATTTTTAAAATGCACATGAAAATCGAAAACTTTTTAAAATATTATTATAACAAATGTCTAAGCTTTGCCTGCCAGTATCAGTTTTCTTTCTTACTAAGGAATATCTATTTCATTCTCCCTTTTTATCGAACACCCCTAGTAGGTTCAATCTAAGAAGAGTTTAATATTACTTTTACATTTAACTAGCGACCCACTCCCGGCTTCGAATGGGTGCATTTTGTTCTACATAAAACCTATCAAAACCTTTGTCGTATTTAACGCTCTTTCCATTAGTGAAAACCGCATTAGAATCCGTTGAGTAAGTTAAAAGATCTAAGCGTGCATACAGAGGGACAACGGCGGGAAGCGACTTTTGTTTTATATAATTACTAGCTGGCGCCCGCGACTTCGTCCGCGTTGAAAAAGAAAAAAGTAGCCTATCCTGTACGTCTAAATGTTTATCAACCAAGTTTCATGAAAACCGATTTTCATCTTATTTTCTAAGAGTCAGTGTTTTGACGAATTTTATTGGCGGGAAAAAGGTACGAAGCGTATGGCGGATTCCTAACGGAATTATACCATACAGGTGAGGGAATTTCAAAATTATTGTTGGCAACACTGAACACCGGGCGTTCGGCGATTGGCGTTAGCTCAGCGGCCATTTCAACTAAACACGAGGCCTCGAGCGTACGTCGACGTCGCCAATTGTATAGAAATTTAAAATGCTTCGAATAATAATAATGGTTATAATCATTTGTGTTATTTACATGTATTGTGGCTGCGCGCTAACTCGTAGGTTGGGTGAATATGTGGTGGTGAGTAGGTAATTTTTAAATTTCATAGTTTTAATTTCTAACCCCCGACGCCCGAGGCATAAGTACACGTGTCTCTGTCCGTGGAATCGTAGCTACCAAACGGATGTACCGATTTTGATCAGGTTTTCGTATGAAATCTGACGTGATCAGCATGGTTCTTACTTAGCCATAATTTATGAAGATACGTTAAGTCTTTTGAAGACGAAGCATTTTCACTAACTTACAGCTTCGATTGATGTGAAATTTGGTATAGGCGCTATTTGCGCGCCGCGGACAGGCCGTAATTGTACCTATAGTTATCTCTTTGACGACTAACAAAAAAGTGTGAATTGTGAAGTTCAATTTTTTGTTCAAAATTAGTTTTCAGAGAATATCATCAATGGCATGTCCTCCTGGCACATGAATATAGTGATTGGTGTATTGATTGGAGATCGTAAAAATGTGAGTATATGGTTGTTTGTATACAGTAAGCTTTGTACATATAGTTGTCTGTTTGACGACCTTAAGAAAAATGTGTGAACTCTGAAGTTGTATTTTTTAAATGTTCAAAATTAATTTTCAGAAAATATATTCAATGGCATGTCCTCCTGGCACATGAATATCGTGATTGATGTATTAATTGGAGATCGTAAAAATGTGAGTATATGGGTGATTGTATACAGTAAGCGTTGTAGGTGCCTATTAGTTATCTGTCTGACGACCTTAACAAAATGAAGTTTTATTATTACCGTCGTACATACATCTATAGATTCTCTTATTTGATCGGAGTTTTATATTTAATCTTACATGTACTTAATATCTAAATGTTTTTCTACTTTTAATTTACAGAGACGGGCAAGTAATTTGGATGGAGGAGAACAAAAGCGAAACATAAGCAAATCAAAACAAAAGAGAAAATTCGGCAAAACTGACCATCTAGTTTCACAGCCCTACGCATTGTGTTTTGTGTACAGTAAGCGTTGTACTTATAGTTAAATGTTTGAAGACGACCTTACTAAAAAAAGTGTGAATTCTGAATTTCTATTTCTTAAATATTAAAAATTAATTTTCAGATAATAACATCGACATCCACCAATCAGGAGCATTTGAATATAGTGATTGATGTATTGATTGGAGATCGTAGAAATGTGAGCATATGGGTTTTTGTGTACAGTATCTAGGTAAGCGTTGTATCTATTAGTTATTAAAATGTCGGGCAAGAGACCTCATGGTGGTGCCGTGATTCGTTTTCGTCTCATGAGCGATAAAGCGACAGGTCTCCGCCGGCTCTTGATTAGACACGCTGCTTGAGTGGCCCACACAGATGTATGAATTACGTAACCGTTTTCGGATTTCGATTCTTGTGTGTTGTTTATTTTTTTATACAATTAAAAATTACCTCATTTTCGCGATAAAAAATGTAATTTGCCGGGCTATTTGAAGCGCACTTCTAGTGATAAAAGTTCTACTTCCAATAAGAGATGACACAGGAAAATGAAGCAAAATTTCATCTAATGCAATATGCGCTACGGTTATACAAAGCTTCTACGCTACGCTAAGCAATGGTATGCTGCTACGGCGCGTCTACGCTTCTACGACCCTCTAGTGCCCGGTTTCTAAGGTACTTTTATTGTTAGTTTATCTATTCGCTAGCGCTATTGGTTCGATAACTTTTGAAAATGCGTTTCCGAGTACCCCAACGTAAGATAAACTCCGTTTATGTTAACTGGCCAATGTGTGCCGTTTATCGGTTCCATAACTTTATGTGACGCTTACAAGATGCTAGCGCATTTGACACTTCCTTGACAGCATGATAAATAAGGAATTATAGTAATTTATAATAAAAAATAGTTTTTGGTCACTTATTTATCTCGGAATATTATTTACTATTACTGTAACTACTACTAATGATAAATTGAAATGTTTAAGATTTCAATCAATTTAAGACTTGTTTTGTTGGCGAGACCCATCTAGTGGCAAGTAGAGGAACTGGCTATCGGTTTCATAGTTATTGAACGGCACATTGTGTATTCAGAAACCCAGTGACAGTTATCCGACGTTTATCTTACGTTTAACTTTATCGAATCAATAGTAAGTGAGAGTTTAACTGGGAACTTCAGAAACCGGGCATCAGTAATTTTGCCACGGGCCTCAGATGATATACATAGTTACGTTACTGAATAATATAGAAACAGATTATATAGAAATGGTTTATGACAGTTACAGTGACCACCGGTGATAAGGAAGCTTCGTTGCCGGGACTACGCCACCAACAGACCATAACTTCGATACAACGTAAAGGCGAATACGTCGACGTGATCGCCAGTCTAGAGGTATTTAAAATCAACTGATCAACTACAAAACAACTACAAAAATCAGCCCCCGCCAACCACAAAGTGTTAAAAATAGCGTGAAACAAATTATTGTGATTAATGTATAAAAAGTGCTTTCAATAGTATGCGAGCTCTATTGACATTATGTGAAATTAAGGTTGTGTTTTTCTCTTATCCATATTTATGGCCATTCAAACTAAAAAAAAGTCCAGATGTATTTTGCTACTCTTATAATCATTAGTTGAACAAATGCAAAATAGAAAATACTTAAAAATATCTATTCATTTTGCTTTTTGCAATGCATTTTTTATGTATTTTTTTGCAAAATATTTTGCTTTCATTTAGGTTTTGGTCTCGAGAGTACCTATAGTTAGGTGTATCAGATGTGTTCGAAACAACGAAGGAATGATTTTACTAAAATAAAAATAAAATCACTTAATTGTTTTTTGTTATATCAAATTTTATTAGTAGTAGATATCAATATAATTTTGAAGAAAAGTTTAGCAATGACTGACTAGATATGTGACAGCAAATAGTTGAAGAACATAACAATAATTATATAGATATTTATAATTCCAGTTCATGCTTCAATGAGGCTCTATTCAGCTCAAAGAAACTTTGAGAACATATTATGTTGTATTTTTATACTTGGAATACTATATGTACCATTGAATTTAAGCGTTAACAATATTTAATTTATTCAACCTAATATGTATGTCAATGTCACAAAGAGTGGGAATCATACTTATGACAGGAGTAATAAAGATTCAATTTTAGTAACGCGACCAGCGTTAGATCCTCTGACAACAGGTCGTGTCCACAAGCGTCATTAACAATAGAACCCCTTGGGCCCTAGTCAAAGTAAAAATTTAAAAACCATAACGAAGGTTAAAAACAATCAAATGTATTGACATATGCCGTCGCTAAATCACGTGTTACATCTATCGCCTCTTATCTATCGCTAGTGACGTATGTGTTACTGACACCATCGTTGGACTACACATTTCAATTTTCACAACACTGGTGGGGCCGGGTATAGTACTTCTTTGATAGTCTTGTCCTTTTATGCCTTGTATGTTGTAGAATTGTAAATACATAATTTAAAAATACCCGCCGCCTTTAAACAAATCCACTATTCATTATATTTTTCACATAAATTAATTTAAGAACACGCAAACAAATTAATATTTAAGCAAGTACCAATAACATATAATCCATTTTTTGTGATTGTGTTTTATTGAGACATGACTGGTGGTGCGGATGCGAAAGATGCGCTGAAGGACCACTCTGGAGGTTTGGTTCCTCCAGGGAAATGTTACATTAATGGAAAGGTTAAAAACTGTAAATGGGATAAGGGAATCGTGCACACTCACCTGCCTTTAGCACCTGCTGTCTTGCGAAGCTGATGATGACAATCGGGGAGTAGGTCTCACAAGCGGCAAGTTCACAATAGCACAATCCCATTCATTCACAGTGCGGACTTCGATAGCACAGGTGCGATTTTATGAAAGTAGAAAACTTAACAATTCTCCTTGCGTATTAAAAGCGGGTTAAATAAAATAAAATAAATGCGGTCGATGACCCACACGCGCGCCGTTTTCGAACACACGTTTTCGCACATACATGAGTGTAAACGAGGAGAGGGGAAAGAGGTGGGTTACATACATATTTTTGGGGAGAGTGAATATTTTGTAAGTCTGCAGTTGTCTAATTTGTTTTCCATAAATTAAAAGAGTAAACGTAGTAAATATTACCATTCGTATTCTGCATTGTGTTTGAGGTCAGAAGTCACCATGTGTCCCAGATATTTAAATTGGTCCACTCTATTCAACGGCATTCAATTAAATCTTATAGGTGGTACAGTATCAGGACACTTCCCTTCGAACTGAAAAGCCATGCATTCACTTTGTTTGACTATCATATGTCATTATTTATGTGTTTTACCATGATATGTCATGACATGACATGAAATCTGATGGTTGAAAGCTATAGTTTCCCGATTCTAAATTGTTCTACGTCGAGTGCATAAATTATCTATCCAAGTAATCTTTTCACAAACAGTTAAAAAAAAATTATATGTGTGGATATAAATATACTGTCATTAATATTTTACCAAAAACGTTTCTTCTCATTCATTCGACGTAAAATATACTCGCCAGAGAATCTATAGACCCCCGACAAAATACGATTTAATTTAACAAATATCTCAAAATCTGTGACAGAGCGGAGGGTTGTTGAAGGTTTGTTCTGTCGAACCTTTTGTTCTCATCCATCCATATTGCCTGTCCTTCGCCGGAGAATCTATAGACCTCCGACAAAATACGATTAAATTTAACAAATATCTCAAAATCTGTGACAGAGCGGGGCGTTGTTGAAGGTTTGTTCTGTCGAACCTTTTGTTCTCATCCATCCATATTGCCTGTCCTTCTCCGGAGAATCTATAGACCTCCGACAAAATACGATTAAATTTAACAAATATCTCAAAATCTGTGACAGAGCGGAGCGTTGTTGAAGGTTTGTTCTGTCGAACCTTTTGTTCTCATCCATCCAAATTGCCTGTCCGTCTTAAATATTTTTCTAAAACGTTTCTTCTCATTCAATCGACGTAAAATATACTCGCCGGAGAATCTATAGACCTCCGACAAAATACGATTTAATTTAACAAATATCTCAAAATCTGTGACAGAGCGGAGGGTTGTTGAAGGTTTGTTCTGTCGAACCTTTTGTTCTCATCCATCCATATTGCCTGTCCTTCGCCGGAGAATCTATAGACCTCCGACAAAATACAATTAAATTTAACAAATATCTCAAAATCTGTGACAGAGCGGAGGGTTGTTGAAGGTTTGTTCTGTCGAACCTTTTGTTCTCATCCATCCATATTGCCTGTCCTTCGCCGGAGAATCTATAGACCTCCGACAAAATACAATTAAATTTAACAAATATCTCAAAATCTGTGACAGAGCGGAGGGTTGTTGAAGGTTTGTTCTGTCGAACCTTTTGTTCTCATCCATCCAAATTGCCTGTCCGTCTTAAATATTTTTCTAAAACGTTTCTTCTCATTCAATCGACGTAAAATATACTCGCCGGAGAATCCATAGACCTCCGACAAAATACGATTTAATTTAACAAATATCTCAAAATCTGTGACAGAGCGGAGGGTTGTTGAAGGTTTGTTCTGTCGAACCTTTTGTTCTCATCCATCCATATTGCCTGTCCTTCGCCGGAGAATCTATAGACCTCCGACAAAATACGATTAAATTTAACAAATATCTCAAAATCTGTGACAGAGCGGAGCGTTGTTGAAGGTTTGTTCTGTCGAACCTTTTGTTCTCATCCATCCAAATTGCCTGTCCGTCTTAAATATTTTTCTAAAACGTTTCTTCTCATTCAATCGACGTAAAATATACTCGCCGGAGAATCTATAGACCTCCGACAAAATACGATTTAATTTAACAAATATCTCAAAATCTGTGACAGAGCGGAGGGTTGTTGAAGGTTTGTTCTGTCGAACCTTTTGTTCTCATCCATCCATATTGCCTGTCCTTCGCCGGAGAATCTATAGACCTCCGACAAAATACGATTAAATTTAACAAATATCTCAAAATCTGTGACAGAGCGGGGCGTTGTTGAAGGTTTGTTCTGTCGAACCTTTTGTTCTCATCCATCCAAATTGCCTGTCCGTCTTAAATATTTTTCTAAAACGTTTCTTCTCATTCAATCGACGTAAAATATACTCGCCGGAGAATCTATAGACCTCCGACAAAATACGATTTAATTTAACAAATATCTCAAAATCTGTGACAGAGCGGAGGGTTGTTGAAGGTTTGTTCTGTCGAACCTTTTGTTCTCATCCATCCATATTGCCTGTCCTTCGCCGGAGAATCTATAGACCTCCGACAAAATACGATTAAATTTAACAAATATCTCAAAATCTGTGACAGAGCGGGGCGTTGTTGAAGGTTTGTTCTGTCGAACCTTTTGTTCTCATCCATCCAAATTGCCTGTCCGTCTTAAATATTTTTCTAAAACGTTTCTTCTCATTCAATCGACGTAAAATATACTCGCCGGAGAATCTATAGACCTCCGACAAAATACGATTTAATTTAACAAATATCTCAAAATCTGTGACAGAGCGGAGGGTTGTTGAAGGTTTGTTCTGTCGAACCTTTTGTTCTCATCCATCCATATTGCCTGTCCTTCTCCGGAGAATCTATAGACCTCCGACAAAATACGATTAAATTTAACAAATATCTCAAAATCTGTGACAGAGCGGAGCGTTGTTGAAGGTTTGTTCTGTCGAACCTTTTGTTCTCATCCATCCAAATTGCCTGTCCGTCTTAAATATTTTTCTAAAACGTTTCTTCTCATTCAATCGACGTAAAATATACTCGCCGGAGAATCTATAGACCTCCGACAAAATACGATTTAATTTAACAAATATCTCAAAATCTGTGACAGAGCGGAGGGTTGTTGAAGGTTTGTTCTGTCGAACCTTTTGTTCTCATCCATCCATATTGCCTGTCCTTCGCCGGAGAATCTATAGACCTCCGACAAAATACAATTAAATTTAACAAATATCTCAAAATCTGTGACAGAGCGGAGGGTTGTTGAAGGTTTGTTCTGTCAAACCTTTTGTTCTCATCCATCCATATTGCCTGTCCTTCGCCGGAGAATCTATAGACCTCCGACAAAATACAATTAAATTTAACAAATATCTCAAAATCTGTGACAGAGCGGAGGGTTGTTGAAGGTTTGTTCTGTCGAACCTTTTGTTCTCATCCATCCATATTGCCTGTCCTTCTCCGGAGAATCTATAGACCTCCGACAAAATACGATTAAATTTAACAAATATCTCAAAATCTGTGACAGAGCGGAGCGTTGTTGAAGGTTTGTTCTGTCGAACCTTTTGTTCTCATCCATCCAAATTGCCTGTCCGTCTTAAATATTTTTCTAAAACGTTTCTTCTCATTCAATCGACGTAAAATATACTCGCCGGAGAATCTATAGACCTCCGACAAAATACGATTTAATTTAACAAATATCTCAAAATCTGTGACAGAGCGGAGGGTTGTTGAAGGTTTGTTCTGTCGAACCTTTTGTTCTCATCCATCCATATTGCCTGTCCTTCGCCGGAGAATCTATAGACCTCCGACAAAATACAATTAAATTTAACAAATATCTCAAAATCTGTGACAGAGCGGAGGGTTGTTGAAGGTTTGTTCTGTCAAACCTTTTGTTCTCATCCATCCATATTGCCTGTCCTTCGCCGGAGAATCTATAGACCTCCGACAAAATACAATTAAATTTAACAAATATCTCAAAATCTGTGACAGAGCGGAGGGTTGTTGAAGGTTTGTTCTGTCGAACCTTTTGTTCTCATCCATCCAAATTGCCTGTCCGTCTTAAATATTTTTCTAAAACGTTTCTTCTCATTCAATCGACGTAAAATATACTCGCCGGAGAATCTATAGACCTCCGACAAAATACGATTTAATTTAACAAATATCTCAAAATCTGTGACAGAGCGGAGGGTTGTTGAAGGTTTGTTCTGTCGAACCTTTTGTTCTCATCCATCCATATTGCCTGTCCTTCGCCGGAGAATCTATAGACCTCCGACAAAATACGATTAAATTTAACAAATATCTCAAAATCTGTGACAGAGCGGGGCGTTGTTGAAGGTTTGTTCTGTCGAACCTTTTGTTCTCATCCATCCAAATTGCCTGTCCGTCTTAAATATTTTTCTAAAACGTTTCTTCTCATTCAATCGACGTAAAATATACTCGCCGGAGAATCTATAGACCTCCGACAAAATACGATTAAATTTAACAAATATCTCAAAATCTGTGACAGAGCGGAGGGTTGTTGAAGGTTTGTTCTGTCGAACCTTTTGTTCTCATCCATCCATATTGCCTGTCCTTCTCCGGAGAATCTATAGACCTCCGACAAAATACGATTAAATTTAACAAATATCTCAAAATCTGTGACAGAGCGGAGCGTTGTTGAAGGTTTGTTCTGTCGAACCTTTTGTTCTCATCCATCCAAATTGCCTGTCCGTCTTAAATATTTTTCTAAAACGTTTCTTCTCATTCAATCGACGTAAAATATACTCGCCGGAGAATCTATAGACCTCCGACAAAATACGATTTAATTTAACAAATATCTCAAAATCTGTGACAGAGCGGAGGGTTGTTGAAGGTTTGTTCTGTCGAACCTTTTGTTCTCATCCATCCATATTGCCTGTCCTTCGCCGGAGAATCTATAGACCTCCGACAAAATACAATTAAATTTAACAAATATCTCAAAATCTGTGACAGAGCGGAGGGTTGTTGAAGGTTTGTTCTGTCGAACCTTTTGTTCTCATCCATCCATATTGCCTGTCCTTCGCCGGAGAATCTATAGACCTCCGACAAAATACAATTAAATTTAACAAATATCTCAAAATCTGTGACAGAGCGGAGGGTTGTTGAAGGTTTGTTCTGTCGAACCTTTTGTTCTCATCCATCCAAATTGCCTGTCCGTCTTAAATATTTTTCTAAAACGTTTCTTCTCATTCAATCGACGTAAAATATACTCGCCGGAGAATCCATAGACCTCCGACAAAATACGATTTAATTTAACAAATATCTCAAAATCTGTGACAGAGCGGAGGGTTGTTGAAGGTTTGTTCTGTCGAACCTTTTGTTCTCATCCATCCATATTGCCTGTCCTTCGCCGGAGAATCTATAGACCTCCGACAAAATACGATTAAATTTAACAAATATCTCAAAATCTGTGACAGAGCGGAGCGTTGTTGAAGGTTTGTTCTGTCGAACCTTTTGTTCTCATCCATCCAAATTGCCTGTCCGTCTTAAATATTTTTCTAAAACGTTTCTTCTCATTCAATCGACGTAAAATATACTCGCCGGAGAATCTATAGACCTCCGACAAAATACGATTTAATTTAACAAATATCTCAAAATCTGTGACAGAGCGGAGGGTTGTTGAAGGTTTGTTCTGTCGAACCTTTTGTTCTCATCCATCCATATTGCCTGTCCTTCGGCGGAGAATCTATAGACCTCCGACAAAATACAATTAAATTTAACAAATATCTCAAAATCTGTGACAGAGCAGAGGGTTGTTGAAGGTTTGTTCTGTCGAACCTTTTGTTCTCATCCATCCAAATTGCCTGTCACGTAAAAGAGAGAAAGCGTGGTGAGAACGATACGTGCGTCGCGCGCTGACAGACTAAAGGCACTGAACTATATAAAAAACAGCAAACAGTTTTATTGAATCCCTGCGACGCACGTATCTACCCTCAGTTTGTTAATAAAACATAGTTAAATTTACACAATTTCTTAAACAACTACCTTCACATTGACATTAATATAATAATTTTACTAAGTAGGTAGCTAATTAAAGGCAAAGGGTAAAATTGCAAAACCAATATGAGCACGTCGCTAACACGCCCCACCCCAGTGCTGGCTCAGCACTCATCAACCAAAGGAATTCTAGCGACGCGCGCCGCTGGCCGTCTCAAAATGCCGGACTTAGTTTTAACCTCCACCAGTCTGATCCGCCCATCCTTACCTGGGAATACTCGCTGCACTACTACTTTCAGCCAGACGTTGCGTGGTGCTCCTGGGTCTACAAGTAACACTAGATCTCCTACCTGAAGTGGTGTCTGCTCTTGGTTCCACTTTCTTCTAGGAAGTAGTTCCGGCAGATATTCCTTTACCCACCTCTGCCAGTACATATCAGCTAGCCTTTGACTCTTTCGCCATTGCTTCCGAAGGAACAAGTCGGAATCGTCAAAGACCCCTAAAGCGGGTGAGTTAGGAGACGAATGGAGGAGAAAATGGTTTGGGGTTAAAGCTTCCTCACTTCCCGGCTCAACTGAACGGCTATTTACAATGTTCACCACCTCCGCCATGAGGGTGCTAAGAACTTCTTCTTTAGGTGCGCGCTCTTTTAAAATAACGCTAAGACTCTTCTTAATGCTTCGGATCAAACGCTCCCAAGCCCCACCCCAATGGGGACTTGCAGGGGGAATGAATTTCCATCCTGATCCATTATTAAAGGCGACATCACCAATCGCTTTGTTGTCAAGCTCCTGGATAGACCTTTTCAGCTCGGCATCAGCTCCTCGTAGGTTAGTCCCATTATCCGAGTAGAAACAGTCAGGCCATCCTCGTCGCGCAGTCATTCGACGCAGTGCCATAATAAGCGAGTCAGTAGTAAGGGAATGTACGATCTCCAGATGGACCGCCCTTACCGTCAGGCAGGTAAATATGACCCCATACCTCTTTTGGCGCCCTCTCCCTACCATCACTTCCATGGGGCCGAACAGGTCTAGGCCACAGTGGGTGAAGGGCCTCTGATGGTGCGCCATTCGACCTTGTGGTAACTCGCCCATTATAGGGACATTCCGTGTCGCTTTGCGTATTCTGCAAAACATACATCTCGTGGCTACATGTTTAACCGTTGGCCTTATTCTAGTAATCGCATATTTCTGCTTGAGGTTGTTAACCACGGTCTCCTGGTTGTCATGTGCAGCCTTGACATGGTAATGCCTCACGAGCAATCTGGTGATATGGTGCCGCCCGTCTAAAATAATCGGGTTTTTCATACCAGCTGGGACACCGCGTGCAGCATTAATGCGACCACCACAGCGAAGAACTCCGTGCTCATCCAGGTAAGGCGTCCAGGGGCCCTAGCCAAGATGCAAACGCAGTGCTTTCTACAGTCGTAAACGCTACGCTACGCTACGGACAAAGCTTTGTGATTGGTCAAAATTTTATGTGGGCGTTACAACAACCAATCACCGGGCTTTATTTTGTTCGCTTCGTAAAGTTCGCTAGGGAGCGTTTTCTATAATGTACATCTTGGCTAGGCCCCCAGGTAAGAATTCGACTATTCCGATTAAGGGTTACAGCTTTTCTAATCGCTGCCAATTCTTCCCCGAAGCATTCTTCTTGTACCTGTCGAACCAGTAGAAGCTTGGCCTGCCGCATCAGCTCAGTGTCTCCTTGTATAAGTTTTCGGCATATATGCACGAACCTCAGTACATAAAATGTGCTCCTCAATAGCCGCAACCACGAAGAGAAACGTCCAGGATCCGGAATAGGTAAACATATAGCAGGTGAGTCAATTAATAAATTAATAACCTCCGACCTTTCAGCTGCAACACCAGTTGCAGGACCAATAACCGTACGTGGCCATGATGACTCATCACTTCGTAAAAATAAAGGTCCTTTTAACCATTCATTTTCAAAAACAGCGTTATCATAACTGTCACGTGTTCCAATGTCCGCAACATTCAACGCCGTAGGTATATACCGCCATTCATCACTGCGAGTGAGCTCGTCAATTTCTCCCAAGCGGTTGGCTACAAATGTTTTATAGTTACGCGCATCATTGTAAATCCAGTGCAGTAGCACTACCATGAGTTGCTATCGAAATTTGACGTTAGTTTACTTCTGTCGATAACGAATAAACTAGCTTCGAATTGTTTACAATATAAGTCGCACCATGAGTTTCGCTAATGTTTACTTTACTCGCTAACGCTAAATCGATTGTGTCTAATAATAAAGCTATCTCTTTTTAAATGTACTTGAACGAAAGAGAAGGATATAGGATTCCCTACGTTCATACCATGGAGAATAAAGGTAAGGAGGCCCAACTCTATGCTTGAGAAAGTGTCCGTCGAATACGCTCAATTAGGCGGCGCTGTAATAGAATTTGGATGTGACACACTAGTAGCATTTTATTTACGGTTATTTCATTAACTACGCAACCAATCAATCATAAAACACCAAAAAATAATTAAGTAGGCATTTCAATGATAATATCAACAATATAGAGGTATATATTCACGACTTTTCACCCTTCAATTTGCTAGTGAAACATTTAACTACTAACGTTACGGTATTTCTCGAGACCATCAGTCAAATTTGTAACTCATGGTACCGATTTTGTATAGAAAGGTCAAGTTGACGTTAGTCGCTAGTGACTACATTCGATAGGTTTTTTACTTATGCAACTCATGGTACCGATTTTAGTTCTTTGAGTGACCGCTAGAGGCGCTGTACAATTTTCCATACAAATATTTTACGTTCTCGCTCATCTCTCGCTAGCGAGTTCAGTCGTCATAAACTCATGGTAGTGCTACAGGACAGTCGTAGAATCGCTCCAAAAGTAGCGGCGCTGCGCCGCTATCCTATGTCCCTTTTCTAAACTGTCTGCTAGCCGCGCTGCTAGGACCGCTGACTGTAATTCTGCTCGAGGTACAGTTAACACAGGTTTAACTGGCGACTCTGCACTTGCTAGCTATAAAGGCGACGAATATTTTGTTGTTGTATGTCCAACGCAAATAAGCCACTGCGCACATCGCTTTCAATGATGAATCACAAAAAATATGCATCTGTAAATCATTATAGGTAGTCGTAGCCGATAGCGCGTGAGTAGACGTAGGCGCGTAGCGCGCGTAGCGTGCGGGGCGCGCGGGGCCAGCGGGGGCGGGTACCTCCGCTACGCTCGTAGCACCGCTGGCTACCGCTTGATTGTCTGTCGCACTCACACCTATGGGGCTTAGATAACATCTGGGTATACGTAAATGACGTATTTGTTTTAATAGAATAAGCCATTGAATCCATTTCTCGAAAATATTGTTTGGAATATTTTCGTCCCAACCAATAGATAATTGCCAAAGAGATTGTAACATAATTTTTCCTTGTATAGTAAATGGTGACAAGAAGCCGAACACGTCGAATATCGACATAATTACTTGAAGCATTATCCTTTTCGTAGGTACTTGTTTACCATGAACTATATCGTTAGGTATGCGTTTGAGTGACAAATCAAATCCAAACTCGTCTACGCCCGGGAACCAAATAAGACCAAGTGTTCGCTCACCTTCGTATTGTCGATCTAATTTGAACCTTACCTAAGGCTTCTTTTGGCATGCTGTCCAAGACCGTCTCGCTGTTGCTTATCCAGTTGCAGATTTCGAAGCCGCCCTGTTTGTGAATAAAAGTTACATCTTTTACCATTTTAACAGCTGTGGCTTCGTCCGGAAAACTATCCAAATAGTCGTCCATGTAGTGTTGCTCGCAGATAGCGGTAACCGCGGTCGGCATTGAAGACATAAAACGTTGTGCGTTCCTATTTTTTATATATTGGGCCACGAATGGGGCACAATTCGCACCGAAGACCAATGACGTCATAGCATATATTTTTACTGGTTGTTTACAGTCAGTCCTCCATAAGAACCTAAGTGCATCTTGATCTTCGGGTCTTATTTTGACTCTAAGAAACATGTCACGTATGTCTGTTCTCCCTAAATCGTACCATAATGCCGAACAGAGACGCGAGTAGGTCGGGGCCTTGAAGTAAGTAATGGTTTAAGGACGCGCCATTACTTATTGATGAACAATCGAAAACAAGACGCAGTTTTCTTTTGTTCGGATTATCCACTCCAAAATGTGGTAAATAGTAGGTGCGCCGAGACGTAGATAACGGGTTGTTGACTTCCCTTGCAAAATTATTTTGAAACAAATGATTAACCCTATCCGTGTACCTTCTAGCATACTCACCGTCCGCTGCCATCTTCTTCTCGACTCCCCTTAACCTTTTTAAGGCGTTTAGGTAACTGTCAGGCATCGCGATGTTCTCGTCTCGCCACGGCAGACCCACTTGCCACTTACCGTCAATAAAAGTCGCCGTGCGGTCCAACTGTGCTAAGACACGAACATCATCCTTGTTTGGGCGAGGCTTGCTACATACGCCTAAAGAGTCAATTAAAAAGGAACGTCTTACTTCTTCGAGAAGATCGCGGAGCCCGTCGTCGTGAGCATAGGGCGCGCCGGCGGCGCCGCCCGTCGCCAGTAGCAAACTGGTGTGGGCCGCCTGCTGAACGCGACCATTGCGGGGCGGGTGGACAATACCATGCACGCACCAACCTAGGGGGGATCGCGTAGCGGACGGCTCATTGGGTTTACCTATACTTAATTCTAGTGGCACAAGTAAATTATAATTATCCTGCCCAATTAAAACTTCAGGTGTACATGAAAACATATTTGAAATTAATTTATCCTTTAACTTTTGCAAATGGGCATATTTATTACAATCAATTGACCTTAGGTCTTGTTCAGGAAGTTTTAAATTATCTACGCTACGTACAATCATATTAAAAATATTATTATCGTTATAGCCTGACACATTAATAGACATAACTACAGAAGTACACACTATATCGCTATTACTCCACGCGCCACTTACGCGTATCGTTTCTGAGCGTCCGCGTAGACCGGCATGCGGCACGCTCATCTAGCGATTTACTGATTAAGCTAACACTTGATCCGTCATCCAAAAGTGCTGTTGACGTAATAATACCGTTAGGTCCGTGTATATTTATCGGCACTACCTTTAGTAACACTTTATGTTCACTTACGTTTATATGCGTCACTGTTTCCGCAGAAGGGCTGAACTCGACGACGTTCCGCACGTCCGGACATTCCGGATCCGGAGTAGCGTGTTTGTTTACATTACGCTGTTGTGGATAATGCAGTAACCGATGGTGAGCCTCGCCGCACCCGTCCTTATCACAGACCGGCGCGGGGCACGTTTCACGGTCGTGGCGCGACACTAAACACTTAAAGCAAATACCGTTGCGCTTCACATGCCGCCACCGATCTTTCCGTAACGCTTTTTTAAACGATTTGCACTCCGATAGCATATGCTTTGCCCCGTGGCAAAATAAACACTTATTTTCACTGCGCGCCGATTGCACTAAAACTGTCTGTTGGCGGTTAGCGTTATTATTATCACTTTTGCTTCTCGGATGATACTGATAACAGACGTTGCGCTGATCCGTAGCGTGAATATTCGCCGTTGTTGTGATTTTAATTGCTTCACTGTTCAAGAAGTTGCCGAGTATTTCCAAGCGTGATTGTTTGCCTTCAGTTATTATAGGGAAACTGTAACCTGACCATTTTGATATAATGACTGCTGGTAATTTAGATAAAATTATATTGACCGTATTTACGTCGTATAGGTATTCGTTGCGGCTAACTGCATGTACGGCTGCGATGAAGTTCTGTACCTTTACAGAGAATGACACGATGTCTTTGCTGTACTCGTTCGACATAGGTGGAAGTCTTCGTAATCCTTGAGTGAGCCGGTTCAGAATAGTTTCAGCATTACCATATACCAGTTCTAATGTCTTCATCACTGTATCGGGGGATGTGGCGCTTATCATTAGAGCTGAAACTGCTTCTCTTGCCGGTCCGTGAAGACACTTCCTTAGTCGCCATAGGTTTTCCTTCGGGCTGAATCCGCACACCTCGGTGGACTCTTCGTAGGCCTGCTTAAATTGGAGCCATTCCAACGGGTCGCCAGAGAAATTTGGCCGGTCTCTGGGAGTACTCAGTCGGCTAAGCAGGTTTCTATCTGTCCGTTGATTAGCGGAGCTTGCAGCTAGATTTTGAAGAGCGCTCGCGAGCATTTGAACCGTTCCAGAAGTGCCGGGGTCGACGGCCGCCGGCGAGCACGGCTGGCCCTGCTGATACCATGATCGGGGGCTAGCTGTGCGGCGGGTTCTTGTTCGTGATGGCTTCGATCTAACCACTTTTCCACTTCACTGTGGTTGGTGTGAGCGTCTTCATGTGGACTGTATACCTCGTCCTCCAAGTCGGCTAAATCAGCCTCAAGTTTTTTGTCGACGAGGTCCATTTGTATGCGCGCTTTCTCCTGAGCTGCCTGTAGTTCCAGCTGTTTTCTCCGAGCCAGCGTAGACGATGATGACTTGGCCCCCGTTAGCGAAGCGGGCTTACGTTGCTGGCGGTGTTCCGTTATTACGCTGCTAGCCGGTGTTTGACTCGCGGGGATAATGGTCTGCGTCTTTTCCTCAGTTGGCTGAGAAGGTGCTGGTAGCTTTCTGTCTTCATTATCGCGCTCCCTGCGCGTAGTGCTGCGAGTATTCACCATACTCCTCGGAGTGTGGAACATGAGATCCGGTCGAAGTGACCAACGTTGTAGATGTTCAGAGGGGGTATGGTGATACTCAAAATAAAGTGCACTGAGATTTCGCGCAAACTGTTTAATTTTAAAAATTAATTACAAAAGATGACGACACGTAAAAGAGAGAAAGCGTGGTGAGAACGATACGTGCGTCGCGCGCTGACAGACTAAAGGCACTGAACTATATAAAAAACAGCAAACAGTTTTATTGAATCCCTGCGACGCACGTATCTACCCTCAGTTTGTTAATAAAACATAGTTAAATTTACACAATTTCTTAAACAACTACCTTCACATTGATATTAATATAATAATTTTACTAAGTAGGTAGCTAATTAAAGGCAAAGGGTAAAATTGCAAAACCAATATGAGCACGTCGCTAACAGGCGTGTTGTGTTTTTAGCAACTTGATAATTGCGAACACCTTTTGTTCCTTTCGTTTGTTTCTCTGTTAAATATATCCAGGATATTCTGTCTGTTGATTATATCCAGGATATGCTGACCGTTGATAGGCTGTAATCCAGGACGGTGACAGCGATGGTAGCGAAGACACTGTTGCAATGTTTGACTGCATTGTAATGTTTGCGCCATCCAAAAATCCACCTCTAGACCCGGCATGATCGTCAATCAGCCTGTTTGTGGAGCTGGTGTCAGTCACTTAGTCTATGTAGTTATTTCTCCAACACATTTTTAAATGTGAGGTGGTTGGTTATCAATACACGTTTCGTCTAAAAAGCAAACATTACGATCATTCTCGTTATATATTGACAAATTTTCGCAAAATGTTTGGCCTGGCACAAAAACAGCTGGTCTTTCTACCGATATTCTTCGTTTGTTGTGATATTTTTGTCTATATCCAATTTAAAAAAATTCGTAAACTTGTAATAAATGTATTTTTTTATTTTTCCTATGGAACATATAACATTGATGAATATGGTTCTATCGCTCTTCAGTTCAAAATGATCGATATTTCAACTATCAACCAATCGGGGCGAAGCGTCGCGTCGTCGCGTTTACTATGATTGGCTAATTATCATGCTATCAAAAACACTCACATTGATATTTATGGATTTTCGTTAGCTGAACTGGTGTAGGCAGCTGGATCTGTAAATAACTTTACAGCTTCTTACTTCATTAATGATTTCAATCGCAGTAAGCGATTATATAAAGCCACCTTGGCATTGTAATGTTCATCATTATCGGAATGCTGAATCATTCTGTTCCAAGTGTCCTCTACCTTGTTGCAGAAGCCACAGTGGAAAATATGTGTTAGTACCTGTCTAACAAACTCCTTCGGGTTCTCGAAAACCCTATATTTTAACTCTGATAAAACTGTCAATTTTGGAATATCATTAATGTTTTATGCTTTATGAGGCACTTCTCCATTCTTGAGGGTCTTCAAACACATAGGACATCGCTAGTTTCACTTCTTGTTAGAACAAGAAAATAGAAAACAAAACAGGTACGAGTCTCACAACTCACTAACATTATTTTATACAATATAAAGTTTCTTTTACTCTAGAAAAATGTTGTACTACATCATTAGGGTACAAAGTAGGAACAAGAAGACTGTATACATAGGTATATGCAATACTCATTATTTATCAACGCATACAAATTTAACTAAAATTGTATTTATAACAATTTTAGTTAAACTTGCAATGTAAAAAGTCCCAATAGCTTTAAATAATGTTGGAGAAAGTTGTAATTATCTTCCGTCTGCACCTTTGTTCACATGCGTATCTATTGCGTCTACTCTTTCGCCATTTCGTCTACTTTCTACACACTATAAGTACAATTTTCAAGTCTAAATACTGTTTTACTTATCTTTATTTGAGTTTTCTATCTCTTTGTGTTGGGAAGTGTCGTCAAATATAATTTCTAAATGAAAATCCATGTATAGGTCACATTTTTTGCAATATGCCAAGTGTTTTTCAAAACATATCTATATACCAATTAAATCAAAGTCCTTCAATTTTATTTTCACATTTTTCTTTGTTATTTATAATAAACAATCTTAAAAGATTCAAACTTCATTTTATTGTTTCTTTTAATTCAATCATCATTATTTTCCGAATTTTATTAGAAATTTCTTCTGTTTTCACAACTCTTTTCATATTATAAAACAGTCATGTTAGTTACCATTTATAACGCGAGAACAGCTGGTCTGATTTTTATTCTTTGATTTGTTGAATTTGCCTCCGCCTCGAACAGCAGAATTAATTAAAACAATGTTTCACGCCCTGTTGTTCACTTTTATTTATATTTGATCCCTTTTTCTGAGTTTGTTATGTTAAGCTTCGGTATTTATCAAATGTTTGTGAATAATTTTTATAAGTGGGTAATAAAAAATGGATCATAAATATGTATGTACTTTATTAATAAACAACAAAAAAATTCTAAAATTTTAAACTTCTCTGAACAGAAACAAACATACTCCACTCCCAGAACAAACAATATTTAATAACTTAATAATAAACAAAAAAAAAGAGGTTATTAATTACTAGGCCAGCATGACATCCTTTCGGCGCTTTGTTACACCAACCTCCATCTGATTTTAGGGCCCTTGTTCGATTAAATATTTTCATATTATGATTAAATCGATCTTATGAAATGCAGTCACAGCGTGCATGACATTGTTTAAATATACATGTGAACGTTTAAACCATCAAATTTAAAACTATTTCTGCGCTACTGAGTGGCGTTATTTTTATTTTCCTTATCATTTCTAAGCCGCTTCAGCGTCGGAAAAAAACATTCTTGTTCCTCCCTCCGTGTCGCTTTAATTATAGAGTAGAAACCGCTCAAGCGGCAGAATTAAACTGTCCTTGGCTGGCACCGTTCGTCAATAATTTTAATGCTCTTTTCGTTGATTGCCTTTTAATGCTCTTTGCTATAAAGTAATTAAAATATTACTTTCGACTTTTTAAATTAAATAATAATTTTCAGCTGCCATTAGAACAATTTCAGTTATTCAGTTCATTACACAATTTTAATTAATATAAGTACATATAGAAAATTAAACAACTATGCATCTACGACCCAGCTGATAAAAGTCGTAAAGACTCATGTCATGAGTTTCATGTCTTGGCTCCTTAAAAAGTACATTTACCGTAAATTTGTTAGCTGTGTGTATTTCTACTCTTGTTTCATGATATCTCCTGATTTGATGTGTCACTTGTGGTACTTCAAAAAATCCAACTTGTTTGTTTTATTGTGAAATTACCTAAATTTGTATCTATATGTAGGTATAATTTAATTTACAGTGAGTGGACGATATATCTTATTAAGCTATTTACTCTGTTTATTGTTATGTATTTGTACCTGTAAATTTCCCTAAAATAAAAAAAATAAATAAATAAATAAAATTACAACAAATCTTTTGTTTGTCCAAAGTTTATTTTTTGTATGTTTTTTGTAAGTTATAACATAATATGATAAATGTACACGACCTTAATTATTGTGTTGATTTTTCATTGGCGTGGGGCCGTGGGGCTAGACAGTTAAGTCGATTTAAATCATCGATATTTGAAATATATATTAAAATATCCTATAATGTGTAACCAGTCGTTTGAATTCCCACAAATTATGTTATTTTTATAAATAAAGTTGGTGAGCATAATTAAGTATATATAAGTCTGTTTAAAGCAAATGTACCTAGGTAATGGATTTATCAAACATCTGTCTAAACGATCTTTGAATATTATTGACAAAACATTTCAGCATGTTTGCAAATTATTATGAGGACCTATATTGTAAAGAAATTATTATAAGCCCATAATTGAATAATTGAATTGAATAAAAAATAATTGAACAAAAATGTATTTTATTTACCTCTCTTGTAAACGAAGAAGTTTTTCTTTCTAACGCCCGAACCCCACGCAAAAAGTAGGGTGTTAAAAGTTTGATGTATCTGTCTATCTATCTATATTCTGTGGCATCATAGCTCCCAAACGGATGAACCGATTTTGATCCGTATTTTTTGTTTGAAAGCTGACATAATCGGGATTGTTCTTAGCTATCAGCCCATTTCCTAGTTAACGAAAGGATTTCACCAACTTGCACATATTTGATTAAAATTTGGTATACTGTAAGTTCGGTGTCAAGGTCAAGGTACCATGTCAAGGTTTCCATGACATGGTAACCTTGATTACGAAAATACATAAATAAGCAATAAGACCCGCGCTTTTCCCACGCGATTCATTCTAATAAAGCACACATCACAATTGGGGACTTTCTTGAGCGGAGGCCGTGAATGCCACCCATGGTTCGCGCTCCATGGTTGTCAGGATTGGTTCTTTGGAAGGGGAAGCTGCCTTTATGCCGTTTTTAACACTTATTTTAGGACCTGATTCAACAATTTAGCATTACTAGTGTTCGCCCACTGATTGCAATTTGACCATGAGACATTTGTTTATATTGCACCAAAAGCCGGCATAAAAAGTATGTTTAGAAATATAGCTTAACAAACAGATTAAAGAATAGCCAAAGGAATGTAGAATAAGCACGTACCTATATGATTCACTGAATAATATGGAAAACGTTAAATAAAATTATCTACCTTGGTGTGTGGTACCATGTGATGATAATGAAATTAAGAACATAATATATTGAAATCTACGTAGAGATTATCTAGTGTTAGTGTTACTTTTACGTTGAAGCTACTCTAAGCCTGAAACTATTATATAGAAATATTTAGTAAAATTTTCATAGCTACAAATTACATCAGGTATTAGAATAAAAATTAATTCTGTATTCTTCAAAAATCGTAGTTTTAATATTAAAAAAACTCATTGTTTTTCTAAAAATTAATACGATATATCAATTACAAAAAATTATAATATTTATTGTTTTAGGCCTATATTATATTATATTTTATTATATACTAGTATTCATTTCGAGAATCATGGCAGTAAACGACCATTAATTTGTAGATGGCGCGACACAAACAGTTACTAACTGTATTTGTAAGATGGCGCTGGTTTAACTTTTCATATACATTTCTTTTTTATATGGAGTTCTAAATCGCGGTATCAAAGTGATCTTACCTGTTAGCATATATACCAGACGACATTCTAATAAAGCACACATCACAATAATTGGTAGCTTTCTTGAGCAGAGGCCGTGAATGCCACCCATGGTTCGCGCTCTCCATGGTTGTCAGGATTGGTTCTTTGGGAGGGGACACTGCCTTTATGCCGTTTTTAACACTTATTTTACGACCTGATTCAACAATTTAGCAATACTAGTGTTCGCCCACTGATTGCAATTTGACTATGGGAGGTTTACATTGCAACAAAAGCCGGCATAAAAAGTATTTTTAGCAATTTAGCTTAACAAGCAAATACAATAGCCAAAGGAATGTAGAATAAGATAAGCACGTACCTATATGATTCACTGAATAATATGGAAAACATGAAATAAAATTATCAACCTCTCAATCAAAGTGTTCTTTCAGTAACGGGAAACCGTTATATATATATATATAAAAAATCTCATTCAAATTGTGTTTTTTTTGTATGTACCTAAGGGTCCCTAAGTTCGGACACTCTTAAAGTCCCTTAATACCGGACAGTTTTAGAGCAAGTTTGTTTTTGTTTTTGTTTCTTGTTTTTCAGATTCAACCCAAACTGAGATGTGAGAATACCGCCAAACATGAAGTATTGAAAAAAGCCATCGCTAAAGTAATGTCGAATTTTTTTTTGCAGGTTGTATGTATGTCTCTACAATTAAGGTTTTCGAATTCTATATAAAACGTTCCTGATTATAACCAAAGCTAATTAGAATTAAGATTAGTTTTCTTTATTAACTGATGATTTGTTCTATTGTAATATATATTGTTATGAATTGTTTGTTTAAATAATGTTTAAGTGTAAAAATGAACGAAAAGTTGGCTGTCCGTCATTAGGGGACCTTTTTGAAAACGTCCGTTTTTCTATGTTAACTGTTCCTTATTATCTAGTACATTTAAAGTAACATTTGTCACAATATAGATTTTATTTAAGAACGCATTATTCGGGAACGAACACATCGAAAATTTGAATTTTACTGCGTAATTTTACTTAATTTGTATCAGCTAAGCGTTTTCATGCCAAAAAGCGAATACAGTAATCAAGACATTGAAACTGTGAAACAACTAGCAACTGATTATACATTGTTACTAGATAATAATCCAGTTTCTGTTATGGATAATAATCCATAAACGAATATCGGCTGTGGATGTTGAAGTGGCAGCGATGTCAGGACATTCCGCAGTCGATTTCTGGCCTCATTTTAAATTGCGACAATCGTGGCTAAGGGCGGGTTGCTTCACGTAACGTTGACAGACACTTCAATGTTAAATATGGCGCTGACGGACGTAAAAGTCAAAAATGGGTTGCTTCACTATCCGTCATCCTATAAGTTCGTTAAATAATTACGTTAACGTTAACCGTCGGCGAAAGCACCGATTATCGTTAGTTTCTCAGTTTTAAAGTTTTATGAATTACCAGAATATGGAATCAATTCTTTTTAATCGATTTTTAAACGGAAGTACGCTAGACAATGAATCAGTTGTTAGAGAAAGAAAAAAAAAGGTATTTAGAAAACGAATCTTTAATTTTAACTTATTTGACGAAGAGGAATTTATCGACAGATTTCGTGTTTCTAAAGATGTGGCTCTTTATATAACTAATATGATCGAAAATGAAATTAAAAATGAAACAGAAAAGTGAGTATCTACCTAATAAATTAAATAAGTGCCCAAGTTCATATTAATTTTCTAGTTTTGTTCTTAAGGCTTATGCTATTAAATAATAAACCTACATAAATTTTCTTTTAGGAATTTTGCTGTCAAACCTATTGACCAAGTTCTGGTCACTTTACAATATTACTCATCGGGCTCTTTTATGAGATGTGTTGGTGACATGTCAGGACTTCATAAAACTACTGTGTGTAGAATAATTCATAGAGTTACTCATGCTCTGGCTAAATTACGACCTCAATTTATTAACATGCCACTTACTGATCAGGAAAGACATGTGGCTACAAAATTCTACAATATAGCCAAATTTCCTAAAGTACTGGGTGCTATAGATTGTACTCATGTCACTATTTTATCACCAGGTTAGTTGAATTTTACTGGTTTTTGTAAATAGTACTGTAGTTGTTTAACAGATCGTGGTTGGGTGCTCATTGCGTTAAATTCGGCATGAATAGTCATCCATATCTTCCTTTTTTGTAAATTGTTAGATTGGTCCGTCTTTTTATTAAATAAAAAGGTTTTATATTTTCCGATAAGTTCTTGGAATCTTTCCTTTTCGTCGTTTGAAAAATATATAGAACGTTCTCTGAAAGCACATTGTATTTCATTACATTTCTATTGTAATATAAATAGGACATTACGATTATTAAACGATTTACTTACTTTGGTGTAAATGATTCCATTTTTATTTAATCTTGAATCACTCAATCTAACAAAACTAGCGGGAAAATATGATGCATGACACACTGACAGATACGTTATGACTGCTTCGAAGCAGTATTGCACGCGTCAAAAAATATTCCCCACGAACGTTTTGGAGATTTTGCCTATTGTTAAATGGCAACCCGAATACAAATAACGAACTCTTTTTTTTACGATGATGCAACGCGTCAAAGTTAACGGACGTCAAATACAGAATGTAACTGTTAAATTTTAACGAATGTAGCTTACTTTAACCGATGAATTGAAGCAACCCGCCCTAAGAGCTTCAATGGTTGAAGAACGTCTAACCGGACTAGCACTCATCCACGTCCATAAAAACGTACCCATTGAAGTAGATGAAATGATAACGCTTTTCGGGAGAAGACGTAAAGAAAAATTTATTTTGTTTTTTAAATATAGCTAGGTATTTTTAAGTACAGTACTTACATCATCAATACTAATAATAAATCTGTAAGGGTCGGTCGGTCATGGAGTAAGTTACTTTGTTTTCAGAGATATCGTGTTATACATGCTACTGAAACTAAATTGATTTTTAGAATTTTTTTCTGTATGTATGTATGTATGTATGTATGTATGTATGTATGTATGTATGTATGTATGTATGTATATATGTATGTATGTATGTATGTATATATGTATGTATGTATATTGTATGTATTATGTTTGTATGTTCCTCCATAACTCTGAAACGAATTAACTGATTTTTATAAAACTTGGTAGATAAACATTTATTTGTACGTACGGGACACAGGATAGGCTACTTTTTTGTTTTTCAACGCCGACAAATTTGTTTTTATTATCTGTAGTTCCACAAAAATCTAACAGATGGCGTACAGTAATTACTCATATATTTTCTTTTTCAACGCTGACGAAGTCTCGGGCAACAGCTAGTTTATTAATAAAATACCTACTTTTACTTGTATCTATACTTCGCATAAAAATTAAAGGAGCAAAAAAATATCCAAATTTTTAGGTTATTTTCAACAGGCTATAACTTGAAGAGAAATTGTCGTAGAGTATATTTTTTAAAAAAGCAAATTGTTGCTTCAAGTGTCTAGTTTTTGGATCTGACCTTCAAAATGTTTTTTCTGAATTTTTCTTTGAGTTATCTTGAGAAAACGACCGACAAAAAAATTCAAAAATTTTGTTGGTTTTCTTTGGTATCTACGGATTTGGAATTTTTTTTTGTCAACCATCATATGGACCAGATAACTTGTTCATTCAGCTTCAATTTGCTTTTTTTAAGATCTTGATACGTCCATTTTTCGCTGAGATATCGGTCTTTAAATGGAAAAGGATCATTTCGTCTTTGACCATCAATAACTCAGCATACTAAGGTTGCACAGAAAATTCAATGTGGGTTTTGAAAACTTGAATAAATTCTCTACAAGAATTTTTCATTGTTTTTTTTGAAATTTTTTTTTCTATACTTTATATGAATATTAAAAATCATAAAAAAGGGCTTTTAATAGCTTTTTGAACAATTAAGAGCATTCATCAATTAGAATCACGCTGGAGTCAAAATTTATGATTTCAGTAGTTTCAGATGTTTTAGTTTGCAGATAAGATGTTAACGTCATATTATTTGTAGTTGTATAATCTAGTAAATAGCTGAAAAATATTTTAAAGTGAATTTTCATTAGAACATTTTTAAACAGCCCTTTTTTCAAACTAGCGGTCGCCGGCTTACGTAGATAAATATAAAAGTTATTAAAAAACACAATCTTTTAGAACATTAATGACTTTACATACTAGGTCCAAGAAAAAACAGAAATATCTCAAATTTGATCCTAAAATAACACGTTTAATATCACGAAAAATTACTAAAAGTGACACTTTTGATTATACTTTTCTTGAATGAAAATTTACAGAAATCGTATGTGTTTTATACTATTATCTAATAAATGATATGAATTTTTGGAAAATCAATATTTTTATAATTTGTCGTATATAATTTTACTAATATCTCGCTTCTGGGTCGACTGTCGACCGCTAGTTATAAAAAAAGGGTTGCTTAAAAACTGTTCTAATGAGAAAAGTATCCCAATATTTTAAAATATTTTTCGACAATTATCTAGACTATAAAACTACAAATAATATGACGTTAATATCTTATCTGCAAACTAAACACATCATGGCATTATGATCCGCCGGGAATCATAAATTTCTGATTCTGACTCTGTAACGCTCTTAAGCGCAGAATCAAAAATATGGAGAAAATCATAAATGTTAAGTGTGCTTTTACCCAAAAAAACTCCACTGAGTTTCAATTTAATCCACTCAGCCGTTTTTTGTCCCAGTCGAATGAATTTTTAAAAAAAATTGATTGATTTAATTGATTGAAGTGGTTTAAATTGAAGTGGTTTAAATTGAAACTATGTGGGGCTTTTTTGGGTATATTGAACTGTAAAAGGCACACTTAACATTTTAGATTTTCACCATATTTTTGATTCAGCGCTTGATTTTTCAAAAAGCTGTCAAAAGCCCTTTTTTATGATTATTAAAATTCATGTAAAGTATGGAAAAAAAATTTTTTCAAAAAAAAACAATAAAAGTTCTTGTACAGAATTTATTCAAGTTTTCAAAACCCACCTTGAATTTTCGATGCAATCTTAGGTTGCTGAGATATTGATGGTCAAAGACAAAATGATTCTTTTCAAGACCGATATTCAAAGACCAATATCTCAGCGAAAAATTATCGTATCAAGATCTTAAAAAAAGCAAATTGAAGCTGAATGAACAAGTATCCGGTTCATATGATGGTTAAGACCAAAAAAATTTTTAAAATTCCGTAGATACAAAGAAAACCAACAAAATTTTCGAATTTTTTTTTGTCGGTTGTTTTCTCAAGATTACTCGAAGAAAACTTTAGAACAAAAATTTTTGAAGGTCAGATCCAAAAACTAGACACTTGGAGCAACAATTAACTTTTTTTAAATATACACTACGACAATATGTCTTCAAGTTACAGCCTGTTGAAAATAACCTAAAAATTTGGATATTTTTTTGCTCCTTTAATTTTTGTGCGAAGTATATTATTATCAAAATTAAATTATAACTTCTTGTGACTTGACCACGACTGCCGCCAAAGCTGGATCCGCCCTTGTACCTAAGTTGTCTCTAATAAAGAAATCTTAAATAGACTTAAAGAAATCTTGAAATTATATCGAACACTGCATTGCAATGTTAAGAATTATTATTATAATTTTGACCACACATAAAGAACAAAGAACGTTACAAAGTATGCTTATTATTAAAGTAAAATAATAAGAATGATGACGAGGCTCCGATCTTGCGTCACGGCTCGGATTACTTGGGTGTGTAATATAAACATCCTTTCCTTTTCACACACAATGATTTTTAACCCTTTAACCGCTTGGTTTTGTAGGCTAGCGCCTGACTCGCAAATCGATAAATTTATACCTACAATAAAAAACGATGTGCATAATATGTCGATAAATAAAATTGTAAATACATATATGTATATTGATTAAGATTTTCCAGCGTCTTGCGAAATACGTGTTGGTAGAAATGATCACGGTCCTCGTATGACAAAATAAAAAGACCCAAGTGAATGTGTTATTTACATTTATTTTCTCACAATTAAATCACACGTTCCCATAAGGTAAGGCCTATAAGTGCGGGAGCGCGCCTGTACTCCACTCTACTCAGAAGTTTTATTGTAAGTCCTGAGCTTTACTTTGGCTATAAAAATATTTCTTGAAAGTGGAATAACACAAATTTTGATTTTGTCTTGTAAATAACTAATTGAATGGTCTTCCTTTTTTATCAACCGTTCTAATGGTGAATATTATTTTAAGAAAAACTTAAGTACCTCTTCGTTAATGTTAATGTTAAACTCGTCGTTTGATATGAATTCATCTTCATCACTTTCTAGAATACGAATCAATTCTTCAGCTGCAGTCACGATGACTTTAAACAAATAAATTATCGAACGTTTAAAATATGCACGCCCAACACTAATCAAATTTTCGAGAAGCCGGTACTCGGTTACGATGTCACATGCGGTCTTGTATATGCGACTCACTAAAAAAAACACGTCTAAAAAAACATGTGGTCTAGTGATGCGAGGTATTATTACTAACTTCACATTACTTATTAACTATATTGATTTTTTATGGATTAAATGCTTTCGCAGAGTGATACATATAACAAGATTGTTTATAATCAATTACCTTTAACAAATATTTGTTTTAAGCTAAATGAAGCATAATATGAAAATAATATGATGTAGTTATTTTTTTACTCTTCATGTGTATCGTCACTAGTTGTATTTTTACTTCGTGGGCGTTTGACAATGAAATGTCTTCTAAATGATAATATCGGTAAAATTAACGACGATTTATTTTACGACTTTTAACTATTACTAGGAAGCGTATGATACAGTTTTGTTCTGTATTCTGAGGATACAGTCTTCGATTTTATATATTTTTATAAAACAGAAAGCAACGCAATGATTTAAAAATGAACATTATACAAGTTTGATCTGGCAAAATGGACACGAAAATAATTTTCGAATAAATCCGACTGGCGGTCAAAGGGTTAAATACCTAACTATTAGTCATACGTGCTTTAATCGGGAACGCTTACTTGAAGAATTTGGCTTGGCTTCGCGTTTAGTGTTGCCAACTTAGCGGATTTTCCGTTAAATCTGCGGATCTAGGTAAAAGGAAACGGGAGAAACACGTTTTAAAGGATGTTAAACGCCTTAAAGTTTTAAGGCGGATTTTGTAACAAGATTAGTATGGGATCAGATGATTTTTGTAAAAGATATTCCCCAATCGTAAAGAAGACAGCACTAAGCAATAAAAATGGCTTTCATATAAAACGAATCTGATAATTATGAAACAGAGAAAATAATAAAATTAGTGAAGCAGTGATGCTGCTGACACTGATCAGTTCGAAGGGCAGATGTCAAAAGAGCTTACATCAACATCTAGATACTGTCTCTTCAATGACTTAGCCACTGAAACTAAAAGTGATTTAAGTTCAATCTGAGAAGAGTTCAATATTCCTTATACATCTAACTAGCAACCCACTCCTGGCTTCGAACCTTTCTCGTTTAACGCTCTTTCCATTAGTGAAAACCGCATTTAAATACGTTGGGTAGTCTAAAAGATCTAAGCGTATATACAGAGGGACAGAAGGCGGGAAGCGACTTTTATACATATAACTATATAGGTACCTAATATGTAAAGTCGTTACTACAACAACAATTCTAATTGAGACTTGATTTTTAGTGTGTTAACCACAATAAAGTATCTAAGCACCTTATTTTCTAAGAGTCAGTGTTTTGAAGGATTTTATTGTCGGGAAAAAGGTACGAAGCGTATGGCGGATTTCTAACGGAATTACTAGTATAACATACTGGTAAGGGAATTTAAAAATTATTGTTGGCAACACTAAACACCGGGCGTTTCGCGATTGGCGTTAGCTAGCTCAGCGACCATTTCAATTAAACACGAGTCCTCGTGCATACGTCGCCAATTGAATTATGATCATGTGTAATAATTTGTATTGTGGCTGCGCGCTAACTCGTAGTTTTGGTGAACATGTAATGGTGAGTAATTTTTAAATTCGAAAGAGTTCCTTCCGGTGGGAAGTCCTTTAGGCAGAGCTTATCATATTCATGTGTGCTGTTTAGGTGAGCGAGTAAAGGATGCCCCTTTAATTCCTATATTTATTACAATGAACTTCTACATACTTATGTAGATATGTGTACCAGCGCATCGGGACGCCGTGAACGTGCAAGCATATGATCAATAAGCATTTGCTGATTCTATGTCATCGTTGTAGTTAGCCGTCTTTTTCATCTTGGAGTTATTCTGTAAATAGCTGTTAAATGAATCAGAATTGAATAAAGGTCCCATTTTTTATTAAAACCATATTATTACCCCTTACAGAAAAGCACCGTGAAATGACAGCAAGTGTGCTATTGTGATTCGGAAAACGAGTTAGTGATGCGAAATTCCACTACGGTATAGTTTTCCTATACCTTCTCATTCTCTTATGCCTAATCCTGTTATGGTAGGCAGCGCACTTGCAGCACCTGTGGCATTACTTGTGTTATAGGCGACGGTAGCCACTTACCATTAAGTGGACTGTCTGACGACCTTAACATAAAGAGGTGTTATTTTTACTGTGTTCTGTGTTAGTTGAGGAAGAGGCAAAGAAATCTGAAGTTTTATTTTTTAAATATTCAAAATTAATTTTTATTTTTTGTTTTATAATAGAAAGTTTTTTTTTAAAGCATAAATTTATTTACAGATCCAGCTGCCAACCAGTTCAGCTAACCAAAATCCACAAATTTCATTGCAAGTGTATTCAATTGATAATTCAGAAAATATTATCAATGACATGTGCTCCTGGCACTTGAATATAGTAATTGATGTATTGATTGGAGATCGTAGAAATGTGAGTACATATATGGGTGTTTGTGAATTCTGAAGTTCTATTTTTTAAATATTCAAAATTAATTTTCAGAAAATATTATCAATGGCATGTGATTGTGCTCCTGGCACGAATATAGTAATTGATGTATTTATTGGAGATCGTATAAATAAGAGTATATATTGAGTATAAATTGAGTATCGTATATGGGTGATTGTATATAGTAAGCGTTGTAGGTACTTATAGTTATCTGTCTGACGACCTTAACAACAGGGAGTTTTATTATTACCGTCGTACATAATATACATCTATAGATTCTCTCACTTAATCGGAGTTCTTCTTGCAATGTTTCATATTAAATCTTACATGTAATATCTAAATGTTTTTCTACTTTTAATTTACAGAGACGGGCAAGCGATTTGGATGGAGGAGAACAAAAGTATATCTTCAACAATCATCGCAAACAGGAAGGATATCTTCAATAAAATGATCATACATGATATATGTATAGGTTCGGCAAAACCGATCACTATTCTATCTTTACAATTGTTCCGCACTGTTGGTCTATGAAATCTCAAAATCACTGTTAAAACATAATCATTAATTACAATAAAATTTCAAGAAGTGCTACTGTAGTTATTTTTTAATAAGCAATTTTAATCATAAACTAGCTATAATGATCGCTGTCATCATGTGCTATTTCTATTGTCTTCACACCGAATTTCGTCATCGACTAATTCAATTCTGGGAATGTAATATCCTTATATTATTAAAATAAAATAAAATAGTACCTGGGCGACCGAGTTGCGCTCGATATTTTTACACTGACGTGGACTTAAGATCATCACAATAGTTACATGTCTTCGCCTTGAACTGATATACTCGTACCTCAGCCTGGGACCGATGCATAGATTTGGACTACTTTGATTAATGAGTATTTAAATTAATATGAATTTAGTAACAAAGGATAATTAATATATCATTAGTTAACATCGTTAGTTATATGTAAAAATATCCACTTATAAAATACTTTCTTAATGAGACTCATTTGGTTCACTTATTTTAATAAGTATCTATAGGTAGCAGGTAGCCTAGCCTTAACAAAAGAACCGCCCAGATCATATTGAAAATTGTACTGGCGTTAAATGTGATCAGATGGTAACTAAATATTGCTTTTCCGCTGGGGAACTAATATTAAGGGACTTTAAATGTATGGACCAAAAAATAAAACAGGCTTTGCATGTTGTGACATTTATTATTACAAAAAACATTAACTTAATTAATATCACATTTAAAATATTGAATAATAAATTGAATTCATGACAGTTATCTTTACCATTTACAGAAGTTATTTATTAAAAAATTTACACACCAATTGCCCTGGGGCACTGGAGTAATAAATGCTTAACAACCGTTGCATATATCCTGCAACACATGCTCGCACAGGCACCCGGAACTGGCTTTTATATTTGTACAGGTAAAACCTGCACTAGAATAGGCGTCATTTTTATTTTGTGAATCACACTGTACGCCGCCTCGAGGTCCGGTACGAACAGTTTCGTACCCTTCGGCGTTTCACGGGTTCATATTGTATTTTTCACTGGCACTGGCACTATCCACTGCTCAGTGGCACACCATCCTTTTCAAATCACGCAGCGCATCACTCCACCAGGGCAGACTAGTGTGCACATTGCTTATTCTATTAGGTATACGTGCTTAGTGCGGTGACAGAACGAGAGAGATGGTGAGGGGAGATCGCTGAACCGAGTGTAGAGTTACAAGCGCTTGACGACACGTCGCTACGCTTACAGCCGGTTTGACCGGCTAACAGCTAATTAATCTAATTAAAATATCGAGATTGACATAGTATTCAAAATGTAATAAAATTATTAGATAAATAATATTTTTATATCTTGCCTTGAATTATCCTTACATATTATAAACAAAGTCTCCAGCCGCGACTACCTGTGCTGTCTGTCTGTCATTATGTATATTATATTTTTACTTTTCATATTGACTACTAAGAACTGCCAGTATCAAGTATTGAGTGATCAATTGCCACGAGATACCTATTCTATTACACATAGAACAATGGCAAGAAGAAACAACGTTTCATAACATGCTCAAATAAAATCACTATAACTTAGAAGAGCTTAATCCAACAATGGAAGAGGTATATTAGGTATATAGAGTCATAATACGTACAGTCTAACATACATTTTCTTAGCATCATAAAGTTTGCATAATACAACATTGGATCAAGACATTCTTGAACACTTTGTAACTTAATTGACTAAAATTTAAAACAAGTTAATGCGTTTTAAAGTGAGGTTTCAGTAATTTATATAGACAGGGTTTGTAGAGGAAAGCCCACGGCAAAAACATTATGTAACCTGAGAATCCCAGACTGTAATAGACCATCCACCACTTGGAGAATATTTTCAAATCAAAGGGTACTAAGCTCCATCCCATGAAGACGATGGTGTACACCTTCAAGAGGAGGTAGAGCAGCGGTTTGATGGCCGGGTTGGACCACATGGGCTCGTACCACGTGGTCCTGGTGAGGATGCTCTCCAAGTCCTTCTCCATGAGAATGATGAGGAACTCGTTGAAGAAGGTGGCGTAGTAGCCGGAGCGGAGGCCGTGCCAGAGAGCCAGGAAGGCGAGGGTGAGCAGTTGGCTGAGATTGCGGTTTCCGAGGAACTTGAGTCGCTTGTAGATGTATTCGGCCGCGAAGTAGTTGGTGTTGCAGTTGAAGCTGTCTATGTAGTGTTGGAACTTGGTGGCAGTCTCGAACCTCATCAGCTTGATGTTGCTGCAACCGTCCCATTGGTTCACCGCGTCGTCTTTCTTTCCGTTGTACGACAGTCCAAATCTGATGCAAGACGCTGAAAATGAGTTGTTTCTGTTTTATTTATAACAGGCTTTGTAACTTAGAATGTAACCTAGGAGCAAAGTGAACGCAAAAGTGACCAGTTAGAAAAATAAGTCAGCCCGGAACTGGAGAGGGATGACGTCATATTTATGAAAATAACTGACGCTTTATTTCTTGAGTTGATTGGAATAAAGTACTTTTTGGCTATTGCTTAAGCTAGAATTATTGGGGGGGGGGGGGGGATGTCGTAATAAATAAGACCCTTATGCGAAATGTCCTTTTATTATTTCAATATTTTTAACAAGTTAAAAAGTATGTGAAATTATGAACACACTTGTAAAAGTTTAAAAAAAAAGAATCTATCATGATACTGAAAAAAGTACGAATCTTCGCCGTGTTAATTAGCTGATGTAAAACTTTGATAAAAATCAAATTATAAACATATTACAGTGAGCGGATCGCAAGAAATAAAATAAAATAATTACCTTCGGTGAGCAACCAACAGGAAATATATTTTAGTAGAGCAAAATGTGCCCAAAATCCGCAGTAGAAGTGCCGGTAGAAAATGGACTTTTCCCAAAATTCGTCTGTCAGCATGAATTTCGCATCGAACACAGTCACTGGAAATAATGTTAAAATTTCGTTTTTAACAAATTTAATTTTTCAACAAACTTTATAGGATTTAAAATCAAGTAAATTACATTGATAAAACAATGACTACAAATTGCTGCAGCGTCAGCAGCACACCTGGAGTTGCTTGTATCCTTAAGAGACCTATGGATCGAGTACCACCACACTGCTCGTCGCCCTTAGTATATAGTATTCATTTTTAATTCTAAAAATAAAATAAAAATTCATACCTCCAATTTGAAAAGCAATCAAATAAAGCATTCCTTGTGTTAATCTTTCAAATGATTGTTTTGAATAAGTGGCAGTATCGTCCAATGGGTATTTATCATTAATATATTCTGAATAGCGTTTGAATGAAAACAGAGGACCCACAAGAAAACCAGCTGGGAAGTAAATGAAGCCAAGTAACTCGAGGATTGTTGGTGGAGTGCTAATTGCTGTTTTCTTATTGTTTAATGATAATTCTGCTTGTTTTCCTTCAACAAGCTTCTGGCCATCCCAAAGATCAAATGATAAAGCAATCAGCTTGAGAGTCAAGACACAATGGGGCATAGTCCACGTTATATCATATTCCTCAGACTCGGTCAAAATATAACCAATTAACAAGTATCCCATATTGAAGACAAATGTAAGCAGGGCATGTATTTCTCCAGGTTTAATGAACTGATTTGTCCCGTACATAACTAAGATCGGAATCATGTTGTGGTACAAGGTGAGGCCAAAGTTAAAGAAAGCCATTTCTAAACCAGTTAAGAGGAAATACAAATGCCGGAGGTATTGTTGTTGAGATCTCACATACTTATGATAGATCAATGCCAGTGGGTAACTTAACAAAATTGAAACAAGCAATTTAAGGGCTGCTTCTGTAGCGCCAATAAAATTTGCAAAGTATGGTATGGGGCTGGTGCCACACCAGGCTAAGAAAGAGAGGACGGTGAATATCATTATATCTGAAACAGGAAAAAAGAAAATTGTTATTGAAGTTTTAGATAATAAGTTAAGGTCGGCAGACAGGCTGGCGGCCCACTTGATGGTAGGTAGCTACCGTTGCCTATAACACAAGCAACACCACTGGTGCTTAAAGTGTGCTGTTGACTACAGTGGGGTTTAAGATAAGAGATTGGAAAGGGATAGTGAAATGGGCTCTGTCATCCCTTACTCACTCGCCAAAACACAATAGCACCCATACTGTTATTTCACTGTAGTCTTCTGTAAGGTGGTGGTTACTGCCACCAGACGGGCTACCCAAACGACTGTAAAACACAGTGTGCCCTGCCACTACTTTACAAATCAAGACTTATATTATTATTTCATGACATATAGAATTAATTCTCTTATAATTTTCGTTAATCATATTAAAATAAATATTTGAGTGTTTCGATAATTTTATACAAATTTAAATTTCGATAAATTCTTATGCTTTATATTGCTGGTTGTCAGGCAGTTTATTTGGAGAAAGTTAATAGCATTAGAACAGACGACATTTTCAAAAGAAAATGTTACATCACTACTGTTAATCTTTATGTTCCAAGTTAATCAATAAAGCAGAGTAAATTTAAACTATAGTAATTGAGAATACATGGTTACTTTCAATGGAAATAAGTGATTACTATGATTTTTTTAATATATATATATATATATTTTAAAGCCACTATACTGCTACAATTATAAGGAACATTAAACCTTACCAGAGAAAATATCTTCTGTAGAATCAAATATTTCCACAAAGGAAACCTTCTGGATAATATTACAAATTTTCTTCCATTTAACGTCGGAAAAACCGCTATTAAATGTTTAGAACCACCAAATAGTTATGGAACTTATTTTATCCATCAATGATCTCAATACCAAAAACTAAATAACATTATACGTAAATTACGTAGTGTGCAGTCAGCAAACTGCATGCAAGTGCTGTGCTGCAAAAAATGAATTTATATCATGAAATCATAATGAAATGACAAAAAAGCAAGTCAAATCACAACAAATGAAACTGTCAATGTCACAACCTGGAACGAATGCATTTGAAATTAATTAAACTGGAACCATGGACGTATTATACCTGAGCAGGACTGATTACTTGGAAAATCTATTTACGTAAACTGTATTATTAAACTCCGTTCCATAATTCGATGGAGTAATTTGACATTCACTGGGTTACAGGTTTTTAACATACACAAATAGTGAAATCGAACTTATTAAAAAACTTACGGTTTTATTAAACCGTAATCAATGCTTTATAGAACATTAATTAGTATAGAATAAATGTAAGTTATTATTAATTGTTTAAATTATATTTTTTGCAAATTCCGTTCTATAACTTAATTCTTTTCGATTATTATAATTTTTTTGATGAGAATTTTTTTATAGCTTACATAAAATTATCACCAAATAATTTGGTGATAATAATGCTATAGAATGCATTATACTATTTTTTATTTATTTGACTTCACACATAAATTATGAATTGTTTTTGTATTAGTAATCCTGCTTTAAACAAAATTACGAAACAAAATTAAAATAACAATATTACGAATATTAAATCAATAAAGCAATATTAAAAAATATTTTTACCGTAAAATATCATAACTATTTAAGTAAAACCGATATTAATACAGCGCTACGGAAAACACGCTGGTAACATTATTTTAAAATTTGACATTAGGACCTGTAAATTACTCCATCGAATTATGGATGCGCCTTATACAGATGCTAATCCGAGCCGAGAGAGATAGTCAAACGGAGGCCTTCTATCTCTTTCTTTCATCTTGCCAGATTAAAAAAATGTAGTTGATTAAAAATTTAGATTCAAAAATATTAGTTGAAACACTTGTATTTTAATTGTATGTACTTCAATTTAATATTTAATATTTTAATAAATTTTAAGTCAACGTAATTATAGGTAATCACTGTTATGTTTGTTCTGAAAGTCCGTTGCTTACTAGGTTGTATGTTATTTTGAAGTGAAATTTTCTTTTTCTTTTATCTTTGTTTATTTTCTTTAACTACAATTTAAAAAAACTTCCTTTGGATAATCTTCAGTAATGTAAATTTCTTAATCTAAATATGTGTGTAAGTTTCTAACCATTTCATTCCTTTTTACAATATTAACAAAAGAAAGAAGAATTGGTCTCGGTTTATCACTATTATTTATTTTTCCGATACGGTAGATATTGTTAACAGAAATATTTCTTTAACCTTCAATACGAGTTCTAATTCTCTCCTTCTTTTAAACAAAAATATATTGTTTCTATTTCTTTTCTGTCTTCTTAAACGTATTGTAATACACACAGATACACACAATACACTGTGTGTATTTGTACTGTACAAATACACACAGTCCAATGTAAACATAGGTCTATTTTTCACCTTGTTGCTCTGTGTCACTTTCAACTTGTTGTTCTGTGTCACTAATACGAATTTAATTGTCTGATCCCAAAACATGTCTACCCTAAAGCACAGATTAATAAGTATGCCTAAAGTTATACCTACTTATATATCTGATATCCACTCCACATACATAATATGATGCGAGCTTTCTCTCTGGCAAAATAGATATAATGAATTTTTATACCTTCAACCTGAGAAATGATTGATGTTTTATCTATTCTTATTAATTAAAAAGATGTAGGTATCATCCGCGTTGAAAATAAATGTAACACCTGAGTAAATATTATATGACAGGAAATATGACTTGAATTATATTTTTAGATGGACCCCTCGGGAATAGTACCTACTATTTTCTGCATGATAGGTAGGTATGTATTTGTATCCCTGACAATGTGTATGTATACGCTAAGTTGCAAAATGATTAATAATTCCAGCTGGTGTCCGCAACTTCACGTTGAAAATTGTTGCTATAATATTTCAGTAAGGCGTTAGCTTTTTATTTTATTTTAGTTGATCTCCCAGGAATAGTACTTTTTTCTGATGAAAGTTATCCTGTCCTTTCCTGTATCCCTGACGATGTCTGCAAAATTTATCGATGATCGGTTGAGTAAGTTAAGGCGTGAAAATAAGTCAACAAACTGTCATAAAACATAACTAAATCAATAAGATTAAAAGTTGAAAGTAAAATTACTGCAATTTGTCAGATTAAAGGCTTGTTCGGGAACTGAAATGTTTTATTTATTTTAAATATTAAGATTTCAAAATAGCAACAATACAATTTAAAAACTTAATTTTAGTGAATAAAAGAGCAACAAAATAAGCCTAATATTACGCTAGTATACCCATAAATATTGCATATGGGTATATTAGCGTAATATTACGTCGTTTTTCGTAAACTAATAGAGCAACAAAATTATTTTTTGCTGTACAAAATAGCAACAAATTCCCATTTATAGTTATCAAGTCCGGCTTATGAAATGGTTATATATACCAGCGTAATTGATATGCTGTACAATTTTAACGAAGGCGGGAGAAGCCGCGAGGCAAAGTTGGCATAGAATATTTGGGGGCGGTGGAACCGCGCGCTCGGGCTCGGGCCGCAGGCCTTACCTTAGTGAAAGCCCTCACTTTCATTGGTAGTGGGGCGACCTGGCGCTAGTGGCACACAACACAACAAAAGTGAACGTCGTTGCGAGCGCATAGCACGCCGCGAGCCGGCCACTCGTCACACTTGTAGAGATCGCGCGCGAACCTTTCGTGATCCCGTGATGTACAGGTGGTGGATGGTGGTGATGGCAGCTGTAGGCGCGGCGGCGGCAAGTGGCCGCTTGCCGCGCACCTCGCAGTCTGCGTCTTCGCCAGCGCCCTCCGCTCTGCCACGGCTGCCTCAGAGAAACCTCACTCTCTCTGCCAGGTCTTCTGTCAGAAACAGGTCAGTACATAAAACTTAACACTTTAATTTGGCACCTTAATCATAACTGTACTTTATCATCATAAGATGATCACAAGATATCGGGGCAGTAGTCTCACCTGGGTGAGTGTGTGCCCTTTAGTGAGATTAATATAAATAAATAAAAGACTAAATAAATACTAACAAATGCCTTGATGATCTCGAATGGCTCGAAGAGTTATCATGGGCCAATTATGTATAAATTGTGGGGCATTTTAATGCTCAACAGTCCTTTGAGATAAGGCTGTCTTGAATTTCTAGACTAGGGTCTATGATTATATATGAATACTAGTGGCCCGCTCCCGGATTCCACGGGTGCAATTTTTACTCAATCCAGCTGATAAAATTACCTTACAACGCTATCTGTTAGAATCTTTTGGAACTCACAGATAAATAATTGCTGGATTGAATAGGTATCAACAGATGGCGCTATGTTAATAATATTATATAATTTGCAAAAAAATAATAAACAAAATGAGATATAAACTATCCTGTCTTTTAAGTTGGACCAAATTACATATAGTTACGAAATTTTATCAAAATCGGTTCAGTAGTTTGGGAGTTCATCGCGGACAAACATGTGACACGTAATTTATATATATATATATAAGGATGTATTCGAAAATCAGTATTTCATATGCTGCATACAAGGGTTTGAGTTTCAGTCTCACTGCGGTTCACACAAAGAACGACTTAAATGTTGATATTAAATTGCTAAGCATACACAAATTTTACTTCATACTTACATTCTTATAATAACAACTCAATAATTCAATTCAAAGTTCAGAAATAAGTATTTAATTTGTAGTAAATGTATGTATAAGTGTTATTCCAAAAGTTGTCAAGTACAACGAGTGGTACGTTCGCGTATGACTGCGTTATAGAGATACTTGTACACGACACTAGCGGTTTTCAATACGTATAAAGACAAATGATTTAAAACTACTCCTATGTGAATATACTTAGTGGTTTAATTTGTTTCCTATAATAGTGAAACTATTATTGAAAACAATAATAGTTTTGATAAACCAAAAAAATAACAAAAGGCTAATAATAAAAGCTGTTACTTATTACTAATGTAATGACTGTATTTTTAAAAATAAATTATCAAACAGATATTATCAAGTACGTATACAAACGTTTCAAGATTCTTAATCAATTTGACTTCGATATTTATTCTGTATTTATAATGTAATGAGATTTTTTTAAGGGTAATTATTAATGTTTTAAAACAGCAGAATCTTAAACTATACTGTGTTTGTTTTGATTTGCTAGGTATGATATCTATTTATTTAAGTATATCTATTAAGCGGAAATCGATTCTCTTGTGATTTTAGCAAGACGCTGTATGAGCAAGTGAATGAATGGAGTCATTAATGGAGATATTTGGAAGAATTTGTTGTCTCAACTTACTATAATGCGAATAACTTGAAGACAGAATGCAACGCAACAAATTCGCGGCACTTATCAACTCCCACACTTATCAACCAGTAATTCCAATATTTTAGAAAATCTTTATTCTTTATAGATTGTAGTATTTACAACTCAATTATAAATGTACATTAAAGCAAAGAAGTTTTTATGGAAAAACATTATTGGCTTTTAGTCAGTAATTACAAGAATTCATCCGCGAAAATGTCACAAATTTTGCACATTTAAAAAATATTTAATTTTATCATTTCCATCCAAACCTACAGATGTATTGCTAAGACCAATAAATAACGAGTAATGATGGAATTAAGTAGTATGGAATTGCTAAACAGCTCTCGTTGGTAAGTGAGCTCTTAAATGACTTTACAATTTGTACATAGTAATTAGTTATTGTAAAAATTCAGATCCTGGTTGTCAAGATTTCAGAGGTCTTTAGTCTCATGCTGTTATTCTTCACAAAATCATTATCATCGTTATCATCAGCCTGTGTCTCTCCACTGCTAGATGTTCGCCAGCTGCTTCCTAAGCCCTTTGGGTCGTCTGTCAATCTTGGCGAAGGATGTCCCACGCTGAACTTTTAAATTCATGGCCTCCATTCTAGAACTCTTCTACCCCATCGAATGTGACCTGACCGTTGCACACAAATCCCTTATAAGAAATAATTTTAGTAAAAAAACTTTATCTATAATTATGACTGATATAATTTGGTTCATTTTGTTAAGCAATTAAGCAATGATGTTTAACTTTATTTATTTAAATATCTAACAAATCTGTTGTTGAAATGATCGAGTATGAGACCAGTGAATAATACTGAAATCGCCTCGTCGAAAACTATTTCAACTTTCGACATATTGCGTCTTCAATGGCCGAGAACCGGCCAAACTATTTTATTATACCAAGGAAATAACTAGTTGGCAAAAGTAGGTGTGATATTGTTTAATGTTAAAAGGAGACGCGATGCAGTCAAGTAAAGGGAAAGTGAAATTAGTAAAACATAAAATTTAGGTGATCTTTTATTGTTACTTACTGTTAACTTGTACGACTGATCCTAATTAAACAATTTACATTGTAAAAAAATATCTATAGATATAATAAAATAGTAAACGAATCGTGCGTGTACATTATTTTTTTTACAAAAAAAACTGTAACCTGTAACTCTAATATTTTTTTGAATTTTTGTCTGTTTGTCTGTGCGTTTGTGCACTCTAATTTCAGAAACGGTTTAACCGTTTTAAATGCGTTTTTTTCTGATGTTTTGATAATGATTCACCTGGATTAAACTGTAGGATGTTTTATTCTGTAAAATGTTAGGCTTATGTGAGATTTCCCAAAAACGAACTACAATACGTACGAAGTTACGGGCACCGGCTAGTCTCGAATATATTTTTTAGTTAAAACAATTGAATTGTGAAGTCATTATTTGCACAAACCAGATTATAATGGAGTTTTCACAAATATTTAGAAAATTTCTTTCAGAAGAACAAGCACAATATGTTACATTCTAAAATACATACGAATAATTCGTATTTTTATTTAACGCGCTCGTAATAATTAATTGCCTTGACCAATTAGGTAGATTAAAATTGCCCTTTAGGATCTCTTTGTTACATAATAATAAGAAATACCAAAAACTGTTTTCTCTGGATTGTACCAACACTCGTAAGTAATTGTTTCGAGTACTTATCTGTTGCAAGACATTAATTTTTTTTACACTAATTAAAATAAGTTTTTAATTTAAAATAGTTTGGACTTTTAAATTTTTAAATAATTAATAATAAATCCTACTTATAAATGCGAATGTTTATAAGTAGGATTATGAGTAGGAAATGAAGGATGGATGGTTGTTAACTCTTTCAAGCAAATAATTGAATGAAATTTGTTACACAGACAATTTATTAACTGGATAAACATATAGGATAATTTTTATCCTGAGAAAATGTTCCCGAGGGATCGTTTAAAAATATAAAAAATTACACCGTGATGTCGCTGTGACGATGGTAGAGCGATCTTACGATGTCAGATTTTTTCTCATATGTTATATTTTTTATTCTTCAATCCGGGCGAAGTTGCGGGCACCAGCTAGATTGAAATAATATCATATGCCAATTATTATACTGAACGCACGATGGCCTAAATATCTATATACCCAGGAAATCGCGTGCAGGAACTCATTAATCAGTACCAGTAAGTACCTAATTAAAGTGAATAATTAAGTATGTATGTGTGATTTAACTTTACATATACGACAAAATTAATTAATAAAGTACCGCAATTTTTTTCTGTCATGTGAAACAACAATATCTATGCATAGTATTATAAAGAGAAAAGATTTGTATTTTTGTAGGTATGTAATGAATAAACTCAAAAACTGTATGAATACAGGACTGATTTTAAAGATTCTTTCACCTATAGAAAGCTACATTATCAGCGAGTAACATAGGCTATATTTCCTAAAGTTACGCGGAAGAAGTCGCGTGCAACAGCTACTGTTGATCTATGTTACGTTACGATAAAATACATATCGGAAATTAGAAAGATACAAAAGTAGTAACGCAGTTACAGCAAATGTTCAGCAGGCAGCAGCAGCAGGCCTCTTTATAATTATTTTTATTATATATTAGTTGGAAAGACTTTTTATGTCGTATTTGAATGAAAACAATCAAAGAATCATCGATGACCCGTTTTCTATTCGCTAAAAATAATAGAGGTACCTTGTGGGCGGTTAAACCGCCTTGGGTGCTGATGTTGAAATTTGTTAGTATTTCTCTACGCAAAAATCAACGAAATTGTACTTATTAGCGCATAAATCGTAATAATCAAAGCACGATTTGGAAGATATAATGATACCACGAAACACAAATTACTACCTGCTCAAAACTCTAGTGCAACAAATTATACGGTGAACTGTCTCGAGTTAACCACTAGAGTTAACAAAGCTTACGGGTCAATTATTACTGAAATTGACAACTAAAGTTATAGTCTAAGAATCTATAGCCGAATTCAATATTTTTTTCGAGTGCTCTAATGCAAGCAGGTGGAACACAGAGGCGCAGCAACTTACGAGTAAGAAACGAGATCAAGGTCATGCGTCGGTATTGTTGCTGCTCTAAGCGCTAATTATGATTGCTTGTTTTAACAGCTGCTGCCGTCGACTATAGAGAAATAAAACTCAATAGTACCACTAATCAGTACTCGACTTTCTAACGTGTAATGACAGTGTGGTTATTTAGTATTACATTTAGAATATTTAGAGCCAATTCTCTTAGTCAGTACCTATTACTTTTACCCTATAAGGTGCTACTGTGATTTCGCAGCGTTGGCAATACGTTTCCGTTTGGCGTTGGCTTCGAGTGTTTTCGTTAGACGTGAAAAAAAAGCAAGAATGTTCCGCTGACTTGTATTTAAGTTGAAGTGGCTGCTTTTTCGAAGGGACAGTCGGCTGGCCAAGGACGTTAAGCGCTCGCATGAATGTAAGGCACGCGTATGAACTTTGCCAGCGAATTGAAAAGATTTATTAACAATTAATACAAACATACAGCTAGCTCCTCTCTATACTGATACATTGCGGTGACGTATGACCGAGTTGTTGCAACGTGGTCTGTTTAAGTTAAATGTCAATGTCGATTTACGTGAATACAGGAAGAACGTCTGGGCGTATTACGACTTCGCCAACTCAGATAGATGTCGTATGTATTTATAACAAGGACGCCGGCTGTAACAAGGATATTGCATTGTTCGAGTTGTCGCTACAAAAGCAACCGTCACATTTTCAACAAGTTCGCCGTGATCGGTATCAGTGTTTAGCCACTTGTCGTAAAGCCGATTTATTGTTTGGCGAGGGCGAGCTAATACGTGTATTGTTATCGAAGAATTTAGCTGTGGAAATTGCTTGAAAATCTAGAATAGATACTGTAGAAATGCTGCTATAAATATCTGCGCAAACGGGCTGTGTCTGTCTGTATATTAAATATTTAAAATAAATAAATTACGAGTTGTATTTATATGACCGAGGGAAAAAATAGTTTTTGAATTTTTATCTTTATTCTATGCGTTTGTGGTTTTCGGTTTTCAATGATTTATTGTAGCAAGCTGCCATTTAATGTTTGTTTCATTCCAATAGGTTGACAAACAAAAAAGTCATACCGAAACACCAAGCGTACAAAAACCGCGCATACGAAGTTGCGGACACAGCTAGTAGGCACTCTAGGTACGTATATTAGGAAACGTTGAAGTTTCCTAATTTAAAACCGAAAGTAATGGGTCAGAGATTTTAACCGCATCAATTCATTGCTCTACAATTGAATTACACAACCACACGCATTCATATTCACGTGAACATAACAGTTCACAAATTGAAGGAACTTAACTTAATCTGTAGGGCTTACATATAAGAGTCATAAAAATATTTAAAATTCTGAGTAGAAAAGGTTAATTGATCACTTTCGTTATTTTGTTAAAAGACGCTTAATTTTAAAAGTTGAATTTTATTATAACTGGAGTATGAGTATGTTATCTAACGGTACTCATATCGATGTATAGGGATGAATTTTGATTTGCACGAATGACTTGGCTTTAGCAGTTGAATTTGCTCGACATTTTAAATTTACTCGTTATTTAGAAAATCTTGCGGTATATGGAAAGATATTTTTGAAAGAGGGATAAACGGAGAAGATTTTTAATTATGAATATTGCACCCCAGGCAAAGCCAGGAGCGGGTCGCTAGTGTGCATTATAAAGAGATACATACTTAGTTTCACTAATAAAATATCTGTAATGCTTAATTATAATTATGTTTAACATTACGTAATAGCATATATTTCATTGTTTCGTATCATGTAATGAAAAAAAAAACAGTATTTGTTTTTTTTTGGTCACATTGTAAAACTAGAGTGCAATGTTTGTGCAAAAACTACGGAGAATGGTTCCGGTATTAGCCACATGGGGCCGTGAGTGTTGGTTTGTACTACAATAAACGATTGAAAAATTAATATTCTAATTATTTCTGTCTTTTTTTAGGTTTATCACTCAACTAGTTTTTAAACATTACAACAACAGATATTAATTTAATGAAACCTAAGCTCGTTTAAATTTAACTCGAAATGAAACAGCTCCTATATTTATTAACTGGCCAACCCTCTCATCTATTCAAGATCCAAGATTAAAAAAATATTGATTACACATTACACCAAAGCTCTTCAATAGTTACTAAACAAAAAAAAAAAAAAACTGGTTCACATATAAATGAGAAAAAAGTACCTTTATACCTCCTTAGGTACGCTATAAGAATTCATACTAATAATAATAAATGTGAAGCTAACTCTGTCTGTATGTCTGTTACCTTTTCACGCCTTAATTACTCAAGCGATCATCATCAAATTTTTCATACACGTTACTTTGATACTCTCGTCCTTTTATACATTTATGCAATATTATTACGAAGAAAATAAAATTATCTTATTAGCCGAGGTAAAACTTTTGTTCTTAAGTCTTATTTTGTATACAAATAAAGCATTGTGACTTATACAATTAGCCACATAATACTTAAATATATTTACGTATTATTACGTGTACGTTTTGCTTGGTCCAATCAGCATTCGTAATAACGAAATGTGTTCCATAAACGTTACAAACGAGCATGTTCAACCCACAATCACGTAACAATCACGTTACAACCCTATGATGATCGACTTCGCCCACTATGTGTCGTTGAACAGGTTACGAGATTCAATGGAAAAGAGCACCGTAGATGGCATATGACCATTACTGGGCTTCCGTCCCTCAATCGGGTTTAATTACGTAAATTTATATGAGCGTTTATCGTTATGAGTTAGATAATTTTACACCTTTTTCACTTTGCAACTAAGTCGCGGAAACTGTCCGCGTCTGTTCTCCACTAACCAGTTCTAAACCATCCAATGGATCTTGATACAGTTTCCATTCATGGAAAAAGAGATAAACATAGGTCTCTGTATATAAAAAATTTCATGAAAGGCGAAACCTGGAGCGTGTCGCTAGTTTATACATAAATTGTGTTCTTATTCTTAGTAACATCAGAGGGAGACTATTACAGTCGCGTTAGACTATTACAAAAACTGCCAAAAGTCATTTTACTTCCATCTCACTGCTAGTTTACCTACAATATTTTTTATTATAATATTTAGACCTCGAAAGTGTGTTAATGTAAAATTACTGACTTAATTTAATGTCGCGCTCATGTTTAAATAATGCGTTATCATTTTTAAGTATTCCCATCTCCTATAACATACCTAAAATGGACATTAAACTTTCATATTAAATAATTATATCTGACCACTTGCAATTACTTTCATTTTTGGGTTGCAATATTGTAGTGAGTTCTTATTTGTAGTCATTTTAAATATATGCAGATATCATGCAAATCTGCTTACGTTTCGTTTGCATAAAAACTTAATTATATGTACTTTCAACTGCATTTGACTACATTACATTTACTTCTTGCAATTCCATTATAAATTTAGAGTGATAATAAGGTTACTTCAGACGATTATTGCAACACATGTACACAATATGTTTTTCTGTTATTAAATCGTTTTCCCTTAAACACAAATAATTATGGTAATATTATCTGTAAACCATTGCAACTCCTAGAATAATTGACTACAGGACCATACACCTCAGGAGCTGCAGGAGTTTAAGGAAGAAATAGTAAGGAAACATGACACCATGAAAACGTAACAAAGCTGTGTTTTAGGGAATAGTGATTCTCCGTGACACACCTTGTAGTGTCGCTAGGAAATGAAAGAAAAATATGGTCCAATGAGATGAGTTAATTAAGATTCAAGAAGTGTGTCAAGTAGTGATTTTAGTTAAAATAACTCGTGGAATTATATTTTCGACAAAACATATTCTCAGAAGTTCTTATTAAATCTTAGAATTCAAGTTTATACTTATACAGTTTATAGTAAGGTTGTTTGCTTATTTAAATTATTTCTTAAGTAATATGAAACAAAGATGAACCCAGGCGTGACTTTAAGAGTCGTTACCTGACTATTGTGTAGTCCTTCATTCTTGGTAATTTTAAATAATATCTTGCATTTATTTTGAATTATTTATTTCATAACTGAACTGTAAACATTAATAAGAATTCTCTTTTCAGACATATTTAAAAGGTTCAGATCGATTATTTTACCCATAAAGCATGATCATCCTTATTTCGCACTATTTGTCAGACGCAAACGACGGTGGCCACTTATTATCATGTAGACCAAATATAAACAACAAATTTTTGTGCAACTTACTCTTTTCTAAGTCTCGGAAATAATTTTGGGCAAATTTAATGTAGTTTTATTTGCTGCATCCCCGAACTTCGTGTGAGACGTTAGTTGAACTTGCTTAGTTGAAAATCGAGGTACAATCTAGTTAAAAAAAGTAGGTTATAGAAATAGGTATAAAAAAATGTTAAGTTAGTTTGTGTATGCTTCAAAAACTCGAGAATGCGTAGACAGATTTTAATTAGGTATTCACATGTGGAAAGGGAAGATTTTTTTATATAAAAAATGAACCCCGGGCGGAGCCGGGAGCGGGTTGCTAGTGTACAATATAAATTGTTTATGTGTATTTTTCAGTGTTCGCAATAAACACCATTTATAATACAAGTAGCGCGCCATTCACGATCATAAATCACAATAATAATAACGTACGAGGCGATCATACACAACACAATTAACACACAAGAGCGCGTCAGTTTTAAAAAGCTTTAGCTGGATTAAATTTCAAAACATCGACCTTCAAACATCGAATTATCTAAACTTTTACAATCAGCGAGACCGAGATCGACTAAATGGCCGGCTGCTACATCAAATTAAGCGACATTGTGCTAACAACTAGCAAGCCGCTTGAGCAACTAACCAAATGCCTTGCATCTTTCTTTTACACTATACAAAAGAAATCACTCTTTTATTATAGTAAGTACTAGTATTAAGCGTTCGTTTTATAAACTAACATTGAGCAATCACAGCGAACAATACAGCATTCATACTAATTAATACTAGCTTGTATTACCTGTGTAATAAAGTTGAAAAAAAAAACAAATTGTTTATTAACTCGTTCACAATTGACCAACACCCTGGAGACAACCGCTCCAAATTTACTTGTATTAATCATATGCAACAAGATGTCAGACTGTTAAGCTCATTAGAAAAACGAATTAGGTACCTACAAAGTACATATTAGGTAAATGTTTCCAAACAATTAAATGAAATACTTACCTACACTGAAAAAATACATTGTGAATTCATTGTACAAAGTTAAAAAAATTATACAACGGATTCACAATTTATTACAATACAGAAATTATTCTAATATTTCTTCACATTTTCCCTTGCTACACCATCCTGCTTTAGTTCTTTGGCGACAGTAGCCACATCTATAATATAAAAATGAATACCTAAATGTGTTGCTAAGCGCAAAATTCGAGAACGGGTGGACCGATTTTAATTCTGTCTTCACTCATGGGATAGAGGGATAATCAGGGAAGGTTTTTACTTAAAAAAAAATGCACCCCGGGCGAAGCCGGGAGCGGACCGCTAGTTGTAAATATATTTTCTCATTTTGTGTCTGTAAAGGCATAGCTGTTGCACGCGACTTCGTTCGCGTAAATACTCGCTGATATACTCGCGTAAATAATCGCGTAAATACTTTCTGTAGGTGTAAGAATTTTCAAAATCGGTCCAGTAGTTTTTGGGTTTATTCATTACAAACAAAAATACAAAACTTCTCAAGATAAAGTATAAACATACAATTATATCTGACTAAGAGTTTATTAACGTCTCTTCTCACACGTAATTGTATGAATGGAGGAACTTTCATTAGATGTTAGATGATTATCACACTATGTTAACTCTGAGTAACTCTCTCTCTTTCTCTGCGTGATCTACCCTTGACCTGCTGAGTGCGAGGTCGATTTCTTTTTAATTCATCTTCACGAGTTCCCATCAACGAACGTGGTTGAACCGATCATACGTCATTACGTACGGTTCCGCTTAACCACATAATATTCCATTTTATTGACAAAAACTTTCTGTTGTCAAGTGGATGTTACTTTGTGAAAACTCAAACTAAATAATGACCTACATAGTAAATATTGGAAGTATGTGCACAGACTAGTGCACGATACTCGACTTCGAATAATATTTTGATCATATGTGGCTTTCATGAAAGGATAAACGACTTCAAGCAACAACAAAAATGATAAATACTGTGGATGCAAAATAAATTATCAATACATATAATAAAATCGTAAATTATAATAAGTATTTGCAATTATTTGCCCTGTTGGTATTATTGTAAATTTGTAAACTAAACGAATACATTTTCTCCTGCCAACATAATATTAGTAGCTATCTATAAATTTGCATTCGACACACGCGAGTAAACTATTCACATGATCGTCCTTCATAAGGTTGTATCGCGCAGAGTACATTCACAATATAATGACTTATATTAATAATAACTTATCTGCAGTCGAGAAACGAGACCCGTAATAAAGCTCTGCACACTTTTGCATGCTTTTAAATGTATACGTACCTTTAATGGGGCTATTTGAGTACAATTTAAATGGGTAGTAAAGTCTAAATTAATACGATAACAAGTCAAATCAGACTCACTACGCAAATATCCAGTTTAAGCTAGGACACATATTTACCGTAATTATCTATCATGTATTATGTCGTAGGTGATAAGAAGATTGCCTAATCAGAAGCCTAGCCTCGTAACATAAGTATGTACTTTAAAGAGTGTTTTAAGTCCAATAATAAATAAATTTAATAATTAGCCTAAAAACAATATGAAAAAAATGTGCAATCAGCTCTTTGTTAGATGAGTATCGACGCCTATAACTATAACACGAGCAACGCCAGGGCGGATCAAGTACGCTGCCGTCCAAACCTCCTTGTTAAATAATTCTAATATAAATCCATGGGATTATATGGAAAGTTCAACCCTATGTACTTTTAAAACATTTCTATTATAAACTGCTGTCGGAGAATATTGAAATCTTTGAAGCTTTAAAAGTTCTCAATGGCTGCAGGACACACTGTGTTTCTAATTATTGTATACAGAACAGGACCACCACAGTGAAATAACAGTACCCATGCGATTTTTTCTCCTTATCTTTTATCCTGTCAGGATAAGGATAAATAAGCCTTCCTGTCCCTTATCCATTATCTATTGAAGGGCAACACGCATTCGACTAAAGACGGACATACCTTTAAAAATCTGATTTTAAATAAAATATGTGTGCGACATGATTATATTGGTTGTCATGTATCCTGTACTTGGCACAGACGGGCATCAGTAAGCCTCAATGAAGCTTATAACTAACGGATATGCCGTTTTTATGTTCTTTGGTAGAACTCCTTCAAAACTTAACAGTGATTTGAAGCTATTTTAAAAGGTCGTTTATTTTCTTAAAAAAGAAAATAGTTTCACACACATAATCCTCTTTATTTCAACTTAATATATTGCGGTATTTTAGTAGATCCTATTTTTTAAAACATTCAAATATGATAATAATTCTACTGATAATATCGAGAGATTGTTGACCTCGACTAAAAAGATAGCATCGTTGAGAATAATTGCCTATATAATGCTCACAGATTACTATCTAACAAAGGGTGTTATGACAAGTACCTGCTTATATTTAACAAGGTTTTATATTTAATACATATTTTAGAATATTTTGATAATCTTATATATAAAATTCTCGTGTCACAAAGTGTGTAACAAAACTCCTCCGAAACGGCTTGACCGATTTTTATGAAATTTCTTCTGCTTTGCGGGGTCAGCTAGTATGATATAAACTTAAATAATTTTACACGGAATTTTTATATAGGTATCTATACTAATATTATAAAGAGAGAAGATTTTTATGTTTGTAATGAATAAACTCAAAAACTACTGGACCAACTTCATAAATTCTTTCACCTATAGAAAGCTGCATTATCAGCGAGTAACATAGGCTATATTTTATAAAAAAAAACGCGGGCGAAGTCGCGTGCAGCAGCTAGTATTTATATAGTAATTGAAAGACTAATTAATTAGTATTCTAACAACACCATAAAATATTGTCAATTGAAATGACGTTTTTCCAGATGAAAAATGAGTTTAGTTAATTTACAAAAAAAAAAAACAAAAATAGGAATAGGTGTAATCGATTCAGTTTTCAATTCTGAATCGGTTAATATATGGGTTAAAATGACGTTTTTCCAGATTTAGAAAAACTTGGTCTCTCTCGCACGCATGCTTTTTCGTACGCCGCGCACGCGCAGAAATTTTGTGTGAGTGCGAGCCAAACATAACTATAGTCTTTCTCTCTCATCGCCAGTGCCGGATCCCTGAGAGAGTTCCCCAAAACCCATTTCTAAGCTAAATCTGGATGAATCTTTTTTTTTTCTAAAAAAATAACAATCTTATAGAAAATTTCATTCTAAATCGATTGGTGTGAAAATGAAATAAAAAAAAAAATTTTTTGATAGCTAAAAAATAAACAATATAAATGTACAACAATGAAAGGGTAATCTCTTAGGAAATGTTCGGGGGATGCAGAAAAAATCACTCCTATTTGGAAATTTTTTTTTTTTTTTATTTTGAGCCAAAAAATATTATTTTTCAATTTTTCATACTTTAAATCTGATTTCCGTGCCAACGGTGCCCGTTATTAAAAAAATCATTCTAATCATTTTTGTAGAGAATTAAATCCTTTTATTTGAAACTTTTTCTCATATCTCTTATAGTTTTAGAGATATTTGAGAAAAGTCATTTTTTCACCTTTTTGCAATTTTTTGCAAATCAATTCGGTGATTTAGGACCCTGCATTTTTGATATGTTATTGCAGGTTCTACTCACTCAGGTCAAAATGGCAAAGTTCAGGCTTCATTGACTGGATTATAAGGTCAGTCACCATGTAATTCACGTAAAGTTTTTTCACGTTTTCTTATTAAAAAAATACTTTTACAAAAATACACCTCATACTTATATTTTGGTAATTAACATACATACATCATTAATTAAAAACATTATAACATTTTAAGAATTTAGTAGACGAAGAGCGTCTATGTTTTCTAATTAAGTAAGTAGTTTTTGCCTTAAGAAACGTCTTGGTCAATGTCGGTTGAAACATTAAAAGATGGTTGATATGTAGAAGTCATTTTTACATTTGGTTTAAGCTATTCAAATGTGTATCTATCTTTGATTTATTTGATTCCATTTAAGATTTAGTATAATTAGTTTTCAACGCTATTAGCAAATCAAATACGATGCGATTGTAGAATATATCTAGTTTATAAGTTGTGAGATATTTTAGTGTTATAAAGTATGTGCTTACATTTTATTTAAAATAATAACAATTATGATATCATATGTCTGCAGTCACTTAATATTTTACAATTCCGATCGGAGTGTAAAAATTATCTAACTGATTGTGAAAACCGCATCATAATTATTCCGATCGCGTGGGCTTTAGAACAAAAAAAAAACTGGATCAAAATCGGTCCATCCGTTTTGGGGCTACGATGTCACAACAGATAGACAGATACACAGACTATATTCAAAAGTATGTTGATAGCATAACATAAATAGTTTAACAACGATTTGTCAACAAACGAGGCAATTGAAATGTTGGCTAGGTGCAAAAAGAGACAATTGTCGCAACTGTTACCTAAACGTATGGTGACTGTTAACTGTTTTTCCTCGCACTAAGCCCCATTTCCTATATCTACTACTAGTATACTACCAGTGTGACCAGTGTGGCTTTCGAGTCCAGCACTCGAATATGCTTCCGTACCCTTAATCTTCAAATTCGTTGTTAATCTTTTTTCTTTACGTTTCAAAAACTCAAAAAGTTCTACACAGATTATAATTCGGTTTTCACTTATGTAAACAGGGATAAACCGGTGAGATTTTTATATATTAAAATTGCACCCCAACTGAAGCCGGAAGCGGATGCTAGTCTTACTATATAAAAATGTTAAGTTGGATTGCGTGCTCTTCAAAAAATCGAGAATGAGTAGACCGATTTTAATTCGGATTTTACATAATATGGAAAGAGGGATAAACGGGGTGTTTAATATCCTGTATGTACATCTATTGGGTTTTAGGTTCTATTCTATCAATGTCACTCGAATGGGTCCCGAGTCAATTCCAGCACTCAGTCGAATATATTTCAAAACCCTTTGTGATAATTTCTAAAAAATAATTAAACTAAACATTACAATATCATTTTGACAATTTCTAATTTGGCGGTAAGTATAGCTATTGGCCACCTGAATCATTCCGTTCACACTTTTTGCTCACAAACTGCGTAACCTCGAAGTTTTAAACGCGACCATTCCATTCTATAAATCACGAAAAATATAACACAATAAATAGCATTGTCAAAAAATTTAACATTTATACACTAATTTATAATTAGGTAATACGGACCTCTAACATGAGTACACAAAACTAATTCCATTACGAAAATTCTTGCTTACTTTACATAACTTTTCTTACAATAAAAACCCGGCAAGTAATTAAGTAATTGTTTGAGTTTCAAGTGAACAGACAAATCTGTATTAATATATATATACACATCGCAACATTAGATTTATTTTATACTAGTGACCCGCTTTCGAGTTCGTCCGGGCTACGATTTTTTTTTTAATAATATCTATATACAAGCCTTCCCCGTCCATCCCTCTTTCCATAGATGACAACAGATTTAAAAACGGTGTACCTATTCTTGAGTTTTTGCGAGACTAACGCATGGCGATTGATTTTTATATATACCTAAAAAAAATGTTATAATCATTGCATAGTACCTACCTATAAATTGAAATCGCTTTCCACATTATTGTCTGTATGAACATCCGCTAACTCCTCCTAAAGCACGCAACGCATTTTGATACGGTTTTCACCACCAGTAAGATAATTTTTCTCGAAAGGTTTATATATGTAATAAAACCAAATTCAGTTTTTATGTAAGTAGAAAATACCAATATATTGCAACAAAGTCGCCGAAACTGATGCAAAGAGGATTTTGATTCGGTTTGCACTTATTGTAAGAGAGATAAACGAGGAAGGTTTGTGTATGTAAGAAATTTAATACCGAGCGAAGCAAAGAGCGGGCTACAAGTAATAATAATATTCCAAGTTATAGGATTATGTTTTTATATGAGCTGTAACAAGCAAAAACAGCGGCGCGCGCAACGTTTTCTTGTGCAATAGTGCGATTACCTAATTGTATCTATTACCGTGAGTCAAGATTGTTTAGCATACTGAGGCCGATGTATGTTTGAAGCAGAAAACCATGTTCAAGTTCATTAATATGTACCTCAGTGTAAATATTTTAATTTTAAACTTATGGTACTAGGCTTAAATAGGTCATAGTTATATTAGACTAAGACGCTATATCTGCAGTAAGTTGCTGAGAAGTTGCGTGTCCCACAGACTACTTGGTGCTGCAGCATCAGGTCAAGGTTACCATTTCATGAAAACACCACCGAAGTAATAGTTTGCAAAATATCACATCAACTGTCCATCTCAGTTAGTGAAATCCCTTCGTTAACAAGGAAATGAGCTGATGGTTTTCAAATGCATGAATAGATCTTTATAATTTATAGCTAATAATAATCCCGATCATGTCAGCTTTTTGAAGTGATAACTTCTTTAGGCGCGTTGGGCATTTTTGAGATGGGAAAATCCATTGAACTCACGACACTGTCATGTAATGTAATGTAATGTTTTTGTGAAGCTTAGTTTTCACTTCTGACGTACAGTCCAACGACAGACATGTATTTTTTTAAACCGGATCAAAATTGCTCTAACTCTTGGCAACTATTTCACGATATTCTATATCTACTTTTATCTAATAAAGATATTAGATAAAACCAGTTAAGTTAGTAAGAACCTAACTTGACAATTTAAGGAGTAGACACATTTCTACGATATATATGAAATAACAGTTAAAGAAATTTATATTAATAAAATTAAGATATATACAATTTATATCTACATCTAAGATATAATATATACAATTCTTATATAAATCGTTTTCCTGAACATCAAACGTCTATACATGTACCTAAGTCATGAATTTTAAAACTACATGAATTAATTACTTGATTATCATGTTGAAGTTAGTTTTGCCACACGAATGCCGATTCAAGAATTAGATAAAACACTTTGTAAGAGATGTTTTGACGCACTAGTGTTTGCTGCCACGACAACAAACAAGACACGCAGCTGTTAACTAATGACCTTTTGAAACCATTCGGTCAAATCGTCAATGCTGTTACGAAATTACTTTTACTTACACTCACACGCCCTAAGACATTACACTCCAAATATAATATTACTAGCTGGTGCCCGCGGCTTCGACCGCGTTCAAAAATAATAAAAAAACAAACAATATAACGCCTGATATCTTTTTTGCTATTACACTTTTGCCAGGCGTTAGTTTTTTAATTTTAAGATGATCCCTCAGGAACATTACTTTTTTCTGGATGAAAGGTATCCTTTGTCCTTTCCGGTATCCTTGACAACGTCTATGCAAAATTAAAATTTCATAATGATCAGTTAAGTAGTTAAAGCAAGAAAAGGTAACAGACTGACCGACATAGTTACTTTCACATTTATAAAATTAAATATGAATTTGCAATATGTATATTATATACCAGAATACTGATGTTTGTTAGAATTTGTCTTTTAGCACCCAATTTTATAGCCGAAGTTATAAAATAACACACAGTTCCACAGTTCCTTCCTTCCCTTTCCTTTATAGTTATTGCACTTGGTGATTATTGTAGCGAAAATATTTCGTTATAGTGAGTGTAAGAAAAAAGTGATCTAAGGCTCATTGAGTAACAGCTCACTCCGCCCAGAGCGCGTGGATCGCTGCGCGCCGCTCATTCACTGAACTAGAACCTATTGTATTACAAATAAATAATCAAGATCTATGAATAGCCGACATCAACACTTATTGAATATTTAATTTAGAGTACAGAATATTTCAAATAATGTAACTGTTCGTTGAACGAAGCGATACAAGAGAATGACTACGCTACGTACGCCCATCAAGTAAAGTTAGTTACATCATAACATTACCGAGTAATATTTAGTTGCATAAATATAGATAACTTACAACGAATTTGAAGTATCACGCAGGCAAAACATTTTTAGATTGCGAGTTTCGACGCCTTGCAATGTTCTATTAGAATACGAGTTCAAATATAATATTACATTTGTAACCCGGGGTCGACGGTAGATTGCAGTTTCTGACAGATATTACTGGAAAATTATAATTATTGAGAAAGGGAGCCCCATGTCAGGCTGAGATGATGATGTGTACTGAAATAGAAATGAATGAATATAGCACAGCATGTTGCCTACCCAATCAGATATGTCCTGAAATGATTGACTTTCACTTTAGATTAGTTGCTTATGTTAATTGGCGACGGTAGCCACCCCAAAATTATTTTTTACATAAAGAAAACACGCAAGTTATGGTATCTGTTGTGTTATACTCTTCAGCGTTAAAGTAAGCGATTGCTATGTGAGTTAATCTACACATCAGTTCAAATAGACTGTGAGGTTCTGACCCATCACTGTTTCAAGGATTTATTGTCAATCATTATGATGGAAACAGTTTGTACAACCTTCGCTCACAAATACATTTATGTTTACGACTAATAAAATTAGCGGTATGTAATCAATCGCACCAAAAATGGATGGTAGATTTGATTCAGTGTTCCGCAACTGTGAGGTAAATATTTTATTGCGTGACTTCTGCGTTACTAAAATTACGCTTTCGATGTAATAATAAGAACACAACACAATTTGTAAACTTGAAGCCATAGTTGATAAAATCACGTTCACGTTTCAATGGCAAGAGTCAAGGCGTTGCTTAATTGTGATATTTGGTACAAATTGTAAAATCATTTACCTAATAATAAGTGACAAAATTAATTTGCACAGCAAAAAACACGACCTTCTTAAATGCCGTAATTTCTACTTGACTTTATTGATTTTATTGGCGACTAACCCCTCTGGCTTCGCACGAAATAGCTAAATAGCATCGAAGCTGAGATATTTAGAATTTTATATATTTCTTCAAAAATAAATAATTCCGGGGACAGACCGGTGGGTTATGTCGGACTCCTGCCCCGAGATGGTAATCCTTAGAGTTATCCTAGAGCAGTTTATTATACAAAATGCTTCCTAGAAAGTAGATTAACGTTTACATAGTCCCTACGATTCTACGGCTTTATTTCACAACTTTTAAACAATAACAAATACATTATTAGAAGATTATTATACATTTTTCAAACTGTAAGGTCGGCAGATCATTGGCAGATACAATCTAAATACAGAAGCAGTCACGAATTTTGCTCACAATATTAAAGAATAAAAGGATTCTTTAATCCTAAAACGTATTACAATGCTCACGTCTCCACGCTTTTGTGAGACGATCGTCACGATATACATACACACTTTATTACGACGTATGAGAACTAAATTTTCCCTTTTTCTGACTTATTTCTATTTATTTCTATATGTACAGAATTTTCAATACTAAAAAATTTCTTAGTGTTTTCAAATTACTTTATAACAACTGCTCGCATTGATGGACAAATTGGAATATATTAATTGGTCAGGTAGTTAACTAGGAAGTAGTCAGATAATGTTATAAGGTCACTTGTTTTGTATTACCAAGCTCGACGCTCACGACGTTGTACTTATTCACGCAGGATTTTCTCGATTTACAATATGTCCCACGGCAACGTGTCAAGCTAAGTTCCAAAAAATAGTTGAGAGAAGTCTGCAGTAACATTATCTAGCAACTTTTTCTACCTAATAACTTTTGATCCAGTAGTTTTCAAAAAACAATTGTTGTAATAATAAGTTAGTTTCAGTGTCATAGTCCCCGGTCGCTCTTATCTCAGTGTCATCTCTCTATCTGATAGCAATTTAATGAATCCAAAAATATTTTGGTATATGCCTATATTCATACGACAAATTAAAATTATTCGAGAACCAATGCAACTCACTGAACCTGTGTCAGAGCCATTACCTCGCACAACACATTAACCTGGCTGTCTAGCAAGGTAAAACTACAGGTACATTAGTTAATACCATTATAAAGATACAATTTCCTTTTTTAATCGAGCCTTGTTCAGCAAAAGGAGTAATTAATATTTGCTATATGAAATTCGAAATGTTTTTGCGCGAAACACGGTCACATTCAAGTTGAGGTTGTCGTGTCAATTGCATTGCAAACTACACTGTCACTAGCCGATATTTTGTTGGTATTGCGTGGCTGCATATAAATGTAACCAAAAATACTATGATACATATTCTTTGTACGTATATATTATGTGAATTGGTCTATGTTTGGTATCGGTTAGTTTGGACCACTTACCGAACTTGGTAGGTACGTGCGCTATGCCACACGAATTAAAATTAAGGTTAACAGAATTTTACCTTAAGGGTTTAACCATTTATTTTTATAGTAATTATATGCCCTTTCAAAGTATCCAGGGGTTTTTTAACAGTTTTTTTTTTTAATATTTTTGCCACTTGTAGTCAAATAAATGAAGCTACAATGCGTATAACATAACAGTAAAAAGTTAAATAAGAGGCCGATCAGCCCCAAGGCAATCAGTCCTACAATTTCATTAACAAGTACAAGAAACGCTCCTCAGTACATTTGATTTTCCCAACAGTTTAATGTTAGCAAGAGGATTTTGTTTTTTCTAAATCATTGGAATTTCTAGACATCTGCGTTCAAATTTTTTTACTGGTACACGATTCGCGTTTTCAGGAAGGTGAAAACGTCCAAGTTTAAAGGTTATTAATTACTTATTGAAAATTAAGACTACTAAATTATAAATAATGAAAAATACTTTTTAAAAATAAAGATAATTAAAATTTATTAATATTAAAAAATTAAAACCTTATAATATTTTTTTTAAGAATTTCTATTATTTACTATTAAATTTACTATTAAGGTAGACACCTTAAACCTACTTCACTTAAAAAAATCCCATGAATTAGTAGAACTTGGTTCAACTCATTAGATTTCAAGTGTTGAAATTAAAGGCGATGTGTGTATGTATGTCTAATATAGACTCCGAAACCGCTAAACCGATTTTGATGAAACTTTCAGACAATCTTCATATCAGTCCAGCGGGTATTCCTGTGAAGTTTGGTAGCGATCGGACGCGGACGAAGTCGCGAGCAAATACTAGTTCTCCATAATTAACAAGGATATTTTTAGATTGTGTCTCTTCATTAACAGTCGACATCCATGTATTGACTGGGTGTGTTGTTAATTAAAAACATTTACCTAGGTACTTATTTACCAACAGTGTAATATTTTATCGTCAATTTTAACCATATTCTCGACGGGTGGCACTTTGTAGTGCAATTCGAATGTAAATTGCTAGACTTTAACGCTTGACTTAATTATTCATATGAACATATGGTTATAATTAAACTGTTTATAATATTTCAATTATAATAACAGTTGTGTTGTAGTGGTGATAAAGTTTAAAATAATCTAGGTATGTGAGGCGTGGAGATATGTAGTGTAGGTATAGCTACCTACAGGTGATTGTAGACTGACACTAGCCACCTGATGTCACGATAATTACGCTCAATGTGGCACGAAATCTAAATATTATTTACTCACTAAAACCTATCTGTTGCACGCAACATCGTCCGCGTAACTATATAAGATATAGCCTATGTTACTCTGTGATAATGTAGTTTTCTATTGGTGAAAGAATTTTTAAAATCGGTTCAGTAGTGAGTTTATTCGATACAAACAAATATAAAAATCTTTTCTCTTTATAATATTAGTATAGATATATTTTTCCTTCCATAAAACTAAATTTTGGTTACTTATAAACAGTATTTTTTAATATTTTATTCCTTTCTGTACCATAATTATAACAAGTGCTACCAGTGTACTTCTTGCCTATTCTCAGTCGTTTTCGTCAATAACGTTGCCTTCAAAAGTCTGTATATGTGAGACAAACTGATAAAACTATCGCACTTTGTAAGCAAGTTGTATAATTAATGAAAAATTATCAAGATGATAACAAACAAAGAGTTTCCAATGGTATGAGAATTCTTTTGTTGAAAATTGTATAAGATTTTAAATATGTAAGGTTAATATCAAACTAAAAGCGTTTTGTATGTGTTTTTTTACTGAAAATTATATATAAAAACCTTACTCTTTTAACGCTTATTTCATAAAACCGTTGCGTAGTTTAAAAGATCTAAGTGTACATATAGAGAGATCTTTATGCTATGTAAAGATATTCTTTATTATTTTAGAATACTTTACCCTGATTTATAATATTGGATATTTGCCATTTCATTACTTTTAAGACTACTCAGAACAACCAAATGTATTAAAGCTGTGAAATGATTAGATCCGTATCTGAACTTGTGTCCAGACTCTAATTAGGTTAACAGAAAAGCTAACATAAAAAAATGTCATTACTCTCTTTAATTTGTAGCAACGCATGCGACATGAGAGTTATTGTAGCCGTGGCCTCACACTGTGAATCGTTTTTGACTGGTTTAACGAGAGAGCAACAAGTAAGCAACATAACAAGCAATACGAGTTCATGTCACGATACCTATAATAAAAATTGCACCTATTTTTGAATAATCACATGTGGTCAGCTTGTAAATCCTGTCGTAACTATATTTTGAGGTTAACAGTTTTATACCTATCATCGTTCGTATCCATTAAATATATATATTTTAATATTCAAACCGGTCATTAGAATCGTACCATTTCTTAATATACTAGTTTAAAATGTGTTTAATGAAGGGTTTGAGTAATTTGAGGAATTAGTTATTACTTCAGATAACTTGTTATTATTTAAAAAAAACGGTTTGTGCTTAAGATCACACGACAGAAGTGAAAACTTCATCAAGGCGAGATTAATAACACGAATACAACTATCTTTTTTTGTTCTATATTCATAGCGATTAAACTTTGGAAAAAAAATTGGACTAAACTAACTTGATACTGTTTAATTTTTATGTCTATAATATGAGTTAAGTTATATTAAGTATTTGTACGACGTTTTTAAACATTTTATTTATTTTTTAAATGCCATCAGATTCTGGAATACTTATACGGAGGGGCACACTGAAATGATCGGGAATAGAATATTTCGGATTGAGTTACAATAAAACCTTTTTTAGAATTTGAATACTGGCCTCTTAGAATCTTAATGACATTCAAAAAATTAAAAAAAAATGATTAAAAACAAAAACTATGTTGGTTTAAAGTTGACACGTCGTTAACAGAAATGGAGCTCACGCGTGAACATTTCCGCGCCATAATTTATCACAATTTTCGTCGCGGCTTATCTCAAGATAAATGTCTCAGCGAACTTGTTTCGATTTATAATGTTGAAGCACCGAGTCAAACGACAATATACCGCTGGTATGCCGAGTTCCGACGCGGTCGTGTGTCGCTCAGCACTGTTTCTTCTGCAGGTCAACCAAGAACAGCGGTCACGCCTGAAAACATCGCAGCTGTGCGAACTATTATATTAGATGACCGTCATGTGACATACGAGCAGATTCGGGCTGTTATCAGTATCGGAATGACTGCAATTCAGTCGATATTACATAATGAGCTGTGTGTAAGAAAGTTAGTTTCCCGCTGGGTTCCCCACAATTTGTCCGAAGAGCAAAAGGCGGCTCGTGTAGATTGGTGCCGGAATACTCTGCAACGCTTCAACGGAGGGAAGTCAAATGCCGTTTATAATATCGTCTCAGGTGACGAATCATGGATTTATTCATACGAACTTGAAAGAAAACATCAGTCAGCAGTTTGGGTCTTCGAAGACGAGGTCAAACCAACGAAAGTGGTTCGCTCCCGCAGCGTGTCAAAGAAAATGGTCGCTACGTTTGTCTCGAAAACTTATCCCTCGTTCTATTTTCGTTTCCCAGCGTCGACTGTTGTGACTGACTGTGATTGTCCTGCGTCCTTTTTCTAGGGTCCTCGCTACGTTTGTCTCGAAAAAGGGGCATGTTGCTACAATTCCTTTACAGGAACGCAGAACGGTTACCGCCGAGTTTTAAATCACGGTTTGTTTGCCAGAAATGATAGCCGAACTCCGAAAAAATAACCCGAAACGTCGCGTCATCTTACATCACGATAATGCGAGCTCCCATACGGCTCGGAAGACAAATGATTTTTTAAAGCAGGAAAACGTTGAGCTGATGAGCCATCCTCCGTACAGTCCTGACCTGAGCCCAAACGATTTCTTTACATTCCCTAGAATGAAAGATCTATTACGCGGTCAACGGTTTGAAGACCCCGAAGCAGCTGTGGAAGCGTACAAATCAGCCATTTTGTCAACATCAACTTCAGACTGGAATTACTGTTTTAATGATTGGTTTGCACGAATGGAAAAGTGCATTAAGTTGAACGGAGAATACTTCGAAAAACAATAAAATACAATTTAGCTATACCGTGCATGTGGTTTTTCTTATTCCCGATCATTTCAGTGTGCCCCTCGTATTAAACATCAATCTGATTCTTCTATTTACAAAAATCGACAGCGCACCCTAAGTATTTACTTACTATCTACTATCAAATTGACAGTCAGTGTGACTGTTGATAACTATAATAGGAGTTTCGCCAGTCAAATAATAATCAACAGTCAAGTAATTAGTGAACATTAAAAATATTGCGGTCCCAGGAACATGGCGGGGCGTAGCACACGAGCAGGCGTTTTGGTCACACGGGAAATTGGTTAATGGATAACTGCAGGAAGTTGCATTGCAAATGTATTGCATTTTCTGCATAATAGTCCCACCATTATACAGCTGCATTCGTCATTCTAGTCATGACTACCAATTATTAGGCCTTTACATATACTTTTATTTTCCGATACAGAGAGATCTTCAAACCATCTAAGCAAATCAAATACAACTCCTAAGTAGAGTTTAAAAGTTTAAACTATTAAATGAAATTGATTTCTCTTCTAACGAAGAAAAAGGGCTCTAAGAATACAATCAACGCCAGTTACTGTCGCGCTGGCGACTCTGCAGGGATTTGTTTACAGCTTGCTTGAATGAGCCAATGCTTCAAACAAAAGATTGTCTGCTACATAAAGATTCTAGAAGATCTTCCGATTTTCTTTCAGAGAGGCTGCACCATTTCATAAACTAAGGGGTTCTAACCATTGTTGTGTAAGCAATAGATCGTAGACAATTCGAACAATTCGACGCTTTAAGATGTCAATCTAGGCGGAAACATCTCAAAAGGGCTTGTTCACGTGGTCCCTCTCATAGTCCTTCGAAGGGACCACGGGTATATATAAAAAAGGATAATGTTCCAAAGTTCACCCGTCGAGAGAAATAAAATTTCTACCCATTTAGACCGTGCACAGCGGCATATTATCAAAAAATAAGAATAAAGTTTTTTTTAATCCTGCATCTTTCTTCATTTAGAATTTTTAATCATATCAAGTGAATTCTGTTCACGATTAAATGGATACTGTAACAGTATGCCTACACTAGTATGTCTATAAACATAATTCAAAATGTGGTGTATTTAAACTGAGTTGCTACACTTATTTCCATTTGCACATAATAGGAAATAAAATAACTGAAATATCAACTGTAATAATTATATCTGCTACAGTATTTAAGAGTTATTCAGCCACATATGAACTGTTACAATTTGAGTTATTTTTTATCAAGTTAATTAATGTGTAAACGTTCGGCTGTCAGTTGAACCGCTCGAGGCGTTTGTAGAAAATGTGTAACAAGGTGGTCTGGCGTTCGTTCTAATCTTTCTATTTTCGGTACGTGTACAGTACACGGCCCATTAAATCGGGACGACCGAATAAATAATCATGAATATGTAAGCGCGCACACGTAATCCGTATTTTGATGTCAATCATACTTTGTGCGGCCGTTGTTTCTCAGTTTATTTATTTATATTGGGCGTTGTGTGTGTGTCCGACAGTTAAAATTCAAATACAGTTGAGCAACAGGCCTTTATTTATGATATCTTCATTCCAATTCCAATCGTCATTCCAGCAAATGTTTGGCGGCGAAGGGGAGCGAAGGGAGAGGATTTGGAATGGGCTCTGGCAACGTTTACCTACTCCTAAATGAGTATTTTGTGGGTCATAAATGAGTATGGTCTATTCTATTGCGTGGGCTCACATTTTTACATTAAAATAGCAAACAGTAACAGTAGTTTTCTATACAATCATATAACATCATCATATATAATCATCATATATAAAGCGGCTTATAAACGTGTTAGAAGAATATACAATAGGAATTGATCATATTAAAAAAATAGAATAGGCAATCTGTTATCGTGCCAAACATTAACAATATAGCGCTACCTACATCTTGATAGAAGATCTAAGGAACAATACAATGAACGGTTCTTTTAAAATCCGCTAATTGGAATCTTAATTGCAAAAACGAAATTTAATACCTTCCGCCCTTGTTCTGAAAAAAAAAATGTGAACAATAGAGGAGAGACTTATTGTTAATGTATTTTACAAGATAGTGCAGGGTCGCTGTGCTAAGTGCGTTACTCGGTCAAGGCGGACATTTATTAAAATCCGACTAAATTGCCAAAACGACAATGTCCATTTATAAGGAATTCGCATTAAAGAACATTGCTAAGATTGCAGTCGCTGCTAGGTCACTGAAACGGCTGCTTACGTGCGCCGCAGCTACTTGATAGAAATGACTTTCCCAGTATTTATTATTGCGAAACTCTTGGAGAGCACATTATGAAAGCGGCCGTTTCAACAAATGTCCACTTTCACTGCACGGTAAGGGCTCTTTTCAATGTAGAAGGTTTTGCAGTATTAATATAAAGTCGAAACATAGAATCGATTATTAATTTTTTCACGGTTCACATGTATTTTATATGCAATCTTGTATATCTTGTGCATTATTTAGTATGTAGTTGAGGTGGTTAGATTTAGCTCCAGCGTTAACGTAAAAAGATTAATAGACAAACGAACAGTAATAAAGAAAAAATTCAATATGTTAGTCAAAAGGAAAAAGCAATATTATTTTAACTTTGATAATTATTATTTTAAATTAGCATTTTTTTACATTTTACTTGAATCGACATATTGTTTAAGATCGAAAATAAAAATATTTACAAGAAAGCAATTTTTTCCAATTTTCTCTTCATGAAAAAAAAAACCAATGGCTCTAGCCGGTCTCAAATTTTGCGATCAGTCAGTAGTTCTCCCCTTGGAATGGAATATTGTATAAAAGGCCCTCGATATGAAATAAAGACTATATTCGACCACGATAGTAATAGCAATAGTTTTGAACAAGATCAATTATACTAATTAAGAAAACTTTTCCAATTCCCTATTGCGGAAATCAGTCCAAGAAAGCAAAAAATAACAAGGCACAGTTGATGGATGACAAATGTAACGTAATTATATAAATTACGAGTATTGCAAACACTTACATACATTTAGGGCCAGTTTTATAACAATCCGTTAGTTAAATTTTATATCAAATAGACGAAAAAATGATCTAATAGTATAAATATAGTGTATTATAACAATATATTCGTAAGTCAACAGCATAATTTGACAGCTAGCGTTTACTGGCTCGTTACTGACTATGATAGGGTTGGTTTATCTTACGTATCGTTTATTTTGTTATATTTGTAAATAAATGTGTTTGGGACGCGAAACTTGACAGTTCTTGACAGACTACAACGAAACCGTCGACAATATTCATAAACTTCGGCGTATTTTTACGGATAGCTACCGAATGTTTAATTTCTTTTATAGAACCACCGTCAGTAAACGTTATTGACGGACCGTTAACCGTTCGTTACCAACACTGTAACGAACGGGAAAAAGGTATGTCGTTTATAAAACTGGCCCTTAATTAAACATTTATGGTCATAGCGAAAACGTTTCTGCAATAGGTAAATCGTTATTTGAATTTGAACGATTGACCTGACTACCTTTCTTATTTATTATCAACAAATAAGTGTTTAGCGAATATCGACATGAAAAATTTCAAAAAACGATGTACTAAGTCGCATCTTCACAAATGTTATATGATATCATTTACATCTTATCTTTCTTTGTGGTTTGTGTCAATAGCTGAGTCTTTACACAGTATAAAATAAAGTCGCTTCCCGCCGTCTGTCCCTCTGTATGTACGCTTAAATCTTTTAATATACGCACCTAATTTATACTCTTATCACTAAAGGAAATAACGTTACACGAGGAAGGTTTTTGAGTATATTTTCAACGATATTCTACGACTAATATCGTTGTATAAATTACAGGAAAAAATTGCACAAGCGTATAGGCGGGAGCGGGTCGTTAGTATCTTATTAACCTAAAAATTTTGACTAAACATATACCTCTTCTTTTGTAGAACCTACCAATCATGATGCTATAGTAGAACGAGACAAAATTAATCAGAAAATTATTAGCTAACAATTATAATTCCAGACAGTCTTTTTGTCGGCTAAGTTTTTCACAAGTGGAACTACTTACTGAACTTAGTTTGATCATATTTGATCATATAAAGAATATATTGGTGCATAAAAACTTAATGGTAACTTTGCAGTTACCATTTTTAAAATGAAAGGTGTATTTGTTTGATCGCTTGCGTCATTGCCATGAAAGGTTCGATTATAGTATTTCGATCTCGGCTCAATTGATGTTGGATATACATTTAGAAAATGCAATCCCATAAGATCATTTCCATTCCGGCATTTGATTCCGTTAAATGATCGGCAGCCTGTGTGACGGCTGTAACCACCCACTCACAGAAGATCGCCGTGAAATAACAGCATGTGTGCTCTTGTGTTCCTAATCCCTTCTCCCTTTCCTTTCCCAACCCTTATCGGGTCCCTTGTAGTCGATAGCGCACTTGCATCATCTGTGTCGTTGCTTGTGTTATAGGCGACTGTAGCCATCTACCATCAAGTGGCCCATCAGGCTGTCTGTAATCAAAAAAAATACTGCACTGAATACCACGAAAACACTTTATACTAGAGGGATATTATTAAACACGTTTCTATGAGACAAAATTTATTTACAACTATACAAATATATCTGTGAAATCTGTATTTTTTATGTGTTCCACAATAAAACGAACGAGAAACAAACTGTTTGATTTGAAAATTAACGACATCACTTGGCAAAAAACGGTAAAAAAATAATTTTAAAGTTATATTTAACCTTTTTAAAAAAATGACGGCATCTGCAGATGTCTTCTGAGTGTCTTCCTCTTGTATAGTCATAATCCTATTACCTTCATCGGCCTTAATTTCATTTAGAATTAAAATCGTAGAAAGTTCTTAAAATATTGTATTGATATTTCATCACAACGTTGCATTCGGATTCTCGCAAATTTTTATGTATATCACGCGCGACTTTTTGCTCTTAATTAAAATTAATTAAAATTGGCAAAATCTAGCTTAAAAATCAAACTTAAATCTGCAATTTTGATTATTTAATAATTGTAAAAAATAGTTCAAAACATACCAAAACTTGTAGCCACCCAGTTGAATTGTTCTTACTAAACTTCTTTCTTTGGGTAGATGCAATACAAAATATATGCGATCCCTAATGCCATGGAACCACGGGTAATTAAAATTACCCCTTGACCCGGTAATGGTTCGACCCACCGGTACCACGGATAAGCACCGGTTTTAGATAATACTAAAGTAAAAATAAAATGGTTTATATTAATACTATCGTATTATGTTATACGATATTAATTTTTAATTATGTGTTGTATTAAACAAATACAATATAAAATATACTTAAATTGTTAATTTGTATGAGGCTTGTCCAAAGATCAAGTAAAAAAACTGGTTTTAAAAAGTGGTTTTCTTATTAAATAGGACGTTGAACTTTTTGTTTCAATGATGTTACGTAATTGGCAATTCAATAATAATTTGTTATTTCTGCATTACTATACAGTAAACACAAATATTTATATCGAAATAGATACGTGTAATAATAATATAACTGTGAAACGAGATCTGTAACGTAATTATGGATTCGTATGGAATGGTTTTTCAAGGTTTTTGTCGTTCTCGACGGAAATTGGAAAGTTTTGTAAGTGTCAGGCGATTAGCAGATCATTTTAAATTAAATGAATTTCATACGCAACATCTAACAAGTTATTTTAATGTGACAGATTTTACTTCACTCATTGGACTTAGACACATTGCTGTTAATATTAATGACACAGAATATATTATACATAGGATAGGATTTAGAGAGTACATACTTCCTATTTCTCATCCATATTAGAGTTGCATTTGTCCCTTGGTTGCAGCGAAACTACCTATAATATCATGTAGGCCGTTAGTTTGCCTCCTCTAAATTATATATAGAGGGTGAACCTTTTTTTATGCTAAGGTTGGTGGTTATTCTTAACATCCACTGATGGTAAGTGGCTACCGTCACCTATACCACAAGCTACACCCCAGAAGATAAGATAAGGGATTGGGAAAGGATAGGGAAATGGAATCTGTCATCCCTTATTCACCGAAACGCAAAAACACACGTGGTGTTATTTCACGGTGGTCTTCTGTAAGGGGGTGGTTACTGCCGCCAGACGGGCTATAAAAAATGATTGCGAAACGCAATGTGCCCCTGCCACTACTAAACTTACATATTACATACTTTAACAGTATGCAATAAGACTGACTGTATTCTTCATCGCATAGTTAACATTTTATTAGGCTTACATTTTATATATAGTTTTTATTTATTTATTTTGTTACCACATGGTAAATAAAACCAAAAAATAACTGCGAGAATAAATACACACGGGCCGATCTGCAATAAATTAAAAATATTACTGAAATAAATACAAAAATAATATTATATTTTCATTCCTTAGTTGTTATTCTGTTAATGGTCGCGGTTCATACTAAAATCCTTTTTGCGGCCGACATATACTTCAAGGTTGTTTGTCTAGGTTTTTGACCCGCACTATCACCATCTCACCATTTCTTACCAACGAAACCATTACGCAAAAACCACTTACAAATTATCATGTCAATTGTGAATCAATGTATTGTGTTGTCTCGGTTAGTCGTAACTCTTTATATTGAGACTTAAACTGTGCGCATGTTAAGTTACAAGTACTTAGTACATATTAATTTAGCAGTGAAACGGAAAATAATTGTCGACTTGTTTTTACGAAGTGAAGGCATGCCATTGGTTTTGTAAAAGGAAATAATTCCGAATAAAGCAATGTGGGTATGTCGAGAAACAAATTCCAATTATAAACGTCGTTAGATTCCATCGGTCGAACGGTGAGTATTTTAAATCAATAAACGCCAGTAAGTACTTCGGCCGCTGTTAAAGTAACTAAGGCTGATAGCGATCGTTCAAGTGCGGTCGACGTGACACGAGCGTCTTACGAAATAAGCTTATACGACATCGCAGCATTGCGTATCACCTCAAACCAAAGGCACGATTATTTTTTCTTTACGATTTCTTCTACTTATTTATTTAGTAATTTATTTAGTTTAATGGAAATTCTAAAGACTTTTTATTTTTTATTATTTTTATACAATATAAATACAACTCTTTAATAACAACTAAGAATTGAATTGAATTGTGTAATTATTTTAAAATATTCAAAAAGCTACGCGGTTATCACCTAGTCACGTGACGACCGCATTGCTTTTTTGATAATATTCTTCTCAAGGATCTGTAGTCCCACAATTTCGTACGATCTGTAGTTCGTTTTTGAAAATCCCACAGGAACATTTTTCCAGGATCAAAAGTAATCCTAGATGTTAATCTAGCAATATAAAAATGATGATATATATCGTATATAATATATATTACTCATATATATGTATATTATTTTAAAACGCGCACGAAGTCGCAGGCACTAGCTAGATTGTAATAAATGAAACTATTCTTAATTATAACAGAAGTCTTTGGTAACAATAGCATTCTAATCAAAGCTAGTGAAATAGAAATCATTGCTAGTGAACCTATTATCAGATTGAGCTGATTGAGATAAATGATATTTTTTTACGAGAAATGATGACAGGATTTCTACTTGACGGTAACATATCCATCGTAATAAACAAATTATTGAATGAATACTAGCTGGTGCCTGGTGCTGGGTTCGCGGTATGTTCGTTTTTTGAAAATTAAATTTTGAATCTAAATTTTTTCCAGGATTAAAAGTTTTTTAAAATGAAATATAAAATAGGTATAAAATATAAATATACCTACTGTATAAAATAATATACTGTACTGTATAAGCTGATATAAAATAGGTGTTTTAGGCAAGTTAAGTGCTCAATAGGTACAAAAAAAAAAGTAGAAACAACATAGTTTCTTAACATAATTAAGAAAAAAGAACACAAAAATGGTAATTTCTATAAAATCGTGCACAAAGTTTGGCCCATGAGGGGATCGGATGAAATCACGGATAGAATAAGTATGTATAGCTGTTATAGTGATATTATGTGTGTTGATACAGTAAATGTAAACATTAAAGAAAGTCAAAAACGAAAAGAATTTAGAAATTTGGCCCATGAGGGGATCGAACCCGCGACCTTCGCGTTATTAGCACGACGCTCTAACCAACTGAGCTAATGGGCCGATATTTGAACCTTGCAAATATATCGTATATATAATAGAATATATTACAAATGCACAGTCTCATACAAAACGAAACCCAATAAGTTGCATAACGCTTAACCTATTTATACAGGGTGTGGACTGTAATAAGAGCAATAAATTAAAATATAGACCCTTTAACGAATCAGTAATTAATTCCAAATGGTTTCAATTAATTAAAATGAAAAACAAATTTACTGTTATTTACTAACAAAATTAATCGAGCCAGCAATGTACTACTACAGACATAATGTGTCCAGTCGGAGTACTTGACATTGGCATTTACGATCGTTGTCGCCCCAGTACACTCTACCAAGACATCTAACGACTGATAACCGACAATTTAGCGATCATGAAATTCATTGATTATGTATTGTAACTTTGGATTGCTATATCTCTGTGTAAGAGCACTTTGGAGCATTATGATCAGGTTAAGGTATAGAATTGCGTACACTCTATAGAATCATCGTTTAAATTTATTGCTCTTATTACAGGCCATACCATGTAGTGTAGATGTATCATGCATTTACGTATATTACAATCTGTATAAAAATTAGTCTTAAAATGTTTTAAAATCTTAAAATACATACAGTTTTTACAAAATAAAACTTATAAGTAAAAGGCATGACGGTTTCTATTACTTATTACTATGTGTTTATAAGAACAAACAAAAAAATGGTTTCAAGTTACATGTTTGAACGTAACGTGATATACACTAGAAATTGTTTTTGTACAATGAACGGTAATTTGTAAGGCGTAAAGCAGGAAGTCATCACATCGAAGTGTCACATTGGTCATTATAGAACTGCGCTTATCTTATAGACTTTGGAGAGAGACATAGGAGCCATGGAGTAGCTTTAGTTCTTTTTTGTGAGCGTGGACGTACTCGCCAACTTCTTGTTTGGAACACTTTTGTAGTTACTCGTACATGTGTTTCTGTTTTGCCAACTTTTATATATCTTCATAGAAAAAGTTCCATGTTGTCAAATTTCTTATTTCGCCAACTTTTATTTATCTTAATATTAATAATTCTTGTTACGTACACTATTATTAAGTAGATACAATAATAGTATTATTTCGTCAACTCAAAATACAGTTCTACGCACGTTAATATATCTTGTCTTCGTATTTAAGTATTTATTTTGATAAGTTTATGCACTTGATCCTGAGTGCTATATGCATAGGAAACCCAAGTATGTAGTAATATAAAAATTTACAAGTTAAAAAAAATGCCTTCATTTGTCTTATCAATAACACACAGAAAACAGTTAAAATAGTTTATTTATTTGTTTAGTTTGCCTCCGAGGCAAATTATAACGATACTTTTGCATTAAAAATAACGAGAATTTGTTGGCTGAACTATATATAAAAAAATACAAATAACTTTTCGCGAAATTCCTAATATAATTGATTTTTAACGCCCGACGCAATAGATGGGTGTTATAAGTTTGATCTGTGTGTATCGGGTCATTTGTCTGTATTTTTTTGGCATCGTAGCTCCCACATGGCTAAAAATATCTCGATTTAGTTTTTTTTTGTTTGAAAACTGACGTGATCAAAATGGTTCTTAGCTACAATTTATGAAGATATGTTCAGTTGTTTGAAGATCATCAGCTCATTTCCTAAAGACGAAGGATTCTCACTAACTGGATTGGATTCACTAAAAATTGCGGATCTTCATGTTTTTTGCCAACACTGTTCTTCAAAAAGCGATTCTATTATAGATGCGTAAGCACAAGAGAGCAACTATTTTTTTTTTCACAAAGAAATTGTTTTTGTTTTTTTGTTTCTATTAATTATTGTGGTTTTATTGCTAAACGTTCTTTTATATTTTTGAAAAAAAAAAATCTATATAGGAACCATTCGATGTGTTTTTTTTAGCAACCTGTACCCCAGTTGGCTAAATATTCCAAATTGTGCATCTTTTTCTAAAAGTTACCTAATTAAGAAATAATATTCATGTTGGTGTAATAATTGACGAAACAATAATATTAATACGAATTCCTACAAAAGTTGGCAAAACAGAACCACATGTACGAGTAACTACAAAAGTATTCCAAACAAGAAAGTTGGCGAGCACGTCCACGCTCTTTTTTGTTTATTTATTTTTATTATTAATACTAACAATAGTAATAACAATCTTGGAATGGCCGTGTGTATGGTGATTACCAGATCACATTTCGTTATAATTCCATATTTATATCAATTCGGTTAATTAAAACTAAGAGTAGTCTAAAATTAAGGGTAAATAAAACATTGTGTAATCATTGACCACATGTTATAATAATACCGATAATATTTTCTTATAGATACTTATTGTAAAAAACTTAGAATTAAGAAAGAAAATGAATTAATGTACAAAATAATAAAAATATCAATTTACTAAATACACTTCAAATATAATGAATCATTAGAAATATTAACGTAATTGTTATGTCAATAAAACCAACTTATATAACATGATGCAAAACGTCAACATCTTTCGATTTTAAAAATTTTTTGAAAAACTTTTTAACAAAAAAATTAAATCCCCAAAAAAACTGAAAAGGTTAATTATTTTTGCTTTTCAGTTTTTCGGCGGTTTAATTTATTTAATAATTTTTTGTGACTATCTAATTACTACATGCTTAATTTTTGATTACTTTTTTTTAATTGTACAATAAAGTGAACAATAAATCATCCCTATTTTCCCACACTTAGGGTAGGATTTTTTTTCCAAATTTATATGGGACCATGCCCTTTCCAATAAAAAAAGAATTATCAAAATCAGACTACTCTGTAAAAAGTTATGCGTGGTCATAGATAAAATATATATTTATATAAAAAAAAAACTATAAAGCCGAAATACCACTCACAGACTGACTGACTCATCGAATTGTTCTCCTAGAAGGAGCGGTGGGAGGTTTCCCCGCTATAGGTGGTCGGATAGGGGATGGCCCCGTGACCTCCAGAAAAATCTCATATCCTCGGTACACCGTTCTGGTAGTGGTCCTCGGAAACTATGAGAGATAGAAGGGTGGCGTTTACGGAATGTCATAGAGGGTCATCGGTAGTCACCACGGAAAGTGTCATCTCCATCCTACCTTCCCCCCTTCGCCCCCCCTCCATACAAAAGTGGCATTTCTTTTGGGAAGGATGGGAATATCTCCAAAACCATCGCGGATAGGTGGGTGGTCACTTTGGCGGATAACCATCACTCCGCGAGGACCACCCCACGCGACCGTCGCTCTCCCCTCCCCTCCCCCCCTTTACCCCCTTTCATACAAAATCACACCGGAATGGCGATTTTGCACATTTAGAGGAGGGCGGTCGACCCGTCGCGCAGGGTCTCGAGGCCGGGGGGCGAATGACGAGGAGAGGGATAGGGGGGATAGGGGAGCGCGCAGCGCGACCCGCCCCCCCGGCCCCCCTCCGAGGAATTCGCGACCCCGGACTCGAGGGCCGCAGCGGCGGCAACGGTGATCGGAGAGCCGCGAAAGTCCACCCCCATCGGCCATTTAGACACAGCCAAGACCTAATGACCCCGATCCTCCCCATCCCATCCGTCCATCCCGGTACTAACTCGGAAACGGTTCGACTGAAACCCCCCGTGTTTGGGCTCATTCGATCGGGCTCGTCGCGGGTAGTCCAAGGGGTCCGACCGAATTTTGGCATTGCGCACTCGCCCTCCCCTCTCTCCCCCCCTCCATACAAATTCACACCTGTAGACCTTTACCGTCGCGGAGCGGAGCGGAGCCAGGTCGTGTTTGGGGTCTTCGGAGACGTCTCAACGAGATAAAAAAATTGACGCCCCCCTCGGACCCCCCCCCCCCGGCCGTAACTCGGAAACGGCACGTCACAGCCGGGTCGTGTTTGGATTCATCGGGGACGTCTCCCCGAGATAAAAAATTTGACGCCCCCTCTGACCCCCCCGGCCGTAACTCGGAAACGGCCCGACGCAGCCAGGTCGTGTTTGGGCTCATCGGAAACGTCGACGAGATAAAAAATTTGACGCCCCCCTCGGACCCCCCCGGCCGTAACTCGGAAACGACGTGACGCAGTGGGGTCGTGTTTGGGCTCATCGGAGAGGTCTCAAGGAGATAAAAATTTTGAACCCCCCTCTGACCCCCCTGGCCGTAACTCGGAAACGACACGACGCAGTGGGGTCGTGTTTGGGGTCATTGGAGACGTCTCCCCGAGGTAATAAAATTTAACCCCCCTCCAACCCCCTCAGCCGTAACTCAGAAACGGCGCAACGCAGCCAGGTCGTGTTTGGGCTCATCGGAGACGTTTCGGAAAGACAAATTTTTTAAAGTAGACCAAATTTCAAAATTTGTCAATTCCAGTCTACTCAGTAGACCATGGTCAACGGTTACAAGTAGACCCCCCATGTTAGGTATCTATCAACACCATCTATCAACACCATCCTACCAGCCCCCCTCCGCTTCCCCCTTACTTACCACCCCCATTTAAAATTATACAATTAAGGACGATTTATAAAACAAAGACCCAAAAGCAAACCAAAACAATTAGACATGGCAAAAGACAAGACAAAACGAAAACACAAAAACCCCCCCGCGGGCTGCAAGCCCGCGGCATCGAGCAACCTACTAGTTTATATATACGCCTCGAATTGAGAACCTCCTTCGTTTTTTTTTTCGTTTTCATCGGTTGAAAAACTGTTATTGGTGACTTACATTACATATAGCCTCGCCAACTTTTTTGTAAGTAATGAGTGCTATAAACATTTAGTACATTATTTTATTAGTTTTCGTAGTACGCCAAATATGAAATAGTATAAATACTAAATAGTATAAACAGAATAGAAATGTTATTACCACTGTAAACAATTTAAAATTAAAATAAAAAAGTTGAATCAATAGCGTCTCCACTAAATTTCGAACAGTCAACATATAACCCGTATAAGTTATGTTGGCATGCAATAATATGAAAAATACCTTCAGTCAGTATCCATACAATTGATACGTGTTATACAGGGCGTCCCACGACTATGCCACATGGAGGGAAAGTACCTTGAATATTGTAGATGGAACATTTTACTGAAAGAAGACTTTATTTTAATTTAAAAAACAATTTAAACTGCATTCATACATTTTTAAATAATTACATGGTTGAACCGGGAATCGAACCAGCTACACGAGAAAAAAAAATTACCCTGTAGCTTTATCATACCGATCGAAAGGCTTCATCATAAAGATTATTTTTTGCTAAATAACATAGTGTCAGAAATAAAAGGAAGACCATGAATTTTAACATTTGATGTGAGATTTTGTTCAGAAAAATTAAAAGCTGATTGCCGTAAGGACATACAACGGCATTATCATAAGTACCTATTACTAATAAATGTACCCACTTGAGAAGTACGCATCATTTCCCTATTATAATTTAAGTGCATGATAAAATGTAATTAGTAGGTACCTGGTTGTATGCAACAAATGGAGCCGTATCCTGAGCCGAGACGCGTAAATTATACGCGTAAAAATTTAGTTTACAAGAACCAGTATGAAAGTGTCCACGAGCTACAAACAGAACTTAGACGTATTATTCTAAATATCCACCACAACAAGATCAAAAAATCGACAGGGAGTGAAATAATCAAAAGAGTGCGACTTTGTATTCAACAGTATGGGACTCATTTTGAGCATTTGATAAAATGATTAAAAATGTTAAAATTCATGGTCTTCCTTTTATTTCTGACACTATGTTATTTAGCAAAAAATAATCCTTATGATGAAGCCTTTCGATCGGTATGATAAAGCTACAGGGTAATTTTTTTTCTCATGTAGCGAGTTCGATTCCCAGTTCAACCATGTAATTATTTAAAAATCTGTGAATGCAGTTTAAATTGTTTTTTAAATTAAAATAATGTCTTCTTTCAGTAAAATGTTCCATCTACAATATCCAAGGTACTTTCCCTCCATGTGGCATAGTCGTGGGACGCCCTGTATACTCCCCTCTATTTATTACGAATTAAACAAAAAATCATGATTTTACACTAATAGCTTGTGGAAATATACAGTATTATAACAATACAATATTATATATTTATAACAATTTACAATAGTACCTACTTACCGAAAATATGAAATTCCATCCTTTTAGCGTCTTAGATATAGGTATGTATGATTTTTGCAATTTCTAAAGGGTTGAACGGATCGAATGATACACCCAAATGCCGGGGTTCATTTGCCGGGCAGTTTTTTTTTGTAGCTGATTATGCATCTGTATATGTATTGTACTAGTGACTTGCTCCCGGCTTTGCCCGGGGTGCAATTTATATATCCTATCTTTTAAGTTGGACCAAATTACACATAGTTACGAAATTTTATCAAAATCGGTGCAGTAGTTTAAGAGTTCATCGCGAACAAACATGTAACACGTAATTTTTATATATAGAAGGACTAGTGGCCCGCGCTTCCGCCTTTGCCCGGGTGCAATCTGTTAGATTGTCTTACACCGCCATCTGTTAGATTGTCATGGAACTCACAGATAATTTTAACAAATAATTGCTGGATTGACTAGGTACCAACAGATGGCGCTATGTTAATAATATTATATAATTTGCAAAAAAATAAACAAAATGAGATCCTATCCTATCTTTTAAGTTGGACCAAATTACATATAGTAGTTACGAAATTTTATCAAAATCGGTTCAGTAGTTTCGGAATTTATCCCGAACATACATCTTGACACGATATTTTTATATATAAGACTAGTGGCCCGCTTCCGGCTTCGCCCGGGGTGCTTTTTTGCAATCCAGCCGATAAATTACTTTAAACCGCCATCTGTGAGAACCTTATGGAACTCACAGATAAATAATTGCTGTATTGAATAAGTATCAACAGATGGCGCTATAATAATAATATTATATAATTAAAAAAATAATAATAAACAAAATGAGATATAAGCTATCCTATCTTTTAAGTTGGACCAAATAACAGATACTTATGAAGTTTGATCCAAGTCGGTTCAGTAGTTTCAGAGTTTATCGCGAACATACCTCGTGACACGAGATTATATATAGATGTATCGACGTATAGTTTAATAAATACATCAGGTAAGTAATAACTAACTAGCGTCAGTTTGTGTTAATTTTTATTTTACTTTTTGTTTTTTTTTTTGTATAATATGTAACATAATTTAGTTTATAATTAAAAAAAAAAAAAACTATGGACACAAATGTCTGAAATTTCCAAGCACCCGTGCGAAACATGTAAACATTTTAAGCCAGAAGTTGTGCAATCCGTCCAGTCCAGGACTTTTTCAGTTCTGGGTAGAACGGACTGCACAACTTACATCTGAAGGACTGATGATGATTGCCTTCATTGCTGTTATTGGTTCGCACGCCTGCTCAACAATGGATATCCAGTCACCCTCGGTATGCTCGTCGGACACCGACCAGATATTACGCCAAAAGTTCAACATAACTTCTGGGTCAGGTGGATGTCCGACGTTCATACTTAGGTCGGTCTTCTCCCAATCTCTGTATACCTTTCTTTGGTCACTTTGATTCTGATGAAATCTGTTCACACGTTCCCTATAGCGACGTATTCTGTTTGCCCACGCATAGATTTTCTGCTTCAAGAAATCAACACGTTCCGTGACACGGGCCATGTAGTCTCTAGGTCTGATACCAGTTCCTAGAAAAGCCTGAGTCACGAATCGCATGACTCGCGGACGATTATTGCCGTTCTTGAAGCAGAGTAACTTTGCAATGAGAGTCCTAAACGTAGCGATACGCTTCTCGATACGTATCTGCCACATTGGGGTGTGCGCGATATCCTTTGATGTTTGATTAGTTCTTAAAAATCTAATGTTGGCAACGCGATACACCGCAATAGCTCCACAGTACAGTATCGAGTGCGTATCGGTTAAGTCTTTGCTGTCCTGTATGTATGGCGACAGTAAAGCGTTTACGGCTTCCATTAAAACAAAGCTACGTCTATTCGCGGGCAAACGTGGTAACCGCGGTTTAAGTTCACTTGTGGAACGGTATCTCAAAATCGTCTCCTCCAGAGTCCTCTTCAATTGCTCATAAGCCTGGGTACTTACTAACTCGCTCGCACAATCTTCCTCGCCGTCAACAGGGTCTATAAGCAGCGGATGGGCGGTTGGTTCCGCATTCGCCACCGCAGTTGATAAGATCTGTGACGTCACAGAAGTCGCACGAACAGGCTGTGAGTCCAGGCGCAGCCTATCAAGCGCAGACTGGTCCAACAGTTGGCACCGTTGGATAGCCCGCACCTGATCCGACAGCCGTTGAGCGGTGACGGTGACAGCTGGTTCAAGGTCCTGAAACAGAGACAGCATCCTGGCACGGTACGCCGTCAGGTTAGTTCCCCCCTCTGTTGCCCCGTAATAGGCCCGCACAGTTCTCATTCATTGTCTGAGTCCATCGCATGCGTCGCACTACACCACCGGTAGCGAGGGCCGGGCGCGAGGCTGATTGCTTCGCAGGCCCCAAGCGTGCCGGCAGTGGGGGTCGTCCTCGTCGCGCAGGTCTTGTTGGCGGTGAAGACGGCGTCGTCGGCCCGTCCTCGTTGCTCGACGTGCTCTTGTCGTCGGCGGCACGATACGGGCGGTGGTGGTGGGTGTGCGTCCGTGTTTTATCCATGTTTTATTTTGTATTCATCTGTAAAATATTGATCCAAACAAATCCAAACTGTCTATATAAATTTGCAATGTCACTGAAAGTTGAATTGCAGTTTTCCATATTTTTATTTTATTTTCGGGTTTCACACTTTTAATTATTTATTATTTTATTATATTGCATATTATTTGTGTAGTATATGGTATAAATGAAAGGAAAATTTATGAAAAACCGATGAAAAACATAAAATATTATAAATGAAAACACAAAATCACGTTTGTCACTGACAGCGGTCAAAATTATTATTATTATTATTCACATATATTTATTTTCTATCTTAATTTTAAATTTTTACAATATATATATATATAAAAACAATAAATATTATAAAAACTTAAAACTAGTTTGCCGCTGGTAGCGGGGCAGGGCCCAAACTACCGGTGGTTAGGGCTGCAGACTGAGGAACCTCCTGACAATACGCGCCGTGTCAAGGAGTACTGCCTTCTGTATCTGCCCCTTGATCCAGCCATCTAGCGAGAGCCTCTTGAGGTGCTGGTCGAGGCTCTTCGCAATGAGTCCATTCGCCGTAACAACTATCGGGACAATGATTGTCGAATCGACATCCCACATGTCGGTCACCTCATGAGCCAAGTCCAGGTACTTACTTAACTTGTCCTTTTCGGCTTTCACGAGGTTTCCGTCGTGCGGGACAGCGACGTCGACAATCACCGTCCGGCGTTGAGATCGGTCGATAACCACGATGTCAGGCTTATTGGCGACAATAGTCCTGTCCGTAATTATAGAGCGATCCCAGTAGAGCGTGGCATGACTATTTTCGAGAACTGGTGCAGGAACGTATTGATAATATGGCACCTCGGTATCTACAAGTTGATATTGAAGAGCAAGTTGTTGGTGGATAATTCTAGCTACTTGGTTATGTCTGTGCAAATACTCTCCGTTAGCAAGATGAGAACAACCGGAAATAATATGTCTCAGTGTTTCTCCGGGACGGTGGCATGCTCGACATATGTCGACCGTACCGTCCTTGAGAATATATTTCCGGTAGTTTCTTGTCTTGATAACTTCGTCAGCTATTGCACAGACAAAACCTTCGGTTTCCCCAAAGAGGTCACCAAAGCGTAGCCAGTTTACCGAAGCGAGTGGATCAACGTCGGGCCCGGTGAGGGCTCTATAGAACCTCCCGTGTAACTCCTTGCTTTTCCATATCTCCTTGCGGTCCTCGGTGCTTAATATTATTGGTTTTTGCCAGTTCTCGACAGATAAGGAGAGTGGAGTGAAGTGTCTATCAATTGCCACAACATCCTGATGTATCCCGCACTCAATGTTAAGGAAATATTCCCTAAGGCTGCATATTTCTCGGTTATGGAGGTTCTTGGCATTCAAGAAGCCGCGACCCCCCAATTTCCGAGGAATATACAGTCTCATAACAGACGAGCGCGGGTGTAACATCCGGTATGTGGTGAGCAGTTGACGGACCCTTCTGTCCACGGCATCTAGTTCAGTCTGACTCCATCTTAGTATGCCAAAGGAGTAGGTTAGCAAGGGCATAACCCAGCTGTTGAAAGCTTGCACTTTATGGCCCCCTGACAAAAGACTCTTAAGTACTTTTGTCAGGCGGCAAAAGAAGCGATCCTTCATCATCTGTTTCATGTCCCTGTCAACGATACCCAATGACTGTGACATACCAAGATACTTATAGGTTTCGGTTTCAGAAAGAGATTTAAAGGTCATCACATCATTAAGTTGTAAATTGGAAGAATTTACAACTTTACCCCGCTGTATATGCATGACCGCACACTTATCCGTACCAAATTCCATCTTTATAGAGTTACTGAAATTTTCTGTTATTTTCAGCAACTCCATTAGATCTTGGTGTTTTGGTGCGAATAATTTGAGATCATCCATATACAGTAGGTGAGAAATGACCTCTCCCTCTCTCCGTAACCGGCAGCCTAGAGTTGAATCTTTAAGCAATGTGCTAAGGGGATTCAACGCTAGGCAAAACCAAAGTGGACTCAGGCTGTCGCCTTGAAAGATGCCTCGCTTAATCCTTATCTGGTCCTGTAGGCCAGAGACACTCCCTCGACTGCCCGGTTGACGAAGAACTGTGGTCCACTGCGCCATGCATGTACTTAAGAAGGATTTCAGAGTTGGATTAATCTTATACAACTCCAGAATCCTTCTCAGCCATGAATGGGGCACTGAATCATAGGCCTTCTTGTAGTCAATCCAGGCTGTGGATAGAGCTCCTCTGTTCCGCCTAACTCTTTGACAAATGGTCATGTCTATGAGGAGGAGCTCCTTAGTACCACGGGACCCAACTCGACATCCATTCTGAGCTGAGGCCAAAATGTTATTAGAATCGATGTGTTTATAAATTTTTGATCTCAGAATGGATGTGAGCAGCTTGTATAACGTAGGTAAACATGTAATGGGTCTGTAGTTCTTAGCTTCCGTGGTACTACCGGACTTGTGGAGCAGGAAGGTGATGCCAGTTGTCAACAAACAAGGTAGGGTACCGAGGTCGAGGGCATTTTGAAATTGCATTGCCAAACATTCATGTGAGCATCGAAACCACTTAATCCAGAAGTTGTGCAATCCATCCGGTCCAGGACTTTTCCAGTTCTGGGCCGTTTGGATAGCACAGCTAACGTCATGAGGGCTGATGGTAACAACCCCCATGGGTTCGATGGTTTCACACGTCTGCTTGACAATGTTTATCCAATCGTCCTCGGTGTGTTCGTCGGACACCGACCAGATGCCACGCCAAAAATTTTTCATAGCGTCTGCATCTGGTAGCTGTTCAGCGTCCACACGTGTATCGGCTCCATCCCATTGCCTGTACACCTTCCTTTGGTCACTTCGGAAGAGGCGGTTCTGATGAAATCTGTCCACACGTTTTTTGTATCGGCGAATTCTGTTTGCCCACGCATAGACTTTCTGTTTCAGGAAGTCAATGCGTTCAGTGACACAGGTTATATAGTCTTTAGGTTTGATGCCTGTGTCTGCAAAGGCCTGTGTCACGAAACGCATGACCCGAGGTCGATGGTTTCCGTTCCTGAAACAGTGCAACTTTGCAATGAGAGTTCTGAACGAGTCGATACGCTTCTCGATACGTATCTGCCACGTCGGAGCTCCCGCGTCACGTCTCGGAGCCTTGTCAGATTCCGGGAATCTGACGTGAGCAACTTGACATACCGCGATAGCTCCACAGTATAGTATCGAGTGCGTATCAATTAGATCTTTGCTGGTCTCTATGTACGAAACCAGCAAAGCGTTCATGGCTCCCATTAAGGCAAAGCTACGTCTATTCGCGGGCAAACGTGGTAAGCGCGGTTTACATTCACGTGTGGCATGATATCTCAAAATCGTCTCTTCCAAAGCCCTCCTCAATTGCTCTTTTACCTCGGTACTTACTTGCATATTTGCGCAACCTTCCGCCTCGTCAACGCGATCCCTAGGCATCGCTGCCGATGACGGATGATTAGTAGGTTCCGATGTCGGCAACGTAGCATCTGAGATCACGGGCGATGTGGTAGCTACGCGAACAGGCAGTGAGTCCAAGCGTAGCCGATCAAGTGAGGACTCGTCTAACAGCTTGCACCGTTGGATAGCCCGCACCTGATCCGACAGTCGTTGCGCGGAGACGGTGACGGCTGGTTCAAGGGCCTGAAACAGAGACAGCATCCTGGCTCGGTACGCAGTCAGGTTAGTTCCCCCTTCTGTAGCCCCGTAATAGGCGCGCATGCAGTTTTCATTTATGGACTGAGTCCATCGCATGCGGCGCACTACACCACCGGTAGCGGGGGCCGGGCGCGAGGCAGCTTGCCTCGCAGGCCCCAAGCGTGCCGGCAGCGGAGGTCGTCCTCGTCGCGCAGGTCGTGGTGGCGGCGAAGACGGCTTCGGCCCGTCATCGTCACTCGACGTGCTCTTGTCGTCGGCAGTCAAAAATTCCTCCGCCGTTGAGCACGGAGACGACGAGACGGGCTGTGGTGGGGGGCGTGCGCTACTTCCATCCGCTACGGGTCGTCTTTTTCGCAGTTTCATTTTCTTTAGTTATTATCTTCACTTAAATTTTGCGTGTCTGATTTGTCATTTTTGACCAAAATATTTTGTTTGTTTTCGGTTCGCATGTTGAATATTTTTGTTTATCAGAGTATTTACAATCTTCTAAATGATATTGCTAAATTTATGTATATATATTTATTGTATTTACAATTTTCCACTGATAGTTCCAGGTATATATTTTCAATTTTCCAGCGAAATTTCCAGTACCAAAATGATACGACTGTTTACTTGTCACTTGTGTTTGTCACTATGCAATTTTTTATTAAAACGTTTGCACTTTCAAAAGCGATCTGCTGTTAATGTTTTAATATTATTATACTTTACAATTTGTTTATATTTACACATAAATAAGTATGAAAACTAAGATTTTATAAAGTATATGTAAATTATAAATAGAGATACAAAAAAAGACGTCCGTCAGTGTCAGCGGTACTTTTTTTTTTTTTTTTTTATTATTATTACTATTAATAATCAATACATAAGTAAAGTTCGCATTCAAATCTGTTAAGCTGCTTCTGAGATTAGCCTGCACAAATAGACAAACAGAAAAATTATAAAAACTATTTTTTTGACTTCGGTAACATAAGTAAAACGTGTACAAATTGTTTTTTTATTTTTAAATATTTGATGTACAGACACGGCTGTTTTACGATCTTATTATATTTATAGTTAGATTACTCATATTTGCCTATACCACATGTGTCTTAAAAATTTTAATGTTAATTTCTATGTCAATAGTCAATATTATTTTATTTATTTATTGAATTGTCTATAAGGATCAATTTTTTTACGAAATAATACGAAACAGGAACAGCTTCACATGTTTTGCACTTAGGTCTAGTTATCTACTAGTCCATATGTATTATTATGGTACGCCTTAACCGGCCTGCTGTTTAGATATAATGCGATTGTTATGGATAAGTGTACGACACAACGCGGTGGTTACGGAAATCATTCACCTGACTAAACTTTGCGCAATGTTAGACATAAAGCAAAATAGAGTACCTATCGCTACCAATATACTTATATAGTCTTTGACCTATCGTCGAGGCTTGCTAACTCTTTGACGTGGCTTCTCAATAGTAGAGACAACCGAAATAATATATCTTGTTAGCTCCTTTATACGACTTAGGTGGCAGAATATACGAGTATAATATAGATTTTCTTTGGGAAGTCATCCATTTAATGCACCGTTGAGTATATGCAACGGTTCACTAGTGTATGTATAAAATTATACATAATTAAATATTAATTAATTCGGCATGAATCAAATATTGAAAATTTGTAATGATTCCATGTAACTGTTTCAAAATAAATATTGCATTTAAAATATATAATAAGTAATTAGTATTCATATTGGATGAATATATATTACTACTTTATAAACTTTTGAATTTCATATATTTTTAGAACACTACTTAGATTCATTTGCAAATTTCTTTTCGATTCGTTTTTAGTATCTCTCTCATTGGTGCAACTGATGTACAATCACGTTGTTCAGCCTACCAAAGGTTTCAAGTTTCAGGCTGGACGTTACAAGGGTATCTTTATTAACTTTTTTCTAGAAAACAATTTATTATGTGCTTTTTCATTAGTACTTAATAACACTTATGCGTTAATCAGCGCTATTAAGACGTTTGTACATTTTGACACTAATACCTACTACTCATTTACATTTTGACCTAGAAACACATTTAGTATCCACCCAGTTATTTTACACAATATTATATCTTCTATCCAGATACATATATAAATAAAAATGAATAGCTAAATATGTCACTAAAAGAAAATAAGTACAATTTAAGTTAACTTTTATGAATATACAAAGATGCAGTTGTCCGACCTGAATCGAACCAATGGTGTGCATATATTTCACCCAGTAGCTGTCCGGTACATATTATGTCTCTTATGAGTTATGATATAAGTAGTAAAGTAAGGCCTAGAGAGACGGAGACCTTGCGTAGACGCGTTTGATAAACAGCCTATAAACGCCGCTCGCTTTGACCTCCAACGTGAGTTCCGCTTTGACTCCACCCAACGCTTACTGCACTGTTGATGGTGTACTCTTAACAATCAAGTGACCATGAAACACCCTAATTGGTTCAACCCTGTGCACAGCTATAGTGTTGCTCACTTGTTTTATATATTTTTTGTTTGTTTTGTTTGTTATAATCACGCCGATTAATTTTTTTTGTGATAATACACGATGGACAGTGAAACAGCGTTACTCTTATTTTCACTTTTGTTATGCAGAACTCAATACAAACATAGGTTAACTTTATGCCATTCATCTTCATTATAAAATCAAAAAGGTGCGAATGGTAATTCGAACATTCTCATTGGATTATCACTGCAAGTGTATTGATTGTTATGTAAAAAAAATGCGTATCATCTGTACGTGTTAAAAGGTCACACTACATAAAAGTCTAAAACTGTGCGAACAGACCCAAGAAAGGTCGTAACCATATCGTAACACGTAACACCCGTTGCGACGATCACGAACTGTGTGAGTAAATAAAAAGTGGGCAATCGCGTCCGTAAGAAGGCTGGATTATATCCAGGCAAGCTGGCTTACTTTGTTCCCCAACGTAACATGTTATCTAACCATCTGTGTGCTTGTCGTGCTTTGTATTGTTTACATTTGCATGTGTACTGTCGCCTAATTAGAACGTTTAAAACTGTGATGCACTCGAGGATATGCTCACGTTTCTTAAGGCGGCCATTCACGACCGTGCTAACAAGCCAAATTGAAGCGATGCGATGTAATAATTCGTCGGTGAATGTGATAACCGTACGTTTAAATTAAGCCAAATGGCTGGTTAATTTTAACGATTTTTATTTAGGATTTTAGAAGAACTACAATTCTCTAGTATTGTATTTTTATGTAGTTATCTCTTACGAGTACACGGCCTACGTGAGCCATGTAATATTATTTTCGGCAACTTGGTTGCAAAATATAAACTTAAATAGGTAGGTATATACAATATATACCCCTGAAAAATTATCTTACTAATGGTGAAAACCACATCGTAATCTGTTGCGTGGTTTACGAAGAGTTAGCGGCCACACAGAGAGACAGACAGGCAGACACGATTTATACTAAGTAAAGATATATTTGTCCCTACTAATCGTTATAACCTTTAAAAAAATGACACAGTTAGATAAACCAGGTCAATAACAAAAACTTAAGAAAAATAAATACATTTTATTATCAACAATATTGAATTTATGTAAGTACATCTAATTCTTGCCAACACTTGCCAACTAAATACAGGTAATACTCAGCGGGTAGACGCTAAGTGTGTACAAATAAATAACATTTGGGAAGGCAACACCTACTTGTATAGAAATGATTGTAGTCTGTTATGTGTTTGTAGTCAAAACTCGTTATTGCACTTATTATTGGTTTATTATAATGTCTTAAATACAAATTAAAGGTTTAGATACAAATTAACTGACTTAAATTATAATTGAATATGGAAGGATGCGACGTTGTAAGGATGGAGTCCGAGAATTGAATGCATGAATGTGTCTCGGAATGGTGCTGGACGAACATTGCACGTAGCTATTGTCTCTGATTCCACGCTTGGAGTTGAGGGCCATATAACAAGTCACTATGATCATTACGCTACAATAATGGCATTCATATATGATCATATCATATATTTTTGTCATCATATACAAAAATTAATGATGACATTTTACAATTAATGATCATCCTTATACTCGTACTATTTGATACTAATACTGATACCATACTATATACGTATATTTCGTTATTCATTTAGAGAATATCGAAATTGTATGGAGCTTAGACCACTTATGTAAAATAGTTCATCTTAGGCCAAATAAAAAATATATAGGTTGTTTTCTCTATATATCCTATTAGAATTTAATAATATGTGCATATAGAAGATGCAAAAAGCTTCCCGATTTTCTACTAGTATATTATCTTTACCAAAAGTATATGGTATGATGATGATGATACATTCCTACTTACTCACACTTGAGGAGAGTTTTCAAATATCGAGCCTTGGTCCGAGTTTTTTTTTTCCACAATTATTTAAGTCTAGTGACATTGGTACTTAAATTGGGGTTATGTTTAGTGTGATTACCAGCTATTATTACTTTTGCTAATATATTAAATTTTGTATCTTTTAACCTGTACGAAATATATAACAACTTAACAGATTAATTGAAAAATTATAAAACTAAGATCACTATTGCTGTCAAAGTAAAGGCTTGTGCTGTAGGGAGAGATATCTTATGACGATACGAGCCATATGAAAAGTTAATTTTTAACCTCTCTTTTGATTCAGATATTTAGCGAAAGGTAGTTTTTTGTAATTACTGTCATTGGTAATTTGGTTTAAACTGGAATATTGGACATTCTTCAAATATCTTTTATTTTGAATAGATGGTTATGTTTATCAAACTAATCTGTATCGCTGCTGCAGATTGACATGTCCTATGTCATTACCGTTAGTGGAACAGATCTATTATTAACATTTACTATCGATTTACTAATTTACACAATAATTCGAAAATTACCTTGGGTTGCAGGCCTTATTGAGATTCGAACCTGTGTTAATTTATATCAGAAACTCAGGGTACGTAATACCGGGCTATCACTGCTTTTTGGTTTACAGGTTGAAATGTGTAAATCACTGACATCGGCCAACAGACATCCAGTAACTGGAACCAACTTTTGTTTTTTTTTTTCTTATAAAAAGTTCACGAGAACCAACTGAGCGATCGTTGCGTACTCTTACCATGTAAGTATTTCAACTAAAACAATATGAAACTAAACGGTTTTTTTTATTACTTGTCGTTTCCAGAACAGGTTGAACAAGAACATCGGGACATACTTATTCGTTCAGTTATTATACAACCGTGCGGTTGCATGTGCTACTAATGCGTCAGTTCTCAGATCGTTATCATATCACACAAACGTTTGAGTTATTACGAATCAACAATTTGCAACTTTTCAGACCTTGTATTTTTTATTTACTTGATCAAGAATTATCGGGGGCCTACAAGTTCACGATTATGATCTCCTAATGCACCATTTAACGTTTCTGCAAAAGTAAATTTATTATATTATTTATATTATTTGCAATGATAAAATGCAACAGTATAGAATACTTCTGAATTTAATGATCATCTAATAACGCGACGGTCGAGGGTGATCTCGTGAGTTCAGTGTTTTATCCCACGAAATTCTCCATATCCAATCTACGCCTAAATAAGTTGTCACTTCAAAAATCCACATTTGGATACTTTTTACTACTGAATGCTTTTGCTTCGAAAAGCATTTAAACTTACACCATTTCCAATTCGACCTCTACTAGATAAGGGCTACTTGGCTACTACTTAGCGTTGCATTGACTAGAACCGCCTCTCAGAAAACGATGACAGCGACATCTATTTATACTATGTAGGATTAGGATCATAGCTTTTTGTAACACGCCACAATTACCTATACATATTATTACATATAGTGGAGTTTGCACAAACATAATCAATACATTCGCGCATGCATTTCATGATCAAAACCACAATATGTACCTGTAATTTGTAAGTAACTTTCAACGGCCCATTAGCTCAGTTGGTTAGAGCGTCGTGCTAATAACGCGAAGGTCGCGGGTTCGATCCCCTCATGGGCCAAATTTCTAAATTCTTTTGGTTTTTTTTTAATGTTTATATTTACTGTATCAACTTGACACATAATATCATTGTAACAGCTATACATACTACTTTTTGTCCGTGATTTCATCCGAGCATTTTCATGAATTACTAGCTGTTGCACGCGACTTCGTCGCGCAACTTTACAAAGTAAAGTCTATGTTACTCGCTGATAGATGAAAGAATGATAGATGAAGCTTTCTATAGATGAAAGAATTTTTAAAATCAATCGGTCCAGTAGTATTCCAGTAGTTTTTCAGTACATGAGTACATTACAAACAAAAATACAAATCTTTTCTCTTTAAATTATTAGTATAGATATAATTACATTATATTATATTATTGTATCAAAAAAACGCTGTAGTTCGTTTTTTGATGATCCCACAGGAACCTAATATTTTTCCGGGATAAAGAGTATCCTATACGTTAATCCAGGTAGGTAATAAACTATCTGTGTGCCAAATGTCATCCAAATCCGTTATGCCGTTTCTGAGATTAGTGTGCACAGACAAAAACAGACAACGGACAAAAATTCTAAAAACTATTTTTTTCACCTGATAAAACGTTTTACGTTTATACGTACAAATTGTTAATATTTGCAAAAATATTTAATGTACAGAACCGGCTCGTTTACGATTTTATCATAATATGTTATTTTATATTTTATTATATTATACATAGATGTCTATATATGCTCTAATTTTACATGCTTACACCGAGTTGATGTAATTTTAATATTTGCCTGTAGTACTTAACAATCTATTTGATGTAATTGGCAATGTAGATAACGTTTGAAGTACTTAATTCTCCTGTCACTTATGTCAAGGTTCGCAATATCACACAGGTTAACGTAACTAAAAGCGATTAACGATATATTATATCGCTCCATGCTATATAAAAAGGGTTAAGTTCGGATTATATATACAACAAGTTAGCCTTAAGTAATAACTTTATTTACATTACATTGATGACGATCAAAATGTTTACCTCACTTTCTGATTCTGATCAGATATTTCTGAACAATAACTGAATAATAGTCATTAGAGATGGCACTAGAGATATTTTGTATTATGTGATATATGTAATATTATAATATACTATTTTTGTAAAATTGTAGAAACAAGAAGTACCTTTAATAGTACTTTCAATAATATTTAGTTGGTCACCTATTCAAGATCCGGTAAAAATAAAGACTACGGATATAGCTACAGATCTTTATTACTCTAGTATACACGCAGATTTGCGTAACGATGTGCATTTGTATATCCGGCACATCACTAGTAGAAACTAGACACAGACATAGTATAATATCCATTATCTTGGACATTATGATATCTTATACTTTCTGACATTTCTTCATTATGTTGGACATTAGACATTATTATATCCCGGAGACATTATACAATAAAAAATTTAAATTTAATTTGTTAGTTAGTAAATTAGTGGATTAAAATAGGATAAATAAGTGTTTAGTTAAATCAAATTATGTAATATATAAATTTAATATTAAAAGACAGTGTAGTATGTATCAATTTAAATATTTTTATTATAGTGAATATGTATTATGTAAAAGATAATTTCTCACAGTAATAGATGAAAATAAAAAATTTAAAAATATGTTGAATTATTGAATGCGGCATCGATATCCGATACTCAATTTAATAAAAAAAAAACTTTTAATACCAGATTTCACTTTGTCAACGAATAGCCGTAAGTGGATAATGCAAGAACTGAAATTACCGTCATTTAACTTCCAACTATATTTCATTAATGGCGGCAGGCTAATAAATTTTAGCTGATTGATAGTTGTTGATGGCCGATGATATTGAACAGTATATATTTGTTATTGTAGACGAAGACGAAGCTATCGGATCTGAATAAGCGCCCGAGGCATCTTGTACAGCCCACAATGCCGCTAAGGCTGCGTCTGGCAGGGCCGCTCATCAGATAACCGATTTCAAAGAACTCTCAACCAAAGCCTCCTTCTATTGCGAAATTATCAGCTTTGCAAAATTTAAGAATAATGGGACACGTACCGAATGTAACTGTGTCGGACGTGTCTTTTGATATTTCAAAATAAAATATAAATTTAATTCTTCAACACTACATATATTTGCACGGACAATTAAAAAGTCATAAAATTGCATCACCCGGCGACATTTTCTTTGTCACAGTACGTTTTTATCGCGGCAAAATGCAGAACGATCGAGCGTAACATTCATTAAGCTGATGTGTGTAAAGCAGGCGCCGGAACGTCTGTTACTTTATGTTACCAATGAACCAGATTACAACTGTTGCGATGTCGGAAATATCGGCGGTGGTTTGGGAACAACATATATAAATTGATAGTAAGTTAGGTAACCGCCTTTCCCCGATCGTTCGTAGCCACGTTCTTGCGACAAAACCATCAATCAAGACGTGCTCTGATACTGCATTAAACGTGGCTTTTCACTCTTAAAATTCTCTTGCAAATGTTCAAGCTCACCGCTTAGTAATAATGTAATTGATAAATTACAATTACAAAATGACGTAGGTGTTTTTTGAAAATAAATATATCTCTTTTAATCCTGTCCAAACTTTAGCTATAGGGATAGCTAGCTGTCCCTTATCCCTTATAATCATTACTGATAACGTATTACGTGAGTTAACTACGAAGTATCTAAAATAAAAAAGAGGCTCATAATTCGACAATTTTCTTGATCAAACAAAACACAGATAGATACTTTTAGAATATTCATCAAACAATAATATCCAATGGGTTCCTCTGTCTCAGCCCATCGCCATCGCCAAGGGTTTTCATGAATATACTAATATGTAACTTGTTACATAGCATCGCACTACCTACCTACACTCAATCCATCGTCACATTATAATCGTAACAGTTAAAAATCTGTCTGGTCATTTAATAGACTTTATCACTACAATCTAATAGTTGATTGACACCACCATAATGTTTCATTAGTTGTCTCTTTTACTGTTAGAGGTATCAATTTTGCAAGACACCGCTCGCCTCTAATGAAATGTCTTGTTTCCCTGTCAAACTCAACAAAATAATTCTCCCGAGCCGAGGTATTTAACATTGTAGACTTATCAGAGTCCAATTTTCTAAGCCCGTGAATGAACTTTTCAGACAAAATTTTTTTCGTCACTCAGATGAGTGGAAAAATGTCAGAGGTTCAAATCCAGCTTTCGAGGCAGATTTTTTGCCATATTTTCTCCACAGGTTATTGATCGCAACGCGAAACTAATAGTACAGCGTAACTGTTTTTTAAAATAGAAATAAAATTATATACATGCATTTAAATATGGTATATATTTTGGTTATAAAGTTTCCATCAAAGTGACCAACTAGCGCTTAAGGTTTTTAAGGCTACAAGTTTTTACTTGCCTATTATTCACTTCGTACACGTTACAATAATAATACGATGTTTATTATTACATCTCTCTATTATACATTCTCTCAGTGAAATGTTCAGAGATACCTTTTCTTATGCAAAGATCGGCACTCCGTGATTATTTGGAGTGATCACGGTTCGTCATCTATTTGCACGGGTAACGCCATAGGGTAAGTACAAGATTAGGAGCGCCTTCCAACCATATTAGGATTAGGATAAAGTCTAGGCTGCCTATTTTTAACTGCGAATTGTAGTGTGTCCTGACACACTAAACATAACAAAGATCTGCTTTATTTTCAATACAGTATAATCTAGCATATAACAGATAATTTATTAAACAATCTGACACGCGACTGAGTGTTTACTTTCTTACATATCGTGATCATGCTTGTTTCTCGTGTGGAATTCCTCGCATACATAAATGCAACATTTCCAGCTGGCTATTATAATTTTTGTGTAAGCGACGATTTCATTCTGTTTTCCTAAAACGTACCTACGCTACGTGGGACAGCGGAATTCATTTGTTATGTGACACAATGGCCAATTGCGAGCCAATTATAATCTATCTGAGGCATGTAAATAAAACCTCAACTTTCCTTAGTGACTGTGCATAACTACGTCGACAAATAGGTAGTTCGATATCGGAGATAATGCGTTTCATACTTTAATTTAGAAAGTGGAATGCTTCAATTCTTTTTAAAGGAATTTAAATATGATTGTATCCATTATAATTAACACATAATTATGTATTACTTTCTATTCACAATATACATGTGCAATATTTAAAGTCTTTGCGAAAAGGAAAGAAATAAAATTTGAAAGTAGGTACAATAAATTAAATTTATGTATAAAACATAATGTTAAGCTTCATAACTCGATAATAGGTAGACCGATTTTAGGTTTTTACATATGGGGAGCGATAAATGTAGATTTTTTTTAATATATAGTAGTCGCAAAAATTAAGGGATATAGGAAAAAATTCCAAATTTTTAGGTGATTTTCAATAGGGCTGTAACTCCGAAGAAAATGGTAGTACAGAGCTCATTAAAAAAGAAAATTATAGCTTCAAGTCGAAGAAAATCATTCAATTCGTATTCTTTACAAGAATTCGTTACAAGAAACAAGGATACGAAGAAAATTATAGTTTTTGAATCTGAGCTTTAAATATTTTTCACGTCAGCGGTTTATGAGTAATCGTCCGAAAACCAAAGGAATTCCTTTTTCCAAATTTTTGCTCGTCTTAAAATTGGTGTACGGGCTGTAATATTTTTTTTGTAATGATATCATAAAGCTCTTTTAAAGAATTTAATTTCCTACAATTTGACTTCCTTATAAGCTCTGTACGATTTGTCACTGAGTTATCCTCGATCAAAGCGATAAAGTCATTATTAACTTTGACAATCGATTACTCGGGAAATAATGGTCGTATAGAAAATTAAAGTAGAGTTTTGCAAACTGCAAACATTCCCTACAAGGTGCTTAAATTGTAATTTGATAAAAATAAATTCAAACCGAAAATGTTGACCGAAAAAAGGTAAAAAATTACAAATTTAAGGATATTTGGATACCTTGGAATAACTTTGCAAATAATGCAGATACGAAGGATATTTTCTATAGCCTTTCAACCTCAAAGGGTCCTGAAAAAACCCTCAAAGTTTCAAAGCGCCGCGATTTTTTTTTAGGTTCCGCAATGTTTAAAATTATCGTGTGTGCTGAAAATCAAAATAACGGGTAATTTGTCACTTTTTATCCATTAATTTGAGTTTTTGAGTTTTGAGTAGCAATAATCCATATAAAAAATAAAATTATATTAAAGAAATGTATTTTTGTTGTTGAATAAACTATAATAATAATAATAATAATAATAGTCGTTTCGGCGAACGGTCTTATTGCGAAGAGCCTCGACCAACACCTCAAGAGGCTCTCGCTAGATGGCTGGATCAAGGGACAAATTCAGAAGGCGGTACTCCTTGACACGGCACGTATTGTCAGGAGGTTCCTCAGTCTGCAGCCCTAACCACCGGTAGCTTGGGCCTTGCCCCGCTACCAGCGGCTACCTAGTTTTAAGTTTTTTATAATATTTATTGTTTTTATATATATATTGTAAAAAACCTAGAATTAAGAAAAATAAATGAATAAATGTGTATAATAATAATAATAATAATAATGCATTTATTAGCTCCACACAATCACAAAATATACAAACAATGTTCGTCTAATTGTAACATATACAATCAATGGCTGTAACTGTATGAGAGCCTGGTGCCCGTGGTAGGTATTGAAAAATACCTGTGTTACAGGTCACCAGGTCGCACTCTGCAGAAATTGCACAAAGCATAGTACCCACAAATTTCAAGAAAAATAAACTAAACAAACAAATACAATTTTTAAGACTAAATACAAAGATTACAAATAATAACAAAAGATTAATGTTACAAAAGATAACAAAATATTACAAAAAATAATAAAAAATAAATAAAATAAAATAAATAATTATCAAATACTAAAATACATTAAAGTGGACGAATAATTTTTTTTTTTTTTTACTCAAAAACTACTGGACCGATTTTAAAAGTCTTTCATCTATATAAAGCTATATATACATTATCAGCAAATTACATTTTATAAAGTTACGCGACCGAAGTCGAATGCATTAGCTAGTTAACTATATTTCAAACACGATGTTGTCGTAAGAATTGTTGAGAAGAAATCTTGCCAATACTCACCTTCATAGTTCCTTGTTTAGTAGCGTTACATAGATATATCTAGTAATATAAAAATAAAAGATATAGTGCAATGTTTATCCTATGTCTATCCTGAAATTCTATTCTGAACTATTGGTGAAAGATTTCTTTTTTAATCAGATGAGTAGTTTCTAAGATTACTTTCTATATACAAACAAACGTAAAACTTCACTGCTTTATAATATTAGTATAGACTATGTCTATTATTTTGTATAATGATAACCGTTTTTGTTATTAGGGTCGGACTGTACTAAGTTGTAACTTAGCCAATAAATAGCAACTTGAAGAGACAATAAGTATGTCGGCACCGTTTGCAGCAGTTGGAACAACTGGTCACGCTGAGTGGCGTTCAATTGTTCTTATTACTACGGCAATATCAGATGAATTACGTACATAAGGGACGATGGCTTTATGTTCATTGTTCTAACGTCACTTATATTTTTTACTAGCTGTTGCAAGCAACTTCGCCCGCGTAACTCTATACATTATTACCTATAATACTCGCTGATAACGTAGTTTTCTATAGGTGAAAGAATTTTTAACGAGTTTTTGAAACGTACACGAATCAACAACATTTTTATATACAATATTTAAGATAACGCTTAGGAAAAACTGGCGCGGACGGTGTCGCGCGCAAAAGCTAGTACCGTATAAAGAGAGAATAAATAAATAAATAAATAAATAAATAAATACAGTATGTACAAACATAATTGCACAGTCGAAATAAAAATTAGGAATTACAATTGTAATCGACGTTAAGATTCAGAACAAAAATGCACCTACTTATAGGTACTCGTGCAGTATAAAGTAAGCTGTTGATTTCACTAAGAAGCAATTTATAATGTAAAGTCAGCATTTGATACAAGTCGAGTCGATTAAGAGCAAAGAGACCTTGTCCAAATGACAGTTCCTGTCTAATGTGTAATTATAATATTATTTAGCTGTCCTTAATACAATATTTACACACATTTAATCGAAATGAAAGGAGAAGTGATAAATAAATTCGCACTAATATCCATTATATATAATTTTAGACTTGATTTCACGTACCTCTTACAGAAGACCACTGTGCAATAACAGCACAAATGATATTGTGTGATTGTGGATAGATGGTCTGATGACATTTCTCTTTTATGTACTTATTCCTAAGACTTTACTTAACTTTTGCATATATCTTTTTGATTCCTACATGCACCATGTTATCGCACTACACAAGCGAGATCATACAATGGGTAATTCAGCTGTTCATAACATCCATCTGTCTGTCTGTTACCTTTTCACGCCTTAACTACTTACCCGATCATCATAAAATTTTGCATACACGAAAAGATACAGAAAGAGCATAGGGTAGCATTCACCCAGAAAAAGGTACTGTTCCAAATATCCAAGGGATCATCTAAAATGAAATAAAAAAACTAACGCCTGGCCAAAGTCTTATAGCAACAAGATGTCAAGCGTTATATTGCTTACATATCTTTTTTAGTATTAGTATAAAAAAGCCTTAATTCCCTGAGTCAGTCAACTTCCATTCTTCTACCACTGTCACTAGCTATGTTAAAGAGATAAATGCTGTATTGTGCTGCCTATATTTAGTTAGACCATTCAAGTATTACACCCTCTAATCTAGTTCTAGTAATGTGTAGTTGTTGAGTTAAATAACAAATCACTACCAATCGAACGCACCTGCTACACGAACAGTTCACACAATGTAAGACCCTGAACCACATTCTGAATTATACCCAATGCATAGTGAACAGAAATCTATGTATTTAGCCACTGACTCTTAACAGTGTGATCACTCACACCTGTTGCCATCCAACGTTGCGTGTCGTACAAGACAATAGGATTGATTAATAACTCTTAGTAACATAACTACACCAGAGATTCCGAATGCTTTCACTGTAGGAGAGTAGTTCTCTCTTGTTGTTTGTTTAGGTGAAAATATAACGTGAAAGTTTAGGGTAGTTTATCTGTGGCGGAGCACCGATGTCGTGTCATAACGTACCGGCCACTCCGCCCATTTACGGCCGCGCTAGAAAGTCGTTGGGTTTTAGCCGGTACAAATCCGGCATAACCCCACAAGGTCCCCTGCACTGCCGGGAACCCAAAAGGATTTCTCAAAGTTAAAAAAAGGTTAATTTATCTGATGGAAACGTATTTTCAGTCACACTATTTAAAAAAGTTAAATATTTGAAATCGGTTTATATTTAGAGGAGGAAACTTGAGAATCTAAAAACTAAAAACCTGACAACTTTTAGATATAATCGGCCTAAGGTACACTAATTATCTTATATTGTAACTACACAACACATACTTGGGTATCTATTCTCGAAATGTTTCCTCTTAATACTATTTTTACTAAGTTGTCGTGTCTATATTATACCTAGCAAACGAATATGTACAAAAGCTACAGTGGAATCTGTTGTTTTTTTTACTATAGCACTTTAATTTTGTCGTATAATTTTGTCAGACTTAACAATAACAGGCCGGGAATTTGAAAGTTATTATCACGCACGTAGAAATCGTTCCTAATGATTCCTGAATAGAACGGAGCAAATTATTGTATGTAAATAATGTATGTAATGTTATCTATTATTTAATTTCTTATTTCATTTATTATAGCTTCAGGGCGACCGCGCTTATTGTCGTCACAATAATTGCATTATTCATTATTGGATGTAAGCAAAACGTATTCGTTTTCATATTCCCCCCCCCCCCACACACACAAAATTTTGAGGACACTTGAAATGATATAAAAACATTTTTTGTGCAAAAATGCGTTTTTACAAGAAATTAACTATTAACTAGAAATCTTATCTCGTTTACAAGAATTGCTGGTTTAGTTATTACATTTGATGGAGCAACTCGGGATGTATGGCCGAACTGTTATATACTTATGAGCTGATATAAGGTTATTTTTATATGATTGAAATTTGGTCTTATGCAATATAATATTAGATTTTATTTTTATTTATTGTATGACATAAAGAGATTACAGAATACTTAAGAAAATTGTCGTAATGCAAGTCACAGACAATATTATTAGTAATTTGCGTTTCGTAACATTTTCAATCTAATAGTGTGCGATTTGGTATAAAATTAATGCCGTTAAACCAGCTCAAAGTAAATATGAGTTGGTTACAAATCAAAGCAAACTTGTGTAGGCTACATTTCATGCCGAATGAAGGTAACTTGTTGTGTTACGCAATCGGTGGGTAATCACCAAATAAAAATATAACCATGCATTCTAAATATAGGTACGGACTTTATCTATTTGCTTATGTCTTTTCCTATGTCGGAAAATATAGTTATAAAATAGGGTGGACAATGTGGACATAGATATGTCTATGTTATCTAAATCTGTAGATCGTTTAAATCTGTAGATTTAACTAGATCTTAATTTTTAATTATTTGATATTAAGATTTAGAAAATTCTCATTACGAAGATAAATCAATACGAATTGTGTAATATAAAAAAGCTATTTAAATAAATAATAATAAACAAATAATTTTAAATAATAATACGAAATAAATAAATAGCAACACAAAATATTTGCTTGTAGTTAAAGGTTATAAAGCGAAGTGGATTGTCTGTCAACCTGAAATTTTTCATCATGAAAAATAATTTTATAAATAAAGTACAAAATATAAAAGAATTTTTGGCTTTTTTGACCGCTACTACAGCCTACAATATATTATTATGTTTTTGCCTTAATATACAGATTACAAGAGTCTTTGCTAAACATAACGCAATGACACATTTGAGCAGAACCAACAACACATTTACATATTATTTGTATATCGTTTTATTAAATGCTATATGAATCAATTAGAGGTTCAACTTTTGAACACGTTATATATCTTAATGCATACATTTTCCATGAGAAACTGTTATAGTGTTTATAAAAATATTTTTAATCCCTATGTATTGTGTATTATTTAATCCATACGTACACAAATTTTAATTTTACATCCCTATTTGCTTCTGTCTGTTACTCTTCTAAAACACTTCTGCGGTAAGAGCGATAATGTTTGTGTATACATATAATTTGCAAAAAAATATATAATTAAACCCATGATGGCTGGTCGTTATAGTGATTTCTTTGGGTAATGCTTGTCCAACATTTTAACAACTAAAATAGTTTTTTTTTAATAAAAGAACGTAATAATTTGATTTACACCTACTAGAATAAATATTAATTATTCATAGTATAAATTATGAAATGTATCTATGATTGAGTGTATCTTTTAATAGATAAACGTTATACTTACTAATTCATACGTTCAATGCGTTGTGAACATATCGGCTACTTGAACATGATATAATCACAACAAAAACTGGTCCACATTTGGGGCGCGCCGCGTCTGCAGGAGGCGCAGCTCTGTGGTACGACTTGCTATTATGTGGCACGCACGTAGGTCGCACGTATTTAAGGTTTCTATTTCTTCCATTGCGTAATACCGTTGATAGACATGTCAATTTCACTATAAACCATTGTGGATGCAATCGAATCTTTCTTACTCCAATAAAAGTCAATGATGAGATTCTTTAACAGCTTTGTCATTGAGAACCTCAATTAGTGATAATACTCCGCATGTCTTTTCTATTTTCAAATTGTTTGCTTGTATGGACGATAATGTGACTGTAATTTTGTTCATACAGAACTAGCGACCCGCTCCCGGCTTCACAAGGATGCATTTTTTTTCTGCAAAATATATGTAACCTTCTTCGTTTAACGCTCTTTCCAATCCGTTCCGTAGTTTAAAAGATCTAAACGTACCTACATACAGAGGCACAGACGGCGGGAAGAGACTGTTTTTATATGTAAAGATTGACAATTATTGAATTTATATTTAGTTATTGTTAAATACGTTATGTAAACTAAACTATTATTTTCTTTTGTTTCAGAGAACAGTACATATTTAATGTGTTCGAAGTAATAGTAAGTACATTGGAAACAAAGCTACAACGAATAGAAAATCTGGACAAAGCTGTGGAACATCTTATGAGGAGAGTTGAAGCGCTTGACTCAAGAGTGAACGATAACATTCATAAAACGGACGCAATAATTTCCAAGCTTGGCAACCTCGATTTCAAACTGTTCAGCCACGTCAGTCAGGAAGATGAAGGTGCATTCACTGAAAGTTCGACTGTACGACAGAAAAATAGACTCAGCAACACTCAATTGCTGGATAAGAAACTGGAATCGCTAGATCAGAAAGTATCGAATATTGACACTAAGTTAGTAGGGCTCAAAAATCAGATAGACAATAACTTTTTACCAGTGGATGACATAAACGCCGAAGCAAGTGAAAAAAAACCAATTAGTCTAAATGTGATTGAGATCGCTAAAGGTCTCAACTCTGAAGTGATTACCGAAATTACTAAAGAAGTAGACCAGTTGAGAACGTCGATGGCGACTGTCGATCGTAAATTACAATTTCATATTAATCTTGTTTCGGAGAACTTGGGTAAAGTGCTTTATATGATGGCTGACGTACATGCGGCTGTAGTGGAGCCTGAAGCAGCCTCTATTAATGTGAACAACATTTTCAAGAATCGTACAATTACCAGCACACAGTCACCCGTATCAAAGGCCAGCAAAATAGATACACTTGTTAATAAAATAATTCCGATGATGAGTGTTTCCGAGAAGATGGATGAAGTTTGGGACGTCGTTGTTGGCACAAAGAGTTCTGTGGACGATTTGGTGCCAAAATCAGACGAACTTTTGACGCAGACACAACGACAGGAACGTGCCATCGGACAAATTCACAACGATCTGAGGCTTAAAACTAACTTAATAATAGAGAATTTGGACATGGTCGAAAAGAGATTAAAGAAGCAAGAAGACGATGTGGCTACTTTGGCGCAGCGACCGGTGCCTGCTGAGCTTCTTCTGGACCCGACTATCGATAGATTAGTGGAGTACGCACCCAACAGGTACCGCGTTGACGAGCCCACGACGGACCCAAGCACGAGCACTGCTGCAGCGACTACGCCAGCTACCTCCACTTTTAACAACAGGTGACATCGTTCTATATTTTAACATCATACTATTGTTTTAACTGAATATGCTATAGCGATTGCTCTTACTGCAAGCGATATTGCTTGGCCGCGCTGCGACTATGTGTGAATGTAGGTACCTATGCAATTCGTGCGAGTGAACAGTGAGACGTAGGCGTATAATGTGATTAATGTGACTAATAGTAATGTCGGATGCAGCCCAAACATATCGAGCTCAACCCCGACCGCAAGTGCAGCAGTATCTGTGACACCGTCGAGTGTAAGCAGCTCGAGTGCACGCCCCGCCAGCCGCAAGGGTGGCATCATTTTCCCAAGCGTCAAGAACAAGCCAATCGTCGGCAATAATACCTTCGCTTCGGAAATCGTCGCCAACTATAAAGATGTGAAAGTGAGTCATCGTTACATAAACTATAATTATTATAGCCTACTCATTGCACACTCCAATGTCGCGAACCAGTCCCCCCGAAGGTACAATAACTTTACAAAATATGTTAGCCGAGCGAACGTCAAGTGAGATCACATGGGCGATTATGTAACTAGGCACCACGACACATGTACCTGCTTAGTAGAAAAATAATATTTCATACCCATCACTCTAATGAATATTCATTGTCGTAATAATATCTAACTCTGTCTTGTGAATTTTTTCCACGTGACATGATTGATGGCAAAGTAAAGCTGTCTCCTGAACAGCAAAAACAGGCAATCAGTGAAAGAGAAAAGATGATAATGTAAACATTATAAATGTATACGTAAATATACCAAGGCATATTAAATCGAAATAACGTGAAGTATGTAAAATGTAAACGCACGAGCGATCATAATATTTAGCTATGTGGGTTAATTGATGTCAGCTGATTGCAAAGGTGTCAGGCGAGATGTTTATTGAGGGTACTGATATTGTTGAAATCTAAGTACTGAGTTCGATCATCCAGTTGCTTGTAGCTGTTGAAATCCCATTCTACTTTATGCTTTTGGAGTGAAAATACTGTGTCGTTATATAGATAGATAGAGTTACCTCGCCATTTACGAGTAATGCAACGTTTAGCAACTACATTGAGCAGCAATAAATTTACAATTTTATTAAATGTGATTAATTGTAACATTTCGCAGTAGGTAGAGCAATAATCATTATTTACGAATTAAGGACAAATGAAACTTAATTAAATCTTAAATATGTACATACGAAATAAAATGTTGAATGCTCCTAATGTTCAAACTAATGTTGAAATAAAGTACAATCAATATCTGCACGAATATTTATAATATCTATATTTAAGTATACACTGATATCAATATTTTAATCCATAAATAGTTTTCAAGTTTTCTATATTAAAAATGAAATTACATTTTAATAAATGCGGAAGCAGAAGAAAGCAACTTCTTTCGCTTATCGTCATACTAAAAGGTAACTAAATGGAATATAATCTATCTATACTTATGAAAATGTTTGTCCTGACTGACACACAACTAAAACTACTAAGTCCAGAAAATTGATAGAAGGCCTTAATAGCTTTTTACCTACTTTTACGTATTAGGAATAGGTCGTAGAAAGATTTCCACCTATCCCTACTGGTAGGATAAGTGGAAAAAATCTACTTCGCCCTATCAGCGGGGATACTTAGTAGGGATAGGTGGAATAGGCAGTTTGGAACATTGCTTTATTTTATACGTAAGCATCCACTGAGAAATTATTTTTGAATATCATTGTGATCTAAAGCAAAAGAAATCATTGCATTTTGTTATTTGCGCAAGTGACAGCCAAATAACTGTTATGAACATATTTTTTATTTTACACTACATTACGCTTTGCTTGGAAGTCCACATTTTAATTTTTTTTTTCATACACAAACCATCTTCAGTCTTCAACGAATACTTGAAAAAAAATCCGAATGATCAAGCCGTCGAGATTGGGGCTTAGCAACACACTTAACCAATTATTTTTGTTTATCTTGACTGTTTTTCCATGTTATGTACCATATTTATCCTTTGAAAATCTTATTATACGAAATCCCTTAGTTACCAATAAATGTTTCCCACTATATTTTTGAAGTACACACACATAAATGTGAATTGAAAACGCGCTTGCATGAAACGAGTGTTCCGTGTAAGGAAAGTTGCAAGCGCATTACGTAAATCTGGTTCAAGCAGCAAGCGCAGACGCTTTCCGCGGCATTGTGCGCGCGCAAAACATATACTGTTCCCACAGATTGACAATTACCAATTATTACAACGTGTTTGTTGTTCTTACCGTAACATTATGTCGAGCGAAGTGTTGCAATCATTTCTTTACTCGTGTAACTGGATTCCAAAACCAGTCTATTCACGTCGTGTGGACCTCTAATTTTTATATGTTTTCAATTGTTCTGTAATCACGAATATTTTTGTTCATACAGCTCGACACTATTTATTAAACTCATATAATTGATCATCAGCCTATGGCGTTCACTATTAACCCCTGACGCCCGACGCAAAAACGAGAGATAAGTTTGACGTGTGTATTTGTGTATCTGTCTCATCGTAGCTCCCAAACGGATTAGATAGATTTTGATCCGGTTTTCTTTGTTTCAAAGCTGAGATGATCGGGATTGTTCTTAACTATGATTTATAAAGATCTGTTCAGAGGAGTTTGAAGATCATATTTTTCACTAATTTCCACATGTTCGAATTATGTGAAATTGAATATACAGTTACTTCGGTGGTAATGGTAATGGTAACCTTGACCTGATCAAGTAGTCTGACGGACACTCAAATCCTCAGCAACTCTCAGCAACGCAGATATAGCATGCTTGAGATGATAGTAAGATCATATCTTCAAGGCAATATCGAGAATGGACAAAAAATATCGTTGGTATCCACACACTTATGCGGTGAATGTAAAAACTTGTATCAACTCTTACAATATTTCTTTCCAAATACATGCTACATGTAAGTACACATGAGCACCAGCTAGTTGGCTATAAATACACAAGCAGGTCCAATTTGGATTGATCAAATCAATTATTGAAATATTTATTTTTCTACATTTTTATAATAAAAATATTAAACATAAAATTAAATTTCGTAATTAAGTGTGTGGGAAGACTGGATACTTCTATTTTTTTTTTTAATATTTAAATTGACAACGCCGACACTCAAATCAGATACAATTCTACCTAGGTAAGGCAGATAGAGGAAGGAGTATTGAAATTATAAAATTATACGTCACGAACGCAATTTAGCGTTGTTCTCATGGTTTAACAACTTTGTTTTCTAAATGTTTTACTGAATTGAATGGGCTCACTAAACATTTGTTCCAACCCAACTCTCCATTGGTCTGACTGAGTAGTACACTTTCTATGAATTTTACCGTGTGAATATACGGTACGTGGAAAGCTGATCTCCATCCGCAAACAAGGCTTGCGCAATTCGCGCCTTAAGCCGAAAGAATAATTATGATCTTTCCGTTAACAAAACGACAACACAATACTTATATTAATGAACTGTCACTGTTACATTTAAAAGTTACAGTAAAAGAGCGAGCTTTAGAACAGCTTTAATAGAAAAGCGAAAAAAAAAATGTAGAACGATTTGTAAAGGAATACATAACTCTAGCCTATTGTAAAAAAGATATTTAGTGCGTATATGGTATACCGGCTGATACACGCACGCTACTTCGTGCAAGTTGGAAAATGAAAAATATTATAACACCTCAAAAAATATATCAGTATTTTAACGCCCTACATTTTTATCGCTGTGACGCGACGGTGCTGCCGCTACGGTGATAGTCGCGTCCATATTTATATTTTGAGACGATCTCTGAATATAAACATTTTTCTAGGATAAAAAGTATCCTATTTTTATCCTATAAAAATCTTAGGTAATTTTATCCTTGAAAATGTTAGGTACCTGTGGAGTTTTCAAAAAACAAACTACGGCGCGTACAAAACTGCAGGCACCAGGCATATTTTAGAGAGGACGCGGGCAAAAAAACATTTTCACTTCACGTTGTAAAATCAGAAAATATTAAATTAATTATTCGGGAAGCCTATTTATACAGCAGTGCACCCTACTGCTGAGATAATGACAGTAATGAATCTATTTATTATTTTTATGTTTAGTGGCTTTATTATGTACGGCTCATTTATATAGACGTCTCCAAAAGGAGAATGGAAAATTACTTACGATTTCGTAGTTCACATTAAATGTCAAATAATAAATTTGCTGTAAAAGAAGGTAACATAATACATTTATATATTTATGATTTATTTTTAAACGTGTACATGATTGTGACATTTGAATCTATGTGACGAATTATAAATCCTAGTTGCTTGGCGAATTCGATACCTCTACTCTACAGTATTGCTTGATTTGTTGTGAAATAGCCGTACTTAGCCGATATTTATATTTATATTGTCTTGTTCAATAATATAGTCATACAGCTACAACACAGGGGACACAATACAGGGAGTCAACACAACTAGCACAATATGGTTTATTAACAACAACAATAAACGAGTTATAAAACAATTATAAGTTATAAGTTAATTAAAACAAGTTATTTATAATTTTTATATTAGTTTTTAAAGTGATAACTTCTTTAGCCGCTGAAATCGCGTCACGCTTTGATATAAATATATTGATGCATGTGTGTGTTTAGGCGATAGGCTAGATCAGGGTTCCCCAAACTATTTTGGACAAGTGACCCCTTTTCAACAATGAACTGTTACCTCAGACCCCCATGGTCAAATTACCTACTTTTAAGACCAACTCCCTTATTCATAATGGTCCGCTAACTTAAAGCAGCTATCTATCTTAGTCTATCTTTAGTTTTTTCCTATTGGTACAAAATACCTAGGTACTAAGGTGCCAATTAGAAAACTTTGCACTTGGTTAAGTGAGTGAAGTTGATTTCATTTTCTCGTCAAAATTTAACAAAATAAAAAGACAATCCAATTCAGTAAATATCAAGTTTAATTTATAATTATTACAAATTAATACATAAAGCATCTTAAGTTGGTAGGAAATTATATTTTAAAAACTATTAATTCGCAAAGAGAAAATAAAACATTCAGTGCGATGGATGAACCTGGTGACTATCTACCAATCTAGCTACATCCGGTTCAATATTAGTGAGTTGCAGCCTTAAATCTCCACGTTCGTTGATTTTCAAACGGTTTCTTTGTTTTGTCAAAATGTTTGTTACCACACTGAAGCTTTTTTCAACTAGATATGATGATGGAAAAGCGATAAGGTATTTTTCAGCAATGTTCCACAATGTAGGATACTGTGTTTCAATTTTGCGTTGCAACCAGAACTTCTGATAGCCTTGGTTGAACTTTTGCTTAAGCTCTTCGTCTGTGCTGATGGTAATCAACTCTTCTTGCATTATCACATTGGCTTCTTCTATGGCTGTGGTGTTATACGGATTTATTATCCATTGAGGAATTTGTAAATTTAAAAGATCATCAAACCTCTCCGTAAAATCCTTGTGTAATGCGTCCAAGTGAGTAACATATAATAAAATGTCATCATCTTGAAGCATTTTTGGTAATTTTGACAAATGCGGAAACTGCGAATATTCTTTTCTGCCTAAATTTTGTTTATAAAGAACTAGTTTACCCACGAAGGCCGATATTATTGATTTTGTTTTAATCAAGTTAAGATCATCACCCTGTAGTTGCAAATTAACTTTGTTGAACATTCCAAAGATATCAGTCAAGTAATAAATATCTGTTTTACAATTGTTCAGATTTTCTTTCAAATTCGGATCTTTTTCTTGTAAAAACTCCAACACAGATTCAAAAAGGGCTGAAAATCTTTCTAAGCAAGAGCCTCTTGATAGCCAGCGAACTTCAGTGTGCAGAAGTAACCGAGTAAAGACTTCGTCGTTTTCGTCACATAGTTGAGCAAATAACCGAGAGTTCAAAGAATTGCTTCGAATCTTGTTGATAGCATTTATTACATATTGTAAAGACTTATGCAATCTAGGACTCAGCTTTTTTGCTGCTAAATGCTGCCTGTGAATCACACAGTGAATAACCAGTACATCAGGCAGTTGTCGCTTTAAGTGAGCTATAAAGCCACGATGACGACCAACCATAGACGGTGCACCATCAGTCGCAACAGAAACAATATTCTTCCATGGAATAGCTTTATCAGTAAAAAAATGTTCCACGGCCTGAAAAATCGATTCTCCTCTAGTATCAGTCTCTAAATATGCAGCAAAAATCAGTTCTTGGCACATATTTTCATCTTTGATAAATCGAACATATCCTAACAATAGAGCTTCATTGCCGGGTAATGTAGACTCGTCCAACTGGAGAGAGAATCTGCGGGTCTGTAAGAACTTGCATAAAATGTTTTCCACATCGCGTCCCATCTCATCTATGCGTCTCTGAACGGTGTTGTTGCTCAAAGGTATTCTCTTTAAAATATCATGTGCGGGTTTGTGCAATACATTGTTAAGGACCTCCGCAATGGCTGGTAAGATAAGCTGCTCTCCAATTGTATGGGGTTTCCCCGACTTCGCTATTAGTAAAGATATATTATAGGACGCTCGTAAACCATCATTGTCTCGAATAGATGATGACGCAAACATCGATCCTATGGATGGCCTTTTGTCTAGTTTTTCTTTCAGTGCTTGAAAATATGACAAGGGCTTACTTTTTTTGTTAGCATGTACTCTTGATAAGTGGTCATCCATTTTTGAAGGCTTCATGGCATCGTTACTAAATACTTTTTCACATATGAGACACATCGGGAAGTGTTGATTTGATGGAGATGCAATAAATCCGAACTTCAAGTAGTCCAAACTGTATTGTCTGCATTTTTTTTTCGTGTCCGCCATCATAAAACTTTCAGTAATTCTGCAAACAAAAAAATAAGGAACCTAAATAAAAAACAATAATAAACTGTTAAATTTGCACACTATCTTATTTTTATCACACTCAGTTAATGGATTCTTGTTAAGTATTACTGACTTACTCTGATAAACTTTGATACCTATATTGGGAAGTAACTACAGTAGGTAATTAGGTATAGAAACTTCGTATTAGGTAATTAGGTAGAATAAGAACGAAAACCAAAGACTTAAGTGTTAGTAATTTTTACAAATACAATTATACATACCTATTTAAAATATGTTGTATGTTGTGTTTAACACTTTTTCAGTCACTTTACTTCACTTAATTTAGCTTTGTAATAAGTTTGTAATCTCTTGAAATAAATGAGTACTTAGCTATATGAGTTTTTATCGTTCAAGCTCCAACGAATTTCAAAACGCAAATGAACTTTCAACCTAAATGCAAGCTCGTTAAATAGTAAAATATCAGGAACATGTTTGGACTTGATCATGAATTCGTTCGTCTTAATTCGCGTAAAGCCGCTATCACACTATTCAATTTGAACGATTCCAATTTAGGAAATCGGAAGGTGTGATCGCAGTTAGAACAGATTGGATTCAATTAAGAGTTTATCCATTTTCAACTCTATATCTTCGATTTAGAAATCAATTTAGCGTAGTGTGATCACGAGCTCACTACTTAGATTCCTAAATAGGAATCGTTCAAATTGAATAGTGTGATAAGCACTTTATCGTCAAATAGAGAGCAAGTCAAAACGCCGCTGAAAGACGTACGCTCCAACTCAATCTTGCACAAACTTGTCCACATAGACTTGCCGAGTTTTTCATCTTGTACGAACTTGAAACTTTACATTCCTGGAACATTATTTCCTACAAAAATATTAATTATTCTTAGTACACGTAACACAACATAAACAATACAGTAACTACCTACTTACCTATCTTGAAAGTTTTAAATAAGAACTTGTGTTAATATAATAGGGGTCGATTTTTAGACCTCGTCGACCCCCAAAATCACTTTTCGTTTATGTCGACCCCTAGGAAACCGATATCGACCCCAAGGGGTCGATATCGACCACTTTGGGAATCCCTGGGCTAGATTATACTAGCTCTGGTAAAAGTAAAAAAAAACCACGTCCTTTGTTTAAAAAATAATAATATTTGAATATGGGGAAAATCGACATCCAATTGCAATTTGCAGTTTTTTTAATGGCCTATTTAATCTAGATTTCAAAACACTATACCTACTAGTTTACGAAAAATATAATATATAGCTATAGGTACTAGCTTCTTAATTTGTGAAGGTGAGAAGTTTTCACTTCTGACCAATCATGATTTAACATTTGCTCGATGCGAATCCAGATGAAACACAGCAATGCGACTTTCAAATTAAATTGCAAATGACGTTGTTTACAATGAAAGGTGATATTTTTCTAGGGCTATTCGTGCGTGGACTTATTAAATGCTGGCATGCGAGACTCTGGCGTTTACTACCTGCAGATCAGGGGGACAACATACTGGTTTCTGAAAGTATACTGCGAGCAAAACATCGCTGACGGAGGATGGACAGTGAGTACAATATAATTGTTTCAAATATAACCAACCCAGTACTTCGATATTATTATATGTTAAAAAAAAAATTGTGTAAAAATATCTATATAAAGGTTTTCTTATTATGTAAAACTAGATGTTGTACTCGACTTCGCCCTCGTAACTTTATAGTAATATAAATAAATGTTGTACTAGGTTATACACCGTCGAGATGACTTTGGAATACCGGCCGAAAATTTCAATCGTGACTGGAGCGATTACAAGAACGGTTTTGGCGACCCAAGTAAGGAGTTTTGGCTGGGCAACGAGAACATATATATGCTCACAAACAACGATGACTACATGCTTAGGGTTGAACTTGAAGATTTTGACGGTAACAAGAGGTAAGCCTGGATTTTTGAAACCTCTTCACTCTTCATTCATATTCAAAATGCAGAAACAATTTACGGATTTTCTAGGCTTTTATATTTTCATCACGTAGGTAAACTAAATAAGAAATTCAGTGATTAAAATATATATTCTATATTTTTTTTATAATTAGTAACGACTTTTTTGTAATTATGGGTATATCTTTACAGATTACTTACAAAAGTTACACTTTTTTAAATCCGAAGCATGCTGCTTGACGTGCTATTATTTCACGGTGGTCTTCTGTAAGGAAGTGGTTACTGCCGCCAGAGGGACTGCCCAATTGACAGCGAAACACAGTGTGTCCTACTTGTACACTCCAACTTGTACCCCACACTACTTAATATACTCGTATAATAATGCAATTTGGCTTAAGTAATGAAGGCTGACGAGATGGGAGATGAGAGATGTGAATATACTATATTGTCTGTTTGAAAATGGTTTGAAATGACAATGACAGACCATGAGAATATAAATAAACTCGTGTTTTTTTTTATGTAGATATGCGCAGTATTCGCACTTCAAAATCTATTCAGAAGCGGAATACTACAAACTGGAGATCGACGGATATGAGGGTAATGCAGGCGATTCACTCAACGACCCTTGGTACGGCTCCAACAACAGTCCATTTTCCACTTATAACAGGTTAGACATTTTTACATATTATAGTATAAAATAAAGTCACTTCTCGCCGGCTGTCCCTTTATATGTACAAACTAGGCATCGGATTTTAATGCGATTTTCACTAATGGAAAGAATGTTAAAAAGGAAGGTTTTTAGATCTTATAATTTTTGTTTTTATTTGTTTTCGACAGTGTGCCTAAATCCATCTGCATCTCAATCGATTCTTCAAATACCAAGCATGATTCAAATACAAGCTCGATTCTTCAAATATAAGCAATTAAAAATTATAAACTAACCGTTGCTACCTAAGACGATTTTATTGTATCTCCTGTAGTAGTATTTTACTCTCAAGCGGTATGGCCCATACTGTCTTACTTAGTTAATAAATTTAAACCAGCAGATTTAAACCTAATTTGGTATAGTTCAATATGTCTACACAAAAACCAAACATTGTCAATCGCTGTTAAGTTAACTTACATGATGAATTTGTTCACATTTCAGAGATAATGATCGATCATCTTTGAACTGCGCATCCATGTTGAAAGGCGGATGGTGGTGGAAGTCGTGCGGTCGTGGCCTCAACGGCCTCTACCTCCACGACCCTCAAGACCTTACGGCCAGACAAGGTAAAATTACAAAAAGAATAGTATGAAACACCATATACTTGTACACAACCTCGTGTATTAGGTACATTGATTGTTTTAAAACTGGCTAAAGTTTATTATTATTCAGTTCTACTAATGGGTTTCTGTTGCTATAGCCAATGCCAAATAATATTTCTAGTAGACTAGTACAATAAAATTAGTTCATCGATTTTGGCTAAGTAATTTGTTATAACTTGTAAAAAGTAACTATCTCATCATAAAATGATTAAAATCCAACGCCATATTAAATATTATATATTTTAAGTCCTGTGGCGTTGCTTATGTTATATAATACGTCAGCCTAACATCTAGTGAGCCGTCAGCCTGCCTGTCGACCTATATACAAAAAAAGTTTAACTATTTATTAAAGCAACATCTCGTAAAGTAAAGTGATTCGTGTATTGTTCCCCTAAAAGTTTATGTGAAGGCCATTGGTATATGAATACGAATTGCATCCATAACAATGCAGTAACAATGCAATTATTTTGACGATTTTAAGTCCATCTAGTGTCCCTGGTGGACTTAAATCGCTCGCCATTTTAGTGCCAAGGCACTAAAATGAAAATGAGTAACAATAACTCAAAATTAATGTTTTCAGGCATTGTTTGGTTCCGCTGGCGAGGTTGGGATTACACACTGAAACGGGCCTCCATGATGATCAAGCCGAAAGGACTTCAACCAAATACGTGAAAATGCCCGCCGCGTCTTCAATCATGACATAACTATACAATGCACATCAGCCTCTGTTCAATCATTACGTGGATTCGCATACATTTAATAACAATATTGCTACCTTTTCCCTTTTTTAAAGCTGTACTACACTGTAAATTCAAACGTATTCATTTATTTAAAATATTTATCAATAAAATAAAACACCATTTTCGCAGGGCAACTGACAACTGACCAATACTAGCTGAACCTCTCCCGGCTTCGCCCGGTGTGCAATTTTTATAATAAATATTTACCTAATACAGCTGATAAATTACCTTACACCGCCATCTGTGAGAATCTTATGAAACTCACAGATAAATAACTTTCAAAACAAGTTTTAAAACAACTGAGTTCCATGATATTCTCACAGATGCCGGTGTAAGGTAATTTATAACTCCTCATATAATAAACAAATAATTTGCAATAAAAAAATACTATAAATTGACATAAAAACTATCCTATCTTTTAAAGTGGACCAAATTACATATACTTACGAAGTTTTATCATAATCGGTTCAGTAGTTGAGGAGTTTATCGAGGACACACAACGTGACACGTAATTTTTATATATATAAAGATTTTAATTTTTTTATTTAAAATTAAACAAGAAATTTTTATTTTATTTAATATTAAACAAGAAAAATAACTGTCAGTTTTTAAGATACCGCAGAACTCTAGAGAAGTCTAGTCAATCTAGACCACGTCGCGAGTAGTATTATTCCCTAAACTATATTCCCTAATAACGTATATTCATTCGTTATTAAATTATAAACGAAAATTTATGTAAATTTTATTTTTTTATACATTTCATAATAGCATGAATTAAAATAAAAACTTAAAACATTAGTGACATAACAATGTACCTATTTGTAGTTTAACCTGTGATATTTTATATGAAATTTACTAATTGATTTAATAAAAATATTTACTCTGCAATGATTTTATAAATCATTTATGAAATGAATACAGTTAAGATTCACGTAACGGATCCATGTAATGACTTCTAGAACATTGTAGGTGAATCGCTCAAATATTTCCCCAAGCACACATGTAAATGTAAATATTTCTATCACAATTCATTTCATTATTTAAATATAAATTCTTAAATTTTTAGATATACCCTTTTAATTTAACAGTCGTAAAATTCGAACAGAATTAATATTGCTTTTGAAAAATGCTATGAACATTACGATATTATGTACAGTTTATATAGTAAATAATGGACGGAGTTTCCCAGTGAGACAGAATCCAGTAAAGTTAGATAGACTCTCACTAGTTGGTCCGATGACTGAGTAAAAATCGCTGGATTTTGTCCTGGCTATCGGATTTCAATAACTGAAACCTTACTTCACAGTAATTAAATCTTATGTAAATAGTTTAATTGATCATTATTTACCAATAATAAACTGTATAGTCATTTTCAGCGAAGGGTAAATCTATATATTTAAAAAACGAACACAAATGCATAATATATCATTACACAACTATACTACTTATACATACATTGTACATATCCGACCCAATAATTACTATTGTGCCACATTTACTTCCAAAATTCATTATTTATTGCTCATCAAACTTAATTATATATAAAACCTTGAAGTGTAATTTAGATGTAGGTATTGTAATTACTTGTATTTTTAGACATAGATATATTTTCGAATAAGATGTAAATAAATATGATAGAACGCTGTTATTATGAAAGCGACTAATGTAATTTTCTTCGTGTCGTTTAACAGAGTACAATTTCATTAAAATACTATAATAGAGTATTTAAATACTAAAAAAATACAATATTTATAAACCATGGTCCCTAGGTGGCTTCCCTTTTAAAGTTTTTTAAACAATTTCGGAATGAATTTTGTTTTTTTTTATGACAATATACATATTTTATGTTTTTTTGTTTAGAGGAAAATTACGTTACCATTTTAATTTTTAATTGATTTATACCTTATGGATTGTTCAAAATATCGTATGTATTTATATTGTCGATGAATATTCGAGTTCACTACAATTCATGAGTTTAATACCTGTTAGTTTAATACCTGTTAGACAATAAAATTATTTTATTTTTTTCTAATGTTTTAATAATCCAATCAAAAATATAAATCCTTTTCCTTTGTAATATTAGCAAAGATAGCTGTTGAATGCGACTTCGTCCACATAACTTTATAAAATATAGATAAAGAATTTTTAAAATCGGTCTAGCAGTCTAAGAAGAGAAAAGACTTGTACCTACTTACTTATTCGAAACTCAAAAATTACTTACCGATTTTAAAAATTATTTTTACCTTATTTTGAAAAGTTACGCAGACGAAGTCGCGTGCTACAGATAGTAATTCTATTATAGGAAAATTAAAAACACACGTTCTAGTCAAAATGTTTATTAAAAATCTTAATGGTGCGTAAGGTAAGATTCAATCAGATGTAAGTTCCATGCATTTTCTTTATTAAAATTTACATATGAATTAAATGAACAATGTAAAATTATACAAATTTTAGTATTATCGAAATTATCAAAAACTGTCCACAAAATTGGTATTGAGTGCCACGTGTCTAGTCCGCGGCCATCTGCATAGCAACGCGGCACTTAATTCGAGTTACTGACAATATTGTTGCTATGCGTTTATGTCTCTACAGTAGCCCTTTCCAAAAACGCCATTTTTACAAAACACACAAAAATTATACGATGAAACTGACACATATAAGAAATATTGAATTTAATGACGTATGATAAATTTTAAACTTAGAATTACACTGTTAGAACCTTTTGCACTTTGAAAACCACGTCACAACAAAATGGTGTCTAATTCCTCGGTCCCCGAAAAGGCGTTATCAGCTTCCATTGTTATTGACCAGCTGTAGCGATAGTAGGCTTCAATGGTTGCCACTGATATCAGGAAGACACATATAATCAACAGACAAAAATGCTCGACGAGAAGAAGTACCTCTAACACATATTCGCTTGCTGCTGATTCGGTGATGGGTGTAATTTCCACACTTTCGTTTCCATTGAAGGAATCCACGTTTTCGATTGTACTCGTATAGGAATCCATGGTTTGTATTGTATGTATTGCACCAATTAAATATGCGAAATGATAAAATATTAGCAAAACATTTCATATATAAATGAAAACTACGTGAGTAAACAATAAATTGGAACAAATAGTAATTGACTGAGTCAGCTTGATACGTGCTGGCACGATGTGTTGGCGAAAAGTGCAAGTAAGTAAAACACACTTACGTGCACTTTGAACTCGTATTGAAATTCTAACTTGGCATTATAATTGATTTATTGTAATTATTATTGTAATTTATAAAAAGATGTGTATAAATTTTTTTACCTTCCTCTTGTAATAAATAAAATAATCTCTTGTAATTTCCCCTCTTGTACAAATGCAGTAGATCTAGCTGCCTAATTTCGCATTATGACTTAGTCCCTCCATGCATTTTGTACACTTATCTCGAAGCCTGATTACTCGCCGATGAATTGAATACATCCTAATTACTAGAAATACTATGCTAGGAAGTAATGTAAACCCTAGTATTGCACTTTAATATAGTGTAGATGCCTACTGTGCTCTAGTCCGTTAAGGCACAAGCAAGCGTTGTCATGGTGGAAGGGCTAATAACAAGTTTCCTTGACGTTTTTCTTTAATTGCTTGACGTACTTTTGGGATCGGTTAAGTTTAATAGGCATCTTTTTACTTTTAGGTAGTCGATAAATAATATATGTAGTATTCCATCCACATCCCAAAAAATACTCCTATAATAAAAAGAATTTCGGGCAAACGACTTTGATTGCTTTCCGTTTGGTATTATTTTGTTAGAGGTTGAATTTTATAGTTAGTTTATCTATCGTGTGTTTGAAATTCAGAAAGTATTTAAAAAGATTAAAAAAAGTATTATTAAATAAATCTTTATTTTTTTTATGACATAAAATCCAAATCAAATCTTACTTTTTTTTAATTGTTCTATTTTATCTTTTCAAATACATTTTGAATTCCGAATACACCATAGATAAATTAATTATAAAATTCAACGTAACATATTTTTGAATCTCTAGCTAGAGGGAGGTTGGGGGCGTACAACATGACACATACATGATGCTGATTTCATTCTGAAAGGGTACTGCCGCCGGACTACTTAAAATCTATTCCTGCATTTAAAAAGTTAAAAAGTTGTTGCTGGTATAAATGTTTGCGTAGTTCAAAATAATTTCTTATCCATATTTTCAAAATAAAGCCTAATCCTGCTGAAGATATCTTCACTATAATAACATATTCAAATAACAATCGTATCAATTAAACTATAGAATAGCGTCATCTAGTTGGTACATTAAGAACAAACTCAGCATAAAATTGTGCCGATGATACCGTAGTACCGATAATTGCCACCTGCAATTGCATTGGCCGTTGGTAAGAAAATAAACCAACAATCGATGAAATGAACCAACAAATATCATTGCACAAAATCTCAAGAAATACTTTTACGTCCTATTACAATACATTTCGCCATTTAAACTCATCAACCCCTTACAGTCAACATCTCTAGGTTTCATACAAATATTTCATAAGGCCGTTAATAGATGCCGCTGAACAGATTTAGTGTTATGTAGAAAGTAGATAAAAGTTAACAAAAATTATAGATGGATATAGTTTTAACAATATAATAAATTTATATTGGCAGTGTATTATAACAATAAAGTTTTCAACAATAGAACAGTTCGATTTCATTATTAAATTCTGTAAAAATAAAATAAGTAAGAAATGTTAATATTAATGTTAATATTAATGTTAATATTAATAACATAGAAAAATTTATGTTAGACTTTTTATATTATACTAAGATCTAAACTAGCAATTTACTTCAAAAATGTTTATTTAGTAAACCTAATTTTTGTATATCCAAATTTTATTCTGACTTCTTTTGTATCTACTAATAAAACTTAAGTTTTCCTGCCATAAAACTTCAAAACGATGCAAAATACGGACGAAATGGTTCAATCGTTTCAAGTTGGAACAAATTAGACGGTACTTAGCCGGGGACGTCTTTAGTGACAACACTTAAGTGTTATATTAAAACCCAAACAATTTGATCAAGCTAGGGCACGAGTCGGACTACACGAAGCATAGAAATAGCGAGCAGAGAGCTACTTTTGTTAAACATTCGCATTGTAGTGTCCGAAAGAAAATCGGGTGTTTACCAATATTAACGGGGTGTTAACTAACTCTTTGGGACAGTGACAGGGCACTCTTTGTTGACCAGTCATAAATAACAGCACTAAAATTAGCTTTACAGAAGACCTCCGTAAATTCACAGCTGAATCCTCTTCTATTATCTTTTATCCATGATGTGTCAGTGTGACATCGTCCTTATGGTAGGAAGGTGGGTGGGGTTACAGGTCTGTGTCTTATCGCGAACATTTCTTTACGGAAACCCTACTCAGCGACCACTCTCGGCTATCTCGGAATATAGGAGTCGTTTTATTGGTTAACTTTATACAACGTTTTAATGAATTTAAAATTTCACAGCATGGCACCAATGGTATATAACTACATTCGGTATATATAAAAATTGTACCCCGGATGAAGCCGGGAACGGGTCGCCAGTTAATAACAAAATTTGTGTTCTACATCAGCAGACAAATAGCCGTAGATTATAAATTAACATTATTTACAATAATAAATTGATTTCATAAAGTCGATTTTAGTTTTATCTCTAAAAAACTTAAGGAATGTACTGTAAGTTCTCAATTTATAGTAATCATTTTATTAACAATACTATGCAGTAAAATCCAATGTCGATTCCAAAGCAAATGTTGAAGTGGTCGACTAATTGTACCTAAACGGCTTATAAAGAAAGAACTTAGAAAAAAAATTAAAAATAAAACAGCGACTCTATGACGTCCTTTGTTTTGTCTACTTACTTTTTAACAGCGTTAATAACGGTGGAATTAAAGCGCGAGAGGCCTCCGAGGAGGATTTAATTAAAGCTTAACGAAGATCCCCGACCCTCCACCGCAGCCACTTTACCTGCCCGATATATTATTTCATTTTTGCATTTCCTTTTTTTTTAATTACCTGCTCTTCCTTTTATGAATAGCTCCTTATATACAATTGTATTGGAAACAGTCAAAGAGATTATAGCTAAAATTTTATTCATAATAATATCAATTAGCTGGCATGCGGTTGTGAGTCTTTCCATTTACTCTCCTTATCATTTAGGTTTTATCCTATCAAGTTCGGCAGATCATTCAGGCAGAACCGTTTCTGAGATCAGCGTGCACAGACAACTAGGCAAAAATGCGAAAAACTATTTTTCACCTCGGTAACATAAGTATAACGTGTACATTTTTTTAAAATATTACGACTTCATTATAATGTTAGATTTCCATTACGATTTCATTATAATGTATAGATAAATAATAGTTTATTTATCAGTAAAAGGGTTTCAGAGTCTAAATTAAAGGACATACATATGTTTTATTCAGCAATGAGTGGTTTTAATAGAAACAAATGCAAATACGAGTATCATGTATTATTCAAGTGCAACTCAATACCATGTATAACGTATAATGTGTGCGACCTGGTGGTATTAGAGGTGGACGTTTGCCCAAACCAACATGTATAAATCTGAAGCGGTAATGCGATTTAAATGTGTTGTCGGACGCCTGATGCGAAGCCCGTCAGAGATAACCAACGCGTGATCCACCATGATTTACAACCTAACGTTGTCTCGCTTGTTAATATGCAAGCTTCTTGACTTTACCAACATATATTCAGTGGACATGAAGCACTGCTAAAAATGATGCTTCTGAATAAAAAATCCTAACTGCGAATATTGATTAGAAGTGCTTGGTATGCTCCAATTTGCAAACCCTTAGAAACGTAAGATTTTTGTTAAGGATAAAATCTTAACGAAAACCTTCCTCAAGAATCAGGAATTTCACACGGTCGATAGAACATGGATAGGAATAGCGCTGCTACCGTAAGGTCTATCCAGTTTGATACTGCGTAACTTTAAACTATGCTATAAAACTCAACTTTTTACAAAAACTTGGATTTTTATACCGTTTTAACATCCATTATTTTGTCTCATCAATCAAAAGTTAAAAATAATTGCTAAAGTCGACTCGAACTTAAGCAACGTAAATAATTTTTTTATACTAACAACTAAATTAATTCTCTTAGTAGCGATTGAGCCTCTAATCGCTTGTTTTTTCGAAACCATTGTAGCCGTTGCATCCTTGTAACCTTAATCATTATGGTCTGAAGACCAAAATCGTTAGTCCTGAGGCTTATAAATGCATAGGCCTTAATAAATAAATTACATGAGAACTACATAAGAAATACATAAATAAATTACATAAGAAACTAAGACGGTACTTTTGTACCGTCGTCGGTAGGGCAGAAACACATGACCACCGCGAAGCTTTTTGGGCAGAAATGAGTACAAAATCGCGAGTGCTAATTTTTTTGACCAGCCGTTTCTGATCAATGTTCATCTTTTTTTTATTATTTAATAAAAGCAGGTTACATTGATTTTGAATGATTTTAAGTGAGAGTGTTTGTTTTATCCCCTTTTTAAAATAAATATGATGGTCGTTGTTAAAAAAATATTCACCTATATTTGTAATTACATAAAATATTAAAATACTTAGTTGGTTTTAGAAATTATAAGTATATATAAATAAACAAAAACGCTTCAGGGAAAATATTCAATTCAACGTTTTCATTAAGGTGAGACTGTTCATTTGCAAAATGATAAATATGGCATAAATTATTTCATTTAATATTCAATTTCGTTCTTTAGCCTTGCTTCAAATATTATGGTTAACGAGTAGATACTTTGGCGGCGACACCCTTTTTATTTTTTTACCGTCAGTAACGATACTGTTTGCTTTCAAGCTCTTAATTTTGAGTTTAAATATAGGGGAGAGACTCGTTCAAAAGAACTCTTAACAAATCCAAGGCTAAATAGACAAGTTGGTGCACCTGCGTCTGTATGTCGGTAGACACTATATAAAAATTATTTAATTTACTATTTCAAAGAACTGTTTCATTATAATAAAAAAATCAAAGATAATTTAATAGCGTTACAGAATCAGAATCAGAAATTTATGATTCCCGGCGGATCATAATGCCATGATGTGTTTAGTTTGCAGATAAGATATTAACGTCATATTATTTGTAGTTTTATAATCTAGATAATAGTCGAAAAATATTTTAAAATATTGGGATACTTTTCTCATTAGATCAGTTTTTAAAGAGCCCCGAGATATTAGTAAAATTATATGCGACAAACTTATTGATTTTCAAAAATTCATATAATTTATTAGTACATGACTGAAAAAAACATACGATTTCTGTAAATTTTCATTCGAGAATAGTATAATCAAAAGTGTAACTTTTAGCAATTTTTCGTGATATTAAACGTGTTATTTCAGGATCAAATTTGAGATATTTCTGTTTTTTCTTGGATCTAGTATGTGAAGTCATTAATGTTCTAAAAGATTGTGTTATATTTTTTTTAAGAAATTGTATATTTATCTGCGTAGGCCGTCGACCGCTAGTTTTAAAAAAGGGCTGTTTAAAAATGTTCTAATGGAAATTCACTTTAAAATATTTTTCAGCTATTTACTAGATTATACAACTACAAATAATATGACGTTAACATCTTATCTGCAAACCAAAACATCTGAAACTACTGAAATCATAAATTTTGACTCCAGCGTGATTCTAATTCATGAATGCTCTTAATAGAAAGTTCCATTAATACAAGACATATATAAAACTAGCGACCCGCACGGATGCAGTATTCCAGTTATTTTTCATAACTAATACTATTTTTTGTTTGTTGCTTTATTTTATAGTTATAAATATAAAAAAATATGCGATAGAAATATGAGCAATTAAGTTTGATATTTTTTTTAACCGCGTAAGAAAAAGATTTGCTGGCGAATTCGAAGACAAAAGCTAACTATGAAAAAGTCGCTCACCGCTTTTGTCTGTTACTCCGTTAACTTCTTCTAAACCTACCAACGAATTTTTTTACTATTCTTATTAAAGGAAATAGACGGCAGGTTTACATATATAACTTGCAGATAAAAATTACTCCCGTGCGAAGCCAGGCGCTGGTCGCTAGTGTTAAATATTAAAGCTTTTTACAATATTGCACGTTTATTAAGGCTAGTAAGAATAGGTTAAGTCGAGCTTGTCAAGTGCGGATAGTTTCTGAAATTTACGACGTGTTATATTATAATTTAGTGTCATGAAGCAGCCGTAAAGTGAGGCTTAAAAGATCACAGCACCGAAGGAGGATAGTGGGCGAGAGGTGTAAGTATACCTATGTGATATTCGTAGCAGGGAGTCACCTCCCGGGCTGACGATAACCGCTTTACATTGACTTACGACCCCTAACTCGAATTGTTTACATCATAAATAAATGTCTAATACACGTATTTGACGAGTTTTTATAAGAATTTTGAAATTAATACTTTACTAGCCGGTGCCAGCGGCTTCGTCCGCGTTGAAAAATAAAAAATATAACGCCTGACAAAATGTATGAGCAATAATTTATTCTATCTTTTATCAAGCGTTGGATTTTTATTTTTATATCTCGGTAAGTAAACTGTTACTTTTGTTTTGCAGTATCTTCTGTATCCCTGACAATGTGTATGCAAAATTTCATGACAGGCAGACAGAGAGACAAGCAGTTATTTCACATCTACATCTATACAAAATAAAATCGTTTTTCCAAAAAAATAACTATTTGTACACGCTGTTACTTATAATCAAAAAATAGTTTATAAAATATTTGTCCGTGTCTAATAGATTTAAACGCGGTTTTAACTGATGTAAGGAAGATTACCTGAATTTAAACTATGAGAATTTTCAAAAAATTAACTACAGTCCGTACGAAATTGCGGACACCGGCTAGTTAGTATAAATATGAAAGTATGAATGAAAATTATTTTAATATCTATCCACTTTTATTTTATCTCAAACAGAACTTGGTAAAAAATTAAAATGTCATCTGAACACTCCACTCAGGCCGCCCTTAGCTCCGACGCTCTTCCGCCGCTGCGAATTTATGAAATTTAAAAAGTTCTCAACGCCGGGGAAAAATGTGATTAAATATGTTTTGTTCAAGAGCAAGACATTAAAGCGATGTTAAGGGTGTGATAATGAGGGCGTTGATAAGCGTTTATTAGCCGGGCGGCCTCGGCCCGCCGGCGATCTCAATAACACCACCACCCGTAACGCTATCAGGGGACTTAAATCATTTTAACGTAGTTTGCGACATCACTCCTTTAAGAAAAATGCGGTGATACAGCGTTTATTTGCTTTTTAAATTGCTCTGTTTTAACCCTCAGTTTTGGGGTGAATGCTACTTTTGTTTTTATATAATTGGATAATACTACAGGAACAAAATAATAGGGACCCATTTGACAACACTCCAGTAATGTAATATTTGTATGGAGCTATGGTGTTATACCTAATTATAAAAAAGGTAAGTTAGTTTCTTAAAATATGAGTATATTTTTAAAATAAGTACTATAAAGATTTCGTAATAAGAGAGAGGATAAAGAAAGAAAGAGAGAGAGAGAGAGAGAGAGAGAAATGATCAAAACAAGAATGACACAACAATCTATATTGTAAATGATTGCAATAGCTTGCTCGGACAAATGTGTTAGCTTTCTCAACTGATATATAAAACCAAAAATGGATACGGCAACAGTTAATTTACTGAATTAGTTCCATGAACATGTTGTGTCTTCGTAATTATTTAATGACTCCAGAGAAGCTAGTGACTTCATCTTAGACCTCATCTTCACTTACTATCATTAAGGTAAAGTCGCCAAATAACGTCCCCTTTTTGTAAAAATAAAAAATTGAAAAAAGTATCACGAGTAGAGTAATAAATAAAACATCGAAGTTTAGGTAAACATTCCTTTATTATTTTAAATAGTCAAAAACTAAAATTAACTTTCTTACTTTTTATACAAAAACAGCTTTAACAAAAGTTGAAAATATAATATAAGTTTTTTTTTTTGGGCTCCTAATTACGTCCCGGGGACGATATTGAGATCACAATAATCAGTACGTAAACTTAAATTGTATTTCTAACAATAATTATTGGTAATCATTATTATAATATTTAATCAGACTTTTATTAATCATTGGTTTAGTTTAAGTAATTTTAATTCTCAAAACAAGTCGCACAAATAAAATTAGCTCCTGGATTTTCAACACAATCCTCATGCATCCATTGGAAACATTTTGTGCACCTTATCCATTTCTTTCCCTCTTTATCTTGAGAAAAACTTTTATTACAAACTGGGCATTCAGCGTCATCATTGTCACTATCTTCTTCGTCAGTAGAAACTAAAATTGGGTCGTCATCAGACGTGTCCTCATCAGAAAATGGATTCTTACGTTGCTTTTTGGTTTTCTTTTTGTTGTTTCCTGTCGTATTTTTTTTTATATTTCTAGCTCTTTTTTTTCCTGCTTTTCTTTCTTATTTTTCCTTTTTTTTTTGTTTTCTGCGTGTATTATTTCTTTTTTATGTGGTGAAGCCGTGACTACCATGGCTTTACCTCGCCTAGTTGACGTTGAAGGTGGCTCAACCACTGGAATAGGTTGTATGTCAGCTGGAACTATAAATGGAGATGAAGAATTGCTTAACCGTGGTGATGCAGTTGGTGTTCTTGGTCTTGGCCTTGTGGAATCTAAAGGAACGGGGAGATCATTTACCACAGATGTCGCGCTGTTTGCATTGGTTGAAAGAGGAGCGTTTGGTGAGTCAAAGAAAATGTTTTCATTGAGTGGAAATATTCCTGTTTTCCGGAAGCCATTTACAGCAGTATCAATTTTACATGCTTTTGCATAAGCTCTTCCAAATATTTCCCCAAGTTGGTAGTGAGTAACGACCCGTCCTGGATGGTTTGTTAACCAACGTTCTATTTCTTGGGCATAAAAAGTTTTTAACGGAAACATGAATGAAACGTCCAAAGGTTGCATATGATCAGTTGAATGAGGAGGTAGGCAGACTAAAGACACGCCATTGTCACGTGCAATGTCAATCACGTCTAAATTTCTTGTGTGGCTGTAATGACCATCCAACACCAGCAAAACAGGGTCCTCTTTAGATGGTTTTACTATAGACACGAAATGTCTCAGCCATTTTGTGAACAACTCAGGCTGAATCCACCCCGACGGATGACATCCACCAATGGTGCCTGGAGGCGCTCCATCAAGTAGTTCCGCTTTCATATTTTTTCTTGGAAACACCAATAATGGAGGAATGAATTGACCTGAAGCTGACATACAAGTCACTATAGTCATTAAGGCTCCCCTCTCAGCTGACGAAAATTTGTGAACTGCTTTCTTGCCTTTCGCTGTCAGGATTTTTCTCACTTTATGCTGAACCGTGGTGATCCCTGTTTCGTCTACATTAAATATTTTATTGGGGTTGAAATTAATCTTTTGTAATTCAGGTTTCAATATGTCAAAAAAAGATTTAACATTTTCTGCAGTAAAGCCTTGTATACGAGCTCGTGATAGCGATTCTGGTTGGCGAAAAGACAAATTAGGATGACGAGCCATAAATACTTCATCCATTTCTTACCTGCTTTATTTTAGGTTTGTGAAAATGGGTGTGAAATATTATTTCTGATAGCCAATTGGAAAGCCAATCGTTTTAAATCAGAAGCGGTCATACCATAGTAATTAATTTCCATTTGCAAGCAATAGTTCACCAACTCTTCTTCTAATTCAGGTGGCAAAACTGGTTTTCTTCCCATTTTTCCAGAAACTATATCTTCTATAGGCTTATCAGACTTACGTAATCTTTCAAAGTGGCTCTTGGAACATTAAATAATTTAACTGCCTTTTTATAACCCATTTCTTTAGTTCGGACAGCTTCAACAGCTTTTTTCATTGCTTCAACATCCCCTAACTTTCTCTTTGGCATCTAAAAATAAAATAAATAAATATAAAAAACAGTCACAAATAGTGCACGACAGTGAATGACGAAGTGATCTAAATATCGTCCCCGGGGCGATATTAGGCTCACGCTAGGGGACGATATTAAGAATTTGCCAATTTTGTTGTTATCCTCCATTTAACCAAAACACATGTCATAATCTAAATTAAATTATAATCGATTTAAATCTAAACGATAAGAACAATTTTTGACAAAAATTTCATTGTAATAAGTCAAACAGATCCATATTTAAACAGTACACATAATATTTCAATTAAAAACTCACCTTGAACAGTTTTTTCTTTTTTTAAATATCTTAACACAGGAGCTACATTCCACCGCCAAACTTTTGCAATGGCCGACTGACGTAAGTAACTTTAGATTTGAAGTATTTGAACTAGATGGCGTTCGTTAGAAAAAGAGAAACCGATGGGGACGAAATTAGGCTTGGGGACGAAATTTGGCGACTTTACCTTATTAGTTGTCTAAAATTTTGTCCCTTAATAAATGAGTTAATGGTCAGTTACCTCATAATTTATTAAAGTGCAATAAATTTCCAATAATTAGGTCTACTCACCCCGATATTTCCTGAGATGCAGCTGTTCAAAGTGGTTTAGGTAGTATTAGGAAGGATTAGTTGTACCTACCCAGGTAATTAATTAATTATTAATTACCCAGGTTAATTGTTCGTCATCGACTGGGTTGTAGAGCGTACTCGTATGTTCAAGTCAAGCAGGACTTTCTGGACTGTAGACGATGTCAATAAAATCGGGGGACTACACTGCAACATTTTATCTATATTAAGTTAAGGCATTTAAAAGTTTTAATTGTTGCCTTATTTGTTTAGAGTTTAAAAACAGACATTAAAACAAAGCTAACAAAAGTCTAGCACCCAAATATGTAGAAAATACAAAATTGTCACTAGCTTTAATAACATCTTCTTCTTGTCGTAGTGCCATCTCCTTTTGGAGGTCGGCTATCATCGTGGCTATCCTAACTCGACACAGCGATCTGGTACTTTAAGCCATACCATTCGGCGGAGATTCTTGAGCCAAGAAGTACATACATCTACCTTGTATTTTCCCCTGCATGATGAGCTGCTGGAGATTATACTTTTCGGCGCGCATGTCATGTCCAAAGTATTCCAGTTTTCTGATTTTTAATGACTAAATTTAATATAAAATTTTAATTTATTAAAAAAAAAAACACCGTTAAAACTCCCGAATACTTTAAGCCTGAGGTGATAACGTGCACTGTTTACACTGTAATCCATGAGAGTTAGAAAAATGCCACATCCCATAATTTAGCAGAGCGGTACAAGTGAACGCAGGGGTGTTAAGTTGCGGAGTAAACCCGTGTAGATGCGGTCACAGGTGCGTGTCGGGCGAGGCTTAGCGTCTCTGAACCACACTACTGATGCTTCTCTGCCCCGGTCACAAACAATATCGCTTGAGATTCAAAGGCCGACATCAATTCAATTATAATATGCTAAAAAGAAAGCTTATATGTATTATCTACAAAAACGATGTTTTTCTGTTCTTTTGAAATTCAGAGTAGTTTTTTTAACCAGAAAAACTAGAATTTGAAATCGAGATTACCAAAAGGATAATTAAAATGGAAGTGTTTGTGAGATTTCTAAATAAAGGTTTTTTTCTTCTGAAACTGCTGTTGCAGTTACAAAGTCTCAAAACATGTATGAATTTTTTTTTACGTTTCGATAATTTCAGATGAAATTGTCTCGATTTTACCGAGTTAACAAGATAATGTTGACAAATTTCATAGTAAATATTTATTATCACTGTGAAATAAAAATATTATACTTTTAACCGTACAAATACATTGTATAATACAAGTTATAAGTTATACGTAATATATACCTAAGTTAATCTCGAATGAAATCACGATAGAGAACTTAAAAACTTTGTGATGTATACCTACCTATAATAAAACTTGATGATCTGTTTCCCTCATCGACCACATATCCACTTACCATCAGGTGAGATTGAAGTCATCGCTTTCCCTTATACAAATTATAAATAAAAATACCGAAAATAAAAAGGGTGAAACGACACAAACAGCTGGCGTGAATTTTGAGTAAACATCACTCCATCTGTAGAGATAAGCAGCTCGAAGCCATAAAACATGTCTGTCGCAATTAGTAGTCTAAATTTCAATTTGATTGGTGTAATTGCACCTCTTCACAGGATCAGCGAAGGCACAGTTGTTATTAAGCGTTTCTAATTTAATATAATTTGCATAGACGTGACCTGCGCCCGCCGTCGGGTGACTCGTGCGGGTTTGTTGGCTGCGGCTTTTTGCTCTACAATCAATTCCAACTTAACTTTATATTGATGGTACTTTATATTGATATGGTAAAGGAGATCAATCAGTTTTGTATGAAGGTTTTTAACGGTTGAAACTTGTATCTACCATTATTTGGTAAGAAAGATTTTACTGGGAAAATATCGTGTTATTTGGTAATGGGGTTTCATAGATATTTAAGTTTAAAAGTATTAAAATACCGTGCTGTATTTAGTACATAACGGGGCCTGGATTAAAATCCAAAGGTTGACTTTTCTAAAGTTTAATTACAAAGAAAAATGACAAGTTGTTGCCTCGCGACAATAAAAGCGCCTACGGTGTTCTTAAAGCAACATGTTTTCGGTAGTATTAATTATGTATTTCCCAAATACAAGTCATTTTCATGTTTATTTATGACATCTGTAAAATTTATAATATGAATTTTATAAAACTGAAATATTCACAGGAAATTACTAAAATTAAGAACTAAGGACTAAAGACAGTAATATTTCATTACACAGTTAAAATCCCACAGTTGCAAGCGGTAGGTAAGTCAATATTGAAAAACGGGAGTACAAGCTGGTAGTTTTTGAATGGCGTTATTGTACTATTTCGAACATTTATAGGTGAAATTAATTGTTGGAATGAGCCGGGGCTAGGGGTGGCGAGGAGAAAAGCGCGGGCCTCCGTACTCCCCTGTCACAGATACAAATCGCGCGGATTTACGCGCTCTCGAGCCCCGGCGGAATTTATCCGACGCTTCTATTTACGTATCCTTTTATTTGTTTCGCTCCTATTAGTCCCGATAGAGAATTTTTATGTTTGCATGCCCCCGGCGCCTGCCCTCGTAAAGCGACGACTTGTGAACACTTCACAGGCGACAATAACACAATATTCGAGCGAGCGATCGCTCTTTATCGGATTATAGAGCAATAACTTAACGGCGCGATTTTCTCTAAATATTTTCGTTTGCTTTTCGCCGGCTTAATGTGACTAATTACTACCGTTTTGTCGGAATTTCCAGGTGCCTCCACAATCTTTATACTCTTCGCTGTAAACGATACTACCTTAGTTGCTTTTATATACTTAGATGTACCTAATGCGTGGAGGGACTAAACCGCGTTATGACTAAAGTCAGTATAAACGTCATAAAATAAGTATACCAACAATATGAAAACTTCTTTATCATGCATTTATGGCATTACATACATACAATTTTGTTCAAAGAAGTGTTCTAAAACGCAAAAAGATTTTCATAAAAGTTTATACATTTTTCAATGCAGCTACCTGTCTGTTTTTCTTTTGATACATATTGCAGATGAGTGTGTTGGATTTATTTACGCCGTGTTGTAGGGAGAGGATCGGCTGTAATCCGCCTGGTAAACATTTAAATTAATGTAATAAAGAGGCGTGAAATGCGCGGCTTCCGCGGATCGTTGGGATTAACATTGCTCGCCGTTCTATACGCGTGTGTACGACTATATCGATACACGTAGATAGACATTTTTACTTACAATATTATCTTACCAATAAAAAATAAAGATTATTAAATAGAGTGAGAATAGCTCGTTCCATAATTTGAAAAGAAGTTGAAAGGTAAAACAACCCATAAGAATATTGACAACATAAAACTAATTTCAGGCAGTAATTTTTATTTCTTTGTAGGTATATCTGTTCGCATTCCCATTTACAGTGAAGTCTCTTATACAAACCTCTATGAGATTTTAAGAAACCCTCCATCCAAAAGCTTAATTTTTTTGTTTAGTACAGGAGTGAGTACGAGTATCGTTCCATGGTTTCAGAATATTGACAACATAAAACTAATTTCAGGCAGTAATTTTTATTTCTTTGTAGGTATATCTATTCGCATTCCCATTTACAGTGAAGTCTCTTATACAAACCTCTATGAGATTTTAAGAAACCTTCTGTAACCCTCCATCCAAAAGCTTGATTTTTTGTTTAGTACAGGAGTGAGTACGAGTATCGTTCCATGGTTTCTCTATACTTTAATAAGACATAAGCAAAGCTTAGTAGCAAGACAGCGCTTGAACACAGGTGTATAATGGTCAATAAGTGAACACGATTGGAATCGGCAAATTGCGCCGGCATAAATCGGTTCCGCTGTCGGCTCGGCTTAGAGTAGTTAAGCCAAACGGCTGATAATGGGGTTAACACGTTCACAGGACTTAAAACCTCCGCCGTCCTTTTGTTTACTGCCCTTCGATGCGATCACTATTGAGCTATACATATAAATAAAATTATCAGTATCGTTATTTTATTCATTTAATTTTATTTTTAGATCATCTAAACCCTAGGGAAATTCACTTTTTTCTAAACACGTCAATGGAAAAAATTAAGGACATACTTTTTAATTTTGTTCAAGGTAGTGCATAATTTATTTTACGATTAATAAAGCATTGTGATTTACTTTTGTCATATATACGAACAGAATATAAAAAATGTGTTTTTAAAAAACTAACATTGAATACTTTTAAAACATAAATACTCTCAAGGCAAGCTGCTACATTGCTTCGTAGCGACTTGTTTGCTCGTAGCTCTCCATGGTTACAACAAATCTTCTCTTATCCAAATGCAAATGTAACATGGATAAAATAAAAACAGTTGCCACATGTGACCAAACATTTCAGTATGCGTGACACGAAAAGTTCCATTATTGCACAAGTTTGACAACAAACAATCCTAGCTTGATGCGTGATCGGCCGTCAAAATGTGCACGTCGTTTGTAGACATTCTCTCTACGGGCTCGTTTAATAAAAACATAAGTGTATCTTTCTTCTATTTTTAACTATCTAACTTTTATAAGCACTAAGAAAGATAATTAAAAAATAATGGAAGAGATAAGGTGAGTATACAATATTTGTTTCTGGTTTCTCTAATGTTATGCATCGAAGTATATCAGCACACGTGCTGATTTTTATGTGAGCAATAAAATTATTTTTATTTTTATTTTTTTTAACCTTCGCAAAAGAGGTTAAGTTTGGCCTGAGTGATCGATTCAGGTTTGATTGGTGTGAATTAACTTATCAGCAACTTACAGCAGATATAGCGTGGTTGGGCTCTATATTTGGGCTCCATGTCTATGTCATTAGTTTAGAGAAAAAATAACAGATACAATTTACAATGTTGTATTAGGCTACTACATTAAAAAATTTAAATACTAGGATGTACTTGAACGCGATCATATATTTCAATTTCAAACAAACTCCTGTCGCCTAAACGCGTCGATAAATTGCACTTCAAAAGGAAAACATACATCATAGCGGCCTCATATGTTCCAGGGGTCAAATAAAACATTCCAATCACGTTGGCTCGCTTGTTTTACAAACCGATACGACGTGGGTTACAGTGACCGTACCTGTTAGTTATTTAATTTTAGCACCTAAGTACACCAGCAATAGGTTCTATATCGCTCGTAAATATGAGGCCCACTAGACATGACAATGCAATCAGCGGTGACCGGGCGGGATTTGGTTCATACATGAGCGGATTTGCGGGATGAATAAGTTTCGACCCCACAAATAACAAAACGCCTTATATTACATGTTACGCGCTTTATAAGGCCGTTTGCAAAAAAATTCCTTTCTTTCATGACATATAAAAGTCTAATATAATCCTCAAAAGAACGTCATATTTTTTGGTTTGCGTTTGCGTAGTGAAAATCAATATGTACATTACATACAGGTTTTTCAAGTAATGACTATTTGCGCAATAATTCGGAGATATTGAGAATGTGTATTAGAAATAAAATAACTTTTATTGTAGACCAAAATTCATATATATTAACGATTAGTATCAACTTATGTTAGTGATCTTTAGTTTATACAAACCCTTACTCTATACAAATCGTATGACTACATTACTGTAAGCGCTGCAGCAGAGAGGCAGTAGTGCCTTTACAAGTATATCTTGGAACATACCGGAAGTACCTACTGCAACTCCGAGGCAGCCGAGGCAACTCCGAGGGTCTTCAATTCATTAATATTACACACGCAAGGCATTGAAGGTCCGTACGTAGCGTATACATCACCTAAAGGCCATTAGAGTGGGAACGTTTGACAGTAAGTGAATAACTTCTGTAATCGAGCTAATCTTGGAACATACCTCAAAACATATGTATTTACATTTCTGGCCGATAGTTACAGATGCAGCATTGCTATCGATTAGTTGCAGTGCGATTATGGTGCGAACAGACGTACACCGGAGATGAAAATATGGTTAACCACTGGGCTAGGGTTTTAGATTGTTTGTGGGCGGAAACTCGCGGTAAGGCCGACGCGTGGAACGATGGCGCTGCGTGATGATGGCCAACAAATTCTCGCAACGTAAAAGATTCGGCACACATCTGTATTTACTGATATGTGATATTTTGAGTTGCATACCTATCCTGTGTAACCTGCATACACTACTGAAGGTCTAAGTCTAAACAAGATATGGGTGCTCTGCGTCATCTCCTGTGTTGATTGGTAATATTTAAACTAGCAGCGAGCCGTTGTGGTCGCATCGTCATCACACCCGTCTGGTATGTGCCGAGCCCTTTAATCGGCGTGAATGTTGCGGGCAATGGATTAATGTCGCCGATCTAATATTCTGACAGGTGTGGTCGCGCCTCACGCGTTCGCCGCAGGATTGTGCCGTTGCTTGTGTAATACCCGCTGCTTGTGTTTAGTGGAGAAGGCTTCTTCTCCTTTCGAAATGTTTATTGTCACTAAATAGTCTCGTATGGCTTACATATAAGCATAAAAATGCGATAATTAACTACCTATTATATTATGAAATTATAATAAACAAAGAAATAAATTTATACGTTAACGACAAACAAGGTAGCTTTTCTTAAACACATAAATTTGGTACTGCGGAATCAGTTCAGATCCATGAGAAGACTTTAACGAGGCAGATATCAATTTTAGCATAATTTCGTTATCGTGTGTATAACTTATGTTAAGGTCGACAGACAGGTTGACGATCTACTTGAAGGCAGGGGGCTACCGTCGCCTTTAACTTTACCGTCGCTGTTAATACTATTGATTAACAGCATTGTTGTTATCGGTCCACTGCCGCTGACACTCTCCACAAACCGAAGTGAATGTTCAGCTGTAGATACTGTCGGTGAAAAGAATTGAATTTCCTACGTCCGTGTCACGATAAATAACATATTCGCGAGGTATGACAGCTGTTACTAATCGCCCCCTCCCCACCCCAAGCCCCCTCCACATCCCCTCGCATCCCCCCGGCATTAGTGGCTCTCGCGGCGAACTAAAATTTTCTCTCGGCGAAACTTCGCAAACACCATTAAGTCAATCTGCTCGTTTTACAGATGTTATATTAACCGGCTCTTTGACGCGGAAACAGAAGGACCGATGAAGCCGTTGCCTTAATATAAATACGTACATAACTATAGATACCTACTTTACATCCATGATTTATTAGTTGAAGCCAAGTCACATTTTTCCAAAGTGCAGATAGCTGACTTTAAAAGTATATTCTCTACATTAAAGTAAATGTATACGTATAGCACTATAAACAAAGGTAAATGAATTGAATTTAGTCGTAACACGTCCACTGTTGAAAGACCTGTTACACGGGCCTCCGGTCAGAAGCAGCATGGATCCACCGTCGACCCGCGGCCCTTATCAGGCCACTCGAGAACCTTCGGGCCCCAGTGGCCCAAGGCTCTCCGTACTGTGTGTCTTGTCCACTATCACTGTCTTTTGTCTACGGATCTTTCATGATCAATCTCGCTGTGTAGTAGCCCCACTCTACATATATTGTTGAGCGACGGTGAGTTACTGTCTTAAGAGGTATAGCAAGGATGGAAGCTTTTGTTTATACATCTGTTATAGAATCCCAGATGCATCTATGCATTACTTAGTTTAATTTATGTGAGGAAATTGCAATCACAGATGATTGTGTTCGCATAATATTGTAGGATTACCGCTTAAATCACTCCACACTGCGGAAAATCTTATTCTAATACTGGTTACATAATATGGGCACATAAATTTCTCAAATTAACTAATTAAACCTTCATTAAACTTCTTAAATTAATGAATAATTACAACTTTCTTTTTTCTTATAAAGAAGCCACAATATACACAATAATTAGCACAATCTACTTTAAAAAGTAACTTTTAAAATTAAATGATCGTAAAGTTTTACAATAATATAACACTTTCATATACTTAGATAATTATTTTTATTATTATTTATTTGACACGAACCACAGAGTAAAAATCATGGAAACAATTAAATAAACCACAAACTAAGGACAAATTCCTGCAGGGTAGGCAGCGCACTTGTAACCCCCCTAGTGTCCTTAGGCGACGGTAGCAAACCTACCATCAAGTCTACCGTCAGCCTGCTTGTCATTTTTTCATTAAAAAATTGTCATAAAAAATGAACAGTTGATCCGGGCTCGAATCCCCGTGCTCGAATGCTTTGGAAAGCAACTACGACTATTTTGTGAGCAAAATTAAGCAATATTAAGCAATCTTGCTTGACCGTCAATTTACCTGCCTACTTTGAAACTAACTTCCAAACAAACACACTGTGAAAATATTGTTTATTACAACAAATACTTACGTACGAAGTATCCGTAAGGATTTGTACTTTTCTGTAAAATACAGAATAATACAGCAATAATAGCTACAGAAGATATTATTAGCAAACAGTATTAAAATCAAATACTTTCCCACATAATCATTAAGTATGTGAGTGGGTAATTGTTTTTTTTTTATAATTGTAGTTTTACAACTGCTTTTTAATTGTTAACAACATGAATGTGAAACATTTTTAATATGTGAAACATACACCTATACTATGGATGCTAATATGCATAAGATTAAATTTAAGTGGTAGGAAAAGCGTAAGTACTTCTGATTGATCTCTGTAGGGGTTGTAAACTTATACGTACAACAGTTCGATAGAATGGGCTAATATTCAATTCTTATCGCGGTTCGCTCGTGAACATCATATTTATTTACGAGATTTCGCCCCCAAAGATTATACCAGTAGTAATAACACATAAATCATATGTGTATGGTATAGTTATTCTGCTTTCGTAAAAAATTGAAGAGCTGGTAGACTTTATTTACTAAACTAGACTAGAATTGCTAAATTAATATAGCCAGAAGTAGAAAGTTGTAAGTTAGATATCTGTTAAAGTTATGCCGGGAGGCGGAGACGGAAACTTCTGTAGGACCAAGATTGAAGCAAGGAATGTGGACAGGCAACCTTCGAGTCCATTGGTCAAGTAAATAAGGTTACCATGCCTTACCGCAATGACCAGGGGCCCCGATTTCAATGTAATATACTACTTAGCCAACTTTGGCAGCGCGTTTGGCATCAGTAAAAACCCCCATACAGAAGACAAACGTGAAATACCAGCATGTGGGCTGGAGTATTTCGATGCTAAATCCCATTTACCTTTCCCTTATCGTACTAAGATCGGCAGCTCATTTGTAGACAGCGCCGTGCGTTGCTTGTGTTATTAAAAGACGGTAGCCGCCTACCAACAAGTGGTCTGTCAGCCCGTATGGCGACCATAACATTTAAAAAAACTGATACAGAGAACGTCTTTCAAATTTCTAATTAATAATATAAGAATTAAATTCATAACAACTGTGTTTAATGTTTAAACTCTAAAGTAAGATTCATTAAAAAAAGACACCGACACATATATTTAATTTGTAACTTTTATTTTTGCTTAAATATTACATTTTTTAAAGACATAGATATCGAAAAAATCTTGTACGTCGCGGACAGCCCTGTAGTTTGTAAGTAGGTTGTAGGGCGCCCCGTAGCACCAGCTGCGTGCAAATTGCTTAGACTCGATAATAGCATTTTCAATTTGGGCGGATTTAAAACGAGAATTTCTGACGAATATTTAACCGCTAAGAGATTTATTGTCGTGGCTTAAGTTGTACAAAAAAAAAACGCATTCACACTATACAAAAATAAAACGAAAGGGATTTACTCAAAGATATTGTGGAAATATTTTAATGTAAAAATTTCTTTAGGTAGAGGAGAAAGTGCGTCATGCACATTTTCCTGTAAAACACGTTGATACGAGTAATCCAAGTGCGACATAACAGAGATTGTATTAGGGCAATAAGTCCGCCCGGAGCTCGATAAACGGAGCCTTAATCCCGGAGAGATTTTTTTCACACGTCCCCCGCGACGCGGCATGCGGGTGTGCGGCTGCCTTCAGGAAAACTAATAAAGAAACCATCTCGCTGCCAGCTGAAGCTTGAAATGTATTTTTTATATAATTTACCGCGAATTGATTGTGCGAGACGCATCTGAATCTCACTAACACCAATAATACGTACGAAAGACTTACTTAAATCAATATTTTTTGGGCTGTACTTTCAATTGTATTACAAAGCCATTAAGCAAAAGCCCGAGACATTATTTTCATTTTTATTGGTAATATTTATTTATTTAAAACTGTTTCGTTTTAACAAGATTAGATAATTTCTCGAAATGCACTCGAATGTGTTAGAGTTGTTTTAAATGTAAACAAATGTTATAAATGTTGATTGTGACGCGCATTGCATCCGTGGTGTCGGACGCGCCGGACGAGGGAGGCAGGGCTGGCGTCGGACGGCGGTCACGCACTAATTACACCGTCACATGTCACCAGGGCAAAACACGTCACTAGCACCACCACCTCAGCGACGGACTCAAATCGATGAATATATTTTAACTATTTCATAACAATAATGTTTATAATTTTGAATTAAGGCTTTTTTCTAAAGCTTCCTAATATTTTTACAATAATACAAATTTAGTTTGTCAGCCAGTTTTCTATTGATTCAAATATTTTTCGATTGATTCAAAAATCTGTACAAAACTACATATCTATAGTACTAGTAGCTTTTGCACACGAATTCAGGTTCGCCCCTTTTTTGTTAGTTGTTAAAATATTTAATTTCTCTATTGTTCCATACATTTTTGTCAGGTGTGGAAATTTTTATTTTTACTTTTGGTAAATCCCTTAGGAACACTACTTTTTCCTGGATGAAATGTATTCTATATATATAAACAACATATGTGCACAATTTCATAATAATAGTGGGAGTAGTTAAGGCTTGAAAGCGTAATAAATAAACAAATTCGCATTTATAATATTAGTTAGGAATGTTAGGATATTGGGTTTTATTATGCTTGCGTACCCATAATTCATCATAAATTTAGCGTTTTGGCCGAATCACTATTTTCTAGCTACTCATACTGTAAAGCCTCTCCACATAGTGGAATGCAAGTTATTCCCATTTTTAAGCTCCGAATGTCTTAAAAATGTAGCGTCTTTTTCATAATAATACAAATGGAGCACTGAATGTATTAATTGAAAAATTCAGTATTCAATTCAAAATTTTATTACATAAATATAATGTTTAATTTTCATGTATTTAAATTCGATAATTGTGTCCCATCCCTAGACGTTTCAACGCAAATTACGCGGTCAGCGACGGGTGTCCCGCACTGATATAGCAGGCAAGTTCTGCAAAAACCATCAGCAAAACGCAGTGGTCACGGGATGTTGGTCTGTGCACGATTCAACCGCTTACTCTATCCGGGCACCATTAGTGTACAGTGTACACTATCTACACTCATACTATGACGCTTACAGCCTCATTGCAATTAATTACGTCAAATTGTCAACCTCGGTTTATATCCATGCATTTTAAAACTACGACTGTTTATTCATATTCAGGCAGTATTCATATTTTATCGTTTATTAGAGGCATATTTGTACAATCATCATTTGGTATTAAAAGATAGGTTGCTACATAATTACCTAAATCAAATGAAATCATTTTTGTCTCAAAAATGGGATCACAATATTTTTTTGAAATCGAAAAACTTTTTGTGCAAATAATGCAGAATTACGCTTGTGCTGATTTTAAATACCTATGTGCTGATTATAGTGATTTTTAAAAAGGTCAATACTTGTGTACTCTTATAACGTTTAGTTCCTATAGGCTTTTCGTTGGATGCACTCTAGGAAGGTGCGAAATTTTGATATGGGTGCCGCCAACTGATCGATCAATAGTAAACAGATCTAGTCGTTATTCATATATGTATACTTACTGGAAACTATACTTAAGTATTTTGTAAATATTTGACAGATGCTTTTGTGTCGATAATTTTTGTTGCATGGCAAATGCGAATTCATGAGCTGCATGGCCTTTTCTTAATATTGTCTTAGTCTAAATATCTTTGGATAACAGATTGTGTGCGATATTTTCTGAAGTTTTAACTGCTAGCTTTAAATCTATATGAAATCTAAATGAATTTATCAAGTATCATCAAAACTTCTATATTTAAAAAAAATTAACCATAAATGTTTTTTGGCTTCAATTCCCTACTGCTCCTAAGCAGGTACGGCGATTGGACATATTTACACTATATATAAATCCAAAAAGGATAGGAATCATACTTAAAATCAATTAACATTTTCATTTAAAACATCGAGATAAAATAATTCCGGTATGTGGCGTGGTTTAGCGGGTTTCACCGGCGCCGCTTCTCTATAAACTGTTTCTCCGCTAATATCTTATACCATCCAAAGGGTTTCACTAAAGGAAATACCGATGAACGAGAGAACGAGAGTTGTATCCGTCCGAAGACATGGATAGATCACCAGTAATATAATATAGTATAATACAAAGATTGGTATAATAAGACCGTAATTACATTGACGACCTCTTTACAAATAAATAGACAATATGGCCAACATTTTATTTTTATTAATCCTATGAAAATTGATATTCAGAATTCAAGATAAAATATATATTTTTATTTATTATTCAAAACTAGAGAAAAACAAACCGTCAAAAACGTCAAATATAATAATAAAAATAATGTAAAAGACTTAATGAAAAGTAGGCTTCAGCTTATTTTTAATGGCTATAATATGATCTATAATATGAGCTGTGATGCTACATTGCATTGCATGATACAATTGATTTTCACGACCTACTTTATGAGTTCAAATACAGTCACATGGACGTTTCATGTTATGCAGTCGTATATGTGACATCAATAATGTTTTCATGAAAAGAATTTTAAACAGAATTTTTATTAAGAAAACAAGATTAATTTGAATAATTCAATAATGAAAACCTTTGCATCCATAAAGACTTACTTCGGTAGGTATAAAAGTTTCAGATATTATGTTATTTTAGTCTTTGCCCGTTGCCGACGAGGGTGCAGCAAAACCGTTTTGCTTTGATTCTCATTTGAAATTGCATTACAGTTGCCGTGAAACGAGCGCCTCAAAGCCTTTTCCTTTAAATAAAACTGGTGTACTGTGTTGTTTTCATTTGATACGAGTAGTACTTGTACGTAGGTAATTACAGTTAGGGGTAGTATATTCTTTTTTACACACTTGTGTCATCTCGTTCACTCTATCTCAAGTTTGATTTGTCTGTGTCTACTAGACACGTATCTAATTGAGAAGTACGTCGAGTTAAAATGTATCGCTTGTTATAGGGATATTTTTCGTTAGATCTATGATACCTACTCTGTTTTAATGACATGAAATTTAACTATTTTTCCCAAAATATTATTTACTCATTTACTCATATTTATTAGTTGATAGACACGTAGAAAGACTAGGTACTTATGTATGAAGCATTTAATTTTTGCAAGTTCAATTCCGTTTATAGACGAACGACACAAGGGGACATAATTCCAATAAAATAATATTCATATAACCTGCGCCTTAAACAAAAGTAGGTACTGCTAGCAAGTGAAACTATTCTAAATAAAAGCAATTTATGAGCTATCGCGCTTTTCTTCCGCTAGCGAAAAGTTAAGACTAGATTAAAAATCTTATGAAAACTTTCTCCAGTTTTCGAACTATTTATTTCAAAATCGAAATTCGAAGAAAGTTAATTATAGTATATGTACTCACAAATAAGACACATACATTTATTTTAGGAGATCGACGTCTTTTGTTATTAATTTGGAAATGCTGCTAAATCGTGTTGACTGGCGAGTCGGGGTCGTTGATTCAATTATATCACGTTTGGAGTACAGTCGTCCGAGGCTAAAAGATAGGGAAAAACGGGGAAAAATGTCGCCATTAGATCGTCCGCGATAAGTGGATAAGTTCACGCACCACTTGGTGTCAAAGGGCGGTCAGCGAGGCGCGAACTTAGCAGACCGATACCTCTCGCACATCACCAAATCAGACGAAACGTCACATTCACAACGACATTATTCTATGTTTTTCTTATTATTCACTTGTAATTTAGTACTACTGTACTAGTTGTGAGCTGCGGCTTTGCTCAACTTTTGAATTGGAAACCTTCAATGATAAAACAAATAACTGCTAATTATCATTAGGTTATGTTATAACGCGTATATTCACTTTTATGTATTTACACAGTTATTACATGAATATTTAGTGTAGTTATAGAAATACAGGGGCAATATGTAATGTGTGTAATGTGTAATGATAACATATACTCATAAAGCGAATAAAATAAGGTGTATTAAAGCTTTGCCTTCATTTAGCTTTACTTTTGACGTTATATGAAACTCGTAGCAAAATTAATTATGAAAACAAATTAAAGTTGACTTTCGATCAAACAAAGTTATATGGATTATTATAGCGCAAATTTTAAAATGTACAAAAAACACATTGTATAAGTTTTAAGGTGAACGCGTTAACGATAACGATTGAGACGAAGCTGTTGGTGGTAACATCGACTTAACCCAGCGGTAGTAAAGCAAATCCTTTCTAAATTGCGTGTCGGCTCACACACCACACACGGTGGCCCTTACGGCTTCTGTCGATATTTTAAAAGAACGCGGGCTCACACGACATAAAAGAGATACGGAGTTAGGACTTAGTATCCATTTGCCGAAATTGGTCTCGTTCAAGATAACAACAAGTTTTCGCACCCTCGCTACTAAATGTGCAATTCATACGTGTATAAATTTACCGGGTTATTCGCAAGCGAATACTCTATCACAATAGATATAAGGTCGACAATGGCGTTTCTCTACAAATTTTTAGCATATGTCATTGCTGATATATCATTTTATCGGATGTTGTAGGACAACATGCGGTGGGACCGAGCATTTTCTTGTTTGTAAACTCATAGTTCGTGCAATGTTTCACGGTCTAATTTGTTGCCAGTGAACTTATCAGTCAGTGAACTTAGTAAGCCCATTCCTGGAAGCAAATATACAATAAATAATAAATTTAACAAATTTGGAACAGTTATAATAAATTTCATTTTATTGATGACAGTTTTGTGAGAAATATATACCTTCTGCTCTCATTATAAAGTAACAAACAACATTAATATACAAAAAGTATTAAGTGATAATTCCTTAAATTATTAGGTAGGTAGTTTTTCTAAGCCTGATTTCGATCGGTTCTTAGTATATTTGTATACTTACGAAAATTGGATTTTCTAAAGCGGATACCTCCCGACGTTTTACATGTGATTACATGCATGAATGAACAAAGAAAACTATCTCCCCTGTGCGCATTCTTTACTTTCATTTCAAACTTTATATAAGCAATAAGCATGACTAGATCTACTACAACGCATTGAGGTATAACAATTATATTAAAAATGCATGGATATTTTGGACAAATGAAGTTTAAAAGTTTCCATTCCCATTACTACCCATTTATTCATTTGTATTCCTTAATAAATTAATCCTGTAATGAAAATCGTAAACCACTGAATTTAATTTATTTAATGATGAGTTTCATTTTGGATTCAATAAACTCATTCTCTAGAATGACGCCAGTTATCTCTTAACTTATAAAATCGAAATACAGTAAACCACCCTATAACGCGGCACTCTTAAAACGCGTTTTCCTATAACGCGATTGCAAAACCTATATCGTATAACGCGGGTATTTAAATTGCAAAAAAATGAAATTATATGAAATAATACCGTTTATATGCGAGTTACTGTATTCAATATAAACCTCCTTTAAAGAGAAAGGTAAAACGTGAGTCATTTGTACATAAGGTGTTTAATGAAGTCTCATAATCGCTTTTTACAAATTTTTTCCTATAACGCGGTACGAATGTACGAACTACCGCGTTATAGGGGGGTTTACTGTAGTTTAAGTTCGCTATAACAATCTAACTTATAAATCAGCTTGTTAAGTACCAAATAAGTATAAAATTTATCCACGATAGAGATCACTTGTTCAAGATTGATCAATGCTCGCACAAGATAAAAATGTAACACGATAAGATACGAGAGAATAAATTCAATATAAGTGTAGACGATATTGAAATGGGTTAGACAACATAAAAGAAGAGATATTGCAATAAACGAGTTAACAGGACATTTCATACGTATATTTTCGTAACCCTTCAATGTGGCGCGTCGACTGTGAGTGCCAGCTAGGCGGTGGGGGCTCGTATAGCTGTCATCGTGTCAAACTATAGTACGCGCAAATCCCCACATTTCCATACTGTCATATTTTACGGCTCACCAGAGAAAATAAATAACGGCGATAATATAAATATAAACAGGCATTTTCGGAACCTTTAAGTCTGAAAGAATTTACATATCAACGTTGTTGACGAAAAAATCCCCACAAGTCAATGCTAGATTGGGGTGAAAATATCAATCTCTAGAATATATTCCCCTGCATGTCTGATGTTGTTTTGTAATTGAGTTAACAAATATCTATGCCAAATTGAGTAAGTCAATAATCTCAGTACTAAATTATTCTAAACAAAATTTGATCAATATATTTTTAAGAAAGATTTCACATTTTAGAACATAGTCTCTCAACCTGTGGTTTGTGACCCCTTAGGGGTCACAAACCACAGCATTGGGTATAAAGCAATGGGTATAACGCTTTTGAAATAAATAATGAAAACGCTCGTGTTAAAAATTAAAAAAAAAGTCATGTCTGTCGTAGGACTGCACGTCAGAAGTGAAAACGTAGCTGCATAAAAATAATATAAAAAACATTATATTGTTCATATTTAAGAATAGTATAATAACTAAAATATATTATTAAAAGAAGTCCCTTTAGGCAAGGTTCCGAAGATACTGGCAGCGTTTCCCCTTTGAATAGCTAGACTAATTCTTTGTCCGAGGTAGCTGCCAGCTCTTCGGTCTCCTGTGATGTCGACTAACCTTTTTGCTATTTCCTTAAAAAGCCTTATAGCGCTAGGACCCCACGGACCAAGGGTCTCGACACCGAATGGGACAAAATCATATTCGGAGCCTAGACCCCTGTATTTGCATGCTTTAGCTTTTTCAGCCGCTTTACAAGCCGCACCAGATCTGTTGTTGGTTCCATGTAGATGGGAAGGGGCCAGCGTGTCTGAACAGGTTGCATCCCATACTAGCACCCGGCCCATCTTCCATGGAATCAAACTCATACCGTCCGGTCTCTTGCCATCGTCTCTTGCAATACCAGTCGGCTCAAGTAGACTTGGCACGATGACGGTGGCAAGGGACCGGCGTATGATATCGTTAAGTGCGGCATGTCTCGAGAAGCGGCCTGCACTTTTTTGACATGACAGTCCGTGATGTCCTAGCTTGTCGACATCACTGCCACAGGGACATTTATGAGGAGCGCAGACCGGAACCCCAAGCCGTAGACAGGTTGCGATTCGGAGCGTGTCAGGCTCAAGAAATGTTCCTGTATTTGACGAAGGGTACGCGTGAAGCCAGTAGCCGGTCTCATGCGTACCCGCGGCCAAAAGCCTAGCACGCGCCGAACCTGTACTACAGCTCAAAAGATTGTCATAAGTCAATTTGCAGTTTATGTCGTCCCAGCTCCTCTATGAATTTGGAGAAACTGGAAAATTTTGACCTGGGCATGCAATTAAGAAAGCGTTTCTAGCTTCTTCCAAGCCAGCAATCTCAAAGTTTGAAGGGGATGCCCTTAAAATTTTACTTATGAGATTTGCTGAACTATGGACAGAAGATAGGAAGGCTGGTAAAGCGACACTGGAAATTTTGCGAATCCCTAAACCACCATAACGGATGGGTAGGGATGCTTGGGTCCAAGATTGCTCGTTCAGCTGCATACTGAGAATCGATTCTAAGCTAATTTTGATTAAGTCGTCTACTTGTGTCAAAAGATCTGGGTGATTCCAAAAGGAGCAGCAACGGAGCACATACGTAAATTTTGGGACGAAAAGACAGGATTTTAAGATTGCAAAGTGCATAATGTGGACTAATTTCAAGGAGACGGTCAGCAGAATTTTGAAATTTAGTAATTGAATTATTAATATATTCAGAAATAGATTCATCAAAAATTGGAGAACCTAAAAGATAAAGGGAATTACTGTTAACTATTTTAATATTTGGAGCCAAAATATTAAATTTTTGTTTTACATCATTTAAATTTAAGTCGCAGTTATTTATAAAAAGTTCGCATTTGCTAAAATTAAGCTCCAAACCAATGGCTTCAAATTTATTTTTTATTAAAAAAAGGTCCGAAAACACAGTATCCACATCACCTCCTAGGGTTCCATCGTCCAAATACCAAACGTTGAATTTAGAATTTAAATTTTTGATTATCGGATTTATAGCCAAACTAAAAATTGCAGGCCCAAGGGGATCACCCTGTTGACAACCTACTTCCGAGGACAGTTCATTAGAACGATATAACAATTTTGTTGGGTCAGCGTAATTGAGAAGAAGATAATTGTATATTTCCGGTATATGTTGTTTTATTTCCGTCAGCAGGGTATCCCTATTTACCGAATTGAATGCATTTTTGACATCAATTTTGAGCAACACGTCAGGCTGTACGAAAGTTAGGAAAGAGCGTAGGGCATGGACGGCTGTCTCACACCCTCCTTTTACACCGAAGCCTAACTGTACGGGTTCAAATTCCGAATTTAATTTTGGTAAAATATGTCGAACAGCAATTTTGGAGGCCAGACGTCGTAGTGTTGATCCAACAGCAATTGGTCTCACCCCTCCGTCCTTTTTGGTGAGGGCAATGAGGTTCGCGCCGAAAAGAATGGGAACAATTTCTGGATTGACATTACCGGAATACATAAAGTTGATTAATTTAGTGATCGAATTTATAAGTTGCTCTCCTGCATCACCCATCCAAACCAGGTTTAAAAGATAAAATGGCATCCGTAACATCTTTGTTTTGAATTTGAAGGCATGCTTGCCCTGCTGTTGGTGGGTCGAGAAAATATGGGTTTACTGGAGCTGGAGGATGTTTTGTCCGTAAGGCCTGAAGGGTGTCAAAGGTAATAGGGGTTAAAGTATGAAATTGCCGTTTTATTGTAATAGATACTTCGAATTGACATAGAACCTTCATGGTTTGAGATTTTTGAGTGAAACTTTTTTCATACGGTACCTATGTAGTTCTTCTTTTAAAAAATGTGCAACATTCGATTATCAACTTTCAGTTGTTTTTTTTATTCAGCTTAGACAATAAAGATGGATACTTCGAAAATTCGTGTGATTTTTGAATACGAGTTCCGACGCGGAACTAACGCGGCAGAAACAGCTCGCAATATTAATGTTGCGTTTGGAGAGGGGACTGCTAATGAACGCACTGTGCGATTTTGGTTTAAACGCTTTCGTGATGGAAACTTCGATTTGAAGAACGAACCACGTGGAAGACCGCCCACACAGGTGAATAACAATGATTTGAAAGAGATGGTGGAAGCCGATCCGAGCCAAACTACCCAGGAATTAGCGGCATGGTTTAACGTTACCTTACCAGCAATATTGACTCATTTGCGTCAAATCAATAAAATAAAAAAATATGAAAAATGGGTGCCTCATGATTTGACTGATCTGCAGAAAGAAACGCGTGTTGAAACTTGCGTTGCCTTGTTGAATCGATACAGAAATGAAGAATATTGGATCGAATTGTGACATGTGATGAAAAATGGATTCTTTACGATAATCGTAAGCGGAAAATGCAATGGCTGACCCCAGGTCAAACGCCGCAACAGTGTCCTAAAGCAAAGCTTACCAATAAAAAGGTAATGGTAACTGTTTGGTGGTCTCAGCGTGGTGTTATTCACTATAGCTTTCTCCGATCTGGTCAAGCAATAACGGCAGATGTCTACTGCGCCGAACTCCGAACAATGATAGCGAAACTAGCAGTGAAACAGCCCCGACTTATGAATCGATCTTCACCATTATTGCTCCATGATAACGCGAGACCTCATACAGCACGAGAAACCGTTTTAACTCTACAGGAACTGCAATTAGAAACCATTCGTCACCCTCCGTATTCGCCAGACCTTGCTCCAACGGACTACCATTTTTTTCGTGATTTGGACAATTTTCTGCGTGATAAAAAGTTTTCTTCTCAGGAGGCAGTGCAAAATGCTTTCACACAGTTTGTCGAATCTAGATCACCAGAGTTCTATCGCAAAGGCATAAATGAGCTTCCTATTAGATGGCAGCAATGTATAGATAATAATGGTAATTATTTTGATTAAATAAATATGTTAAATTAAAAAAAAAAACGAATTTTTATTTTTCAGTACAAATCGGCAATTTCATACTTTAACCCCTAATATCTGGTGATAGCACGTCGTTGGAGAACAAGGCAAAAAACAAAATAAAAATAATTGTATGGTATTTAAATTCAAGAGAAAATACAATAGAATTGCAAGAAATACAAGAGAAAATATATGACACTGACACACAATGACAATTAAATACAACATAATGACAAACCATTAAAAAGGTTTGAAGTTGATATGAAACTAGATTATTGGTCAGAAGCGTATACCATATGGATCCTTGTTATCGTATCTAGTAAGTTTACTTTAATATGTAGTTGTCTGCTTATTGTTCTTTTTTAAATTATTTTAAATTAATATCAGCTACATCAATTCTTACATTACATTACATTACATGACACTGTCGCGAGTTTAATGATTTTTATACAATCTCAAAAACTGTACTTTTTTTTAAAAATTATTTTAAATTAATATCAGCTACGTCAATGGTTACATTACATTACATTACATGACAATGTCGCGAGTTCAATGATCTTATCCCATCTCAAAAATCTTACATAATGATGCTGAATAATAAAGTACGAATTTTTGCAGTGTTAATAAGACGACGTAAATCTTTGATACTAATCAAATTATTAACATACGAGTAGGTATTATAGTGAGGGCGTCGCGGAACTATAGTGTAATAGTTTTTTACTAAACTTTTTAGCTGTTTACTTCTTCGCGACTCTAAAAAGATTGAGAAACAATGACGTAGAACATTAATTACATCATGCTAATTGGAATCCGTTTTGTTAGTTACACTACAAACCATATAGTTGATCGTCAACCCAACTGCTAAAACATTTAACATATAAAATGTTATACATTCACATTTCGTATTAAGTCTACGTAGGATACAATATAATAACGATATAAAATAGTCAAATACAATTACCCTTCTGGTTCACACATACGAGTATAGACTAGACATTTTGTTTTTATTTTAACAAAATGCATAATGGCGCGAAGGCGGAGCTCAAATATTTTCCGCTGGGCGGAGTCAAATGGAAAAATGATCCGCCTTACCGACGCCACGCCTACAGCAGATAGCTTTTCCTCTTGCTCATTTCGCTTAATATGATTTTATTATGTATCATATGTGTATTTCTATAAGTATAATTTTACGGATCGAGATTTCATCCCTACTGTTATTATTGAAAAGTTTTATACACAGTTCACCATAAATTAAATTGAGACTTATGAACTTATCTCCTAATATTAATTATAGTTGCAATACTAAAGCAAATATGCATTTTAAAAATAAAATAAATAAATTACAAAAAATTTACAATTATCTATTGATTTTATAGATTTGTATTGCATGGAAGTCAAAGAATTAGAGAAAAACATAACTGATGTAAGTCAGTACAGGGCATACATTTAGTACTGGCAAACGAAAAAATTATCAGAAGCGGCCATGGAACTGGGAGCAATGGGTATCTAGAACTCTAAGCAATTATTCCGGCGCCTAGCGATACGCATAGATCTGAAATATTATAACATAATAGTTATTTGGGTTTCTTAACTTCTTGGCATGGGTTCCGTGCCTTAATTACATTATCAACGAAACAAAACCACCCTTTTTCTCCATTCCTACGCTGTAGTTCATAGTCGGTGGGCTTGTGCTTATAGACGATGGAACGGTTGATGTGAATAAGTCTTTAAATTTGCTTCCATATCTATCTATCATCTACATTCAAAATTTCATTACAATACTCAATACAATACTTAATAGTTAAAAACTTAGGTAGTAGATATCCACTTACAATCATAAAATATAAAATTCCCTCTGAATCTGCCCATCTGTACTAACTAGCGTTCGCACACTGGTCGAAATTCTACATTTATCAACAAAAAAAAAGAAGATCCGTTGACAAACATAGCAGAAAGAGGTAGGTACTGAACTGTTTTGTCATTACCTATTAATTTACATAAGTGTTAGAAGTATTTTTTTACATGAAATGAATTATCTGAAGCTACTGATAAGATGTGAACATTACATGGCTTCTAGATGAAAATCCATACTTGTCATACTTTTGTCTTCAATTACATCCGTAAAATAATATGGCCTATGTCCATGCTGAAGTTCCTATTTGCTGATGAAAGGATTCTTTTAATCTAACGCGTAGTTATAAATGCTGAATACCTAAATTCAAATTAGCAAACTTTATCACTTTATAATATTAGTGAAGAAGATAAGAAGCTTGTTCTGAGAACTAATTGAGAAAAAATCCTTGTCTTGTCCTTAAAACCTTGTCTTAAATTACTGTCCTAGGTCCATTTTAAAAAAAAATCACTTCATGATGCCATTGGAATAAGTATTTTACGCTCTATTTACTGGTATCAGCGAACTTGCACCAAGTTCGCTGACTGGTATACTCTTAAGTACCATCAAAGACAAGAAAAAAGTTTCGCTTTTGATTATACGAGTTTGTTACAAGTCTAACTCTTTATATGCTTTTACACTCAGACGTTTATCGTGCTTACTGAATAATTTGTTAAATGTAACTTAGGATAGCTTATTGCTTCCGACTCAGTGTATAGCTTATAGGATTATAAGTAGACGTAGGTACCTATATTGATATCGAGAGCAAGGGATATTAAAGAGGGCCTGGCTTTCGGTACGCGGTTTGCTTTGATCGGCGATGTGTGAAATATTGGTGCAGAGGCACCGCGACCGCCACTGGAAAATTAATATCAGTTTTGATTAATTAATATCAATCACGTATCTTTCAAAAATCACTATTACATTAAATAAACTAAGTACAATATATATCCGTAACCCACTTCTTTACGTTATAATTTTACTGCTCAATTTTGTTTTTGTTAATGTTAATATTAATGAAATCTTTATACTGATATATGCACGTATATAAACAATTTAGCTGGCATCAAAAATTGGCATTCTGAAAACCCGTGTTCTAGATTTCAAATGGAAAGTATAGATATAAAATACACCTATGGCCTATGTCCTATGCCTATGAGATGATGATGTAGATGATTATCCTGGTAATCATAGTACGTGATAGTAAAACTAGCCAAGTAATTAACTATTATAGTGTATAAGTTAGTAACATAATTATTGACGCTATACTAATTGATTACAGAATTATTAACTTATAGAAGCGAAGCATAAACGAAATCAACCTTTTTCGTAGGCGATATGACTCTTAGTCAGACTAATAGGTGGCTCTAGCTAGCTTAGCTTTTGCCGGCGATTTTGTAATTCAAGTACACCTAAGAAATGAATATGTTTTGTGGATTTTAGCAGATGAATAAATGAAATAAAAACAGTGGATTTAAAGAGAAATTGTTGCAAACACATTATACAGACACAGACAATTCCAATGAACAACATACGTACATTACATTTTTGCATGTTTGACATTTCATTCGAATTACGAACAGTTAGCGGCCAGGACGCGTGATTACAATATGCAACCTACAATAATATGACCCATTTATTCAATCTTAATTGCTCATATTTTTATGTCGGGCGTTGAATTTTTTATTTTTATTTTTAAACGATTCATTGGGAACAGTACTTTTTTCTGGATGAGAGTTGCCCTATGTCCCTTACAATGTGTGTGCAAAATTCCATGATGATCGGGCATGAAAGCGTAGCATAGGTACAAACAAATTCACTTACACATTCACGTCTATTCCCAGATAAATAAGCCAGACATATGCATAGTGCTTACATTATAATAATACTAACACTATGTAATCTGTTGCTAAAACCAGGCAGGGGTCTTTTTTATTACTTTGGTCCGAAATAATAACCTCTGTTTACGACATTTAATTTCTAAAGTTATTTCGCCTTTGAATTATTAAGTTCTTTCATTTTTGACATTTTAAAAATGAGATGAAACAAAAAACAATGTATTAATAATCGTCATCACTATCAACGACGTCCACTGCTAATAAGTATGCCTCCATAATATTTTAATTTTATCATAGGATACCTAGATACAAAAAGCGGTACTTCTTGGCACAGCACCTTATGTCTGGAGGTTTCTTATTCTGAAGCAACATTATTTTATCTCCTAGAAAGAAAAAAAGAAAGAAAGAAATATATATTTGTTTAGCGGCACAATATACAATTGTATTTCTAGTACAATAATCTCGTATCCATTGTGAGCATGTCAATTGTCAATATGTTTGTTTTCATTACACACATACGTTTCAATATGATATTTACATACTCAAGGTCCATTAAACTACAACCACCCTGTACAAATTGATAACGGAATAGATTTATAGTGGACAAAACAAATTACAGCCTCTAAATAAGAACACTCATCCCTTTCGTGAAAGGACACAAAGCGATGTGATTGCCATTACGTTGTGTCAAGTGCATGAAAAGAGCCATTAATTTAGAAAATAGGGTTGAAATTTAATTAAACGGAAATCATGGATAGCCACGGTGCCACGATTGCGGTTCAAATAATAATCCGCAAAATGTTAACAAGTTATAAAAATTATGAATTAGCGTAAGGAGGGTCAGACGGGGGGAAATAGCGGTAAGCGGAGGGCGACCAACAATGGATGATGCTTTAGGGTGCCCAATAAAAACTTGACAAATGGCGTTTCATAATCACATCGCATTCCAAGCCTCGTCACCGAGATTCGGAGCGTTTTTGTCCGCCCTACGGAAAATATGTTTGTCGTCGTGATATTGCCTTGTGTGATGACACCGTATACTTTATGTCACAAATGAAAGGATCCCTTCACGTGGCCATTTAAAAAGCTACCGTACTCTAACGGGTCGGTATAAATAATTTTAGTTATTTATTATTTACTATGAATTAAATATAGTAACTTGTCCGTGGCTTTGTCTACGTGAATTTTAAAATGAACTCCATAATTTCCAAAACTTGTAAGATATAGAAATCGTTAGAAACTTGTAATATACATTACGTATTTTGAGGAAAATTATTTTGCGTATATATATTTTGAAGAAATAAGAAAGTACTTTCTTCCATTTAGTAATTTTCAGTCAGAATTGTATATAGGACGACGAATCTATGATTAATTAGACCTACGTCTGGCATCCGCTATGATAAAGAATATATTACTTCCTATTATCTTATTATTACTTCATTTTATGTATCGTTTTGTTATTTGGAGTAACCATATTTTGTATGAACGAATTAATAAAAATATACATGAATAAATACTTAATTCTCGCCCATCTAAGTGGCATGGCATTTTAACCTAAATAAAACCTATTTCGAGTATATGGTATCTACATTTATATTTACGTATACCTATATTTAAATAAAGACCTGTAAATCTGCATCTCCAGATTTTTTGACTAGAAGCACAAACTAGAATTATTTTGTCCCAACTGTCTCATACTCGAACAATTAGTAGAATTAGGACAAGCAGCCGCAAAGGTTTAATGTGTAACAAGCCTTAATGTTAGGCTTACTCGGGTGACAATTGAAAATCGATTGTCTAAAGGGCAACAGCTCAGCTAGGCCTATAGCATTCTACTTTTAGAATAGTCTGCTACGATTATATCGTTTGTTTTACCCGCCCTCTCCTAAATGCACACGTCAAGAAAGAAGCAATGAAAAAAAATAGTTATAGAATGCTATACAAAACACTTATGTCCACTCCAACACACAATTTAACTGATCTGTTTGTTTTTTTTTTTTCATTACCGAGTGCTAACAAATCAAGTGCTAAATTTTTTACCGATCTGATAAAAACTGGGGTGGCTAATCGATCGCCTACCAGTTAGTTCCTGCATTCGTTACATCTGTTTATAAAAGTGCGATATCTCTCCCAAAATTCCGAGGTTATGTCTTAATATCCTGTCAGAACACCGGGGTCAGTGATATCAGAATCACCACAGACAATCGGTAAAGAGGGTCAAGAAAACAACATAGGTTCATAGGTAGAAGGGTTCCATTGCACATTAAGATGCCTTGGGCGATGAGAGTCGAAGTTTAGCTACAAGTAGATCTTTTAAATTAAGTATTTTAAAGTTTATAAAATTCATATACAAAAACATGTATATATCTATTATCTATTATGTGGTGATCGTAATGCATTTCTAAAATATTTTATTTTCAAGCTATTTTAGCGATTGATTTTCATATAAAACAGAGCCTTTTGCTTTGTTTACATTACAATCCATTATTTTATGACGTGCAAAATAACACAAATACCTATAGGGTTTGTCATTATTTTCACATAAAGCATGTGAGGTCATAAAGTATGAACTGCAGGGCTATAGGCATCACAGAAGGGTGGACGTAAGCCTCATAAAAGCGTTGTAACGCCACCGTAGACGCACCCCCGCCAACGATATTATTAAAAATAATTTCTCATTTTTATTGCTCGCTCTTATAAGACTAGTAGTTCCCGTAATAAATGACTATCAGTTATTATATTATCCCTAAAGCGATTAGTCTTATTAAGAATCCTTAGATGTTGTTTTTTTGCCTTTGAAATCATCTTTATCGATATTGTAATTAGTAAGAGATTGTAAATTACATCTACTGAAACTTATATTTTTAGTTAAATATAATTACACTAGACAATCACATCACATAACAACTAGCCAATAGGTATTATCATCAGGATGTTTTAAAAATTAATTCATTTTGGAATTTTTGGTTTCTTGATCAAAACCAGATATTGGTGGCAATAAAAATCACATTGAAGAAGAAAATCAATGCCAAATATTCATTGGAGAATATACCTTATTATTATTTTTTCATCTATTCCTCGATCAAGAACAATATGAAGTTAACGGTAGGCAGCGGCAGCCACCTACCATCAAGTGGACCGTCAACCTGTCTGTCGAGTCGGCGAGAACTGGTATGAAAGGAAACAGTAAAAATAGGCTACGACTTTATGTCGGAGGGATTCGTATTATATTTAAAAAAAAAAAAAAAAACCTGTCTGTCGGACTTTTAAAACCTTTCCACTTAAAATACAAACCATAACTGCAAATGTTTTATATAATTTTATTCATCATCTTCATAATCTCAAACGCAAAACGTCTACTGCACTGCTGCAATGCTGTAATGCTGGTCATAGACCTACCCCATCATTTTCCAAGAGGATCGGTCAGAAGCAATGTGGATCCACAGCTATTTTATAATTTTGTATTCTATTTTTAGCGACCCGCTCCCGCCTTCGCGTGGATGCAATTTTTATGCAAATCATATACATATTTCGCTTTTAGCTTACGAATTTATCAAGAAGGAAGTCATTTGGCTTAACCTAAATTACCTTGAGTGAAACATTTTTAGTCCGCCACTTGAAATTATAAGGAAATATGTACCTTAAATTTTATTGGATGTTTTTGTTCTATATATCCTATTCATTGTACCTATCTATATTTATCTTATCTTTGACAAGGAATACAATTTTAAAAATCCATAATTTTATAAAATTTTCATTAAGTAGTATGAAAATTGCTGGTTTTTGTCAATACTAATAATAAATCTGTAAGGGTTGGTCATGGAGTAAGTTACTTTGTTTTCAGAGATATCGTGTTTATAGGCTCATATACATGATTATATACATGTTTTATATACATGATACTGAAACTAAGTTGACGATTTTTAGAATTTTTTTCTGTAGGTATGTATGTATGTATGAATTAACTGATTTTCATGAAACTTGGTAGATAAACATTTGGACGTACGGGACACAGGATAGGCTACTTAATATTTTTTAACGCGGACGAAGTCGTGGGCACCAGCTAGTACTATATAAAATTAATAACGATTTGTAAATAACACTGTCGCAAGTATAACCGTTACAATTTCAGTTAGGAATTTTCCAGATCTTGTGTGATTTTTCACAGTTGCTCGTTTTATTGTAGGCGTTTAGGGCGGACCCATAGAGCGCCCGCCCATCGAATCTATCGCCTACAACACTCAGTCTATCTCCGTACGTGACGTGGAGTGCACACGTATTGCACCAAAACCTTTTCTCTCCTAGTAACGTATACGGTGTGTCATTAGAGGTAAGTGTTTAACCCGCTTTTTGTTCATTAAAAGTTAAAAATTCATATTATTTTTTTCAAACTATAAAGATGTATGGTGTGTGTCTTGTACCTACGTATGAATATGGTACAAGACTCGTGGTGTGTGTGACTAAAAATAAATTAAAAATAAAATGTAAAACTTATTAATTATGCTGATTATATATATTATAACGTTAGATACGTAAATTACATTAAATTTATTTTACGAGTTTTTGTAATAAAGGATTTTTTTTATTTTTGTAATTTCCTGTTACATTTTTTTAAAGTTATTTAAGCAGGCTTACTTTAAGTTTGCTGGTTCATTCGGGCTAACCTCTGAAAAGGCAGTACAAGTTTTTGACAGTATTTGAATTGATTAATAAATTACTTTTTACAAAGAAATATATACCACTATTAATATTATTTTTAAATATAATTTATAAATATACACCAACAATATTTTATATAAAAATTTATATTATATAATATATATTAAGTGTTTTAATATTTTGTATTAAATATTTATAAATTTATATGTGTAAGATATGTTACGTCAGTAAAAATATGTAAGTTTTATATTGAGAAAACTGCAATAGAACGCACGTAAAGGCTTAAAAGCAGGATATTTTTTATAAATTGTAATCATATTTTATACTAATAAACTTAATATCAATAAACTTTTTAATATTTATTGTTCACAGATTGAAAATCTTTTGTTAAAATTTGTTTTATGGGTGACGATCCATTGAGGCTTGCTTATAAGAAGTGTAGGCATTCATGTGCGATGTTATCCAATGTTTTGTTATTGGGCGTTTTATACTCAATGTTTTATAATAGACGGGAATGCATGATACGTCTATAAAAAAGTTAGGCGTTATACCACTTGTTGGGTTTTGTTTTGTATGAGACTGTGCATTTGTAATATCTATCGACGGATATATACGATATATTGTATTTGCAAAATTCAAATTTCCGGCCTATTAGCTCAGTTGGTTAGAGCGTCGTGCTAGTAACGCGAAGGTCGCGGGTTCCATCTCCTCATGGGCCAATTCTGATTCAAAATTTTATAGAAATTAGCATTTTTTTGTTTTTTTTTCTTAATTATGTTAATTTTGTTTCTACTTTACACATTAACACTTCCTCGTCTGTACATCTTTGAAGTCGCAACATTTGTAGACTCAAACCTACCCCTTTTCAAAACAAAAACTGGAAATAGAAGCGTACCCTTGAAACATACAGATGTGGTACATACGACATCTATATGTTTCAAGGAACAAAGAAATAGGAGACTAAAAATAATCTAGACAGTGTTGGTTGAAAGGGTTTCTACACCATTCATGACTTCTTTAATGACAAAATTTAGTGCTGCAAATTATATACTTGACATTGGATAATTAATACTGACATTAAATATTATAACTGATATTACTTAGATAAATTAGATTTAAGATAAAGATTTTGTATGCCAGTAATGGTAGGTCATACTTATAGATCAAATATTAATTAAATACCTATTATGCACATATGATAAACAAATAAATTATTATTATTTGTTATTTACCTTTTTTTTGTATGTCACGTACATACAAAAAAAATACAAAAAAGTACATAACATCGCTATAACACCAATTTTATATCAGCCTCCCTTGTGTACAAATTCCAAACAGTTATGGCTTTTTAAAGTGAAAGTAGACAATCAAATTAGAAGTGAGGCCCCATTCATTGTTTGATTTCGTACGGCTGAAAACTAATGTATATTAATGTCTACACTAGCTGTGCCCGCCTACGCGCTGTAGTTCGTTTTTTGATAATCCCACAGGAACCTGACATTTTTCAAAGATAAAAAGTATCATAACGTTAAAGTAGGTATAGTATCCAGTGTGCCAAATGTCCAAATCCGTTGTCGTTTGTGAGATAAGCGTGCACAAACGCACAGAAAACAAGAACAGACAAAATTCTAAAAACTATTTTTTGACCTCCGTAACGTAAGTACAACGTGTACAAATTGTTTTTCTTTTGTGTGCAGAGACGGCTTTTTTACAATGTTATCATATGTATAGATATTAGATTTACAGGATAGTGCTTCTCGGTACACGATATTAGACGTAGTCGTAGGGAATCAAAGCCTAAAGTTCGCTAGGCTTGCTAACACCGCGACACATAAAGCTGACCGCACTCGCAACTTTCAGCGTCTGGATCTTGGACTTTATTTATGCTCACTGGAAACACACCTCGTTCAAAACTAAACAAAGGATTCTAAAATTCCAAAATTGAAAGAAGAAAGAAAGAAAGAAAGACATTTATTCGCTGCACAAAGGACATAAACAGAACATTGCATAAGAAACAGAAACAACAAAAACAAACTGACACAAGTAAATTAATAAAAACAGACAGGTAATATGTGTTTGTCTTCGCGGCAGCGAATCGGATACTGGCTCAGCATTGTGCCGAGGTGCTAAGCAGGCACCTACAGCGCTGATTTTCAGCCAGCACCGTGTGACTCACGCGAACGCCATACAGATATATTATATAAATTACATAGATTATATTGATAGCTTGAATAATTAAATACATAGATAAATAATGTAACAACTTATAATGCAGTAATAGTAGTAATATTAAAATGATAATAATAGTAGTGAAATTCAATAATATCAATAAAAGTATAACCCGATTCTAAGCCAATTGTTAATGGAAACCATCCAGGGACCCACTTAAATATACACAAAATTTCATCCAAATCGGTTCAGCCGTTTAGAAATAAATGCTGGATATAAAAATTACGATTTTTGGAGCGTCAACAAATGACCCCCTAAGCTTACGCTTAAAGGTATATCTGCTAGATACTCCTTGGATAGGAGGAGGGAGATCGTTCCAGCATTTGGACGCAGCAAACCTGAAACTACCTCGAAAGGCCGTGGTCCTGTGCACAGGCACGATAGCAACTACCCCAAACCTGCGCGCACGTCTGGGCCATTGGAGCTTCTTGAAGAGGTAGGACGGCGTTTCGTACCGTACCACCCCAAACAGCAGAGTGGCGAGGTGAAGGCGTCGGCGTGCAGACATATTCAACAGGCCAGCGGCGCTCAAATACGGAGTGATATGGGAACGAGAAGGAATGTGAAAGCAAAAACGAGTGCATGCGTTTTGCACTCGTTGTATCAGCCTCTTTGAGCGGCCGGATTGGTAGATTCTTCTTTTTCCTTAACTCTGTTAATTGAGATATACTTTACATAACCCCCCGAAACAAAGCTCAGCGTTTATTTCTGCCACTTTGTCGTTTCGTGGTGTCAAAATACCCCTTTCGCAAAGCCAGAAATTTTCGTAAGTTGCTATTTGCGTTGCGTTCCCATACACAGATAATATGAGACACGTATCAATGAAACTTTGCAACACAGGTATTCCTGTAGAACAACTTTTCCTTGTTCCTGCGGATATAACACCGTTACCAATCTTAAGTAGCAAATCAGTAAACTCCTGCACATTTTCGTTGGCCCATATTCATTGTCATTCATTGTCGATTCGCGCTCCCATATTCATTGTCAAAATCATCGAGAACTCTGACAGGCTCTAACTTCATCACCTCTTGTTCCAAATGGTATACAGGCACAGTCTGAAGAGAGTCGCCGCAAAAAAGTACTTTGGGTTGGACATTTGCTTGATATCACGTAATGTTCATCTACTGCTTCAACCCGTTTACTGTTGTCATTATGCATTCATCTCATATAATAAGATTACAATCACGTGAGACCTATCGCTCTTTCTATAAATATTCGGTAGTCGTGTCCAACCGACACATCTCATAAAACGCGAGCATGGTCTGCCACTCAAGGTCTATCCCGACCATCGCCCAAGGTAACAAAATATTGACTGACATTTTGAGTCTATTCTGAATTTATTTACTTCGATAAATCCGTGTGCAGACATACAGGCTTCAAACATCGATGACTTCAATAAATCCGAGTGTGTAATACGATTACGGTATGTTAGTTTGGACCTTCTTATAACCCATATCCGTTTGAAAGAATTCACTCAATGTTATTTGTGAAATTTTATTTTAAGCATACAATTAAGTCAATAACAATAATTATATACTTGCATATTAAGTATTAATTTGTAATTACAACTTATAGGTAGGTATTACTTACTTCTTCGACTAGACTTGATTAGTAGGTTTGACTCTCTTTACATGAACCATTGCTCGATGATGCACATGAAAATTATTAAAAACAAACTTTTGTTTATTTTTATTTATCTGTATATTTATGCCATGTATGTTTACTTCATTGGGCCAGCACATTGGGTCTGTGTTACCCGAATAATATGTAGGTACCTACCTATATATTTCGGATTTTTTTTCCTATAATCATTCTTAAGAACATTGTAAAACAGATAGGTGCTATATCAAACAAACTTAACATCAACATTAAACATAAATAAATTATGATAACAGTTCCTAATTATGGCGCCTAATAAGTATCTCTCCAAACTTTCACCTTGAAACACAATACAAGTGCGCACACTAAGCGGTAAATACTCTGTCAAAGCAAGACATAGCCACACACATGCAGGTATCGCTTGGGTATGTAGGATCCGTGTGACGATTACACCCGAGCTAATCCGGGGCGCACTGCTCGTATAAAAATAAAAAAAAAGCATTTTCGATAACAAGTGGTCAAAGTATCTACGGCAGTGGGGGGTAGGAATTAACCCTAGGAGTTAACCCTGATTAATGCAGCTGGACTTCACTAAAAGATCGACCTACTACAAGCGCATTCAGTGATGGCAGCCTTTTACAGGCACTCATTATTCAAACTATTCCTGTGTAGAAATGGACCACCGATTAAGTATAGAAAGGTATGAAGTCTCTGTATAGTAAGTGAAGTGTAGCACAACGATCTAGATTCAAGCACTAAATCTTCCTAATGTGAGCGGTAATCGTGGTTTAATGTAATCCTACAAGAACGAGCGAGCAGCATACATGAAGCGCGACAAAGAGCGCCATCTTGTGTGAAACTGTCATCGTTTCAACAACCGGTACAAGTTACAAAGCCCACTTAGTACTGGTATGGGTGACCGCTCTTTCTTACGCCGGACTGATGTCCGTCGCGCCAAGGGGAGGCGGCGGTTCATCCGGCGTAAATTGGTCGCCGGACCGGTGTCCGGTGCATTTACACACGTTCATTATCTATATACATATATAAAAATCTCGTGTCACGATGTATGTTCGCGATAAACTCTGAAACTACTGAACCGACTTTGATCAAACTTCATAAGTATCTGTTATTTGGTCCAACTTAAAAGATAGTATAGTTTAAATCTCATTTTGTTTATTATTTTTTTGCAAATTATATAATATTATTAACATAGCGCCATCTGTTGATACCTATTCAATCCAGCAATTATTTATCTGGGAGTTCCATAAGCCGGGAGCGGGCCACTAGTAAACTATAAACCACCGCGAATCCTGCAAAACACCGTGCGTTTCCGGTGTAAAAAGCGGACGTCTATAAGCGCTCTTATTCATTGTTGCTCCAAAGAGTTGTTTTTAATAACTCGATGTATAGTGACCGTTGTGCGATAACCGCAAACATCAGTCATTATGATTAGGACATGCAATCTTTTTTATTCTCATGAAACAGTGACTTAGTATTTTTAATCAAACTTTTCTAAGTAAATAACATTTTAAGCTATGTAGAAAAGTTATTAAAAGTTGACAGTTGATTGTAATTTACTTTAAAATTTAAGCGCTGAAGATCGCCTACCTTTTGGAGCTTTATTTATCGCCCCCCTGTTTGGGGTTACGAAATACTCGTTGAAAAATTTAATTTTTTTTTTACACATAGATGTAGAATTCCAGGCTCAGGATTTCTGTTTTTCTTTTTCGTTTTATTTTTTTATACATTAATCTAAATATTACATGTAGGTACTCGTAATATTACTCGTAGTAATTGAGAGCCAATACAAATGATCAAATGCATTTCTCGGACATGTAGGTAATATGTCCAACAACTAATCGATTTTCATTAGGTCTGAACACGAAGTTCCAATCATATCATATCCATCCATATCATATCCTATTGCATTACGAGTATTCAATTACCTCAATTATCTTATAAATGGATACACGTTGGTATCTATATTTATGCTTAATGAATTCGTAATTTAAGTAGACCCCGCCTATCAACGGCCGCGATAGAGACACTACAGTGAAATAACACGTGGGATGCCAGAGCCCATTTCCCTAGTTTCCAATCCCTTATCCTTAATCCTAATATATTCGGCAGTGCACTTGCGACGGTAGCCACCTACCATTAAGTGGACCGTCTGTCTGCCGACCTTAACGTAAAAAACAAATCCCTGTAAGCTGTTATACCTTTTAATCTAACTACATTATAATCGCAAGTATATTTTATCGTTTCGCAGAACACTTTCGCCTTGAACAAAAATACCTTTGAAAAGCTTCTTTTTGTTTGTAACAATTTAAGAGTGTTTAGTTGGAATTTTTTACTGAAATTTGATATTCCAAACATGCTGTGAAGGTGCAATGAATTCTTCGACATTAAAAATTAATAGTAAAAATTAAAACAATGTTATCGTCACATAGTTAGTTATTATTCACTTACTGTATAGTAAGAATCACGGTTGTGAGATGTAATATACAAAATATCTGTGTGTGTGTGTGTGTGTGTGTGTATATATATATAATTATATAGGCCGACGCAGGACTTGCCTTACTTATTTATGTTAATTATGTGTATTAAGGTGTATAACGCCGATTTGGCCTTGAAATATTAGGCTAATTTCCCCGCGCCACCCTCTACAAGAGATCGACCGCACAGAGATGGCAAAGAGTAGTATGGAGACTAGACGACAAAGGCACGACATAGTCGACTGAGCCTACTAAATACCTACAAATTTATAATTATTTACAATGTAGAGGGATAATTCAGTAACAATGAAGCGTGTTTTGTTATTTAGGTAGTAAATTATGTTACCTAGTTAAAATTTTTACCCGTCTGCGCCACAACGAGGGTTATGTTTTTAGAGTGTATAGCGGCGCGCTCCCGGCTTGGCCCGGGGTGTATTTTTTCTAAAATAAACGTAGCCTAAGTTACTCCTTATTACATCAGCTACCTGCCAATAAAAGTCCCGTCAAAATCGGTCCAGCCATTTCAGAGATTAGCCGGAACAAACAAACAGACAGACAGACAGACAGACAGACAAAAATTGTAAAGAATGTTATTTTGGATGTTATTTTGGATTTTTTATAAAATAAACGTAGCCTAAGTTACTCCTTTTTACATCAGCTACCTGCCAATAAAAGTCCCGTCAAAATCGGTTTAGCCATTTCAGAGATTAGCCGGAACAAACGAACAGACAAACACACAAAAATTGTAAAAATGTTATTTTGGATGTTATTTTGTATTTTTTCTAAAATAAACGTAACCTAAGTTACTCCTTATTAAATCAGCTACCTGCCAATAAAAGTCCCGTCAAAATCGGTTCAGCCATTTCAGAGATTAGCCGGAACAAACAGACACCCAGACAGACAAAAATTTGGTTTGGTTATGTGGTTGGTTTATTTTGGTGTATGTACTCATATATGGTATATGTACGTATATATATTCATATGCATGTAGTAAAAAACGGTTATTTCAATATTACAAACAGACACTCCAATTTTATTTATATGTATAGATGTATGTATATTTCTTTATACGAATATAAAATATATGGTAAAAGAGCCAAACAAAAGTTTTTATCAAAACTAACAAATTTTTTAATTTTCAGTAAAAACAATTGAGTTTTTGCACCAACCGTGCAAACTTCGCGTGGTACGTTTTGTTTGGGTAACGCTAATGCCGGCGGTAATAATTTTTTTTCTAATTTTGATACTTTTTTTCAAATTCACCAAGTGAGTGAAGTGACAATAAATTGAGACAAAAAGTGTTTTTTTTTTTTTTTTTCATTTTGATAAAGATTACGAACTTTTTAGAGCGAGAATCTTGCTTCTTCAATTTTTTCAAAAAATCTATAGAGTGGGACAAAAAAGCGGCTGAGTGGATTAAATGGAAACTCTGTGGGGCTTTTTGGGGTATATTGAACTGTAAAAGGCACACTTAACATTTATTATTTTCTCCATATTTTTGATTCAGCGCTTGATTTTTCTAAAAGCAATCAAAAGCCCTTTTTTATAATTTTTAAAATTCATGTCAATAGAATTAAAAAAAAAAATGGTTGCAGAAAATTTATTCACGTTTTCATTTTGTTTTCGTTTTGTCTTGTCTTTTGCCATGTCTAATTGTTTTGGTTTGGTTTTGGGTCTTATTATTATTAATTGTGTAATTTTAAAGGAGGGGGGGGGAGTAAGGGGGAGCGGAGGGGGGCTGGGAGGATGGTGTTGATAGATTACCCTCATCCTTTCAAATGATACCTAACATGGGGGGTCTATTTGTAACCGTTGACCATGGTTACGTCAAATTTTTTACCTCATCGAGACGTCCCCGATGAGCCCAAACACGACCCGGCTGTGACGCGCCGTTTCCGAGTTACGGTCGGGGGGGTCCGAGGGGGGCGTCAAATTTTTTATCTCGTCGAGACGTTCCCGATGAGCCCAAACACGACACGGCTGTGACGCGCCGTTTCCGAGTTATGGTCGGGGGGTCCAAGGAGGGGGCTTTTTTTTGGTGCCCCTGTAGACCGGATGACACTTTCCTAGGTGACAACCGATCACCCTCTATGACCTTCTGCAAAAGCCACCCTTCTATCCCTCATAGTTTCCGAGAACCGCTCACCAACTTTTTACCAGAACGGTGTACCGAGGATATCGGATTTTTCTGGAGGTCACGGGGGCGTCCCCTACGCGACCACCTACAATAGGGAAACCCCCCACCGCTCCTTCTAGGAGAACAATTCGATGAGTCACTAGATACGTGAGTGGGAATCCGGCTTTATAGTGGCTTTATTATTTATTTATTAGGCTTATTAATTTATATGTATTAATTAATAATTATTAATATTAATTAATTTATTAATTAATTAATTAAATTAATTAATTAAAATTCATGAAAACTTTCCTTCCTCGTTTGGTTTATTTTTGATATATTACGCTTTTGCCTCCTTTGCTTACTTCCTATCTTTATTAAATTTAGATAACAAGTATATATACAGATGAATTATTAATTGAATATTCAAATTGAATATTTCAGATTATTAATAAATTGAATATTATATTACAACATAATTTATATTTAGTTTTATAAAGATTTCATTAAAAAGACAAAAAGAAAACCTATTAAAGTACTATCATGCACTGTCTGTTCTGCCACTAAAATGTTTATTCTTTGTTTATTACGTATAAATTAATAATTTGATGAAGCGCAACGCGGCACAGGTCCGTCTAGCATCAGGACTCGCCCCGCACTGATTTTATGGACGAGAACGGGCTAGCGCTGAGTAAGTGGGGAAATATTTTTGATAAAAACATTATATAAAATTCAATTTTACGAATTTTCAAAAAGCGCTTTCAACAAATCATGCTACATTGTTATCTTCATAAGTGTACAAAATTTCATAATCTTTTGATAAATATTGTAGAAGTGAGATTGTTATAACTGAAAATAAAAGGGGTGAGTTTAGAATTTTTTTCCTGAATCAATTTCAATAAAATGAAAATTTTAATCCCAACAAATCATTCCTCATATCTTGTAGATAAACATATATTTTTTTCGCTGAAGAAAAGGCGTATATATAATGAATAATACTGTTACAAAATGTAGCAAAAATTTAATTTTTTGGAAGGATAAGCCTTAAGTTGTAATTATAACAAATGTTTTAAAAGTATTTATCTTTTACAGAGTTTTCTCCGTAACTTCGGATTAGATAACATGGCGATTTTAAAAAAGATATCTTTTCGATAAACGGTAATTAATTAATAATTTATAACGCAATGCGAATTGTGAATTATACGGAAGTTCGTATGTTAAACAACTACTTCTAAATATGTATGTACCACATTTATTACTAAAATCAGATAGTAGATCACCACCATGATATTCCTTTGTAAATACATATATTTAATTTTTTATATTATAGTCTTTATTAAAACATTGTTTAAATCGCTGACCAATGACTGTTTAATACAATATTAAAATTTTAAACCAATATTAATACTCTTTGTTAATTAAATTAAATTAAAATTAAAGGATATGTTTATGGGATAGTCTCATTTGGTTTAAAACACAGGTGGTCTATGGTAGTAACTTGTCTAACTGCATATGCTGTCTAATTATGTATATGGTTTAAAACGCATGTGGTCTACAGGATGTCCCTGGAAGTATGGATCAAATCGAACAAAACCATCGAGGGATCAATTCTAAACATTTTAAGCCTAAAAGTTTTAATTCAATTTTGTATGGTTTAAAAGTTATAATCATTTATTACTTTTTTTCCTTGTATTCACTAAAGGCTACAAAAAATTTCATAAAAATTTTTTTTGCAGGCCTATCGGCGTAATTTTTTTTTTAGTATGCTATAGAAAGGTGTGCCTTTCCAGGAATGGTATTGTACTGTAGTAAATAAACATATGTAAAAAATAAATAAACATTTAATGTAAAAAATGAACTTTGACAAAATTTTGTTCAATATTTAAGCCTTTACTGTAAAAAAAATATGTTCTGTAGAAAATTGACCACATATCACAAAAACTTGTCTGTTTTCTGCAGATTCCGGTGACACCAAAAAGACTCGGTTATTGTTATTATTTAAAAAATTGTGATGGTACTTGTAAAAAAAGTCACGATTTCAAATTTTTTTTTAAATTTCTTTTGAGTGAGACATGTGCGAATACACTAATGTCACAAGTTTAATAAAACAACCAATTCTTAATAATACATTTATTTAAATAAATTAAAGTAAATGTTCAAAATGTCTGCCCCTTACTCTCAAACATAATTGGCATCTTCGAATAAAATTTCCTTTTATGCGTTGTAATGCTCTCAAGTTATTTTTTATTTGAATGGAGGTATTATTGATTTTTTGATGTAGTTGTGCCTCTGTTTCAATCTCCGTCTCATAAACAATTTCTTTGTAATAACCCCATAGAAAAAAATCTATGGGATTTAAATCCGGTGAACGTGCTGGCCACTGAATTTGTCCACCTCTTCTGATCCAGTGATTTGGAAAAGTAGCGTCTAAATAATTTTTTACATCTCTAGCGTAATGTGGAGGGGCCCCGTCGTGTTGCAGCCACATGTTTCGGCGTGTTTCTAAAGGTATATCTTCTAATAAAATATTTAAGTCATTTTGCAAAAATTGCAAGTAGGATTGGCCATTTAATCTATTGGGTAACTCATGAGGGCCAATTAGTTTCCCATCCAATATTCCAGCCCACATGTTTACTCCGAATTGATGCTGGAAGTGGTCACGCCTCATAATTCGTGGATTTACGTGCGCATAATAATGCAGGTTATGATTGTTAAATATTCCCACTCTCCGGAAACAAGTTTCATCACTCCATAGAATTCGATCCAAAAATTGCGGGTCTACACGGTGTCGACGTAAAATTTCTCTACAGAAGTTTATTCTTGGTTCATAATCACACGGTAAAAGAGATTGCACACGTTGAATGTGATACGGATGCAATTTGTTTCGTTTTACAGCACGATGTACCACAGATCTCGGTATCCCAGAGCTTTTTGACATGCGACGAACACTTGTCCCTGGATTTTCTTGTAACATTTCAAGCACCTCGTCTTCTATCCCAAGGTCTGGAATATTTGGTCTACCTTGCCTGCTTCCCGGTTGCCTGCCTTCTACGTAAGCAGCGTGTACACGTTGGAAAACTCTGTAATCCGGGTAGTGGTCTCTGTTAGGATATCTTTCTTGATACATTCTCGCAGCGGCGCGTCCATTTCCGTCACACAAACCATAAACAAAATGCATATCTGCATATTCACGACTATCAAAAGTCATTTTGATGCAACCAAATCAAACAGTGTCCAAAATAAAAGCAAAAACAAAGTCCAAGAAGAAAAAGCCAAAAATCTGTTAAATATCGTAAGAAGACACGGAAATATGAAATAAGCACGTTAGTTACAAGCTGCAAGCGAGTCACTAAAGAAATTCTACCTGCGTTTGCGAGTGTTCCCTTTGTTCGCTGTCCCTTCCCTCCTTCACCCCCGCCTTTTTGTCGCTTTGAGACCATAATAATGAAATATTATATGATTACTAAACATGGATAATGATTACAAAATAATTCTTTTATTTCATTTAAACTGTTATTATTAAGATCTAGTACTCAGACAAACTTTAAATAATATTTAATAATGATAGTAAACCATGTCTCACTCAAAAGAAATTTTAAAAAAAATATTTGAAATCGTGACTTTTTTTACAAGTACCATCACAACTTTTTAAATAATAACAATAACCGAGTCTTTTTGGTGTCACCGGAATCTGCAGAAAACAGACAAGTTTTTGTGATATGTGGTCAATTTTCTACAGAACATATTTTTTTTACAGTAAAGGCTTAAATATTGAACAAAATTTTGTCAAAGTTCATTTTTTACATTAAATGTTTATTTATTTTTTACATATGTTTATTTGCTACAGTACAATACCATTCCTGGAAAGGCACACCTTTCTATAGCATACTAAAAAAAAAAAACGCCGATAGGCCTGCAAATAATTTTTTTATGAAATTTTTTGTAGCCTTTAGTGAATACAAGGAAAAAAAGTAATAAATGATTATAACTTTTAAACCATACAAAATTGAATTAGAACTTTTAGGCTTAAAATGTTCAGAATTGATCCCTCGATGGTTTTGTTCGATTTGATCGATACTTCCAGGGACACCCTGTATAATAGCAACTCGTCTAACGACACGGGCTGTCTAAGATTCCATATGATTTAAAACGCAGGCGGTCTATGATAGCAACTCGTCTAAAACGTAATATGTATGTAACGGTACGGTTACTCTCAATTGGGTTTTATTATTTTTTGTTTGCATCAAATTATTTGAATACAATTACCTAATTCTTCTATTATATAATTATTAAAGTTAGAAAACTTTCATAAAACAATATTTCGTATAATATTACTTACTTTTTTTTTGCAAAATGCTTAAAATTAAATTTAAAATTATTTCACTAAATAACGAAAATAACTCAAATTACTCCGTGCGCGCTGTAGTTAATTTTTCGAAAACGCCACAGGGGCCCTAGCCAAGATGCAAACGCAGTGCTTTCTACAGTCGTAAACGCTACGCTACGCTACGGACAAAGCTTTGTGATTGGTCAAAATTTTATGTGGGCGTTACAACAACCAATCACCGGGCTTTATTTTGTTCGCTTCGTAAAGTTCGCTAGGGAGCGTTTTCTTTAATGTACATCTTGGCTAGGCCCCCTGGATTCTAACATTTTTTCATGACAAAAAGTTTTTTGCGTAATTGAGTAACATAAATCCAAACATACAAACCTTCGCATGTCTATACTAATATTATAAAGAGAGAAGATTTGTATGTTTGTAATGAATACTCAAAAACTACTAGACCGATTTTGAAAATTATTTCACCTATAGAAGTACATTATAAGCGAATAACATAGGCTATATTTTAAAAAGTTACGCAGGCGAAGTCGCGTCCAACAGATAGTTCATTATAATTTGAGTTAGCAAGTAGGTGGTACATTGGTCATGTTATTTGCAAATTGAACTTGTAATGCGTGAAACGCGTTCGTTTGATAAAATTCATTGTTAAAAAAGAGATTTAATTGCATACCAAGGCCGACGTCACGCAGCGCAGATATACGCAATGATTCTTATCGTGGAACTTATTGAAAAAGGGGGGCGCGAGCATTCCTATCGGGCATAAATCAGTGGGCCAGTATTTCTTTCCGCTGCTCCTTGGTTCCGTTTTATTACTCACTTATTGGCCTATTCCACTCTCATATAGGTATCGCTTCAAACCACAACTAAAACTAATATTTGGCTTGCTCGTGTGTTTCATTATTTTATAACTAGTTATTGTACATGACTTCGTCCGCGCCCCTTTTTTTGGTGTACAACATTTATTAAATCTTTATTGCATACAGCTTTTTTGGCAGGCGTTGAAATTTTTTATTTTTACTCAAAATAAAAATCAAATCAAAATATTTATTATCAATTAAGCTAAAGGGCCCCAGTTTCGTGGTAGTACGTAGTTTCGTTAGTTTTGTTTGTGGCGCAAAAAATAAGCTATTTAAATATTGTTTATTTAAATTATACATTAATACCAACACTCTATAATTTAAACTGTCTAAAAAATCAAGTACCAAAACTTTAGCGACTAAACTGAGAGAAATATGTTGCTCGAAACTCTGAGTCGGCCGCGAATAGCTGTGTGGCGTGCGTGTATATCTTGTAACCTTAAGGTTAACGCCCGTACTTCTTAAGCTTATAAACAAGCAAAGGTAAGTGTATTTGAATAGAACTTTTAATATTCCTCTTTTTATGTTCCTTAACAATGGATTAGACAAAAAAAAAGTTATATGCAAGCATAGAATTTCTTTAAAATTGCAATAAATCGACTCACGAAACAGCGGTCATTTTTTTTTGCTTTGGTCCCCTGATTCGTGACACTACCGAATCAGGGATATTCTAAATACATTTTTGTTGCTTGTGTATTTATATAATAATTAAGATAATTTAAATGTAAATTTAAAAACAATTAATGTATTTATTTAAGTTTCTTATGAGCTAGATTCGGTATAAGTTTTGTTTACTAAAATTCTTATAATACGAGTTTGAAAGTAACCTGAATTTATATTTTTAAGGGAAATGTGCATAGGTACTACCAATATAATTTTGTTTGTTATTCGATTTATTTCATTTATTTTTGTATATATTTATTATGAACGGGACAAATAATGGTTAGTATATATAATTTTAAAATAATCTACAAATTTGAGTGCGGGATTTTCCAAAAATCAGTATCACGAAACAAGAAACTCAATTCTGTTACATTTCCCCAGGTTCGTGACAGATAAATCTATTGTGTTATGACCCTGAATCTGGCGGACATCCGGCAAAAAAAAAGTTTGCCTAAAGAAAAAATAAAGACTGCAAATGTTAAAAATTGATATTGTTCTTTGACTCGCTCTTCTTGACATCTTCATGTGACTGATTTCAATTTTTTTTTATAAATAAATTTTTATAATCAAAAACTAATCAAAAATAATATATTTGTCGGACAAGTCGATATTTGCATTTAGAATACTATTATCTATCAATGTTATTTTTGTCCGATATGTATGTACGGGGAGACATAATGACGTCATATCGACATTGTCGGACAAGTTGACCACAATTTTTAAATTAACTTTACTAAACAAATTTGAAAAAATGAAACTTGTATGTACGAGGAGTCATAGTGACGTCATATCGACATTTTTGGGGTGGTGGACACCCCATACGCAACATGATTTTTGTCGGACAAGTTGACCACAATTTTTAAATTAATTTTATTAAAAAAATTTCCAAAAATCAAAGTTGTATATACGGAGAGTCATAGTGACGTCATATCGACAATTCCAGGAATCGAGCATTCGAAAACGCAGCAGCGCGAAACTTTTCGCATTAGAAAAGTTTGTCGGACTCATCGCAAAAAAGGCACTCACAAAGTTTTACATTTGTATGTGTCAAAAAAATTTAAGTTCCTTGTACGAGGGGCACACTGAAATGATCGGGAATAAGAAAAACCACATGCACGGTATAGCTAAATTGTATTTTATTGTTTTTCGAAGTATTCTCCGTTCAACTTAATGCACTTTTCCATTCGTGCAAAACAGTAATTCCAGTCTGAAGTTTTGTTGACAAAATGGCTGATTTGTACGCTTCCACAGCTGCTTCGGGGTCTTCAAACCGTTGACCGCGTAATAAATCTTTCATTCTAGGGAATGTAAAGAAATCGTTTGGGCTCAGGTCAGGACTTTACGGAGGATGGCTCATCAGCTCAACGTTTTCCTGCTTTAAAAAATCATTTATCTTCCGAGCCGTATGGGAGCTCGCATTATCGTGATGTAAGATGATGCGACGTTTCGGGTTATTTTTTCGAAGTTCAGCTATCATTTCTGGCAAACAAACCGTGATATACCACTCGGCGGTAACCGTTCTGCGTTCCTGTAAAGGAATTGTAGCAACATGCCCCTTTTTCGAGACAAAATTAGCGACCATTTTCTTTGACACGCTGCGGGAGCGAACCACTTTCGTTGGTTTGACCTCGTCTTCGAAGACCCAAACTGCTGGCTGATGTTTTCTTCCAGGTTCGTATGAACAAATCTATGATTCGTCACCTGAGACGATATTATAAACGGCATTTGATTTCCCTCCGTTGAAGCGTTGCAGAGTATTCCGGCACCAATATACACGAGCCGCCTTTTGCTCTTCGGACAAATTGTGGGGAACCCAGCGGGAAACTAGCTTTCTTACACACAGCTCATTATGTAATATCGTAACTTTATTGTAACTCAATCCGAAATATTCTATTCCCGATCATTTCAGTGTGCCCCTCCGTACTGGGGACTATTAGTAACTTTATTTAATTCTAATTTCATTTTGTTTATTCCTTTAGTAAATGGATAAGTTTTAACTTAAAAGTTGTGTAGGTTCATTAATGATAAATATTTTTAAATTAAAAAATATTAGTATTTATATTAATTTAAAAAAAATGCACAAGATCATGCATATTATAGAAAAAAAAAATACTTTAAAGACAATAGGTTATCTACATATATTTACTGCAATAAACTATGCTTTGTTACATGTAGGCTAAAGAGAACGTTGTACACCGTGTGGAAAATTTCATAATGTTTATAGGGAACGGGTTCCTACCATACTATTCTTTTCTCGTTTGTTTACGTTTAAATAGACCGTTTAACTAAAACGGAACAACTGGAGGAGTTGGAAATGTTTGTGTGGGTGCATTTCAAATAGATTTCTTTAATGTGTTTTCATTTTATTTTTAATTATTATTAAAATGCTGGCGATAGAAATACTTGTACCAATTTTTTGATAGAATTCAATATTTGTATTTTGAATTTAAAACTTACAAATCATCTTGACGAACATAGGTACATTATATATGTAATCTTAACATATTGAAAAGCTTAAATTGGATTGACAGAAATGGACGTCCTGAGGCTGAGCATGAGTATAATAAACTTGTTTTTTTAAATCTCAAGAAGCAAATGAACCTTTTTGCTTAATTATAGAGAAGTACCTAACTGTTCATCACTTACTTAGCTATAGACGACGTTACAAAGGTAATCCAGTCCTCTGATACACATTGAACGCAGTGGGCTCAGTCTGTTTGTGCGAGGACAAAACACTGTTCAAAGGAGCTAGCTAGGCTTGTTTACAGCGCAATTGATTACGACAACACTGCACTCGGTGTATTATACCAACGCCTATCGCTACCAAATAATGGAGGGCACAGAAATTTGAATAGCAGGGTAGGAACTTATTCTTCTCTTTATTTTAAATTTAGAATTATTGGCTATTTCTGTACATTCCAAGATTTTTTTCACGATAATTCCAGGTTCTACATGTTAATCCAGGTAATAAACTATATGTGTGCCAAATTTTATCCAAATCCATTCAACAAACATCTACATACAAATTTTCACATTTCTCATATTGTTAGGATGACGGTGGTGGCACACAATTTTCTATAATAATTATGTCCTGTTCTTATCTTATGGATCGTAAATTTAATAAAATTCACATAATTAATGTTCAGTCCCTTGTTAAGTTTCTAAACTTTTGATTCTTTGATTCGCGTAATATAAACATAATTCAATGAAATCTACGGTGGCTTTGCATTGTAACCCACTGTCTTTATTTATTGTGATATTACTATGTTACCAAAGTGATAGGCCTAATTGGAGCTTCAAACGGACAATAAGACGGTGATCCACATAGCGTAGTAATCACAACGTGGTCTGATTGCAAATGCTAAATGGCGTGTCAACTATAATCAAAGGACCGCATAATGGACATATATATAGTGCTTATCTATAGGACAGACAATAAGAAAGGCAGACACAAAGGCACAAAGGTGTGACTGACTCAAAGGGAGCTTCTAATTATCTAATAGTAACATCTCTTCGAAATCAGAATTCCCTCTGGCCTTCATACAGAAACTATAAATTATTTTGTCAATAGTACCTACTCGCACTATATCATTTCTAAATAAAGATACCTAAAATCCTATTATTACAAAATGTATGTCACGTAAAAATTCATATTTGAAATATAACCACGGATCTAAACGGATCTAAAATATTGATTTTTTTCGGAGTTGAAATTTTTTATATTCCTTACCTAAATTATAAAATAAACCACACACCGGCATATTTAGCGGAACATAAAATAAAGGTTTGATATCAGTATCATATAAGGTTGCTGGCTGGTTTATACGTCATTTAATTTAAAAAGAAATATTTTCAAATTAAGAAAACAACTGAACATCACATTTTATGCAATTGTTTTAATTTTATTCAAATACACCTTATCTGGAGCGAACTTCGAGTATTTCTTCCTTCTGAGTTTGACTTAAAATTTCATTGAAATACTGTTTTTTGTTATTTTTTTTTAATCGCGTATCTTTCTGGAGTTGAGGACTGAATTATGCCTAACTTAGCCCCAACGGAGATTGCCAGGGCACTAGAAATGCGAAGAAATGGTCAAACCTACAGAGTGATATCCAGAGATCTTCGTCGACCAGTTTCAACGATCCATCGCAGTATTCAACGGTTCAGGGAGACCGGTACTTATGTGAGAAGAGCAGGACAAGGCAGAAAAAGACGCACTTCGAGTAGGGATGATCGTTTCATTCGGCTTCGTGTACGTAGGACCCCCGTTTGACGGCCGTCCAAGCCCGACATGAGTTAGAAGCAGTGCGGGGTGTAACCGTAAGTGAGCGTACGGTACGAAGAAGGTTCGAAGAAGCTGGTTTGGGTTCATTTGTGCCCGCCAAGGCTCCAAGGCTCGAGGTAAATCATCGTAGAAACAGGTTAACTTTTGCTCAGGAAAAGTTAACCTTTGGAACTTGAATCGACTTTGGAACGCGGACCAATGGAGTAAGGTATTGTTTAGTGATGAGTGCAGAATTCTCTTAAATCAAATTGACGGCAGGCAAAGAATATACAGACGCAAAGGAGAACGATACATTCAGACAAATTTTGAAACTACAGTTGCATACGGTGGTGGATCAATAATGGTTTGGGCGGGCATTTGTTTGGGAGCTCGCACAGACTTGGTAGTGATTGACAGAGGGAGTCTGACTGCAGACCGCTATATCAGAGAAGTTTTAGAAGAAAATGTCGTACCGTTTGCCCCATATATCGGTGACGATTTTGTTTTTATGCAGGATAATGCTCGGCCGCATACCGCTCGGGTAACTCAAGCTTATCTTAATGATATGAATATCACTGTTATGGAGTGGCCGGCGAGATCACCGGATATGAGCCCAATATAGCACGTTTGGGACTTGCTGAAAAGAAAAGTTAAGTCCAGAATTCCAGCTCCTGCCAACGTGGGTGAACTGCGAATCGCCGTAGTTGAGGAATGGCGGAGACTATCCCAGGAGACCATCGATAACATCATTCTCGGTATGCCTAGACGGGTAGAAACTTTAATAAGAGCACGTGGAGGAAATACGCGATATTAATCACCATTTTTCTAATTTAATTAATTGTTATTTTAATATTAATTTTCACTTTTCCCGGTTACATGAAAAGTTAAAAAATGTACCACTTTTCACAAATAGCCTTTACTCGCAAAATCTGTTCTTAATGTGATCTCATTTTAAGTAAAACAAATGAAACTTTAAATAACAAAAGAAGTGCAGTAAGTAGATTTTAAAATAAAACCATATTTTTTTAATTATGGACCTTTTTTTTGTGTTCCGCTAAATATGCCGGTGTGTTTATTATTCCAAATTTCAGCTTTCAATAAAATCGAAATAGGCAATTCTAAACAAGTATAAGAGTAAACAGTGTGCGGGATACGTTTCAACGTTCATCGTAATGTATGCATCCTTATCTACAAATTTGGTTTAATTGACGGTTTTGTTGGTTTATTGTTGTAAGAAGTCTTGGCGAGTTCTCTGTCGCTACTGTCCAGCTGTCGAACCGCCGTGTCGTGTAGCAAATGCTTTCAAAATAAACAACTTTATAACCTCATAGTTAATGTTTTATCCTCTTTAGTGGCGCTGAAAGTTTTTGTTTATTGTTTTTGGTCAGAAACGATTTCCTCGAAGCGTTTGTTTTACTAGATGTTAATTTTTTTTTCGTATAATGAGATTGGGCATGCGGCTTGATGGATAAAAATGGTATCGCTTGATATTAAGTATAATTGAAATTTTTAAATGCCGTGGACGTATTTTGTAAAAAACAAAGTATTAATCGCCCATTCGAACTTCATTTACAGAAAATAAAGAATTTCATAAAAGACACTGACTGTATTTTTTGTGTTTGCAAGTAAAAGGTCCCAAGAACCTCGACGCTGATTGATTCTTAAATATTCAATGAACTATCCCAATTGGCTAGGTTCCCACTACGTTAGACGAGAATGCAAGGTCAGAATTTAGGAACTGAAGACTAATTATTGTGAAAATTAAACAAGTAAATGGAAACACCTAATTTAGAGCTGGCGACTATTACATTATTTATGATGAATTATATTACTATCGTACATTATATATTATATTAATATTAACATTACTAAGTTATTTTATATATTACAGAGTTAAAAATTAAGAGAAAAATGCCATACCACATTTTGTTTTAGCTGGTCTCATTAAACCGTACGTTGTTTCGATTGGTTTTTAACGCATTAAAAATATAATCTATGTGTCGTATACTGCTCGCTAATTACTATTTGTCTAAGATATCAAATCAAAGGAAACTATAATTGGTTTATCGCCATCTAGTGTCGTGTGTCGTGCAACCGCGCTCTAAGTTAAAGCATAAAAACCTTCAATAGAACGTTTTAACACGTTCAAAATACAAAAATAATGACAACGAAACGCACATTTATTGAGATTAGATTCAATAGTGTAAATATAAAATAGTGCTAAGCGTTTTGACGTAATTTATGTTTTCTTTTTTAATTTTATATATTTGATAGTGCCATAGGCACCATGGAGGGATTTCTTCACCACATGGCGCCGCAGTTTCTGCATCCCGCGTTGCAGAGTTTTGGTTGTGGTGCGTTTCGACCTATAGGCGGTGCCTTCCACCCTTTGTATCCTGGAAAGGCGTTCGCAAGGCACTTTGGCGAACAATATGCTCTTGGACAAAGCGTTGGACAAGCTCTCAGGGTAATCCTTGTAGCCATTTAATAATAATTAGAACCCCACTGTCCCACATTCTCGTCATACCAAAATTTCCTTTTGAGATATTGACATAAAGTATTTTATTTCAACATATTCTAGCTGCTGCACATAGCATATTATTTTATTACAAAGCTCGACAAAAGCGACAAAATGTTGGAATCTCAAAAAAGCAGATTTTAGTTTGACAACGACGATATGCCTTGTATTTTGCTTAAACATTTTTAATATTTACTAAAAAAAATCCTGTCCTGAAACATTGTGTGGCATTGTAGGGGACCTAAACTATTGTTTTATGCTCCTAATTATTTATCAACCAGACTACTCGAATTTTCAGTATTACATATACATATACAGTTTACATTATACGTGTCATTCTCACAGCTACTATTACTAAATTAAAACTTTGAATATAGGGAGTCCGTGACGAAAGCAATACTCCGCCTTTGTACCGACACGGGTACGCAGTGCGCGACGACACTAGTTCCCCAGGCTCCGCAGCGTCGGCTTCACCGAGACCTTGCAAGGACGACGAGACTTCAGCACCGACCACCTGTACAGATTCACACGACTTCTTTTCACGTAAATATTCACATTTTTTTACTGCTACAGCTTCAATTAATGTCTTCATGTTGCTTGGGATTGATTCTATAGCTAAGTCGTTGATCACCAAAACATCTGCCTTTTTGTTAAAGGTATTACACTTGTCGTTTTAAATTTAAGCGGATGGTGAACGCAAGTCATCATGCGGAGTGTGCGGTGCTCGCCTCGGCCCTGGGGTCGCACAAGCTCATTTCCTACAAGAGCTACAACATCTCTATAGTCTAAGCGCTTTGCCGAGGGAAGCCACTGCTCCGCCATCCCATTCCCTTCACCATCAAGACGAGGATGCACGTTGGGAAGTAGGTTTTAAATCAATTAAATAATTTTTAAAACGAGGAACGGATAACGCAGTGCACAGTGATTTCTTTAAACTTCTCTGAAACTTCTCTGTTAGTCGTAAACTTCTGAAACTTCTCGATTTCATTTCCACACTTCAATAGTGACGGTCACTTGTTTTCAATAGTAGAAAGATTACATATAAGAATACATACGAACATTAATGAGAAAACTGAATATCCAAAAATTGACATTATTTTCACATATGAAGTACTGGCAATTCGCACTGAGCCTAGCGTGGTGCCTCCTCACATAGAGAGGGCTGTGGCACTGTATATTATGCCAGTAAATACATGGGCTACCTTATTAAAAAGTTTTATACCGAACAAGGAAATTTCTTGTTACACTTAGTAATATTAGTAATATACTTAGTAAAAGTTCCCGCTGTTTTATTACAATAGTAATAAAACAGCGGGAATTTAGTAATATAACCTTATTATTTCCAAAATAAAAAATCTATTCATTAAGTCTGATTTCAGACATTTCAACGTATTCGCGCAAATCGTCAACGGCGTTTGAAGCTACGCACACGAAAACGTCATCACACGGTAGAGAGCATGCTGGGTTACGATTTAGAAGAGGATCGTAGGGAGGAGAGGCCGCGGGAACCTCGAACTTATGATGCAGAGGATGAACCAGTGGATGTTGAGGGCGACTCACTTGGCTGGCCCGAATCCGCCATAAACGTGGACGGTACGAAAAGTAAAGTACTATTTTTAATCCTTTTTTGTCCTATTTTTAGCCCTAAGTTGTACCGGGTTAGAACGGTGACAATTCTTCTGTGTAAAAGACACTTCACTATTGATTAAATATAATTTAACTAACTACCACTTCCTGGGCCCCACCACTACAGTGTAATAGTGAGAGAGCACACTGCGTTTCGCAGTCATTTGGGCAGCCCGTCTGGCGGCAGTAACCTCCCCCATACGAGTCTTGTTTAGAATTATCAAATTTCTTACTAAATGGTTCTAAAATGATTCATACATAACATTTTATTGCAGAAAAAGAACAGCGTAGCGAAGGAGAAAAGCTGCATCTAAGCTACGCTGAAGACCTGGAGATATCCAGCACAAATGATGCCGTGCAATCTCCCGAACGAGTGAGGTATTTTCCTTCTACAGGCGACTTTTTTTTAGAGCATTGTCTTTATTTTCAATGATTCACATCATTATTTTGCACTTGATCCAATTTTGAACGGTTATATTACATTTTTTTATTTTATTCAACATCCCTTACGTATTCATTTTCAGGATTTTGTCAATATGGCATATATATACATTATTACACATACACGAGCGGCGTTAGGGTAGGGCGCGGTTGGGCGACAGCCCAGGGCGCCGGATATACAGAGGCGCTACGGTCACAACTAGACTATTTTTCACAGATATTTTTTCGACTGGTAACTGACTGGTTAGTTTTTTCAAACGCAGTTACCTATTTTTTCGACAATTTAAGCGAAAAAGCCGTTATGTTGGCAACATTAGAATGGAACGCAGTGTTCAAGCCGTTCGATCGGGGCACTGCATGCAGTTTATTTTACCGGGAATCCCCGACCTTAGAGAACACATTATCTATCTCTTTTTAACATTGTTGTTAAAAAGAGTTGGCGTTATTTTTGACGAAGCGGCTTTTCTCGTTCATCACATCGATGGATGGAAATGTACGCTAAGTGCGTAATGTACTGTAGTAAATTTATATTTATTTATTTATTTATTAATACAATATTGAGTTTCATGATTTAAATTTTTGGTTTCATGCATTATAATAATTATGGAGTCGCTACTCTAGAATACACGGAATCTTTAATAACGCCTTTTACAACTTTTTAGTAATAAAGTTTCTTACTGGAAGCAAGGTTCTACTTTGCTGGTTGGTTGGGTATAATGTTACATTTAATTTAACATTGGTGTAAACAAACTTGCAACAAGTTTGATTCTCCCGTTAATTGCCTCTACTTCGCGTTACTGGACTTGCGGGGCCGGGGGTGCTCGGGAGGGGTTGGGGGAGTATAGGGCCATTGCCTGCGGTGACTATCGAAATACGAGTCATTTTAAAACTTGAATAGTTAAAAAAAGTGTATGATTTATATAAACCGAAAAATACAACCGGTTAAATAAACTGATTTTTGTCTCCAATTGAAATTAACTGTAGACTCTAAATCTGATATAAGTAGATGGTTGTATGTTGTGTGATGAACTTTTAAATCTGAAATCTTTTTTGCCTGATCAAACTCCGGTTTTTGTTTTAAATTTTATTAAAGATCGCAACTCACAAGAACTGTATCCAAATAGCATTGCGAATATTATTGACTATACCTGTAACGGTTGCTTAGTGGAGAGAGTTTTTCTAAGCTTAAGCTGATAAAAACCTATCTGCGATCGACAATATCTCAATCTAGATTAACAAATTTAGCAACTTTGTCGATGGAAAATTAAATTGCTGAACAATTCGACTTTGATAACCTAATAAAGAGTTCGCCGATAGAAAGGCTACAAAGGTAATATTTTATTAGTTTTTTAAGTATTGGTTATTTCTTTTAATAAATGGTTATTTCATTATGTTCTTTGCCTTTTTTTCGTATGGGTTTGAATTGCAGTTAGGGGGCGCCATAGAAATCTCGCCCAGGGCGCTGGTAGTGCTAAAACCGGCACTGTACAACACATACATAATGTTTAATGCTGCTCAGAATAGTTGAATAGTGTTGATTTTTGTAGGATTGAAACACCAAAGCCGCTTTCACTGGAGTGTGTTGCCAAGCAAACCGAAACTACTGAACGTCCAGCCGAAGTATCGACATCGGACACGTGGAGCAGCGCGGCTCCTATTCCACCTACTGACACTTGGCCTACACTCGCTGCTGAAGCATACATTCAAGCCACGCGCCACAAAATCGAAGGAGAAAATCTGCCTTCCTCCACAGACCCACGCAATTAATTATCCTATCACTGATCAAGTAATACCACAATTTAAATCTTAATAAACGCAACTAACTATATATGTCGTATGCATATCTCAATTTATGAACGCATTTTAAATACAAACGATTTGTAGTGTTTTAAACAAATTCATCTGAAGAAAAAGTCCAACATTATTCGTCTATCTGTGTTATCAATTAAAAGTTCAATTAATTGTACTACTCTCGGACTTCTATGTCTCATTAGTTAGGTTTTCATTGTTAATTAATTTGAATGTAATTTTAACTATTTTTTCAATGTTTCTAGTTTTTAAGCTGTGATTGTACTAACAAAGTATTATATGTGGTCGAAAAAAATGTTTATACAAAATGTATAAAAAAATCTATATCAAATATCTACTAACCATATGAAAAGATTTAAATTCACCTAATTAGATGAGCTATTTAAAACAGCTCTAATGTATCTAAATATTAATCGCCTAACAAATATTTTTATTTAAAACAAGAAAATCAATTCATTAGTTACTACTTTAATTTTTTTTAATTTTTCTCCATCACTATTTATTTGTGATTGTAATATACTAGTGAATGTACTGTACTACATCTAAGTTTAGCGAGAAATAGAGTACCATACTTATCGCCTAACTATACATGTACTTAAATTTACTAAATTGTTGATGTTACTTTCTATGTACATATAAATAAGTATAAATATATCACGTTATAAATTACTATTAATGATTTGTAAAACTTAAAATCTCAATTAAGTAGTTACATTTGGTATCACCAATTAATTTAGTGTGACAATTGTGAATGTGTAGAAATTACCTAATAAAAGTATAATTATTACGATTACAAACAATGAAGTTAACTCCTTCTAACTAAACAATTGCATTTTTTAAAAATAAAACTCGTATATAAATTTTCAAAATTGTTTATATTGAACATTATTTTTAATCGAAACGGGCTGCATGTAGCGCATCAATAGATTCGACAAATAATTTATTTCACACATTCGAATAAACTTTTTCAGAAAAACGGAACAACATATAGGTAAATATTTTCTGACAGTTTATTCAAAGTAACTTCACAGTGGACTGTGTGAGGGGTCATTGTCATTGGTCGATAACTCGGTCGATAGACAGCAAGCGGGGTGCGAGAACTCACTGACCCAACTCAAGTGCAATCACAAACACTTGTTGGAATCACAACAGTTATAATTTGCTCAACACGACACTTATTGTTGATCTATAGTAGGTATAGACCCCACTAAACAACTATTGACCTCTGAAGTTGGTTCCGGCCTCAGTTCGCGCAAGTACAGTCAAACGCGCGTTTCCGCTGATGGACTGTTTTTAGCTTTTGCGACGCAACTTGCGACAACTTCAGAGGTCGATAGTTGTTTGGTGCGGACTCTACGTACGCTTATTACAATTCTTTCAAAGCGAATTTTAAAATATTGCATTACTGGGTGAGGACCAATGAAAATGAGCTCTAAAGCTTATTCTAAGTACGGTGGTACGTTTCTGTACATAGAAGAATGTAAAGAAAAATTAATAAGACAAAGGTTATCAGTAAGCGTAGACTACGTTTCCTTATCAAACTTAGCCTACGTAATGCAACGGCGCGCGGCGTCCATTACGCGAACGCGACAAAATCAGCACAAAACAAGCGACAAATTCAGCACCATTATTCGCACAAACCTCTTTAGAAAAAAACCATTAATTTTTAAACTCAAAACTAACACTAACTATTTTGTACACATACGGATGTCGATTCCTCTTTCCACGTTTAAAATATTTCTATTAAACAAATTTTGAGTTTAATATGGTTACTGATTCTCTCGCTATTTTTTAATGTTTACAATAAGCAAAACACATTAAATTTTGCAATCAAAAACCGTTGATAACACTTGTTTCTATTGATCACCACTGTTGAGCTTGAATGTCGATTGACGATAATTTTCCTCGGCGTTCGAAGCAGACGCGCGTATATTAAATTCAGCATCCGGTCGGCATTCTTGCACCACCTGTTTACGTGCACAAACGTGCCAAAACATATATATTATATTAATTAAATACATTAAATAAGATCTCCTACAAAATCTCCTCCTACATTATCGGAGGATATTACTGCGTACGAAAAAAACCTCCAGGCATAGTAATAAAAAAGGTTTAGAGCTGTTTAAATAATAAATTACATAATACACAATAATTCCAACGAAGTTTAAGCTCTAGTTAAAAAAGAGTAAACAAGTCCTTGAAAGCAAGTTTGTCTTCCTTCAGTAAGCGACTGAACGATTATAAATCAAGATGACCTCAAGAGTAGTGGCTCTAGTGCAAGAAGGCCTATAGCTAACAGTGAATGCCTAAAGACTGATGATTACAGTGTTGGTAGCAGAAAATCAAATAAGTATCACATACCCTGCGGATTTGTTCTTCGCGTGCCGTCAATTCCCGCGACAATTCGTCTCTACGCTTCTCCCATTCAGAATCACAACGTCCGTCTCGGATCGCTCGATCGATGCTCTCGTATTCTCGATATAGTTTTGCATATTCCTGTAAACTCTGTTTGGCCTCTTGACTTCCCACTCGACCTTTGGACGTTGCCGCGTCCACATCCTCTCGATGATTTGTTGCCAGACTGCTTAAAATACACAAAAATGTGCACATTGGCAATCACGAAAATTATGTTAGTTCATTCCTGTTTACTTGTTAGTACTAATGGACACCAACCAAACTAAAAGTCAACTAGTCCAAGTGGCATTTGAAACGTTTCTCCTTCACGCAAAAACGGCTGAACGGATTTGGAGGAAATTTGCTGAGAACTATGTTTTCCATTTTTCAACGCGGACGAAGTCGTGGAAACTAGGTAGTAATAAATAAACTATTTTTCTTTCTAATTATACCCACTTGTACATAGAAGTGTAGAAGTAGTGAGGGCGGCTAATAGCTCGAAGGAATCGTGGTACCATGCCATCTCCCTCGCGGTACAAACTTAGCAAGCGGTTGTAAGATACATATTTATAGGAAGGCAGCCTTAACAGTCGGCGACCGACCCGGATTGCATTTATTTCTTGATTGTCTAACACCACAGGTTGCTGAAAACAAACAATTCATAAAATAACGTTACTCGATACGGTCCTGTCTATTACATGAAATAAAATAAAATAAACAAATAATTAACTATAGTGTAGAGGCCAATACTTCCTAAAACTTATTCTGGCTAAGGTCAGATTCCTTGATTATAACCCTAACTAGTGAACCCTATTCTGAATACCAAAAAATATGTATAGGTACAACAAAATCGCAATATACTTCTGTTAGGCATTTTTACAAAAAAAAGTCAAAAAGTTTACAGAGTAAAAAGTTATAATAATTTATAATTACCAGAGGAACGTTTTTCGTGCCAGCAAACGCAATATGACCGAGACCTGCAGGTGTAGTTAATTTTCATGTTATACCATTTAATACTTCATAATATACTTAAACTACAACTAGTTATACTTAAGGAATATTTCAAAACAAATCACACTATTTATGTACTTACATTTCTGTAAGAAAAGGCTATTTATTAATTGAACCTTAAAGCGGGAAGCGAATGTTTTAAACGACAAACAACTCATTTCAAAAATTCCCGCCTCCTGGAACGCTTCCGGTACCGCTTCAGTGTGTTGCGCTTAAATCCATAATAACTGTTCTTTATACCATTGAGCTTGATATGTTATATCATCCTTTAAATAATTATCTAAACAATATCACGTTATAATGTTGGTTTATATGCCGCAACCATAAGATCTATATTTACTATCTCCCAAGCCATAATACTGACCTTTGTTCGAAAATATTATTATATTATATCGCAACATGTTATTAAAAAAAAAAGATAAACTCACCCATATGGTGGGCGATTGTAGATGGTATTCCAGAAAGAGGTTGTTGTATTTTAAGACCATTTAAAACCTGTCAAATAAAACTCTACGTAAAAAATAAATATGCAACATTTTAATGTCAATCAAAAGATTTTCCAGAAATTATCACAATATTGTGCTAGCTCATTTGACAGTCTGAATTCAATATAAGTACATTTAAAATACCTGTTGTATGTTGACACCAATATTGTGAGAAGGTGCAGTGCTTTTTGTCACAACAAACGGTATGTTTGTATGATTCGATGTTCCGTAATAGTACCGTATACCCGCTTGTTTCATTTGCGAAGCAATTGTAGGCATCTCGTAACGCCTACTACGGTACTTGACGCGTCGCGGTTGACGATTGGTGTCCTAAACAACATTAGCAAAGAGCTAGTAGCAAAAGGGGCTGTAAACAGGCTGTAGATACGAAAATATTATGTCGAGTATGGATGAATATAGGTGTACGGACTCTCAGGGCCGTCTTTACCCGGGGGTGCAAGGGGTGCGGTGCACCCGGGCGCAGAGCGCCCGGGGGCGCCTTGCCGAACCCTGAATATTTAGATATTTCATTGAATTTAACGCCATTGCACAGTTTAATATACTTGTTACGACAAATACGTATGCCCAAAAGTAAATATAAAAAAAATAGTCATCAAAAATAATCATTGTTTTACTTTTATTACGCTTTCGGCGCTTGTCATACCGCTCATGATGTGCAAGCTAAAATGACTCTTATTACTACACAAATAAAAATTTTATTTAATACAACACGCGCGCGGCAAAATCTCTAATCCAAAGAGAGTGTATAAAACTTGGCACATTGCCGCCCGGTCGCCCGCACTTGAAGCAAAATGATCTCTAAGTCAATAAAGTGTGAGTTCATTTGAAATGGGCGCACGGCGGCGGAGCGGCACCTATGCGTCTGTCATAGGCGAGTAATTGCTCCCTTTGATATAGCCGCCCGGGCGCTCGCACTTGAAGCAAAATGATCTCTAAGTCAATAAAGTGTAAGTTCATTTGAAATGGGCGCACGGCGGCGGAGCGGCACCTGTGCGTCTTTCGTAGGCGAGTAATTGCTCCCTTTGATATAGCCGTCCGAGCGCTCGCACTTAAAGAGAAATGATCTCTAAATCACTACAATTAGGTGTAAGTTCATTTGAATTTACAGCGCGGCGCGCGGCGCCTATGTAGTGTCGGTCAGTGATTGATCTGATATCTTCTTTTTAAGTAATTAAATTCGTTAGCTCATTTCATTTGCGACAACCGCCGAATTAGCACAGAAGATCTTAGTGCAGAAATTATTGAGATTTTGTGTAAGTTGTAAATGCATGGAATAAATGAAATTTCTTCGTCATAAATAAGAGAAAAAATATCAAGGTAAGTCAATTTTATTTTTTAAGTGTTAGGTCAATCATTATCATCGTAGCCACCTATCACCCACTCCTGGACATAGGTTTCTCCAAACGACAGCACGCAGTTCTCGACCATCCTCATCCAACTAATACCTAGGCGCCTACCGACTATGTTCGTCGGTCCAGCGGTGGGCTGGAGGGGCGTCCGAAGCTACGTACGTTCGTTCGTTCGTGGACAGTGGTTTCCACTCGAGAACTCGTCGGTTAAAATTAAAATACAATACATAGGTACAATACCGATACCCAAAAGTACTCATACCTAGCTAGAAAAATACATCATTGTTGACGCCATCGTGTTGGAACGAATGGTCCTGCTTGGTTCGAATCCTGGGTTAGGGAACAATTTTTTTGTAGTATTTGTTTATGAGAGAGAGTCATGATTGTTTATTTGTTTATAATCGCAAAAATACAAATTCTTAAGGGCGTGCAGCGCGAACGAAAATCTTCACTTCCAAAAACACTTTAAACGTGTGTAAATACAAAATTTATAACACAGCTGACTTGATACCTCATGACGTCATGCCATACGACAAATAAGTGCGCCTAGTGATTTTATTAGAGCAATTTTTTTGTTTGCAAAACCATCAGGCGTTTGGATTAAAAATTGAAAATTCTTAATAATTTCCTATTTATATTTTTATAATCAATATTAAGAAGAGGGTGCTCTGCGGAATATCAATACAAACATTTCCGTGTGACAGTTAGTGCTTCATGCGTAAAATTTACGAAGTATTCGAAGATAAATATTTTTAAGTCATTACCGTCATGTATTGTTTATTAATACAAAATGCATTTATTTCAAATTTCAACAAGGCGGTGACCTTGTGCAAGGATCAGACTAACCTACAAAAGTTCTTTTAATGTATTTAAGTAATTGAGCGTACATTACTAGTTATTTAAAAATACGTCAATTTCCAAAATTTCGTGCAGTACCCTCTTAATGTTAGTGATTGATACAAACCTACTTTATTTATTATAAAGAAAGAAATATTAAATTAAAATTTAATTTTATTGTAGATGGCCGAATTAGGGGATGGTAAAAAGAAACCATCGGGTGCTCAAAACAGAAAAAGGAAACTGGAGAAAGGAGAAAAAATTAAAAAGCTAACTTCTCCGATTGACTCTTTCTTTCGATCTGGTAAGTTCAGTTAGTTGGTTGGTAGGTACCTTTAAAGTACTACCTTATATAATACATCTGAAGTAGCGTAAATCAGTGACAGAAGTCGCTGGTGTATCCTGCCTGGGTTCGATCCCTAACTAAGTTCCTACCTACTTCTACTTATTATTATTACACTTCTTATTTTTTGTATAAGTTACCTGTAACTGTATACCTAATGACAATATCTATTTTGCGCGATGGCCTTCCGTTGCGCAATGGTTAGTAACACTGACTCTTGTGCCGAAGGTCTCGGGTTCGAATCCCGGCCGGTGCAAATATTTGTTTAATTACATACCTTCTCAGACCTTGTATGTTAAATTTTTGTGTTGTGTGATATCTCCAACACGCGTTCCCATCGTGGAGATTATGACAATAAATAACCCTATAGTTTTGGAGGCTCATGTCTAACAGTGGACTGGATGTTGCATTGCTACTTCACAGCAGAAATAAATAAGCGGGTGGTACCAGTTAACCCAGGCGACAATTGCATAATTACCTCTACCTAATAGGGAGCCTATCACCTATTAATAGGATTGCAGTAGGTATAGTAAATGTGCACAAAAATTTCAAAAGGCTAAGCAATAATTAAATCGAGTTTCGTCAAAACTCTAACTAAGTGATAATCTACCAAGAATAGATGTATTTATCTATTCTTCTTATGTAGTCACTAATCCTGACTTTATATCTGTGGGGTGAAGACTGCAAGGTGAAGCGAATACTGAATCAGTGTAACTTGTATAGTTGTAATGTGTATAGTTGTAACTTTGAATTAGTTTGAATAAATAGCTAATTAGTTACCTATTAGGTATATAATCAATGACTGACTTTTAATTAATAGGAACAAAGCAGTACTTGTAATTATTTTTTTTTAAGTCTCCATTGTCCGTTCAATTTAAGTAAACTTTTAGAAATCGCGCGAAATGTAAAATTTTCATAGTTTGAATATTCCGTCGGGCGGTTATGGCGGACATTGTGACGTCACAATGGCCGCCATATTGAATTGGTCGTTTCAATTTCCTATCGCTGCTGGTTAACAATTTAAACTTTTTTTTAATAATAAAATAAACCTATTTTTAGCGTGAAACGTTGTTTTTACGTAATTTATTTATGTAGCCGATCGTTAAAAAAAATAAAATATTGAGTGCATATAGGTACCCTATTCCACAATGAGCGCGCTCGGCCAGACTAACTATGCCCGCCTTAACTTTCAGGCGCTGTTTTTAATTTTTTATTGTCCTAAAATATTATTGCGTGGCCCTGTTACCACACTTGGTTACACAAATTGTTGACTATCTTATGTTTTTTAGGTACATCTTCGTCAACATCAGCTCGACAGTTAGAAGAGACAGTTAACTTGGAAGAGAGAACTTCTACGAGTATTTCACAAGTTCCAGCTCACACTAGTACCAGTACATCGCCTACTTCAAGTGAACCAATTGTTAACCAACCAGCAACAGAACCAGATGTACGATTTTGTGAAAATGTCGCGAATGATCCTGCTCTCTGGCCGCAAGTAATACCCGATAGTTTAAGATTATTTTTAACAGAACGTGGACCAATTCAGATTAAAAAAACCAACTATCCTTCAGATAGTAACATGAGGTCGTTTTCAGATACATATTACAGTAAAAAGTTACAAAATAACGAAATTATTCATCGAGTTTGGCTTGTATATTCCACATCTACTGATTCTGTTTTTTGTTTTCACTGTAAGCTTTTTAATATTAATGTCACTGCATTTAATGGCCCCACTGGTTACAAAGACTGGGGGCATTTGTCGAGAAATATAGAACGGCATGAGAAAAGTTCAGGGCACATATGTTCTTTTAAAAAATATTTGGATTTAAAAAATGACTTATTGAAAGGGCAAACAGTAGACTCGGTAAATCAAACTGAAATAGACCGCGAGAAAAAGAGGTGGACGGCAGTTTTGGAAAGGATAATAGAAATTATAAAATTTTTAGCAGGTCAAAATATAGCATTTAGGGGCACAACTGAGAAGTTGTATGACCCAAATAATGGTAATTTTTTAAAGTTGGTGGAGAGTATATCTAATTTTGATAGTACACTATCAGAACACATTGCTCGAATTCAAAGAACTCAGCATCGCATGCCACATTATCTTGGTCATAACATTCAAAATGAACTGATTAGTATAATTGCTGAAAAAATTAAAACGACTATAATTAGTCTTTTGAAGCAATGTAAATACTACTCTGTAATTCTAGATTGCACACCTGATATCTCACACCAAGAACAACTTACTGTTATTGTGAGGTTTATTTATTTAAATCCATCGACAAAACGCGCTGAGGTACGAGAACATTTTTTAGGTTTTTTACCTGTAACTGATACTACCGGACAAGGGTTGAAGACTTATTTGTTAGATTTTTTAAAATCATGCAATATTGAATTCGATGATTTGCGAGGCCAAGGATATGATAATGGAGCCAATATGAGGGGGAAAAATATAGGCCTCCAAAAAAAAATATTGGACATGAATCCTCGTGCTTTTTACGTACCGTGTGCTGCTCACTCCCTTAATTTAGTAGTAAATGACGCCGCTAAAAGCTCATTGGAAATTACAAACTTTTTCTCTATTGTCCAAGAAATCTATGTATTTTTTTCAGCATCCACATCACGCTGGGATGTAATTATGAAACAGATACCTACTTTGTCATTAAAACCTCTTTCAAATACGCGTTGGGAAAGTAGATTTGATGCTCTTAGAGCACTACGTTTTAACATGGATAAAATTTACGATGCATTATACTCTATTTTTACAAATAACAAGTATGATAGCGACACAAAAAACATAGCGAGTTCATTAATAGCCAAATTAAAGTCTTATAGATTCATATGTTCAGTAGTTATATGGTACAATATTTTACTAAAGATTAATATTGTAAGCAAAAATTTGCAAAAATCAGACGTAATTATTTCAGAGGCTACCAAAATGATTAATCTGGTTAAAAAAGATTTGGAGCAATACCGCACCGATAGTGCGTTTGAACAGTTGTTATCTGATGCAAAATTAATTGCTGAAGAATTAGAATGCGAAACAGAATTTAAAGAAACTGTTCGTCCACGTCCCCGAAAAAGACATTTTGATTACGAGGCTGCAGATGAGCCCATTTTAGACCCAACCAACAAATTTAAAGTATGTTTTTATTTTTTTATACTGGACACTGCTATCTCTAAATTAAATGAGAGATTCGATTTGCTGACGGAACACAATTCAGTTTTTTCACTCTTCCAAAACATTGAATGCTGGAGGAAATTAGAGTTGCATGAAAAAAAATCTCAATGTTCTCGGCTCCAACAAAAACTAACATTTAAAAATAGATTTGATATTGACGGGGAGGATTTATATAATGAATTAGAATTGTTACCAATGTTTTTTCCCAATGCATCAACAAGCACTCCCACTAATATTTTAAGCTATATATATTCTAATAATTTAATCTCCTCATTTCCTAATATCTCAACATCTCTACGTATATATTTAACACTGCCTGTTACAGTAGCTGAAGGTGAACGATCCTTTTCAAAATTAAAATTAATAAAAAATTATCTTCGGTCAACCATGACCCAAGACAGACTGACAAACTTAGCTATTATAAGTATAGAATCCAAAATTAATATAAAAATAAATGATTTAATTAAAATCTTTGCCGACTCAAAAGCAAGAAAAATTGAGTTTGTTTGATGTATGTACATACAATAAATAGATATTTAGCAATTAAATAATAATATAAACGAGAGTTGGAACTTGGATTGCTGGTGTTTTTCGCCATTACAATCACTGTTAATTGTAATTAACTCATAATTCTATTGATTTCTCAACTAACAGGTTCCTTCTTTTCTCTGTTTTTGCATCATGTTCTTTTTCATGTTAAAATAAAAGTATAATTCTTCACTTTTTTGAAAAAGTAGGTACCTTTTCTAGAGTGTTAATTCCAGAAACTGGACATAATGTCTCGAATGGAGAATAGTTTTGTTTTTTATTTGTATAATTGGGTTTAATTTGTATAATTTAAGTTTAATTTTAGTTTTGTATTTTAGAAAAATAAACAAATTATCAAAATTACGTGTATTGTGTTTTCTTGGTTGACTAGGACCCCTTTCATACTGCAGTGTGTCGTCGGTCGCGTGCCACGCTGCAGTGTAAAAGAAAACGAGGGCGCAGGCTGAGCCCCGCACCCCGGCGCCGAATAGACTTAAGACGGCACTGCGGACTCTAATAAATACCCCTTACTCTCATACTGAAACACTACAGCACACGTGCTGTAATGTGATAAGGTGATGATTAAGTGTTGAATACATCACTTAAATCTATTAAGTGATGAATACAGCTGCATGCTACTATAATTTCTTATGGACTTTTTAAATTTTCATATTTAAGTTGAATTTGTAAACATAACCAACACTTTAATTAAGTAATAGAAACAAGAGGAAACATATCTCCATTACGGGATTTTTAACAGTTATATTTCATTTTAACTGTTAAAAATCCTGTTATATATTTAATAGAAGATTATATTTCTAATTGAAAAATTGCCTCTTACTCTTACCAGTTATGTCAATAAGATAATACTTTATTTACCTTTTGTTTCTTCGAATCCATGTTTTCTAAGTGTCCAGTAATACCGTAATTTTGATTATCCACTTCTAAAATCATAAGAAAAATAAAACTAATATTTTAAAACATTTTTTCACATCGCAGATATTCTTCTTCGTAACTTGAGTACCTAATTATAAGTTTAAGGGAAGCAGTTTTTGTTTGGAAGATTTGAGTAGGAGTCCGGACGAACATCAAACCTCAACCTTGGTCCTGCAATTGTCAAGATTAGATGCACAGAAAATGTAAAATATGTTTAAAGGGAAATCACCTTTCTTTTTTCGTTCCCTTGGTGATCTCTGCTTATCAGGACTCCGAGAGTCAGGAGAGTTACTACTGCGACTCTTATTAAATAACTCCACAACTTGTCGCTCTTCTTTCAGTGGCACTAAAATTTTACATGACGTACAATTATAAATCAAATTAAGAGCATTCATCAATTAGAATCACGCTGGAGTCAAAATTTATGATTTCAGTAGTTTCAGATGTTTTAGTTTGCAGATAAGATGTTAATGTCATATTATTTGTAGTTGTATAATCTAGTAAATAGCTGAAAAATATTTTAAAGTGAATTTTCATTAGAATATTTATAAACAGCCCTTTTTTTAAACTAGCGGTCGAAGGCCTCCACAGATAAATATACAAGTTATTAAAAAAATTATAACACAATCTTTTAGAACATTAATGACTTCACATACTAGGTCCAAGAAAAAACAGAAATATCTCAAATTTGATCCTAAAATAACACGTTTAATATCACGAAAAATTACTAAAAGTTACACTTTTGATTATACTTTTCTTGAATGAAAATTTACTAATATCTCGCTTCTGCGTCGATCGTCGACCGCTAGTTTTAAAAAAGGGTTGCTTAAAAACTGTTCTACTGAGAAAAGTATCCCAATATTTCAAAATATTTTTCGACAATTATCTAGATTATGAAACTACAAATAATATGACGTTAATATCTTATCTGCAAACTAAACACATCATGGCATTATGACCCGCAGGGAATCATAAACTTCAGATTCTGACTCTGTAACGCTACCTTACACGACTCAAGGGTAACAGCGAACGTTTAGGTATGTCACGTGATACACTGTTTTAGATAAGTAATATTTAGGTATTACTTTGGGTAATACATTTAGGTAACTTTAAGGTTAAGGATTACTATTTTGACACAATCCTCTAATCATCATGGCGAGATGTGATCTGTAGATAACAACGCAAGCCCAATGCAAATCCGCAGGACTTCAGTTTTCGAAGATTATTACTAGGATTGAAACCAAGATTTTTCGCTTCCTGTCCATTACAACCAAATCCCAAATTGCCTGAAATGTAATACACATGAATCCCAAATAAACTGAATTATAAATCGATTGAATCCTAAATCGACTAAATCTCAAATAGACTAAATCCCAATTCGACTGAATGCCAAATTTACTTAATTTTTAATTACTAATGTAAGCCGCACATTTCTTTAATTTTTATGTTAAGGTCGACAGACAGGCTGACGGTCCACTCGATGGTAGGTTGCTTTTTTTATGAATGGTGGCTACCATAGCCCCCGGTCCTTATGCGAAGGATCGAGGTATGGGACCGGTACGGATCGAAGGGGCGAAATCTCTCGAATAGCTCTGTCGCTCAGTGGTAGTAGAGCAACGCGCACGAAGACGGACGGAGCTCTACGCCAGCGAAGGACCGTCTGGCAGAATACTGCAATCGCGGTGGTGATGACCCGGTAGTACCTGGCCGACCTAGTAACCGCCCTCTGCAGTAGTCCGGAAGAAGGAACACCCTGTTGGTGTATCTTAAAAAAAAATTGGACTGCCGCGATTGATGTGGAAATGTCCAGGCGGAAACCCCCTTTATGCCGTCCACCCTTAATGCGGTGGAGATGAGCGGCCACACGAGCAAGGGTTAGATGGTCGGTGGGGATCTGATTCTCAGATTTTCTCGCGCAAAAAATAAGAAACAAAAAATTTGCTTTGCAAATGAACTTGCAACTTTGCAAATAACAAAGTTGGCTCTGATAAACAATAAACATGCATAATATTTTTCAATCTTCAAATCTTCAGTCAATTTGGTCTAGGGCATTTCGGATTCCAGTCATTCCGGGACTAAGATATTTGGTTGATTTGGGAAAGGTAATTTGCATTTTAGTCAAAATGGGAAACAGGCAATTTGGGATTTGGTTGTAATAATGCCCGGTTCACATTATTCCAGTCCAGTGCTGGACTGGATCATATCGTCCACATTATTCCAGTCATTCAAAAGCTGTTATCGGTAACACTATAGTGACAATGCTTTCAACGTGTAATCAAGCACTGAATTGGCCGTTCACACTATTCCAGTGGCGCTGGAATGAAAAATAGACCGTCATTCCAGTCAACTGGACTGGATTGATCACTGGAATGCATTCCAGTGCAGGTTCACATTATTCCAGTGGCATTCCAGCCCTGGACTGGAATGCTGAACTAGAATAATGACCCGGGCATTATGGACCGTAAGCACCGCCGTCTGCATTTACTGCAGGACTCAATGGGAGTAAGTAGTAATAAAATATTAGTCTCCTTTTATCTTACATTGATGCATACCTACCTACACACGGATATCCTTTATTTGTTAACAATATTTTTATCTCTTAACGATACTGAATGCTCACGTTACTCACGTAAATGATTTATTATCTTTATTATTTTTACGTATTAATAAATCTGTTTACCTAAGAATCATGTTAAGGATTTTATCAGGCGTTTAAAGTTTATCTGGTTTTGTTAATTAAAATTATTTTACTATCACTAGCGGCACTATTTTATTATAATTTATTTATCACTAGCGGCCCGCGCCCGGGGTGCATTTTTTTACGTTAAAAGCTTCCCTGAATCCCTCTATCCATGAGTGAAGACATAATTAAAATCGGTCCAGCTGTTCTAGAATTTGCGCTTGGCTACACATTTAGGGATTCATTTTTATTTATAAAGAAGATTGCAACATGCGTTTGTACACTTAACATGTGTTTCGTCTATACCTTTATCCAATCTAATCACAATCTCGTCCGTACGAAATCCACTGCTGGACATAGGACATAAAAAAATCCCACATAATTTTCCAATAAGACCATAGACAGTCAGTCCTACTTTCACCTATCAAGGTCGGCAGCGAATTGGGTTTTCCCATAATGTTGCTTGTCTTAATAGATGACCAACCACCAATGAGCCCTCCTACAGAATATTATCTTTAAAAATTTTTCAGAAATAAATAAATAAAAAAATATAATGATACCGTTATTCTGTTGTTGTTGTTGTTGTTGTTTTTTTTTTTGATTGGCCGATAACCGACGACGTAGTTGAATATTCGGAGAAACGTTCCCTCGCCACCCTTCTCGAGTATCCACAGCTATTGTAGCATTATCTGAATGAAGTAACGAAAGAACGCTTGTCTATTTCTTTTATATTTTTTTATTTCAAACATATCTATACCTACTTATATAAATCGTTTGTCCTGAGTGATTTGTCAATGCAGTCACACGGGATCAAAATCTTGAAATTTTGGCAGTTGATACATTTTATGACGTAAAACATACAATAAGGAAAGATTTTCGGAAATATCAATCATGAAATATAACCCCAACCGAGGGAAATGGAGTGGAACATTAGTATTATTATATAAGCCAGTGCCACGCACGTTCCGCGCGCATGCCGCAGCGAAGGGTTCAGCTGGTTCAAAATATTTTTAAGAGACCTATTATTGCACCATAAACATAATATTGTGATACAAATACCTTCACGGGCTGGAACATCTCTTGGGACGTGTCTGCGACGATTTCCTTGCAACGGTCCCTTCACCTGATGGCGCACATCAGGTACGACTCGCTTTTTAGTTACCACGGGGATAGCCCTAAAATTAATTATATTTATTTAATAGTTTGATATACCTACCTTTTTATGTTAAGGTCGGCAGACAGGTTAACGGTCCACTTGGTGGTTGGTGGTTACCTTCGCCTAATAACACAAGCAACGCAACAGGTGCTGCAAGTGCGCTGCCGACTACAGTATGGTTGAGGATAAGGGATTGGAAAGGGATAGGGAGGAAATGGACTCTCTTACTCACTCAGAGAAACACAACAGCAAACAAAGCAACAACAGCTGCTATTTCACGGTGATAGTCTGTAAGGGTGTGGTTGCTGCAGCCAGACATGCATATCTACCTGCATATAGATCCTGTATCCGTGTAGACTAAATTCATCTTTTAGATAAAAAAAAGCAATAACTTAGTAAGCAAAGTCTTAGTAAAGAAGAAAACATGACACTCACGGCTCTGGTGTCCTGTATAGTTCATCGTCATTATCAGAATAAGTCATGACGTCATCATTTCCACACGCCACCTCCATCGGAGGGTCTTCCACAGCTTTCAAGATATTCTTGTACATTCCTGAAGAGATTTTTTTTTATAAATTTCTAGCTGAACCCGACTAGGTACACTTCGCCGTGACTCAGTCTACGTATATAGAAACACTCTTCTGTTAAAAAAGAATATTGTATAAAAGTTAATCTTAAATAATGAAAAATCTAAATAACTATTTATTACAATTAAAGTGTAATAAATACTTAAAGATTGTTAATGTAATGTTTAGACTTGTGACGGTCAAGTATAAACCTCGCATTAAAAGTTCAGTATTTGAATTTTAAATAAAATTTTTACAACTTTTGCTTGAATTTACGAATATATCTAAAAACAATAAATGAAATAATCGGTAATATAATATGTAAAATAGGACGTCCACCTACAAGGTTGACAGACGACCTGAGAAGAGCCGCAGGTCGCCGGTAGATTCAGGGTGCGTCTGACCGCACCTTTTGGAAAATTATGGAGGAGGCCTGTGTCCAGCATAGGTGATGATAATGATAACATGAATAATTGAATATGTAATACAACTACAGACTCCTAAATATAAATAATCATGGAAGTTAATCGTATTGAAATTAAATGAAATTATACGCACCGTCGCCGTCTGCTCTCAAGCGTCGCAGTCGTGGCTTGTTCGTCGTTTTTACTCCCGTGTAAGTCGGCTTATTCATTGGCTATTTTAAAACAGAACGTTTAATTATGTTTAATTACGTTTAACTTAGTTAGGTGTGGATATAATAATGTAATAAACAAATATCGCTTCTATCAAGGTCTTTGATGGAGACCATAAATTAAAAAGATGCCAACGTCTCCACAAGATATTGAGACGAACAGTATGGTAGGCTGGAACAAGAGACTGAATGTCCAATTGATGATAGGTGGCACACATTCAATAATTTCACGGTGTGCTTCTGTAAGGGAGTGATTACTGTCGCCAAATAGGCTGCCCGATTAACATTTCCAAAGTTGGAGGTCCGTAGAGAGGTCGTTCTTCTCCATCCTTTTACCAGGAAAAAAAGTATATTTTATGGATTTGCAAATTCATAAAACTTTGATTTGCTCCCTCTTTGCACGCTCTTTGTTTGCTCCGATTTTGCTATCGAAGCTATAATTTTACAAGTGGAAAATCGGAGCAAGCAAAGCAAAAAAGCTGGAGCGGCAAAGCCAGCACTTTAACCACTTCACCACGGGGCTAGTCAAAATATAAATCGATATAAAGGTTTTTTAAACAAAGAGAACCTTGTCAGGTTGTTGAGGCTGCTTGAATGCCTGATTATAGCCATGGACTTGACCGATCATATGATGCTGTTCAACGGTAGCCGGATCTAGATAACCACGAGTAGGATTCGGTGGTATATCCAGTCGTCTCATTCTTGCCGCTTGATGGGACATTTCTGTAATCAACAAAGCTGAAGACCTTATTCTAACTGATTCAAATGGGGCAAAACTGTTATTATTTTGCAGTTAACCAGGTTATACCTGATGTACATATTAGTGGATATGACTTCTTCTTATAAAATACACATATAAATATTACCCTTTTTGTACAGGCAGTAACCTTTATAACACAGTGGAGAAAATAGAGAAAATATAAAACAAATAATTATGTCGTTCCGTGCTCCTTCCAGTATTCAGTAACAGTCAGTTACGAGAGTTGGTAAATCCTACTCAGTTTAGAATATTTTTTATTTAAGTACTTAAGAATAAACAATAAAACACTTGAATTTGTATACCTAGTATGAAAATAACCTTAAGATATGAATAGGTATATAGTTTTCTAGTGAACTAATATTATAAAGTACTTAAATAAAAAATAAAATAAGTAGGTAACTTAAAGACTAATGTTTTCATGTTTTCGCTCACAAGGCGTTTATCCATCACAAACATACAAAAAATCAAATATTTACTTTTCATATCAGTGTAGTAAGTATAGATATTTTCCCACTGACTAACCAAATTAGTCAACACGTTGCTTCGTGGTAAATTCAAAGACAAAAAATATTACTTACTTTTTTTTGGTTGTGTACGAACAGATATGAACGGAACGTTCTCTTCCACTGGAGGTTGCTCGTTAACGCGAGTCATGCTGCAAATTAAAATAAATTGTATTGTTGATCTAAGCTACAAAAATATCGAATAAGTGTAAATAATATTTATAAAAAAAACCGGTCGAAACTCAAATGCTATACCGTAATTAATCGTTAGCGGGACTACAAGTGATTTGGTGTTTCCATAATATCCAAGAGAAGAGGTAAAACTATGTACATACATAGTTAAATACCAAATTACGCGTCAATAAACCTGAGGGTCAACAAGCTTAGACTAAGGCGTAAAAAAAAATTACTATATTTTCGAAACTTGCCTTCGTTTTTTGAGTTTTCTTTTTATTTTTAATGCCTTCACATAGTCGATTTTCTCTTGCAAATCATCACAGCGAGACTCTGCGATCGCAAAGTGATCCTCCATTTCTGGTATTGAAGCTACAGATTTAAAAAAAATCTATTGAAATAACACAATTTCCATAGGTACATAGTTCATCAAATATAATAACCACTTAAAAGATATCCATAAAATGTCAGCATGTATTAGATGCTGTTGTGTTTCGATTCGTGGAATAAGGGTTTCCCATCCGTAGAATGTAATGCAACGGCGTGCTCCTTATGTAGCTTAGTGTTCTCAGGCCTTAAGTAGATCACTTTTGATGCCACCTAGCATTAAATGGACCGTCAGCCTTCCTGCCGCGACAAAACTCGACAAAACTCGAATGTTCATCCATATTATAAATGTGAAAGTAACTGTGTCTGTTACCTTTTCACGCCTAACTACTCAACCGATCATTATGAAATTTTGCATACACGTTGTCAGGGATATAAGAAAATGTGGTAAAAAGCGAATGTGACGAATGACTCGTAGACCTAAAGGAAAGGTATCTTTTCATCCAGAAAAAGAGTAACTATTTCCGAGGGATCATCTACAATAAAATAAAAAACTAACGCCTGGTCAAAGTTTTATAGCGTTATATTGCATTTATATTTTTATTTTACAACGCGGACGAAGTTGCGCGCACCAACTAGTTATAAATATTTCTAATTTGTTCCTTTATACTTATACATCTTGCCTTTGATTATATTGATAAAATCAAAGACATCTAGGTACTAAAGAATATTGTTATTGTTAGAAAGAACTTAATAATAGAAATAAACCTGCCTTTTACGTCTAATTTTCTTTCTGATCGCGTTCCATCTATCATAATCCCAGCAATGCTGCTGGTGCTTCTGTGACGTTTATCTATAAAAATGATTTGAAATTAAGACATCATTAGCAAGACCACAATATTACGAAATAATAGTATTTCCAAGTAAAATATACATTTTATAAATAAAATATACACAAATTTCATTTGTGCATTTTAGTTGCTCACTTTTCATCATAGATTACAACATAGACACAATCATCCGATATAAAAGAATCTTTCACCAATTTCAGGATGGACATACCTACGCTACATTTTCCACGCGTGCCGCGGGCAACTGCTATCTAAATATAATCATCAACACTTAGCAAAATTATAATGTCAGGCGTCAAATGTATGTCAGGCTTAATTTTGATTTACATACATACTTTGTCAAGCGTTACATCTTTTTTTTTTAACGCGGACGAAGTCGCGGCCACCAGCTAGTGTTTAAATAAATATAATTAATGATGTACTTAGTTGTAGGTAAGTTAGGTTACTAGCATAACGTAGTCGTAGTGTACCTATGCGGCTCTTCAAGCACGCGTAGAATTGGTTGAGATTTTTACACATTTCTATTTCTAATCTATTTGTTGCGAATTACAATTAAAATATTCTTAAACTGTACAGATAAATAGAGTGTAAATATTCTTCTTGGGAGGTATTGTTACACTTGGAGCCTACCTTTTGATAACTTTAAACCGTCGCCCATATCAACTTGTAATTTTCATAGCACACTACTACAGAAAGTTTCGTGATAAATTTAAATTCACAAACGTTGGTATAAGAAATATAAAAAGGGAGTGTTATAATTGCAAAAACTATAAAATCATTACGTCAAACTTGTCAAAAGAGTTTAGAACAAGGAAGCATCGCGATTAACATCAAAATCAACATGGCCAGTTTACGTGAAAGAGTATCTGTAAGATGATTACGTGGTCTTTATCGTCTGAAAATAAGTCGCATATTAAAAATTTTCTGGCTTTGTATTAGGTATTCTCATGCACTAAATGCAAAATCTAGTTATTTAATTTTATTTATTTATTTAATTGTCGATTAAACGTGGTTGTTTCTATAGATAGTAAACGTGAAATAAATTGCCCCATTTAGCGCCACCTACAGGAGGTGGAGATACTTACATTTGTAAATAGTTCAATTTTAAGTCGAGAGAGCGTGTTGCTCTGCAAACTAAACAGACTAGTTTTCACTAGCTTTTGCCCGCCACCAATTAAAAAATTCAACGCCTGACAAAAATATATCAGCAATACTCCATTCAGGTTTTATTGCTCACATGTTCCTGACATGCATTTTATTTATTTTTAGATGAGAAACTCGGGTACAGTACATACTTTTGCACCAGGGTGAAAGGGGTACTTCCCAGACAGAATAAAAGAACCCTATGTCCTTTTCTGTATCCCTGACAACGTTTAGCACTTAAGCAAGATTAAGCACTTTTGCTTCTATATTGATTATAATAATATTTCTAACCTCAATCTCTGGTTTAATTATGTAATTTCAAAGATTTAAATCGATGTAATTTAAGTAATTCAACGAGCTATTAGCTCGGCTGTGAACGTTACGAGTAATATTTTTTAAGCGTATTTTATATGTATATATCTATCTAACAGACTAATCCTGCGGCCAGGTGCACAGATGACCTGAAGAGGTTCGCAGGAAGCGGCTGGATGCGAAGAACAGAAAACCGTGCGTGGTGGCGAGCCTTGGGAGAAAGTTACATCTAGCAGTGGAGACACGAGGCTGCTGATGACTAGAAGCACGTGGCCACGGCGGAATTTTAAGGTGTTTGAAAAAAAAAACTAACAATTTTGTTCTTATATTTATTAATACAATATTTTAATATACACCTATTCTACATGAAGACACGGTAATTACGGTAAAACTGTAATGTTCCCTGATGTTAAAGCAACTAAATAAACAAATAAAATTATGGAACTCCCCTAATCCATTTCAAAACGCAAAATTTAAAAAAAACATGGAACATTTACATTTACTTAACAATTTTGAAAGACACATTGTCTTTTCCAAAAATTGTAATAAAAAAATCATTTATAATTTCAACTTTCATTAATGTTTTTTAATAAAACTATAATATTGCAGTTAGCTGAGTTAGCCTAGCATGCTGTATATTAGAATCCAAAGAAAACTTATTTTGTACAAGTTGAATTTCATAAAGGATATAATATTTCATGGGTTCAAAATATGCGTTAAAATACTGTAAAAATACTTATATTAATCACGTTTCATACTAAATGGAATTAAAATTTAGAAACATTAATAAACATCATATAATCATAAAAAGCAATTAAATATATTAAAACTGACAAAATAGCTTCCAATATTTAATCCAGTGATTTATATTTTTAAGTTAAATAATAATTTTTTAAATTCAATAAAATTATATCCAATTAAAAAAAACTTTATTTAAGACTATGCCTTAGAGAATTCACTTTTTCATGACAAATGACAACATTAAATTTTAAACAAAAATCAATGCTTTCGGGCTACTGCTGAATATAATTTTATTCATTTCTTGCTCTGTGTAGAGTAAAAATAATGCAATCATTTTCTTCATTTCAATCAATTTTTAATATACCTATAATTACGAGTTTATATACTATTATGTAGAACTTGTATTTGTAACAGTACAAAAATTATTTCCATAAAGCTTATACAACAATCATGGATTACTTAACAAATATTTCTATTTTAAATCGGAGGCTTCAATATATAATTTGTAAAATGTAAAATTCAATAGGCGAATAATGCAGCGAATGTGACTATAAAACGCTTATTGTCTTGAAATGTATCATCGATTCGCGCTTAAAATATATATACCTAAATAATATATACAGAGCATAACATTTTAAAATTAAAAAAAAAAAACACGGAAGTTTTTACTGCGCACTTAAAAAATGTTTCATATTTTTATTAAGGTCACGAATACACACACCTTAACCAACACGGAATAAAGTGACATTTATTTATTGTTCTTTCCGAGTGGTCCAAAGGAAGGACAGCTCACTAATTTTAAACAGTTTAAACATAATAGTGTCGAACTCAATCGAAACTTTAAACAAAATTTATATGGAGCTAAACTCAAACCCTCTGGACGACTTTGACACTTCCTAACTTGTCCATTTCCTAATTCGTTCACTCCACAACGTCTCTTTTTCTCCACTTCCTCAACAGTCTAATCTCAATTTGTACATTTCCTAAAGAGGTCGTTCCTAATTTAGACGTTTCGTCCAATTAATCCAAAACGCATGTTTGATGGTTAGGTAATTTCAGTTACGAACATGGATGAGGGGGATAAAATTACGTAATGAAATTTAAAAAAAGCAATAGAATTGTATGCTGGGACATAGTAGAAGTGAAACTTCAACGGACAAGTTGCCGCCTCTCACCACGCGATATATCTACCCTCTACCTACCCTCCCCCCTCCACGCGGCCGTAACGCTTTTTCGTAACAGAAAAATCCTAATGGTTGCCGTTTGGTTTTACGCAATAGAAGCAGATATTAGACGGTATCATTATAAAAGGATTAAATTCACGAAGTGACTTTCAAAGTTGTCAAGATAAGATGGAAGACAAGTTAGGAAGTGGCCAAGTCGTCCGGACGAACACAGATATTATATTTATATATATATACTCTGTATATACGCCAAAAAGGTATAAGCGGACCCGTTCCTAATTACACTTAAAAACAACTTTCTAGCGTTCATTATATTCAAATTCAAACGTAGAAAAATAATTATCCTAAATTTATTTTGAAGGCTGCATCACACAAAAGTACGAACGCCATTTCATTAATAAAAACCTTAGAATTGTTTTAAATCTAGAATAAAAAAAATCATCAACAAACCGAGAACATCGAGAAAAATTTATAAACTAAATGGACTGTGTCGTTGATTCATAAAAAATCCGTCATTTATTTCTCGATTGGCCTGGGAAAGGCACTAATTTAAGTTCAATAAAATATAGACTGAATTTCATTGGCAAACTTATTTGTAAACGTACAAATGCATATCATTGTGCATAAAATTTTCATTTCACTTACAGCACCTCATTTCTTCCGAGTTCATTAAGTGATTCATGATGTTGTTATGTTTCATATAAATGAATAGGTACAAATGACTTCTCATTATAAGTATAGTAATTACAAATAGCGTTAATTTTGTATATAAAAAAAAACTATGCCACTTTATATGTAATATTATAAAATTACTTAAATTTCTAAAGCGTAAAACATGCAGTCGTTTAAAGTTAACAAATATTTCTTGGCTAATTATTCATAGCTTTTTGTTTACAATATATGGCATAGTATAATATTTTAAAATGTTACATGTTAAAATTAAATACACGAATAAAAATGTTAACTTTTTAAGGAATAATTGAAAAAATATAGAAGACATTTAAATGACGAGTCAAGCCTCTTGAAAAATCTATGTCGTTCAACAATGTTTCAATTTTGTACTGACAATTTTTTGACAATTTTCTCGACCACAGATTTCTCCAAAAGAATCGAGTCGCATTTAAATCCCCAAATTGATAGCAGAGACCCGTCGCTGGTTAAAAATAAAGAAACAAACAAATACTGAATATGAATGGGAAAATATTGCGACATCTCGTATGGTTATATATATAGTCTCTGCTTTTCACTTAGTATTGATGGAAATTATAGAACAACACATTTCCTCCTCTTAACTGGTTCCGGAGGCTCGAGTGCCGCCAGAATGGCTTCATCAAACACATTCTTCAGCCCCTTCTGAAATGTGAAAACATAATTAAATTTTTAATCTAAATAAATCTATACTGTGATAACAAGTTATAATTAAAAATTAAAAAGTAAGCCCCGAGTTTCTATCAAACACGCAATATCGGCTGCAAGTTGTTAAGTTGGATGTCCTTTAGACTACTCGATGCTTCAGCACCAGATCAAGGTTACCATGTCATGAAAGTAAGTCAACTAGGAAATGAGCTGATGAAAGGCTGCTGATATTCAAACGCCTAAATCATAAACTATAGCTAAGAACCATTTCGACATGTCAGCGTATATTACATTCTATGACGTGAATGGATGAAGGTGATAAGTCGCTTAATTCCAATTTTGAGTAAATCGAGGTTGAAGTTTTACTTTTAATTTTTGACATAAGTCGCCACTGAACTGATTTTTGTACTAAATTATGATGCAAAGTTGTGTAAACAACCTAAAATATTAATGATATGACAGCAATTAAACACTTTTATTATTTTTTTATTATTTAATTAAAAAAAAAAGTGAACATAGCTCCTTCTTCCATTAACAAAAGTAAACTTTTCTGCACTTTTTGCTTTTTAAAAATTAACTGTACATAACACCTTTTTAACTTTCTATTTTCAAAATATGTCGTAAATCGACGATCTTAAGGTCTGTAATCATTTATATGGACATATTACCTTCATCAACGCAAAAAAATCGAAAAAAAAAAACCCAAATTGCGACATATCACCTTCATCCACTCACGTCTTCAATTACTCTCTGTATCTTTATAAACATTCTAAAATTCTATCCTGAAAAGAGGTCACTGTAAATCTATAAAAGAATCATGAATATTTGCAACTTTAAGAATGTCATAAAAAAAATATGAAAGATTACCTGTGTTAATGCAGAGCACTCCACATATTTGACAGCTTTCAACTCCTTGGCTAGTTTCTCTCCTTGGTCCAGGGAAACCGGCTTTTGTTTAATTTTTGCGAGCTTTTCTAACTGGGCTGGGTCATCACGTAGATCTATCTGAGTTCCAACCAGAAGAAACGGTGTTTTCTGTTGATGATGCGTAATTTCGGGCACCCACTGTGTAAAAAATACTAACATTTACAATAATTGCAGACATATCAATTTGACAGCACATTTTCCCTATTTTAATTAAAAAAAATTAACTCTATAAATAACTCTAGTAGTAAAACCATAGATAATAGGTGGTCACCTTTTCCTTGACGTTTTCAAAAGAACTCGGGCTCACTACACTGAAGCACACGAGGAAAACGTCCGTCTGTGGATAGCTTAGTGGTCTCAGTCTATCGTAATCTTCCTGACCTAAACAGAACAAAATTAAAAAGTCAGTTAAATAATAATACTTAAATAATAAAAATTTAGATCTAAATGTCAATGCATTTTAATACAATTTCGAATAATTCAAATTGATATAATATAGTCAGGTTATTTCTTCATTTATATTTCTCATTGCTTACTTGTCATAATCCCACATAATTCACAATTATACTCACAATTTGTTTTATCTATATAATTATAAGTAATAGTAATGTATACTATTAATGAAAATAAAATAATTCACTACAACTTTAAAAAAAAATTCCAACAGTGAAATTTTCAAATCGAGACATATTTTGCAAATTAAAAAACATACACCTTATTAATTTTTTATTAATGAAATTGTATGAACTTTATATCTTTTCATGTGAGCATTATTTTGGGGTTTATACATTGACTGCAAAATCACACACTATTGTCACTTTTGAAATGTCTTTCCTATTAGTATTCATGACACCCTTAAATGCCTACTACTACCACTATAATTTTTTTTCTTTAAATCTGTAATCAATCTGTCAACTATAAGCAGATGGGCCTGAACAATGCTGGAATCACTCAGAGATTGACCTTCCTGTGAAGGTCACTCTATCTTGGTTGATTAAACATTTACTTATTAGTTTTTCTTTTTGAGTTTTCTACTTAAATAAATAAATAAATAAAGCCTTTATTTCTGACATTTTACAATATTTCTAGTTTTTTTGAGTTACATTTTTTTTTTATTTGTTCTTAGAAACTATCTATTGGGTTTTCCTTTTCCGTGTCAGCTTGCCCTTTGGCAAAGGCCTCCCCTAGAATTCGCCACAATCCCTTGTCCATAGCTTTCCTTCTCCATAGTGAACCTGCCGATTCCCTGATATCGTCCTCCCATCTTTTTCTTTCCTTTTCTTCTCTTCCCATCACGCGGGTACCACGTAATCACATCTTTCGACCATTGGTTTTTCTTACTTCTCAGTGTATGCCCAATCCATTTCCATTTTAATCTCTTCACTGTATAATATGTTATATCTATTACTTTTGTCTTTTCTCTTATAATTGAAAGTCCAATTCTGTCCTTTGATTTTATGTTTAACATACTCCTCTCCATTCTGTTTTGATATACTTTTAAAGCTTTCATATACTTTTCAGTTAAAGCCCATGTTTGGCAACCATAAGACATGCAAGGCAGTATACACATGTTGAATATTTTTTTCTTAATTTGGATTGAAAATTGGGGATTTTTCATTACCTCCTTGAGTGACCAGTACCTTTTCCAAGAGTTGCATTTCTTTCTGTGTTTGATCTTCTGGTGAAATTATTTGGCCTAGGTATTTATAGCTGTCAACATATTCTATGAAACTGTTGTTTACTTGTATCGGTACTTGCAGTTGGTTAGTCATTAATTTTGTTTTCTCAGTATTCATTGTAAGTCCCACTACTTCGCTTGTCCTTACTAGTTGCTATAACATGTTTTCTACTTACAGGTCCATAACTACAAAATTAAAAAGATAAAATATACACAAAAAAAAACTTACCAGCAGTATCAAAGAGACCCAGGGTGTACGGTTCTCCACCAATCATGACGGTCACAGCGTAGTTGTCGAAAACTGTGGGTACATATTCAGACGGAAACTTGTTTGTCGTGTAGCTGATCAAAAGGCAGGTTTTACCGACGGCTCCATCACCCACTACCACACACTTGATTGTTTGCATCGTGACACTTTTAAAGTTGACGGCTACTTTTGGATTTGCACTCGCTTGTGTTACTTCTTAGAATATTATCCGTGTGGTGTTCAAAGGTTCACTGCACATAGCAATCTCAACACAGACTGGTTTCCTGCAATAATAATAGTAATAAATGTAATCTCAACCAACATCTCGAGAGGCTCTCACTAGACGGCTGGATCAAGGGACCGATTCAGAAGGCGATACTTTTTGAAAGTGGAACCCTAACCACTGGTAGCTTGGACCTTACCCTTCTACCAATGGACAGTTAATTTTAAGTTTTTATAATATTTATTGTTTTGTACTAAAATATATTGCCAAAAACAGGGAAAACTGGATGAGGATGGAGGAGGCTTATACCCAGATGGGTTCAAAATTATAAAAAAATTAAAATTATAAAAATGGGAATTATATAGTTATTGAAAAAAAGCTTATATAAAATTATATATTGTATAAAATTTCACATTAAGTAATGTTGGGGTCGGAAAATTTAAAATCTCTGTGTAAGTATTCTTATCTAGTACAGACAAAAAGAGAACAATAATAAAATTATAAATCATATATATGTAATTGCAATGTAATGATTTTTTTTAATATTTTAGGTGTTTTAAAAGGGTACATAGCGAAAGTACTAAAGGTTGATTTTTTAAGAGCTATCGGATTTAATTTTCGAAAAAAACACATAAAATTCAGAAACATTTATGAAATCTTTATTTGAGTCGATAGAACGATCGATATAATTTAGTGTTTGAAGATTATTTCATGTAAATGTTGGCCGCAGCTGCGCTTCAAATGATCCATACGCCGAGTCCAATTTTTACATACTCTCTCCAACATATCGGCCGGTATCTCACGAATAAATTCTTCAATATTCTCTTCTAGTGCGTCAATCGAAGCGGGCTTGTTGCTATAGACATGAGCCTTAACATAGCCCCACAAAAAATAGTCTAGAGGCGTTAAATCACACGATCTAGGCGGCCAATTGACCGGCCCCAAACGTGAGATAAACTGCTCACCGAACTCGCCTCTCAATTGGGCCATTGTTTCGCGTGCTGTGTGGCATGTGGCACCGTCTTGTTGAAACCACATGTCATGCAAGTCCAGCTCTTCCATTTTGGGCAAAAAAAAGTTTGTAATTTTATTCGTGAGATACCGGCCGATATGTTGGAGAGAGTATGTAAAAATTGGACTCGGCGTATGGATCATTTGAAGCGCAGCCGCGGCCAACATTTACATGAAATAATCTTCAAACACTAAATTATATCGATCGTTCTATCGACTCAAATAAAGATTTCATAAATGTTTCTGAATTTTATGTGTTTTTTTCGAAAATTAAATCCGATAGCTCTTAAAAAATCACCCTTTATAAGGATTGAAAATCCTATCTTGCAGAAGGTATTCTGCAACGGAAAAATTACATTTGACTATCATTAATCATGAATAATCGCTTTGAAATACGAAAGAACATAGTAAAAAAATAACGAAATAGATCTGATTATCGATATCGACATAACCACACATATCTAACTAGTCATCGCCAATCTCCATAAACGCTTCCTCAGAACAACGTCACGTATCCCACATTAAAACCATCCAGAGTTTTATTCGCATTTTCAAAGAAATATATCACCCAATTAGTTTCCCAATTAACGGCGCACAAACAACAAAAATAATTATTTGTAACAAATCCCCGATTTTCTACATAAGCAACTACACTTTAAATTATGACGTCCATTTTGTGTCGCGTCGTATCATGTAAAATATTTATTGTTCTTTCATTAATATAGATAAAAAATTAACTTATTTAGTAATATTCTACTCACCAAAAAGGATGACACTTTCAGCAAATATAAATTGTATATTTCTCTTAAATCTAAATGATAGTAGAATACACGCACGAATAAAATTATGTTATCGGCTCGACACAGCAAAGCAGCACAACTGAATGAATACTGAATTACTGAATGGTTGGAATGGAATGAAATGGAATTGAAAGGATTTGGATTATGGAATGATCTAAAAATCTATATGCACTGCCACCTGCCACTGAACTGCTGTATGTATATATGTATATGGGAGTGAAGAGGGTAAATCGTGGTTAAATAATGACAGTACTAAAAATCTTTAAGTCACAGATCAACAAATTATTCATACACAGTTTCACACTTACCTGCCGCATGCAATGCAAATGTGCAAGGAATATTCTTATTGCGGATATTAAATCTCTTATTAATAATTTAATAAGGGTGGGGTGCACCATACCACTGGTTAAAGTAAAGGTTGACGTCAAATTTGTCACTAACAATAACCTGACTTTAACCGTTTCTGCGAAACTCGTTGCACCGGCATATTTGTAAGCTAAGTTAAAGTTACCAGGGTTACCAGTCTAATGAGTTGTAATTTACTTCAGAATCTTTCAGAATCGTTGTGGGAAATATTTTTGGATTACTCGAGGTAGATTTGTTTATGAATCATTATAGTGTTGATATTTTGTGTATTACAGAGCATTGGCTAAATAATTATCAATACATATACAGTTTCAGTAACCACCAGGTTGTAAGCTCTTTTAATAGAAAAAATATTTTGAGAGGAGGTTCTTTGATTATTACTAAGAAGCAGTTTAAATGTAAGGAAAGGAAAGATATTATGAATCTATCTGTTGAGGGGGTTACTGAACTGTCGTGTATTGAATTGGAGCAGACTACAGTAGTATGCGTATACAAACCCCCTAGCGCACCTTTTGATAGCTTTTTAAAGATCATGGAAAGTGTATTGTTAAGGGTATGCACATCTCATAAAGGTGTCGTAATTTGTGGAGATTTTAATGTTAACATACTAGATGGTTCTACAATTACTATTAATTTTCTAAATCTGTTTAGGTCCTTTAACTTGTACAACGTTTTCTATGAACCAACAAGGATAACTGCCACAAGTGGTTCCTGTATTGATAACATATTTTGTAATGTAAAATCATATAACAAATCAGTCCTGAATGTACTAGACTCTGACCACTGTGGTTTATTTGTGTCAATTAATTCAAATATAAGTCAATCTCAAAGAAAGCATATTAATTTTGTTCCAATTACTCAGAATCGCATTCAACAATTTAGGGCTAATTTAAATAATAAATTACCTGGGTTGCCATATCATGATACTCTTAATGAAATGTATGGCTCTTTATTTAAATTAATTAGTGATGAATTTAGTAAAGTCTTTACCACAAAATCTCATTTAGTTAGCAATTTTATGGCATTTAATGAGTGGGCAACTCATGGCATCTACACAAGTAGAAATAGGCTTTATGAGTTGTATGGTCAGAAACAGTATAATCATAATCCAGAGTTTAGAGAATATGTAAAAAAATATTCAAAATTGTTTAAAAAAGTCTGTTATATGGCAAAATCTATTCATGTAAAAAATAAAATTATGAGTGCGACAAATAAAGTAAAAACTACATGGAACATCATTAACAGGGAAACTGGAAGAAACCAAACTCATAATGACAGCTTTAATTTAAAAATAAATGATCAGGTCTTTAAGGCAGATATGGATGTGGCCTCAGAGTTTGAAAACTTCTTTTCTAGCATTCCTGTTAATCTTACTCGGACACTAAACTCATCGTCAATTGCTGCTGAGAATCTACTTAAACAGAATGTAAAAGAATGTGATACAGCGTTTGAATTTACATTTGTTAGCCCAGGTGACATTGTGAAATTTTTTAAGACAATTGTAATAAAAAAAACTGTAGATCTTTGGGGCATGTCAGTGAAAACTGTTGCCTCTGTAATCAATATAATTGCACCTCATTTAGCAACTGTGTTCAATTGCTGTGTTACATGTGGCGAATTTCCTAATTTAATGAAAATTAGTAGGGTTGTGCCTTTATTTAAATCGAATGATGCAACTAATCCCGCTAATTATAGACCGATTTCAATACTTCCGACCCTTAGTAAAATTTTTGAAAAAATTATTTTGAGTCAATTACTTAAACATTTCAATGACCATAATTTACTTTTTAATAAGCAGTTTGGTTTCACTAAGGGGCGTTCAACTACGGACGCAGGTGTTGAACTATTGAAAAATATATTTGAGGCATGGGAGGACTCGCAGGATGCTCTTGGTATTTTTTGCGATTTGTCCAAAGCCTTTGACTGTGTCCAGCATGACACTTTAATAAGGAAATTGTGCCACTATGGAATTAAGAATAAGGCTCTCGATCTTCTGACTTCTTATCTGAGCCATAGAATTCAGAAGGTCGATGTTAATGGTAGGAAATCTCTGGGTTCTTTAGTTAAAATGGGCGTCCCTCAAGGCTCGATTCTCGGTCCGTTTTTGTTCCTAGTTTATATTAATGATTTGCCTCATTCTGTGAATAAGCACAGTATTGTCTTGTTTGCTGATGACACTTCATTAATATTTAAGATTAAAAGGCAACTTGGGTGCTTTAATGAGATAAATTATGCACTTTCTAACGTAGTGCATTGGTTTAGTGTTAATAATCTCCTTTTAAATGCCACAAAAACTAAACTTGTTAAATTCAGTACCCCGAACGTTAAAAATATTGGAACGAATGTGATTTTGGGTAGTGAAAAATTGGAGCCCGTGGAATCAACAGTATTTTTAGGTATTACCGTAGATTCGAAATTACAATGGGGTCCTCATATTGAGAAATTAAGTAAAAGGCTTAGCTCTGCAGCTTATGCAGTTAAACAGATTCGACGTCTAACAGATGTCGATACAGCTAGGATTGTCTATTTTAGTTACTTCCACAGTATAATGTGTTATGGGATTCTTCTTTGGGGTAGCGCTGCGGACATAAATACTATTTTTATTTTACAAAAAAGGGCCATTAGAGCCATCTATCAACTAGATCCGCAGTGTTCTCTCAGAGAAAAGTTCAAAGAAATAAAAATTTTAACTGTTACATGTCAGTATATTTATGACAATTTAATTTACGCTCATAAAAATATTAGTCAGTTTAATAAAAAATGTGATGTACACAATATAAATACTAGGTTCAAAAATAATTTAGATTTACATAAGACGCGACTCCACAAGATAAGTAATTCTTTTATGGGTCAATGTATACGGTTTTATAATAAACTACCTGAGATGATAAGAGCCTTATCTATAAATAAATTTAAAGGTGTCATTAAAGCCAAACTCCTCTCGAAAGGCTACTATAAGGTCACTGATTATTTAAGTGACAATGAAGCCTGGATTTAGAGCTTGGATCCGGAGCTCATACTATGTTTTGCTTAGTATTGTATATGAACTTTATGTTTGTATTAAGTGTACATAATTGTAATTTTTATATTTTAAAGATGACAAAAAGAATAGTATCCTGAGTTTCTTTCGGGGTTTCTTCTCAGGATCGTCATCTTGGCTTTTTTTCCGAAACCCTAGTAAATAGTAAATTTAAATTTATAATGACGATCATAAGAGTTTCGTGAGAAACCTAATTGATAAATAAATATTTTGATTTTGATTTTGATTTTGACTAAAGATAGTCATATTTTCGAGCAGTCACTTTTCTAATTTGAATTAAAACGTAAAGTGATAAATACAAAGAGGAATATAATCACTTCGTTCGATAAATATTGTTACGGATTTGAATAAAAATGTAAGAAAAACGTATTTCACATGCAAAGATTGGAGAAATTGCAATTGGACATAAAAATATTTAAAAAAAAAAATAGATTTCTAGTTCTTTTTTATGTTAAGGTCGGCAAACAGGTTGACGGTCCACTTGATGGTATGTGGCTACCGTCGCCTATAACACAAGCAACACCACAGGCGCTGAATGCGCTACCGACTACAGTAGGATTAAGGATAAGGCATTGGGAAGGGATAGGGAAATGGGCTCTGGCATCACTTATTCAATCACTGAAACACAACAGCACACATGCTGTTATTTCATGGTGGTCTTCTGTAAGTTAGTTTAATTAAATTAAAAACGTATATTTAAAAAAAATGGCTATTATTTTCTCATATGTTATTGTCGTAGTCTACTAAAATAATTATTTATCAATTGTGACCTGTTGCGATCATCATTCCTTGCCACTGTATGTAATATATTTTCTTCATTACTGGATGATGTAATATGGTCCTCATTCCTATTTAGCTCTAATGGCGGATCCTTAATTTTTTTACAAGTATTGTGCAGTACAGCAGTTGCCACTATGGCGGGCTGGACTCTCTCTAGGTTAGTCCTTATTTTTATTGATTGACAGGGCTGGAAATCTTCTTTTCCAACATCCAAACACCCTTTCTATTACGTTTCTGGTACGTATTTGGCTTTCGTTATATAATATCTCTCCATCAGTAATGGGATCACGCACAGGTGTTATTTTGTATAACGATGCCTTTTCCTTTTCAAAATGTTGGAGTGCCGCTTTCTCTATGGTTTCAACAATTCAATTCCATGTCACTGTTCCGTTTATATTTTATCTTGTCATATTTTTATTTTTTTTATAATATAAAGGTGGCAGACAGGCTGGCGGCTCACTTGATGGTAAGTGGTTACCGTCGCCTAAGGACACAAGCAACACCAAGGGGAGTGCTAGTGCGCTGCCTACATTGTAGGAATTTGTTTACCCTCCGCTTGAAGTAGCCCATATTGTAGCATTCATATTCTTCGAATTGGAAAAACTGTTTTATATGTATGTAACATGTATACTGAATAAAGATAGTGTAATTAATATAAAGCCGATATAATTCGACGCGTTCATTTGACACTTGACGTTATAGTTAACAATAACAATAACTTTGACCAGCGAAGAATGAGCGTTTAAGGTTACGGTTAAAGTTATGACGTCATTTGATCTGGTGCAACTCATTTTCGGCCTAACCGTTACTTTAACTGAATTTACGACTTTTGTTAAAGTTAAAGTAAGATGGTGCAACCCACAGATTATTATGTTATTATACGTGCAACCCACCCTAAGTCTTTTATTAAATAAGTCCTTTGAAACTTGAAAGTAGCCTGTGTTGTTTATATATGCCAGACTCATGTCATAATAACTGTCAAAATTGCATGGTACATTTTTGTACGACACAATTATTTAGTTCCAAGTTGATTTTTAGTTTAAAATAAATTAATAGAAGCAACAGAAGAAATGGCACATAGGAGTTTCTGTGGACGGCACGTTATCGCATGATGTAAAGTGTACGAATAACCCGCGAGACATGCTATATTTTGTAACGTTTTCTAGTAACAATAAATATGAGCCTACATTATTGTATAAGTTCTGTGAATAATTCTTATTTGTATTTAAATTTTCCTTAATATTGACAGGATAAGTAACCTTGGTAACATTGTTAAGTAAACAATGACTGGGTCAACGCTTCCCGAGAGGGTTGGTCAAATTTACTATACTTATGGGCTGTTTTGCTCATCTTATCCCAATTCCGCAGTTATATTAGCTCTATCTGTAGTTTTACTCTGCTGGTAAGTCTTCCTATTGAATATTTTTATAACGATTCTGTTATTATTTTTATAATTGTATAGATAATAACATAATATCAAAATCCAACATCACAATATTTAGTTAGACTATAACCTAAAAATAGTCAAATCATTATTAAATATTATATTTGTTCACGCTCCTCATATAAAATAAATTGTTTAGATTAGATATTAAAATCAAATGACAGCATGGAATACAATAAGAATCTGTTACAGTCTATATTTGAAATAGAATTCTTTAATAAGTAAATAAAACATTTGCTTAGCATAATATAATTATTAATCATTAAAATCTATACTAATATTATAAAGGGAGAAGATTTGTATGTTTGTTAATGAATGAGTGATTTTAAAAATTCTTTCACCTATAGAAAGCTACATTGTCAGCGAGTAACATAGGCTATATTTTATAAAGTCACCTCCTTCTTTTCAGCTATCCCCTATTAAACGTGCCCCTGCCTGGAAATATACCAATTGTTATAAATCTATCCTCGCAAATGAATGAGCAATTGTTCAACAATGTTGGCTGTAATCAAAATAATTCATGTTATCCTGGTATGTAATATCATCTTTACATAGTGTAAAATGAGGTTGATTCCCACTGTCTGTCACTCTTATATCTAACACTTTTGTATGCTCAGTGGATTTTAATGTGGTTTCATAAACTTTAGTTTTCAATAGTTAAAATTTATTTTCTTTTGTATTTATTTTAATTATCTATACATATAAAAAAATCATAAACAAGCTGTGTCTGTACATTAGATATTTTTTCAAATAACAATTTGTACATGTATTGAGGTCAAAAAACACTTGAAATTTTTGTCTGTTTGTGTGTGCGTTTATGCACGCTAATAGGATACTTTTTAATACTCGAAAAATGTTAGGGATTTTCAAAAACCATACTATACAGCATACAAAGTTGCGGGCACCGGCTAGTACCAACATTTCATTTAGTTACATTTATTACTACAGTAGTTACATTTATTGATTAAGTAGGTACATACAATAGTTAAGATTTATTCCAGTTTATTTCAACTTATAATATAATCGTGGTCGTGATTCCCTACGAGAACTGTTCAAAGAAATTGATATTCTCACGGTATCCTCACAGTACATTTTTGAAAACATCTTATATGTTCGCAAAAATAAATCGTTATTTCTGAAAGGTTCTGATATTCACAGCGTAAACACTAGAAATAAAAATAAAATAGTGCAACCACAATTTAGACTGAGTAAAGTAAAAAACACATTTATGGGTAACTGTATTCGCTTCTATAATAAAATACCAGATGATATTTTAAATTTGTCCGATTGCCAGTTTAAATCCAAAATTAAAAAGATGTTGTATTCAAAGGCATATTACAAAGTAGATGATTATTTGGAGGATAATGACGTCTCGTCTACGGTTGCTCCAACTCAGCATAATGGATAAGCATAATACATACTTTACAATTATAATGTAATGTAATATTTGTTTATTTACAATTGAAAACATAAAAGATGCGATTTCTGTGGAGTTTCTTTGGCCGTTCTCCACAGAGGAATGCACACCTTGGTAGTGAACGTGTCATTCTCTGACGTCTAAAAGCGATTTTGTAAATCCTATTTCGAATAAAATGTTTTTGAATTTGAAATTGAATTTGAATATATTGTTTACAGAGGTGTGGTTGCCACTCGGGTTTCTAAAAAATGAGACACAAAAACTTCCTTACCTGTGGGCGAAAGACCAACCACTTTTGTATGCTCAACAGATTATCATGAAAATAGGTAAACATTTTCTAACAAATACTTTATTATTCTGCATTGTTTGCAACTAGTCATTATGGTAAGACTTTTGGGAGTTTTCGAAAATCCACATTCTCGAACTGAATGACGTTCTTTCATGATATTTTGCTTTAAACCTTAATGAGGTTTCTTGATGTCATGACAAAGTTAATGATATACCACATCAGATTATAGGCTCTGGAGGCTGATTACTGAAATAATTATTAAAAAAAAATTTGGGGTGCAAAGAAAAGATAGGAACAAAACAGTATCAGCCCTGTTGGACACCAAATTTTTGTCCCATAAGCTTATCATTGCATTCTTGACTTAAAAATCATCAATCTTTTTTACTATAAACATTTCAGGTGTATCTCCTTGGACTTCCAATTTGAAAATGTGGGATGCTTTTAGAGCACCATTACAAGAAGTATTCAGGCTTCTTGAAACTGTCAGAAATCACGAGGATCCTGAAACGTAAGTAGAAATCATATTTAATATACCTACTCTTGTTTGTGGTCTACCAACCCACTAGGGAGACATATTTTTTTGCATGATTAAAAGGCTTAATGAAACTAACCATAACAGGAACCGAAACACAGTAAGGGATATAAGGGGTCCATAAGGGATACCAGAGCCCATTACCCTATCGCTTCCCTAACCTTTCCATATTCGACAGCGTATTTGCAGCACCTATGGCGTTGCTTACGTTATATAGGACATAAAATAAGAAATTACGGAAAAAACGCTAGTTAGTTAATAAAATACTTGAATAATACTAGCTTGAAGAAAAATTGTAATGATATGATATTGAACCGTTTTAATATATGGTTATTAATATTTTCAGAAAGAGCACATTGTCGCAGTATTGTTATCAGATTGAAAGCATGAAGCGCATAGACAGCAAGGCGAGTGTAGAGAGGATTCTACCAGAATACAGCTGTTTGCTTCTTTCCCCGGCCAACCTGTGGCAGCAGAACTTGCAAACATTCTCTCTCGATACAAACATCATCAATACTGTTTATAACTATCAGGTCAGTTTTTATATGACATTTAGTGCAAAATGCCTATAAATAGGTGCAATTTAAATCTTTAGAGAGATGTATCTACTAAAATATCTTTAGAGATGTAATTATCTTTACAGAGATGTAAACACTCGTTAATTTCTAGATGGATAATGCAATTTTTAACTTTTTACTGTTATTTAACTGGTATAAAAAGCAAAAGAAAAATAAATTTAATTTAACAAAAAGTTAATTCAACTCGAATTCCAATAACAAGATCACTGGCACACCATATTCATTATCATCTGAGCCACTACTAGACATAGGCCTTCCCTTATAGATTTGGGAGCTACCGTAGCCAGGAATAGCGTGATCTGGCTTCAATCGTTCTTCAAAGTGTTTTACATTGGGTATCTATTCTTTTTTTTTTATGTTAAGCTCAACAGACAGGCTGGCGGTTCGCTTGATGATAGGTGGCTACCGTCGCCTATAACACGAGCATCGGCAAAGGTGCTGCAAGTGCTGCCATAGTAGATTTAAAGATAGGAAGGAAAGGGGAAATAGGATCTGGAATCCCTTAATCACTCACCGAAAAACAACAGCACACGTGTTGTTATTTCACGGTGGTATTCAGTAAGGGGGGTGGTTACTGCCGCCAGACGAGCTGCCCAAATGATTGCGAAATGAAACGTGCCCTGCCACTACTTTTCAAATCCAGACCAGAGCCAAGTAAAAAATTTTCAAAGGATAAAATTTTAAATTTCAACAATTTTTATGGGAGTTAACGGAAGTCCCATCTGGTTTTCATTAGTTGTCATGAACATCCTATTATGTGACGTACATATGACGCATTTTCATTGAAAACAGGCTTTAAAATGGCATTAAAAGCATAAAGTAGCTGTCCTCGACATTTTTTATACTTAATGTCTGTGATAATGTTCTTGAAAATTCATTTGGATAAAATATATTAACAAACTAAAGGTAACACATGAAAAAAGCAAGTTTTTGTGTTACGCTTTGCTTACTGGATTAGTGTGTGAGTAGGTACACTGGTAAAATTCGTGTCGAAATTAATACAAGGATAATTACGTTTTTTTTTTTTTTTTTTCAAATTTTAATAAAGCATCAATGCCTTCCACTGTATTTGAAGACTGTTTCAATCTGATCAACCGAATGATGTAATGTATAAATAATTTCTTAGTGATTACTTGTAGCTAGATATTTATTTATTTCAACACACATGGGTACATCAATGCAGGAGCAACCCCAATTCGATGTATCAGTTCCCAATCGATGTACTTTATTTAAATTACTTACATTACACAAATTACAAAAATTACAAAAAAACATGCGCACACAAGAAGTTACAAGAATACATAATAATAAACCAAAATTACCTACTATAAGACAACACAAATAGTTCCATCCTACTGAATTCGTTCAGTGTGCAATGGAACAGGTCAATCAATTGTTTACATGTAAAATGTTTACATATAAATATAAAAATATGATCTGTTTACATGTAAAATTAATTAAGGAAACTGAGTTATCAAGCTTTTCACACTTCTTATCTTATAATCATACACATGCAATAGATAAAATAATATTGATATAAATTTTTGCTTTGATTGCAATGTTGTTTTACGCTTTCAGATCATAAATAAGTATGAACATGGTACCAAATCTATAATTGAGCTAGTTTAAGAGGAAAGTATAGTTTTACGATCCTAACGAAATAGGTATTTAGGAAAACACATGCTTATCGCTCGTGCGCTCTTGCCCCCGGGCATCGTGCGATAGAGAGCGTTGCAGCTCGCGACTGACAATAGGTACTTTTTTTGATGAAATTTCCATTTCGGGAGAAAACAGTTTCCACTAACTAAATCTTAACAAATCACGTTGATTTTCATGTCTATCGTTTCAGCATAATATATTCTAAGTTTATAGGTTTCGCTTTTAAAAAGAAATTCGATTGTTTTTATAAAACAAACTGTTCAATTCGACAAAGCTTTAATCACAAAAATTAAGTTATTTGAGGTGCATATAAGTTTGAATCTATTGCAAATTTTGAAAAAAGGAAAAACTATAAACTTAGTCTTTCATTGTGTCAATAACATACAAAAAAACCATAGAGATTGGAAAATATTTAGAAGTGGAAAAACATTTTCTCTTTTTGTATGGACGAGTACGTACTATTCTTCCCTCTTAAAAGAAGATGATATTTTACAAAGAAAAATTGTATATTTTGTAATCTGTGAAATTGTTTAAGAGAAAATTAAAAACAATCTAATAAAACGATATATAAAAATTTGAAATGTAGACTATCGAATATGAACAAACGAAATTATTTGTTATGTCATAATTTTATGTATTTTTTAAGTATAATATCCACACACACCTAAAGATAGAGACAGAAACACACACATAAAGCAAGGCCAACGATACAACGCAAAGAGTGTAAACAAACTTTATGCGTGTTGTCAAGATGGCTACAGATGGCGCCGGTCGCTTCGCGTGAGGGAAAAGGACAGAGGGCCGGGGTTGTTTACATTGTTTGCGTTGTCTTCTTGGCTTTACGATATATTTTATGGTACAGGTTATTTCAGACAAAGTGGACGTTTCGTGTTTGTGGACTATCTGCAATTTGGACTACATGCTCTTAAATCAATAGAAAGCAGAATTTTGTGCCAATTTTATAGACATTTGAAAAATTTCAACAAAGAAATGTGTTGTTTATGCTTTGGGGCGAAATGGCAGAACATCATGCTTTCATATTATTACGTGGAGCACAATGACATACAAATAAAACCTACATTCTTAGTTTAAATAGCTATTTATATGTATATTAATATTTATACGTTAAAAACAAATTATTTTATTGTAACCATATGCCATATATATATAAACATTTTTAAAAGTGAATTGAACACTAGTGTTTAATTTTCACCTTTTTAAAACAGGTTCAAACTTAGGAGTGAGCTCCCGTAATTAAAAAAAAACATTAACATATTTTTTTTCTTTTTTCAGAAAGGAAAAGCATCCTTTTCGGAAATGGCGTTTGGTCTAAAACTTCGTGACTCCGGTATAAAGAGATATCCACTGCGAGCGCGTCCGCGTATCTTGCAATACGCCCTCACTGTGTTTTATCAAACTGCTAACGAAGGGTATGCATTGTGTATATTATGTGAATATTATCCTCGTCCTTAAAAAATAAGGAGTTCGGTTCACGTAGTCTAAGGTTGCTGAATGTTATGGTTAAATAGTCATAGCATTTGAATTGATTGTTGAGTTAAATAGTCATCTGAATTGATCCCAACGTGTACTCCTAAACTACTGAACCGATTTAGATAAAATTTTGTAACTATGTGTAATTTGGTCCATCTTAAAAGATAGGATAGTTTTTTTTGAACCCGTGCGAAACCGGAAGCTGGCCACTAGTCTATATAAAAAAATGTTATGTTGGTTTGTGTATCAAAAACTCGCCGACGGATTGACTTGAAATTTCACACAATATTGTATTTAAGCAGAGGAATGATCTTGTATACTTTTTTCCCCAAATTCCAACGGATACCGATTCCAACATAATTTTCATAGATTGACCGTTGTTATGGCAACCATGGAAGCACAGCGAAGCGTGGCCGGGTTCAACTAGTTATTTATAATATTTCAATATGAATTTGCCTTACTTCTAAGCTATCAACTTGACGTTAGACGTATAACACCTTAATTTTCGTTTTTAGGCTAATGAAAATGGTTGTCGGCAGTGCAGGCCCGATCATATGACCTGCTTGTAAATTAGATCTTGTATTATTTACAGGTTCATACAATCTTTAGTGAAAAAGCTAAAGGAGATGTACCCTTTGTATCAAGATACACCGTATATGCAAACCAATGATATGACGCTCATCTATTACCCCGGACAATTCAACTTTTACGAATGTGTACCATTGCTGATAACTTTTGTGGGATTATTTTTGTATGTGTACTTTTCTGTGAGAAAAATAGAATACGTCAAATCCAAATTGGGACTGGCGGCGTGCGCCGTCGTAACAATAGCCGGGAGCCTCTCTATGTCCATGGGGATATGTTTTTACTTTGGCTTCTCGTTGAGTCTTCAGGGGAAGGAGATATTTCCGTATTTGGTGATTATTGTCGGCTTAGAAAACGTGCTGGTGCTGACTAAGAGCGTAACATCGACGGACTCAAGACTTGACGTGAAAATAAGACTCGCCCAAGGCCTCAACAAGGAGGGTTGGTCTATAACCAAGAATTTGCTCACGGAAATCACAATTTTCACCGTTAGTTTTTTCACATTCGTGCCGTTCATCCAAGAATTTTCGATATTTATGATAGTGAGTTTAATATCTGATTACTTCGTACAAATGGTGTTCTTCGCGACAATACTCGGCATGGACGTGTGCAGGATGGAGTTTTATCAGGAACAGAACAGCAAGTTGCACTTGAAAGAATACTTTGCATCCAACAACTCATTGAATTGGCGCTTCAACAGCAGTCTCGAGGATAATAATTTGTCGCCACAAAGGATGACCAAGTCAATATCGCATCCGAGGTTAAATGGCTTAGCACAGAACAGTCCAACGGATGTTGTGGCAAAACGACATCCAAGCGTGTCCTGGCAGGAGAATAGAGTGCCCAAGAGGATACGATTGGTCAACATGTGGGCGAGAACCAGGTTTTTCCAACGGGCTTTTATGGTGTGGATGCTGGTTTGGATATCAATAATTGTATACGATTCGGGCGTCGTGGATTATTTCATAACGAATGTTGATAAAAACGACAATGGAACCGATGCGTATCGAAGAGGTCAAAAACGCAACGAATTTCAACAGTCAGTTTATTCATTGTACAATGAAAGTGAAGCTAACACTCTGATGTTTTCGTCTCTACTTGAATCATCAGAAACTGACGTAGGCCTTGCAGATACAAATGACACGACAATGTTGAAACATTCTCCTCTATCGCGTCCGTGGAGTAGGTGAGTTCTCTCTCATTTGGGTTATTTATTAAATTCTTAGGGAATTTCACAGGTACATTAAGTTATACATATAGTTAAATAGAAACTCATATACCATAATATATAAGAAATTTACACTCATGGTTAAAGGATAACAAAACATATTAACATTTATGGTGAAGTAAACATAATAATTTACAGAACCAGGTTTAAACATCTAAAGGTGAAGTAGGTATCTGACTGTGTGTCAATTCTATACTGTGTTATGTCAGAACGATTTTGACGTTGACAGCTAAGGTTCTTAATCAAAATTTACTGTCATCCCACGAAGTCGTAACCGTTAAATTTATTATCTGCTATAAATATAACTGTTTCATTATACAATTATAGTTATTTTTATCACTTAAGAAATCAGATATTCTAGCATAAGGTTTTTATGTTAATTATTTATCATTATTATTTTTCTGCTTGAACACGCCCCGAATTACTATAACATCCCAACTAGCAAAATAAAATATTCTGGGCTACATCGAATTAATATTATATATTTATTTGGCCTAATTTAAGTAAACATGCAAGAAAAAATATAGGTTTAACAAATATGTTACATAATGTTTATTGTTTTCTTTCTAGATTATCACCATATCACTGGTCGAGTATTCTAGGGCAATACAATGAGACAGTTGCAGGACGGTATGTGGTTTTGCTACCACCGATCTTGTTGAGTCACAGAGTCAGTCCAGAACGGGCAGCTTCCGTTCGTAATCCTGATGAGAAGGAGCCTCCACCGCTGCGGTGGCAGGCCTTAGCTGCAGCATTGGATCCAATAGACACTCTACCAGGTAAACTGCTATTTGCCTTTTACAGTAAAGAATAAGGAACAATAGTAAAGAGTAACTGTCAAATTTATGACCATATGAGAAGATTTAAATTTTAAAATTGTTACTTGATTGAGGATTGTGTCTATTTGGTACAAATAGACATAGGCTATTCTTAGGTAAAAACAACTTTAGCAATGAAGATGGTAGAACTGGGTTTGGGCCTGCTTTTGGGAAGCTACGTCATCTCTTCTCTTCACCACTGCCACAAAGTCTAAAGACCAAGGTCTACAATCGATGTGTCCTGTCAGTTATGACATATTCTGTCCAAACGTGGCCTTCTCACGGCAAGACTGGAGCTTCATTGGTGGGTAACATCAGAAATTGTGGAATTCTTCGAAAAATCAAAGTTGTCGACATAGCCGATAGTATACATTAGGTTGCTGATTCTTTCAAGTGCTGGCAATGGGTCGATTACATCTGTAGCAGGGATAACAAATGAGACCACGAATTGGAAAGCGCAACGTGGGACGCCCTGCAACCAGGTGTATGAACACCTGGACAGAGAACCGCGCAGGATGGCGAGCTTTGGGAGAGGCCTACATCCAGCAGTAGAGAGAGACACGGCTGAAACGCCAGACTGACAATATAAATTGACTTATAATTCAATTTTCTGTCTTATATGCCGTGAACGTGGTGCCCATTAGAAATGTTTATTGAACCGGCATTTTCATTTTTTATTTTTAGAATTCGAAGTAACGGATAGCAAAAGCCAACAGCAGCAATGGGGTAAAGGATCCGAATTGCCAATTTACCCGACTACACCAATGGAAATACTTCTGTTGGCCATTCTGTGCACGATCAGTATAGCAGTCATCGCTTACATGATGGTTGTACTGTACAGGTATTCTGTTGAAAATATAATGATTCGGCTTTTTTTTGTTTAATTGCTGATGTGATCTGCATAGTCACTTAACTGCTTTGACGTTGACATATGTTAGTATAAGCATAAGCATAAGCGTTGACATAAGCATAGTACCTCATCTGCTTATTCTAAAACGAACTTCATTACTGAAAACTTTAATTCGAATTGAAGTACCTTAAGAAAGATTATTTACTGTGTTTTGTATTTATATTATATACTTTGTATAACGTTTTTTCAGATGTGTCTGCTCCCGGAATTACGCTGAATGGCGCGCTTCATGGACCGAAACTGACGAGTATAAGAAAATTATAGCCAAGCAACCTGCGGTGCAGGTAAACATTTGTCATATTTCATATATATATTATAGCAAATATTTTCATGAATCGCTAGGTGATTGGTTACCGTAAACATTAACAACAAGCGACGTGTAATGCAAATTCGCTGCCGATACTGATAGTGGCCAACTTTTTTTAACGCAGTAGTATATTTGTTTAAATGTGACAAGTGAAATTTAAAATGCTATTAAAATGGATAAGCGGTTAGAATGATTCACTTTAATTTTGTATTGTTATTTCATAAAATTTCCTGCCTTGTCTGAGACAATGATATATGGCCTTCCTTCCCTTGTGTTAATTTCTAATAGTGTATGTTTTTTTTAACTCAGTTGGTTATGGGAGCAGTGCCACTGGTTGTAGCCGGTCACAGTCAGGAAGTGGAATGTATGGTGACTGACGGCGAGAAGGTGGTCAGTTCGTGTCTACAGGGCACTGTTAAAGTATGGGATTCACACAATGGAGAAATTGTTACCAATATTGAGAGGAGCTCGTGAGCATATTTGTTACTTTTCATGTTCTCTTTTGTGAAATGAAATAAAAAGTAAAAATTGCTGTGAGTGGAATGTACGGTAATACCTAAACCACTAATTCATGCTTGGGTAATACCTAAGCAACCTGTAATGTAATGTAATTATTTTTAGTATATTCGATATTGTTTATTACAACTCCACGTTCAACGTAGCACGTGGAAAACTTCACGAACACTTGTTGTGTTACTTTTATTTTTATTATTATTATTTTCCCTATATGAAACGCAATCAATATAATATTGCAGGATTTTTGGTCCTCAAAAAGGGTCGTACGAAAAAAATTGCACTAAGAAAAATAAACCACTCGAAGTAGTTAAAGGTAAGTTTTCGTGAATAACTAACATAACTCATGTAGATTTTTTTTTGTCAATAAGAACTCCAAAGTACTGATACGTGATTCAATCTTGACTCTTAGACTGTATATAAAACATTACTATTACGATTACAACTGTTGATTGTAGAAGAATTGTATCTGGTCAACCACTTTGTCACACTGCACATATCACATCATAAAAGTTGTAGCTTGCTATAAAAAAGTTAGGGACAGCATACGTCTAATATTTACACAATATAAAACCATATATTTATATCATGTCTTTCTTTTCCAGTGACCGAAGTCATACCCAAAGCTGTACCGAAGCAATATGAGGTGATTGTTATTTTTAATACACTCCGAATTAGTCTTTATTCAAAAAGATAGGTACTTGGTACTACATTTGATATGCCTTCGAAGTCGAATGTGCTTATTAGTTAACGAATTGGCGAATGTATGAGGAAGAATTGAAAAGGGAAAAGCTAATTTTAGGTGAGAAAATGTATCAATTAACGTGGCAGGAACTGGCGCGTGGCTTTTATAAAGATCCAGCGACAATGGCATATAATCCGATCCAGTGCGGGATACTGAACGCTGTATTGGATTGAAACGTGATTCACATTAATCCATTGCCAATCTAGCCCTCTGTTCGCGTACATAGGGGATTAAAGTAAGACATCCCTGTATTTAACTTAATGTAACTTGTTTTGTCATAGGTACACCGTTTGCGTAAAGGCCTCGACAGTCACTTGAGCGGTTTAAGATTTAGATCGTCGCGCGAACAAGCGCCGCATCAAACACAAGCCGAAACCACCAAACAAGACTTCGCTAAGGCATACAGGTAATCTATTGTTAACTGGATAGGTTGCATATGGTCCCAATGTAAATTAAATTTACATATAGAATAATATATCTATAAAGTTGCTGCCACTGCAATATTCCTCAAGAATTAAAGTTATATACAAATAGTTAGATTTTATATATGGTACTTAACGCTTTGGTTAAGCTGCCTTAACGCTTTGTTCCAGGGTTCTCAGGTTTGATTCCTGGCAATGGCTACTTTGGAAATAAACTCTTCAAAGTTAGCTCTGGTCTAGATCTGGAATGGGCACACAAGATGGTAGGTGGCTATCGTCGCCTATAACACAAGCAAAGCCACAGGCGGTGTGATAGCGCTGCCGACTACAGTAGGATCAACGATAAGGGATAGGGAAAATGGGCTTTGCCATCCCTTACTCACTCACTCAAACAACAGCACACGTGCTGTTGTTTCATGGTGGTCTTCTGTAAGGGTGTGGTTACTGCCTTCAGACGGACTGTCCTAATGACTGCGAAACGCAGTATACGCTTGCCACTACTATATGCCAACTGAATACCATTACCAAGAATAATTAGGAACATTGAATACAACATTAAATAGGTAAGAACTAGCGCATAATTTGGTTGAAGTTTTTTGGTTATAGCTTAATAAACTATTCTTTCTTTCAGAGAACTGTATTGCAGAAACGAGTCCGATGTCTTGTTAAACTGCTGTGAAGCTAAAGAAAACGTGGACACAAGTAATTTAAATGTGCATAGTGAATTAGTTTCTAAAACTGTCTTAAACAAAGATAATAGTTATTCTAATACAATTTCTTTAAACAATGAAAAGTACCAAATACGCAATAGAAGTAGTAATAATAACAGTTCAAGTGTTGACGTGCTCAGTGGGGAAATTGTGAAAAGTGACAATGACCATTTGAATTCAGCAAACTGGAAAGGAAATGTGTTAAATGAATCTCCTATTTGGTGCATGGACTTTTGCAATGACCTCATTATAATAGGATGTGCAGATGGCCGAGTTGAATTCTGGGAAGCCAGCACGGGAAAATTAATGGTAAATCATTTTATATTATCAGTTATATGTTGCACTTTCTAAATAATGTGAAATATTTCATTGTAGTTCGATGTGCATAAAAGTTCATTCTCTCTTAAATCAAAGTTGTACATGAATTCCTGTTGGGGAGGATCCTCTAAAACAATCATGATAGAAATCGAAAGAGCTCAGAGATCGGTCCTTAAAACAATGCTGAAGAAAAACTTTAGATATCCCACTACAGAATTATATAAAGAAAGCAAAGTACTTAGCGTTAGAAAACTTTTTTTACTGAAAATGACTTTATTTGCTCATAAACAAGTTATCAATTCTCGTCAATACACAGACCTTTTAAAAAAGCGAGTATTTAAAATTCCTCTGCCACTAGTACGAACAGAATTTGCGAAACGTTTTAATCCATATGTACAATTAAGCATTTACAACAAAAATTACTAAACATTGTGACTTTAAGCAATATACCATACGTGAAGTTAAGGTTAAGATTAAAAAATGGTTGTCCAATCTTAAATACGACTATGTTGAAAAACTATTTAAATCAATTTAAAAAGGTAACACCTACCACATATTTCGATAGCCTCAATTTTTAAATTTATTGTGTCTTTTACTTTTATATGTAACTACTTATTATTAGGTAATTTAGTGTATTTAGTCATTTATAATTTGTTATTATTTGTATTTTTAATTATTATAATGAATATTTTTATTTTTTGATATTTATTTTATATATCAAAAAATATATTACATTTATGAAGCACACGATACAGGCCTGCATGCCTAGTGTGTGTCTTCATAGTTAACTATATGAATTATGTTCCTGTAAATAAATAAATAAATGAGCATTTCTCCTAAATTTGCTTATGCTCTCATGAAAAATAATGTACCGCCATGTCATAATGCGTTTGAGTTTAGGTACATAAATTCCCAAGTAGTGATAAAAATGTTTAGACATAAAAATAAAAAATACAGAAGACTTGTGGGGTGTGTCAGTAAAGCTTTGCAGTTCTATAATAGAGACACTAGCGCCGTATTTGGCATTTCTATTTCTATTCAGGGAGTCTTTCCTGATCTCATGAAGCATAGTAGTTATACCATTATTTAAATCAGGCGATAAATTGGATCCTAGTAATTTTAGGCCAGTCTCTGTACTGCCGGTCCTTAGCAAGATTTTTGAAAAAATAATAGTTATTACTTCACTTCAATGGAAACAATTTACTTCATGATCAGCAATTCGGTTTTACTAGGGGGCGTTCGACCACCGACGCTGCAGTTTCCCTCTTGCATCACGTTTTCAGTGCTTGGGAGGATTCGCAGGATGTCTTTGGGGTGTTTTGCGACTTGTCCAAGGCCTTCGATTGTGTTGATCATGATATTCTTCTTGTAAAACTGGAACACTATGGAATTAGAGAAAAAGCTCTAGATTTGATCCGTTCATATCTAAAGGGAAGAATTCAAAAAGTGCAGTAAATGGTACGAAGTCACTGGGATCTAAATTAAAAATCGGTGTGCCACAGGGGTCAATCCTAGGACCATTCTTATTTTTAGTTTATATAAATGACACCCTATATGGTACACAATCTGGCAAAGATCGTACTATTTGCTGATGATACTTCTTTAATATTTAAAGTAAATAGAAAAATTGAGAATGTAGACGAAATAAATGATGCTCTTTCTCAGATTCATAACTGGTTTTGTTCAAATAATTTGGTGCTTAATTCTAAAAAACAAAATGTGTAACATTTTCTTTACCTAACGTTGGGAGCACCAAATTGGATATTTTATTGGATGAGGAAAAATTGGACTACGTAGAGAACACAGTTTTCTTAGGAATAACACTGGACTCAAAGCTACAGTGGGACCCTCATTTAGTTACGTTAGCGGGAAGACTTAGTTCAGCGGCATACGCTGTCAGAAAAATTCGTCAATTAACCGATGTAGCTACTGCTAGGCTTGTATACTTTAGTTACTTTCACAGTATTATATCATATGGCATTCTACTGTGGGGTCAAGCCACAAACATTCAGACCATTTTTGTGTTACAGAAGAGGGCAATTCGATCTATATATAAATTGTGCAGTCGTGATTCCCTGAGAGCTGTTTAAAGATATTAACATTCTTACGCTAACCCCTCAGTATATATTTGAAAATATAATGTATGTGCGTAGGAATGCATCTCTTTTCGTTAAAAATTGCGATATTCACAACTTAACACAAGAAATAAAAGTAAAATAACATTCACAATCTAGAATGAGCAAAATTAGAAACTCATTTGTGGGGAACTGTATACAATTCTATAATAAAATTCCAGACATAATTGTAAATTTGCCTGAACATAAATTTAAGATTTTGATAAAGAACACTCTGTGTACCAAAGGATACTATAAAGTACAAGTCTATATTAATGATAAGCATGTCTGGTCGGTGGTTGCTCCAGCACAGTACAAAACTTAATAATAATGACGTATGTACATATTGTAAATGACTATACTATAGTTTCAGACATTCAAAAAGAGAAATTTTATGTTCCAAGTTTGAAATAAAATATTTTGAATTTTGAATTGACTTAGCGGCCAAGTCGCCGCGGCCACTCATTGACCGGCTACACTAAAGCAAGATTTCATTGGCTGTTGATTGCGCATGTAACGCAAACACGTAGTTGAACGCAACGTGGCCTCGTGCCTTCTGCACTGCACGACTCTGCCATGCTCGAAAAATTGCGTACGCTAAACTGAACGACGGATAACAGCGGTTGTGTGTTGCCAGTACCAGCAACCCCCCACCCCTTGGTGTTGCTTATGTCCTTAGGCGACGGTATCCACCTACCGTCACGCACGTGGATCGTCGGCCTTTCTGCCACCCTTTATAAATATGGAGAAAACTGTATCGGAAAGATTAAATTAAATTTTGTCGTACAGTGCGTGTGGTTCGGCAACGAGCCACAGGCCAGTCAGGGCGCGGGTGTGACGCACGTGCGCGCTTTGTCGGGCGCCAGGCGCGTGTGCGTCGCTACGCTCAGCGGCCACGTGACACTGCTACGGCTTGACGTATACAACTCAACGTCAGGCGCTCACGTCGACTGGCGATTCAGCACAGCGCACAGACGGAGTACGTCTCTTTTTTATACTATTATGTTATTTAGGGGGGATTTTCTAATAGCTTTAGATTGTCTCACAAAGCCGCGCAGTTTACTAAATCACATGCGAAAATATTGAGCATTTTACGTGCCTATTGGCATTGAAATAATGATTAAATCAATTTTATCAATTAGACGCATTTATTGAATAATAAATTTGAAACGCTAAATGAACAATCTTGTATCTTATATATTTTCATAGATCTAGAATCTTGATGCCTTAGAATAAGTACTAAAAATTGTAAATTCTAAAAACAGTGGGCTATCAAATAGGACCCAAAATGATCTAATTTCCTGTATTTTTCCAGTAAGTTTTTTAGCTGTGTATACCCTGTCTGAAATCTGTGCAAACCACTGGTTGCGATGTCGTCTGACGTCACGTGACGCTTCAATTCGTTACTTCACGTGTCTGTTACGTGTCTGTTTACTTTTTTCAGCACATAAACGCACAGGTTCTACGGGATCAATCAACAATATTCAATGTGGAGACGATAAATATATTCGAGGACGGACAAGCTTTTGCTATGACTCAGATCTTGTCAATGAAGAAGGTATTTTATAATTTACGCTTTACTCTTAATCACTTTTTTTAGCCACTCTTCTCGGTGACCAAACCAATTCTCAATGGTAACATATTTTTGAAGTAAAAACTTCTTTAGGCGCGTTGGGCATTTTTGAGAACCGTAAATGACATCTGTATATTTTCAGATATTGCGCCATCTACATAATGTCAATGAAACTAGAATATGTTACGTAATAATAATACTATTGAAAACTAATTGAATTTTGAATTAAAATAATACATCAATGAGAACAGAGATGGCGCTGATATTAATTTAAAATAGAACCACTTTTGAGATGGGAAAAAACCATTGAACTCGCGATTCAAAAAATACACACGTAATTGTTCAAGTTTTCACTTCCCGGAGTGCCACTGGTTTTTTTAGTTTATAACGAGGATGACGTTTTTTTGAGTTTGGCTGGGTTTGTATACGACTTTTGGTACCGGTCTGTTGACAAATGTTGTATAATCAACAAATAGTACACTACTAAGGGCCAGTTTTATAAACGACATACCATTTTCCCGTTCGTTACAGTGCTGGTAACGAACGGTTAACGGTCCGTCAATAACGTTTACTGACGGTGGTTCTATAAAAGAAATTAAACATTCGGTAGCTATCCGTAAAAATACGCCGAAGTTTATGAATATTGTCGACGGTTTCGTTGTAGTCTGTCAAGAACTGTCAAGTTTCGCGTCGCAAACACATTTATTTACAAATATAACAAAATAAACGATACGTAAGATAAACCAACCCTATCATAGTCAGTAACGAGCCAGTAAACGCTAGCTGTCAAATTATACTGTTGACTTACGAATATATTGTTATAATACACTATATTATACTATTAGATCATTTTTTCGTCTATTTGATATAAAATTTAACTAACGGATTGTTATAAAACTGGCCCTAAAAGACTGTACAACCTATCGCTATAAGGTACGCTATCAACCTGGAACACTTGTGGGGTTGGTCACTGCTGCCAGACGGGCCTATAGATTATTATCAATTACAGAAAAAACTAGGTAGCTACCTATCTAGTTTGTTATAAGCATCTTCTTGTGCAAAATCAATAGTAACACAGTATTGATTATGAATCCACAGAGATAGTATGTGTGCGGTTGGCACACAGTCGCCCACATCAACAGCCGATCACAGAGCTGCTATCAGAGGGTGGGCGAATTCTGACTGGAGCTCAGGATCATGTATTGAAGGTACATTTTCTTATAATATTATTGCATTTAGGTAATAAATATGCAAAATGACTTTTAAAGTGCAACTTTTTTCCATCGCCTCAAATTTTTTCGTCCATCTGTCGCATGTCGCGTTGCAGCCGTTTGCAAAGTAGGGGTAAAGTGAAGAGCAGCCAAGGCCATGGCGGCGTCCATGACCGTGTAACATTTCACTTGCATCGTGGTTTCATAAAACCACACAATGGTTTTTTTGTATGTCATATATAAACACACCGGCATATTTAGCGGAACACAAAAAAAAGGTCCATAATTAAAAAAATATGGTTTTATTTTAAAATCTACTTACTACACTTCTTTTGTTATTTAAAGTTTCATTTGTTTTACTTAAAATGAGATCACATTAAGAACAGATTTTGCGAGTAAAGGCTATTTGTGAAAAATGGTACATTTTTGAACTTTTCATGTAACTGGGAAAAGTGAAAATTAATATTAAAATAACAATTAATTAAATTAGAAAAATGGTGATTAATATCGCGTATTTCCTCCACGTGCTCTTATTAAAGTTTCTACCCGTCTAGGCATACTGAGAATGATGTTATCGATGGTCTCCTGGGATAGTCTCCGCCATTCCTCAACTATGGCGATTCGCAGTTCACCCACGTTGGCAGGAGCTGGAATTCTGGACTTAACTTTTCTTTTCAGCAAGTCCCAAACGTGCTCTATTGGGTTCATATCCGGTGATCTCGCCGGCCACTCCATAACAGTGATATTCATATCATTAAGATAAGCTTGAGTTACCCGAGCGGTATGCGGCCGAGCATTATCCTGCATAAAAACAAAATCGTCACCGATATATGAGGCAAACGGTACGACATTTTCTTCTAAAACTTCTCTGATATAGCGGTCTACAGTCAGACTCCCTCTGTCATTCACTACCAAGTCTGTGCGAGCTCCCAAACAAATGCCCGCCCAAACCATTATTGATCCACCACCGTATGCAACTGTAGTTTCAAAATTTGTCTGAATGTATCGTTCTCCTTTGCGTCTGTATATTCTTTGCCTGCCGTCAATTTGATTTAAGAGAATTCTGCACTCATCACTAAACAATACCTTACTCCATTGGTCCGCGTTCCAAGTCGATGTTCCTGAGCAAAAGTTAACCTGTTTCTACGATGATTTACCTCGAGCCTTGGAGCCTTGGCGGGCACAAATGAACCCAAACCAGCTTCTTCTAACCTTCTTCGTACCGTACGCTCACTTACGGTTACACCCCGCACTGCTTCTAACTCATGTCGGCCTTGGACGGCGGTCAAACGGGGGTTCCTACGTACACGAAGCCGAATGAAACGATCATCCCTACTCGAAGTGCGTCTTTTTCTGCCTTGTCCTGCTTTTCTCACATAAGTACCGGTCTCCCTGAACCGTTGGATACTGCGATGGATCGTTGAAACTGGTCGACGAAGATCTCTGGATATCACTCTGTAGGTTTGACCATTTCTTCGCATTTCGAGTGCCCTGGCAATCTCCGTTGGGGCTAAGTCAGACATAATTCAGTCCTCAACTCCAGAAAGATACGCGATTAAAAAAAACTAACAAAAAACAGTATTTCAATGAAATTTTAAATCAAACTCAGAAGGAAGAAATACTCGAAGTTCGCTCCAGATAAGGTGTATTTGAATAAAATTAAAACAATTGCATAAAATGTGATGTTCAGTTGTTTTCTTAATTTGAAAATATTTCTTTTTAAATTAAATGACGTATAAACCAGCCAGCAACCTTATATGATACTGATATCAAACCTTTATTTTAGCGCCCCGCCCTCGACTTCGTAGACTTGAAATTTTTAAACATAATTTCTAATTGGATGCTTACATTATAAAATAAAGCAATGTTTCAAACTACAGCTTTTCATACTTGTAGTCCTCGACTTGAATTCCGCTAACTACCCACAAATTGTTGCTAAGTCTGCGGATCTCATTTCCGTTTCTATTTCGAGTGACCGTGTGTGTTGGGTTTTCTAATTTAAGAATGGAAACGTTCCAGATTTAATCGCATTCAAATCTACCTTTAAATTCGTATTTAAAGGTGCTGCCATCTAATCCGACGTCAGATGTTACCTATTTGAATATTTCTCTCACCAGGTGTTTTCCAGTTCCGAGTTGTGTCCGCTGTTCACCCTACACGGCCATTGCGGGCCCATAACAAGCTGTTTCATCGACCACGCAAACCCAACCATAGGTGGCAGCGGTTCGCAGGACGGTTTGCTATGCGTATGGGACTTGCACACCGGTAAATATTGTTATGTATTTGTTAAGACGTTCATTGCCACATGACGCGACGTCGCGTGGCACCACCTCACAATAATGTACGAACCGTAAAATAGCAGCTTCCGGTATATGTTTTGTCTGGTTTAAGGCGCGTGCCTGTACAGCGTGCAAGCGCACGACGGCGCCGTGACGTCACTCGCATACACCGCCTCGTACGTGGTCTCGGCGGGCGCTGACGAACGCCTGTGCATATGGGACAGGTTTCAGGGCCACACTCTGAACACTGTTCACATCGGCTTGAACTACATGAGTCGCATGTTGCCTCTCACTCACACGCTCCTAGTCCTCGGCGATCGAGGCGGATTGACGGTGTATGATTTGAGTAGCGGTGACGTCATACGGAGAGTATTACTAGGTAAGTGTATGATATTTTTTTTATCTATCGTATTATATACCAACGCTCTTATTCATAAAAATCCCTTATTAGAGGTTTAAAACGTTCATTAGTTAAAACGCTCATAAGACCTTAATAAGCTTATTATAAAATTCTTATTCATAAACGTTCAATAAGCCTGTCATAACTAAATATTCGCTATGGGTTAGTTTATAATTGTTATGTTGCCGTTCTGATGAATTCATAGGCAAAAAAGCTAAAATCTCTCTATCCACGCCTTAAATGATTGTAAAAAGATTACTGTGTTGTAACATTTTGACATTTCTTATGAAAACAAATCATTTCGCAGAGGTTATCAAATTACTTACGTTTGATCCCGGTAGTTTTCAGTTACCAAAATTATTTACAATTAAAATGAATAATGGAGACAAAAACTATCAAAAAACGGGAAAGACAAGATCAGTAAAAGGCAGCCGTATATTAAAACGGTATCTCCTTTTGAACACGTCGGGCAAAAATGGATCATATCTCTCTTGGAGATGGTTTAAAGTAATTTTGATGAATATGTTTATATAGTTATACATAGCTATGTAAAATGAAGTGATTAAATTTATGATATGGAAATATAAGAAAGTTTTATTTAATTATCTTATGGGTTCTATGACAAGTTTTAAAAGAAAACAGAAGTAAAAATAGAAAATATATAAATAAGAATTATATCGCTTATTATGTTATCTTACTTAAGTAATTTAAACTATTATTTGTATAAATAAATATCTTAGATATGACCAACTCCTTTACAAACATTAATCTCTACATCAAACGTCATTCAGAAATCAGCTGTTTTAAGTCGGCCATCTTGAATTGTTCCCTTATTAGAGGCTTATAGTAGGGTTCAGGCTTCAATAACTTTATGAAGGCGTTATTAGAGCGTTTTACGCTATTGAACGTTTATGAATAATGTTTTTTGATAAATTTCTTATAACATATAAGCCTCCTATAACTTTTTATGAATTAGACCGTAATACTATAAAGAGAAGATTTGTATTTTTGTATGTTTTCAATGAATAAACTCAAGAACTACTGAGCCGCAAAGCTACATTATCAACGATAATGTATAAGCTACATTATACATTATTATTTTATAAAGTTACACTTTCGACTTGTAATCGAAAAGCGACTTGAAATTATAACATGTAGATATGAAATATTATTTGATTGTAATTTTTATATTTTAAAGATGACAAAAAGAATAGTATCCTGAGTTTCTTTCGGGGTTTCTTCTCAGGATCGTCATCTTGGCTTTTTTTCCGAAACCCTAGTAAATAGTAAATTTAAATTTATAATAACGATCATAAGAGTTTCGTGAGAAACCTAATTGATAAATAAATATTTTGATTTTTTTTTGATTGCAGGTGAAAGTGACGGGTGTGTTTTCGTGAGGCAGATCTTGCCGCTGAAAGACGCTATCGTATGCGATTATGCACATCAGTTGCGCGTAGTGAGATTTCCACTAGTCTCTAACATTACTAACCTGAAAAGTGACTAATGTCAGGGGTCATTCACATTTGACGGAAAACTTTTCACGTGTAACAAATGATTATTACTAATCTTATTTGAAAATTATTTTATTGAACCAAAGAGTGAATGCAAATGGAGCTGTACTAACAAATAGGTATAATCCAAAAGCCATAAATAAAGCAGTTACGTAACAGAATAGTTAAAACGTTTAAGACGACTGTTGCATTTGACATTTGTGTTTTGTGTAGTAAATTTACTGTAAATTGACTGACAAAATGCATCAGAAATTTAAAAAAATAAGGAAAATTTGATTCGTTAAGAAAGGTCCACAATTAAGAGCTTCTGGTCGACTTTGACCATTTCCTAAGTGTATTATTTAATAGTATTATTTATAATAATATAGTATTATTTACATAATAATATAATATAGAAGTAGACATTTTTTTACATTTCCATTGATCAGCGAATTGACTTCGTTGTAAATTCCATCGTCTCCATATTTCGTCAGATGTGAATGGCCATATTTATGGAAAATTTGGAATACATAAGAGATTTGGATATGATTTATTATATATTTAACCTATTACTATAAAAAGATAAATGTATGTACCTACAAGTGTCTAGCTAGGGGAAGGTGGGGCAGCTTCATATAGTTTTTACATTTCGCCTTATAGAAATCTTTCGGGTATTTATATCTATGTCGATTCGTCAAAAATCAATAGTATAATATAATAAATAAAAAACATAAAATTTGCGTAAATTTACTTGTATGGTTTTCTGTAACACATCAAAAATTTCAAAATTTATGAAAGTACCCCACATGCGAGGCACTTTCATACAGGGTATGGGGCTGATGGCATGCCTGTTCGCCCACTTCCCCACTCCTCAATCCCTTTTTCTTGTAATTTCTGACCATAATCGTTCTGCAAAACAAAATTATGACATCATTCCAATGTCAAAACCAAAATGCATAAATGACCGTTAATCTAAAGAGTGGCATTTATATAAACCGTTCCTTGTTATACAAACCGTCAGCAATCACACACATAATTAAGCCATGCCTACATGCAAACGTCTTTCTGTGGATGTGCACCTAACTTCAAATAAAACTAGTATATGACGGTGCCTCTTGTATGAATCTGCCCCACTTTGCCCTATATATTTGTTCATGATTAGTTTCAGTCAGAGCGTCAAATGACAATAAATAATTTCACATTATTTATTATTTCTTTTGGAGTCACATTTTAAAAAATGTGATTCTCGATAGTTGTTTTAGCCAAATGTTCTTACAAGCTCGGACCTTTATAAATGTGTGATTTTGTACTATTTAATGACTGTATACGATACATGAATGAATCTTAGAATAAATTTGTATAGATAATTGTCTAAGTTTTAAGAACAAGGTTTTTCTTATTTCGTAAAACCATTTTTTTAATTACTCACTTTTTTTGTTAATTATTTATTTTATTATTTAAAAAACATACTTTTAAATTACTATTACGTAGTTTGATCAATACGTAGTTGAACTACGCATTTTGTCGCAAATCACAATTCATTTGGAATTGCGTTTTAGATGAAACGTACATTGGACGAAACGCGTAAATTAGTATCGGACTCTTTAGGAAATGAACGACATAAGACGACTATGGGAAGTGGGCAACTTTGAAAATGGACAAGTTAGGAAGTGGCCAAAGTCGTCCGGAGGGGGTCTTTATTGACATCTGACTAATGTCTCGTTTTTAAGTTTTTATGTCTAGTTCATATTAAATAAGTACTTACAAATTTCTTGAACTTTCCTTTAAAACATTACAAAGTATGGACATTGCTATATACTCAAAAATTTGTATTATAAAGTATTAAGGAAACGTTAAGGAAAATCTTAATGTTACGGTATTTACAATAAAAGCATTCTTGGTAAAGTTTTATTTGTTTGCATTACTACGGTCATTCGTCGATGTTTACAAGATTGGTTTATCACGTTTTTCGTCATAACACAGTAATTGGTGAAAAGATTAGATCTTTAGTTTTCCCATCCCCTACATTCCATTCGTTTCGAAAAATTTAAAAAACCGTTTAAACTATGTATAGAGTAGATAAAATAATAAATGTTGGAATTGTGGAATGAAAAAAAAATCATTGAATAAAGAGCAAATCGGTAAATAGTAAATAAAAGATCGAAAACTATATATATTTTCTATTTTTCCAATAACGGTTTAGTCAATGTAATGACTGAAAAGGTTCCAAAAAGAATTTATTATTAGTTTATTAGTCGGAAAAACGATAATATTATAGGAACCATAAAATGGGCTTTAAAGTGTGAAATATGGTAGCCTAAATTATATATTATTTTTATGTATGATTTGTGATTTAACCTGTACCTCCATTATTTATTAACTAAAAATTGTTAAATGTAACATGGCTTTAAGTGTGAATGTCAATATGTACTTTTAAAAAAAAATACTGTATCATCACTACGATTACTGATAACCGCAATTTAAATGTTCACAAGTTGGCAATAATTTTGGCATTCAGATATCTTAAAAATAACATTTTGTAAGCTAATTATTGGTTTTGTATATCTGTGTTATGTATGTTGTAAATCGTTGGGTGACATGACTTGGATATAAAAATAGTTATTTATTAAAAGTTTTTTTTTTCACATTAGCAAAGAAATCAGAAAAGATTCCTGCCTCCCCACGATATAAATACGCTCTTGTAAATATTACCTAATAAATGTTTTGTTGAAAGTTCATGTGAATTTAATTGAAAAAGTAAAATATAACTTGTAAGACAGCACACCAGCTGTCCTACCATCAAGTGGGAGGACTGATAGTTTAGAACAGTGTTTTTCAACCTTTTTAAATACGCAACCCCTTTACAGGTAGAAAAATTCTGACGACTCCTTTGGGCCATAGACAGACAATAAGTTAGTAATTTAAAAGACTACGTTTATATTTTTTTCTATTTTGGTACCTATATTCATTACTAGCTGGTGCCGGCGACACCCGGAGTAAGGCTTCGCGACCCACAGATTGAAAAACACTGGTTTAGAAAATTCCGATTTGGAAAATATAGAGGTATAGCTGGATCCTAGTATTTAATTTCAATGAGAAATTAAATACTTAATAGTTGCTTAGTGTAGAACTAGATTGTGCTGTGTGGAATGTGTGAAGATATTTATTTAAATAAAAAAATAGTGCGTGGAGTCCCTCCGCGCGGAAGAAATGAAACTTCGTAATAATGGACGCTATTTGTTGCTAACGCTTGTTGGAAGTCGCATAAGAAGTTTCACTTCAAAAATACTCTACAAAATCTTAACAGATAAGTGCAAGGTAGGAACAGTATTATTACTGTCTATTGCTTCCTGTGTGGCAAACTCTTTGAAGATTGAAGACTGGTGATCCAAAGACATAATATGACCTCCAATAGCATTCCTCCATGCATTAAATCTAAGCAAATCCTTATTTGGATTGGGGAATGAATGGAGTATAGTATTATCTGCACCTGAAAAATATTTTATTTACATAACATATTCACTGCCACCATGAAAATCATTGAAATCATTGCAGGTTCCACCCATCTAATAAATAATAACCTAATAATTAATTATAACTTAGTTACTACTTAGTAGAAGTGTTAATTTAATCTTGATATAAGTCAAGAACACAGAAATTAAGTCATCGGCACTGGTCAATAATTTTTGTGAAAACAAATGTGTCCCTGGCATTAATAGTTTTAATATAATTGTGATGTTTGTATTATGACAGTGGGATGTGTTATCTGGTTATAAATTTTTAGACCACAGCTACTTATAGTAATTAGTATTGTATTTGACTTCACATTATAACTGTAAACCTCAACTCTGATAATCAGACACTGTATTATACAAAACTAGCTGTTGCACGCGACTTCGTCCGCGTAACTTTATTAAATATAGCCTATGTTACTCGGTGATAATGTAGCTTTCTATAGGTGAAAGAATTTTTAAAATCGATTCAGTGGTTTTTCAGTTTATTCAATACAAACATACAAATCTTTTCTCTTTATAACATTAGTATATTTAGATAGTATAGATTGGTACTTACGTGTGTTTTTGCAGGTGGATACACAACATCTTTTAATAGACATCGTTGCAACTATTCCAATCAAAAGGCACAACGCAATACAAGTCCACTTTTTCAAGCGTGTTTTCAATAAAAGCCGGTTCGTCGAAATCTTGTAGTTTGGCGTGTCAAGTGAAGCTGAATCGTCGTAATCCTTTAGTTTGCCGAGTCGGGTTAGGTAAGATAAATAAAGGTAATTGTCGTGTGATAAAAACCGCAGTTCACCGCAGTTGAAAAAATACAACGAGTTGTAACCAATTATAACAATAACAAAGGCCACAGACGTAAAGTAAAGTAAGCCACAGACTACACATAGTAATGGTAACTATCACAACCACAAAGTACTATTATATGATCACACACATCACAAGCTTCTAAATTGCATTCCGTTCTTCAGATTACACTAAAGAATATAAACAATTTTTTTTATTACTTTACTAGCTATATTTTGTACAATTTATGCCATTTATTTTGTTTTAATAACATTTAGGCCAGTAAAAATAGACGTTTTTTGGGCTAAACCTCGCACTAAATTTCCGGTCCAATTTTTTTAATAATGTTTGGGGTCACTTACTGAGTAGGTATAAAATAACTTAATAGTTAAAATCACCGGCTAGCGCATTCGCACGTGTATTTCCCTCGATACTGTTATTGTTACTTAGATATTTAGTTTTTGTTGACTGTTTTGTTTTTAATTAATATAGATTAGACATTTTATTACAATAAAACAATATTTTTTAATAAAAAAAAAAATAAGTAAATTAAAAATCTCATTTTTTAAAACACTTTTGTTGCCGACTGTAGCGTATAGTGTTACATTCTTTCGAGTCGCCGAGATATTTCCGACGAGTAGTACCTAATTTGTAAAACTCGTGTTTGGATTTTATTACGAATAGGTAGGTACCACGCGTACGAAGTCGCGGGCACACCTAGTCAAATATAAACTTGGTCTGTACTGGGGCTTTAAAAACAGCATTTCTCTTCATTATAATCAAAGTAAATATTTTAAATCTTCGTCTCAAAGGAAATCTTTCTACCATCTTAAATATGTTTCAATGTTAAAAACTTGAATGAATAAAATCGAATGAAAACCATATTATGTTAACATTTTTATTTCATAGTTCATTTCGATGTGATTTCAGGAATAAATAAATATATGCACATTCTAAGCTATCAGACAATCAGGCTGTGTGTGTGTGTGTAGGTAGGTATAGGTACCTAAGGTCCCTTATTTTAGATGACACAATCTGTCGGGACAACAGGTTTTCTATAAAGCCCTTTAAGGAGAAGCGGAGACCTACGTCGGCTGGTACAGGCGTCGCATAGACGAGGTAGGCGGCGTCAAGCGACCGCCGAGCGCCGAGTCGCTGTAGTGAGGCGCAAAGAGTATGTAATCACTACGTTATAAGAGACGGGACTCCCATACAATAAAAGCAAAAGCAACTTTTCTTTTCTTTGCTCCAGTACCAACCTAACCAAAATTGACAAGTACGATTGAGTACGATGCTGCCAAGATAACGAACAAAAAAATAAGGATGTGCTATTGTTACGATGAGGTCGATTGTATAATTGACTCTATACTCTATGGTTTTTTTTGTCTAGATTTTTTATGAAAATCCCAAAAAAGGCCTAAATTTTAAATATTATTTATTGACAAATAAAAAATCAAATAATTACAATCATTGCTTTATTACTATCATACAGTTTACGGTTATCGCCGACTGACGGAGCAGAAGAAAAGCAGTGAACGAAAAAAACAATGGTTAGGGAGCTGGGTGCCATTTAGGTATATGATTTGTTCGTCTTTCATATTGATAGGGATGAAAGTTTATGTCAATACAAATCGATTTGGTCCAGTAAATGAAAGTCGTATGTCCCTGCGTTTTTGAGTTACAGCACTTACATTTGACGACATGTTTGGTCTAGTGGCTAGTAAACCTAGCTGTTAACCAAACGGTCGCGGGTTCGAATCCCGCTAGGGGCAAGTGTTTATGTGTTAACATTTACCTTTGTACCTGAGTCATGGATGTTTGTATTTATAGTATGTATGTATTTACAAAAAAAAGTAATCTATGTATTATATCAACTGTCTGGTATCCATAATACAAGCATTAAGTTGCTTAGTGTGGAACTATGTAGGTGCTGTGTGGAATGTGTGAAGATATTTATTATTATTTATTATTTTTGCGACTACGTCCCGTAATAAAACAGAGCCCTGCACGTCTGCCTCTTCGATGTTTATCGTTTTGAGGATGATTCTGACCATCAGTCCAAGAGGCAGACACGAACAAATTATTTAGCACACAGTTTTTTTTTTACATTTTCAAAGTGCTGTCAATTGACAACGCAGGGCTGTCATGGTGGCAGACACAGTCCTTAATGTTTTTTTATGGTACAATCATCGATATTAATAATGTCTGCCACACGAACAAATCATATAGAAATTTTGGCACCCAGCTCCATAGCCACTAGAGTAACTTCACATAAAATCTTGCAGGATCTATTTATTTTTAAGTTAATTACGGCAGTATCCAAGGTCGACGTTGAAGGTTCTGTAACATACATAAAAATTGGATTATGTCATGTATAACGTAATAATAATTCCATAAAGTAATTCAATGGATTGGCAGCTGACAGCTGTTTTTTCTTTTCAAAGTCTTGCTTGCACCTAGAAAGTAAATGAATAATAAACGTTATTTTTAGTTAAATATACATATAAATAAAAAAAAGGCAAAATAAAACTAAATACAACACAAAATAAAACATACATTGGGGTGTATGCATGTGTTCATCTCTTATCATTCAGTGCAATAAAATAAAAAAGAAATTTTTACCGATTATCGATTAAAAATGGCACTGCAATATTGTTTGCATGCAACACAATTTTATTCGAATATTTGAACTAAACTCCCAATAAACTATATTATACTTACATGGTTTTAGAACAGCAGCAAGATATAATATGTACTAACCTATCTTCGTTTTTTATTATCAATGCGACTCGTTCTTAGGCCACATATTTCGCAGGTTATTCATACCAAAAAACATTATTCATAAACGTTCAATAGCGTAAAACGCTCTAATAACGCCTTCATAAAGTTATTGAAGCCTGAACCCTACTATAAGCCTCTAATAAGGGAACAATTCAAGATGACCGACTTAAAACAGCTGATTTCTGAATGACCTTTGATGTAGAGATTAATGTTTGGAAAGGAGTTGGTCATATCTAAGATATTTATTTATACAAATAATAGTTTAAATCACTTAAGTAAGATAACATAATAAGTCTTATTTATATATTTTCTATTTTTACTTCTGTTTTCTTTTAAAACTTGTCATAGATAGAACCCATAAGATAATTATATTTTATATTTCATATCATAAATTTAATCACTTCATTTTACTTTGCCCGACGTGTTCAAAAGGAGATACCGTTTTAATATGCTTCTGCCTTTATTATTGATCTTGTCTTTCCCGTTTTTTGATAGTTTTTGTCATTCACTGTAATTGTAAAAGAAATATAATTTTGGTAACTGAAAACGACCCGGGATCAAACGTAAATAATTTGATAACCTCTGCGAATTGTTTTGTTTTCATAAGATCACAATGTTTTATTGTTACATCACAATAATCACTTTATTATCATTTAGGGCGTGGATAGATAGATTTTAGCTTTTTTGTCTATGAATTCATCAGAACGGCAACATAATAATTATAAACTAACCCATAGCGAATATTTAGTTATGACAGGCTTATTGAACGTTTATGAATAGGAATTTTATAATAAGCTTGTTAAGGTCTTATGAGCGTTTTAACTAATGAACGTTTTAAACCTCTAATAAGGGTTTTTTATTAATAAGAGCGTAAAATTTTAGAAAGTTTTATAAAAATCAATTCAATCAATCAATCAATCAATCAATCAATCAATCAATCAATCAATCAATCAATCAATCAACCTCAAACAAAGACAGTTGAAATGAAAGACAGAGATTTCAAAACATCTATATGACGCCGATGGTTGTTTGTGGTTTTGATGTATAATACGGCTAAACTAGAGAATCGGCGATGTCTTTAATAACTTAATGGGTTTCGCAAGCGCCTTAACTTAGTCGGGCTATTCCGCTATTAAAAAGTCTATGCGTTTCATACCCGTGTTTTTTCTTTTGAGTTGCGTCAGCATAGTGAGGGGGTGTATTCATAATCTTGGCGTCTGTTTGGATATTATAAGTTTGAAATTTTCATTGTTTTATATTAAATTACTAAATTACTACTACAGACAGTGAATTGTTAAGTATTTTGACGGCGTTGCAGATTAAGATGAATAAAAAAGTGAAGGAATACAAATCTGGCGACTTTATATTCGCCAAAGTTAAAGGATATCCAGCATGGCCGGCCAGAGTAAGTCTTTGAACATTTTAAATAGAGATTTTCTCGGAGTTTTTGTAAAACTAACATCTATTGCTAAATAATCTCGCTCCCAAACACTATAAGCCTTTCTATACTACTGGTATGTACATATTTCTTTGAATTGTAAACGAAGTTATCGTAAGATTTTATTGGTTTGATAAAAACCAACAATTCACGACATAGAATTTTTCAGTTTTGACTTTAATTACACATTCATATATACACGAATTCATTTACACTCACTAAACGTAATATTCTTTACGATACGTATCCAAAATTATTGCATATTTTCAGAGGAAAATGCAAAAAAACTCGATAAAATTGTCACATAACCTACAATTTACATACATACATACATACGTCACAGAGATTTTGTCTATGGTTTTAGAGACACGACCTAAGTCATTTGGAGTCGCATTAGGTTTTGATTCGTATATAAATTATCAAGTTCACAATTCTATATACATTTTTAAAGTTTTTGTTTATCATAATTCATAACCGTAGACGAAAACACTATGAAATTATTTTTGATTAAATGGCATCAATTAAATAGATTACTTAAAATTAGCACTAAACTAATATAATTCGTATTCTATTTATTATTGTTATTAATAATAATATTTTATTGCCATGGCAAATTTTTGTACTATATTATATTAGAAAGTCTATACTACGGCATCCCTAGCTTCGTTCTGATGTCCTGCGTTACGGGTACTTTTCTGTATTTGATACTAAACCATAACGACCTTGCTTCGAATTTTGGTTTCTGTTTTTGTTTTACGATTTGGACTGTGTTTCTCTTTGGACTAACGACTTAACTGATGTACCTCAAGGACATTGAGTTTGCTTGTAAATTTGATTCTATTGGAAACATTTATATCAATAGAGGTGAGTTTATCTTTTAGCATATTTTTAACTTGTATGGCTGTAATTTAAATAAAAAGTACATGTTGCCGCGGACATGCTTTTGGTCGCAAAAATAATGGTTGCGCGATATAGTAGAGTGCAATTAGGTTGCCACTCAATAATCTATCATTTAAAACTTACACAGTTCAATAAAATGGTACAATAACACTAACTTAAGTTTACTGTTAAGACATGAAACTTTGTTAATGTTGTTTTATTGTGTCAAATAACAAGTAAAAAGACAAGAAATTCATCACATTAAAGAGTACAAACAAGTTCTAAATGAGTTACTCACTGAGTCAACTCTCTTTGATATGCCTATTGTACAAGTCCCATCTCTAAAACAGGTCAGTGACCCTGGCGACGTCATATTTGTTTACCTTTTTTATCAAACAAATAAAAGGAGATTGTTCTAAAATCTTTATTAAATTAACGGTAGACTGATTTTCTAACCATAAAACTATATTTTTATAAAAGTAACATCCATTCCTAACTTCAAAAGACATACATTTACAGTTATACATTTTTATAGCAATGCTAGTAGTTTTTCTACACACTTTTAATGTGTCAACAAGTACCGTACTGTCAACAAGTAAAAGATCAATTTTTTGTTCGCTATTTTTTTACCAAATAAAAGTTTTATTTAAAATATAAGGAACAAAAACATTTCACTTAAAGTATCTAGAGACCACTTTCTTCCATCTTTCTGGCTGTATATGAATTCCGCGTCGGAAAAACGATATTATTTTCTTTTTTTAGTTAATCAGTTTTATTATAATTATAAGTATACATTTATAATATTATTATTATCATCTTATACTAATACAGCATATTTATGACATTTAATGATGATGATTATTATTTATTAGCTTTTATTTGCCAACTTTTCCTTACAATAATTATACATAATACAGGTAGGTAAAACAAATACAAGTTATTATTGGTCGGCATGTCTTTGTGACACAAAAGCCTTCTCCAGCAGCTTCCATTCATCCCTCAGTAGAGCTATTCGATGCCATAACGGATGCCATAACGATGCCATGCCATTTTGTAATTATTTTGCCAATAAATACAATTTTTAAATTAAAGCTTGTAGCTAATTTAAAAATTGTATGTATTTATTAGTAAAAATATTGTTTAATGGCCAATAAGTGATAGTAACTAACAATTTAAAATGTAAAGTTAGGCGCCATCTAGTAGTCAGAAATGGAGATTATAAAATAGCGCCATCTCTAGGATAGGGTAGACCAATTACAAAAAAACAAAACTTCAATTTGAGTTGCGTATCTATCTCTGTATAATAACATAATAATCTGTGATAACGGACCCGCAATATTTTTTAATGTCGTCACACCAACGTTTTCTTTGCCTCCCTTTTTCCTTTTTGTTTGAAATCTAGGGGTCCACTCTGTTATGTTTTAGTCCATTTATTTTACTAAATAGCGAAATTGACTGTGTTGTTTTACCGAAAAAAGCAGTATATTTGATTGCAGCTAATAAAATATTAAAGGTTGAATAGTAAAACTAAAAAAAATTGGTACTAAATCGCTTTATTTAAACTGATTAATAATTTACATTTTATTTTTCCACGCTACACATGGAACAATAAGTGCAATATATACAAAAAAGAATTTTATTAAATAATAATGTTGGTGCGAACGCTATAAAGATACTGGATTCGCAATTTCCAATTTTATTTGAACTCCGATATCGCGTGTTTATGCAGACGCTTTATGTTTAGTTATACTGATCAAAAATTAATGAGCTCCAAATACGTACTAATCGCGTTTGTAGAGCGTTCTAGTTATAATAGTCACTTCACACAACCGCCATTTTAAAATATGTTAGATCTCAGACAGCATGGAATTATTGTGCGTAAGGAGCTCTAGTTATACTGGTTAATGTCATTTCTTGGATTTATTTTAAGTTCCTATTGAATAAATACAAAAACTGGGTATTTACCTTAGTTCAATGGTATTTACGAATGAAATGTAACACCACTAGCTTTATTTGTGTTTTTGGTATTATTATGACAATTTCTAAATGAGCAATTGAGCATTTCTAACGAAATTTTTGATAGTAAAAGCAACAGAAACAATCTCTTCAAACGACCATCATTCACTGTCAAGGAACATACAGGATCTGGCCTGTATATACTCTCCAGCGAGAGAATGCAATGTTCGAACAAAAAAAAGTGATCGAAGTTTATCAATGGCGGCATTATAAAATAAAAGACTATTATTTATTTATTATGGCTGAAATTCCGTATGTAGGAATGCGTTTAATTATAAAATTGCCCTATTTGTTTACTATGTAACCTCGTTATGTATACGAAGGGATGCATGTTAATTTGGTAGCAATGAAATACTATTAACATCCATTCAAATAATTTTTAATTCATAAAATCAAATATTTGGCACCTTTATATTGCAAATATTTATCGTATCTAACGAGTTACCACACCAATTGTACATAACTCAAAGGTACCTACTATCTTTATCAATCAATTTACAAATGTTTGTGATAAGCTTATGAAAATAATGATATATTTATTTTATAAAATGTTAATTAAAATATTTTTATAATGAGATCAATTGAGTTTAAATCTTTGTGGTAAGCTTAATAAAGTAATGAAATATTTAAATACTAGTCCGTCACCGCCACGCACAGCGTCAAGTGGCAGGAGTCAACTATCGTTTCAAGGTTACACAAGCAGGCACCGATTGAGAAAGAAAGTTAAGATCCTATTGTAAGTAATTGTAAGTAATGTAGAACAAGTCTTTACCAATAATTTTGTATTTTTAGGTGCAAATAAATAATGGGAAGAAGTACTTTGTCTATTTCTATGGCACTGCTGAAACGTAAGTACCTATGATAAGAAAGTGTTATGGTATACTTATATGTAAAACCGTTTGTCGCTACTGACTAACCGTAGGTGGCTACCATCGCCTATAATATAAGCAACAAAACATCGTCACGCTGGAGTTATAATTTATGATTTCAGTAGTTTCAGATGTTTTAGTTTGCAGATAAGATGTTAACGTCATATTATTTGTAGTTGTATAATCTAGTAAATAGCTGAAAAATATTTTAAAGTGAATTTTCATTAGAACATTTTTAAACAGCCCTTTTTTTAAACTAGCGGTCGACGGCCTACGCAGATAAATATACAAGTTTAAAAAAAATATAACACAATCTTTTAGTACACTGATGACTTCACATACTAGGTCCAAGAAAAAACCGAAATATCTCTCAAATTTGATCCTAAAATAACACGTTTAATATCACGAAAAATTACTAAAAGTGACAGTTTTGATTATACTTTTCTTGAATGAAAATTTACAGAAATCGTATGTTTTTTGGCCTATAAACTAATAAATGATATGAATTTTTGGAAAATCAATGTTTTTATAATTTGTCGCATATAATTTTACTAATATCTCGCTTCTGCGTCGAACTACGTTGCTTAAAAACTGTTCTAATGAGAAAAGTATCCCAATAATTTTAAATATTTTTGGACAATTATCTAGATTATAAAACTACAAATGATATGACGTTAATATCATCTGCAAACTAAACACATCATTGGTTTATTTTCCGTCTGAAATCATAAATTTCATATTCTGATAGTGTAACGCTCTTAAGGATAAGGGATAAGTAGGTAAATGAAACGAAATGTGACATTCCTTATTCACTCGGCGAAACACAACAGCACAGATGCTATTATTTCACAGTGGTCTTATGTAAGATTTGGTGGTAGGTGGTTACCGTGACACTTAAGCAACACTAAGGTGGGTACTGCCTGATGCGATGACCACCCTGAAAATTATTCTCAAAATTAAATTCAAATATTGGATCTATATCTTAGAAATAAATAAATGAAATTAACAATCCAAAAGTTTAATGTTTTTTTTATAGAACCTAAATCCAGACCTTATGTTTTTTTCTTGGACTAAAACTTCGTGATTATTATTTCAGGGCTAATCTAACACCAAATCAGATATTTGACTATGCGGAAAATAAGGATAAGTTTCTAAGTAAAACGTATAAGAGGAAGATATATAATAATTCATTAAGACAAATCGAACATGACTTCGCCAATAATATACCATTGGAGGATGTTATTGGCGTGCCTATTGAGGTAACTACAAGGCTTACAAACTAACTGGTGCTCGCGGCTTCGTTTGCGTTGAGTCTAGGGTTACTAACCCTAGCTGTTATTCGAACGGTCGCGGGTTCGAATCCCGCTAGGGGCAAATGTTTTTTGTGTTAACATTAATTACCTTTGTACCTGAGTCATGGATGTTTGTATTTATAATATGTATGTATTTACAAAAAAAATGTAATCTATGTAGTATATCCACTTTCTGGTATACATAATACAAGCATTAGTTGCTTAGTGTGGAACTAGATGGTGCTGTGTGGAATGTGTAAAGATATTTATTTATATTTATAAATAACATCTGACATCTTTATCGCTGTGACGACGGTGGCGAAAATTATAAAATTTTTAGTCATCCTAACATTTTCCTAGTATAAAAACTATAGTATAATAACCATACTAATATAATATTATAAATGTGAAACTAACTGTTTGTCTGTCTGTTTCACGCCTTAACTACTCAACCGATCATCATGAAATTTTGTATACACGTTGTCAGCGATACAAGAAAGGATATAGGGTACCTTTCATCCAGAAAAAAATGCTATGTTCTCAAGGAATCAGTGGGGTTTCTCAAGGGGGCCTGGCCAGTATTAAAGCAACAACAACAGGTCAAGCGTTATATTGTTTATTTTTATATATATAAAAAAAATTACGTGTCACATATTTAAGGCCAATGAACTCCTAAACTACTGAACCGATTTTGATAAAACTTCGTAACTATATGTAATTTGGTCCAACTTAAAAGATAGGATAATTTTTATTTTGAACCTGGGCGAAGCCGGGGGCGTGTAGCTGTAATACATATTTTTTTATTTTCAACGCGGGCGAAGTCGCTGGCACCAGTTAGTTACTATTATTATTATCTTCTTAGTGGCTATTTCTGGTCTGCTCGAGCCAGTTGGTCGGCATGTTCATTGCCTTCGATCCCCATATGGCCAGGTACCCATTTTAGGACCACTTTATTCTTGCGCCCTAAAGTATTTAAGTAGTCTACACAGTTTCGCACCAGTTTTGAGACTGTAGAGTCCGAGTCCAGCGCTTGAAGTGCAGCCTGACTATCCGAGTGAATATAGTGTAATAAGCTTGGTGGTAGAGCTTATTACGACTCCAGGTTGCTAAATAAAAGATTTACTAATGTTGCGGAATTAATTTATACTGATTGATATACACGGTTTACAAGTATGCAAGAGGTCAACGGCCTCACAATAGCAGTGCAACGCACAAATAGCAGTGCACAATGCAACGGCCTCACAATAGCAGTGTACAGCCAGTAGGTGAGCTTTAGACACGGGCCCCAGCTCTTCCCTACCATTCGACGACTGATACATAAATCTGCCTTAGCCTTATTAATCACATTTCCAATGTGTGCATTCCACGTTAGTCTCTGGTCGAAAGTGAGCCAGCAGCCTCTTTTTGGTAAACGGTACTATAACGGTTTTGTCACCGTTTACTGTCAGTTCATTTGCTGTGCACCATTCGCAAATGATATTTAGAGCTTTCTGTAGTAGGGCCAAAATTGTGCTTTGGCAGAAGCCTCTTATGATCACCACTAAGTCATCAGCATAACCTAGTGTGTCGATCTTATGTTCTGCCAGCCTACACAGAAGCTGATCAACTGCAAGAGTCCAAAGCAGTGGCGATAGAAGACCGCCCTGCGGGCATCCTCTAGTAGTTGCTACAATAAGCGCTGTATCGTGTAGTTCGACTTTCGCTTTACGTTTGGATAGCATGGCCTTCACCCACCTAACTGTAGTCGGGTCCACATTTTTGTTTTGTAGTCCCCTCACTAGTGTGTTAGTGGGAGTATTGTCAAAAGCGCCTTCTATATCCAAAAATGCACACAGAGCTATCTGTTTATCATCCAGAGCCCTTTCCGCCCTGTCAGCTAGTTGAACCAGGGCAGTCTCAGTGGACCTTCCCTTCTGATAGGTGTGCTGGGTGGAATGAATGGGTTTCAAGGCCAGGGCTTTGTCCCTTATGTATTTATCTAGAAACTTTTCTAGAGTTTTAAGCATATAGGACGTTAGGCAAATTGGTCTGAAGGACTTAGGCAGAGCATAATCCTTCCGCCCTGCCTTTGGTATAAATAATACCTTAGCCCGCGTCCATTGTTCCGGTATATATCCCCAGGCATAACTTGCCCGGTAGATCTTTACCAGATGCGGCGTGAGTACATCTATGCCTTTTTGTAATAGAATGGGCAACAGTCCGTCTTCACTACTAGATTTCAGGGGCTTGAATGAACCAATAGCCCATTTCACAACATTTGGTCGGATGAGAACAGCCGCTCTGTTTCGGTCCTCGTTTCGAGGCCTTTGGTGTAAAGGCGTTGTGTCTGACCCGGTCAAAAAGTCGTGAGCCCCTAGAAAGTGAGTTTTTATCAGCAGCTGAAGAGTTTCCTCTTCAGGAGCCATCAGGCCTTTTAAGCAGCCCTAATTGACTAGGCTTGTCCTTCGCGAGCAGTCTATGGATTTCTAGCCCCTTGAGGCATTTGTGTTAATTCCTCGCAGAGCTTCCTCCATGCAGCACGCTCGGACTTCCTTATCTCCTTATTATATTCAGTCAAGGCCTTCTTGTAGTTCTCCCATTCAAGGTTCTTCTTGCCTTGTTGAATAAACGTCTGGTTTTCTCTCGTAGCTTCTTGAGCCTTGAGTTCCACCAGGGTACATTCCTTTTGGAGTGCTTCGTTCTGACAGCTTTCCTCAAAGGCACTCCTTATTGCCCTCGTGATAGCCTCCACTGCATGTTCTAACTCCTCCGGTGTACATATACTTTTAGGGAAGTCCTCAAGATTTTGCCTTAATTTGTTGTTATAAACATCCCAGATTGTAGCTTTCGGATCCCTGTACGTTACAGTTTGATCTTTTGTACATGTTGCTAGATCAAAACGAATTTGTCTGTGATCAGACATAGAGCTTTCCTCACTGACATGTCAGTTTGATCTGAACTTAGCCATTTTGTCAGTGGCGAAGGTTATGCCTTACAGTTGTCACGAAGGTCGGCTTGCTCCCTCTGTTGTGTACCTGTAAACAGTTAACTAAGAGAAAGTCATGTAGTAACTCACCTCTGTTGTTTGTGTCGGTGCTGCCCCACGTTACATGATGGGCATTGGCTCGGCTTTGTGATGATGCGCGTACGCCACCACTCGCGCAAGCTCCACCGTGGGGTCATGGTCAAGAAGTAAAGATTGCATTCGTGCATTATGTAAATATGCGGCACATGACTTACCGCTTCTTGGTGAGATAGACCTACGGTGCAATCCACCCTTAGTTTAATTTATGTTAATTTTTATGTTATTTACTCCATATGGACTAATTTTGATAATAAATAAATAATTATTATTAACATATTTCGACAGCAGGGAGGTAAAAAGTGGAAGGTAAAAAGCAAACCTCCGGCGACGCCCAAAAGCAAAGAGACCCGCGGACGCCCCAAGAAAGAAGGCTCCAAGGACGAGGACAAGAAGAAAGAAGAGGAAATGGCCTGCACGAGTGGAAGGAAAATTAAACCTAAAAGGTATGTAATACAAATAGACTTTTTATCTTCTATTTTCATTCCTATGGAGTTTTGTATACTAATATTATAAAGAGAGAAGATTTGTAATTGTATGTTTGTAATGATTTTAAAAATTCTTTCACCTATAGAAAGCTACATTACCATGGAGTAACAGGCTATATTTTAAAAAGTTACGCTGGCGAAGTCACGTGCAACAGCTAGTTTCTTATATTATAACCATTTCTGATGATGATTTTTTTTCTGACCCATCGTCAAAGGTATCATTATATTTATTTTTAATTAATCTGCGTTTGCAAAAAAATCTTTTTAATGTTTTCTTTTTTTTCTCAATCCGTTGTGTATCATTAATATTTTAATTATTCCCCCTATAAGATACCCTAAATCTTATAATACTTAATCTTATAATAATAACTTTTATCTTTAATAAATTATAATATAAGATGCTCATCAATTTATAACAGGTAAAGTTTGTATAAGGTCAGGTGGGGTAAGAGGAACATACTTACTTTATTTACAGTAAAATATTTTGAGATCTAGCAAGAAAAGTCACAAGATCTTTAAAACATGCAAAACTTACCTATGTGTATTAGCTTCCCATGGACTAACGAGTGTTTACGACGATATTTGCGTAACGATTGTATGAACGTTTCTCTTCCCCCATATTCGGGGTAAGAGACAGTCATCGTATTTCATAAAAATGGATTGTGAATTTAAATGTTCGTTTATAATGATGGTTAATGCTTTCGGTAGAAGAGCTTCTGTCAATTTTAGACCTTTGCTTTCCGTGTGTTTTTGCATTAAAATTATTCCCAGCTCTCTTTTTTATGAAATTATTGGTTTGCAAAATAACGCGTCTACTTTGTACTGGTCGATTTCACAACTGCCGAACGCTTCTTCATTTTTGTCTGGCTCCGAGTGTCGTTGCAACATCTATTGAAAACTAAACTAATTCGTCTTGCCTGTTTTACCGACGAAAAACTCGTAGTGATAAATGCTTTAGTTTAGTAGTTACGCTCTACACCCTCTTCCCCCGGTGACCCACTTACCCCACTTGACCTTATGTACCTAAGAGGGGTAATCATTGAAACTGAATGATTATATTTTAGTTCCATTACGTTAAATATACCATTAACAACCATGAACCTAACTACAATATTTTTTAGCCATAGTCTGATGTGTAATTTGTGATTTCAGGCTTCAGAAGGAATTGGACCACTAGACTAGACCACTTGTGAGTGTTTTTCCTTCTTTTTCCACTTCGACGCTCTTTTTAATCACTATCTGTGTGTCCGTGTGGAATCGTAGTTCCCAAGCGAATGGACCGCAGGAATACCTCAGGAAGTATTAAGAGGGCGGATGGGTTCAATTGTAAATCTTTCCCTAAGGATAAGGGATTGGGAAGTGGTCTCCTTTACTCACTCATCAGACTGCGAAACGCACACTGCGTTTACTTGCCACTTATATATTTAGGATTAGTAATGGCAGGGCACACTGAGTTATGCAGTCATTTTGCGAAACCCGTCTGGAGGCAGTAACCACCCCCTTACAGAAGACCATCGTGAAATAACGGCATATGTGCTGTTGTTTCGGTGAGTGAGCAAGGGATACAAGAGTTCATTGCCCCATCTCTTCCTTATCCTCCTTCTATGGTCGACAGCGCACTAGCGTTGCTTGTGTTCAAGGCGACGGTAGCCACCTATCATCAAGCGGACCGTCTGCCTGTCTATCGACCTTAACATAAGAAAAAATATTGTGTGTGTCAGCTCTGACACACGACTGGAGTTTACTCCTTAAGAATGATTATAAAATTTAAATTTTCACAATTCGCACACGCCGAAAGAACAACATTGTTCTTCTTATAAATAATAGTGTGTAGATGGCGCAATATCTCTAAAACTTCAGATATTTAGTCATACACTTTTTTGCGATTGTGACGAACAAGCTGACAAGTTAAAATACAATAATTATGCGTTTTCTATTCGACGAGCACGGGGATCTCCCGTAGTCTTATAACAGTTCCTTAGTAGATATATTTTCTTTTCACTAGATATCTAAACGAAAAAGCCAAAGAAAAGTTGACTCTCCCATCGCCGGCGCCGAAGAAATGTCGCAGAGCCCTCTGCAGACAAAGAAAACAATAATACAAAATAAATAATTTAATAAATTTCAGTTTTTTTTTTAATTACAGCATTTTTCAAAGTAACACATTTCATAGTTCATCATCTTATTTTTTTTTTTAATATGTATTATACACCACTTAAACATAATCTTTAATTTTACAAGAACAATTAACCTAAAACTAAAAACCTTAAAATATATAATAACTAAAATATATTATTAAAAGGAGTCCCTTTAGGCAAGGTTTTGTCTTAGGGCTTTTAATAAAGTATTTCATTTCATTCGTGTCGGTCATTTCAGTACATGTTGACTGTAAATTTCATATTCTTATTCATTTTTTTTTATTTATTATTTTAATAATTTTAAGAGTAAAATGATCACTAAAAACCACTAATATAGCATATATAGAATTGATATTATTTACCTTACATCAAATAAGGTAGTTCTGATTTTTTACATGTTGTACTGATGAAATAGTAATGACAAATCCAAATTTTCCACCTCGAAAGCCTTACGGATCGTTAAATTCATTAAAATTTAAGTCTTTTTTCAGTTTTGACGATTTTTACTATCAAGTGCTATTAATCCAAAATCCAAAAATTGACTATTAAGTATTACATAATAACTTTTTGCTGATTAAGATATCAGTTTAAAACGTGCTTTATTTCTGACTTAAATGTATGTACTTAAAATAACAAACAATAACTAGATATTATTTGAATAGCAATTAAAGTATATTTAAAACCATTTGGCCTCATTCAATCGCAAATTTAATCTAATTTAAAAAGTGATCATAGTGACTTTTGCCGTAGCACAAGTCCTTTGTAGTAAAACTCGAAATTTTAATGGATTTAACAGTCATCCGAAAGGCTTTCGTAGTAGAAAATTTGGATTTGTCATTACCGTTTCATCAGTACCAACATATAAAAAATCAGAACTACCTCATTTGATGTAAGGCAACGCCGCTTGTTTGATACCATTTTCATGTAAGTAGTACATGGAAATAGTATTTATTTTTAATTTTGGGTGAGACTAATGTTTATATTGGAACACGTGAGGTACTAGATCGTTCAATAAGTCCCGGGACTAGCGTAGAGATGGCGCTAATAATGCCATGTATATACCAAGGTTCAGAAGTACCAACCTATAGATGAGATGTGTCAAAATTTGATGTAATTCGAAACATAACCAAGAAAGCTATAGTGGTTAAAGTGACGCTACCTTTGCAATCGTGAAAAAATGGACCAAAACGAGTTTCGTGTGTTGATAAAACATTGTTTTCTAATGGGAAAAAACACTGTTCAAGCTCAGCAATGGCTTGAATAACGTTATCCGGACTCTACTCCGTCGAAAACAACCATTTGTCGGTGGTACGCTGACTTCAAACGCGGTCGTGCTGATACAAATGATGCGGAACGTTCGGGTCGGCCAAATGAGGCAGTAACTCCCGAAAACACCAAGCAAGTATTGAAAATCGTGATGGGTGACCTAAAAAGGAAAGTGCGCGAGATAGCTAAGATGGTGAACATATCAACTGGTAGTGCATTTACTATTTTTCACCAAAAATTGGCTATGAAAAAGGTTTTTTCCAAATGGGTGCCGCGTTTGCTCACAATGGAACAAAAGCAACAACGTATCAATGATTCGGAGAGCTGTTTGGCACTGTTTACTCGCAATAAACAGGATTTTTTGCGTCGATATGTGACAGTGGAAGAAACATGGATTTACCATTTCACTCCGGAGTCAAGTCGGCAGTCAGGTGAATGGCGTACGACCGGTGAAAGCCTCCCGAAGCGTCCAAAAATACAACAGTCGGCCGGAAAAGTGATGGCATCCGTATTCTGGGATGCGAATGGTATAATTTTCATTGACTACCTCGAAAAAGGAAAAACCATCAATAGCGACTACTACATGGTGTTATTGGATCGTTTGAAGGCCGAAATAGCGAAAAAATGCCCACACATGAAGAAGAAGAAAGTCATGTTTCATCAAGACATCAATTTTGCGGATAAAATGTTGTTTTCATAGTTAGTCCCGGGACTTATTGAACGATGTGTTAGTACGTGACAATAAATCATCTCCTTACTTTTTATTACTTTAAATTATTTCTGTCAAGTTTTTTGTTAAATGAAAGTGGTAAACTGTGAGAATATATGTGATTGAGCAGTGCAAACGTTTGTGTATTAAGAAACTTACGCGTTATGGTAAAAGGACATCACCCAGCCTCCATACATTTTTGGGCTAATTTTGAAAGTGCCGGCCAACAAAATTAAACTTATTATTATAATAGAACACAATGTTTTAAACATTTTTCAATATGACAACAAAGTTCCAACTATTATATTGATATGTAAAAGTTAACTACAAAAACATAATTACGTAGTTATACTTGAAGTAACACAAAAGGATCTGCAGGTAAAAGAACGATTTTGCCGGTTGGTTTATGCCATTGTTTGTAGATAAATGTGCGGGGGACGAGTGCCGATCACCATAAATGCGTCATTGGCGTTCAGTCGGTTCTCCGTGCAACGGCTACTTTACTGTGTTCTTAGTTTCTGGTTGTTATCATTTCTGTTTAATTTTGTTGTCACTGTTAATGTTGTTATTGTTATTGTTGTTTTTTACTTGTTATCATGGCACATATGTTGTGTATAAACTGTCGTGAACCGTGTGAAGGTCGCAGGAGATATACGTGGAATTCTCGTGAAGAATATCACATCGATGTAGCGCAGATCGTTATCGAAGAACTGATAGCGAGACAGCTATATATATTTTAAAATATTTCTAATGTGGTTTTCAAGAATTACTTTTAATATTTTACTTAAGAGTTTGGTCGAGTAATCGACAGGTCGATTTTTATTACTTTAAATATCAGAATACCTTTTTTGATTACGCACGTCTTTGATGTTAAACCTTAGCCTTAGAAATAGTTAGATGTTTGGTTAATATTGTTTTTAGGAAGAGCCTACAGACTTCATTTGCCGACCGTGTTGGCAGAGAGCTGAAAGGACCTTTCAACAACGCGTACGTGAAGTTCGTCGAGCAAACGACGTTTTAAGGTGTATAACGCCGATTTGGCCTTGAAATATTAGGCTAATTTCCCCGCGCCACCCTCTACAAGAGATCGACCGCACAGAGATGGCAAAGAGTAGTATGGAGACTAGACGACAAAGGCACGACATAGTCGACTGAGCCTACTTTACTGCAAATACATACTACAAATTTATAATTATTTACAATGTAGAGGGATAATTCAGTAACAATGAAGCGTGTTTTGTTATTTAAGTAGTAAATTATGTTACCTAGTAAAAATTTTTACCCGTCTGCGCCACAACGAGGGTTATGTTTTTAGAGTGTATAGCGGCGCGCTCCCGGCTTGGCCCGGGGTGTATTTTTTTCTAAAATAAACGTAGCCTAAGTTACTCCTTATTACATCAGCTACCTGCCAATAAAAGTCCCGTCAAAATCGGTCCAGCCATTTCAGAGATTAGCCGGAACAAACAAACAGACAGACACACAAAAATTGTAAAAAATGTTATTTTGGATGTTATTTTGGATTTTTTCTAAAATAAACGTAGCCTAAGTTACTCCTTATTAAATCAGCTACCTGCCAATACAAGTCCCGTCAAAATCGGTTCAGCCATTTCAGAGATTAGCCGGAACAAACAGACACCCAGACAGATAAAAATTTGGTTTGGTTATGTGGTTGGTTTATTTTGGTGTATGTACTCATATATGGTGTATGTACGTATATATATTCATATGCATGTAGTAAAAAACGGTTATTTCAATATTACAAACAGACGCTCCAATTTTATTTATATGTATAGATGTATGTATATTTCTTTATACGAATATAAAATATATGGTAAAAGAGCCAAACAAAAGTTTTTATCAAAACTAACAAATTTTTTAATTTTCAGTAAAAACAATTGAGTTTTTGCACCAACCGTGCAAACTTCGCGTGGTACGTTTTGTTTGGGTAACGCTAATGCCGGCGGTAATAATTTTTTTTTTAATTCTGATATTTTTTTTCAAATTCACCAAGTGAGTGAAGTGACAATAAATTGAGACAAAAAGTGTTTTTTTTTTTCATTTTGATAAAGATTATGAACTTTTTAGAGCGAGAATCTTGCTTCTTCAATTTTTTCAAAAAATCTATCGAGTGGGACAAAAAAGCGGCTGAGTGGATTAAATGGAAACTCTGTGGGGCTTTTTGGGGTATACTGAACTGTAAAAGGCACACTTAACATTTATTATTTTCTCCATATTTTTGATTCAGCGCTTGATTTTTCTAAAAGCTATCAAAAGCCCTTTTTATAATTTTTAAAATTCATGTCAATAGAATTAAAAAAAAAACAAATGTAGAAAATTTATTCACGTTTTCATTTTGTTTTCGTTTTGTCTTGTCTTTTGCCATGTCTAATTGTTTTGGTTTGGGTTTGGGTCTTATTATTATTAATTGTGTAATTTTAAAGGAGGGGGGGGGAGTAAGGGGGGAGCGGAGGGGGGCTGGGAGGATGGTGTTGATAGATTACCCTCATCCTTTCAAATGATACCTAACATGGGGGGTCTATTTGTAACCGTTGACCATGGTTACGTCAAATTTTTTATCTCGTCGAGACGTCCCCGATGAGCCCAAATACGATCCGGCTGTGACGCGCCGTTTCCGAGTTTCGGCCGGGGGGGTCCGAGGGGGGCGTCAAATTTTTTATCTCGTCGAGACGTCCCCGATGAACCCAAACACGACCCGGCTGTGACGCGCCGTTTCCGAGTTACGGTCGGGGAGGTCCGAGGGGGGCGCCAAATTTTTTATCTCGTCGAGACGTCCCCGATGAGCCCAAACACGACACGGCTGTGACGCGCCGTTTCCGAGTTACGGTCGGGGAGGTCCGAGGGGGGCGCCAAATTTTTTATCTCGTCTAGACGTCCCCGATGAGCCCAAACACGGCCCGGCTGTGACGCGCCGTTTCCGAGTTATGGTCGGGGGGGTCTAAGGAGGGGGCTTTTTTTTGGTGCCCCGGTAGACCGGATGACACTTTCCTTGGTGACTACCGATCACCCTCTATGACCTTCTGCAAACGCCACCCTTCTATCCCTCATAGTTTCCGAGAACCGCTCACCAACTTTTTATCAGAACGGTGTACCGAGGATATCGGATTTTTCTGGAGGTCACGGGGGCGTCCCCTACGCGACCACCTACAATAGGGAAACGCCCTACCGCTCCTTCTAGGAGAACAATTCGATGAGTCACTAGATACGTGAGTGGGAATCCGGCTTCATAGTTGCTTTATTTATTATTTATTTATTTATTAGGCTTATTAATTTATATTGTATTAATTAATAATTAATTAATAATTAATTAATATTAATAATAATTAATTAATATTAATAATAATTAATTAATAATTAATAATTAATTATTAATAATAATTAATAATAATTAATTATTATTAATATTAATTAATTTAATTAAATAATTAAAATTCATGAAAACTCCTTCCTCGTTTGGTTTATTTTTGATATATTACGCTTTTGCCTCCTTTGCTTACTTCCTATCTTTATTAAATTTAGATAACAAGTATATATACAGATGAATTATTAATTAAATATTCAAATTGAATATTTCAGATTATTAATAAATTGAATATTATATTACAACATAATTTATATTTAGTTTTTTAAAGATTTAATTAAAAAGACAAAAAAGAAAACCTATTAAAGTATTATATACACTATCATGCACTGTCTGTTCTGCCACTAAAATGTTTATTCTTTGTTTATTACGTAAAAATTAATAATTTGATGAAGCGCAACGCGGCACAGGTCCGTCTAGCATCAGGACTCGCCCCGCACTGATTTTATGGACGAGAACGGGCTAGCGCTGAGTAAGTGGGGAAATATTTTTGATAAAAACATTATATAAAATTCAATTTTACGAATTTTCAAAAAGCGCTTTCAACAAATCATGCTACATTGTTATCTTCATAAGTGTACAAAATTTCATAATCTTTTGATAAATATTGTAGAAGTGAGATTGTTATAACTATAAAGGGGGTGAGTTTAGAATTTTTTTCCTGAATCAATTTCAATAAAATCCAATTTTTAATCCCAACAAATCATTCCTCATATCTTGTAGATAAACATATATTTTTTTCGCTGAAGAAAAGGCGTATATATAATGAATAATACTGTTACAAAATGTTGCAAAAATTCAATTTTTTGGAAGGATAAGCCTTAATGGACCAGCCATTTGAAGTAGTTAATTATAACAATCCGACAATAACATTACCGGGATTTGTTCGTACACCAAATTCAACTGCGATTTGTGTTTTTCAAAATAGTCAAAATATAACCCGACTAAGAATACCTAATAATGTGATTATTCGTTTGATTGTGCGCTATAATTTATTGATACCAGAAAATGCTCGCGTGTGTCAAGAACATTTGGAACAAAACCTTTGGCATCTGCTTCCTCTACAAGATAATCTCATAGATCGTTTTTCGGCCTCTCAAATAGTGAGTGCTTTGACTATCATGAGAAATCATATTACAGACGATGTATTGAATTTTGAGGAATACGATCATATAAGCCCCAACGAATTCCACAACTGGATGGGACTTACGCACAATCAGTTTTCTGATTTACTGGAATCCACACCAAGTTTAGACAATAACCGCTATAAGAAAACTATACTGGCTGCAGTTCTAGTTAAACTCAGATCAGGCGACTCCAATAAGAGGCTAGCTTTGATTTTCCGAACGAGTGAGTCCCGTTTTCAACGGTTATTGACTTTGGTACGTGATGCACTGATAAATTATTTTGTTCCCTTGCATGTGGGATTTGATCATTTAAATCGTGAACAAGTGGCACAGAAAAACTTGATGCTTCCAGAGACATTGTTCGGAAATCCAGGAAGCCCTTTAGAAGAAAGGAACGCTATTATTATATGCGATGGGACATACGTATATAATCAGAAAAGCTCTAATTACTTTTTCCAGAGACAGCCACCACAAATACAGACATTTGACAAAACCTTTCTTGTTTGTATGCTGCGATGGGCATATTATTGAGGTTTCCGGCCCACATGCTGCAACTACTTCTGACGCGGAAATATTCAACGGAATTATTGACAACGAAGAAAACATATTTCATTGGTTTTTTAGACAGGGAGATGTATTCATACTTGACCGTGGTTTCAGAGATGCAACACTTAATTTACAATCTCATGGATATACGGTGCATATGCCTGAAATAAAACATCCCAATGAAACACAACTTACTACAGAACAAGCAAACAAATCGAGACTTGTAACCATATTTCGTTGGGTGGTGGAAGCCGTTAACGGACGATTTAAAAGAGATTTCCGATTACTGAGGATTGTCCATTCTAATCGCGCTTTGCCCCATATGATGGAATATTTTAGAATTGGTGCAGCATTATTAAATGCTTATTGTCCAGTCATTGTAGACAATGTACGGGCCCCAACATTCTTAGCAATCATTCGAGAAAGAATGAACATACCAAACACATTGGGCGACCTAGTACAGAGATATAATTATAATAGAAGACGCGCAGATTTTCAAGCAGTTAATGCGAATATGCACGACATTCCATTCCCTAATATGACAGAGGAAGAGCTTGTTCTTTTTGCTCTTGGGGTGTATCAATTGAAACAGGCACGGAGCTATTATGCAGAGCACCTGTTGCCTCGTGGCATGTTTGTAATTGAACTCGGAGGTCTAATACCTGATGATCATGTACAGGAGTTGGAAGGTAACGATCTCTACTTGCTTCGGGGTCGCATCCAATCACGACATGTCCGGTCACGCACCTATTACGTGTATATTGCATTGGATAGAGCTCTCCGTGGGCGACAAGCTATTACACATTATTATTGCACTTGCCATATTGGCAGAAGAACCATTGGTTGCTGCTCACATGTCATGTGTATTGTGTGGTACATGGCATACGCAAGGCATGAGGCTGTGATAAACATTCCCGCAGAAGGTTTAGAAGACATTTTTGTGACGTTGGGAGAATTATAAGGAAATATAATACATAATATATATTTTTGCCTTTTAATATTCCTTTTTAAATCATGATCAGCTTTAAATCATGATCAGCAGTTAATGATCAAAGCTACTTTTAATGTGCCATAAGGACATTATTAATAAAACAATAACGACCGTTAGTAATCTTTCTTGTAATCGTCCACTTGTCGAATGAGTAAGTGTTGTTTCATTATTTATACCAGAATATCATCTCGGAGAAAACGCTTAGAACCTTTGCGCCCGTCCACATTTACAACAATGTGATGGACTTGTTTCCAATGAAATCCTGCTCGGTGGCGGAAATGAAAATCAAACTTAGGTCCTGGTTAGCAGAGCTCTCCTACGACTCCACCGAAACACTGCTAACTCACAAACACTAATTCACATAAAATAAAATACATCACACGCACACGCACGGATAACTGCTAACAAACACTAAATTACATAAAAAAACATCAAAGGCACGCACACTGGTACAAAGGACATAATAAGCATAGCACGATTCAGATACTTTTGCTAGATAAAAGTCCCTTGTTTCGAATTGTAATTCATAGTACGGGACCCCACGATACAGGCATGCCTAGTGTGTGGACCGGGGTTTTGTTCTTAAAATTGTAAATCTTGTGAAATAAATTATTTGAATTTGAATTTGATAGTAAATAATGTTTGGATCGTTATACTAAATAATAATAATGTGTAAAATATAGCTGGCCGCCAAAAAAAAAATTAGCCCAGAATGGGTGATGTCCTTTATAAATTAGTGAAACTTGATCATTGAAGAACCATAATCAGTACCTACCCAACTAGCAAAAAAGTTGTATAATATTAGAATTATACAACTAACAGACATGTAAGGGCTTTATAACAGTTTTGCAGCAACTCAACAGTTGTAAAGTAGTGTTCAGTTCGACGCATTAGTTATATATAATTTAAGTATTAATGAGTCTGGTAAACGTCATCTCAATAATTTATAAGATTGACATACAACGTTAAGGGTCCCTTACGGCAATCGAGGGTCGGGATTGTAAAAGAATTATATAGTAAACGATGCTCCACAACCTTGAAAAAAATAACACAGCTAGCCAATGAATGTTACTTTTTGCTGAAACATTCGAATTTAAGATAATGCTTATGGATAAGTGTAAAAAAAATCCAGAAAATCACTAAAAACGTGTAAATCGCACTCCCGTTTTGTTACAATTGTGTCGGTAAGTATCAAGAATTATTAAATGAATTTTATCAAATAACTAGCGATCCGTTCCCGGCTTCGCGCGGGTGCAATTTTTTTCTGCAAATTAAACGTAGAAACCTTCCTCGTTTAACGCTCTTCCCATTAATGAGATAAGAGAACGCAGTTCGGCGAAATATGGGTATATTCTATCTCAAAACTTCGATGATGAATACTAAAGCTGTCTATCAAGCTGAGTGATGATCGTTAGGCAGAAAAGATAAATGTTTCAACTTATTCGTGTACATAGACTTTTCGAGTTTAATGAGAATGATGCTTATGCATTAAGATAGCCTCACTCTTCTTCCTTCGAAATAAATATAACAAATCACCCATCAGGTTTAACAAATTTTTAAATTTCTAAAAATTTTGACGATGTTCTGAAATTTCAAAAAATCTTATTAAATTATCTGAAAAAGTGAAGAAAGTTTTCATAGAATTTTCTAGCAACTTCTGGAATTTTCTAGGAACTTCTGAAATTTTCGAGAAACTTCTAGAATTTTCTAAAAACTTCTAGAATTTTCTATAAACATCTAGAATTTTCTAGAATGTTAGCGAAAAAAAAATCCGTTCCTATTAATAATACATAATGAGCGACTCAGCCAAAGAAAAGATATGCCGCAAGGAGAACTTATCGTATTGCATGAACCTTCGTTTCAGTTGTTAACAACAAATGTAATTGTTATGAACGAAAAAAATCTTTCTTTTTTATCACAGGGTTGTCACAGGTTTAGTAACTTTTTTTCAGTAAAAGAAAAAATATCGCGTTTGAAAAACTCGAATATATTGCATAGATCCCGTTTTTTATTGTTTATAGCGGCCCGCTCCCGGCTTCGTCCGGGGTGTATTTTTTCTAAAATAAACGTAGCCTAAGTTACTCCTTATTACATCAGCTACCTGCCAATAAAAGTTCCGTCAAAATCGGTATAGCTATTTCAGAGATTAGCCGGAACAAACAGACAGACAGACAAAAATTGTAAAAAAATTTATTTTAGTGTATGTACCGCAATTTACATAAACAAAAAGTAGCCTATGTTACTCCTGACGACCCCCTCTTCATGTCTGCAAAGTTTCATCGAAATCGCTTCAGCCGTTTCTGAGATTACCCCGGACAGACAGACAGACAGACAGACAGACAGACAGACAGACAGACAGACAGACAGACAAATTCTAAAAAAAGTTATTTACGTTTTAACAGCATGCGAATGACTCTAAGCTTAGTTTGAGGCAGTTTTTCGCAAATCACAGACAGACACTCTGATTTTATTTATATAGATTAATAGGAACGGATTTTTTTTTCGCTAACATTCTAGAAAATTCTAGATGTTTATAGAAAATTCTAGAAGTTTTTAGAAAATTCTAGAAGTTTCTCGAAAATTCTAGAAGTTTCTCGAAAATTTCAGAAGTTTCTAGAAAATTCTATGAAAACTTTCTTCACTTTTTCAGATAATTTAATAAGATTTTTTGAAATTTCAGAACATCGTCAAAATTTTTAGAAATTTAAAAATTTGTTAAACCTGATGGGTGATTTGTTATATTTATTTCGAAGGAAGAAGAGTGAGGCTATCTTAATGCATAAGCATCATTCTCATTAAACTCGAAAAGTCTATGTACACGGATAAGTTGAAACATTTATCTTTTCTGCCTAACGATCATCGCTCAGCTTGATAGACAGCTTTAGTATTCATCATCGAAGTTTTGAGATAGAATATACCCATATTTCACCGAACTGCGTTGTCTTATCTCAGTTGAACTAATATACACAGGAAAAAGACAAAGTTACGCACAATTAAACAAAAATCAATTCTCTCACGCACACAACATTATTAAATTTACGTTTTTTAATATTATAAAACAAAGTCCCCCCCGCCGCGTCTGTCTGTCTGTATGTTTGCGATTCTCAAAAACTACCGAACGGATTTTTATACTGTTTTCATTAATGGGAAGAGCGTTAAACGAGGAAGGTTTCTACGTTTAATTTGCGGAAAAAAATTGCACCCGTGCGAAGCCGGGAACGGATCGCTAGTTTCTTAATAAACATATTCCTATTTTGTGTAATAAAATCACAAACTTGCCCAATTTTTTCGCTCAAAATCTTCATACAAATTACTATGAAGGCTATTATTATGAAATCACGCTCGGGCCACGGTTCAGTCTGGTTCAGTCGGCCATGCGCCTCCGAAGTGAGAGCACGTCGCTTTGCGCCGCACTGACAGTTCGTGATAAAACCGTGTACTTACACAAAAAATGTCAAATATGTCGTCTTTGATGTTGAAATTATAGCCCAAGAGCCCAAGGCCAGACCTTCGTTCAGTGTGACCATATATGGCAGGATTTCCACCCACATAAGACGACGGTAAAGGTCTACCGGGGCAACGAAAAAACAAAAATTTTGGAAAACCCTTCCTCCCTCCCTTAAACCGCCCTGTCTGTCCGGCGTGACTCAGCCGAGTCGTGTTTGGGCTCATCGGAGACGTCTCGACGAGATAAAAAATTTGAACGAAACCCCCCCCCCCCCCCCTCTAACCCCCTCAGCCGTAACTCGGAAACGACGCGACGCAGTGGGGTCGTGTTTGTGCTCATTGAAGACGTCTCGACGAGACAAAAAATTTGACGCCCCCCTCGGACCCCCTCAGCCGTAACTCGGAAACGACGCGACGCAGTGGGGTCGTGTTTGGGCTCATCGGAGACGTCTCGACGAGATAAAAAATTTGACGCCCCCCTCGGACCCCTCCGGCCGTAACTCGGAAACGGCGCGACGCAGTGGGGTCGTGTTTGGGCTCATCGGAGACGTCTCGACGAGATAAAAAATTTGACGCCCCCCTCGGACCCCCCCGGCCGTAACTCGGAAACGGCGCGACGCAGTGGGGTCGTGTTTGGGCTCATCGGAGACGTCTCGACGAGATAAAAAATTTGAACCCCCCTCTAACCCCCTCAGCCGTAACTCGGAAACGGCGCGACGCAGCCGGGTCGTGTTTGGGCTCATCGGAGACGTCTCGACGAGATAAAAAATTTGACGCCCCCCTCGGACCCCCCCGGCCGTAACTCGGAAACGGCGCGACTCAGCCGGGTCGTGTTTGGGCTCATCGGAGACGTCTCGACGAGATAAAAAAATTGACGCCCCCCTCGGACCGCCCCGGCCGTAACTCGGAAACGACGCGACGCAATGGGGTCGTGCTTGTGCTCATCGGAGACGTCTCTCCGACATAAAAAATTTGACGCCCCCCTCGGACCCCCCGGCCGTAACTCGGAAATGACGCGACGCAGTGGGGTCGTGCTTGTGCTCATTGGAGACGTCTCTCCGAGATAAAAAATTTGACGCCCCCCTCGGACCCCCCCGGCCGTAACTCGGAAACGACGCGACGCAGTGGGGTCGTGTTTGTGCTCATTGGAGACGTCTCGACGAGATAAAAAAATTGACGCCCCCCTCGGACCCCCTCAGCCGTAACTCGGAAACGACGCGACGCAGTGGGGTCCTGTTTGTGCTCATCGAGGACGTCTCTCCGAGATAAAAAAATTGACACCCCCCTCAGACCCCCCCGGCCGTAACTTGGGAACGACGCGATGCAGTGGGGTCGTGTTTGTGCTCATCGGGGACGTCTCTGCGAGATAAAAAATTTGACACCCCCTCCAACCCCTCCGGCCGTAACTTGGAAATGGCGCGACGCACCCGGGTCGTGTTTGGAATCATATAAGACGGCTCTCGGGAAGGCGAATTTTTTAGAGTAGACCAAATTTCAAATTTTGGCAGTTGCGGTCTACTCGTAGGACCATGGTCAACGGTTACAGGTAGACCCCCGTGTTGGGTATCATTTGAAAGGTTTCAACGAGGGTGATCAATTGAAACTAATCCCCTCTCCCTCCCCCTTTTAAGTAAAAGTCTCCTACCCCCAATTCTTTACGAATTACAAAACAAAGACCCTAAACCAAACCAAAACAATTAACTATAGCAAATGACAACACCCAACTCACAACCGCGCCCCCACGGACTACTTGCAGACCGCAGCAGCACGCACGATCTAGTATTTAAATAGCGTAGAACTAAACAACATGCTCTTATTTATAAATTATGAGGAGACAAAGCATTAAATAGTATTTTGAACACTAAATAATAAAAATGACCAAATCCCATTTGCGTATAACGAAACGCATGATGGCGCATCTGTCAAACCTAATATCAAAAGATCACGCCAAACTTCAAATACCTATGTCGTCTTTGATCTTGAAATTATGATGTAAACTGCGCAACTAAAAAATTACTCCTCGGAACTATTTATCTCCGCAGCTAGAAACTTTACAGAAAGATTTCTATCAGGCCAGAAACCCACGGCATTCTCGGTGCATGCAAATACGAGATCCGCCTTATATTATTAAATCAATGGAAGAGAGGAAAGCAAGGGTGCAAAGCGCGTCGAAAGATTTGGAACCGAATGCAACTGATGAATAGAAGGTTTGTAAGGAACAGTATGCCATAAGTTCTAATCTAAGGAGATCCTAAGTTTTCTAGGAGTCAGATTTTTTTACATAATCATCATGGTAAATTTACTACATATGGAACGTTCTCGAAAGCCCGAGCGTAGCTCTGGGCGCAAGGAAAGTTCCACACACGTCCGCACTTTGAAGACGCAAAGCGTATAATGATTTTACGGTAAATTATACAAGCGTCCAATTAGTGACGACTTTTGGCAAGTTTTACGGTTTTATTGGAAAGTAAATCGTGTTCTTATACCCCTAAACGACATTTTAACTTACCGCGTGCATAACCATATCTATTCTGATTTATACAAACTCATGCTCAGGATCATATAATTGACTCCAGTTTGAAAATTAAAAATGCTTACAAACGTTTTCAGTACAATATATTATTTTTGTAATTGGGAATAACAATTTCATTTTGTATTGTGCAACTAAAATAATAATTATACACTAACTAGATCGTGCTTGCTACCGCGGTCTGCAAGCAGCCCGCGAGGGCGCGGTTGTGAGTTAGGTGTTGTCATTTGCCATAGTTAATTGTTTTGGTTTGGTTTTGGGTCTTTTTTGTAATTCGTGAAGAATTAGGGGTAAGTAAAAAGGGGGAGTAAAATTGGTCACCCTCGTTGAGACCTTTCAAATGATACCCAACACGCAAGCGTTTATTTAAAACCGTTGACCATGGTCGACTGAGTAGACCGCAACTGTCAAAATTTGAAATTTGGTCTACTCTAAAAAATTCGTCTCCGAGATGTCCCCGATGAGCCCAAACACGACTTGGCTGCGTTGCGCCGTTTCCGAATTACGGCCGGGGGGGTCCGAGGGGGGCGTCAAATTTTTTATCTCGGAGAGACGTCTCCGATGAGCCCAAACACGACCCCACTGCGTCGCGTCGTTTCCGAGTTACGGCCGGGTGGTCCGAGGGGGGCGTCAAATTTTTTATCTCGGAGAGACGTCTCCAATGAGCACAAACACGACCCCACTGCGTCGCGTCGTTTCCGAGTTACGGCCGGGGGGGTCCGAGGGGGGCGTCAAATTTTTTATCTCGGAGAGACGTCTCCAATGAGCACAAGCACGACCCCACTGCGTCGCGTCATTTCCGAGTTACGGCCGGGGGGTCCGAGGGGGGCGTCAAATTTTTTATGTCGGAGAGACGTCTCCGATGAGCACAAGCACGACCCCATTGCGTCGCGTCGTTTCCGAGTTACGGCCGGGGCGGTCCGAGGGGGGCGTCAAATTTTTTATGTCGGAGAGACGTCTCCAATGAGCACAAACACGACCCCACTGCGCCGCGTCATTTCCGAGTTACGGCCGGGGGGGTCCGAGGGGGGCGTCAAATTTTTTATCTCGGGGAAACGTCCCCGATGAGCCCAAACACAACCCGGCTGAGTCGCGCCGTTTCTGAGTTACGGCTGAGGGGGTCCGAGGGGGGTGTCAATTTTTTTATCTCGTCGAGACGTCTCCGATGAGCCCAAACACGACCCCACTGCGTCGCGTCGTTTCCGAGTTACGGCTGAGGGGGTCCGAGGGGGGCGTCAAATTTTTTATCTCGTCGAGACGTCTCCGATGAGCCCAAACACGACCCCACTGCGTCGCGCCGGACAGACAGGGCGGTTTAAGGGAGGGGGGAAGGGTTTTTCCAAAATTTTTGTTTTTTCGTTGCCCGGTAGACCTTTACCGTCGTCTCTTATGTGGGTGGAAATCCTGCCATATATGGTCACACTGAACGAAGGTCTGGCCTTGGGCTCTTGGGCTATAATTTCAACATCAAAGACGACATATTTGACATTTTTTGTGTAAGTACACGGTTTTATCACGAACTGTCAGTGCGGCGCAAAGCGACGTGCTCTCACTTCGGAGGCGCATGGCCGACTGAACCAGACTGAACCGTGGCCCGAGCGTGATTTCATAATAATAGCCTTCATAGTAATTTGTATGAAGATTTTGAGCGAAAAAATTGGGCAAGTTTGTGATTTTTTTACACAAAATGGGAATATATTTATTAAGAAATGAAGATTGCATCTATTTTTTTATAGTTTTAACTTTATTATTTGATAAAATTCATTTAATAATTCTTGATACTTACCGACACAATTGTAACAAAACGGGAGTGCGATTTACACGTTTTTAGTGATTTTCTGGATTTTTTTTACACTTATCCATAAGCATTATCTTAAATTCGAATGTTTTAACAAAAAGTAACATTCATTGGCTAGCTGTGTTATTTTTTTCAAGGTTGTAGAGCATCGTTTACTATATAATTCTTTTACAATCCCGACCCTCGATTGCCGTAAGGGACCCTTAAAAAGGAACATACTAGATCGTTCAATAAGTCCCGGGACTAGCGTAGAGATGGCGCTAATAATGCCATGTACATATGTGTGAGCAAATGTTGGTGGATCTTTTGTAAAAATAAAAAAATACTTGTAGTTTTTAGATTTTGTGTAGATAAGTTTTGTAGGTTCGTCCATAACTACTAAGCCCATACTGTATGTAGGGTTCTGCCAGTGGGTATAAGTTTCACCTTCAATGGTATGCGATTTTTTAATATTGTAATATTTGCAAGGACAATCCTTGCATATGTAAATATAGGCAAACGGTTGACTATCGACTTGACGGTATGTGGCTACTAACTTTTTTTTTTATAATCACCTAATATAATAACAACTTAAAACGTAGGTACGTCTGAGTGTCCAGTCCTGTTTGTTTCTATCGGTACCACTGGAACACTTATTTAGCGAACCACGCCACGAACCCTGAAATTAAAAGAATTATTTTAAAGATTTTGTCTATTTTTTTCCCCACAGTTTGTGTGACCATAGGCGGAGGGGGGAAATGACGATTTATGGTCCAACACCGATACTCCGATGGTAATATTTAGTGGCGTCCGCAGTAATTCCAGAGAGCAGAAATTGCCCTTCTAATTGCGCGAACCATGATACATTTTTATACCGACGCGACACACTGCGCTACAAGGAGTACCGACTCATAATAGTAGCGGAGCCCCAAGAGTTGTTCTTGATCCGCGACCGTGCTTTATAGAAATTAGATACATTTTGAAGTTTTATTTTTAAGAAAACTTCAAAATGTATCGAAAAAAAAAAATCCAAAAAAAACTGATGTTTATGGACGTAACGCAGTATTAGTAACACAAAAATTGGTTCAGTCTGGGAATTTTGATGTCAAAGATGAAGCTCGCCCTGATACGTATAAAGTAATTATAGATTCCATTATTGAAAAAGTGGAGCAAGATCGACATATTAGTACAGTTGTAACCCATTTGAAAAGTCTGAATATACATAAAATCATGTACTCAATTGTGATTCTTTATTGAAACTTTTTACCGATACCGAATCGTTTTTGAAAAGGGTTGATGAAAAGTGGACCTACAACAAGAACGTGCGAAAAAACCATGGTCAAAGGGCAGTCAAGCTCCACAGACTGGCGAAACCCGTATTAATTCGCGAAACTCGGTGATGGTGTGTATGGTGGGATTGGAAGAGTTTTTACCGCCGGGTAAAACCATCGATTGGGATCTTTACTCCCAACGGGTGATGAGGGTCAAGCAAGAAATAGAGAAAAAAATTAACAACAGAAAGGAGAATGTTGGCGAGGCAACGCTCATGGTTTTTATCATGATAATGCCACAACCTGATTAGTAGAACTTGATAAATAAAAAATATTTATTATTTTTTTTTATTAATATCCAAATTTATTGTAAACAAAAAAGGATGAACCTTACATTTTTCGTTAAGCTTATAAATATTATTGGCCCTTACACATGGAGTATTTATGAATGAACAAACAGAAAACAACAATTATAAAAAACTGTATTAATTGATAAAAAAAATTACATACATATTCTATTCTATTTGTGGTTTATGAAAATCATAAAAAAAAATTAGCAATGGAATACCATTTAATAAAAAACCTAAAAATAAGTATCGTCAACATATTTTCTAAAACAACATTAACATATGTATTTGTAGTTTTGAAGAAATACCGTATGTAAGGTAATATGATTTGCGAGCCCTTAGAACGGAAAGAAGTCGTCCTTTGGCATCAATCAGCATTTATTTCGATGACTAGATGGGACAGGTATTAATTAAAGACTGAAAGGGAAGAGACCTGTTACAATTGCAGTATATATCTTATATACTTATAGTTCATAGATAAGAAGGACTATCATCCGTTCTTTGGCGGCAGATTTTTTTTGTCCAAATTAACTCTATTTGCAACCTTATTATTAGAACCTATTAGAAATTTTCTAAACTAAAATAGTGCGCCCTTCCTCTGGGTCATTTTAGTTTATCGAATCACAACGATATATTTGCCCTTGTCAACTTATAGATTCCACCAATGACGGTTATCATTTTTATGTAAGCAGTAAGAATACCTGCGCATTTTTAGTTCAGAATATCTCTCTAAGATTTATTTTTAATATGAAGTCATAACTTTGCGATTTAGATTCCGCAGAATGATTTGTTCTGGACTCGTCACAATCTTAAATGGTACATAAATTTCACATCCTACTTTGACACAAAAGTACAAAATTTCTTAAAAAATATACTATACTTGTTGGCTATTTAAAATGTTTTGCAACACTTGCGTAAAAAATGAGAACGACTAACCCACCATAAGGCTTTTGTGATGTTTCGTTGTAACTACAATTCCTAACGTGGCAAAGAGCTACTTTACTTTATGAGCATATGTGGAAGAATGTGTTGTACGGTCGGCGAAAGGGAATGTTTACCAGTGTTGAGGTCAGGTATAAGGTACGCATCCCTTTCCGCCGTGGTACATTATTTGAAAGTTATTGCTGCTCAATGTGTTAATATAGGCACTATTGTAAAACGAAAACTTATGAACTACACAAACAATTAAGACGCTTCCTCATACAGTTTAACAATTTTAAAATATATAATTATAAAAGAGGCACTATATTTAAAACATTAGCCCTTCTCTAAGGACCTTTCAAGATTCTGCTCTTTTTTTATATTCCCGCTAAATTACTTACTCTGAATTTGGTGTTATATTAATTTTAGTGTTCCGAGTAATATAGCTGTATGATAAAAACGAGCATAATCTATCCAGGTTCGACAGTTTAGTAATTTCGCACACAGAACTAAATGTATGTATTGTGGTGTTATTTGAGGTATTTTTTTAAACTGTGTCCTTAAAATAAATACGAAACTAGAATGACCGTTAAATAAGAATCGCTTTCCCTCTGTGGGCAAGCGTCTTTCCTATTTTAATATTTTTGGTAAAAACGAATGTCGTTTAGCTATTCCCATATCATCATCTGTCGTTACTATATCGTTGAATATATTTATTAATGGATGATTGTCGTGTATGTCTAGCTTTACTGGTTCTTGACATCAGTCTTGTTGTGTGCACGATAGAATCGTTTGATGCACAGCAGTCGCCTCGATAGTTTTTTTTTACGTTTGTTCGCTCGTGTAATAAATGAAAATTTCGGTGTTTGGTGTTGATACAGTTGACCGGACCACACATTTCGTTTTTATTAACCGTATTATAGTTGAACGGACCAGCCGATTTGCATTCTTTACAATATCTTTACACAAAAAGCGGGTTAGTTTAATTTTTTTAGTTGGACCACTGTCGCCTATCTGTTGCCATGATCTTGACAAATCTGTTGTTATTAAATCGTGAAAAGTGCCCGTCACGAGAAGCTATTCACGTTGTCAATGCTGTCATTCAAGTTTCGAACGCGTCTATATATCCCTATATTTAATCTTTACAAAACTGTTTAATTTTTAATTGATCCAAAGGTTGCGAACCAAGGTGACGTATGTTTGTGGATGAATAATATATTATATATGTATATTAGTATCTACATTTAAAACTTATGTAGGTACATGGAGCCCGCACGTGATTTCCTCTTGTAATTAGCGCCTATTTCTTTTAAAACGTAATGCTTTTTTCTCCATGTGCGAAATTGCTACTCTGTCACTATCTCCTATTCTTAAAAATATTGTTTAGGAATTTCATAAATTAAAACAAAAACTAATATTAATTACAACTAAGTGTTTATCGACTATATTTAAAAAAATAATTAGTAACTCAGAATGTATACAAAATATTGTCCACTATATCTATAAATGTACAGATTTGAATTCATTAGATAATCATTTACCAGTCAAGTATACAGGGCGTCCCACGACTATGCCACATGGAGGGAAAGTACCTTGAATATTGTAGATGGAACATTTTACTGAAAGAAGACATTATTTTAATTTGGAAAACAATTTAAACTGCATTCATAGATTTTTAAATAATTACATGGTTGAACCGGGAATCGAACCCACTACACGAGAAAAAAATTATCCTGTAGCTTTCATACCGATCGAAAGGCTTCATCATAAGGATTATTTTTTGAAATAACATAGTGTCAGAAATAAAAGGAAGACCATGAATTTTAACATTTTTAATACAAAATTAATCAATTTATCAAATGCTCAAAATGAGTCCCATACTGTTGAATACAAAGTCGCACTCTTTTGATTATTTCACTCCGTGTCGATTTTTTGATCTTGTTGTGGTAGATATTTAGAATAATACGCCTAAGTTCTGTTTGTAGCTCGTGGACACTTTCATACTGGTTCTTGTAAACTAAATTTTTATGCATATAATTTACGCGTCTTTCGGCTCAGGATACGGCTCGATTTGTTGCATACAACCAGGTACCTACCTACTAATTACGTATCTCTATCATTTTATCATGCACTTAAATTATAATAGGGAAATGATGCGTACTTCTCAAGTGGGTACATTTATTAGTAATAGGTACTTATGATAATGTCAGTTGTATGTCCTTACAGCAATGTCAGCTTTTCATTCACATCAAATGTTAAAATTCATGGTCTTCCTTTTATTTCTGACACTATGTTATTTAGCAAAAAATAATCCTTATGATGAAGCCTTTCGATCGGTATGATAAAGCTACAGGGTATTTTTTTTTCTCGTGTAGCGGGTTCGATTCCCGGTTCAACCATGTAATTATTTAAAAATCTATGTATGCAGTTTAAATTGTTTTTTAAATTAAAATAATGTCTTCTTTCAGTAAAATGTTCCAACTACAAAATTCAAGGTACTTTCCCTCCATGTGGCATAGTCGTGGGACACCCTGTATATATATATGTAAATGGGGTAAATTCACAATAATTCGCGTAGAGCTGAAAATAGGCATGAATGTTTGGGAACACCATATAAAAATGAATGTGAAATGTCCCCATCGATCCCACATCTGCAATAATCGTCTTCTATGCGAATTATTAGGTAACCTGAAATATCTATTGACCGGCCTAATATAATCTTTTAGCGTTATGTTAAACAAAATCCATCACTACACACAATATTTCATTTAATACTGCTTAAAATAAAAATATTTAATTTTACGTCATTTGATTTCATTATATTATAGCTCATAGTCAACTGGCTCAATAACTTCATTATTTTTCTATTAACAAGACATGTTTATATTGTATATTATATGTAGAAAAAAAATATTACTTATATTAAAACTTAGCTTCAACTTTATGAAGTCCGAGTCTTACTCTTATATAAAATCCAAACTTTATCTAGTGTCCGAGATCAGTAATGTACATGTTTTGTTCCATTACATATATTGTTCCAATGTACATACTCGTACATAAATTTGTGGATGCTGAAATTTATTTTATCAATACTGCCTAAGAATTTTTTTACTTACAGAGACTAAAGCCAATTTATTGACGGATCGAGTACCTAAGTAACAATCTCAAATAAACAAACTGCTATAGTTTGACCAGAACCGCTGTACCACGTCTTAGATATTTACGCGATTTCATGTACCTTTCTTACAAGAGGGGCATGTCTTGGCTTCATACGTGGATTCTGAGTGATCGCAAAAACCGTTAAGCGTTTTAATATCTATTGTATATCATAAGATAATATCACTCTCATTTGAGCTTGTGCTCTTTTCCCTTCCTCCCACCTCACCCCGCATTCCTAAGGAGTGGTATAGTGGTTACGGCCAAATTATCTGCAAAAGAAAAATTTAAGTGAACATATTGAGATTCAAGATATCAACTTTGTTACATATGACTACATGGGTCTAGGGAACCCTTGATATCATTTGACAAAGGTCGGAGCAATTATAATTTTAATAGTGAATTCATAATGTCACAGCTCTTACAATGACCCTGCAACATATATACAAACTCATATTTCTGTAATATAAAATTGAACAGTGATTTTGATTTTGAAAATGGTCAGCGATAGAAATAGTTGATTTATTTTAAAAAAATTTAATGGGCTTAGAAGAATAAATTAAGTAAATACCTACATATTTTTAAGTCGTATAAGGTACGACGCTTATCCTTTCGTACAGTTACCCTGTTGTCATACCTTACTCTCATAAGTCATTATTATATTTGCGTAATTCATGTACAAATCCATAAAGAGAAATTTTCCAAAAACTATTGTGAAAATATAACGTGCAAGTAATAGATTTTTAGTTTTGTAATTACAAATTAAATTCATTAAGATTAAGTTTATCAGTTAAACTGAAGTATTATTCCGATGAACACTTAACTAAATATGTACAACTCTATTTCTCTATGACCAAATTTTCAACTTTTAGTATTAAAAACTAATCAGTACAGCGTGGCCCATCGACAGAATTATGTTGAAACTGGTGACAGGTTCTGTTCCTGCCCATCATTTAGTAAACGCTTTTTTTGCCCACAGTTTGTGTTTAAAATCCTATTGCATTTTGGAGTTTGGTGCTATAGAAATATTTTTTGTCTGACGATTAGGTAAGGTGGGTTGTTTCAACTGAATTTAAAGCACAAATAAAAAAAAACTAAAAAACTATGTTGACCTTAAAATTTGCCATTATAATTGTGGTGTCATTTTGTTCTATTTCATTTCATTCATTCATGAAAGTATCTATTTCATTTATTTAACTATATAATTTCATTCAACTATAATTTATTATTATACGAACATTGTAGAAAGAAAGAACAATAAATACTTTAAACAAATTGAGGTTATTTACGTGTTAACTTAGACTGATGGGATGAACATCTATTTTTTGCCAGTTACCAAAGAATAAAAAAAAAGAAAAGAAATTGTCTACACATATGTAAACCTATTAAAGTAATTTTAGCAGTAACCACATTGTAATAGGACCTACGCATAAACCAGGTACACTAGTATTTTACATAAGTGATTGCACTTATATTTAAAAATTCTTTCTCCACTTATAAGCATCATTTAATATTCACTATTCACAAGTTTAGTGTCCCGAAACTCATGTTAAATTAACAATGGCTTCCATTGAACAATGGAAGCCAAAAACACGTTGAAGCTTTGGTCAAAATTTTTACATTTTGGAAAATTTATGAAATATTTCATACAAAAAAATACAAAAACTGTTTTGTAGTAAATAAAAATATGGGTCACTATGTACATAGGGTCTTTCTTATTTAACAATGTCAAGTTGTCAACTTGTCAAATAAAAATTTGATGATCTCGAGATAAACATTGCCATTACAGAAAACCCTCCCATTTAGCTATGTCTGTTGATGACAGGTGTTCCTTACCACAGACAACCGAATTACTTTAGCAGTCGGTTTTTTATGAGAACGTTTTGTATGCAAACGTCTTAATCTTATGTATTTGTTTTTATTTGGTATAAGTATGTTAATTTAACTAAAACGACATAATTACATGAAAAATGTGGACTGTTAAAACAATTTCACGTTAATATTTAAATAATGTTTATAGATGAGCAAGAATGAAGCTGCGACTAGTTTCAGTTTAACAAAGAGTTTTTTTTAACCACCTGTATTTGTATAAACCACTTTATAGCGTCTCAATAACAGCTTACTCACACCCCCCATATCTCGGAGATTTGGGTTTGAATTTCATAATTGTAGAGCGTTGTAGGTTCAAACGTGTCACACGAAAACACTAACAAAATGCTTCTGTGCTACCTGTAATAAAATTAATACTTTGTTAACTCTTCGTTTAAAATGGTATCAACAACGCCAGCATGAATATTGCAACGCCAACATTATTATTATTTTTTGCAGGAGCAACATTTTTGTGCTACGCACTTATTTGCGCGTCACCAAAACAATATAATTGTTTTGAACAAATTAGGTCCTTTGAACAAATATTGCACTGGCTAGATTTGTTCGATAATGCTGGGATGACCTTTTGACTTAAATCTGTTACATTCGACAGGTGGCCAAGATTTAGCTGATTCAAAAGTTAGAAAAATTATGGTTAGGCAGAGCATAATAATTAGCTCTGACTAAATTAGTCTTAGTTAAAAAAGACCGCGCACTCCGTAGCGAGAGCATTTGTCAACTTGACGTATAGCCTAATGATCTCTCTCTCGCTAAAGAGTGCGGTCTATGTGCGGTTATTATATACTCATTCAGCTTAATATATACCACTGGACAGGCTGCTGTCAAATTATTTTTATGCATATTTGAAAAACGCCATTTTGGCGCTGTAGGCTCTGGAGCGGAAGTACCCGGAACTAAAATTAGTCATGCAATAATTAAAATTGTCCGTGGAAAATTTACAGAATACACATTTCCTCATGTTTCAAAACTCAAGGGGACACAAATAAACAAACACTCCCTAAGCAAAAACAAATAGAATAAAAAAACGCAAACGTCAAAATTAATTTTCCGTACTTTCGTGCGGCGGCGGCGCGGCGTTTCAAAATGATATACAAATTTGTATGGGATAGCCTGACCAGTGGTTATATTACAGGTCAGTGTTACCAAGCCATAATGTTCCAAAAAAATAACAATTATAATTTCAACGCCATATAAACCAAGTCAACTGTAAAGATGTGAAAGAAAATGTTTGTGTAGAAAATTTACAATGTGGAAATCCCAAACCACGGGCATAAATTGCGTCGTGAAAATCGTTCTGTGTTCTATTAAAAATTTACTTAGGTGTACATCACTAATGTTGCTTTTGGCTTTGGATGACGTTATTAACCAACCATCAAGTGCATGAACGCCTGTCTTATGATCGTTTAAAGAATATACTTACTTCTTATTGGACTCCGTTATCTTGGAACTCTGATTTGATTTTCTAAGTATAAAACTTGCAACTATATATATACCTACAGAAAGTGAGTTTCATGTTGATTAAAATGACTATAACTGGATTTGAATCCAATTGAAAACTTATGGGATGAACTGAAATGTCGGATTTGAGTCCGAGTACCTGGCTTCCAGAGCTGCGCAATGGATGGAGCTGAAACATGGACGATCCAACAAAAACTTCACAAAAAGATAGATGTGCTTGAAATATGATGTGGCAGTGATAGAAACGGAGTAAACAAGTAGAGGCCGAGAACAACTTCATATTCAGACTTTTCATAACCACAACCATAACTAGAAGTGTATGACTGAAGATTCATCATTCATCAAGATTTCATTGTCAGGCTCGTGAAGTCAATGAATATGAGAATGCTGGCTGTTATCCGAGGTAGGTGAGGGAATACTGAATACTTACCAATGATTCTTCTTTGTAAAATCCTTAACAAGCACATAATTTACTACATTCCCACTAGTTCTGTGCTTAAGTTCTGTACACAGAACTAGTGAGACTGTTTTGATAGTTATATGTTTAATACTTTTTGAGAAAATCTAGACAGAGTTTCAAGGTAGCAGGCGGCCTGTTCTATACTATTTCTACTATCCAGTGTAGGTTATAGCTACTTCTTATTAGACTCACTGCATTTAGGTTATATCTACGCAGGCAAAACTTTGTGTGTATATTGCATCTAGTATTTTGTGTACACTACATTAAGTGAGTCTGATAATAGGAATAAGCCGTTGCTTGCGAATATAGTCTGCGACATATATAGTTCAGTGACTCCACATATAGTTAGTAACATTTTAAAAGTAACAAAAACACTTGAGACTAATATGGGACCGATAGTGGTTTGGCCAGATAACTGAATATTCAGCCAAATTATCTGGCCGCCTAAAAAGTATGCACACAGGTGGTAAAGTGCAACATTTGGTACTTTTGTAGTATATGATAAAGTGATTATGTTTTGACTGTTATTTAATTTATTTAACTGCTTTTGTTTTGCTTATTTAGATAACTAATATATATGATGTAAATAACTTCTGCTTTGACTCAGGTTCATAGTGATGAAAACCCACGTTTCGTTATTTGTCACAGTGTGAGCATTCTTGGCGCACCCATCTTGCAGATTATCCATGATTGTGGAGAATGTTCAAATATGTACTAGATACTTCTGCTAATTGCTTCGTCCTCAAGTGCATCTTCAAGAAGTTTTTCCACTTTTTCGATAATATCTAAGGATAATTATCTTCGGCTTAAATAGGTCGACCTAGGCAGTTATACTCTTTAATTGATCTGCTTGCTTGAATAGGCCATGCCATTTGTTAATCATGGTTTTCCCAGGGCAAGAAGTCCCGTAAGCAGTTGACATCTCTTTCATGATGATCAGCGGCGTTTTTCCCTGCTTGGTGAGAAACTTTATGTGTTGTATATAGTTGAAATTTTTTCCCCGATTGACTTGTTGATAACTAAAACTGATTTAGCTAAAATTTGCTATTTAGTAGAGTTATCAATTAGTCCTAGGTATACGAAAATATTCTTGTCTCTTTCTAACCCTTTAATTCTACGAACTATTTGACCCACACTCGTGGTTATATTCAATATTGAAATTGTAACTGTGGAGATGGACACTACGCTTTTTGTTATGCTTGACATTTCAGTAGGAGTTTATCAAACAACGTAACACGAAATTTTTATATATAAAGACGTTATATATAACATTTCGTGTCACGTTGTTTGATGAACCAAACTACTGAACCGATTTTAATCAAATTTTTTACACTGTGTGCAGTTTGATACACTTTGAGAGATAGGATAGTTTATATCTCAATTTATATATTTATTATATGACAATTATCTGTGAGTTCCATAAGATTTTAACAGATGGCGGTGTAAGGTAATTTATCGGCTGGATTGAGTAAGTAACATGATCATATCATAGATGGCGCTATGTAAATCATAATATTATATAATTTGCAAAAAAAAAATGCACCCGTGCGAAGTCGGGAGCGGGTAGAGTTTATGTATACAGGGTGTCCCTGGAAGTATGGATCAAATCAAATAAAAGCATCGAGGGATCAATTCTGAACATTTTAGGCCTAAAAGTTCTAATTCGATTTTGTATGGTTTAAAAGTTATAATCATTTATTACTTTTTTTTCTTGTATTCACTAAAGGCGACAAAAAATTTCATAATAAATTTATTTGTAGTCACTAAAGAAATTCCACCTGCGTTTGCGAGTGTTCCCTTTGTTTGCTGTCCCTTCCCTCCTTCACCCCCGCTTTTTTGTCGCTTTGAGACCATAATAATGAAATATTATATGATTACTAAACATCGATGATGATTACAAAATAATTCTTTTATTTCATTTAAAAACTGTTATTATTAAGATCTAGTACTCAGACAAACTTTAAATAATATTTAATAATGATAGTAAACCGTCTCACTGAAAGGAATCTTGAAAAAAAAAATTGAAATCGAGACTTTTTTACAAATACTATCACAACTTCTTAAATCTTATCTTCTTATCGCCTTTAGTGAATACAAGAAAAAAAAGTAATAAATGATTATAACTTTTAAACCATACAAAATCGAATTAGAACTTTTAGGCCTAAAATGTTCAGAATTGATCCCTCGATGCTTTTGTTTGATTTGATCCATACTTCCAGGGATACCCTGTAGAGGCACTTAAAAATACAAATCTTTTCGCTTTATATAATATTAGTTGACCTATTGTTTTGTTTATGGAAGCAATGTTTTTGTTACTTTTAAAATATTAAAACTACACAGAAGTATTCAGAATAGTCAAGTAATTTATAGCTTCGTGTTGGAAGTATCTACAATATAGCATAAAAAACATTGAAGAAAGTAGGGGTGTAGAGAGAGACACACCTTCTATCTCCACCTTACCTGGTCCATATGCCACCTGGTATAGCATAGGTACATAAAGGGTTGTTTCGCATTGAAAATAGAATGAGAGCACATACGCTACACCGCGCCATTGGCAGGAAGAGTGCTCCTATAACATACGTATTACATGAGATATTTTTTATAAAAACTGTACATAAAATATGCAATTTCCAGATCCTAGAGCTCACAGAATGTACAATTTTCAGAGGCTGCAATCAGTAGTAGTGACAGGGAGGTGCCCTCACACACGACTACTGTGAAAAACTGCTTGTGTTATTATGGGTGAGTAGAATTATCCTTTTCATATCTGGTGTTAATGAGTGACGCTCAATGGAGGGTCAGCTTCCGTTCTCCAGATTCTGTAGAGATGCAAATTGCCCTCAGGATGACTTTGGCCACTTCCGAACTTAAACGAACAAGTGTCCGTCGCCTATAACAGGTAACGCTACAGGTGCTGCCGACCACAGTAGGATTAAGGATATGGGATTGGTAAGGGATAAGGAAATGGACAAGTGTCTAGAGGGGCAAATTATTTTATTGATTACAATTATTGTAATTCCTTCGCAGAAGCACACAACAGCAAACAAAAAAAAATTGCTGACTTCATTCATTAATAAAATGAGAAATAAAATGAGATAACATTTCAATGTGTTAATGTGGTTATATATATTTGTGACCTCAACGGTGTTCTAAAATCGTTTTTTCTTTTTTTTTTTTTTTTTCATTTATTTACTTAGGTAAAAACAGTCACATATGGTCCGATTTTATTCTTTTGATAAAAAAGGTAAACAAATATGAGGTCGCCAGGGTCACTGACCTGTTTTAGAGATGGGATTTGTACAATAGGCATATCAAAGAGAGTTGACTCAGTGAGTAACTCATTCTCAGCCATGGCAACACTGCATTTTGCACCTCTTATTAAATATTATTATTAATAAGAATAATAAATAAAAACGAATTATTAGTTTAGTGGTAATTTTAAGTCATCTATTTTATTAATGCCATTTTATCAAAAATAATTTCATAAAGTGTTTTCGTCTACGGTTATGAATTATGATAAACTAAAACTTTAAAAATGTATATAGAATTGTGAACTTGATAATTTATGTACGAATCAAAACCTCATGTGACTCCAAATGACTTAGGTCGTGTACATGTCCCATCTCTAAAACCATAGACAAAATCTCTGTGACGTCTATTGGTATTGTAGGTTATGTGACGATTTTATCGAGTATTTTTGCATTTTCCTCTGAAAATGTGCAATAATTTTGGATACATATCGTAAAGAATATTATGTTTAGTGAGTGTAAATGAATTCGTGTACATATGAATGTGTAATTAAGGTTAAAACTCGAAAACTATATGTCGGGAATTGTTTGTTTACCTTTTTTATCAAAAGAATAAATTCGGACCTTACAATTTTTCATACGCATAACTTTCATTTCATATGCACAACGTGCTACAACTTTATATATTTTGATGAACTTTTTATATTCTCATGAATTAAAATTTATACAAAGAATAAAATATTTCATTTAATAAGTCTTCCAAATTATCTGTCATCATGAAAAGTTACAATACAATTAAAAAAATTAACAATATCGTTTCACTTTTAGAGTTAAGACTTGTCAAAAAATATATAAATATCCCATTTAATCTGAGATCTATATTTTAAATGTAACATGACTTTTTTTTCGTGGAAAACTGACTATATTTCCACGAAAAAATAATAACTTTTTCAAAAATACATTTTGATATTATAATATGGTGATTTTATTTTGGTGGTAACTCCTATTTCATTGGTAATCTATAAAATTGGACCCAAAATACCTCCACAATAAAATATAACGGTGTCGTAGATACACCGAAGACATGAGCATAAGAATGAAACATTTCAAAAGCTGTGATCACATTGTGCGCGGCTTTAAAAAGCTAAATGAAAGGTTAGTTACTAATTTAAATAAAATATTTTGATTAAAAACAGGTTAGTTTATATACAAAATGTGATTACGACAGTTACAATACAAAATGCGTGAAGAGATTATGCATGAAAGCACGTTTTAAAGCAAAATATGATAAGTAAATGGCACGCGGTTTGCCGCGCACCATGTGGTCGGGCTTTAACAATATTTATTGCTAATAATTCATCGACTTATGTTCTATTCAGGTACATTTCAGTCTTTGATACATATAAATACAGTACCGTAGGAAATAATATAGCAATATAAATAAACAAGTCGAAACCCTTAACGGATTTTAGATTTTCAAAATTATACTATAAATCGATAGGTGAGCAACAAAAGAATGCAACTGTTCCATAAAAGCAGGATTTTTCTAAGTGTCCCAGTTATTAAGTAACGTAATTTGGGCGGAGGGGGGGCTTGTAAAAAAAACGGGGGTTCCAACAATGCGTCACATAACATGTTTTTTTTTTATTGAAATAAAAAACTAGGGGATTAAAATCTCTCAAAATCACCATTCCTTTTCATTTATGTTTTACAGGGAATCTCTCGAGTGTATTGTACGTCATTTTTATTTTGTTTTCCGGAGTTGGCGACCCTTTTCGTCGGTAAAAATGGTCACTTGGTTGTTACGTAACGTTGGGGGGGGGGGGGGGGTGTTAAAATCTTCAAGTATTGCGTTACGTTATACTTGAACGCCCCCTAAAACTGTTTGTGAACTTGTTAAAAACAATGTCGTTAACTTACATAAAAATACGTAACAACTATGTTGTTTCAAAAAAGATAAATAATAATAATAATAATCGGCACGCGTCTAGTAAATTAATTATAAAAACGATGTGTAAGCTTAAATATTGTAAGGATTTACGGTATGCACGTACTCTTGGCGTCACGCGGCTTCTTGCCGTATTAATAAAGACAAATATGAGCCAAATTAATATTATTTTAACTTTCTGTTTGCAAAAAATGATTTCAACCATATTTGTGAATTACTAATAGAGAGGGAAGGGGAGGTCTTGACATATACTACCGACGGGGGAGGGGGGTAAAAATGGGTTACGTAGTATGGTTTCGTTCCCTAGTTGAATACCTTACTTAATATCAAATAAACTGTAAAATATTGACATTCGTTGGCTGCTCACCTCATTTTAAAAATCATGTGTATCAGTGCAAAAAGACTACTTAGCAATACGAGTGCTTACTATTAATAATAATAAAAAAAACTAATGATTTTAAAGAAAAAGATTTATAATTCCTTGGGTTTTGACTTATTGCGATTTGCTATATTTTCACACAGATGTTTTTGATTTAAGTGTTATTTTAAAAAGACATTATTTTTATGTAAGAGCTTGTTTCACAATATGCCACTAAAGTTCCACATTGCTAATTGATGAATTAGATCCCCCAGCATAATAAGCATAGCAGTAGTAATAGCAGGGTTTGTGTTCCACAATTAAAAACTCCGATTTTAAATAAATCTGCTGAGTCACGTTAAAGTATTACGTAACGTAATTTAGGGGGAGGGGGGTTTGAACAAAGCGTTACGTATCATTGTTATTTTTATTTAAGTAAATAAATAGGGAATTAAAATCTCCTAAATTAGCATCCCTTTTCATTTATGTTTTACGGGGACCCTCCAGTGAATTGTACGTTATTTTCATTTTGTTCTCTTAAGTTGGCAACCCTTTTCGTTGGTAAAAATGGTCACTTGATTGTTACATAACGTTTAGGGAGGGGGAGGGAGGGTACAAAAAACGTTATAGTGCGTGTCGGGGGGAATTTATTTCTGGGGTTTATTTTTGAGATTGTGAAACAAGTTCTTAGAAATTAATGCTAAGTAATATAAGACACGAACGAAGAAATGCAAGAAAATTTAAAAAAAGTTTTATTATCTTATCAATAAATAAAAAATAAAATTAGTAAATGAAAATGAAAATTATAAGATGAAATTATTTTGGTGGTTCTTATGGAGGGTGAAGGAGGAGAATTATTTTTAGCAATATTAGTAATCAAAGCTAGTAATAATTATTAATGTTAACTATGAAGTTGCTTTACGTGAGCGTATAGCGAAAATATGATACAAATCGAAGAAAAAAAATTTATCATGTAACATTATTTTATTTAACAAAATCTCTGGTATGAAATTGTTGTTAATATTCAAGGGAACCTATGAATATCAAACCAATAACCTATAAAAATTACCTATGAAATTGCCGTTTTAATGTAAAACATGTAATGTGTTTTTTTACGAAATAACCGTCATAATCGACGCATTTCAATAGTACTTACTTCAAAAAAATCAACTACAAATAGTAGTCAACTGAACGCGGTATGCACTTCAACCACAACAAAAACTTCCCTCATAGAAATTCCCCAAAATTAATTCAAGAATTAAATATTATTTCTAACCATAGATACGTAAAAAGCCCGGAATACAATCGGCAATTTCATAGATTAGACCTAATTAATTCATTACTAAATTTCTTACATAAAATATAATCAGTTCCGTAAGACCCAATATGCCTATTGTTTTAAAATTCAGGTACATGTTGTGACAGTCTCATCATAATTATTATATCGTCTAGATTGCGATGAAAAAATACATTTAATATTTTATTTACATTTAATCCTAAGGCGTAAGTCCATCTCTCTTCTTCTCGTCTTTTTAAATGTGACTGCTAGACCACGAAAAATACGTATAAAAATCAAAATATTAGGCATTAATAGTTTTAATATAATTTTGGTAAATGTAATGAAGAGAATAAGAAATTTTTTAGAGTAACCGAGTAACAAAATTTTTAAAGAGTTGTGATCCAGTGAACTTATAATTTTAAACTAATAAATTATTATTCTTTTAAGAATTGACTATTATTTTATGGGAACTTACGATATATCTCACAATCAAAAACGATTGTAAATTAAAAAGTAAAAATGAGTATTTCATTTATAGGAACTTTAAGAGGTAGTTGGGTAAGACGCACAGCGTTATCACAGATTTTTCTAAAAATACAATTATGCTAGAACTTAAAACTAAACATTTCTTGAATGAAATGTAAATTTGTTGCTTAATAATTTTCAGAATCGTAACAAAAATAAAAATTGTTTTTATTATTTTAATACATTACGACGTCAATAATTCTAATGGTCTGTTGGTTAAAAACTATACTAAATTGGTCCAATAAAGACCCGTCGTCATATTTATTTTATATCTAATTATTTCTAATTTCAGTCTAATAAGACACGTAATCACAGTTACCGTTAATTATTTCATTAAAATATTATCTTTTTATATTTACCAACAGACATGATTTCATCACTAACAATAACTATGTAATAATAAGTCTTTATATTTTTTCTAAGAAAATTTGTCATGACGAAAACACTTCTAAGTAACAAAAATATAATAAAAAAAATATCCCATGTTAATTTGCGCTGCGAAAAAAATATCGATACCATAATATAACCATACCACGTTTACATAGTGCAATGCAAACATACCTTGTAAAAATTATTGATAAGGGGGATAATACTGTTGTGGGTTGGGATATCTTCCGTAGTAGTTAAAATCAATCCCACCTGCCGGTGCAGCTACCGGGACAGGACGTATAGGCGGGGGATGAGAACCACCGTTCATGGGAAAATCTGGAATTGAGAAACATCGACAATGCAGTATTCCTGTACTATATCAACCGTATCAACTATACTATATCCGTTACTTAAAAGTCGACCTTGTAAATACTCTAATGAGTCCAAACACGCTACATCCGCTGTAAGATGGTGAGGAGTTGGGTTGGCATCAATCTCACCTTAATAAGTTAGTGAAATTCCTTCGTCAAAGAAAGAAAGCATTAAAACGTACTGCGCAGTGTTAAGAGTTTACGCATATTTTATATAATGAGTCACACCAATGTTTTTTGTTATCGGCATATCTAAAGCCTTTTGCACATTATCCGACACGAACATTAGACAAGAAAAATGTCTCGTCTGGTTTATCGTACACATTCATGCAAGACGTCTTATCCTCAGTCTGTAGCCACAATTTACGGAGGATTTTGAAAGGGTATAAATACTAAAAGATATATAACTTAGGTAAATATTTTTCTTTGAGTATATACGCTAAATAATCTAGATTCTATAACAGTCTTTTATTTCGATGTAAGATGAGAAACAAAAAATATATCTTCAAAAAATCTCAAAACTTGTCACGTTTACGTAATATAAAATATGATAGTTAGTTACCATTTTCATTTTTTTTTTACTAATTGAACGTTTAATTTAAATGAAAGCGTGGACCGTACACGTGTTTTCGCTAACGCAGACGCGCGCAATGTGCACGCGCAAACTTATTTATATAGTCTAGCTAGCAGATGTCGTGTCTAAACAAGACGTCTTGTGTCGGCACGACATCTAACATGCATCCGACAAAATGACTAGTATGCGCGTGTCTTATCCGACATAAGAAAAAATATCTTGTATTATGTATGGTCTCATATAACAATTAATGGGACTGAATTCCTCATAAGACATAAATTTTCTTATAATGTGCAAAAGACCTAAAGCAGTTATTACACTTTTCAATTTGTAGGAAACCAATTTAAGGATCTAAGTAGTGGACTAGTGATCACACTACATTAAATTGATTACTAAGTCGAAGACAGAATTGAAAATAGATAAAATCTAAATTGGATCCAATCTGTTCTAATTGCGATTACACCTTCCGATTTCCTAAATTGGTTTCCTACAAATTGAATAGTGTAATAACTGCTTTTAGAATAGGTAATTCGAGAAAAAAGAATCTTGTAAGGCGGCATTCGGCCTCTCTCCCTTCACCCCTCTGTTTCCCCCGCCCGATGTGGCGTACGTGCAGAGCCGAACGCGATCACGGCCGCCATTTTGAGAATCAGTCAGACGTCTACTAGCAGCCACGGCGTGAGCACGCCCGCGCGCCGCTCGTAATAGCGCTCGCGCCGGGCGACCCGCGATTCGATGTCGATGAAATAAAAACTATTATTATTTTCACAAGGACGCGCGTTAAATGCGGGAACGTTTATAGTAATATTTTTGTGTTGGTGTGACTCATTGATAAAACATAGTTTTCGTCTGGTAAAAGGTCAATGCCTTTCTTAGGATCTCGTACTTACAAATAATATCAGAATCTTTTGAGTCGGGCGTTAAAATCTATTGATAAAATATAGTTTTCGTCTGGTAAACGGATGGGTCAAGAACGACCTATTATGCGTCTTTCGCTTTGGGCGCTAAAAATACTCACTGTGGTTAACATTGGGCACAGGCGGCGGCGGGCCGGCAGGCGGTGGGGGCGGTTGGAATGTTGGATAAGCGGCGCCAGGCATCGAGGGGATACCGCTAGCGCCCGGTACGCCAGAGCCCGCAAAGTACTGCGGGGTTATACTGGGCGAGTTCGATACAACCGCCTTTTGTCCATTGCAGAACGGTTGACTGAACCCGTTCGATACACCGCTGCTACTGCCAGTGCTGGATCGCCTATCGACGTTCATAGCTTCTTTCACAATCTGTTCGCATTCATCCGTGCGCGACGCTGCAGACTGTCGCTGGGAGCTGTCAGAATTGGCTGAAAACATTTAAGACCTCGATAACTAATTACAATTAGTATTTTTTTTTTTATTAGAAAAACTAATATATATAAACTAGCGACCCGCTCCCGGCTACGGCTGCGGTTTTTTTCTGCAAATTATATATATAAAAACCGGCCTCGTTTAACACTCTTTCAATTAATGAAAACCGAATGAAAATCTTTTGCGTAGTTTAAGTACAGAGGAACAGACGGCTGGATGCGACTTTATTTTGTACTAGCTGTTGCACGCGACTTCGCCCGCGTAACTTTATAAAATAAAGCCTAATTGTTACTCGCTGATAATCACAGATCTTCGGAAATGCGCGCGGCCTCGCTAGAGATATGGCACCGCTAAAGAATAGAGCGTACCTTCGGAATTGTCCAGCTCGACAATTAAATCATGCGTTTAGACATTTTATTTCTTACATACCAAGTCAAATAAAGAAAACAAAATATAAACTTTACATAAACAGTATCCGATACATTCATTATTCCTATCAAAACCAGGTTGTCATTGTGTGCTCTAGCGGGGCGCCCGGTTGCGCGCATTTCCAGATCTTCATCTGTGCTGATAATGTAGCTTTCTATAAGTGAAGGTGAAAGAATGCATACTGTAACCTTAATTAACGTTACATTTACTGTCAATAAAAAAAAGTGCTTACAATCACTGTAAAATTCTAATAGAGCTTGAACTACATTAGTTGATGGATGTCTATTGTGGTTTGAGCTTCGAGGCGAGGACGATAAAGCGCTTAATAATGAATCTTCCATGCGAAACGTGGATGTGTCCTGAAAAAAAATCATCAAGTTACGTGAACAATGTTAAGATCCATTAGAATCGCGCTGGAGTCAAAATTTATGATTTTTAGTAGTTTCAGATGTTTAGTTTGCAGATAAGACGTTAACGTCATATTATTTGTACACACACCGGCATATTAAGCGGAACACAAAAAAAAGGTCCATAATTTAAAAAATATGGTTTTATTTTAAAATCTACTTACTACACTTCTTTTGTTATTTAAAGTTTCATTTGTTTTACTTAAAATGAGATCACATTAAGAACAGATTTTGCGAGTAAAGGCTATTTGTGAAAAATGGTACATTTTTGAACTTTTCATGTAACCGGGAAAAGTGAAAATTAATATTAAAATAACAATTAATTAAATTAGAAAAATGGTGATTAATATCGCGTATTTCCTCCACGTGCTCTTATTGAAGTTTCTACCCGTCTAGGCATACTGAGAATGATGTTATCGATGGTCTCCTGGGATAGTCTCCGCCATTCCTCAACTACGGCGATTCGCAGTTCACCCACGTTGGCAGGAGCTGGAATTCTGGACTTAACTTTTCTTTTCAGCAAGTCCCAAACGTGCTCTATTGGGTTCATATCCGGTGATCTCGCCGGCCACTCCATAACAGTTGATATTCATATCATTAAGATAAGCTTGAGTTACCCGAGCGGTATGCGGCCGAGCATTATCCTGCATAAAAACAAAAGCGTCACCGATATATGGGGCAAACGGTACGACATTTTCTTCTAAAACTTCTCTGATATAGCGGTCTGCAGTCAGACTCCCTCTGTCAATCACTACCAAGTCTGTGCGAGCTCCCAAACAAATGCCCGCCCAAACCATTATTGATCCACCACCGTATGCAACTGTAGTTTCAAAATTTGTCTGAATGTATCGTTCTCCTTTGCGTCTGTATATTCTTTGCCTGCCGTCAATTTGAATTAAGAGAATTCTGCACTCATCACTAAACAATACCTTACTCCATTGGTCCGCGTTCCAAAGTCGATGTTCCTGAGCAAAAGTTAACCTGTTTCTACGATGATTTACCTCGAGCCTTGGAGCCTTGGCGGGCACAAATGAACCCAAACCAGCTTCTTCGAACCTTCTTCGTACCGTACGCTCACTTACGGTTACACCCCGCACTGCTTCTAACTCATGTCGGGCTTGGACGGCCGTCAAACGGGGGTTCCTACGTACACGAAGCCGAATGAAACGATCATCCCTACTCGAAGTGCGTCTTTTTCTGCCTTGTCCTGCTCTTCTCACATAAGTACCGGTCTCCCTGAACCGTTCGATACTGCGATGGATCGTTGAAACTGGTCGACGAAGATCTCTGGATATCACTCTGTAGGTTTGACCATTTCTTCGCATTTCGAGTGCCCTGGCAATCTCCGTTGGGGCTAAGTCAGGCATAATTCAGTCCTCAACTCCAGAAAGATACGCGATTAAAAAAAACTAACAAAAAACAGTATTTCAATGAAATTTTAAATCAAACTCAGAAGGAAGAAATACTCGAAGTTCGCTCCAGATAAGGTGTATTTGAATAAAATTAAAACAATTGCATAAAATGTGATGTTCAGTTGTTTTCTTAATTTGAAAATATTTCTTTTTAAATTAAATGACGTATAAACCAGCCAGCAACCTTATATGATACTGATATCAAACCTTTATTTTATGTTCCGCTAAATATGGTGTGTATAGTACATGTCTGAAAAATATTTTAAAATGAATTCTTATTACAACAGTTTTTAAACAGCCTTTTTTTAAACTAGCGGTCGACGGCCTACTCAGATAAAAATAGATGTTATTAAGAAAAATATAGAACAATGTTTTAGAACATAAATGAGTTCATATACTAGGTCGAAGAAAAAACAGAAATATCTCAAAAATAAGACGTTTCATAATATCACGAAAAATAACTAAAAGTGACACTTTTGATTATAATTTTCTGGAATGGAAATTTACAGAAATCGTTTTTATCCACCAAGCACTAATAAATGATATGAATTTTTGAAAAATCAATATTTTTATCAGTTTGTCGTAAATAATTTAATATTTCGCTTCCGCGTAGACCGTTCGCCGCTAGTTTAAAAAAAGGGCTGTTTGAAAACTGTTCTAATGAGAAAATTGACCATGCACTAGATTATAAAACTACAAATAATATGACGTTAATATCTTATTTGCAAACTAAACACATCATGGGTTCATATTCCGTCGGGAATCATAAATTTTGACTCCAGCGTGATTCTGACGAATGTATGCTCTTGAAAGTTTTAATTAAAATCTACAACATGGGTGGCCAACCTTTTTGGTAGCTGGGCCAAATTTTTTAAAAGAGATTTCCTAGCGGGCCGCATTACCTAATTTAACCAAAGCAAACAAACAAGGTTTATTGAGGAGAATGAAACAAATTTTTTGAGGAAAATAAACACCCCCGCATCTCGTAAAGGTTTCGTTTTCGCTAGAATCTAGAAGAAATTCTGTACAATAGAAAAATGTTTTGTTCATGTAACCTAGCTCCGCGGGCCACAAGTTCACATCCGGCGGGCCGCGTGTTGGCCACCCATGATCTACATTGAATTGAAACGCTATGAAACCGCTCCTATTGAAACCTTTTCTTCCATAGAGGGTAGGAAATCACACTTAAGACAAAATAAATAAATATGAAATTTTAATGTTGGCGCATTATCTTCCGACAATACGTGTCCACAAACTTCATTAACAATATTCCCTTGTCTATTGTTAGTGATGTTTGTGTCCATACACGATCGTTGGACATTATTATTTTTTTCGCACAACATTTGGTGGGCAGAGTATTTGGCTACTTTGATACTCTTGTCCCTTTATGCTTCTATCTTTACATCTTCTTTATCTTTTTAGCTATGTCTCCGGCATTAACGACCACTACGCGATAGTACAATCAAGACCGGGCAGCCAACATTCCGGAATGTACAGAAATAGGCACTAAAACTTTTTTTCTAAAGGTGAGTTCTACGAATATTTGACTACTTTGATACTCTTGTATCTTTATGTTTTATTCCTAGTATATTAGTGTATTTATCCTTCAAACTACTACAACATGGAATCCGCGTGCCATACAAAACACTATAATACGTACTTTGTGGAGGCCGTTTAAGGCCGTTACAGAGTTAGAATCAGAAATTTATGATTCCCGGCGGATCATAATGCCATGATGTGTTTAGTTTGCAGATAAGATATTAACGTCATATTATTTGTAGTTTTATAATCTAGATAATAGTGGAAAAACATTTTAAAATATTGGGATACTTTTCTCATTAGAACTGATTTTAAGCAACCCTTTTTTTAAATTAGCGGTCGACGGTCGACGCAGAAGCGAGATATTGGTAAAATTATATGCGACAAATTATAAAAATATTGATTTTCCAAAAATTCATATCATTTATGTCGATAATAGTCAAAAAAAAACATACGATTTCTGTAAATTTTCATTCAAGAAAAGTATAATCAAAAGTGTCACTTTTAGTAATTTTTCGTGATATTAAACGTGTTATTTTTGGGTCAAATTTGAGATATTTCTGTTTTTTCTTGGACCTAGTATGTGAAGTCATTAATGTTCTAAAAGATTGTGTTATAATTTTTTTAATAACTTGTATATTTATCTGCGTAGGCCGTCGACCGCTAGTTTAAAAAAAGGGCTGTTTAAAAATGTTCTAATGAAAATTCACTTTAAAATATTTTTCAGCTATTTACTAGATTATACAACTACAAATAATATGACGTTAACATCTTATCTGCAAACTAAAACATCTGAAACTACTGAAATCATAAATTTTGACTCCAGCGTGATTTTAATTGATGAACGCTCTATGTCATTTAAAGAAAATGTGACTTTACGTCAACACATTGGAGTTTAAAATGAATAGCAGGTGTTAGTCGTTACTACCTTTTACCATTGACGCGCGAAGGCAAGAGTCTGCCATCATTCTGACAAGTTTTGACAAGAGATATCCTGACGAGGAGTTCTTTTTATGTGCCGTTTTGGCATTTGTGACGCAAATTCCATTGTAGTATTTCGATGTAGGTATTTACCTTATTAATTTTATACGTGCGAAAATTTATGAGGGAATAAGGATGTATTGATGTTTGTTACTCACACGCAAAAATGTTTTAACGGATTAAATATATATTTTCTCTAACGATGAACCGATATGAAGAATGATTTGACCCTTTCCTCTCAAGGTCAGCAACAATCAAGTGGACATTTCATATTTGCAAAACCGACGTCTGCTCTGCTGATGAATGATTGGTGGGGAGCGACTATCAGCCACAAGGTACGTTGTGCATTTTACGTTATTAATAATAAAATTATAAAAACAAAAACAAAAACGACTTCAAGATAAAAAATCGAAAATAATTGATTATAAATTGTAAATAGGTAGATATATAAGTATCAATATTTTCGTTGATTGCCCTTTAATGCTCTGCTTTGAAATAATTAAAATTATAACGCGGCATTCGGCTTCTCTCCCTTCACCCCTCTGTTTCCCTCGCCCGATGTGGCGTACGTGCCGAGCCGAACGCGCTCATGTATCTCTGTCGTAGAGATAACGTAGAGCGTCATCTCTGTCGCTCGAAACAGTCCGGTATCTATTAAGAGCTGTTAAAACAATTTATATCAATATAAATAATATTTTATAATCGAATAAAAGAATACCTACGTGTTTATTTAATAGATGTAACACATATTTATAAACCTATAGTTTAAATTAATTTATAAATTGTTTTTATAATCAAATAACACATTCCAATATACATATAGAATTTTAATTATTTAAATTGTTTTAACAGCTCTTAATAGACACCGGACTGTTAAGTGTTTCGAGCGACAGAGATAACGCTCTACAAAGCCGATCACCTCTCTCTAAAAGTCGATGTGCAATATTTACTGCTATTTACTGCCTGCAACTGTACATCTTTATCGTTGTGACGACGGTGGCGCAACCACGGCGACATTTTTTATATTTTTAGACAATCCCTCGACAATTTTTAGACAATTCTCACGTTTTTCAATAAAACACGCTTTAAAACACATTCTTAAAAAACACGATAATTCGAATTGTCTTATGCGTATACAACATGATTTTACTTCGCCACGTTTTTACGTCGACACACGCAGAAACACACTAAAAAGCCGAGCGCACTCGGCTTTTTAGCTCGCGGCGAAGGGGAAACGGTGCGAAAAGGGACCATCACAGCCGGCGGCTAGACGTGTTTTTATTATTGTTTGGGGTCACAGGTATAAGAAAGAATACCAGCATATTTGCCTGCTCTCACATACAATTTGCATACCCAACTACCTCAGGCGCCTGCACATTTCGCTCAATTCATTATCACCATAAAATTATAACTTCTATTGATTTGAGTTTACATTGTTATGAAATACACATTATAGATTATTTAGAACTTTTTTTGCTAAAACGTTTCGTTCCTCAAAGCAAACTACACTTTTCATACTATTTTAATTCGTAGTGGAGACGCTCACCAAATTCTCACCAAACCAAATTCTCCATCCAAACAACTGCCCAAAGCCGCCTAAAGAAGTTTTCAATTTAAAAAAAAAGTGTGTCGGCTCCGACGCACGACTGGAGTTTACTCCTTACGAACGATAAATAAATAATTTAATAAATATAATTAAAACATATAATAATATAACATATGTATTATATTATACTAATATGTGTTGAAGCATATTGTAGCCTGTAACGCACGTGTGAAAATCACATTTATAAAATATATTTGTGTATGTCATAAAATGCCTAAGAAAAATTACAAACCTGGAGACGGCTATTACTATCTCCTTACTATGCTTACATAGTTTCTGTCCTTCGCTATGGTTTAATTATTTGGGGCAATACTAGTCACCTACGTAGAGCTTTTGTTAACAACACAGAAAAAATGCCTGAGAGCCATGACTTTTAAGACACAACGAGATTCGTATAAGCCTTTATTCAAGGAGCTTAAATTACTGAGTTTGCGTGCATTGTATATTTACGAAATGTGTATATTTGTCAAGAAACACAATTATTTATTTATAAAAGGTAGCAACAGGTATCCGGATAACGTATTACAGTTAAATATATACAGATTTAATAAGGTTCCTCCTAATATAAAGTCTTTACCTTTGATGCAGTTTAAGATGACGTCAGGGAATGTGTGTGTATGGTTGTATGTATGCGCACTTGTCTGCCTCTCCGTCGGTCCGTTGGTTGAAACGACTCCAAACTTATCGATGTCAATTCAGTATCGCGACAGACAGACAAGTGCGCAAACATACACACATGCAGATCGACACGAATACAGACATACACGAATACAGATATACACGCGCGCGCGTACGCGCAAGAAGAAGCGTGAATCCACCGTGCAACCTCCACGTGGTACGCTAATGCCGGTTTTAAAAAAAGTGCCTATAACCAATTTTTTTTACAACAGGAAAGCATCGTTAACGTGTAGAAAAATTTTGAAAAAGAAATTTAATTTTTTTTTATTGTTTAATGATTAAAGGCTTCTAATGGAAAATATATGGATTATTGCTAAAAAACCGTTTAAACTCAAATTAAGGGATAAAAATTGAAAAATTGCCCGTTAACTTGATTTTCAGCAAAAACGATAATTTTAAACGTTCCGGACACTAAGAAAAATAAATCGCAGCTCCTTGAAACTTTCAGGGTTTTTCAACACATTGAGGTTGAAAAGCTATAGAAAATATCCTTCGTATCTGCAAAGTTATTGCGAGTTATACAAATATCCTTAAATTTACCTTTTTTTTGGCCAACATTTTCTTTTTGAAATTTTTTTTTATCAAAATCCAATTTAAGCACCTTGTAGGGAATGTCCCTGCTTTATTGCCCCAGTAATCAATTATCAAAGTCAAAAATGACTTTTTCGCTTTCATCGACGATAAGTCAGTGACAAATCATCATACAGAGCTCATGAGGGGGTCAACTTGTAGGGAATTAAATTCTCTAAAAGAGCTTTATAGTGCCATTACATTTTTTTTTAATACGGTTCATTGAGCAATTTCAAGAAGAGCAAAAATTTTGTTTGTCTTTCGTTGGTTTTCTGACGATTACTCATAAACCGGTAACAAAAAAATATTAATTACATATGAAATTGGCGTATGAAAAAGTCGATTTTTTTAAAATATAATATATTTATTTAATCAAAGTATGTACCATTGCTATCTATGCACTTTTGCCATCTCATGGGTAGTTCATTGAACCCTTCACTAAAAAAAACCATTCGGACGGGAATCAATAAAATGTTTGAAGGCGCTTTGGACTGCCCCATCGGAGTTGAATTTTTTCCCTTGCAAGAAATTATCCAAATTTCGAAAAAAATGGTAATCTGTCGGAGCAAGGTCCGGGGAGTACGGTGGATGTCTTAGACATTCCAATTGAAGCTCCTCTAATTTGGTAGCCGTCTGTTGTGCAGTGTGTGGTCTAGCGTTGTCCTGAAGCAACAGTGGCCTAGAGCGATTGACCAGCCTCGGTTGTTTAGCAGCTAGCTTTTGCTGATAGCTTTGGTTTGCAGTTGCTGACAATAGACATCCGCCGTAATCGTCTGGCCATTTAATTCAATTCAATTCATTTATTGCGAAAGCTGTTATTAGCCATTATTTAAGAAAGCTGTAGTGAACGACACCGGCACTAGTCCACCAAACGCTCACAAGTAATTTTTTTTGAGTCAATTTTTGCTTGGGGCAGGATTTGGCTGGTTCGCCAGGGTTCAGCCATTGCGATGAGTGTTTCCGATTATCGTACAGGATCCACTTTTCATCACAGGTAATGATTCGATTTAAAATCCCTTCATTATTGTACCGGTTGAGTAATGTAACGCAGCAGTCGACGCGCGTTTGTCGGTTTGATGCACTCAATTCATGAGGTACCTACCTTTCAAGCTTCTTCACCTTCCCAATTTGCTTAAAGTGGATTAAAACAGTTTCATCACTAACACCGCAGCCTGCAGCTAACTCGGACGTGGTTTGCGATGGATCCGCTTCCACAATCCTTAAATTCTTCATTATCAACTTTGGTCTCCGGCCGTCCACGGGGCTTGTTCTGCAGGTCGAAATTTCCAGAACGAAAACGTTGGAAACAAAAACGTACTGTGTTTTCTTTTGCGACACCGCCGCCATACACATCATTGATCCTTCGAGCCGTTTCTGCAGCACTGGTGCCACGATGGAACTCGTAAATAACGCGATATTTCAAGTTTTCCATTTTGTAAACTGAGTGACGCAAAGAAAAAACCAAAAGAGGGAAAACAAATGAATGAATGAACAAATGAAACAAAACCATGAGTAAATAGCTGTATAAATTTGAAATTGGAATTCCTAACCAAAGAGAAGATATTTGAGATCAAAGTGGCCAGTACGACAAAACGCCAATTTCATATGTAAGGACCTAAATATTTGAAGCTCGGATTCAAAAACTAGAGACTTGAAGCTACAATTTCCTTTTTTAACGAGCACTGTACGACCATTTCCTTCAAAGTTACAGCCTGTTGAAAATCACCTAAAAATTTGGATTTTTTAAAATATCCTTTAATTGTTGCGTTTAGTGTATTATTTGTAACCTAGTTCAGCAAATAAATAAATTATTATTCACGTATATTTATTTTCATTCTTAATGTTATTTTTTTTACAATATGTATTATACTAGTATTGCCCGCGACTTCTTCCGCGTCCGATCGCTACCAAACTTCACAGGAACACCCGCTGGACAAATCTGAAGATTGTCTGAAAGTTTCATCAAAATCGGTTCAGCGGTTTTGGAGTCTATAGGGGACATACATACGCAGTAATACACACATCGCCTTTTATATACAAGAAAGAAAAAGAAGATAAAAAACAATAAATATTATAAAAAACTATAGAGCCGCAAGTAGCGGGGGCAAGGCCCAAGCTACCGGTGGTTAGGGCTGGAGAGTGAGTAACTTCGTGACAATTAATGCCGTGTCAAGAAGTACCGCCTTCTGTATCAGTCCCTTGACCCAGCCATCTAGAGAGAGCCTCTTGAGGTGTTGGTCGAGGCTCCGAGACGTTCTCCGTTCTCCGAGACGACTATCGGGACGATGATGGTCGAATCGACATCCCACATAGCATTTACCTCGTGAGCCAAATCTATATACTTACTAAGCTTATCTTTTTCGGCTTAAACGAGGTTTTCGTCATGCGGGACAGTGATGTCAACAAGCATCGTCCGACGCTGAGATCGATCGATAACCACGATGTCAGGCTTATTGGCAACAAGTCCTGTGCGTAATTATAGAGCGTGGTCCCAGCAGAGCGTCGCATGACCATTTTCGAGAACGAGCGCAGGTTTATATTTATAATATGGTACAGAAGACTCAACAAGGTGATAATGAAGAGCAAGTTGTTGGTGAATAATTCTGGCTACTCGGTTATGTCTGTGCAAATACTCGCCGTTAGAAAGATGAGCACAACCGGAAATAATATGCCTTACTGTCTCTCCAGGACGGTGGCATGCCCGACAGATGTCGACCGTACCATCCTTCAGGATATACATTAAACGCATCAATTAAAGAATACAAAAAAAATATCCAAATTTTTAGGTGATTTTCAACAGGCTGTAAACTTTGAAGAAAATGGTCGTACAGTGCTCATTAAAAAAGGAAATTGTAGCTTGTATCCGAACTTCAAATATTTTTCTCGTTAATTAAATTAAAGTAGGGTTTTGTAAGCTGCAAAACATTCCCTACAAGGTGCTTAAATTAGATTTTGATAAAAAAAAATTTCAAACCGAAAATGTTCTTCGAAAAAAGGTAAAACACTACAAATTTAAGGATATTTGGATAACTTGCAATAACTTTGCAAATAATGCAGATACGAAGGATATTTTTTATAGCTTTTGAACCTCAAAGTGTCCTAAAAAAACCCTGAGTTTCAAGGTGCGGCGATTTGTTTTTCTTAGTGTCCGCAATGTTTAAAATTATCTTTTTTGCTGAAAATCAAGATAACGGGCAGATTTTCATTTTTTATTCCTTAGCTTGAGCAATATTCAATTTTTTTTTCATTAGAAGCCTTTAATCATTGAAAAATCATTAAAATGTTTGATACATACAAAACCTTAATCTTACCGTACTCCTTTGACAATACACCCCTTTCTTGTGCAGCTTATTTCTCTATTCTTCTATTTTAATATTTTTTATTTATTTAAACGCTTATGTTAATGTAAAAAAATAATTTGCCATATGTACTCTCTGTTCTATTTCTATTGATCTAAAAGGTAAACAAACAATTCACGACATAGAATTTTCCAGTTTTAACCTTAATTACACATTCATATATACACGTACTCATTTACACTCACTAAACACATAACTTAAAATATCAATAGACGTCACAGAGATTTTGTCTATGGTTTTAGAGACGAAACATGTACACGACTTAAGTCGTTTGAAGTCACATGAGGTTTTGATTCGTACATAAATTATCAAGTTCACAATTCTACATACATTTTAAAAGTTTTAGTTTATCATAATTCATAATCGTAGACGAAAAACACTATATGAAATTATTTTTGATTAAATGGTATTAATTAAATAGATTACTTAAAATTAATAATTCGTATTTTATTTATTATTCTTATTGTTTTATTGTGTCAAATAACAAGTAAAAAGAAGAAATTCATCACATTAAACAATACGAACCAGTTCTAAATGAGTTACTCACTGAGTCGACTCTCGTTGATATGCCTAATGTACAAATCCAATCTCTAAAACAGGTCAGTGACTCTGGTGACGCTATATTTGTTCACGTTTTTGATCAATAGAAAAAGAATAGATTATACACAAGCTCTTACATTTCTCGAGTTTCCGCCGATAAAGTTCATTAATGTGTTCACGATGAATAACGTGTCTTGCAAGCTGGTTGATCCACCCTTAAACGGAATAATACAGTTAAATAAATTGTTTTTATAACTAGGTTATATAATATTTTATCTACATTTTATATGGATTTTATTGTCAAAAATATATAAACTGTCACCATAAAAATATTAACCACTAGGAAAAAAACTTACTGTTGAATTTGAATATGTAGGGCTTTGGTTTTCCTGTGAATGAGTTGTAGCTTCATCGTCCGAATCCAACGCTTGTTCTTCCATCTGTAATGAGAAATAAAATTACATAAATACAAAATCCATTAGTAGACGCTGCATATGCATTATGGCAGTGTCTTTTTTGCCTCCGCATTTACTAGTATTCTTAAAGAGTTTCTATTTTACTTTTTTAAAGATATGGTTTTAAAAAATAGAATCTGCCTGAAAAATGGTATTCAGGGATTCCCTGAATGATTATGTTAGCATGGCCACTTTGCTTTTCAGAAAAACTAGACATTGTGCCGACTTGTGCTACATTGTGCCGCAAACGGCGAGTTCAGGCGCAACTCAAATAACAGGAGCGATAATAACGAAAAATCCGTTTTTGGCTTATTTAATACGTTTTTTGCCGATAGCGGCTCTATTTTTAGAGATAATTAAAAACGGTTTGCGGCACATTGCAGCACAAGTCTTTGAAATGGTGAAATAAATAAAATCCAGGTCAATTTTTGTTTATATTACATTTTATGTGGAACTTATTTTTTTGCAAGAAAAACTTATTCAACGTACCTCTAGACGTTCTACTACTCTTTGTGTTAATTGTGGCCCAATTAAACTGCTAAGAACTTGAATACCAGCTTCCAATTCCTCGGTCTTCTTTTTGCATAATATATTTTGTTTCTGTTCGTCAACATGTAATTTTTCCAGTTGCTCCATGTAAGCTTCAATTCTAAAATAAAAATATTTGTTGAAGACGATTTTAAAATTGAATAATTTTAAAAACTTCGGAAACTTCTTTAAAAAAATTGGATTATTCGTAATAAATTCACAAATGAAATACTTGAAAATTTACAGACCAGTTTTAGTTTTTTTTTTAAATATTTTTGTATTAATACCGCATTAATGGTGTGCGTATTGCTTCATATGTATGGGCACTCTAACATCGCCCCCTGGTGGACGTTCAGTGGTACTAAAATTGCTCCCATATGAAGGAAACGAAACACAAACCAGAAAAATCCTGGTATAAATCGATACAAAACTATAGGCCCTCAAGGGTCAAGGAACATATCATGAAATTGATTCTAAATTCTTGAAATTGATATATCATTTGTATTTTTTCATGTATTCTAAAAAGCTTTGAGACTAACTAAAGGTTTTTCCTACTTACAAACGGTTTGTTTTAATAGCATTGAAAGTAGTTATTTTGACAACAACTTAATAATAACAAGTAAGTTTCAAAGCGCTACTAATCACTTCGATGAAATGTTCCCAAAAACCACTAAACTAAATTATTTTTATCTATAATTCATTCCAAATATGAATTACTTTATCACCTTACGAACATAGCAATTTTCTCGTCATTGTATTTGTAATCACCTATACATATATTACAAAAACTACGAAGACATAAGTTTATAATATTTTGTATTTTTTTGTGTGATGCCATTTGGAATGAAGTATGAGACAACGTATTACGGAAGAGGTATACCAAATCCCTCCAACGACTTGGCCACTTCCTAATTTGTCTGTATCTAAAGTTGTTCATTTCCTAATTCGTCCACTTCTACAACGTCCCTTTTTATCAATGAAGTCCTTATTAGTCCACTTTCTAAAGAACCTAACCTTAATTCGTCTAGACCCTAACTAGTTTAATCATATTTAAACGTTCGTCCAATACACGTTTCTTCCAAAACACCGCTATCAACTGTGTATTGAATTGTAGAGGATATTGCGGTTATTCCGTTTATCCACCCCAAAAAATCCACCCTGAGGGGGATACTCGGAAATGCATATCCGAGAATCCACCCTAGCCTGGGTGGATAAACGGAAATGTTTATATCAATTCTCTTCCGGTTTCCCCCTAGACATAGTACAGTCATATCTACTATTGATACACTCTTATCGTGGCATTTAATATAATATGGATTATGGATGATTATTGATCATACAACCTCTTCTAGATAATTTACTTTTAAAACATTCTGAAGGAAATGCAATATGTCAATGCCATATTCAATGGTATTGTGTATTTTCAAAATTATAATTATTACATTTTAAAAATGTCTTACGTTGAACAACCGCAAATGTCCAACAGTGAAAATAACATCGTTATTTTGGAAAGGGGTAAGGGTCGTGTTGGTCTTCATAATGGATATGAGTACCACTACAAAAGATCATATGTAAATAATACCACTTATTGGTTTGGTGCCCAAAGAAAAAAACAAAAATGCGTTGGAAGCATTACCGTCAAGGTAAGAAGTAAACTTTTCAGTTAACTCTGGTCTGGGTGTTTGCGTTCCACTTGCGGACCACGAGGCGCGGGCAGGGGTTTCATCCATTCGTGGTTGCCGTTCCTCGTTCGCGCACGAAGCGTTTCAGTTCCACCTTCCTTGTCCGAACTGCTAAGGAGTGGAACTGTTGCCTGCGTCCGTGTTTCCGCATAATTACAATCTCGGGGTCTTCAAATCTAGGCCACTTACTAGTACTAGGTAAGCGTGGTCCACCTTCGGCCGCATCTGCACCTTACATCAAGTGAGATCGCGGCCAAGCGCTGCCTTGATTCAATAAAAAAAAAAAAATGGCTAAGGAAATAAAAGTCAAACATCCAAATATTGTAAAATTACTACAGTCATTATTGAAAAATATTAAGTTTGTGACCAACACAATTGTGGTACAGAAAAAAAATAAAAAACGTTTACAAAAATACATTGATCGAGACGAATTTATTCAAGACACACAATTACGTCTATTTAATGGCGAACTAGGTGTAGGACATTTCCTGGATGTATTGCAAAACTTTTAGTTGGTGTGCAATATAATTATAAAATCTATAAACTACAAATAAAACAAATAAATTCTCAAAACATTAGTCTCGACTAAATTACTAATTTGCCCATACTCTTTTGTGGCGGAGAGCTATTTTTACAAAAAACAATACTTCAAGTAATATTGAGAATTATTACCGCTTTTCTGTTGAACTGTATCTAAGGTAAAAAAGCGGAATAATAATCAAAAATAAATTCCGTTTATCCACCCAGGCTAGGGTGGATTCTCGGATATGCATTTCCGAATATCCCCCTTAGGGTGGATTTTTTGGGGTGGATAAACGGAATAACCGGGATATTGGACGATACCTCACGGTAGGGATTAAATAGACGAAATAAGAAAAGAACGATTAAGGAAATGAAAAAGTTAGGAACAGCTTTGAAAATTGTGAAGTGAAGTTCGGCAAGTTTGGTAGTGGACATCATTGGAAACAAACAAGCTAGGAAATAGCCAAAGTCGTCTGGAGAGTATTAAAAAAAAGCCAGTGATTGACATAGAATTGTTGCATTTTACAGTTGTCGATGTGTCCAAGGAAATAAAACATTTATTTTAATTCTACACAAACCCCATGGAATTTATGAAAATTGAAATTTTAATAAACCTCTTTATTAAAGTTCTGCTCGATATACCTTTTCCGTAACACGATAGTAAGTACGTACTGACTGTTGTCGGGCCAGGACTTCTTCACGACTTTAATACGAAATATACATGGGTATTTAGCGCTGAGCTAATAGCGCATCAAATATTGCTCACTATAACACTTTACGTTATACACGACGCTTAAAAGGGACTGATAAAAAAAGTATAAGTAAATAAATATATGGGGCTTTATGAAAGTGTGTATATATAAAATTTGGAAAATAACAGAAGACTATATTATTATTTTTTCGCGCACAGCTATTAAACAATAAATTAACAGTTCTTTAACTTGTTGTATAGCCATGCCATGTAATTTCACGTAGAAAATGTAATATTTATGGCTGAAGCAACGTACTAATATTGAACAAATTCGCTCAAATATATATAATATATATATATATATATGTAATTTAAAAATATATAAAATATACACTATGGCATTGCATTTGCATTCAAAGTCGTATCACTCATTCGTCGACTTTCGTCACTTGAAATATGATAATATAACATTTATAACTTTACTCCGTTTTACATATGGAGAGAAATAACCATGCAACAATATTATAAAGTCAAATTGCGATATTGCAAACCTTTTTTCCGCCTGCAAACAGATTGAACAGTCGCTATCGGCTACATCGACGCCCTCCGTCATCCGTTTGCTTGGCCCAGCTGAGAACAAAGCGAGAAAGCGCCGAGCGTACGTAATATTAACTCACACTCTCTCCAACACAAGAGCTACAAGCAGATCTGCGTTTTATCTAACACTAATTCTCCTCTGATCATACAAACGTATAACGCGTTAGATAAAGCGCAGAATCATTAAACAAGCTAATAATTACATTTATTTTCAACAATACACAAGGCGAAATGTAGTTGTCAAACTGGAAACTAAACTCGGTAACATTGTTAAAAGTGATTTTATTCGTCGCCATTTTTTGTTTGTTCAATTTTACATCAACCGGCTAACTGTTGCATTAAATAGCACGTCGTCTAGTTCTTTTAAAATATGGAGTTGTTTTTTAAATCTCTATACTACGCTAAAAGGTCCAAGATTGAAAGATGTCTACATGTACCCACGTGAAGGAGGAAATTTCACCTCAATTATTGTCTTAGTTAATTTCGTATAGGAAATGCTAGTACGACAGCGAGCGTAGCGTTCGGCGATATTGTCGGACTGATCAGAGTGCTGTTGGGGTTGTCCGTTATATGTAGATAAGTTTTGTGTCACGCTTTGACGCTGCCACTGCGCGAGAACCCCTTGTACCCCTTGTACAACCCCTTGATGAGAGTCGAATTATAGGAAATTATAAAGATGTGTATGAAACGCAACGCGCCAGGCTTTGTGTACTCTACATGCGCAAAATTATGCAATTATATTATCTCGGCCCCCACAACATCGCGTCGCGCCACGTCCGCTGTGCAAAAAAAAATGTCTTGTTCTGGTTTCTTAATTAAATGTTCTTCATTTAAAAAGGAGTAAAAAATAACAAATAGTAACGATTATTCACCAAGAAATAAACAACCAACTGTTCGTTTCGTTAATTTTATCTCTTAACAATATTTTTATTGTGATATTCGCTCGCGTTGTTTTTTTATTACCTTAAAATTATCACAATTTGTTATATCGCCAGCATAACAATTTGCTGTACCTGTTAATATATCTTTTTTGTTGTGTACTTAATTTGTTCTTTAAACTATAATATTTCATGTTAATTAGTGATTGATAGTTACCTTCATTATCAGGCTGTCCTTTTCTTTTTAAATTACTATTGTTAATTATGTTAGGCAATGGAGGTGGAGGTCTAGTAGCGTCGAATCTGTAACATTGTTAACATGTCAGTATAGAAAGAGTGCATAGGTAAGAATTATCTTCTGTAAATATATTAACAATAAATACTTACTCCGGAAACTGTTGTTCTTGATTTCCTGAGTATATTTGAGGAATAGGACCTGTAAATAGAACATTTATTTATGTAAAGGGTAGCTTAAATGAGTTCAGTGGTTAGGCCTGATAACAAAACAAACACGTCTTTACCAAAAACCAACAAACAATTATATGTCCCATTTTAATAGTCAAAATACCAAAATTTACAATATTGGCAAGATGAAAATTATTTATACATCACAATGGTGTCGATATTCTAAAATCTGCGGTCATATCACGTCAAATACTGAGTATTATCAGAAGACCTCAACCCATTACAATAGTAGTGTGTTCATGTTATTATTTTCGATAAATATTAATTCACCAATATAATATTTCGTCCCCTTCAAAGTAATCCCCCTCAGGTAAATATCCTCGCACCAACTTTTTTTTCCAAACCTTGAAAATTTTCTGATAAGCGCTTCTAATATATCCTTGATCGAAGATATACATCGATATTGCGGTCATTTTGCTCTCAATCGTGGCAAAGACTTTAGCAGAAACTTTACATCACGTAATGGTTACGGTTTGGTCCCATCTCGTCAGAGTTTCAACTCGTCAGACTTTGAGTTTCAAATCGTCAGAGTTTCAACTCGTCAGAGTTTCATTTGGTCAGAGTACAATCAAACAAATTATAATTCAAATTTTATTAAATTAATTACAATAAATAAATTTTAAAATAAAAATAACCCAAACGGATAGACCAAATTTGATACTTTTTTTTTGTTTGAAATCTAATTAGTTCGAAGTAGTTTTCATATAATTTATGAAGTTTTGTTCAGCTGTTTGAAGATCATCAGCTCATTTCCTAGTTGAAGAAGGGATCTCACTAACTTCCACAAATTCGATCGATTTATAATTTGGTGTACTGTTACTTGGTGATATGTCCATGACATGGTAACGTTGACTTGATTCTACAGCATCAAGTAGTCTGCGAAATACCCAACTCTTCAGCAACTTACAGCAGATGTAGCTTGTTGGGCTCATTGGAATGGTCTCAACAGAATGTCGGAAATTAGTTTATAATTTTTAATAACAGCATTTAAGCCCTGTTTGTCTTTCATTAAGCTCTGGTGTAGTTTATTTATAAGAACAAACTGTTATTTATTTAATTAATTTACAAAGAACAAAAAATGTATAACAAGTAAAATTTTCTTTTTATCGCCATGAGTAGGTGATTTTGTAAGGGAAATGTTGTAGTTATTAGTTTTATTTTAATTTTAAAATTGATTTATTGTAATTAATTCACTTCAATAAAGATTGAATATAATTTATGTTTGATTGTACTCTGACTAAATGAAACTCTGACGAGTTGAGATTCTGATGATTTGAAACTCTGACGAGATGGGACTAAACCAGCATCACACAAAATTCAACATTAAAATGTTACTGTCATCGCACGCAAAGAAGATTCGCTTCGAAAATCATTATCTGATGCGATAAAACATGTCAACTTTATTGCTTGCACTTGCACTCAGTACAATTAAATTACTCTAGGTGGCGCGCGTGTCGCACCGCCAAATGGTTTTCAAACAGCATTTCCGCATTTCGACAATATTTTTTTCCTTTCAACTGCTTTCATTTCAACATAATTTCAAAATTGACAATAGGCATAGACAAATGTGATTTGGTTTCGATGTATATTTACAGACGTTAGAAACACAACATTAGAAAAATTTAGTTAGAAACACACTTAGTTTCGAAAAAAATAGCAAGAAAACGCCAAGCACATTAAAAAGTCTACATCTGTCAAAAAACAAACTAAAAATGCAAAATGGCCGATCATGTCAACATATTATGTTGGGATCAGAAAATATGTACAGTCACGGTAATAATAGGTTCGCCACCTTAGTCGACATTTGCTTGCACAAGGGCAATTATCAAAACAAAACAGAACATCGAATTCATTGCAATAGGCTAGTTGACCGATAACTAATATATTATGTAAATAGTGAAAAACACAGAACACGTGTTATGTCCATCTTTTTTATATATAATATAAAATGATAAGACGAGAAAGGATAGACCGATTTTAATTCGGTTTCACTTACGGGAAAAGGGATAAATGGGGAAGACTTTTATACACAAAAATTGCACCCCGATCGGAGCACACGGTGTGGGCCTTCTTGGTCCCCTCGCCAGGAACTGGCGAGGGTAAGCCCCCCCACCACGTCAAGGTCGTGGCCCACCTCGTGTATATCCGCAATTTCCGTTCCCCTGAAACTCCCAAACACTTCGGCAATGCTAACAGCTACTTCTGTTCTTTCATTATTATTTCGCCATCGCTGCAGCATCAAATCCCATAGATTTTCGATGGGGTTCATATCACTGATTTCGCAGGCCAAGGAATCACTATTACTTCAGGGTCTCGATGGAACCACTCCTTCGCGATATGAGCTGTGTGAATGCGAGCGTTGTCCTGGACATAATTGAACTCTGCTAGTTCATCAGCTGGATATAAAATACGAACGCTTGGAAGCATACTGTCCTCCAAAACCGTTACACAATTTGCTGCATTTGTCCTAGACGGTAGGCAACAGGCTCGCCTGCTCCATCAGCCGAAATCCAACCCCAAATGTCGGCAGATTCTCCGAATATCTCGTCCCGTTTATTCTCCACAAGTGTAGCCTCCCATGTTGAGATGATTGGAAGCTCTTTTCATCAGTAAAAATAGTGTGTTTGGCTACAATTGAAATTCAAATATGCTCGGGCAAAAATTAAGCGTTCTGCTTTATGAGCATTTATAGTTAAAGCCACTTTTTTGGCAGGCCGTCGGTGATGAAGTCCCATAGAGTGCAAAAGCGTTGCTTATCACTCTTCGCGATACGTCAAACATTTCGGCGAAATAACTAGTTTTTATAAAACCATTTATTTCATATTGTCGCCTCATAAGTTGTTTTTGTCCTTGGTTAAGATTCGGGCGACGACGTCCAGAATTGGTATGGCGGTGATCAGTAAGATTACCCTCATCTGCATGTTCTTATCCCAGAACTTCACAGTATCTCTAGTAATATTAAGATTTGCAGATATTTCGCTAGTATTATAACCAGCTTCATGATCTGCAATAATTGCAGCTCTTTACTCTTGGTTAACAGTATTTGAAGATGGTAGATACCTAAACCAAATATCTTTATTGTTCCCATCATTACCTTTAAATGCTATCAATGAGTCGCGACATAACAATAAATATAATTCGTCACTACCTAATTGAGGGAAATTGTTCTTATAATTGCTCGCGTAATGTGTCCGCACCGGGCAATCGCAACTATTCGCACGAATATATCGCTTCTTTCACACGAATACACGCACGGTAGGCAATAACTGACACATGCATTAGTTGTAGAATATTTGAAAATGTCTTCACGACACGACATGGACAATTAAATTTCGCTTGTCGCTTCTGCAGTGCGGCCACCGCCATACGATTATCTTTCGTTTTCATGAAAATGCCGTCGCGTCGCAGTCGCCTTATCAGTGCGGTACCAGCCTAATGCCCGGTGTACACGGGTAGAGTAAACGGTATAGTAGCATGGTAGTGTACTAACTTTCTTACTAGCTATACTAATGTAAACAGTATTGGTTGAGTATGAGTAGAGTACTAAAATATGGAAAAGTAGAGTAGCTACCATCGCGGGCAAGCTACACTCTACTACTTGCCTTCCCCCACCCCTGGTGTTTTACAATTTTTCGATGAGTGTTCATAGTGTTCGATCAGTGTGACGTACCGGTTTCTATAAAAGACTGATGATTCCTGTGTAAACAGTTACTCTACTAAAACTGGTAGAGTACTTGGAACTGGTAGAATAGTACGCTAGTTGATTCTACCGTTTACTCTACCCGTGTACATTAGGCTTACGTGCTAGAAATATTTGAGTAAAATTGAAAGATACTTCGTTAAAGCTACTGTCGATTTGGGCCGAACAAGCAAGCAATTCTCGACAGTTGCAGATGACGAATACTGATCTTTTTCTGTCTGATCTAATTTTCACTTCCTGTTCCGTTCTATGCTTAAAAATAGAATCGCATATGCCTAGTAAATAGTTATTGTTAGTATTTGCGCAGGTTTATTAGTGAAGGTAGTTTTTTTTTGTTAGTATTTGCGTCAATTTTCGTCAGAATGGAATGGAATCATTTTTTTGCGAATTTAATAGATTTGTACAATAGAATTGATATCAAGGCAAGATTAAAATATTATCAAAAAATTAACACTCGATTTAAGAGGGAAAATATTATTGAATCATCTAAATAAAAATGTGGTATTTTTCTGCGACAAATAGCGCGCATTCCTTTGATAAGCCGAGTTTCGCCGCGACCATGGGGTTAATTCGACACAAAAAATGTAATAAGGGGTTATTCTGGGTTAAATATGAAACATGGATGCTATCAAACAAAAATTGTGAATCAACCAACATCTGCAAATATTAATTACTACATTATTTATTATTATTTTATATATTAATTTTTATTAATTATTACATACAAAACCAATTACTACAATCTATGGAGTCACACGTGCAGCGAATTGCCGTGGCAGCAACAACATATATTATTTTTAAATATTTATTCTTAATATAAAAACCGGTTAGAATATGACACACAGCTTTACAAAGAATTAGTTGATAATGGAGTTGAAGCTAATTTTGCACGGATGGAACCAATTCGAATTGTGTTCACTATTGGATGACAAAATAAGAAAGCAAGATACAAATTATCGTGACGCCATAACTGTGACAGAAAGATTACTATTGACGCTAAGGTTTTTAGCAACTGGAGATCCGTACGTTAGTTTGCGTTTCCATGTCGTGATAGTGTTTGATCGCGCGCTCCACAATTGTCCACACCAAGCGCACCAAGAGACTGAGGCTTTATGCTCGATCAAAACACCGACAACAAACGGATCGCTCGCGGCAAGGAGCGCGGGTTCATGCCGCGCAGTTTGGATCGCGCGAGGTGTGGATCCGCCTAATTACTTTTTTATATCTGCACCGGATTCAACATTTTAACCGATCGCGACGCAAAGCGTTCGTTATACCATCATTCAAAACCATACTAGACAGTGTTTTACTTTTTCGGTTATATTTTGCTGGGTGGCATTTATACTATTGTCGCCAATGTGGACCAATGCAGAAGTGAAAGTTGCTATGTAACTTACTAGAATATGACATTGCAGGTGGACGCGGCTGCGGGGGTTGCGCTGGCGGAGGCGGTTGCGTAGGCGGAGGCGGTGGCGGGGGCGGAGGCTGCTGTATAGTTCTCACTGTGATCCTGGGCTGGGGCGGTGGGGGCGGCGGAGGTTTCGCACCCATTGCACTGCAACCACAATCATTTTTCAAAGAATAATTTATACACATTGTCATCGACGTAAAAATAATATTAGTAGGATTAGCAATGATGAAAGCCTGATAAATAAGGCCCTTCGCACATTACGATACTTGTAAAATATGATATATTAGCAGAAATCGCTGATTTTAACAACAACAAATTATAAAAAGAGAAAATTATAAATTCAGTAAAGTATTTAATTCTTGCTTCGCCGCCATTTTGTACCATTCGACCGACACGACATGGCGGGAAAAGCAAGACTAGTCGCGGACGCGTATAACCCTTTAACCACTTGGTTTTGTAGTTGTCGTGCCCCTAGCGCCTTAATTAACGAGTAGTACTCGTTAATTTTTTATTTTTAAGAGAAAGCAATGATTTAAAAATAAATATTATACAAGTAAAGTAATTTGACGTATATATATACGGCTCTGGCGAAATGGACACGAAAATAATCGTCGGATAAATCCGACCCTGGCGGCTAAAGGGTTAAAGTGCCAAGGGCCTTTGTTTATAATCACCACAAAGCAAGTTTTTTGTTATTGACTGACCAATTGGTCATTTGTTAAATTTTTTAATAATAACTCTGGCTTCGAACAGAGGTGAAATAAGCATGCACTGCTTATTTTATAAAAATAAACGATTTGGCTGTGTGTTGATAGTTAGTCAGGATAGGTTCTGTCACAAAAGATTTAATATTATTTTTCTGATGACCAATTTAGGAGCAATTAGTAGGTTAGGTGGTTTCAATGAAACATGCTTAATTGTCAAAATAAAATATAATATACACATTAATGGGTCATATTCATTGGTCGATAGACCTCGCACTGTTGGGTCCATTCCGTTCGACCGGATTATCAACCAATGAAATTGAGCCTTGAAAACTTTCCATTTAATAGGATCCATTCCGTTCCATAGGACATAATGTATATTTAAAATCTTACTTTTGTATTGACTGGGCACCACTTTGAATCTGCATGACTGCTGTACTTGGTGCAGGAACCGGAGTTAGTTGAGGTTGCTTGTTCATGTATGGCTCCACAAAAGGTGTTATTTGTGGAGCACAATTTATAGATTCACTTGTGAGATTCTTGGGTGTCCTAGAAGTAGCAGCGGCAGCAGCAGAAGCAGCGGCAGCTGCAGCTGCTGCGGCCATGACTGCATGCCTTTCTGCCAACACAGCCGGAAGCTGCCCAGTAGCTTGAAAAAGATTCTGTTCTTCGCGTGTTGTGTGCAAGTAGGTGCAATCTTTTCTCGTACATCCTCCTTTATTTTGGTAATCATGACAAAACTTCAAAACTTTTTTCATCTCCTCAACGTCCAAAATATGTTGGAATTTACATTGTGCATGTTTGGAACAAGTGCCCCATATAAAGTTCCTACATATGGCTCTTTGCTCTTGATTAGTTGATCTGGCTCCGCCGCCGATCGGAGCTTGAGGCAATGTTGGTGGCTGGCAGCCATTTTGATCAGTATTAGTACACATAACTGAAATTAAAATAGTATTAAAAATTATAGAGAAATACATTTCTGTTTTGCCCTTTTTTTCAAAATTTTCAAAATTTTAACTGTAATTAATTGTATTTAATTTAAATACAATATTTTAACTGTTCACTGTTGAAATTTTAGCTCAGTAGCATTATGTACAAAAAGCATAATGAACAAAACGCAAAATGTACAAAACTCAAAATGAACACAACGAGCAAAAGGAAATCCGTTAGATGGATTATAAACAATTAGCGGATAAACAGACTGAAGCAGACAGTGCCATTATTATATAACTAGTGATCCACTACCAGCTTCTCCAGGGATGTAATTTATACAATGTATATCCGCAAATTTTCTATAAACCATCCAACAGATTTCCTTTTGTACATTTTGCGTTTTGTTCATAATCCTTTTTTACATAATGCTACTTTTTAATTGGTACCTGCTTAGCATTATTTGCTAATAAACAGGTGGTAATAATAGTTACAACCATTGATATCATTATTTTTTTGAATAAAGTACTTTAGCTATAAAAATCTTCTAAAATTTGCAATAAAATAAATTTACGTTATTCAGGAACAATTGAATTCATAAAGCTCAAATTACTCTATTACTATGCAAAACCAACATTAGCAAAGGATGATAAAAATTACATAAAGTATTGTGACACCTTTATAATTTTTACGTACACTACATTAATAATCTTCACCCATCACCCATGAATAATATGACAGTACTATAAGTACCTACCTACTTACATTTTACCCTTACCACTGTTCACAATTTGTAAATACAAGTGGTGATTAAGATAGGAATTCATTAAAAAACATTAAACCAACATTACATTTAATAAATAAATAAATAACAATATAAAAACAAAAATAAAAATTCACTTCACATCTAAATTTTTACACCTCACTCATTTGCAGTATGCCTAATGCAAACTATTGACATATAAACGGACTACGTGTACGAACGCCGCCGCCACGCGCGGAGATCGATCGGATACTTCACAAAATGGCGGACGGGCCACGGGCAGACCGAACCAGTGTTGCCAACCCTACCCTAAAGTAAAACTGTATATATGCTTTAAAAAACTGTAGAAAACTGTAAATATAAAAATAAAAAACAGTAAACCTACAGCTTTTTAATACTTAAAAAAAACTGTAGAAAACTGTAAATATTAACATAAAAAACAGTAAACCTACAGCTTTTTAATAACACGCTTATGTGCTTCGGTTAACCAAAATATTATTCAGCCAAAAAAAATATTGAATTTTTACCAACTAAATATTTGTTTGAACGTATTGAATCACAGATTTAGTTGATTCAACTAAACTCAAACTTTTTTTTCTCCGTGTAACTAGTAAATAGTAATAGATAGAACGCATATAGGGATTGCGTTGACTACTCTCGCGATCAATGCGAAATGCTTGATTGTCGATTTATCAGTCGACTCATCTATCAACAATGAAAAATTGTTTTCCCTTGAATTCTCCATCAATTCTCAGTTTTCAGCCTAAACTGAAAACTGAGAAGATGTCTAAAAAACTGTAAATCTACAGTTAAAACTGTAGGGTTGGCAACATTGGACCGAACCTCTGCTAAGAGTAATAGTGTTCTGTGGACCGAACGACAGGGCGGGATTCGCGAAACGTATACTGATTTTTTTAGAACTTGTCGATAATGTAAACCATATGTAAACAATCCGCCATATTGACTTTGTCTATGGTTGGATTAAGTAAACTAGTGATGAGAACTATTTAAACTTTGAAATGAAAAAATATTGATTAAATTTCATTATTTTAATTGTACGAACTATCAGTCTGATGTTTCACCAACGTTTATAATAAATGGCTTTGTTACACTATCTGTAACTCTGTCAATTGTATCCTCTGTCAATGAGGAATCCCTTCCTCATTTATCACATGAGCTACACATTTTCTGTTCCTTACCTGAAAATGGGTACAAAAGCCTATGAAAAGCATTAAGCCCTTTTTTATGATTTTTAAAATTCATGTGAAGTATGATTTTTTTTTTTTAAAAAACGAAAAATTATTTTAGAGAATTTATTCAAATTTTCAAAACACCTTGAATTTTCTGTGCAATCTTAGGTGGTTGAGATATTGATGGTCAAAGACGAAATGATCCTTTTCCATTTAAAGACCGATATCTCAGCGAAAAATAGTCATATCAAGATTTTAAAAAAAGCAAAATGAAGCTGAATGAACAAGTTATCCAGTTCCATATGATGGTTAAGACAAAAAAAATTTTATAAGTCCGTAGATACCAAAGAAAACCAACAAAATTTTCCAATTTTTTTTGTCGGTCGTTTTCTCAAGATTACTCAAAGAAAACACTTGAAGCAACAATTTGCTTTTTTTAAATATACTCTACGACAATTTGTCTTCAAGTTACATTCTGTTGAAAATAAACTAAAAATTTGGATATTTTTTTGCTCCTTTAATTTTTGTGCGAAGTATATTTAATACAATATAAATATTGCTAATATAAAGTAAAATAAAATATGTCCAAAATAGCACACAAGTATGTTCTCTAGTTGCTCTATGTCATTTTAGAGTCTAACTATGGAGGGTAGAGGTAAAGGAGGACATGGGTGACATGTAATATATACCACTGGACAGGCTGTCCCATACAAATGACAGATTTTCATGTATCATTTTGAAACGCCGCCCTCGACAGTACCCAGAACTAATTTTGACGTTTGCGTATTTTTATTCTATAGATATGTATAATAGTGTGTTTTATTCTATTTGTTGATGTCTTAGGGAGTGTAAGTTTATTTTTGTCCGCTTGAGTTATGAAACATGAAATGTGTATTCTGTAAATGTTCCATGGACAAATTTAATTATTGCATTACTAATTTTAGTACCGAGTACTTCCGCTCCATAGTCTACAGTGCCGAAATATCGTTTTTCAAAAAGACATAAAAATAATTTGGAAGCAGCCTGTCCAGTTGTATGTATTACAGGTCAGTGCGTGTTAAACTGAAAATGTGGCAAATAGTGGTTCATAAATTGACCAGAATGGCGCTAGTGTAGCATTGGTGTTGGATATGATTGGTTGGTTGCGTAGTTCATGAAATAACCGCAAATAAAATTCTACTAGTGCGTCACACCACCCAATGCTACTACAGCTCTGCCTAATTGAGCGTATTCGACGGACACTTTCTCGTGTCCACCGCTGCCTCTGGTGGATCTTTCTGAACATATACTGTAATCCCGCGTGAGCTAATACTCGAGTGGTTATCAGAGGCCTATTATAGTAACTGCGTCTCCACACTACTCGCGAAGTAGGCCGAGGCGAAGCGAATACGAGAGTGTGGACGGGCACTTCGTCTTACTTCGTACAACTTTAGCTCGCCTCGGGCTACTTTCATTTGTTGTCGGTTCAAGTCAAGTAGGACTCGAAGTAGTGCGAAGTGCGCACACGAAGTCCCGTCCGTGTTTTATTATTTTATTTACATACGACACGATTATGAACGGTGTAGCGTGTTCACAAGAGCAAACTAATCGGGACCTAAATGAGAGAGGTCATAAGGATAGAATTATAGAACATTAATTAGTTTAGAATTAATATTAATTATTATTTAATTGTTTAAATAATATAAGTCACAATTCTTTTCGATTATTATAATTTTTGTGATGAGAATATTTTCATAGGTGACATAAAATTATCACAAAATAATAGCTACCTATGTAGTGCATTATAATTTTTTATTTATTTCACTTCACATATAAAATGTGTTGTTTTTTTTATTCATTCCAAACTTACTTGGTCATGTTTTAAAAGAAATTCAAACCTTAAAATAATGCTTCTGCTCGTTTGGCACAAGAGAGCGCGCTTGTCTACTTCCATTGAAAACAATTTGTTAATTTTTTTATTCCATACATTTCAGTTGTAACTGGTAGAATTTCCACGGTTCACATTAGTGCGTTAATTTCTTTATTCCATACATTTCAGTTGAAACTGGTAGAATTTCCACGGTTCACATTAGTGCAGCTTTCTTTGTATAATACGCCTTCTCGAGGTTTCTTTGATCCGATTCTTTGATGTAAACGGTGCCACCACATTCACTGAGTTATCGGCGTGTCTCCCAATGCCTCCGCTTGTTTGGAACAACAGAGCGCGCTTGTATACTTCCATTGAAAACAATTTGTTAATTTTTTTATTCCATACATTTCAGTTATTCCGACTTGTATTCAGTACATTTCAGTTGAAACTGGTAGAATTTCCACGGTTCACATTAGTGCAAATTTCTTTGTATAATACGCCTTCCCGGGGTTTCTTTGATCCGATTCTTTGATGTAAACGGTGCCACCACATTCACTGAGGTATCGGCGTGTCTCCCAATGCCTCCGCTCGTTTGGAACAACAGAGCGCGCTTGTCTACTTCCATTGAAAACAATTTGTTAATTTTTTTATTCCATACATTTCAGTTATTCCGACTTGTATTCAGTACATTTCAGTTGAAACTGGTAGAATTTCCACGGTTCACATTAGTGCAGCTTTCTTTGTATAATACGCCTTCTCGGGGTTTCTTTGATCCGATTCTTTGATGTAAACGGTGCCACCACATTCACTGAGGTATCGGCGTGTCTCCCAATGCCTCCGCTTGTTTGGAACAACAGAGCGCGCTTGTCTACTTCCATTGAAAACAATTTGTTAATTTTTTTATTCCATACATTTCAGTTATTCCGACTTGTATTCAGTACATTTCAGTTGAAACTGATAGAATTTCCACGGTTCACATTAGTGCAGCTTTCTTTGTATAATACGCCTTCTCGAGGTTTCTTTGATCCGTTTCTTTGATGTAAACGGTGCCACCACATTCACTGAGGTATCGGCGTGTCTCCCAATGCCTCCGCTCGTTTGGAACAACAGAGCGCGCTTGTCTACTTCCATTGAAAACAATTTGTTAATTTTTTTATTCCATACATTTCAGTTATTCCGACTTGTATTCAGTACATTTCAGTTGAAACTGGTAGAATTTCCACGGTTCACATTAGTGCAAATTTCTTTGTATAATACGCCTTCCCGGGGTTTCTTTGATCCGATTCTTTGATGTAAACGGTGCCACCACACTCACTGAGGTATCGGCGTGTCTCCCAATGCCTCCGCTCGTTTGGAACAACAGAGCGCGCTTGTCTACTTCCATTGAAAACAATTTGTTAATTTTTTTATTCCATACATTTCAGTTATTCCGACTTGTATTTAGTACGTTTCAGTTATTCCGACTTGTATTTAGTACATTTCAGTTATTCCGACTTGTATTCAGTACATTTCAGTTGAAACGGGTAGAATTCCACGGTTCACATTAGTGCAGCTTTCTTTGTATAATACCCCTTCTCGGGGTTTCTTTGATCCGATTTTTTGATGTAAACGGTACCACCACATTCACTGAGGTATCGGCGTGTCTCCCAATGCCTCCGCTCGTTTGGAACAACAGAGCGCGCTTGTCTACTTCCATTGAAAACAATTTGTTAATTTTTTTATTCCATACATTTCAGTTATTCCGACTTGTATTCAGTACATTTCAGTTGAAACTGGTAGAATTTCCACGGTTCACATTAGTGCAGCTTTCTTTGTATAATACGCCTTCTCGGGGTTTCTTTGATCCGATTCTTTGATGTAAACGGTGCCACCACATTCACTGAGGTATCGACGTGTCTCCCAATGCCTCCGCTTGTTTGGAACAACAGAGCGCGCTTGTATACTTCCATTGAAAACAATTTGTTAATTTTTTTATTCCATACATTTCAGTTATTCCGACTTGTATTCAGTACATTTCAGTTGAAACTGGTAGAATTTCCACGGTTCACATTAGTGCAAATTTCTTTGTATAATACGCCTTCCCGGGGTTTCTTTGATCCGATTCTTTGATGTAAACGGTGCCACCACACTCACTGAGGTATCGGCGTGTCTCCCAATGCCTCCGCTCGTTTGGAACAACAGAGCGCGCTTGTCTACTTCCATTGAAAACTATTTGTTAATTTTTTTATTCCATACATTTCAGTTATTCCGACTTGTATTCAGTACATTTCAGTTGAAACTGGTAGAATTTCCACGGTTCACATTAGTGCAAATTTCTTTGTATAATACGCCTTCCCGGGGTTTCTTTGATCCGATTCTTTGATGTAAACGGTGCCACCATATTCACTGAGGTATCGGCGTGTCTCCTAATGCCTCCGCTCGTTTGGAACAACAGAGCACGCTAGTCTACTTCCATTGAAAACAATTTGTTAATTTTTTTATTCCATACATTTCAGTTATTCTGACTTGTATTTAGTACATTTCAGTTTTAACTGGTAGAATTTCCACGGTTCACATTAGTGCAGCTTTCTTTGTATAATACGCCTTCTCGGGGTTTCTTTGATCCGATTCTTTGATGTAAACGGTGCCACCACATTCACTGAGGTATCGGCGTGTCTCCCAATGCCTCCGCTTGTTTGGAACAACAGAGCGCGCTTGTCTACTTCCATTGAAAACAATTTGTTAATTTTTTTATTCCATACATTTCAGTTATTCTGACTTGTATTCAGTACATTTCAGTTGAAACTGGTAGAATTTCCACGGTTCACATTAGTGCAAATTTCTTTGTATAATACGCCTTCCCGGGGTTTCTTTGATCCGATTCTTTGATGTAAACGGTGCCACCACATTCACTGAGGTATCGGCGTGTCTCCCAATGCCTCCGCTCGTTTGGAAGAACAGAGCGCGCTTGTCTACTTCCATTGAAAACAATTTGTTAATTTTTTTATTCCATACATTTCAGTTATTCCGACTTGTATTCAGTACATTTCAGTTGAAACTGGTAGAATTTCCACGGTTCACATTAGTGCAAATTTCTTTGTATAATACGCCTTCCCGGGGTTTCTTTGATCCGATTCTTTGATGTAAACGGTGCCACCACATTCACTGAGGTATCGGCGTGTCTCCCAATGCCTCCGCTCGTTTGGAACAACAGAGCGCGCTTGTCTACTTCCATTGAAAACAATTTGTTAATTTTTTTATTCCATACATTTCAGTTATTCCGACTTGTATTTAGTACATTTCAGTTATTCCGACTTGTATTTAGTACATTTCAGTTATTCCGACTTGTATTCAGTACATTTCAGTTGAAACGGATAGAATTCCACGGTTCACATTAGTGCAGCTTTCTTTGTATAAATACCCCTTCTCAGGGTTTCCTTGATCCGATTCTTTGATGTAAACGGTACCACCACATTCACTGAGGTATCGGCGTGTCTCCCAATGCCTCCGCTCGTTTGGAACAACAGAGCGCGCTTGTCTACTTCCATTGAAAACAATTTGTTAATTATTTTATTCCATACATTTCAGTTATTCCGACTTGTATTCAGTACATTTCAGTTGAAACTGGTAGAATTTCCACGGTTCACATTAGTGCAAATTTCTTTGTATAATACGCCTTCCCGGGGTTTCTTTGATCCGATTCTTTGATGTAAACGGTGCCACCACATTCACTGAGGTATCGGCGTGTCTCCCAATGCCTCCGCTTGTTTGGAACAACAGAGCGCGCTTGTCTACTTCCATTGAAAACAATTTGTTAATTTTTTTATTCCATACATTTCAGTTATTCCGACTTGTATTTAGTACATTTCAGTTATTCCGACTTGTATTCAGTACATTTCAGTTGAAACGGGTAGAATTCCACGGTTCACATTAGTGCAGCTTTCTTTGTATAATACGCCTTCTCGGGGTTTCTTTGATCCGATTCTTTGATGTAAACGGTACCACCACATTCACTGAGGTATCGGCGTGTCTCCCAATGCCTCCGCTCGTTTGGAACAACAGAGCGCGCTTGTCTAATTCCATTTAAAATAATTTGTTAATTTTTTTATTCCATACATTTTAGATATTCCGACTTGTATTCAGTACATTTCAGTTGTAACTGATAGAATTTCCACAGTTCACATCGCTGGGCTTTTCTTATCTCGACGGGTCTACAAGTAGCTTTAACGTCAATTAGCGTTTGCGGGGCTAGGTTATGCATTCCAAGTTAATGCCGCTCTGTTTTTGCGGCTTTTTCTCAATTTAGTGTAATCTTCCAAATATCACTTTTTCCTTCTCACAGCGAAAATTGGACAAAACTAAATAAATTATAAGAAAAGAAGACATTATAGAAAAAAGAACGGTAGTTTCGAACTCAAACAGTGCAAATGATTAGCATTGTGTGTTTGTTTCTAGATTACAATGTGTTAACGGTACTTTAGAATAAATTTATAGTCATTTTAATCAACATGAAATTCTCTTTCTAGCATAAGTGCATATTATGAGGATAGCTCCAGAAATGTAAGGTATTGTAAATTAAACTCAGACTATCTTCTAATACTGTATTTTCATATGGAATTTCGCATACAATTACTTTTTCTCGAGACTTGTTACTCGCACAAAATCTTAAACGATAATGGCCCCGGGCTGTTTATATTGCGTCAGACGGACAGGAGTTGCGTACTTCGTCCCCCGCCTCTCCGCTACGCGCGTGAACGATCGTCAATGCGAATAGGTATTACATTTTATAATATTATGCTTACAATAGGTACTAGTTAAAGATCAAATAAGCTTACTAGGATCTTAATGATCAGTGTTGATATTATTGAACCACTACAAATTATCAATTAACCATAAACACAATCGAAGGTAGTTTTGAAATTGCATTAGCGTGGTAATCATAGAACAATTATTCAAAAGGCTACAAAATTGTAACAATTTTGATACCAAAATTCAACTGAACGACATTCATAAATTAAGCTGCTTCTTGCAAAATATGGTCTTATGAATGTGAAAAGTTATGATCTAAGATTTATACCTGAGGTCATTTCTCACAGTTAATGCTCCATTTCATTCCGAACCGATTCAGCGTCTTAGTTGCTATATTAGAAAAGTATTATGTTACTGTAAATTGTCTATCCTAGTAGTTATTTGTATTTTTGTTTGTAAAGAATAAACTCAAAAACTATGTACCGGACCAAAATTCAAATTGAATAACCAAATTTGTCAACTGTCAAACTATTGTGGCTTGGAATCGTGTGGTGTTGCCAGATCAAAATAAAAACTCCCAATTTCAAGGGAAGCCAATCATTATAATTCATTGTTTGATAATCTGTCATTGTTCATTGTTGATCATATTATCTGATAATTCATTGTAATAATTAGTAGTATTAATTAGTTTTATTCTTTATGTAGTGTACTTCAAATATTTGCACACCCTTGAAGGGTAGAATGTAGCGAGAAATATTTTTTATAAAACCATTGTAACCCATATTCAGCAAATAAATTATTATTATTATTATAGAAAATGATTATAATTTTTACATTTTTGACATTTAGGTAACTGTTGCTATAAATATCTAGTAAAATGGTACACAGTTCACATTTTTAAAAGTCCCTTTCTGTTTAGTTTTCAGGGGTTTTCAGGCCGTAGTTTCGGTGTTATACTAAAGACTAAAATTAAAAGAATTATTACTAAAATTTGAGAGCTTACGAAAGACTTACGAGCTTACCGCTCATAGGATTTTTGCTTATTTTACTTTGTTAGATCACTCATTATTAATTCCAAAGGTTCCCAATGCGGCCAGTACCCTAAAAACGTTTAAATTGACATAAATCGCTACTTCTATATGGTTCATTTTGTTAATATGTTAATAATTGTAGTTTATACAGTGTAGTTTGTATCAGAGGGGGTCTGGGGTTATCATAGTATTAAATCGCATAGAATCCCCCCCCCCCCCACACTGTGATAGTAATAAACACCTCTGTGATAGACATAAGGAAAATACTGTGGAAATTGACAATATACTCCCCGTGGAGGTGGTGTAACCCCCGCAGGAATCAATAGAAAATTTATCATTACTATTCACCTAAGGTTGCCAATTCATTTACAAATTTACATTTAGCCTCTCATAGCTTGGTCTCCAAATCAAGTTTCAAACTAATTATATAAATCACTAACATCTCAACTACATATCTATACCTATGTCCGATTCAAGTTTTTAATACAAGTGGATGATTCTGACATTCCATTTTTTTTTACTCATAAATTTTTTGACTGCAATTTGACAAATACTTTTTATTGCTGTATTGCAATTCCGGCTGTGACCAACATTGGTCATAATTAGAATATACTCACAAATAAGTATATTTCTTAATAATAGTTCAGCGTGTTAATGGTGTGCAATTACACAACACTGTTTTCAGAATAAATATCCATGTACAGTTCATACACTTCCTCTGTTAGAGGATTTTCACAATTCTTCAGGTCATCTCGCACAATTCTTTGGTGATTGTCAATGAAGAGTCTCCACTGTTGTTCCGAGGACTCCAACCGAGTTTGGCTTCATCAGACGTGCCTTAGGATTTTTTTATAATTTCTTCTACAATAGCCCGTGGCATCCCATCCAATCCGGTTAATGATGTATTTGGTATTTATAACCACTTTATACACACGAAAGCTAGTACAGCGTTGAGTGAAACTTCACACATAAATAAGTGAATATTAACATAAATTTGATTTGTGGCTCATTTAAGGCCGATAAGATTTGTTGAAATAAAATGAAAATGAAAAAATTATAAGCAGTTTTACGAAAGGTTGCTTTTATATTTATATTTTGACACAGAACAAATTATGCCACAGAATAGGCTGCTTACAGTAACTGTGCCTGAATACAGAGTAATACAGACCATTAGGTAATGAAATGACACTTAAACACCACGTTATTACTTACATATTAGGTCCTTACATATGAAATTGGCGTTTTGTCGTACTGGCCACTTTGATCTCAAATATCTTCTCTTTGGTTAGGAATTCCAATTTCAAATTTAGACAGCTATTTACTCATGGTTTTGTGTTTTGAAAACCGTAATTCATTTGTTTTTCCCTCTTTTGGTTTTTTCTTTGCGTCACTCAGTTTACAAAATGGAAAACTTGAAATATCGCGTTATTTACGAGTCCATCGTGGCACCAGTGCTGCAGAAACGGCTCGAAGGATCAATGATGTGTATGGCGGCGGTGTCGCAAAAGAAAACACAGTGCGTTTTTGGTTCCAACGTTTTCGTTCTGGAAATTTCGACCTGCAGAACAAGCCCCGTGGACGGCCTGAGACCAAAGTTGATAATGAAGAATTTAAGGCTATTGTGGAAGCGGATCCATCGCAAACCACGTCCGAGTTAGCTGCAGGTTGCGGTGTTAGTGATGAAACTGTTTTAATCCACTTTAAGCAAATTGGGAAGGTGAAGAAGCTTGAAAGGTAGAGGTACCTCATGAATTGAGTGTATCAAACCGACAAACGCGCGTCGACTGCTGCGTTACATTACTCAACCGGCACAATAATGAAGGATAATCGGAAACATCGCAATGGCTGAACCCTGGCGAACCAGCTAAATCCTGCCCCAAGCAAAAATTGACAAAAAAAATTACTTGTGAGCGTTTAGTGTACTAGTGCCGGTGTCGTTCACTACAGCTTTCTTAAATAATGGCTAATAACAGCTTTCGCAATAAATGAATTGAATTGAATTAAATGGCCAGACGATTACGGCGGATGTCTATTGTCAGCAACTGCAAACCAAAGCTATCAGCAAAAGCTAGCTGCTAAACAACCGAGGCTGGTCAATCGCTCTAGGCCACTGTTGCTTCAGGACAACGCTAGACCACACACTGCACAACAGACGGTTACCAAATTAGAGGAGCTTTAATTGGAATGTCTAAGACATCCACCGTACTCCCCGGATCTTGCTCCAACAGATTACTTCTTGCAAGGGAAAAAAATCAACTCCGATGTGGCAGTCCAAAGCGCCTTCAAAGATTTTATTGATTCCCGTCCGAATGTTTTTTTTTAGTAAAGGGATCAATGAACTACCTATGAGATGCCAAAAGTGCATAGATAGCAATGGTAGGTACATACTTTGATTAAATTAATATATTGTTACGCGCAGGGTAAGTTAAAATGCCGTTTAGGGGTATAGGAACACGATTTATTATCACAGACCAAGATGACTTCCAATATTACAGAGCTTCTCCAATGAAACCGTAAAACTTGCCAAAAGTTGTCGATAATTCACTCTACGTGTCAATTATGCATTGTCACAAATGTCTTCGTAAAAGCTCCCAAGTGTTGTTATCGTATCGCTAGTTATCGCAGAACTGCTTTCTCGAGCGATCGCACCCGTATTTATACTCGCGCAGAAAGTCGTGGAAATTACTAATGTAATCTGAACCTTATGTCGCAACCATAAGGAACAATTTGCTTTGACACTTACATAAAAGGGGGCGTGGTCACCTATTCATTGTGGGGGCGAGCGTGACTAAGTGTGTGGAATTTTCCGCCGTCCAGATCTTGCGCTATCAAGAATGTTCCATACTGTGATCGTAACAATATTTTAAAAAAATCGACTTTATGTTCCTCCCTTACAAAACGCCAGTTTCATATGTAATGACCTATTTTATTTTATGTCGAAATTTACGATATTATATAACACGCATATTTAATAATTTTAGAACACTACAACCATTATGTAGCAAATTGCATTATTCACAAATATGATTTGTCAGATAGCTAGGTTTCAGCGAGTTATTAGACTTCTCGCGGAGTTATCATTTTTATCGCATTTGTACGGTTAAATATAAAAACTAAATAAATATTAAAATGTAAACTAGATATTGCTTTTAAATCAAATAAATTCAAACTATAATAGACATTGTGAGGGCTGCCGAATTTAATACTCGGTTTTGAGCCCAAACATCGGATAGTGGACTGTATAGAAGCGGGGAAGCAACCTATTCTACGCACTTACCTCAGTGATCCGCGGAGTCTTCTTTCTTCAATCTTCTGCCAAAGCTTTGGATCTTCTTTAACACTCGCGACGCGAATCACTTGAGTTCAGCTCGTGAAAATAGGTGGTTTGCGGTTGGATAATTAGCGGGTTAAGCGGATATATGCGGATTGATGAATTAGTGGGAAGCGATCGGATTATAGAACACTTTCAAGCGGAACAAGCGGTTTACATTAGTCTTAACACTTCATACGATGCATACGATCAGCTCGATGCTAAGACCTAATCACGACTGCAATATAAGATGGCGGCCGGCTAGCGGGTTCTCTGATTGGTCCGATCATCTGATACGACCAATCAGAAACGTTTCTGTATGAAACAACAATATAGCGACAAAATGGCGCGAACATGCCCCCGACCTAAAAACCATCGGTTTTTAAATACCATTAAAAGAAAGCGGGAAATAATGCACAAGAGACAAAATACAGTGGTACGACTAAAACTATAGTATAATAAGGAATAATAATAATAAACATAAAGCGGATAAATATGTGGTCCTACTGTGTAGGCAGAGGACACAAATGGACTAAAGGTCTCTTACAAATGCCTGTAGCCGTCTTAACGGAAGCTACTCTAGTAATCCCATCTTTGCCGGGATAGGTAGCAATGATAACGCCTAATGGCCAGTATAATGGCGGAAGGTTATCAGTCAGTATAACAACCACGGTACCTATTTCAATGGGGTTTGAGGGTGTATTCCATTTTCCTCTCGTCTGCAATAAATGAAGATACTCTGTTTTCCAGCGTTTAGCGAATGACTGCACCATTTGATCTAATAACGCGTAACGACGCAACACTTTTGGTTGCTCATCGCCGACGCGGCAAGCAGGCAAATTCTTCAGCGGGGTGCTCATCAAAAAGTGTGAAGGAGTTAGAGCGCTCGGCTCAGATGGATCCTCACCGAGTAAAGTAAGCGGACGCGAATTAATCACTCTATTTGCGTAATAACTGTTAACAATTCCTCGTAGGTAAGTAGTTGAGTACCGATAACCTGATATAAATGAGATTTACAGGTTTTTACGAAGATCTCATAATGACCGCCGAAATGGGGACTACGCGGAGGATTGAGTTTCCACTCTATTCGCAAATCTGCCAATTCCTGTGAAAACGAGTCTCTGAACTCTTGACCAGGCCATAAATTTCAGATAAAGCGTTTTTTGCGCCTATAAATGCTGTACCATTGTCGGAGTAAACACACGAGACCGCGCCCCGGCGAGCTAGGAAACGGATAGAAATGTGTTCGTGCTCAAGTCTGTTGTCAGTTCGACGTGGACGGCCCGCGTCACCAGACACACAAAGATGCACAAATATGATTTGATAGCATGAACACCTCGTTTTTTATATGGTATGATTTTTATCGGACCAGCGTAGTCCACCGCAGTATGCGTGAAGGCTTTAGCCTCGTTTACCCTACAAGCGGGTAAATCAGCCATAAATGGATACACATGTTTAGGCTTAACGCGGAAGCAAAAACTGCATTTGTGTATGACCTGTCTTACTACATTTCTGCATGACAATATCCAATATTTTTGACGTAATATTGACACTACAGCTAGCGAGCCTGTGTCCGCTTTTTCTATGACAATCATCAATAATCAATTCAACAATTCGATGTTTACGCGGCAAAAGCAAAGGATCAGCGTTACGAAGGCGGCCAACTCTCAACAATCCTTCTTTGTCAAGAAAAGGGGCGAGTCGACCTAATGTGGTTCGACAATTTTTATTAGCGATCAAGCGACATATTTCTTCAGCGAAGCAACATGATTGTAATTCTTTAATAATAGCGGTTTCTGCGAAGTTCATTTCATGAGCGGTAAATATATTAGAGCGCGGTAATTTCCGTATGAAACGGTATATATAAATAATAGCGTGAAGAAGTTTCTTCCAAGACGAGGCGGTGTGATAAAGAAATAAGCAAATGCGGAGGTCCGTCTTCTTGAACGACGGTGGTAAGCGTTATGACCTTTGTTTCAGGCAAATTATTTTCAATTGATGCGGTTTTTATTGCGGTAATAGGCCATACTTGTACGTCTTTATAAAGCCAAGATGGACCAGTGAACCAACATGGGTGGTTCCGTAACTGAGCAGGGGACAAGCCACGGGACAAACAGTCGCTCGTGTTGTCCTTTCCTGTCACGTGATAAAAGTAATGAGCGGGTAAAGCGGTTAGTACTTTCGTAACCCGTGTGGCCACGAAAGTTTTAAATTGATTAGGCGCGGAATGAATCCAATGTAATGCTACCATTGAATCTGAAAAACAATAAACATTTTGAATAGGGTGACGCCGCCGTTCATATGTGTCTCTAGAACGCGACGCATCAATTTCGACATAAGTAAGATAGCACAGAGCTCAAGTCTGGCCACAGATACTGTGTTTAGCGGAGCGACTTTAGATTTTGCGCAAACTAAATTAATATCAGGCGCTCTTTGCGAGCTAGTTTCCGCCTTAATATAAATGACGGCGCCGTAAGCGCGTTCACTTGCTTACGGCGCGTTCACTTCCCAGCGCCTGCGAGGGACCTCCCGGCCCGTGGACCACGGCCGCGGCAGACGCAAGTGGCCAGGGCCAGCCGGCCCCTCATATATAACTTATATATGAGGGCCAGCCGGTCCCTCATATATAAGTTAGTTTGTAAGAATTATTGTTTGTAAGGGCCGGGCGCTTCTCGCCCCCCCGACGCCCGGTGACGGTTCTAAAGTCCCCTCAGGACTGAACCATACCCATCCCGAGTTGGAGTTTTAGTGCGGTAAGAATCCCACATAACCTTATGACATTTGTCTTTGCATGCGGTATTTGTCATAAGGTACTTTTTGAAAGTTTCTTCGCTCGTTAAAAAAAAAAAAAAAAGCGTTCACTTGCATCGGCGAAAGCGATCAAAGAAATGATGGAATTTTTCCAAATACCTAAATGGCGCGGAATGCGTAATTCCTGTAAAGATGGCAGTTCCCTTAAGTAACTTGCCCATGTGTTATATATACGCGGAGGGAGTTCATCGTCCCAATCTAATTTTAAAAGCCAAATTTGTTGTAATATTAATTTTGCATATAAAATGGTAGGTGCAATCAAACCCATTACATCAAATTGTCGCGCAATCACGGACAATATATTGCGTTTTGTATATTGGCGGGGCTCGAGCGAGATATCAAATAAAAAACAATCACAAGCGGGATCCCATTGAAGACCTAACACCTTAAGACTTTGGTTGGTTTCATCGAATTTTACAGTAGACGAATAGCGATGGGTTTCAGGGGGCCTAGCCAAGACGTACATTAAAGAAAACGCTCCCTTGGCGTACTTACAAAACGAACCAGCGCACTTTTGGTGCGAGCGTTCTTAAAGTACGCTCATTTGGTGAGCCATGATTGGCCATGATCATAAGATTGTGGCGAACGACAATTCCATCTGCGTGTCAGCGAAAAAGTAAAATTTAGTTTATGGTCAATAACAACAAACGTCAAAATATCCTATGTCAGTTGTCAATCTTGTCAAAAATATGTCAAACTCATTCAAACTTTTTAAACGACGAATAATTATCCGATCTTTAAATCTTTAATCAAGTATATTTTATATTAAAAAGAAACTAAAACTATGATAAGGAAGTAAGTAAATATGGTACATATATAATACATTTAATTTTTTTTAGTTTATACATATTTAATACTTATTGTAATTTTTTAGTATGGAACCTAGATGAAGAGCCAGCCCGGAGCAATTCCTTTGCTTAATAAATAATTATGTGGAGTGGTATGTAAAAATGTTTATTTGTAATTTAATTTTATAATATTAAATATATAATAAGTAAACAATCTTGAAAGATAGTATGCATGTCTGTATCTTATAATGAAAGCTTGACAAACTGTCATGGTCTATGTCAACTTAAGGATTGAATTAAATTGATTTTTGATCCTAACTAATTATGAGACTTAATTTTTTTAAGATAGGTTATAAGTTGTGAAATGAAATTTAAATATTGTATAATTTGTCATTCAGTAAATGTCATAATTAATACAATATATTTCAGGTCTGGGCAGATAGGAAAACAAAAACCAAAAAAAAGCATCTGTCTTGAGCTGCCGAGCTAGTGCCACCGGTGGTGGACCCAACAGTAGACAAACCCTTATGCAGAATGTCATGATCGGTTGAGTAGATATGGCGTGACAAGGTAACAGACACAGTTACTTTAACATTTATAATATACTTTTTCATTAATTTTGTTTTAAAAAATTGTTTGTCTTATGTAATGTAATAATAATTTATTGTTGTAGATCACCTTAGAAGTTTGAAATATATATGTTACGGCTAAAGATAGGTGTGAACATAAACTTAAGTTTAGCCGGCTAATCTTAAGTTTATCTTCGAGAGCATCATGTTAGTTTGTGATGTGAATTTTCATCTTTAGCCAGTTAATGTGCACATTAACCAAAATGAAACGGGTAAAAATGTTTCGATGGATTTCATCGAATAATAATGTTTTTTGTAATTCGAAATGCCATTCTAGTTTTATCATAGCTCCTTTTTTTATGATAAGGTCGACAGACAGGCTGACGATCCACTTGATGGTAGGTGGATACAGTCGCCTATAACAAGCAACGCCATAAGTGCTACAAGTGCGCTGCCGACCATAGAAGGATTGAGGATAATTGATAAGGGAGGGATGGGGCTCCTTATTATTTTATTTTAACAACTAGATATTGTTTTCAGTTATAAGTTTTATTTTGTAATTTTGTATACCTACATCATAAGTATGTGTAATGAGGGGGTATAGTTTTTATTTATGTTCACACCTATCTTTAGCCGTAACATATACTTTGAAAACTTTTGAAAAGTAAATGTTATAAAAGGATGAAAAGAAAATACAAATATGGAACATATTTTAATTTTGTTATGTTACTTATTTCTAGCTATAATATGGTAGAAATTTTTGGTCTTCCAATAAACAGTTCTATGAGTACATATTCCGACTAGATTTACCTATAGATAGCAAAATTTAAATATAATATATTTTTTCCAAATAAATTATAATAATAATAAAAATGACTCCCGTAATGAATAATATATGTAGTATATTTTTTTGTTTATGAACAGGCTCTTCATCTATGGCAGTATGTTCTGGAGATTCCGCCACATCGCAGGCTCCTTTTGAGCAACATGCGAGTTTGCGCAAACAGAAAGAAAGCGAATTCAATTGGAATCGAGAAGAATACAATTAGAACATGAGAGAATGAGAGTGAATCCAATTGTAATCGAGAAGGATACAAGTGGAAGAAAACCATAATATAATTTTCAATCGCTTAGCTGATATTTTGGAAAGTTATTTAAATAATGTTTGTTTGTCAATAAATAAAATTATTATTATCTACTATATAAAAATAAGTCGGGTTTTCCTTCCTGACGCTATAACTCCAGAACGCACGAACCGATTTCCACGGTTTTGCATTCGTTGGAAAGGTCTCGGGCTCCGTGAGGTTTATAGCAAAGAAAATTCAGGAAAAATTTCCGAACGAACGAAGCCATCTGGTGGCGAAACGGAGTTCGCCGGGTCAGCTAGTTATGTATACATTTATTGAACTTATTTCCCTCTCCAAATTATTATTATTATTTATTAGAACAAACAGCTAAATGTAATAATTTAATTATTTATACCTCATGATACAATAACTACAGATTAATAATCATGTAAGTAAACCAATATAGCCAATAACATCACCAACAATAAACCAAACCTAGAGCAAAGGTGAATACATATTAACAAGACATGTTATAAAACAAAATTATTTAACATGACTGTGTAGACAAATGAAAAAGTTAATTTTTTAAACATATTATATACTTAGTTGCAAAGACAGAAACATCTATTATTTTTTTCAACTTGCAATTTTTGCAAATTTTATCAAAAATCGATTTGCCGTTTTTTTGTAAAAATGTGATGTTGCTGGCTATGCCTATATGACTCATTAATATTATAACACCGTTATCAATACTTACTAATATTAGTTACTAATATTAGTCTTATAATATTATAAAGAGAGATTTGTGTTTTTGTTTATCATTAATACTAATAATAAATCTGTAAGAGTCGGTCATGGAATAAGTTACTTTGTTTTCAGAGATATCGTGTTTATTTATAGACTCCATACATGATACTGAAACTAAATTGACGATTTTTAGAATTTTTTTCTGTATGTTCCTCCATAACTCTGAAACGAATTAACTGATTTTCATGAAACTTGGTAGATAAACATTTGGACGTACGGGACATAGGACAGGCTACTTAATATTTTTCAACGCGGACGAAGTCGTGGGCACCAGCTAGTAATGAATAAATTCAAAAACTATTAGAAAAATTGTTTCACCTATAACAAGCAAAATCATCAGTGAGTAACATAGGGTAAGTTACGGACGAAGTCGCGTGGCAACAGCTAAGTACCTATTATGTTATTGATTTATGTAACAAGTTTGTAACTTCAACATTGTAACAGCATGTAGGCTAGATCATTAGATAGATAACTAGATAGGCTAGCATTTATTAAGTAGTCTATACATATAAATAAAATTGGAGTGTCTGTTTGTAATATTGAAATAACCGTTTTTTACTACATGCATATGAATATATATATATAAAATGTTATTTTGGTATATATATATTATATATATTTGACGGGACTTTTATTGGCAGGTAGCTGATGTAATAAGGAGTAACTTAGGCTACGTTTATTTTAGAAAAATTCTTTTATTAGAAAAAATACACCCCGGGCGAAGCCGGTAGCGGGCCGCTAGTTATACAATATAAGTCAAAAATGTACAGTCAGCGTCAGAAGTAGATGAGCATCTGAAGTAGGCAAATAATTGTTAGCATTTAATTTTTCAGAAACATCTACACAACAACAGATTTCAAATTGATGTGAGCTTCTTTGAATTCAAATATATCTAAACACATATGTCATATATTTCATTACAAACGGAAAATTTTTCTTATGTATACAATCTGATCGGCAAAAGTATCTAAGCACTAAAATGTTCAATTATATCTCAACACTTTTTGGAATAAACTTTGATATCTTTGTATTAAGGTTCATGTTTAGTTGGTCGCAATAATCACCTACTTACATTGTCTCATAATTACGCTTGAATGACATCATTTTCAACCGAATTCAAAAAAGGAAGACGTTATCAATATGACTGTATCTTTAAACTTTAACCGATCTTCCCTCTCGTCACTACTTTCTTACAAACAGCGTTGTCTCATTTGAGCAGCGCGTTTAGTATGCCTACCCATATTATATAATACACTTACTTAATTTTTAATGATTAATGCTTTACTTCAAAGCATAGCATTAAAGGACAATCAACGAAATTATTTATACTAGTTAACTATTTACAATTTATAATCAGTTAATTTTATAGTCTGAGGAGCCGCAGATTGAAACTGTACCTCTTGGCTGGCACCTTCGTTTTTAAAAATTTCTTATTCAAGTTTTATTAATACAAATACAATATTTTGTAATTGTAGATGTTTTGTACAATTACAAAACATTGTACAAATACAATGTTTTGTAAGTGTAGATGAATACCTAATTGATTTTTGTATATTGTGAACTTATTTTTGTATTGTGTTGTGTTTTTATGACTAGTCCATTGGATGAGTGGTTGAAGTGCTTGAATCCGGGTTCGATTCCCGGCAGGGTTAACTTTGGAAATAAACTTTTCAAAATTGGCTCTGGTCTGGAAAGTTGTGGCAGGGCATACAGATCACCGTTAAGACCATAAGGAGTGAATAAGGAATGCCAGAGCCCATTTCCCTATCCGTTATCCTAGTGTAGTCAGCAACGCTACTGCGGCACCTGTGGCGTTACTTGTGTAATAGGGACGGTAGCCTCCTACCATCAAGTGGACCGTCAGCCTGTCTGCGACCTTAACGTAAAAAATTAAAGAATTATCAATCTTATTGTTACTTGAGTAATTAACAATAATAAACCAGTAAACCTATTTAGATAAAATCGAATAGTACCAAGTCGCACGATCATGCGAGTCTTTTTCGTTCGAGGTGACGAATTTATTATATAAATCAGCAACACACGTCCTAATACAAAGCACGGGGGCCATTCGAAATTCGAAAAATTTCGCTCATAATTTCTCTATATTTAAACTTAGATACGCCTCATTTGACAAATCAAAGATTTGACGTGTCTGCGTAATCCATCTGGCAGCTTAGTTGTATACCTAATTATGAAAATATGGTTGTACAGAAAATAATGACATTCGACTGTTTAGATATTTTTGACGCGTTGAATGTTCACATTAATTAGAATACTTTGGAGTGCAGATATAATCGGTCCTCAAAGTGTGTAGTGTTATTTGAGTACCTAGACAGATCCGATATATCTGATGCTGACTGTACATACTGCGTTAGAAATGGTTAGAAAAAGGTTCACCGTTTTGCTGTATTTTTTAGCATACAATAAAGTGTGTGTATTTAATTTGCTTCTTAATTCTTAGAAATAATTCCTTTATATATATTTTTAATAAATCTACTGAAACTACTGGTATTTACTATTTTTACTATTTACTTTATACTGAAACATAAATTACATTTTTAATATATGAATGAATATACAAACATATTTAAGACATTCAGCAATCAAAATATTCATCAAATAGGTTTCTCCAAGATACCCTTATGATAGTCATTATAAAAATATAATTTTACCATTGTTTCTCAAAAAAAAAAAACAACATGACGATCTTGAGAAGAAACCCTGAAAGAAACATAGGATACCATTCTTTTTGTCATCTTTCAAATAGTAAATAATATAACGATTACAATTATTTCAATTAATTATATACCATATAGTTATAGTATAGTGAAGCCCAATGACGGAGAACACAGGTTTTATAACAGAAAAGGGCGTCATTCACTAAAAGTTCAAATGGTTGGTATTTGTTGCTTATTTTGCTTGTTTGTTCTCTGAATTCTATTGCTCATTGTCAGATAAGAAGTCAGAAGATCAAGAGCCTTATTCCAATTCCATGGTACGATTTCCTTATTAATGTGTCGTGCTGCAGTTTTCCCTGCATCACTAGTCGTTCTAAAGTGCTCTTGTTGCAGATGATATGTCCAAACATTTTAAGAATTTGCATTTTCACAATAGACGAGTCTTTGTTGGATGCCGAGCTCTTCCAGGAACAGCATTGATACCTTAGTAAAATAATTCAAACGTAAGAATAAGACACATATTTACAATAGAATTTTAATCATTCATTCATTATCATCATAACTTTATTATCATCATAATTATATTATTATTGGAATGTTATTGATAAATGATAACATCATTGAACATGAGTATTGGAAAATAGATCTTAGGAAATTCAAGATTATACTTTGAAGAAAATACCCATTATTCCAGTTCATTACTTTTTACAGAAAGATTCCAAAAATAGGTAATTATATAAGTAATAATAATAATAATAATTATTTATTTATTTTCAGACCAATTAGTATCTATATACTGAGTAAAAAAATTAACAAATTTAAATACCTATACTGAACTTGACTATTTAAATTTTCAAGTAAAAATAATAATTATAAACATTCAGCGACTAAAATGCAGATTAATGTATTGGCTAAAGACCATTCTGTCCGCTATCATCTTCAGGATTTCCTCGCAACCTGCACACAATGGATGCACTTCTTTTTCACATAATGGCATAGAAATCATCTAAACTTATCATCACAAACATCTACATAGGAAGGCAGTGCCGTCTTAAGTCTATTCGGCGCCGGGGTGCGGGGCTCAGCCTGCGCCCTCGTTTTCTTTTACACTGCAGCGTGGCACGCGACCGACGACACACTGCAGTATGAAAGGGGTCCTAGTCAACCAAGAAAACACAATACACGTAATTTTGATAATTTGTTTATTTTTCTAAAATACAAAACTAAAATTAAACTTAAATTATACAAATTAAACCCAATTATACAAATAAAAAACAAAACTATTCTCCATTCGAGACATTATGTCCAGTTTCTGGAATTAACACTCTAGAAAAGGTACCTACTTTTTCAAAAAAGTGAAGAATTATACTTTTATTTTAACATGAAAAAGAACATGATGCAAAAACAAAGAAAAGAAGGAACCTGTTAGTTGAGAAATCAATAGAATTATGAGTTAATTACAATTAACAGTGATTGTAATGGCGAAAAACACCAGCAATCCAAGTTCCAACTCTCGTTTATATTATTATTTAATTGCTAAATATCTATTTATTGTATGTACATACATCAAACAAACTCAATTTTTCTTGCTTTTGAGTCGGCAAAGATTTTAATTAAATCATTTATTTTTATATTAATTTTGGATTCTATACTTATAATAGCTAAGTTTGTCAGTCTGTCTTGGGTCATGGTTGACCGAAGATAAGAGTAATAAGAAGAGTCAGTAGTAATAAGAGTCATTTTAGCTTGCACATCATGAGCGGTATGACAAGCGCCGAAAGCGTAATAAAAGTAAAACAATGATTATTTTTGATGACTATTTTTTTTATATTTACTTTTGGGCATACGTATTTGTCGTAACAAGTATATTAAACTGTGCAATGGCGTTAAATTCAATGAAATATCTAAATATTCAGGGTTCGGCAAGGCGCCCCCGGGCGCTCTGCGCCCGGGTGCACCGCACCCCTTGCACCCCCGGGTAAAGACGGCCCTGTAGGAAGGCATAGAAGTTATGTACTGAACACTACATTAACAAGTTCTAGTTGCATGTTTTGTACAACCATATTATTATTGGTTCATATTCATCCCCCTAATTTTTCCTGCTTAGACTTTTATAATTTATTATTATTCAGAAAGTTAAATAAGCTCTGATAAAAGTTATAATTCAAAAAAGGTTTGTTATAATTATAATTCAATGACTACTAAGGATAAGGAACATGTCATTTTTAATAGTGGCGATATAACAGGATGTTAAAGGTGATCACTTAGTTAAAGAAGTTAATTAATTAATTAATTACCTCATTATCTTACTGTAATCTATTCAGTAAGCAATTCAGCATAGCTCTGCCTTGGATGATGTCATTTTGGCTACTAGAAGGGTGATTTTCCATGGGTGGTGTATCATCCTCATCCTCGTGTGTAGCAGGAAGTGGGTCTGGTTGCGGTAAAGCTGGCCAAGAAACAACGTGCATAATACCTGCATTGTTAACATATCACTGCTGCAAAAGGCACGCTGGTTGAGTTGAAAGGCAATTACTTATTTTTTTTAAAATTGTAATAGGTAGATACTCTAGCACTCTCTTACCTTAACTGCTAAAGTAATCTCTTTGGTTCCTCTTAACATAATTTTCTCCTTCAACTCTGAGCGTGGAAAGTTATTTTATTTATGCGGAATCGCTATTTATTGTTTCTATGGACTTGCCACTCAAAATTCCTTTTTTTCGTCTAAGCCACATTTCTTCATTGTGGGCACTCTTTAGCATATTTAATTTGTGCATATTAAAATATGTTTAAGTTAAATATATATAAGTAAAAAAAAAACACGAATTCCAAATAACAATCAATATTGACAATAGCCCGCTGAACAGCTGATTCAAAATCCGCCATGTTTGTTCATTCTATTCGTGAAATTTGGAGTTCGCTTCGACAAACGTTCAACGCTTCGAAAAACGTTACGCTCGTAGTCGCAATAAAAGTGTATATTGGTCAATCTTGGCTACCAAATTTTGTTCTTTTCTATTCGATTACGCTGTCACGTTACAACAACCAATCACCGGGCTTTATTTTCTTCGCTTCGTAAAGTTCGCTAGGGAGCGTTTTCTTTAATGTACATCAGGGATTCCCAAAGTGGTCGATATCGACCCCTTGGGGTCGATATCGGTTTCCTAGGGGTCGACATAAACGAAAAGTGATTTTGGGGGTCGACGAGGTCTAAAAATCGACCCCTATTATATTAACACAAGTTCTTATTTAAAACTTTCAAGATAGGTAAGTAGGTAGTTACTGTATTGTTTATGTTGTGTTACGTGTACTAAGAATAATTAATATTTTTGTAGGAAATAATGTTCCAGGAATGTAAAGTTTCAAGTTCGTACAAGATGAAAAACTCGGCAAGTCTATGTGGACAAGTTTGTGCAAGATTGAGTTGGAGCGTACGTCTTTCAGCGGCGTTTTGACTTGCTCTCTATTTGACGATAAAGTGCTTATCACACTATTCAATTTGAACGATTCCTATTTAGGAATCTAAGTAGTGAGCTCGTGATCACACTACGCTAAATTGATTTCTAAATCGAAGATATAGAGTTGAAAATGGATAAACTCTTAATTGAATCCAATCTGTTCTAACTGCGATCACACCTTCCGATTTCCTAAATTGGAATCGTTCAAATTGAATAGTGTGATAGCGGCTTTACGCGAATTAAGACGAACGAATTCATGATCAAGTCCAAACATGTTCCTGATATTTTACTATTTAACGAGCTTGCATTTAGGTTGAAAGTTCATTTGCGTTTTGAAATTCGTTGGAGCTTGAACGATAAAAACTCATATAGCTAAGTACTCATTTATTTCAAGAGATTACAAACTTATTACAAAGCTAAATTAAGTGAAGTAAAGTGACTGAAAAAGTGTTAAACACAACATACAACATATTTTAAATAGGTATGTATAATTGTATTTGTAAAAATTACTAACACTTAAGTCTTTGGTTTTCGTTCTTATTCTACCTAATTACCTAATACGAAGTTTCTATACCTAATTACCTACTGTAGTTACTTCCCAATATAGGTATCAAAGTTTATCAAAGAGTAAGTCAGTAATACTTAACAAGAATCCATTAACTGAGTGTGATAAAAATAAGATAGTGTGCAAATTTAACAGTTTATTATTGTTTTTTATTTAGGTTCCTTATTTTTTTGTTTGCAGAATTACTGAAAGTTTTATGATGGCGGACACGAAAAAAAAATGCAGACAATACAGTTTGGACTACTTGAAGTTCGGATTTATTGCATCTCCATCAAATCAACACTTCCCGATGTGTCTCATATGTGAAAAAGTATTTAGTAACGATGCCATGAAGCCTTCAAAAATGGATGACCACTTATCAAGAGTACATGCTAACAAAAAAAGTAAGCCCTTGTCATATTTTCAAGCACTGAAAGAAAAACTAGACAAAAGGCCATCCATAGGATCGATGTTTGCGTCATCATCTATTCGAGACAATGGTGGTTTACGAGCGTCCTATAATATATCTTTACTAATAGCGAAGTCGGGGAAACCCCATACAATTGGAGAGCAGCTTATCTTACCAGCCATTGCGGAGGTCCTTAACAATGTATTGCACAAACCCGCACATGATATTTTAAAGAGAATACCTTTGAGCAACAACACCGTTCAGAGACGCATAGATGAGATGGGACGCGATGTGGAAAACATTTTATGCAAGTTCTTACAGACCCGCAGATTCTCTCTCCAGTTGGACGAGTCTACATTACCCGGCAATGAAGCTCTATTGTTAGGATATGTTCGATTTATCAAAGATGAAAATATGTGCCAAGAACTGATTTTTGCTGCATATTTAGAGACTGATACTAGAGGAGAATCGATTTTTCAGGCCGTGGAACATTTTTTTACTGATAAAGCTATTCCATGGAAGAATATTGTTTCTGTTGCGACTGATGGTGCACCGTCTATGGTTGGTCGTCATCGTGGCTTTATAGCTCACTTAAAGCGACAACTGCCTGATGTACTGGTTATTCACTGTGTGATTCACAGGCAGCATTTAGCAGCAAAAAAGCTGAGTCCTAGATTGCATAAGTCTTTACAATATGTAATAAATGCTATCAACAAGATTCGAAGCAATTCTTTGAACTCTCGGTTATTTGCTCAACTATGTGACGAAAACGACGAAGTCTTTACTCGGTTACTTCTGCACACTGAAGTTCGCTGGCTATCAAGAGGCTCTTGCTTAGAAAGATTTTCAGCCCTTTTTGAATCTGTGTTGGAGTTTTTACAAGAAAAAGATCCGAATTTGAAAGAAAATCTGAACAATTGTAAAACAGATATTTATTACTTGACTGATATCTTTGGAATGTTCAACAAAGTTAATTTGCAACTACAGGGTGATGATCTTAACTTGATTAAAACAAAATCAATAATATCGGCCTTCGTGGGTAAACTAGTTCTTTATAAACAAAATTTAGGCAGAAAAGAATATTCGCAGTTTCCGCATTTGTCAAAATTACCAAAAATGCTTCAAGATGATGACATTTTATTATATGTTACTCACTTGGACGCATTACACAAGGATTTTACGGAGAGGTTTGATGATCTTTTAAATTTACAAATTCCTCAATGGATAATAAATCCGTATAACACCACAGCCATAGAAGAAGCCAATGTGATAATGCAAGAAGAGTTGATTACCATCAGCACAGACGAAGAGCTTAAGCAAAAGTTCAACCAAGGCTATCAGAAGTTCTGGTTGCAACGCAAAATTGAAACACAGTATCCTACATTGTGGAACATTGCTGAAAAATACCTTATCGCTTTTCCATCATCATATCTAGTTGAAAAAAGCTTCAGTGTGGTAACAAACATTTTGACAAAACAAAGAAACCGTTTGAAAATCAACGAACGTGGAGATTTAAGGCTGCAACTCACTAATATTGAACCGGATGTAGCTAGATTGGTAGATAGTCACCAGGTTCATCCATCGCACTGAATGTTTTATTTTCTCTTTGCGAATTAATAGTTTTTAAAATATAATTTCCTACCAACTTAAGATGCTTTATGTATTAATTTGTAATAATTATAAATTAAACTTGATATTTACTGAATTGGATTGTCTTTTTATTTTGTTAAATTTTGACGAGAAAATGAAATCAACTTCACTCACTTAACCAAGTGCAAAGTTTTCTAATTGGCACCTTAGTACCTAGGTATTTTGTACCAATAGGAAAAAACTAAAGATAGACTAAGATAGATAGCTGCTTTAAGTTAGCGGACCATTATGAATAAGGGGGTTGGTCTTAAAAGTAGGTAATTTGACCATGGGGGTCTGAGGTAACAGTTCATTGTTGAAAAGGGGTCACTTGTCCAAAATAGTTTGGGGAACCCTGATGTACATCTTGGCTAGGCCCCCAGTTGTATTACGGCTAACGGTCTTCACAAAGCTTTGCTCACATTCACTGTCAGCAACTACTCAAGGAAGGTTTTACTGATACCTCCTCAAGTTTCCAGAAATTTTGAAGAAGTTTTTCAATACGCGGTTTATCATTTTCAAAAGCGGAAAACAAAGACATAAAACAATCTTTTAGCGGGAGTTAGTTTTTTCAGCGGGAGCCGTACCCATTACGGTATAGCCAAATATAGTTTCGAAAGCGGTGGGAGTTCCCGGTAATCTGGAGATACGTCCCTGGCGGAATATCCTTGAGAATAGCGGTGCTCCTATGAGTATGTCCATCTCATCGGGCAAATAAAAATTGGGGTCTGCGAGCGGTATATTTTTTAAATGCGAAAACGTTGAAATATCAATTTTAATTGCGGGCAATCTGTCTGTAATAGTATCAAGAACATACGCATCAAGCGGAACACAAACATTATCATTATATTGAGAAAATAAATTAAGAGAAGTAGCACCCTTAACAGGTTTAGTTGAAGAGCCAATTCCTCTAACGATGGCGTTAAAACTTCTATCATAAATCAATCCTAATTTTGCACAAGAAGATTCTGTAATAAAGTTATTAGTTGACCCTTGGTCAATAAGTGCCCTTACACTTTTCAAATTGCCTAAATTATCGTATGCGTTGACGCACACACTTGCTAGCAAAAAAGTTTCAAAACGCGTTGTATTAGTGTGCGTATTACATAAAGAAATATTTTTATTGTACGAATCAATGGGCGGTTGCGCGGGAGATAGCTTTTCCTTATCAATTTTACTTTCACTCGTTTGTTGTCGCACGTCGTTCTGGCGGGGAAGCGGGGATGCGTTGCGTGCGGTCTAATACCTAAAGCGTTATGTTTACATAAATGCGAGTTATGTTTATAATTGCAATGTCTACACAAATTCAACGATTTACATTTTCCAATGTAATGAGAAAAACTTAGACAATTAATACAACCATTATTCTGTTTAATAAATGCAAACCTTTTTTCTAGCGGTAAATTTTTGAATTCAAAACATTTATATAATTGTACATGATTTGTTTGTTTGCAAAATAAACAATGTTTCAATGGCGCGGCAACGAATGAATGCATAACTTTTACTATTGTTTCGAGCGCCACTGTACGGAGATGAGGGCGTATGGTTGCGAGTTCGATTCTCTGTCGAGCGCTCCATGTTCACGTATAAATTTTACTAGATCATCATAAGATGGTATATTCGTATCTCTCTTTAGCATTTCAAAAGCGCGGGCGGTTTCTACGTCTATTTTCTTTAAAGTGGTGTGCACAATAAAATGAAGTCACATAAATTATCAATATTTAAAGCCTTTAAACTTGATACAGCTGGACGGGATTGTTCTAAAAATGCGTCCATATTCTGGAACGTAGCCTTTTGAAAGGGTTTAAATTCAAACATTCGATCTAAATATGCGGAGGCTAGGCGCCTTTTATCCTCGTACTTTTTTACCAGCGTATTCCATATTAAATTGTAATTAGCTTGATTAGGCGTAATACCGGAGCATACTGCAAGGGCACGTCCTGTTAACTTACCCATCAAGTACTGGACTCGTTCGTTATCTGTGAGGTCAGAATTCTCATGTATGGTACTCTTGAAGGTCTCGTAAAAGGTAGGCCACTTTATAGGTTCACCATCAAAGCTAACCAAATCAAGCCTAGGTAAATTAATGACTTGTTTATTAGAAATTTGCGTGGTGCCTGTCTGAACAATAGGATTCTGAGACGCTTTCAATTTGTTAGCGGCATGTTTACAACGCGAATATAGATCATCAAAGGCTAACATACTTTGATAATTTGTTTCGTGCGAAGGCTTTATACGTAACTGAGTGTCGTTAATTTCGTCTATAATTGCCTCAAACTTAGAGCGATAATCTTTATTACTTAAACTTAGAGCGATAACTTAGAGCGAATTGTTATTTAAAAAAATTGTTTATTTTTCTATAAGCGATTTAAATTATACTATGTACGTAATAATTGCAGACAATCGGAAAGTGGAATAGAAATGATATGTAATAATTGAAATCGTAAATAAATAACCAAAGCGAACACAACCAACAATAAAACTAAGCGGACATGATATAGGTAGGTAGGAATACGACAATTACTATAGAAATATCTAGCGGTTGTTTCTTTTTTATAACTAGGATTATTACTTTTTGTAGAAGTAGGTAAGCAGGAATTTACAATTAAACAAAGAATTTAAATGTTTATTCGAGTAGGTAATTATGAATCTGTAAATAACAAAACGTAAATACGTAGGTATGCGTGAATATATTAATAATAAAATGATGAAATATATGAGCGGGCGGGTTTATAAGAAATATAAAGCGGGGCTAATCTCAAACTAAAAATAATGCGAAATTACTAAAATAATGTGTTCAATAATCCGTGCTCGAAAGGACCAAAAATAATGTGAGGGCTGCCGAATTTAATACTCGGTTTTGAGCCCAAACATAGCGGATAGTGGACTGTATAGAAGCGGGGAAGCAACCTATTTTACGCACTTACCTCAGTGATCCGCGGAGTCTTCTTTCTTCAATCTTCCGCCAAAGCTTTGGATCTTCTTTAACACTCGCGACGCGAATCACTTGAGTTCAGCTCGTGAAAATAGGTGGTTTGCGGTTGGATAATTAGCGGGTTAAGCGGATATATGCGGATTGATGAATTAGTGGGAAGCGATCGGATTATAGAACACTTTCAAGCGGAACAAGCGGTTTACATTAGTCTTAACACTTCATACGATGCATACGATCAGCTCGATGCTAAAACCTAATCACGACTGCAATATAAGATGGCGGCCGGCTAGCGGGTTCTCTGATTGGTACGATCATCTGATATGACCAATCAGAAACGTTTCTGTATGAAACAACAATATAGCGACAAAATGGCGCGAACAGACATCTTACAGCGGGTTTAACATTGACTTATATATTACTAGCGTATAAGGTAAATAACGGCTTCCTGACGGTAAATTATTAGATAATGGTATACCCCTGGCTCAGATTAAATAAGAGTTACTGTCGTAACAGATGCGTCACTCCCATACTAAGGCTAAAATACCTACGCTATATTAGCCTACAAAAGACGCTGCAAGAAGAAACGTACTCTACGGACGCGCGCCGAGAATCGAGGTTCCCGCGTACACAGCGCGATTACGTCATCGAGCGAAAACGTTAGGGTTGTACAAAATCTACAAAGAATATAAATTAAACAAAATGGCTTAGTCCAAGATTAAAAAAGGGCTGTTTAAAATTGTTCTAATTATAATTTATTTAAAAAAACATTTCAGCGTTAACATCTGCAAACTAAACGTCAGAAACTACTGAATTCATAAGTTTTCACTCCAGCATGATTCTAATGGGCGAATGCTCTTAATATTTATTAGGTACGTAAGAATCTAAACGAAAATATGTATACCTACACTACACGTTTGGTTTGTTTAAATTTTTATTTTGGAAAAGAAACAATTTTTGTGTTTTTTATATTTATTTAAACGTTTATTTGTGCCTACAAGGGTACAAGTATTTTTTTTGTAAGAAGCAACTTTTGGTAATAGGTAACGTAATAAAATAAAATTTCCTATTATATAAATAATTAGCTGGTTATTATAAAAAAAACCTAATATAACTTTCTATATTATTTAAATGTGTTATATTTTTTAATTTTTTTTTCATTAGGTATAACAACAGTTAGATAGTTTAATTAAAAACCTTATTATAAGGTAGTAAGTTATTTATACTTGTTACCATTTAACTCACTACAATAAAACTCATACAATAAAAACTTACAATACAAATGTTCAAAACATATAAAAACTATTTTAACGGGATTTCATTGCATTTTATTACTACCTTTACGTATAGGTAAAGGGTATATATATAAGGTTATATACCCTCTGGGTCCAGCAATTTTTAGTCTTGCCATACACCCGGTCATCGAACTTCTAAATTCAAAATTTAACGTTTGGTATTTAGATGATGGGACTCTGGGAAGCGATGCATCCATTGTACTTTCGGATTTTCGTACTTTAATTCATGAGTTCCAAAACATCGGTTTAGATTTGAATTTTGCGAAGTGTGAACTTTTTGTGCCAGATAATTGTGTGGACAGAGACGCCGTTATATCAAGCTTCAAAGAAATAGCGCCACAATTATCTGTCATTGATAAAAAGTCGATACATCTTTTAGGTTCTCCGATTTTAGACGAATCTCTACCAGAATTTATAAATTCCAAATTACAAAATTTTAGTGAGATATTAGACCGGCTTTTGAAAATTAATTCTCACATGGCTTTTTCTTTAATACGTTATTGCCTGTTTGTTCCGAAATTTACGTATGTCTTACGGTGTTGTCAACTTTGGAAGTTCCCCCAGCTCCTTTCATGTCTAGATAACACTATAAGACATACGCTTTCTTCCATTTTGAACATCAGATTTGATCACCGCTCTTGGACTCAAGCCACGCTTCCAGTAAGGTTCGGTGGCCTGGGCATATGAAAAACATCTGATGTGTCCTTACCGGCGTTCTTGTCCTCGACACATGCAAACCATACACTAATTTATAAAATATTGGAGCGCTCATCGTGTTCACTACCTGTTCCATATATGGATGAGGCCAAGGATGCCTGGAGAATTGCGAGTGCAAATAGTGACGTACCTGTAAATACCTCTTCTCAGAGGCTTTGGGATGAGCCTCTCTGCAGACTGTTGCAAAATAATCTTATTAACACGTCTTCTAGTCCTGCAGAGCATGCTCGTCTTTTGGCCGTTGGGAAGTGGGAATCGGGCCTTTGGTTAAAGGCACTACCATCACCGAATACAGGCACTTTGCTGGACCCAAGTACCTTCCGTTTAACAACTGCCCTTCATCTTGGTGCCCCCCACGTCATCCCTCATCGATGTGTTTGTGGCACGAACTTAGACAGCCTCGGACACCACGGGCTGTCTTGCCAACGAAGCGCTGGTCGCATTTCTCGACATCACTCTTTAAATGATCTCATTCGCCGGGCTCTTTTCACCGCTGGAGTGCCAGCTATACTGGAACCCTCTGGCCTGGCTCGCGACGATGGCAAGAGACCGGATGGAATGACACTGGTCCCTTGGAAGGCGGGACGGGCTCTTGTATGGGATGCTACTTGTGTCGATACGCTTGCCCCGTCCCACCTCCAAGGCACTTCTAGTATTGCTGGCGCAGCCGCAAACCATGCGGAGAACCTCAAGCGGCGCAAGTATGAGAACCTCAGCGGAGATTTCATATTTGATCCGTTTGGGGTTGAAACCTTAGGCACATGGGGCCCGGGTGCGCATAAACTTTTTAGAGAAATTTCAAAAAAACTAACGGAAACCACCCGCGACCCCAGAGCCGGCAACTATTTGGCACAAAGAATAAGCCTCGCTATCCAGCGAGGCAATGCCCTTAGTTTGCTAGGTACTCTACCAGATGGAGATGGCCTGGGGCATTTTTTTTACTTATAGCATTTTCTAGTGAGTAGTTTTAATTTCTTAGTTTTAATTAATAATACTTGTTATTTAACACTTAATAAATAAAGATTATTAAAACAAAAAAATTATTTACGTAATGAAACTTAATAATGCAAAAGATCCTACAAAGGGTAACACGGGTACAGACCTTTTTTCTTCTTCGGATATCCGGGTATACAGATATCTAGCAAATTAATAGAAAAAACAATTCACCCGATCTAAAACACCCACCGTCCTACGATCTAGGTATTAGGATCTAAATACTTAAAATTAGGTACTTAATTCAAATAACGTAATGTACCTTTCATCATCTTTTGGAAATGAAAAAAAAGACAAATTTTTATTTGTCTTTTTACTAAGACATCCATCAACTTCACAATAGTTAACCATCGTATCGTTAGTCAAAAATTTGATGATAAAATATGTAAGCAAGGTATGTAAGTATCGCTGCGTTTTGAGACTTTTGAGCGAGAAACGTGCACGTGCACTCAGTCTCGCGGCCGCCAACCTACTGTCGTTCGGCGCACCCGAGCGCTACTTAGCGGTTGGTATTTAAAACTGTCCTTGGCGCGAGTGACGGGGGCCTGCCCCTGGTATATCTACCCAACAATACCAATGATCTATCTATAGCTTCTAAAAACAGTTAGGTACCAGTAAGTACGCCTAATAATGGGGGTTAAAGTATGAAATTGCCGTTTTATTGTAATAGGTACTTCGAATTGACATAGAACCTTCATGGTTTGAGATTTTTGAGTGAAACTTTTTTCATACGGTACCTATGTAGTTCTTCTTTTAAAAAATGTGCAACATTCGATTATCAACTTTCAGTTGTTTTTTTTATTCAGCTTAGACAATAAAGATGGATACTTCGAAAATTCGTGTGATTTTTGAATACGAGTTCCGACGCGGAACTAACGCGGCAGAAACAGCTCGCAATATTAATGTTGCGTTTGGAGAGGGGACTGCTAATGAACGCACTGTGCGATTTTGGTTTAAACGCTTTCGTGATGGAAACTTCGATTTGAAGAACGAACCACGTGGAAGACCGCCCACACAGGTGAATAACAATGATTTGAAAGAGATGGTGGAAGCCGATCCGAGCCAAACTACCCAGGAATTAGCGGCATGGTTTAACGTTACCTTACCAACAATATTGACTCATTTGCGTCAAATCAATAAAATAAAAAAATATGAAAAATGGGTGCCTCATGATTTGACTGATCTGCAGACTCTACAGGAACTGCAATTAGAAACCATTCGTCACCCTCCGTATTCGCCAGACCTTGCTCCAACGGACTACCATTTTTTTCGTGATTTGGACAATTTTCTGCGTGATAAAAAGTTTTCTTCTCAGGAGGCAGTGCAAAATGCTTTCACACAGTTTGTCGAATCTAGATCACCAGAGTTCTATCGCAAAGGCATAAATGAGCTTCCTATTAGATGGCAGCAATGTATAGATAATAATGGTAATTATTTTGATTAAATAAATATGTTAAATTAAAAAAAAACGAATTTTTATTTTTCAGTACAAATCGGCAATTTCATACTTTAACCCCTAATATTATAAAGGGGTGATGTTTGCATGTTTATTTCTGTTTAGGAGGTAATCTTAAAAACTACTCATCCGATTAACTTCAATTAAACTTATAAAATAGTTTGTCTTGTCCTGATGACTATCAATGCACAGGCAAAACTACTGTCTAGAAAGCTGAAACTTGGAACATAGGTACTTGCGAGCATCCGCTAAGGATTTATGAAAATTTCAAATCCATGTGAAGCCGCGTGCACTCACTAGTATTACAAAGTAAATAAAATAACATGTTATTGTAATAATAATCAAATAGGTAAATAGAACAATACAAGAATTTGGGAAGAAATGGTATAATATCTTTGAATAGGATAGGCTGTTGATATAAGTAAACAATTGTCTATTTCCGACCCGAAGGGAGCTTCCTTTTGTCTTGTATACCTTTTGAACCTATCTTTACAACTTCCTCTATAATTCTTTGTACGGGTGCCATTTTCTGATCGGCGAGAGCCATTAGTTGATTTTTTCGAACGTTTAGAGATTCCATAATTTTATTTGCACAAACCTCAAGTGTATCAGAAATTTTTACTAAATTTGCTGATGTTTTAATAACTTCTGAATATGAATAATGACTTCCTTCGTTAAATAGCTTTAGTTTAGAAAGAAAGCTAAAGTTAGCAATTCGTGCAGAGTGAATTTTATTTTCTATTTCTTTTTTAAACTCGTTTATTGCCATATCTAAAGATTCTCCATAAAGGTCTCGATACTTAGTGAGACGCAAAGCATAACTGGACATTTTTAAGTATTTAACATTAAAATCACATTCGCTTGTTGAAAGTTTGTTTATGTTATCTTGTATAAGATCCACCCATTTACAGATGGGATAAAGGCGAGAATCGTCAATTGATAAAAACCCAGCCGCCTCATCCAGCAAGTTATCTATAAGACTTTGTATGGCTCGTAAATGAGAATTAAGTCGTACATCGTGATATCGCAACTCCGTTAGCCGAAAATCCTTCAGAGATTTCACTCGTTCTGTTCGTAAGTTGTGCAAATGAAGCTTCATAAAATGTCGCGTTTTTAATTCTTTTTTTCTGTCGTCAATCCAACACCTAGCTTGGAGTTTTAAATCATCGAAAATGGCCAACATATTCCTTTCAAGAGTTTCAATGAAACCATTCACCCATTTTAATAACGCTATACCCTGCAATTCTGTCTGCAGTAGCGCTCGTGCTAAAGGTGTGCTTGTTGTTCGTCCTATACTTCTTGGTGTGGATAGCTGCGTCATATTACTCGGTGTATGTAGTCGATACCATTGATGTCTCTCTAAAAAACAGTTAAATTCTGCAATCAATACGTTGGCCATCGTTGGAGTGAGGTTAAGATATTCTTCTAATTTGTTTATCTCGAGCTCATTGTGTTGCTGAAATATACTTAAATTGCGAACTAGTAGTGAAAGGACATTGTCGTATTGTTGGTGCACCTTGTCTAATTCAGGACACGTTCGCAATTGTTCTAAGGCTATGTTTACAGACATTTCATTGGCTAATTCAATAGCATCGTTACTTGTAACAAGCTCCTCAAGAGCGGTCCTTATTAATTGTTGTGCGAGAGATGCACGCGTCATATGAGCATCCCAAAGGTGGCCAGCGTCATGTAAAATTGAATACGCACCATGAAGTTGATTGCTTAATGTTATCAAATTTGTTTGAATCTGTGCAATATCCGAGTAACTTTCAGTTGATTTCATGCCATCTGAACAAAAACACTTGGCCACTCCCTTTATGGTTTCATAAATAATTTCTTGTAAGTCTTTAAAAGGTGGTATTGTAAAAGTGTTTTCAGGTATAATACGTACTCCTAATTCTTTTTGTAGAGTAGACAATTTACCGGAAAACCTTAGAAATATATTAGCTACTGTTCTTCGATATGCCTCTATCAAACTTTTTATATTATCTTCTATATTTTGAACGTCAGATTTGACTTCAGATAATCTAAGCGATTTGATTTCTTGTAGTGATAACGTCTTGTCTATTGAATGTAATTTGCTCACCAAGTCAGGTTGTGCTTCTAATTTTGTTTCCAGACAGTGATTTAGGCAAGCTTTTGCGCGTAATATACTATTATCAGCTTGAAACCGTAATTGTACTTCCAATTCTAGATAAGCTCTTAAATTATTCAACAATTGCTCATTAATTTCATAAATGCGAATGTCAAATTCATGCAATATTTCTCTTGGGGGTTTAAAGCAAACTTCGATTAAAAGTCGAAATTGTTTCCGTAATAGTATCCTTAATTTATCAGCTCGTGTTCTTTCAAGACTGAGTGCACTCAATTTAAATTTGGTTATTTCATCAAGACGTTCAGAGTTACTCTCATTAAACTTGATAAATACTTCATTTTTGTATTCTGCCATTTTTAAGTCTTTAGCCTTATTAATTAGACATTTAGCTTTCGTTTCATTCTTTTTGATATAGTTTAATAAAGAGTCTGAAATTTCTCGAATACTTTTATCGGTATCACTATTAACTTTGGTGGCCATTTCGTTCAATTGAAACAATAAGTGTTCATATTGACGTTTCTGTTTTTCTAGATAGTTTCTTAAAGTTGTCCCGCTACGTTTGGGTACCCATTGGTTGGGCAACGCAGCCACAGCAGCTAGGTCATCAGAGCACCCAGCAATTGATATAAGTTTCACAGATTTTATTGATGTTTTACAATATTTATTGTTACATAAGAACATTATTTATTATTATTTTTAAATGAAATTATAAAAAGTCAAGACATAAATTAAATAACTAAAACAAATAATTATAACAAATAAATCATTAAAACTGACAATTATTTGACTGACATCAGGCTGGCGCAACTCAAAGGAAAGAAAATGATGTATGAAACACATGGATTGGGTAATGCCGGAATAACCCGACTAAGTAAAGGCGATTGCGAAACCCATTAAGTTATTAAAGACATCGCCGATTCTCGTTTGGCCGTATTATAATCAAAACCACAAACAACGTATATAATAAGTTACTCTATGCAAACAACCATCGGCGCCATATTGCTGTGTTGCAATATGGCGTCTTTCATTTCAACTGCTTTGTTTGTTTGTTGTTTATTTTCGGATTTTTCGGCAAGTAGAGTATTGATTTTTATAAAACTTGCCAAAATTTTAGTGTTTAAATACTCTTTCTTCATAATGTTATATTTGGTGTATAGTGTTTAGTGTTCTAAATGCCGAAAGTAACCCGCGAAATATGTGCCCTAAGAATGAGTCGCATTGATAATAAAAAACTAATATTTTAGGCCCAATTCCCGCTGGATGAAGATAGGTTAGTACATATTATATCTTGCTGCTGTTCTAAAACCATGTATAATATAGTTTATTGGGAGTTTAGTTCAAATTTTCGAATAAAATTGTGTTGCATATGTTACATGTAAACAATAGTGCAGTGCCATTTTTTATCGACAATCGGCAAAAATTTCTTTTTTATTTTATTGCACTGAATGATAAGAGATGAACACATGCATACACCCCAATGTACCAATTGGTTTGTTTTAGTTTTATTTTGCCTTTATTTTTTTATTTATATATTTAACTAAAAATAACATTTATTATTCATTTACTTTTTAGGTTCAGGCAAGACTGAAAAGAAAAAAAAAACAGCTGTACAAACAATAAATGAAATGCTGTTCCATGTATCGGAATATCTGCCAATCCATTGAACGATGAAGTTTTCAGTGAATTTACGCTCCATATTGCTAAAAATCCTGTACAAACAACAAATGAAATGCTGTTCCATGTATCGGGCCAATCCATTGAATTACTTTATGAAATTATTATTACGTTATACATGACATAATCCAATTTTTATGAGCGTGGACGTGCTCGCCAACTTTCATGTTTGGAATACTTTTGTAGTTACTCGTACATGTGGTTCTGTTTTGCCAACTTTTGTAGGAATTCGTATTAATATTATTGTTTCGTCAATTATTACACCAACATGAATATTATTTCTTTATTAGGTAACTTTTAGAAAAAGATGCACAATTTGAAATATTTAGCCAACTGGGGTACAGGTTGGTAAAAAAAACGCATCGAATGTTTCCTATGTAGATTTTTTTTTTTCATAAATAAAAAAGAACGTTTAGCAATAAAACTACAATAATTAATAGAAACAAAAAAAAAACAAAAACAATTTCTTTGTGGAAACAAAAAAATAGTTGCTCTCTTGTGCTTACGCATCTATAATAGAATCGCTTTTTGAAGAACAGTGTTGGCAAAAAACATAAAGATCCGCAATTTTTAGTGAATCCAATCCAGTTAGTGAGAATCCTTCGTCTTTAGGAAATGAGCTGATGATCTTCAAACAACTGAACATATCTTCATAAATTGTAGCTAAGAACCATCTTGATCACGTCAGTTTTCAAACAAAAAAAACTAAATCAAGATCTGTTTAGCCATGTGGGAGCTACGATGCCACAGACAGACAAATGACCCGATACACACAGATCACACAGATCACAGACCCGAACACCCATCTATTGCGTCGGGCGTTAAAAATCAATTATATTAGGAATTTCGCGAAAAGTTATTTGTATTTTTTTATATATAGTTCAGCCAACAAATTCTCGTTATTTTTAATGCAAAAGTATCGTTATAATTTGCCTCGGAGGCAAACTAAACAAATAAATAAACTATTTTAACTGTTTTCTGTGTGTTATTGATAAGACAAATGAAGGCATTTTTTTAATTTATTTTTTTTCATCGTCATAGAGAACTTGTAAATTTTTATATTACTACATACTTGGGTTTCCTATGCATATAGCACTCAGGATCAAGTGCATAAACTTATCAAAATAAATACTTAAATAGGAAGACAAGATATATTAACGTGCGTAGAACTGTATTTTGAGTTGACGAAATAATACTATTATTGTATCTACTTAATAATAGTGTACGTAACAAGAATTATTAATATTAAGATAAATAAAAGTTGGCGAAATAAGAAATTTGACAACATGGAACTTTTTCTATGAAGATATATAAAAGTTGGCAAAACAGAAACACATGTACGAGTAACTACAAAAGTGTTCCAAACAAGAAGTTGGCGAGTACGTCCACGCTCATTTTTATGTGTGTTACAGAACCTTCAACGTCGACCTTGGATACTGCCGTAATTAACTTAAAAATAAAGAGATCCTGCAGTCCTCAAAGATTTTATGTGAAGTTACTCTTGTGGCTAGGGAGCTGGGTGCCAAAATTTCTATATGATTTCTTCGTGTTAGGATGATTGTACCATAAAAAAACATTAAGGACCGCGTCTGCCACCATGACAGCCCTGCGTTGTCAATTGCCAGTACTTTGAAAATGTAAAAAAAACTGTGTGTTAAATAATTTGTTCGTCTGCCTCTTGGATTGATAGTCAGAATCATCTTCAAAACGATAAACATCGAAGAGGCAGGCGTGCATGGCTCTGTTTTATTACGGGGCGTAGTTGCTAAAATGTAAGCGCTGTAACTCAAAAAGTTTTGATTTGTTTGACATAAACTTTCATCCCTATCAATATGAACGACCAACAAATCATATACCAAAATGGCACCCAGCTCTGTAACCATTGTTTTTTTCGTTCACTACTTCTCTGCTACTCCGTCAGTCGGCGATAACCGTAAACTGTATGATAGTAATAAAGCAATGATTGTAATTATTTGATTTTTTTATTTGTCAATAAATAATATTTAAAATTACGTAAGGCCTTTTTTTGGGATTTTCGTAAAACCATAGACTATAGACTCAATTATACTATCGACCTCATTTATCGTAACAATAGCACATCCTTATTTTTTTTGTTCGTTATGTTGGCAGTATCGTACTTGTTAATTTTGGTTAGTTTTGTACTGGAGCAGTCCATGTTTGTCATAGAACAGTGGATTTCATTTTCAATGTATGGGAGTCCCGTCTCTTAAAACGTAGTGATTATATACTCTTTGACTGACATACTGATACTGGTGAAGAAATGGAATTCAACCATAGATAATATTTACATATTAAATTCAAAAGGCTTCCCGATGGTCACGTGACTAGGAAGAGAGACGCCCTAGTCAGATGTACCCGTCTCCAAGTTCAGAATCATCAAGTTTACAAAATGATGGCCATAAGTTACTTAGTAGTTGTAGGTAGATGCATTATCATTGTCAGCCCTTTTTTTCAATTAATAATTAAATTCATTAATATCATATTTGACACATTTGTAGTCCGCTCATTCCCATACAAATTTCAGATCTATCGAGTGAGGTTCATTACACTAGTCTTTACATTTCACCTAGCAAGCACTTTAGAGACAAAACTACCTTTGTACCTTTTAGAACCTTTTAGAGATAAACCTAGTTTCTTTTATTTTTATTTTCAACTCCTTCAATAATTAATTTTACTTTAATAATAACCTTAAAAATAACCAAAGAATTTCTCGGGAATATTTTTTGGGATGATTTTTTCCCAAAAAATATTCCCGAGAAATTCTGAGAAAACTTAATTAATTTTTTAAGGTTCGGTTGAACCCCAATAAACCCCAGCCAGCTCAGCCGTTTTTTATTCAGTTATTATAAAGGAAATAATGCACTATTAGAGATTGTTACTGGTAATTACAAATTTAAAAAAAAAGGGTGACCATTTAAGAAAAAAAGAGGTAGTATCAAGGGAACTTACCTAACAACTGGAATTTTAAATAAAGATGAAATAATGTGAGAAAGTTAAGAAATACAAAACTAAACAGTTCAGTACCTAGCTTCTATTTCTATTGGTTCTCAACAGGGCCAGGGGTGGTATCAGTGGCGTAGCGTGCCTTGGAGGGGCCCTATATCAAAATTAGTTGGAAGCCAATGACAATATTTTTTTATATGTTTTTTTTTTTCGGGAATCACTAGATTAAGTGACATTGTGAATAACATTTTACTAATTTTTGCTTACACACGTTAGGGGCCTCTGTAGCCCGGGGGCCCCGTATCATTGATACGGCTGATACGGCGGTAGCTACGCCCCTGGGTGGTATTTTATGATAATAGCAGGGCATACTGCGTTTCGCGTTAAGTATTTGATTACTTTGCGGACGTGTATGGTAATGCGTACGATCTTCATTCTCTACTTTGTTCCATACTTATAAACTGGGCCGCCCTTCTGGTGCAACTAGACCCTCGAGAAATAACAAGTTATGTGCGTTTGTTTCGGTGAGGGAGTACGGGGTGCAAAAGCCTATTTCCTCATCCCATCCAAATCTATTTAAATTGGAGGAGCACGGCGTTGATGATAGGCACTTGATGGTAGGTGACACTGGGTGGCACCTTGGCGACGGTAATTGCCTACCGTCAAGTGGACCGCCTCAGCTACAGGCAGCTACAGCTAAAAAAAAACAACATACAGGCGTACAGGCTCAGAATATATAATAATAGCGTAGTACAGTTCGACGGTCCCTACGTACATAGACATGTCAAAAATGGTAATTTTTTTTTTATTGCATAATTGTCTAGATTACCATTAGAAAGTTCCTAAAGCTAATAAAATATTCTAGAAAAAACAAAATTTATAATTACTTATACATATAAATAATTTCTAGAGCGGTTTGAACATAAATTACGCTCTCCTGTAAACCCCGGTTTTAGACATGTCTTTATGTACGTAGGGACCGTCGAGTTATTCAAGTAAAACACACGGTCGAGTCTGCCGTGTCCATGACACAGCTACACCCCCATTCGAAGGTGCGTTGCGCGGGTGTTGCCGCCATGTTACCGCACGCTTCTGCATCGAAATAATATATCTTATATTCTGAGCCTCAAGCATTGCCACGCTTTCACTTGAGGAGTCATTGAACTGTGTGCCTTTTTAGTGCAGTAAACTAGATTCTATTGATATTAGATTTGCAAACGTTAAAAAAAAGGTTTTGCAAACTAGACCTGTGTTAAAAAGTGGCAATACTGTGGTGTTGTCCCGTTTTTAACCCATGAGGAGTTGAAATGTCAAATAGTCTTTTTGGCCACATGTAGCCTAATTTGTCTTGTGTGTATGTATGTATCTCTATGTATGTATGTGTATGTACGTATTTATGTATATTGTATATATGTATGTGTGGATGCGTGTGTGTATATATGTATAGCAGGATATTTTATAACATCTAGTGAAAATTTTGGAACTTAGTATAAGAATTTACTATAATATGAAGGGTCAATAATGATAGTAAATGTTTTGTACACCTGTCATTGGAATTCACATCAGACCATGACCGAATGTAAAATTGTATTATTGTTTTGTATTGTTGTGTCTTCTGTTGGTGTACCTTAATAAATAAATAAATTAAAAAAAAGGACGACACTAAAATATTGCCATAATATTTTTGATTTTTTTACTATTTTACCAATTAATGGCGAGTTTTAAATGCGAAAGGACAATGGCGAAAACTTTGTTGGTCGAAACCTCAAGCGTCTATAAATTTCACTATTAGGAAAATAGATAATATATTTTACTCAGTGTTTTAAAATTATCTTACAGCATCGTCTGTCTGGAAACAAAATCATTATTTTTGAACACACATTTGACAAATTCATTATAAAATACAAGAATGCCCAGAATATACCATAATGGCGCTAGTGTAACATTGGTGTTTGATATGATTGGTTGGTTTCGTAGTTCATGAAACCACCGTGAATAAAATATGCTACTAGAGCGCCACGCCCCAGGGCTACTACATCGCCGCTTAATTGAGCGTATTCGACGGACACTTTCTCATGTATTGGGCCTCCTTACCTCTATTCTCCATGTATACTTAAAGTAAATGTATGTTTTTTGTGGCTATGATGTTTAATAATTTACTTTCAATACAAATGGTGTTTCTACGTGATTTCTTCTCTGAAAAGACAACGTCAGCTTTTTTGTATTTACATTATAGTAATTATATTTACGTTTACGAATTAAATAAAAGTGAAAAAAAATGTTTTTTTATATTTTGCCGAACAGTATAAGAGTGGTAATAACTAAATAATAAAACAAAATCAAATGTTTTATTTTCAAATAAAATCTATAAGGTTACAAAAGAAACCATAGAACCAGTATAATGCATAGATAAGTATAAGCTCCCCATCTTTGAAGTGGAATATCTTTATAGAATTTATTATAGAAGTCAAAATTGTTCAGGAATTTAATCTGCATATTTTTGTATATTTTTCATCACTAGACGCTAAAAAAATATGTCAACAAAATTTTGTTCGGGAGTTCGCCATTGTCCTTTTCGCTGCAAGATCAATAACAGTTTATCGGTACTTTTAAATATTAAGCGTGTATCGGAACGCACGACCATGTGATGAGTTGTCATCTGTCGATTGTCAATGTCAAAGCTGTCATTGTCAATTTCATAGCTAGCTTGTCGTTGTGACATGAAATGAAAAGGGTCAGCTCATGGTCATTTTTCAACTTAACAATCGTGATTTGTAAAACTTCTTTCCTTTTTCCTTTATCAATCTTCATTCATTTTAACTGTTTCCTTAGTAATAATTGGACGTGAGCTGAGCAATTATTCCATATTCAGTCAAGTAATCATATTTATTTGAAATATCTAATCTACACTACATTTGTAAAATGGCAGAGTAAGTTGTTTTAATATAATTATTTTTTTACTTTTTATTATGAACGTCATTAGTCACATGTTTAATAGGATTTTTTGGTAGTTCACAAAAATAGCTACTTCACTAAAAGTACATGCAAAACATTAATCACATGTCTTTTTTATAACTGATATTAAACCTTTATTTCATTAGTAAGTATTTTTAAACCGCAAGCGTTTAGATTAAATTAAACTATATTATTATAAATCAAGGTCATTTGTAGGTGAATGTTACCAGTAGATATTTTTTATTTAGCCATTTATTATTTAAGCTAACCTTTCTTACAATATGAAACCTAGATATTTAAATATCTTACCATGATTCAGACTTCGTTTAATTGCTAAAATACAAGAAAATGTTGTATATTTTACTGTATAAATTAGCAGCTCAATATATATTATGAAACTCGTAAATATGTTAACAAAATGTCTTGTATATGTTACGGCTAAACATAAGTGTAAACATAAACTTAAGATTAGCCGGCTAAACTTAGGTTTATCTTCGAGGAGATGTTAATGTTAGTTTCATCTATCATTAGCCGGCTAAACTTAAGTTTAACTGCAGGCCCTTGGCTAAAAATGTAGAAGAAGCAAATGAAAAAGGAAACGGTATAATAATGTTTACTATTTTGACATGAAAACTTTTATTAAAAAAATAGTCACTCTCATTACACATACTTATGTAGGTATACAAAATTACAAAATAAAACTTCTGCAGTGTTAATAACTTAAAACAATATCTAGTCATTAAAATAAAATAATAAGGAGCCCCATTCCTCCCTTATCCCTTCCTTCTATGGTCGGCAGCGCACTTGTAGCACTTATGGCGTTGCTTGTGTTATAGGCGACGGTAGCCACCTACCATCAAGTGGACCGTCAGCCTGTCTGTCGACCTTATTATAAAAAAGGAGTTATTTGTTGGAACATGATAAACTAGAATGGCATTTCGAATTACAAAGAACATTATTATTCGACGAAATCCATCGAAACATTTTAGCCGTTTCGTTTCGGTTAATGTGCACATTAACCGGCTAAAGATAGAAATTCACGACGCAAACTAACATGATATCGAACTTTAGCCTCCTCTCGAAGATAAACTTAAGATTAGCCGGCTAAACTTAAGTTTATGTTCACACCTAACTTTAGCCGTAACATATACATGAAAGTCCATTATGCTATAGAGCTATGTTATAGAGTCCCTCGAAAGCCAGATACCATACTGAATAATTTCCAATTTCAAATCCATCTTGAATAAAATGTTTTATAGGCAACATTAATACAATATCTATACATATAATAAAATTGTAAATGAGCAGTGTCTGTACACTAAATATTTAAAAAGAACAAGTTATAGTGAGGTCAAAAAATAGTTTTAGAATTTTTGTCTCTTTGTCTTTGCATCGTCTTAAAAATATTAAAGTGAGGGCGCCACTGTCACTGTGGCGGCGCCATCATCGTCGCAGCGAACAAGATGTCGGGGCATATACTCTAATATATTCTCAGGTGTTATGTTTTTTATTTTCCAATGCGGATGAAGACGCGGATTAACCTGGTTTAACTAACATACATATAGGATACTTTTTATTCTGGAAAAATGTTAAATTTCCTTATCCTTGTAGTCTGGAGTCCTTGTCGCTGTCCGCTTCTGCCTGTTTCTTATTCTTTATTCTGTTTTTCTGTTCTCTATCCTTTATTTTTTTTTCTGTTATGATTCTTCAAAACCACCCAACTAACCAGATTTTAATATGTGTTTCGTTAATGGAGAGAGTTATATAAACGAGGAAGGTTTTGTGTATATAATTTTGCATAAGAAAATTGTATCTGTGTGAAGTGTGAAGGGGCAAGTAACTACAAATGTACAAACCTTTATATTAATGTTTTTATGTATCCATAGTAATAGGCCATTATATTCCTTAAATATTGATTAATATTATCTATATTTTTTATTATTATAGATCAAAGGCTGACATTGCTCTCATCGGATTGGCGGTGATGGGCCAAAACCTGATACTCAACATGGACTCGAAAGGTTTTACAGTCTGTGCATTCAATAGAACTGTATCCAAGGTGATTTTTCTTTCATTAATCATTCATATAATATATGAGTATTTATGTTATAATGATTTTAAAATATAACCATTTGTTACATAAATTGGCAATTTAATACCCTACATTTCTATATGTTTCAAGAGACACTTAGGAAGTATTTTTTTTTATACACTGCTCATGAAGAACTCTAAAAGCAATGGAATATTGTTTTGTGTTATTTTTGATAATGTACAATTTTATAATAATAATAATAACTTTATTTCAGACATTTGAGTCCATAGTTTTTTTTTTTAATTGTAAACTAAATTATGTTACATATTATACTAAAAATAAAAAGTAAAATAAAAATTTAACACAAACTGACTCTAGTTATCACTTTCTATTAATGTTTTAATATTGGGCAGTCCACCTTCCCAGCAATCACCTTCAACAGCGTGTCTGTGCTGCCTCGCACCCTAGTCATCAGGGATGCTATTCTCATTCGTAGTATAGCATAATAATCTGCAACTATTGCATTGGCAAACATCCCTGATGCACTATAGTAGCGCGGCAGCCCCAGAAACACTCTGAAGGCATTGTTGTACTGGACGCGTAGGGCATTAAACGATTTTTGAGTGTAATTAACCCACAGACTACATGTATAAAAAGACTGACAATAAGACTTAAATAATGTTATTTTAACGTCATTAGAACAACGCGCAAACCTGCGGGCCATCATATTACATCTCACTGCCAAAGCCCTACGTTCTCTCGCAATATCCATATCATCCGACAAATCCTCCGTAACCCAGTGGCCCAGGTATTTGAATTGGCTCACCCTAACAAGTGGGGAACCATTCAGTGATACGGGTGGTACAAAGTTATATTTTTTTTGTTCCGGCCTTGAACATTAACAGCTCACTCTTGGTGGAATTATACCTGAGCCCATGGGTTTCAGCGTACTTCTCGCATATACTTAATAGTGTTCTAAGGGCACTGATCGAAGGTGCCAACAGCACCATATCGTCTGCGTAACTAATGTTGTTAATAAAACAACCATCGATAGAACAACCGATGCCAGCGCTGTTGAGTTCTTTGACCAGTGAGTTCATATACAGATTAAAAAGTTTAGGTGAAGTTATTCCACCTTGTCTTACTCCACATTTCAATCTGTATATATCCTATATATATTTATATATCTATATATACCTATATATATTTATATTAAGTAATCTATAAAAAATATTACATAATTATGTTTTATGTGTAACTCCTGAAAAATTTATAGAAATGGAGTTGCCAGTTAATTTTATTATTTATGTAAAGTAGGCAGACAGGCTGACGTTCCACTTGATGGTAGGTGGCTACTGTCGCCTATAACACAAGCAACCCCACAGGTGTTGCAAGTGTGCTGTCGACTACAGTAGGGCTAAAGGATAAGTGAAAGGTAAGGGATAGTAATTTCACTGTTGTCTTCTGTGGTTACTGCCGCCAGCCGAGGTGACCATATGACTGCGAAACACAGTCATATTATATATAAAGTTTTGTTTGAGTTATAAAATAACTTAGATGGATAATAACTAGACATATTTCAGGTGCAACAATTTCTCGAAAACGAGGCCAAGGGAACGAAAATTATCGGTGCCACGTCATTAGAGGACATGATTAGCAAGCTGAAGAAACCAAGGAAGGTTATGCTTCTTGTAAAAGGTAAATGATCTTATATTAATATTTTTACATCATGTTCTTTATTTTATTGGTTAGCACTACCTATTTACCTATTTACCTTTTATTTTATTTAGTTTTTTATCTTAAAAAACATAAGTTATAGTGTCTAAAAAATTTGTTTGAATTGATCATCTGTAAAAATTAATCTGAATTTACGAAAGCAAGTTGTCTAGGAATACTGTAGAATATTTTAATTTTAGTAGCGGTTTCACGTGAGTTCGTCCGCGTAATTTTATAAAATATAAGTCTTTTAAAAACATTATTTCACCAAGAATTTTCAAAATCGGTTTATTAGTTTTTGAATTTATTCATCACAAACAAAAATACAAACTTCTCTCTTTATAATATTTGTATAGATTGACTATTTGTAATTAAAACTTAGGAGTTCTAAAATAATTATTTAAACTCATCAATTTTGCAACATATCTTATCTATCTTTATCTAATGTATGTGGTTGAAGTATTGCATATATGCTTGAAATATCCCTACATTTATTTGATAATATATGAAAGTAAATAAATTCCCCTAACTTATACCATTTACATTTGTTTTTAGCGGGATCTGCAGTTGATGAATTCGTCAAAAATCTAGTACCTCTTCTTGACAAAGGCGATATAATAATCGACGGTGGCAACTCCCAGTATTTGGACACTCAACGTTGGTGTAAACAGCTTGAACCTAGTGGCATTTTTTATGTCGGCATGGGTGTACGTGTAAAATCGTTTTGTATGCTTTCATTAACACAAATACTATAGAATCATAACTAATGATTTTGCAAGCACAAGTTATTATCTTGAACTAATGTCGTGAGTGCAAGATAATAATTTGTGCTTATTATGTAATGATTTTTATAACATTTGATTAGGTGTAATAATACACTTTTGTAATCATCATTTGTAGATAACTACAAAATGTTCAGATTGTACAGTGAATGTAATAATAAGTTGAGCAATAATCACAAACATAATTTTTTTTATACGAAAATAGTCAACAGTCTGTCGGTTTAATAAATGGTACTCTGACAAACTTCGCCAATTAAATCAAGCAAGCGTGTAGCCAAATTTGATATGAAAGTGTATAAGGGATAAGGAAATGGGCTGTAGAATTCCTGAGTTTCTTCTGGGGTTTCTTCTCAGGATCAGCATCATCTTAGCTATTTTTTTTTTCGAAACCTTGGTAAAATAATATAATGACAATTAAAACAGTTTCTTAGAAACCTATTTGATAAAACATCTAAATATTAAACAAATAAAATATATTGAAAATATTAAAACTTAATATTTAAAAAAATATTATACCTCTATCATTTTATAACTATTTTTGTGAAATACAATTTAATCACAGTAATTTCGAAATAAAGAAAAAATACTTATTGTTGCTATAATGTTTTCACCTCATATAAAACATTGTACATCGTAAATTATAAATGTATTTTATGATTTGTTAATTACATAGATAACGTCACACTTAAGTGACTAACGATGCATTTTTAAGCTTTTTGACGCATATAAATCCGTATTGATACAAATTAATAAGTCAAGTATTTCCAGTATGATTAGGTACTTTAAAATGTTTCTTAAAAAAAAACTTAGATTCCATGTATTATTTTATATGTAATATTTTATTGTAGGTGAGTGGAGGCGAGGAAGGTGCTAGATATGGACCATCTTTGATGCCAGGCGGGAACCCAGCAGCTTGGCCTCATATTAAACCTATATTTCAGGTGGGTCTATCGCTACTTATAATAAAATATAATCCAATAATTATTTATTATTAGAATTAAAAGAATTTAGTTATATTTTCAACATTCTTCTTCTATGTAAGCACATGGAAGCTACTAAAATTGATAGTTTAGCCTTCTTCATCATATTATTTCTTTATATAAAAAAATAAGAGTATATCTATCAGTAATTAAAAAGCAATACTTGCCTAAAATTGTATGTTATATAAAATGTTTTATCAGCTGATTTTACTGTTTAATCTATTCGTCATAGTTTTTTCAACCTATATATGTATATATTATAGATACAAAAGTTTGTGAAGATTTTTAGTTATTTTCAATCACATGTAGTCCTACTAAATGAATGTTTTTTAATTTTGGCACACAAAATAAAGTATAGTACGCTTTTGTTCTGGAATCAAGATTCTCAATTGTAATATACGAGAAATATACGAAGCTACCTTTTTATCATGACCTGTTTTATGCCTTCTTTATTTTTTATGCCTAATTAACTCCATAGAGAAATAAATATAATGAGTAGATGGTTTTTTTCTTTTTTTCTTTGACCTGTACTTTTTTCGCATAGAGTATCTTGTGTCACTATTGAACTAACAGTATGGTAATTGTTTTTCAGGCAATTTGTGCTAAAGCAAATGGCGAACCATGTTGCGACTGGGTCGGGGAAGACGGCGCTGGACACTTCGTGAAGATGGTACACAACGGAATAGAATACGGCGACATGCAACTCATCTGTGAAGCTTACCACCTCATGAAGGACGTTTTGGGTTTGTATTTTTATTATAGTTCGCATGTCATTTCAGCATCATCTGGTCACAGAGGTCAGATACCCGATTATCACACAGGTCACAGAGAATGAGATATTCAAGTAAATTTAGAATAACAATTTCTAATAGTGTTTAAAATTATTTAAAAGAATAAAGGATGATATTGTTCTCATATTGTAATTTAAATAAATTTGTAATGTTCTCATATTGTAATTTTTCATTTTTGTCCAAATATTGGCCCTCAAATTAATATTGATATTCTCGTAAAAGCAATATTTATTTTAAGATATATCTCCTTTATATTTTTGGTAAAATGAAAAGAATATTTGTTAAATTGTATTTCCTAGTACATTTAATTTTCGAATAACCTAACACTAACTTGTTAAGTTGTCTTCAACAAGTTAATGTTAGTAGGTATGTTAATGCAAGTTAATGTAACGGGTTTCACTAATGTGTAGAGCGATAAACGAGAAAGATTTTTCGTATATAATTTTCAGAAAAAAATTACATCCGTGCTAAGCCGGATGAATGGGTTAGGGTTGCTAAAGAAAATGTTCAGTCCCTAATATAGGATATATTATATTAATATGTCTCTTTACACAGGTATGGAGCAGGGTGAAATGGCAGATGCGTTCGCTGAATGGAACAAAGGAGAATTAGATTCCTTCCTCATTGAAATCACTAGAGACATATTGAAATTTAAAGATGCCGATGGTAAGTGTAGATTTAATTTAAATACTGAAAGCTTGTAAATACTTTGTACGATGGAAAAATACAATTAATATTCCTAATTTCATTGAAAAGTCTAAGTTCTTTTTATAACTGAATAATAAATTTGCCAAAGTATTATAAATTTTATTTGTATTTTACTGTGCTCTCAGAAGTTTTCTAATAAAGTAAGTACGATATCTAATGCATGTAAGTGAATGTGCAATTGTATCTTCTATTTAACCAAAGATAACTTCAACATAGTCTATCAAAACAAAAGCGTTTTTGAAAGCTAAATAAATAAAATATCATTGTTGCAAGTCACAGAAAGTAAGTAATATATATTTGCTTACAATGTGAGTACAAAGTAAGTTCTTAATTAAATAATGTCCTATACCACACTCTACCATTGATAATGGCGTTCAAATATATATAATATATTTCTTAAAAATGTTAAATAATATTTTACATTACTAATATAAAATGTAATAAACTAAAATCTAATCTGTAATTTTTTTTTAAACAAAAGCTATTTGTGCAATTTATTTTTAAATTTTTTTTTGTGCTCTTTTAATAGAGAATTTTTAATATAGTGCTTTTTAATATGGGTAAACGATACAACTGTTTACGAAATCTGTCTATCCGAAATAAAACATGAGACATTTATAAAAATATTGTTATATATATTGTATTTGAAATATTCCATATTTGAAATAGAAAATATGGTTTGTGGTCGCCTATTTTGTGTTGCCTTACACCGGCTAGGCCACATGGGTGGTTGATGTCCGTTTGATAGTTGAAAATACGGTATAGTATTTTCAACAATTCATATTTTATTACTTCACACACAACTTATACAAAATTGAAAAGACGCGATAGCGGGCGAGCCGTCGAACGACGCGACGCGACCGGCCATATTAGAAATTCTGTGTCAACTGCTTCCCGGTATCCCGAGGGTGCGAGGGAGAGGGATGATGCGTAAGAGTGGGACGATGCGTTACAGCTTTTAAATTAAATAATTGTGTAACTTTAAATCCACAGGAAAATATTTGTTGAGCAAGATTCGTGATGCTGCCGGACAAAAGGGAACTGGCAAGTGGACCGGCATCAGCGCTCTCGAATATGGTGTACCAGTGACTCTAATAGGCGAGGCCGTTTTCGCCAGGTGTTTATCCGCACTAAAAGGTTAGTTGAATTAGGCGTATATTCGTAAGTGTGTAAAAATTGATGAATGTTTAACCGTTGATTATCTTGGTTATTTACTGTAAATTATTTTCATCTGGGCACTTTTTATGTATTTAGATGAAAATAACCTATTCCGAGGGATTGCGATTGGGCAATCCCTTTACCATCAAATTAAATTTTCTTTATGCTCATTTTCAACGGGTTTCAACAAAGGCAAGGCCAACAAAGGCAGCCAGGTTTAAATCAAAATAATGGCTGCAATTCTGTGTCTCTCATTTCACATGTGACGTAATGAACACTAATGGCGAAGGAAAATATTGCGAGAAAAAATCCAGTTTGTATAAAAATATCAGTAATCTATGTGATCACACAAAAGTCTGAAAAATGAGATTAGTTTTGTCTTACCTATTATGAATGAGTAGACTAATTTTAAATACTTAAATAAGTTATCATACCAAATTATGTACTTTTTGTTGTAACAGATGAGCGTCAGACAGCCAGTAAGACGCTTCCTGGATCTTCAACCAAGTTCAGTGGCGATAAAAAGGATTTCCTTGAACACATACGTAAAGCTTTGTACGCAAGCAAGGTTATATCCTATGCTCAGGGATTCATGCTGCTTCGTGAAGCTGCCAAGGTATTAAAATTATTATTATAACCAATATTTATAAATCCGAAAGTGAATTTGTTTGTTTCTTATACTATAACGTCTTAACACTCAACCGATCGTTGTAAAATTTTAGATACACGTCAGGGATACAGAAAAGGACTTCCTGAAGAATAAATAAGAAAATCTAGTATTTCACAATAAATTCTTATGTGATCAACGTTCTGCACGTTTTCACAAAATTGCTATCTTACGAACTGAGAACAAATTGAAATGATACTGTTAAAACAAATGAACAAATTGAAATGATACGGCCTTTTTATTGTATTTTCAAAAATGACAAATTTGAATTTCAAAGATAAATCCACCACTGAGTTAATTTCCATCCAGATAAAAAATGGTAGAAATTAGTGAAACCGTTTATGTAGTGCGATTACTCCGTAGGTTATGCATATATATTTTAATGTTTATTTGAACTAACGAGATTCAACAATGAATTCTATTAATTGGTGTTTCTGCTACAAAAATTTGGTAGATAATTCCTACCTTCACTTTTCACACTTAATAATACAATTTATAAAATCAGTTATTTTTCTGTTTCCAGGTGCATAAATGGAACTTAAACTATGGCAGCATTGCTCTAATGTGGCGCGGCGGATGTATTATAAGAAGCGTGTTCCTAGGCAATATCAAGGTATAATCATTGAAAATTCCTCAATAAGCTATATTTTCCCTGAGGTTTTCTCAGACCTTCATATTTCTATATGATATTTATAGTTTTTTTAACTTCCCAGTCGGTCCTATCGAGTTTGATGTGTAACATTAATTGAGAATTCAACTTTGACCTTGACCTTTAAAATGAAAAATCCTTCAAAAAAATAAAAATTATCTTTACCCCATCTAGTGCCGTATTTAAGCAGAAATCATGATTAGTGTATACCTAAAGTAAATAAGACTTGATACATTTTTTGATAGTAATTTAATATAATATTGAATATGTAATTTTCATATATTTTCGATATACCGAATAGCAGAATCTATTAAAATAATGGAAATATTCACGAAAAAATATGGTTCATTTTCTCATGCATTTTGCATGAAACGGGTTTTTAATATTCTGAGGCGGTACGAAGTTCACCGGGTCAGCTAGTAATAAATAAAGCGGTTGACAATGACCGTGTCACGAACGACCTCTGCTTATATTGAAATAAATTAAGCTCGTGACTGAATGATAACAACTTTTACCAACAATGTTACGGTATTAGCATGTCACACATTAAGACCTCTAAATGACATTTTAATTTTGATACGAATATTATGTATGCGTAACCTTTGCCTTTAAAAGCCAGTTAACATGTAAATATTAGACTGACAATCAAACAGCCTATTAAATGTACAGTCAAATGTAAACATGTATCTTTTAAACCATTACACTACATAACATTTATGTAAATTAAATTTATATATATATATAATATGCTTAAATTCATCACTTCATTATTTATAACTCGAGCAACAAATATGTCCCAAAAAGACCGTCTGGCATCACCAACCAATCCCCGCACAGAAGACCACCGTGAATTAACTTGGCTGTTACGTTTCCCTAAACTTATCGCTTCCTATTTATTTTGTCAGGGTTGACTAAATGTGTATAGGTAACTGTAGCCATCTACCATCAATTAAACCTGTTTTACATCAATCAATATACTACTACAACTATGGATTTCGCACGCCATACAAAACACTACGAACTTTATGGAACATTTAATTTAAAAGTGACATACGCATAATAATTTAAATATTATTATGCGTAGAAGAGCATGAACTTTGTCATCTGTCATTTAGACAATGTGACTTTATGTCAACACATTGGAGTTTAACCTCAATAGTAGAAGTTGGTCGTTACTACCTTTTACCATTGACGCACGAAGTCAAGACTTCAGCCATGATTCCTTTTTAGGCGTACTCTTTATGTGCCGTTTTGGCTTTTTTGACGCAAATTCCATAGTTGTAGTACTTCAATGCTATTTTAATACAATTGCGTCCAGTAGTTTTGATGTATGCATTTTTTTATCGACAGATTCATTTACAGATTAATTTACAGATTTATTTATCTCAGATTGTTTTATTTACAGGAAGCTTTTACGAAGAATCCTCAATTGTCGAACCTCCTGTTGGATCCGTACTTCACGGAGCGTATCGGATCCGCTCAGCTGTCTTTGCGTCAAGTTGTCGCGCAGTCAGCTCTGGTCGGAGTGCCGACGCCAGCGCTCTCCGCGGCCCTAGCCTTCTACGACGGTTACCGGTCCAACGCACTACCGGCTAATCTGCTGCAGGCCCAGAGAGATTACTTCGGTGCGCACACTTACGAATTGCTGTCCAAGCCAGGCGTGTTCGTCCACACAAATTGGACGGGTCGCGGTGGAAACGTGTCCGCTTCTACATATACCAATTGATAACTGTGTCCATAAATGGATAGTGGGGTTGTTTTTCTTTTTTATTATTATTTTTTCTTTAAATTTTTTTATATCGTTATCTACATTCCCTATTTATATGGTGTATTTGTTTTATATGGTTAAAAAAATTTAGTTTTGTAAGTAACATCTAGATACAATATAAGCATATGATTGTATTTTAATGTTTAAGTGTGTGCAGGAGTCGGTAACATTCCTTTTGTTTAGGTGAAGTTAAAATGTTGCTTGGGATCAATTTTTTTATATATTTAGTTATAATTAAATTATTACGTGATTTGTAGTCATTGTTCAAGTTTTTTTGAGACTTTTATAATCTAAATGTAAATTTTTAAAATAATGAACTTGTTTAATACAATCAATTTTGAAATTTTTACTATTCACGCAATTCTTTGGTAACGGACAATATAAAGTTGTATTTTAAACATTTTTTAAAATAAATGATTTTAAAGTTACACTTGTTTTTTGTTGCACCAACTTACTCAAGAGCTTTTGAAGGACAAAATGACAATCCTGATACTAATTAGGACAAAAAGCCCTCAGGGTGACGACAACTTCCTAAAATGACAACTTCCGAAAACGACAACTTCCTAAAACGTCGTTTCCAAAATAGATAATTTCCGAAAATGATATCTTACTAAGGGTGTCAATTTCGGCCCTCAGTACTGAAATGTCAAAAAGGTCAAAGTATTAATGACGACTTCTAAAATCCTCGTACACTAAAAATTATCGGCACAAAATAATTTTGTGAAGTTAGATGAATGTCTAAGTATAAAAATAACTACTAGTTTTACCCCGGCGGACCGGGGAATTAATTTAAGAATTTGTCAATTTAAAAATTTGTCGTTTTAGGAGGTTGACATGCTAAAAAGTTATCGTTTTAAAAAGTTGTCGTTTTACGACGTTGATATTTTAAAAAGTTGTCGTTTTAGGAAGTTGTCATTCTAAAAAGTTGTCGTTTTAGGAAGTTGTCATTCTAAAAGTTGTCGTTTTAGGAAGTTTCAATCTAAAAAGTTGTCGTTTTAGGATGTCATTCTAAAAAGTTGTCGTTTTAGGAAGTTGTCGATGTCACCCTGAGGGGCAAAAAGAACTGAAATAAATGGAAATACGGTATGGAAATTTTGTTGTTCATAAATTTATAAATACTTTTTTAATAAAGCCAATCAGGTAAGAAATACATAATATAGCGTTGAAAGAGATAAACATTAAAAGATAAAATCCGATGAAGAGAAATTTCCACACTATGTGTGTAAACTATCAACATTTAATTAATATTAATGAGGCTAAGTATTATTTGGGTTCATCAATTAGGGACATGTTTTCGAATAAAATTGGCATGTTTAATGTGTAACATAGAAAATTCATTACTTTACTTTAAAGAATATATTTTCATTACTAGTAACGCCATCTGACGTATTAGTCTTGTACTAAGTGGTGGCTGACCGATCGAGAAGCGGAGTACATACTTTCTGCAGAAAGCGGGTGAGGTAAAATTTATAAAAAATAAAATAGTAAAAAATGTCGGTGGACGAAAGGGAAATTAGCTCTCTTGGTCTACAGATGTGATAAGAAGCGGTTGTACATTTGGCAACATATACTGATAAGACAGATTGTCGGAGATAATAGTTATTTTTGGTTTCCAAGTTTGGAAAAGTAATAATCACGATCGAGCGAGCGGCGTCTGTATGCAAGGGGTGTTACAGGCGAAATCTGTCTGCAACAAATTGCGATTTTTTTATACGACGTTTTGGCCTGACCACATGCGTGGCCAGTGAGCTACTAGCCAACTGCGACTCCGTGTTTCTGTGCTGTTGCGTCGGTGGACGGTGAGGTGGATGGCATTGGGTGGTGAGGCATCCTACAAAGACCATTCACGGCTTCACATAACCTCGACGGCAACGGGGACGGCATCCTTCTTTAGAGGTACCCTCTTCACAATTCTATTGTCCCAATCACACACTTCGGTGTGCTTATCAAGTGCCAGTGCAGTGTAGTATAGAAGGAACTATATTTTCCTCGTACAGAGAAGATTGTAAATCATAGTCAAGTAGTATAAGTATTTCTGTTGGTAATATTTAGGAAAGGTAATTATATATATATTGTAGCTTTCGAAAGTATTTTTATTGAATTATTCCCGCTGATCATTAGGTTCTTCAGCAGCTGGCGCCCTGAGATGTTCATGTTCTACTCGAATGTTTCTGGTCGGTGAGTAAGGGAAACAGTCAAACCCGACTGAAGCCGTTACAAATGATGTTTGGTTTTTAAGCTCTAAACCTTAGACTCTACAGGGAAAGAGGAGCGATATAAGTATTAATGCAAACGGATGGAGAGGCGGTGATGAGATGTAAACCGGTCGCAAGGCTATAGCGACCTTCCTGTCTTCACTTTATATATCATTGGCATCAAAGCGAAGCTTTAGTATATATTAAAGCTTCGCTTGCCACCACTCAGTCTGTCTTTGTAGGTAGACCCTAAGGTCAACCTTCAATCAATAGTCAAACTACAAATCGATATCAGTAAAGAACTTTATAATAAACAAACTCTTCAGTCCCCATACATAACAGTAAAGTAACGGAATAGAAAATCCAAATATTCTACAACTTTCGACTAATAACACGTGTGTTTATTGATTGCTACAGCACAAACCAGCTGGCGTGATCTTGAATATTCTGTTTTTCCGATCCTTGGCGTATACTTCAAGCGGTCTGTCAAGAATGCCTCGATTTATACAAGGGGCCCACATAACCAGGATAAGCCCCATTAAAAGAATTGGACATAACATATTTTTTATGTAATTGACGTTTTAATTATTGATGGTTATTTTATTTATAACATATTTTTTATTGTTATGGCATTGTAAAAGATAACTACGTTAACATAGAGGTAGCTGGTATGTATGGTACTCTAATCAATTTGATTGACAAATCACAGACAAAAAAATATTGCTAGATACATAATATACTGTGATAACTTCTATATTAACCTTATTTGTATGTGTATTTACACTATTACAAATGTCGACTATGCAGTAAGAATAACCACTGATTAATGAAACCGTGGATTATAAATTGCATGAGTTCATACTTTTTACATTAGTAGGCCTATGTGAATAAGCGCCGAAGTCGTGTAACAACGTCCCCACGACCCCGCCCATCAACGGCCGCGATCGAAAGAAAGTCGTTGGGTTTTAGCCGGTAGGAATCCGGCATAACCCCGCAGTGTCCCCTACACTGCCGGGTATCCAAGAGGATTTTCCAACGTTAAAAAAAAAAAAAAAAATAAAAAAAAAAAAAAGGCCTATGTGAATAACATAATTCAAGATTTAAGTGATTTAAGGCCGCTGCAGTCGGACTGTATGGCACGGCATTTCTTATTCCAATGACTTAAGCACTCCTTTATTTCAATACCAAGAGGCGGTAGCGTTCCGCGTCTTTCCGAAGCAGGCCGCGGCATCCCTTTACCAATAAGTGCTATTAACATTGGAAGTCATTTGTTCAGCCCATCTGGCGGCAGTAACCGTTCCCTTACAAAAGACCACAGTGAATTATCACTAAATCCTAGTCAATAATTTTGACATAGTTAATGTATCCACAATCGACTTCGGCGTAAAGCAATGTTAACCTGAATAGTTTTCGGTGATCGAGATGGTTTTTAGCTACTTTATGAAGATCTGTTTAGGCGTTTGAAGGCCATCAGTGCATTTTCTAATTGACGAAGGGATTTTTCACTAAATCCCACGGGTTTGATTGATGGGAAATTTGGTATACTTGTTACTTCAGTGATAACCTTGATCGGATGAAGCAGCATCAAGTAGTCTGACGGACACTTAACTTCTCAGCAGTTTACAGCAGTGGGCTCAATAGAAAGTCCCCATCCTTAAGGCCTTTTACTATGTTCACCTGGATACCGCAAGGTAATAACTGCCCCAGATTTTATTAATTTTATTAGGCTAAGAAATAAGTCCAAAAAATACGTTATTTAGCATAGTCAACCGATATAAGAAACTAATAGTTTTTAGAAACGTTTAATCATCATCATCTCAGCCGCAGGACGTCCAGTGCTGTACATAGGCCTCCTCCCATAATTTTCCATAATTTAGATATTTTAAGTTGTTTCACCAAAATGACCATAACTTTTACATGAGATAAACAAATATTAAAAATAAGTATTGAAATTGTTTTCAATATCTTACATTACCTACTCATTATGTACCTATGTGCTAAAAACTTAACTTTTTAAAATAAAACAGCATTGACAGAGATATTATTTATTAAAAATTTAAAATAGTTGCAAATAGAAACTAATAATAATTACAAACTTAAATTAAATACTAAAATAAAGTTAACAATAAAGTTAACAATAATACAAAACTTTTATCCACTGACAAAGAAGGATGCCAACTTTGGTAACCCCCCCCCCCCCCCCCACCTTACCAACAGCTATTTAGTACATTGCTAAATATACTAATAGTATATTACTTATACTAAATATTTTTGATTTGAAAAAAGTTAACATGGCGTCTAATTCCAAATGTTAGTCCGAACGAAGACAATGACATGTTTATTAGTACAGCATAACTGAACATTTGGAACTAGACGCCTTAATAACTTTTGTTCAATACAAAAACAGCTATCCTTCGGTATATTACGCATAGCTATTACAAATTTCTCCAGGTATACATTTCCTGGTATCCTCCTTTCGTGTATTTTGACATTTTGAACTATTTAAAAACAACAAAATTTCCCCTTAAGCCGTTTTCCCTCTACATCATAATAAAATTCGCCTTTTCTATAGCGTTCCCTGACTTTTATATATATCACTGCATATTGCCGCAACATCGAACGCGCTGTAGTTCGTATTTTGAAAATACCACAGAACCTATAATTTAGGTGATTATCCATACCTATATCAGTGAAATCCGCATTGAAATCGGTTAAGCCGTTTTCGAGATTAGCGTGCACAAAGGCACACAGACAAAAATTCTAAAATCATTTTTTTTATCGGAGTAACATTAAGTACCTACAATGTGTACAATGTGTGTGAAAAAATAAAATAAAACTAATGTAGGTACAGACATGGCTCGTTACGATTTTATTATACGAGTATGCATAGATTTACCTGCAATAAATATACTGTACAAATGTCTAAAGTATATTTAATGTGAATAAGATTAATGTACTTTTAAAAATAATATGAATAGTAAAAATTATTCATATTCAGCATTGCACGATTTTATGTCGTCCACGTCATACAACAATACCGTAAAGACAAGAAGCCTACGATAAATAAAAAAAATGACGATGACGATGGAAACGAGATGCGTTCATAGACGAAAAAAATTACGTCAATGGAAACGCGGCCTTAATTAACCCTTTCATTGTACACGTACAATTTACCTACATTTCCTATCCCTTTTCAAAATATCCAACTTCTAAAAACCTAACAGTCTTTCGCCTCTTCTATACTTTCTTTGTATTGGCGCGAATTGGCTTTAGGTATACCTTTAAAAGGTATTCCCTTTAAAATTTTCATCAATAAAAATAAATATTTATAAATTTAGTGAAAGTACTTAATTATTATTATTACTTCAATTGTGTTATAATAATAGTAAATAGAAATACATATCGCTGGTATGCGAGAATATCGACGGAATTGAAAAAATAATAATAAAAAATAATAAAATAAAACCTAAACCCATAGAGTTTATATAAGCAAGCAAAATCATTTAATTTTTTTATTAGGTTTAAGCTATTTACTCAAACTGTTATTATGTAATTATACCTGTAAATTTCCCTAAAATAAAATAAATAAATAAATTTTTTTTTCTCCAAAATCAATAATTTTTATTTGCGTCGCTATTCTCGCAAGCCAGCGAATATGTTGATATTCGTTACATGTGGTTGAATGACATACCATAGCTAACTTAAAACATACTGTATTTCCATTAAAATATTAATATCGACCTCCGAAAAAGTGGTTTCAAGTTGTCGCCGGATTTATGTCTTAACATATAATTAACATTTATATTAATAGACGTCTATAGAAACATTCATAAAAGATTGATTAACGTATGATAGGATAGTATCGGGTTATTTCGGCACAAAGAATTAAATCGAAAAATACGTCCCTATCGATCCGCGATTCCGCGCCGTACACCGATTTTTTTTTAAATTAGGTGCAGTCCGGTCAAAATAGCTGAATTTTGGTTGAATTCCCCCAAAAGTCCTTATCGATCCCATGTCTGCGAAAAGTTATTCAAGGTCAAAGATAAAAATTTTCGGGTTTGAAGACACAACTTCTGAATATTTTATAAAGAGATAGAAATTTTAAATAAACGAACCGAAAAGTGTATAGAGGTTGATAGAGGTCGACGGAGACTATATTGAAGAATAAATATAATCGGCCCACGTAAAGCGTCACGTCACGTTTTACGTGTCACGTGACTAGGAGCATATGCCGCGTATCACCGGTGTGGAAATGTGTGCAGTCTTTACCAAAATTCAGCTTTGCGACAACAATGACTGACAGTGCGTTCAGAGATTTTTTTTAGATGTTTTTATTTTCTAAGTATTTATCATTTGTAACCCAGTTTCTCTAGTAAAGGGCGTATATTTCAATTTAAATCTTTGGTTCGTTATAAGCTTTCGAGATTTCTAAATATTTTTTCTTTTTAATCATCAATCTACTACAACTATGGATTTTGCGTCACAAGTGCCAAAGCGACACATACAAAATACACCTAAAACGGAATCATGGGGGAATCTTGTCTTCGTGCGTCGATGGTAACGGTAGTAACGACTAAGTTCTACTATTGATCTTAAGTTCCTATGTGTTCACGTAGTCACATTTTCTTTAAATGTTTGGTTGGTTTTAAATGATAGATGACAGAGTTCATGCTCTACGCATATGTCATTTTTAAATGTTTCATAAAGTTCGTAGCATGGCATGCGAAATCCATAGTTGTAGTAGCTGATTGATGTTTTTAATCATAATTTCTACTATGAAACATTTATGTGTATACAACATATATAATATCTTTTTGTATTTTTTTAAAATTTTTTAATAAAACATCTAACTTTTCTGGATTTTTACTGCTACACAATCGTACTGTGTTAATGCGTACAGACTAGAACCAATTAGATATGATAGTAACAATAACTAGATGCGTCGAATATGATTTCAATATTCGGCAGAATGTTCGGTCTCAAATATACCGAACCAATTGTTCGTCCGAATTATTCGATTAACTTTTGAGCGCTAAAGGGGGTTAAGGCTAGAACAAGCCTCTGAATATACGAGGACTATGAATTTTCACAGAAATTAAATTTTGATATGAAATAAATTATGTCTGGATTTTTATTTCCCTTGGAAAGTTCTCAGTAGACATTTGCTTTATTTTCGGTCTGAGCAGTCATGTATACAGACAGTCAATTCTACAACAGAATCTCTGAACAGTTATGTTTTAAACTCACATAAAATAAGAACTAAGTAAAGATAGAGCCCTGTGAACCTCAGAGTGAAGCCGGTAAAACTACGCCTTCGACGTGTTCTCGGTTCGACGCACACAAATGCAATCAAACTACGTCTCGCCTTATAATAATATTTACTAGGGAAAATGCCGATTGTGTGCTGACTGGTTGTCTTCAAAAAATTGTAAATTTCACACGTAAGTAATCTTGAAAACCATTAATTTAAATAAAAATAAACAAATATTGACGTGATAACTTGGAACACAAAATCTCAATACAGAAGAAGGCTGGCTTCACTATGTTGTGCGCAAAATTCTGTCTATGAGTTCTTATTTAAACTGGTATTGACACTGTATATTGGTTCATTTTTTAGGGAAAAGGATTTTTTTAACGTAGCTGTACGTACCAACTTTATACAATGAACAACGATATTAAATATAGTTCTTAAACATAACAGCGAACAATTGCTAAACACCAATATTCTATGACAATTGCTATTATCACTAAGGGATGAAGGTTGGAAATCAAATTTAATGTTGAAATCAATTGTATCATCAAAATCTTTCAAAATATACTGCACTTCAACATATAGGATATCGAATATTTTAAAATATGGGATAAGTATTTTTAATGTTAAGGTCGACAGACAGGCTGACGGTCCACTTGATGGTAGGTGGCTACAAGCGCTACAAATGCGCTGCTGACCATAGTAGAATTTCGGATAAGGATTTAGAGTGATTTAGGATTTAGGGGAAGGGATAGAGAAATGGGCGAAACACATCAGCAAACATGCTGTTATTTCACAGTGGTTTTCTGGAAGGTGGTGGTTACTTCCGCCAGACGGGCTTCCCAAATGACTGCGAACGCAGTATGCCCTACCACTACTAACATCTTGAGCGTGCACTGTTTCACCAATCACTTACAGATCCAGAGCAGAGTCAACTTTTAAAAGTTATGACCCTGTCTGAAAGCGAACCCGGAGCCCCACAGATGAGTGGTAAGGCAAGCACCCTTACCACTCATCCAATGGACTCGTCAAATGAATATATATTTTATTATAATTTATATATATACATGTATACTTCCATCCTTACAGTAGAAATTGGTCAAAGCTCTTTCAGAGCGAATTTATTTGAAATACGACAAAATTTAGGCCACCGTTACTTAATTGTGCAAATTCTTATTTTGATATTAATTTTTTGATTATTTCCAATTTCAAAATTATGCACAATTCAATCACATTATGTTCTTACACTACAAATATCAAGCTATTATTTGTTACTTACAATAACAAATAACAAGCTGACTGCGAACCAAGGCTTTAAAATCATCTTTGAATTTAAAGCTTTTGTTCCGACAAAACCGTACCATCATTAGCAAATACTATCCGTAATTAGGGACTCATTTCCAAGCAATTGTCGACGTACTCACAAGTAGAAGCCATTAATTTTTCTCATAAACAGTGTAGAATATTGAAAACTATGGAAATTTTCCACATTTAAAAAGTCTGTGTTAAATAGGCTGTTGCAGTTTAGAGTTTGCGTTAGATCGAATTGGAGCTCTACTTACGTCTTACGTCACCTGGAATAGGAAATACATTACACATTACACAGCACTTTTCTATACATGTTCTTGGTTTTAAAAATATCACTAATTCATCTAAACCTTAGTTTACCATTTTCATATTTATAATAGACTCGATTAATTCATCACGTAGTTAAAATAATTCCGACTTCATTTAAGAATTAATTACACAATACTTACGATTGCGATAGCACAGTTTGTGCGTCTCGTGTTGTAGAGCTTTTTGCAGTAACTTTCATTTAGTCTCCCTATCTGGAACTTGAGGGCACTCCTCATCGGAGTCCTTTGGTACTGGGCTGGGTGTACGGCGATCTTTGTGTCTGCGAGTAAAAATCAATTTAATAACAACAATGATCGGATTGATCCTATATATTAATGTACAATATAGAATATGAAAGTTAGGCGGAGTCCTAGATGGAAACATTATTTCGATTGATCAGTCCTGTTGTTGCTATTCTGACATTTACTCATCGTCATCATCTTAATCTCAGCCGCAAGACGTCAACTGCTGGACACAGGCCTCCCACCATAATTTTCCAATAGGACCGGTCAGAAGCAGCCGGGGTCCATCGTCGACCCGCGGCTCTTATCAGGTCGTCCGTAGCCTCTACTCGAGAACCTTCGGCTCCAGCGGCCGTCGGCTCTCCGTACTATGTGTCCTGCCCACTGCCACTTCAACTTACTGATCCGTTGGCTCATGTCGGTAACTTTCGTTCGTCCACGGATCTCCTCATTCCTGATTCGATCTCGCAGTGTAACCCCAAGCATAACCCTCTCCATAAATCGTTGTTACCAGGTTACCACTAAACATAGTTAGAGACAACGTTTCAGCGCCATTATTTATTACTAATAAAACTGAATTTAGTAATGTAGTTAAATGCTTGATCCTAATAATAATAATAAATAATAATTAATACTTATGAGTTTAGCTATTAACTTGACATTGAATATGTATAATAACTAATAAAATATTATTTCTAATTAACTAAAAATTGAGGACATGCTCATCTACCACATATTTATTATACACATCATATTAATAATTAAGCCAAATCAAGTCGTGCTTCATATTTTATTGATAACTAAAATCTAATCTGTAAAAAAACCTGTGTCCAAGGGGGCGTTCAAGTATTACGTAACGCAATTTTTGAAGGTTTTTTGATTTTATCAATGATGAATTAATTAATTAATTACTCTATTATTGGTAATAATAAGCGGCATTATTAATAGCAACTCAATGCATTTAATACATTTATTAAAATTCCATTTTATTGATGCATCTTTTGCGGCGAGTGATACCGGCTGTTGGTGTAGCGACGTTTAAACTTGGCGGAATTAATCTGGCGGACTAACTTTTTAAGTGTTTACCGGTAAGTAACAAATTAAAATAATATTGTTTAAAAATATAATATTGTATAAAAAAAAAAGAGTATATATATTTGTAGTGGTTTTGAAAACGTTTTAATATAATAAATAAAACTAGACTAATTTTAATTTAAGTACTTAAACAGAAATAAATCATGCTTTTGGCGGGTGTTTAAAGCGGCGTAGTTACCTAAATGTGTGCTAGAGTTCTTCAGCGTCAACTATAAAATTAGGTACTATGTTTTGCAAATAACTTTTATCGCATGCAGATTTTTTATGTGATAAAATCAAGTATTTTAGGCATATTACAAAATAATTTATATAATATACTTATGGCTAAATTTGTTTATTGTTATATTTATTGTTTTATAAAAAAATATATTGCAGTATAAATCGAACATAACGAGAACGTTCAGTAGGATCATAGGATTTTTGCATTTCAATCAATAGTCGATCGAGCCTTGTAAGTTTTTAGAACTGGCCAGCAATCAAATATACCGAAACAAATTAATGTACCTTTATATTTTTTGTAAACCCTAAATTATTTTAGTTTAAACTCATTTGATAGTATTTCATAGTGTTAATCACTGCCTCCCTCCACTTGGCTCCCATGTTTAGGGTCCCATGGGATTCTAGGATAATTCTTTTGTATCTTGGCTCCCGAAGGATCGTAGGATAATTATTATCTGCGCATCCAAATAAAAAAAAACAAGAAAAAAGTTTCTCTTCGTGTACTTATTTAATAGGGAATTGGATGAGGTTTCATTTAGGAATAAATACAAATGATTTTGGCTAATCAAATTTTGGCTATTTTCGAATTTATAAAACAATAAAATTGTTGACATAATTCCCTAAAAAATTAAGAATTTTATCCTATGTTAACCGGTTGATGTATTTAATTTATGAATAAGGCAAATTTACATAACTATGTAGTGTAGTTTCTACGGTTTGCTAATTACAAAGCCCTGTGTGTGCTGTATTTAAATTTTGCAATCAAAATTTATCCTAATTTTACATAATACCCTTGCCTGGTGAATGTCATCATCCGCCACCCTCTTATATGTCATCCTTCTAATTTAGAATGCCACCCGCCCGAACTGAAAAAGGAACTAAAGGAAGGGATTCTACTGTTAAATGTTTTGACGAATGCCATAGTGTTGTGTACGTAAACAATGTAAACGAGAAATCTACCCCTGTCTCTACCTTCTTAAGATAAGACGGTTACTAGAATGAGCTATGAATTATTGCCTCAAAAACTTGAAGGTATTTCTTAGAATTTTTATTAATGTGACACAATTTTCGATAGAACAAGAAACGGACATTCACAGGGTTGTTTTTCGCCTCGATTTAGGCATCCGGAATCGTATCCCCATTTGCAATATAATAATCTTATAGATCTTAATCTTTTGCCGATGCGGATATGGATCAAGTACTACTAAAATCTCGCAGACATCCTCAGAAAAAAATATTAAAATAATCAATTTAAATCATTTCTTTCTGCTTCTCAAAATCAATTTCTTTTCTGCACTTAAAAATTAAATCTATTAAAAATACTTGAAATCCGTATCCTGCAACCCTGGTTCGGCGTTACACTCTTGCCACAGTGGATGTAGTCATCATGTAAAATTGTTATTATCCCCATAGAAATATGAAATAACATACATATATACGTACCCTGCACTTGTGGATTTAGGTTTCTTTTCGCGTTCATTTTTTTCAGAGCTAGATCCTGGTACAGGTGTTGTGCTTGGTGAGCTCCTCTCGCTCTGTTTGTGGAAATATAATTACGACATTAATATGGAAGTCCAGTTGTATAACACATAAATGACCAAAATTACAACATATATTAAAGCATTTCTCATCTCAAAACTGTATGTTCACAAAACTACTTATGTATTGTGTCACAAAACTACTTAACCAATCTGCATACTGAGTGTAATTTGGTCCTAGTTGAGAAATAGGATACTTTTTGTCTCGATTATCTTTATTAGTTTATTTTGTATTTTGCAAATAATATGTTTTTTTTTATAGAACAAAGAGGTCTATGTTACATAAGTTTTTAACAGATGGCGGTGTAAGTCAGTTAATTGACACAATTAAAAATATTTTCTTACAAATCAAGCAAGCAAGCAATTTTTGTAAGCAGGTTGGATCCGATCCGATATGTGGTTTTTGCAATCGGATTACAGATTGTGTAAGCATTTAATAGATGGTGCCGTGTTTCAATTTAAAACTTAATTGTATTATTTTTTTGCATTATTATACATAAAATGGGGGGAAGGAGGTGCATTGGCCGGTTTAGTTATAATTGGACCCAGTTTAGGAGGCGCTACAATCGGGTTTCAGGTTTTTTTTTCGGTTTCGGGCAGGACAAAGTCCGTTTGGTCCGCTAGTAGTTATATAAAGATTCCAAAATCGTCTGGTCTCAATTTCTGGTGACTACAAAAATAAACTATTCAGAGTTGACTTCGGATTGATTGTTTGGAATTTTGCCTCTAGTCCGTTGAGAGGTTTTGTTCAATTTAAGTGCAGTTTACAAGCATTATTTCTGATTTTAGTGTATTCTATCTAAATATCAGACACTACCTACATTATTATAATAACCTACCTTGGATTGCGCACCGCTGGATTCCCCAGAATCGTGGAAATACCTCCTTGTTAGGGGTATGCAGTAAGGTATCATAGGCTATAAAAAATATTTTCCTTAGTTTGAGATCCCATTGAATTTAGATTAAATGGCCAATTTCGAGTATTAATTACCGTCGAGTATTATATTTTGTCAGGCTATAAATATTTAATTGCTATTTTTAAATGGAGGAAATCTAATTTTATATTAATTTGTAAGAAAATACCGAAGAAAATGTTTATACGACCGCTACTGAACTTCACAGTATCAACCGCTGGGCTAAACTGAAGAATGGAATTTTTTCTTGCATGTATCTAAGAGTTCCTAAGATCTAGGGCAAAGTATAGGTTATACGAAGGAGCAGGCCGCGCAAGCAACACAGATCGGCACAGCGCTGTTTTTTTTTAAGAACGCGTTACCATGAATAGTTAACCAATACATTCAGACGTTGAAATTAATGTTTGCAACAACACCAATAAAGACATAACTGGCCTCACCCCTAACACAACCATAAGCGCGAAACGCGAATTGGAGAAAAGCTCTGAAAAGTGAGGTTTTGACATCCCCGCTCTATAAAAATATCCTCGCTGAAAATAAAGCAACAAAAGCAAAGTTTGTTATGTCCAAAAATTATTTTGACAATAATTTATTTTTTAATAAGGTAACTATGAAGCTTGAATCGCTGTCAAGATTGCAATCAGTGGGCACATGAAGCGTGTGCAGACATAGAAGAAGATTCAATAGCTGTTACGTCTATGTAACAAAATTTAAAAATTTCTTAAAAAATTCTTTGTAATGACCAAATTTCATTGAGATTAATGAAAATTTTCTTTATTAATAATTGATTAATAACTATTTGCAGGGGATTAGGGGTAGGACTTCGCACGCGTAACTTTATAAAATATCGCCTCTGTTACTTCTTGACCTTTGTCTCAACCTCAATTTTGACACCAAGCGCAACGCAGTTGTATTTCCAATTTGGTTCAATGTTTTATCAGACATGTAGACTTATTCCTAGAAACAAATACAATAACGGGTCGCCTATAATATATATTTAAATAAAATTTCATATATACCTTTGTTTGAACAAAAGGATCAGGTTGCAGTTGGCTTTGGCTGTTTACGTGCCCCATTTTGGATAGCGGCGGGTTCTTGAATGAGTACGAGAACGCAAGTCCTCGCTTCAATGGTCTGCGAATAAAATCAATTTTAATGAACCTTGTCACGGGGTTTTAAAGATGAAGTGTTTAATACTTAAACGTCTTTATATGCCATATAGCCAGATATATTTATTTTAAATGTTCTATTTATATGTTTTTCTATTTTCTATATAACATACACAGGAAGAGGTATCTAATGTAATTGTAAAATAATTATGTAGGCGAATGATTTATACGTGTGTATGCTTAATCTTTTAAAAATTGTTAATTCGTTAAAATTTTTAAACTTTTAAAAATTAAAAACTTAAAATAATTGTAAAATTTTCAATCCGCACTAGTTGTATTGTCACAGACTAATTTCTAATTTCTCGGTTGGACGTCCTTCAACTATCTAACAGGACTAGTCAGAAGCAGGCTGGATCTACCGTCGACTGGTCCGTGGCCTCCGTACTATGTATCAACCTATGACATAAAATTTATATCTATTCTTGTAGAAAAAAACAAATAGCTGTATATACCGAGTAGGGCTTGGTGGCGGGTAGCTAGTGCCACGATTATCTGGAGCCAAATATTGGTGGGCAGTATTGAGTTTGTTTCGCTGTTGCAACCCCTCCTGATGCGAATGGTAAAGCCAGTCTGAAGCCGACTTGGGTCCCGCATTAGACGTATGTCTATAAAAGAAAATTTAACTCTTATTTTTAAACAATTTTGTAAGAGGTACCAGTTTTAATAAGTAATTTCGTAAAAAATTACGGCATCGCGTTTTTATTTCATTAAAAACGTAAAATGTATATATAATTTATTTATATTAATTAATTAGTAATTAAATTCTTGATTTAGATGATAGATATCAAATTGTATAATCCGATTTTTTTTATTACCTGTTTTCTAAATGGCATCCACTAAGTATTCACGTCGAAAATTTTCATTCGCCTTAAATAATATTTGTATAATATTATTATAATTCGATGTTTATTTTAACTTGAATAACTTGAAAAATATCTCGGTAAGACATTCTTCTAAATGTCAGTCAGATTTCTCATAAAAATACACGTAGTTCTCAGTAAAGTTGAAGTTAAAGTGAAATGAAGTAAAAGAGTGTTGTTTTAGAAGTTTATTATATACATACTTATGCGGACGAGTGGACTGTGCGCCTGTAGCGTGCAAGGAGAGGTCGGGTAGGCTGTGCACCAACGCCTTTGCCCCGTCTTGTGGCTGCACGCTAAGTGTTTGGCAGCATCCAGTTGGGCTGCGTAGCTTGTACATGTGCCCTCCTTGCGGTGGCTACAGGGGGATGGAAAGTAATAATTTTTTTTATTACGATTACCACGTCCAACACTATAACGAGCACAGATAAAACACAGAGTGCAGATTAAGTAAATACAGAATAATCAATTTATACAAATATATTAATAGGTACAAGTAAAGGGATAAAAAGATGCTCATGTCCCCCGTCATCCACATTCACAACCATTTTTTTATTTACTGTTTCATAACCAGTTATTATAGAAGAATTATTTTTTCCATTTTGGTAATCTATCCTCTATAACAAACACGTCAAACTAGTCATACTAGTTTAAATGATCCTGCACTACAAAATGAATGAATCGTTAATGAAGTCGAAAACGAATTTATTTTTGTATGACAATCCCAACTTAAATTTCATCAAAATATTTTAAATATCCAATTAAAAAATTTAACTACGGTAACTAATACTTTTAAATAAAATGATAAAAGGACGAGTAAATGGTAAGTATATTCATACATTATATGTCATTATTGAGAATGAGAATTTTTGATTTTTTGTAATCAATTATTTCTTTAACAGTTTATCGTTTAAATTTCTTAATGAAAGCTCAAGACTAAAAATGTGCCCTGAACCAAGAAAATGTTTTATTCTTAAGATTCAGAGAATAGATCCGTAAAGATTTACATCAATCTATACCTTCAGGGTGATTCCAGGTCTATTACTATCTTAATAACTCTTACTATATATGCTAAAATAGCGATCCAATCGAATATGCAATCCTATTATTACTTACGTAAGGTGGTTCTCTAGGCACCACCGTCTCCGACTCACTCTCGCTAACCACATTCACCGTGATGGATGTTACGTCTACAAAATAATATTAATATTGTTAATATATTCTTCAAGAATTACATAATAAAACATATTTATGTAGGGTTAAATTAGTATCGATAACTGTCGCGAATAAGATAACACTGTGAAAATAAAATGTGTATGTAGGTACTTATGAAGTATACAGTAATGAAAAAAAATCACTTACTATCCTCAGGGTTGATTGGCGGTATAATATGCTCAACTGAGCTGCCAGCTCTGTAACTGATTCTACTCGGTCCCGGTTGAGGTTCGTCGTGGGACGCGGCGCTGTTATCATAATTATGTAAATGTTACATACATAATAAAATAAATGTGATTCGTTTCTTATTTAGTCCTTTAAATTCATGTAGTAGTAGAAATTAATTAAGGCTCAACAAGACTTTAATGGTAACGTTTTTTAATTATAAGTTCTTTGTTTAGAGTAAATTTTTCATTAGAAATATTACTGCATCATCATCTCTGTCGCAGGATGATAGATATTATTTCCTGTACATTTCGGTACTTTATATACCTATTATTTCCTTTACATTGTCACTTCAAATTACAAATCAATATTCTAATGATTTTAATTGATTCCAAGTCAAATAAACTTTAATTATTTCTTGATTTTTTTTTACTTCTGACACCATATCATTAACAATAAGTACACGATCTATTATTCACTTAATAACTCTTGTATTATATATTTGACGTGCTTGAGGTTACACATGCATGTTGCCACAGTGTTGCTACAGATAGTTACTATATAATACCTGACAATGAACTTGTTAAAAACATTCGACTATCCTTAAATTACCTGGCAGACTGTTGGAAGCTAGATAGCCGTGAGTTTCTGGAACTTTCTCCTGTGGACATTCGTTTCTTCACCCGGGGGTTACGAGCGCTGCTTGTACCTAACGGTTCGTATGAACATAACAAGTCAGTTCACATTTCCCACACAAAAAAGAAAACTAAATACTTAATGGTATTTTGAAATTAATATTGTTCAAATTTCAATTAATTTTTAAGTAGATATATACCGTCATCTGTTATTTAATGGTGACAAAGATTATCTGCAACCCATTTGCAATTTATTAACGTAAGTATCAACACGTTAATAAATTGGAAATGGGTTGCCTAGCTAAATAGCGTACCGATGCTATTTAAAAAATATAAATTATAATCAACTCTCGACATCTCTGTCTTTTAGATGCTTACGAAACGTTTCTCTGTCTTTATCTTAATAAAAATAATCTTTATGTTAACTCTTCTGGCAGAGTAGTGATACCCTTTGTTAACCATTGTTCCATTGATGGAACTGAAGGACACATCTACCAATTAATCTTTTTCATCATTAAATATATATATATATATCCGGATCTTAGACATATTGTTACACGTATAACTTACCATCAACAGAGTCAGTGTTAAATGACTGGGAGTAGTCGTAGTCGGTTGAAGCACCAAAACTGCGATTATGCAACATCGCCGCCACACGCTCACGCGCTTCGCGTTCCATCTGTAATTCCTCAGAAGACTGATAACAATTTACCTGTGTCTTATCGGAGCATTAATTACTTAAGCTGTTTTTTTTTTAAATTTATACCCGTCCCCACCCTTCGTGAAATTCTTATCAATATAATATCAATATAGCAAATAAAACTGTCGTGGACACGGGTGTGTTTTACGCTAATACATGTATGTTATATCGTACTGGTATATAAAATCTTTGATATTTTAGATATCGAGTTATAGATAAACTGTATTCCCCGATTTTTCTCCTACTTTCCTTCCTTTCTACTATGGAAGCAAATTTAAAGACGTACATAAGACGTCAAAGACGTGGGTATACACGAATTCGTTGGATGTATACCTTCATATAATCCGCTCAAAGAAAATGTTATTTGTAACGTACACGTATTTACGTAAAACATACGGTCGGGTCCACGACAGAGCCACATCCCATTTCTTTTATATTTTATTACATATTGCAATAATATACAATAAATAAATTGCATTATAAACTCACTGTTTTTGGCTCATTTCCTGCACCATCCGAAGAAGTATTGTGGCCTAAATCGGTTACCTCGCATGATGGGTTTCCGGCGAAAACCGTGCTTAATTCAAATGTTAGTTTTGCCTCTTTTATCTTGAGCTCCCACAGCTAAGGTTTGGAAATAAAATAAAACAACTTAATAACATTCAATAACATATAGATAATTATTTTAATAATTATTTTATAATATTAATAAGCAAAACTATATAATAATATGTTTTACTTTTGAAACATAATGATGAATTATCCGAAAATAAGGAGCATATTTTCGAAATAAAATTGATGACTTATTTATTCATGTTAAGGTCGGCAGACAGGCTGACGGTCCACTTGATGGCAGGCGGCTACCGTCGTCTATAACATAGGTGCCGCGAGTGCGCTGTCGACCTTAGTGGGATTGGGGATAAGGAATAGGGTAATGGGCACTGGAATCCCTTACTCACCTCACCGAAACACAACAGCACACATGCTGTTATTTACGGTGGCCTTGTGTGTGGGGAAGGGGGGGGGGTCATACCGCGAGATTCCCCCATTGGATAGGCAGAGCTTAGTGTGAGGGACAGAAATATGCTAAAACTATTGTTATTATTGTGAAATAAAAAAAAAATGCAGTATGCCCTGCCACTACTTTCCACACCCAGACCAGAGCTAACTATGAAAAGTTCATTTCCAAAGATGACCCTGCTTGGAATCAAACACTGAACGTTATTGGTTTACGTTGTTGGTCCGATAACGTGGCCGATTTACACATAAGCCACAATGCAATTCCACCAATACCAATTGTTATATATGACGTTTTTAATTTACTATCTCACACATGGCGACATCAGAGAGCACCAGAGAAGACCTGTGCGCTAGAAAGGATGACACGAGACACATCTTAAGGGACAGCTAAGGATTCACAATTACCTTAAGGGAACGGCCTTCACTGGACTCCTTCGAGATTTCTTGTAAAAGAAAGCAATGATACGACGAGCCCACGTGATCCAGGGCCACTATGATCAGTGCTGTATAGTCAGTAAGATTACGCGCATATTTCGGTGTAACCACCAACCTGTCGATACGATACTTCGGCCTGCAAGAGCAAAGTAACGCTAATATATAATTAAGTGTAGCACTGCAGCAAAATGAGGTATTCCATTTATACTTTATTCACGCCAGCGTTTAACTTGATTAAATATTTATATTATTAGTATAGATAAATAAAAAATTGGTAAAGAAAATTTTAATTGACAAAATTTGGATTGTTTCGCCCTTTCCACCTATCACTACTATATCCGCAGTGGTAGGAATAAGTGGATTTTGTTTCCACTCATCCCTACCAGTAGTAATTCTTTTTTCCACATGTCCCCATTTTCATATGTAATTTGTAAGTCTATAAAACATTGCAACAGGGTGCGTAAAGAGATATCATAGATTTAATAATCTTATTTGTCAATATATATTCGCACTTCGCACTTCGTCATTTTCACACTTCGGTGGAGGATGGGGATCCGGCGAAAGTCTGGAAATTTCTTAGGTCTTTGGGAATTGAAAAGTCACGTCAAAGCACTCCTGAACATAACGTAGACATTAATTTATTGAACACTCATTTCTCTATGTCGTCCAACTTTGACAGGACAGTTAAAAACCAAACGTTATCTCATCTTTCATCACTTCCAATTCCCGACTATTCTCCTTTCGTTTTTAGCCATTTATCCGCTTGTGATGTTAAGAAGAGCATACTATCCATTAGCTCCAATAGTGTCGGCAGTGATTGCATTAGCAGAAAGATGATCTTACCCATTCTGGACGTAATCCTTCCTGCAATTTGCCATATCTTCAATTTTTCATTGTCTACTGATGTATTTCCCACATCTTGGAAAGATGCCCAAATCACACCCTTACCTAAAAAACCTAATCCTAAATCTCCGTCTGAGTTCCGCCCTATCTCCATTTTACCATTCTTTTCCAAAGTCCTTGAACGGCTAGTTCATACTTAACTTAGTTTATTCCTGACCAAACATAATATTCTTAACCCCTTCCAGTCCGGTTTCCGTCCAGGTCATAGCACTGCTACCTCATTGGTCAAGATCACAGATGATATTAGATGTGGTATGGATAATGGGAAACTTACTGTGCTCACTTTACTTGATTTCAGCAATGCGTTCAATACTGTGGACTTTGACGTTATGCTAGCTATTCTTCGCTCTCTTAACATATCTCCAACGGTAATGGATTAGTTCGGTCATTACTTGCGTGGTCGCCGACAACGTACTTGTATTGAGGATACTAAATCCTCATGGTGCTGTACCTCTATCGGTGTACCTCAGGGTGGAGTGTTATCACCTATGCTCTTCGCAATATACATAAACTCCATTTCTGAAGGGCTTAGTTCTTCTTACCATCTTTATGCCGATGATATGCAGGTATACTATCAGTCCCCTGTTGGAGGGTTGCCAGATGCAATCGGCATTGTAAATGCAGATCTCACACTTATCCACCGGTGGAGTATGGCGTATGGGCTGACCGTGAATCCCAATAAATCCCAGGTCATTGTTGTTGGTAGTTCCAGATTGATATCTAAAGTTGATTGGTCACAATTGCCTTCAGTTTTCTTTAACGGTGTGGCTATTCCATTCAGTGACAAGGTAAAAAGTCTAGGCATATATCTTGATCGCGAATTCTCCTGGGGTTCACAGATGCGGGAACTGAGCAGGAGAGTTTTTGCGTCTGGGAACTCGTTGAGAAGACTGCGAAATTTTCTTCCCACTGCCACTAAAATTGCACTTGCGCAATCACTTCTCCTCTCAATACTTGATTATGCAGATGTCAGCTATCTTGATTTAACTGATGCACAGCTAGATAAACTTGAGCGGCTCCAGAATTTTTGTATTAGGTTCATATTTGGTCTTCGCAAATATGACCATGTCTCTGAATTTCGTAATAAACTCAAGTGGCTTCCTATTAGACTTCGCCGGAACTTACATATACTTTCCCTACTTTACAATATTTTGTTTAATCCTAAGTCCCCGCCTTATCTTAAAGAGCGTTTTGATTTCCTTCGTGACACACATACCAGATGCCTAAGATCATCGGACAACCTGAGACTTGCGATGCCATCTCACTCGTCGTCATTTTTTAGTAAATCCTTTACTGTTGAAGCAGCGCGTTTGTGGAATGCATTGCCTCTGTCAATAAAACAAGCTCAATCACTACCTGCCTTTAAGAAGCTTGTTAAAAATCATTACCTGACTCAATAATTTCATTTAAACTTTTGCTTTTCCGTATTCTCCTGTCACCATATATTTAATTATTATATTTATATGTGATATTATTGTATATATGTATCGATGTATACCAATGTCGTTTATTTTAAATAATATTTTATTTTATGTAAGTATATACAACGTATGTATATAATGTATGTATGTATATGTCTCCTGTAGTACACCGCTAATTTCCCCTTGTTCTATTTGTTACTAATCCTGTCCATCCAAAGGTTGTCTGGAAGATATCGCTTTTAGCGATAAGACCGCCCATTGTACAATGTCATATTTTGTATTTTTTTATTGTGTTACTCTGTGTACAATAAAGTATATCTATCTATCTATCTATCTATCTATCTATCTATCTATCTATCTATATAATACGAAAAATAAAATTAATTCATTAGCAATGTTCGCACAGCTATAACAAGTCAAACACGCCAAATGTGTGTAAACCAAATGTGTGTTGACTTAGACAGGATTTATGATAACATTATCGAAAGACCAACTGGCTATTTTAATTTAAAGATACCATTAATTCTTACCTGACCAGCTTTAGAGTGTATCGTTCATTGCCGCTTTTTTGGTTTAGCTTTTTACACACTAGCAGCATATCTGTAAGAATGATTATTCTGGTCTCCATCTGTAAAAAGAACATTGTAACAATGCCTAAGGCAAAGAAAGCTGCACAATTTTTGTAATTATTATGCAATTCGCAAAATATCTACATTCGCAATCTCAGATATAAACGACACGAGCTTTTAAAAGTGGATATTTAAATTTATGTCTGGTTTTTATCTTGTCTGTGAAAATGTATCCACTTTTATTAAACGGATGCATCCGGCGTCGCTTCCAAACTAAATTATCAAATCCATACATACGAGTAAAACCATTATGTATGTCCTTACCTCCTTCAGGTTGTCTTTGAAGCGGAAATCTGCTTGGTGTATTATAGTCCTACTCTGGGTGCTAATGCAGTTGGGCATCGGGGCATGCAGATTTATCGAGTAAAAGTTGTTAAAACATTTGTCCAAATCATCATCTTTGAAATCCTAAAAAGTAAGTATGCAATTGCCTTTAATTGTATATGCAATGCAGCTAAGATTTAATCAAATAAATAAAATTATTGCTCAAAATATAACTTACAGTGATTCAAGATACAAGTCACTGTGTTATTTGTTAATATTTGTCAGAAGTTAACTTATCGATAAATTTTCTTTGTTTATAGTTTCAATATTTAAAATTTTCTTTTAAGGTAGGTAGGTAGGCTGACAGGTTGACAATCCACTTGATGGTAGGTGGCTACTGTCGCTTATAACACAAGCAACACTACAGGTGGTGCAAGTGTGCTGCCCACTACAGTAGGATTAAGGATTTGGGATTGCGAAGTTAAAGGGAAAATGGGCCAGAGCTCACTCCCTTACTCACTCACCGAAACACAAGAGCACTCGTGCTGTTATTTCACTGTTTCTTCTGTAAGGAGTTATTACCGCCGCCAGACGGACTGCATAAAGGAAGGGACTTTTCAGATTTAGACCAGAGCCAACTTTGAAATGTTCATTTTCAAAGTTGACACTGCCGGAAATCGAACCAGGGAAATCTGGAACGGAGCGTTAAGGCAAGCACAATAACCACTCATCCAACGGTCTCATAAAACAAGGAAATTGGGCAGCACGACTGAATAACATTCGTACTGTTATTGTGGTTACTTCTTCCAAGCATAACGCATACCAAAATCAAATCAAAATCGAAAGCGCATGTAGTACCTACTGCTATTTTAAAGTTGTCTTAAAATAGATAAGGAGGCAGTTACTGATATGACATTTGGGCTGACTAGTTTACCATCGCATGTTCTTCTGTCTTCTGAGTTAAAAATTATTTTTTTAAAATCAACAAATACGCTGGTCATAAGGAAGTGTCATTGCATTATAATAAGTACGTACATACGTTTAATTTTGAATTGTGTACGTAATATCTACTAGTACCTAGTATTTAGTGGGTCATACAAAATGAATTTAAGTATCTAATTAATGAAACTGTATTGAAGATTATAAATAGCATCTCAAAACGCCAAACATCGTTATTATGCTATTGTATAATTAACAAAAACATGAATGTGTGTATAAAACAAAGAACCCTTTTAAATAAAGCGGGTTGAAATTTAATTTAAAATTAATTAAATATAAGCACAACCTTGTTTTCGATATATTTGAAATTAGTGCTTGTTTTTCTGAAACACCTACGCACTTGTACTTTGCGGATCAACTAATGGTAATCGTTTAATATGCTCACAGATAGAAAATCTTATTGATATGCTTTTATGCTCATTGAACTTAATATTCAGCTTAACATATTAAAGTTTAATCATATTTATCAATCATTCTGTTTTAATAAATTAGTGAAAGTGCGATCTCACTCCGTTTTTTTCTTTATGCAATTAGGAAATACCTACCCACATTCAGCAAATTACTTCTGTCCGGAAACCAGATCTTAACAGCTAAATATTCAATATTTTGAAATGAACATTAAAATAAAAATTATTATTTTTTAAAAATTTAAAGAAAATACACTTTATCTTAACATTTAAAATCCATGTAGCTAATCCCTTGACACCTTAAACTGAAGATCCTAGTACAAACCAAGGGACTCTTGATAGAATTTGTTACGGGTCTCGCGCATCTTAATCCGGCACTGCAAATACCTATACATTAGGGACATTGAGCAATATGTGAATTGTAGAAGGTGGAAGCCCACAGTGGCCTAGCCACGTCAAAAGCTAAGGTTCCTTTTGTGTCCTGTTAATTAATCGAATGTGATCCTATTCTTTAGCCTTGAGAAGGTGAATTCCTGCTAAATTAGGTCCACACAGCAAGGTGATTTATGTGGTTCCTGTTACCAGTATTCTATCATTGATTTCCTCTTTGAATGTGGTAATTTTAAGATATCTGTATATCCTCTCATTGGTTATACATCAGGAACCGTCAACCATAACTGAGTAGTTTTGATTGGATTCTCTGAAGGAATTTCAAATTTGAGCTATAAGAGGTAACATATGAATATATAATATTAATAGCTGTTGTCATAATGCTATTCCTTGAGATATTCGCAATATGAGCAAAAACCTGAAAAAGGTACCTTCAAACAATCTTATCTTTTTAATATTCTTTGGTCTTTACGGCGAAGATACTAATTATCTATTGTCGTGGGGCAATGGAAAAAACTTACCAACTCATAGCCGTCAATGGTACAAGCTAACTCGGCCAGTTTCTCCAACTCTTCGGTTTGACGAATTGAACGATTTATGTCAGTTACGTAATTCTTTGCAAGGTTTTCCTAAAAGAAAAAATGCAGTAAATCTTATTTTGAGAAAAATGTGGAAAATTCGAGTATAAAACATTACTTTAATATTGTACACCCGTTGCAATAGTAAAAATGCGATCTCGACTTGTAATTTAAGTCTTTGTCAAACATATAAATGTTACACTTAAAAAGTATTCTTTCCATATTCATTATCCATTATTGAACATTATTACTGAATTTGTGGAACATTTCGAAGTCGAAATCGGTGAGTATAAAAAAACATTTGTGTGTGTCAGCTCCGTCAAACGACTGGAGTTAACTTCTAGGAACGATTATAAAATTTAAATTTTCACAATTTGAACACGCCGAAAGAACAACATTGTTCTTTTTTTAAATAATATTGTGTAGATGGCGCAATATCTATGAAACTTCAGATATTCTAAAATATTCAAAAAAATAGAATGTAACGCATTCGTGCTCGCATTCCGTGTGACAATTTTGATTTTACTCCCATAAATTTTCACACCACGGGCTTATATATAAATGCAAATCGATTCTTAAGGAGTAAACTTCAATAAGAAATTAGAAAGTATCATAATATGTTATTCTTCGTATCGAAATCACCATCCATTCTAGGACTATTATAATAATACATTGTATAAATGTAAAATCCTTAATTGGATGTAAGGTATGTTTTTGTTTTTGTCTGTACCTAAATGCGAGCTGTGGATTTTGAGTAAATGTATAAGTTTGAATAAAAACGAAATCCATTTGAGGGATTTAAGGTTAGATAGTTGTTTTGACTTTCAGGCAAAAACTAATGCACAAAACCGTTCCGCAACTGACTTTGCAAGGACGCAGTTTTATCGATATTTTTTCCAATTTTTTCTCCTAATTAAAAAAAACCTTCTTCGGATTTAAAAAAAAAAATTAGCGGAGTTGATCCAGCAGTTATCGAGAGCGCTTATAAACGAGCAATTCATTTTTATTTATCTAAATAAAAAAATAGGCTATAGTTTTTGGACTGAAAAGTAAAACAATAATAATTATTTACCATAGCAGCTAGAAGTGTCCGATCCGGTTCATTATAGGTGTTATCTCTAATGCGACGTATCAGTATACTGTATTTTGTGACACGCTGCATCGGCTTAATCAATATGTCGGCAAACGATAACCTGCACAAAACATTTCAAGTTTGTAGTGGGTGTTCTTTAAACACAGGATGTGATGCTTTTCACAGAGATTTTAGGATTCGATCTCTTTTACAAGATCATGTGACTGATTAGTCTTCTGTAAGTTGGTTTGCTTAGCTGTATAGCCTGCCGCAACTATAAGTTCTGATTTATGTACATACCTTACTTGTTAGATAATGTTACGAGTACGTAATAAATATGAAGAATATACTTTAGTTTACTTTTCCAGTTTAAATTCTATAACGCATTACTGCATCAACTAATTCCTTAAAATCGATATTAGTCAAAATATTACAATAAATAGGTTTCAAATTCACGTTAAATCGAGAATCTGTTGAAAGCAAATGAAAAGCAAAAATCTATGGTTCAACAAGTTTGACTACAACGTCACAAACCCTCGAAGGTTGTTGAATGCGTTGTTAGGATTCTTCATACACAAGCAGTTTTGCTTGTGATGTTTCTTATACCGTTACAACAAGTACTTTTTTATTTCAAACTAGTTGTTGCAGGCGACTACGTTTGCGTAACTTTATGAAATTTAGCATTATGTTACTTCAAATGCTGATAATGTAGCTTTCTATAAGTGAAAGAATTTTTAAAATCGTTCCATTAGTTTTAGTGCCCGCGACTTCGTCCACGTTGAAAAATAAAAATATTATATGAGAAATATAACGCTTGACCTTTTGTTGCTAATAACACGGGCCACTTTAGTTTTTTTATTTTATTTTAGAGGATCCCTCGAGAGCAGTACTTTTTTCTGGATGAAAGGTATCGTAGGTCCTTTCCTGTATCCCTCACAAAGTGTATGCAAAATTTCATGATGATCGGTTGAGTAATTAGGCCATGAAAAGGTAACAGACAGACAGACAGACAGACAGAGTCACTTTCACATTTACAATATTAAGTATTATTAAATATTAAGTATTAATATTACCACATTAATGTGGTGAATTAATGGTAAATTACTTAGGTTTTCTTTCTCTTCAATTTCATATAGGAATTTGAAATAAAAACGACAACAATTCATTGACATAGGCACAATGCACAACGTAAATCAGAAGTGACATTTAACCCGTTTGCTGTGACCGACATATTGGTATGACAAACAGATAGAGAAACGTGTCGGGCGTCGGGAGGTGTCAGTTACAGATGAGTGACGTCACCACGACTTTTACTACGATTACAACTATACTCCCTGTAGGAATGACAGACAAAACTGCAAAATTGTATGCAGTTGCACGATATTGCAATGTTGGAACGGATGTGGTTGAAATTTGGCATACAGATAGTTTATTACCTGGATACATAGATACATATAATATGAGATACTTTTTAGGGATCGTTTAAAAATTTAAAAAAACTGGGCGCCCGCCGCCGTAGTCACAGCAATAAAGATTTTCTTTTTCAATCCAGCTAATCCTAAATAAATGATATATTTATCTATATTTCGATAAAAAATTAGCATGAAATGTTGATTCGGTGAATCGTGGTTTGTTCCTTACTAATGCGGGGTTTACACGAGTGACTAGTGATTTTTGCCGCGCGGCTAAAATCGACCGTCTAAATGGCAATTCGGCTAGGCCGCACGTGACTAAAGCCGCAAGCCCCAAAGTTGGGTAGCATGCGACTTTTGCCGCGCGGCGACCGGCCGTATGCGGCTGGTGACTAAAATCGAATTCGTAAAGTTGCAGGCGATCGCCCGCCGCATGAAGGCGTGTTCCGCGCACGTTGTTCCACTACCGCGATTGTTTTGTCTTTGTTCTTCAAGCAATTCTTAAATAATTGAATTACTAACTATTTCAATTCCGGCATGAACAACTATTTTGCTCAACATTTTCGAAGGAAATGACCGAGCCGCAGGCGATAACCTGTGTAAATAGGCAAGCGATGTGGCTTGATGAGGCGATTTGTGAAGCGACTAGCCGCACGGCGAAAATCGACCCATGTAAACCCCCCTTAAGACTGCATTTTAATATTACTTATTATTCTTAGTAAGATGGATGATACATGAAATAACATTTATTTTAATTGTAATTTGGGTTACAGGCACCAATGATGTATTAGAATTTGTGATTACTTAAACCTAGGTAACTTGTAGGGAATCTCTATACCTTCTTTTAAAAATACCTGTGAAATTATCGTAATTACTGAAAAAGTCAAACGCTTACCGATTGCTAGATTCGAACTCTTGACACCAGGCAGCGTACGCTTGAAAATCAGGTAATGTGTTGAGACTACGGAGATAGTCTAAACGTTTAGATTGCATACTCAGAAACTTGTCATAAGGTCTGAAAAGTTCTGGGAGTTGTGAAAATCCCGGATACATCGTCTCGGTATTAAACCTGTAAAATATTGCTTGTAACATTAATGTGCTCATAATAGTATAATATTTTAAAAAATAACGTAAGTTAAACAAACGCATGTGAAACAAGACCTGCTCTATGTACCTATTTTCATTCTGACTGAATTCGAAGTAGCCTACGGTAATAAAGACTCGAATTCCAGAAACTATTTATCGACAGATTTCTAGATGATTTTCTAGATGGGTCACAAATAATGAGAATTTGTAAAAATACATTTGTATGTACTTTATCGGCGGCACACTTGATAACAAGTTTTGTTTATATATGACGCTATTCACCTACACTAATTTATACTTTAAGCCTGACTGCCGGTCATTTTCATACAAAAAATACCAGGGTATGGATATCATATTTTCCATTGAAATATGTTTTTAATGTAGAGATCGTCAAAAAGGTTGAACGTCCACTTGTTGCTAAGTGGCTACAGTCGCCTGTTTAATACAAGCAACACTACTGCCGCTGGTATAAGGAGAAGCGAATCATATTAGGAATCACATATACGATTAGGAATAGATTGAGAATAGGGCTCTGGTATCTCTTACTCACTCATCGAAATATAACAGCACAAATGCTGTTATTATTCACTGTGATCTTTTGTAAAGAATGTGTAACTTATGTAAGGAGTTGCCAGACAGGGTGCCAAAACTATGCTAAGTGGCTAGTAACCCTAGCTGTTAACCAAACGGTCGCGGGTTCGAATCCTGCTAGGGGCAAATGTTTATGTGTTAACATTTATCTTTGTACCTGAGTCATGGATGTTTGTATTTATAATATGTATGTATTTACAAAAAAAAAAAGTAATCTATGTATTATATCAACTGTCTGGTATCCATAATACAAGCATTAAGTTGCTTAGTGTGGAACTAGATGGTGCTGTGTGGAATGTGTGAAAATATTTATATTTTATATTTTTTATATTTAATATTTTATAACATTGGAGACTTACGGTGCACGCCTTTCAACGGCTTCAACGATCATCGGACAGAAGGCCGCCTCAAAAAAGCTGAAACCTGCATTCATTACATCAGGCAGGTTTGAGAAAAGATTGTCCGTCTGCAGATATAACAGAAAGTTCCGCTCTTGCAGTGCATGAGCTGCTCCGATACACACCTGCAACAAATACGACAAAAGTAAGTAAAAGTAAAAGTAATTATGTAAGCATTACATTAATTTAAATGAAGTGTTACTCTAGTGGGAACAACGTTCGGCTGCTAACTTGTTAGACCGATAGAAGTTTGAATACCTGACAACCTAGAATCGTTGGGTCCTATTATTATTTAGCATAGTTAATCCTATTATGAGGATCCTTATGTATATCATTTTTAGAGTGAAAATTGTATATATACATATATACGTGGGAAGCCGAAGGAGGTACACTGATACCAAATATTACAAAATTTAAATAATAGGGGTTAAAGTATGAAATTGCCGTTTTATTGTAATAGGTACTTCGAATTGACATAGAACCTTCATGGTTTGAGATTTTTGAGTGAAACTTTTTTCATACGGTACCTATGTAGTTCTTCTTTTAAAAAATGTGCAACATTCGATTATCAACTTTCAGTTGTTTTTTTTATTCAGCTTAGACAATAAAGATGGATACTTCGAAAATTCGTGTGATTTTTGAATACGAGTTCCGACGCGGAACTAACGCGGCAGAAACAGCTCGCAATATTAATGTTGCGTTTGGAGAGGGGACTGCTAATGAACGCACTGTGCGATTTTGGTTTAAACGCTTTCGTGATGGAAACTTCGATTTGAAGAACGAACCACATGGAAGACCGCCCACACAGGTGAATAACAATGATTTGAAAGAGATGGTGGAAGCCGATCCGAGCCAAACTACCCAGGAATTAGCGGCATGGTTTAACGTTACCTTACCAACAATATTGACTCATTTGCGTCAAATCAATAAAATAAAAAAATATGAAAAATGGGTGCCTCATGATTTGACTGATCTGCAGACTCTACAGGAACTGCAATTAGAAACCATTCGTCACCCTCCGTATTCGCCAGACCTTGCTCCAACGGACTACCATTTTTTTCGTGATTTGGACAATTTTCTGCGTGATAAAAAGTTTTCTTCTCAGGAGGCAGTGCAAAATGCTTTCACACAGTTTGTCGAATCTAGATCACCAGAGTTCTATCGCAAAGGCATAAATGAGCTTCCTATTAGATGGCAGCAATGTATAGATAATAATGGTAATTATTTTGATTAAATAAATATGTTAAATTAAAAAAAAAAACGAATTTTTATTTTTCAGTACAAATCGGCAATTTCATACTTTAACCCCTAATATATATGTATATAGTTATTTAAATGGGTGTTACATTTTATAGTGCATGGTGGAGGCGAATTAATTTCCACTACTCTTTTCTAGTAAAATAAAAAAGCATCTAATTATGTATAAGTATTTTCTATGGCAGCTTCATTTAAATAGAACCAACCAATAGACTTTAATTAATAAAGGTAAAAGGTTTTCACAGAAAAAAAAGCAAATGAGAATCGAAGTCCTCATTCCGGAATTTTAATACTCAAGGAGACTATCAAAACGAAAGTAGCCTACATGGTGCCGTACTTAAGATGACTAGCATTTCTCACGATTACAACAAAACCAGCGAGAATGTTGGATGTTTCAAAAGAATTTATTTATTAATAAATTTTCCGATCGTATGGGGATAAAATGCTTTAACAGAGGAGTTGCTGTATTGAGGGAATTGTCCAAGCATTCAAATTGTTGGTAGCGGTTTCTTCTATTAAAAAAATACTTCTTGGTTGAAAACTTTATACTGATTTTTTTTTTATATTATAAAGGTGGCAGACAGGCTGGCGGCCCACTTGATGGTAGGTGGTTACCGCCGCTTAAGGACACAAGCAACACCAAGGGGAGTGCTAGTGCGCTGCCTACCCTAGAATACGAGACATAGACAAACAAAACGTAATATTTGTTAACAAGTTTTAGTAGTTGATTCGTGAAAATTAAAGTATCGTGTCGATGAAAAAGATTTTACCTAGGTACAATATAATTAATATTACCTTTACAAAATTAAAGCTATTAATGTAATTTACAAAGAGGAGCTTATATGTACTCGTATATTAATTTGCAGTGTTTAAGTGAATACGTAGCGTAAGTAAATAATAAATAATTTGTAAAAGTCGCGCAGGTCTAATAATATATAGACATTCTAATCCATCATGCCTATCTTTCTTTCGGCACGCGGACGATTTGTCAATATTTTGCTTTCCTACTAGTGATGAATGAAATGTGTAATCATAGATAATCCATAATAAGAAAATTCAATAGCAGAAATAAGTAAAAAGACGATAGTGCGGAAACACCAAAAATTGATAGGGAAAATTTGATAAGTATTTGACGTCTACAAAGAAGGAAAGGGAAAAAGCTATAATAGTGACGAAATTAAGAATCTTATATTTTAAGACATATATTTTAAGACAATTTTAAGACATAACACTAAAGTACTAAGTAAGTAATTGTAATAGCTCAGCTGAAAATGCTGGGAACTCCTTATCAAACACCGACTTTTATGAATTTAAATTCGATTTCGTCAACTATTTTCAAAACCGAGGGTATATTTTTTACTATATTATATTTGAAGGCAATAAAAGCAACATTATGAACGTGATTTACTCTAATAAATTAAAAATAATTATCATCCTATCTGACATAATGTTTTCGATATAAAAATTGATTCATTATTTTATCAAAATGCTCTACTCTATCAACAGATTATTGTATATAAGAAATGAGACGAATTGGGTCAAACCCGATTCTATAGCTAAGTAATAGCTATTTACATTTTTCTTAATCATAAACAATTATAACAACAATTATATCATAAAAATATAACAATTTGTATGTTTGTAATAAATGAATTTAATGAATGAATGAACTACTAGACCGATTTTGGAAATTCTACATTATCAAGCTACACAGTAATACAAGTAATACATACATAGGCTGATAGAAAGCTACATTGACATAGGCGACGCGGGCGAAGTTGCGTGCAAGAGCTAGTCAGATATAAAAGCTCTAACTAAATTAAGTGTAGAATGTAGATAAGTTTCTGTTTATTATATCCGTAATAGGTTTGATATATGTTACATTTTGGTGAAAAGAATTAATGGTCAATTTTTTGCCAATATTCAGTATAGTGATAAAAAAAAAAAACAATTTTACACCATATGCACAAAATTCCAGTTCAGTCAAATTAATTGATATCGCATGATTAAATCGCGCCAGATTTTCCGAACAAAAACTTCAATTTTCAATCGTACCGTCATACAAAACCTGTAAAACTATTTGGACTAGCAAATAATTCATAGTTTGTTACGAATCAGTACATGAAAAATACACATGTAAAATAAAGAGAAAATGAATATCACCACTGAGGGACCGCAAGATGTATAAACAAAAAAACAACAAGACGTATAAACAAAACAAGAGCAAGATGTATAACAATTCAACGAATTTATAAATTAAATCCCATTTTATCTGAGATAAAAAACCAAATGAAATGACAAAGTGAGATTATATTTCCATCCAAAAAACAGGCAAGCGAAAAATTCAATCGCGTAATCTCTAGTACAAAAAAATGTTTCACAAAATACTTATGAGGACTTGAGATTCAGCTTTTCCCTAGTTGCAAATTGTTGCAGATATTAGATAAGAGATGCTTATAACAAATTATCTATTGGAAATCTTGTAAAAAAATGTTATAAACATATTATATGAATTTTTAGACTTAAACTGACTTAGACGTAGACTAAGTCCGTTTAGACTTTAGACAACTTTGTTTAACTTTTAGATATTTAACTTTTACATATAAGATTGTAATTAACAAATACATATATTTTATGACATTTGGTGGCTCTCAAGATAAAAAAGAAACCTACAGCACAACTACATTAGTTTTATTTTATACTAAAATATACGTTTACGTAAATACCGTCGTCAAATCAGTCAATCAGCATGCTTGAACAAGTCTTGCTTGAGAAGTCCACATCCAAAATAAGAAAACTCCTACATTATAAGGTAGGCGAAAACTTAATGATCCCAACCGGAGACCTTTAAATCTGAGTGTTCTTCAATTTCACGAGTGGAATAAGAATAATGATCACTGGCTTACTTCGACGCATGGGTAGACCCGCCAATCCTCATTACCATTCAGAATCGTAATTAATGTTATTATAGTGTATAGTATACATAGATTAACAGACGGCCTTATTATTTAATCAGTTGGTGCCCGAGACTTCGTCCGCGTAGAAAAAGAAAATATATGAGCAATATATCGCTATGACGACGATTGCGCCACCACGAGGAGAGTGGCGTAATTTTTATATATTTTTAAACCATTTTCTTAGGATAAAAAGTATACTATATTAAAATCCAGGTAATAAACTATTAGTGTGCCAAATTTTATCTAAATCCGTTTAGAAGTTTTTACGTGAAAGTACATACATAGTACATCCATCCAGTATCACAAACTTTTGCATTTATAACTAATAGTACTAGGTATTACTTAACTTTTACTACTACTACAGAATAAGTACATCAAGTAGCTACTACTACTACTACTACTACGCGTAACTTTACTCATCGCGGAATACTAATATATCTACTCTCTGATATCTAATCGTGTTAGGATGATTAAGAAATTTGAGTCAAACTAATTTTAAACAATAACCAAGTAAATGTATTTAAATGTAAATGCAAGGAAAAATGAATTTTTTTTAATGATTGATTTTATTAATTTTTTTTAACCATATATTGTATCAAAGTTAATTTCTACCATAAAATTAAATTCTACCATTTTGCCGTGTCACGCGAGTTGACACGGCAAAATTATATGAGATTTGTAAGTTGTCACGGAAACCGGCTAAATGGAACAATTACCACTAAAAGGGTGAAGGGTGAGATAGAACGAAGTAAGTAAGTATACGATGAACGGAACAAACAAAGTTACTTCGGCCACTCTGTAGAGCAAAGTATTAGTAAGTGTATATTACTCTGTAGTAGTAAGTGATTTTATTGTATGTAAGAAGAAAATTACGAATAGTAATAATGAAATGAAAACGATGCGTTTTTTAAATACTAGGCAAACAGTTCCACTAGGTAAGGAGAACAATATACGTAGATAATTATTGTGTCTTTTGGAGTAAGCTTTTGGAGAAAACATGCTCGGAAATCTAGGCATTCTTGTACTAAAAACAAGCCGCGAAGTTTGTAATTCTTGGCTCATGCATTTCTTTCTCGGCCTAGGTCAAGAATGTTGTATGAAAATTCATTACTGACCGCTGCTCAGCCCGATGAAATCTAGTAGGCCGCGGCGAGCGCATGCTCATTTGATGACTGGGTTGTTTTATTCTAATTAAAACCGTGTATATGTAAAATGAGTTCCAATGATGAAAGCGACACTGCAATGGATTGCACTCCGCCTAATTTAAAAGAAAAAGCTAAATTAGCTATGGAAAATTTATTGCCGGCAAAAAGTAAGGAGAAATACATGAAGATGTACGAAGCTTTTATGCAATGGAGAGAGCAAAACCAAGCAAGAACTTTTTCAGAAAGTGTGTTTTTTAGCCTACTTCAGTGAAATCAGCAAAATTAAAAAGCCGTCTACACTATGGGCAACGTATTCTATGTTACGTTGTACGTTGCAACTGAAACATGACGTGAACATTAAGACATATGATAATTTGAAATCCTTTTTGAAGCGTCAATCAGCTGGATTTAAGCCCAAAAGATCTAAAATATTTACTGCTGATAATGTTACCAAGTTTTTAAATGAAGCGCCTGATGATCAATTTCTAGTATAAAGGTTACTAGAAACTTAACATTATTATAGTAATGTATAAGTTCTGGAACATGGTATTACGTTAGTCTAGTTTTTTAACATACATAATATGTTAAAAAAATATTTATTTAACGTTAATTAATTTTTTAATAATTTTTTCATATTATACTTTTTTTTTGTATCCTTTGTTTGATTATTTCCTCACATTTATTAAGAAAAGCACTATACCAGCCTCGACCGGAATGAGGATTGCCGGACTCAGTTCTTTGTCAAGGCCTCGCTAAAGCTCGGCCTTGAAACCACTTCGTCCGGCAATCCGTCACTTCCCGGACTCTGCAGTAATGTACTATTTCCTTTTGACGGTAGCTTACTGCAATAGATTAACGAACTGCAATCGATCTCTGTGAAATGGCTGACTAATAAAGTAGATTACTTACTGCCCTCATTATTTGGGGGATTAGCCTAATTGATTTCTTAAATTAATGTTTAAAAAAAATTAAAAACATTAGTTTAAGAAATCAGTGCCAGAAATAATGAATTAATTAAAATAAAGGGGTACAAAAATTTTAATGTGAAACCGTACAATTAATGAAGTATGATACTAAGTGTCTTTTTAAAATGTTTTATAACCGATAATTATCAAATTTAGTAATAACAGAATATCTTTCATCAACAATCACTCCAATGATATGTCTAAATAAAGTACCTTTTAATTAATACAAGTGTTGTAGGTATAATGAACTAGGCTTGTATAATGGAATCCACACAATAGACCGGTGGAAAACTCAGTACAATATACATTCAGACCAAGGTTAATTTCGATCAGTTCGTTTTAATTAAAATTGAAAGGAAATGAATTTGCATCGATGCGAAATGTATTTTTCAAACACATAAGTAATGTATGAAATATGCAAGTGTACTTATTGCATAAAATGACATTCTGAAGGTTCTATTATAATCTATTATAATGTAGCTATAATAAATGTTTCATTGTAATATTGGAACAAATTTTGATTGTTAAAAAATCTCTACACAGTACCATAAATTTGGCAAATTTACAAATTTCCTAACTGGTAGAAACAGTTTACTATACAGTTACAGATAATCACTTTTGTTTTGTACCAGCTGAGACAAAGGTGAAATCCATTAACTAAACAGTATTAAGGTATTATTAAGTTATTAAAAGACTTGCAAACAATAATTTTACATAATTAAACAATAATATTGAATGAAATTTTTCCGCAAATTATATACATAAACCTTCCTCGTTTATCGCTCTTTCAATCAATGAAAACCTTTGGGCGGTTTAGAAGAAGAAACCTAAGATTTTTCTAGGATAAAAAGCATCCTATAGTTTAATCTAGGTAATAATCAATAAATCAGTGAAATCCGCATTAAAATCGGTTAAGCAGTTTCTGAGATTAGTGTGCATCAATGCACAGACAAATAGACAAAGGGCAAAAATTCTAAAAACTCTTTTTTGACCTCGATAACATGAAACATTTTTTTTTTAATAACAGTAATGTACAGACACGGCTCTTAGATATATTAGATAATAGAGGAAGATATCATCGATACAATATAGATAAATATATAGAAGTAATAAACTCTCGTCATTATTCGGTAACTGTAAATGTTAAAGAACTTGCAAGAGTTCTACAAGTATTTTATAACAGATTTTAGATTGATACCGATAACTATGGTTTGGTGCTCAATCATTATTGGCGTCTATCGGTTACTTAGCTAACTCTGAGCCATGTACCATGATTGGTTTATGATTTTTTTTCGTAATATTTATAAAGTTACTAAATATTTAAAAAATAAAAAGAAACTAAAGTCGGATCCTTTTTTGTAAAAGATTATATTTCAAATAGTCATCTACTTCGAGTTTGTATCTTATACTACTTCTTTTACATAGTATAATTTGAAGTCGTTTTCCACGGCTGAAATCCTGTAATTCTATTCTAACTATTGGTGAAAGAATTTTTTAAATCGGATGAGTAATTTTGTATCCTCCTAGATTTTAAATTTTCTCTTAGTCTACTCCTAACTAGTATGCAAAAAAAGTCGATGAATGCATTAACGTGACACTAAATATGCTATATACGCTTTTAAATAACTAATCTGTACTCACCTCCACGATGTACAGCAAATGCCTCAGATAATGCGCTTCCGTTATAATCAGCTCACGGATTACTGCTTGTCTAGACTCCTCGGCTGCACCGAGCACTATTAAAAAAAACATTATTTAATTACATAAACAATATATTTAACATCATTTGTAATTTTATATTTTAAAGATAAAAAAATGACAAAAAGAATGGTATCCTGAGTTTCTTTCGGGGTAACCCTGGTAAATTTAAATTTATAATGACGACCGTAAGAGTTTCTTGGAGACACTTAATTGATAAAATATTTTGATTTTGATTTTTGATTTTAACACTAGCGGACCGCCCTGGCTTCGCACGGATTTTTTGCTAATTATATATAAAAAGACTTCCTCCTTTAACGCTCTTTCCATTAATGAAAACCGCATTAAAATCCGTCGCATAGTTTCAAAGGTCGGCTCTAAGTGTTACAAGCTCTAAGTTTACAAGAAATTTTTAATACCTATCCATAAATTTAAGGCATGTAATTTATATGGAATTTTACGGTTTTAATGTAACGTTTTTTATTTTATAGTTTTTAGTTTATACTTTTTAACTATATTATTATAAATATTTAGCGTTATAATAATAAATAATAATTATAAAAATATGTTATATAGGAAATATATTACTAAACTGTTGGTGAAACGTTTGCGTTGCAAGTAAATTTATCCACAATGCTAATAGTTCATAAAGTAAGTTATTAGTTTCCTGAAGCTATATGCATTCGATGTGATGAGCTCGTGTTTACCTAAAATTGAAGTTGGTATTTACCTCATGCAGGTTAACTAAATAGTCTATGTAATGTTTGCTTATGTTTGATGCATAAGCAAACATTACATAGACTATTTTCACAGGCTTTTCACATTTAGTAATGAATTTCAGTGGGGTTCTAAGTCAATTAAAAACATTGAATAATTAGTATAGTGATGAGTTCTATGTATAAGAGTGTTTTCACACTATCCGATACTATATCGGTAGCCGATAGCCGATTCCGATGAAATCGTCCCGATTCGGTCACTTTCACGATATTTTATGCGGGCAGGTATAGTTTGGTTATAACAGACTGTTATAGAAAACTTTATTTGCTGTATTTATTATACTTGAGACACAAAAAATTATCTGTCCACAGACAGTATTGGACAAAGCAGTATGAAATGCTCCTTCTGAATCCTAGCTTTTTTCCAAAGCTATTAAAATTATGAAAATTATCTTTAAAATGGTTGTTTCGGTATTCGACAGGTTCGTTTTTGGACAGAATGGAATGAATGGATTTTGTGTTCCGAGAATCTGCTTCGAATTAATAATTATCGCATTGTTGTAGCGTCCATTTTTAATCGGTGTGTAATGTGTGTGTATCACAGATTAAAAATGGACGCTGGGATAACGGGAAAATATATCACTTTTACTTTAAAATTTTAAAGTAAACTGTCATTTATTCGACATTCGAAAAATTTGTCATAAGGACACTTGTATTTGCGGTTATACAAGTTATACAATTATGAGATTTAAAAAGGAACAATTTTTGAGATGGGATAAAATAATTGAACTCGCGACACTGTCATGTAATGTAATCATTGATGTAGCTGATATTAATTTAAAATAATTTAAAAAAAGAATATTTTTTGAGATGGGATAAAATCATTGAACTCACGACACTATCATAAAATGTAATGTAATCACTGTTGTAGCTGATATTAATTTAAAATAATTTAAAAGAAAGAACAATTTTTGATGTGGGAAAAACCATTGAACTCGCGACCTGTTAGGTAATGTAATGTTTCGTAATGTTTTTGTTAAGCTACGTTTTCACTTCTGACGTGCAGTCCTACGACTGACATATATATATATATTTGGATGGTAATATCCGGAACCACTGCACTTATTTGCGAAAATTGCAAAAATTGCACTTGGGTCTATAATTATAATAATTATAAATCCATTATTAATAAAAGAGATGGTTCCTATACAATTAAAACGGCGTCAAAGCCTTCTCCCACCTAAGCGTGTATTTGTCTACGGAATAATGAAATCGTTTAACTGATTTATTCGGACGATTAAACTACTACAAAGAAGCGCAGACTTAAATAAAATTTGAAGAGATGCACGAAAATGTTCCGTCAATTGTCTTTCTCGCTCATTTGCCTCCAAACGTCTTTGTAATCGTGAAAGGTTGTAATCATAAATTGATTCATTGCTACTCTTAAGCGGCACAGACAATCGCAGGTTCGAACCCCATTTGAGCCTGAACTGTTTTATTTTCGACTTCATGTGTAGAATTATTTGATAACTTAGTCCGCGGCCCTCTTCTTAGGTGTTAAAGCATTTATTCAATCTTTAATGCTCATTTATTTTTGACACTATCCCTCGGGAGCAGACTTTTTTCTGGATAAAAGTTGCCATATATCCTTTTCTGTATCCCTGATCAACGTGTATCAAAATTTCATAATGATCGGTTGAGTTTAATAAGGCGTGAAAGAGTAACAAACAAAAAACTTACTTTCGCATTAATGATAGCCAGGATTTATTTGCAGAAATGTTACACATGCATACACATAGACAAAATTCGTTAGCTATGAATTTATAAGTGACGAAACACTATGAACTCTTCAAAAAATATGAAAGTCAATCAAAACAGAAGTTATTTGTTTTCCTAACGCGGTAAAAACCGATAACATTTTTCAGTTTACTTGGTTCTTTGGTGTAATTTATATTCATTATTATAATGGCGGTGGTTCTGCCCAAGTCAGGGCTAAAACAATGTGTAGGAATTTCTCAGTAAATTGTATGAACAAGTTAATATTATGTGTTCCAATATTTTTGTCCAGATTATAAGTATTATTTTTTAAAAGTATATGATGTAATTTTTTTTATTTGAATAAAATCTGCTAAAAAATTCTAAATTTAGTGAGATCTAACCATAGAGATTCGGTATCATATGAAATTTTAAAATGGCCGAGTTAGGTCCTCTGAACAAGTGTCCACAAACGTTATTAACAATATTCCCTTGGACAACACATTTCAATTTGCACAATACTGGTGGGGCTTTGATACTCTTGATACTTTGATACTCTTGTCCTTTTATACCTTTATGGATTTAACTAAGGTCGATGTTATGAAGGACCATGTTTGGGGATGCTTTTTTGAAAAGGTGGTTTCGGTAATTTACATTTGTTTACCGGGACCCAGGATGCTGCCGAGATGCTCAAAATCTATGAAAAAGCTTTATTGTCTTCTGATATAAATTTAATGTTATTTATCTAGGAAAAAATTAGAAAGCACTGTGGCAATCGAAGCAATTCTCTAGTAAATACTTCTTCTTTGAAGAAGTATTTTCTCAATGTCATGTCTCGCAAAACTGTTTGGTTTTCAATCATACTAGGATATGGAATAGATTTCAAAAATAGATCCTTTTAACGAAGACCGAGATCTGAGAGAACACCCAACCAGCAAAATCGTGTACTATAGCAATCGAGAGAACGTTTTCGGAATAACTTTTTGTGTTTCATGTATGTCCTATAGCAATGATGGAAACGTTTACTCAGGCAGATTTTGGCGCCATTAGACAGCTCTTTAATGACATAGCCGAGTTATTGTGGCTCCCACATCACAGTTTATTACTATAATTGTGGTAAAACAGTGTCGAAGAATACATTTTAAGGTTTTAAAGGTAATGTTGTTACCCTTTCATCACTAAAAGGTTACATAAAAGGAACAATGACTCTATTAAAGAACTTTTTTGTACTTTATTAGAGAAGGTGGAGCTTTTAATGTACCACTTACTACAAGTTTAATGATGGCGTCGTTTCTTGCGTGTGGTTTAGAAAAGTGTTCGTTTTGTGCAATAAAAAAAAGTGATGTTAACTTCTTGATATAAAGTGATATTGAAAAAAGTGATGTTAACTTATTCACGACTTGTAATATTTACAGTTTTTATTTTTTAAGACGGAAAATTTCTTGCGACCAAAATTTTTCTAATAGAGTACATAAGTATTTTTAACAAATTTTTAATGCCCCCCCTTTTTTTACAGTATTTATTTTATTAAAATCTATTAAAAATATTAAAGTCTTGAGAAGTACTATTAAGTGACTAAAACGTATTTGCGTGCTTACTATAGGCTTAGTATACAGATATTAAAGCAGACATGTGCAGCCATGATTAAATATGGTTCCTTTGTAATTTTTGACTGATACATTTGACTTAGGTAAACTAAGCACAAATATTCAAAAAATATAAAGACTATTTTTTTGACCTTAGTAAAATAAGTACAACGTGTACAAATTGTTTTTTTGAAAAAAATGTTTAATGTACAGACAGCTAAGCAAAATAGTGGACTGATGTTGTATAAAAATAATATAAAATTTCTTACAGGAGGTTTAGGTTGCAAAATAGTAATGGAATGCTACTTTAATATATCCTAAATGTGTTATAACAGTGACAAAAACTCTGTAAAGTCACTATGTGATATACTAGCAGCGTTAAAACTGTTTGATGACTTTTTAGCGTTAAAAGTATGTTCTCGTAGCAGTTATAGCATTTGCGCTATAGTAGCCATTTGTAAGCTTTTATCGTTCTGATTTGCTATATAATGGTAATATCAAATACACCTATAGTGCATTATTGTTCTATAGTTGTGTTTTTGCCACTATTAAAACATTGCACTATAATACTTATTTGGGAGCTATAATAACACAAATTTGCTTCAAACCAGTTACGGTTAAAGCGTTAATAGTGCAATATGGTCCTATAAAGGGCTTTAGAGAAGTCAATTACAGCACTGAGTTAAAGGCGTTGTCTAAGATTTTCACGTAAACGGTTACAACACCTATTATTGTTGCCTAAATGCTGTTTAATTTTATAAAGCTGAAATGCTGTATAAGTCGCTACTATAGAATAAACGGTTCTAACGAATACTTTAATAACGCTTATTTACAACTTTTTAGTAATAAGAACATTTCTTATTGGACTACTTTGCTGGTTGGGCACAGTTTATTCAGCCCAGATGACAGCGGTACGTATTAAATTTGTTAAGCTGTATTCTTTGTTTAGATGACTATAGTAGCCTATATATGCAGGCAGCATGAATGCGAAATAATGGAACGGTTTGGTGTGAGGCGGCGTTGGTAAATGGTGTGGTGTTGTAACAGGCGTGGTGATCAATGGGAGGCCGCTTCGGTGCGCGCCGCGGCGAAATCGTCGATGTACCTACGTCGTAAGGGGATGGTTCGCGTGCCCGCCTAGCGTGCCGGCAATCTACTTGATCGATGCCGACTTACGAATACTGTTCCCTCCATAAAATCGTCGATTACATTTTAAGAAAGCTAACACATTTTCATATGCGCTATTTTTCTCAAAATCTATACATAAGCAATTAGGGGTTACTATTTTTCTGTTCTCGTCCCATTTGCAATCCACTACTAAGCGCATGGCTTCTTATTAAGAGAGGAGATACGAACTATCAACACCCTTGCCAACAGAGGATTGGAAGAGCTTCACACCACTTCAAAAGATTGATGGTATTCCTGGGCACGATCCCTAACGATATTTTAATTCAAGGTTATAGAAAGCGGTTATTATTTGTAATCTAAAAAAGAAAACGAAAACGAAAACTCGTAGATGTGCAGGCCCGATAGAGATTCCAATTGGTGTCAACCGTGGAAGTCACCAACCGCATCACTACCAATCTGGGCTATCACTACTAATAGAATGTATCCATAGATTCAGACGCTAAAACCCTTTTAAGTACGTTCGCTTATACAAAAAATTACATACATTATTTTCTACTCCTCGGCTAAGTTAACTCGGAATATCTTCGGATTATGAATCCCTATGACACGAAACCTCCTCGCTTTCATCATGCGATTTATACAATTGTAGCGCCCCGAAACTACGTAATCGGCGCGGGGTGAGGAGTTATCTAACTTGAGCAAGAAAATATAAAGAAAAGAAATAAACAGAACAAAACAATGCTTAAATTATAAGAATAAATAAACAAAAAAAGAATAGAAGCAGATTGTTAATTAGGTTAAACTATCTATCTGTAAGGAAAAAAAAATGAAATGCTAATTTGACAATACGAAATACCAATATGCGAATCAAAGACAGGTGTAGATTTTTGAAGAGCACCAATTTTTTTAAGAAAAAAATCTCTTGGTAGGCTATGGTTCACTTTAATAATAATATGCATATATTTTTGAGTAAATGGATTCCAATATTATAAGCTCCAGACTGTTTCTCTTTTTATTGTATATTTGTTCATCAAAAATGTCACAATAAAAGAGAAGTAGATAAGTTAGGTCAAGTGCGCTGCACCGTCGACCACTATGGACACACGTCAGCAATTCCGTTGCGATACGAGAATTTGAGTGGTTACGATACTTTCCGAACACAAGAATTTTTAACTGTTTTTTAGGTTATTTCGGTATTCGACAGATTCGTATTGATTGACAGATTCGTATTGTATTTACTTGCCTATTCAACTATATTTTGACAGCTGTTTTTAATTTTTTTTTTACTTCAGAATTCAATAAAAAATGTTTTTTCTTATTAAAATTTATAATATAAACCACACGTCTGCCATTAAAAATTGGAACAATATATACAAATAATTTCGTTGATGTATTTCCCTGTTAGTGGATGAGGAATAGTTTGGAAAGCGGCAGTGTCGCATTACTCGGGTATCATTATTCATAAAATAAAATATAGGCCTGTCTCTTTGTCATCAGGGCTAACATGTTTTGTTCCTTATGCCATAACTATTTTATGTATATTCTTTAGTGAGATTTAAGATAATGCATCCTCCGCTACCCTCTACCAATTTCATACCCTTTATAATTATACTACTAAAAACTCGGTAATGCACTTGCTGCACCTATGGCATTGCTTGCGATTAGTTGACGGCAAACATCTACCAACAAGTGAACCGTCAGCCTACCTGTTGACCTTTATTGACCTTTACATAAAAAACAACTAAAGCGGAAACTAATAGTGGGAACTAGTAGGGGGAATAGTGTTATGAGTTTCTTATATAATTATGAGCTTCTAGTTAGTTAATCTCGTACGGAGGAGAAGCTCATACTCATATCAAGAGTAGTGGGAAATTACAGATTTGATTTCCTTGAGATACTTAATTGAGTGGTCGTTGTGTACATTTTAAGCTTTATTCGGAGTTCTGAATAAATAAGTATTTTGTCACTATATTCACTTCAATCACCCAAATAAATAATTGATGATTTTAAAAATGGATTAGCAGATTTCACACGGATTTGTGGAATATATGAATATATGCAGAAATTTAAAGAATGTCGTCTTCGCGATTTCATTGGGCCATAAACTAAATGAAAGCAAATGAGTTTAAAGTTATAACAACATAGTTAACTTAATAGATGAGACTCAACCTCAAAGACGAGTTAAAAGTTGAAAGACTAAAATTAGCTTGAAGCGCAAATCGCTAAGGTTTACACCGCCTTTAGTAAAATCCCTAAGATACTAGTCAATGCGAAAGGGCTTAAACACGGTTCAGTTACTTTCTACGATAATTTACAAATAATGCATAACAATAAACTCTTCAATAAAACAGATTTACCATTATGTTTGCGTGATGTAGTTATGCTTAGGTATGAGTTCATTCACTCAACACATTACTACCACTTACTACGCCGTATGACAAACGGCTTACACAAATAGGATGGACATTTTTATGGGGTAGTGACACACCATAGATATGTGTCATTATGAAATTAAAAGAGATTGTGTCCGTCTATGACTTAATTTTGTTAATGACTTATTTTTTATTACTTATTGATTTGTATACGGGAAAGCATATGTGGAAAAATTGTGTAGGGTGTGTTAGATGAACAAAGTTACGGAATTCGGCTAGTATTATACACATTTTAAATGCTACCAGACCGACGTAACCGGTTATGATATAGGACGAACGGTTTTTCCTACATTATTCTCAAAATGCTCTTACATTATGAAAAGCACGAAAAATCGATAACTCGATAAGAATGACTCAACGAAATTTGAAACTTATGTTGTATGAAGCAATAAGAAAGTTTTTGAATTAGATGTTTTAATGAAAATTTTTCTAGATTTATAAAACACTCCTCCGCCGTGTCTGTCTGTTTTAAGCTGTTTTCTAATTTAAGCACCTTGTAGGGAATGTTTTGCAGTTTACAAAACTACTGTAATTTTCTGTGCGACCATTATTGCCCGAGTAATAGATTGTCAAAAGTCAAAAATGACTTTTTTGTTTTGATCGACGATAACTCAGTGACAAATCATCGTACAGAGCTTATCATCGTACAGGTCAAATTGTAGGGAATTAAATTTTCTAAAAGAGCTTTAGAAAATTTAATTGCCATTACAATACAAAAAATATATTACGGCTCGTAGACCAATTTCAAGACGAGCAAAAATGTTGAAAAAAAATTTTTCATTGGTATTCTGACGATTACTCATAAACCGCTAACGAGAAAAATATTTGAAGCTCGGATTTAAAAACAAGAGACTTGAAGCTACAATTTCCTTTTTATAGAGCTCTGTATGATTATTTCCTTCGAAGTTACAGCCTGTTGAAAATTACCTAAAAATTTGGATTTTTTTATATCCTTTAATTTTTAGGTTTAGTATAAATATACATATAACAAAACAATGTATGGTGGGATTGTGTCTCTTTTATAGGTCCATATCTTTTATGGTTCTATGTCATGTGTCATATGCATATATCTTTTAAGGATAGCTTACTCTACCCATTGTAATTTCTAATAAAATTATCATAAGGTATATGTAATGCGGTGTATGGAAAATCTATTCAGACGGATACAGTATTAAACATTACCAAATTAATTACTTTAGTTACCTTAAGCATATCATACACATTATAATAGCCATTTACAATGAACATCTTAGTAGTTATCGTAAATTAAAAGCTACGCGCGAGAAAATAAATTTAAGCGGTCTCACAACTATGCGACGCGACGGTTAGTGTGGTTTTAATGTTACATATATAACATAAATCTAATTCATACTCGATGCAACAAGCTAATGCAAAAAAGCTATGCTGCAGGTACTACCCGTGCGCCGTGAAGCCTGGCTGGGTTGCTAGTTTTAAATATGTTTGAACATGTCTCTTAGACATCGAACCATTTTGCACGTGTCAACAACGCACGCTGTAGGGACTGAATACTGCTGGAACACAATTCTCTCGAAAATTTCCCACGTGGGGTTCATTTGAAAAAAAAAAAAGGGTTCGGCCTGGTTTGTATTGTAGCCTGAAATGCGATTTAATGCTGTTTTGTTTGATATCCTACTTATATTATAAATGCTTGTTTGTGAGGATGGCTGCATGGATGTATGGATGTTTGTAACTCACGAAAAAAACGCCTCAATGAAGTTAGATCATTTATTTCCTGGATTAACTAACCTATATAATAGAATACTTTTTATGCTCATAAATTTTAGGTTTCCGAGAGATTGTCTAAAAATATAAACTATTCAATTACTATTGAATTATTATTGACATGTAATGTTGGACGCGTGACTTTTATTCTGAATAATAATCTGTTATGATAACTATGACAGCTAACATGATTTATTTGTTAACTACATTACACGACCCGTCTATCAGATTTGCACCAAATTATGTATATATTATATTGTTTACAATGTACGGTGTGTTGGTTCACACGTGTATTGTGTGTTACCACATACTGCCGACAACTAGGTATTTAATAATTTACAAACGCGTATAAAAGCTCAAGTCACCACAATATGGGTGGCAAACATACTTAGTTCGTTAGTAGATTTTAGTTGAGTGTTTATAGAAGTAAGCTTTATATAATACAGTGTACCTCTATAATAGAGCTTGTATAAATATTACACATAAATATTGACATTTTGACAATATACACACTGTTTTTGGTTGGATAAATGAGAACTATCATAACATAAACAATGTTTTCGGTGATATACTCGTAATTAAGCTCATTTCTTTCTTTCTTTCTTTCTTTCTTTCTTTTCTCTCGCGAATGAAATGATAATGTGATCATTTTCATTCTATTTATTGTATTTATTCTATAATTTGCCAAAAATATAATAATAGGGGTTAAAGTATGAAATTGCCGTTTTATTGTAATAGGTTCGAATTGACATAGAACCTTCATGGTTTGAGATTTTTGAGTGAAACTTTTTTCATACGGTACCTATGTAGTTCTTCTTTTAAAAAATGTGCAACATTCGATTATCAACTTTCAGTTGTTTTTTTTATTCAGCTTAGACAATAAAGATGGATACTTTGAAAATTCGTGTGATTTTTGAATACGAGTTCCGACACGGAACTAACGCGGCAGAAACAGCTCGCAATATTAATGTTGCGTTTGGAGAGGGGACTGCTAATGAACGCACTGTGCGATTTTGGTTTAAACGCTTTCGTGATGGAAACTTCGATTTGAAGAACGAACCACATGGAAGACCGCCCACACAGGTGAATAACAATGATTTGAAAGAGATGGTGGAAGCCGATCCGAGCCAAACTACCCAGGAATTAGCGGCATGGTTTAACGTTACCTTACCAACAATATTGACTCATTTGCGTCAAATCAATAAAATAAAAAAATATGAAAAATGGGTGCCTCATGATTTGACTGATCTGCAGACTCTACAGGAACTGCAATTAGAAACCATTCGTCACCCTCCGTATTCGCCAGACCTTGCTCCAACGGACTACCATTTTTTTCGTGATTTGGACAATTTTCTGCGTGATAAAAAGTTTTCTTCTCAGGAGGCAGTGCAAAATGCTTTCACACAGTTTGTCGAATCTAGATCACCAGAGTTCTATCGCAAAGGCATAAATGAGCTTCCTATTAGATGGCAGCAATGTATAGATAATAATGGTAATTATTTTGATTAAATAAATATGTTAAATTAAAAAAAAAAACGAATTTTTATTTTTCACTACAAATCGGCAATTTCATACTTTAACCCCTAATATCATTAGAGTCTTATTATAGATCGAAGTAGAATGTAAATATATGAATATAGTGTGGAAAAATAGGTCGGGCCCTGGAGGGAAACTACCTTAAATCCTTAAGTTAGCTCATTTTACACAAATGTTTGTTAGAGAAATTTTATCCTGAATCCTATCCTATCGATTAGTATAATAAAATAGCGAGTGTTTGTTTTTTTAATTTTAGTTGGTTCGAGTCACGTACGAGGCAAGCGAGTTTTAGAAAATCTTTGAATGCAGTTTTGTTTCTTTTTAAAAATAAAGGAATGTTTCCTTTATGTAAATTGAGCCAACTTAAGGATTTAAGGTAGTTTTCCCCCAGCGCCCGACTTATTTTTCCACACTGTATATGTAAATATATGAAATGTTTAATATTAATTAAAATGTTGATGTTATTGAAGTAATGTTTGTCAAATTAGTACAAGGTCGATATTTATTAAGACACTCTGTTACTAAAACAAAAATCCGTTTGTAGTTAGTTCACTTATATCTTATCGGAACTAGTAAGACCAATAATTTTTAAGCACGTAATAAATTTCAAATTCAAATTCAAATTAATTTATTTGCTTAATATGGTTATATATAAATTGTTGTGAAATTTAATAAATAATGTCCACATATTAACAAGCGGTGTGTATAAATCTAAAAAGCAAACAGTAATTTTTCCAATATAATATGTAATTAAATAATAATTGTATTTATTTTTATGCTATATTTATGTAGTCATAGACGTCGCTTGCACTATATAGTCTCATTATTTAGAAAGTCATTCAAGTGAGATGAAGCTCAGAAATAGAAAAATTCGATAAACCACATCTTTGGTAGAGAGGGGCTTAAATTAATTGAAAGATAAAATGAATGTTTTAAAGTCACTAGAGATACTAAGCTTTAAAGTATTATATAGATGAGATTACTTATTCGTTTACTACTGAGCAATTTTCCTAATGCATTATTCGAGGAACATCTTTGAAGAAACAGTGGTTTCAATGTTTTTTAATATAATAAAAAGTTTTATAAATGTTCTACACATTTTTTTTAAGAGTACACGTGCAAGAACCCTAGTTTTTATTAACTGTACACGTTTTTAATCTGACATATTTATTGTTTTGCAGGATAGTTTGAAATGAACTGTGCAGTTTGAATTTAAAAAAAATATACAATGAAAGTAATGTCTATAATCCCTCTTCAAAGTGAAATGAAAATAATACGACAATAATAAAAGGTTTTAAAAATTGTTAAATTTAATAACGATGAAAGAGTATTTTAATAACCGGAATGCTACCTAGTTCTGGATTGAAATGAGTTTTATTATTTGATTTTGTTTGGTTCTCTGAACACTACTTTAGTACATTCTAACACAACCTAGTAAATGATTTAATTTTAATGTTTTGATTTTAATAACAGAGATATGGAAACCATAAATTGAATTAATTAATTAACAAGAAAAATTACAAGCCAAGTTGTGTTGCTAAGTCATTAATATAGAACCTCGCCTCTTTTGATTAAGAATCACCTTTGATTTAGTGGCCGTTAATAAATAGGTGCTATTTCGAGAAGTCAAAGACTAATATAGTTAGAAAGAATCGTGCCATCCCATTGGTCAATAAGTTTGTGGATGTATCAATAGATCATGGGGGTGAAATAGGCAGACGTCGCGCCGGTGGCATCACGATTGATGGCTGCTAGGTCGTCGTGACCTCGTCCCGAACTACAATACATCACAAAAGCACCGTTCTCGCGCGGTAACACAATTTCTTCACCCACTAAGTACTTTATAAATTGCTTTGGTTTATATACTCCGCTTTGAGTCTACCTAAAATGAACACCTGCGCCCTTTTTATTTGCAGCATCGTTACACATTTACATAATTTCAGTGTATTATCATAATGTTTCCTAAAGAAATATACATAATATATACCTGCGCGCATATTTGTCTCTCTGTAAGCGCAATAAATTGAAGTATGTTCGGAGAGGTACCTACTCAGTCAATATTCTTTGTTTGCTTGGGCTTTTCTTAAAATGCCTATCACAATTTGGAATAGAGTAACACTGATTTTTCTTGTGTTGCTCATTTTCAAAAGATTTATGTTTACAAGGTCGGTTTTTAAAAAGATTAGAGATTATGAACCCGAATGCTTGTAAATATTAAGTACAGTTAAAACGTGAAGTGCTGCTTCGCTTGCCCTGTATTTCAAAATATTCTAAAGGTAGAGTACTAAGTATTTCAACCACTAAGGCGTGGGTAATTGCAAACTACTAAAAACCAGTTTATCTTTCAGGAGTAGCCCGTTTAATGTTTTTTACAATCTATACTAACATTATGAAGAGAGAGGGCGGATCCTATAAGTTTGTTTCTATGTGAATTAAACTCCGCAACTACTGTAACTAATTGAAAAATTCTTTAACTATTTCAAAGGCACATTATTCCAGATGAATATAGGCTATTATAACTCCCTCAAATACAGACGGGCTAAGTTTGTGTCGCTCGGTCTAGTAAACCATAAAAAAACTTAATTATTTATTTATCATTAGTTTTGTGGTTACTTTAAATCAAAATATAATGCTAGTGAATATTCAGCATAAAGTCGTCAAATTAAAATCTGCTATGTGCACCTTTTGACCTTTAGTATCTGCCTTCTCTATCATTCATGTGTAAAATTTATTAAAAATTAGTAAAATTTTTATATTTAAAAGATAAATAATTAACAACCTACATCTAATTTTTTTTAAGCTTCACTTAAGGTTTTGTTATAGTCAAAAGTATTGCAAATAGCAGACTTAGATTATACTTAGTATACTCTAAGTACCTATAGTGACCGACTGTGTTAGCATGAATTTGTTAACTTTGCATGTAGTACAACTGTTATGTTTACGCAGTTAGGGCAGAAAGTGCGTGTAACGTATAAAATAGCCCAGGTATCTGAATACCTATTTTTATTTTCTTTAAGCACGTAAGTAACTTTGACCATCCATGTCAGAGGTGGGCTATAAGACGTAACATTTCCGTTGGCGTGTTAAATATCCACCGAAATCGGTGACCTACCCCGCCGCGCCATTTTAAGCTTCAATGTAAGAATATAAAAGCTCGCCGAGGGAACCAGGAAAAGGGTAACGGATCTTCATATACTGGTCCCTCTAAACTAATAAAATCCTTTCGGAACGAAACAGTATATTTCCAATATTATTCACAACTTAAAGGTGCATTTGAATCCTGGAATTATATATTAATTGAATTGCTTGAATTAGAAGTGGTGACGTTTGATTTAACTGTTTATTTTAAATATAAATAACCTAGTTCATAACTAGGTTATGAGTGATAAAATCGATAGATTTAGAAGTTCTATTACAAAAAACCAAAAACTGCGACAAAAGCCGCCAACTTTTTTTGTAACGTTAACAACGCAGTATCAGTATATAAGTGTAGCATAAAATTATGGTACAAGCGTTTTCAGTCGGGAAATTTTGATATAAAAGTTGAAGTTGAATTGTAATGGTAAGTCGACCGTTACGGATATAGTCGATGACATTATTGAAAGAGTGGAGCAAGATCGGCATTTGACCACAACAGTATTGATCCCTTTGAAAAAGTCTGGATATACAAAAATCTCGATATTTGGGTGCCACACGAGCTCACTGAGGAAGCACGTATGTATGTATAATAACATTGTGTTACGGTAATTGAGTAAGAATGCTATGTCTCATTCCCCTATTGCTCTTATCATTCATTCTTTCATATCAGAAGCGTACTTTCAAACAATGTTTGTAATGATAATTTATATGAGTTCATATATTCATAATCATAAACAGCCGACCGACAGGCTATGGGTGGACATAGGCCTCCTGTATAACGCCTAAGTTGCCCCATTAGGCAATTAATGTGTTTTCCCTTAGATATTTGAACATTTTGATATACTTGACGCAATTCCTCTAGAATGGTGAAAGATTTTTAATAACTTTCAATTTTATTAGGAGCTAAATAAGAAATAAAGTAAAGAAGCAGTCTAACCTGACTCGTTAGTCAAACAAACAACAATTTCTTTAAATAAGCGACACACCTCCCTCCTAAAGGCAATATTTTCAAATATTGTATCTATTTGTAGCTGTCCAATACTATTCTCGGATCTTAGTTTTGCTTAAAGTATATTTACATCTGTGAGACTTTCTAGGAACTTTTAATTAGCTTTTCCACTGACTTTACAGCTAGCTAATTCTGAGCTACGGTCGGAAACTTTAGTTATTCTACAGATTTCCAGGAATATGTAAAAGAGAATACAGTTCCTTGCCGTCTTCTTATTTGTTTGAGCAACTGTTTCTGTTCAGTATCTAATTCAGTTCAGTATTTTTGCGTTATTAAAAAAAAAACTGTCCGTCGTGCACGCCTGAAGTGAAAACAGCTTCACAAAATTTTCATTTTCACTTCAAAAATTCGAAAGATTAGAAGCGTGTGTTGTGTGTACAACTTTGAAACCTTGATTAAATGGGCCTTTTTTTTAAAAACTTGCAAAGGGGTTGTGGTACTTTCTTTTAAAAAGATGTCTAAAAAGATTTTAACTATGGCTATTATCTTTATTTTTTTTTATACAAAACTTACAGAATCAATTATTGAATTTATGATTGCAATAATGAATCCGTAACGCCTATCGCTTAACAACACACACACACAATTATATATAAATAAACTAGTGGCCCGCTCCCGGCTTCGCCCGGGGTGCTTTTTTGCAATCCAGCCGATAAATTACTTTAAACCGCCATCTGTGAGAACCTTATGGAACTCACAGATAAATAATTGCTGTATTGAATAAGTATCAACAGATGGCGCTATGTTAATAATATTATATAATTTGCAAAATAATAATAAACAAAATGTAATTTAAACTATCCTATCTTTTAAGTTGGACCAAATAACAGATACTTATGAAGTTTGATCAAAGTCGGTTCAGTAGTTTCAGAGTTTATCGCGAACATACATCGTGACACGAGATTTTTATATATATAAAAATCAAAGCCTGTCGGTGCCGCGAGGCACCAACAAGGACCAACAAGGAAACCAAATAACTAATTTATGTCACTGCATAATTTTTCAGATAAGTATTTTATTGCTACGGTTGATGCCTTATTTTAATTATTAAATTAAGTATGTACTTACGTCTCCAATCGTAAATATTTTCGAGCTCTTCATCAACCCAGTAAAGGTAACTGAAGACTCGTCTGTCTCTGTTGATGACGAAGTTCTTCAAGGGCGGTATCCCATCTCGCGAGAACTCCGACAGGATAGAGAGCATCTCATATTGATCCTACAAGAAGAACAATAATTGCTATTCATGTTTTCTTAGCAATAAACAATAAAATTACATTTAGGTATTTAATGGGTATAAAAACACCGAACAATTACATTATTATATTGTAATTTTAATAAATAATTTAACCTCTTCATGAAGGGGTATGACAGCTTCCGATATATCATTTTAGTTAGAATTTTTTTTTAGCGTCCTTAAATAGAAACTACCCTATTTAATTAAGCATCCGTTCTCAAGCTTTGGACTAAAGAAAAATAGATGGGGCCCAGGTTTTTGAATAATTGGGTTTTGAAGTTACAAAAAGAGATTATCAGTTATAAGAAAAATGGTGAAGCATTACACAGGAAATGAATTATTTAAGTAATTTTTTGTGTAAATTTTATAATTAAAAAAAACATATAGCCCAGTCTAATTAGAAAAATCAGGGGAAATAAATCGTACCTTTTTTCCCACCCACCACAACCCCCACCCTTGAGAATGTTAGTATGGTCATCTGGATACCGTAAGGTAAAATTCTACCAATTTTCAAAACCACGATTTATTTCCCCCGATTTTTCTAATTTGACTGGGCTATATGTTTTTTTTTTAAATTATAAAATTGGTTATCTGGATCTGTGTGCGAAATTGCATCCAAATATTTTCAATTGTTTATTCTTAAATACGAACAAACATTCGAACATGCAATCACGTTCAAAAATATTTCAATTTTTCCCAATAATATACAATTTACAAAATCGCAGGTGCCACGAATATTGATTGTACTTTAATGAAAAATAAAAACTCTATAACTGAATTAGAAGTAAATTGTATTATTTGGAATTTAGAGCTGGCTTAATACCTGTAGAAATAAACTTCCACTTAATACCAACTTCATTCAGTATTTAAGTATTCCAATTTTTCATTTTGAAATAAAGTAATGGTCTTATAAAGGTTTATTTTTTCAGAAAGAAAGAGCGTCAGATAGACCCTTGACAGTAGATGGCTACAGTTTCCTTAAGAGAAGCAACATTTAGAGCTGCCTCGCAAAAAAATATTTCCTTCTAAAGAGCACCATGTAGTAGCGGGATAGAAACAACTCGGCACATTCGAACTCATTCGAATATAAATAATGGAAGCAAGTAATAAATATTTAAATAATTAAATATATAAACAATAAAAGCTTAGTAACTATTATTTTATTAACAATTGTTACATTGGTATTGGTACAAACTTCCATTAGAGGTGATTCTCTTCTGACACAACATTGGCCGAATAAATGCATCTCCTAGCACCTAGCATCAAGGCCATCAATTGGAACGATAGCTTATCTGCAGCACTTTGTAATATAAAAACAAAACTTACATAATCAATTATTAAATTTAGGACGGCAATCAAGAGTATGTTTTTAGGATTACACAAAAAAATTAAATTAAATAACTTCATAATTTTAATATTTGTAATCAAGTATATCCAAAAATGTCGTCTTGGGTGTCGATTTTCCGTATTTTCAAATATTTATCCATTATCTCTTAATCAAGTGACCTGGATTTTTCTTATTTTTTCCAGAGCTGGTATAAGCTAGCCTATCGCCTGAACACACACACACATCTATATAAAAATATCAAAGCATGTTGATCAAAGCAAGAAGTGCCTAAGCGCCTAAAGAAATTTTCACGACAAAAATCGTCACCAATATTAAAATAAAATCTAAATTATATACATGAAAATCGGTTCAGAACTGGTGAAGTCTCGCAGAGGCAACGACCAAACTTATCAGGCTATTCATAACCACGACCACTCGGCCAGAGGACGAAGGAATACCAATATAGGGTTCTCCTTTTTGACAGCTTTCTTTGATAGGTGATGGTCAAAGAAGTGGTCTCTTTTTTTGTTGTCTTACACCGAGGCCACAATACAAATCATTAGATAACATTCAAAGCAATATATAATACCTATTTATTTTAACGTTATTACAATTTAGTATAAATTTTAATTAAAATAAACGCGTGCTTACTCACGGTAATTCCGAAGGAGAATGATATAAATTTTATTGTTATAGCCACTTATTATAGATTTATTATATGGTTTAAGATGGTTGATATTATAGATCAACCATCTTAAATGCGACCCTACCCCTGGTTCGGAAAAAGGGGGACGGTGTGATGACGCGACGACCGACGCAGTTATTTTTAAGAGCCGGTACTTAAGTAGTATAACGGCCTAGGGGATTTTCAATTCAGCATTGTTTTCTTGGCCGATGTTTAACGAAAACAATATGAGATTGCGATATTTCTAACCGGAAAAGTTTTAGTAGAGTAGGTAATAAACACTTCATTAATTTGAAATTTTAATTAACCTTTATTGATATTAAAAATAGTTTTCCGCTATGCTCAAATTACGATTATTTACCTTTCACGGAAATTTCTTCTCGTTTTAATGTACTTGAATTTAGCTTAAGGTTCATCACGAACATGTTTGAAAATTGTTACCAAGGTTTAATTAGTTTGAAAATGGTTTTACTATAATATTTTATTTTATCTAAAAGTCCGTTATATCGTATATAAATTTGTTAGGTATAATTTATAACTAAGCCCGAATTTATAGCTAAATATTTTAAGGGTGGCGATTTCTTAGTTGGTAAACGCCTCCCATGTTGACCTTACAACCGAGTGGCCTTTTATAACTGACATTTGTCGCTTCGTAACCTACCCTTTTTGGGTTCGCTATAATAGTGGATGAAGAAGGACACTAGTTATAAATTATGCAAGATAAATTTCTCGAATAAAATCTATATATGCATTATCTTATACGACTAGGATCTGGCCTTTGTTCAGTTTTTTTAATTATCTCGTTCAATATTAACTTTGTATACATGTAGATGTACTATTTATTTACATAATTAATTTATTATGTAAGAAATCGATGTATTTTATTTAACTAACGACCTGTCACAGCTGCTTTCACTTTTCACTTCAAAAAAAAAAGTTTTCACTTCAATTTGCCTAATGAAGTTTTCCACTTCAAAAAAAATGTGTGTCTCAGCTCCGACGCACGACTGGTGTTTACTCCTTACGAACGATTATACAATACATAGATGAGTAAATAAATAAATATGAATGGATATAAATATAAATACATATAGTCCCCAGTACAAGGAACTAAAATTTTTTTGACACATACAAATGTAAAACTTTGTGAGTGCCTTTTTTGCGATGAGTCCGACAAACTTTTCTAATGCGAAAGTTTCGGCGCTGCTGCGTTTTCGAATGCTCGATTCCTGGAATTGTCGATATGACGTCACTATGACTCTCCGTATATACAACTTTGATTTTTGGTTTTTTTTTTAAATAAAATTAATATAAAAATTGTGGTCAACTTGTCCGACAAAAATCATGTTGCGTATGGGGTGTCCACCACCCCAAAAATGTCGATATAACGTCACTATGACTCCTCGTACATACAAGTTTCATTTTTTGAAATTTGTTTAGTAAAGTTAATTTAAAAATTGTGGTCAACTTGTCCGACAAAAATCATGCTGCGTATGAAGCGTCCACCACCCCGAAAATGTCGATATGACGTCATTATGTCTCCCCGTACATACATATCGGACAAAAATAACAATGATAGATAATAGTATTCTAAATGCAAATATCGACTTGTCCGACAAATATATTGAGTTAAATAGTCAGTCCGACCAAAAAAATGAAAAAAAAAATCGTTACTAATGGTAAACTTCTTTTTGTCAATTTCTGACTGAATAAACCTAAATATTCACGTATATTATTTAAATATATTAAATTGACATCAAATTTGTCGTATAAAATTACAATTACCTATAAAATAATTTCAATAGGAAAATCAGAAAAATTAAAAATCTGTTTTCTTTTATATTGATATTTTATTGTATTAAAAGGTAAAAAATACGTATTTTATTCCTCTCTTTTTGACCTAAAACTTGGACTTTCACTCAAAACACTGCACAAAAACACTCCATTTTTTATGTGATAAATAATGTTATAAACATTGAAATAAACACTCCGAAAAGATTCAAAAATTTAATCGATGCGTGCACTTCTTGGGTATACAAACATGTGTGGGTGCTCCGACTACGAGACACGTGGCTCGTGTGAAACTTGGCCGCGTAAATTCAAATAAAATATGGGAATATTTTCAGATAAATTATTTTCAGTACTTAAATTTACAAATTATGAAAAATTTATTACTTTATAGTTTATAATAATATGTTATTTTTTAAATATAGGTATCTGATTAGGGTAGCCAGGATTAAGTTTTTTAAACTAATACAATTTCAGCGTGTATTTGTCGGACACATATTTGGTTACAATTAGTACTTTATTTTAAATCGAAAAATATTAAATTTAAAGTTGTATGTACGGGGAGACATAATGACGTCATATCGACATTTTCGGGGTGGTGGACACTCCATACGTAGCATGATTTTTGTCGGACAAGTTGACCACAATTTTTAAATTAACTTTACTAAACAAATTTCAAAAAATGAAACTTGTATGTACGAGGAGTCATAGTGACGTTATATCGACATTTTTGGGGTGGTGGACACCCCATACGCAACATGATTTTTGTCGGACAAGTTGACCACAATTTTTAAATTAATTTGATTAAAAAAATTTCCAAAAATCAAAGTTGTATATACGGAGAGTCATAGTGACGTCATATCTACAATTCCAGGAATCGAGCATTCGAAAACGCAGCAGCGCCGAAACTTTCGCATTAGAAAAGTTTGTCGGACTCATCGCAAAAAAGGCACTCACAAAGTTTTACATTTGTATGTGTCAAAAAAATTTTAGTTCCTTGTACTGGGGACTAATACGTATTATATTAATATGTATTGAAGCATACTGTAGCCTGTAACGCGTAATGTGTGACATGTGACATTTGATTTTACTCCAATCAATTTTCATACCACGGACTTATATATAAAAGGAGTAAACTCCAAAAAATAATTTTAAGCAAAATTAAATGCTCAAAGTAACCACAAGTTTTACCGAAAAAAAAAAGTTTTTTTAGCGAATCTGACAAAAAAATGTAATTTGTGCAAAGCTTTTACAGAAATTCGAATAAATTGAAGTATATACACCTTATAGTTTCAACACGCAAAAAGATAATATTTAAAAGTAATTAAAAACCATTTCAAAGTATTTAGCGTAGTATAGAAGTGCCCAATCGAAATACTATATGAAAGATTAGAAACAACTATAAGAAATTATTCGCTGTTTAAGAAGTTCTTTATATATGAAGAGAAATCTAGAAAGCAGCCTCAGTTTTTATCTTAATAATTTGAATTCATTTGAAATTTCAATAAGCAAATAATATTTTTATATTAATCGAATTGTTTTGTTTCATCAAAGTGGGCGCGATAAAATTAATTTATTTTTAGATGTTAAGCGCCATGTAATGCGAACGATTTATCCGTAATTCTCTGTATTCTAATCAATAATTGTGTCTATTGTGGAAAATATGAAAATATGAAAAACACAGCAGCCCTTGTATATGGAGAGGTTTGTATTGTTCAAATTTCATCAAAGATATTGGGAACAGTGACTGGAATGTACTCACTATTTTCTTTTACATGTAAAAAACCGACCCAACTCCACCTTTCTCATTCCCATTTCTAACAAACATCTAACCACGGCCCGACCCTTTGCCACAATTCGTTATTTGCTATTTTGACAAACATTCCTAAAGCAATAAAAAACATACGAGTTTACATTTTGTTCAGAAATGTAGCATCATGCAAGTGAGGAGATACAGTTAAGTACATACTATTATATTTATTTGTATTTAACTATAACATAATGTTTTAATTGTATAAATATCAATATTGTTTAGGACTTCTTGGAATTCCAGGTGATCAAATTTATTTCGAATTCTCAACATGTATGAGAAAATGTGTTACTTTTGTAACAATAAAATATTTATTGATGAGCTATTAAATTTTATTGCAATATTTGTTGGGATGGGAGCAGGTGTATTTTAAGTTTATATTGTAAGAGGAAATTGAAAACATATTGTGCCGAAAGATAAGGTCAGACCTACGCTGTGGCTTATACCTCTAGCTGGAAATCTTACTATATTACTTGCTTTGTTGCTCAAATATGGTGAATTTAATACAATTATCTGTATAAATACAATTTCTCCGTTGTATGTAAACGAACAGTTTGCACATGTGAAGGCCTAACTTTAATTAGCACAAAGATTTTGAACGAAATTGATATTACATACAAACTAAATCTAATCAATTGGATTAAATAAATTTCTAACCACTGTTTAAATAAATACAGCGTTTCTTGTCATGCAACATCTACGAGTGACCGTTTAAGCAACAACAATCAACATACTATACTACAAATTTACAAGGAGGTTACTCTAGCGACTTACCGCCTCTGTCCATCTGCCGGGTACTGGCGAATGGGCCATGTTGTATGTTAGGTGTTTACCACCAGTTTTAGTAAATAAACGAAACAATCTAAACAAAATAATGGTGGCACATTGCTAATGTTAGTTTAATACAAACGCAAATATCCTTTGGCTCAGACCTGGTTCAAAAATAAAGCATACATTTTAAATAATGTCATTAACATGTCAAATAAAAAACAATACCCACGTTAAGTATTTCTTAACATACTCGTAATTAAATCACAACGAAAGCAGTCTATTAGACTGCTTCTTCTCTTCTTCTAACAATGTATCAATATAAGTATTGATCCAACAATGAAATGTGGCTCATTACGTCAGCCAGTAATAAACGCCATACAAAACTGATGTGACGATAAATAAAATTGGTGAGTAAAGGCCATCAAGTCCAACTAAGGCGTAATAGTAGTAGCAAAATATTTTTAAGAAATACAGCCGGTATCGCAGTATAAAATAGATTGTTTATTAAACATTTGGTCATGCGGTAGTGTAAAATAAAAAAAAAAGAATTGTATGTGTAACATCTTTTGCGGCGGCGTTGACGTGGCGACGATGCCGAAATTTAGCTAAACTGTGGCCCTACACTTTGGCGGAACAAATTTATGTATTTTATGAATAAATAATTTTTTTAACAAAATGTTTTAGATGTTTCACATCTGCCAGGCCGCAACGTAGTACATGGAAATCGTATCAAACAAGCGGCTTTGCCTTACATCAAATGAGGTAGTTCTGATTTTTTTATATGTTGGTACTGATGAAATGGTAATAACAAATCCAAATTTTCCACCTTGAAAGCCGAGGATGATTGTTCTTTTTCTTCTTTTTCGGATATTTTTTTTGGAATTCAAATTTAAATTTATATTTTCTCATTTCATTTAAACGAGCTTTTTATAGAAAGGCACAATAGATCACATTTTTAGTGCCTTATTTGGGCTTCCTTTTTTATAAAAAGATTGTCAACATCCTGTTATAACAGGATTATTCTTCTGTTAAAACAAAGATTATTTGGAAACAATATTAAGGACAAACACACTTTATATTTTACATAATATTCTAACGGAGTCAAATATAGAGCTCTTAAATAGCTTAGTATTTATTAATTAGTGTGTATTACTTTAAGGAGAGTTACTAGTTAGAAATTGATTTATGAGTTAGGACAAATTGGGAATATAATAGTTCGCTAGTTTAGAACAGTCTATAGATATGGTCGTTAACATATGTACTCGGTCGGACTATGTATATTAAATTAAGGACGTCCCATAGCTTACTGGGTTTTAGTTAGTAGCAGTCATTCATTTTATATTTTACTAGAAACACTATCTAATAATTATTAATATTCATTTTGTCATGCATTTTTTTCAGATCTTACAGTTAAAAAGTCCTATAAAAATAAATATTAAATCTAACTTAATATATTAGGTTACAACTTAAAGAAAATCTTTTAAAATTAAGATTATAAAATCCAATCATACATTATAATAGGGGGCGCAGTGAAGGTATTAGGGTCATGGGAATATATCTTATAGCGATATCGCCAAGTGGCCGCTGAAATTTATGAGGGCGAGGTTAATTGCACCTCGTATTGTCTGCACAAATCATTTTTACGGACGATAACAATTTTATCCGACAATTACATATATTGACTTTTTATAGTTTTTATATATTAGTTTTCTCGAAGATTTGTTCCCAAATATTGCATCTATTCTTTCACACTGATTTTTATCTATGTATGCATGTACAAGATAGGCTGTCAGATTTAAATGACTGTAGGTTAATGCCGTTTTGTAACATCTTATTATATATTTATTATTTTGATGTTATGTTATGAACATAACTTTATAAATAAATTTAAAGGTGTCATTAAAACCAAACTCCTCTCGAAAGGCTACTGATTATTTAAGCGATAATGAAGCCTGGATTTGAAGCTTGGATTCGGAGCTCATACTATGTTTTGTTTAGTATTGTATATGGACTTTGATTATGTTTGTATTAAGTAAGTGAACCTAATTGTAATTTTATATTTTAAAGATGACAAAAAGAATAGTACCTACCCTGAGTTCTTTTTGGCTTTTATCCGAAACCCTGGTAAATTTAAATTTAAATTTATAATGACGATCATAAGAGTATCTTGAGAAACCTAATTGATAAATAAATATTTTGATAATAAATGATAATAAATGAATGAATCAATAATAATAACATTCTAAATTTTTTTCAGCACTTTTCAACCGTTTCACTTATATAATAAGAATAAATACAATTTACTTGCTTTAGATTTAGGGTGAATCTGCTTGATTGATGTTGAACTGAAACGTTGTCACATTTCGGATGTAACATTATCATCAATTCTATCCTCGGACCCTATATCAAATGTCTTAAGCGCTGAAATTTGAATAAGCCTCAAATGGACTAATAATGGATTATTTGAAAAAGAGAGATGGTAGAATGTTTTTATTTAATTCTTTGTAAAGTTCATACGTCGCTCACTCAATTTTAAATTTTACATCAGTGGCAGAGAATTTTCAATTGACAAATTTAAGCTTTACGTAACTCTGACAGATTGGGCCATTAGTGCAAACATTAACTAAAAGTTATCAGATTTCCATTAAAATCCATTAACGTTGTCAATATAATTTAGTTTTAATTAGTATGAACGAAATTAGTTTAGAATGTAATAAGATTTCTAGAGCAAGATATCCTTGAATAAGATCGAGTAGTCTTTTTTTAAAGGAAGCATTTTCAGGTGGACGTTGAAAACATTACTCACTTTTCTTAAATTTTTAGTGCTGATTTTTACGTACAATATCAAGTATATTCTTATTTTCGTAGTTTCATAAACTCATTATTTAAATGTTTTGCTTATAATAATAGGGGTTAAAGTATGAAATTGCCGTTTTATTGTAATAGGTACTTCGAATTGACATAGAACCTTCATGGTTTGAGATTTTTGAGTGAAACTTTTTTCATACGGTACCTATGTAGTTCTTCTTTTAAAAAATGTGCAACATTCGATTATCAACTTTCAGTTGTTTTTTTTATTCAGCTTAGACAATAAAGATGGATACTTTGAAAATTCGTGTGATTTTTGAATACGAGTTCCGACACGGAACTAACGCGGCAGAAACAGCTCGCAATATTAATGTTGCGTTTGGAGAGGGGACTGCTAATGAACGCACTGTGCGATTTTGGTTTAAACGCTTTCGTGATGGAAACTTCGATTTGAAGAACGAACCACATGGAAGACCGCCCACACAGGTGAATAACAATGATTTGAAAGAGATGGTGGAAGCCGATCCGAGCCAAACTACCCAGGAATTAGCGGCATGGTTTAACGTTACCTTACCAACAATATTGACTCATTTGCGTCAAATCAATAAAATAAAAAAATATGAAAAATGGGTGCCTCATGATTTGACTGATCTGCAGACTCTACAGGAACTGCAATTAGAAACCATTCGTCACCCTCCGTATTCGCCAGACCTTGCTCCAACGGACTACCATTTTTTTCGTGATTTGGACAATTTTCTGCGTGATAAAAAGTTTTCTTCTCAGGAGGCAGTGCAAAATGCTTTCACACAGTTTGTCGAATCTAGATCACCAGAGTTCTATCGCAAAGGCATAAATGAGCTTCCTATTAGATGGCAGCAATGTATAGATAATAATGGTAATTATTTTGATTAAATAAATATGTTAAATTAAAAAAAAAAACGAATTTTTATTTTTCAGTACAAATCGGCAATTTCATACTTTAACCCCTAATATACCTAAATGTGTTGCTTTTGATAAAATATCATTAGCTTTTTCATATCATATCTAAAATCTAAAATTTAAGATATCTAAAATTTTTGAAAATAAAGAATATTTAAATAATTTTTCTAATGTAAAAAGGATATATTTATATATTTTCACCCTATATAATAGAATTCGCTTGGGTAACGCTAGAGGTAGGCATAGTGTTTGAAAAAGGGAAAATAACAAAAAGTGAATTGAAACCTTTTTAATGAAGCTCTGATGTAGGTAAAATACGTGATGAAATTTATTTATTTGAGTGGGGAATAAGCTTAAAAGTTTACTAATTTCAAAAGTGTGGCCCTATAAGTTTTGAGTAGTTTTTACAGTTAAAATGTTCTTCGAGTACAAATAAAACCCCAGTAGATTAAAAGTAAAAAAATCTGTAGTTAAAATCTGTGTAGATTATTTTACGTACTAATTAACTAAATAATTATCTACGTTAAAACAATGGTTGATATTGTTAGTTTCCCGTGTATATACTACACCAGTTAGTTGTGAAGAGGCGGAAGACACATCTCATTTCCGTAATGGCAGTGAATTAGTCGTATGAGGGTAATATTCACTACCTTCTAAAAAGGTATGACAGGTGTTGAAATATTTAAGCTCAGTATAATGAGTTTGCATTACAAGCGTATTAGAACAAGGGTTTGTATCGGTATAAACCGCATAGGCATAGGACATTGGCATAGGCATAGAGCATAGGACTAGTAATAACCGCCTACAGAAAGTTTTCGTACATCGAGTGATATAATTTTTACAATAAAAGGATTAAGTGCTTTAATGATCATGCAGAGGCCATTCGCTCCTCCCTAGAGGGATGGTTGGCGAAGCGGCGCGGGACCCTCACGTTCCGCCTGGTGCAGGTGCTCTTGGGGCATGGTAGCTACGGGCTTTACCTTCGCCGGATGGCCGCGAGAGAGCCGACTGAGGAGTGTCACCATTGTGGCTGCGCAGTCGATACTACGCAGCACACTTTGGCTGACTGCCCCGAATGGGCAGAGCAGCGCGCCGCTCTTCCTCTTATCGTTGGCGCCGATCTCTCGCTGCCGGCCGTCGTTAAATCAATGGTTGGCAGTGACCTTGCATGGCAGGCGATGCTGACGGTTTGTGAGCACGTTATGTCGCCCAAGGAAGCGCCGGAAAGGCAGCGGTAAGAGGATCCCTCTCTCAGCCAATCCGCCAGAGAAGGCACGGGCACAGGCGGCTGGTTTATGTCCGCCGCCTTCTCCCCTGACCGGGACCAGGGAGGTAGTCTGGGAGGAGATTGCCGCCCATCATAAAGGCCCCTCGAGATGGCCGGCGTACCTTCATTTTCGGGTACGCCGAGGTTCGGGGCACCGAAGTCGTGTTTATAACGTCCTCGCGGCCCCGTCCATCAACGGCTGCGCTAGAAAGTCGTTGGGTTTTAGCCAGTATGAATCCGGCATAACCCCGCAGGGTCCTACACTGCAGGGTATCCAAGAGGATTTCCCAACGTTAAAAAAAGGCCTCGCAGTCTCTTTATTATACATAGTCTATCTGTAAACTATGTTAATTTTAATTTTAGCAAAGAAAATTATATAAACGTTTTTATGTAAATATAAATTCTCATATTTGTCTGAAACATATTTTCGTAACTTTTTGTGGGTTTATTTTTATTTTTTTGGGTGAAATCATCGATATTACATATATTCTAGAAACTTATATCAATAATTCCACTTAGGATCTTAAATTTTGATAAAGTAGCAAATTTTCCTGGACCATCAAGACTGATTGACAAATATATACTTGAATATTGACAAATAAGAATTGACTTTCAAATATGAAAGTTAATGTAAGGATATCACATTTTATATCTGTCGTTTGTCTTCAAGATGTAAGGGTAGTTTACATTTGACCACAAAATTGAATGATTTAGATACGAATCAAAGGGAAGCGGATAATTTCAAATAAAAGTCCGAATTTGTTGTTATTTCTTATATTATTATATTTCAGGGTCGAAATAAAAAACATTTCGTTAAATGCGTAAAATTTTTTAATTATTTTCTTGAAACCACAAATCACAAGAGATAAAATAATCTTTTCTAATTATTAATCTTCCAATGCAAACAATAATTATATTACAAATTCTTATTTAATTTCAGAACAAAAGATGTCAGTTTTTTTGTACTCGTTCAGCGGCCTCCTTCTTGGCAGTACATACAATTATTTGCAGGTATTTTCAGCAGCCTGATCATCAGCTTCAACCGATATGCTAAGCATCCTTGCCATCTTCTTTTACGTACACGTATCTTCTACTGCTGCTTTTGTTGCTTGGTGTAGTAGCGTTGAACACACGATATATAATTTTCACATTTCAAAAATATCCGCACGAGTCTTAAAATTTTTGGTAAGTAGCATGAACATCGCGTTGTTCAGCTAAAAATATCTGATACATTTCAAAACAACAAATGCTATGAAATGATGCGCGAATTTTTCTAAAACACTTTCTAAAACCTTTAAAATAATTCGGATAAATTATTATGACCGTGACCACGATAAAGACGAAACTAAAAGCGCGACGATTTTCGTGGATTGATGCCGGACATCATACTAATGACGTTTCATATTTTTATTACTTTCAATATTTTATAGGCGGGATAAGTACAGTCTTCAACGATTTGTTAAACGATTGAGCAGAAAATGATGGATTTCGGTGCTTGCAGGTTCTACGAAACACCGCTGACTCACTTAGCGGATTATTTATTAACGCCGCTCAAATATTACTCAACAATTTTAATTGATATTAAGTGTTAGTGAGTATTCTTTTATTTAACCCGAATTTCAAAATGTAATACGAAAACACAAAGTAATTATTTTAAAATATTACCATACAAAATTTGCAATAATAAAAAAAAATCCGCACAAATTAACATTTTTTTTTAATAAAAACACTGCGCTATAAATCAATATGTGAAGATTTAAATGAAAAGCTGCTGGAAACCTTCATTTCGGGACGATCCGCACCTAAAAAGAGCAATAAAAAGCCGAGGTGCAAAACTCCGAATACGCAATATATATTCGGATTAAAATCATACAAAAAAAGCAATAAATAAAAGTGCAGTACAACGTAAGAATTATTTTACTCACCACAAAATGCGGCACTTTCCAACGGTTAAAATTGAAACTCAAACTTTTAAATTTTAAAGAAAACTTTTACTAAGTGAAAATATGAAAACCGAATTAACTTGGCGAAAAACTTAAAAACCGGAGAGAAAACGAATAACTTTATTGAAATAAAGAGAATGGAAATATCGCGGATAAAATCACGGTAACACTGTAACAGTAACTCGTACGAACAGAGCTGTTATTGAAAACTGAGAAGCGTTAGCTTTCGCTAGCAGCCCCAATCGCAATGTCGAACCTTCCCAAGAGTCGGTTCTTCAGAGCTCTGCGCCGAATACCTGCGCGACACTCCTTTTATCCTAGTCGTCCACCCACGCAAAATTCCATTTTTACACCTTTTTCATAACTTTACCCACAGACTAAGTAACAGATATGAAACTGCTTTCACTTTGATGGAATATACCTATCAAATTTCGTGTGTAACTTCGTCATCCAACTAAGTGCGACGTAATTATCGTCACTTTTAGATAGCTTAGATTATATCAATGGGAAATAGTGGAAATTTATTTATTTATAATATACTAGTTGAACCCAGCCACCCTTCGCTGTAGCTCAGTCACGTTCCATGGATGCCATAACAACGGTCAACGTATGAAAATTGTGTTTTTTATATAAAAAAATCGGTACCCGTTGGAATTTTGAAAAAAAAAAAGTAAATAAGATCATTGTATAAAAAATTTCAAGTCAATCCGTCAGCTAGTTTTCTAGTTTTTAAGTAATACACAAACCAACACAATATTTATATATACATATATATGAGTTGATTTTCATCATAGAGCTTGAGAAACATAATTTGCAGGCACTGCGTACAGTTTTACATGTTTTTTCTTTCACTTGATAGTTAAACAACAGGCTTAAAGTGTAAAATATAATAAAAAACATAATTTATGATAAGAAATATTTTATATATTACTCGGCGACTGCTCCCGGCGACCTGCTCCCGGCTTTGAAAGGATTCAATATTTTTCTGCGAATTATATGCATCTTTCTCTTTTGTCGGTCTTTTCATTTAGTGAAAACCGTTGGGTCTTTTGGAAGAAATTAGCGGGAAACAGAAAGAAGCAGACAACGACTTTATTTTGTATTATAGATATAAATAGATATGGTATTGTAAAAATAGTTGATGTTTTAATTCAAGTTGGCTAGGTAATTGTTTTTCTACGCATAGAGGTGACAGTCTCCTTATTCTTACTTATGAAGTATACTTATGAAAGTATTAAATTATTCAAATGGTAATTTTTTGTGCTCCCGCAACGTCAATAAAAATAATCTCCCTTCTAGACATGTTTAGTAAAGTATGGTTGGGCGGTGAACTTTAATGACGTCATAGTCTAAAGGACTAACATCCTTTACAAATTACTTTGTGAGAAGTTTGAATAAATTAATTTTGGAAATAATTTGGTAGTTTTATGTAATGGCAATAGCCTAATGCATACACGAAATATTATCGAGAATTTAATACAAGAAAGGGTAGTGAGTTCAGCTGATGCTTAAGTGCGTGTATCACGCGATCTTAAGGTAAACAAAGTTGAATAAGCAAAGAGAGTTGAAGTATATAGAGCTATTAGGAAAAAAATCCTACAAAAATATTTATCTTGATCGTCAAGACAAGGATTACAAAAAGTTTGAGCTTCTGCTTGATAACTGATGTTAATGTTATACTTATGAAAGCTTTCATAATAAGTTCGGAATTTAGATTATCGATAACAGGTACTGATTATAGAGATATTTTTTTTTAAATTCTATTCATAAAATTCTGTTTTATCATGTGTAGACGTTTTATTTTACCCTCATACACTGCAAGATTCAGGATGGCATGTTTTCTTTTATTTCGCGTTTAATTTTTATTAGCTGTTGCACAGGAGTTCGTTCTCATAACTTTATAAAATATAGCCTATAAATATCATATCATAGCGCTGATAAAGATAAGTGAGTAACAGTAGCTTAGTAGAGTAGCTTTCTATAGAAGAAAGAATTTTTAAAATCAGTCCAGTAGTTTTTGAGTATATTCATTACAAACAAAAATACAGATGTTTTTTCTTTATAATATTAGCTTAAATTGCGTTAAAAATGTTGGCGATATGGTAAAAAGTATTTGATTGCGGATACTTTCGTCTTTTCCTGTCTATAGTGTGAGGTCACAGCATAAGTAAATTGCGGCTATACTTAATACGAAATAGGTGACTAAATAAATGATAAAAAAAATTATTGTGCAAAATATAACTTTTCCTGATACAAAACTTCACTGTCGGGATGACATGTAACATAAATAGTTTTCAAGTGGTTTAAATGTCGATATAGCGGGATACCAAAAACGCATTTTTGTGAATTTTGTATGTTTTGACAGTTCCATATTTATGAATATGAATGTGGTACCTGTTTCGAACAAGAAAATGTTTTTGGATGTAACAGATTACATCGAACAGGTTTGTAAGAAGTTCCATTATTAAAATTAATACAGATGCAACGTTTTAAGCAAGAAACGGTGGTAGTGGACGGTCGTAATAGATTATGAATGGCAGTCACACATACCACATACCCCAAGAGACCTTCAATAGAAGAGCGTTGCTATCTGCTTGCATTTGCGCAAATTCGCAAAGTCAGAACACAAACGCGCGCTCGTTTAGTAGCAACCTGGTAACAGATCCGTAAAAAACGTACATCTTTGATACAAAAATATCACTAGTACCATTAGTAGTACTGGCGATACTATTACTATTTACTTATTACTAGCGTTAACTTTTTTAGATTCTCTCTTGATGTGAGAAAATGTGTATAAGTAGAACAATGAGAGGTGCAGACTGGTTTCCAACACCAAATAGCACAATATTTTATACCGGACTCTTTTTGTAGAAAGGAAATGTAGAAGAAAACTATACAACAATTCCAACTTTATATTTGCCAAAACTGATACTTATGTATTTTTTCCTGATAATTCTTAGTCATACCTAGAGGTATTTCTGGAAAGGATAGTACCAGTCCACAAAAAACAAGCGAAAAGGATTTTACAAATTCTAATTTTTTTTTTTGTTTAGCTCGACATACAGGGTGTCGGTCCACTTGATGGTAGATGAGGTAGCTACCGTCGCCTATTAAACAACAGCGCTCTATCCGCTATTAGTCTTTTTAAAGTTTTATTTTATTTTTATATATAGATTTTCCGACAGGCTGACTGTCTACTTGTGGCTACCGTCGCCGCCTCTCAACCTGAGAGGGATAGTTGGGCGTCAGTGCGCGTTACGAAAACAACACTTGAGAAGCTTTTGAGAAGATATCTGCGACAGACCTACACGTTGAAGGAATTAATGGCCACTTTTGGCGATTTTAACGGTTAAATCGAGGAAGTTTGTAATATTGGAAGTAATCTTGGTCTGTAAGAATAAATCGGTTTCTTTCACTCTTACACGGCATTTTACAACCCGCACGTAAGAGTATATTTAAAATTTCAATAATTTTAATGAAACAAAGTTAATTTCTCTACCTATCGATATGATAATAATTTCGTAAACCCTACAACTACATCTCTATTACGTCTCTTACGTGACGTCATATTACGTCACCCGTGCCGCCCCCGTGTACATCCCTTTCCCCTGACGTTGATAGAATAATTTTCTTACAAATTCATAAACATCGCCGGTATATTAGGGTAGGTAGTCTGTGAGTAGTCATAACATTGGGCTACAAAGCTTCACGAAAGCGTGAACACAAAATAGAATAGATAAAGATCCTATGAATACTATTTATTGAATTAAACCAGAGCGAACGAATAAATTGGATTTTCATCTGTACCTACATGTGAGCATTTGTTTAGACTATGCTGTGGAAAATATCATTGAGTCTGGTTCGGTTAAGACCTCTGTTAAAACGGATTCCAATAAATGAATACATTTTTTTATAATATCATAATTTTTTTTGAAAATGAACTGTGCCCGCAAAATAATGCTTTCATTATAATGTTAAACAAAGAAAGTATATCCTCCTGTGTTCGTTTGTAAACCAATACATTGATTTTTCTGATATCTGTATTTAAAAAATCTGTAATTAAAATTATTTAAAAACATGTTGTAGGAAACTTAGCGCAACGACAATTTTAATAATAAGGGATTGAAACCTTCACAATTTTCACTATTGCGCATAGCACATGGAATTGGTATTAATTACCTTACATCAAATAAGGTAGTTCTGATTTTTTTACATGTTGGTACTGATGAAATGGTAATGACAAATCCAAATTTTCCACCTCGTAAGCCGTTAAATTGTTAATTGTTAAATTCATTAAAATTTAGGTCTTTTCTCAATGTTTGTCGATTTTTATTACCAAGAACCTGTGCTACGGCAAAAATTCGGAATTTACGTAAAAGTATCTTCATTATTAGGAAAATAAAGATTTATTAGTATATCCTGCTTTCGGGCTTCACAGGATAAGTAACTCTTAAAAACCTGAATGAAGTGACTACTTGGAATTGAACTTATTGGCGAAGCGAAAAAATTAGGAAATAATATTAATCATAAGTTGTACAGAAAAACAGCAAGAAAAGCAAGTTAATTTGTGTTAACATTTTGACAATCGATAAATAAACTAATATATATTTAACTAGTTGAACCCGGCCACGCTTAGCTATGGCTTAGTCAGCAACGTTTTTTTTTATATAAAAAAATCGGTATTTTGGTTTTGGAATTTTGGAACGTTGGAGTTTTGGGAAAAAAGTATATATATAAGATCATTCCTCTGTTTAAATGCAATTTTGTAAAAGTCAATCCGTCGGCTAGTTTTCAAATTTTGAGTACTAACCAACACAACATTTATATATAGATACGACGATATATACATGAATGTCTAAAAATTTTATTTATTTGTAAATATTTGTATTAAATATTAAATATTACTTAAATATTCCTTAGGGAAGTGTTTTCTGAGCCTGAAAATGGTGTCAAATGCTGTAAAATGCAATAAATGCAATACTTTAAAATGCAATAATTGCAATATAGTGATTAGTGAACTGTTGTCGTATATCCAATACAAACATGATGTTATGGATAATGAAAGCTTGCTCAAGATGTGTGAATCTGAATTTAGTGAAAAGGAGATTGAGGATGCAAAATCACTTCTATTTGATTCCGTTGTAGCAGTGGCGGCGACCAGGAGAAAAATATCGCGTAGAAAAGATGGAAAAAGTAAGAGAAATATTGAAGATATAATATGTTTTTTCAAGGAAGTAGACCCAGAATCCATACCTAAGTTCGTTGCACTAGACTTGCAAAGGATACCACCTGTGTCAATAGATCACATAGATGCCGTTACACTTTTAAAAGATGTAGTAAAAATTCGCAACGAATTGGCTAGTTTTCAGGAGAATTATGCTACAATATCGCAGCTACAAGAATTACAAAATGAAATACATAACATGAAGTTAATGTCACAATTAAGAGATGATGGAGATTCTCGTCATATCACTAACACGAGAAAACAAAGTAGCTTTTTATCAGACAGTGAACCTATTATGTTGTCGCATACAACTAACAGTGAAGTTGAAGGTTTAACTAAAATAACTGATTCGAACATTAATACCTGTGATAATTCGCTATATAGCTGCGCAAGTGATAATTCGCAACTGCCTTTACTTTGCTCACCAGACTTGCATATACAAGTAGCACATATGCAAGACAAAGAAGAATTGACGTCAACTATACAGCCGATTCTAAGTACAGAGAACATAAAAGTTTCCACTGAGTCTCTTTTAATGGCCACGCCAGAAAGGAAACAAAGTAATATGAATGACTTACAACGCATGAGTATGGCAGATATTGTTAAGAAAAAAGTCGAATGCAGCAAAATTAAATCTAGTGAAGAATGGACACTTGTCCAACGAAAGAAGCTACGTAACCGTTTTATTAGCCAAACAGGGAAAGCTAAGGATAGGGACACAAAATTTAAAGCTGCTGATACATATATACCTTTGTTTATTTCTAATGTAAATAAAGAAGTCACAGAAAAGGATATTACTGACTACATCATTACTAAGACACAGGACAAGGTAAAGTTGGAAAAAATATATATGAAAATTAAACGCCCATATAATGCTTTTAAAGTATTAGTACCAAAATACAACTTAAAAACATACCTAAATAATAAAATATGGCCAGACGGTATAAAATTTACACAATTTGTACATTTCAAGAAGAGAAGCTTGACCGTTGAGATGGGCCGGTCTAGTAATAAACCTTTTATAACACAAGAATGATGGCACAACGAAAAACTAAAATGATAAGCTACAATTGTAAAAATATTAAAAGAAGTAAAGATTGCATTCGTTCATTATGTAAATATGCGGATATAGTTGCGCTACAAGAAACTTGGTTGTTGCCACATGACTTACCGCTTCTTGGTGAGATAGACCACGACTTTAGTTACACTGGAAAATCAGGAATGGACCCTTCAGCGGGCATAATTCGTGGTAGACCATATGGAGGTGTAGCAATATTATGGCGGAAAAGTGCGTTTCAATATGTATCGGTATTAAAGGGTAACAGTGAACGTATTATTGCTATCAAAGCCGCCATTAGTGGTCAACGTGACATAGTCATTGTATGTGTATATATGCCTACTGATAATGCTGAAAACTTGCCCCTTTTTACCCAATGCTTAGCGGAATTAAATGCTATTATTGAGGATAGTAATACGGAAACTGTATTTATGTTAGGCGATTATAATGCTCACCCGTTGACACCATTTTACAATGAACTACAAAAATTTTGTGATGAAAGGCAATGGTTATGTGCTGACATGGTTAAGCTAATCGGATCATCAGAACCTCATACCTTTGTGAGTGAGGTTCATGGTAGCAAACGATGGCTTGATCACTGTTTGGTGAGTAATTCAGCATGGAACACTATAACTAATGTTGATATACTGTATGATGTTTACTGGTCAGATCATTTCCCGTTACAAATTGTATGTGACCTTGATATAATTAAGAAAAAGTTTAAAATGAGTAATAAAACAAGTAATAATGTAGCTTGGGGTTTAAGAAATTCTGAAGAAATTAAAAATTATTATAAAATATGTAACGAACAATTAAAACTCATAAATTTTCCCCCACAATGTATGCAATGTGCTGATAATATGTGTAATAATGTAAACCATAGGAGTTCGTTAGATAATTTATATAATAACATTATTTGTATTCTTAGACAAGCTTCGGTTGATAGTCTAAAGCAAACTGTTAGTTCAAATATTAGGCATAAATATGTTATGGGCTGGAACAAGTATGTGTCAGCAGCTCATAAGCAAGCTAGGATGGATTTTCAAATGTATATATTATATGGTAAACCAAAATGCGGACCTATTTTTGAGCAAATGGTACTAAGTCGTAAAATTTTTAAATCTAAGCTTAAATATTGTCAAAATAAACAGGAGCAATTCCGCATGGATAAGCTGGCAACACAACATAATGCTAAAGATTTTCACAAATTTTGGAAAAGCACTAAAAAACTAAATAGCAAAATATGTTTACCTGCAAGTGTTGACGGTGTCAGCAATCCATCTAGCATTGCTAATATTTTTAAAGAACATTTTAGAATAGAACCACAATTAAGAAATTCTCCAGTTCTTGATACTGAATCAATTTCAATTGATAAACCTCTTAATATTTCAAGTAAAGACGTTTCTGACGCTATAAAAAATATGAAAAGAGGCAAGTCTCCAGGATATGACGGACTCAGTATTGAGCACTTGCAACACGCTGGCCCGCATATAAATATATTGCTTTCTCTATTGTTTACTCTGTGTGTAAGACATTCCTATTTGCCCCCGGATCTGATAAAAACTGTAGTTGTACCTCTCGTAAAGAACTCTACAGGTGACATTAGCGATAAAAACAACTACAGGCCGATCTCGTTAGCTACAGTAATCGCTAAAGTATTAGACAGAATTCTTGATGTACATCTCAGTAGTCGTATTTCATTGCGGGAGGCACAATTCGGATTTAGGGAAGGATTATCCACGGAAAGTGCTATTTTGACTCTAAAGTATACTGTGAACTATTATGTCAGAAGAAAAACCCCTATTTATGCCTGTTTCCTAGACCTGTCTAAGGCTTTTGACCTTGTGTCATATGATATACTATGGTCTAAGCTTAAGGAGGCGGGCATCTCTTCTGAAGTGGTTGATATATTTTCATTTTGGTATAAGAATCAGCGTAATGTTGTAAAATGGGGTAATACTAATTCAGAGGAATATTTCCTTAAATGCGGTGTGCGACAGGGAGGACTAACTTCGCCCAGGCTGTTTAATCTGTTTGTGAATAATCTAATCGATGAACTTAGCAGTATGCATACTGGTTGCCGCATTGACAACGTGTCCGTTAATAATATTAGTTATGCTGATGATATGGTTCTGCTGAGTCCATCGATTGGGGGGCTGAGAAAATTATTAGAAGTGTGTCAAACTTACGCTGTGAGACACGGACTGAGGTACAACGAAAATAAAAGTGAGTTTCTGCTTTTTAAAGGCAACAATAAAGGACCATTGTCAGTACCACCAATACTTCTTAACGGCTTACCTCTGAAACGTGTTTCACAGTTTAAATATCTCGGTCACATTGTCACTGAATGTTTAAAAGATGAGCGAGATATCGAAAGAGAACGAAGAGCATTGTCAGTTAGAGGCAATATGCTGGCACATAGATTTGCACGATGTACCATAAATGTCAAACTCATGCTTTTCAGAGCATACTGCCAGGGTTTTTACACATGTGCACTATGGACTAATTTTATACAGAGCACATACAATGACTTAAGGGTCCAATATAATAACACCTTCAGGATTCTCATGAAACTCCCACGTTTCTGTAGCGCATCTGCAATGTTTGCGAATGCTGGTGTAGATGATTTCTATGCCATAATGCGAAAAAGAAGTGCATCCATTGTGTGCAGATTGCGAGGGAGTTCCAATGAAATCCTGAAGATGATAGCGGACAGAATGGACGGGGCGGTCTTTGGCCGATACATTCATCTACATTTTAGGCGCTGAATGTTTAGGTATAATTATTATTTTTATTTTTAATTAAAAATGTAACTAGGTAAGTTTAGTTATATTTAGTTTAATATATGTTAATTTTTATGTTATTTACTCCATATGGACTAATTTGTCTGATAATAAATAAATAAATAAAAAAAAATAAAAATATATATATATCTATATACACATACATAAGATATGATAATATAATATGATATCTTCTTATTTGTGGCGTCATGAAGAAATTGTACTTAATTATCTAATTATTTTATCATTATGATATTGATAATAGATGGATATAATAAACAGTTTCAAATTATTTTAAGTCACTCACGTTCTTTCTTCGCGTAGAGTCCTGGTACTTAGATATGTATACTGGATCCTCTCCAGACACCGCTCGTTGGTACGATAGTCGTCGTTCTTTCGTAATCAATTTAGAAGTACATATATTTTCTGGTATGCTTGTGAAATCCTGGTACGAATAATGTGCCTGAATTTCCTTGTTCCTCTCGCTCCCGAACCAGGATCTCCTGAAAATTCATATTTCATGTTATTATGTTACACAGATTTTCAACGCTAAACGTAATTTTTGTTCACAAGAAAAAAAATGTGATTCCTTTCAAGATATATAATTTTGCCGATGGATTGTCAATATCCATCGGCAAAAACAATGTAACTCCTTATTCTTCAATTAAGACGATATTACTAAAATTTACTAGCAGGTGACCGAAAAGAAACACACACCACAGACAATTTTATTATGTAAAAGTCGTCAGACAGGCTGACGGTCCGCTTAATGGTAGATAACTACCGTCGCTCATTAATACAACCGACGAATTTGCCGGTAATGCAGTGCGCTGCCAAACTTTAGGATTAATGAAAAGAGATTATTAAGGGGCTAGGAAAATGGATTCTGGCGCTGCTTACTGTTATTTCATGGTGGTGTTCTATAATAAATTGAATATTATATATACTGGTACCTTTTGTAGCTGTTAGATTTCTTTTTCTTTTGTCCATGTGCGTCGAGCCCGGAGCTCATGGATATTGCTCTTGAGTTGAGAAGAGTATTGGTTTTACAGGGGCATTCATTAAGACCTGAAAAAACTAAATATGTTAATTTAGAAGTAAGCCCTGCAATTAAATTTACAATAAATTTGTGCCTCAAATTATTTGATATTAACGCAATTAGCTATAATTATAAATTATAAACTAACCCCTTATTCTGAGCCCAAAAACGCTAAATCTGTGCTGTAAGTTGCTGAGGATTTGGGTATCCCGGAAACTACATGATTCTGCAGCATCAGGTCAAGGTTACCATGTCATGGAAATACCAGCGGCTGGACCATTCAAATTCGCCTTTCTTTTCTTTCAAATATTCGTTGAAATCCGATGAAAGTTTTTATGGAGAAAAATTGGAAAAAATAATCAGCGCAAAGCCGGGAGCAGGTCGCTAGTTAATGTAAGTGATGATATTAGGTATATGCCTTGCAAGCCAATATTTGAAATATTTAACTATTTATTGCGGACGTATGGCGAGGAATCGATATTCCGCTTGATTATTAATAGTAATTACATTTATGATTAAAAAACAAATAGGTACGTATTTCTCATAAAAACTTTCTTTTTTAAAATAAAAATGGAAAATAAATTAAAAATAAATAAAAATGGAAAATAATTATATTGATGCGTCCGAATTTCAAAAAATGTTATATAACTTGGTTATATAGCATGTTGTTTGACAATACGCATTAAAACAATACACAGTGCAACAAGGTTACCTAACATGTTCATGAGAATACACGTGATTAGGTGACTACAATTTTATATACCTAACTTTGTTTTATAACAAAAATGCATAAAGCTATGTTTTTTTAAATATTTTATACTGTAAATGTTAATTACACTAAAATAAAACTGGGATTTTGTCCACAGGATGAATGTACGAAACTTTATTTTAGTTACGAAATATTGTAGCTTTACGTGTCCACATTTTAATAATTTAGATTTTTTAAATTAAATTTAAGTTACAATTTTTGCGTAATATACTGCGATAATGTGTTATGCCGGCGACCCTTTGTATTTCAGTTTGGAATGTCAAATATGGCAAACAGTTTGCCACTAACCCTTTAAACCAATTGGTTTTGTAGGAGTTGTCGTGCCCCTAGAGCGCTTGACTCGCATTTTTTTAAGAGAATGCAACGCTATGATTTAAAAATAAACATTATACAAGTAGAGGAATTTGTCGTATAATACGGCTCTGGCGAAATGGACACAAAAATAACTATTGTATAAATCCGACTTTGGCGGTTAAGGGTTAAGCTGGTCGTGAAACGTAATCTACGGTCTAAACTCATAGTAAGTGTAAACAGTGGGGTTATATGGAAGTGTTATATGGAAAAAAAATCCTGTTATCTCTACCAGTGGGGTCTGTTATCCTGAGTAGGTATAGGTGGAGCGGACTCAGTTGTGTACTCGTGCACTCTAAGGTCTTAACTCCTAGACATTAATTAACTCCTTGTGTAATTACTATTACAGTATACTTGTATATGAAGATGCTGAAATAAGCTGAATTTCGTAACATTACTTGTCCGGTGTGAAATTACATAATTAATAATCTTCCAAAATATCATATCATTTGTTAGGCTGACTATATACCAATCCGATTTTTACATAGATCTTGGTGTTACAAGGCAGTAACTAATAAGTCTTCTACAAACACACTGTTCGCGATCTTTATTAACATCTTCAAGCGATTTATGTTGGTCTAAGCACTCGTATGCCACACGGCGTGTTTTATACGCGCAGACAATTTGCGATTAACTAACTCACAATCTAAACAAAGTACTAATGAATACTGTTTAAATTAAAACATAAAACAGAACTATGAAATAACGTACTAAGATCAGCAGCAGCACCCGGTTGCTTTCTGGTGTTGTTGTCTGAACATTTAAGATAATTAGCACAGTTCGAATATCGAAAATTTGGAACACACACTACGTCAAATATTCGACAGAGAATGTCATCATCATGTTTTGTAAGGAGTAAGATTAAGATTTCAGTTAAACTTCATCTTATTTTTTTCTATCTATATTTATAATAATGACTTTACTTCTGTAGAAATTGAGTTCAAGTTCAATATTACGTAATTACGTCTAGAGGCGTAGCAGCTAGGGGTAACCAAATTACGGCACTGGCGCAAATAGAAAGTTCTCGATATTATCGATGTAACCTAAACAGTTTAGTTAAAGGTCACTAACTAGTTTAGGTTTTATCGAGAATATCATATACTTTAAAAAGTTACTTTATCACCAGCTACTTACTACATGTATGTGAACACGAGTGTCTTGTGATCGCCTAGGTTCTATAAGTGATGAGTTTAGGAACACTTAAGTTTACTTGAATTAATGTTGATATTAAGCATTAAAACGAACGAATTAAAAAGGTTGTATGTATGTATTGTATGTAAAACAATGTATTCTTTAAAATGAGTTGCCAAGACTATATTTACATTTCGAAGGTGGGAGAATTTTTCGCTAGTTCCATTTGAGATTTGCTGATCAGGGTCCCCGGTGGACGGTACCGTCTAGCCCTACGGTAGTTACGCCAACGATTACGCTCAACATGAAGCAAGTAATGATAATTGTTTCAGTAGTTCACAGGACAGTGTTTCTAAAGACTACAGCATAAGGTGAACAAAAAGATATTCATTTTGTTTTTAAATACGGCATAATGACTATTACTAATACAAGCATGATGATGACTGTTCAAAAGTATTTATAAATATTAATAAAATAAAATATATAATATTCTAAATTTAATAAAATATTAATAATTATAAATTTACAAACTTACTATTTATGCTTGTAGAAGATTTATCGAGAGGTTGATCGATACAGAGCGTTGGCTGGCTGCTAGCTAAATTTTCTCTATCGGAATTCGGACCCGGAATTGGTGTGCCCGCGAGGGAAGGGCTGTACCCAAGAGTTGAAGAAGAGTGAAGACTGGTAGCACTGCCTTGCAAAGTACTCTATAGAAATAAAAATAAAATTAACAAACAGTGTCAGCTCCGACACACGACTGGAGTTTACTCATTATGAACGATTATAAAATTTAAATTTTCACAATTCGAACACGCCGAAAGAACAACATTATTCTTTTTTTAAATAATATTGTGTAGATGGCGCAATATCTATTCTAAAATATTAAAAAAATAGAACGTTACTATAACGCATAACATAACGCATTCGTGTAACAATTTTGATTTTACTCTCATAAATTATCATACCACGGGCTTATATTAAATATGCAAATCGATTCTTAAGGAGTAAACTCCAATGAAGAAGACAGAAAAATTACTTAGTGTATGTTTTTATTAATTTCAATTATTTTCAACAAAATTATCTCCCGTGTGTCTCAATCTAGATACCATTGTAGTTTTGCCTAGCTATGTACAATATTGCTTGCTCTAAGCACATGCTAGCTATGATCATAAGTAAGTTTAAGTAACACATCTTTAAGTACTCACCTGACCGTTATATAAAGACTCATTTTTGCTTGGCTCATTCTCATTTGTAACTTGTTCATTCAAAGACTGCAAAGACGTCGACATAGAATTACTTTTTAGACTATGTGTTTTACCTTCTAAAGATTGTCTATGAAATAAGTCTGTTGTATTTTTTTTGAAACTATCAAATTTTTTTCTAAAGAAAGAAGATTTTCTTTGAAGTGGTAATTTTCCCATAGAATACAAATCCAAATCAGATTGTGACAATTCTTCACTCCGAGTGAGTATAGTGTGATCTAAGGACAGTTTCCTCTCACGTCCTAATTTCAAATTTAGCCTTTTATTAGTTATAGAAGCATTAACTTTTTCCTTTAAATCAACGGAATCGCTTAAATTACTATTATTTTCAACTAAATTTGTATCGTTTGCAACATTTTCCGTCGGCCCAGTTTCAGCGTTAATGTCAGATTCCTCATTATTTACATTATCATTCCGAGATACATCTACTTTATTTTCTATTGTTTCATTTTTATTTGAGCTCATTTCATTATCTGTCGTGTTTAGATTTGTCTCCGTAATTACTTCAGTATTCATGGCACATGCAGGAATAGTTGAATTTGCGATCTCATTACTAACCTCCTCAAAACAGTCGTCTCCTTCTTCGTTAAAATCATTATTTTGTAAAACCCTTTTCCCATGGGGCGCTTTTAAACGCATACTACTATTAATTTTCACATTTCCAAATATTTCTTTAATTTTTAAACTTTCTCGCACGGTTTTCAAATCAGGCACAAGCATAGATTTTTCTTTTTCGTAATTTTTTTGTGGCTTTTCTTTTCTGTGTTTATGTCTAAATCTATCCATGTTTAACAGTTAAGTCACATTTCATGCAACAGAAGTGTTCCACTTATTCTATTTTATGGCATATTAAATTATTATCAATTAGGTACCTATCACGTCAACTTCTATAATCACAATCACGAATAACATGAGTGTTGCTATCTGATACACTACTAAGAACCTTTATCAGTAATAACTAACGCTCGCCGTAACACCTGTACAAATTTTCGAAACAACGATGAAGATAGTATAATGTATTCACTTTGTAGTAAAACGACACGTTTGAATGTGTATACACTAAAATGTCAGATGTTTAACACTATTGTTTTAAATAATTATAAAAAAAAAACAGTTCACCAGAATTTTTATTCGCCGATAATAATGTGTGTAATTTGTACCAAAGTAAACATTTTGTGTAAAGATAGCGAGCTCGTAATCACTCTGGCGATATCTTGCGATAATCTTTCATAGCACAATTCGCATCAAACTTCACTTCAATGCTTAAACGTCTTTGCACTTCGTAAGACTTCGAATATTATATCTCTTTGATGTGATAGAAGAAACTAAATTGTTCAGTGTTTTTGTGTGACAAGTATGTACTCCAACTAATGATTTTGCGCAACTAACTATTATATAGATAATAAATACTTAGACTTAATGTCGTGACTACTTTATCAGTTTTACGACATAGGAATGTAGTTGGATATAGTGATGTTGATATATTTTTAGATTTTAAATTTTAAGCTTAACCCACACTGCTCTCTTTTATATAGGTAATCAATACAAGCTTGGTATCGTAGGGGATTCAAAATTCCACGGCTCAAGTGGGAACTGGATTAGTGAGCTTTAACACTTCGAAATGAACTACAGTTGTTCGTTATTAGACATAATGAACTCAAACTTGGGAAATATATGGCGCTCGCGATGGAAAAGTTTCTCCTTAATTGAGTTTGAACTTAAAATAATGTCGCTGGCATACATGTGCCCCTGTGATAGGTAATGAATATTCAGAAATATTCAAGAACGCTTGCCGTCTAGACTGGCGACCAATTTTCCAATTTTCCGCACACATTTATTGTGCCAAATTCTAAAACTCTCATCCACTTGTATTTAGACACTTGTAGACACTCATCTACTTGTAATGGTTCTTTGAATACGTCGCGACTACCTGTCGAAGAGATATGTAGGTATTTTATTATGTCCTTAGATTCTAATAATTATTTTATTATGTTACTAATACTGGTATATAAATCTCAGTGAAGATTTCAAACACGTGTACGGTCATGAATTCTATATAGTTTAAGGGAGTTGTAAGAGGCTTTGTGCACAGGGTTCTCCGATTACGATTGTAGCAATCCGCAGTTACAAAAGATTTTATTTTTATTGTGAAGACTTATTGTGAAATATTCTGTTTTAAACTGTTTCCACTATTTACTTACTGTTCTGTTAAGCTAAGGGCGCTCTTAAGCTTCTCTGTAGTGACAAGGTTTCATAACGAAAAATACTGGAAGATCACTGAAATAACTAATACAAGTTGAAATTCAATGACTGTATTATTCTTACTGTTACTGTTCTTTATTCGCGCATCTGAAGAACTCACACAGGAAGCATAAAAACATTACACAAAGTTATAGGAAATAGTTATATGCATACGCACGACGGACCAATATATAACTGAACGCCTCAGTAACAGAGGCGTTGCTTGTGTTATAGGCGACGGTAACCATCTATAAAGTGGACCTTCAGTCTGTTCGGAGACCTTAGCATAAAAAAAAACTAAGTATAAATTTATTAAAACACAAGTGATATATTTTTAAACATTTTTTACTTTATTAATAACAATTTACATACTCATTAAATAAAAGGCGTAAAATGCTACACATAATTTAGATCGTTATAATACTATAAATAGAATTTTCTGATTCCGAACAAATTATATCAGCAAATAAATTCTAGCAAATAAATTCCATAATAATCTCGCAAAATTTTCTATTATTAATCCAAGACATTTTAACGTGTCGAGATACTGAGTCGCGAAGACTTGTTTATAGAATGTTCCTAATGAATTCAAGAATTTTAAGGACGAAATTTGCCCTTCAATCGGACGTAAGATTAGACACCACAATATGAATACCGTTATCAGTAAAAAAAAAATAACGCTGGAAATTTACTAGAAGTGAATTTATTTTTTGGCAGGAATGTCTGGCACGTCAAACTCGCTCACTTGCGCCTCCACTAGCTGTTTGCTTCGAAGCTTTATAACAGCATGGCTTGGAACATTTGGATCATCCATCTCAAACTCGATAAGCCCTGGAAAAGAATATATTTTTAACTCACTTTTATAATGTTAAGGTGGTTATTAATATTCGCACAGCCCATTTCCCTATCCCTTCCCCAATACCTTATCCTTAATTTTACTGTAGTAGTCGGTAGCGCACTACCAGCAGCACCCAGCAGCTCGATTTATGTGTCATAGGCGGTAATGTATGTCAATGTAATATATCTTTTATTTTTCAACGGACGATGATTTGTCGCAAACACTAGATAGTATATTATAGTACTATATATATTCGTCATTAGAGTCATGATTCATGCTTTATATCGAACCATTGCAATTATTTCTTACACTTGTTAGGTACAAGTACTAAATTAAATTTATTTACACAAACAAAAGAAGCCATATGAACGAATAACTTAATAATAAATTTCACTAATTATAATCAAAAATTTATTTATTAGCCTTTAATTTTTGTTATATATTCAACAAAAACAGGTAGGTTGTAAGTTTTCTTATTTTATAAAAGTAATTTCACGAAGATTCATTCTCTGCCGTTCCGCTTAAGTAATTGCTTTAAAAGATCTTCATACTTTTGATTATTTGCTTTCATATTAGTTTAATTAAAAAAAAATTGTTAGTGGGTAATAAACTCGCTGTTGTCAAAGTTATTATTTTTTGATAAAATACAAAAAAATTGTGAAAGTTATCATTAGCCATTTGAGGTTAAACTTTAACCTCGAATAACTTTTAAACGAGTTGACAGCGAAAAATTATTTCAGACCTTTTTTGTAGATCGTTCACTCCCCTAAAAGAATTTGTATTGACTTTTACAATATAACAATTCGTTAAAACGCAATAAAAATATAAAATATATATATTTTCCCGTGTTATTTAAATAGGATATCAAAAATAACAGAGTGCCACCCTTTGACAGTCTCATTTTTTTGTCATCAACAGGATTTTCATGGTAATGGAAGAAAAAAAAAATTTTTTTTAGCCCATCCTAAAAGTTAGTCTTTTGATTTCACGTGTTAGATTTTTTTAATATAATTATTTTTATTTGTCTTTTTCTTATGTGTAGTATATATGTGTATGTGTGGGAGGTCTGTTTGTTATGTTATGAATTGTTTTGTGAATCTGTATTGGCGTTTTGTAAATTCTGCTCAATGAATATTTTTGCACTTAAAATGTTCTTTGTGTGTTATCCTAAAATTTGATTCAACTCACAAACGTATACAAAAAATCTTTTTAAGAAATACAACTTCTATCTATATAGTCATAGTTTCGCCTTCCGAGAGGAATACGAGTAATTTCTGGGTCACCTATATAAGACTACATTAACATAATGTCAAATGAACAAGGGCTTATTTGCAGATTTCGTGAAATATTTAAAACATTTAGTCTAATCGATATGTAGGCATAACGTTTCTGTATTCTTGAGAATCTTTTTGTTTTATTTCATTGCCGTAAAAAAGCGAATGGCGACATGTAGTCGTATTATTCGATCAACTTCTAAATTTGTGTCTGGAAATCCGAATTGCGATGATTATGGTCATTATCGCGAATTACCTATATCCAATATTTGCATTATATAAACAACAATGTCAGGTTAGAGGTGAACATTGAATGGTTCGAACAATTTCCTATAATCTAAGAATCTTAATATTATTTATCAAAGGATATCTCAAGTTTAAGTATGAAGGGTAAACTAATATGAAGGGTATGATATAAATGGGAAAGTATATATCTACATTAAACTACATATAGTAACATAGCATCGACGCCGGAAAAAAAAAATAGTATGCTGGCGCGCGAATTGTCGAGTTTTGCCAGGCTGTTAGTTTCGTTAATTCGCTAGTTTCCTTGTGTTATCAACCTTTATCATATCAGATAGGGAATAAGTCAACTTTCCACAAGTAGGTTTATGAAATGACAGCTTGTGTGCAAGTTTTTTTTTTTCATTCATTTTAGCACGATGTCAAACATATTTTTGATATTTCTAAACTAACACGACATACCTTTTTTTTTAACGTTAGGAAATCCTCTTGGATACCCGGCAGTGTAGGGGACACTGCGGGGTTATGCCGGATTCCTACCGGCTAAAACCCAACGACTTTCTTTCGATCGCGGCCGTTGAAACACGACATACCTAGTGTTCTTAAGACCTCATGTTAACGTAAAGCAATAAAGGAATATGACTATGACTATGGACATATATAAGGTCAAATGTTAAATTCAACGATATTTATTTTTCCGTCAAGCGAAATTATAACGCAAAGAAAAAATACTTGCTCCATGTTATAAGCATTCAATCTCCTTGACGCCTTTAAGTTATATGACGATGATGATGATTTGAAGTGTTTGCGCCACATTTCATTTCGTTAATTAATGCAATTAAAACATTGTGAGTGTGGAATGACAATATAATAACCCGCCAATTAAATTTCGTTAGCAGAGGACTAATCGATATTGATAATAATGGACGATGTGTCGACAATGCACAAACCACAACAAATAACTTCTGTTATTGTTTGTCAATTGGTAAATGTGCTACGTTCTGTAAAATTGTGGTGAACTTTCCAAACTATCTGACGATATGAGTTTGGTGTTACATGAGTGTTCAATTTCAATTCATTGGACCCTTTTATCGTTATGAATGCGCTATGTTATGCGTTATAGTTACGTTCTATTTTTTTGAATATTTAATAATATTTTACAATATTATTTAAGAAAAGGACAATTTTGTTTTTCGGCGGATTCGAATTGTGAAAATTTAAATTTTTTAATCATTCGTAAGAAGTAAACTCCAGTCGTGTGTCGGAGCTGACACACACAGCTAATTAAATTAATCTATAATATAAAAATGAATCCCTAAATGTGTTGCTAAGCGCAAAACTCGAGAACGGGCGGACCGATTTTAATTCTGTCTTCACTCATGGATACAGGGATAATCAGGGAAGGTTTTTACGTTAAAAAAAATGCACCCCGGGCGAAGCCGGGAGAGGACCGCTAGTGTGATATAATTAATAAAATACAAACTAATAAGGCTAACAAAATGCATTCATTTACCCTCATTTACTAATTCTATGTATTTTATAATGGTTCGTAAGGAGTAAACTGCGGTCGTGCGTCGGAGCTGACACACACACTTTTTTTGTATGTTTGTTTGTAATGGAGATACTCAAAAACTACTTAACTGATTTTAAAAATTTACCTATAGACAGTTACCTCATCTAGGCTACAGATAGGTTTTATTTTATTTTTAAAGGAGAGATCCCTCCGGTAATTTCTAATGTGAGCAACGTGCGCTGCGAAAACTATGGACGATAAATAAAATATTGTACTGTTTCTGTACACTGTACATGTTATTGTTCAAATGAGTCCAATAAACAGATATTGAATCTAAAGATGACATTCTTATCACGACATTAAAGCGAACAGCCTTTTAAGCTTAGTCAATTACTTAATTTTATTTTTTGTTTAGTTTATAACATTAGTTTTTTTAATAAAATTATATATATTCATATCATAAGATGAAGTCCAAGCGGACAAAGTCGCGGGTTATAGAGTATACTTGCGTACCTAGTTTCATGTTCTCTTTTTTCAATGAGACTTTTTTTCTGATTCTTCATAACTGAGAGGGTGCATTGGCGCAGAAAATAGCTTTTGAATTTCAATGGAAAAACGTGAATAAATTTGTGTGATAATTGATAAATGTTGCTAACAAGTTTAAAGCGTCATTACAAGATTGTTATCTAAGAGAATAATTTATCCAGTCAGAGGGGATTTTGTGTAGATCTTTGCTGCAGTTCTCTCGACTTCGTCAAAGTAATAAAGTCGACGTTGACCTTAAAATGTGAATAGAAAGCCTATATACTTCTCGTTAGTATTGTGCCCGTGCTCTTTTACCAAGTTAAGCACTTTTAAGATATCAAAGAGATTATTTCTGTAGCTTTAATATAATCTCTATACGAGCTCTGAGAGGACAATATAGGAACGAACGAGATCTAGGCTTAACTTATTTTTAAGCTTAATATTACTTCACAATAAATCCGATGATATTATATAGATTGCGCATAAATATATTTTTTAATTTTTAATTTAAAAACTACTAAACGATAATACTCATAGGCTGAGATATTAAAAGTTTTTTTTGAAATTACTCCATTCACCAACATACATATAAACCATGTCGGTAACATGTTCCAGGTATAAGGCCCATCACATACGTAGCTATAATTTATATTAATATAGCCATATTACGATATATTTTCTACACAAACATTGGAGTAACCGCACACGCAGCTATAATATATATTTCTATGACGTCACCGTAATTTATATTATTGAATATTATGGTAGAAAGACATATTACGATCATCATTGAAATGAAGGCAAAATATATATTATAGCTACGTGTGTGACGGGCTTAAAAGTTTTCGATAAAAGTAGGTATATAAGTTCAGGAGTAGACGATATCGGATCATCTGAGGCGATAATCATATTTATACGAGTAAATCTTGTTGCGACTAATTTTGTTTGGCGCTGGTCGCGCAAAATATAAATTAACACTTGGAATATTAACAGCTATTTTCACAACATAGGTATATAGGTAAAGTCACGGTATGAAAAGGTTCGTCACCTTAAATCGACTTTAAGGTGATGAATCCTATAAGTAATTATAGGATTATATCGTGTAATTTGGTAATGGGATTTCATAAATATTTAAGTTTGAAAGTATTAAAATACTGTTGCATACAGCATATCCCAAATGGCACGAGTGATCATTTTCATATTTTTTTATGAAATCTGTAAAATTTATAATCTGAATTTTACAAAACTGAAATATTCACAGGAAATTATTGAAATTAATAAATACTTATTATCTAATTCTATATGTAAATTGTGGGTTAATAAAAAAAAAACAATGGCTTGATTTTGAATGATGCCGATCGAGTGGTAAGAAAAACTTGCACGTATCTCGTAGTACTAAGGATTAAGACGATGTATGAACACAAACCTCCTTCAGCTACGACTTCATCCTTGTAGCTGTCACGCATACTCGTAGCCAAAATATTATGGTAGAAGATGTGAGCATTTTGCTTCACTTCTGCACTTACTTCCATCTTAGAAGTCGCTTGTATAAGTATGTTCAACTTCTGCTTCGCCGTGAGCAACAACCTGTCGACTGTAAAATCGTTTTAAATATTTTGAAAATCATTGACTAAGCAATTAGAAAACTTAAAAATATGTATACCGTTACCTTAACTGCATTGCGATAACATAAACTGTACATTTTGTTTACAGAGACTGTAACTTCCCCCTTTACAGAACATCACCATACCATACAGAACATGTGCTGTTATGTTTCGGAGTGTGTTTAAGAGATGCTGTGTATACTTTCGTAGACACTCCTATCAAGGAAGACATTTTGACTAAACTGCGACATCTGAAATAGTCTACAATCTTCTAATACATAAATTTGTGAAGTGATGATGGCTCCATGAGTGTGTTAGATATCCTAAGTAGGACTAATACCTACCAACTAGGCGACATTAGTTATCCTCGAATAAAAAAGGAGTAAGGAAATTGATTTTAAAATAATAATTTTAAATTATTTAGTTATATTATTGACTTATCGTAAAATTTAAATTTTATTAATTTGATAGCCATTGTCCGATAGTCCACGGGCGCGGGCGTCCGCCAACATATCGCTGTCCACTCCGATATCCAATATCGGAACGGACAATGTGAAAGGCAGGTACATAATTTCGTATATATCTCTCGCCCCGATATATATCCGACACCTATATCGTGAACGTTTGTGACGCCACCAAAGAGACTAGCACACATTCATTATGTACTCATACTATACAATACGTTTACTCATTATACAAGCACGATTACTCTCCAAGTAACGAATGAGTTGCCTTCAATCGCTCGAGGCTGTCAAATTAGGAAACTAACATTCATCCGAACATCCAACCGGTATATGATTATTTGGGACTACTGGTGGATGTTGACTCGAACCATGTAGTTGCTGGCGCCACCGCGCATTTGCTCGATATTGATGCTTTTTATATTAAACTTGTGTGCCTTGGGGCTTCAACCCCGCCTTAAAATTGAAAACTAAAAAACTTTTTCAATGAAAAACGCTTTGATCTGCCATCTTTCATTGTGATCGATCAAACGGTTGTAGAATTAATTGATCTAGAATATTTGTATTGTACAAAAAGCTATTTTTTTTATTGACAAAGTATTGTTACTTCGTTGATCGCAATGTTTAATGGTGTGTTTATATTTTGTAACTGAAATAAGACTAAACGAACTTTAGAATAAAGACATGAAAATCTTATACCTATTGTTTTTTTTTTCTTGTCGAAACCCTACGTTATTAGTCATTTATCATTTATTGTTATTTCTAACTTCCGCACACTGTGAGGCTTCCGCTCAGTGGTGGGAAATTAAATACTAGCTTTGTCCCGCGGCTTTTCACGGTCATGTTTTGTCGGGTGGCCTCGACTCATGAATTAATTCGTCGCATTTCATTGCCAGCACGCACTATTACTCAGTCTTCTCCTAACTTTCTTTCTAATTTTTTCCTTTTTGCTCGGCTTCTAAGCGTCATAGCGTGATGATAAATAACCTAAAAGCTCTCTCATGAAATGGCCTACTTTTCTTAATTCAGACTTAGTCAACTCGAGCAGAGTAGCGTCTTTAAACATGGTAGGTGGGTAGGTAAATAGGTTAAATTTATATATTAATTTTTTTTTAGTTTAGAATTTATAATAAGGTTGAGTATTATTACAGTCGGATTCCAATTCTGGCACAGGCTGCACCAAGTCGTCGAGTGCATACTGTACTGCTGTTGGCATACCGGCGAATGGACGCGGAGCGTTCGGGGCACCTGTATCCAAATGGAGATTGTTCAAAATATCTATATTACAGAAAGTACAAAATTTAAAACTTATAAAACTTTACACACTATTGTGTAAGAAAAATCATAAGGAAATTTTATGCTTTTTTAAATTAAATTTAAATAAAAAGTTAATGGCCATCGTTCGTTCACATATAAAACAGACGCGAAAGATGCCAAATATTTAAAATTTTAAAATTTTAACCTACCATTAAGTGGACCATCAGTCTGTTTGATGAACTTAACATATAAAAAAAACTGTCCGTTGTAGGACTGCACGTCTAAAGTGAAATACATATGTTTCGTGACTTAGCGTCACTGAGCGTGACGGTGACGCGAGTTCAGTGCTTTTCCCCATTCCTATATTGCGCAACCTAACTTAAAAAAATCATCTCAACTTCAACATTAAACGAGGTCACGCGAGTTTAGTGCTTTTTCCCCATACAAAAAGTACCCAACGTGCCTAAATAAGTTTTACTGCAATAATAATAATTTTATTTTTCAATTTTTAGTGTGAAGTGTGTATTTTTATTATTGTTTATTCACAATTGGCGGAGTAATCGCGTAACAAACATACAAAAAAAATAACATACATTCGAATTGAGAACCTCCTCCTTTTTCCAAGCCGGTTGATAAAATGCACAATATCGCCCTCAGGTATTGTACAGTAAAAAGGATCGAAGTAAAATGTACAGTATGTGTATTATTGTTTCTTATTGCAGAATATCCGTAGTATATTCGGCTGTAATAAAGTTAAATTGCAAACAAGAGTGTGAGCGAAAGCCACGCGGAACGTAAAAGCCACAAACAGTTGGAAATAGTCACAGCTTACAAAGGGACATTTGGCCATTGTTTACAAACTCCCACATATGCACGGTATAGTCGGGAATACAGAACCATTAAATGTAACAACAAAAGAATACATGTAAATGAATTAGATTTCTAAAGGTACGCTCCATGCGTTATGCGTTTGTTACGCGGTAACACTCACAAGTTGAAAAAGGCTTTTGGTTACAATGCCTTGTGAGGGACCTTGGCATAACACTGGATGCAAAACTTACTTTTAATTATCATCTGGATAATATTGTAAGCAGAGCTTTTAGGAATTTGGGCTTCGTGTTTCGAGTTAGTAGAGATCTGACTGACTTGTCTTGCGTAAAGTTACTATACAATGCCTATGTGCGTAGTGTCCTCGAATTTGGCAGTCCGATTTGGAACCCGCAGTATGTCACGTGTAGAAATCACATAGAGCGCATACAGAGGAGATTTGTGAGATGGCTTAACCTCCGTTCGCACTGCACTCCTTTAAGCTATGCTGATTCTTGCAAGCGTCATAACTTAATGACCTTAGAGGACAGACGTACGGTCTCCGATATGTCATTCCTCCACGACATCTGTTCTGGAACTCTCAACTGTCCGGCACTGCTGTCTCAAATGCTGCGGCTTCAGGCCGGACCCAAGCGTGGAAGAAAAATGAAATTGTTCCACGTTCCGCTATCTCGAACTAATTACGACCGTAATTCTGTATACCACAGATTACCCACAACCTACAATGATAAGTTCACACACTTGGACATTTTCCACCTCTCAAAAATATCTTTTAAGCGCAGCATCGTGAATGTACTAAAGGAGAAATAAATAGAACTGCGCACACACACGAACACACACACACACACACACACACACACACACACACACACACACACACACAATACCCCAAGTCCCTCCCCCATTGTTTAGATTTTAGATTTAAGATAATTAGTAACTAACTTAGGTAATAAATTTTTAAGTTTTTTAAGTCCTACATAATGAAACCCTGTAATTGGCAATGTAAGTAATAATACTGTGTCTATTGTATGTTATTTTGTTTTGCTGTAGGGTTTATGTTCATAAATAAATAAATAAATAAATAAATAAAAATGTCAATCTAGTTTGTCCAGGTTGATTTTAACGCGCTTTAGGAATTGTGATTTTCAGATCAAAGCACAGGCAGTACTAGCGAAAAGAATGAAATTGGAAATTTCTAGTCGAAATAAATTGGATATTGATTTTCTCGTAATACCTAATAAAATTATTGTATCGTGTTTGCATTGCAGTCTCCGTTATATGTCACATCAATATCGAAACAATAATATAAAATTTAGGTTTGTATCTAACCAACCAACTTGTTGATATCAACAATGTTTTGTCGTTATATACATCTAAGTATTTGGAGCTCTTGCTATTGCGTGGTGCTTCAGCTAATTTTCCTATGACGGTTACTACCATACCTCTAAAGATATATGAAATACAAAATTTCAACTAATAGAATCATCATTCATTGGAGTCGCGTGCGGCAATAGCTTTATATATTTTTTAATTGGTATGTAGTGAAGTTAGTGCTCCACTAAAGAACATAAAAGCAAAATTTCTTCTCCTTAGTAACGATAGAAACAAATCAGTTAAGAAGAGGGCAGGGGAAAAGATTTGGTGATTTTTATATTTTCGATACAGGTTCTACAACGGATAAGCGGTTTAATACTTACATAATAAATAAATAAATAATAAATAATAATAAAACTAAACGTAAACAAATTCACATATAAAATTAACGATAATTTATACACGCCGATCGTATGACATGTATAAATTTTGCTTAAAAACACTGTACGTCGCTTTCTCGTTCTTTTTAAATACAATCTGGAATTAAATATATATTTGAAATTGTAGTTTCCAAACATTATTGAAAACATACTGACGTGTGTATTAAAAAGCAAAGACATTATAAGCACATGCTGACTTATCAGCACATTGGCACGCGGGGGTACTCTCATCTCCCTTGCATTTTCCAAGGGATTCTATTTTTATTCCAATTTAACTAACGAGGCCGTGGGGTATACACGTTAGTGATAAAGCTGTTTTACCTTGAAATATTTCATGATTACAAGTAATAATTTTAGGCTGGCTTATTTATTATCCCTTAGTGGAGAACAAGAATAGGTACTATTGAATAGTTTCAATTGAAAAGCGAAGCCGCGGTAACGTCATTTTCTATAGGAAGATTAATTTTAAAAAAGATATACGATTTAATATAAAAGGACTATGCCTTATATTTTGTCAAGTTGTCAAGTTGCTGAAACATAGCATAAATGAGAAGATTAAAAAGAATATATAAAATTTAAAACGTGATTATGTGTAAAAGACGGATTCAGATTTTTTTTCTATATATGTACATATAAAATGCCGTCAGACAGGTTGACGGTACACTTGATGGTAGAATAGGTAGCTAATACCATCATTGTTAACATGAGTAACGCTACAGGTGCTGCAAGTTAAATTAGGATGAGGAATTTTTTTTCAGCCTTTCACCAGAGGTGGTCCTCCCACCAACTGGGTTCGTCGCCTCTTACGCCTCTTTTGTATCCTTTCTCCGTCCCACAACTGATAGAATTCTGGCACCCCATACTTAATCACCGAAACACAACAACACAAATGGTGTTATTTCACTGTGGTCTTCTGTAAGGGGGCGGTTACTGCCGCCAGACTAGTCTAGTACTAGAATAAATAGTAATGCATAATTAATAAAGTGAAATCTATCACCCGACTGAATAATTTATTTATACTTTACAATTATCGATCGTGCACTATGGTCTATCGCTAAGTTGCTTGAAATACTTTCTACCAATATGGACACGTGCCAATGTTATTCGTTCGACCAAACGAGGTGAATGAATATTTTATCAATGGGGAATTTTCTGTAGGTAACCAATCTTAAAAAAAATATATTTTTACTGCTTGCCACGTGCCGATTTAGGACGCCAATTATTTGAAAATCGAGTATCTATTTGCGTCTAATATCAATTACTTACTTTCTTGAATAATATCGAATATTGCTTGAATTAACAGATTTAATAATATCGGAATATGTATTCAACCAACGCAATTATTTGATTTTAATACTGCTCTTAATTGGATGATAACAGTAATATAAAAAAAAGTCTTCATGTTTATTGATCGTGTTTCGTAAGTTACTCGTATATCATTCATTGAAGGCGGTTTCTGAAACTTAGCGAAATGTTTTTTTTTTGTTTTGTTGAATAGAAATATTATTTTTTATCTACTTATATATTCTTAAAAATATTGTATGTTTATAATATTATATTGATATTCACAATTATAATTAATTGTAGATGTATGTATAATGACGAAGACGTGAAATGAAGCAGTTTTGAATACTTAATGTGAACTGTGTGGCTTAGTTTAAGAAAACGGTATTTTTTCAAATGCTTGCGATAATAGATACATATTATGATATTACATATCCAAATTTGGAAGGTATCATCGTACACATTAACGTAAAGTAGTTTTTGTCACTGCATGGATGGATATGGATATATCCATCCATACACAAACATGTCATCCATGAAGGCAAAGATTAAGACCGATGTACACTCATAAAACTTATATTATTTAAGAACTAGCTGAACCCCGCCACGCTTTGCTATGGCATGCGTGTGGGGCACGCGAGGTACTGCTTTTATTTTTTTGAAATAAAAGTAGCCTAAGCTAGTGAAAGTGAAACCTATTTGCCAGAGAAAGTCCCGTCTAAATCGGTCAAGCCTGTTGCGGAGATTATGCGGAACAGACACACAGATAAAAAATTTAAAAATTGTTTTTGTTATAAGTATCATATATACTTTGATATATTCTGTCTGTCTGTCTGTCCCGTCCGCATGTACGCTTAAATCTTTTAAACTACGCAACGGATTTATATGCGGTTATCACGAAATAAAGTGATTCAAAGGTAAGGTTTATATGTATAATTTAATATTGTTTTGTGTTAATTTTTTGAAATATGACGATTATTTTTGAAGATGTCGGAAAAAATCCATCCAAAATTGTTATGTTATAATCCTTTGAGTATAACATAACAATTATCATAATAACAATGTATAGTGGAATTAGGTCTACAAAAAAGTTCGCGATGGCAATGTCTATATTGTACGGATAGCTTTTTATAACCATTTTAATGTTTAAAAAATTGACACAAATTATGTGGAGTTGGGAAATTTAGACGGATACGATTATTTGATCACGAAATTTAATTTAATATCATAGGAGTTATCGTAAATTAAAAATTATAAGTGCGAGAAAATATACATAAGTAAGACGGGACTCGCTTGATGCAGCCCCCTCCGCCAGCGCTCCGCCACCCGCTGTCGTGCAAAATTGTACCCGTGCGAATCCGGGAGCGGATCGCTAGTTGTAAATAACACCGTAAAACAGATAGGTACTATATCAAACAGACTCAACATCAACATCAAACATATAAATATGATGACAGTTCAGTATCTCGCCTAATAAGCATCTCTCCGACCTTTCCACATTGAAACAAGTGCGCACACTAAGCGGTACATACTCTGTCGAAGCAACCCATAGCAACACATATTCAGGTATCGCTTGCGTATGTAAGATTCGTGTGACGATTACGCCCGAACCAATCCGTGTCGCACAGCTGGTATAAAAATAAAAACAAGCATTTTCAATAACATAAAGGATGGTCAAAGTATCTACAGCAGTGGGGGTAGGAATTAACCCTAGGAGTTAACCCTGATTAATGCAGCTGGACCTTACTAGGAGATCTGCTACAAGCACAATCAGTGATGGCAGTCTTTGACAGCCACTCATTTTTTAAACTGTTCCTGTGTAGATGGGGGACCACCCGATTATAAAGGTATGAAGTCTCTTTATATAGTAAGTGAAGTGTAGCACAACGATACCGCGATCTAGAATCAAGCGCGAAATCAACCTAGTGTGAGCGGTATAACCGTGGTTTAATATGTAATCCTACAAGAGCGAGCGAGCAACATAATGAAACACAACAAAGGGCGCCATCTTGTGGGAAACTGTTTCATCACTTCAACAACCGGTACAAGGTACAAATGTACTTATTCATTTTGTTAGCTGCATACATTGTTGCTTTTAATACTCGGTGTATAGTGACCGTTGTGCGATAACCGCAAAAATGTAGTCACTATGATTATGACATGCAAACTTTTTATTCTAATGAAACAGTGACTTGGTTTTGTTCTTACGTTATACTATACCTATTACTATAATGTTACATTAAGGCTTATCCTTCCAAAAAATTAAATTTTTGCAACATTTTGTAACAGTATTATTCATTATATATACGCCTTTTCTTCAGCGAAAAAAAAAAAAATGTTTATCTACAAGATATGAGGAATGATTTGTTGGGATTAAAAATTTTATTTTATTGAAATTGATTCAGGAAAAAAATTCTAAACTCACCCCTTTTATTTTCAGTTATAACAATCTCACTTCTACAATATTTATCAAAAGATTATGAAATTTTGTACACTTATGAAGATAACAATGTAGCATGATTTGTTGAAAGCGCTTTTTGAAAAATCGTAAAATTGAATTTTATATAATGTTTTTATCAAAAATATTTCCCCACTTACTCAGCGCTAGCCCGTTCTCTTCTCGTCCATAAAATCAGTGCGGGGCGAGTCGTGATGCTAGACGGACCTGTGCCGCGTTGCGCTTCATCAAATTATTAATTTTTACGTAATGAACAAAGAATAAACATTTTAGTGGCAGAACAGACAGTGCATTATAGTGTATATAATACTTTAATAGGTTTTCTTTTTTGTCTTTTTAATTAAATCTTTAAAAAACTAAATATAAATTATGTTGTAATATAATATTCAATTAATAATTCATCTGTATATACAGGGCGTCCCACGACTATGCCACATGGAGGGAAAGTACCTTGAATATTGTAGATGGAACATTTTACTGAAAGAAGACATTATTTTAATTTAAAAAACAATTTAAACTGCATTCATAGATTTTTAAATAATTACATGGTTGAACTGGGAATCGAACTCGCTACATGAGAAAAAAAATTACCCTGTAACTTTATCATACCGATCGAAAGGCTTCATCATAAGGATTATTTTTTGCTAAATAACATAGTGTCAGAAATAAAAGGAAGACCATGAATTTTAACGTTTTTAATACAAAATTAATCATTTTATCAAATGCTCAAAATGAGTCCCATACTGTTGAATACAAAGTCGCACTCTTTTGATTATTTCACTCCCTGTCGATTTTTTGATCTTGTTGTGGTGGATATTTAGAATAATACGTCTAAGTTCTGTTTATAGCTCGTGGACACTTTCATACTGGTTCTTGTAAACTAAATTTTTACGCGTATAATTTACGCGTCAGGATACAGCCATACAGCTCGATTTGTTGCATACAACCAGGTACCTACCTACTAATTACATTTTATCATGCACTTAAATTATAATAGGGAAATGATGCGTACTTCTCAAGTGGGTACATTTATTAGTAATAATAATAGGTACTTATGATAATGCCGTTGTATGTCCTTACGGCAGTGTCAGCTTTTAATTTTTCTGAACAAAATTTCACATCAAATGTTAAAATTCATGGTCTTCCTTTTATTTCTGACACTATGTTATTTAGCAAAAAATAATCCTTATGATGAAGCCTTTCGATCGATATGATAAAGTTACAGGGTAATTTTTTTTCTCATGTAGCGAGTTCGATTCCCAGTTCAACCATGTAATTATTTAAAAATCTATGAATGCAGTTTAAATTGTTTTTTAAATTAAAATAAAGTCTTCTTTCAGTAAAATGTTCCATCTACAATATTCAAGGTACTTTCCCTCCATGTGGCATAGTCGTGGGACGCCCTGTATACTTGTTATCTAAATTTAATAAAGATAGGAAGTAAGCAAAGGAGGCAAAAGCGTAATATATCAAAAATAAACCAAACGAGGAAGGAAAGTTTTCATGAATTTTAATTAATTAATTTAATACATATAAATTAATAAGCCTAATAAATAAATAATAAAGCCACTATAAAGCCGGATTCCCACTCACGTATCTAGTGACTCATCGAATTGTTCTCCTAGAAGGAGCGGTGGGGGGTTTCCCTATTGTAGGTGGTCGCGTAGGGGACGCCCCCGTGACCTATCCTCGGTACACCGTTCTGGTAAAAAGTTGGTGAGCGGTTCTCGGAAACTATGAGGGATAGAAGGGTGGCGTTTGCAGAAGGTCATAGAGGGTGATCGGTAGTCACCAAGGAAAGTGTCATCCGGTCTACCGGGGCACCAAAAAAAAAGCTCCCGACCATAACTCGGAAACGGCGCGTTACAGCCGTGTCGTGTTTGGGCTCATCGGGAACGTCTCAACGAGATAAAAAATTTGACGCCCCCCTCGGACCCCCCGACCGTAACTCGGAAACGGCGCGTCACAGCCGGGTCGTGTTTGGGCTCATCGGGGACGTCTGGACGAGATAAAAAATTTGGCGCCCCCCTCGGACCCCCCCCGACCGTAACTCGGAAACGGCGCGTCACAGCCGTGTCGTGTTTGGGCTCATCGGGGACGTCTCGACGAGATAAAAAATTTGGCGCCCCCTCGGACCCCCCCGACCGTAACTCGGAAACGGCGCGTCACAGCCGGGTCGTGTTTGGGTTCATCGGGGACGTCTCGACGAGATAAAAAATTTGACGCCCCCCTCGGACCCCCCCGGCCGAAACTCGGAAACGGCGCGTCACAGCCGGATCGTATTTGGGCTCATCGGGGACGTCTCGACGAGATAAAAAATTTGACGTAACCATGGTCAACGGTTACAAATAGACCCCCCATGTTAGGTATCATTTGAAAGGATGAGGGTAATCTATCAACACCATTCTCCCAGCCCCCCTCCGCTCCCCCCTTACTCCCCCCCCCTTTAAAATTACACAATTAATAATAATAAGACCCAAAACCAAACCAAAACAATTAGACATGGCAAAAGACAAGACAAAACGAAAACAAAATGAAAACGTGAATAAATTTTCTACGTTTTTTTTTTTTTTTTAATTCTATTGACATGAATTTTAAAAATTATTAAAAAGGGCTTTTGATAGCTTTTAGAAAAATCAAGCGCTGAATCAAAAATATGGAGAAAATAATAAATGTTAAGTCTGCCTTTTACAGTTCAATATATCCTAAAAAGCCCCACAGAGTTTCCATTTAATCCACTCAGCCGCTTTTTTGTCCCACTCGATAGATTTTTTGAAAAAATTGAAGAAGCAAGATTCTCGCTCTAAAAAGTTCGTAATCTTTATCAAAATGAAAAAAAAAAAAAAACACTTTTTGTCTCAATTTATTGTCACTTCACTCACTTGGTGAATTTGAAAAAAATTATCAAAATTTAAAAAAAAATTATTACCGCCGGCATTAGCGTTACCCAAACAAAACGTACCGCGCGAAGTATGCACGGTTGGTGCAAAAACTCAATTGTTTTTACTAAAAATTAAAAAATTTGTTAGTTTTGATAAAAACTTTTGTTTGGCTCTTTTACCATATATTTTATATTCGTATAAAGAAATATACATACATCTATACATATAAATAAAATTGGAGTGTCTGTTTGTAATATTGAAATAACCGTTTTTTACTACATGCATATGAATATATATACGTACATACACCATATATGAGTACATACACCAAAATAAACCAACCACATAACCAAACCAAATTTTTGTCTGTCTGGGTGTCTGTTTGTTCCTGCTAATCTCTGAAACGGCAGAACCGATTTGACGGGACTTTTATTGGCAGGTAGCTGATTTAATAAGGAGTAACTTAGGCTACGTTTATTTTAGAAAAAAATCAAAATAACATCCAAAATAACATTTTTTACAATTTTTGTCTGTCTGTCTGTTTGTTTGTACCGGCTAATCTCTGAAATGGCTGGACCGATTTTGACGGGACTTTCATTGGCAGGTAGTTGATGTAATAAGGAGTAACTTAGGCTACGTTTATTTTAGAAAAATACACCCCAGGCCAAGCCGGGAGCGCGCCGCTATACACTAAAAACATAACCCTCGTTGTGGCGCAGACGGGTAAAAATTTTTACTAGGTAACATAATTTACTACCTAAATAACAAAACACGCTTCATTGTTACTGAATTATCCCTCTACATTGTAAATAATTATAAATTTGTAGGTATTTGCATTAAAGTAGGCAGTCGACTATGTCGTGCCTTTGTCGTCTAGTCTCCATACTACTCTTTGCCATCTCTGTGCGGTCGATCTCTTGTAGAGGGTGGCGCGGGGAAATCAGCCTAATAATTCAAGGCCAAATCGGCGTTATACACCTTAAGAGAAGATTTGTATTTTTGTTTCTAATGAATCAACTCAAAAGCTACTGGACCGATTTATAAAATTCTTTCACCTATAGGAAGCTACATTATCAGCGATTACCAAGGCTATATTTTAGTCGCGTCGCGTGCAACAGCTAGTAAAAAATACAAGACGTCGGATGAAAATTTGGCGAAGTTGCAATTTTACTCAAGTAAATGCTCTTATAATTAATTGAATTGGTTTCATTGTAAAATTTGTGACTATTTTGGAGATTCTTATGATATTCAAAATGATATAAAAGAATGTGTTAGTTACACCACCCATTACTCGAGAATGGCTGGGCCGTTTTTTATGATTTGTTTTATTTGTCTCCGCCCCGAATAGCAGAATAACTATTAAAACATCAGAAATATCATTATGTACATAATTTAGGAAAAAGCAGTCATTTCGACATTACAAACATACACTTGATTTTCATTTATTACTAGTATATGCACGCGACTTCGTCCGCGTCCAATCGCTACTAAACTTCACAGGAACCCCCGCTGGACTAATATGAAGAAAGTCTGAAAGTTTCAACAAAATCGGTTCAGCGGTTTTGGAGTCTATACATACACACATCGCCTTTTTTATATAAGATTCTATACTAATAAATAAAATACAATAAATAAATAATAATAAAGTGACTTATGTTACTGTGACTGTTATGGAAGAAAATACATATATTGAGTTGTGTAGGGCGTACGCAGGTCCTATTCCCACTATAGTGGAGCCGTTTTAAGTATGCACATTTGACGTTTAGCAGATAGACATAACTAGTGATGGGTATAGTATAACAGAATTAGGTGCCACTATCGACACATTTTAGAATTAGTATCATTCATATACATTTATTACCTAGCTGTAATGTTCACATTACTAACGGACACTTCAATTGCGAGAAAATATTTTTTAAATTTTAATTTAAATATATTTATTATTCACAATCGTAGAGCGAATAGCTTAAGGCGCAATCGTCATCATCGTCTTCACTGACTTGAATTACAAAATTATTATCAATAATGCAGTCTATTCTGATATCGCGTTCAAAATCTGCTATAATTATTTTCTTGGTTTTTTCTAAACATAAAGGAAAACTAGGTTAAAAAAATTTAAGGATGGAACATACTGGAAAACGTATAGTCTGTCTGTGCACACGAGATAACAACGGACGACTGACAGCGACACGTAACTTAATAGTGAACCTATGGTTAATGAGGACCGACTCATGATAACATAGAAATTTTTATTAGTAACATAGTTTTTCGACTCATAGTATGTATTTCACTTAAACTACATTTACAAAAATAGGCACCTGGCGTAACCTTGTAACATCGTAGTAAGGATTTGAGAAATCACGAAAAAAATAGTGCAATCTTAATTATTAAATAACTAACAGACGACTTCATAATTTAAATCTAAATTTAACTTGATTAACTTAAAGCTCACCGACACTGGAGAGTAACTGGTTGATTTGCTGCAGCGAGGTCTTCATCATAATTATTAGCAAACCTTTCTCGTCTAGTGACTTGGTTAAATTTTTCTCTTCACGACTTTCTGCTTCTAATTGGGCACGTAGCTGTTTTTTCTCTACGACGTACCTGATAATAACATCCATTTTCTATGGTTATGGTAATTTTATAATGCTTATTACACATAAATAAAAGGCATTTGTCCAAGAATACAAAATCCAAATGCTAATAATCAATTTTCATAACTAAAATATCACGCGGTCGTATTAAAAGTTTAAAAAATATCGCCTGATTTAATGTCAACTTTACCCCATATTGGTTTGTTATAATGACATATTTCTATTGGAAAGCCTAAATATTATTTTTATCTTTTTTATTTAATATAACAAAAATATACAATTTGAGGAACTCATTCAGTTTACTAGTTATCTCTGAAGTTATCTCTATACAAAGTTTCAATTATTTTACATAGTTTTAGTTACTCATATTACGTGCTTTACCAACGTCAAAAAGACACCGCCATGTCAACCCGTTCTCGATTCTCTGTCAGAAACGGTTAATCTATGCATATTGAAAATGTTCTAATTTTAGAAATATTAAAACATCAAAAATTTTGTACTGTACCTTTGTGCGCAGCTACCTATAATATGAATCACAAATATGGAATCCGCAATACGAAACATATGTTTCACGTATTGAGAGGATACGGAAGAAATTTCTACGATACCTTGATTACAAAAGTCATCAAAAGTTGCAGGATTATATTCACAGATGTAGGTGCTATCATTTCCTACCTCTTCAGTATAGGCGTAATATAAGTGACATTTGCTATTTGATGAAAATTGCAAAGGGTTTAGTTGATTCATCTGAACTATTATCCAAATCATATTTAAATGTCCCTCATACTAATTTGAGAAATCGCTCTTTGCTGCATGTAGCTCTTAGTAAGACTAATTATAGAAAAAATACATTCATGTCTCGTTCATGTAGACTTTTTAATGAAATTTTATTAGAGGATACAGATGTTGACCTGTTCCACAGTTCCATAGTTAAAACGAAAAATATTATAGCCGATAAATTCTTCAATGGCCAACTATATTATTATCGTTGTTTTAGACTAGTTTGTAATATATAGTTTGTATCTATAATTTGAAATCTATAAGTGGAAATTTTTTATTAGGTTTAAGATATTTACTCTGATTATTGTTATGTATTTGTACCTGTAAATTTCCCTAAAATAAAATAAATAAATAAATAAATAATAGTTTACTACGTTGAAAAGAACCTCAATCAATTAAATATGTGCCACATAAATATATTACAGAAAAGAGAATTAGGGGGAGGTCCCCGAGAACCGGACACTTAAGGAATAACAAAAATTAAAAAAATCGTGTAATAGACTAATTTGTTTATTTCTCTTTAATAAGCTCTCAACTATATACCTAATCAACACAGATATATCAGCAGTCTCAAATGTTACTTTAAATGTACTAGATAATAAGGAACAGTTAACATAGAAAAATGGACGTTTTCAAAAAGGTCCCCTAATGGCGGACAGCCAACTTTTCGTTCATTTTTACACTTAAACATTATTTAAACAAACAATAGAACAAATCATCAGTTAATAAAGAAAACTAATCTTAATTCTAATTAACTTTGGTTATAATCAGGAACGTTTTCTATAGAATTCGAAAACCTTAATTGTAGATACATGCAACCTGCAAAAAAAAATTCGACATCACTTTAGCGATGGCTTTTTTCAATATTTCATGTTTGGCGGTATTCTCACATCTCGGTTTGGGTTTACCCATGTTGAATCTGAAAACAAAAAACAAAAACAAAAACAAACTTGCTCTAAAACTGTCCGGTATTAGGGGATTTCAAGAGTGTCCGAACTTAGGGACCCTTAGGTACATACAAAAAAAAATCTTATGCAAATTGTGTGTTATGAATCACAAAAAAACGCATGAGTTATATCAGATTACTACAATAGCAATAATAATTAATAACAATAAATATCATTCCATACTTTAAATACTATTTACAGACCCCAAAAAATTAATTCGAACAAAATTTTTACTAACCTTAAAATTCGCACCTCGCTCCAGGACGAACGAGTCAGCACTGGCTATTGGTACGCCTCCCCCGCAATTCACTTGGGAGAAGCTTCCTAACCCTAGCACAAGCAGCAAATTGGCGCTCTTCTTCGCACTGATTCAAATCCTGTCCGGCTTTAGGAGCCGTCCGGGCTTAGGGGACTTCCCCCTAAGTGAAAATGAGCTCTCGCGTCTCTTGTAATTAATTCAAAGTATCCAAGACAAATTAATTATACATTTTCTTTATTAAAATCAATAACATATTGATTTCTATAGCTTAACTCAAGCACGACATTGTAATTGACTAGCGAACAGTGTGCAAGCCCAATAATTATTAATCTAACATCAATTTTATATGCACCTATACTTATTTACTTATTTACTTATTTATTTATTTATTTCTTTATTTATTTATTTATTTATTTTATTTCATTTCAGACTTTTCAAGTCCATTATTAAAACTAAAACAACAAATAAAACAACAATCATTAACACATAGAAATCATAAACGCTAATAACGATTAATTAATAATAAAATTAAAAATATAAAATAAACAATAAAGTCACCATCATCATACCATCAGCCGTAAGACGTCATAGGCCTCCCGCGTAATTTTCCAAAAGGGCCACCGTCTAGATTCAGGAGCAAAAGAAAGTAAAACCCAAATAATCATAACTTATAAAAAAACTAACAATGATGAGGGCAACTATGTTTAATCAAAACGCATAGATTGATAGAGCTCTAATTGTGTGCTTCTGAAGGTTGCTTTTATTTTTTTTGTACACGCTTTGGTCGAGTCGCCCGCCAACTGTGTTTCCGTCTGAATATACAATAACTAAGAGGTGATTAGTTAAGATAGCCTTACGTATACGCTTCCGAATTCATTTCTATGACGTACTCATTAAGGGTGGGTTGCAGCATCTAACTTTAACGGTAACCACATCCAAACCAGCCGTTAAATCTTCGGTTAAGCATAATATGCGTTGCACCATTTTTACAACAGTTAAAATGACGTCAAAACTTAACGCTAACCGTAACCGCTCAATATTGGCCGGTCAATGTTATTGTTACGGTTAAGTCATAGAAGTACGAATACGCTTCTCTTTAAACTAATAGAAGTCTCGTAATAGAAGAAATGTATAGAAACCGTGCGAGCCATCTGTGCGGGGTCTAAAGTACAGGCGGGGGCGAGGTAGTGAAAGAATAGGACGTAACTGTGTCGATTCTTGACTGTCGATATTTCGATGAGAGATTAAAAAGATAAAAGACAATTTAATTTGGTCATGTATAATGCAAGATGAGGTATAAAATAACAATTTACTTTTTACAATAATTTACAATTTATTTTTATTATTTCCCAAAATTTTACATAATTTACAAAACACTGTGGTAGAAAACATCCTTATTAACTAAATCGAGACTATTTACCTTGAAACAAAATAATTTTATTATAAAGTTGCCTTTTAGATATTTCGGGTCTCATGTTTTTCGATACAAAATGGAGTCTTATGTTCAAATAGATCTCTATAATTGATTTAATTAAAATATTTACATGATTTTCCAAAGGAGCTTGATCATATTGATGTTCACTCAGTGTTTCGAAGAGTTTTTCGTCGACAAAAGTTCTCATCAGTTTATTTACAAAGCTAATCTTGTTAAATGAAGATTTTACAGCAACTAATACAATATAAGATCTCAAATATTGTTCAGAGCACATAGTGGTGCGAGGACTAGGGAACCAATTCTCCTTTTGGACTGCTTCGATCCACTTTCTTTTCATTTCTAGATCTTTAGGAAAACTGTAACAAGTAATAATATATAAATAAAGAAACTGCAAAAAAATATAAATGTAAATAAACATTGTAGGTAAATTACTTGTTTCCAATACTATAATTATAATTTTACTTAATAATAAATTAATGACAGTTCACAACAACACTGTTATAATTTAACACTAAACATACTGTATTTTTATCATTTCAAATTTAATTTAATTAAATAAATATATTGCTATGATATGTGTAGTAATAAATCTTGTTTATCGATATTTGTAAAGAAGACGTAAGCACAGCACTATCGATGACAGGAAGCTATGAATGACCGTCATGTTTTGAAAAATTTGACATAGTAATGGCGTCTCAATACGTGTAAAATATTAAAATAATATGAAATTTATACTACTTACATGTGGAAAGTAACACCACGAGATTTTATTTTGGCGTTCTTAGAACTGTTTTTGCATTGCTTAATTGCACAATTCGGCATTTTTTCACTGAAAACTTTTAATTTCGTTCTGATGCGAATGTCACAGCGGACGTAAGCGGACTGATGCTCGCGCAGGACATACACTACTTTGGTAGTGTATGTTTGGTAAGACGGCTAACGTTTTGTGGTGCTTCTATAAGTCAACTGTCAACTTCAGTATTTTGTTTTTGTGTGAAATTTTTGATATCATGTCTTTAGTCCGTGATATACCTATGGGAATCTAGTTATTCTGATGATGACAGTGAATACAATATAGTGGCCGAAATGCGAAAGAAAAAAGTTTATCAACCTCGAATTGATCGATTCTGAAAATGTATACATTTTTGTGTTTGTCCAATGTCCACAAGTATTTGAAGTCTATTAACTTCTTCCTTGCGTTCTCTAAAACCCAATAATTGAAAAACAATGAGTAGAGTAGATGTACCGGATTATGAAGGTACGTAATATGTCTGTGTGCAATATAGTATATTAATGTATTTTATTGTAAATTAAATACAGCTGGTGTAGTAAGATCAATTTATAATTAGGTATTTATTATAATAAAGCTACAGCTTAGTACGCGTGGCGTTTATTGCACTCATATCTAAAGTAAGTAAATAAATCTAGTTAATCAAGGTCTAGCACATTAGAAAAATGTAGGTAAACTTACTTTAAGCGGTAGTCTGCCATAATAATTTCATCGGTGCTCGATCCGGCACGGTCCATTATTTTGATGTACAAAATAAAATGCTTTATTTACTCCTTCAACACGTTAAAAACACAAAACCTCAAATATTCGAATTTGTTTTGTGATACGTGACTGAATGTTGGATTTTTAAAAAAAATTCTTATGATATTATAAAAATGCTACATCAAGATGATCGTGTCACTATTTACGCGATGACAACTAGTTAACAAACAAAAAAGTACATTTACTAATATTGATAATTAAAAAATAATAGGGGTTAAAGTATGAAATTGCCGTTTTATTGTAATAGGTACTTCGAATTGACATAGAACCTTCATGGTTTGAGATTTTTGAGTGTATCTTTTTTCATACGGTACCTATGTAGTTCTTCTTTTAAAAAATGTGCAACATTCGATTATCAACTTTCAGTTGTTTTTTTTATTCAGCTTAGACAATAAAGATGGATACTTCGAAAATTCGTGTGATTTTTGAATACGAGTTCCGACGCGGAACTAACGCGGCAGAAACAGCTCGCAATATTAATCTTGCGTTTGGATAGGGGACTGCTAATGAACGCACTGTGCGATTTTGGTTTAAACGCTTTCGTGATGGAAACTTCGATTTGAAGAACGAACCACGTGGAAGACCGCCCACACAGGTGAATAACAATGATTTGAAAAAGATGGTGGAAGCCGATCCGAGCCAAACTACCCAGGAATTAGCGGCATGGTTTAACGTTACCTTACCAACAATATTGACTCATTTGCGTCAAATCAATAAAATAAAAAAATATGAAAAATGGGTGCCTCATGATTTGACTGATCTGCAGAAAGAAACGCGTGTTGAAACTTGCGTTGCCTTGTTGAATCGATACAGAAATGAAGGAATATTGGATCGAATTGTGACATGTGATGAAAAATGGATTCTTTACGATAATCGTAAGCGGAAAATGCAATGGCTGACCCCAGGTCAAACGCCGCAACAGTGTCCTAAAGCAAAGCTTACCAATAAAAAGGTAATGGTAACTGTTTGGTGGTCTCAGCGTGGTGTTATTCACTATAGCTTTCTCCGATCTGGTCAAGCAATAACGGCAGATGTCTACGGCGCCGAACTCCGAACAATGATAGCGAAACTAGCAGTGAAACAGCCCCGACTTATGAATCGATCTTCACCATTATTGCTCCATGATAACGCGAGACCTCATACAGCACGAGAAACCGTTTTAACTCTACAGGAACTGCAATTAGAAACCATTCGTCACCCTCCGTATTCGCCAGACCTTGCTCCAACGGACTACCATTTTTTTCGTGATTTGGACAATTTTCTGCGTGATAAAAAGTTTTCTTCTCAGGAGGCAGTGCAAAATGCTTTCACACAGTTTGTCGTATCTAGATCACCAGAGTTCTATCGCAAAGGCATAAATGAGCTTCCTATTAGATGGCAGCAATGTATAGATAATAATGGTAATTATTTTGATTAAATAAATATGTTAAATTAAAAAAAAAAACGAATTTTTATTTTTCAGTACAAATCGGCAATTTCATACTTTAACCCCTAATACCTACAATTTATATATACAGGGTGGAAAGGGTGGAAAAATAAGTCGGGCCCTGAAGGGAAACTACCTTAAATCCTTGGCTCATTTTACATAAAGGAGACATTCCTTTATTTTTTAAAAGAAACAAAACTGCATTTAAAGATTTTCTAAAACTCGCTTGGCTCGCCCGGGACTCGAACCAACTAAAATTAAAAAAACAAACACTCGCTATTTTATTATAGTAATCGATGTTCAGGATAAAATTTCTCTAACAAACATTTGGTCTTAAAAATAAAAATGATCGAAAATCTAACATTAACTTTATTTTATTATCAATTTGTTACACTTAAATTATTTAACTGATAAATTGTTCGAAATGAGCCCCCTCGTTCCGGATACACAAATTTCGTCTTCGTTGAAATTCATTTCTTGTAGCCTTCAGCAAAGTATTGTGGTGTATGCCCCTAATAACATTATCTACCGCAACCCTTAGCTCTTGCACGGTTTCGAACAATATATCAGTTAAATAATTTAAGTATAACAAATTGATAATAAAATAAAGGTAATATTAGATTTTACGTTCATTTTGATTTTTAAGACCAAATGTTTGTTAGAGAAATTTAATCCTGTGTAAAATTATACTTATTATACTAAAATTATTATTTTAGTATAATAAAATAGGGAGTGTTTTTTTTTTTTTTTTTAATTTTAGTTGGTTCGAGTCCCGGGCGAGCCAAGCGAGTTTTAGAAAATCTTTGAATGCAGTTTAGTTTCTTTTTAAAAATAAAGGAATGTTTCCTTTATGTAAAATGAGCCAACTTAAGGATTTAAGGTAGTTTCCCTCCAGGGCCCGACTTATTTTTCCACCCTGTATATGAAATCCGAAGAAGCATTTTCTCTGATTTAATAAATGTGATATATGATTGTGGACGCGCCGCTTCAAACTTAATATCCCTTTTCTTGTCCCGTGCACGACTGTCCACCAAGGAAGAGGGAGAAGGGAGATAGTGCCGATGCGCCTGCGTCGGACATTGCATTGTGTGTATATTATTGTTAAATGGCTTCGAAAAGAGAAGAGCTTTTCCGAAACGCTCCGCAAAAGACCCGCTTATATGCCGCCGCTTATATTGAACTTTAATAACTACGAAATCGTGTAAATGACAAAGATTGTGCCAAAAAAGGTGAAGTGATTTGTGTGTGGGAGTTTGGACGCAACGAGAGAATCTCGCTGTGATCACCATCGCCGAGCGCAGTTCCGAGCCAGATCCTGGATCCCAGCAGCCCAAATTACGAGGTACGTGTTGTGCACATTTCTTACGCCCCGCTAACGCATTCCATTTTCCCCTTATCAACCTATGGATTATCCAGCCATCCGCATATGAAGATTTTTTCTTTTGGTCCTTCAGCCGCATCCCGCATACCCAGATTGTATGCTTAAAGTATTTGAAACGAGGGTTCGATTCGAAAAGCCGTTAAGGCAAGTGAAAAAAAAAAAACTTTCGCTTTGTATACCGGGATCCAATCCCAACGATGATAAAATCTTCTATGATTCAGCAAAATGCTGATAGGAAGTTAGAAGTGAAGTGTTATGAATGAAATATACGTATCAGAAAAAAACGTATCGTCACAACAATAACCAGTGGATATAACTTGATGGACCCCTTGATGGTAGGTGGTTAACATTCAGTGGTAGCTTATCCTTACTTGGAAAGGTTCGCGAGGCTATATGTCTAACAGTTATAGTTAAGTCACAATAATATTTTTTCGGGCAATAATGAAAGAAATGTGACATTCGTGTCATGATATTAATTCGTTTCACAATTAAGTACACAGTTTATGAGCAAGGTGGTCCGAGGCAGTAACAAATAGCTTATAGAAGAGAGAATGTAGAGAGAAAGCAAGTGACTAAACCTCTATCTTAAATTTGTCCCATATGCATTGTCTTTTTCCTTACCTTTTCATGGGATTTATGAACGAGTAGGTTATTTAAAAAATGTTCTTAAAATAAAAAAATAATAAACACAACAAAACCATTTTTCTGCGTACTACATTAGTTAAATTTCTCTTTTTGAAGAATAAGCTTTCAAAGGTTTCGCTGGCTGAACTATAAATATTAAATTTTGTGATATTCCGTCCTTACTTTGTTACTATTGAATGTTGGATATTGCGGAATTAATCTGGCTGTTGTAAGCTATCTGATCACTACAATGTATAAGAAGCCACAATATTTTCCATTACTACCGAACACATTGTTCAATATTGACATTAATTTTATAGCCTCTTTGTGTTTCAATTTACAGCATCGATTAATCTTTATTTATTAGAAAACTTGCCAGGAACTTGCCAAAAAAGTTCATTTTTTTTAAATAGAAAATAAATAACTACAAATATTGAAAATATGTGATCACAATCCCTAAAAATGTCGCCGAGGGTGTCGATTTTTTCCATATATTCACATTAGTCCCCAGTACAAGGAACTTAAATTTTTTTGACACATACAAATGTAAAACTTTGTGAGCGCCTTTTTTGCGATGAGTCCGACAAACTTTTCTAATGCGAAAGTTTCGGCGTTGCTGCGTTTTCGAATGCTCGATTCCTGGAATTGTCGATATGACGTCACTATGACTCTCCGTATATACAACTTTGATTTTTGGATTTTTTTTTAATAAAATTAATTTAAAAATTGTGGTCAACTTGTCCGACAAAAATCATGTTGCGTATGGGGTGTCCACCCCCCCAAAAATGTCGATATGACGTCACTATGACTCCTCGTACATACAAGTTTCATTTTTGGAAATTTGTTTAGTAAAGTTAATTTAAAAATTGTGGTCAACTTGTCCGACAAAAATCATGCTGCGTATGGAGTGTCCACCACCCCGAAAATGACGTCATATCGACCACAATTTTTAAATTAATTTTATTAAAAAAAATTCCAAAAATCAAAGTTGTATATACGGAGAGTCATAGTGACGTCATATCGACAATTCCAGGAATCGAGCATTCGAAAACGCAGCAACGCCGAAACTTTCGCATTAGAAAAGTTTGTCGGACTCATCGCAAAAAAGGCACTCACAAAGTTTTACATTTGTATGAGTCAAAAAAATTTAAGTTCCTTGTACTGGGGACTAATATGTCTATTCTTTCTTAACCAAGTGACCTGGATTTTTTCTTATTTTTAAGCCTCAACACATATATACAGACACACATCTATACATAAATATCAAAGCATATTGGTTCCGTGAGTTCACTGTTTTCTCTATACAAAAAGTGGCCCAACGCGCCTAAAGAAGTTTTCACTTAAAAAACATTTTTTGAAGCGGGCGATAAAATTTCTACTCGATCGACTATTAATTATATATGAATATAACATACACACATACGGCTGGTTACCATCCTCATCTTGTCGATATCCCTCTATTTTGGACCAAACGCTTTAAAACATCCTTTATAATGCGCACTGCCAAGGTTTGGAACTCCCTGCTGGGCGTCTGTATTTCCAAGCACATATAACCTGAATCTATTCAAAGTTCGAGTGAATAGGCACCTTCTGGGTGAGCTCGCTCCATCATAGGCCTCATCTTCGCTATACACCTGGATGTTGGCCAAGAGGAAACCCATCTCTAATAAAAAAAAAAAAATATATACATTGCGTACCATTATAAAAAATACACTGTTCACGTCGCAAAAATCATTCTCAAAAGAATCTAATGTACATACCACATAGTAGCGGGATTGAAACACCTCCAAAGGGAGTACTTATGTTTCAAAGTTGCGTGTCCACGGGAATGAATTCTACCCACCCGCATGCGTAATAAATAAAGGGTATGAACTCCGGATTTATGGCGCTCAGTATAGACATTTAGTAGAATTAGTTATCACAACGATCACACCAATGAAGAGCCGATAAAATATGTAAATAAAAAATATAAAAAAATCTTCATTAGCGTCAACACATGTATTTGATCTCAATTCATATATACGTCAGTTAATACATGCGGCAAAAGCAAGCAAGTATAGCTATTATATAAAAAAAGCTAAACCAAACCAAAAAAAAAACAATATTTATTGCATCTAAAGATTCTCAATTCATATACCTGTTAAATATAGTTATTTTCTGTTTTTTATACTTCAATTTTTAATTATAATATATTTTACAATGAAAAGCCATGAAATTTTATCTGACATTTTTTATTTTTATTTTTTCATATTCATAGAGAGAAGAGTTTACAAAAGAGGTTTTTAATGTTTCTAACATAACTCCCGACAACACGAAAAGAATGAATTTCAAATTGAAGATAAGTGGACTGTATTGTAATATATCTTAGAATAAAGAATTATAATTAGCATAGATCGCTGTTTCTTTTTTTAAATAACTTGCATATAGGTACTTAATGTCTTTTATAGTTGTCAGTTGTTTACAGACAGAAAACTATTAAAAAAACTAACTTTCTAAAAAAGTAAAAAAAAAGAAAATTATTGAGTTTTTAAATTATCCATTTAGATAATTATAACTAAATGAATTTGTAACTAACTACACATAAAATTATATACGGTAGTCTAAACTAAACTTTCCATGTAATCTTAAACATAAAATTACATTAAACATAAATTATAAAATTATACCTAAATTCTCTTGGTATCGACTCAACTACTTATGTACATAATATTATATTCATATATATATGCAGTTGAGGCACGCTTTCGGCGACCTACGAGAAGACACTAACATTTACTCTAAAGGTAGAATGCATACCTTCGTTATAGAAGTTTTATGACACCTTCCGTTTGCCTTTTTGACTTCCATGGCTCTGACCTTACCATCATCGCCAGGGAAAATTTTTGTGACTCTAGCCATAGGCCAAGTCATGGGAGGTGTGTCTATCTCTTTTAAAATAACAAGGTCTCCAACTTTTATATTAGGTAAGCTATCTTTCCACTTAGGTCGGTTTTGTAAAATATTTAAATAATGTTTTGACCAATATCTCCAAAGTTGATGCTTTATAGCCGTACATTTTTCCCAGAATTTGAGTCTATTGTCTGGTAAATCAGCGAGATTTTGTTCTGGCAAACAAGTTAATGGTGCTCCTGTTAGAAAATGTCCAGGAGTGAGAAATGTAACATCATTAATATCTGAAGACATTGGTAACATGGGTCGTGAATTTAACACTCCTTCTATTTGCACAAGCACAGTGTATAGCTGTTCATATGTAAATATATGACTACCCAACACTCTCTTTAAATGATATTTAACACTTTTCACAGCAGCTTCCCACAATCCACCGAATGTTGGAGAGTAGCTGGGAATGAAATGAAAGTTTATACCCATTTTAGAAGATGCACTCTGTACCTGCGCCTGATGTAATTTGCAATTATTTAATTTATATATTTCTGTTAATTGATTCTTTGCCCCTTTATAATTGCTAGCATTGTCACAATAGACTTCGGTTGGAACGTTACGTCTAGCTATAAATCTTTTAAAGCTTGCAAGGAAAGTGTCCGTAGAAAGATCGGATACTAACTCTAAATGTATTGCCTTAGTTACAAAGCACACATACAATGCAATATAACCCTTTGTTATAAGAACACCTCGCGCACGAGATTGCTTGACTGAAAACGGACCAGCGAAGTCCATTCCGACTTTCTGGAATGGTCGGCTAGCAGTAACTCTATCCGCAGGCAAAGATCCCATTAATTGTTTTGCTGTGTCAGCCTTAAAACGGAAACATGTTAAACATTTATGTATTATGTTTTTAACCAAACGCAAACCATTCACTATCCAATAGCGTTGATTTAAATTACAGAGTACAAGTTTTTGACTGGCATGAAACAATTTTATATGTTCATAATTTATAATTAAATGAGTAACTCTTGATTCTTTTGGCAAAATTAATTGGTGCTTTTGTTCATAAGACAAAGCAGCATTCTGCAGCCTACCACCTACTCTAAGAAGACCATTTTTATCCACAAATGGGTTCAGTGCCTTTAGGTGTGACTGTACTTGTCCTGTAGTTTGTATTGAATGTATTTCTTTTTGAAAATATTTATATTGCTCATGTTTTATAATTAAATGTAAAGCCTTACTTGACTCTGCAAATGAAATAAAATTATGTTTTATTTTGTCAGAGTTGGGTTTTATATTATTGCAAAATCTTAATATGTAAGCAAGTACACGTTGTGCCTTATTTATACAAGAGTAATTACACAAAAATGAATCTAAAAATCCATTATTGTAACTCTGTGATACTGCACACACCTGCCTGTTTGACACTGAGATTTTTATCTCAGGTACATTTGTAGGTATTTCAAAATTACAATTATCATTGAAAGTATAATCAGGGTTTAACATAACTGGGGGCCCAGACCACCACAGCTTGTGATTATACAACTCTGAAGGACTCACTCCTCTGCTTAAGCAATCCGCAGGATTTAAACTTGTACTTACATACAACCATTTAAAATCTTTAGTATATTCATTTATCACCTTCACCCTATTAGCAACATATGTATTTAACTTAATCGGATTGATTTTCAGCCATGCCAATACTACTTGAGAGTCAGTGAACAAGTATACTTTATTAATTAACAGCCTCAAACTTAAAATATGGTATACTTTCAAAGATAATTTTGCTAATATCAATGCTGCATTTAACTCTAAACGAGGCATAGACATTTGCTTATTTGTTAGAGAATTTATTCTTGATTTAGAACAAAGAAGGAACATTTTAATATTACCATGACTGTCTGTAACTCTCAGGTAGATGGCGCAACCATATGCTACATTTGAGCTATCTGAAAAGCCGATTAATTGAAATTGATCTTTGTCACAATTAGACACACATCTTTTTACTACAATAGGTGCCATTTTTAATAAATCATTATAAAAAAGTTGCCATTCTTTTTCAATATTTGGGGAAGGAATAGAATCCCAATCTGTTTTGGATTGCCATAGCTTTTGCATAATTTGCTTAGCTTTTACAAATATAGGTCCAATTAAACCAAGTGGGTCATAAAATTTGCTAATATAGCTTAAGATTTCTCTTTTTGTTTTTGCAGTTTGCTCAGGCGGAGGAGAAAATTTGAATGAGTCTAATTTTATATTAAATTTTAACCCTAAGGTTTTTATATCATTTTGGATACTGATATCCCCAGAGCACTGCTGCTCCTTAGGAATATCCTGCAAGATTTTGGCATCATTGGCTGACCACTTGTGTAAATTAAAGCTGCCCTTGGTTAGCAACTCAATAAGTTGTTGTTTTGTATCTATAATTGTTTTAAGGTCATTATGACTGTACAAAATGTCATCCACATATGTAGATTGTAGTATTGCTGGTGCAGCCAAAGGATATTCATGTTGAAATCTATATACCAACTCATTTAAGCACCTAGTAGCCAAATAAGGTGAGCTTTTTAATCCATATGTAACGGTGTTTAATTGCAGACACCTTATTGATTCATCTGGATTATCTCTCCAGAGAATGTTTTGTAAAGGCCTTTGATCTTTGTCAATTAATATATTCCTGAACATACGTTTGATATCAGAAATGAAAAAGTATTTATTTAATCTAAACAGTAACAAAATGTCAAATAAATCTTTTTGGACCACAGGGCCATTTGACATTATATCATTTAATGATATTTTATTAGAAGTTTTCATTGATCCATCAAATACTACGCGCAGACGTGTGGACATAGCATTTTCCCTTAAGACCGGGTGATGTGGCATAAAATATACCATATCTTGTGACAAATCATACTTCATGATATCAAAATAACTAGCATGTCCAAGAGCTATGTATTCATGTATGAATTTTTTGTATTCTTGATATAAAGTGTCATTTCTTTTAAAACGTTTTTCAAGATTTAAATATCTGCGTAAGGCTAATCCAAAGGAATCGCCCAGTGTTTTATTTATATCACAGATAGGTATCTTTAAAGGCATAGACACTTCAAATTTATTGTTTATAATTTTAACTGTATCCTTATAATACTGTTCACAGTATTGTTGTTCAGACGTATGCTCAGTGAATATTTCTGGTACAGCCTCCGATTGCCAAAACCTTGTTATAGCGCTGTCTATGTCAGAGCTACACTCTTGACAAAATAAAGAAACAGCAGTATCCTGTAAAGACTGCACCGAGATGTTGCCCGCAATTATATAGCCAAACTGGGTATGGACCAGACTGGGTTGCGCAGGATCACTAAGTTTATTGTACTCCTCACATTGAGGTAGTAACGCTTGAAAGAGGATATCAGCCGAGAGTAACATATCTATCTCACTAGACATATTAAAAGTATTGTCGGCTAGTGATATATTTTTTGGAATATTTATATTAGATAAACTGATATTATTTTGTGGTAATTTAGTAGTAATTTTATCTACCACAAGACAGTTTACATTTACTTTGTATGGATAAATGCAAGAGAAAATGTCAAGTTTTACTGCATACTGAATATTTTTGCCAGTATTTGTAATACCCAATATTTGAGTACTAACCGGTAAAACAGGTTTTTTCAAACGTTTTGACAAATTACTTGTAATGAAAGAAGACTGACTAGCAGAATCAAGAAGGGCCTTTACAATTAACTCTTTACCATCTTTACACAATACTTTTACTTTGGCAGTAGGTAACAAGACTTGATTATTACTGTTTAATTCTGATAACAAAACAACCCTTCCATCTGCGGTCTCTTGTATACTCTTTTCATTATGTAAAAGTGTATTATGATTCAATTTGCATTGAGCACATTTAAAATGATAGTGACATTTTTGTGTATGAAAATTTAAACAAATTTTACAAAGTTTTTTATTTTTTACAAATTGTAATCTTTCATCGACTGGGGCAAGCATAAATTTTGGACATAAAAAAAGTTTATGTAACTTACCACAGTAACCACATGTCTGTGGCCTTGTAACAATATTTGTCACCCTTGGTTTTGCCTCAGTAAATGATGCACAAGTTCTTCGATTTGAGTTTTCCAAAGCGAGAGCCCTACTTTCTAAATATTTGATAAATTCTGTAAAAGTAGGTGGAATAGATGCATCTCTTTCGAGACAATATGACCTATTGGTATGTGGATCTAATTTGCGCGATAAAATGCACACTAAGACACTGTCCCATTTGTCGACAGGTTGATCCAGGTTCTTTAGAGCAGCAATATGCTGCTTTGCCTCTGAAACTAAATTTCTTAATGAATACTCATTAGGTTTTGTAATTGGACTTAAGTCTAGTAAATGGGAAATGTGTTCGAATATAATTTTGTGTTTGTTATCATATCTTTCTTGTAATATTGATAACGCTTCCTTGTAACTAGCACCAACTACAGGCAAATTTTTAATTAAATCAAAGGCCTCACCTCTCAAAAAACTGCGAAGATATACAAATTTTTGAACATCATTTATGCTGTTATCCTTATGGACTAAGGCTATAAACAATTCTATAAATGATTTAAATTCTAAATATTTTCCCTCGAAGGGTGGGATTTGCACACTGGGAAGCTGCAATTTAGATGCAACAGTAAATTTAGTTTCATTGTTTTCAGATTGCATCTTCTTATTGATTTCTGTGCGTAAGATATCCATATATTTGTAATATATATTTTCTATCGGAACTGGATCTTCTTCATCTTCTATTTCAATCAAGATATCATTATATTGATTAAATAAAGTGCTTAAGTTTTGTTCCTTTAAGGACAACATTTGTAAAGAAGCACTTTTCAGAAATTCCTCTGTTAACGTGGTTTTTATTCGGGTTATACTTCCCTTGATGTGACTTCTTCGTCTTGCAAGTGCTTTATTTGGTTCCATTTTATATAGTATGTTGAAGTGAAAATTATGTGGTGTTGTAATGCGTAGTGTCCTCCGAGTTTATTAATTATATTATATATATATATGGCGGACGCGAATGAGCCAAACGCAAACTCGTCGCTGTATTTAAAGAGAACACCGGCTATATACGTCACCGTCACTTGAAAACATTTAATTAAATACTTTTCGGCATTTAAGGACCATGTTAAATATAGTTATTTTCTGTTTTTTATACTTCAATTTTTAATTATAATATATTTTACAATGAAAAGCCATGAAATTTTATCTGACATTTTTTATTTTTATTTTTTCATATTCATAGAGAGAAGAGTTTACAAAAGAGGTTTTTAATGTTTCTAACAATACCTACTGCAGTTTTAGATAGTAGGTACAAATGATACAATGTAAAAGTATGTTTTACTCGACAAGGGCATGCAATTTGCCCTCCACGGGGCTCCCCCCGGTCGGCTACGGTCCCTGACGGAACCTCGGCGTAACCGAAAGAGGAAGGAGGTACGCCGGCCATCTCATGATGGGCGGTAGTCTTCCCCTAGGGGTCTTCCCAGCCCTATCGCGAAGAAATAAAGTCAACACAACCGGCGGTTACTGGGCCGCAAAAGTGTACAAATATTTCGTTTTCAAAGTTAAAGTTTTTATATACCGCCATAACAGAATTAACAACAGAAAATATTAACAAAATCTATCAATTATATTCATCCATATCCATATCCATTTAATATCCAATTTATCCATATCCATTTATATCAATTTTATCCATTTATATCAATTTCATCCATTTATATCCATATCCATTTATAGAATATAATAGAATAAGATTTTATTCGTAGCAAAGAACATGAAAATTCAAAACATACATAGGTAAGTTTACAGAAAGACAAACACAAACGTCCCCCGCCACAAACCATTTTGTCTATTTATATCCATTTTATTGTTGGAAATTTATACTCATCCATTTATCCATTTATACTTTTGCATCCGGGCTTGGGACCGGTAACGGCGAAGATAAACGAGGAAGGTTTGTGTGTACAAAAAATTGCATCCCGTGCGAAGCGGGGAACGAGTTGCTTGGTAAAGACAACATTTTTATTTTCCTATCGGTCTATTAAGGTCTAATTAACAAGCTCGACAGGGATATTTTTAAATTTGCTTGGATTATTTGTTCACTTATTTTCTTTATCCCTACTTCATATCATTAACGGCGACTGGAAGGGTATGTGTAGGACTGGAAGGGTATGTGGGGTGGAAGGGATGTGTAGGTACATGAAGAGCATCGGAATATTTACTAAGATACCGGTTCAAATCGATAGGGCACTTCGCTAAATAACATTTAAAACACTCGTTATTTGTTAAAAGTATTCTGGGAACATTCACGGAACTAACAATGTATTTATCAATGTAAACAACAACAAGACTGACTAAAACAGCAGAAAAATATTTTTTACTTATTTTTATTTTAGCTATAGCAACTGTGGCAACTTATGAGTAATTGCCAGATAGAAACTTTGGATGTTAAAAAGAAAAATTGGGATTACGTTTTACCGGTCAATTTTTCCAATTATTATTTTCATAAGTATTTTTTATTTTCAACGAATACTAAGTCGAATCTTGTACTTAAACACATTTAGCCGTTATATTCATTTAATCCTTGCAAACCATTTAGCATTTTAAGTTGCAAGGTTTGTAACCAAGCAAGCAAAAGTCGAAATTAAAACGTAAATCGTATGAATTTTTGAAAAGTTGTCTGAACGCTAATTTGGAAATTTGAAAAGCTCACGAAGTATAACATATAGCAATGTTTTGTAAGTTAAAAATATATAACGTTAGTACTAGCGAAACTTTGACGATAAAGTCTAAAACCTCTGTCACATGCAATATTGCGGTTGAGGCCGCGATAAACTTTAAGACTTCCGAAGTCGCTGTGCACCAGCAATAGTATATATCTTGTAATTCTCTACCCTACTTTTAAAATTCCAAGAAAAAAAAGTGTGTGTGTCAGCTCCGACGCACGACTGGAGTTTACTCCTTACGAACGATTATAAAAAACATAATAAAAATTATAAAAACATTTATCACAACGAATTAATATCAGCGCCATCTCTGTTCGAATTATGATACATGATTACCGGTGCTATCTAGTTTTCGCAAGGATGTATTATTACGTAACATATTCTAGTTTCAGAAATATTGTGTAGATGGCGCTAACATTAAAACTAACGCGTAACGCGTGACATGTGACAATTTTGATTTTACTCCCATAAATTTTCATACCCCGGGTTTATATATGAAATCGATTCAAATGACATATGGCCCTGGACATATGGTGATGACATATGGTGCTGAAACGTGGTCTCTAACTATGGCCCTCGTTAAAAAACAAGTTATGGAAAGGACCTTTACTCGGGGTTACACTGCGAGATCAAATCAGAAATGAGGAGATCCGTAGACGAACGAAAGTTACCGACATATCCCGGCGGCGGGTTAGTAAGTTGAAGTGTTTGTGGGCAGGACACATAGTAAGGAGAGCGTTAGGCCGCTGGGGCCGGAAGGTTCTCCAGTGGAGGAGATGGACCACCCACAAGGTGGACAGACGACCTCATAAGGGCCGCGGGCCTATGTCCAACAGTGGACGCCCTGCTCCTGCGGCAGTTTAATACAACTGTAGTTAGTACTGAAGAGTTTTGTTACTGCAGGGGATGATGAAGATCCTAAAAAGAAACTCAAGATATATTGTTTTGGTCATATTTAAAATAAAAAATATAACACAACTAGAAGAATATTTTTAATTTCAAGTTGTTATAGAATAATAATTTGAAATTATAAGCTTCATTGGTCTAATATAGGAGAGTTCTGCTGTAATGTCCTATTTGGGTGAAAGGTTTTAACGGTGACGTAAAGCTTTTGTGTGACCGAGATTTCCTGCAATTGAACACGGCTACAGTGAGTGGATTGCAAAATATGCATTACTCGCATAGTATACGAATTTCAAACCGACTGCACATCAACCAACTGCCGGTGAAATTCAAACCTCGTATAAAATCCGTTCACGTATTCACCTTTTATTGAACCTAGTCAAACAGAGCTCCAATGTTTGATTGGGAAATTGAAATCATTAAAAAAAAGAGCAAACCAATATTTAATAAAAATAAAAGTAAACGGAAATGGGAATGTTGTAAGTCTATTTACATCAAAACCGAGTCGAGCATTGCAAATAAAATAGAGTGGATTAAGCTCCGCTACGTCTGCACCTGTCCTTGTAGATACTAATCAAATCTATTTTCCAGTTTCCTTTCGATGTTTCTTAGGGGTTAGTGTGGACTGATGTTTATAAAAATTGCATTCGATTACTATCTGATGGTTGTAAAACGCTTGAGAGAGTAATAAATTTAATTTTTTCTTTGTAAAAGTTCTCAGATGGGTTAGAAAAGAACAGCGACGCAATAATATAAAATTAGAAAAAAAAAATTGTTAAACCTTGTATCGAATTTTATGTTAATAATAATTGCTCGTCCACTGACGAATTGCTTAACTGATTTTAAAAATTATTTCACTTATGGAAACCTGCATTCAGCCTGCATATGATAAGGGCCCTGGTCTTTATCGTCGCCGGTGGATACAGGCTGGTTCTGATCGGTTTTATTGGAAAATTATGGGACGTAGGATTTTTGCGAGTGACATAGGCTGCATTTTATTAGAGTTCACTACGACAATTTGGCGTGCGCTGCTATACATATAATGATTACATGTTAGTAGTACCACAAACTACAAAAAAGTTCCTATCTAATCTAACTATTATATAGTTAAGTCACCATAACCGATTTTTAAAGTGAAAATTTCTTTAGGCGTAAAATTATGTAGGTATATAAAAAACAAAATGTTTTATAAAAAATATTTTAAAGTCGTCAAGCAGTTCAATTTATTTTTGTAACAAGGCGTATGCCTACGATGAGCACACGTTACATAATCAATGTGACAATGAATCGTATTATATTATTATGATGAAGTTGTTTTAAGTAGAATGTTCATTGAGTTGAACTGTGAAATCTGTCGTACTAAGAAAGCTGACTTAACTGTTATAGTGTAATTTTTCACTTTATAATAAAACAAAGGAGTTAATTCAGAGCAATCAAAATGCTTGTACGCTTCTGTATCAGGATTCTTCCGCCAATAGTTAAAAAACAAAACCAACTTATTGTTATATATAAGAGCAATTGAACGTCCACAAAATTTGTATTGCAAAAGATAATTTAGTCTGACACTTTCCTTGTGGTGGCAGCTCGCCTCCACGTGCCGGCCTCCGCGCCACGTGGAAGGCGGCGGAAGGAAAATCCATCCCCCTTTCTCCCCAGCGGCCGGTAAAGACGATCATTAAACATGTTGCCAGTATGAAATATTAATCTTCTACCTATTTCGCAGTTGAAACTGCTGAAAACTCTATTAACTAAAACTATTTTTAGTTTAATAATAGGGGTTAAAGTATGAAATTGCCGTTTTATTGTAATAGGTACTTCGAATTGACATAGAATCTTCATGGTTTGAGATTTTTGAGTGAAACTTTTTTCATACGGTACCTATGTAGTTCTTCTTTTAAAAAATGTGCAACATTCGATTATCAACTTTCAGTTGTTTTTTTTATTCAGCTTAGACAATAAAGATGGATACTTCGAAAATTCGTGTGATTTTTGAATACGAGTTCCGACGCGGAACTAACGCGGCAGAAACAGCTCGCAATATTAATGTTGCGTTTGGAGAGGGGACTGCTAATGAACGCACTGTGCGATTTTGGTTTAAACGCTTTCGTGATGGAAACTTCGATTTGAAGAACGAACCACGTGGAAGACCGCCCACACAGGTGAATAACAATGATTTGAAAGAGATGGTGGAAGCCGATCCGAGCCAAACTACCCAGGAATTAGCGGCATGGTTTAACGTTACCTTACCAGCAATATTGACTCATTTGCGTCAAATCAATAAAATAAAAAAATATGAAAAATGGGTGCCTCATGATTTGACTGATCTGCAGACTCTACAGGAACTGCAATTAGAAACCATTCGTCACCCTCCGTATTCGCCAGACCTTGCTCCAACGGACTACCATTTTTTTCGTGATTTGGACAATTTTCTGCGTGATAAAAAGTTTTCTTCTCAGGAGGCAGTGCAAAATGCTTTCACACAGTTTGTCGAATCTAGATCACCAGAGTTCTATCGCAAAGGCATAAATGAGCTTCCTATTAGATGGCAGCAATGTATAGATAATAATGGTAATTATTTTGATTAAATAAATATGTTAAATTAAAAAAAAAACGAATTTTTATTTTTCAGTACAAATCGGCAATTTCATACTTTAACCCCTAATATTTAAATACTTAACAGTCGGTAATTAAAAAAGTTAACCTAAAGAAGAATTTTTTGTAAACCACGGCCTCAGGGTGACAACGACAACTTCCTGAAACGACAACTTCCTAAAATGACAACTTCCTAAAACGAAAACTTCCTAAAACGACAACTTTTTAAAATATCAGCGTCCTAAAACGACAACTTCCTAAAACGACAACTTTCTAGCATGTCAACGTCCTAAAAGGACAACTCATTAATTCGACAAATTCTTAAATTAATTCCCTGGTCCGCCAGGTTAAAACTAGTAATTATTTTTATACTTACATTCATCTAACTTTACAAAATTATTTTGTGTCGATATTTTTAGTGTACGATTTTAGGTTGTCATTTTTATACTGACCTTTTTGACATTTCACAACTGAGGGCTATTTTGCAAAAGACGTTTTTAGGAAGTTCTCATTTTAGGAAGTTGTCGCTGTCACCTTGAGGGAACCACCGGGATGGGGTTTTGCCAATACTTGTCACGCTTAGCAGGCGGGTTGACGAGCGCAGTTTATTATAATTGTCCGCAAAGAGCGCTGTCACTCTTTGGTTGTTTTTCCCTTAACTGATTTTTACGGGATACTATTCTAAGCCTGTACCCCAGAGCCGGAAGGTTATTGAGAGGAGGCCACAGAATAGCAAGCGCAGCCACAAAGGGGCCCCGTGTGCACTGTGAATCTAAGCTGCTTCTAACCGAACCCATTGGAAAATTATGGAGGAGGCCTATTTCAAGCAGTTGACATCCTGAGGCTATGATGAAGGAAGAAGTAGCATATTCCTTTCACTAACATAATTTGCTTGTAGTGACAAACCTATTTTAAAAAGTCTGTTTTATGTTCAAGCGGTTTTCTTAAAGAACACTTGAAACATTAAGAATTCGGCTCAACGTTTTTTTCAATATCAGTTAAAGAAAAATATAACTCACACAATACACAGCTAAAATAGCCATATCACAATTCGTCAGTCTGCATTGGCTTTAATAATATTAAACTTTGTTTAACTTTGCCGGACTGTCTGTTATCTGTTTCAGTTACTTGCACAGGTTGGAGTTCTTTATAAATCCGTTCTATTGGTGTGAATTATGTATTTTTCGTGTTATTAATGACAGAAATATCAAAGGAGAACTTATTAAACAAGTCGACGTAAAATTTAAAACCATTAAAAATATAAGTTTTCGTATTTATATCTACCCCATTCAAACTTTTTTAAATATACATAGTTTACTGGGCATTGTATTTTTGTTCACTATATTTTACTGCAAGAAGTCAAATTAGGCAACGAAATTAAGGCGTGAGAGCGTAACAAACAAACAAATTCACTTTCGCATTTATATATCGAGTTTTACATACAAACCATTGTGGCGAAAGAGGGAGATATGTAGAGTTTTATTTGTATATATATTGAAGGGAAATGTGTGAAAATATAAAGTTTATACTCAACTAGCGACCTGCAATTTTTTTCTGAATATTATATGTTAAGGGTCCCTTACGGCAATCGAGGGTCGGGATTGTAAAAGAATTATATAGTAAACGATGCTCCACAACCTTGAAAAAAATAACACAGCTAGCCAATGAATGATACTTTTTGTTGCAACATTCGAATTTAAGATAATGCTTATGGATAAGTGTAAAAAAAATCCAGAAAATCACTAAAAACGTGTAAATCGCACTCCCGTTTTGTTACAATTGTGTCGGTAAGTATCAAGAATTATTAAATGAATTTTATCAAATAATAAAGTTAAAACTATAAAAAAATAGTTGCAATCTTCATTTCTTAATAAATATATTCCTATTTTGTGTAAAAAAATCACAAACTTGCCCAATTTTTTCGCTCAAAATCTTCATACAAATTACTATGAAGGCTATTATTATGAAATCACGCTCGGGCCACGGTTCAGTCTGGTTCAGTCGGCCAAGCGCCTCCGAAGTGAGAGCACGTCGCTTTGCGCCGCACTGACAGTTCGTGATAAAACCGTGTACTTACACAAAAAATGTCAAATATGTCGTCTTTGATTTTGAAATTATAGCCCAAGAGCCCAAGGCCAGACCTTCGTTCAGTGTGACCATATATGGCAGGATTTCCACCCACATAAGAGACGACGGTAAAGGTCTACCGGGGCAACGAAAAAACAAAAATTTTGGAAAAACCCTTCCCCCCTCCCTTAAACCGCCCTGTCTGTCCGGCGCGACTCAGCCGGGTCGTGTTTGGGCTCATCGGAGACGTCTCGACGAGATAAAAAATTTGAACCCCCCCTCTAACCCCCTCAGCCGTAACTCGGAAACGGCGCGACTCAGCCGGGTCGTGTTTGGGCTCATCGGAGACGTCTCTCCGAGATAAAAAATTTGACGCCCCCTCGGACCACCCCGGCCGTAACTCGGAAACGACGCGACGCAGTGGGGTCGTGTTTGTGCTCATTGGAGACGTCTCTCCGAGATAAAAAATTTGACGCCCCCCTCGGACCACCCCGGCCGTAACTCGGAAACGACGCGACGCAGTGGGGTCGTGTTTGTGCTCATTGGAGACGTCTCTCCGAGATAAAAAATTTGAACCCCCCCTCTAACCCCCTCAGCCGTAACTCGGAAACGGCGCGACTCAGCCGGGTCGTGTTTGGGCTCATCGGAGACGTCTCTCCGAGATAAAAAATTTGACGCCCCCCTCGGACCACCCCGGCCGTAACTCGGAAACGACGCGACGCAGTGGGGTCGTGTTTGTGCTCATTGGAGACGTCTCGACGAGATAAAAAATTTGACGCCCCCCTCGGACCACCCCGGCCGTAACTCGGAAACGACGCGACGCAGTGGGGTCGTGTTTGTGCTCATTGGAGACGTCTCTCCGAGATAAAAAATTTGACGCCCCCCTCTAACCCCCTCAGCCGTAACTCGGAAACGACGCGACGCAGTGGGGTCGTGTTTGGGCTCATCGGAGACGTCTCTCCGAGATAAAAAATTTGACGCCCCCCTCGGACCCCCCCGGCCGTAACTCGGAAACGACGCGACGCAGTGGGGTCGTGTTTGTGCTCATTGGAGACGTCTCTCCGAGATAAAAAATTTGACGCCCCCCTCGGACCCCCTCGGCCGTAACTCAGAAACGACGCGACGCAGTGGGGTCGTGTTTGGAATAATCAGATGTCTCGGGAAGGCGAATTTTTAGAGACCAAATTTTAATGTTTGACAGTTGTGGTCTACTCGTAGGACCATGGTCAACGTTTCCAGTTAGACCCCTGTGTTGGGTATCATTTGAAAGGTCTCAACGAGGGTGACTGCTTGTAGACCGCGGCAGCACGCACGATCTAATAATTAAATAACGTAGAACTAAACAACATGCTCATATTTATAAATTATAAGCACTAAATAATTTTTTGAATACTAAATAATAAAAATGACCAAATCCCATTTGCGTATAACGAAACTCATAATGGCACATCTGTCAAACTGGGTTGTGAGTTGGGTGTTGTCATTTGCCATAATTAATTGTTTTGGTTTGGTTTTGGGTCTATGCTTTGTAATTCAGGAAGAATTGGGGGTAAGTAAAAAGGGGGAGGGAGAGGGGATTAGTTTCAATTGACCACCCTCGTTGAGACCTTTCAAATAATACCCAACACGGGTGTCTAACTGTAAACGTTGACCATGGTCCTACGAGTAAACCGCAACTGTCAAAGTTTGAAATTTGGTCTAAGAAATTAGTCTTTCCGAGACGTCTCCGATGACCCCAAACACGACCCGGCTGAGCCGCGCCGTTTCCGAGTTACGGCCGGGGTGGTCCGAGGGGGGCGTCAAATTTTTATCTCGGAGAGACGTCTCCGATGAGTCCAAACACGACCTGGCTGTGACGCACCGTTTCAGAGTTACGGCTTAGGGAGTTAGAGGGGGGGTGTCAAATTATTTATCTCGTCGAAACGTCTCCGATGACCCCAATCACGACCCGGCTGAATCGCGCCGTTTCTGAGTTACGGCCGGGGGGGTCCGAGGGGGGTGTCAAATTTTTAATCTCGAAGAGACGTCCCCGATGAGCACAAACACGACCTGGCTGTGACGCACCGTTTCCGAGTTACGGCCGGGGGGGGGGGGTCCGAGGGGGGCGTCAATTTTTTTATCTCGGAGAGACGTCCCCGATGAACCCAAACACGACCCCACCGCGTCGCGTCGTTTCCGAGTTACCCGCGGGGGGGGGGGGTCCAAGAGGGGTCTCAAATTTTTTATCTCGGAGAGACGTCCCCGATGAGCCCAAACACGACCTGGCTGTGACACACAGTTTCCGAGTTACGGCCGGGGGCGTCCGAGGGGGGCGTCAAATTTTTTACCAGGCAAACGTTGTTTTGCCATACAAAAAAATATCACTTAGGGGTATGGAAAATAGATGTTGGCCGATTCTCAGACCTACCCGATAAGCACACAAAATTTCATCAAAATCGGTCCAGCCGTTTCGGAGGAGTTTGGCAACAAACATCGCGACTCGAAAATTTTATATATATTATATTAATAATTAATAATACATTTGACATAACAATTTTTATATTTGGTAACAAAATAGCACATGTAATAAGTGCCCGGCAATGGATGACGTGAATTTCTAAAGTTATCCCGATGAAAATATAAAAAAATTGAGCTACGAATTTTATACACCTTTACTAACTGTTACCGCAAGTAACCACAGCCCAAACTCTATAGTCGCTGGTCTTTAATACCTGTGTTGAGGACATGCACAGAGAAACTTTCAGCTTTTATAAAATAACAAAGGTCTGGCCGTCGTGAGCTCTTGCTCTATGCATACGTACATGTGTGCGTGCGATGCGCGAGCCTCGATCGTTGCGAGAGTAACGCTAAAAACCTAAACTTCGCGCGGCGCGTCTCCGAAACCGGCCCTTAAAACCTTCCTCTTTTAATGCTCTTTCCATTAGTGAAAATCGCATTAAAATCCGTTTCGTAGTTTAACAGATCTAAGCCTACACAGAGGAGCAGGCGGCGGGACGCGACTTTGTTTTATACTATGTTAAGATACATACGATAATTTAGCTGTATTTACCTTACAAGAGTATGAGAGCGAGGACTTTCAATCTACGCAACATGATGCAATATCGAATGTTTTCAGATCGCGGGAGTTTTAAAAGATTTTCAGGGAGATTAAAGCTTCTGTTGCAGATGTGATATCTGCATCTCCCCGAATGTGTATGTACGTTCCATCTCGTCATTTAGTCTAGTTTCTCTATATCACTAAATATGATCCGTATATTCATTATGACTTTTATATAAAAACGTTTTTAAAAGTAAAACATGTATCAGTATTTATGATAAGGATAAAGGGAAATTATACAATATAAGAAACACCAGTTTGTGTCCGCTTGAAAAAAAACCAATTGAATTTTTATAGAGATCCACGTTAAATCAATAAAATCTATCATTGCTAATGATTACACGAGCTAATTCGTGCCCTTGGAGATTTTTTTTTTCAGAATACACTAGTACTTTAGACTTGAGTGGACGCCACCTGGTACGATTTCCGGTTATGACGTCATCAATTTGTTGTATATAAAAAGGAGGATTTAACGAGTCATTCAGATACGTTCCTGGAGAAAAAAGAATGCAGAAAATATGACCTTTATAACTAGAAAATGTACTAGGTGGCGGATATTCACACAAGTCTTAAAATACTTACTAAGATATCCTACTAAACTTACCTGATATAAGTGAACTTTCCACGAGGGCTGCATCCAGGTCCAGGACTATATGTTGTAACTAACATTAACTAAAATATTTTACAATACGAGATTTATATAAAACATCCTAGTGAGGAATTTCATCAACAATACAGTGCAATAATCGGTATAAGAGTCATTTTCAAAAATAATGTACATTATTAAAAAAATTATGTCCGACATACTTAATTATAAAATACGGAGGAAACATCGCATTTTTTAAAGTTTTGTCTAGTTTCCCTATAAATATGAACCTTTCTCTTTAGTCCCTCATAGAAAATATGGCACAATATTAAATTGATACTAATGTAAAACATTTTTAAATTTTTATGACCTTTCAAGTCCCTATATAAATAGAAATGTCCTTTTTACACTTTACCAGAATCAAATCATTATGTGGTTCCAACATGTTATTTTTTGGAACTTTTCTGTTTCTATCTATCAAAGTAAATTAATTTCCTTTAGTTTATTCATAACAATATTAATCTAGGTGATATATTTCTAACAAAAAAACAAACTGTATGTTTGTCCGAGATTATTAACTTATGAGTCACTCAGAGGATGTCACGGACATTGTCACGGTTTTTCGTAGTAATCCTACCACTTTCATCTCAGTTTTCATAAATGGCAACACTGTACGTCAGAAGATTTCTATCAAACCTCCGCTATTTTGCTTAGTGAGAGTTCGGATGTTGTTTGCACATTGGCCGCAAAATTTTTGGAAAAAATATCATGTGAGTCACAGTTCAATATAATAAACAAGGTAAGCTGTGTATTTATTTCTTTTGCTTTCATTGCATAGACCTAGCAAATACAACAAATAATAAGTGGTCCGTTTACCTCTATTGCAAGGTATTTTGATATGGTAACTTAGTGAGGTTAGGTTTTCACAAAAAAGCGCTTACATGTTAGTCACATTTCGTGACTCACATGACGTGACACATGTACATGTAAAGCAAAGATATGTTTACACTAACAAAAAGTTTTTAAAATATTAACGATCATTTTCGCACCACAATTTCTTAATTATTTAGTACAAAATGGTTTTTGTTGTGCATAATTAGTGAACATTATAGTGTATAAGTAGGTATATTTTCAGAAAGATGGCCATCGCCATATTTTCAGAAAGATGGCGATGAATGCAGCTGAACATCAACGGAAGCGTAGAGAAAAACTTAAAACCCAGTACCCTAATAAATATGAAGAAATTAAAAGAACACATGCTATATATATGAAAAATAAAAGAAGTCATTGGTCAGCTAACGACATCGGAGCAAAATAAAAGACGACAGCAATGGCGAGAGGCTAACGAAAAAAGAAGAAATAAGACAAAGATGACAGAACAAAAAAATAAAACTCCACCGAAAAGCGGAATTGAAATAAGACATGGGAAAGCATTGAAAAAGATAGCACACATGAAAGGAGTTATTGAAAAAATAACCAGAGAAAACAGTACTTTGAAAAAAACGGTGTATCGCCAAAAAAGAAATAAGTAGATATTATGTAAGAATGTTATTTTGCATTTAATTAAACCTTATTAATAATGGTTTCGTTTATTTAACTTATTCATGTACACTCTTCTTTATAATAAATGTGACTTACGTCAAAGAAAAATACATGTATATCACGAAACAGTTTAGTCACAATTTTGATCATGTTAGTCACATGTACATTTTTTTTGAAAATAACTCATAAGTTAACGTGTCAAGTGTCAATGAGATGTTACATTCGTCTACATTTGAAAACACGTAAATCCGAGGGATTATTTTTAAAACTAGATTTATATGAGAACGTCTAAGACTAAGTAATCAGTTGACCTACTAATCAAAGATAACATCTCTATAATTTCATCGAGCTTTGCAACTCGCAGAGTTGTTGACCAGGATCAGGAAGGTCGATGTTCCTAATGTAGGTGCCTCGAAAATATATGTATAGTGTCGCTTTGGTATAGTTAGATGAATTTATTAAGTTATCAAGAAAACTACAAGCTTGAATTGAACAAGAGAACACACATTATGACTATAATTTTTGCGTAACTTCTATAAGTATTTTTGGTAGTGGCTGGGCCAACACTGCATTTATGCTTTTACCTGAAAGTACCTGGGCGACGGGCGACCGAGCTGCGCTGCGCTCGGCGCTCGGTATGTCCATAAGATCGCCACGATAAATTGTTTTGCAATTAACACAATGTTAATTGTTACATTGTTATTGGATGTAAGCCGAATATTCGTATACATATAGAGCGCCATCTAATAAATTTTTGACATAACAGTTTATTCTCAAAATTTACGTGAATGTTTTTTTAATAAATAGTAACAGAAACATTTTTTTTCTATTGGTGTAAAATTATCCTAAATCACTTGTGTTTGGAATATGAAATATGAACAAAAGAAACATATGTGTATATTCTTCTAATATTCATATTTCTTGTAAAAAGGAAATTATATTTCTTATTAAAATGAGAATGTTATTAAAATTAAATAAAAATACATCCAAATCATTTAACTCGTTTCCTAGATACTGTTATTTCGGTGGTACTTTCATGACATGGTCTATTTGATGACTTTATTTGATATTGCAGCATCAAGTAGTCTTCGTCAGCAACACCTCAGCAACGCACAGCAGATAGCGTGTTTGGGCTCAATACAAAGTCAGTGGTTAGTTTTTATTTTAATTACAGCTTGTAATTTAAATGTTGTACTGATGTTGGATTGTTATTACTAATTTGCAAGACACAATTGTGACGGTAATTGTTTTAATTTTGTGAGATTAATTAGTTTATGTCATGTCATAAACATAATTTTGTACGTCACCCTGGCAGGCCGTACTGTGATTTTCTACAAGAGAGTGAAACGTGATTAATCAGAAGAATATTTGCTAACGTTCTTTTTATATAACAACAAGACTGAAGCAAACATTAACTACTGTCACGGACTATAGACGTTCATTGTATAAAAGTGAGTAGGTAATATCCGGCGGTTTGGAGTCTGTCTTAATTGTGATAGCAACAGTTAACTAACTAACTTTGGAAACGAACCATCGCGAATTTACCGTATAACGAACGTGCTGTGTATTAATTACCGTTATTGATCCTCTTATAAAACCTTAGAGTATCAGCGTAATGTTCGTAATGTTTTTTTTGTAAGCATAGATTAATATCGAATTTATCCATAAAAGGCACTATGGCAAATAAAAAAATACATATTACAAATATTATACCTGTACCGGTCTTTGTTCAACAAAAATATTTACAAATAATATTAACCAATTTCTGTGTAAAAGGCTTTTCCACCGTGTATTTAAAATAGAGCTCTCAATTTATTCATTTATTATTTTAAAATACGCTGAATATTTTTCAGCGTATTTTACCTACTTGTATGCGACAGTTCGAAATAATATTTTTCTCAGTAAATGTAATCCGAACAGATCCTCTTATCTGTTGGTTATTGTAGTCCTGGACACACTTTATATGAATATGAAATATATAACGATTTATGCATGATCCAGGACACCTGGCTGCAGTTCTGTGGGGAAGTTTGCTATGGGTAATGATGATACATTTTCCAGTTATGCATCAATTTATTTTTTGTATGAAACCTTTTTTTTTTTTCAGAAACCTATCGAAAGGGCTCCATGATCTGATTCCAAAAATATACTACACAATTTTACATTTAAGCCAGTTTATTCGTAAAAAATATTAAAAATAAAAACAACATTTTCAAAACACACTGAGCTTGGGCTCTTCCTGTAAAGAAACGGTTCGAGTCTAATAGCCAAATTGCTCGAGTTTTCACGAGTTTTGCGCTTAGCGACACATTAAGCGATGATCTTACATAACAGCGTCTGAACATAACAGGAGATTTAACTGTAATATTGGTGAGACTATTATCAATCAATTTCGACAAGCTGTAAAAATAAGAATTTGACAAAAACATCTTAGCTACAAAAATATTTCTTGTATATTTAAAAAAATATTAGTTACTAAATCTGTTACGAAGTGACTGACTGTTGTTGTTCAGAGTATTGCAACAATAGACAATAAATATTAATCAATTTGACCGACTATAATGTCGGAAATGAAATTCATCTGGAAATAAATTTAATGTTTCAGGGATAGTCAACCTTTCTCTAGATATACAAATTATTTGCTGTTATTATATTTCATGCCTTTGAAAACACACTGAAGCGGGCTGCGTATCGAAAAGAAACATAAAATATTATAGCTTAAGGTCCCGTCGTATACTAATTAAAATAAATACTGAAATAATGAAATGCGTAGCTTGCCTAATGGCCCACTTACACTCTCTCCGCCCAATATAATTTATTCACTGTTCATGGATTATAAAGTGATCCATCACTATGGTGACTTTGCCCTCTTTTTTATTATATGTTGTACGGTTTTTATTATATGTCATTCTTTTTTATAATATGGAATGACATATATCATTTCACCGCTGCAGCGTCGCCTTGTTTTAAAGCTTCGTTAAATACAACTTGAACTGTCCGTTAAGCAGTACTGGGAGTCTTCTCTAGCCTTTGAGAGTGGTTAGGGTGCCTCCGGTTTTGGCAAAATCATCCTTAACCATTCTTCTTATAAATAGTTTTCTTAGGGCCAGTTTTATAAACGACATACCTTTTTCCCGTTCGTTACAGTGCTGGTAACGAACGGTTAACGGTCCGTCAATAACGTTTACTGACGGTGGTTCTATAAAAGAAATTAAACATTCGGTAGCTATCCGTAAAAATACGCCGAAGTTTATGAATATTGTCGACGGTTTCGTTGTAGTCTGTCAAGAACTGTCAAGTTTCGCGTCGCAAACACATTTATTTACAAATATAACAAAATAAACGATACGTAAGATAAACCAACCCTATCATAGTCAGTAACGAGCCAGTAAATGCTAGCTGTCAAATTATACTGTTGACTTACGAATATATTGTTATAATACACTATATTATACTATTAGATCATTTTTTCGTCTATTTGATATAAAATTTAACTAACGGATTGTTATAAAACTGGCCCTTAGAAGAACAACTTAACAACAAATGAAAACTCTACCAACCAACAAATAAAAACGCAAAGATACCTAAAAGGAGAGGGACACCTTAAATCACGACAAACGCCAGAAGCCGAATTATTCTAATTACCAGTAGGAACGCCTATTTATTATTACAATTGTTTTGTTTAGAAGGAAAAACATTTATTAATTATAACACTAATTAAGGTCCAAATGATTAGAGCTTCTGCCGAAGTTTATATTAGCCAGTATCATTAAAGTAGCTAATTTGTAAAGATTTTATTTCAAACAGTTATATTTTATTATTGGATGGTAAAACTATGACTTACTCGTAAAAGCGGGAAACTTTTTTAATATGTGTACATTTTAAAACGATATTATCTATAGTTCTTTTCGACAAACCACGCAATTGAGGTTAACAAACAAATGTGGCAACACATTTGTTTAAATTAAACCTCGAATATTATTTTCGACTATAATACAAAACTGTTAAAAATAATATTTTTCACAATTTTGTAGATTATATTCTTGGATTCTTAATGTGTGGGTTTTTCATTTAACAAAACGAAAAGTTACTACGTCAAGATGTGTTTCTTTCCATTGGTAAGGATCATGTTAGCCATTTTAGAAAATCTATTCTATGTAAAAATACAAAAAATAGAAGATTTCTCAACTGACAGATACCCTTTGTTGTCTTAGATGAAGACCCATTAACACCGCGTCGTCTTTACAAAACAATGACGCTTAATAATGCAGTTTGCTTTTAACATAGATCACGTTACATTATGGCTAGACATTAGAAAATGACATTGTCAAGTACATTGGCAATGACGATGAAACTATCATGTTGCCTGTCCTAGACAACATCTTCTTATTGTCTTAGTTCTTATTGTAGTCTGGAGTCTGAAATGGTGTATAGTAAATATTGAAAAACAAACCCATGAAGGAAAAACCATAATGAGGGTGTACCATCCTCACGCCGAGGTTACCTCATTCGAGGACAATTTCGCAACATTAGTCGAAATAAATTTCATATATTATATAAAAAAGAAAAATAGTCAATAAATAATCCTAATTGATATTATAAATGCAAAAGTGAGTTTGTTTGTTAGTTACATTTTCACGACTTAACTACTGAACAGAACTAGAAAATATCTTCTCCATAAATAGTCGGTTCACGACCTCAAATCCACCTATACATTTAGATTACTAAATGCAAGTTTATTTATATAATAAATTGTTATAACTTTTTATTATTATTTTTTATTGAAAAAATTGGTTCATCTACGTTACTTACGGGTGAAATGTGAATTCACCCTATTTTTTATTTTTTGAAGACTGGTTTTCAATTCGTCATTTTCACTAGTAAATAAAGTCGAGGCGTAGTTTGATTCGATTTGTGAACCGTGAACGACGAAAACGTAGTTTTACCGGCTTCATTCTGTTCGTTCACGAGGTTCTATATTTTATATAATAGTTCTTTGTTTTATCTGAGAATCCACAGTGTGGTTTAGTAGAACCAAGCGAAGAAATATATATATATATATATATAGGACAAAAGAGAATAAAGAGAAAATATTACTACGTTTGTATGAAAACTATGGATACGTGATGTCTTATTTTTAATTAATCTAATAGTTTCTTTTCAAGTATACGACACGACGGCACATATTATGAGGCGGCCGAAGGAAGTGTAGGCAAGGGCGGATCCAGCTTTGGCGCCAGGGGGGGGTCACATAGTCGTGGTCAAGTCACAAGAAGTTATAATTTAATTTTGATAATAATATACTTCGCACAAAAATTAAAGAAGCAAAAAAATATCCAAATTTTTAGGTTATTTTCAACAGGCTGTAACTTGAAGACATATTTCAGTAGAGTATATTAAAAAAAAGTAAATTGTTGCTCCAAGTGTCTAGTTTTTGGATCTGACCTTCAAAAATTTTTGTTCTAAAGTTTTCTTCGAGTAATCTTGAGAAAACAACCGACAAAAAAATTCGAAAATTTTGTTGGTTTTCTTTGTATCTACGGACTTGTAAAAATTTTTTTGGTCTTAACCATCATATGAACCGGATAACTTGTTCATTCAGCTTCAATTTGCTTTTTTTAAGATCTTGATACGATAATTTTTCCCTGAGATATCGGTCTTTGAATCGAAAAGAATCATTTTGTCTTTGACCATCAATATCTCAGCAACCTAAGATTGCATCGAAAATTCAAGGTGGGTTTTGAAAACTTGAATAAATTATCTACGAGAACTTTTATTGTTTTTTTTGAAAAAAGTTTTTTCCATACTTGACATGAATTTTAAAAATCATAAAAAAGGGCTTTTGATAGCTTTTTGAAAAATCAAGCGCTGAATCAAAAATATGGAGAAAATCAAAAATGTTAAGTGTGCCTTTTACAGTTCAATATACCCAAAAAAGCCCCACAGAGTTTCAATTTAAACCACTCAGCCGTTTTTTTGTCCCACTCGATTGAATTTTTGAAAAAATTGAAGGAGCAAGATTGTCGCTCTAAAAAGTTCGTAATCTTTATCAAAATGAAAAAAAAAAACCACTTTTTGTCTCAATTCCGCATCACTTCACTCACTTGGTGAATTTGAAAAATAAAATCAATCAATTTTTTTCAAAAATTCAATCGACTGGGACAAAAAAACGGCTGAGTGGATTAAATTGAAACTCTGTGGGGTTTTTTGGGTATATTGAACTGTAAAAGGCACACTTAACATTTATGATTTTCTCCATATTTTTGATTCTGGGCTTAAAAGCGTTACAGAGTCAGAATCAGAAATTTATGATTCCCGGCGGATCATAATGCCATGATGTGTTTAGTTTGCAGATAAGATATTAACGTCATATTATTTGTAGTTTTATAATCTAGATAATAGTCGAAAAATATTTTAAAATATTAGGATACTTTTCTCATTAGAACAGTTTTTAAGCAAACCTTTTTTTATAACTAGCGGTCGACAGTCGACCAGCGACTGATCAAGAGTTCTGACCGCCCTAGGCTAATTATGAGGACGCGCCCCCGACATTTAACCTTGGGGTGGCAAACCCTAAGGTTAAATGTACTAATATTATTGCAATAACTGGATATTGAAGTTATTAAAAAGAGTTTATTTAACTTTTGTTACTCATAAGGTGTCGTGGCTGAGTGGGCTGTTACGTGTAGTGTTAAGCCGGCGTGCGTTAGGGTCTTAGATTCGAATTTTCGCTAGGGTTTAATTATATATTTATTTAAGTGAAAAATGTTAAGATACATAAGTGTCGAGACAAAATATAAAACAAATCCCAATAACATAAAAAACGGAGCGTTGAGTAAAATTTTTATTTTTATTTTTTAAAAACGTTCGAGTCAATAAATAGCTAAATAAACATTTCTTCATTTTGAAATAATATTTAATTACATATTCATAATAACTCATTTTCTAAGGCTAACTAATATATTTTATAGTTACTACGATATGAATTCATGCTCGCCAGTGAACGCACAATTATCTTTACTATATATTTTTTAATCTCTAATAATTAATTCGTTAGGAAGTTACAAAATATTTATTTAAAACTATTAAATATTTTTTTGGCAATGGGCTATCAAATCATTTTGTTGGCGTAAATAAAATTTAGTTGTCAGAAGAGATTTTTTTTCTCAGTGTAGGGTAGATGCAATGATGCTAGATTAATAGCGCATGCGAAGACACGATTTCAGCGCGCCCAGTGCCGGTTTTAGCACTACCAGCGCCCTGGGCGAGATTTCTGTGGCGCCCCCTAACTGCAATTCAAACCCATACGAAAAAAAGGCAAAGAACATAATGAAATAACGATTTATTAAAGAAATAACCATTTCTTAGAAAACTAATAAAATTTTACCTTTCTAGCCTTTCTATCGGCGAACTCTTTTGTTAGGTTATCAAAGTCGATTTTTTCAGCAATTTCATTTTCGATCGACACAGTTGCCAAAGAGGGTAGCGGGGTTAAGAAGGGTCTGGCGGCCCCCACTGGTTTTGATACCTTCGTCCCAAAAATCATGGAGGGCCAAAAAAAATTTTTTTTGAGATTTTGCCCAACCCCATGGACCCCTACGAAAACCACGTAAACGAGAAAAGTGTGTTTTTTTTGATAATATATTTTTTAGACCATTTAAATTAATTTTTTAGCTGTTTCAATGCAAGTAAAAATTTGTTTAGGTTGTGTAGATAGTCCCTGAATTGTTTCAGATTTTTCTGTAAAGTTAAACCACCCTTGGTTTAACTTTAAATGCAAAAAACTCGTAAAAAAAAAATCGCGAAAATAAGTCCATGGTATTTAGGTGTAGACTTAATCAAAAATTACGGGATAAACGTGGTTGAAAGATACAATCTTACTCTACAAGTAGACTCTCTTCGGTTGCGTCTAGTCACCGATAACTTAATTTGAGTAAAACTCGAGTTTTAATGTTATGCGATTTTTGCCTTTCAAATGAATCAGAGTTCAATTAAACTAAAAAAGCATCAAAAATGGTGTCAATATTTGGGTCGCTGATCATGAATTCGATGTCAAAAATATGTTTTGACAATTGCATAACCTTAAAACTCGAGTTTTAATCAAGTTAAGTTATCGGTGACTAGACGATGTAGGGATAGATAATGTGTTTCTCTATGGTCGGGGATTCCCGGCTTGAACACTGCGTTCAATTCTAATTTTGCCAACATAACGGCTTTTTCGCTTAACTTCTCGAAAAAATAGGTAACTGCGTTTGAAGAAACTATCTAGTCAGTTAGCAGTGGAAAAAAAAATCTGTGAAAAATAGTCGTTGTGACCGCGGCGCCCCTGTATATCCGGCGCCCTGGGCGGTCGCCCAACCGCGCCGTACCCTCGCCGCTCGTGAGGCGCCCCTCCGATTCTCGCGCCCTAGGCTGCAGCCTAATTAGCCTAAGGGTTAATCAGGCCCTGCAGTCGACGCAGAAGCGAGATATTAGTAAAATTATATGCGACAAATTATAAATATATTGATTTTCCAAAAATTCATATCATTTATTAGATAATAGTCGAAAAAACATACGATTTCTGTAAATTTTCATTCAAGAAAAGTATAATCAAGTGTCACTTTTAGTAATTTTTCGTGATATTAAACGTGTTATTTTAGGATCAAATTTGAGATATTTCTGTTTTTTCTTGGACCTAGTATGTAAAGTCATTAAGGTGTATAACGCCGATTTGGCCTTGAATTATTAGGCTAATTTCCCCGCGCCGCCCTCTACAAGAGATCGACCGCACAGAGATGGCAAAGAATAGTATGGAGACTAGACGACAAAGGCACGACATAGTCGACTGAGCCTACTTTACTGCAAATACATACTACAAATTTATAATTATTTACAATGTAGAGGGATAATTCAGTAACAATGAAGCGTGTTTTGTTATTTAGGTAGTAAATTATGTTACCTAGTAAAAATTTTTACCCGTCTGCGCCACAACGAGGGTTATGTTTTTAGAGTGTATAGCGGCGCGCTCCCGGCTTGGCCCGGGGTGTATTTTTTCTAAAATAAACGTAGCCTAAGTTACTCCTTATTAAATCAGCTACCTGCCAATAAAAGTCCCGTCAAAATCGGTTCAGCCATTTCAGAGATTAGCCGGAACAAACAGACACCCAGACAGACAAAAATTTGGTTTGGTTATGTGGTTGGTTTATTTTGGTGTATGTACTCATATATGGTGTATGTACGTATATATATTCATATGCATGTAGTAAAAAACGGTTATTTCAATATTACAAACAGACACTCCAATTTTATTTATATGTATAGATGTATGTTTACCAGATGTATGTTTATATGTATAGATGTATAGATGTCTCTTTTACCATATATTTTATATTCTTTATACGAATATAAAATATATGGTAAAAGAGCCAAACAAAAGTTTTTATCAAAACTAACAATTTTCTTTAATTTTCAGTAAAAACAATTGAGTTTTTGCACCAACCGTGCAAACTTCGCGTGGTACGTTTTGTTTGGGTAACGCTAATGCCGGCGGTAATAATTTTTTTTTTAATTTTGATATTTTTTTTTCAAATTCACCAAGTGAGTGAAGTGACAATAAATTGAGACAAAAAGTGTTTTTTTTTTTTCATTTTGATAAAGATTACGATCTTTTTAGAGCGAGAATCTTGCTTCTTCAATTTTTTCAAAAAATCTATCGAGTGGGACAAAAAAGCGGCTGAGTGGATTAAATGGAAACTCTGTGGGGCTTTTTAGGGTATATTGAACTGTAAAAGGCACACTTAACATTTATTATTTTCTCCATATTTTTGATTCAGCGCTTGATTTTTCTAAAAGCTATCAAAAGCCCTTTTTTATAATTTTTAAAATTCATGTCAATAGAATTAAAAAAAAAACAAATGCTTGTAGAAAATTTATTCACGTTTTCATTTTGTTTTCGTTTTGTCTTGTCTTTTGCCATGTCTAATTGTTTTGGTTTGGTTTTGGGTCTTATTATTATTAATTGTGTAATTTTAAAGGAGGGGGGGGGGGAGTAAGGAGGGAGCGGAGGGGGGCTGGGATGATGGTGTTGATAGATTACCCTCATCCTTTCAAATGATACCTAACATGAGGGGTCTATTTGTAACCGTTGACCATGGTAAATTTTAATGGAAAATGGACATGGTAAATGGATAAATTTTTTATCTCGTCGAGACGTCCCCGATGAGCCCAAATACGATCCGGCTGTGACGCGCCGTTTCTGAGTTACGGTCGGGGGGGTCCGAGGGGGGGCGCCAAATTTTTTATCTCGTCCAGACGTCCCCGATGAGCCCAAACACGACCCAGCTGTGACGCGCCGTTTCCGAGTTACGGTCGGGGGGTCCGCGGGGGGGTCAATTTTTTTATCTTGTCCAGACGTCCCCGATGAGCCCAAACACGACCCGGCTGTGATGCGCCGTTTTCGAGTTACGGTCGGGGGGGTCCGAGGGGGTGTCAAATTTTTTATCTCGTCGAGACGTCCCCGATGAGCCCAAACACGACACGGCTGTGACGCGCCGTTTCCGAGTTACGGTCGGGGAGGTCCGAGGGGGGCGCCAAATTTTTTATCTCGTCCAGACGTCCCCGCTGAGCCCAAACACGACCCGGCTGTGATGCGCCGTTTCCGAGTTACGGTCGGGGGGGTCCGAGGGGGGCGGCAAATTTTTTATCTCGTCGAGACGTTCCCGATGAGCCCAAACACGACACGGCTGTGACGCGCCGTTTCCGAGTTATGGTCGGGGGGTCCAAGGAGGGGGCTTTTTTTTTGGTGCCCCGGTAGACCGGATGACACTTTCCTTGGTGACTACCGATCACCCTCTCATGAAAACTTTCCTCCCTCGTTTGGTTTATTTTTTTTATATATTACGCTTTTGCCTCCTTTGCTTACTTCCTATCTCTTTATTAAATTTAGATAACAAGTATATATACAGATGAATTATTAATTGAATATTCAAATTGAATATTTCAGATTATTAATAAATTGAATATTATATTACAACATAATTTGTATTTAGTTTTTTAAAGATTTAATTAAAAAGACAAAAAAGAAAACCTATTAAAGTATTATATACACTATCATGCACTGTCTGTTCTGCCACTAAAATGTTTATTCTTTGTTTATTACGTAAAAATTAATAATTTGGTGAAGCGCAACGCGGCACAGGTCCGTCTAGCATCACGACTCGCCCCGCACTGATTTTATGGACGAGAACGGGCTAGCGCTGAGTAAGTGGGGAAATATTTTTGATAAAAACATTATATAAAATTCAATTTTACGAATTTTCAAAAAGCGCTTTCAACAAATCATGCTACATTGTTATCTTCATAAGTGTACAAAATTTCATAATCTTTTGATAAATATTGTAGAAGTGAGATTGTTATAACTGAAAATAAAAGGGGTGAGTTTAGAATTTTTTTCCTGAATCAATTTCAATAAAATAAAATTTTTAATCCCAACAAATCATTCCTCATATCTTGTAGATAAACATATATTTTTTTCGCTGAAGAAAAGGCGTATATATAATGAATAATACTGTTACAAAATGTTGCAAAAATTTAATTTTTTGGAAGGATAAGCCTTAATGTTCTAAAAGATTGTGTTATATTTTTTTTAATAACTTGTATATTTATCTGCGTAGGCCGTCACCCGCTAGTTTGAAAAAAGGGCTGTTTAAAAATGTTCTAATGAAAATTCACTTTAAAATGTTTTTCAGCTATTTACTAGATTATACAACTACAAATAATATGACGTTAACATCTTATCTGCAAACTAAAACATCTGAAACTACTGAAATCATAAATTTTGACTCCAGCGTGATTCTAATTGATGAATGCTCTTAATTGTTCAAAAAGCTATCAAAAGCCCTTTTTATGATTTTTAAAATTCATGTAAAGTATGGAAAAAAAATTTTTTTTTCAAAAAAAAACTGAAAAATTCTTGTAGAGAATTTATTCAAGTTTTCAAAACCCACCTTGAATTTTCTGTGCAACCTTACCTTAGGTTGCTGAGATATTGATGGTCAAAGACGAAATGATCCTTTTCCATTTAAAGACCGATATCTCAGCGAAAAATGGTCGTATCAAGATCTTAAAAAAAGCAAATTGAACAAGTTATCTGGTCCATATGATGGTTAAGACAAAAAAAAATCCAAGTCCGTAGATACCAAAGAAAACCAACAAAATTTTTGAATTTTTTTTGTCGGTCGTTTTCTCAAGATAAAGAAAAATTCAGAAAAAACATTTTGAAGGTCAGATCCAAAAACTAGACACTTGAAGCAACAATTTGCTTTTTTAAAAAATATACTCTACGACAATTTCTCTTCAAGTTATAGCCTGTTGTAAATAACTTAAAAATTTGGATATTTTTTGCTCCTTTAATTTTTGTGCGAAGTATAGATACAAGTAAAAAGTAGGCATTTTATTAATAAACTAGCTGTTGCCAGCTAGTTTATTATCTAGTAACAATGTATAATCGGTTGCTAGTTGTTTCACAGTTTCGATGTCTTGATTACTGTATTCGCTTTTTAGCATGAAAGCGCTTAGCTAATACAAATAAGTAAAATTACGCGGTAAAATTCAAATTTTCGATGTGTTCGTTCCCGAATAATGCATTCTTAAATAAAATCTATATTGTGACAAAAAAATATATAAAAACATTATGTTTAATAATTTTAATTAGTGGTCCACCTAGGTCCTGGAGCCAGCCCAGGGGGGGGTCATGACCCCCATGACCACCCCCCCCCCCCCCCTGGATCCGCCCTTGAGTGTAGGTACGAGTAAAGTTTCGTTATACGTGTTTCCTCTCATATAAGTTTCTTATTTAGTAAAGAGGTTCCTATGTTTAGCTTATATCTCAGTCGTTTTCTCTTAGCTACTAATTACGTCACGTAAGTAGACAAATCAATAAGACACACGTAAGTTACGTCTCAAAAACTCTCGAGTATGTAGATCGAGTATATCGATGTTAATTTGGTTTTCACATATGAAAAAAAGGAAAAACAGGGAAAAAAATTATATATAAATAATTGACGTCGGGCGAAGCCGGGAGCGGGTCGATTCTTTTATATAAATTAGTATTAAGTACTTACAGTGCAGATTTTTCTTGACCAATATTTTTCAATGAATCCATCATCATGATAGCGTGTTTCCTATCCTCGATGAGTGCATCGCGCTTAATACTATTGAGGGTCAACTGCATTATCAGCCTCTCCGATTGATAGCGTTGCTCTTGGAGTCTTCATTAAAAAAAAAAAACATTTTTAATACATTATTTTTGGTACACTGGTTTGTAATACAAAACTCAATATATCGTTGAGCGACGTTGAACTTTCTTACGAGGCCCATAGTGAGAGATGACGTTTCGGCGCCATATATCATAACTGGCAACACACATTGGTCGAAAAGTTTTGTTTTCGTAAAAAATCGTTAGGTTATTAACATGAATATTTTAAATTAAGCGGAAATGAACTCTTGTGCTTTGTGAATTGGTGGCATTGGGCGAACATTTGCAATTGCGATTATTGGTCGGCGATTAACACTACCGTCAGCATAAAAGATATGCTGGGTCCTTCTAGTATTCATAACTAACGTGAACTCGGATATTCAATTTTACATGTTTACTAGTTACATAGGTATTTTTAAAAGCTTGGCCTTTAAATATTATTCAACGATATTTTGATAAGCAAATCGTGTTGTTGTTATCTACAAATCGTGTAGCGATAAAGTAAATAATAATGGCGAATTGTATTGTACAGATAAGAAGATTAGGATTTTCAAAACTAAATTAGGTTACTTAAAAAGGTATGAAATGTATAATATGTTTTAAGAAATATTTGGAAAAAAAGGCCACTACTGATGTATTAGCATTGAAACATTTCTGTAAATCAAACTTTATTCACCTTAATAGTATTTTGTCAAACGATGGAACGAGGCAGGCCTTTTGCAATCTTTTACAGATTCCCATGACTTCTTCTAATTCCCAATGAATTGAATGTGTTTCGGCTACATCTTGATTTTCATATAGATCATCCAGATTCGTGGCCTCCTAACAAGGCAATATGGAAAACAACCATGTTATTAGTTTTTACTAATCCTACACTAATATTATAAATACGAAAGTTTGTATGTGTGGATGTTGTTACACATACACGCAAATACGGCAGAATGGATTTGGATGAAATATTTCACTTTGTGTGAAAATTTGGGTCTGCTGATCAAAACCCACAACTTGCCGCCCACAACTTGCCCTTTCCACTTGCCGCTTTAAACAACGTGAATATAGTGTTGCCCAAATGCAAGACCAAGACGAGACTTAGCCAGTCTTGGTCTTGTTCTTGCGTCAATATATCTGGTCTTGGTCTTGGTCTTGGTATTGCGCTCACAGTCTTGGTCTTGGTCTTGTTCTTGCAGCAAGAGTCTCGCAAGTCTTGCAAGTCTTGCAATCACCTATTATAGTCCAATCAAATAAGGCTTTAAATCGAAATTTGTGGTAGGTATAGGAATTTTTTTGACCCCTTCTTGAGGGTTGTTTACAAAAAAACTCTTACTAATCGTTTTTAGATCTTTCAAAGAAATACATACATAAAAAAATCCGGTATTTATCTCAAAATTCGGTTTTAGAGGGCCATTTTCTTGGACTAAAATTAAAATTGTTGTCATTTTTTATTAATAATTGAAAAAAAAAACAAATTTATATTTTTCTAAGTAAACGAAAAAATATATATTGAAAATTAATTAATATTTCAGCTCGCTATGATTTTTAGTTCCATATTTTAACCCTTAACTTCAAACCGCCCTAACTCTGTTATTTTTAATAATAGAAAAAAGTCTATAAATCTTTTTTATATAAAATTTCCTGCTTTACAATTTTTCTTAATAACTTTTTGTTCTATAAATACACAGTTATAAATATCTGCATCCACTCCACGGATCCCTTGTTCTGTTCTAGCTTCGTGTAAGCGGACACCACTGCGGAATATATTATATTGTAATACTGCGGTTACAAACTTTTTTTAAAATGAAACCAAGTACACGCGTAATTTTGCGGATTGTTATGCCAGTGTTATTTTCTATGGAAAAGGCCCACCCATAAACATCAATGATTATGAAACATGTAATTATAAACACCGCCGACCGACCAATGGTTTATATCGCGTAAAGTAAAAGAGCTTAGCCATCATATTAACTGACGCAAAAACTGTTGCTACCTTGATATACTCGACTCGATGAGTTTTAAATTTTGCTGAATAGAATATAAACCTAAGAAGACTATATAAATACTTATATCGGGAGTAATATAAACTTGATAAGTACCTACATACATAATGTTTGTATAATTTTATTGGTTAGGTACAATTTTTATCACTAACATACTAAACATGATGCACAAGGGCAATTATCAGTCATGCCAAAATTTCATTTCATGCGTCTGTAAGCTGTCTTAGTGCTTTAGTTTCAAAAGGTATTAAGAGTCAACGACTTGATAAAGGAATGAATTTGAAAAATTACGAAGGTTTTCGTACCCCACACCCCACTGTACCTACTATCCTACCTACAAGATTTCTTTCGATTTCTTTCAAATGCATTAAAATTCATTAATTAATTAGGTAAGTACCTACCAATGCTATATAAGTTAAAGTTAATTAAACAAGAGCATGAACAAGAGCGTAGGTATGAACTTCGTAGGTATGAAAATAAAATTGAAATTGGTATAATTGTTTTAAAGAGATAGGTACAGAAAAGATACATTTTTATCTTCATCCAAACGGCAGACGCGGACGAAGTTGCGTTCAAAAGCTAGTCTATAATTTAAACAGATACCTATGTAAGTAGGTAGGTAAGTACCTACCTATCCAGTATCTACGCGGACCGGACACGTCCACAACATGAGCGTCATGATCACGAAGGTGGCTGTTCGTTTACTTGAATTAAGATAAATTTTCATTAAGTAATAATTATGCCTATCTAATGTAGGTATAATTATTACCTATACCAATCGTACTTTGCGTAAACAAAGACGCGGGCTAAACGTAATCTATACTTTAATATCATAAATGTGAAAGTAACTCTGTCTGTCTGTTACCTTTTCACGCCCTAACTACTCAACCGATTATCATCAAATTTCGCACACACGTTGTCAGGGATACCTACAAGAAAAGACATAGAATAGGTACTTTTCATCCAGAAAAAGTACTGTTCCGAAGGGGTCTTCTAATAAAAAACTTTTTATTTTTCTACGCGGACAAAGTCGCGGGCACTAAATAAACTATATAAATAACACAACACAATCAAGTATGCAATTGATTTGGTTAAAACCTACTACCAATATTACTTATATAGTATTTGGTTAAAACCATGTTAAAACTGATTATAACTCGCTAAATTCTTTTTAAATAAATTCATAAACATGTTAAAAGTTGAATCAATTTTGTGTAGAATCTAGAAAGAGAACCGACAAAAGTTGCCGCTTTATGACAGTGCAAACGAATTTACACTTTAAACCGTAGATATTTAGGGCGTCATTAGCTACACAAGGAAGCTGTGAGGCAAGCATGTAAAAAATAACTTTGAACTGGAATTTTCACCGCGCGTATTTTTGTTGAAAATTAACTTAAGTGCTCATACTTTTAAGAACTGAATTTGCTTACACATATCAATACAACTACGCAATTGCGGCGAAAATCAAATAGTCAAAAGTTGTTTTTACTACCTATTCTTGATTTGATGTCTTCTTAATATTAAATTTTTAAATGTAATGAAATCATCTATATGAAATAAGTATTATGTACTTATGTAATTACTTATGTATTAACTATTTACTTTTTGTTTCAAATGCATTAGTCTATTCTTTTGGTTAGATTATAATGTCAGATCTATGGCTTTATAATTTATGGATAAATATTTTAATATTTAAAGTAGAGCCAAATTATTGAGATACAAAAGTTTATTCACCTTACTTGAACTGACAATCTATTATCTCTTTCTATGTTTTATCTATTTGACACAAGATAGAATAATATTCAAGGACAACCCGGACATCGCCGCGCTAAAGCCCTGCATAAAAAAAAAATGTCCTTGCGGTAACTTTGTTTGCATTTGGTATCGCTTCTCAATGGCCCTAGATTATTTCCTCCATCGACGGCACCTAAATTTTTTTTTGAACTATATTTTCCGTCATCAAAATTTATATTTTGTTATAAACTTGTACCTATCATCTAATTAATAGATCTGTCGGCACGAAATATTTTCATTGTCAATTAAATAAATGTGTTGCCAGGTATGAATTAACAAATGAATGTCAATATGTATCTAAAATAATAAATGTATTTTCAAAAAAATCGTAGTTTGTCCTATGAATAAAACTTTGTTGTGAAAATAATAGATTTGTCCCTTAAATAATAGCTCCGTACTAAAAAAAAATTGGTAGATCTGTCAGCAAATAAATCAATTATCGTATCGTCGACAGATTATGACTTCCTTTTATGTATTTTGTCTCCAGTACATAGTAGTTATATTTTATCTTTTCAGTTATCAAATAATACAATTCGTTACCAATAACAGTTCAGTTTATAAATTCATTGAAAAAATGTTTAATTAAAGGGGCGGAGCAAAATTCTATTAGAAATTTACGTAAATTATACTATTATTATTTACGTAGTAATTTACAGGATGTAAATATAGTAATACAATACCTATGATGTATAATGAACTAGCTGAGTCCGCGGTTCCGCTCTCGTGGACTCAGTGGTTTGATTTAAATTGCAAGACGCAAGAGTCTTGCAGGCTTAGTCTTGTTCTTGCTTAAGTCTTGCAGGGTCAGTCTTGGTCTTGGTCTTGCTACAATTAGGCAGGCAATTGCTACAATTGGTCTTGCAAAAATGCAAGAACAAGACCAAGACTGCAAGACTTGCAAGACTTTTGGGCAACACTACGTGAATATTGTCCCCGTTAACGGTTTGTTAAATATTTTGCAAAAACTTTAATAAATACAAAAAAATTCTTAGGCAAAAATTATCCTCATTAAATTCTTAACAAAATATGTTCTATACATTATTTTGATTAGCTTGACGGTTTTCAAGTTATAGCTAGTTTTCAAACTTTGAAATCATAATAAACCTTTTTGAATGACTAAACGTGTCTGTATGGCTTTAATGACATTTGCCCCTTCCTTAGCAAATAAAAATAATTTATATAATTAAAAATAATTTTAACATTTTCTTGGAACTGCTCTTTCAAATATTTAATATAAATCTATGTTAAAATAAACTATCATTTATATATACATAAATAATGTTTTGTTGAATAAATAACTTTTATTGACTTACTTCTTTTCTAATAAGGTTCGGGAACGAATCCACTAGATACGCGACCTCTTTACGAGCCAGTTTCAAAGTCCTGTTCCTCTCTTTCATGTTGTTTTTAATTTCCTGTTCAAGTTTGCTGAACTCATATTTTCTATCGTCTAAATATTCCATCGCCAGCTGTCCCATTTCAGTCGCACCCATTAGACACTTGCCTTGAGCTCTGCAGTCAAGTTTCAGTGCGTCCAGCACGACGGTAAAATAAGAAGAGTCCTGGGCAACAAAATACAAGTTTACAGTGATTTTGCCTAAATTTTGCTTACAAATATAACATTAAAATGCATTCTAATGTTTCATTCCGATTCCATAATTACAGTCATAAGTTATTAAAGTTACAGTGAAAAGAAGATTGTTACTATTAAATACAATATTTCAGTTATTAGTATTACATATTATACTAAGATAAAAACTTAACAGTATATAAATTTACATATTAAATATATTTATCTAAAAATATTTATAATATTTATATCCACAAAATGTTGAAGTCACTACCACAAAAAATAGTGGCTTAATTAAGTAAAAATCTTAGCCTTTTTATGTAAAAATTGTATAAAGTTACCTTTTTTAGAATGTCGAGTATCTTCTTGTACATAACTTTAATAGCAAGCGCTGCGTTCTTCTTAATGTTCGCTCTCTGTACGTAATTAGCAACGGCTTGTTCTTTCTTCTCCGCTGGAAGTTTACCACCGACTTCATACAGAACGCGGTCACGTAACTCCGCTGAATCTAACTAAAATAACAATGTATCTGTGATTGCACTGCAGAAAAGTCCCGAAACAAAACAAATAAGAGGCAGAGAGACACTGATTCCATTAATTTAGTACTTACAGTTATAATTTTGTTTAATTGATCATTTTTAATGGCTATATGATGTAACATATTTATTTATTTATTTATTTAAATATAATTTTGGTACAAAGCTTTTTTTTCATTGTAAAAAATAGATTCTAGTTTGCTTTGTTAATAAAATTAAAGAAATTAAGATAGGGCAATGGGCTCTGGCTTCACTTACACACAGAAACAAAACAGCACATGAGCTGTTATTTCACGGTGGTCAGGGAATAGTTACTGCCGTTAGACGGTCTGCCCAATTATTGCGAAACTCGTTGTGCCCTGCCACTAATTTTCAGTTGAAGACCAGAGCCAAATTTGAAGGTTTATTCCCAAATTTGGCCCTGTTGGGAATCAAACCTGGGACCCGCTGAGCTAGAGCATTATGGCAATCACCTAAACCACTTGTCTAATAGACTCGTTAATAGGAATTTCCTTAAGCAAATTTTATTTTGCTTTTTAATAGATTGCGTCATTTAATAAAATAAATATGTATCTTATTAACATAAAGAGATAATAGAATTTAAAGGTAATTTAATTTTAGATAACTTTATGCATCATGGCTAAATTCATATCTTGACGTGTGTGGCAGGCTTCTTCGGGAATTGCACATGCAAGCTTTGTATTACAGATAAGCTGGAATGTTTTTATCACAACGATACAATTCCGTTTATCTCGTGGTGGTCCTACGAAATGGTGCTCTTATTAATGTCGCCAGATGACCTAAGCAGTTTTTGAGTACGAGAACACACACATAATAATATAACATTCATACATATACATACACATAATCGATTCAGTCCTTTTACAAGTTAACTGGGACGGATTGAGCTACATTTTTATTTACAGTATATGCATGGTATACAAGATGCCTTTCCCATGTAGCTGGTTATATTGATAACAAGATATAGTGATGTTAAAATAATCAAGCCTGTTACCAAGTACCTATAATCTAGACTTTTAAATTTTTCACCCGACCGATTCTGTAAAGCGTTTCGCAATCACTTCAACTTTTACTTCAATATCAATATTGGATTTTTTTGGTGACAATTTATCTATATTTTTAATTATAAATTTTGAATTCATATCTCTAATATTGAACATCCTTAACACAAAATACATTTCTAAAGTTAAAATTACTTTTTTTTAACATAGACAAATCCAATATTTATTTCGAAGTTAATATCGAAGTTACCGGCGAATTAAAACAAATATTACGAGTTTTAAAAACATTTTATTATTGCGTGGGCCAATTTTTAGTCACTTAATATTCTACAATTACCGCATAGATGCTCGTGATAACTGTAAACTCGTCTTACAATGGTTAAATATACAATAAATAAAAATGTTTATCCATCAATATAAAATATATTTGCTCTTAGTCAAAAATATGCCGGAAATTGGTCAACCAGTCATCCAAGCGGCGCTCAAAATTGTACGAGTAAGGGCCCTTTTATATATGAGTATTATAATTATTATAGTTGTTTCGCCACCGTTTTTTAATTCATTTGTGTATTGAATTAACTTGAGAACGTGTAACGTTAATCAAAAAGTAAACTATAATACATATATGATATCTACATTTATATGATCACAACCAAACTGAACAGAGAAGGGCTCTCGAACTTCCGAAAAAAGTAAAGAAAACACGAGTCGTTACAAAAAAGTTTTAACTAATATGATATATAAATTCAATTTAAACTTTTAAATATATACTGAACGTAGGTGTTACCTGCAGTAATCGAAACTTTTCCATTTTCTTTCTCTTCGTGTACCTGATTCTATCAAGCTGCTTTCTCTTATTAAAATTTTCCTGGTGAATACTCTCTATCACTTTCTGTGAACAAATTTATCAAACTATTAATAGTCCAGTCAATGAAGCCTGAACTTTGCCATTTTGTTCTGGAGAAAAAATAAGAACAACCAATAATATAGAAGGTTGGCATAGTCGTTTAAATAGATTCGTCGGGCGAAAGAATACGACGCTAGCACAACTGCTATCCAGCAGTTAAATATGTGGACACGTTTCAGTATCAGTTATAATGATACAAAAACTCAATAAAACATATTGGAATAGTGTAAACTTTTTTATTTTATTACTCACTGGATGTAATAGCTATCCGTTTCAGATAATCCCTCGTACGAAACCAGTGTCGTACAAAATATACAAATTGACGCTCGCAACTAGTTACGAAAGGATTACCGCGGTTTCGTAAGAGTTCAAAAAAGTCTTCCATTGCAACTAGTATCGTAGAAAGTAGATTTTTCTACTTGGATGGTACGAACTCGCATTGGTTACGAAACTCCGGTTTCGTACGCGGCCGAAGGGAACAAAAATAGTGAAAGCATTGTTATAACAAGTGATATTTAAACAAAAGTTGACACTTTCCATTCCCATGTAACCATCTGTACAAATTACATTTGACGTTGTTCAGTGAATATTTAAATGTTAGGTTATAGAAGTTAAGGATCGTGCTAAATATAGCAAAATTTAGCTAAGAATTCCAACAATCATTACAAACGTTATAACTATGTATATAATAAATGAAAAAATATGGAAGGACCTTGGTTATAATTATACTCAAAAAATCTTTATTTATTACTAGCTGTGCCCGCCGCGACTTCGTACGCGAGGTATAAGTATACGGAATACCGCGTAACTTTATTTTTGTAAACCAATTTTGATTAAAACAAACACTAAATGTTATGGGAAGATTATATTTGTAAATTGAAAATTGATCGATGAAGCCGTTTCTGAGATTAGCGTGCACTCGATTTAAATCTTTGGCGTGCACAAACTAGGAAGTTGTACTAAAAAACGAATCTTGTGTGTAAACGGGCGGCATACACGCACAAAGATCACAATCAGAGAAGAATAAATGCAGAGATTAGCCACGGAAAAGACAGAAAAAAAAGTGAGGCCATTTAACATTTCATCCTCAGTCTGTGTCTCTCTACTGCTTGATGTAGACCACTCACTGTGGACCTGTTAGATGTACGGCCTTCTATCCTTCGCATCCAGCCGCTTTTCAGGTCGTCTGTCCACCTGGTCGCAGAGTGACTGTGCTTTATTGTAGCCCTCCAAATAAAAAATACTTTTTATTTTATTCGAAAACGTATTTTATCAATAAGTTTAATCCGACTTACTGAAACTTGTTGAGAACTGTGTATTATGAATAACAGGGTCACCTCTTATAGAAAGGACGCGATACATGCCTACATATTTCTACTCGTATAATGTTCTGGTAACCTGTGTTGTCAATTCAAACTAAAGAAAAGAAAGCAACAGATATAATATGAAAGAAATAATAATAACTAATAAAGGTTCGTTAACAATATTCTCGACAATAACCCTTTCAAAGAAAAAACTTCATAGGAAAACAATGTATTTATAATAAATGTACTTAATGTATCTGTGAACTAACTATTGAAGTCTCAGGGTGTTGATGGAGTAACCTCATTTTTGTAGTGCCTCTGAAATGCTTGCCGAAGCATGAAAAGGACGGACCAGGGGAATAGAGACTGGACTGGACTAAGGGACTCCGCTCACTGGAGAAGATGGGTCACGCGTCGTGATTGGGCGTTCAAGTATTACGTAACGCAATTTTAGAAGATTTTTGGAAAGGGATGCTGATTTGGGATATCTTAATTCCTTAGTTTTTTATTTAAAAAAAAAAAAAAAAAACAATGTTACGTAAGGCGTTGTTCGATTTCCCTTCGCGCCCCTGTAACGTTTTGTTTTGTAAGATCTCCCCCTCCTCCCAAATTGCGTTACGTACAACTTGAACGTCCCCTGCCGGCGTCGCATCGGAGGCGCGCTTCTTCTATATTTTCAACTAGCCGTTGCACGCGCTTTCGTCCGCGTACCTTTATAAAATATAGCCGTGTTGTGAAAAAGGTAATAAAATGTCGAAATTGATTACTGACCCCTTCCATAATCAATAATAAACACTTCGCGCCTTAGCGTTGAAGTCCATCGCGACGCCCCGTCTCGACTTAAACAGTGAGCATAGTCCCTTCCACTGTATGAAGCATTTAATGTAAGCTACTCACGTCGGCCTGGCTATTCATGTACATTAACTGAAGCCTCCTGTGTTCCTGGAAGGCGTTTCTCAAAAATTGCTTGTCACCATAAACAGCCACTCCCAACTCCTCGCGCTTCACATTAATATCTTTTCGCATTTGGCGAATATCACGAGAATAACGTTTTTTCTGTTTTTGTAAATCGCCCTCATGGATCAAACGATCACGCTCTAAAACAAAAACATCAATTCTACTAATGATCCTGTAAGGTTTTATAATTACCTATTCAGTACACCAAATACCTTACTGGACGTTGAATTTTTAAAGTGAAAAAAATCTCCATACATTTTGGGCATTCTCCTTTTGAACATTGTGAATATTTTCGATGCTATTTACTTAATCACGCATCATGGAGAATAGAAGTAAGGAGGACTGACTTATATATAAACTGAAAAACTGTCAGATCTTCACATTCTGGTAACGGTTGCTTAGGTAACTATTAAACCACAGCACAGTTGCATTATCAAAGCCGTAATATCTTAATTTAGAAAGTAGTAAATTTATATTTATGCTATCAAATGCCCGTAAAAAATCCAGCAGTACCAGTAGCGTACACATTCCACTATCATGTGCACAGAGTATGTTGTCAGTGACATCATGCAGGGCTGTTACTGTACTTCGCCCCTTACGGAAGCCTGACTGCTGATCTGGTAAGATCTTATAAAGCTCAAGATACCTTGCTATCTGGAAGCATTTTAGAATTTAAGATAAGAAGGGCAATATGCTAATCGGCCTAAGATCTTTTAGGTCAACAGGGTTAGGCACAACAGCTAATTTCCATATGTGGGGGAAAGTTGAGTCTTTAATAGAAGTGTTTATTATATCACGAATACTATTTAATGTATATGGGAGAGTCGTAGGCAACATGTCTAGATTAATCAAATCACTGCCGGTTGCTTTTGACTTAAGGGAATTTATAATTTTACGGATTATATCCAGAGACCCATTCCAAATGAAAGGCTGCATCTGTAAATCTATGGTACTAAAAGAAAGTCAATTGAGAGATGCGCCGGGTGTCCAAGAAGTGTTTATTAATCCGATTAGGGTTATCAAAAAACAGAGGGTTCAATATTTTTGTCGATATTAAATTTTGTTTAAGATATTTCCATAAAAGTTTTGGATTTTTGATATTATTATTTGTATTATGTATAAAATAGGCATAATTTAATATTATGATTAAAAATACTACAGCGCCTCCTACTTAATGGTGTCCGACCAACATTTTTTCATGTCTAAAGTTGGTGCTCCTTACCTACCTATTCACCACATCTAGCATCCAGCATATTATCATTGTTGTCGAAACAAAATATACTATATGCAAAAAGTATACTTTTGAGATATTAACAAAATAATTTTTCCTAAAAATTTTTACATAAAAAAAAGGGTTTATTAAAAAAAAAGTGTTGTAATAGGTATGTATATTTATTTGTAGTTTAAATATGAAAAATGTTATAATTTATTTTTGCACATAACAGATCCTAGCTCCTGCACATACTGTGGTCTTAATTCGACAAATAGTGCTCATTGGCACTTAGCGGTCTTTTATACGATAGATAACTATCTTGGAATCTCAAAAAAAATGGTAATAGCAGATTTTAGTTTGACAATGACGATATGCTTTGTAAAAATTTAACACAAAACAAATGATAGGTTACCAATTTAAAACAAGTTGTTTTATAAAAGTTCTTATTACCATAGTAAGCCGATGCTTCGATCTATTTTCGGTTAGAATAGAATTTCAACGGCAGCGAAATAAAATCTGCTTACAGGCATCTATTTTGTTACAATGTAATATTTGAAACAATGTGCGATATTGGTATCCGCATGTTTTTAAAGTTAGGTGGCAGTTTTGTATTTTCTACATATTTGGGTGCTAAACTTTTGTTAGCTTTGTTTTAATGTTTGCTTTTAGTCTCTAAACAAATAAGCCAACAATTAAAACTTTTAAACGCCCTAACTTAATGTTGTAGATAAAACATTGTAATTAGTGTAGAATCCGACATCTACACCTCCGATTCTAATGACATCGTCTGCAGTGCAGAACGCCCTGCTTGACCTGAACATAGGTACAACTAACCCTTCTTAATACTAACTAAACAACTTTGAACAGCTGTATCTCATTAAATATCAGGTCTATGTATAAATTTAGTGCACTTTAATAGATTACTAGTGACTCGCTCCCGGCTTCGCACGGGTGCAATATAAAGATCTTTTAAGTTGGACGAAATTACATATAGTTATTAGGAGTTCATCGCAGAGACACAATGTGTTACCGGCCAAACCCGATTTCAAGACAAACTAGTTTTTCCTAGGCCAAACCAGTTCATCCTGTATGCGATAGGATAAACCGGTACAGACTAGGCTAAACTGGTTCGTCCTATGGCCGATAGGAGAAACTGTAAACTGTTTTAACTGCTAGTATAATTAATTCCATTGGAAACAACAATTTCATCGTGAGAAAAATATGACGTACCATACAATTTTATAAGGCCTCTATACTGATTGATTTTATCTTTAATAATCCAATTTTCATCTTGCATCCCATGGATCCTTACTTTTGCAGCAGACAACATCGTTAAGTTAAATAATATAAATATACCGCAATAACTAAATATATGTATAAAATTGTATAATTTGACAATTCGACAATGTTTTAAAAACACGGTCCAAAGTCAAAAAATAGTCATTAAAAAATTTGACATGTACCACAGAATAGAATAAAGTACTTTTACTAGTATTTTTGATATTCATACAAAACCAGATCACCGTTCAATAAAAGTAAGTGTTTTCCTAAGTAATTAAAACTTATTCCATGACAGTTCGGACTATAGTTTCGGACTACAAAATAGACTGATGAGGCGTTATAATAAATTTTGATAAATTATACATATCTTGCGTTTTATTGCGTATTTCTAAAATTATACATAATTAAAATATAAATTACTTGGCCTGGTAAATAAAATTATTCATTAAACATTTGCACACAAACATTTCTCAGAACTCATCCAATGTGACTCGTGTGTGGCAACTAATGTTTGTGCATTTCGATGATCAGCAGATTAAGCGTAACTAATGCAATTCTGAGATTATTGCGACAACATTGCGTGATTATATTATAAAAAGTAATGTTAAAAATATATCGTACATATTATATAAAAATCGTTAACTTTCACTTGTAAATCAACGTTTATATGTTTAGGTATATAAATATGACAATTTTTTTCAATCGCTTTGTGTTAGTCCCGTAAAAACTCAAGAATGGCTAGACTGATTTTAATTCGGTTTTAACTTATGGAAAGAGGAATAAACAGGGAAGGTATGTGTTTCATAAATTTTATTTAATAATATGTGTGTGAAATTGAGGACCAGACGGGTTAAGCATCCACGATTTACGTTAACAAGTTTGGAAACGATTACTTACGGGTGCCTATTACACTCATTTGATCCCAAAAGAGCGTCCAGTATTAAAGAAAAATGTCACACTTAACGACAATTTTCTTACGCCCAATTGGAGCTAGAGTTTAGCTAGAGTTTTAGGAGTTTAAGAGAAAAGTAAAAGGCATTGTTTCGAAATATATTTGTATATTTTATTTACAACATATATAATACTAATCAACTAATATAAGAAAATAAACAATGAAAAAATCATATGAAACTGTAGAAAGATCGAGTATAAAATAAATCTCATCACGAATATATACCGTATAAAATAGAATTGTATAGAATGTCAATTTAGGAAAGTCTCACTTAACATACAATAAAATCATCAAATCTACGGAGTAAAATAGGATACTCAAAATGCATAAAGAACTACTATTCATAATCATTGTACTCTGAATTTGATTAAATTCATGCAATGATATAATTAAAGATATCACATTTGATACAATCGCGCCAAGAAGAATGTATGCTTCAATAACGTTTTCAGAGGGGATGAATAGTCCAGCCTCAATAAGCAAACCGAATGTGATTACACCGTAGCTGCCGTGAACACCTAATTTAACAAACTGATTAGAGGAGTTCAGGTCTTGAGATTCAGAACAGAAGAAAAACCCCAAAGTAGTAGTCACAAGAGCAAGGCCACGAATGCACATCTGTACCAGTTTATGGGCCATCATTATGATTATGACAATTAAAGAATTTAGTAAATATTTTAAATTATTTTTAAGTTTTGGAACCTTAAATTTAAAAATACTGTTTTTATACGCATATGTAAATGATATGAAATATAACCACAAAAGTATCATAATGACGAACGTAGTGTCAATATTTTACTTTGTAATTTTCTGCCACAGAGAAGTCAATCACATATTGTTATAATATAACGTATATTAAATAATATAAGGCACTGCGCAAACGTAGAGGTACGGTGACGCTTGCTACCAAGAAGGGTCAATAAGTCCTTAGAAAATCTTTTTAAGACGGAACTACTGGGAATGAACCTTCCTCACTAGATCTATCTGTCAAAGTTTCAACTATATTCATAGAATAATCACGTTTTTTTTTGTAACATACAAAAAAAAAAAGTTTTTTTTTTATGTTACGCGATTTCTCCGCCAATTATGTATTGTTTGATATGTATGTCATAGTTCAGAGGTAGTCCCATATAAATTTCATCGAAATTGATAAAGCGCTTTTTTTTGAAAAATCAAAAACAATATTTTTATATATTTGTTAGGCGATTATTCGGTCGATTATGAATTGATTTTGATTTTTGATTAACTGATTATGAACTATAAATTGTAATTGAGCTCGCGACTTCGTATACGCAGTAGTCGTTTTTATAAAATTCCGCAGGAACTAATCAAATTCCAAGATAAAAGGTAATCTATATGATAATCCAGGTAATAAACTATCTGTGGGCTAAATTTCATTCAAATCCGTTCAGCCGTTTTTGAGTGATTGAGTAACAATTACATCCATAAAAACTTTATCATATAACGTTACTAGCGGGATGCATTTGGATTCTGTCGGAATGCAATTTTCATATACATAAACCTTCCTTATTTATCCCAGTTTCCATTAGGGAAAACTGTAACAAAATCCATTTTTTTTTTAATTTCTTCCTGGAAAACATTCAAATCCATTAACTTTAACTGAATTCCGTCAAAACATCTAATTGCACTGGACTAATAAGGATTGTATGAATTTTTTTTTAAATCCAAGGAAAAAGTTGAAAATTTTGATGTTATTTTATATGAAATAGACAGGGAAACGACTGTCTTCACTCTGTTAATTCTGTCTTCACTCATGGATAGAGGGATAATCAGGGAAGGTTTTTACGTAAAAAAAAATGCATTCCGAGCGAAGCCGAGAGCGGGCCGCTAGTTATTTAAATAAATATTATAATAAATCTTAATTTAAATAATTTAAATCTTAATTTTAAATATTGTTACAAACATAGATAATAAGCTGAGCTGAGCACAGTCATGTAGGTCGCTGTTACAATGAATGCAACTATGCATTTTTGCATTGCAGTATAAAGACCCCTACTTGGGTGTCGCTTACATTCATTCGATTTGCGTCCGTCATTGGTTGTTAAGCGCGATAGAACAAATATTAATTATTTTTTATTTGTTTTAATTACTATAAAAAAATGAATATGCTAAAATTTATAGTTTGTTGTTGTTTGTTACAACTACTAGATATAAAAATAGTAATCGCCTCTAATCGGGAAATCAAATACGCCTCTGTGATTTATCGAAGTTCCTACAAAACTCCGCTTCAAGCATATAAGACGGATGCTTGGAAAAATGATCCCATTTTTCCAGTTGAATTCGGACCCTGGCTCAAAGAACAATATGCGGTAAGACATTCACTTTTTTTGTTTCTTTTCTTTGTTTATTTAATTCATCGGGTTAGTGGCATAAGATGTAAACGTCGTGTGGTACCCTGTGAGTCTACGAACCCCGTCCCACTTTTATTTTTATTTTGTAAAGGTTGTCAGTCAAGTTGACTGTCCAGTTGATGGTAGGTGGCTACCGTCGCCTATAACATAAGCAACGCCATAGGTGTTGCGAGTGCGCTGCCGAACATAGGATTAAGGATTAGGAAGGAATGAAGAAATGGTCTCTGGATTTGGATAAATAAATTAGTGATAGCCAAATTATTTTTGCAATTGTAGTTATATTTGTATATTTTCAAATTTTTATTGTTTCAATTTTTTATATACACAATATAAATATGATTGTATTTCTTCCAGCATTTATTGACAACTCAATCTGCTTTTTCCGGAGACGATGACGATCAACCGTGGATGTACTCGTGAGTGTATTTTAGTTCTTTCCATTGCCGATAAACACAAGCAGCACTCAATCGATCCATGTTACCTATTCTAATAGTTAGACTGTATAAAAAATTTAAAAAACAGAATGTGTATAAATAATTGGGCCTTGCCAAGGGGGTTGTTAGTTGTTACAGAAGCCTAAATTCCAGTTAGTTATGCTATGATAATATAATCTAAATCGCTGAAGACTTCTACAAGTGAAAAAATAAAATAGGACCAGTTTATGCGTTTAAATCCTGAAAAACTGAATTCACAAGTGTTTTTCAAAGTCGTGTTTGTATTACAAATAATTATCCTTTGTTTTAACTGTGAAGAATTCTACAGATACCTAGGTTGTAGAATATCAATGCAATTTTGCACTATGCCATTATTGATATAAATATTATTTATATAGATTTTAAACATAAGTATGTTTGTTCTCTATGGACTCAGAAACCGCTCCATCGATTTTAAATCCGGTTTCACTCATAGAAAGAGGGATAAATGATTAAGGCTTGTGTCTATAAAAAAAGCATCTCGGGTGAATCGGGGGCGAGTTACTAGTATATAAATAAGAATAAATGTAGGTATGTTTGTCCTCTATGAACTCCAAAACCTCGCATCCGATTTTAAGTTGGAGAAAGGTTTGTTGCGTCACGGGCGAAGCCGGGAGCGGATTACTAGTATTAATATAATTCTTTGTCGATATATTCTGATTAACTAATCAGTGTAACAATTTGAATCTATTATTTGTCTATACTTCAATACCTATCTATAGCTCTAGTATTGTATAAAGATCTACTTTAAAGTAAATAAAATTTTCATATTTTTATATAGTCTCTTTAGAATATTCTTCTTCTGCTGTAATATAAGTTCTTTTTATGATATATATATACTGCATTCTAAGATAACGTTCATGCTCACGGAAATCCAACTCGACAGTTTCAGTAAGAATGTTATTTGATTTGTTATGCACTCACGATAGTGTTTTTATTAATTACTAGCTGGTGCCCACGACTTCGTCCGCGTTGAAAAATATTAAGTAGTCTATCCTGTGTCCCATACGTCCAAATGTTTATCTACCAAGTTTCATGAAAATCGGTTAATTCGTTTCAGAGTTATGGAGATACATACATACATACATACATACATACATACATACATACATACATACATACATACATACATACATACATACATACATACATACATACATACATACATACATACATACATAAATACATACATACATACATACATACATACATACATACATACATACATACATACATACATACATACATACATACATACATACATACATACATACATACATACATACATACATACATACATACATACATACATACATACATACATACATACATACACACACACACACACACACACACACACTATATATATATATATATATATATAATATAGCATAAAGACCCGCTCCCGTCTTCACCCGCAATTCACCGTGCAATTTTTTATCAGTTGAGTGGTCTAGGAGTCCATAGATGACAAAACATTGATTTACCAGGCGTGTTAATGGTCATGGTGGCATTTTTTAACGTTGGAAAATCCTCTTGGATACGCGGCAGTGTAGGGGACACTGCGGGGTTATGCCGGATTCCTACCGGCTAAAACCCAACGACTTTCTAGCGCGGCCGTTGATGGGTGAGGTCGCGGGGACGTTATGACATGACTTCGGTGCCCCGCCTCTAGCGCGGGGAGGCCTATGTTCCAAGATAAGGGATTAAAAGTCGATAGGCATCACTTACTCAACGAAACAATTTTATTGCTGACCGAACAATACACATGTTGATTTTTCTATAGTAGTCTTCAAGTAAGGGGGATGTTTATTTCCGCCAGACGGACAGCCGTATAAATGTGAAACCGTAGTGTGCCCTGCAATTACTACTTACTAATTAATTTACCATCAAAGCTATTACATAAACGCATTATTTTATAAAATATAGCCTATGTTACTAGCTACTTATGAAGTTTTCTATAGGTGAAAGAATTTTCAAAATAGGTCCAGTAGTTTTTGTATTCATTACAAAGATACAAATCTTCTCTCTTTATAATACAAGGTTGGGCTAAAAAGTTTGTAGGTTAAAGATATTATAGATTTTTTTTCTTTTTTACAGTTTCTACATCTCGAATAAGGTGCCCCTGGGTGTTAAATTACTAAGAGAATCTTGGAAACTGATCGACAATATAACATGCAAAAACCGTACGTCACTCAAATTTATGGTTACTTACGCCTACGGTAGAACGATCATCAATTTACTTCAATCTTTAAACATAATGGATAACAACTATTCCGTTTACAAAGCCGCTTTAGTAATCGAATTAGTCAACGATCACAAAGGTTAGTATTTATAACAGCCATCTTTAATCATTTGTAATTAACGATCCAATACCTAATTAAAGATTCTTATAATATAACTATCATATCTCATTTCAATTAATTAATATATTAATTTTAAAAGACATTTAGTGTTAAAAAAATTATATGTTACCTTTTTGAAAATAATTTGCTTAAAATAGATTAATAACAATTTCAATTTCTTACTTTTGAAGATGCAAACCCATCTCTAATAAAAAAAAATTAAAATTTTTTTTAAAAAATCTTGGCCAACAACCAGCTGTGTAGCAAGGATGAGGCCTATGATAGAGTGAACTCACCCAGAAGATGCCTATTCACTCGAACTTTGAAAAGATTCTGGTTATATAAGCTCGGAAATACAGAATTAAGAGGGGTATTAACTAAAATGATGTATGAGAAGCTGCCTTTAAAAGTTAATAATTTAAATTTTAATAAAAAAATATTTCAGGTGGTTCTTCGAAAAAAGACTACGTGAGGATTTATTACAGAACTTTCATGGGGTTGGAAGAACCACATTTTATCAAAATACCGAAATGTGGTGTAAACTGCCCGGTGCGTAAGTTCGCGAAGATTTACAAGAACTTTATTACACTCTCCTGTGATTCATCAAAAAAAGGGGTAAGTAATTTATTTATTAAGCACTACACTATGTACAGCTAGCTATCCATATAATAATCCTTATAATAATCTATATAAGTATATAAAAATCTCGTGTCACGATGTATGTTCGCGATAAACTCTGAAACTACTGAACGGACTTTGATCAAACTTCATAACTATTATGTGTAATTTGGTCAAACTTAAAAGATAGGATTAATAAATTGCTCCCTGGGCGTAGCCAGGAGCGGGTCACTAGTAATATTATAAATGTGAAAGTGTATCTGTTTGGATGTCTGATGTCTGTTACTCAATGCTCATGCAGAAAAGGCTGCTCGCTTTTTATTGAAATTTGGCACGCTGGTGACGAAATTTGGCATTTTCTAGACCACGCGGTATCAGGGAAATATGTCTACGTCTTGTCTTGTCTCGGGTAGATGCGGACGCTTTACTCATCCATCTTTAGTCTCGTTACACTTTTTATACAACTTTGTACGTGCCTCTTATGTGTCAAAAGATCTTAAGTATCATATTCATAGCTCGAATCTGTCGAATAGAGAAACAACGATATATATTTTTTAGATTTAAATTTTTGATGACCCTTCGGTAACAATAGGTACCTTTTTACTGTATGAAATGTGACCCCATGTTATTTTCTGTATCCCTGACAACATGAAAGCGTAACATTATAAACAAACAAACGCATACTTTCGCATTTATAATATTAGGATATTCCTAAGTAGTTATTAAAAATTTTGTTCTCTCGCTTTTAGAAAAAAGGCTTTTCCTGGCGCCCACTGGTGTACGTATCAGCTATAGCATTGTTTATCGTCTTTATCATTTTCCAAATGGGAGTCTTTATATGTAAGTATACTCATATATAGTTATTAATATAGGACATTCCATTCCACATGAAGCCAAGAGGTAAAAAATGTTGATTTCCGATTTTAGTAATATAATATTTGATTATATTATACCTGTATGTGGCCTCGATCCAGTTAATAGTTATTTGTTCAACTAGAGAGCAAAATTGTTTTTTCCTGCGAGTGCCTCGTGTTAAACATACAACTTTTAAACTTAACAGCGAGAAAATCATCTTACATAATCTTTATGTAAGAAATTATCATCTTTAGGATGAAAAATCTTTAAGAGATGAAAAATCTAAAAATCTTTAGGTAAGAAAATCAATTAAGACCATTTTAAATATTATGTTTATTATAATTCACATATAGTCACATAAATTATAACTAAATTCACAAAAATATTAACAGTTGAAAGTAATATTACTGTACTGCACTAATATTACTATATTAATATTAATATTACTGCAATTTGTAAGATTAAAGGTAACAGTTTTGTTCGGAACTGTGATGGTCGTATTATTTAATTGCGTGTTAGGTAAGGGTCCTGTCACTATGTTTGTACGAATGAAATAACTCGTACGAATGAAGATATTTTTCTCGGGACTTTTCTGGAAGAAAGCTAAGTTCGGCATTTGAAACTTTTCTCTTAATTCTCTGGAGTTAGACCATCACCACTGGACGTACTAATTTTATTTATTACTAGTATTTAAAAAAACAGTACAAAAACATCAAGACCTAATGCTGAACCAGTTTATGAACGGCTGTGAAACTATCTTCACAGCTGGGCCAACTCTAGTAGGCTATAGCTGGACACACTAATAAAATCTAAATTTTATTCCTCTGAGTTAAATCGCGTGTTCGAATTCCGAATGACGCTCGCATCAAGAATCGATTTTTCTGCAAATTTTTACACACCAACAGCACCTTTTCCATGCTGAGGAGGTGAAAAAAAATTTTTTAGTCAAAAAGTCTGAGGCTTTGAAAATTTGACTATGCGTTACTTCCAATCTGGTTTTAAAAAGTTACAATAAAATAAGTAAAGCAGGCGAATTTATACTTCATATAAACTTTTTCTTATATCATTCTCCATATAAACTTTAGTGTACCAAACTTTACAAAACTGCGTACGCGCAATTTTCTTAAAAAGGGAACGAAAGTTTTCACTTCACTTATTAATATATAGAATTTGTATATGTATATGTAATTTCTATACAGTTATTGTAAAAATTATGTGTTCTGTTCTTTAACTATTTTTTTTTTCTTTTTCTTTTTAGAATTCATCTGTACCTAAGCTACGCAAAGAAGTGAAGCTGGAGTTCATAAAGTTCAACCTTAGATTATATTCCTTTTTTACTTTTATATTACTTTTGTTCTTTTCTGTATTTAAAAAAATGTAACCATTTAGTTTTATTTAGTTATAATCAAAACTTTGAATAAACCATATTTTAATCAATTGTGTTTATCCTAAACTACAGCCTAACAAGAGTTATTATTATCTTTTCATCATAAAGTACATGTAGTAATTTTTTCATGTACAATTTTGAGTGTACATTTAGTTTTGTTATTTTTTTATATAAAGAGCGGTAGACAGGCTGAAGACTTGATGGTCGCTACTGTCGCCCCAGTACACAATTGTACACAGTAGCAGGTGTACAAAATTTGGTTTACCGAATGTAGATGAGCTTTCCATTTCGAGATATACGTTGTCGATATCGATATATACGATTCGAGATATTATATTTCAATCTAGCCAAATAAAACCCTGCCTTAACTACTGAACCGATTTTGATAAGTTACGTAACTATGTGTAATTTGGTCCAACTTAAAAGATAGAATATATAATTGCACCCCGTGCGAAGCCGGGAGCGGGTCACTAGTATATAATATATTAGCCTTAGAATTATTAACTTTGAATTAAATGAAACATTATTAAATAAAATTATAACAAATAAATTGGAATGTCTAGAGCGTCCGGTGAGCATTGATTAAAAGTTGCTGACGATCCAGAGATCCTCTATGACATTGTAACAAAGGTAGGTATAATCTTGCCAATAAAGCCGTAACGACAAAGGATGTTCAATATGTACATTACTTCTAAGAAAGATAAGAGCGTAATGGTATTGCAGATATTTTTAATGATAAATACAAATCTTTATTAATCCATCTTTTAATTTGTGGCCGTAATTTCTCCTTTTAACGTTATAAATATCACTTCTAATTAGCATTCAAATAACTCGTCAAAACAGTTTTTTGAATGGTAAATATAAAAAAAAATTGAAAACATTTCACCTTTAAAGGCTTTTTAAGCTTTTATTTTATATTTTTATTATAAATTTTATTATAAACTAGCTGAAACTGACCACCACGCTTCGTAGGGCTCAGTCAGCAACTTTCCACCGTTGCCATAACAATTCGTATGAAAATTGTGTTTTTTTATAATAATAGGAATTTTTAGATGATATTTTGGAAAAAAAAAGTATATAAGATTATTCCTCTGTTTGAATGCAATGTTGTGTAAAAATTTCAAGTCAATCCGTCGGCTAGTTTTCGAGTTTTTGAAGCATACACAAACCGATATACCATTAAAGAAATCACTAGTGACAATGAGGTACCAATTAAATGTATATTAGTAGAGAAATTACGAAAAAATAATCCTAGTGTAGGTTCGCAGTCATTTGGGCAGCCCATCAGATAGCAGTAACCACCTCGTTACTGAAGACCATCGTGAAAAGACAGCATGTGTGCTATTTTATTTCGTCGAGTGCTTAAGAGATGCCAGAGCCCTTACTTATCCCTTATATTCCAAGAGATGGTAGACATTTACGGGTTGTAATTTTATTTTTTCTATTAATATTCTTATAATACTTTTTAATAAATATTCTAAAAAAGACAGACCATTTTGGTGAGACTTTCTGAAATACCTACGACTCAAATACCTCAAGACCTATGGCGCTCAAACTCCTCGTGAGTTTTGCCGATATAGCGCCAAAAATAATTTCACAATACTCTTTAAGTGGGCTTTTTAAATAAACAATTCCCGGTACTCATTTGACACAATGTATTATGACTAATATGACTCGATACGACGACGACCGACAGGTAAAACGTTGTAACTTACATTCTGACTATTTTAAGTTATAATTATTGTCTTTGTAGGTGAATGAAATTTGCTCTTTTTTTTAATTAAGATTTTCCAAAATAAACACAGTGTATGAAAGTGTCCACGTTTTACCACCTCTAACATTCAAAAAAATATCTCAACAACTTTTAATTTAATGATTTAATCGCTTTAACCATGGATATATATTTTTTATGTTAAAGGTCTCGCAGACAGGCTAACGGTCCAGTTAATGGTAGGTGGCTACCGTCGCATATAACACAAGCAACGCCACAGGTGCTAAAGGTCTGATGTCGACTACAGTAGGATTAAGGCTAAGAGATTTGGAAGTGATAGGGAAATTGGCACTGGCATCACTCATCGAAACACAACAGCACACGTGTAACGTGCTATTTTTTCACGGTGGTCTTATGTACCATGGGAGGGGGTGGTTACTGCTGCCAGACTGCACTTCATGTTTTGTCTTTAAAGTCATGTCTTAAAATGTTTATTAGAAAATTGAAAAGTGATTATTAGAAAATTATTCATGATAGATAAATAAATACCTGTTTATAAACATATACTATAGTACTCGTCTTTGTCGTCAAAAAATTATGTCTAATTTTCGAAAGTTAAGTATATGAAAGTTACTAGCTTTTGCACGCGGCTTCGCCCGCGTAACTTTATAAAATATAGCCTATGGTACTCGCTGATAATATAGCTTCCCAATAGTGAAAGAATTTTTCAAATCGGTCCAGTATTTTCGGAGCCTTTTTCAATGCAAGCAAACAATCAAATCTTTCCTGTTTATATTAGTGTAGATATAAAAGTTTCTGGTATTGCCCGTGGTGCACATGCTTGTTCAATTAAAACACTCGAAAGATGATGAACATTCGTATCATGTTAATCTTGTCCATCTAACTTCATAATCAAGGTTGATTATGTGTACATGTTTTTTCTTTTTATGTTAAGGTCGGAAGACAGGCTGGCAGTCCACTTGATGGTAGGTGGCCATTAGGTGCTGCAAATGCGCTGCCGACTATAAGTAGAGGATTAAGGGAAGGATAAGGATCTATATATGGATACAAATTGTGTGATCAGGTCTTGCATAGGGTACACACTGTTCGTGATTTAGGTGTTAGGTGTTCACATAGACTCAGTTATATCTAAAGCCAATAAAGCCTTAGGCTTTATAATGCGAACATGTTCTAATTTTAGAAATATTAAAACGTTAGAAATGTTGTACTGTACCTTTGTGCGCAGCCACCTAGAATATGCATCACAAATGTGGAATCCGCAATACGAAACATATGTTTCACGTATTGAGAGGATACAGAAGAAATTTCTTCGGTACCTTGATTACAAAAGTCATCAAAAGTTGCAGGATTATATTCACAGATGTAGGTGCTATCATTTCCTACCTCTTCAGTATAGGCGTAATATAAGTGACATTTGCTATTTGATGAAAATTACAAAGGTTTAATTGATTCATTTGAACTATTATCCAAATATTGTCATATAACAAGTCTATTATTAATTAAAACTAAGAAATTAAAACTACTCACTAGAAAATGCTATAAGTAAAAAAAATGCCCCAGGCCATCTCCATCTGGTAGAGTACCTAGCAAACTAAGGGCATTGCCTCGCTGGATAGCGAGGCTTATTCTTTGTGCCAAATAGTTGCCGGCTCTGGGGTCGCGGGTGGTTTCCGTTAGTTTTTTTGAAATTTCTCTAAAAAGTTTATGTGCACCCGGACCCCATGTGCCTAAGGTTTCAACCCCAAAACGGTTCAAATATGAAATCTCCGCTGAGGTTCTCATACTTGCGCCGCTTGAGGTTCTCCGCATGGTTTGCGGCTGCGCCAGCAATACTAGAAGTGCCTTGGAGGTGGGACGGGGCAAGCGTATCGACACAAGTAGCATCCCATACAAGAGCCCGTCCCGCCTTCCAAGGGACCAGTGTCATTCCATCCGGTCTCTTGCCATCGTCGCGAGCCAGGCCAGAGGGTTCCAGTATAGCTGGCACTTCGGCGGTGACAAGAGCCCGGCGAATGAGATCATTTAAAGTGTGATGTCGGGAAATGCGACCAGCGCTTCGTTGGCAAGACAGCCCGTGGTGTCCGAGGCTGTCTACGTTCGTGCCACAAACACATCGATGAGGGATGACGTGGGGGGCACCAAGATGAAGGGCAGTTGCTAAACGGAAGGTACTTGGGTCCAGCAAAGTGCCTGTATTCGGTGATGGTAGTGCTTTTAACCAAAGGCCCGATTCCCACTTCCCAACGGCCAAAAGACGAGCATGCTCTGCAGGACTAGAAGACGTGTTAATAAGATTATTTTGCAACAGTCTGCAGAGAGGCTCATCCCAAAGCCTCTGAGAAGAGGTATTTACAGGTACGTCACTATTTGCACCCGCAATTCTCCAGGCATCCTTGGCCTCATCCATATATGGAACAGGTAGTGAACAAGATGAGCGCTCCAATATTTTATAAATTAGTGTATGGTTTGCATGTGTCGAGGACAAGAACGCCGGTAAGGACACATCAGATGTTTTTCGTATGCCCAGGCCACCGAACCTTACTGGAAGCGTGGCTTGAGTCCAAGAGCGGTGATCAAATTTGATGTTCAAAATGGAAGAAAGCGTATGTCTTATAGTGTTATCTAGACATGAAAGGAGCTGGGGGAACTTCCAAAGTTGACAACACCGTAAGACATACGTAAATTTCGGAACAAACAGGCAATAACGTATTAAAGAAAAAGCCATGTGAGAATTAATTTTCAAAAGCCGGTCTAATATCTCACTAAAATTTTGTAATTTGGAATTTATAAATTCTGGTAGAGATTCGTCTAAAATCGGAGAACCTAAAAGATGTAATGACTTTTTATCAATGACAGATAATTGTGGCGCTATTTCTTTGAAGCTTGATATAACGGCGTCTCTGTCCACACAATTATCTGGCACAAAAAGTTCACACTTCGCAAAATTCAAATCTAAACCGATGTTTTGGAACTCATGAATTAAAGTACGAAAATCCGAAAGTACAATGGATGCATCGCTTCCCAGAGTCCCATCATCTAAATACCAAACGTTAAATTTTGAATTTAGAAGTTCGATGATCGGGTGTATGGCAAGACTAAAAATTGCTGGACCCAGAGGGTCGCCCTGTTGGCACCCGACCTCAGATGAAATGAGGTGGTTGTTATATAGAAGTTTAGTGGGGTCATTATAGCATTGGATCATGAAGGGCAAAATTGCAGGAGCTTTTGATTTTATTTGAGCCAACATGGCGACTCGGTTAACGGAATTAAAAGCGTTTTTAACGTCGACTTTTAGAAACACATCACCGCCTTGATTTAATATAGCGGATCGAAAAGAGTGCACGGCTGCCTCACAACCCCCTTTGCAGGCGAAGCCTAGCTGTTTTGGCTGAAAGTATGAGGAGAGAAAATTAACAGATTTACATGCTATTTTAGCTGTGAGGCGCCGGTATGTCGACCCAACAGCAATCGGACGAATACCACCATCTCTCTTCTTCAAAGCGCAGAGGTTAGCTCCGTATAATACATCAACGACGTCTGATGCAACCTCGCCACGCAGCATCAGGTTGCACAGGTTCGTGAGTTCTTGTAGGAGAGTCTCGCCAGCTGCTCCGCAGCAGCCGCTGGTGAGATCCTTCAGATGTTGCGGGGTGAGACCGTCGAGACCACCGGCCGAACCCGGAAGAAAAGAGATGATAGCTCCACGTACTTTCTCTGCAGAGGTTTGTAAAGGTGGCGTTATTACGTCATCGTTGGCTTGAAAAAAGTTAGGTGGTAATTGAAATATAGAAGACTGAAATCTAGGGTGTTTGTTTTGCAAGGCGGTGAGAGTCTCTGAGCAGTCGGAAGCGATCGTGTCATTGGAAAAAAGCAGACGAGCTGCGCCCTTAATATCTCCCACGCTTATTTTATTTTCGACACTTTTAAAAAGGTTATATTTTGGCGAAGAAGATAAAGAAAAAGATTGATTGAGATCATTATTGGAATTACAGTTTTTTTTAACACGTGATGTGAGAGAGGCACTATTATGAGGATCCCTCGTAATGTGTAGAATGCGGTATGGAAAAGAAAGCAGTTTCTCCCAAGCCTGCCTCGAGTTGTCACGCACGGTATTGTGTACTGCCTCGGCAAGGTTGTGAGCCACAGCTACTCTTGCACCCTTAGGAATCCGTCTGAGTATGGGTATGGAATGTTTTAAGGTGGAAATTTCTTGCCAAAAGGGTTGTTGATGGGGAGTGGAGTTGTGTGGTGGGGTTAATATAGCAGTTTGGGCGGAGCGCTGCTTATGACATTTGCCAATGTGAATGTGTAAGCCCCTCTCACTTTTAAAATAACGGATTTGAGGGCATTGTAAACACTGCACTAGATTTTCCGAAGACACGGTCGCATTATCGGTAGAAGTCCCTGCATCTTGGCTGCTGCTTAACATTAATACTGAAAAATACTTACTAAAATTTACATACAATCACAGAGAAAACACTAATAGAAAAATAAATAAAATAAAACTGGATAAAAGTCAGTGTAAAACGGGAATCTGCGCGCGCACGTAGTCTCCCAAGAAAGCGAACGGCGGGGCGTCTTGATGATGTCAAATTGTTGTGGTAACCGCTGACGTCGCCTTGGATACGGTCGAGTATCCATGGTTACAACCGCAAATCAAAAACATCATGGCTGTTGGTAACTTCACTTGGCACCTTGTCACTTATGGCATAGAAAAAATAAAATTTTATTCGACCAAACAAGCATGCGTAGATCTGCCCATAAAACCACATGTGAATCGCCACTTAAGGAAGTTATTAGGGCACTTTTTCGGTATACAGAGGGGCTTGGAAACTTTATAATTTAAAATATAGCTCTAGCTTATTGCATCAGCTGTATATACGTCAAATGTCCTAATTATATTTAAATGTCCCTCATACTAATTTGAGAAATCGCTCTTTGCTGCATGTAGCTCTTAGTAACTAATTATAGGAAAAATACATTCATGTCTCGTTCATGTAGACTTTTTAATGAAATTTTATTAGAGGATACAGATGTTGACCTGTTCCACAGTTCCATAGTTAAAACAAAAAATATTATAGCCGATAAATTCTTCAATGGCTTACTATAATATTATCGTTGTTTTAGACTAGTTTGTAATTTTATAAGTGGAATTTTTTTATTAGGTTTAAGCTATTTACTCTAATTGTTATTATGTAATTGTACCTGTAAATTTCCCTAAAATATAATAAATAAATAAAATAAATAAATTAATAAGGGATTGGGAAGGGATATCGAAAATGGGCTCTGGTCCCGAAACACAAAACAGCATACATCAGTTATTTTACCGTGGTCTTCTGTAAAGGGTTGGTTACTGCTCCCAGACGGGCCGCCCCAAATGACTGCGTGCCTTGCCATTAACTAAGTTCCTCTTTAAATTAGTTGAATCAAACTTTTTAGTTAAAATGAGTATAAACACGCTAAAAAAAAGCCGCGCTGCGGGCCAACAGCTAGATTATTTATTAGTTAACGCACATTTATTTTAGTTTATTTTTGGTTTAGTTATAATCTAGTCACGTGCAACAGTCTAGTTATCAATTAATAATCTTCTGTAAGACAAAACTAAATTGTTCATTAGCAAATTTTTATTGTTTATTTTGAAATTTTTATAAAAAAAATATGTGTGTCAGCTCCGACGCACGACTGGAGTTTTAGTCCAGTTACTTTAGACATCCTCTGCGAATTTTGGTCTGTCAGTTCGAAAATTTGTATACACTTTCGTTTTTATGTTTCAAACATTATGTGAAAAGTCTATAAACCAGACTTTTAAGGAAAAAAAGATATTCGAGGTCAAATGGCGCGAATTTCGGTTTTTCGCGAATAACTCGTTTTCTATGCTCTTGATCACTTAGATACCCATTACTAAAATTAAAGACTATAAAATTCTCTACAAGTTTACTCTAGATCATTTTTTTCTACGAGCAATAGATTTTGAGATACAGATTTTACAATATCACCTCAAATTTTCGTCTTTTTGTTTTTTTTCGATAACTTTTTTTCAACAGCGAATAACTTTTTTTCTAAGCTTTTTAAGCCTATAAGACCTCTATAAAAAATGTAGAGCGCAAAATTATCTTTAAAAATGGTGTTGGTGTGTATTTTTCTGATCATCTCTGTTTCAGACACAGCGCGCTGAAAACACCTCTAATTATTCGATTTTTTGACCTTTCAGAGAAAACTTGATTTTTCGTCAATATCTCATTTTCTATGAATTTTTTTGAAGTTAAAGAGCGCAAAATTCTCTCCAATTTTGCTTCTACACATTTCTTTCTACGATGAACCGTTATTGAGATATGATTTTTTCATTTTAGATGAAAAATTTCGATTTTTCAGTCATTTTCTAAAATATTTGTTTTTCGTAAATATCTTTTTTTCTGGGCACTCAAAGACTTCGAGACCTATTATAAAACTTGTAGAGCGTAAAATTCTCTATAAAAATGATACTTGCAATAATTTTTTCGAGTTATTGTTTCTGTAGTGAAACCCGAGGAGCGGGGCGCTGGTAGTCGAACATGCTACAACACAACGTCAACTTTATAATCGAGTGTTTTTCTCGATTACAATTCAAACCTAAAATAGCAATTTTCTATTTTAGGTACAGTCAGCATCAGATATATCGGATCTGTCTAGGTACTCAAATAACACTACACACTTTGAAGACCGATTATATCTACACTCCAAAGTACTCTAATTAATGTGAACATTCAACGCGTCAAAAATATCTAAACAGTCGAATGTCATTATTTTCTATACGATCATATTTTCATAATTACCTATGTTGTCAGATGTCTAAATGTAATTGAGAAGTTATGAGCGAAAGATTTTTCAAATTTCGAATGGCCCTCGTGCTTTGTTTTAGGACGTGTGTTGGTGTTCAATAGTATCTAAATATATTTATACTAAAAATTAAAAAAATAGGTTTAATAGTTTATTAATTCTTAATTACTGAACTAAAATTGACAAAACTTTACTGTTTTTGGAATGGTAGACATGCTAACGGTCCACTTTATGGTAGGTGGCTACCGTCGCCTATAACAAGTAACGTCACAGGTGCCGCAAGTGCGCTGCCAACTACACTAGCATTAAGGATAAGGGATAGAGATTTTTTGAATGGCCCTCGTGCCATTCGAAAGTCGAAAAATCTCTATCCCTTTTGCAGCTAATTTCCAACTATATTTAAATACTTAGATACGGGTAATTTGACAAGTGACAATCGATCTGGCAACTTAGTTGTATACCTAATTATGAAAATAAGGTTGTACAGAAAATAATGACATTCGACTGGTAGTATCATGTTGGCTCCTTACAAATATGTACATACAAATATCCTTTGTTTTTGGCTAATGTTTCTGTGATGACTATCGGTAATGACAGTTAAAATATAGATTGAAGGTAGAATAATATTAAAGTCGTATTTGTTTTGATTTTTTTTTTTAAAAGCGCTAAATCTATTTCGATAAAATTTATATGGGACCACCTCTGAAGTACGACTTAAGTAAAAAGAATCATCAAAATCAATTCATAATTATTATATTCAAATTGAGAACCTCTTCCTTTTTTGAATTCGGTTGAAAATAATTCCTCACTGATGTGTGCTGATGTCATTCAAGCGTATTATGAAAGACAATGTAAGTAGGCGATTATTAACTAAATATGAACCTTAATACAAAGAGTTGAAAGGTTATTCCAAAAAGTGTTGAGATATAATTGAACATTTTAGTGCTTAGATACTTTTGGCGATCGGATTGTATACATAAGACTTTCCCTTTGTAATGAAATATATGACATATGGGTGTTTAGATATATTTGAATTCATAGAAGCTCACATAAATTTGAAATCTGTTGTTGCGTAGATGTTAATGAAAAATTAAATGCCAACAATTATTTGCCTACTTCAGATGCTCATCTACTTCTGACGCTGACTGTACTACAGATCTTTTTGTAGATTTCACACATCTGAATCAAAAAACCTAAGTATTCATTTTCATCCTTGGAAGTTGGAATCCTATTGGAATCAGTATCTGAAGAATTTTATTTTTAGGTTCGTTTGACTTAATTTTTCTTCTGACGAAACCAAATATGTTGTTTTATTATAAATTTTAAGAAATATCGAAACAGTTACTACAATGTCCACAAACTTTATAATTCAACAATACAATTTTATTCATGTAGGAAATCACTAACTTTTGTTTCGTTTATTATCGTTTCAACCAATGACTATTAGTGCTCGGTGGTTTCAACCCTTGACATCTTTTCCTTGTTCTTAAAATTTTTTTTTATATAATATAAAGGTGGCAGACAGGCTGGCGGCTCACTTGATGGTAGGTGGTTACCGTCGCCTAAGAACACAAGCAAAGCCAAGGGGAGTGCTAGTGCGCTGCCTAAATGTTACAAGATGTTACAAACTATACCTGAAAATCAGAATCAGAATTTTAGGTTTTATGAAGATTGAAGAATCATGAATAAGTTATGTATATCATTATCGTCCTTCAATATCCATACAGTTGTACTAAATAAAAAAGATGTACGAATGAATACGTTAATCATGGATAAAATTTATAGATATAACTTATTTATCATTAGATGAACTAGTATAGTTAATATATATGATATTATCAGTCACAATACGTATTGTAATCGAGAAAAACACTCGATTATAAAGTTGACATTGTGTTGTAGCATGTTCGACTAGCAGCGCCCCGCTCCTCGGGTTTCACGACAGAAACAATAACTCAAAAAAATTATTGCAAGTATCATTTTTATAGAGAATTTTGCGCTCTACAAGTTTTATAATAGATCTCGAAGTCGTTGAGTGTCCAGAAAAAAAGATATTTACGAAAAACAAATATTTTAGAAAATGAAAAATCGAAATTTTTCATCTAAAATGAAAAAATCATATCTCAATAACCGTTCATCGTAGAAAGAAATGTGTAGAAGCAAAATTGGAGAGAATTTTGCGCTCTTTAACTTCCTCCATTCACTCTATATCAAAAAAAATCATAGAAAATGAGATATTGATGAAAAATCAAGTTTTTTGTGAAAGGTCAAAAAATCGAATAATTAGAGGTGTTTTCAGCGCGCTGTGTCTGAAACAGAGCTGATCAGAAAAATACACACCAACACTATTTTTAAAGATAATTTTGGGCTCTACATTTTTTTATAGAAGTCTTATGGGCTTAAAAAGCCTAAAAAAAAAGTTATTCGCTGTTGAGAAAAAGTTGTCGAAAAAAAAACAAAAAGACGAAAATTTGAGGTGATATTGTAAAATCTGTATCTCAAAATCTATTGCTCGTAGAAAAAAATGATCTACAGTAAACTTGTAGAGAATTTTATGATCTTTAATTTTAGTAATGAGTATCTAAGTGATCAAGAGCATAGAAAACGAGTTATTCGCGAAAAACCGAAATTCGCGCCATTTGACCTCGAATAACTTTTTTTCCTTAAAAGTCTGGTTTATCGACTTTTCACATAATGTTTGAAACATAAAAACGAAAGTGTATACAAATTTTCGTACTGACAGACCAAAATTCGCAGATAGTATGAAATTTGGTCTATATGACTGGACTATTTACTCGTTATAAACGATTACAAAATATCTGAAACTTCAGATATTCAAAAATATTCGAAAATAGAACGTATGTAGTAAAAATTCGATAGTAAAACGTGGTATGCGTTACGTTTTATTTTCGAATTTGACAATTTTGTTTTAACTCCCATAAATTTTCAATTTTTCATACCACGGCTTATATATGAAAATCGATTCTAAAGGAGTAAACTCCAAAATGCACATATGTTCCTCGTTCATCCCTCTTTCTAAGTAAGAAAACCGAAATAAAATCGGTCTAACCATTCTCGAGTTTTTGAAGCATACACAAACCAACATTTAACATTTTTATATATAACTAGCGATTCGCTCCCAGCTTCGCCTAGAGTGCAATTTTTATATCTAAAAACCTTAACTGTTTATCCCTCTTTCCATATGTGAAAACCGAATTAAAATTAGTTTACCCATTCTCGAGTTTTTGAAGAGCACACAAACCAACTTCACAAAGAAGCCAATAAAAATGCATATTTTTTACGGATTTTCACCCGCGTTAATCGAAGGAAATTTTTATATACAATTGTATATAAAAAATTTCTAAATAAAAGTAAATAATAATAAATAAATTTTATATACAATTGTATATAAAAGCAGAAAAAATAATTTGCTAAATGACTACAAGAAATTACATGTTTTTTTTTTTTAACTTTAATGCTCTTTTGTTTAAAGTTATAAATTTCAGATACAATGTTTTACCTTGCAGGTGTCCAAGTGTAAGTTCGGACTTTACTTAGAACATTAATTGTAATATAAACAACTAAGCATTTTTAGTATAGTTCATAAGTAGGACACACTCAAACAGCATTTCATTCTTTCGGGTTGTGTTCTAGACATCGGTCGTTAATTGGAGCAAATTTAAATTCTAATTGTATTTATTTGTATTGTAATCATTTGTTTTAATTTTAACTTTTGCAACATAAAAATGAAGCTCATTGTCGTTTTCATTTTTTGTTTAAGTATTTTTTATACAAATATTACAAATATAAGTGCATCTACCGAGAATATCCAATATGGAGCGTTAATAAGAGTATGCGAGAACGAAAATGAAACTGGGGTTACATCGTGGGTTACAAACCACTACGTTAAAAAAGTAAGTTTCTTATTAGTATTCTTATTAGTAAAGTTAGACAAAGAACTTATTAGTTATGATCTAAGCAACAGTGTTTTGATTGTGTTATGTTTTTTATGTTAGTTTGCGTACGTGGAAGAATGTATTTCAATGTTTGTTGGTTATCAGTTTTTCGGTGGAGTCGTATGAGAGCTCTGCTAACTAAGACCCAAGTTTGATTTTGACTTCCGGCACTGAGCAGGTTTTTATTGGAAATAATTTTATCACGTTGTTATAAATGAGGACTGGCAGATATAGGTAAAACTTTTTCCAAACCTTGACTTCGCCACTGGTAATGGTAGCTTAAAGACTCGTTTCTTGGTTCGGCTTTCGTATTCTTTGGATCGTAGTGTTTTCGAGTGAACGGAAAGAACCGAAGCCAGAACAAAAAGCTTTCGAACGCTCAAGACAGCATCAGAGTACAGCTTCGCGGTTGAGTAGCGTCGTGGCTTTTTTAGCATCACTTTCAGGAAACAGCGCTGTGCTCGCTCGCTCTACCTGCAGCATGCGAGTCTTGGCGACGCCACCCCAGCTTGATAAACAATTATATTATACATTACTCCCCTATAGTCCTGTCGGTCTATATGACGAATTGGAAAATCCTAAATTGTGTTACTTTTGTAAATAAAAATATTACTTAGAGTATTTGTTCTTGAATCTTTTTTTATAAAAGGTGGCAGGCAGGCTGACACGCATCTCGATGGTAGGTGGTTACCGTCGCTTAAGGACAAGCAATACTAAGGGGAAGTAAGTGTTTTTTCCGACCCTGCAGGAATTTCTTTACGGCTCAATTGAAAAAGCACATAATTGAGTCAAAAAACACATTTTTGAGTGAAACTGTAAGCGCGATAAGAGTACAGCGATGAGTTTCACTTCTGGCACGCGTATTTACTCTGTACAAGGGCAGGTTTTTCTTTCAATCTATTTGCGAACGTATGTATGTGTTATCATTTCATTCACAATATAAATTCGATATTATTTTTCCCAGGACTTACCACCAAATGAAACTAATCAAGACCTTGCTTCTTTTTGCATGTACAAGTAAGTGTTTAATGTATAATTTTGGGCACGCTGTCTCAAATATCAGATAGTTTACGCTGTGACCCTTTGTCTTATTATATTAGTATAAATAGTTAGAAATATTGTTATTAAGAGGTTAAATAAATTATGAATTTTATATATAATATACAATATATTTTTTATCTATCTTTTTCATATAATAGAAAATTTTAGAATTCGATATTATAATAAAATTATAATAGAATTTTGTATTAGGGTGTTCGATATAGTTGTGTCACCCTAATTAAATAATTATTTAATCATCTCCTAAAAAATACCATTAATTCGGAAATTTTATTTGTTACAGCTTAACAGAAGCTTCGCCCATCACTACCTTTTTCACATTTCTTGAGGACATTACAGTCCAAATCGAATTGAAATATTTCTGGGCATCTGGGTTCATCGCAAATAAAGACTCATTAGAGAAACTTCAAGAAGCTTTCCACATCACTGACAACAGCGAAGCTGTCGTTTTTGAACTCGTGCATGTTGAGGAAGGTTAATAATTACGAGTATTAGTGCCATTTCAAATTGCAAATTTATAATTCCAATTGTTTTTGCCATCTGTTTCAATTGTTTCCAATCAAACATTATTTTTTTATTAATCTCTTATTGAAAATAATGATTGAATTTATTCTGAATACTAGTTTATTAGTCTGGTCTGAGTGGGAGTACCTATGTAAATATTATGAAGGATTTGTATTTGGGTTTTATTGTTTCGCATAAATAATTAAAATTTATTTCAGACAATGCTATCCGTGAATATGTCAGAGTATTTGCCACAAGCTGCAAGGCGACTGGAATTGAGAAGCCAAATTATATAGACATACCAAAATGTGGAAAGAAATGCGCCGTACAAATATTCATTGCCCTATTTAGAAATATGATAGATTCCATCCAGAAAACTGAGGAGCAGTCATCAATTGTAAGTAATTTAAAATTTTAAAATTTTCAAATAGCTTGTTCAAATCAAACGACAAGCAGACGGTCCGCTCAACGTTACGCACTTAATTTGTCAAAGTACTAGACACCAGGAGGTTGCAAAGGAGCTCCTGTCTCTAATGTTAAGAAATAAACTCAGTGTATGAGACTCGAATCCAGCTCGGATGGGCAGGTTCATTATGGGGGAAGCCTATGTCCAGCAGTGGATGACCTGCGGCTGCGTCGATGCTTGGTTACCTAAGTCCTATATTCCTTTCGTGACTGTCTTAATAAAAATATATTATTCATACTCCAGAGTCTTAATTACTGTTCAATGGCTTAGATCTTGGGTATAATCTATTAAACTGAAATTTAACTATGCCAATGCTTGAGGCATTGCCTTTTTTGATGTTTTTAATACCATCTGTGACAATTCTTTTTTCTTATATTTCAGTTGACATGGATGACCTTTGGGATAATATACTTGTATTTTATAACAACGGTGATTTTATTCTTAATTGCATATATGATGTGGAAACTATACAACTTTGTATTTAACTATTTCGAACGACAACATCTCGCACCGTTTAAGAGTTTTTATTACATCGTGTAACTTTCTTTATTCTTTAATCATTATTTACTATTGGTATGCTTAATTTCAACTTTTAATTATTATTAATACTGTTTATTTTTAAGGACTGTGTGATTAGTCCTCTATTATCACCTTATTTTTTAAGAACTTTCATTTATCTTTAATCAATATTTACTTTTATTATTAATAAATGACTTTATTTTTAAGGACTGTATGATTAGTCCTCTATTAACCCTTATTTTTTTAAGAACTTTCACTGTTCTTTCATAATTATGTGGGTTTTTAGTATTAATTATAAATAAACATTTATTTCCTATGATGGTTGTTTTTCTTACTAAGCCGAACCTTTAATTATGAGTATTATCAAAATCTATTTTTATATACTATATATAAAAAAAGTCGTGAGAACTTGAGAACGGCTTCACCGATTTTTATGATCTTTGTTTTGTTTAATTTGTCTCCATCATGAATAGCAGAATAACTATTATAACAGAGAAAACTTTCACAAAACATATATCAAGAAAATTCATTTTCTCATACATTTTGGATTGACGCAGTGAGTAATCGCAACTGGACGATATTTTTGGGTATTGTACTCACTGATTTTAATTTTTTTTAATTTTTTTTTATGTAATCCTATTTATATAGCTTCTCGAAAGCTTCTTAAAGGTCTCAGGTTTCTAAAGTCGAGTTCTTAATATAGGCTTAAAACTACTAAAGGCAACTGCTCAAGGCAGCTCCTCGAAAAGATTGAATCATATAATGGGAATCTATCTTTTTTTTACAATTGGAATACATCAGGAACCCACCGGCCGGAGGACAGACCTATCGACTAAACCTCTTGGCGTCCTCCGCGTCCGCTATAGGCGAAGTTACGAGGTCGGTGGAACACTTTACCGCAACTCCACCTCGGGGGTCCGCAACCGGACACTGCTCATTGGAACGGCGCACCTGAACTGCCAAAGTACGATATGCCTCTCAGAATGAAGCGTCCGGTAGAGGCCCCAATCTACCGCCCTAGTCCTGTCAGTACGTCCGCTACGGAGGGGACAAGACGTCGTCCTCCCGTTCACTCTCCGCCGCCTCCTTCTGCGAGATGACATCTTCGCAGAAGGATTGAGTAGCTCGCCAAGCGGCTCTGCTGCCAACCATAGCTTTCACTAAGGCCTTCAGAGAAAAGTCAAGTCCAATGATCGTAGCCAGCTCAGTTCGCTGCGCCGACCATCTAGGGCACACCGCAAGAGTGTGCTGTGCGCTGTCCTCAGTTGACAGTGCAGTTGGCTCCCTACGAGCCACCCGGTGGAGATAGCTCCCGAAAATGGTAATCTATCCTGGATATAATAAAAATCTATCCATGAATGTAATAGGGTTATATGAATCTTTTTAAAAACTTACTTATAAAGTATAACTATCATTAAGAAAATCGAGGCTATATTAATAAGGAATTTTATTAAATTCAGCACTTTTAACATTGGATTTTTATTACAAACGCAATTGTAGTCATTGTAATAGGAAACTCATGCGACCGATGTAAATTGTGATTTCACAAGTTTTAATATGTGCTGAGACAGAACAAAGAGCATCCGTTATGAAACGTAGACAAATTACGCATCCACAAAGTGTAAATTAAAACTTTATTTAATTTAAATTTCATTTGGGTAGTATGTTATTGAATAAATACTTTCCTTATCAATCAATACTAATAATAAATACTAAACTAAATACAGTATGTATGTATGTATGTATGTATGTATGTATGTATGTATGTATGTATGTATGTATGTATGTATGTATGTATGTATGTATGTATGTATGTATGTATGTATGTATGTATGTATGTATGTATGTATGTATGTATGTATGTATGTATGTATGTATGTATGTATGTATGTATGTATGTATGTATGTATGTATGTATGTATGTATGTATGTATGTATGTATGTATGTATGTATGTATGTATGTATGTATGTATGTATGTATGTATGTATGTATGTATGTATGTATGTATGTATGTATGTATGTATGTATGTATGTATGTATGTATGTATGTATGTATGTATGTATGTATGTATGTATGTATGTATGTATGTATGTATGTATGTATGTATGTATGTATGTATGTATGTATGTATGTATGTATGTATGTATGTATGTATGTATGTATGTATGTATGTATGTATGTATGTATGTATGTATGTATGTATGTATGTATGTATGTATGTATGTATGTATGTATGTATGTATGTATGTATGTATGTATGTATGTATGTATGTATGTATGTATGTATGTATGTATGTATGTATGTATGTATGTATGTATGTATGTATGTATGTATGTATGTATGTATGTATGTATGTATGTATGTATGTATGTATGTATGTATGTATGTATGTATGTATGTATGTATGTATGTATGTATGTATGTATGTATGTATGTATGTATGTATGTATGTATGTATGTATGTATGTATGTATGTATGTATGTATGTATGTATGTATGTATGTATGTATGTATGTATGTATGTATGTATGTATGTATGTATGTATGTATGTATGTATGTATGTATGTATGTTCCTCCATAACTCTGAAACGAATTAACTGATTTTCATGGAACTTGGTAGATAAACATTTGGACGTACGGGACACAGGATAGGCTACTTAATATATTTAACGCGGACGAAGTCGTAGGCACCAGCTAGTATACTATAAAATGAAGTCACTGTCTTTAAATCTCGCACCGCGAAAATTCCCCGGGTTCGCGCGGATCTTTTGTTTATTTTTTCCATTAGTGAAAAAGAATGGCTAAAAAGAAGTTTGTGGAGAAACAGACAGAAGCGGACTCTCATAACGAAATGAATAAACTTTTCAATGAATCATGAAATTTAGTCATAGCGAGATTTAAGTCCCTCCACGCATTATTAACACATAATCTTAAAGCATGTAAATCTACTAGGAACCCGCCTTCGGCTTGGCATGGGTTTTTTTCTTCAAATTTTATATACTAATTATCCTCGTTTATCGCTCTATTCAGTAATGAAAACTGTATCAAAATCCGTTGAGTGAATTAGAAGTAGTTAGCGGAGAAAAAGGCGCCAGTTTCGGCGGGTTGGAAAGTATTGTTTCATTTTCTACTTACTTAAAAACTTAATTAGGATTTATTAATTAGGATTTTTTGTAATATTTTTTGTAATATATATATAAACCAGTGCGCGATAACTTTTACATACATGTGAAGATATTATAATACAAAAAAGCTGCAATTTTTAGTGGGTGTACGAGGGGTGTTCAATAAAAAGTGAGAATGACAAAGACGCAGTTATCTTTTAATACAACTTTTTTTTCAACATAGTCACCTTTTAAGATAATTCACTTGATATACCTTTTTTCTAGACCTAAAATTCCCTTGGTAGAAACTCTTTATCCTGAGCTATAAGGGCTTCTTTTAACAATCATCCTTCAAATATTAATACAGGAAGGATCATCATGATTTTCACGATTACCGTAAAATTACCGCTATATACTTCACATAATAACAACTTTATAGCCCATGTAATAATATCACCATAACAAAAAGTTACAACCTTGTACCTACCAAATACCAGTAGTACAACACTTATTAGGTAAAGGAAGTACTTGCTCAAAATGTTATAGATAATTTACGTATTTCATTCTCGCTTCTTAAATCACCCAATGATTTTAACTCTACCTAAAGAAATAGAATGAATGGTAGGTACGAGTACGATAAAGTTCTAAGAATTAAGACTGACGATCAAAAAAGATGACACGAATTTAATGTTACAGATAAGACTTGATTATACCAATACACTTATAAATACATTGTTATGAGAATGTCACCTGCGCCTAATATGTCATAGATTAATATTAGTGTAGAACTGCAGACCAAGACACATTTAGGTGAAGAGGACATTATTATACAAAACCACAAGATCGTATGTGTAGAAAGAAGACTATAAAGCGGAAATACTCGGGACTATTTATTTGAAATAGAATTATATGAAAGAGTATTTTAAATTGAAAAAAGGTACTTGCAATAAAACTTATTATTTTAGCCACAGACTACACTTCTACACAAATATTATAAAGAGTGGAGATTTGTATATGTACTTGTAATGAATAAACTCAAAAACTACTGGACGGGTTTTGAAAATTCTTTGACCTTTTTTAGAAAGGTGAAAATAAAAAAATGATAATTAAGATTTAAGTAACTTGTATTATTGTCAAAAAAATCCAAACTCCTACTTAGACAAGCGACGTGCGTCGCAAACCGGAATCAAAGTTCGTTATTATCATATCGTATCAGTTATTATCAAAATCAATATCAAAAAGTTATTAAATATTATCAAAATCGTTACCAAATATTTTTTTTATTTATTTATTTATTTAGTAGCCAACCTTACAGCATGTAACGTTTCACAAGTACATTTAAAAATAATTAAATTTTTATATAGCCTATTACAAGGTTAGACATATTAAAATTTATAAGTACACAAAAAAATTCAAGTAATTATAAAAAGGTATCAATATATATATATACACAAGTATCTAAAATTAAATAAACATTTAATACATTATGCGCGCGCGCGTTTGCGAGTGTATGGAACTGCTCAGTAGAGAGGACCAGGTCATTTCGGAGTAGGGTGCAAACCATCAAGCACTCGCTCAATAAAAGACCTTCTACTCAAAAAGTAAATGTCGAGATCATTAAATTTGTTTTCATATGTACGCACGATTTTACACAACACGGAGTTCCTGGCATAGTTGTTACGCGCGTTTCCAACGTCAAAAAGACATTTACGCCTAGTGTGAGCCACACTTACACGCAATCCTATTCGCTCGGCTAGATATGGGCAATCTATTACAGAGTTGACCACGTCGAACAGAAACCTCAAGTCTGCAACCAGCCGTCTGTCTTCGAGCGATTGCAGACCGAAAGAGGTAAGTCTTTCCGCGTAATCAGATTTTCTTTTCAAACGGTAATTTAGGCTTCGAGTGAAGCGCCGCTGAACAGATTCCAGCCGAGCGATATAGGTCACATATAATGGGGACCACACTGGCGAGGCATATTCCATAATGCTCCGAACGTATGCGAAATATAAAAGCTTTAATGTTTCAATTTTTTGGCAGCAATTAGCACTTCTATGCAAAAACCCAAGCATTTGGTGAGCCCTGTGAGCGATGACATCAAAGTGGTAAGTGTATAAGAGTTTGCGATCGAGCATGACTCCAAGATCACGAACAAGTTCCTGTTGGAATTGAAACACCATTCTAACATAATTATGTATTATATAGTTGCGTTTTCTAGTAAAGGTTATAATCTGACACTTATCAACATTTAAATCTAGGCGATTCACCTTGCAATACACTGAAAGTCTCTCAAGGTCCGACTGAAGCCTGTTACAATCATCTAAAGAGTCTATTGGATGGAAAATTTTATTATCGTCGGCATACATCAGTACTTTAGAATGATTGAAACATGCCTCAATATCATGCAAATAAATATTAAATAGCAGAGGCCCCAAATGAGATCCCTGCGGCACACCTGAAGGGACAGTTTTGAAGTTAGATTTAAAAACCCCAATCCTAACCGCCTGCAATCTATTCTCAAGATAAGAAATAAGCCATCTAAGTAGGTCGCCGTGAACACCGACATCTATTAACTTCGAGATGAGAATACAGTGTGACCACTGTATTCTCATCTCGAAGTTAATAGTGTACACAATGTCCACCTGAGAGCCCCGATCCATGCTTCTCGTGACGCTATCGGTGAACGCTGCGAGGTTGGTAATAGTGGACCTTTTGCGCATGAAACCATGTTGACATGTGGGAATATACGATGCAGCAACCACATATAACTGATCATAAACGATGGACTCGAACAACTTTCCAAAGACCGACAAAATGGAAACTGGTCTATAATTCTCAACCATTTGTCGAGAACCCTTTTTGTGGATGCGAATAATGTAAGCTTCTTTCCATTTGTTTGAAAAAATTCCACTCTCTGTCTGAAGATTAAGGATAACGGAAGAATAAGCGCTTCAGCACAAGATTTAACAAATAACGAGGGAAAGCCATCGCTACTAGCTCCTTTATTAGGGCTCAATTTCTTTATATATTTTAGGATTATTGCTTGTGATATTTCTACCGAAGAAATTGTATTTATATGAGATGATCTTAATTTCATAGCAAGGGAATATATTCGTTTATTAAGTAAAATTAATTGAGCTTTCCACACATTTGCCCGACTAGCTTTGCGACATTGAATAAAAAGCAAAGTCATGACCTAGCTCCATAATAGACTATCAATACAACAACAACCTAACTAACAAACTCAACTACTTAATCAAATCGGAGTGCAAAAGTTATACCTTCGTTAAGCAAGTGCATAAAACCGATGGACAAACTTCCTAATAGGCACTACTGCGTCGATAGAAAATTTCAATACATAAGTCAACAATAGATAAGTTGTTAACTCGAGAGTTCCCTTGAAACAATGTATGTTTCAAGGGCAACTCTTGCAAATTTTGCACTTTTGACCACGATGCACAGCTGTCCCGCTACCCAGTATGAAGAGGTAGACCACTGTGCCGCTTCTCACCTTCGAGCTCAGACCAAGACAGAATTTTGCATAAAACATAGTGAAGCCGGTTTTTCAAGTTAGATCCTCAATATCTGTTTATTTTTAAAGGAAAACATCAAATTCTAGAAAATAGATATGCATGTCTATATTGTGCATACATATGATATATATACTCCAATTATTAATATTCAATGATTGTTATTCCAAGCAAATATTTTATAAGTAGGTCAAATGGAGCGATGTATTTTCTTAATAATGGATTTTTTTGAAAGTTAATTAATTTTAACACAATTTTCGACAAAGTAATGTTCAGAAACGATAAATCAGCGTGCCTTTATTTTTGCGGAGGTCTAAGGTAATAAATCATGTTATTTGTTTTATCCTCTGGCTATTTATGCATATATTACCTATATTGATAGACATTTAAAATGGTTACCATTTTAAAAATAAGAAGCTTCCTTATAACTTAGCCGGAAATAATTAGGAATAATTTCATTTTATTTTTCTATATTAGTCACCCAATTACTTAGATTTTAAAGAAATAATATTTTGTTACCTAATCACCTGGCCATTTTTTAAAATGAAAATGTCTGACAAACTTGGCGGTATATTCTCTGGTAGGTAACGTCACGGGTTATTAGGATGAGGGATTAGGAAGGGATAGAGAAATGGACTGTCATAATTTACTCACTCATCGAAACAGTACACATGCTGATAATTCACTATGATCTCCTGTAAGTGGTAACTGTCGCCAGACGAGCTGTCCAAATGACTGCAAAATGCAGTGTGCCCTGCCACTACTTGCCAGCACCAGATTCAAAACAAACATTGTAACCTATGTAACCTACTACCTACATATATGAAAAATATGTGTGTATCTTCACGGTACTTTTCCATTTATAATAGAAACATTAAAATGCGTCCAGATATAAAAATCATATTATATAAATTTTGTCATATAACACGTCCTGTCCACGTTTATTTAACATTGCTCTATAACAATAATTATCCATCTCGAGTCGCTACACGTGACGATTTGACTCACGTCCAAATGTTATATACAGGGTGGAAAAATAAGTCGGGCCCTGGGGGGAAACTACCTTAAATCCTTAAGCTAGCTCATTTTACATAAAGGAAACATTCCTTTATTTTTAAAAAGAAACAAAACTGCATTCAAAGATTTTTTAAAACTCGCTTGGCTCGCCCGGGAGTCGAACCAACTAAAATTAAAAAAAAAAAAAAAAACACTCGCTGTTTTATTATACTAATCGGTAGGATTATTATTCAGGATAAAATTTCTCTAACAAACATTTGGTCTTAAAAATAAAAATGATCGTAAAATCTAACATTAACTTTATTTTGCTATCAATTTGTTACACTTAAATTATTTAACTGATAAATTGTTAGAAATGAACCCCCTCGTTCCGGATACACAAATTTAGTTTCCATTGAAATTCATTTCTTGTAGCCTTCAGAAAAGTGTTGTGGTGTATGCCCCTAATAACATTTTCTACAACCCTTAGCTCTTGCACGGTGTCATAACAGGTTTCATAAATAACATTTTTTACATGACGTTCATTAAAGAACTTGTGTACTAAATAGGTATTCTTCATGGATATCTTGTCGACAGACGAAAGTAAGACCAAATGTTTGTTAGAGAAATTTTATCCTGAATAATAATTCTATCGATTAGTATAATAAAATAGCGAGTGTTTGTTTTTTAATTTTAGTTGGTTCGAGTCCCGGGCGAGCCAAGCGAGTTTTAGAAAATCTTTGAATGCAGTTTTGTTTCTTTTTAAAAATAAAGGAATGTCTCCTTTATGTAAAATGAGCTAACTTAAGGATTTAAGGTAGTTTCCCTCCAGGGCCCGACTTATTTTTCCAGCCTGTATATACATATAGGTAATATTGTTGCGATATAGGTAACCTCAACAGGCAAAGTTTGTTGACCAGGCAATGTTGCCAGAAACTGCGGTTCGTTCCAGAATGCATGCATTAGGTTTTATGCAAGCGATAATACAGAAGTCGTTTTCACAATATTGTTTAAATAAACACTTATCAAATTAAATTTCATATATTTTTTTAAATGTTACGGTCCACAGACAGACTGACGGTCAACTTGATGGTAGGTAGCTACGGTCACATATGACACAAGCAAAATCACAGGTGTTCCAAGTACCTACGCTGCCGACCATAATAGTTATTAAGGATAAAGGGATTAGTATAGGGAAAGGGCAATGAGCTCTTATGCCGGACTCCTGCCTTTTTTTCGCTGTGGCTCAGTCAGCAGCATTCCACGGTTGCCATAACAACGTTCGACGTATGAAATGTATTCGTATATATGTACGTATATACTTACATACTTTTTTGGGGAAAAGTATATAAGATTATTTCCTTTGTTTAAATGCAATGTTGTGTAAAAATTACAAGTCAAACCATCGGCTAATTTTCAAGTCTTTTGAAGCATACACAAACCAACACCAACAAAACTAAAAGCCATTTGGTATATACAAATCAAACATTATCTGTCTTACTTATAAAAATAAACTAATCATCTTCTTAGCATCGTATTAACTAATCACTACTTATCTTCTTAAGTAGTGTTTGACAGTTCATTAAGACATTGCTAAGCAACAAATTAAAGTTAACGTTTATAAGTAAAAATTTTTCTTAAGTGGTTTCTAAGTATTACTTAAAATTTAAGTAACGTTTATAGGTAAGGCTGGAATGTTTTATGACGCTATGTAACTATGTTTTAAAACAAATTTTGTTATGTGGTCTGGGCTCACTTTAGATATTTTATCACACAAACATATAAAGCTTCATTGCTTCGTGCCATATTTGAAATTCTATTATAAAGATGTCGGTGAGATTGACGCGACAAAGACAAACACATTGACATTATATTATTTACTTATTTTGCTAACATTTTATGTCTCAATTTTGGTTTTGTTTAGAAATTTTATTATTGCCATGAACGCTTGGTACTTATTATTGAGCGTTATTACGTTGAGTTTATCTCAGTGTGAAAGTCGCATAGACTATTGCAACCATCCAGACTGTTCTCTGAAGAATCAACATACGATGTGTATCGCTATCGACAAACAGAGTTCTAGACTTTACGCTTCGGGAATAACATCATGGATGCGGTATCAACTATTGTTACTGCACAACCGGCACAGAGACAACATTGCTATGGGACTGGAGACCGGCCAGCCAACTGCTGCTAACATGCGTAAGATGTACTGGGACTTTGAGTTAGAAGAAATGGCTGAAGTGTGGGCGAGACAGTGTCAAAAGAGGCATGATGAGTGTAGGAACACGATTAGGTTTAATGTACTACAAAATATGGACGTAAGACCTGTTGTGCCAAGAGTTACAGAAGCGCAGTTATTGGCTGATGCTGTCGGTGCTTGGTTTTCTGGTTCCCGGATGTTACCATCAGAGCATGTTATGTCCTTTAAAAGGTTTAATTGTAGTGGTTTAGGAGGTTGTAATGCGCATTGGTACTCCGCTGCTGCTTGGGCTTCAACATGGCGTCTAGGTTGCTCACAAGCCCTTTGTACTGCAAAAGAGCAATCTTGTGTTTTATTTCGCAAAGCACGGAAGTCTCAAAATGATACAATTAATGTAACACTAACGTCTACTGAAAACGTGTTACGTAGAACCAATATGTTAACTTCATCGAATTTGCCACATTTTGAAGAATTCGCAACAGTTAAGAGTGATTCAAACGAGTCCCCTTTACATAGAGGTATATTAGAGAAAACGCGTGACCAAAAGAAACGCGCTGAGCCAACTATAATGGCTTACACTGTGTGTAATTATGGGCCAGCGGGAAATATAGAGGGATTTCCGATTTATGAAGCTAGGGACACTTGCAGTAACTGTCCGCAAGGTACGAGGTGTGGAGACAAAACACATAGGGGATTGTGCGCTGTTGACAGTGATCCAGATCTAAATTAGGCAAATAGTCATTTAATTATTTCATCAGTAGAAAATAGATAAATATACATACTTGAAATTTTCATTCACATTATTATCCTTTATAAGAGCCCTAAATATTAATCTAATAATAGAAAAAAAGCAGCATCTAGTTAAAGATAATTGTAGTTAAATGTTAATTGTAAACATTATGGAAAAAAAATAAGAAAATATCTCATAACCGTCTTTTTGCTCGATTGAAAATTAGAATCGTTAAAAAAATACCTGCCTACTTTTAATTTATTTATTATATTAAAAATGAACAAAGTATTTGAAAGAAAATTATGGAAAAAAAAATGCTAAATAATGGAAAAACAGCCATGCAATATACGATGTTCTTACTAAATTGTAGTTAATTAATATATAACGGTGAAAAAAAATCCTCTAGGGCATGGTTGCTAGGTTAAATGGGAAAAATGTAAAGTGGAGATGAAAACCACTCGTCCACTTTATGTGAAAAGTTTGTTAATTAGTTGTACAGCAAAATCACGGTCTAGTTATGTTGTTATTGAATATAGGTAGGTACAATAATGCGATGAAAAGGAAGTGACTAACGAATAAAGTGACCTTTCTCTATACCAAGTAATTAATTTGTTGTCATTTGGATATCTAGGTCTTCTCAGAAGTGTTCAAGTAACTCGCTTAGTAAACATAAAAGCATTTAAATAATTATTTCATGGAATGATTTGAATTTGCTTTAAGAAATAACAATAGTTAGTTAGATTGGACGGTACCTCAAGTACCTACAAACTCCCTACATCAAATTGACAGAAAAATCTAGTAATTTAAAAAAGATATGTTTCCAGAAATATAAGGAAATAAAGGTATTTCTTTCATGTAAAACACGTTTTTATACCTATAAAATATTATTCATATGTAAAAAGTAATACTTGTATTAAATGCCATGTTTGTGTTCAGTGTTCGATTTCTAGTATCAGCGAAATAACTTTCCGGACTTGAAATTATACCGTAAGCATAATATAATTATTGTTATTGCGAAATACCAAAGCACTCCTCAACGAAACTGACGCCTAGCGCCATCTAGGAGTAGCAAAAAGCAGTTTTGTCTCCGTACAGAAAATAAGATTAAATTAACTAAAAAAAAATCGAGATTTTACTGTACACAAAAAATGGCCAATCTAATTGGGCATTTTTCGAATATCATAATAATCATCCATCTCGAACAAAACACCTTGTTCAGCGCCTTACAATGCCATCTAGTTTCCTCTTAAGACAAACTTAACTAAGTAAATAGATGCATACAGTAAATAATACTTAATGTAGTAACATTTCTCACCGCAATGCGTCGCTTTAGTTTTGTAAAGAAAAGCGTGGTAATATTAAATGGTCACCATTTCTTCCGTAAACAATCACTGTAGGAATGGTTTCATTTTAAAATTAATAGCTGTCCCTATATACAAAATGTAAATGAACTTAAGGGGTAGAGCGGTATAATAAAGGCTATACATCTTAATGTAAATGACATTTATTACCAAATTAACTAAATTCAAAAACAATACCCTACAAAATCAATGCCCAAGCGTTGATTTCTTTTTGAAATACCTACATAATGCAACGAATAGAATCAATTTTTTGATCTCAGAATTACAAACGAAACAAAATTATTGTAACTATATTTTCTGACAATTTATGCTATTTTCTACAAACCATTCGCAAGGAAAGAATATATTTAAACAAACAAATAATTGGCTAGCATAACATTTATTACTTTAACAACTTTGATCTTAAATAGGGTACTATGTATCGATATCTCTTGAAATGAAACCAGTTGAAATATGTGGTTATGGAAGTGAAAGCGGAACCCTCTCTTCTAGGAATACTCCCATTCTCTGTTTACTATTTTGAATGCGATGTAGGGAGGGCCGCGGCCGGCGTGGAAACGTAGCACCGCGATGTTCTGATTATATGGACATGGTTTCTGAAAAGAAATAAAAAACAGTCATGAAAGACTGTTCGTCAACATAACCTGTAAAGGAACTTCGTGACTGCATGTTTGCAATACATTTATTTAAAATCCTGAATAATTGGATTCATCATATCTTCAATAAATAAAAACATTAAAATAAAAAGCAGCAAAAAATTATACAGGTAAGACCATATTTTTTACATAAATACCCATATATTGTTATAAATTATGAATATTTTAAAAAGGAACCCACTGTCATATATAACAATATATATTTGAAATTACTATTGTTATGTAACTCTTTTTTATAGATTAAAATCTATAATTAGTAATTTTATGCAATGATATAAGACTCGTGGGTATTTCATTGGATATCACATCTCTATCATTTATTATTCTCATTTAACTCGGGCTGTGATGTAAGCATATAACTTTATATAATAACTGAAATCATCATCATTATCCGAAGCAGAGAATTTACTTGAAATTATGGTGTCCGGGGCGATGGCTCTACGCAGTTTGTTCAGTTCGTCCGTCACTATCGTCTGCACGTCCTCCCAGCAGGTAAACTATAGGGATAGGTTACCTATAGTTGATTAAACTATAGGGTTAAGTTATACACACATGGATTAAATATTTGTATGGTCATCATTACTAAATAATCTAAAAAATATCTAAAAAATATATATATTTTAATTTTTAGTGTACAGCAAATACTATTTAAATAATTTTGCAATATCCTTTAATTAACAGATTGCGATGACAAATTGAATTTGGTACTTATTTTATTAATAAACACCAAAAACACATATTATATTATATTATATTATATTATATTATATTATATTATATTATATTATATTATATTATATTATATTATATTATATTATATTATATTATATTATATTATATTATATTATATTATATTATATTATATTATATTATATTATATTATATTACATTATATTATATTATATTATATAAAAAACTTACTCCTACTTCCACTCTAATGAAAAACTAAACTAGGCTGATTAGCCAACCCAATTACAGTCATTTCAGAGATGGTAGCATTCACAATGCTTTCAATATTAGACACGACTTTTGATTCAAATAACACATTATATTATTTATAGGTAGATCCTTATACCTTAACATCTAATAAATGGTGTAAATGCATTTTTGTAAGAATATAGAAATAATACAATTATTAAAATTGTAAAGAAATACTATAAAACTAAATTACTTTATGAACTTTTTAAAACGGACTATCGACGGTGAAGTGTCAATACCTCCTATAATTTTTAAGAAATTGACTTAAAAATTATAGGATTTTTATCTATACTGATATTATTAAAAGAAAAGATTTGTATTTTTTGTTTGTGAAGAATAAACTTAAAAGCTACGGGACCGATTTTAAAAATTCTTACACCTATATAGAAAGCTACATCATTAGCGAGTAATATAAAGGTGTCTACACACCAAAGCCGGCCTGCCTAACGCCCAACCCGCCGGGCTTGCGTCCGCGTGTGTTTGAGGGATCTGCCTATAATAACTGCACAAGCTAAGCTGCTAATATTAGATCACTATCGTCCTCATCCATATCAAATAATGAAAATACGTCGTAATAATTCGAAACACGCGCAATTTCTCCGCATTCGAAACTCTCCGAGCAACTCGGTAATCACCTGTCAGCAAATTTGTCCGACTCTGAAGCCGCCGGGTTCGTGCCCGCGGGCAGGTGGCTTTGGTGTGTAGACACCTTAAGCTATATTTTATAGTTACGCGGATCAACTCACGTGCAACAGCTATGTAAAGTATTACTAAAACGATTTCCGTTCACAAATGACAACTGCTGCCATCTATGGTAGCTGTGATTCAATACTAATACGAAATAAAGCTTTATTTGTGCGGTAGAGGTCACTATAATGTTTTTTGTAGCCGAACAATGTTTTATTGTTTTAAAAACAATTTAATTAATTATGAAACAAAGTTAATTGTGAAATTGTAACTTAATTTTTTGTGAAATTTTGTTGATGTTATTTAGGAGGTATTGGCACTTCGCCGTCGCTATGCCAACCTTAAAAGTAGTTAAATTTATACCTCGTCATCCTCGATCCAGTAACTTTTGGAAGTAACTTTTAGTTTTTATGCCGTGACGTAATTTACACCAGCGTGAACCAAACTTTAACATTACAATGACGACCATTAGGACAAAAAGGGAGAGCACTACAATGGCCGAATACATAAACAGGAACGCCATAGCTTTATATGTCACTTTCCCTTTTGTGCAATTCCAGATATTCTAGAAACGAAGTAAGGAGTTGACGGGAGACTGAATGATTTCCGCTTCTCTCGCGTTGATGACTTTGTAGTCACTATTAATAAAATTTATTACAAAGTTATTTTTGCAATTGTTTACTTCTTGTTGGATGTTGCTTACCCGATGAGTCTTTTCTTTGTTCTTGAAGAAGCAATATTGTGCAAAGTGGTTTTTCCTTTTGCAATTGTTGCAGGTTTTCCGTTCAGCTAGACATTTGAATATATGGATTTGACCACATCTGGTGCATTTTCTTTTGATCGAAGAGAGTGTACCTCTTCATTGTAATTTTTTCTTCCAATAGGTCTCCAATCTTGATTGTGCTCTGTTTCGATACTTCGATTTGCTCTCAGCAATCGCTTGCACAGTATTATTCCTTGAGTCGCGCTAAACTTTATTGTTTGACCTTTCCTGAGTTCCTTAAATTCACATGTGGTGGCTAAATTATTTAGTATTATCAAGTATTCCTCTAATGATTCTTCATTTTAATATCTACATTAATAAATTATTACAGTATTATTAGTATTAAATTATTAAATATTAATTAACACAGGGCATACATTTTAGCCAAAGAGACGACTGCTGCCAGACCAAAAATGCCCTAAATACAAAAACTAACATATTCAGATTGATTTATGGCAAACAGACAATTTGGGATTAGGTTATAATGATCCGGAAGCAATTTGAATAGCTCTGTTTTTAACAGTCTCCTCGGACTCTTGACCAGAGGGCCTAGTGCGAGTTTTACTCGATCAAACGCATCGAACGCGTAAATGTCAATTTGTATGGGAATGAAGCAGCGCCACCTGGTGGCTAACGTGTAGGTCTGCTTCATTCCATACAATTTCACGTTTACGCGTTCGACGCGTTTGATCGAGTAAAACGAGCACTATGACCTAATGTCTTCGAAGTAAAAGACCGCGGCCATATACCTACGCGCATTAGTACTTAAAAAGCGATATTTTGTTAAACTCAATAACGTTTGAAGTACTTATTGATTTATTTGAAAAATAAAAGAAATAATTTTATAATGCTGCTATTCAAAATTCCCGCCATGCACATTGTTTTAAATTTCCCGCTATATTTTTGATGCCTCGGGGCGCCGCTACAGCGCTAGTTGTATAAACTTCTAAAACTGATCAAAACAAGTGCCGCCCACGCTACGTCTCAGTAGTAGGTATTGAGTGTGGGCTTTTCAGTAGATTTAGAAATAAACATACAAACTGAAGCGCTCTTCCACGCTATTTTGTTACATAAATTAATTTATTAATATTTTAGGACGTGAATTTATAATATTTCATAATTATATCATGAAATGATAATGTGATACACATAAAAGGAGAGCACACCCATAAGCACCATTACAATGGCGGTACGCAAGAGCGCGACCGAACTGAACTACGACTACGACGTAGGTATGTATTGTACAGCAATTACATGTAAAAGTATTAAATTAAAAAACAGTATAAATCATTACTGTTAAAAATACATAATGTTACTTGATTTAATACATAAATATTTTAAGGTTTACAATTTGGTAAAGTTGTATATAAACTTTGCACTAATATTTTATTCGTTATGGATAATTTCAAGCACACTTGTGTAGCAGCCGGAGATAAGACAGAAGATGCCGACCAGCATTATGAGTACGTCACGCAGTAACTTGTAATGTAGAAAGCCGTATTGATCGGGGTACCAAAGACAAGCGTCCATCAAGCCAGGGAAGACGAGCGCCAAGAGCGATAGACAGAACGCTCCGAAAAGCGAAATGAATGGGCCCAGCTGAGGCACGGCAACCGCTAACACCCCTATAATGTTGTTACATAAATTGTATTTTATATCGGGGAACCTTTTATTTGTTAGCAGTTCAATTCAATTTCAATTTCAATTTTTTTAGCAGTTTTAGGTGTTATAAGTTCCATAAACTGAACTGGTGGCAGTAACGATCGTGAGTGAAATAACAGCGCGTGTGCTATGTTTCGGTGAGTTAGAAAGGGAAGCCAGAACCCATTTCCCTATCCCCTAAATTATAACCCTTATAATTTGTTTAATCAGGTCGGCAGCACATTTTCAACCATTATAAATCGCGTTAATTCTGTAATAGGCAATTATAGCCACCTACCATCAAATGGACCAATAGCTTGCCTTCGGATCTAACATATTGTTAATTAGTTATAATTACCATACAGTTACGAAGAGATTAATTAAATTATTATTAAGTATATTATATAATTAAATTATATCTGATGCACTATGTATTTATGAAATTATTAAAATCTAAATTACTTACAGGGCACTATAATAAGAACAAATCGGATGATATAATCGTAGGTTACGTGGCGCGAAGGATCTGTCCTTTTCTTGACACGTCGCCAAAGAATCGAATATGCTACGAAGTTTTGCAAAGGAAATGTAAGAAAAATCGCTAAAGCGAAGATGAGTTTAGCCGCTTGAGCTTTCCTGCAAAAATTTTCGTAATCTATAACCAATATTTTAAAGAGAAAAGATTTGTATTTTTGTTTGTATGTAATGAGTAAACTCACAAACTACTGGGCCGATTTAAAAAATTCTTTCGCCTACAAATTACCAGCAACATAGGCTTTATAAAAAAAAAACCTATGTTACTCGATGATAAGTAGCTTTCTATAGGATAAAGAATTTTTAAACTCAGTACAGTAGTTTTTGAGTTTATTCATTACAAACAAAAATAAAACAAAAATAATAAAGAAGTCTTCTCTTTTTAAACTCAAAAACTACCAAACCGATTTTAAAAATTTTTCACCTATAGAAAGCTACATTATCAGCGAGTACAGTAGTATACATTACAGTAGTATAGGCTATATTTTACAAAGTAATGGGCGAAGTCACATGCGATGGCTACTGTTTTATCTTTTTATACTTAATCAGCTAGAGCTACTTGATCAATACATACTTTTGTTCGTGAGGCAAGTTGAGTGTGAGAGAGGCCTTTATGTTGTTTCCGTATTTCAAATACCCGAATACTCCAACCAGTATGTACAGCGTCAATATTATAATCATGCCGACGTTGAATAAACCGAACAAACCGACGAACTCCTTAGGATTCTCCATATTGTACTCCAGTGCTAACACCTGAAAAATAGTGCTTTTACACTATTATTTGTTAGTCTTACGAAGGCAGGGTGGTAGATTATTTGAAGACACATACAACTCCAACAGCCTCGAGAGCGAAGAGAGTAATGCCAATAAACACAGGTATTTCTAAAACGCCTTTTATTTGGTACTTTTGATCATCCAGCTCGAAGTCATCTTCAATTAAATAGAAGAATACCAAAATCAATCCGAAAATTGTCACAATGTTTGAGACCGTCGATAGAGGCGTCAATAGTTTGAGGTCCTTTACCATATTTGATATTATGAGCGGTATCAGCATGTACAGTAAGTGTATCCGCACCGATAACTCCACATTGTAGAAATCCAAAACCTGTAACATATGGATCAGCATTATAGCGATGTGTGGTTATAGAAATCATGACAGAGAACGAGTGACGAACCTGCTTAATGTTTTCAGCCACGAAGACGCAGTAAACACAACAGAGCCCAAGTTGCCATACAACGAGTACTACGTCAACGAAGTAGCCTACGGAAATTGCGGAGAAGCGCAAAAACGGTGGACCACTCTCTATTGCCTTCTGCATCGACTTCGGGTACGCCATATAGCCGCATCGCGCGCGCTTGCATAATTCGTATTGTGCTGCGATCTAATAGAAACAAAACGAAAATAGGATATCATATTCTGCTGAAAGACTACATATTCTGTCCATTTTATTTGTGTACATACAAGAAAGCGTTTGACTTCAAAATCACCTGATGGAAAGTGAAGATGAGGTCGAAGATGGAGTTTTGAGTTCCTAAATCCTACTGTAGTCGGCAGCACCTGTGGCGTTACTTATGTGTTATAGGCGACGGTCAGTGGACCGTCAGCTTATCTGCCAACCAGAAGCTTGTAAAAAAGGATTATTTCGTAAGTAGATGTCTAATTTGGATATTTGAGGCTCAATTTACATCAGCTCTTCGGCATTTGGCAGGCAATGATAATAAGCGGAGTGGCTGGCACAGAGAGTCCAGTAGATTTTATTAGCTCGTAAAGTATATATTCCATGTGGATATTCTGAGGCTCAATTTGCTTCATAGATTTTTAAATTAAAATTTTATTTCCTCTCATAAGTGATTAAAATTAATATATTTCAATGGTTTGTAGGTATATGAAGTGATCAATTACACTCTAATAATAAGGTCTAGTGGCTAGAAACCCTAGCTGTTAAGCAAACGTTGCGGGTTGGAATCCCGCTAGGGGCAAAATGTTTATGTGTTAACATTTACCTTTGTAATATGTATTTAGAATATGTATGTATTTACAAAAAAAGTAATCTATGTAGTACATCAACTGGGTATCCATAATATAAGCATTAGTTGCTTAGTGTGGAACTAGATGGTGCTGTGTGTAAAAAAAAAGACCCTCACTTGACACCCTCAAACATCTCAAACTAGCTGTTGCACGTGGCTTCGCCCGCGTAACTATAAATATAGCCTATGTTACTCGCTGATAATATACTGATACTGATAATATACTGATAATGATACGCTTCCCAACAGTGAAAGAATTTTTCAAATCGTTTCAGTAGTTTCGGAGCCTATTTAATTCAAACAAACAAACAATCAAATCTTTCCTCTTTATAATATATGTATAGATACTCGTATATTACATCAATCTACAAAGTAGCGAAAACTAACCAATAACTGTACACAATATGTTGCTATAGCACCAATCACCAACATTCCGAATATTCCAATAAAAATCCCAACACGTCCAACTGCATCGGGCATGGCTAATATTCCTGCGCCAATGCTACCCTTCAGAAGATGGATCATCGTGTCCCAGTACCTGCGTTCATTAGTCGTATCTATACTATGAGATCGAATCAGTAATATGTCTAGTGTTACAGGTTCGTATTAGACGCACGAAAGTTACCGACATAAGCCAGCGGATCAGTAAGTTGAAGTGGCAGTGGGTAGGACACAGTTATAGTATTAAGAGCCGACGGCCGGCCGCTGGGTTCGTAAGGTTCTCCAGTGGAGGCCACGGACCAGCAAGCGCAGCGCAGGACGTCCACACACAAGCTGGAAAGACGACCTGATAAGGGCCGCGGGTCGATGGTAGTTCCAGGCTTCTTCTGATCGGTTTTATTGGAAAATTATGAAGGAGTCCAGCAGTGGACGTCCTGCGGCTGAGATGATGATGAATTGTTTTCTTGTCAGTGTCGCTACACTACGGCGTCTTCTCTTGTCACTTGTTCACTTTTGTTAGTTTAAGTGATAAGCGGTTAACGTTGTCATAAGGCAACTGATATGACGATTTCTTATTAAAATTTATGTCGTTACACAATATAAAATTAACTCACGAAGTAGGCTTTTCTACAGCACGATGATGATGAGGATCGTATGAGCCTTCTTCATCCTCTGCGAGTTATTTGAGGCGAAATCACATGAAACATAGAATTTCGTAAATTAAAATAAAATGAATTCACAGTTATTTATTATTTTTATGCTCCTCTTGCCAATTACCTACCTAATAAGGTTCACGTTTTTGAAACAAATTATTAACAAGTTTAGGTTAGATTATATTTTGTAGTGCACCTTCCCTTCTTAAATCCCGTCCCAAATTATTTTAATAATATTACTCACCACCAGTGATGGTCTCCACGATCTCACCCATAAATTTATAAATGAACATCGTAAATTCTTTGTGACTTCACAACTATAACACCAAGAAAATTATCCACTTTTATTTGAAACAGATGAAACTTTTAAATATCTGTATAATTATTGTGATATAATTGAACATAATTTAAAATATATGGACGGACATGAATACGTTCAACGACAACTGTACCACAGATTAATTAGGTTAAATTCCTCTTTGATGAGTTCTGTCAAGTTACTAGCAGTATTGTTTGGGATTCATTAGAAAAACAATTCATATAAATCACATTTGCGTAAATATGAAAAAATATATTTAGTAAGTTATGTGAAAATTTAAGTTCATATCTTAATATAAATATGAAATACATTTTAATGTCATTATGTTAACTATTTAGGTAGCTTTCAAATGGTATATGAATAATTTCCTATTAATATGTTAATCTACTTATTTTTTTTCAGTCTTTTAAAACCGAAAATCGGGATTTTCTGAAATATATTCAAACTATATATAATACATGTATATACATGTAAAGGGTTTTTCAATTGGCGCGGGTAGATTTTGGCGGCCCGTGGCGGCCATTTTGTTTTGGTGACAATTGTCAAATCTTTTGCTTATTATTCAGTTACTTATGCCAAATCACCATGGCAGGTTACACGATTGAACAGCGCGTACAAATGATAAAACTTTATTATCAAAATGAGTGTTCGTTAGTGCAAACGTTGCGTGCATTGCGCCCATTTTACGGTAGACGTGGTGGCCCTTCACAGTCGACTCTTCAGCGTTTGGTGGCAAAATTTGAAACAACCGGTTCGTTAATCGATCAACCCACACCTGTACGTTCAAGAAACGCAAGATCAGCCGAGAACATCGCGGCGGTCCGTCAAAGTGTACAGCAGAACCCGAGGCAGTCGATTCCTCGCCGTGCACAAGAACTCGGCCTTTCGCAAACTTCAACTTGGCGAATTTTGCGATGGGACTTAGGGTTACACCCGTATAAGATTCAACTGACCCAGGAGCTCAAAGTTCATGACCATAGACAACGTCGTTTGTGTTGGAGTACCGCTTTCTCTATGGATTCAACAATTCAAATTCCATCAATTCCATGTCACTGTTCCGTTTTTATTTTATCTTGACATATTTTCTAATTGTAAAAACTGTTTTCATATAATGTATTATATTAAATAAACATCTATACTAAACAAAGATAGTGTAATTAATATAAAAAGCCTATCAATTGGTAGCAGAGCGTGGTTAGTATTGTTTGGAAAAAATTGCATGCGACGATCATCCGTGATTTAAAAGAAAATCGCTTTACAATGGCGTCGTACCGGTCTATTGAGCCATTAAATAGATCCAACTATGATACCTGGTGTCTTCAAGCACAGGCGGTACTAATCAAAAACGATCTCTGGGATTATGTTAGCGGCAAAAACAAATTGTCGCCGACATCGACCGCGGAGGAAAATAATACATTTGTAAAAATGGATGTACAAGCCAAATCGGAGCTAATTTTACTAATCTCGCCTACCGAATTGAAACAAATAAAAGGATGTCAAACGTCAAAAGAGGTATGGGATAAACTTAAATCTATACACCAAAGTAGCGGTCCGGCGAGAAAAGCTACATTATTGAAACAACTAATACTCAAGAAAATGAATTCCCAAGAGGATATAAGAGACCATTTAAATAATTTTATGGACATTGTTGGAAAGCTGGAGGATATGGACGTTAAAATACATTCAGAATTGTTGAGCGTTATGATGCTTTACAGCCTACCAGCAACCTATGAAAATTTCAGAATCGCCATTGAGTCTCGAGATGTGTTGCCTGGTCCAGAAGAATTGAAAATAAAAATAATAGAAGAAAATGAGGCTAGGAGACAGACGGAACCAACAGTAAGATCCGAGGCACTATATGCCAAAAAGAAAAGTAGAGTCGTCTGTCAAAATTGTCACAAGAAGGGCCACACCACTGAGGCATGTTGGTCTAAGAAAAGGACTAACCACCCAAAAGAAGTCATGAAAATAATTTCAACATCTGTCTTGCCTCAGAAGAGAGCATTGACGATAACTTGTGGTGCCTAGATAGTGGTTGCAGCTCACACATGTCAAGTGAAGAAAACAAATTCACAGAGCTAGCTCCCGAAGTAAACCTTTTGAGTCTTGCATCAAAGAAACTCACCACACAAGTTAAAGGCCGAGGAAAAATAAGAATCTCCGCAAATAACGATAAATACAATTTAAATGATGCGTTGTATGTACCAGAATTATCCACAAACTTAATATCAGTTGGAAAAATAGCTGACAATGGCTACAAGGTACTATTTGAAAAGGAAAAGGCATCAATTTTACAAAATAACACTGTGATATTGCAAGCTTCAAGAAATACAAATGGACTATATTATCTAGAGTTTGAATCGAAAGAGTCAGCAAATCTAACAATAAAGTCTCAAGACGAATCAAGAATGTGGCATCGTAAATTAGGTCACATCAATATGAAGGATTTGAAAATGATGGTGTCACAGAAAATGATGAGAGGATTAAATTTAAAGGAAGTAAAATTGGATACCTGTGAAACTTGCATAAAAGCAAAACTTTCATCTCTTCCATTTGCTAGCCATGACCGAATCTCATCTGAAACTCTAGAAATCATACATACAGACGTATGTGGACCGTTTGAAACTGAATCGCTTGCTGGATCTAAATACTATGTATCATTTATCGACGATTTCACGAGATATAGTTGTATCTACTTCATAAAAAACAAAAGTGAAGTAATCGAAAAGTTTAAAGAATACATAAACGGAGTGGAATTGTTCACAAAGAAGAAAATTCAATACTTACAGTCGGACAACGGTGGCGAATACAGAAACAAAGAATTTGACAACCTACTGAAGGATTTCGGTATCAAGAGGCGACTGACTGTACCATACACTCCGCAACAAAAAGGTGTAAGTGAAAGAAAAAACCGTTCCCTGCTGGATAAGGCAAGATGTTTAATGATAGAGTCAAAAGCGCCTTCATACTTATGGGCAGAAGCAATAAACACAGCCAATTACTTAATAAACCGAAGCCCAGCAAAGGCCTTAAGTGGAAGTACTCCATATGAAAAATGGGTTGGCAGAAATCCAGCTGGAAATCATTTACACATTTTTGGTAGTAAAGTTTTTATCCTAAACAAAAACCGAAAAGGCAAACTCTCCCCTAAGGCCACAGAAGGAGTATTCATGGGATACGCCAAAAATGCTAAAGGATTTAGAATCTACTTACCTGATCAAAATGATGTTGTAATCAGTCGAGATGTAAAATTCGTAGAAAAAATGTACTATGACGACACTCGAACCGCCATTGACAATAGCAGACTGAAACCTGAAGACAAAAGTGAAACAATGATAAAATTTAGCAAGAAGAATAATAATCCTAGTTCCGACTTGCCGATTCAGGATTATCCTCCCTTGACAGATATGTCATCCTCAGCTGCCAATTCAGAAAAAGGTAGTGAAGAAGATACAATGCCATCTGAGGATAGGGGGGCCGAAACTGCTGATCAAGACAAAATTTCATTCGAAGAGGATGAAGGAACTGAGAGCGATGGGTATCAAACCCCACATGAAACAACATCGCGAAGACCTCAGAGAAGCAAGAAGAAGCCTACATGGACAAATGACTACTACTTCCCAGACGATATGGAAGACAGTATGTTCGTGTCTGAAATGTCATTTTTATCGGAACAAAATGAAACTGAAGATGACTGGCATGACGCAATTAAAGCTGAACTAAGAGCACACGTTAAGAATGAGACTTGGAAAATCATAAAGAAATGTAGTGGCATGAAGGTCATTGATCACAAGCTTGTTTTTAAAACAAAAATTGCACCAGACAATACAAAAATGAAGAAGGCGAGGCTTGTTGCTCGAGGGTTTACCCAGAGGCCGGGTATAGACTACAATGAAACTTTCGCTCCAGTAGCCAAATTAAGTTCTATTAGAACTGTCGTTGGAATGTCTGTTCAAGAAGGCATGAATTTAAAGCAAATGGATGTTACAACAGCATATCTTAACGGCGAGATAGAGGAATACATCACAATGAAGGTGCCGGAAAATCTAGAAAAATATTTGACAGAAATCATGATCGATGAGAGTGAACAGGATGATCTGACAATATACACCAAAGCTAGAGATATGCTAGAATATATAAAAAATATTAAAGGAGAAAAAGTCTGCAAATTACAGCGATCCTTATATGGACTAAAACAATCGGGAAGGCAGTGGTACATCCGATTAGACACGGAATTAAGAAATATTGGTTTTGTTCCATCACAAGCAGATCCGTGCGTGTACATACTGCTGAAAGGAGGAGTTAAAGTTGTCACAGCCATATGGGTTGATGATCTGTTGATAGCCTACAATTGCCCTGTGAAGATGCAAGAAATCGTAGAAATGCTTGCATACAAATTTGAAATTAAAGATTTGGGAACACCACAGAGAATGCTTGGAATCGATTTCAAATACACAAACAACACAGTAAAACTGTGCCAAGAAAAATATATAGAGGAGACATTAATTAAATTCAAAATGAACGAATGCAAACCAACGAGTACCCCTATAGAACCAGGGTTGTCACTTGAAGTGAACAAAAATATTAATGAGATGGAGTTGCCATACAAAAACTTGATCGGAACACTTATGTACCTAGCGATAGCTACAAGGCCTGACATCATGTTCGCTGCAAGTTATCTTTCACAATTTAACGATTGCTACAATAGCGAACACTTCAAGAGTGCCAAACGTGTTTTGAGGTACCTGAAGGGCACGTCTACTATCGGAATAATTTTTAAAAAGACCAAACAAGAATTGTATGGCATGGCAGATGCAGACTGGGGAGCCTGCAAATTAGATCGCAAATCTTTCTCCGGCTATTGCTTCATATATGCAGGGGGCTGTATTAGTTGGTCCTCGAGAAAACAAAAGAGTGTTGCGCTTTCTACAGCCGAGGCCGAGTATTGTGCAATCACCGAAGGAGCAAAAGAAGCCATCCACCTGAAGTCACTATTTAATGACCTGGGGACTAAAACAGAATGTGTCCAGATATTAAATGACAACCAGGCCGCTTTGAAGATCAGTAATAACCCTATAGTGTCATCAAAGACCAAACACATTGACTTAAAGATGCACTATGTAAGAGATTGTGTTCGAAGTGGACAGGTGTATCTAAAATATCTGGAGACTAAGAAAATGGCGGCAGATCTATTGACGAAGGGCCTACCAGGGCCACGACTCAAGGAACCGATGCCCCAATTAGGACTGGCATAGAGATGCGAGGAGGAGATTGTTGGAGTACCGCTTTCTCTATGGATTCAACAATTCAAATTCCATCAATTCCATGTCACTGTTCCGTTTTTATTTTATCTTGACATATTTTCTAATTGTAAAAACTGTTTTCATATAATGTATTATATTAAATAAACATCTATACTAAACAAAGATAGTGTAATTAATGTAAAAAGCCTATCAGTTTGTTCGCTGTCTGGGCATCGAATCGTTTGGAAGAGGATCCCAATTTCGGGCGAAAAATCATCTTTAGCGACGAGGCGCATTTTTGGATGAATGGCTTTGTTAACAAACAAAATTGCCGTATATGGGACGACACAAACCCACACGAGGTTCACCAGGTGGTAATGCATCCTCAAAAAGTTACGGTTTGGTGTGGATTTTGGGCCGGCGGCGTCATTGGTCCGTATTTATATACAGGGTGGGCAAAAAAGTGACGTCCAAAGGAAAAAAATAGATCCCTGATGTCGTGACGTATCCGAAATGACCCCATGTATGTTAGACGATATTGCTTAGTTTAGGAGCTACGATTTTTTTTATTTAATTACGGCGTTTTTCCACCACTAGCTAGTTTTTATTTTTTATTTCTTTTTCCTTAACCTTCATTGATTCTTTTCTACATCAATCACAGTGCCCATATAGTAAGGCTGTTCTGCGAAAAAAAAGTATGACTTAAACAGTAACCTAGGTACCTCAAATATTAAGCAAAAGAAAAAAAATACGTTTGTGTCGAACAAACACTGAATTTCAAGTGATTAAGAAAAATACAAAATCTGGATGTATTGACTTCTACATAATTCTAAAAACTTCTATAGACTCTTATTATTTAAAATTATACATAAAAAGTTATACTTAAGGGGGGTATTTTTTGAATAATTCATGAGAAAGTACATAAATAAGTGTTTTATTAAATTTCACAAAATGTCACTTTTCTTTATTTTACTGAAATAAATAGCAGTCTACTGACTAATATCATTTTTAATCATATTTATTCATAATAGATTTTCAAAATAGCCTCCACCCGTCTGGGGGGAATGGGCGTCTGGCTGCTAGACTTTATTGAGAACAACTGCAAAGGCGAGGAGGACGGCAACCGGAACGTTATCCTGACTATCGTGTTTTTATCAATACTCACAACACCTTAATGTCCGGACGTATTCCAGGCCGTGGTGGCCAGCACGAAGGAGTACCGAGAGCAGATCCTGATCGCAGGGAAATAGTCATTGACGCAGTACAACGAGATCCTTCTACGAGTACTTGGGTTATAGCTCTAAATACGGGTATTCCTAGAACGTCGATAAGAGCAATACTGCGCTCAGAAGGATTTCACGATTATCACATACGGCGGGTCCAAGCATTACAACCTGCTGACTATCAAAAACGTGTTGATTTCTGCCAAATAATGCTGCGTAAACATCGAGATGATCCGGACTTTTTTGACAAGATTTTGTGGACAGATGAGTCACGGTTTGAAAGAATGGGCATATTTAACATTCACAATTACCACACTTGGGTCACAGAAAATCCACTCTCGGTCAGACCCTCTAGTTTTCAACACAGATTCAGTGTGAATTTATGGTCCGGCGTACTATGTGGGCAATTAATTGGGCCTGTCGAAGTGCCGCCCAGGCTCGAATTTTTAGACAACGATCTAAGGGATTTATTAGAAAATATAAATTTAAATCTGCGTAGAAACATGATATTCCAAAATGATGGCGCTCCATGTCACTATGCGAGACAAGTTCGAGCCTTCCTAAACAGGATTTACCCAAACAGGTGGATTGGACGTGGCGGACCAATTAACTGGCCTCCACGCTCACCGGACCTAAATCCCATTGATTTTTTTATTTGGGGATATTATAAAGAAATCGTTTATGCTAGAGCGTGCAACAACAAAGCAGAATTGCGACGAAGAATTTTAGAAGCCTCGGTCAGACCCTCTAGTTTTCAACACAGATTCAGTGTGAGTTTATGGTCCGTACTATGTGGGCAATTAATTGGGCCTGTCCAAGTGCCGTCCAGGCTAAACTCGGCAGCATATCTGGAATTGTTCGACACAAACGTATTTTTTTACTTTTGCTTAATATTTAAGGTACCTAGGTTATACTGTTTAAGTCATACTTTTTTTTCGCAGAACAGCCTTACTATATGGGCACTGTGATTGATGTAGAAAAGAATCAATGAAGGTTAAGGAAAAAGAAATAAAAAATAAAAACTAGCTAGTGGTGGAAAAACGCCGTAATTAAAAAAAAATCGTAGCTCCTAAACTAAGCAATATCATCTAACATACATGGGGTCATTTCCGATACGTCACGACATCAGGGATCTATTTTTTTCCTTTGGACGTCACTGTATATAAGCATTTATACATTATATGCAAACTAAAAAATTAATAAATTATAACAATATACGAGGTGTGTTCAGAAAATAACGGGAATTTTCGTTTTTTGAAAAAAATATTTATTTATTTGTCTACATTAATGTTGTCGCCTTCAAAATAGTCCCTATAAGATATGCACTTGTGCCAGTGCTTCTTCCAATAGTCGAAACACTTCTAAAACTCGGTTTTTGGGATAGCCTTTAGCTCTTTCAGCGATGCACTTTTAATGTGATATAAGCTTGTAAAACGACGGCCCTTTAAGGTTCTCTTTATTTTTGGAAATATGAAAAAGTCACACGGAGCCATGTCTGGCGAATATGGAGGCTGGGGCATCGTTACAGTATTGTTTTTGGCCAAGAATTCACGAACAAGCAACGAAGTGTGAGCACAAATTTTGCTGCCACGCGTTTCATACCCAAAACATTCGAAAAAATTTCATAGCATGAGCCAATCGATATGCCAACATCATCAGCGACCTCTGATTGTGATTCGGCGATCATTCATAACCATTGCTTTCACTTTTTCCACGTTTTCATCAGTTGTCGATGTGCTGGGGCGTCCGGGGCGTTCGTCATCTTCAACGTCTCCACGGCCATCTTGGAAACGTTTATACCACTCGTAAACTCTTGTTTTACTCATAACAGACTCACCATAGGCTTTTGTTAACATTTCACACACTTTGTTGCACTTTATTTCATTTTTTACGCAAAATTTGATACAAATTCTTTGGTCCATTTTTTTTTAACAAAAAAAAATCGCCGAGCTCATAAAAACACGTCTAACCTTAGCGCCTGCCACAGAAAAAGTAAGCAATCAATACAGCTGAAAATATTATCATATTTCAAGGGGATGTATACCAACATAATAAATAAAAAAAATTGACGATTCGACTCCAAACCCGAGAAATTTAAAAATTCCCATTATTTTTTGAACACACCTCGTATATATATATATAATTTTTAATATAATTTTATAATATAATTTTTGTTATAATTTTTTAATTACTCGTGTTTTTAATGTATCTGTGAAATGTTACATGCTGAATAAAAAATAAAAATATTGGGATAGATATACATCGGGATAGGTATAGATATATTGTCGCAGAGGCCAATGCTTCCACGTCCATCTCGAAAAACGTTAATATCACAACACAACTGAATGTCGCCATCGTGTAGTTGCGTTGCAACCATCGCATGGCCATCTCGCTGGGCCATCTTGAAAAGGGGCTATAAAAGCGAGTTAGCGATAGCGGCGCGGCCAACGGCGCAACGTGTGGGAAGGGGACTTATGACGTTGTGACGTAGCGCAGTAGTAAGCGCGTCGCGTCAAGAATACCATGTGCCTGGAGCCGGTGCGTGGTCCTAATACGTCGCTCACTCTCGAAGCTCTCACAGCCAGGTTCTTAATTTTAATATTACATTAGTAATCACAATACCGTCTCTCATAACTCACTTTTATGTAAGTTTCTCATAATATCAAAGGAACTTTATGCAATGCGATTTATTACAATATATGATATTAATTTCAATTGTTAATACAGAAATGAAGGTAAGTGGGTTGTTATAGTGTAGTGAGTTAGAAAGAATAAATATGTGGGCATTCACTATAATATCCTAAATATAGTATAGTATTCATTATAAGTTGTCAAAGGGGTAACGAAGAAGGAGGGCGACACCATTCTCGCAAAGCGGACATGCGCGTTGAGTGGCTACTGAAATTTCAATGGAGAAAAATACTTTCATATTAACGTATACACAAATTTAATATAATGTTTAATTTCATAAAGTTTTACATTTACAAAGATTTAAAAAGCTTAGATTTTTTCTAGGAATTAATATTTTTTGAAAATATTAATCACATATCTTCTTCACTTATTGGTCTTTTCAGGAGTGAAAAACCGAAACAATATTACAGAACATTGTACAATAGGTTCGTCACCTTAAAGTAGACATTTGCTTGCACAACACAAGGGCAATTATCAAAACAAAACAGAATATCGAATTGACGTTTGCAATAGGCTAGTTGACTAATAAGTCAACTAATATATATGTAGATAGTGAATAACACAGAATACTATATACTCACAAGGAGGTGAATAATGTTTTGTCATCGGGAAAACTAAGAAACCACGAAATGTCAATCAATTATGGTATTAAATTATTGACGTGTTATGTCCATCTTTTTATATATAATATAAAATGATAAGACGAGAATGGATAGACCGATTTTAATTCTATTTGACTTATGGAAAAAGGGATAAACGAGGAAGACTTTTATATACAAAAATTGCACCCCGATCTAATCCGGGATCGGGTCGCTAGTATTTAATATTGTTTTTTAAAGAAATAAAACGAATCAAGGTAAAATTTACTAAAATAAACAAAACTAAATCAAAAACGTGTATATCCGCAATTTGCATCAATCACAGATTGTAATCGCGTTCGCATTGAACCTACAAGGCGAGAGCATATGTCCGTTCCCCTGAAACTCCCAAACACTTCGGCAATGCTTTACAACAGCTGCTTCTGTTCTTTCATTATTATTTCGCCATCGCTGCATCATCAAACCCCATAGATTTGCGATGGGGTTCATATCCGCTGATTTTGCAGGCCAAGGAATCACTATTACTTCAGTGGAACCACTCGTTCAAATCGCGCCGTAGCGCGGGTGTTCGCGCAACAGAACGAGTAAACTGCGTTTTACTATAAAAAGGGTATGACGAGTTTACTCGTTTCCTGAAAATAATGTGTTAACAGTTGAGTAATTTACATACGGTTTTTATATGCTTTTTATTTCGAAATCCCAACGGAAACGAAAAAAAATGAGCCAGTCAGTTTCAGCTAATATTTAATAATAAAAATATTTAATGATAAAAATATTTGTAGCAGATCGACGACTCTGTAACGATATTCTATAAAACTGTAGTCTAAATTTAAAAACATTATAGGTAGTATACAGTTATTTTTTTTCATCAACGCAGTCACTTTAGAAAGAAAGAAAAAAAGTTTTATTCAATAAAAAAATTGAGCCATCACGGGGCCTGTCAGATACGTTTGAAATATTTTGTTTAAATAATTCTTTATTTAAGAAATACATATTATATATTTCTTAATGTAATATTATATGTTTATATATATTTCTTTATTTAAGAAATACATATTAGTTCTGCCAAAGTGTTGTGGCCAAATGTTGGCGTCACGCCAAAAGCCGGTCTCACTCGCCGAAAATGTTTCATATCTAAAATATGCATCGATAAAAAGCGTGAAATAGTGTGGTATAGTAAGAACACTGTCACACCATCTGTCATTTTGTAGACACAATGACAGATGTCATTGTGACAGATGTCATTGTGACAACACAAGTTACAGTAGTTTCAAGCATTTCAAGGGGGTGGCGTAGATGTGCGGGGCGGATAGTTTTATGTGCTGTTTGTGGCTGTTTGTCACAGTATTGCTATACACAGTAGTACGATTCCTTTTATGATAATGTACTGCGATCAAAACAGAATCTATAAAATACCTATTTATGTAATCATTTATTAACAAGAATATAATAAGATGTTATGCCCATGACTTTCGATTGGTATATTATGATGATGTAGCTTAAGTCTATCCTAAAGGTTCGTAGTAAACATTCCTAAAAGATTTTTTGAAATCGAATGACAATAGTTTCGGAAATCACCTCATAGATCCTCACTTGTAAAATACCTAATCACGCAGAAACGTAAAAGAAATTATAATCATAAACATTTATTTCTTTAAAGAATTTGATTGTGTAAACATATAGGTAACTTATTTTGATTTCTAAGAAATATGTCAAATTTTAAATCATTAATTATACTTTGTTACATCCACATATAGTTTATGTGACTTTCATAACTTACAAGACAAGTATTTTATCAATTCAATATATTAAAAAACAAAAAAAAATATTAAAAAAAATCTTGGTTAACAAATAATCGTAATGGTCACACGATTTCAGTGCTTTTTCCCCATCTCATAGGTTCCCAACGTGCCTAAAATGTTTTCTAAGCGTCACTGAGCGTGACATGGTGGTCAAGGTCACTCGAGTTCAATGCATTTTCACCATACCAAAATTTTCCAATATGCCTAAAGAAGTTTTCACTTCAAAAACTTTTCATAATACTCTCTAGCTGTTTAATGCAACTTCACCCCCGTAACTTTATAAAATATAACCAATGTTTCTTGCTGATAATGTAGCTTTCTATAGGTGAAAGAATTTTTAAAATCAATCCAGCAGTAGTTTTTGAGTTTTATTGCACCCGCCTCTCTGCGAATTCCCCTCCGTTCCTCTTCACAAATACACTAGTCAATGATATTGTGTGGATAATAAAACTGCGTCTGAGCTGTGTGTTTGAGTGAATGCTTCGAGTTATTGAGTCGGAGTTCCAGTGCACCCGCGCACGCACCGTAGTCACACTGTGGTCCATCAACTTACAAGTTCGTAACTTTGCGTTTTGTCTATTACATAAATATAATATCTTAGATTTATATGTACCTACCTCGTTAACATTTGTAAATATTATATGTTTATATTCAAATCCTAACTTTATATATTTATTTTCATTCTTAACACATTCTATTGACTGTAACAATGTGATAATTAACTGTAAATTGAGCTTCGTTTTTTTTATATTGCACGTGATTGCTTTAAACACTCATTTTGTATCTTTCGGATTTAATTAAAGCATTTAAGGCATACAACATTGTCACATTTGGATTCATAATGGTTCTATTACGATAAAATCATAATAAACATACACTTTTACTTTGGTTGCTGTTTGTATACAGGTTCGAAGAAAGTGTTTTCTTACGAACGCGTCGTTAAAAATATTCTTTGCTTATTGCGAATTGTCTTTTGTGATATGATCCATTGCACACTAATACATAATATCCGTCCCTCCTCGCCCCACGCCCGCTTCCTTAGCCGCCCGACAGTTAGCTCTATAGTTATATGTTTCCTTGTTATCTAAAAATAGAGAAATTACGAAGTAGAACATTACGAATTCTGCGACCTATCCTTATATTTAGCATTCCGCGACTTTTTAAAATATACACAGCAGCGCTATGAAGCGAAGTAACACAGATAATGAAGATCGTTGGTATTGTTAAGATATTAGTCCTCAAAGTTTCATTCTTGGTACAGTAAATTTTGAAAAACTTGAACATCTTAAAGCAAAGAAATTCAATATTCTTATGTTCAGAGTTTAATGTGTGTTTATGGCGTTTATAAATGCTAAGTTATTTGATTGTTCATGTGTTATACTAAGCAATAAACTACCCTTATTCTGGGGGCACGGCAGTGCCAGTGCCCCCAAGCCAAGTCGAGTCAAAGAAACAAACCGCCAAACGCCAGCACGCCCCGTACCATCATTTTCTCGAAGCTACTCACGGCTCTTTAAACACCCCTGGTTTCGTTTTGCAGCAGAATAAAGCAAGAAGTTTGATTTTTAGTAGTTAAAACCACTAAAACTGGCTATTATTATTATTAAAGATACTGGCTATTATTATACTGGCTAGATATGACCAAATATCTAATAATTATATCTTATAGTTTACGAATTATCGCTAGTTATTAAAGTTATTTAAAATGATCACTGAATGGATGAAAAAAAAATGAAAAATCCCTAAATTCATTATTAAAAATCTCTAAACGAGAAGCGGACGCAGTCGTCAGTGACAAGTCATTAAATTATTATAGAATAATAATTATAGAATTAAGATGGGATTAGTAACTGTCGTTAAGCGGTTTATATTTGTTTTGATATTTATTTCAGAAAGCACTATGCCGGAAAAGTTGGAAGAAGTGCGCCTACAATCCCTACACAATGATGCAGATAATTTAAAGTAAGTAAATATTAAAATCTATTGGGAAAGTTGTTAAAAAAATTTAAACTCTAACAAGAATAACTATAAGGATCATTTTTTAACATTTTTTTAACAACCTGCCCGCATATGTTAGTATGTACCCTACACAATGTTGAATTTACACAAATTTATTATGACTGTAATACCAAACAATTTTGCAACATACTTTGGGATTTTTTTTATAAATTAAAAAGACAAAAATTTTAGATTTGAGAGAGACTACTACTACTTAATTTTTGTATTATAACAATGATACCTAATACCCTCATAATCGTTATGAAAGGCTGCTTATAAATGTTCGGGTTTTGAAAATCACGAAAATACTAATGATCGCCTGACTTGGTTTTTTTAACAAGAATATAATAATCATTTCTGTTGTAAATACTAACTAACTATCTCACTTTTTTTTAGGGATGGCGCGAATATACCGGGCCAAGCCGATGACGACGATGATTACGATCCACACATGCATCGAAACGTTCCAAAAGCTACAAAGTAAATATGTTTTCAATTCTAATGAATTCTACCAACATGATCAATTTTGCTAAGAATCATGTAATCTTGACCATCTGAGGCCCGTGGCAAATTCATCTGATGGGGCTCTTATTAACATTGTAGTTTTATTTTTATAATTCACTAAGTTTATTAGGTACGATAAAATGAAGAGAACTATTTCGAAAGAAAAACAATGTCACAAACAACTAATTTTCAAACCAACTATCTATGGGTAGTGGAGAGGCTCTTTACTTAAAGAATAAAAATTTAACTTAAATTAAACTTAAATTAGGGGGCCCGTGGCATTTTTTCCGTTCTACCACCCCTATTGTTACACTACTGATCCTGACCAAATGTGGTCTTAATCACTTTATATTATCAATTGTGATCCATCCATCATTAATTTTGATAATAATGACTTTTTTCAGTGACTTCGAAACGCTAGTGCACTTGCTCAAATGCAGCTTGGGCACTGGCATACTGGCGATGCCGCAAGCGTTTGCACGCGCTGGCCTCATCACTGGTGTTGTGGCCACGGTTGTTGTTGGAATACTGTGCACCTACTGCCTTCATCTTCTCGTGCGATCACAGTACGCACTTTGTAAGCGACTGCGTGTGCCTCTGCTATCGTATCCCGAGTCGATGTCTACGGCGCTAGCATCCGGCCCACCTTTGCTGCGCTCACTAGCACGACCATCCGCCTACGTCGTCGATGTCTTCCTGGTCGTGTACCAGCTTGGCATCTGCTGTGTCTACATAGTTTTCATCGCTGAAAGTATTAAAAAGGTTATCCGTTTCATTCTATATTCGCCTCCAATTCAAACCAATTACTGTTATTGATATGTGTGTGAAATAAATAGGCCAGGGGCGATGTTTGTGTGCGTTCGCTCGTCTCTCACGTCACTAGTTACCCGTAGTTACAGTAAGAGGGTCAAGCAACGCCCTACGCATCATCAATATGTCAATCAATATTAATAAATGACTGCTTCGCCTTCGCATTTGACTCATGTGCTTTTGTATCGTAACAACAAGGTCGTTTTCAAAAGTTTACGTAGATAATTATGCATTCAGAAATAATTGTTGATCACTGACGCAAGCGAAAGCATTATATTGTGCTTCATAAAAATTGGATATATAATAATTATGAACGTAAATTTAAGGATGAATACACTTCTACAATGAAAATGTTAGAACGAAGAAAATTATAGTGTTCTAAAATCAAAGGAAGCTTTTGAATTAGACGTATACTTAACTAATTTGAATTATTACTATGAACATTCATAATAATATTGTAAAACAAAAGAGGCATCGTTGGTTACTGTATTTGTTAATAACACCCCACAAATAAATATAAAATAAAATTATGTTCCAAATTTCAGCTTACTAGACTTAGTAGTTTTGGCTTGCGTAGATAGTCAGTCAGGATAAACAATTTTATATAGGAAAAAATAGCGATCGCCCCGCGGCTTCGCACGTAGTTAAAATTTTCAAAAATCATTTCTCAGCCAATGGTAGCTTTATAAAAAAGTTAACTTAGTTCAAAATTTCAGCTTTTTAGACCTATTAGTTTTAGCTGTGCGTATAAGCATAGATTTTGGTTTATAAGTCTATATTTATAAAATCGTTTGTCCTGACCTAACTATAGATAGTTAATTAGTTAACATTTCGGTTTTTAATGGGAATTATTTCTTTATGTGCACAGATTTGCGATCCATACTTCGCACTGTCCATCGAGATCCATACGCTGATCATCCTGGGCCCGCTGCTTGCCTTCAACTGCATTCGTGATCTCAAACTGTTGGCGCCCTTCTCAACGTTGGCAAATATAATGACCTTCATTGGTTTGGGAGTGGTCGTGTATTATTTGCTTTCCGACAAAAAGTCCCATCAACCTTTGGACCTTTGGGGATCTATCTACACGTTTCCGTTATTTTTCGGAACAATTTTATTCGCGCTGACTGCTGTTGGTGTAGTAAGTATCTTTTCTGTTATAAGGGTCAAAGTGTTACGATAGCGATGGTGATAAAAGTATTCTTGTAAACATGTCCGCTTACTTCACGATAGTAAGCCAAGGTCCGCACTAAATTAATGAGTCCTAATAAACATACAACCAGGCTAAATTTAACTTGGTTTAAAATAATTAGGGACGACAAAATATTTACAAAATAATTAACATACAATTGGGTTATATATAATTTCTGACTCTTTAACATAATGAAAATACGATATAATATGGAGCTTTTTAGAGAAAGGATCTATCACGTACGGGAGTCTGAAGCCCGCCATGCCTGTGAGCAAATTATCAGGTAGATTTGAATTTGGTAACATTATTTCAATGACGCACACGACGCGTCGTCCACACATGATTTAGAGAAAAATTCTCGGATGGAAATATTTGACATTGATACGGTTTTTGGAAAAATTCACAATAAACCATCGTCGTTATGTTGCTGAGAATTTATTGGTTGATGATAATACGACAGAAGCTATAATTTCAAAATGGTCCCTGAGTAAAATCATCTGAAGATATATTTGAGACAAAGCGCGGGAAATGATAGTCTTAATTCCGGCTGTAAGACATATTCTCTAACAAATGGTATATATAAGATAATGAAGACATTCTAACTTATATCCTTTATCCTTTATGGTAGATAGGAAATAGGATTTTTTGACGTTATTCACGTTAAAAAATTCTAAATTAGCTTCCATAGTGGGAAGCAATACAATAGTGATGATAACAAAATCAGGGGGTGACACGTTGGGGAAAGACGATTAGGATTTATTTAATGTTTTTTTTTTAAATACAGGTAATTGCACTGGAGAATAACATGAAGACGCCCAAGTCTTTCGGGAAGCCATTGGGCGTGCTCAACATTGGCATGACGTTTATAGTGTTGCTATATGTAGCGATCGGCGTCATCGGCTACATGTTTTGTGTCTCAGAATGTAGCGATTCAGTCACATTGGACCTGCCGAAAAATGACGCGTAAGTTTGCTTCTCTCTTTCTGTAATACTTTAAATTAAAGCATCTTACTAGTACATAGTAAGGTAAACTGTACTAGTGAAATTTAAGATTCTTGTTGCAAAGGTCGGCAGGCAAATTTAAGGTTTACTTGATGGTAATGGCTGTTGTCTTCTATAAACAAGCAGCGCCATATAAGTGCGCTGTCACACTTTATAACATAAAGAATAAGAAAAAAAGGCCAAAATAAGACCTCTAGTGTCACTTACCTATCGAATGAGCTCATATACTGTAAAATACAGTGCAAAATTTTTATTAAGTAGTTTATTGTTTATGATGTGTGTGTGTGAGACCAGTAATAATAACGTCTCTCTTGAGCTCTTTTGCAAGTTCCTACGAAAAACATTAACATTCCGCTTTACGATAATAAATTAAATCAATCGATATGTGTAAAAGTTTGGAAATTCTTTCTAAAATTCTCAAAAACTCAAAAACATATTGACTTTATTACGACATATTAGCAACATTTTTCAATTCGTTGTGTAAGTTTTGTAAATGTATTGTATATATCAGAATATAAAAGTACTTAATCTCTAATATAGAAAATTCTCGTGTCGCGGTGTTTGTTGCCAAACTCCTCCGAAACGGCTGGACCGATTTTGATGAAATTTTGTGTGCTTATCGGTCTGAGAATCGGTCAACATCTATTTTCCATACCCCTAAATTTTAAGGGTGGCCAACCCCACTTTTTTTGTTTTTGGCAAAACAACGTTTGGGGTCAGCTAGTTTACCTATAAAAATTTAATTTCATAGAAAAATATGATCTTATATGAGTGAGCCGCCGTATACAGGGTGGAAAAATAAGTCGGGCCCTGGAGGGAAACTACCTTAAATCTTTAAGTTGGCTTATTTTACATAAAGGAAACATTCCTTTATTTTTAAAAAGAAATAAAACTGCATTTAAAGATTTTCTAAAACTCGCTAGGCTCGCCCGGGACTCGAACCAACTAAAATTAAAAACAAACACTCGCTATTTTATTATACTAATCGATAGTATTATTATTCGGGATAAAACTTCTCTAACAAACATTTGGTCTTACTCTCGTCTGTCGTACAAGATATCCATGAAGAATACCTATTTAGTACACAAGTTCTTTAATGAACGTAATGTAAAAAATGTTATTTATAAAACCTGTTATGACACCGTGCTAGAGCTAAGGATTGTAGAAAATGTTATTAGGGGCATACACCACAACACTTTGCTGAAGGCTACAAGAAATGAATTTCAACGGAGACTAAATTTGTGTATCCGGAACGAGGGGCTTCATTTCGAATAATTTATGAGTTAAATAATTTAAGTGTAACAAATTGATAACAAAATAAAGTTAATGTTAGATTTTACGATCATTTTTATTTTTAAGACCAAATGTTTGTTAGAGAAATTTTATCCTGAATAATAAATCCTATCGATTAGTATAATAAAACAGCGTTTTTTTTTTTTTTTTTAAATTTTAGTTCGAGTCCCGGGCGAGCCAAGCGAGTTTTAAAAAATCTTTGAATGCAGTTTTGTTTCTTTTTAAAAATAAAGGAATATTTCCTTTATGTAAAATGATCTAGCTTAAAGATTTAAGGTAGTTTCCCTCCAGGGCCCGACTTATTTGTCCACCCTGTATAATAAAGTATAAAAATATTGGTTTACAGGTTGGCTACGAGTGTGACGGGTCTTTTCGCTGTGGCGATATTTATCAGCTACGGTCTGCAGTGCTACGTACCTGTTGAAGTGGTTTGGCGTGGTTACGTGCGACCACGTCTAGAACGCTCCTCCGCAACGCCCGTTAAGCTGCTTACCGCCGAGTACATGCTGCGTATCGCGTTGTGTCTGCTCACATTCGTATTCGCTGTAGCCGTACCTCGACTGGGCCTATTCATCTCACTATTCGGCGCACTCTGTCTATCGGCCCTGGGCATATGCTTCCCAGCGCTCATGGAAATTTGCTTATGTTTCCCGGACAAGTTCGGCCGGGCACAACTCCGCCTCATTAAGAACGTATTACTATTTGTCTTCGGAATAGTAGGCCTTATCGTGGGCACTTACACCGCGCTGTTAGCTATTGTTCGCTCTTTCCAAACATCACCGCTAACCGTCCAAGAGTTGGGCTACAACAACACTCAACTTGTGGCCAACACATAAGGTTATCTGCGTCAAAATTAATTTGATTACTCTTCTATCTAGTTGACTGTATTGACGTAGTGGTCAAGAGCTTTATTGTAACATTATTATAAGTAGTTATTAAAATGTACCCTACCCTTCCGCCCGCCGCGCCGCCACCGCAAGCCCTATAGAAGCTACTTATGAGTGTCACGGTGACGTATACAACGACCAAACATTTTTAAAGTGTTCACCAGCGTCTGTGATCCGTCTTGTGAATCGTAATTAACGCCTGTTTGTAATTAAATTAAGATAGGGTTAATTATTTGTAAGAATTTATGTATATAAAAAGGTTATTCTGTTTTCCAAATGAACTATGATATTTTAAATAGTACTATACCGCATTACGTTTCAAGCCTTAAGAACCATTTATTGACACCGAACGGCGGATATGCAAATATATTTAGGCCTACAATATATTTAACTCTTGCAATGAGTTTCTTGCTATGTGCCTTGCTTTCTCACTTCAATCTCCATTAAACTGCTGCGGAAACTTATTAATTAGATATACCTAATATGTAAAAGTTCGTACCTATATGAGTTATTATGCCTTTTAAATATTATCAAAAAGTAATTTCGGTTTTTGCCAACATTTGGCTTATAGTTTTGCATATCTCTAGTAAGACAAACTAATGGAACCATACCGTAGCGAGTATTCGTTTACTGAGTAAAAATTTATGGTGCTTTTAAAATGGAGTTTCCAAATCGTAATTTCTTCTTATTCTGTGCTACCGAAAATATAAATTGAGGTGGACCGACAAATTTCTTCTAGCAACATCTCTAAGGAACTAAATATCGACCTGAAAGTAGTTTTGAACAACTTACAAAGATGGGATATCAAAAAAGCTCAATAGTGTTCAGTCTTTCCATTTATAAATCGCTGCTGAAAAGAAAACGAGCCATTACGATGGATCATGTACGATCACTGCATAATGGTTGTGAAGCTGGATTCAAAAGTAGCTCGTGAAAATCACTTGGTTCAGATTTTCGTCCAGAAATCTCAGAAGTTCTACACAGACGGAATTGTGTTTCCACCAAAAAAATGGCAAAAAATAAATTATCGATCAAAATTAAAGGGAAATCAAAATTCCCCTTTAAAAACATATTTAAAAGAACCGAAATTACTCCCCGACTCAATTTTTCTTAAAATTGATGAGAATGCGTAATTATTCATTTTTTTTTTAATAAGTAAGAATACCATATAGTAACCATACCACATTGTATTTATATGTAGATGAGGGCTCTATTCAGGAGCATTAAATTTAATACGAGCATGTCATAAGTAGGTGTTCCTTTTTGAATGTAATATGGAAATTAAAATCAAATTAATTTATTTATTATAAATTAAATAATGATAATGAAATTGTGTAACAGTTTTTTTTTTTTTTAGTTGAAAACATTATTTCATTGGAACTAAATGTTAAACTTTAAAGAAGACTTTTCTCGCCATTTTTCTACCAGCCGTTAAATATTGGACTCATTGTAATTATTTATATATATTTGTCATAACAGTGCTACCCTGCTCCTATTAGTATTTGTGAAGACCAAAGCGAACTAAATTTTCATAAATTCCGATTTATGACGAAAGTGGAATCTGACGAATGTGTACTAAATCAAACTAATTACCTATAGTGTTCTTACTCGTAATAAATGTTTATTTACACATGCCTGCTTAAAATTTCTTATTTATATTGCTGTTTTTTTTATGTTTTCCTACACAAAATTGCAATAAATAAATTCTTCTTCTTCTTCGTCTGTATCACTCTTGACAGAGTGGTCGTGGTCATCATTTCAGGTGATGGTGGCAAGCTTAATAAATAAATTAGCTTTATTTATTAGCTTATTAATATTATTATTAATAGCTTAATAATGCGTAATAAATAAATTACGCAACAGAATAACCCATTTTAAGATTGCATTTTAATTTTTTAAAATTTTTAATTTTTAGATGTAATTAGTTTTTGATTATTAGTAAATAGTTGAAGACATTCGGTAAAAACTATTTCCTTTTTATACATATTTCTTTGTAAAATTTGTTTAAATGAAAAAAATAACTATTGTTTTATCATAATATTGTATAAGGCGACTTACAAGATTAAAGCCACTTGCGAGTAAATACAAAGTATAAATACATTTTATAAGTAACTACGATTTCATTTCAAGTATCGTTAATTAATAGATTCAGCTAGAGTTGCCTACTTTACGCTTCTTTACCTATGGTCTAAGATCCGAACCTAAGTCGATCTTCACCGAGCTGATAATAGAATGAAACATATTTTATCATGAATTTAGTATATTAGAAAATATATTAAAAATGGGTTTGCTAAAAAAATCCTGGACAGACTATTTTTAATTATTTTTTGAAAAATGATTTTTTAAAACTCCTAATAAGACCAAATTTTTTGCAGACAACCCTATATCAACGTGTTCCCAATAAAACAGCGCTTATGATGATATAATTTTTTTTTTATTATCCAATCAAGTGAAAATAACTGGTATCGACATACCTGTTCATACCTGACAACCCAGTAGTTCGCCCAGGTGAATAATAGACAACCCAACGGCTGCACATTCTATACGTTTTATACTTCAAGTCAGGACAAAATTTTCTTATTATCTTGATGTTGCAATATTTTTCAAAAAATAATTTAAAATAAGACTATTTTAAATTATTTTAAATTTAAAAAAACAAAAAAAATTTGCAAAAAACCCATTTTTAATATATTTTCTAATACACTAAATTCATGATAAAATATGTTTCATTCTATTATCAGCTCGGTGAAGGTCGATGTAGGTTCGGTTCGTCTACTACTAGGCATTATACATTTTTATAGTCAATAAGAAATGTCAATATTTTTAAATAACTTGGGCATTAAATTAGTATTTTATAATTTCACTCTATTGAATTCTGGCTGGTGCCCGCAATTTCGTATGCGCTGTAGTTAGTTTTTTTGAAAATCCCACATGAACCTAACATTTTTCCACTGCGGAACATAGGCTTTCCCCGCAATTTTCCAGTAGGACCAGTCAGATGCAGGCTGGATCTAGCGTCGTCTTATTAGGTCTTCAGTCTATCTTTGAATGGAAGTCCTACGCTGCGCTGGTGAGTGGTCTCCTCTCAAGAACCTTCAGGCCCCAGAGGCCGCTGGCTATCCGTATTTTGTTTCCTGACGATTGCCTGCCAATTACCATTTAATCTTACTAATCCGCTGGGTAATCGTTTGTGTACGAATTATTACCTTTTTGATTCGATCTAGAAGAGAAGCCCCAAGCATAGATAGCCCTCTCCATAGCTCACTGAGGAGGAACAGAACGTTGAACTTTCTTACGAGGCCCATACTTAAGACATCTAACTAACAGATCTAACGAACGCAATTCAAATTAGAATGTAGTAGCCATAACTGGCACTTAAGAATAAACTGGACAGTCCGCCTGCAGCAACCACCATCCTTGTGCATCATCCTTGTACCATCCTGAAACAACATCACGTGTGTTTGAGTAAGTAAGTAACGTCTGACCTTATTCTCCTATTCTTCGTCTTCATGCCTCAGTCTACAGTAGTTAACTATAAACAAATGGATCATCATCACCCTGCCTACTTTAAAAAGTCCATATAGCACAGAAAAGGCTGTCAACTTTCACACTGTACAGAAACTCAATATAAGAACAGTTGTACAAGTTATTTCACTGTATTTTTTCCTGTAATGTGGTTATTCCCGACAGATTAGCAAAATAGTCAGTAATATAAGTACATAAATCAAAAGACATTGGTGCAAATAAAAATTTATTACTCACAATACAACATTTATTTAATTATCTCAAATGGTAAACACGCAGAGTAACAATCCGTCGGCCATCCTTGTTCCATACATTTTATGAAAATACATATTGTAATACCTCAATAACGGAATCGATCGGATGAGCCTCGGGAGTGCGCCTACGCATAAATACTACGCAGGCGATATCTACATAACACTATTTCGTTATTCGATGTTTAAGATGGCGGCGCGCAGCGTGGGGCGGCCGACATATGTATACCGGTGGAAACCAAAGTCACCCGTCCGGGTGCATTTCGAATTCAACTACTTTTTTTATTACAGATAAATACATGTCATATATGTTACTAGTAGCCAAGTAATCGGCGCGACTTGCAATAGGCCGAGCACCGAAGTCAACTTGGACACATCGCGTTTACCAGTGTTCATTGTTAATATTGTGTTTACAGGTAATATGTATATAATATAATATTAAAATTAACGACAAAGGGCACCGATCACATCCGAAATAGAATTGATGCATATGCGTCCACCCTGCTCGCGCTGCCCAGGCCCGCACGAACCGCGTAACAGGTGACGGCGTCACATTACAATACATATTCTACGCATAACGGCACAGTATATAGCTAAAGCAGTACGGAAAATACGTACAAACATCGCCTTAAGGGCGCCATTTACATTAGCGTGGCATCCGCTGCTGCCGCGCTGCTTACGACCTAATGTGAAGGCACCCTAACAATTATCTAAGTGAACGTCGCAGTGTTGTCGCAGTATTATCCGTACTGCTTTATATATTCACTGTGATAACGGCACAGACCATAGACTTCTTAAACAATTTCAGACATAAAACAAACTATAATTCAAATGCACAATGCTCTTCATCTACGCTTGGCACGATAATTGCGCCTACGGACCAAGTTAAGATACATAAGCGACATTGTTTATTAACTTCATTATTCAACATTTTTAATCGTTTCACGACATTTAAACACGTAACACAGTGCACAGATGAGTTCTTCCAATTAATGTCTAACCCAAGTTTTATATGCGGTACTGTGCGCCACAAATACGGAATTAAACCGCATTATTTGGATAAGTCTGGATGTTTAGAAACTATTCTTTATAGGTAAGGATTATAAATGTAATCTAAGTTTTATGACTTAAATTTCGTCTGGTATTGTTTATGAAGTGTGTGGTACAGACAACTTTTTTGAATAAATTTCAATAATTGTGAACTCCGCCATTATAACAATGTTATTTTTGATAAAAAAAATTAACCTTAGCCTTAAATTAAGGCACATCAGGTTTATTTAGGTTCGATCTTGGCATACTTTTAAAAGAAGGAAGTGTTACAAGATAGGTAAACGAGTGCCTAATCGAAAATAAATGTCTTGAGAAAGTTTTGTGACGGCACATGTGCTTAAGTCGTATGTATACTCGCTGTTTATACATATTGTATAATGCGTATTACGATTATGGCTTGAGAGCGCGTTGCTGTGGCTGCGGACGCACCACGATTGCTACAGATGGACAGGCAGACAAACTAAACATAGTTGTATATTATACAACTCAAATCGTGCTGTATTGTATCACTAAGAAAAGGCCGTCAACTCAGTACAATCGTCAATGTTCATACACATTATATACGATATTATAAATACATATAACTACACATACTTAGTTAGTTACACTTCAGATGAAAGTATCACGTTTTCACCGCCGCGACGCCGCGTCGTCCGTCGCCCGGCGCCTACCTTTTCCATTGGCATTCCAGTGGCATTTCATTAGCATTCCTTTTTTAAATTCGATTGGCAGGGCGACGGGCGGGCGGATCGGGGCGACGGCCGTACCAATAGCACCATGAGGGGCGCGGGGCGCTTTTCTTGTCCATATACACTTTCCATAAACATATCTTTCACGTAACAATTCTTAATAACATCATTAACTTACTCTTATAATATATTACAATACACCCATATTACCAATTTCAGAAAATAAAAATAACAAATTTAACAAATGTAGGAGGCATACAAAAGGCTTCCGTCAAGAACAAACGGGATGTGTTCATCAATGGGTATATTTTAACAAATGAAATGGAGTATCAAACGCCTCGTTCGGCAATCAATTGGGTAATAATCAATATTATTTTATTACAATAGTTAGTAATATCATTTGATATGAAACAGTGCAGTTTATAAAATATTAACCATCACACCTTTACAGAAACCCTCTCATGTAAACTTTAATAGAAAAAACATTTAATTTTATTGTTCTCGCTTTGTATTCATAAAATACTTTCAAATGCAACAACTTCTTAGTCTTAGGTTATAAACATTTTTTTTTTCAATTTGTTAAACATTCAATTGACTCATTTATCAACGACAAAAACCTACAAAAATATAATATTATAACAGTAGCACGAGTCAAGTAGAGTACGGAAATGAGGTCCGGAGTCCGGGTGAAGGGAGGGGAGCGAAATGTGGAGGAAAGCGTCGCGCCGGCCCGGATTAACTCAAACCTACCCATATTGGCATTCGGCACGTGACGCAATCGGACAACTAAAAAATATAAACTTTTAAAAATGTTAACAACTACAACCGTAATGAAAAGAGACTAATACCATCTAAACTACGGAATCTACTTACTATAAGTAAAACTAGTATCTAATTACTCATAACGAAAGTATACTGTTCGCTTTGCTCTCTAAGGAAATGACAAAGGGTCTACTCGCAGGCGGAGCTACGAAGCAAGACAGTTCCGAAAAAGGGGACGGACAGGAGCGAAGTCCACAGTGGTAACAACATACTTAAGAATCCGGAGAAGCGTCGAGGGTCCGGTCGAAGCCCCATTACAACTACCTATGTACAGACGCGGCCACTTGAGCAAACTTGCGATACATATTATAAATATTTAACAACATTAACTTAACATAGAACAGCCCGCACCCAATCGAGTCGCGGAGAGCCGCCAGTCGTCAGTCGCCACGCGACGCACGCTCTGGACGAGGTTATTTCAACAAATATGTATAATATTATTTCAAAGACAACCATTTTCCATACAATTTGGTCAGTACGCTATACGTCGCGTCGTTGTAACCCTGCTCAGTGAAGGTATTTGAGACGAGACGACGATAGATAAGATGTACACTGTAGGAGGGCTTTGGTTAACATTTACCTATTAAACTAAGTAGGTACGCTTACGGTAACTGCAACATTCATTATATCTACCTAAGACAGACATTAGAAGCAAACAAATGATCACAAATCATCACTAAACTAAACGGAAAACTGTGGGTGGGGTTCGGAGTGACAGATTGAGATACCCACAGGATCTTTTAAAAGACAATAAAGTTTAGGTGGGAAAATTAGAAACGGAGGGGCGTAATCCATGATCACGCACAGACCGTTAAGAGGATGGATAGGATTGTTATTTTAGGAGGGATCCAATTAACATCTAGTTACAATCATATTAAAAGCATTGTACAAATAACAGTCCGGAGACGGCGACGTCGTGAAGCGCCGAGTGTGCGCCCGCGCAACCTGTAACAAATAGGTAATACTATATTTTATTCGTAGCTAGCCATTAAGGTCAGCGATTACAAAAAAAAATATTCTACAATTGCGAGAAATGTAATTCGTAAAATTGTTTTAAAAAAAACTATAAACATATTATACTCGTATTTTAAAAATCCTAAAGAGAATTTTATCTATACTAATATTATAAAGAGGAAAGATTTGATTGTTTGTTTGCTTTGAATAGTCTCCAAAACTACTAGACCGATTTGAAAAATTCTTTCACTAGTATATTATAAACAGCAACAGCTAGTATACTATAAATCCCAAACAGATTATTTTATTTTTTAAATTCGACGCAATAAAACTATCAGGTATGTTTATTAGGAAATTATTATATTACCTTATATATTTATTAAATCTTCATATTTTAATGTAAGTAATTATAATAAAATCAATGGCCATAAATTGACTGGTTCTTTGCGTTAAAAGGGTGTTTTAATCGCCTCAATTGAGTCTTTATATAAGGGCTGACCGAATTTTTGATATTTGGTTTGGGTGACCTCGTCTTGATAGGCATACGTACATAACGTGTGGCGTGTTTGTGCTATGCATGCGGGCTGGTAATGGTGGTGGGAGCGAACCGCCTATACGTCCGCGAATTTTGACAACTTCTCACGCAGTATGTGATTCTCCTTCTTTAACAGCTCCACTTCTTGCCGAAGTCCCATGTTCTGAAATACCAAAAATAACTGTATAAGGAACTGAGAGAAGTGAAAAGAACATAATACGTACATCCTACTAATATTATAAATGCGAAAGTTTGTGAGGATAGATATTTGTTACTCTTTCACGTAGAAACTAGTAGAAACTGAACGGATTTGGATAAAATTTGGCACAAAGATAGTTTATTGCCTGGATTAACATAAAAAATTTTTGTTTCCCAAGGGATCGTCAAAAATATTTAAAAAATTTGACTGTAGCCTTGCGGCGCCACCGGTGGATTTTTTTTGAATCAGCAACTTCGTTTTCTTTTAGTCATTCCAGTTTTCTGCATATATAGCACCGTTTGGGTTATAGTAATGTGTAACAGTAACCCAGTACAGTTTGTTATTTGGTATTCTTTCTAGATCGTTAGTCTTCTAAAACACGCGGGATGAGATTTTAAAAACAAATTGTGAGTTACTTATTTAAAAGCAAAACATGAAATTGTAAGGACTCATGCCCGTTTTCACCAACAGTCACCAAAAGTTAGAGATCATATAACGTGGGCCATTCACGGCAGTCACATTGACAAACCTGCATGAAGCGCCGGACTGCAAGGCGAATTGCCGTGAATGGCCGGCTAAAATAGAAGTCTGTTGGTGCAAACATGCATTCCAGTCCCAAATTTGAAGCTGCATCCGTATTTCAGCAGGTGACGGTGTTTAGTCTAATTCTACACGTGGAAAATGTCTAAGGTAGCGCCATGTTTAGGTACCTCTTTTTCTAAGTATCCGGCGCGCAAGGCGATCTGATTCTCCTTCATGCGGCGCGCGTCGCGTGAACGCTTCGCGGCCATGTTGTTCTTCCGTCGACGAGCCCAGTACTTGTCGTCTTTCAGGTCATCGGGCACGAACTGCAAATCATCGCGCCTTACACTCACACTCATTCAGGCCAACCCTCTTTTTTGCAATACTGGATTCTATATTCAACTACTCTCAACACCATTGTGTTAATTTTTAATACTATTTACAAGTTAGTAAAATGTTTGAAGCGTTATAAAGCATGGCTTGTCTGTGAGTGGGTGTTTCTGTTTGTGTTTCTGTTTATGAAATAGAAAAACTAATAATTAAAATTCTTACTAGGGATAGCTAACGGGAAATATACCTTCTAAATTACTCATCTAGCGCAATATTTCCTTCTTCCAGAAGAATCCTGCCAGCCTTCCCGAACCAACCAGGATATACATGTCATGCAACCGAACATCTTATGATACAAAGCAGGTGAGCTGGTACATACAAACACCTAAACTCTCTTTTAAAAACAGTAACGATCGCAACAAGGGATTTGAAGATATCAAGATGTAAACTGAAATTACAACTCTTCGGAAAAAAATGTAAAATTCTACTCTATAGATATGCATAACTTACACTGCACCGTCACAAAAATTTTAACGCAGCCAAGAGTAACTACTAGAGAACATCAAGAAAACAGCATATATCACACCACGATGCCCCATACATTATAATATTAAGCACACACAACTGCTCTGGGTTTCGTCTGGCTACTATATCACCGAATCACCGATATTCAATGACTAAGAACAGAAATGATGCTTTAGTAAAATCAGTACAATCAGGAGAATTATACCAACAGTTCCATAGCGGCGCTATTCTCACCCTCAAGGCTGTCGAATAGGCGCCTTTCTCAAGGAGGGGGATGTTAGGGTTTACAACATCCATGATCCACTTAGAGAAGCGTCATCACCCTGAGACTGCTTTGTCCGACTGATTGGACGACGCGGATTTTTTTCTCCGTTGGTTCGATTGATAGGACAGAACATGGGTGGCTGTCGAGAATCGTGACACCTATAATGCACTTGGGATTGCCCAATCGACATGGGTGGTTCGCAATTGTTCATAAAAAACCCGCACTTAAGAAATATACATTTTAAGAAATTTTTCGGGAAGTTGAATCACCACACATCTGCCCCGAGGGCCACCATAGAAACTCCGTTCAGAAAACGTTCAAGACACATTTGGTACAACATCGACTGGTGTCAATATGTTTTCAGTTATAGGATATTTTTTGTATTTTTTAATTAAATAAATTCTAAGTAAAATCGTATTTCTTTTACATCTTCGGCTGCCGCCCTTCAAAGGACATCTTCCTTTACATAGTAATTAGGTAATTTTCCGCGTCTGTCTGTATATCCACAAAACCCTCGTAAGCCACGCAACGGATTTTGATGCGGTTTTCACTAATTAAAAAGAGGGATCAGCAAGGAAGATTTTTATATATATTATAATTTGCAGAAAAAAAATGCATCCGCGCCCCCCAAAAAATTGCATAGTTTTCCAAAGAAATTCCACAGGCATTGCATTTTTTGAATTTTCTTTAGTAAAAGAAGAAATATACATTAGTATCTTAATCATATCAGCCATTATGCTGAGTTGGATCAACGGTAGACCAGACATAATTATCCTGTAAATAATCATCTGTCTTGTAGACCAGAGCCTTTAAACATACAACCTTTATTATTTTAATTTTAAACTGGTAATCTGACAAATTTAAAACATCATCTGGTATTTTTTAACTTTCTTATCGTCACAACATTCCAATCTTGAAATACGTTATAACAATTTATATAGTCTTAATTTACTTATCATCATGCACCAAACATATACACGTGAGTTTAATCAAACATTTTCCTTATTATCTGATTAAAATCAGAGAAACATTCATAAGTTAAGTTGGATCCTGTGTTTTCTCTATTAATATAATTTACGAAAGATCGTACACAAGTACACTTTCTTCTTGTATGTGCAAGGACTTCTGTTGGATGTCGTGGCTTAAGGTTTATTATCAATGGAGAATTATTATCAATTAGCATATGTGGGTGACCAAAATATACAGGTCCCAGAAATAATGGATAACCTTGCACGTACTTGTAGACAAAGGTAAAGTACCCCTACAAACTGCTTTTATTTTTTTTATATTTGCACAGAATTTTGAGTTATACTGTTTTTAATTTTTTTTTTTTTCAATAAATCCACTTTTTATCATAGTTTTGCATACAACAGTCGTAAACCGTCTATTATTTCATATTTTTTTCTCTAAAACTATTGTGAAACAGTGGATCTGATGATCACACATATCACAATATTTAAGATACACATTTTTCAAAAAACTACTTTGAAAAATAAAAAACAGCAACTCACATTTAACTCCAAAGTTTGAGCACCTCTGGTCTAAAAAAAATGTATGAGTGCCTAACTGGCAACTTAGCTCAAAGTTGGCCTATTAACTGCAGATTCTAAAATGGTAAAATACGTGGTGCTTATTATTCATAATAAAAAGTTATTGTTACATAAGTGTCATATCAGCCTCTTTTACCACATAGGAAAAAATATTTAATTTGAAGATGAGACTGAGTGATGACTTCATAGAGTCCAAATTACTTGTTTATGTACCTGCCTAGTATTTCTAAATTTATTTTGATATTCCCTCCTGCTCTTTCTGCACATTAGATAGAATTACTTCATTTGTACCATTTGTGAAAGAGGTGGAAAGAGACGCTGCCTTTTACAGACTTTAACTGACTCTACCTACGAGTGCAGTGAGCGGGTGCGAAATTTTGCCGGGAAATCTCTGGGATGCAATGCTTGTACCCGCGTCAAATAATAGAGTTGAAAAAAATAATAGGGTTTTTTTTTTTTCAAATTCTATGGACGGTCGATTTTTCGATACCCGTTTATCGTGTAGGTAATCACACGGGTTAATGTTTCATCATCTAGATTTCATCATCTAGACGGGTTCATCGTCTAGACCAGGGATTCCCAAAGTGGTCGATATCGACCCCTTGGGGTCGATATCGGTTTCCTAGGGGTCGACATAAACGAAAAGTGATTTTGGGGGTCGACGAGGTCTAAAAATCGACCCCTATTATATTAACACAAGTTCTTATTTAAAACTTTCAAGATAGGTAAGTAGGTAGTTACTGTATTGTTTATGTTGTGTTACGTGTATTAAGAATAATTAATATTTTTGTAGGAAATAATGTTCCAGGAATGTAAAGTTTCAAGTTCGTACAAGATGAAAAACTCGGCAAGTCTATGTGGACAAGTTTGTGCAAGATTGAGTTGGAGCGTACGTCTTTCAGCGGCGTTTTGACTTGCTCTCTATTTGACGATAAAGTGCTTATCACACTATTCAATTTGAACGATTCCTATTTAGGAATCTAAGTAGTGAGCTCGTGATCACACTACGCTAAATTGATTTCTAAATCGAAGATATAGAGTTGAAAATGGATAAACTCTTAATTGAATCCAATCTGTTCTAACTGCGATCACATCTTCCGATTTCCTAAATTGGAATCGTTCAAATTGAATAGTGTGATAGCGGCTTTACGCGAATTAAGACGAACGAATTCATGATCAAGTCCAAACATGTTCCTGATATTTTACTATTTAACGAGCTTGCATTTAGGTTGAAAGTTCATTTGCGTTTTGAAATTCGTTGGAGCTTGAACGATAAAAACTCATATAGCTAAGTACTCATTTATTTCAAGAGATTACAAACTTATTACAAAGCTAAATTAAGTGAAGTAAAGTGACTGAAAAAGTGTTAAACACAACATACAACATATTTTAAATAGGTATGTATAATTGTATTTGTAAAAATTACTAACACTTAAGTCTTTGGTTTTCGTTCTTATTCTACCTAATTACCTAATACGAAGTTTCTATACCTAATTACCTACTGTAGTTACTTCCCAATATAGGTATCAAAGTTTATCAAAGAGTAAGTCAGTAATACTTAACAAGAATCCATTAACTGAGTGTGATAAAAATAAGATAGTGTGCAAATTTAACAGTTTATTATTGTTTTTTATTTAGGTTCCTTATTTTTTTGTTTGCAGAATTACTGAAAGTTTTATGATGGCGGACACGAAAAAAAAATGCAGACAATACAGTTTGGACTACTTGAAGTTCGGATTTATTGCATCTCCATCAAATCAACACTTCCCGATGTGTCTCATATGTGAAAAAGTATTTAGTAACGATGCCATGAAGCCTTCAAAAATGGATGACCACTTATCAAGAGTACATGCTAACAAAAAAAGTAAGCCCTTGTCATATTTTCAAGCACTGAAAGAAAAACTAGACAAAAGGCCATCCATAGGATCGATGTTTGCGTCATCATCTATTCGAGACAATGATGGTTTACGAGCGTCCTATAATATATCTTTACTAATAGCGAAGTCGGGGAAACCCCATACAATTGGAGAGCAGCTTATCTTACCAGCCATTGCGGAGGTCCTTAACAATGTATTGCACAAACCCGCACATGATATTTTAAAGAGAATACCTTTGAGCAACAACACCGTTCAGAGACGCATAGATGAGATGGGACGCGATGTGGAAAACATTTTATGCAAGTTCTTACAGACCCGCAGATTCTCTCTCCAGTTGGACGAGTCTACATTACCCGGCAATGAAGCTCTATTGTTAGGATATGTTCGATTTATCAAAGATGAAAATATGTGCCAAGAACTGATTTTTGCTGCATATTTAGAGACTGATACTAGAGGAGAATCGATTTTTCAGGCCGTGGAACATTTTTTTACTGATAAAGCTATTCCATGGAAGAATATTGTTTCTGTTGCGACTGATGGTGCACCGTCTATGGTTGGTCGTCATCGTGGCTTTATAGCTCACTTAAAGCGACAACTGCCTGATGTACTGGTTATTCACTGTGTGATTCACAGGCAGCATTTAGCAGCAAAAAAGCTGAGTCCTAGATTGCATAAGTCTTTACAATATGTAATAAATGCTATCAACAAGATTCGAAGCAATTCTTTGAACTCTCGGTTATTTGCTCAACTATGTGACGAAAACGACGAAGTCTTTACTCGGTTACTTCTGCACACTGAAGTTCGCTGGCTATCAAGAGGCTCTTGCTTAGAAAGATTTTCAGCCCTTTTTGAATCTGTGTTGGAGTTTTTACAAGAAAAAGATCCGAATTTGAAAGAAAATCTGAACAATTGTAAAACAGATATTTATTACTTGACTGATATCTTTGGAATGTTCAACAAAGTTAATTTGCAACTACAGGGTGATGATCTTAACTTGATTAAAACAAAATCAATAATATCGGCCTTCGTGGGTAAACTAGTTCTTTATAAACAAAATTTAGGCAGAAAAGAATATTCGCAGTTTCCGCATTTGTCAAAATTACCAAAAATGCTTCAAGATGATGACATTTTATTATATGTTACTCACTTGGACGCATTACACAAGGATTTTACGGAGAGGTTTGATGATCTTTTAAATTTACAAATTCCTCAATGGATAATAAATCCGTATAACACCACAGCCATAGAAGAAGCCAATGTGATAATGCAAGAAGAGTTGATTACCATCAGCACAGACGAAGAGCTTAAGCAAAAGTTCAACCAAGGCTATCAGAAGTTCTGGTTGCAACGCAAAATTGAAACACAGTATCCTACATTGTGGAACATTGCTGAAAAATACCTTATCGCTTTTCCATCATCATATCTAGTTGAAAAAAGCTTCAGTGTGGTAACAAACATTTTGACAAAACAAAGAAACCGTTTGAAAATCAACGAACGTGGAGATTTAAGGCTGCAACTCACTAATATTGAACCGGATGTAGCTAGATTGGTAGATAGTCACCAGGTTCATCCATCGCACTGAATGTTTTATTTTCTCTTTGCGAATTAATAGTTTTTAAAATATAATTTCCTACCAACTTAAGATGCTTTATGTATTAATTTGTAATAATTATAAATTAAACTTGATATTTACTGAATTGGATTGTCTTTTTATTTTGTTAAATTTTGACGAGAAAATGAAATCAACTTCACTCACTTAACCAAGTGCAAAGTTTTCTAATTGGCACCTTAGTACCTAGGTATTTTGTACCAATAGGAAAAAACTAAAGATAGACTAAGATAGATAGCTGCTTTAAGTTAGCGGACCATTATGAATAAGGGGGTTGGTCTTAAAAGTAGGTAATTTGACCATGGGGGTCTGAGGTAACAGTTCATTGTTGAAAAGGGGTCACTTGTCCAAAATAGTTTGGGGAACCCTGGTCTAGACGTTAGTGATGTTCTTCGTGAGCGCCGCCAATCCATTTACCAGGTATCCTACCTTCTCCCTGGGAGGTCCGGTAAAATGGGGGGCATAACGGGGGAGGGTGCTGGTGCGTTAATGCTCAGGATCCTCATGCCAATAAAGACCGCCGCAGAGTTTTAGTGGATATTCCTCCCTCTTTAGGGGGAAGGGGAGCCCTACATAACCGCACCGTCTCCCCGTGCGACGTGTGTATGCATAACGCATTTTACAGCGTTAAAAATAGGTATCCTTCAACATAACAGGCGTGCACTCTCATTAACACACGGTAATCCGGATGCTACACTCATCCGGATACACTATCCGGATAATCGCTCACTACACTCAAGTCAGTTAGTTACTCAGTCAGTTAAAGACTGTAAAAGGTAACGTCTCTTTCCATCTCTTTCACAAATGGCACAAATGACGCAATGTGTGATTTAATGTGCAGAAAGAGCAGGAGGGAATATCAAAATAAATTTAGAACAACTAGGCAGGTACATAAACAAGTAATTTGAACTCTATGAAGTCATCACTCAGTCTCATCTTCAAATTAAATATTTTTTCCTATGTGGTAAAAGAGGCTGTCATGATACTTATGTAACAATAACTTTTTATTATGAATTATAAGCACCATGTATTTTACCATTTTAGAATCTGCAGTTAATAGACCATCTTTGAGCAAAGTTGCCACTTAGGTACTCATACATTTTTTTAGACCAGAGGTGCTCAAACTTTGGAGTTAAATGTCAGCCGCTGTTTTTTATATATTTCAAAGTAGTTTTTTGAAAAATGTGTGTATCTTAAATATTGTGATATGTGCGGTATCATCAGATCCACTATTGTATAATAGTTTTAGAGAAAAAAATATGAAATAATAGACAGTTTACGACTGTGGTATGCAAAACTATGATAAAAAGTGGATTTATTGTAAAAAAAATTAAAAACAGTATAACTCAAAATTCCGTGCAAATAAAAATAAAATAAAAGCAGTTTGTATGGGTACTTTACCTTTGTCTACAAGTACGTGCAAGGTTATCCATTATTGCTGGGACAGCCTGTATATGTCCAGCAGTGGACGCTTATGGGCTGACAATGGCGATGAAGAAATCAAGCACCGTATGTTTTACACAAATTTCGTAAAACAGATGCGAAGCATGTATACAAAAGGACAGTCCTTGATCCTTTTCAGTTAAATTTTGATGTTTAACTTAACACTTAATATTTAAACTCAATATAAGCTCAGAAAAGTACATGTACTCTATAGGTTCAGATATGATTCCTAAATACACGAATGCAGTTCGTGACAACGGAGTCCGGTTAGATATGTATTGATTGGGGTTGGTAAAAAAGTAATTTCGGTTTTTTTATTAGGTAAAATAAAACTCGATTTTTGCTATAAAAATAATAATCAATTAGTACGTGATACAATTAATTGTTTTGCAATCTCTTGCAATAGTTAAACGATGTTCGATTCAACTATAGCTTTTATTTTGCCATCGTCAATTTCAGTAGGTTGCCCACAACGTTGGACATCTTTCAGCGAAAATTCACAGAATGAAATTTTTTGAACAAATTATGAACGTGTTAAACAATCAACAAACATCCTAAACTTCACATATTATTTTTTGATGAACCTCAGCCGGTTTCTTGCCTTTATGAAAATAAAAAAGTGAATGTGTTGAAAATGCTTACTTTCCACTCGATGTTAAGCTTGTCCATAAACTGACAGTTGTAAACTAAATTTAACGAAAATAATTTCTATAACAACCTAGCTACCAAATTTTGAAAGAATAAAAATCTAAAATTGACAAAAGTACCTACAACGAAACACAAATCACTATTTAGGTACTAGCGCAAACCGAAGGAACTTTCTTGCCAACTCAATAAGTACGATAAGGATCTAAACAGAAGTGTACGCGCTCTGTGTTATGTGTTTACGAAAAGAAGCAGAAAGATTCAAATGCGTTACAATCAAAAAGCGAAGGTTAAAATAGCGAAGATAGTTGGCGTTTTCGAGATTTTTTCGTGTGTGTATGTGGTAGTGTGTATTTGTATGTGTGTAGCGTTTGCTAGGCCGCTCCCTAGTAGCAGCATGCGGCTAGGAATGATCAGCGCACTAACTTCATTTACCTGTTTCCGGGACTTCTTGATCATGGGCTGTGGCTTGAGCTCTTCGTCGGAGAAAGCGCGAGTTCGAGGATCGAAGTCACGGCCGGAAGATGCCATAGAAAACGCTGAAACGTAATAATTGAATATGTAGGGAAAATAGATTTAATGTGCGATTTATGTGGCGGGGTCATAAACCTACTTTAAATAAAAATTGTTAATAAGTGTTCAAAACTACAAAACTCATTTATCTAAAAGACTGATTTCATAAGAATTGTATGTTCAATAAGTCCATAGAAAATATAGATGGCGCTCGTCATCGCTAATGATCTGTTTTCAGTAAGCGTCAAGTTTCAGCCATATTCAATGCCTTTTTAATGTCAGTTTTTAAAAAAACCTTTTTTTTATTGAAAAACAAATATGGAAAAGTGAATTTCGAGTAGTGATTAAATGTTCCTACTTGAAAGGCCCCAAAAAGAAATTAGTCGATTTGGATACATTTCACGGCAAATAAAAAATTAATTGTTTAAAAGTAAAATTAAAAAAAAACCAAGAAATTGGTTTTTACCTTTTTCTAAGGACTTATTGGCTACCCTTGTTGGTTCACGACATTTCGTATAATGAGGAGTGTAAAAATGAGAAATATAGAGATGATACTTACTAGAGTCGGCGGGTGAGAGCGGCGGGTTGATAGTGTCCGGGCTCATGCAATCGGAGGGCGATGGTGAACGCTCCCGCTTGGTAACCGGTGCCTGCAACCCGAGCGCCAGCCCTGCTCCAGGCCCGAAGGCCGAGGGGCCGAGATGAGCGCTTCCCAACGCCTCTCCAGGCATGCCATTCTCCGACAGGAACTCGTCTAGGTCCACGTACTGCAACACGTAGGGTAACCACGCGTCATGACATGTCGCGCGACCGCGTACACGCGACGGGCGTGCGTTGCGGTTAAACGCTGCCATCATCACGCTAAGCCTTCAAACTATCGCATTGCTGATTCGCTTTACTCAATTGTTCATTGTAAAATTTAATAATTGTATAACGATACAAAAGCGGGAGAGGGGAGATGGATAGGAGTCGGTGCTTGCGGGCGGACAAGAAGCTACTTTATTACCTAGTGCGAGCATTACGTTAGGAAGCCGGTTAGAGGCGCACACACAACACGCAGTAGGTAATAGAGTGGCGATTACTGACTTCTTGTACCTTGAGATCGGGGTCGTAAGGCAGCGTCTTGTCCCAGAGGTTCGGGCCGAGAAAAGCGGCCTGCGCTTCCCACAGCTCGTTGTCATCTTTCTTGTCTTCGAGAGTGTCCTTAGTGTTGACTGACTTTCCTGTAACAAGAAGGACGACAGCCCGGTCATTGCGAGCCCACGCCCCTCGCGGCGCCAGCCAACCCAGACTACTGCGAGCGGGCTCGGGGCGCTTCTTCCACAAATCTCAGGCTAACCCTGGACAACCCACACACAAAACAAACACGTCATCGTACGGTTTGGTTTCCCGAGTGCGGCCGGTAGTGTTGCCAGCGTTATCCTGGGACAAGTAGGAAAATTTCACAGAAAAATACAACAGTAACGATTGGTGACTCTAAAATGAAAATTTCTTATTACACATGAGTTAATCGCAGAGCGTTTAACGGCGCACATGAACATCGCAAGAGCAATTAAAAAAAAATACACCTTTCAGTTTTGTTGAAGATTATCAATTAAGTAAATAAATTAAATTTAAAAGAATGTAGTAAATATAATAATAAAAGGATTCTTATAATATATTAAGTGTGGCGACAAGTCGTTTTAGTTAGTTTACATAGTTACTAACAGCAGTTAGTATTGATTACACATTGCAAAATATAAAGTGTTATATTTCATATTAATTTCTATGTAATATATGTAGTATTTTTATATAACATATAATATTGAACTGTCGTAAAACGAACAATCATGTGACCTTGACCTACCACCCTAAGACCCTTTCTTGAGATTTTTTTTTTAATTTATCCTCAGATATTGGAAATTAAAAAATGTTAAAAATTGCTTTATCTAGTTAGGCTCCTATTATTTATTCGCCCCAGATGCTTAAATCACTGTTAGAACTATTCACCAACTTAAGTAGACGATGTTTATAGAGTTTTCTGACAAGGTTGTGTATAATTAAAATCTAAAAATACTGGGACCATTATTTTCTGTTTTTAATTATTTGTATTTTTCCAAGCCAGACTTTAAATTTTACCGATAATCATTCATAATGATTTTAATCAGACTTAAAACTAATATAACAGGCTTGATTAAAAATATAATAAAAAGAAAATTAAATTATAAATACACATATTTTGTATTTATCAAAAATTAATGACTTGGGGCATAAAATTGGCTACACCGTCCGTATATATATTTTCATTGCTCTGGCTGGCTCGATTTTCATGCCACTAACTATGTTGTAAAGAAAGAAAGAAAGAAAGAAAGACATTTATTCGCTGCACGAAGGCCATTAACATAACATTGCATAAGAACAGAAACAACAAAAAGAAAACTGACACAAGTAAATTAATAAAATAGACAGGCAATATGTGTTTGTCCTCGCGGCAGTGAATCGGATACTGGCTCAGCATTGTGCCGAGTTACTAAGCAGGCACTTATAGCGCTGATTTTCAGCCAACACCGTTTGACTCACGCGAACGCCATATAGATATATAAGCCATTGGCGTATACCATAAGCTATTGGCGCAACTACAAAACAAGGTTATGGGTTGACTAGCAAAAGATAAACCATGACCATGGCATCATCTGCAATAAATTTAAGATAACCTCCTCAACTCTCTTGTGAGTCGACTAGGATTGCTGCATCAAATGGTACTTGTATCGATAACATCTTTTTTAACATAATGCCAGTTAATAAATCAATAATTAATAATTTAGATTCGGATCACTCTGGTCAATTAGCAACTTTTGAAAGGTACACGATGAACTACAGTATAAATGAATTGACATTAGTACCTACCTATTACCAAAAAAAGACTAAATACTTTAAAAACAGTAATGAAGCGAATAATATGTTTAACCAAGTTTTTGACATATTGATTGCTGAAATCAAGAAATTTTTCACACCTAAAACAGTAGTTTTAAATGGTCGTATGAGTTTTAGTGATTGGGCTACTACAGGTATAAATGAAAGTAGACAACGCTTATTTGAACTCTACGAAGAGAGAAATTGAAATAAAAGTGCAGATTTTCATGAATTTGTTAAAAAATATTCAAAATTATTTAGACGAGTATGTATCGATGCAAAATCGATCTACTTGAAACAACATAATAATGTCCTCAAACAAGATTAAAACTATTTAGAATATCATCAATAGTGAAACTGGAAAGTCAGTAAAAAGCAAACAGGATTTGGAGCTAATTTTAAATTTGAAAATTACTTTACTTCTGTCCCGTTGGTCACTACAAGGCACCTTAACTCCTCCCCTGGTGTCGCATTAGCATTCTTAAAAGCGAGTGTACCGGAATGTACCACTGATTTTAAATTTCAATCTATAGGGCCTATTGACATTTAAATATCTTTAAAGCAGAAAAATACGGCAGATCTATGGGGACTGTTTGTTAAAACAATAAAAACAGTAATTAACGTTTGGCTCCTCATTTAGCAGTTAACCGTAGAAGGAATCATGATCATGTTAACTCGGCGATGTCTAAGGATATTGATTGGTTTAATGTTAATAATCTTTTGTTGAACAATAAAAAGACAAAATGTAATAATAATAATAATAATAATAATAATAATAACAAATCAGACACGCAAAATTTAAGTGAAGATAATAACTAAAGAAAATGAAACTGCGAAAAAGACGACCCGTAGCGGATGGAAGTAGCGCACGCCCCCCACCACAGCCCGTCTCGTCGTCTCCGTGCTCAACGGCGGAGGAATTTTTGACTGCCGACGACAAGAGCACGTCGAGTGACGATGACGGGCCGAAGCCGTCTTCGCCGCCACCACGACCTGCGCGACGAGGACGACCTCCGCTGCCGGCACGCTTGGGGCCTGCGAGGCAAGCTGCCTCGCGCCCGGCCCCCGCTACCGGTGGTGTAGTGCGCCGCATGCGATGGACTCAGTCCATAAATGAAAACTGCATGCGCGCCTATTACGGGGCTACAGAAGGGGGAACTAACCTGACTGCGTACCGAGCCAGGATGCTGTCTCTGTTTCAGGCCCTTGAACCAGCCGTCACCGTCTCCGCGCAACGACTGTCGGATCAGGTGCGGGCTATCCAACGGTGCAAGCTGTTAGACGAGTCCTCACTTGATCGGCTACGCCTGGACTCACTGCCTGTTCGCGTAGCTACCACATCGCCCGTGATCTCAGATGCTACGCTGCCGACATCGGAGCCTACTAATCATCCATCATCGGCAGCGATGCCTAGGGATCGCGTTGACGAGGCGGAAGGTTGCGCAAATATGCAAGTAAGTACCGAGGTAAAAGAGCAATTGAGGAGGGCTTTGGAAGAGACGATTTTGAGATATCATGCCACACGTGAATGTAAACCGCGCTTACCACGTTTGCCCGCGAATAGACGTAGCTTTGCCTTAATGGGAGCCATGAACGCTTTGCTGGTTCCGTACATAGAGACCAGCAAAGATCTAATTGATACGCACTCGATACTATACTGTGGAGCTATCGCGGTATGTCAAGTTGCTCACGTCAGATTCCCGGAATCTGACAAGGCTCCGAGACGTGCCGCGGGAGCTCCGACGTGGCAGATACGTATCGAGAAGCGTATCGACTCGTTCAGAAATCTCATTGCAAAGTTGCACTGTTTCAGGAACGGAAACCATCGACCTCGGGTCATGCGTTTCGTGACACAGGCCTTTGCAGACACAGGCATCAAACCTAAAGACTATATGACCTGTGTCACTGAACGCATTGACTTCCTGAAACAGAAAGTCTATGCGTGGGCAAACAGAATTCGCCGATACAAAAAACGTGTGGACAGATTTCATCAGAACCGCCTCTTCCGAAGTGACCAAAGGAAGGTGTACAGGCAATGGGATGGAGCCGATACACGTGTGGACGCTGAACAGCTACCAGATGCAGACGCTATGAAAAATTTTTGGCGTGGCATCTGGTCGGTGTCCGACGAACACACCGAGGGCGATTGGATAAACATTGTCAAGCAGACGTGTGAAACCATCGAACCCATGGGGGTTGTTACCATCAGCCCTCATGACGTTAGCTGTGCTATCCAAACGGCCCAGAACTGGAAAAGTCCTGGACCGGATGGATTGCACAACTTCTGGATTAAGTGGTTTCGATGCTCACATGAATGTTTGGCAATGCAATTTCAAAAAGCCCTCGACCTCGGTACCCTACCTTGTTTGTTGACAACTGGCATCACCTTCCTGCTCCACAAGTCCGGTAGTACCACGGAAGCTAAGAACTACAGACCCATTACATGTTTACCTACGTTATACAAGCTGCTCACATCCATTCTGAGATCAAAAATTAATAAGCACATCGATTCTAATAACATTTTGGCCTCAGCTCAGAATGGATGTCGAGTTGGGTCCCGTGGTACTAAGGAGCTCCTCCTCATAGACATGACCATTTGTCAAAGAGTTAGGCGGAACAGAGGAGCTCTGTCCACAGCCTGGATTGACTACAAGAAGGCCTATGATTCAGTGCCCCATTCATGGCTGAGAAGGATTCTGGAGTTGTATAAGATTAATCCAACTCTGAAATCCTTCTTAAGTACATGCATGGCGCAGTGGACCACAGTTCTTCATCAACCGGGCAGTCGAGGGAGTGTCTCTGGCCTACAGGACCAGATAAGGATTAAGCGAGGCATCTTTCAAGGCGACAGCCTGAGTCCACTTTGGTTTTGCCTAGCGTTGAATCCTCTTAGCACATTGCTTAAAGATTCAACTCTAGGCTGCCGGTTACGGAGAGAGGGAGAGGTCATTTCTCACCTACTGTATATGGATGATCTCAAATTATTCGCACCAAAACACCAAGATCTAATGGAGTTGCTGAAAATAACAGAAAATTTCAGTAACTCTATAAAGATGGAATTTGGTACGGATAAGTGTGCGGTCATGCATATACAGCGGGGTAAAGTTGTAAATTCTTCCAATTTACAACTTAATGATGTGATGACCTTTAAATCTCTTTCTGAAACCGAAACCTATAAGTATCTTGGTATGTCACAGTCATTGGGTATCGTTGACAGGGACATGAAACAGATGATGAAGGATCGCTTCTTTTGTCGCCTGACAAAAGTACTTAAGAGTCTTTTGTCAGGGGGCCATAAAGTGCAAGCTTTCAACAGCTGGGTTATGCCCTTGCTAACCTACTCCTTTGGCATACTAAGATGGAGTCAGACTGAACTAGATGCCGTGGACAGAAGGGTCCGTCAACTGCTCACCACATACCGGATGTTACACCCGCGCTCGTCTGTTATGAGACTGTATATTCCTCGGAAATTGGGGGGTCGCGGCTTCTTGAATGCCAAGAACCTCCATAACCGAGAAATATGCAGCCTTAGGGAATATTTCCTTAACATTGAGTGCGGGATACATCAGGATGTTGTGGCAATTGATAGACACTTCACTCCACTCTCCTTATCTGTCGAGAACTGGCAAAAACCAATAATATTAAGCACCGAGGACCGCAAGGAGATATGGAAAAGCAAGGAGTTGCACGGGAGGTTCTATGGAGCCCTCACCGGGCCCGACGTAGATCCACTCGCTTCGGTAAACTGGCTACGCTTTGGTGACCTCTTTGGGGAAACCGAAGGTTTTGTCTGTGCAATAGCTGACGAAGTTATCAAGACGAGAAACTACCGGAAATATATTCTCAAGGACGGTACGGTCGACATATGTCGAGCATGCCACCGTCCCGGAGAAACACTGAGACATATTATTTCCGGTTGTTCTCATCTTGCTAACGGAGAGTATTTGCACAGACATAACCAAGTAGCCAGAATTATCCACCAACAACTTGCTCTTCAATATCAACTTGTAGATACCGAGGTGCCATATTATCAATACGTTCCTGCACCAGTTCTCGAAAATAGTCATGCCACGCTCTACTGGGATCGCTCTATAATTACGGACAGGACTATTGTCGCCAATAAGCCTGACATCGTGGTTATCGACCGATCTCAACGCCGGACAGTAATTGTCGATGTCGCTGTCCCACACGACGGAAACCTCGTGAAAGCCGAAAAGGACAAGTTAAGTAAGTACCTGGACTTGGCTCATGAGGTGACCGACATGTGGGATGTCGATTCGACAATCATTGTCCCGATAGTTGTTACGGCGAACGGACTCATTGCGAAGAGCCTCGACCAGCACCTCAAGAGGCTCTCACTAGATGGCTGGATCAAGGGGCAGATACAGAAGGCAGTACTCCTTGACACGGCGCGTATTGTCAGGAGGTTCCTCAGTCTGCAGCCCTAACCACCGGTAGTTTGGGCCCTGCCCCGCTACCAGCGGCAAACTAGTTTTAAGTTTTTATAATATTTATTGTTTTTATATATATATATATATATTGTAAAAATTTAAAATTAAGATAGGAAATAAATATATGTGAATAATAATAATAATTTATTTGTTGATCATATGTACATAGTAGGTATTTTAATAACATAATATATTGGATCTATATGACCTACCATTGCTGGCATACAAAAATCTTTATCTTAAATCTAATTTTGAAATGTATGAGTATTATTAAGTTATAATATTTAATATCAGCATCAATGTCAAGTATATAATTTTTAATACTAAATTTTGTCATTAAAGAAGTCATGAATGGTGTAGTAAACCCTTTCGACCAACACTGTCTTCAGTTTATTTTTAAAATCTACTATATCCTTGTTCCTTAATTCTATTGATAAATTATTATATATTTTGGACGCCATACCCAATATGCCCTTTCTTAGAAGAGCTGTTTGTCCACATACAACATCTATATTATGTTTCAACCGCACGCTTTTACTGTCAGTTTTTGTTTTGAAAAGAGGTAAGTTTGAGTGTATGAATGTTGCAACTTCAAAGATGTACAGACTAGGAAGTGTTAATATTTCGTGTTTTTTGAAATAATTTTTACAGCTGTCTGTAGGTCGCAAGCCAAATATGGCCCTTATACACTTCTTTTGTGTTTTAAATAGAGTTTGTTTGTCCGAACAGTTTCCCCAGAAGACTATACCGTACCTCAATATAGAAGCTAATAAGAATCAATATGTATTAGATTCACTTTACGAAATGTCAAACATATTGATCATAATGTACACGTAAATGGTGAAGACATTGATCTGGGTATCGGACATCGACTGTATTCTTAGGTATAAATGTAGATTCTAAACTACAATGGGGACCACACATTAATAAACTAATAGCCATTAAATTGAGTTCGGCGAGCTTACTGACGTAAATACCGCGAGGATAGTATATTTCAGCTAATTCCATAGTGTAATGACGTACTGTATTTTACTTTGGGGTAATGCTGCGGTTATAAACACTATATTTGTGTTACAGAAAAGGGCTATATTCGTGCCATCTACAAGCACGGTCCCAGGGTCTCGCTAATAGATAAGTTTAGGGAAATAAATGTACTTACTGTAGCTTCACAATACATTTTTGAAAATCTTTTGTTTGCTCACAGAAATATTATCACTTTCAGTAGAAATAGTGATGTTCATAGCTTGAATACTAGAAACAAGCATAGGCTGCAACTGCATAAAACTCGTCTCCACAAGGTTGGCAACTCTTTTATGGAACAATGTGTACGCTTCTACAACAGGCTTCCTGCTAATATACAACAATTATCTATGAATAAATCTATGAAAAACCTGTGCAAAAGGGGTTATTATAGGATTATATAAATGATGAACGTCCTTGGAGTTGAATATAGCTGAATATTATTTGAATATAGTTGAATATATATAAGTGTTATGTTATAAATTGATTGATTGATTTATGAAAAGAGCAACTGGGGGGTTTCTTGCCGAGTTCTTCCCCCTAGAAGCACCTTTCCGAACCGGTGGTAGTTTGTAATTGTAAAATAATGTTGACGAGGATAAAAGTTTTGTGAAAAACTTACATCTAATAAATGATTTATTTATTTACTAGCTGGTGCCCACGACTTCGTCCGCGTTGAAAAATATTAAGTAGCCTATCCTGTGTCCCGTACGTCCAAATATTTATCTACCAAGTTTCATGAAAATCAGTTAATTCGTTTCAGAGTTATGGAGGAACTTACATACATACATACACACAGAAAAAAAATCTAAAAATCGTCAATTTAGTTTCAGTATCATGTATAGAGCCTATAAACACGATATCTCTGAAAACAAAGTAACTTACTCCATGACCGACACAGATTTATTATTAGTATTATCACGTTAATATCGTTAATTATGGGTACGATATTTTAAAATTTATATGTTACTTTAAACATTTATCTTTTTGTCGGTTTAACATAATTTAACTCATACAAATTGAAATATGTACCAAATGTTTTTCACACGCACAAAATAACAAAAGCTTTAAATTAGTTTTTTTACAATTGTCTTATATATCGTAGTAAAAAAAAATTCTTAGATACCAAAAAAAATCAAATTTAAAAAATAATGTCCATTGGTGGACTTAACTAAGTCGTAATATTAATGTGACTTCGATTAACAATTACTATACATCGTGACAACTAATTAACAATTATTTCGCCTGAAGACTTCTTATCTTACGGATTCTTGCGACATGTCTAAAGTGTTATCTCGGGGACACTCGTTTGTGTGAATTGAGACTAAATATCAAATCGAGATAACTTCTTCCTCATTCCATTACCTACAAATATATTCATTTACAAATAGAACATTAATATTGTAACATCGAGAAATAACTATCTTGTATAGAAAATATGCAAGAAAGGATGGTTTATTAAAGGCATCGAGTTCCGCCAAAGTGTTGGTCAAAGTTTGGTAAAGTGCGGCCAAGTAAGTGTTGGCGTCGCCGCGCCAACAGCCGGTCTCACCCACCGCAAAAGATGTTTCACATCAACAAAAAATTATTTATTTAAACCAAAACTATATACCACCGCAAAACATTTCAGTTTTTAATAGACTGTTACTTTATAAAATGTCGTTTAGGTCAAAGTGAAATGAGGGTTAACTAGGGATAATTGTAATTCGTTATATGTAATTTAACGTTTTAACGATTTTAAAGTTTCATAGAGCCCTAAATTCTATTAAGTATTAGTGAACAGTGATTTTTTATCCTAACTAATATTATAAATAAGAAAGTGAGTTTGTTTATTATTATTTATTACGTCTTCATGTTATTTTGTATAGATGTTGTCAGACTAACAAGAAAGGACAGGACATAGGGTACCTTAAATCAGAAAAAAAATTCTGTTCCCGAGGGACGCGGACAAATTCCCGGGCAAAAGCTAGTAGAAATATTTCACATAAGTTTGTTTCACGTAATAAATGACATAAGTTCGTTTTATAACACATAAGTCGACAGGTTGTTCAATACTGTTAAATATCTTATCAACTTTGTAAGAGCACATTTCTCTGTAATTTTTTAACATTTATATTATACGTAGCTAAAAAGTAAACAGTAACTTCCATAAAACGTGACACTGACATCCAATATCTAATGTCATGGCAATAATAACCGCGCTATTATCAAAACATCAGCATAAAAATAGCATTGTCCCCATGTTTTAAGACATATCGGGTTGGCACAAAAGTAATGAGACACTTGGTTTACGTTTTATATTTTTTATTATTATTACAATACAAAAAGCTTAGTCAATGATGTAATCACCATTAGCATCTAGGACTTCTTGCCAACGATCCGGCAAAGTTTGGATGCCTTTCGCCCAGAACTAATGGCTGTGCCTCGAAAAAGTTGTTCAACTCCGTCTCTACATCAGAGAAATCATTAAATTGTTTACCCGCAAATTTTGTTTCAGGGCTCTAAACAAATGATAGTCTGATGGGGCGAGGTCTGGGGATATCGTCTCCCAGTTCAAGTTCTCCAGCTGTTGGCGAACGGCAGATGCGACGTGAGGTCGAGTGTTATCGTGTAGTAAAACTACATTGACTCGTCTTCGTCGTTTTTTCTTGATAGCAGCAGATAGTTTGGTGAGCTGGGTTGAATATTTGTCAGCGTTTATAGTTTCATTGTGTTAGTTCATAAAACAGCATGCCTTGCGCGTCCCAGAAACAGCAAAGGAGAACTTTTAAGCGGCTCTTGATTCAGCTTCGGTTGAGTTGGTGGCGTTTCTTCTCGAGGCAGCCAAAAAGCACGACGTGTGTCGTTCTTGTAATGAATCCATGATTCATCTCCAGTAACCAGATCAGACAAAAACTCTTTACGTCGGGGTCGCGCAAAAGTGATTGACAGATAGCGACACGGACTGCACGACTGGCGTCTGTAAGGATGTGCGGTACCCACCGAGCCAAAACTTTTCGATACCCAAGATCATGCAGATGATATTCTACAGCGTGGTGACTGCAGTTAAGTGCTTCCGCTTATTCACGAGTGGTAGCTTCTGGATTCAACTGCAGTTCGCGGCGTAAGTCGTCATCATTTAATGCGGGTGGTCGTCCTGAGCGTGGCTGACTTTCAAGGCTCCTGTCTCCTGATTTAAAACAGTCAAACCATTGGGACACAGTGGCATGGCTTGTACTTCCAGCGCCCAATGCAGTGTTGATATTGTCAGCCGCAGCCCGCGCACTGTGGCCTAAAAGTACTCGTATAAGTATAGTGTTCGAACTTGTCGCTCGTCCATTTTTCTTCAAACTGACTAAACCGATCGCGAGGGCGGCTTTATATATCCGAACATAAGAAGTACCTAGAATGTTCTACAACATACTAAAATATTATCGAAAATAATTAACTTGAAAAAGGAAATGTATAGAGTTTTGTAGAGTGTCTCAATACTTTTGTGCCAACCATATAATAATTTATTTTAACTATCATTGAATTTGAGTCATTTTTGAAACATAAGATAAACGTTGAATAGGTTCTTTCAATCAACTTTGTAATAGCGAAGAGAGTACAATAATTATGATTATTTTAGTTACATATTTAAATTCTAATTATGTAGATAACCTAACGAATTTAAAGGTTCATTATATAGCATTCGCTTGAATCATGATATTTATATTTATTTATCTCATTACTACGAAGAATTACACAAAACGATACACTATTCAAAAATAATAACTGATGTTTCATTTTTTATTTAAATCTACATCACTTGGGTAAAAAGAGAAAAAAATATATTTAACATATTTTGTAAAAAAATTAAAAATTGAATAAAAAAGAATGCGAATATTTGAATACCTAAGTTTACCGAAGTATAAATTTCTTTCGTGTACCAAAAACACAGTGCCATAGTGAAGTGGGGGATGTGTTTTTAAGCATGCGTGTTATTGTGGGTTAGGTCATTGTTAATAAATGAAGCGTAAAGTGGAAAATAATGATAGAATAACTATCGTGAGCGTGGGAGCGACACGCGAGCGCAAGTTTCCTCGTGAAAAACGGACGCGAGGGGAAGGTGCGAGGTCGGGGGGGGGGGGGCGGGCTAGTGGAGGGTGCAGGAAGCGGGAAGTAACCCACTTGTCCATGTAACGAGTACCGCCACGCTTTCCTCGCTCCCCGCCTCTGTTGCGCTGACTTACGATCGCCTGCGCCTGCGCATTGCATTGCACAACACTTACTTAGTCTCATACATAACAGAACGGTGTAGAATCAGGTGGAAGGTGTTAAGGTACGGTGGTCGCCGCCGCCACTCTCACTTTCATCGAAAAACTCGGAGAAAGCCCGCGTTCTGATGACGACATTACTACATTAGGCATTCACAATCGGTTGCGATTTGGCACAGCCCGAGAACCATAACCTACGAATGGAGCGAGCCTCATTTTGTAATTTTAAATTTTTTTCATTCGGGCCGACTTGATTTGATTTTGCCAATGACCATTATTAGCGTCTTTTAATTCTAGAGAAAAGTGTCAGAATATTGTGTGGCTATCGCACTATTCTTTATACGTCACAAAGACAACTCTCACTTTCGTTCCTCATAGAAGTAAGAGTTACGAGAAAGTGGCGTTTGCTTTGCCAAAATACTCGTGTTCTCCGTTCCCACAATCAACTTATGTATATTGTAAAGATACAAAGTCCTCTTAAAAATTAATACAGTATAACATCGCACTCGAGTATTATATCAAATTGTTTATTACGCTTCGTTTAACATAAACAAATGCCAAATATTGTATAAATACAAAGAAATATTATACTTTATAAACCAATAATTTGCAGCGTCCATCTGTCAAACTAAATGGAGGACCTACTTGTGTATGAATCTTTAAAGGTTACTATTTAATTAAAAGGTGCAGATTGAGATTGAAATGAATGTGGTTTGACAGAAATGCCGGACAGCAGCTCAGCACATCAATGGAAAGCTAAATGTTACGCAACTTGAAGCACACACTTCCTACTCGGAAAATATAGGTGAGGAGTGCTGATTGGCCGCAGGCGGTGAGCGAGGCGCCAGAAGAAGGGGCGAGGGGCAATATGTAAAGAAAAGAGAGGGGATACGAAGCGGGAAGTGGCCACTACTCTTGCGCAACGGAGAAAGCAAACATTTTCCGGCGCGCGATCATTTTCGTAAACGTGTGAATTGAGCGAAAGTGAGCGAGAAAGTCGTAACCTCACCACTGTAAGCGAACAAGCACTGGAGCCTAACTATCTACAAACGTATATAATTTTGTAATTGCTTCGGATATTCCAAAATTTATAAGAAAAATAATAGCAAAACCGAATCGTTAATAACTTTCTTTGTTGATTTCTTTCATGGTATTCCAATGTAACTTCAGCTAAAATCTAAACACTGATTAATCACAAAATCTAAGAATTCACTACAGCTGGAATCGTGAATTATGGAAAGGCGGACGAAGCCACATAAAAACGCTATGTCTATTGCAAATGTGTTTCATTCCACTTGTTCCTCTTTAATATTTTATTAGATATTTTATTTCACTATTGAATATTAGCAGAAGGTAAATGTAGGTATTATTACACAACTAAATAATTGCAAATATTTTCAATTAAGTTTATTTTATTTATTGGAATTATGACACAAGCACAACAAAGAAGTTAAGATGTTTGGTTGAGTAATGTTTGTGTGGGTATATTCCACGTGAGCACAGAAAAACTGTGGGAGTTTAGATACGGCAATCATCCCTTGTTGTTATGAGGTGTGGATATATATATATTACCTTTACACATCAAGAGCTCGGAGCTGTTATATAAAAGCATTTCTTCTGAAGTCATAATTATCACGACAAAACAAGATATTTAAACCAAATATATCTACTAAAAGAAATACTAAAAGAAGCTGTACAGAAATTGTGCATTGACTTTTTAGGGTCGGTGTTAGCTCACCCTGCTAATTTGTAAAAGCACGCGTGAAAGAAAGAAAAAGGAATTTCTTTGTTTTCATTTCACCAAGCATGTCATTTATTTTTGAAAAGGTTTTTCTTTTCCAAAGTCAATGTCAGGGTTCATGAGGTTTCAGGAACGTAGCAATATAAAATAAAGTTGTTTATAATTTATCATTGTAAACAAGATTTATTAAAATCCTCATTGATACCAATCATTGACACCCAACTCCTCAGCAATTTACAGCAGATACAGCGTGTTTGGGCTCAATTGAAAATCGGGGGTTAGTTAATAATTGTTAATATGCGTATTAAGAACCTACTTTGACAACTTTAAGAAACCTCTAGGGTTTCGGGAGAATCGTTCGTTATGTAGCACAGTGCACGGACACGGGTGGATGCATAGCAAGGGGTACGGTGCGCGGGTGGGGCGTGCGGGAAAGTAAAAGTCGGAAGGTATCGCGTGCGGTCGCGCAGCGAGCGGCGCGGGGAGGCGCGGGATGCGGAAATGTTGACGGAAGATTACTTTTACTCTCACCGCAGACAGTGCGGAATGGTGTGGAGTGTTGTTGCCTCGAGGTATCGCGAGACCCTGCGTCCCCCTGCGTACCCCGTGCGTACTCCTCGCCTCGCTTTACAACCACACTCTTGTACCGGTTGTCCAACTCTTTTCAATATTCAAACAGCATAATATATTGTTGCATACATTTTTTTAACAATTAACGTTAACAATGTTAATACTACCTTGGGTGTCGTTTCTGGCGAAGAACTCCCTTCTTTTTTTATTGTTATGTTAAGGTCGGCAAACAGGCTGACGGTCCACTTGATGGTGTGTGGCTACCGTCGCTTATATTAAAACACACAACACCACAGATGCTTCCGACCATAGTAGGATTAAGGATAAGGGATTAGGAAGTACTAGGGTAATGGACTCTAGCATCCCTTACTCACTCACCGAAACACAACATCACAACATGCTGTTATTTCACTGTGGTCTTCTTGAAGGGAGTGGTTGCTGATGATAGATAGACGGTCTGCCCAAATAACTGCGTAACGCATTGTGTCCTGCCACTACTTAAAAAAAAAACGACTACAAACGATGACGACGAACGTTGCCACACCATTCTTATACGACACTTGTAGTATGACAAATTACATTACCTATATCGCATTACTTTTGAGTTTACGAACGTATGGTGTGGAAGTAACTGCTAAGGAAAATATCTTGATTAGACATGCATTTTCTCGTGGTGCCTTACGTTTGCCGAATTGTATCGGTGCCAATGAATTTTATACAAGCGTCCGCACAGCGCCAACTATAAGTAAGATGTAGAAAGGTATATAAGATAAAAACTCCACTAAGAACGTGAAAAAACGCAAATTTGAATGACTAGCTCGAACGATATTTGTTATGGCAATCTAGCAGTAAAGAGCAAAATTTAGTGGTAGCAAGATGCAATCTTGTCATCTCAATGCGAGTTTAAAAAGTAAAAGTGGTCTGCCTACGCGCACGCGGAAGAAAGCACGTTGCTACAGGCTTGCAGGGTGACGGGAGAGTGGCCGGAGGAGGGCAGGGGCGGGGAGGCACTCACACACACACAGAAAGAGAGAAAGTGGCGAAAAGGTCGTCACTTTTGTCCAAATATTCCGAGTGAAAGTGGACACTGCCACGCTCGACTTGATCAAAAAAAGTGCGGTTAAATAGACGCAAATTTGTTGCTGGTAATAATTTGTGACATCTTTCAAGTATTTCGAAAATTAGTTACGAACAAGCACGTTGCTACTACATAAATGGAGCTCAAGGTAGACATGTGATAAGTTAATGTCTTATAATCGTCTGTTAAGATATTTTCAGGATAAGTACATAACTCCTGTACGGTATTGGGTAACAATATTATGTCATTGCATACTTCTACTATCGAAGTTTAAATTTTTGTATTGAGTTCAAGATTAGTGCAATAATAACAAAAGATAGTTATGGATTTAAAGAGCAATAGAATAGTTGCATTTAAAAGTCATTTAATCGTAAGAAAGTGAATTTGATCCAATAATTCGATCTAACATTAAAAACACTCGTACAAGAGGTCTTTCCTAAAAATAAAAATCCTTAGTGTTTAAAGCTTGAAGTGTTTAAGTTCGATTTCTGGCAGATTTGGAAATGAACTTTTCATAGTTGGCTCTGGTCTATTTGGGTAGCCAGTCTGGCTGCAGTAACCACTCCCTTACAGAAAACCAGCGTGAAATAACAGAATGTGTGCTGTTGTGTTTCGCTGAGAAAGTAATGCCAAAGCCTATTTCCCTATCTTCCTACGTATAGGAACTTCCTTCCTCTGTAGCGACGATATAGCTACCAACAAGTTTTAAGATTTTTAAGTTACTTAATTTTTTTTCTATTAAATGCATAAATAAATTCGGCTTTAATTATTTAGGAATTAGTAATTGTGTTTTTAATGAAAAGAAAAAACATCGAAATAAAGATTCCTTTCTTTACTTATAGGAACAAAAATATTAAATTTATGGTTGTAACTTAGTTACATAGCTTTAAATAAAACCAAGCAAAGCTATAATTGGTAATTTAATCAGAAAATTACTAGAAAAAAATAAAAAAATAAAATTGAATTGTGAATCTAAAATATGATCACTTAAAGACGAAACAAGACCAAATTAAATGTCATCAAAACCTGATAGGGAATAAACTGTTCACATTGCACATTGTTACTGGCGATCGCTTGCTATAACTTCAATCAATTTGCTAATACCGATCGTTTCCCATAAAGCTTAAATTGGTAATTATAAATTTAACAGCGAAATAGCAAAAATTTATTATTTGATAATTCAATGATGTCAAAAATTTACTAATGAATCGACTAATGAAAGTTTGGATATAAATTATTTACAACTTGTTGAATATTTACAAAAAAAATAGGTGACGTATAAAATGTGATATGAGAGAAACTTTAAAATAATTACAAGGATTTTTATTGAACCTTAATAGCAATTAGGCTCTCTTTATTTATAAAAGCACCCCGTTTAGACGAATCATGTTGTAATTACCTTATTATAAGATAATAATCTAATATATTCTACACACCAGTATAATTCAAAAGATAGGGCAGAAGAATTTGCAAAAAAATGTTATTTGCAGTATAACATATATTCTAAGGTATAACTTAATACCGGTACCAGTTGAACTAAGTAAGTTAAGTTACCAATAAGTTAAGGAATGTTAGCACGAGCTTAAAGTCTGCTAATATCAGAAATATAAACTCTGCGGCAGAAAATGTGCCTGCCCCATATGCATAACAAACTAAGCATTATTTATGGGATAGATGTTTTGTTTACTTAAGTCGGTAAGTTGAGATTTACTAGCGTTATTTTTAACTTTTGTTACATTATGGATCAGAACTGTATTGAACTTACACCAGGAAGGTAAGTAAAATTATTCTTTTTAAAATTTTCACTGTGGAACAATTTTTTTCTAGTTTTTTTTATTGATTTGTTGTTCATTTCGATTCCAGAAAAAATAAAATATTTCCAATCACAACTGCTCAGGTTGCTTCAGCAGTGTTGTCAACTAAACAAGGAAGAATTCAACTGAACAAGGCTGTAACGTACCACCTCGAGAAGAGCTCTCAAGAGGCACCAAGAGACTGGACCAGGAAGTGGCAGAATAAGGTGCACCTCCGCCCGCGATGATCGCTTCATCATCTTGACTGTCTTAAGAAATCGTTTTCTTACTGCTATTGAGCACCAGATGGACGAGAGAGAGAGAGTGTGTATAGACGGCGACGACGGTTTCTTCCCATCCTTCTTAGCTACAATTTAAAACTCATACAAAATTAAAGCTCATACACAACGCTGAGTGTATATTAGTCAGAATACCTGAAAGATAAATAATATTTTTTCATATAAGCATATATTTTTCCAATTAATCTAAACCTTTATGCAATAGGAATAAAGTAGTCTATATTGTTCTTCGATTGTAGTCGATAATTGGCTAACGATCGTAGGCGAACTGCCTAAGAAATCAGCGAAACGGAAAAAACATTATCCAAATAATCAAGAATAAGTGGTCAGATTTTCTTGCTTCCAAGTAAACAATATTAAATGGATAAGACAAATATTTTTATCACTCTCTTTGTCAAAATCTTCATCTCGCGGTTTCATCGGCCGTTTAATTTAAATCGACGGGAATGCACATTTCAGGACCTGCACGTTTACTTACTATAAATTTACTCAAGAATTTAACTACTGATAGCGCGCGAGTTGAATGCAGAGCTCAGGAATGCGATAGTGCTGTGACCTAATTAGGATTAATGATGACAATATGTCGATAAATTTCAACATTGTTTTAAGTTTAGAAATAAAACAATGTAAAAGGTCTTCGATGCCTCACGTTGCGCGCCATTTGTAAAAGATCCTTCATGGCCCCACTTTTTTTTGGCATTCATTTTTTCGGGAACATTTTTCGCAATTTCCCGTGCTTGGCGATGAGATAAAAACTCGTTTTTTTTTGTAAGAGAACTTGATTGACTCGGATCAGAAATTATTTAAAACAAAAATAACACGCGGCTGCAACTTGAATATTAACGCGATAACACAGTAAGCGTATGATAGTTGTCGAGGACAGCACGCACATCACTACACTACAGGCGTGCGAGACGCGACGGGGGGCGATGCTCCCGCCCTTCACCTCAGGCCCCGACTGCATTCAACTCGCGCGCTATCAATATCAATGGAATCGATTTTATTATACATAAAATCAAATGGACTATACGTCAGAAGTGAAAATTAAGCTTCACAAAATTACATCACATGAAAGTGTCGCGAGTTCAATGGTTTTTTCCCATCTCAAAAATTGTTCTTTACAGCGCTATATCTGAAAATATACAGAGATGTCATTTACGGTTATATTAACATGACAGTGTCGCGAGTTCAATGATTTTTCCCATCTCAAAAATGCCCAACGCGCCAAAAGAAGGTTTCACTTAAAAAAAAAAACACAATTTGTACACGTTGTACTTATGTTACCGAGGTCAAAATATAGTTTTGAGAATTTTTGTCTGTTTGTCTGTGCCTTTGTGCAACGCTAATCTCAGAAACTACTTTACCGATTCTCTCCACTGCTGGATGTAGGCTTTAGATGCAGACACTATATGTAGATATGCATATTCTGTTACGTAAAAAGATATAACGTAATATATATTTTACTAATAATTGCCGATTTTTGTTATATTTAATTATTAATATTGCCGTCAAAGATAATATCAGTTAAATGATATGAGTTCGATATGAATATTGATATGAATATTTTCATTCAATACCATAGTCTTCTCAGGAGACTTTCAGTTAAAAAGTAATTCGTTTATATTGTATAAATCGTAATTACTAAGGTACATTTTATTTGAATTTTTTTAATACAATTTAAAAGGTAACACAAATAAAGCCATTGTTTTTCTATCTATTATAATCATATTAATTGAAACTAATTGAACTAGGGTAAGTCTTGAATCTAAATCTATATCTCATTTCCTATGAATTTTTTTGATATAGAGTGAATGGAGGAAGTTAAAGAGCGCAAAATTCTCTCCAATTTTGCTTCTACACATTTCTCTACACATTTCTCTACACATTTCTACACATGATCTTTAATTTTAGTAATGGGTATCTAAGTGATCAAGAGCATAGAAAGCGAGTTATTCGCGAAAAACCGAAATTCGCACCATTTGACCTCGAATAACTTTTATCCCTTAAGTCTTGTTTATAGACTTCACATAATGTTTGAAACATAAAAACGAAAGTGTATACAAATTTTCGTACTGACAGACCAAAATTCGCAGAGGATGTCTAAAGTAACTGGACTAATGCGTTTTTTTGTGATTCATAAAACACAATTTGAATGAGATTTTTTTTTGTATGTACCTAAGGGTCCCTAAGTTCGGACACTTAAAGTCCCCTAATACCGGACAGTTTTAGAGCAAGTTTGTTTTTGTTTTTTATTTTTGTTTTTCAGATTCAACATGGGTAAACCCAAACCGAGATGTGAGAATACCGCCAAACATTAAATATTGAAAAAAGCCATCGCTAACGTGATGTCGAATTTTTTTTGCAGGTTGTATGTACCTACAATTAAGGTTTTCAAATTGTATAGAAAACTTTCCTGATTATAACCAAAGTTAATTAGAATTAAGATTAGTTTTCAATATTAACTGATGATTTGTTCTATTGTTTGTTTAATGTTTAAGTATAAAAATGAACGAAAAGTTGGCTGTCCGTCATTGGCCTTTTTGAAAACGTCCGTTTTTCTATGTTAACTGTTCCTTATTATCTAGTACATTTAAAGTAACATTTGAGACTGCTGATATATCTGTGTTGATTAGGTATATAGTTGAGAGCTTATTAAAGAGAAATAAACAAATTAGTCTATTACACGATTTTTTTTATTTTTGCTATTCCTTAAGTGTCCGGTTCTCGGGGACCTCCCCCTAACTGTCCTCTAGTAGCGGGGCAAGGCCCAAGCTAACTCCCGGTGGCTAGGACTTCAGAATGAGGAACCTCCTGATAGAATTGTCAGAATGTGCCGTGTCAAGAAGTACCGCCTTCTGTATCTATCCTTGACGCAGCTATCTAGTGAGAGCCTCTTGAGGTGTTGGTCGAGGCCCTTCGTTATAAGACCTTTCACCGACACGACTATCGGGACTAAGATAGTCGAATCGACATCCCACGTGGCGGTCACTTTATATTTTCTTTTTCGTCTTTCACGAGGTTTTCATCATGCGGGACAGTGATGTCAACGAGCATCGTCCGGCGCTGAGGTCAATCTATAACCACGATATTAGGCTTATTGGCAAGTCCTGTCCATGATTATAGAGCGGTCTCAGTAGAGCGTAGCATGACTATTTTCTGTAGATGCCGCGAATAGTTGTTATAGCGAATAGTCGAATACCGATTAATCGCCATTTCCTATGGCGAATAGTCGAATAACTCGCTATTATTATTCGATTTAAAAAAGAAATATAAAAAAATAATTTATTTGTTAATAAATAATAATATAACGCTTGTAGAATCATTTATTTGTTCTGAATATAACCTACCGAAATCTTAAAATTTTCTAAGGTTATGAGAAAAGAAAATGAAGAAGAAATCAGTAAATCAGTAGTTATATAAGGACTGATTTTATATTTTTAAATACTGGCAACCCTTTTATTGTATAACCCAGCAGTTAATACTATAGGGGATTTCGTTTCAGTGTTACCATACGTAAGAAAAATCTCGTACCTTTACGAGATTTACAGTGTCTGTACGAGATATGAGAATGATAAAAATGTCGTACACATTTGTACGAAATGCCTGTGGTGCCGTACTACAAGTACAGATTCGATAAGACCGTATCGAAAGGCAAGTTGCTGATGTATGATCCTAAATACTCGCCGTTAGAAAGATAAGCACAACCGGAAATAATATGCCTGAGTGTCTCTCCAGGACGGTGGCATGCCCGATAGATGTGGACCGTACCGTCTTTCAGGATATATTTCCGGTAATTATTATTATTATACATCCATTTAACTCGAGGGAAAATGAGGGGGAGACGGTGTTACCTCCAACAAAAGAACAGTCGGTCGGGGTTTAGGGCGAAAGGATAGAAACCGACGCACGATCCTGGCTGTATGGAGCAGCACCGCTTTCTGTATTTGGGCCGGGAGGGAACCGCCACGGAATCCCAACCGCTTCAGGTTGTCACTGAGTCTGGCTGGGATCAAACCATTGACGGACAGAACAACTGGGATGATTTCATGGGAGGCCACAGCCCACATGTCGACAATCTCGTGGGCCAGGTCGAAGTACTTACTCTTCTTCTCAGTTTCAGACTTCACGAGACCATCGTCATGCGGGATAGTGCCATCCACCAAAAACATCCGCGACTGCTCCCAGTCCATCAACACAATATCAGGTCTATTCGCTAGAACAGTCCTATCTGTGATGATCGGTCGGTCCCAGTAGAGCTTCGCACGGCCGTTCTCAAGGACTGGTTCTGGAGAGTACCGATAATAAGGCATCCTCTGAAGGCGTATTTCAGAACGAGCTCCTGATGCAGGATCCTGGCTGCTTGGTTGTGCCTGTGCAGATACTCAGTGTTGGTAAGGGCCGAACAACCGGAAGTGACATGTCGGTGAGTCTCTCCGGGATGGCGGCAGTCTCGACATATGTCCTCTGTGCCATCCTTTATGACGTACCTCCGATAATTCCGCGTCTTGACTACCTGATCTTGTTTCGCACATACAAAATTATTATAAACGGTTTGTACGAGAGTGCACAAAATGGCGTCCACATTGCTATTCGCAGCGAAATCGTTGCGCGTCCGCGACGTATTCGCTGCGCATACGCGGCGGGAATATATATATATTTGTTATATATATATAGGTATATAAAATATAATTTTTAAATATACTTATATGTATACTTATATACTTATACATTATATGTATCAAATTATATATATTATTATTATTATATCTATACTAATATTATAATCTCAGGAACTACGGTTCGAATTGAAAAATTCTTTTTGTGTTGTATAGTCCATTTATCCCGAAAGGCTTTAGGCTATATAACATCACGCTGCGACCAATAGGAACGGAGCGTCAATGGAAAATGTTGCAAAAACGGGAAAAATGATTCAATTTAATTGACTTAATTAATTTAATTGATTCCATTCCAGATTGACCCACTATAACCTTTTTTATGGTAATCAAATTTAGTAGTATTATAGGTATATGTTACAAACCGTGTAACAGAAACTACCTCTAAAAGCCCGACTATTTTATTAATCCAAAGGTACAAATTTCTTCTATCGTAACCAGTTGCGGATAAAGAAAGGTAATTCCTTTGGCCGTCTGTCCGCTACACCCGCGCCGCAAACCGGAGTTCGTATATCACGATGTTTTGAATGAAAATGTTGATTAATTTGCATATGTTGTGTTTAAAGTACAACAGATTATTTACTTTTTAGCGTGTAAGTATTTCCGTACCCGCTTAACAATAATTCAAATCAATTGAAGTCAGTAACAGTAATTCAAGTCGCCTAGCCTAGTTTAATTCAAGCCAAAAATACAGTGTCTGGTTAATATTTTTGTTTTGGTGATACTAAAAATAAATGTCCAAATCTTATAATACTAAACGAGGAATTCTTGTATCCAACGACGATCTAGCGACGGGTTTTTAGGTCTAGAAATCGATCTGTCCGGGTCCTATCTTCGAGAAAATTCGTTTTAGGTAGTTTTTTAATGGAACGGTTACAAAAGTAATACCACTTGCTCGTTTTATAATACAGCTAACGCCATCTAGCACCGAGTGAACGAACTTAATACTTTTTTCTACTTAATAACACTACTCGATAACAGATAGCGTTTGGACCGGATACCCCATTCGGGGTCTCACTTTGTCATGTTATATGAACACTAGCGCTAATCAATTCCAGGCAAGTTTGGTTAAGGTAATTAATTAAATTAAATTAAATAATACTAAACGAGGAAATGCCACGACGATCTTGCAAACGGCTAACGATTTTGACCAAAATCTAGGGTTAGGGGTTTTTTAGGTCTAGAAATAGATCTGTCAGGACCTTTTCTCCGAGAAAATTCGTTTTAGGTAGTTTTTTTTTAATGAAACGGTTACAAAAGTATTACCGCTTGCTGGTTTTATAATATTTTGAATTATTTATTATTTATTAATTCAAGTATTCTTGAATTTTTTTTCTATAATGTTTCATAGACTTTTTTCTTAAGTGTAAAAAACTTTAAACCTTTCATTGGCCCGTGCGAAGCTCGGTCACGCGGGTACTGTTGTCTAAGCTTTGATAATTCATATATTTATTTTCAAACTTTATGGTCTAGTCATAAACGAGGATAGTAAGAAAGTACTTATTTGTTGGCGCTAAGCGTCATAAGCGCTCCAAATTAAACAATAACAGAAACATGTAGTGATGCAAATTTTAGCACACCGAAGGTTATCTGTTGTAAAAAATTACCTACAACCGGTTAACAAACATAACCATGGGTTAGTTTATAATATACCGTTATTAAAAGTGAGTTATATCTTAACTGATAAGAACCGATTTCTTTTCATAGTGCAGTCTTTTCAAGGTTTTTTTTTCTATAAAAGTAGAGAGCGCATCGAGTATGACTCCTGCCTCATCGCCAAACTGAGTCAACAAAATTAATAAGAAATCGAGATAATTTTGAAGAAAGCGAATAATGTGATTTACTGAATATTTCGTAGTAAGTAAGTAACATTTTATAATTGAAAAGTGTTTCTAATGTGGTTGTTGAATTTGATAACATAATTGAAGTCAATGCTAACATATTTGATGTAGTAGAACAACAATTTTATTAATGCAAACGAAATTTTCGATATCGCCGGCATTTCTAAATTTGTATATAACAAAGTCGTTATCAGCCTCTGTTAATGAATTCGCTGTTCTTGTATGCAACAAATTTTGATACGATGATTTTTATTTTATGTTGAAGTCTTATTACTATATTATTATACTAGCCGGTGCCAGCGACTTCGTCTGCGTTGAAAATTGAAAAAGATCTAATATCTTTATCGTCAGTGGCACCCATTTTTTTTATATTTTCCAGGATTTAAAAAGTATAAAGGTAAATATAAAGATAACAAGGTTTATAAAATAAACAGGTGTTCCAAAAATTTAACTTAATTTGTTCATATAGTGGCTTTTCGCGGTTGCAGATATTATGTGCATCTAGCGGCTGGTATGTATAGAAGGATTGAAGAAAAGAAAGAATCGACACAATTTGGCGTAATCTGATTAGCAGAAAGGGTCAAGGCACCCTTTCTGCTTCTTACATTAAAAACGGCCCAACACACACATATGTACCTTAGGTGTGCCCACGATTAAGACATCTTACATTGTTTTCAATGTCAACATCATGGCCATCGTCATCATGGTCAGAATATGTAAAGTTTAATAATCATCATTTATAACGAAAGAAAAACAAAAATGTGATCCTTTTCTTGTGAGTCTTAAAACGTTTCTATTTTATTTTTTTCGTGGCAATTAATTTTAAATTTAACTGATTTTTGTGTTATGAAAATAGCTTATACGGCTTAACTACAAAACTATTTTTGTTTTCAATCAAAACAACCACATGCATATTACGAAGTCTTTCCAAATTATTTGGGAGTGTTATTAAGTAAATTTTTACGAAACGAATAAAAAAATTAAAATTATTTGTGTGTAATTTTATTTTGAAATGAAGTGGAAAAAAATATGGAAAAGCCTTCGGGTTTTGAAAAAAACAAATTAGTTTATTTGACTGGAATAACTAAAACTTCAGATATCCGATATCCTCTTTGATATCGGCATAAAAATACCCAGTATCCGGTTGTAATCGACAGTTGAGTACCGCATGCCCTAGTAGATATATATCAGGCATTATAAGGCATTGCACGATGCAATACGGCTTCCATAGTTTCCGAGTTAATCGTGTTTGCGGCCAAAGTTACTTCCCGCCTGTTCTTAGGTACTAACTTGAGTGTATTCAACATTAAATACTTAAAGAGTTTGACAGACATTGATTATTGTAGACGATAATTCAAAACAGGACACTAGCGCCAGTTTCCACGAGCGGCAAGATTCATAACTTGAAGAAAAAAATTGCGCTATCAGAAATGCTTCCAAATAATTTACAAACAAAATAAATTAAAAAAAAACTTTTCGTTAACAATATTCTCAGAGCATCTCAGAGATCTACAGAATTGGGCGGTTTTTTTAAAGTTTTAGCTTCCTATGATCGAGATCGCTTGAATAAACGATTTTCAAAAATCTGCCTGTAATCATAAACGTCCCATTTTTGAAAAATTTGTGGTTTTTATAGCGGAAAGTCATCCATTTTTTTTGTAGAAAATGGATTTTTTTAGAAGGAGAAAATCCTGCCTTGACTATAAATAAATAAATAATAATAAACCTAAGTGGAATATTCAAATAAATACTTAAATGGAGTGATGGTAACGAAATAAGATAACACGGAACTAGCTCGCTCACTCACCACGGAACAAGTGAAAGTTCCACAATGCCCGAAACAAAGAGCTTTCAATCAGCCAAATTTTTTTATCGGTTATCGTTTCGCTCTCGTACACTTTCTCTTTTTCATGCTCGTTTACGGTGCGGTTCTGGAGTACGTAGAGCTGGAAAAAGACTGACCGTTGACGAAGACGTGCTGCCTCCAGATGTGGTATTGGCTCCAGCGGTCTTCGTCGTGCACGTGCCCGTGTTGCAATTGTGGAAGAGAAGGAAGCGGTGGCGGTGGGGCCGGCGGCAGCAGTTGTGGCGGCGGTGCCGGTGGCCCGAGGGGCTGAATTGGTTGTGGGTGTTGGTATTCCATTTGGAGCATTCACTGTTCACACATCGCGACGCGAGCGCTCGGTGCGCGCCAGGCGGCAGCGTATATGCGCGGCGACGGGCGGCGCGCGACAGGCAGCGAGCCTCTCGCGGTTGCATGTGCGCGTCCCCCACCCCACCCTACTTTTCCTCCACACCATCGGAAAACCGCGTTCTTCCGCTACTTCCTTGGTGCGCGCGGTGCGGCATAGTTTTTAATTGCGGTGACATAATACAATTCGCGATCACTCTCGCCACCGAACGCTGATTACTTATGTATGAGCACTATGAGTGCACGTGTTTGGCGGCTCGCGTAAACAGATAGAACCACGTAACTTACAATGCCCCATTACAATAATAACACTGCATTTAAAAGCCCGATTTTCACATATTTTATTTATTTGTTGTTCCATTTTTGATGTGAATATGCAGCAGCGCACTTGCAGTTTGTGGCGTTGCTTTTCTTATAGGTGACGGTAGCCACCTACCACTTAGACCGTTAGCATATCTGTCAACCTTATTTTTTTTAAATACTGAAAAGCTAAAGATTTTTTTTTGAATGTTGCGTTGAATTCTTTTCCATGAACCAACGAAAGTTAGCGAGAATGTGAAATCGTTTAAAAAAAAACACCTTAAATGGAAAATTATGCTAACATTAATCTTGTTCGTTTGTTGCTTAAAGATCTCTTAAAGTATAAATCGAATCTAAGCTTCCGCATAGCCAGGACTAAATCTACTGACAAGATACTTAACTGAATTAATCGTTTACGAAACTGAAGTCACCGATAGGTATTATATTGGATTAACAAACATAAAAAGGTTGCGTAATTTTTAGACATCCTGGACGATTTTTGGACATCCTTTGATATATCCTGGACGCCCACCACAAGTCCCTAATATTTTAAGACAACTGGTCATTCTAATTCTAATTTATGGTTACAAAGTTAACCAATACAAAATACATCTTTAAATACATAATAAGTTGTATAAAGTTCATATATATTGTGCGATAGTATTATGATGTATGGCGCTGAATCTTGGATGATTCGATCCCTGGAGCGCCTTTGAAATGTAGTGCTGGAGACCACTGGAAGCTGGAAATCGGGCGGTCGTACTGTTGACCTATCACAACATACCGCCCACTTAAAATGCTATGACTTCCTTTTCGATTCTTTTCGATTCCTTTTCGGTTCTTCTAAGAGTCCTAACAAAAATATTTTTTCAAATTGGACTGGTGGCTTTCAAGGACTTGATACTCGAGATTAGCGCGTTTAAACAAAAAATAATGTTGAATTTAGTTTAACGATGATAAGTAGGAATCAGTGAAATGAAATTCTGAACCCGTGTAGATCGCGCAAGAAATTACGATTGCGTTCCAGCTTTTCCAGTAACAATGATGTTTTAGTCATTGTGAAAGACCAGATGTGCATTATGAATCACATTTGAATATTTTCATAATAACGTGGTGTGAAGTTTCAAAAAAAATTGCAAACCTACCTATATATTTACCTAAGAACGATATTCCAAATATATATAATTAAGATCCTACAATTACGTATTTATGTTATCCAATTGAAAAACGTAAGTTCCCTAATGATTCATCATCCAATAACTTAAGCAGTGTAATTAAAAATATCGATTTTAAATTTTAAGGGGTTGGCAAATTCTTGTAGCTAATAAATACCGTTTGATATTTCTTTTCGTTTGATATAAATACTCATATACTAATAAAAAGTCAACAAATATATACGAAAAAAATTCAAATACTTTTAAACCACCCAACGAATTTTCATTCGGTTAAATGGAAAGAGCGATAAACAAGGGAAGGTTTGTGTATTTGAAAAACTATATCTCGGGCGAAGCCGGGAGCGGGTATGAAATTAAAAGACTTTTTGCTTATTTGGAACGCAATTAACGATATTTAATTGCTAGATGTTTTGCGTTGAATTTTGCTAGATGAATGCAGCATACGCCCTCACAGGTGTTATATTACCATTGTTCGGACATATGACCTTCGCGCTACCAAACTAATAAAGAATATGCATTGTTTCGAATTGTTTATTATTTATAGTATAGTTTTCAGTGCGGGACCCCACGATACAGGCATGCCTAGTGTGGGGACCGGGGTTTTTTATTGATATTTTTAACTTATTTAAATAAATTATATGTTTACAACAATTAATGAATTACATTAATTACGAGAAAAGTAACCATCAGAGAGGGTAGGTACCTACTATAAGCATATCAAATCAAATCAAATTTATTTGTGTATAACCCGACAGACCCATGAATCCTTTCAATAACAATGTAGACATTCTTGGTATGAGGTGACTATGTTTATTTACACTTATGAAGTTTTAAAGTGGCAACAAGCTTTATTTATTGTTCATTTGACTCTTATTTCATATTTAGGTTTAGTTAAACTGTTCAGAGAATTCGCTTATGAACATTCTCAGGTAACATATCAAAGTAATTTATGTTTCCACGAATAAAACACTGTAAAGCTTGTTCGCTGTACGAGTATACATTAATTCTTTGCTTTATTTAATGTGGATACGACACAATATAATTTTATTGATTAACAAATAAGTTGATTTTATATCAAGTATCTATTTAGATCATCCGTTGTGCGACAAAACATAAATGAGTATATGATAACTTGTTCACGGGGTTATCATATCGCGTACGACACCACAACGACGACTCTACGATACGATGTTTGGGTACAAATAATTAAAGACAGCTGTTTTTCTGTAACTGCTTAGTTGCTCAGTTAAATCCTGGGATACGTTAAGTTCGAAAACCAAGCCGTATTTAGGACTTCAGAGTATGTCTATTATATATTTGGATAAATAATGACGAGAAAAAGTTATGTTATCTCACACTTTGAAGTTATTTTCGTGTGTGAAGTTATTTCAAACTTCTTCAAATGAATATGAGCGCATCATTTAAAGCAAATAAAGTTTTAATTTTGTCCAATTTTATAGCTGGCCAAGCGGCTTGGCAAATCGAATCGATTATAATTACTTGTTATTATATGTTTTGTGTCAGTCTTATTTTCAAATGACCAATTTGGTAAAAAATACTTAAAAAAATGTGTGACAGCAAAACGACGAAAAATCAATACTAATAATAAATCTGTAAGGGTCGGTCATGGAGTAAGTTACTTTGTTTTCAGAGATATCGTGTTTATAGGCTCTATACATGATACTGAAACTAAATTGACGATTTTTAGATTTTTTTTCTGTGTGTATGTATGTATGTATGTAAGTTCCTCCATAACTCTGAAACGAATTAACTGATTTTCATGAAACTTGGTAGATAAATATTTGGACGTACGGGACACAGTATAGGCTACTTAATATTTTTCAACGCGGACGAAGTCGTGGGCACCAGCTAGTTGTATAAAATAAAAGTAGACCGTTTCATGTAGTAGTGCCATTTATTCATAAAAAAATCTATCAGTTTAGGAAAAAAACCTTTAAATATATATATGTGATATTTATAAAAAGCAAAGAAGTTATATTAAATCCACTTAAGCTGATGATGTATGATGTCCTTAGAGAGTTCTTACAAACAAATCTTTCTATCTTGTTAAAAGAACTTGTCAATGATACTTAACTAATGCATAACGTAGGTATTATTATTTAGTGTGAAAAATTTTTTGAAAAATATATATATCCTAATATTAAGATAATTAAATTGTAATTCTTATTAAAATCGAGCTATTCTCTCGACTTGGTACGCTCTGTAGTTCGTTTCTTTTTAATCTTACTAGAACCTAACATTTTTCCAGGATAAAAAGTTTTATACGAGTATATGTTAATCCAGATTCATCTGAACTATCTGTGCACCAAATTACATTCAAATCCGCGTAGTCGTTTTTGCGTGACCATGAACAAAACAAACATCCAATCTTTTTCATTTATAATATTATTAGGATTAAATAAGAAATATACGGTTTCATATGTGTGGGATGTATTCACGTATTACATTGTTGTTTTTTTCTATAGTAATTTGCCGGCCCACCGAAATGGTCAATCAGTCACAGTAACGAAAGTATCGGGTCAACAGCGATCGAATCAACCAAAAGCTGAGCGAACGGCAAATTTCACTTTCTTCGCTCATCGAACGTGCGAGAGGGAAGGCTGATACGGCGCACCGTGGCATAGAGCCTCTTACAAAAAAAAGAACTACTTTTCCTTTCTCAAAAACACGAATACTTTCACCTTAATCGAAACTCGCGAGAAAATAGTTACCACAAAGAATTAACATACATAGATGTTCTTAGTTTTCACTATCGTTCGTCGCAAGTCATGATATTTTTGTAACCACAGGTCATGGATACTATGCCATTTCAACTAAGTGAAGCAACGATAGTCCAAAAGGGATCCAAAGGGAAACCTCAAATTTCCACATTGATTTTTTATTTTGTATATGTCTTGGAATCGGTGAGCCATGACAAAATAATGAGGTAAATGTCCTTTTCCAGGGGAAAGGAATGATATTTTTCGAGGACGTGAAGTTCAGCCAATCCGTAAGTTAGTGATATAACATAATCTAATTTATAGAAGTAAAAATCAATTGCCAAATGTACCTACGACGTAGCATCATATGAAAACGGCAAAACCTATTTTTTGTTGTATTCTAAATTATCAGGATAAGGTTGTGGGATATTCCACGGGTAAGGAGTTCGGATGGTGTTTTTATAGGAAATTGACAGAGCAACGAGTGTCGGGTCAGCTGACTCGACTGACCCGGATTACTAGCTAGCAATCCTAGACCCGGATTACTTACTCGTAATATTAAAAATGCTTAAGTTAGTGACGATGGAGTATGGATATTTGTTTTGTTACTCTTTCACACAAAAACGGATCAACGTATTTGGATGAAATTTGGCACATATAGGATACTTATTATCGTAAATACTCATATATTTTATCAGGTGTTATATTTTACATTTTTCAACGCGGACAAAATCGCACGCAACAGTTAGTAGCTATAATATAATACAAAAGGCTGATAGATTTACAGTACATGAGATGTTGGTCAGTAGGCGTTATCGTATACAGTAGAGTAATGGGTCTATGTCAGGGTTATTGTGTTAGGCCAGCGGCGTGCAATAAGTAAACACTTGGTATGTTTACAATCGTAGCTATGTGCGACTAAGTGCAGGTGGCTTGCCGCTTACTGCCTATTCTCTACTTGCCTTAATCTTATTTACTGCATTATATAACAATCACATAAACCGTGTTTTGTGCACCTAAATGTTTTCAAAATATTTGAAATTTTTAATTGCCAAGTGTTGTACATTGAGATACCACATTGCCAAATACTTAGACATGACATTGGACGCTTAATCTTCGTTGAAAAGCTCAAGTGAAAAAAAAAATTGACCAGTTGGAATACTAGTATAAAAAATACAAAAACTAGTAAAAAAAAAATTCGTATAAACAAGTTTTCATGCCGGGTTTTCAGGTTTCATGGTATGAGTCAAAATCAAATCAAAATCAAAATCAAAATATTTATTTATCAATTAGGTTTCTCACGAAACTCTTATGATCGTCATTATAAATTTAAATTTACTATTTACTAGGGTTTCGGAAAAAAAGCCAAGATGACGATCCTGAGAAGAAACCCCGAAAGAAACTCAGGATACTATTCTTTTTGTCATCTTTAAAATATAAAAATTACAATTATGTACACTTAATACAAACATAAAGTTCATATACAATACTAAGCAAAACATAGTATGAGCTCCGGATCCAAGCTCTAAATCCAGGCTTCATTGTCACTTAAATAATCAGTGACCTTATAGTAGCCTTTCGAGAGGAGTTTGGCTTTAATGACACCTTTAAATTTATTTATAGATAAGGCTCTTATCATCTCAGGTAGTTTATTATAAAACCGTATACATTGACCCATAAAAGAATTACTTATCTTGTGGAGTCGCGTCTTATGTAAATCTAAATTATTTTTGAACCTAGTATTTATATTGTGTACATCACATTTTTTATTAAACTGACTAATATTTTTATGAGCGTAAATTAAATTGTCATAAATATAAGTCGTTCTGACGACCCAAAGACTTCAGAACAAAGTACTAAGAAAGAGACACTGTAAATGCACCTTGGTAGCAACGACTACCTTCATAGGGAGCTCAAGGTCTACCTTGATTACAGTCATTAAAAAATATGCAGAGACTCATCAAAAACTGTCAATATCTACCTATTATGTATTCTGTACATTCGTGTCCTTTACATTAAATATTTCTTCAAAAAAAAAATTGTACTTCTGTTACCGAGATACAAAAAATAGTTTTTAGAGTATTTTTCTGATTGTCTGTGCGTTTGTGCACGCTAATCTCAGAAACGGCTTAACTGATTTGAATGTGGTTTTCAATTATGTATTTAATTAAGCTATAGGTTACTTCTTGTTAGATTTACTCATAAATCAAAAAATACATATTTAACCTTGCAAAGATTCGATGTATTTAACACATAACAAAATACTTACAGTTATAATTTCATCAAGTCGTCTCGCATTTTTGTCATTACAAATCAACCAGTAATTATTAATGCCGATTTGTTTATTTCAATTTTAAATTATTTATAATATAAATTTTAATTATAAATTATATAAATTATAAATATAATTATAACAACAACGACATATAAGTATGGGACGAAAAAAGCGTTACATTGTCTTGCGTTATAAATGCCATAAAATGTAAAAAATATGTAATAATTTTATTTTTAAAAGAAGAAAGTTTGTTTTAGTTTTATTTTTAAGTGAATAATAAATATTTTGATTTAACGAAGTCACAAATAATTGCTTCACTATAATAATTATTTCTTACTAGCTGGTGCCTGCGACTTCGTCCGCGTTGAAAAGGTAATAACGCCTGACATAGTTATCGCTGTGACGACGGTGGCGCCCAATTCTTTATATTTTTAGACAATCACTCGGGAACAGTACTTTTTTTCTGGATAAAAGGTACCCTATGTCCTTTCTTGTACCCCTGACAACGTGTATGCAAAATTTCATGATCGGTTGAGTAGTTAAGGCGTGAAAAGGTAGCAGTCAGACAGAGTTACTTTCGCATTTATAATATTAGTATGGACAGTATGAATAAGGATGTATTTTTGTTAGGTGTTGATCCAAATTCCTTAGCAACTTACAGCAGATATAGCAGGTTTGGGCTCAATAGAAACTCGAGGGTTGGTTTATTATTACGGGTTAGTTTATAATTTATAATTACTTATATATTGTAATGTCCAAGTTTGTCCTATGTAACAATATAAGTAAGGAAAATTATACAAAGAACGAAATGACTACTGCGTAGTAGGTACAAAAATAATACACAGATATAGTCTTTACAAAAGAGATATAACATAGTTCTAAAATAGAATGGAGGGAAAGGTATTATCCAGTCGTCGTGTCCCCCTATTTTCGTGATCCTCATAATATGTCAACTGCAGTGCATAGAGGGACTTGAAAACCTTTGTTCGTTGTATATTGCTACGTTTTCGGAAGTACCTACCGCAAAATCAACCTTGAATATGGATTAATAATAGGGGTTAAAGTATGAAATTGCCGTTTTATTGTAATAGGTACTTCGAATTGACATAGAACCTTCATGGTTTGAGATTTTTGAGTGAAACTTTTTTCATACGGTACCTATGTAGTTCTTCTTTTAAAAAATGTGCCACATTCGATTATCAACTTTCAGTTGTTTTTTTTATTCAGCTTAGACAATAAAGATGGATACTTCGAAAATTCGTGTGATTTTTGAATACGAGTTCCGACGCGGAACTAACGCGGCAGAAACAGCTCGCAATATTAATGTTGCGTTTGGAGAGGGGACTGCTAATGAACGCACTGTGCGATTTTGGTTTAAACGCTTTCGTGATGGAAACTTCGATTTGAAGAACGAACCACGTGGAAGACCGCCCACACAGGTGAATAACAATGATTTGAAAGAGATGGTGGAAGCCGATCCGAGCCAAACTACCCAGGAATTAGCGGCATGGTTTAACGTTACCTTACCAACAATATTGACTCATTTGCGTCAAATCAATAAAATAAAAAAATATGAAAAATGGGTGCCTCATGATTTGACTGATCTGCAGAAAGAAACGCGTGTTGAAACTTGCGTTGCCTTGTTGAATCGATACAGAAATGAAGGAATATTGGATCGAATTGTGACATGTGATGAAAAATGGATTCTTTACGATAATCGTAAGCGGAAAATGCAATGGCTGACCCCAGGTCAAACGCCGCAACAGTGTCCTAAAGCAAAGCTTACCAATAAAAAGGTAATGGTAACTGTTTGGTGGTCTCAGCGTGGTGTTATTCACTATAGCTTTCTCCGATCTGGTCAAGCAATAACGGCAGATGTCTACTGCGCCGAACTCCGAACAATGATAGCGAAACTAGCAGTGAAACAGCCCCGACTTATGAATCGATCTTCACCATTATTGCTCCATGATAACGCGAGACCTCATACAGCACGAGAAACCGTTTTAACTCTACAGGAACTGCAATTAGAAACCATTCGTCACCCTCCGTATTCGCCAGACCTTGCTCCAACGGACTACCATTTTTTTCGTGATTTGGACAATTTTCTGCGTGATAAAAAGTTTTCTTCTCAGGAGGCAGTGCAAAATGCTTTCACACAGTTTGTCGAATCTAGATCACCAGAGTTCTATCGCAAAGGCATAAATGAGCTTCCTATTAGATGGCAGCAATGTAAAGATAATAATGGTAATTATTTTGATTAAATAAATATGTTAAATTAAAAAAAAAACTAATTTTTATTTTTCAGTACAAATCGGCAATTTCATACTTTAACCCCTAATATAAACCAAAGTTATGTGGCTTGGATATTAATTAATTATTATTATTATTTTAAAATAAATAAAAGGAAATACTCAGGTGATTGCGGATGTTAAAAACAGAACCGTCTTTCCTATAACTGGTAAAAATTTATGGTCGTTCGCATAGAAATAAGATTTTCACAAAATACACAACAGTTATAATATATATTATTTTTGATATACAAAAAGAACGCCGGTTTTATAGATGCTAAAATGAAATTTATTTATAAAAAAGTACAATATTCTCTTAAAAAGATCTTCGAAGCTCAAATATGATTTTTCATTTTTCAATATCAGGCATATCATTTTCGCTGAACGCGTATTGAGTCCTGAATGATGGGGTCCACGAAATTAACCCCATCATCATTATTGAGTTAAAACATAACATAACAACAACAAAAAAAGCTATTATTTTTAAGACACTTCACAAAAAACAATTATTTTAAGACTTCCTTTACCTATAACTATAACAAAAATCGAAGACCATGGCCATCCATGACCATGGTTAACAGTAAAAGCATATTGTGATTTAGTTACTAGCCTGTAAAGGTTGGCTATAGTTTTGGAAGACTTTCTTTACCTTGAATGTACTTTTAATATTATGTTTGATACTGAATAGATACTATTTGTTATTATAATTACTTAACTTCCCGTTGATATAAATTTTAGTTATATTAAAACTAATTGTGACCAATGTGTATTGCCAGTTATGGCATATTATGGCGCTGAAAAATAGTCTATGGGCATCGTAAGAAAGCTCAACGTTACTCAACGAGCTATGAATAGGACACAATGCTCGGAGTTCCACTGCCACATCAGCAACGTTACACGCTTGCTGCCACACTGCGAGTTCGAATCAGGAATGAGGAAATCCGTAGACAAATGAAAGTTACCGACATAACCCAGCGGATCAGTAAGTTGAATGCCAGTAGGCAGGACTCATAATACGGAGCACCTTGACTTATCAGGGCCGCTAGTCGAAGGTTCAGTTTGCTTCACCCGGTATTATTAGAATTTTACGGAGAAGGGCCGACATAAGCCGGTGGATCAGTAAGTTGAAGTGGCCGTGTGCAGGATACATATTACGTAAATCCGCGGACCGGCAAGCGCAGTGTAAGACGTCTACCCACAAGATGGGCCGACGTTATACGCAATCTGCTTCTCCCGGTCTTAATAGTATGTTACAGAGAAGGGTAGACGTAACCCGACGAATCGATAAGTAGATGTGGTCATGGCTACGAATAGCCGACGGCTGCTGGAGAGGCAAGTAGGATGTCCACCCGCAAGGTGGGACCTTGACTTAATCAGCATCACGGTTCGTTAGAAACAGGCTGCTTCTGATTCGATCTTATTGGAAACTTACAAAGAACTATGTCCAGCTACAGCTTTTACAATCCTTCGATTGTAAAACAAATTATTGGTTAATTATACGATAGATAAATTTTATGCTACAAATCCGTTTTGAGACGGCTAAAGTTGTGGAGCACAGTTTATCATGAAGTTTCCCGTGACTGTTTTATATTTTTGAATAATAATTATTTCGTAATTCTCTCCCAATCAAAACCACTTAACAATCTATATATTTTTATATATACAATTATGGCACTGAACTTCTAAACAGCTTGAATATTTGATGAAATTTATTGCGTGGTTTAGATTCACAATTGAATCCGAATTTATTTCAGGTTAATTTTATTCAATGTTTTCAGTTCAATAACAATATTAATGTGAAATTTAATATTATAATAAAATACTCCGTGTGAAATTTGTAATAGTTGTGATAAGCACACGTGCTTAGAAGAGGCCTTGACCGATACGCAGACATTCGCTCTTTGTTGTGTCGCGCGTTTACATGTAAATAAAGCTCACGTGCGATAGACCCATGGAGAAGGAAAACGTGAACTGGAAACGTGTTGGATATTTCGGGAGTACGCCCTTACGTTCTCGTACCACAGAGACCTTCACCTTGAAAGTGCCACCGGGCACTTAAAGGGATTCGCAACGAGGCGAGCGATCTGATCGCTCTACAGCTTCGTTTCTTGTTTGCAATAACAATTTTATTATAGGTCTACGAAGTAATAACGACACGCTAACATTTTATAAAATTATAAATTCTAAACAAACCCGTTCTAAATATTAAAAAATAAAACAATAATTGACTGAAATGTATTAGTAACTAGCGACCCGCTCCTGGATTCGCCCGGGATGCTTTTTTCTATAACACAAGCCTTCTTCATTTATCCCTCTTTCCATGAGTAAAAACCGAATTAAAATCCGTTGGGTAGTCTAGAAGTAGTTAACGGAAAAACAGATATAGTAGTTGAGATTAAAGTTTTAATAAAAGAAATTGTTACTGTTAGTCAACTGTAACAGATAGAGATATGCCATCATTAAGTTTTCGTTGGGATTTTAGAATTATCTCTAGTACATCATTTTTATGTATCTTTTTAAGATACATAAAAATGAAAAAATGAAAAAAAAATACATGAAAAAAAATACATATATATATATATATAGGTAACTTGTAAAGTAAAATCTTCCGCGAAAACTGATGGTGAAAGAAAACAAGATAAAAATTCGTAGTTTAGGAACAGTTAGCGGTTATACAGACAGCCAGACGTGGAAAGCGACTTCAAATTATACTATGTATATGTTAAGAAGAAGCTATAATAATTATCATGTATCATAACCGTGAAGAACTATTTGAAAAATTTGGACATGAATAAAGGTTCTGGCCCGGACAACATACCTCCAATTTTTCTTAGAAATTGTCGCGAGCATCTTGCTGTGCCCTTATTCATTCTATTCAATCAATCGCTGAGTACTGGTACGATGCCTAAAGTCTGGAAACAATCCCATGTAATTCCTTTATACAAAAATGGTGACAGACATAACATTGCTAATTATAGACCTATATCGAAACTTAACACTATTGCCAAATTATTTGAAAAAATTATATATGACCATATTTTTCCCCTATTAAGGCCTACAATTATCAACCAACAGCATGGATTTGTAAATAAAAAATCCACTGAAAGTAATATTTGTGAATTTGTACATCGGGTTGCCTCCGCAATGGAAACTGGTTTCCAAATGGACGCTATTTATACCGATTACTCGAAGGCATTCGACAAAGTAAGGCACTCGGTACTGGTGCGTAAGCTACAAATAGCCGGTATACACGGGGATCTTTTACGATGGATAACATCCTATCTTCGTGAACGAAGCCAAGCAGTGACAATTAAAGGGTTTTGCTCCTCCTTTCTTCCGGTCACATCTGGCTTGCCCCAAGGCTCGCATCTGGCTCCTCTATTTTTCAACTTATTCATTAATGACATTGTAAATGTTTTTGACCAGTCCGATTTTCTATTGTACGCTGATGATATGAAGATTTTTAGAAAAATTAAAACAATATCTGATTGCATGGCCCTACAAAGGGACCTTGATAAATTTATGAGTTACTGCAAAAATAACTATTTGGACCTTAATATTAAGAAATGCAATGTAATTACTTTCTCTAGAAACCCTAAGCATATTAAATATGAATACAATTTTGACCACGTTACTTTAACGCGTGTTATAGTTTCAAAAGACTTAGGTGTTCTACTGGATGGTAGATTGACATTTGACGAGCATCTTGACTACATAATCTCCAAGGCCTACCGCATGCTCGGATTTGTTCTGAGAGTCAGCAAAGATTTCAAAGCCGGTTCAACCCTCTCTCTCTTATTCGACTCCTACGTCAGACCTCTACTCGAGTACGGGTCTATTGTTTGGAACCCGCAATATAAAACTCAAATTAAGAGGTTGGATAGAGTGTTTAACTTGTACTTGAAACATCTTCAATATAGATTTAACAATGTACCTACGTTTGCATCCCTTGGTCATAGACGTGTTCAGAAAGATCAACTGTTTTTATACAAGATTATGAATAATTACATTGATTCACCATTCTTATTAAGCAATATTGGATTGAGTTGCCCTCGAATAAATTCGCGCCGCAAGTGTTCGTTACACATTCCGTTCTGCAAAAGGAATTATACAAGTAATACCTTTTTGTATCGCTCTTGCAAATTTTATAACGAACGCTTGCTAGGTCTGGATATTTTCAGTTGCCCTATAGGAGCCTATAAACGAAGCCTTAAACAAGCTCTCGAAAATATAGTTGTGTAGTCTCCTTTTTGTTATGGCCTGTTTATTTGTTTATTTTGTATGTTATATGGTATTTGTTAACTGTTTCTTGCTTTTTTTTTGTGTTTTCTCCTAGCTCGTAATGACTTGTAATTTATATGTTTTAGTAATTTAGTGGAAACTTTGCTGATTTGTGTTCTTCTTGTATGTATATGTATAATGTGTAGCGAGATATTGTTTGTTTCCCTAATATAAATAAAAATAAAAAAATAAAAAAAAATAATAATAAAAAGATGACTTATTACAACAATTGCTCTTGTTTACTGGCAAATATCGTGTAGGTTAAAACCTACGCAATTGGTACTTTTTTTCAGGGTGACAAAGTAAAGAATAAGGATTTTGAAAAAGTAAGGACATATTTCTTGTTTTCTAAAGGGAAATCAAAAATATAAGAAACAAATGTGCTACTTGAGTTAAGTTAATTAAGAATTAAATATTATTTTGGAATTGAAGCCAGTCATTTGAAACTATGGTTCGGAATTCGCCTTATATAATACTTATGTGCAATACTTTCTGGGTAAGTACTAAAGATTTTTTATAAATGTTTTGTACGAATCATACTAATGATAATAATATGATCACGGTAGTAGTATTAGGGCCAGCATACGAAAGTTGAATGAGATTTGCGTGGGTCTCATGTAGGTAATTTTTCTTATAAATCGTCGTAACAGGTATCCTGGATGTATCTATATATAAACCAGCTCGTTGTTTTTTTTTCTCATTTCCTAATGAACCAAATATCCTTTGTTTTCTTTAATTAGTAGCCATTGGTGAGCTTTGTTGTTATCAATGAAAAAAAATTTGAAACACAATCAAAATCGAAATATTTATGTATCAATTAGGTTTCTCCAAGAAAATAGTCATTATAAATTTAGATTTACCAGGGTTTCGGAAAAAAAACCAAGATGATGACGATCCTGAGAAGGATTACCATTCTTCTCAGTCATTTGTCATCTTTAAAATAATAAAAAAATACAATTATTTCAATGAATTATACACCAAGTAAAAAGAAAAAAGTAAAATCTATTTTTTTTTTTCCAAAAATTTTACTAAGAGATGGTCTATAACTAGCGGGATTAGTTGTAATCATTAGACTTAAATATTAGGAAATTCATCACATGTAACACAGCAGTTGGCTAAATGAGGTACAATTATATTTATTACAGAGGCAACTGTTTTCACTGACATGCCCCATTTTTGTTTTTTGATGCACATTTTTGAAGTTAAAACATCAGGCGCGTTGGGCATTTTTGAGGTGGGAAAAAAACCATTGAACTCGCGACACTGTCATATCGTGTAACGTAATGTAACCGAAATTTAAAAAAATAACAATTTTTGAGATGGGAAAAATCATTGAACTCGCGACGATGTCATGTCATGTAACGTAATGTACTAAGCAGACAACTGCATATGAAAATAAACTTACTAGATATAAACTTACTATATATTTACCTAATTCGATATTGCCAACGAATTCAAATATCATACAATTATTTTTGTGAAGCTACGTTTTCACTTCTGACGTTAGTCCTAGGACTGACATGTTTCTTTTTTATTTCAATTGTCTTCAATAATTTTTTATTCAATGTATGTACACTTTTTTATTTCATTTGTTTTTTATTTATCACATTCTCTTACTCTTTTAATATATTCTCAGCAGCAATGGACGATGAATTTAGTGTACGAGTAATGTTAATCTGCCTTAAAGTCCTAATGTAATATATATATGCCATTACTGCCCACTCATTAAATGCCATAAAATTGCTAAATTAGATTTTATGTTAAAAACTTTTCTAAATTCAAATGCTCTATTTAAATTAATTATTTAAATAAAGAGCATTTCATTAAGACTTTCATAATAAGACAACCCCGGTAGTTTATTGATTAAATTAGTTATTGCAAAATTGTTGGGTGTGATTCTGAGGAATTGGAACTAAATTGATGCGCTTTCACGAATTGCTTTCGTAAAGTAAATATTCTTAGAAATATTCACTATGTCTCTCATAGTTCAGAGCGAACGTTCGCTCTATCAAAATAATAAGTGAGAAATCGTAAGAGAGATTTTAACAAGAAAGCTTTTATATAAGCTCAGATAATAATTTATTTGTGGGTATCTAATTAGCAGCTCAGTTCACTTGATAAAAGGTGGTAACTGTCATCACTTAACGATTTAAAATACTACTTGAGCAATGTCAGTGCACTTTTGCACCCTTGAAAATCTTCGTGCAGTAGCAAGATGTAATATTAGGGGTTAAAGTATGAAATTGCCGATTTGTACTGAAAAATAAAAATTCGTTTTTTTTTCAATTTAACATATTTATTTAATCAAAATAATTACCATTATTATCTATACATTGCTGCCATCTAATAGGAAGCTCATTTATGCCTTTGCGATAGAACTCTGGTGATCTAGATTCGACAAACTGTGTGAAAGTATTTTGCACTGCCTCCTGAGAAGAAAACTTTTTATCACGCAGAAAATTGTCCAAATCACGAAAAAAATGGTAGTCCGTTGGAGCAAGGTCTGGCGAATACGGAGGGTGACGAATGGTTTCTAATTGCAGTTCCTGTAGAGTTAAAACGGTTTCTCGTGCTGTATGAGGTCTCGCGTTATCATGGAGCAATAATGGTGAAGATCGATTCATAAGTCGGGGCTGTTTCACTGCTAGTTTCGCTATCATTGTTCGGAGTTCGGCGCAGTAGACATCTGCCGTTATTGCTTGACCAGATCGGAGAAAGCTATAGTGAATAACACCACGCTGAGACCACCAAACAGTTACCATTACCTTTTTATTGGTAAGCTTTGCTTTAGGACACTGTTGCGGCGTTTGACCTGGGGTCAGTCATTGCATTTTCCGCTTACGATTATCGTAAAGAACCCATTTTTCATCACATGTCACAATTCGATCCAATATTCCTTCATTTCTGTATCGATTCAACAAGGCAACGCAAGTTTCAACACGCGTTTCTTTCTGCAGATCAGTCAAATCATGAGGCACCCATTTTTCATATTTTTTTATTTTATTGATTTGACGCAAATGAGTCAATATTGTTAATTCCTAATTCCTGGGTAATTCCCGCTAATTCCTGGGTAGTTTGGCTCGGATCGGCTTCCACCATCTCTTTCAAATCATTGTTATTCACCTGTGTGGGCGGTCTTCCACGTGGTTCGTTCTTCAAATCGAAGTTTCCATCACGAAAGCGTTTAAACCAAAATCGCACAGTGCGTTCATTAGCAGTCCCCTCTCCAAACGCAACATTAATATTGCGAGCTGTTTCTGCCGCGTTAGTTCCGCGTCGGAACTCGTATTCAAAAATCACACGAATTTTCGAAGTATATATCTTTATTGTCTAAGCTGAATAAAAAAAACAACTGAAAGTTGATAATCGAATGTTGCACATTTTTTAAAAGAAGAACTACATAGGTACCGTATGAAAAAAGTTTCACTCAAAAATCTCAAACCATGAAGGTTCTATGTCAATTCGAAATACCTATTACAATAAAACGGCAATTTCATACTTTAACCCCTATTATTTTTATTATTATTTTATTAGAGGTGGGTTTGCTCTTGGCCAACATCCAGCCGTGTAGCGAAGTTGAGGCCTATGATGGAGCGAGCTCACCCAGAAGATGCCTACTCACTCGACTTTGAAAAGATTTATGTATGTAACAAAACCCTAACCTGCATTATTATTTTGTCTAAATTTTATTTCTAATTGTTAATATTTTAATTTTATATTTTTCGGAATCGGCTGAACTGAGAATTTCATTACTGCGTACCCTACTATTCAAAAAAGACTAAACTAATTTTCATCACGTAAAAAAATCAGTGGTACTCCGGGAGTGCCGACAGAAGTAAAAACTTAAACAATTACGTGTGTATTTTTGAATCATCAGGAAAGTACATACAAAGGTGTCGGTTACGGTAACAGTGACGCGAGTTCAATGGTTTTTTCGGCTCCTTCCACTTGGATCCACAGCTTCGCTCCACATTTGGATCCGCGGATACTTCTCTCTCTCAAAAATGCCCAACGCGCCTAAAGAGTTTTCACTTCAATAATCGTCAAAAAATTGAAATATTGCAAATTTCTCGGACGTTCGATAACGCGTAAGGCGAAGACTTAGCAGAAAAGAGTTGTTTTCGTAGCCTAATTTGGCTTCTTAGATTAACTAAAAATAACATTTTTGGAACAATTAGTCGAAACATAAATATGCTCTGTTAATTTGGGATTAGGCTGTAATTTACAGGAGGCGAAGATTGGCCAAAAACAAAACGAGAGATGAATTGCTCATTAAATTCGTCCATCGTTTCATGTGCTGTATGTCAGGTGGCATCGTCTTGTTGAAACCACATGTCAACCAGATTTAGCTCGCGTATTTTGAACAATAAAAAGTTGAAAATCATTTTAAGGTAGCGATGACCATTGACAGTAACGTTATGCGAGAAATAAATTTTAAGAGCACTGATTTTTATAGTAAAATTCAATAATTTGTAAGCTTTGTTCCTTTGTAAGTCTTTCCATAATGAAATGGCAAAGGAAACTAAATAACTTTAATTTTAACACATGGCAAAAATCACGCGTGATCTGTCAAAAACAGTGCGATGAAAAACCAAGCAGCAAAAAAAATCACCCTTTAGTCAACTAATATAGACAACTAAATATGTATTTCCAAATGTGATAATAAATATGAATGCTGATTTTATTGTTTATGTAAAAAGTATAATAAAAAGTTTATATAAAATAAATGCGTTTATATTAAGGTGTTTTGAAGTTTGTTGAATATGTTATATTAAATAATGGAGATTTTATTTAATTGAATTGAAAAAACGAGTTATAAATCACAAATTCATTATTTTACTAAAAATTCATTATTATAATAATTCTTAAACAGTAAATGTTTTGTTATGGACACACTTAAAATCTCAGAGGTACTCATAGAAAAATATGAACACATCATTACGTGAAGTTTGGCACATTTTCCTTTCCCTTTTCCACATTTATTTCCCTATTACGATTGTTTATTTAAGTGCAGTCTTAAATTTCTATCAAGATAAAATTCATCTTTGATAAGTTTTACATAATTTTTCATGGAGATTATGAAAAATTCTTATGAAACCCTAGCTGGGTTTGCACATTTTTTACTTTGCACATTTACTAAAAGTTCTAAAAAGTTATGAAAAACTATTTTTTATTTAAGAGTTGACTGTTAAGTTTTTTAACAATATATTGTTAATTAGATAATCACAAGAATTTACACATCGAAGATGAAAAGGCTGTCATAACGAGGCTGTTACTGACAATTTTGAATAAACTAAAATTTAACCACTACGAATTTCTATGAAAATTGAAAATTGTTACGAGCTACATTAAAATAATTGAGAATGTACCTATGGCGGAGTGATGTGTAATGAGGCGATGTTGGGGCTGGTGGTAGTAGTGGCAAGGATACGGTGGCGGCGGCGGCGGCGGCGGCGGCAGGAAGCAACGGTCCGTTGAACGCGACGGAGGTGGTGCGCCCCATGGGACGACCGGTGTTGAGTTGGTTCCCATGTCGATGTACCCGTGGCGGTCTAAGCGACGGCTCGCGGGCCAGCTGACCGTTTGCGCCCTTAAGCACTCAATCGTTGCTATATAAGAAGCAAGCACGCGACCGACCCCGTAGCGGTTCACGGCAGGATTGAAGGATAGCGTCCATCGAATCGCGCACGCTCAATGCCACGTGCGCAACGGCACGCTCGCTCGCAACGTGCACGCCTGCCCGCACGTGACTTTACAACCCGTACGCCCCGCCTGTCCTAAGCAAAGGGGGTGCGCACCGCGGCGTCCACATTGCACTACATTTTACTTATATAGTATACTGAAATAAACACGTTTTCGGCTCGCCCCTATTTACATACACATATAATACTACATAGATATTACAAAGTAATTGCTTGTAAATGAATAAAGAATATATATACAGTGTGACCTGTAATAAGAGCAATAAATTAAAATATAGACCCTTTAACGAATCAGTAATTAATTCAAAATGGTTTAAAATAATAAAAATTAAAACAAATTTACTGTTATTTTCTAACAAAATTAATCGAGCCAGCAATGTACTACTACAGACATAATGTGTCCAGTCGGAGTATTTGACATTGACATTTACGATCGTTCTCGCCCCAGTACCCTGTACTAAGACAACTAACGACTGATAATCGACAATTTAGCGATACATGAAGTTCATTGATTTAATTTTAATTATTGTAACTTTGGATTGCTATATCTCTGTGTATAAGCACTTTGGAGAATTATGATTAGGTTAAGGTGCGTATACTCTATAGAACATCGTTTAAATTTATTGCTCTTATTACAGGCCACACTCTGTATACACGCTTATGTACTTACATACCTATATGTACTGTTGATTGGATTGTGGCGTTTATTTTACGTCTATGTTTAAGACAAGTACAACTCATAAGTACAAAATTGCTTGTTAGATCCAAAATTCTTTGAAAGCGGTTCTGAAAGCCAACAATAGTGCCTACAACGACGTAATCAAACTCATGGGAATATCTGCCTACCGATCATAGTAGGATTAAAGATAAGGAAGGGGATAGGGTAATGGACTCTCGCATCCCTTATTTAATCACCAACGGCATATATGTTGTTATTTCACGTTGGGCTTCTGTAAGGTGTTGGTTACTGCCGTCAGACGGGCTGCCCAAATGATTGCGAACCGCAGTATGCAGTATAATCTCTAAACTTTGAAAACAACTTTGGAAAGCCAGTATACAAAGTTGACCCACCATGAACTGTCGAACCGGTGATTCTTAAGAAAGAGCATTAAAGCAAGCAAGCACCCTAACCACTCGTCCTGCGATTTTGTTATTGAATCTAATCATATTTTAGTCTTACAATAAACGCTTTATTGAGAACTATTTTTTGACACCGACTTCGTCCGAGCCCCTTTTTCTTAACGTTGAAAAATAAGAAAATGATTAGGTTACAAAAATATAATAATAATTTATAGGGAAACAATAGATTATGTGACTTCGTTAAATCAGAATTTTTATTTACAACGGTTACATAAAACGAAACTAATAAAATCTCAAAAAAATTGTACGGAGAAACAATATTTGTTTACATCTTATGACATTTTGTTTATCCGTTGCTAAGCAACGCTTTTCGGCGCATGACAACGACGGTTTACACTGATATCAGATGTGTAATATTGCTAATGGTTTGAGAACTAAAGCTTGGTATAGACGGGATCAGTAACAAGGCAGTGCAGTAACCCAGTCCAGCGCTGACTTGCTACTGGGCTTGTATAGACACTAGTTTCAAGTCAGTCCAGTGCTGACTTCGCGCCCTCAAGTCAGTCCAGTTGACTAGCCTGCCTGTCTATTTTTGGACCCAGTAGCTGTCACGTATATTAAATGACTTACTGGCGATCCCGTCCACATTATAACAGTAACTGGGTCCGAAAATTCGAGTCACTGGGTCCAGTCACTGACCCCGTCTATATCCCACACCATCCCCGTACTCTTAGTCTTACTGACGACTTAAAGCGCCTACACACGGCCCTAAATAATAACCCTTGATCGCCTCATGTGTATTATTAATAATTAAATACTATTAATTAATTATTATATTAAATAATTAGAAATTGATATTAATAAGTTATTATTATTATTAAGTAAGTAAAATTTTTTTTAATATAGGGATGGACGCGTAACGTATTGTGCGTTACGCGTCAAGCTAGAAGCAGTTAAAACCTAATTACCCACTTAGGTGTTATAACAGCACGTGCAGTGTTGTGTTACGCTAATAAGGGATACAAAATACGTTATCCTCACCTTATCCAATATATCCCAATTATGTTATTTTCTCCATAAAATCTTTTCCGTGTAAGGTGACGCTCTGCCACTACACTCTGTGTTGTATAACTAAGGCGAAACGACATTTAATTGGCCAAATTCGGATCAAAAATATAATTAATTTATCAGATAAAAATCTTCAAATCTTGTCATAATAAATGTCAAAGGTTAGGTAAGTTATAGATAGAAAAGTATTTGAATTTTTTGATACTTTTTTTAAATAAAAATTAATATTATATGAATAAGGTTAATATCATGAATAGACAGTTGTGATAGCTTTGAAATAAATCCGCCTATGTGAACGTTTGTATTAAATTTCGTAATAAATAATTAATACATTATTTCTTATTTTTGTTTGTTTAATTGTTAGTTAGTAAATATATTCATAATTCCGTTAATTAAACATTAAGTAACAAATAATAAAAACTTGAGGCGAGGTCTTAGCAAAAAAATTCATTATATTTCACTTTGATGTCCCCATATTGCAAAATCTAAGTGAAATAATTATGTAAAGATAGTTAACATTGTTTCTCAGGGAGCTGAAATTACTTAAAATACTGCAAAGTAGGCAATACACATGTCTATAATTAAACAAAATGTTGTGTAAATCCACTTAAATAGGTATATTCGTGGGTGAGTAAAATCTATTAATTTGGGCGAGTATGGAAAAACAGTTAACAATTTAAAATTCGGGTGAATGGGACACAGTATTTAGAGACAGTTGGGAAAAAAAATCCAATTAATCTTGCGGGTGAATGGGATCTAAAACAATCAAAAACTGCGCGAGAAAGTGTTTAATATTTTAGTGTCCACTTATGTCTATCCTTCTATTCTAACTATTGGTGATAGATTTTTTTAAATCGGATAAATATTTTCGAAGATTACTCCTACATACAAACAAATATACAAACTTTACCTCTTTATAATCGCCCGTTCCACTTATCCCTACTAAGTATCCCCTCTGGTAGGGGTAAGTGGATTTTTTTTCCACTTATCGCTACTTATTAGGGATAGCTGGAAAATTTTCTTTCACCTATCCCTACTACGTAAATGTATATTAACGGTAGAACACAGTTGCATTTTATAATAAGTAGTATAAAATAAAATCTTCATAAAATCTAATTCCACATTTTTATTCGGTATCATTGACAGTGTGGCCTTTTTTTCGATACTTGAGCGGAAGGCACGCGTATTTTTTTTATATTCATTTGTGCGAAAACCTGTGAATTAGTGTGCTGCATAACTTGATGGTACATAAATAGGTGTTACTTTTACTGTATATTTACTTTAATATTATAATAATGTGGTTTCTTAAAAGTAAAATAAATCAATAACATTTGAATGATGACGAGCATTTTTTTTCTACATCTTGAGATTTATTTCTTCGAGTTACTTTGGTAAACAGTACAGATGTAGTCTCTTTATTCACCCTTCAAAAAAAGTTAATCAGAATCATAGCAAATATAGAACCGATTGATAGCTGTAGACCATACTTTCTTGAATATAAAATATTAACTCTGTCCAGCTTATATATTTTGGAGATGTGTAAATTTGTCCGAAAATATAAACAATTTTATACAAAACGTGAACTTACCATACAAGTATACACTACGACATAAAAATGATTTAATATTACCAACATCACGATTAAAACTAAATTCTTCAAATACCTTCAGTTCTTCAATAAAAATATATAATAAATTACCAGATAATTTAAAAAAAGAAAACAATAATATCATATTTATAAAAAAATTGAAAAAAATCCTAAATAGTAAATGTTACTATAATACTAATGAATATTTTATAGATCATATAATTATTTAATGTAAATATATGTAAATATTATTTATTTTTAATCTAAAATTTAATTTAAATAAAATAAAATAAAATAATTGTTATATATATATTTTACGCTTCCTCTCTCCTAGTCCCTTGAGTTGCATGCCCGACAGGGCCCATAATACTGGTCTTTTATATATTTTTTAACATCTTTGTATATACATTATGGTTTAGCAATAAATTAATTGAATTGAACTATGATTATGGTTCAATTTACCTTAACATTCATGGAAAATGTTTATCAAAGTTACCCTCTTTTACAATTAAAATTGTTTAAGACTAAAAAACGCTGTTTTTATTAATTCTACAATTGATGACAACTTAGAAGATAATATTAACCACAACAATTTTACACCAGAAACAGTTTCAGGTAGCCGGACCTGACTATAAATCTGAGGGCCTAGTGCGAGTTTTACTCGATCAAACGCGACGAACACGTAAATGTCAATTTGTATGGGAATGAAGCAGACCTACACGTGAGCCACCAGGTGGCGCTGCTTCATTCCCATACAAATTGACATTTACTTGTTCGTCGCGTTTGATCGAGTAAAACTCGCACTAGGCCCTCTGGTTTAACATAAGTATAAGTATTATTAGGACTTCAATGTTTCTACTAAAAAATTGCCGATTTTCAAGTTCCTTCCTATAACGTAAATAAATGACCACGAATTTTATTTAATTTGCCTAATTTGAAGTATATATATCTGACATTTGTAAATAGTGATAACATTGTAAATAATGCTAACAGACATGCTAACAGTCCACTGGATGGTAGGTTTCTAGCGCACAAGCATCGCCATAGCTGCTACAAATGTGCTGCCGGCCACAGTAGGATTAAGGATAAGGGATTAGCAAGGGATGTTATAGTAAAAAAGAAAACAAAACAGGATACTGACAAACATAAAAACCAAATTATTTTTTTTAAATGTAATAATTTATTTTTGATATTCGATCAAGCACATTTCAACAGATATAATATTTCGATAGCAATCTGAAATTATACCATTTATTTTATAGTCCTTGGAAATATCCTTTCCTCTCCGTTTCTTTCCCAGACAATGAGAATTACTTTTTTCGATTTTAGATTTTAGGTAGAAATATGCTTCTTTTTTAAGCAATACAATAATTTGCAGCCTACTTAGGTTTTGGCGGGTGTTTTGTTATTTATTAGCCTATTCAAACCTTATATATATAAATTGCCGTGGAATTGACTCAGGGCGGTGAATATAATGCTCGAAGTAAAATAAAGATAATATTATGAACAAAACTACCAGTAACGAAAATTGACAATAATTAGAAAATGTTTTTCATACATAAATAAACTAACGAGCTGAAATTTTCAAAAGTTAATTTTTGGCTGTGCGTTTGATAGTCAGTCAGGAGAATCGATTTTATAAGTAATAGATAGAAAAAAAGTCATTTATTGTCATAATAACTCGATCAAACTATGATATTGTAAAATAGCACTAATGTAAGTAAAGCAAAACAATTCACAAATACAACTAAAATTATGCGGGTGAATACATGATACGCGTGTTTCCTCTCCCAGTTAAGTTGTGCGATTCATTACCATGTAAAATACTAACCGTATTTTTTGTTGAAACTCGCCCCGTGACTCAGGAAATCTGTAAATAAAAATGACAGTTTTACAAACAAAACAAACACTGATCATTATTTAAAAACAAAACAACATTGTTAATTTTTAGTTTATGTAACACTAATATTTGGCCAAACTATGGCTAACACTTAGAAGGAACTACGACTCTCTACTCGGCTCGGCTATCACTATAGCTATAGCTCCTATAGCTCGTATACCTAGAGCGTATGTAACATATATGAATACTATACTGTCTATAGCCGTTGATTTTAGGTGAAAATTTCAATGTCAATTTTGATTGTTAAAATATGCATGAAAGGTTTTTTTTAAAGGCGAATTAACTACAAGTAAACCTTTGAACAGTTTTTTATAAAACTTTCCACTTATACTTTTTAACCTTCTATTACGTTGCCCTTGGATAATATATTTCTCAATCGAGACATATTCCCTAAATATCCATATTTATTACCTAATCACAACATTACCTACTTGGAAATCCAATATTACTTGAAATCATGAAATTATGTATAAATTCACTGTCAGGAGATGAGAAATATTTGTATATATTTGTATATCACTTACGTTATTATTTTTTTGTATTATAAGAATTATTTAGAGACGTAATAAAATTAGTAGTAATTTCTGTATTTATTCCAGAAATTATTAGACGTTAGACGCCCACATTAAATACTAATTGTACACAGAATATGTGGCACAGGCTGCGAACAAAATTATTTGCTGGTTTTAGTAAATAACAACTATAGAAAGTACCTATACAATTTTCATCCGTTTTACCTTTTTATCAAAACTGAGAGTTTGTGATTATGTTTGGTTATTTGTATTCATCGAACTAATTTACTCTTCAAGCTGTTTGCGCTCAATCTAGGGGTCGATTCGGTTATCGATTTTCGCATGGCTGATCGGGTTGTATAGCTGGGGAACTAAGAAAGCACACAATTATATGCTCCGAGCAAGCTTAGATCACGTTTCTCGTGGCGAAGAAACCGTTGGTAGACTCCCACTGCCGGTTGGAGCCTGTCACCGCTCGTTGGGTTTAAGATCTGTACACGACCCGTGGGGGCGTTGGCCAGTGAGAGACAGCCAACGCCAGGAAGTTCGGTGCAATGCCGTAGTTGGGCATCGCACCCGAAGACGGAGTTCTATGGCAGGGAAAAACCGCCAGGCAGAGCAATCTTAGCTTGTGGAGAGTGGTGAAGACCCGGGTAGGGCCGTCGCCCTAGTAACTTCCCTCCGCAGTCGTCCGGGAGAGTGACCACATGGCCTCGTCACCTGGCTTAGTAAATCTTCTGTGACGACACAAGGAGGTGGAGCCCATCTTTCGGGCTGCCGCGATCGCTGTGGAAATGTCTGGCTGCCCACCCATAATGCCACTTGAATTTTGATGCCAGAGACTATTCCCTATCTTACCGATATCTTACCTATTCATTCTGAACTGGACCTTCAGCCTCTTTCTCGACTTTTATATACATGGTAGGTAGTCCTCGAAAGTGACGAACTTGCGTATTGATTGAAAATTGCGTAGACAACTAACAATTTTATAGATCAAACAAGGTATATTGTGCACCTATATAAGTATATTTTATGTATTATCATGTATGTCATTCAACCATGTGTTAGTATGTATGTATGGCGTTACAAGCTGTAGTTGCAGTGGTCTATAAACGTTATTCTATACAATCTCCATTATATAAAAATAATGGAGATGGAATTGGTTTTGTGTACACTTCAAAAACTCGTGAATGGGTAGAAGTCGAGAAAGAGAAAGAGGGATGAACGGGGAAGGTTTGTATGTATAAAAATTGCAACCCAGGCGAAGACGGGAGCGGGACGAGAGTATTTACATTGAACACCATGTTAGAATGTAGAAACACATATCATGCATGAGATTACATATAGGATTTAACTTAGAGTAAATTTTAACTTTAAGTGAATTTAAACTTAAGTTTACTAAGGGAACAAAGTAAGGAGGAAAGGGGGAAGAAGGATGAACTAAGTCGTTACTTTTAGTGTACGGGCCTGTAGCACCCGCGCATTTGTATAGCCTGGCTGTTATGGCTTTAAGTGGGCAGGGCCTCCGGCTAAGGAGGGCTCACTGCTGTTGTTAGTCGAGGAGGAGAGGGTTGTATTTTCCAAACAAGTTGTACTAGTACAAAGGTCTTTACCGTGCCGAAGCAAGGAGAAGACTAATTTATTCATAAAAAATGCCTATCTATATTATAATATTTGCTTACAGAACTAGTGGCGGTCGTACCATGTGCCGATCTAGCTTGATAATAATAATAACTAAAGTGAACACTATCTATCTGTCTATTTTTTGTCTCTTTCACTTTCACTGTTTACACTATGTACTAGTTCTATAATTTACTTTATTTCACACAATTTTGTACAATCGGCTGTCCGGAACATTTAGTTTCTTTACTCTTCGCTAGGGGCGCTCTAAATATTTTCGTATAAACATTTTAAGCCTACTACCAAATATAGTTAACCGTTCGCCCAGTCACGGTGAAAGCGGTTATGATCATAACGTCAATTTTGGCTGGATTCGTATACCTACTTACCTATAGTTATACATTAAGGTAGCTATATTTCAAAAGTGCATTAGGTATTATTTAAATATGTAAGATAAGTTAAGTTTCTGTAATTAAAACCCAACAGACCACTAATATTGCATATATAACCACTTTACAACATGTTAAGTATACCTATATGTATTTATATATATTATTAGCACTAGATTATTACAAAGATGATGAAATCGTGAACAAGCCGTGTCATACATTAAATATTTTTTCAAAAAAACAATTTGTATACTTTGTACTTAACGAGGTCAAAAAAATAGTTATGTATTAGAATTTTTGTCCTTGAGTTCGTGCACATTAATTTGAGAAACAGCTTAACCGATTTGAATGCGGCTTTCACTTGTGTATTGCGATGCATACGATACACTCGTGGCTAAGACCTAATCAAGACTGCAATATAAGATGGCGGCCGGCTAGCGGGTTCTCTGATTGGTCCGATCATCTGATATGACCAATCAGAAACGTTTATGTATGAAACAATAATAAAGCGACAAAATGGCGCGAACATTGATGATTACCTCTATTAAACTATGGGATACTTTTATCCTGGAAAAATGTTTGATTTCTGTGACATTTTCAAAACGAACTACAGCGCATACGAAGTTGCGGGCACAAGCTAGTATAAAATAGATGCATAAGTAAAATAGCATCGTTGCTCAACTTACTGCTAACCATATAAATTAATCAAACGAAACAATCCCTAGTACCTAAATGTATACTGTATAAAAGTTACTCGTATAGGTGCCTATTAGGTACCTACCTAATACAATAACATAAGCCTATGTTACACTTACAAACATTGTTACCACTTGAATCGGATTGGATCTTCTTCTGCACGGGGCAGATCGTAGGTATATCGTAGAATTACATAATTAAAACCTTAAGGGTGGTTTTTCAGCAAAGATGTGCTATGCTACGTTGCTATGGATGCGTTTGATATCCACCAATCATATTCATTGGTCCACATAGCCATAACACTGGTGTAAGCTTTATTTATTTTTTATATGGATGGATATAAAAAATCCATAAGCACTGGATGCATGCTGCGGATGATCACGAGTGGCGTAGTGCCTTGTGGCCCCGTAGGACGCGCGCTGGGCGTACTTAGCATAGCTCGAACTGCGCATTTTCCTCGCACATCTAAAGCAGCAATTTAGGAACCTAAGGAGTGAACTAGTGATAACACAGCACACTACACTAAATTGATTTCTAAATCGAAGTTATAGAATTAAAAATAGATAAAATCTAAATTAGATCCTATCTGTTCTGCGATTACACCTTACGATTTCCTAAATTGGTTTTCTACAAATTGAATAGTGTAATAACTGCTTAACTCGCGGCGGCGCATCTGCATATGGCACATCATACTCTCTGCGCTTAGAATCAGTGGAAAAGGTGACCTTTTCCAGTTTCGTAGCTTAGCTTTCACAGCATAGCTTTAAAGTCTGTACTCGTACATCTCTGGTGGAAAAGCACCCTTATTGTTCTAAGTTAACATAAATATTAATATGTGCTCTCATGTAAACAATGTTTACAATATACGTAAAAATTTTAACATCCCTTTGCGCCCTCTGTCCTCTAGGCCATTAAACTGATCAAACAGCGCAGTGACAAACAGCGAAAGAAGTAACTTTTACACGGCTACATTCTTAACTACTAAAGCTTTGGTCCGTTATAACTAGATGGCGCTTTTGTCACTAAAAAACAAAATAAAATAGCGATAAATAATTAATTTATTAACACACGCATATTTAGAGAACTTACCGTAACGGCTCATAGTCGCTAAACAGATATCTGAAACAGTTATCACCACTAAATGATAGTGTTAACAATACGGCTACGGTCCAAATTAAATAAACCATAGACTGAAAATATTATTAATAAAACTTATCGAAAATGTGCAAGCCGGTCACATGTGCGCACGATGGTCAAAGTATGATTTACTGCGATTGGTCGAGGACAAGGTATCAATGCAACGGAGCGGGCTCTGATTGGTGGTAGGTGTCGGAGTCGGTAAAACAGTCGCAGTACAGGCACGTGATAGTACTGATTGAAGGCCGCACATCCTCTTTAAAGACAGATGGCGTTGGCTTTCACTTTGTTTACTGCTTCATTATACAAGCAAGTGTGACATAATTTACATAACGTGCGCGCTGATGGACCAAAAGGCAGCGTGTGCGTGACATCACAGAAACATATTAAGTACTTTTAATATAGTAGGAAAACACTCGGCGACAAGTTGAATTTCCTTTCACACCGTCCTTCACGTTTTCTGACCGACGAGTGGGTATGCGCGAAATAGCTACGTATTTATCATTACAACGTTATGTTACGTTACTACTGCAACCAAAATATAGAGCGACCTTCAACACAATAACCAGCCAAGATACGTCGTAGCTAGCTAGCTGTTATAAGTAAATAGTTGTGGTATTATTACAAAGAGAACTTTCTGTGTTTTTTGTCCAGTTGTGTTTTTCTTTGCTTACGTTATACAGGTTTATATTTAACTGACGTTCTTCAATTGCTCAGCACTGCTTAGGTACTTACGATTGATTGAATCGCAGTTTCAGTATAGGTAACTTTAGACTTAAATTGCGCTCTTTAGCCAATTCAATTTAAATCGTTAGTTCATTAGTCGTTAGTAGTCGTAGACTTAGTCCGTTCAAATTTCCCTCGCAAAGAAAAATGACAATAGGATTTCTAGAATTCAAGTATTGAGTTATAGCTGTACATACTTAAATACTGAATTACATGGAATTAATCTTTACTTTGTTGGCAGCGGCCAGCGGCAGTAAAATTTCGTTACAATTACTCAAAGTTAGCTAAATTATAGCTAATTTTCCAAAGTAGTTAAGTTACGCCTATTTTTAAGCTGTTAAGTGCTGCTTCAATATATTTTTGTTTTGCGCTAATTTGTATTATTGCATTGTGTAAAGTTTAAATGTTCAAGGTAATGAAAGTTAACCCGGCGTACGCTATTACGTAATTTCAATTTCTGTGCTCTTTTACAAATTTCTTAAGATTTGTATACACCTTAGAGAGATTTCTCCAAATGGGGGCTCCAATGAATAAATCAGCTGCTATAATACGTATTCTACAATAGACACTTTAATACAGATTGTATTAATGCAAACAGATATATGAGAATAACGACTATTATTCTAATCCTATCTTATAATATAAAAATGAATCCCTAAATGTGTTGCTAAGCGAAAACTCGAGAACGGCTTGGCCGATTTTAATTCTGTCTTCACTCATGGATGGAGGGATAATCAGGGAAGGTTGTTACGTAAAAAAATGCACCCGGGCGAAGCCGGAAACGAGTCGCTAGTTTATTATAAGTGCAAAGTTCACTCTCTCTCCGCACTATAGGTTCAAACCGCGTGGTCTCTGTCACGCGTGCGTTTGATCTGCCGCGCGCATAACATTACTTTATTAGGTATGTCGGTAATTCCTTTCCGGCTTTTGTAACTGATGTCACTAGCCATAAGTATGAAATGTTATGATTTGATACCTATGTCATTTTATTCTACTGACAATAACCTCAAATCTACACGAGTTACGTACCGCCAAAATAACAGCATTATAGATTTATAATTTTTTGAAAATATCGAGTTTTGTGCCTGAAAACGTGCATTTGCGAGATGCATTACTTTTCTTGTTTTTCATGAACAACCTGGAAAAACAGTTAATACTGACCGCTACCGACAGCAAATGATCAATTTAAAGTGTGCATTGATCGAAAAAGTCCACAATACGCTCAAAGACATGATAAGGTGATTTTGCAGCAGCAACGCGCCGTCTCATACAGCAAAATCAGTCAAAGAAGTGTTGAAATCATTTGGATGAGAAGTTTTATCGCACCGGCCGTACTCTCCAGACCTGAGGGCCTAGTGCGAGTTTTACTCGATCAAACGCGACGAACACGTAAATGTCAATTTGTATGGGAATGAAGCAGCGCCACCTGGTGGCTCACGTGTAGGTCTGCTTCATTCCCATACAAATTGACATTTACGTGTTCGTCGCGTTTGATCGAGTAAAACTCGCACTAGGCCTTCTGGCTCCATCCGACTACCATCTTTTCGCATCGATGGGGCACGCGCTTGCAGAGCAGCACTTCGCCGATTTCGAACAAGTTAAAAAATGGCTCGATTAATGGTTTAGCTCAAAGGAGAGAAACTGTTCTTTTGGAATGGCATCCATAAATTGTCTGAGAGATGGGCAAAATGTATAGAATGACGAATACTTTGAATAAGTAAATTTTAACTGTTCATTGTAAGTAACGTGTTTTCCTTAGCGA